>CM036312.1:5670584-8173397 GCA_020567845.1 Rhododendron henanense subsp. lingbaoense
AATCTGGGCGTGTGTCTGTTCAAGGATGCCTGTCAATCTCACGCCACTTCAGATTCTCTTTTAACGGAATTTAGGGAACACATAAAAGGAGGCATGCGTATCTTTTTTTCTCTCAATGTCAGTTTTTATGCGTTTTACTAGTGCTTGAATATATTCAAAAGCATGTTGTGTATCATATCTTCTTTTCAACTAAAAAGCTGGAGAGGAGAGAGAAACAATGGCAAGAGGACAAAGAAGATAATCAACTGGCAGCTAAATCTACGGCAATGGTGAAGGACAGAAGAGAGAGAGAGAGAGAGAGAGAGAGAGATGGGTTGGCTTTAATACTAAAGTACAGATTTTTTTAAATGTGGCAGGTCGACGACCCCTTGGACAGGACAGAAGGATAAACAAGAATTTGAAGTTCTATTTTTGGAATACGTGCGTTCATATAGTAAACGAGAATGGGTAAATTACAATGATCTCCTCTGAGTTTTGGGGGTTAGGTAGATAGACCTCTTCAGTATGAAAAACATGCAAGATTCTACCCAGCCAGTGTATTTCAGAACCCAGTGTGAATGATTTGAGGACTAGACAAATAAAAGTATTTTGAAATAAAAAGGTGTTTTTTCTTATATCATAATAGTATTGAACTAGGTAATGAGTGATTTGCAATGGCAGATGGGGCGATGATAGTGGTGTGCAAGTGTTTTTTGTGTTTTTATTAATTTCGTTTTAGTGCTTTCTGATGGCAATTTGTATTCGGCTGGATCGTTGGTTAAATAAAAATACCAATAAATAATTAATGGACAATAGATTCTGCATAACAAGAAGTGGTTGTTGAATTGTGTTGACAATTATGATGGTGGTTAAGCAACTACGATGCGTATTGGACGTTAAATTTGAGGATATCAAATTATCACATCAGCCTTTGGAAAAATGCTTGAGACATCTCTAACATTTGACACAAACAAAACCTCTATCTCAAGCATTGAAATCGAATTTCACGCACTTAACGTATAAAAATACCCATTTTTTTTACTTCCACAAGGCCGAAAGTAGATATAGCACAAGGAGTCAAATTTTGAAACAGATGGTATGCAGCCAAACCCTCGATCAATTTGACACTCCATCGGCATCACAATTGGATCTAAACAAAAACGTCAAAAGTTATTGTTTCTACTTCAGTTTGGATTTAAAGTCCTTGTTAGAGATGCTAATGAGTCAATTGTAGGGTAGCATGGAGGTATCTACTGTACTATATAGCACCAATTATGGCATGTTCCTATTTTGACTATATATAATAGTACAAGTGGGCAATTCCATCCTTCACGCATCAAACATGTAAACTGCAGGGGAGGGTTCTGTAGAAATTTGAAACTACTGGGGCCTACATGACCAACTAGTAAAAATGCATTTCCCCCTTGAAACGTATTTTGCTTAGTGCAACGCTACACGGTCCCGACACGTAAAACATTAATTATTTTGTCAGAAAAGCATTGATAAGCTGCTTTAATCTTTCCATGGAAAATTATTACTATATGCAACGCTCTCCCACGGAAAATTCTAAGGGCCTGTTTGGATGGGAGCTACCGAAGGGGTATTAGTAATACCCCTCCTAAGACCGTGGGCCCATGGTTAAGTCATGGTTTGGGAACACATTTTGTCGGGTATTAGCTAAGCTCTGGATTCTCTTGTATCCCCTAATACCCCCGGTGGGGGAATTATTTATGGGAAGATTCTGGGGTGTTATTACATAATACTCTCTCTCTCTTCCATTTCAATCGCAAAACAATCTTATCCCCCGTTTTTATCCCTCATCCAACCCAAGTACTATTTAATCTCCCGTCACATCAATGTGGGCCCATCCTTCTTATATGATACCCCTACTATCTTATCCCCTTCATAACTAATACCCTCAATTCTTATCACGCATCCAAACGTGCCCTAATACTACTTGTATGCACTACGAAAGTGTCATACTAGAATTGGGGATGGTGTTGTGCAGTGGTGTGCGTAGCATCGTTCTGCGCACATCTGAGCCGTCGGATCGTGCATTCGATTGCTCGGACATGCGCATCACGGTGCTGTGTGCCTCACTGCACAGCACCAATCCGAAGTCTCCGTCAGACTGCCGTTTAGAAGATATTAGATGTCGTAATCTCACTAGGACAAGATTAGGGTAAACACCCATAAAAATTTATTGTGCGGTGTGTACTTTTGTATTTTGAGCCACAAAAATCCGTAAATCACCACAAAAATGTTGTCATCAAAGAAATTCGTCTTCTATGTTGGGCCATTAAAAAAAAATGCATTAGCAGCACGACAAAAATTCGTAAACAATACCCAATAAATTCGTAACACTGAATCCTTTCTTTGACATTGCACAGTCTTTTTTACAACGAAATTTATAAAACAACACTACAAAATTTCGTAAAAGTAGCTACAAAAAATCCGTAAACGATGTACCGTACAGGCGTATACCCAAAATAAAACGAGTCCCAAAAATTCGTAAGAAGGGGTGGGTGGAGTGCGTACTAAATTCTTTTTCTTGTTATATTTTGTTCAAGGACAAGGTGACGACGATTGCGCTTCTTGTAATACTCCTATTAAACATTACACCGAGGATTCCCTGTCCGAGCCCAATTCGGACAGGGGCCTGTCCCACCCCTCGGAGCTGTTGATCTCGGAAATCAACGGTTGAGATGTACCGAACACTTTTTGCTCCAAAACGACGTCGTTTTGCAAGATCAACAGCTCCGATGGGTGGAACAGACACCTATCCGGATTCGGCTCGGACAGAGGATCTGGACTCTAAACATTAAGACCGGCCAAGCTGAATGACTTCGTCCATGGGGCTTCCCTTTTCTGGGTGCTATCAAGTTAGTTAGATTTTTTTTTAGAGAAGACTTAAATACTTGTAACTATTCTAGGTAGAAGGGTAATCAATCTCATAAACCAAAAAGGTTTCCTATCCTCGTGCATTAAATGATACACTACTACTACTTACCTACACCGTGTTGAAAATTTCGGTCATCGTTGCTTTCGATGCAACTAACCCAGAACCTCATTCACCCCCTTGAAATTAGTGTGCGATATCTACTTTGTATTTTGAGCCACAAAAGTTCGCAAATAATTACATAATCTAATAATTGAAAACCCCAAAATTTGTATATTGGGCCACGAGATGGTAAACAAACACACGCACACACAAAAAAACACGTAAAAATGCCACAAAAATTCATGCGCAGCTAATGCCACGAAGGTTTATTTTAATGCCACGACACTTTATGTGTAGTCACTATTCTACCCCGGCCTAAAAGAGCCAAACAGCCTCTCTCTCTCTCTCTCTCTCTCCTGGTTCAACTATGTCCCTCGAGAAGAGTGCAATCTACTTGTCCTCTTTTCCTTGCACCCACTTTTCTCTTTCTCCTTTTATTTATTTCTATCCACCATAACCAGGGAGCAATCCTAATTTCGATATCAAACAAAAAAGTCATGGTACGAGCAGAGTATAAAAATTTACAGTCCTTTTAGGTATACAAAAAGAAGCGGAGAGACTGAAAGTTTTAAAATCACAATCTATTTCTGCAATTTCCTTTCTATCTTCTCACGATTTGGTCTGACGTTGGAGATCCTTTGGATAAGAGCCAAAAAAATGCTGATAATGGTCTGGAGGCCGCGGTGGTCCTCAATTTCACGATCAGCCCCCGTCATGCACGCAGAGGGTGGGTACGAATGGCAAGAGGTGTGAAATGCTCATCATCAACTTCAAATCCATTACGTTCCAGTTCTAGTCGTTTCCACCGGCCATGAACGATAGAGCTTGAGAGAGGACAAAAAGAGAACAGAAGAAATCAAAAGCATAATGGGTCTTTGGAGATAGAGGCAGAGGTCAGGAGTCACGTGAAGACTAATTGAGGGCAATAGTGTCAGATTACACAAATTGTCGTGGAACTAAAAAAAACCTTCGTGGCATTAGCAGTGCCCAAATTCATAACTTTGAGTCATTTTTCTTGATGTTCCGTCGTTTTTGCTACAAAATTCAAAAGCAACACCCCAAAAATTCGTAAACACCACCGTAAAAAATCAATAAAATTCATGAAATGAAAACCACAAAATTCATATTTTAAGCCACAAAAATTTCATAAAAGCGATTCACAAAGTTCGTAAAGGGTGTACAATTGTACATACATCAAAGCACAAAAGAGCCACACACAAAAAAAATCGTAAAATGAGTCTCGAAAATTCGTAAATGAGAGTGTACCGAGTACTTTCCGATATCACAATGATAAATGTTAGGGTGTTTGTGATGAATCTGGAAATTATTTTCTAGACTATAATTTTAGATTTGGTTTGTTTTCCTGAGAGATTATAATACAACGACGTCGGTCGCCCAATTAGGGAAATAAAGGAGTATAAAAAAGTCAGAGAAATTGGCCGATGTTTCCAAGATCACACACTAAGGCCCCGATTGGATGCTATATCCATCGTGTGTATTTCGTAATCCGGGTGTATTGGTTCCTTACTTCACTGTTTGGCAAGATTAAGGGACGCAAATGTTTCGGTACATGTCACTTTCCATGAAAGTCTCTATGAAAAGAAAAATAGACGGTTCAGATTATCATTTTCTTAATTGTCTATTTTCTTTTTATGGAAATGTTTCATGTACTCTATCAATCTTCATCACGGAAAATATTTGCTATTCCGGACCATTTCACGTTCACCCTGATCAATTTCGAGACCTTGAAGTAAACGATCGAACAAATCCTCCAATAACTTCAAATTTAAAATATTTGACTTCCGTGAGATCCGAATATGCTATGCTATCTTATGGTGGACAAACCCTTAAAATTTCTTGTGCCCATCTCACGAAACAGGTCAGGTTGAAAAAGAAGTTGCAACTTGCAATTATAAAGCTGTGGTATAAAATATAGAAAAGTATTTGGCCCATTTGGGTTTGTTGCATCAAATATTATGCAATCAGACCCAAAATTACACACCCTCTGCGTGTGTGGAGAAACACTTCAGTGCCGAGCGGGCACGGTGCCACGTGGTGCCGAGCAGATCTCGGCCGTCCGAACGTGTTTTGGACGGCCCAGATCTGTTTGGGCTTGGGGGAACGTTTTGGTAATTTCACACTTAAAAATTACCCAAACAAATCTGAGCCGTCCAAAACAAGTTTGGACGGCCGAGATCGTGCTCGGCACCACCTGGCACCGTGCCCACCCGGCACTGAAAAATTTCTCGCGTGTGTGTGATACAATTGTGTTTTATGAGAGGATGTGTATTTAGGTGTTAAATATATACCTTCTTACAAAACACAATTGTCCCACACACACGCAAAGGGTGTGTATTTAGATGTGTAATTTTGGGTGTGGTTGTAGCATCACTCTTGTTGCATTGCACTAACACTAGTTTATTGATTGAAGGGTGATTTCGATGGTGAAAAATTTATAAATTTTTATTTGTAATTGAGAAATTGTTAGGTATTTTCGGTGATGAATAAGTTGCTGAGAAATGTTAAATTGTTTTCGGTAGTGAATAAGTTATTGATGAGTTTGTGAGTAGAGTTATTATTGCAAAAAAAATTTTTGTTGACAATTTTTCTGTTAGTGGAAACAAAATAGTAAAATGCTGAAACTTTTTTGTTAGTGAAAACGAAATGATAAAATGCGTTAATCCGTTTCAGAACACCTTCTTAAAAAATAAGTACTTATTTCACATTTTCAAACTAAAAAATAATGTAAATGAAAAATAACTTTTCAAATTTTTTTGCACTGTATTAAAGATCTTAATGAGATCTTTCAAACAAGATTCATAGTGCATATTTATAGATTTCAATAAACCGATTATTTTTAAGCTTGAAATTACCAACTTAAAAAATAAGTACTTATTTCGCGTTCCGGGACGGGGTTAGTTTTTATTGTTTTTGTTGGAAACTCCGCTGATTCGGGTGGATAATTTAGAGGCGACTGTAGTGGCGCACAGGATTGCCCACATTGAAAATTGAACACACAGTGAGAGAAGAGAGAGAGAGAGGAAAAATGGAGGGGGAGGTTGGGTTCTTAGGGTTGGGAATAATGGGCAAGGCCATGTCTATGAACTTGATTCGCCATGGCTTTAAGGTCACTGTGTGGAACCGCACTCCTTCTAGGGTACTCTCTCTCCCCCACCCCCACTTTATGATTTGCATTGAGATGTACGTATTCATGTGTTTGTGTTTTTGGATACTTATTTTCCAGTGACTTGATGCTATATAGCCGATGAAACCAATTGGACTGAGAGGGAAATTGAGCACGAATCTAAAAGATTAATCTCGAAATTTTGCTTTTTGAAATGATATATAGTAATTGTCTATTTCTTAGTTCCAAGGTCATGTTTGATTGCCCACACTAACACGAGGGAGTAGATAATCAAATGGGATGAGTAATCCCATTGGACTGAGAGGGAGAGGATTAGCAAGGTCATGCTTTAGATCAGTTAGCTTGGTTGTATTCTTTTTATACGAGATGGCGGAAAATTCCTTCTACGACATTCCTAGTCGTAGTCCAGCGGATATGTAAGCCTTCCGCCTTATCTAGCCAATCACACGGGTCCTAAAACTAACTTGTTGCTGCAAATATCGGTTATGAAATGAACCTATAAACGAATAGATAAGGTATAGATGATTCCAATCTAAAGTTCTTACGGCCAATAGCCAACCGGAGCATCTGAATTCTCTACTAGTAGTCCCTCGAAGGTAGAAAATTTTCAGGTCTGATTTGTTTGTCAGAAGTATGTATCATTCATGCATTAGGTAACCTGATGGATATGATTGTGCAATGAAACCACTCGAATTCTGTACTGAATTACTCTTTTACTTGAACAGATAAACTTGATAACTTATCTACAGAAAGGTGATCATTGAATCTCTATAAATTTGTTGGTGGTTTGCCTGTATGTCATCTCTTAAATCATTTGTTGGATACGCCGTGGCCACAATGCTCTCTTCTACATGGTTGTGTTTCTGTTTTAGTAATTGCTTTCTTCCTCACAGCTAGTACTGATATGCTTCAGTCTCGTGTACTTGCTTTCAAAGAGTCAAATTGCGTTTGATGATGTTTCTACTTTGCAATGTCATGGACCCAAATAAGTCCGTTCACTAGATATCCGGTCACCTTCTTCCCAAAATTTGACGTATGCTTGCTACTTTGAGGAGGTTGGACAAAAATTAGTGACAATTGAAAGAATTGAATTACACATGGAATTATAAAAATTAGCTATGAGACACAGAATATGATTAGGACCCATTTCAAAATCATTTTTTTCTTGCCCAGTTAAATGTTTAAAGGAACTTCCAAAGTTAAATACTAAAAAATATTCAAAGAGAAATGGGTCTATACACTTTTGGATCCCGATGGATGTTCTGATGAACTTAAAAGAGGTTACCACTTATTTGAATGCTACTCAACTGTTCAACACAAGAATATTTTTTTTTTACTGCAGTGTGATGAGCTGGTGGAGCATGGGGCATCAGTGGCAGAAACCCCTGCAGCAGTAGTCAAGAAGTGCAAGTACACAATTGCGATGTTGTCTGATCCTTCTGCAGCTCTTTCGGTTAGTTTAATCAAGTTTGTGCTTGTAGAATTATTATTCTAACTACTCCAACTCAGGTATTTTTGTATTGCCTAGGTTGTTTTCGACAAAGACGGCGCTCTGGAGCAAATTTGCCGTGGAAAAGGGTACATTGACATGTCAACTGTCGACTCTGACACTTCTACGAAAATTAGTGAGGTTTGATTCGTGCCAGGGCTACCACTTTGTTATCATTTCACCTCTTTCTTTCACTAGCTAATGAGTTGGAGTAAGAGAAAGAGAGCAAGAGAGACATAACATGGTACTCTATGGCAGAACCCTTTCTTGGAAAAACTTTTGATCCCCGTGTAGTTATGTTTTCCTTCTTTGAACAATTCTAATTATAAAATTGGTATATGACGAGTGGAGTTATCTGTGTCTCCTCTGTCACCAATAATTCCCCTCAACACCTGCAGACACATCCAAACAACTTGTTTTTAAATGAAGAGATGAAAAGAAAAGCCGTTGCATGTTGTTCTAGATGCGTTGATAATTTGAAAACACCATGTAAAACAAAAGTTTTTGTTAAGAGCGTGAACAAATACACAATGTCCATCCATAGATGAACAAGACTCCGAGGAATTCTCCTTCATTTATCAAAAAAGCAATCTGTAGATTTGTTGAGAGTAACTTTTTTATTTACCTAGAGAAATTACCGTATTCTAACGGAGTAGTGCCACGCTTGCTTCTGATATATCCAGGCAATTACATCAAAGGGTGGTTATTTCCTTGAAGCTCCAGTTTCAGGTAGCAAAAAGCCTGCTGAAGATGGTCAACTAGTAATCCTCGCTGCAGGAGAGAAGGTAAACTTTATGGACACTAATTAGTAAAGGTCCAAAGTTGTGTTGTTTCAAGGATTATTCCTACCATTAAGTTGTCTGGCTCTTTTATTCTTGTTTATAGGAAGCCTAAGCACAGCCATACTTTTTGTGTGTTGTTGTGCTAGTGAGACTGCAATTGTCAAATGAAAGGGTGAGTGTCAGATAAGGCTTATAATGATAGCAAAGAGACTACCCCAAGCACAAATCTTACAATTCAAAAGTATCGTATTTGTTGACAGTGCCGGCTTATGGCCAAGGCCGGAGAAGCCCGCGCTTCCGGCCCCCCAAAAAAGTTAAAAATGAGGGCCTCAAAATTTTATGATATGGTCCCAAAAAAATTGCACTAGCCTCCATTACACAAAATAGGCCCAATTGAAATTTAGGAGTCACAAAATATGCCCAAATGATGAAATTACTCATTAGTAATACTAAGGCGTTAAAAAAAAGAAGAAGAAACGGCTGGAGCCTGGAAGATATTTTCAGTTCGGTGATTGCAAAGTACTCAATCAGGCTCTATCTCCTACGCTACCATCTATGTTGGATTATCAAATTTTTTATAATTAAGAGGGAATTAGAGAGAGAAAGAACTCCTAAAAGAAAAGCCGCGCAGCCGATCAAAAAAAGAGAGAAAGAAACGCAGACGCTTGAGGAGTCGAAGGGGAGGGAAGATATAGGGAGACCTCATTCAAGAAGTTCGCTTCCGGCCTCTAAAACTTATGAGCCGGCCCTGTTTGTTGACCTATTATCACTCAACCATTCAATTTCTTTATAATTGCAGACCTTGTACGAGGAAGCACTTCCTGCTTTCGATGTCATGGGGAAGAAATCTTTTTTCTTGGGGAAGGTCGGAAATGGAGCAAAAATGAAACTTGTGGTCAACATGATTATGGGAAGGTAATAATCATGGTCTAAATATATTGACACTCAGCCACATCTGATCTGGACTGGGGAAAACCTGAGACCAGTGATTAGCTTCAACTAAAACAACTGATTGGTAATATTGATGGCAGAGCAAAACTTTCCACGAGGAATTAATTGGTATTATAAGCATGCATGCAAGAATTGCATATAGCAAGCTATTTATGTGCAGGGCAGAGTACATAGACCCGCATCTTAATGATGTCCACAAGGAAGTATACTTAGCAAGTTCATACAAGAATCACACACTATTTCGACAGAAATTAGGAAGGTGCCGGTGTACAGCATGGAGTTTTTCAATTACAATCATGTTTCCTCCTTTGCAGTATGATGAATGCATTTTCTGAAGGACTCATACTGGCTGACAAAAGTGGACTTAGCTCCCAAACTCTTCTTGATGTGTTGGTGAGACAAAACAATATATTTTTCAGATTTCTGTTTCCTTTTTTGGGTACCTAACTCTTGATGTCTTGCTTTCTGGCAGGATCTGGGTGCAATTGCGAACTCCATGTTCAAAATGAAAGGACCTACTATGATCCAGAAGAATTACTCGCCTGCATTTCCTCTGAAACATCAGCAGAAGGATATGAGATTGGCTCTTGCCCTTGGTGATGAAAACTCAGTATCAATGCCAGTGGCAGCTGCTTCCAATGAGGTAAGGCCGTTTGTCCCTCCGTAACCATGTATGAGACCATATTCTCATGTGAGAAAAATGTTTATGGTCTGCACTATTGGAATACCAGAAGTCAATATGAACTTCCTATGGAGGTTATGTTGAGAATCCACTGCAGCTTGATTTGGAGAGTAGGTTCTTACCCAGCTAAGTGGTAGTTGTTCCTTTTCCCCTTCTTTCCTAAGCAGACACAAATTGTTAAAGTGGAAATTGTATGGCTTCAGGTAAATTTAGCGAAAGCTAGTCCCTGTTGTCGGGGTGAAGACTAAAATATTAACTTGTTCTGCCAACCTAGATTTTGAAACACGGAGACATTTTTTTTTTGATCGGCAACACGAGAAATATTTGCGGTGTATGTGCACCTCTCATGTTGGTCTTTTGTGTTCCTACCTGTTTAAATTTGAATGATTGTTAATTACGATCAAAATTATTACATTCTGGGCCAACTTTTTCAAGTTTTTACTTGAAAAAACCCTCTAAATGTTTCGTAAATTCTTAAATGTCAACAACCTTTGGTACAACTTTAAATTACTGGGAGGTATGAATCCATCTAAATTGAATTTAACAGCCCCTGAATTACTAATGCTGGACGTTGACTGCATGCAGGCATTCAAGAAAGCCAGAAGCATGGGTTTGGGAGATCTTGATTTTTCAGCTGTGTTTGAGGCTGTGAAGTTTCCTGAAGGTTCATCCTGATATGGATGCATTCGCACGAGGCCTGAAGTACATTGGCTGCGATAGGAAACTCTTCGACTACTATGGATCAAAACGGAAAAATTTGATGCAGTACTTAATTAGTGATGTCATTCAGGTTGTCTAATTAAGTGAATTTCATTTTCCGAAATCCCGTTAGGGCGTTGTCGTGAACTTGTGAAGGTGACAATACAGTGAAGAAAGTGATAGTAAGATTAGTAAGAAGCAAGAAGGTGTGGACATGCTTTTTTCTCTTTAGTTCTGTTTCCACCTTTCCCTCATTTGTGTCACAGCTAGTATTTTCTTGGGTTATTTTCAAGGACAACCCTTCAATTATCACGTTTTGTCAACATGACCCCTCATGTCATCAATCTCACCCCCTCGTCTATCAAAACTCATAACTACACCGCTTCCATCCAGTTCTATTAAGAAATGTTAACCTTTTAGCTTAAGTTGGATGGAAAAACAAATTTTGAGCCTAAAATGCCCTTGCCTTGGGCGGAAAACTCATCTACTGCCCTCTCTCACTGTCCTCTCCCATCCCCATTTTCCCACCCAGAAAAATAGAAACCCACCAAACCAGCCACCCCTACTTCCACTACCCCACCCATCTTATTCTTCTTTCCTGCCCCACCCTTATTCCTCCGGTAAAAATAAGAAAAGCCAGCACCCCTTCTCCTTGGGATCCTCCTCGCAAGCTGTAAACCCCTTGGTGTGAATCACATCAAGAAAAACCTAGCTCGGTGGGCACTAAAAAGCCCCAAGTACGCCGCCAACCACCTGGAGGCCCGCGACGGTGTTGCTTTGCACCTGCTTATTGGAAATATGGAGCCGAAAAGGAAAATTAGAAACTGAGAAAGAGAAAGAAAGGAGAAAAAGAAAGAAGAGGACGATGGCCGGCAGAAAAAGAAAGAGAATAGGACGATGGCTGGCGCCGTGGATCTGTCTTTCAGCTCCACGGCTGGAGACACTCTATTTTGGACTTTCCAAATTAGCTTACTTACGGTATTTGATTCCCCAATGATGATTAAGGTCAAGAACATCCCGAGTTTGTGAATGAGTTTGAGCTTTGAGCGTCCTGAATCTCATCCGAACCCTTTCCAAACCCTTTCCAAACCCTTGTCGAACCCTCAAGCCAGAACCAAATCGCCTCAGCAAAACCCTACTGAAGTACGCTGGTTCTTGACTAGCGTGCGCAGGAAGTACTGCCACGTGTCAGTCATCGCCAGTTACTGGCGCACGCCACTCAACAAGGGGCGTACGCCAGTCAATACCAGTCAAATCAACCTTTTTCAGCCAGACGCGCGGGAGATTTTGTAACCACCTGACGTCTGCTGGCAGCTCCTGATGATTGCTTCGGCCAGAGTTGCTCCCCCCTCTCTCCTATACCCTCCATCAACTAGTCCCATGCATTTAATGCATGGGAGGCTCCTCCCTCCCTTAACCTCCAAACACCCCTTTAGGACCAGCTGATTTCAGTCCATCTCCCCTCCATAAATACCCCCCTTGCATTCATTTGCAAGGGGTTAAGCACATTAATGCTCTAAGTCTTTCTCTCTCTTCTTGTTCTCTTTGCTTCCTTTCTTTCTCCATAGAAAGAGCAAGCAAGGAAGACAACTTTTCCACAGTCCATAACCCTCACTACATCCATCCTCCATCCATCACCCTCAAGCTCAAAGCTCAAACCATCCATCAAACTCACAAGCAAAAAGGTATATCACCTTTGCTTTCTGTTTTCTGTTCTGACTCCTGAGGGGGGCTGGCAGGGTCAAGGCTGGTAATCTATACCAGTCCTGGCCCTAATGCTGGCAAGGTTTCAAAACCGTATACAATGATCAGTGGCGCACGCCAGTAGTGTGAGCCGTACGCCAGTCATGGTAGTACGTGCAAAACTGGCGTGGGGATCATGGATCATTGTTTTCTATACTATGATTTTGTCTGATCACCCTGTTGCATGCTAAAACCAGTCTATTGCTTTTTGTATTTTAGAACTGCTTTCTCTTCCATCTGTATCTTAGTGTAGTATGGCCTCTGGGAGCCTTCTGGTCATGTTCCAGAGCCCAGATGATGCAAAGCCAAAGCATTGGAACAAATGGACAACTGGCGTACGGCCATATACTACTGGCGTACGGTAGTAGTCTAGCTTCCAGTGGCTTGGCCCTTGCATGGATCTTCCATCCAGGCCTTTGATTATCCTCCCCTCTCTGTTTAAGGGGTTTTCTGTCCATTTGGTGGCTTTTCAGCCCTTTAATCTGTCTGTAATAGCTTAGTAACCTATATCAACTGCGTGGTTTGTTCTGGGTGTGCACTGGTCCTTTCCAGAGCCCAGAGGGTTGAGAACAGAAGCTGTGGTTTTAGGCTCACCGGCGCACGCCAGTTGTGGGGTGGCGCACGCAGGTCATGGTTGCATGCAGTGGCTTAGCCAGTGCATGCAGGCTTGCTTCTGTGTGCATCACTGCACAAACAGCGTGCACTAGTTTGTCTAAAACGTCCACAGAAGCTTGTTCTCAATCTATTATATTTGCTTAGATCAAACATCAAACATCCATAAACATTTTGTCACATACTTGTACATAAATGCAAATGTGTTACAGTTTTAATCCCCATTAACTGTTCCCCCGCCCTAACTGGCTAAGAAAATGATCAAACAAATAGAGAAATGCAAATGTTTTATAAAATGCCTGAGTAGAGACCGATCTCCGGATTGGGCGAGAGGGGGTGCCATAAAACCCTTCCCCTCTCGTAACCTGGCTCCCGAACCTCAGATTTCAAAGGTGACGACGGTCCAGTCTACAAGCCTTTTTCAAACTCAAACAAACGTAATCCAAACGTTTTCAAAAACACGGTTTCTTGGGTACTTTCCGCAAAACCCGAGTGGCGACTCTCTGATTTGCGAAGCGTTTCGCCGCGCTTTCCAAAAAGGGCGCACCCGAAATTTTATGCTTAAAACCATGGGATTTTTTTTGGGGCGTGTGCCCACAACGGCGAGCCTCGAGATCTTCCAATCGAATGAGCACGAGCTCCCTGTGGTTGGCGAGTCAACTAGCACCGAGCGGTTCAACCGGTTGCCGTGGGGGCGGAACCCGTCATCGCCTGGCTCCGAGAAGTTCTCTCGAGGTCTCATCTCTGGTGGTCTGGTTGATGGCAACATTGCCCTTTAGAACCCTACGCTTTGTTTGATTTTTTTAATATTTTTTTTAATGTAGTTTGTTGAAATCTGGGTTTGGACTTTAGAGTGTGGAGAAGGAGATGCGTGGGGGAGGGAGGGGTGTGTTTTTTATTTTTATGTCCCAAACCCTTTTCCTTTCAAAGACCAATGGTAACTTAGTCTTTTTGTTTTTTTTCCGTCCAAGTTTTTAACGGAAATAAGGGGAGGGGGTGTAGTTGATGAATTTTGATAAATTAGGAGGTAAGGTTGATGAGTTCTAAACATGAAGGGGTCATGTTGACAAAACATGATAGTTGAAGGAGTGTTCTTGAAAATAACCCTATTTTCTTTGGTAGCCTTAGAAAGGGAATAAAATTTTTCAGTGCCGAGCGGGTACCACGTGGTGCCCGCTCGGCCATCCGAGCCGTCAATGTTGTTTTTTAACGGCTCAGATTTGGAGAGAGAAAAGGAGAGAGAAAGTGTTTGGGAGAGAGGAGAGAGAGTGTTTTAATCCGAGACGTCCAAAAGTGTATCGGACGGCTCGGATTCGCCGAGTGAGTGCCATGTGGGCAATACCCGCTCGGCACTGAAGTGTTTCTCCTTAGAAAGATACAAGAGACTCGAGGATACTGATGAATGGTGCCCTTTAAGCCATCTGCATCCAAAGTTTTTCACCCAATTTCCTCCTAAAACTTGTTCCTTGGTAATCAGAATTCTCAACAGCGTGCCTTGGAGGATTGAGGGCAGGAAATTAATTGAAGTACACGTGAGTTGATCTGAACACCTTGACAATCGAATCAAAAAATTCTCGATAAAAAAGGCGGATTACTTTTTGTCTCTAACTCTATTTTTTCACATTTGCTAGTTTTACATTTTTTTATTTATGAATTATTAGTTTGTATAAACGGGAATTAAAAGGGTTTAGGAAAATTCTAAAATCAACCCAAATGATTGACAAGAACAAGTGTGTGAATCAGTGAATGTGTATCAAAAGGTGTAAAAAGTATACAGAAATACGTGTTTTTCTTGTCTTCTTGTGTGCTTAAGACCAGTTTTTGAGTTTTTTCATCTTAATTTTTGAAATTAATCATTCGTCTCGATGAGAGGAGCCAGAAGAGTATAAAAAAATGTGAACCGATGTTGAAAAAAATTCATATAAAACAATACTTTAAACAAAAAAGACAACTATTTTGTATTTTTTTCAACTTTAGTGATTTTTTTTGCTTTTGGTAATAATTTTTTACTTTTTATACTCCTCCCATTGAGATGAAAAATTAATTTGAACAAATATGATGCGAGTCTAACAAAATTTTTAAAAATATATATATAAGATTTTCCTCAACACAAACCAAAAATGGGGAGAAAAGTTTACAAAGGAATCTAGAGGCTCTTTTTAAAAAATAAAATAAAAAATATCAGTACTAGTCTATATTATAAAACAGAGCGGTTTTCAACCAAAATGTCTACACATACAAACATAGATGTATCACAGCCGTTCGATCGTACTTAGTGATAAGGTTATAGCTGTTGGATCAAAGGAATGAAGGTTTCCTAATTTATTAACCTACATTGCTCTCTCTCCATAAATCACTCTCATTAAGGCATTGTATTCAAAACCACTCATTAAAGTATTATTCAAATGAAAACCAATGAATTATGATGTTTATCAATGGATATGTTTTTTTTTTTAAAGGTATTAATGGATATGTTGCATTATTATTTATCGTATAGTTGAATTTGTTGGACACGGGTTGATATATTAAACCCAAGTTTAGTACTCATTAATTTGCGTGTGGTGATTGTTTGAGCCGTATATTACACACGAGTTAAGTATTTATTTTCGTGTGCTGATTGTTCAAGCCGTGCTTCTAACACGGGACGGGCATAGGCTAGTTCTACGACGGAGTACAAGTCACGACTTGGTTAAAAAGTTAACTCGTCAACCGGCCCTAGGGGTTTAGATATTCGGGGAGGGTTTTGGCCTCTCTCTCTCTCTCTCCAATTCTGCTCCCGACTCCCAAAACCCCACTAGACCAATTTCTTCTTCTCTTTCTCCTCGTTCTTCGATTTCGAACTTCGATCTCTGTTGTTTTACCCGAACCCTAGAAACGAAGGAAAACCGAACGAATGGCCACCGCCGTGCCTCCCGCCGCCACAATGCCACCGGCGAAACCGACCGTGATCCAGCCGGAGAAAGTTGATTACCTGAACCTGCCTTGCCCTATTCCCTACGAAGAAATCCACCGCGAAGCCATGAGTTAGTATCGTCTGATTGTAGCCATTTCGTTTACTGTATTTGATTCCTTATTTCGTAGTCTTGTTCGGTTGTATTTAATAGTAGGTAGTTGGAATCATGGTCCTCATTACCGCACCAGTAACCAGCTAGACTGCTAGAGTATTGGTTTTCCCTTCTTGTACGGTACAAGTACTCGTGACATACTGGGTACCCTTTCGGATTTATTGCTATTAGTTTAATGGGTCCACATGAAAAAAAATTGAACATCATGTATGCATATCAAAAATAGTTTGTTACCGCGGCGGTACCGCTTGGTGTGAGCTGAAATGGTAGAACAGATCTAGGGTACTGGATTTGCTCTAAAACAGTACGTGTCGGTTGGTACAGGTACCAGCTGATACGGTACGGGATTCAAATCCCTGGTTGGAATGGAAAGGTCAAGAAGGATGTCTGCTTTATGTTTTCTTACCGTAATTCATGCATTACACTGTACTATACAAAAACAATATAGTAATAGAACCCATCTAGCCCCCACTGAGACACTCCTAATCTTGGGCAATATATGCTCTTAGGATACCACTGAGACAGTGGCCCCGCTAATGCATTATGTTGTATTATACGTATTGTAATTAGAATATGAGGTTACAGATTATGGGTAAGACAATCCAGCTCGTAACTCAATTTTCTTATTCAATATGAGTAGAAGTTTGAGAGCTCTAGCACACTAATGGAAAAGACACATTTGTTAATATGAGTAAAAGCTTCATGAATGGCAGCATAGGGGCAAATTTGAGAGCCACCAACCGGCCTTGAAGTTTTTGAGGAAAAGATTGTTTCCATTGATTTGGGTAAAATGTCATTTGAATATACGTTTGGATCAATGAGTGGAGATATGTGTTATGTGTTTCTTTGTCAAAGTTTTTTTTTGAGTTGAGGCGGCTCTAGGAATTTTGAATAGGGTGTTCAATAATTACCTTAACTCTACTAGCTCTACCAACTAGCAATATATAGTTATATACTCAAAATTTCATATATTAGTCTGAGTAGCGCGATTAAAAGACAAAAAAAAGAGAAGATTTTCCTCAACATGTTTTTATATTTTGAGCCAAAAAAGAAAAAACTCGCAGATAGATTTGCTAACATTCTTTTGAAGAAAATTGTGGTGAATATGTGTATACAGATCTTTTTGAGCATATGTTCTTATTTTTGGTGATATAGCGTCGATTGTCGTTTAGAGAGAAGCCAGAAAAACGATACCGATATCAATAGATTAATTTTTCTCTATTTGTCTAATTTTATCATTAAGAGTCTATACCTTGTTTTGGGCTAATGTATTAGGTGTTCAATTATGAAATTATGAATCACCTGAATTGATGTGTGTTCGTTCTATATGACTGAGTGTTCAAACAAAGCCTAAAATTAAATTTCTCAACATAAGTTGTCGATTCAGGGTGTTCAAGTGAACACCCACTTGAACACCCACATCAACACATGGAGCTGCCAGTGACTGTTGAGTGAACATTTAAGTAAGGAGTGGAGATGCTTTACGAGATGAAATGAGATATGATATGCAGATAATATTGATGCTCAAATTTAAAGCTAGATGAAAAAAAGGAAAAGTTTCTATTGTTTTTGCTTTCTGATCTAAGAAACGCACTTCCAAAGTGAAAAGCGAGAGTTGAGATTGCATTTATTACAGAGAGAGTGACGTAATTGGAAGTATTGCGTTGCTTCGTGAAATAGATCATATCATCATAATCTTCAGCGGACTTCTTGTTTTTTCTAGGTAAATGGCTTCTCTTAGCTTGAATAAGTGCAGTTATTGTCTCATACTCATGAGTCATGACTATCAATTGCTACAGTGAATTAACTAATAAGAGAATATCTTGTTGGAAGAAGGAATGAGGGGTTTTCCATTCCTTATATGTGGATGTTTATTCTCTTATGAATTGGTTTTGCAGTGTCCTTAAAGCCAGAAATATTCGAGGGGCTGCGCTTTGATTTTACCAAAGGACTCAATCAGAAGTTTTCACTCAGTCACAGGTGGATCTGCATTTCCATTTTATTTGTTAGGTGTATTTTTTTCAAACTTTCCTTTGTGGTTTTATTGGCTACTCCACCCTTTTTAATTCTTCTTTACATGCTGATCCAAATCTCATTAGTGTGTTAATGGGACCTACTGAAGTTCCTTCTCAATCTGGTGAGGTCATTAAGATTCCCACCTCTCACTATGAGTTCGGTGCTAACTTTATAGACCCGAAGGTATGCAACTGATATTGCTGCATTATAGTTGATTGATTCTTAAGGAATTCAATCTAACCCTAGAGCAATTGACGTTGGCTGCAGTTGATGCTTTTTGGTAGAATAATGACAGATGGGAGGCTGAATGCCAGAGTGAAGTGTGATTTGTCTGAAAATCTTATTCTGAAGGCCAATGCTCAAGTAATAAACCGCCACATGTTGGATGCTTTCCTCTATTTTTTGGTTTTTGTGCTAAGGGATTATTGTGTCTTCGTAAGCTATCGGAGTGACCATTTTGTGTTTCTTTTCCAGCTTTCAAACGAGCCGCATATGTCACACGGCATGGCCAATTTTGATTACAAGGTCAATTGCTTCTACTTGTTAACAAGTTTTTGATTACTTGTTTGTGCCTTTACATGCGTAGGCATGTTGTATGTCCCATATTGGTTCTAATCTTCTGTTGTGTTGTTACTTATCAGTGGAACTCTTCTTCGTTGTTGAGCATGTTTCGGTTCTTTCGGTTGTGGTGCTATTGCTAATTGATTCATTTTCATCCATATAGGGTAAAGATTATAGGACTCAGTTTCAACTAGGTAACGGTGCCTTATTTGGAGCCAATTACATACAGGTACAAATCAGTTCCTCTCTCTCTCTCTCCCCCCCCCCCCCCCCCCCCCCCCCCCCCCCCCCCCCTCCTTCTCTCTCTCAAAGCTGGCCGACTGGATACAGGTACAACTATTTGTGGTATGACTGAAAGATGTTCAAGCTTGTATATGGATGTAGGTTCTTTTTTGGAGCCCAAGTTCAGTGAAGTATTACTACAGCATGCTTCTAATCTATTCAACATGTTATTTTCAAATTCCAATCCCGCCACTGCCAATATAAAATGGAAATAATTAAATAGAGATCAGAAATGTTGTCTTTTGTTCCAACAAATGAAGCATAAGATGAAGAGCTAGACAACAAAGACTACTTAGTTTCAAGCTCACACCTAAAGGGTTAACTGTTCTCTATCCTGCTACACTATCATCTCAATTCAGAAGAATGAGAGAAGATCTCTTATGTACTAATAGGGCTTCCTCAAACTATAGTGTCGGGATGAAGATATTGGAAGATTATTCTCATATTGTTGTGATCTTTCATCTTCCCCTGCTCTAAAGGCCTTTCTCGTATATATTGTCATTATTTAGTGTGCATGTTTGGCTATGAAGCTGGTGGGCAAACGGTACTGCAATTTGTTTAAATTCTTCTCATATGTGGTAGTTGACATTAACCTGTTGGAGCATTTGGATTTATTTTAGGCAATAAGAAAAATGGTACATGAGAATGACTGATATTTCTGCTGCATGCTATCTGCATTTCAAAATATCTTTTCTGGCCTTATTTATCTGCTGATTATAATGCTGTTTTGGTGATAGGCATCGTTTGGCTTTCAAGATTGATGTGTTTTTTGCAATCCTTGCTCGAATGCAATCCCTGTTGCACATCTTATCATAATTTTTTTAGGCTAATGCATGGTTTCTTCTTACTTCCGCCCCCTTCCACATCTTTCTCCCCAGTTTACTTTCAGAATGGGAAACTGACGTCATTGTTCTGTAGACTTGAGTCCATCTTAATAATGTTTTTTTATTTTTTTTGGTTTGTATGTTTGCAGAGTGTCACCCCACATTTGTCTTTGGGTGGTGAAGTATTCTGGGCTGGTCAGTATCGGAAATCTGGAATTGGTTATGCTGCTCGATTCAACACAGATAAGATGGTAATCCAGCCCTACTGCCTGGCTAGCATGCCATTTGAAGTCCTTTCTGTTTACTTTTCCCTTATCTCGTATGTGCATTTGTGGGTAATTGGGAATAAATAATAATAGTGGTAGTAGCCAGTAGGATAGCACGTGCCACAAATCCCAATCCAGCAGGACATGCTGCATCAATCTCTTTCCTTGGTATTTTGAGGAGCCAAAACTTGCACCCTTACCAAACAATATACGGGAAAAAAAAAAGTAATTCTAAAAGCCCTATTTCAGAAGAAAAAAAAGGGCTAGGGCGGGCCAATGAAAATGTCCTCAGCATTTTGAGCAGTAACATCTAACTGATGTAGACAACTGGGGAAACCTACATGTCTATTTTCTTCCTTTGAACTCTAGAGCTTCCATCTTATGAACATGGGATGTCGGCTATGTAAAGCGAAATCCCACACTGCATGGGTATGTAAGTAATGTATTGGGTAGTATGTAAGCTTGAGGGCACCCTTACATCAAGAGCTACAGCTTTTGGGGTTGACTTACTGCCCAAGACCTTGTAATGGGCTTGTGTTAGACAAGTCCCTAGTATGATCTGAAATGTTGTGGATCACAGGGTCTACTTTGTAAGAACATAGTTCCTAGTTGCAGTAAACCCAAAACCAGCATTGTCGCCGTTCTTAGGTACTGTTCGTCACCCTCAGGAACAGTCCCTGAACCCCTTTATTTTTTTTCCCATTCTTGGAGTTTCACCGATTTTGTTACATATATATATATCTGCCCATTGCTGTTTGCTGCTTCCCCAATGTACCGCTGCCCTGTATTAGATTTGGTCTCATTTTAGGACAGTACTCCCAAACCTGTCCTGCAGTACCATCAATGGATATTTATTTGTATTTGTTAAAGGTCTTGAGGAATAGAAGTAGTGTTTCTACGATAACAGAACAGCAAGTTTTGCTTTGCCTACAAAAGTCTCAACGAGTCTTTTGTTAGTGGACAATGTAATGCACCTGTGGTCATTCTTCTCGAGAAACTCGTGTTTTAATTATGCTGGAAGTGCCTGTATATCATGTTCATTTCATTTTGTTTGTTGGGCTCTCTACCCTCTGGTAAAAGTTGGTGCCTAACCTGATATGATCTGCTGTTAGTTCAAGTTGTATTCTCTGAATTTTTTGTTGATGTTTCATGAAATATATTTATTTTATCTATTTGCTTGCATTGCTCTAAAAAAGTAAGAGTTGGCTTTTGGTTATCCCTCCTTTCTTTTGTATCTTTCCCAACAGTCGGAGTGTTGGTTAGGAGGGGGAGTAATCATTCATATATGGCTGATTATGATGGACATGGGGAAGGAAAAAGGATTTTGAATTACTTTAAACGAGTGTGCCCTAATGTGATGGAACCAAATTCAATTTTCGCGTGCAGGTTGCTACCGGGCAAGTTGCCAGCACTGGAGTGGTTGCTCTAAGCTATGTTCAAAAGGTGTCTGAGAAGGTAAGGCGGTTGAGGTATTCCCATGGTTTCTAGTGGTTAGTTATCGTATCACATTTCTCCAACTGCTTTCCTCCATGCAGGTATCACTGGCATCAGACTTCACGTACAACTACTTGTCAAAAGAAGCCATAGCAAGCTTTGGTTATGATTATATATTGCGACAGGTAACTTCTGCTATGGCGTATTGCTACCGTCCGTGCCACATAGTTACCTATGTAGTAGTCTACATGTAAAAAAATAATTTACCACATTACCGTTTGTACATAAATGACAATTAGCGTATTCAGTCAGAACCAACTCAAAAGTTCCGTCATCTTCTTCACCTAACTAATTTTGTCTCCTCGACTGTGCCCTGTCTGAGATCCGCGCCCCTGTGCTGATGACATCCAGCTGGATCTGCATACCCAGTGTAAAGTTTGTGGTGAAGCAAACAGTTCTGACTTGTTATCTTCTTACTTACTTCGTATGTGTTACAGTGCCGTCTTAGGGGGAAGGTTGACTCCAATGGCTGCACGTCCACTTTTCTGGAGGAGCGATTGAGCATGGGTCTCAACTTCATTCTTTCTGCAGAGGTAAGAATCCTATGTGCCCACTGACGGTTTCTTTCTAATTTTCTGCCTCACTTCCGGGGCCCCCAACAAGGTCCAGGCAGGGTTCATGGGTGGAGGTGGTGGTCATCTTTCCTATTACGCCTAAATCATTTCAATTGACTAGACATGTTTTTTTTTTCCTCGGCAAAAAGTCAACATTGTTAGTATAGTAGGTAGTGAGGTTTGAGCTTTGAACCCCTTAAAATGCACGATAGTGCATTGTGCCTACCACTTGGCTACCACTCCACTTGCAATTGGACATGATTGTTAGCTCCTTTCTGTTTAATGTGGTTAATTTAGAGAGAGCGTAATAGGAATTTCCAAGGAGCCAAAGAATCCTTATTGAGGAGTTTTTTTGGTCTATCCTGTACTGCTGGAAAAATATGGTCCATATCTCCTAGGTTGGATCAAATTGTTGATTCCCTTCATGGTTGATTTCTAGTAGTTTTTTGCTTTTTCGTTTTTCAGCTTTTGAGCTAGCCTAGCCCTTTGTTGTTGGGCTTTTCATATGTACAGGCTAAATCTCACTCTTGTACATGCGTTTGCATCCTCTTTTATGCTCTTCTATACATTTGATTGCTTATCAAAAAATAAATAAAAGAAAAGAAGAAATTCAATGATCTAGAAAGGAGATTGTCCTGGTTATATATTTAAAAGTGGGAAATACAATGTGGATTCTTGGGAACTCAGGGTTCTTCAATAGGAGATCTTGTGGATGGATGTTACTACATGATTGCGTATTCCATTATTCGGTAAATAAATAGAAATAATGGCTCAGCTGGGAGTTGAGTTTTGTTCACACTTAAAGAGGGTGAACATTACCTTTTCTATTGGTTGAAATGGTGTAGATCCCACCACAAAGAGATGTCATGCTTACCAAAAAATGTATTGCACGGGTGGGACCTACACCATTTCAACCAATAAGAAGGAGGGTAATGTTCACCTCCTTAAAAGGAGGGTGAACAAAATTGCACTCCTCAGCTAGTGATGTTAGTCTACATGAAGGGATGCTTGGTCCGCTAGATTGGTTCGTTAAATGGTGTTTACTCTTGCATATGGAGTAGATGGTTTGTGCAAAATGCATTCCTCGTAAAAGTCACAGAGATATTGATAGCAGAAGTTTTTGGTATTCTGGTGATTGTACTTCGGAGTTTTCTTAGTAAGTCTTCTGAATTTCGCCTTGCAGATAGATCACCGGAAGAAAGACTACAAATTCGGGGTTGGATTGGCTGTAGGAGAATAGTATAAAAGCTTCGGATGCTGTCCTCAGTTTCATTTGAGCTCACCCATGCAAGAAACTCTGCATTTAGTCGGTGGTATTTTGTTTATTGTTTTTTTCCCTTTCTGATACAGATCAAAGAACCAGTTTTGTACCTTTTTATCCGGAGTTGGCCATTATTTGCGCTGCTGCGGCAGTTGTAGCATCCCTACTCGTCGATTTTGCAGTTTGGAGTTTCTATTCATTTTTCCCTTTAGAGCTGTAGAATTTGCCATAATGGAAGTGAAGTATGTTTTAATCTGTTGTGGTTGCATTTAACAGGAGGCTTATTTTGACATAAATACCATATATGACATGCCATTAGTGATGGGAAAAAGATGTGTAATAATTTGCCCAGTACTATGTTTGATGATTTGCCTCCTATGCTGCTGCATTATGATGCCAGAATCAGCACACGGAAAGAGGTTTATAATTAGCACTAAAAGGCCACCGGAAACGAGAGATTTCTTCCTACGTCGGCCATCCGTCTCTTGGGGATAACATGGTGTTCTTGTAGTTGTTTAACCTTGATGGCAGGGGTGATGAACGAATCAAGCTATTTGAGTTTGAACTTGTATTTGTTTGTTAAAAGCTTGCACCGATCTGTTTATTACATAAACAGACAGAGTTTCGAACTACAGCTTGATTAACTTACGGTTTCAGGTTTGACTTGTTGAGCTCTTAATAAATAGAGATCGGCTACTTGATAAACAATCTAAGCTTAATGGAGTATATTATACTGTACCATCTTCATTTGATGGAACTATTGATTAAGCCAACAAAGAGTTTGCGTGAACGCATATTCTGCTTTGCTTAATGATTGGTAGTAATTTTTTTATTTTTTATTTGGCCATAGTTTAGGAGAATATTAGTAGCTGTTAGAGATTAGTGTTGGAGGAAGGGGAGGAGGTGGGGTTTGAACCGCCGACCTCATGCATTAGGGGTATAGTGCTGGGCCACCTGCGCCAGCACCCCACATGCGATTGGTAGTAATTGGGTGACTTGTTCTATTACTTCCCGTTCCAGAACACCTTATTAAAAAATAAGTACTTATTTCACATTTTCAAACTCAAAAATAATGTAAATGAAAAATAATTTTTTGGATTTTTTTTTTGCACCGTATAAAAGATCCTGTAGAGGTCTTTCAAACAAGATCCATATTGCATATTTTTAGATGTCATTAAGCCCATTATTTTTGAGCTTGAAATTGCTTCTTAAAAAATAAGTACTTAAAACCCGTTCTGGGACGGTCTATGATTCTTTTGGACTGGGATCCTGCTGACCTCAAGGTAGGTCGGCATGTATATTGTCCCAAAGAAATTTGACTCAATCCGATATCGGTAAGGGCTGTTTTAGAATTCGTAGGTTCTGAAATATCCTGTGAATTCTGAAACAGCCCTTACTAATATCGGATTGTGCTAATTTTTTTCACGAACTCATAAAAAAATATTTTAAGAATAACTTGCGGTTTGAATCATCTTTGTAAGATCCGTAATGGGCCTAACAAAAATCAAAAAAATTACTAATTTCTTACCCATTTAATGGGTACCAAACAAGGCATAAAATGGTGGAATTTCTTGCACCAAAACGTTGGCGTTTTTTTGAGACAACACACATGCTGACCTTTGAAATCAACAGGATCCACGTTTCGTACAATAAAAAAAATCGAGTGGGTTATTATAAGAGGTATTTCTTGCAAGGATTAACAAAAGCTATAGATAAAAAATATGAAAAGAGAGAGAGTCGGTAGCTTACACTTGAGGTTAATTAAACGACACTTTCATATGAAATAAACTAGTCTAATCCAAAGACTCTTAAGGAACGAATGATGTCTTCCACAAACCATCAACGCTTTCGGATTCTTGAGATACAAAAAAGTCAAGGAACACTTCTTCGAATCACAACCTTGGACAGTATTGTGTCTAAAATCTCTTAGATGTACGTGAATTCATGTGCATCTAACGATTTCAGACTCGATTGTGTCTGGATTTACTAGTATGCTTTAAAAGTGTGTTTTGTTCGTATCGGTTGCTCAAGATCTTTTGGGATCCGAGGAAGAAAATGGGTTCCTTAATTTTTAATTTTTTTTTAAACTTCGGAATATTAAATGGGTTCCTTATTGCTTCTTCATTCCCAGTAAAACGTCGTCTTAAAAGGATTATTATCTTATTTTCCTCCACAGAAATCAAAGGCATCTTGACCTCAAAGGAAAGATACAAAAGAAGGGGAAGAAAGGTTTTCCAAAATTTTGCTACCGTCCTTGGTTTGGTTTTTAGCCATAGAGAGTACGATAGAAAGTCAAACTTTACTCCATTTTCTCTCCTTTTGCCTTTAATACTTTCAACCATTAATGCTACGTACATTCTATATCGATCACTCATCTCTCACATATGTGTCGGCGTCGGGAGGGCCGGTAGCCCCTATACGTAGCATTAGTTGTTATACTTTAGTATGGACTCTTTTTCTCTATTGGTAGCCCCTAAAAGTAGCATTAGTT
The DNA here is from genome assembly GCA_020567845.1 of Rhododendron henanense subsp. lingbaoense. NCBI lineage: Eukaryota > Viridiplantae > Streptophyta > Magnoliopsida > Ericales > Ericaceae > Rhododendron > Rhododendron henanense. Next base: position 5,696,482 of record CM036312.1, read on the forward strand.
GTTATACTTTAGTATGGACTCTTTTTCTCTATAAGTTTAATTTTCGCTTTACCTTTTTTGTTCTCTCGTACAATTCAACAGAAAAAACAAGTATTCTTTCATGAAAATAGGCCTCATTTTTCTTTATTCTTCTCAAGCATCCACATCTCCAAAAAGAAAAAAAAAAAACACCCAAAACCCCCCTGCATCAGTCTCTCTTATTTCCTCTCTACTTTGAAAAAACTCTAAAACATTGCTACAGTTGCTCGTTTGGACAGCCCAACAACTGTTCACTTGCTTCTCATTTTTATATTGTTTCCCAATCTCTCTCTCTATACTCCATCTCTCTCTCTCTCTGATTTTTATACCTTTCTTGCTTTTGTTTATCTCTCCGAGGCAAGGGAGAGTATTTAATTGAGGTGGGTTTGATTATTTATTGAGAGGAGAGTGAGAGTAAAGAGCCTGATGCAGTAGTTATTTTAAAAGTAGATAGCTAAAGTAATAAAGTGACTTTTTAAGGTATAAATTAGTCCAAAATATAGAGAGTCTGATGCGGATGCCCTAAGTTTTAAACACATCTTTAAATATCTGAAAATTACCCCAACCACATTAAAGTTGAACCAAATTTAACTTGGAGTAACAGTTTTCCCTTAATTAAACCCTCCTACCAAGCCAAAGCCAAAGTATAACGTCCGTCCATAAATTTAAAGGTACTATTTTTGGAGGGCTTCGTATTTTTAGATCTTGTTGAACGAATGTAATTGGAGACAGTCAGAGACCGTCTTGTACAGTAAAATACCAGACGGTTGAGAAGTTTGATTCAGTTATCAAAAAGTCTAGAATCGCATTCAACTGTATTCAAAATGCACCCCTATACAAACACGTGCATAAAAAATGTGTGGTGATCACAGACATTATACAATCAGTGTGTGCGACCACATGTATTTATCATTTTATGTAATTGTTGTACGTATTTTTTTTTCTTTTGTCAGGAGTGTTCGGGTCAGCTTAGTCACACCTCGATTAATCTCCTATTCGGTCAAGTCAAAGGCAAGCTATCCACACCGGAACTAAGGAGTTCACAATAAATTACTTTCTTACTGCCTGACCACAACAATCGAACCCTGATCAATTATGTGGGGAGCAAACTCACAAACCAACCGTACTAAGGTGCGTTTCCGCTAAACTAAATAGACCACGTACTAATGATAATAATTAAATTAATTTTAATAAATGGACGAAAGACAAAACGAAAATAGTGGAGTAGTTAAATTAGTATTTTTTTATTACTCCACCTGTTCATTAGCCAGCCTCAGAGGTGGGTCCCAAACTCTCCCTACGCCGAAAAAGGGAAGAGTCCAAAAACCTTCCAGGAAAAAGAAAGGAATTTTTTTTCAAAAAAACAGAAAACCCTTCTCTCTCTCTCTCTCTCTCCTCTCTCTAGAATCGAATCCCGTTTCTTCTGCTTCCCATTCGTCTCTATTGCCATGTCCAATTCTAGAACCCTCTTAAGATTCTTCACCAAGCAATTTCGTTCCTTCTTCTCCCTCTCTGCTCCGTAAAATAAAACCACACCCCCTCGCTACCTCCGTCGCTGTTTCCGCTCTGAATTCCGTCGTCTTTCGTCGTTCCGATTCTCTTCACAGAAAAAGGTAAGGTGTCCCCCTCTATACGTACACAATACATACCTATACGTATATATTCATGTAGATAATATTGTGCATATGTATGTAGATATATGATTTTGACCGTCTTGCCTGGTTCGTCCGTTGCGTGATTTCTCGGACTTTCAACTTTTGTGACCTTATTGTGCAGTTTGGTCTGAGATAGTTGTTGATGGAAATCGTTATGCCGAGTTTTCCGTTTGACTATGAAAGTCCGGGCAAAGAATTCGACTGGTTGTTGTCCGTCTTTGCCGGCATTCTTATGTGCCGAACCGTAAGTGTTTTGTCGCTTAATCTGGTCCCATATTGCATGTTACTGCTCTTAGGGGTTGAATTGTTCATGTCGGTACGTAGCTGTTCGGTGATATATTTTCAAGTTGAACCTTGGCTTTCTTTGTTGACATAGATGCTGTAGCATGTATTATGAGTTATGATATGAGTGATTAGTAGAAAAGAAGGAAAATGTGATGATTGGAAGCACGGAAGCAGAAACAGATTAAGGAAGAGACCGGGAATTTTTGTTCCCTTGTTTTGGGGAAATTAATTTGAGCTATGCTAGGTACTAGAAGAATGACAATCGCAATACAAGTTCGTGTGCACTAGAGAATTAGGCGAGTAGTGGAGAAAATGGAGAAGTGGGTGGGAGAGAGTAAATAGCGAGCTTTAGATTGTATGTTGGCTATTTAAAAAGGAGGTATAGAAGATGTTAAAAGCTCCTCTGGACTAATAGATGGTAAGAGATTAAAATTTGTATCTTATAATATTTCCAATTAGAACAATGAAAAACTATGACAAATCTGAAATAAAAGAGGCGTAGTAAGTGCTTATGGCTTCTGCTCAAAGCAGGGTGGTCCACGTGCGGTGGTTCATAGGGAGCACTACCTCACTTGTTTTGTGGGAGACTCTTGCCGTGACTTGGATCCTATCCATGCGAATAGATTTACCATCATGCGAGGTCACGCCCTCTTGGCTCTATGAACCTGATAAATTTGTCTGTAATAATTGATGCAACAAGAAACAAAGAAATGGAACCACCATACCAGTCTGTCAAGTGTTGCGTGGTTGGTCTTCCAACCTTGTATGTCAATCGTTCAAACGGTCTTTTATCGCCTAGCAAGAAAAAAGATAATTGAAGAAGAGGCTTAATGAGGCAAGGTACACGTGAATTTGCAGGCTCCCTCACTTGGGTTTGTGAGAAGGGACAAAGTTTTGGGAATTTGTTAGTTTTCAGTTGTTTGGTGTTTGCTAAAATAAAATCAGACTGAGAATGCAGAAAATAACGTTCTTACTTGCTAAGCAATCTTAAGAAGTGCTGTCAAGTGCCAAGTATCATTTGGTAAATCCTCTTGTATATGGAACGCATTCCATTAGCTTTTTGTAAGGAGATATGCTTCATGCATGTTTTAGTTCAGCAAAGCAAGTTATCAGGTCTTTTCATTAATTGAATGTATGCCATTTTATCCATATTTATTTCTGCTTCCAGAGGTTAGTTTATTTACTTAGGTATATTCCCTGGGAATGAATATGGGAATGCATGATACTTTTGTTTAGCAATTTTGATAACTTTTAAAGAGGGTGAATGTTGCTTTTTGAAGGTTTACAAATTAACAGGTATAGTTAGCCCTTTGTTCTTTAATGGATATGCCAAACTCAACGATGCGGAAAGAATTGAATGGAATAACAGGTGATGTGCTTTTCTATGTTGATTCAACTTTGTAGGATATAATTGTTCGTAAATGTTTTGGTGGTTTCGCCAACTCAAACGCTAGCGGTTCTTGTTCAGGGGTTTCTCTACATTCCATGCGCTTGTTGCGGCAGTTGTTTCTCTCTATCTCCTCCTATTCTCAGATCTGTTTGATGAGGGTTCTCATGCCGAGCTAATTGTCAATAGAAGGTGTACTTTATCGGATACCACATTGGGGGTATGTTTTTTCAGAAGTAGCACTGTGAAATTACTTTCGTCTGTGTGAGAAGCAATAGATGTTTTGATTGTTTAAAATAAGAACTAATTATAAGATCATTGATTTTCATTTAGTCCACTAACATTATCCTGGTGCTTACAGAGTCTGGTGTTGTTGGACAACACGATACTTGGTCACATAAGGTGGAATTTAATTGCTATTGAAGGACTTTGGATAGTTAGATCTGTTTCTCTTGGGTGTTTGACTATTGGCAAGCACTGATGTGTGTGTGGTATCATATGGTAACAAGTGATTTGTTATAGCGTAAATAGCAAAAGCTCGAAAGGAGGGTACAATAGCATTGTTTCTCTTGGTTCTATATAAGGGATATTTATTGACCATTCTTGTCGCAACTGGATAGATTTAACTTTCTGTTGCTATGTAGAACTGTATAGGATCTTGATATTAGAACAATCCACATCAGGCAACTACCCAAACTCTGTGCCTATTGGAACTCTGAATTTGGAATGAAGGATATAACCTAGTGTCTTGGCTGTTTTATTTCATTTTACTATATTATCCCTCATGGTCACTTGTCTTCATTGTTTACAGATATCCCTTGGCTATTTTTTATCAGACCTGGCGATGATAGTTTGGCAATTCCCAGCTTTGGGTGGTTTGGAGTTTGTAAGTACAGAACTACAGAGATATCCTGTTTGCTGTTAAGATATTGTTTTACTGACTTCTATCTGTGTTTTTTCTATTGAAATCTTGTAAATAGCATAACCTGGCTGCTTACATGTTTTGAGGTTTGGTACTTTGGTGTCCATGGTTTAGGAATTAGGTAAGATATGGGTGACTATCTGGTTGCTGAACTATGTTTGTATTTTGTAATAGGTTTTACACCATGGACTATCTATGTTCTCGATCTTCCTCTCCCTTGTAAGCAGCCAAGCACAGGTTTACATACTAATGGTTCTCTTTACCGAGAGCACAACTCCCTTTATCAATTTAAGATGGTAAGTGAACATGATAGAGGTTCCTCTATTTACCTTTTCTTGACAATCTTGGCTCATTGCTGCGAGTACATATGCAGGTACTTGGATGTTGCTGGTCAGAAGAATTCTAAACTTTACACGTTCAATGGTGTTGCATTGTTCCTGATGTGGTTGGTAATGTCTACTGAACTTCAAACTCTTGCGTCTTTGTGCTTGTATTTGCTAAATGTTGAACACTGTCACATGCTGAAATGCAAACAAATGGAGACAGAGCCTGCCTATACTCACCCACTGGTAGGGTTTGGGAAACTGCAATTCAAAATCAAATTGAGGCAGATCTGAAGTTCCCACACTCGTCCATCCTTCTTGTTATAACTAGAATAAAATAATACTCCTATAAATGGGATACTTGAAGATACGGTATTAACTCAGAATAAATATTTAAAGATATGTATTGAACTCAAATTTGGCCTTGTACTTGATTTGGAATTATTTTACCCGTATCCGAACAAATATCTCAGTTGCTGACGAAATTCCTTATCTGTTAAGGAGGCTTGGCTTAGCTTGTTCTGATCGCAGAGGTATCTGAATGGACGTAAATTGACGAGGACATAAAAACTGATATGTTTAGTTCTAGTAAATGTTTGTAGTCGTATTTGCTAATTTAAAGTGGCTGCTTTGAACCCCTTATGTAATTATATTTGAAGGAATTTTATGTGAATGAAATTAGTAATAGTTGGAAAGAGGATAGGTGTAATAAGAAAGACGATTCATGCTAGTGAAGTAAACTCTTTAGGCTGTTGGCAATACTAACAAAGACTGTTCATAGTTTGTGGCATGTTTTTGAAAACTGCGATACCTTTAGTAGGAAAGAGTATACATGCTAGACTCCTTAGGATTTTGGTTGTCCTAAAGAAGAATGTTTGTTGTTTGTTGCATGTTTTTGAACCAACTGCAACAAGTTTCTACTTCAAAGAGAGATTTTTCATTCTGCTGGAGGCTTGTAGTGCGTTAACTATGTTGTTGAATTCATTAAATAAAACTGAGACGGCATGTGGTTTATACATGATTGTTCCTTTGCTTCTATGCTATTAGGTTAGTTGGTAACTTACAAGTTTCTGATGCTTTCAGGTTGCGAGGATCCTTTTGTTCATCTTCTTCTTTTACCACATGTTTACCCATTTTTATCAGGTAAATTGATGGCCACTGCCAAAGTCGAGTGACAAACATAAAATATTAAGATTTGAAACAAGAGCTTGCCAGTTTTTCCAATAAACTTTTGAGTCTCCAAAAGATGTCATCCTGGCATTTTTTTTTTACCTTGACTTATGGGTAGAATCTTGATTTTTGAACCATGAGGTGCAGAAGCATACCCTGAGAACTTGTGAATCATTCAGTGTTTGTCATCGTGAGATACTTTTGAGCTGATTAAATCCTTTCAGTTCATGGATTTCGGAGGGAAAGTAAAATGGAAGGGATGTGAGATAGGAAAAGATGAAATCTTCTCTTCTTTGGTTCAGTTGGGAAAAATAGAAGAAAAGGACTTTATATTTGTCAAAAGACCCATATATAGCACATACACAGTGGTAATTTCTTTTCCCTTGGATGAAAACAAGATCCAAACATCGGATTAGGGGATGTAAGGCTTGAAAAACATCTTAAATTCAGAGTTTTCTTCCTAGAGGTCAAATGAGAGTCGTCTGTGGAGGACAACATATAACTAAACTGTTAGATTCAGTTGTAGCAATTCTAGTATCGTTACTACAGTGCCTAAGATGATAGACTTGTCTCTCGGGGAACCGATTATTGACTTTGTTTCGTTGTATTTTCCTTCTTCAGGTAAAAAAAGTGTTTCCCCTAGGCTTCTACAGCTTGCTTGTAGTGCCTCCCATGCTGGCAGTGATGAATCTGTTTTGGTTTTGGAAAATCACCAAAGGTTTGGTGAAAACCGTCTCGAAGGCGAGACACCGTGAGTGAGGATCAACTCTTTTCCTGTCCTGTGATGCTCATGTACATCTCCATTACCATTTGTTTTAGGGTGTTTTCAGAAGAATATTGCGATGATCGAAAGGTAGTGTGGCAAAACAAGATAGGTGGTAGCTATAGTAAAGGATGGCCATGCATTTCATCTAGTGTTCATATTATAGCTGTAAATGACCCTTTTAGTTTCCCAGGTCTTCTCTCATACTATATGAGAACACTGCCAAATTCTTGTGAAGAGAGAAATGGTCATTTGCCCTACCTTTTGTGGTACCCAGTCATGTGGTGGTTGAATTTGCTTGGCACCATCTTGAATGGTATGATTGGGTCTATCTTACCCTTAAAGATATTGCCCTTTAGTACTATAATAATAATAATAATAATAATAATAATAATAATATTGGTTTTCTTGATGTAATGTCTATTTTGGTAAAAATACAACCATGAAGATGCTTTGAAGTCCTTTTCATTTGGCATGACACATTGAATGTCCCTTGGTAAAAGGTGCTGCTGCCTGAAATGCCTTTCTTGGAAGGACTCTGAGTATTTAAAAATTTTACCCCCAAAAAGGATAAATTTAAAAATTATTTTTATTCATAAATTAAGCTGTTTTGTGAAGGTGCCTTCCTGGATGGTTTATTCTTAAATTTGGCATATGGATTGGTGAAAGGGTTTACCAGCATCAGTGGAAGTGATAGGAACATTTTGAAAATTAAATCAGCTTCTTCAATTTATAGATCTCTCTTGTGTTTTCAACGTTTTACCCTCAAAAAGTTTTTCTACCAAACTTTTCATTAAGTCTAGGCATCCTACTTGCGCAAATGTCATAGCTCAAAAATGTGATCCAAGCCACTCATTTGTAGACCTTGATGGGTACATCATCCCCATGGAAATTAAGTCAATCGAACTTAATAATTTGATTCGATGAGTGAGCTACTGATACCTGATTGACTTAGGAGTATTTTTTTACGGGGTCGTTCTTGTCTGGTTCTGAACACTTAACAGTTCAAATTATATTTTTGAGCTCGGAATGAGACTTGAATCCAAGGCATAGGAGCCTGTTGTGCCATTGCAGGGCACTGTGTCCTCATCTACAGGATTTACAAAGATCAGCCGAGGAAGGTACCTTCACAGGGCCTGTTGTTCACTTGTAGACCTGGATGCATACAATAGCTCCATAAAAAATCAAGTCAATCGAACCGTTGTTAGCCCAGTATACATATGCTCCGTTTTATTGTAGACCTAGATGCATTCAATTTAAAAAGCACACAACAAGATTGTTAGCTTCAATCAGTAAGCTATCGATGCCCGATCCACTTGATTTATTTATAGGGTCGTTCATGTCTAGCTCTAAATAGTGAATGGTTCAAAAGTTCGGGACAAGACCCGAACTGAAGGCACAATCAGGACCCTGTGTCCTCGCCTACTACCTGGTGAATAATGAATTATGCTCTCGATTTTTGCTTGGATTATTGAAAGTTCACCCTAGATTCACTTGTTAAGTAAACAAACAAAGTTGAAGCATGTGTAAAAAGCTCGTTGATTTCATAGCTCGGTTCGAACTCGGTTCAATAAACTTACCGTACAAACTTAACTTGTACAGTAGTACTAATTGACTCTATTAATGTTTTTCGAGTTCAATAGATAAATAAATTATACATTTGCTAACATTTTTCAGGAATTATTATTACTAATTAAAAATGAAACTGAAGTTAAAGGGTGTCCATCATTCAACCCAACTGGGCTCTTTAACAGACAAAATCAATTTGGTTGCCATTTCCAAAAGAAAACAAACCCGCAAAAGGTAGGAGTAGTTATATTTGGAATTAGTATTTCCCTAAATCCACCACTGTAGAAAAACAGTTGGAAGCTTCCTCTTCTCTAGCCTCGAGGTTACCTATTTTACTCTACATGATGATGAAGACTAGTACTCCATCTGTTTCATATTGATAGTCCACTACGAAAAGTTGTGTTATTTTTTAAATCAAAAAATCAATTACTTATGTATATATTTTTTTGAATTTTTTCGTACCAAATTAAAGTACTAATCGAGATCTTTAATACAGTGTGAAAAATTTTAAAAAATTATACACGGAAGTAAATTTTTTGATTTGAAAAATGATAAGAGAGAGAGTATGGGGCTCTCAACATGAAACGGAGGAAGTAATAAATTTGCCCTATTACAACTCATAGCACACCCAGGGCGGTGCGGTCCTAACTTTTAGGGGCCTAGAGCTACTCCAAAGTGAGGCCCTTTCTAGTAGGAGTAGTAGTTAAGAGTTAATGAATTTCAACTTTAAAAAAATCTCTTTGAAAATCAGTAGTATAACCATAACAAAAGTAGTCAATTAGTATGTACAATCTTTTCTTTAACTTTTACAATGGATATCCAAAATAAAAAGGAAGGGCCTCTAATATTACTGCCTTCGTCTCATTTTGTTTGTTCATTTTTTGACTTTTCAATGTCCCAAATGTAACCGCATTCTGTGGGACCCACTTTGGGGTCTTACACAAATGATCGGATGCGTTTTATTTGTTTAAAACACTTTTGTAAGGATCGTTGTAAAGGCTTGATCGATTCTATGCCCAATTTGCAGACACGAAATTGAGAAAAAAAAACCGATCAAGCCTTTACTGATATCCGAATGAGTTGATTTTCCGTAGAAAGCATTAAAATACATTTTAACAAAATTGAACAACTCTGATCGTTGTGCGGGATTCTGAAGTGGGTCCTACAAAACGCAGTACACATTCGTGTACACCAAAATGGTGTGTACCCATAGCATGGAAGAGAATGGAGGATGCCTCTAAGCGGCACCCTGCAAAGCGATGCAGAGCGACCGGACCGCTCATCTCGGCAATCGACGGCTTGGATCTTAACCGAGCAATGGACCGTTTAAATTTACATGTGTTCAAATTCGATCCGAACCGTCCGTGTTTAGATGTACGGCCCGGGTCCTTCCAGCCGCGGCACTTCGATCTTCCGTGGTACTCTCGCAGAATGGCGACAGTTGGGCGGCCCATTACGCGGTCAATATATTGGAAAAACCGTGTCCGTTTAAACAGCAGCAGTACATAAACAAGGGCAGCAATGGCCCTTCTTCTTGGTCGGCCCCGTTTTTTCGCCCCAACCCCATAATTCTCTCTCTCTCTCTCTCTTCTCTCTCTCCAACAGTCTTCGAGATCTGAGGCGCTCAAAGTCGGTTATTTACAAACGTAATGGCTAGGTTATGGTCCTAAACAGAGAGGGAGAAAACTCATTCTAACGCATACACACACACAAAAAACACATAGATACAGGAGTTGGTGGAGTTGCAACGATGTGGAGATCATCGTGTAGTATTTTGTTGAAGCAGAGCATGGCCGCTGCCGCCCGTTGCAGGCCGAAGCCGCCGTTAGGGTTCAGGACTCCGTTCGGGGCCTGTGGTTGCCTTTCCGCTGCCAAATCGGGGGCGTCATTTTCGTCCGGCGGTGGCGGAGGCGGAGGGGGAGGAGGAGGAGGAGGAGGAGGAGGAGGGGGAGAGGAGGGGATATCGTACGGGGAGGCGAAGAAGCTGATGAGACTGGTGAATGTGGAGGCGTTGAAGATGAAGTTGTTGGGGACGGAGGGGAAGGAGGTGATTTGCTATTCGGAGCTTCTGGAGGCGTGCGAGAGCTTGGGGGTTGCGAAATCGAGGGACGAGGCGGTGGCGTTTGCGAGGATTCTGGATGAGGCTGGGGTTGTGCTTTTGTTTAGAGATAAGGTCTATCTTCATCCCGATAAGGTAAATTCATCCCTCTGTGTGTGTGGACTTTTGAGCGGCATTTCGATGTTCATAGCTCTCTTGTTGAATTGATCATTCAATGAGTATTCTCAATATTATGCCTTGTAGAGGCTGATAAAAAAAAATAAAAAATAATGCCTGCAAGAGATTCGAGCGTCCGACCTCTTCTTTCATCTTAAACAGCGTACTTATCAGTGAATTTTTGGTGATTGAGAGAGCTTGTTGGGGAATTTTCGTGTTTAGTGGGAAAAGTGGAGGAAGTCACGGAATTTATCTGGGATTTGTGGGGTCTTTGTCTTTGTTTGGGGCTGCAGAGGGAAGGTGATTCCCCCTTTTTATCTTTACCCCTCTACTATTTCTCCTGTTAATCTTAAGATCTTGTTTGGTTGGGTGGAATGAATTTGTAAATCAATCATTCCTTGGCCTCCCAATGGAATGGACATTCATCTAGATACGTGGATGAGGATTCCATTTATAATGTAAATTTTTTTGTTTAGAAATCGGAATGAGCATTCTAAGGAAACGACCATTCATGTTTGAGCTTCATTCAAGTGAACCATTTATTGCCTAAAAGGTGAAAATAACTGTTGACAGGCTCTTTCTCCTGCTCTAGTTTTAAGAACAAGGAAGCTAGCCTAACAATTTAGGTTAATAGTTCAATGAAGCTAACTGGATAAAGAAAATCTAATGGTAGTTACCAAAAGAAAGAGAGAAGAAAATTTAATGATAAAAATTCAATGAAGCTAATCAAAATTAGGAAGTGCAGATCTTATCAACATTTCTCTATTAGGTGCACACTTTGGACATGCTCATCCTGTATTTTCTGAGTTGCTTTCTTTTGATACTCACTGATTTTTTTAAATTTTTTTTCCCCATGGAACCATCAAAGCTTCTTTGTAGATTTGAATACATAGCGATAGTATTGGCTTACATGATGACACGAGCTTAAACCATGTACCATTGATAGAGCAGACTGACAAAAAATATCATTGGTGTATCTGAACCTCTATATTTCGCACATTGACTTTCATTGTTTCAGTTATAACTCCTCATCCCTACATGCCGTTTCTGTACTACCATATTCAATTACTTACCAGTTTATTATTATGTGATTATTTTCCCTCTTCCATCCAACTTCTTCTTGTAGCTTTACTCTTTCCACGATTACTCTCTCCATCTGTTGTCTGATATCTGTACCTCTTAGGCTCTTGAAATAAAATATTTGCCAATAGATGGTGTGGTACTGTGGTTCAATCAGTATTTCAACTACTTGAATTTCCTTTGCTCTGTTGGTCATCTTGAGCTATTGACCTGATGTCAATTGGCATTTGAGTGAGGCTTACAACATAAATTGTATTCTAGGAAGTTTCAGTTTTGCCATTCTATTTCAGTTATACTTGAATTGATCTCCATTCTCTCTTTCCTTTAACATATTCAGGTGGTGGATCTGGTTAGAAGAGCAGTGCCCCTTGCTCTCACACCTGAAGATGACCCCATGAGGGACGAGCTGCGGCAGCTTCAGGAGAGTAAAGCAAAAATCGACATGCTGGCACATAAGCAGGTCAGACGTATCCTGTGGTCAGGGCTAGGGTTAGCCGTCGTACAGGTTGGCCTCTTCTTCCGCCTGACATTTTGGGAATTCTCGTGGGATGTTATGGAGCCTATTGCATTTTTCACCACCACCACCGGCATAGTCATAGGTTATGCCTATTTCATGTTTACGTCAAGAGACCCTACTTACCAAGACTTCATGAAGAGGCTTTTTCTGTCTCGTCAGAGGAAGCTCATCAAGAGGCAGAATTTTGATGTCAACAGGTTCATTGAGTTACAGAAGAAGTGCAAGTGTCCCCTAGATCATCACCCTGCCTATGTGAAACAAAGGATAGGGGTGGAATTGGATCCGGAAGATGCGTTACATTAGAACTTTTCTGTCTCACTTGTCTTTTCCTTTTCCAAATCATTGATCCAAATATAACCTAAGTTTTACCGTATAGTCATCATCACCCAACCCCCCTCCTATTATCTTTTGAGGGGGCCAAATATATGCTTCGGACTATCCACTGGCATCCTAACACCGCGTTTCAAACTTCCATCCATTAACTATACTATACTTTACTGAACTGGGAGATGGGCCAGGATTCACAGGTTAAAATTTTACTCTGACCGAGATATGACAATCTTACTTGATCCGTGAAATGTATTCAATTGAGTACAGACTCTCATGAAATGTTAAACTGGGAACTATATGCAATTTGACAATGGGAAACTCTGTTACTGAGTAATTTACTTACTGTTGAATACTGTACTATCTATTGACGTCGTCATTGTGCTGCCTCAGAGAGAGAGAGAGAGATGTAGTGAACTTCTCAGAAAAAATTATCAAAACGATGTCAACTTTCAAGAAAACATTGCTCGTCAAAAATTAATTCCGCTAACGCGTTGCTACAGTGTATCCAATATCATCTTTGATCCAACGTTTACTGCCATGTCAAAGGGATCTAACTTTGGGTATCCAGCCCATGGGAATTTGTTAACAAGATGTTCAAAACATTGGCAAAACGTGCATGACATCCTAAAGAAAGTGTCGTCCGAAGAATCTCCATTCCCCATACAAATTCAAGCAGAAATTTAGATTCAACTGCACCGTAATATTTTTAAGAAAAGAAAATAGAAATTTTCAATTAACCTTTCCTTATCCAAGTCAAGATTCTGCTTTAGTTCCTTCTCCTTTCCATCAATCTACATCATGAAAAAAAAGCCAGACAATTAAGCCAATTTTTAAGAATTTCCAGTTCACGGAAAACTATCCGATATGCAAGAATTGAAGGAAGCATTAGGTCTTACAGCATCGTAGATCTCGTCATTTTCCTGAAAGTCTCCACCTCTACGAGGAAGTATATGGATATGAACATGAGGGACGGTTTGTCCAGCCTGGGGACCATCCTAAGATGCCAGCAAAAATCAAGAAGTTAAGACCCATATGACATAAATCATACAGGATTGAAGAAACGGCAGCAGCAGTTGCAGTAACCAACAACTAAAAATGAAACGAATCAATTCAAATATCCAGAGGAAACCCCAAAATCCGCATTCTCTTTGTTAGTGAACTCCAAAGCAAACAAATAATGCAGCACCAGTTATTCAGGTCAATGGCGATCAGCTGCGGTGCAGCACAAACTGGATACCAGTTTCCAAATTATTGGATTTACTAGGGCAATTACCTATGAACATATTGGAGTACCTTTTAAAGTTCTCTACCAATCTTGAGTTGAGGGCAGTTTCATCACAGGGAGGCAAAAGCCACAAGCAACGTGCATGTAGATGCTAACCTTGAAACCTTTAGTTTTTCGTATATTTTCACATGGCGATGGCTCCCATTTCTGAATCATATATGGAGTCTTTGAAAGGGAAGAAGGTAATATGATAAAGAAGTTTGCATATGAATTCTAGGGCCAATGAGCAGGATGTAATAAGAATAAGATGACTACTCAGACATGATACCATAGACTTCTCAATCCCAGACGCATCTTAATTTCCAAAAGGCAATGGCCAAGGTTGGCCCTGTCAACCTAGGGGCATAACCTCCGGCATCATATGAAACCGATCACTCACACCTTTGATTTTCAATCTTGATAGACAGATTTTACCACAATACCAAACAAGCCATGTGGTCGGTTAAACAACAGTAAATTTGCTAATTTGTGGATCTGATATTGCAGTCTCTAAGTAAAATGATAGAAAATAACTCACAATTTTAACTTTCAAGACAAAGTAATCGCATAGACATAACACAAGGAAAAAACTATCTATAACCAAGAGTGTACCCAAAATGACACTATCCCAATAAAGCAAAAAGACTATCTGCTTCAACTTCTGAAGTACCAAAAAAAAAAAATCTGCTTTGAAAAGAGTAACATTAGTGCTTTACATCACCTAAAGTGGTCCATTTGACTACATTTGAAATCAAAATGGTTCCATCCTGATGCAGCTATATGCCTGAACAGTCATTTGCATGAGGAACAATTTGGCATGGGCAACTTTACGATTAAGACAGCTCAATAGGTCAAATACAATTTTCAATCAGGACATCTGAATTTTGTTTGTCATGTTCAAGCCATGCTTTGGTTCAAAAAAGGCAATTATGTCACACCGCCACTAGCAGGGAAGGAGGGGAGAGGTGAAGGAAGGTAACAGAACCTCTTGTTTGTAGTTCTAATATCCTAATTGAGGAAAAATAAGCTCGGGAGGAAAAACCACATCTTCAAAACAACAGATCCAAGAAACAGTAAAGAGCTTATCAAAAAAAAAAAAAGAAACAGCAAAGAGACGAATAAAAAGACTCGCTAAACATTTTGAAATAGTAAATTGCAACCATCTTACTTGGATAGTAAACGTTAGTGACGATGCTTTGTGGTGGTGCTCCAGCCGTTTACCAATCTTCTGTGCAGTAAGCCATAGTTCACTAGTCTCCTCAGCAGTGAGATCAGCAAAGCGCTTCACTTCACGCCTTGGGCAGACAAGCACATGTATAGAATGTCAAGTCAACCAACAGCTCAAAGTTGAAAATATCCATAAATGGATTAAGGCCATATCTTTGCGTCTAATGTATTCAATCAACGGCTTAAGCAGAACGTCAGAGACAGGTAAAAATATGACGACCACCAGAATGAAAGTGCACAGTGCTAATACATATGCCCACATACCGCAACCAAGTTCAACTATTAGTGCACAAAACTTTCATTATCTGCTTAACGTAGGGAAGAATTGAAAAAGTACTTACTACCATATCCCCAAAAAAAGGGGGGGATAACCGGATAAGTAAACATACTCCAGAAAGATGCACCAATGGGGTGCTGCCCATATGGATTATTTGGGGAAGAAACAAAAGACCGAATGTAACACATCAAACTACACTCAAAGGATTCTATGAAGTCCCAAAATTGCTGGAATAACTCCATCCGGGAATCAACTGTATAGAAAATGAAGTTTTACTCTTCGACTGCCTTGGTGCCATATTGCAGTCAACATTTACAATTATACAAACACAATAATCACTTCCTGAGCACTAACTCATGTCATTTGCGCATTTCCTATTGTAAATAGATATGCGCCCTTTAAACACCTACTTGAACTCACTGTGGTGCAGTGATTTGAAGAGCCCATCAATACATACATTACATAGCATCAATCTTGCAAGCAAGCCTTTGACAAAGGATCAGAAGAAAACATAGTATTTAGCTTATTTCAGATAATACTTCTTTTATTTCTTGTTTGCTCATGCAGAAGTTGTTGTTACTTGAACACCCACATCAACACATGGAGCTGCCAGTGACTGTTGAGTGAACATTTAAGTAAGGAGATGCTTTACGAGATGAAATGAGATATGATATGCAGATAATATTGATGCTCAAATTTAAAGCTAGATGAAAAAAAGGGAAAGTTGCTATTGTTTTTGCTTTCTGATCTAAGAAACGCACTTCCAAAGTGAAAAGCGAGAGTTGAGATTGCATTTATTTACAGAGAGAGTGACGTAATTGGAAGTATTGCGTTGCTTCGTGAAATAGATCATCATCATAATCTTCAGCGGACTTCTTGTTTTTTCTAAGTAAATGGCTTCTCTTAGCTTGAATGAGTGCAGTTGTAGTCTCATACTCATGAGTCATGACTATCAATTGCTACAGTGAATTAACTAATGAGAGAATATCTTGTTGGAAGAGGGAATGAGGGGTTTTCCATTCCTTATATGTGGATGTTTATTCTCTTATGAATTGGTTTTGCAGTGTCCTTGAAGCCAGAAATATTCGAGGGGCTGCGCTTTGATTTTACCAAAGGACTCAATCAGAAGTTTTCACTCAGTCACAGGTGGATCTGCATTTCCATTTTACTTGTTAGGTGTATTTTTTCCAAACTTTCCTTTGTGGTTTTATTGGCTACTCCCCCCTTTTTAATTCCTCTTTACATGCTGATCCAAATCTCATTAGTGTGTTAATGGGACCTACTGAAGTTCCTTCTCAATCTGGTGAGGTCAATTAAGATTCCCACCTCTCACTATGAGTTCGGTGCTAACTTTATAGACCCGAAGGTATGCAACTGATATTGCTGCATTATAGTTGATTGATTCTTAAGGAATTCAATCTAACCCTGGAGCAATTGACGTTGGCTGCAGTTGATGCTTTTTGGTAGAATAATGACAGATGGGAGGCTGAATGCCAGAGTGAAGTGTGATTTGTCTGAAAATCTTATTCTGAAGGCCAATGCTCAAGTAATAAACCGCCACATGTTGGATGCTTTCCTCTATTTTTTGGTTTTTGTGCTAAGGGATTATTGTGTCTTAGTAAGCTATCGGAGTGACCATTTTGTGTTTCTTTTCCAGCTTTCAAACGAGCCACATATGTCACACGGCATGGCCAATTTTGATTACAAGGTCAATTGCTTCTACTTGTTAATAAGTTTTTGATTACTTGTTTGTGCCTTTACATGCATAGGCATGTTGTATGTCCCATATTGTTTCTAATCTTCTGTGGTGTTGTTACTTATCAGCGAACTCTTCTTCGTTGTTGAGCATGTTTCTGTTCTTTCGGTTGTGGTGCTGTTGCTAATTGATTCATTTTCATCCATATCGGGTAAAGACTATAGGACTCAGTTTCAACTAGGTAACGGTGCCTTATTCGAAGCCAATTACATACAGGTACAAATCAGTTCCCCCCCTGCTCTCTCTCAAAGCTGGCCGACTGGTGATGGATGTATGCATGTAGCGATTCATTCGATTTACCATGAATTAATTTTCATCGGTGTACGAAGGAAACACAGTTTTTGGAGTATGATTTGGTGAAGTATTACTACAGCATGCTTCTAATCTATTCAACATGTTATTTCCAAATTCCAGTCCCGCCACTGCCAATATAAAATGGAAATAATTAAATAGAGATCAGAAATGCTGTCTTCTGTTCCAACAAATGAAGCATAAGATGAAGAGCTAGACAACAAAGACTACTTAGTTTCAAGCTCACGCCTAAAGGGTTGACTGTTCTCTAACCTGCTAGCTACACTATCATCTCGGTTCAGAAGAATGAGATAAGATCTCTTATGTACTAATAGGGCTTTTCCTCAAACTATAGCGTCGGGATGAAGATATTGGAAGATTATTCTCATACTGTTGTGATCTTTCATCTTCCCCTGCTCTAAAGGCCTTTCTCGTATATATTGTCATTATTTAGTGTGCATGTTTGGCAAACGGTACTGCAATATGTTTTAAATTCTTCTCATATGTGGTAGTCGACATTAACCCATCGGAGCATTTGGAGTTATTTTAGGCAACAAGAAAAATGGGACATGAGAATGATATTTCTGCTGCATGCTATCTGCATTTCAAAATATCTTTTCAGGCCTTATTTATCTGCTATGATTATAATGCTTTTTTGGTGATAGGCATCGTTTGGCTTTCAAGATTGAGATGTTTTTTGCAATCCTTGCTCGAATGCAATCCCTGTTGCAGATCTTATCAATAATTTTTTTTAGGCTAATGCATGGTTTCTTCTTACTTCCACTTCTTTCTCCCCAGTTTACTTTCAGAATGGGAAACTGACATCATTGCTTTCCTCCATGCAGGTATCTCTGGCATCATACTTCACGTACAACTACTTGTCAAAAGAAGCCATAGCAAGCTTAAAACGCCTAAACTGACATCATTGTTTTGGTCTTTGTACTCTGTTAACCATATCTGGCTTACTGTTTACGAGTAGAGAAGCCGTTGCTTTCCGAATGTATACGCCTAATACTGTTTTGTACTCTTGTCTTGTCTTGAAACGGTGTACGTTATTCACAAGTTAAATAAAGGGAACTGATTTTGGCGCTCCAAAATTTACTGCAGACGCTCCACCTTTTTGTTTTTATACTGCACAGTATATTTTGTTTTTACACTGTGATGTTGCCAACAACATCATAGTGTAAAAACAAAAAGGTGGAGCGCCTGCAGTAAATCTTGAAGCGCGAATATCAATTCCCTAAATAAAATCATAAAGTTATACACGAAAAATAAGGTGTTTGGATCAAACACCCTACACACATTGGATTCCGTTGATTCCTGCGTGGGCCCCTCGTTTTTTTTTTAAAAAGAATTTTGGACTATTAAAAGGATTCAAATTTCTTGAATAACTAATTTGGATTAATTTGTTCAAATTGGCCAAACACGCCATGAAAGATAGAGCACTCATGTACTCACATGGTATTTGCGTAAAAGTTGGCCAAATATCTGCACTTATTAGGCTCCGTTTGTTTCAATTTACTCATTTTCCGTTGTTTGGTTGGGCAAAAACAGCGTAAAATATTTTTTAAAGTAAAACATTTTGCCCTATATGACTGAAAAAAATTTCCTTTCAAATTACCCGTAAGTATGTCATTTTACGCTGGCCGTCTCTCTCACTTTCTTCACCCTACACTCCTGGAAATTAAACTCTAGAGAGGTTATTAACCTTGAATGAAGTGTACAGGCGGGGATTATTGGCTATCTTCCCCTTCCTTCCTTATCCTTTCTTATCATACTTCTCATGTTTTGTTATGGTAAATTTATTTGTGTACCAAACACTGAAAAATACTTTACACGAAAATTATTTGTTCCAAAATCATTTTACAATGTAAAATATTTATGTCGAAACAAACGGAGCCTAAACTATATCTCTGAGATGAAAATATCCAGGAGATCAGCTCACCTCAAGACTTATATTTTTCAAATCCCACAAAACTTCAATCTTTTTGGCTCTACTATGAACCCACGGTAGCAATCGATCTAAATCGTTCATACCAAACACTTTGAAGAAAATGATACCTACGAAAAAAAATCAGTGTAAAGTCTTTCATCGAAACTTCAAGGGAAAAGAATTAAAATGGTACAATCAGCTAGCGTGGACCGTTACAATCAGCTCGGATGTCGGTGAGTTAGAACGTAAGCCAAGGGACAGGTGAGGTCGGACCTGAAAACACACATAAGAAAATAAGAAAACGTTGTCTTCGAGGTAGCATCACTACTGTCTTTACGTGAGCCTTTTTTTCTTTTTTCAGGTGGAAACTTAAAAGTAAAAGTCGTCCCTTCCAAATTTCCAATTGGTCCCACTGGAAATTAATTAAAGTCTAGTCTTCATGGCGACCGAGCTCTTAGTCCAATTCCAACAACGAACAGAATGGGGCTTTGCTAATCCATACGTAGAAAGTATTTCCTGAATCTCTGATTGATTGGTTAAATACTGGACTTCACTGCGTCAAAACCGGACTTGTTCATTTTTTTCCTTTCTCACCAATCATCAAAGAGGATCGAACCAAGGTTCTAAATCAATACCGTACCTGTTAGAGTACCAGTTTTTCTACTGGTATGGTAGCTACCGGTACTGGTAAGATATCAGATATCATTTCCGATTTATTACTATTGGTGTTATTTCCCACCTCGAAGAATTTAATATAGCATATGCGTCTATGAAAAGAAAAATAAATTTAAAAGCAGTCTGGTTTTAATTAACTGATATTGACCGGTATCAGCAGGTATTGACCGATACTGAAAGAGAAAAATAAATGGTAGCAGCGTAACAATAGCGGGAGTATAGAATTACACGTAGCGAGTTTCGAGTGTAGCGGCCGTAAATTTTTAGCGCAAGTGATCGTAGTCGTGACTAGTGAGGTGTGTATATCCTCGAACCGCACAAAAAATGGATTACAAGGCAATTGGTCAACAAGTGTGCAAATTTTGGTATCACTTGCATATGAAGTGTAACAGCATCGGATGAACAAAAATCCGATACGTAGGGTCCCGGTTGAATTCTAAGGATCTTTCATTCTTACCCGATCGCTACAAAACAGTACTTGGTGCTCATCTGTTGCTGCATCTCAAAACGAGGGGGCAACTTTCATGCAATTCTACAAATTTGGATTACAGTTTCATCTCGACGATCACCAATTTCAAGGTACTATTTTTGGAGGGCTTCGTATTTTAGATCTTGTTGGATGACTGTAATTGGAGACAGTCAGAGACCGTCTTGTACAGTAAAATACCGAACAGTTGAGAAGCTTGATTCAATTATCAAAAAGTCTTGAACCGCATTCAACCATATTCAAAATGCACCCTTATACAAACACGTGCATAAAAATGTGTGGTGATCACATACACTATACAATCAGTGTGTGCGACCACATGTATTTATCATTTATGTAATTGTTGTACATATTGTTTTTTCGTTTGTCAGGAGTGTTCGGGCCAGTTTAGGCACACCTCGATTAATCTCCTATTCGGTCCAGTCAAAGGCAAGCCATCCACGCCGGAACTAAGGAGTTCACAAGAAATTACTTTCTTACTGCCTGACAACAATAATCGAACCCTGATCAATTATGCGGGGAGCAAACTCACAAACCAACCGTACTAAGGTGCGTTTTCGCTAAACTAAATAGACTACATACTAATGATAATAATTAATTAATTTTTAATAAATGGACTAAAGACTAAACGAAAATAGTTAAAATTTATTTATTTTTATTACTCCTCCTGCTCATTAGCCAGCCTCGGAGGTGGGTCCCAAACTCTCCCTACGCCGAAAGAGAGTCCAAAAACCTTGCATGAAAAGAAAGAAAAGAACACTCTGAAGATTCTTCACCACGCAATTGAATCATGCTTCACCATTACCTTTGATAAAAGATTCTTTCTGTCCTCTATGAAGATTCTTCACCACGCAATTTCGTTCCTTCTTCTCCCTCTCTGCTCCGTAATAAACCCACACCCCCTCGCTACCTCCGTTACTGTTTCCTCTCTGAATTCCGTCGTCTTTCGTCGTTCCGATTCTCTTCACAGAAAAATGTAAAGTGTCTCCCTCTATACGTACACAATACATACCTATACGTATATATTCATGTAGATGATATTGTACGTGCATATGTATATATGTAGATATATGATTTTGACCGTCTTGCCTAGTTCGTCTGTCGAGTGATTTCTTGGATTTTCAACTTTGTGACCTTATTGTGCAGTTTGGTCTGAGATAGTTGTTGATGGAAATCGTTATGCCGAGTTTTCCGTTTGACTATGAAAGTCCCGGCAAAGAATTCGACTGGTTGTTGTCCGTCTTTGCCGGCATTCTTATGTGCCGAACCGTAAGTGTTTTTTGGCTTAATCTGGTCCCATATTGCATGTTACTGCTCTTAGAGCATCCACAGTGGAATAAGTAAAAATGAATAATCAAAACATGCCACATCAGATTTTGATTATCCATTTAGAGGTTGCTAAAATTAGCAATGTCAAGTCTCACATTGGTTATTTTTTTACTCATAATTAAAACTATGAGACCATTGCTTCCTTCCCTGAGTTTTCTTCAAACTTTTCCCCTTCATTTCACGTAAATCTTTTGAAAAACTAGTTTATGTTAAAAACAGTTTTTATTAAAAAAATATTTGTTCTTGAAAAAAAAAACAGTTTATTAAACAGTATTTTTTAGAAGAAAAAAAACAGTTTAAGTTGGATAAAAAAATAGTTTATGAAAAAAAAATGTGTAAAAAAACAGTTTTGTGTAAATACAATTTTATTTTTTAAAAATAGTTTTAAAAAAATTGAAGAAACAGTTTTTATAAAAAAAAAATAAAAAAAAGTTCATATAAAGACGGGTTTTTTTTTTATATATATAGAAAAAGTTCCAGAAAAAAATAGTAAGAATAGTTTTTTATAATTATTTTTTGAAAACATTGTTGAGAGAGAGAGAGAGATAAGATTTTTGTGTAATGATGGGTGTACTTGATTGAGAAAATGTGGGGATCACTAAATTTGGTTATTGGCAAAAGGTTGTTAGTTTTGATTATTCAAAAGCCAAAATTTGATGAGTTGCTAAGATGTTGTTAAGTTTGGTTATTCCAATGTGAGCACTTTTTTGAGCAAATATTGCTAACTTTAACAACTTTTTGTTTTGCTTATTCCCTTGTGAATGCTCTTAGGGGTTGAATTTTTCATGTCGGCCGGTACGTAGCTGTTCGGTGATATATTTTCAAGTTGAACCTTGGCTTTCTTTGTTGACATAGATGCTGTATTATGAGTTATGATAGATGCTTTAGATTGTATTTTGGCTATTTAAAAAGGAGGTATAGAGATGTTAAAAGCTCCTCTGGACTAATAGATGGTAAGAGATTAAAATTTGTATCTTATAATATTTCCAATTAGAACAATGAGAAACTATGACAAATCTGAAATAAAAGAGGCGTAGTAAGAGCATCCACAATGTAATAATCAAAATCAAAAGATTGTTAAAGTTAGCAATGTGTGCTTAAAAAAGTGCTCACATTGTAATAATCAAAGTTAGCAACCTCCTAACCAATAATCGAATTTGAGCATTTGAATAATCAAAAATAACAACGATGTGGGATTTCAAATTGCTAACTTTAGCAACCCTCTAAATGAATAATCAAAAGCTGACGTGACAAATTTTGATTATTCACTTTTGATTATTACATTGCGGATGCTATAAGTGCTTATGGCTTCTGCTCAAAGTAGGGCGCGGTCCACGTGTGGTGGTTCACAGGGAGCACTACCCCACTTGTTCTGTGGGAGACTCTTGCCGTGACTTGGATCCTTTCCACAATACTGGTGCGAATAGATTTACCATCATGCGAGGTCACGCCCTCTTGGCTCTATGAACCTGATAAATTTGTCTGTAATAATTGATGCAACAAGAAACAAAGAAATGGAACTGCCATACGAGTCTGTCAAGTGGTGCGTGTTTGGACTTCCAACCTTGTATGTCAATCGTTCAAACGGTCTTTTATCGCCTAGCAAGAAAAAAGATAATTGAAGAAGAGGCTCTTTTAGAATTCGTAGGGCCCTACAAACACTGAAAATGCGTTGGATTGAGTTAAATTTTTACAAGAACCCATGATAAAAAAAAAGAAAAGAATAACTTGTGTTTGAATCATCTTTGTGGGATCCAAAATAGACCCCACAAATAGGGATGGAGCCAGGAATTTTACCATGCAGGGGCGACCGTGCATGCGAGAAAAAAATATAAATACACATGCATAATCACGTAAATACATTAAAACTCAAAATAACGTAAATACATAAATTGGTTTAACTAATGGGATCGATCTTGATGTATGTGTCTTGTTTTTCTTTATTGTTCATCTTCTTCTTTTTCATTCATCACAACTGGACGAATTCGGTACATAGGCTTTCCCGTAACTTGATTTTACCGGTCAAAAAACAAAGAATTAGTAGAAGTGTAGAACAACAATTGGGAAAAGACATACCTACTACTTAAATTTCATCAAAATTACTTAGGATTTTCAAAATCTCTTCTCCTCCGTTGCTATTTTCTCGAAATTGCATTTGAAGTCTTAACAATTGGGGATGTTTGTGCCAAGAAATAAAACTGTAAAACACTAAACCCATATAACAAAAGGTGGAAGTTTATTACTTGAATATTTACAATATTAACCTTCTACTACTTTATATTTTGTTATATTTTAGCCCTTAGCCTTTAGTAATTAATGTTGATATCCTCCTATTTTAAAGGTTACTATTATTTTTTTTTCTTCAAAATTCGACACAGGGGTGAGCCTATATATTTTCATAGGAATATTTTTTTTACGTGTTTCTTTTTCTTCTTGTAGGGGCGACCGCCCCTACTGGCCCCTCCCTAGCTGCATTCCTGCCCACAAAATCATGCCCATGTAAGATTTTTTTTTCTTTTTCACGTCAATTGGGGCTTTCCCGTTAGCAAAAGGTAGTGTTGTTTGTGATGAGCATAACTAAGTGATGTAGGACAAAAATTGAGAGTTTTTGTATTTTATTTTTATTGTTTTAGAATAAGATTTTGACTAGGAATATTTTCGTTTAGGTTAGAATTATTAACTTTCCGTATTCAGTTTGATTTTGATTTCTATCTTTATTAAGATTCTTGGTCTACAAGAATTAGGATTTTATTTTAATTAATTAGGAAATATCTTTTATTTAATGCCGCTTGTTTTGGCATTATTTATTATTTCTTTTACAGTAGGATTTCTAGGGTTAGGGTCTTATAAATAGGGCTGTAACCTATTCAATTATTGATCTTTTTAAAACTTTTTATCAATAATATTCAGACTTTCGTCTTTCTTTCTTGTGCGCAAGATTTGCTCGTTGCGACGAGTTGTTTATCTCGTTTGAACTAGTACGCTAACTAGTCTCTCGTGAATTCCGCTGTGTCACTAAAATTGGATGTGGCATCATGGGGTTCCTTGGATTTCTCTAAGTAAATCTCAGTCACTAAATGGATCACAATGGATGGTAGGAAACTGGATGGGATCTGAACCCGAAAGTGTAAAGTAAGGAGAGAAGAGTCTGGAAATGAAACCGGCTTCCACGTTGCTCACTCCACCCCACTTCTCTAAACTTTTTTTTAACTTTATTACTTCACCCCCTTCTATTCCCTTTCCCTTAAAATGAATCAAAACACGGCCAAAACTTTCCACGACGCCCAGGTTCATCTAATTAACACCAATTCTATTCTCTTGATTAGGGGTGCACATGGTTTGGATTGGTCCGATTCTCTAGAAAATCAGTAACCGGACAATTTCAAACGGTTCTAAAAAATTGAGAACCAAAATGAGTGTTAGAGTGTGTAGTATTAGGTGAGTGGGGGTTTGTCCCACATCGCCTATTTGACTTAATGTAAACTCCTCTCATGAATATAAATATATGTTATGTGTGTGAGGATTAAAACAAGAATCCTACACACTTTTCCTTCCCAAATAACATGGTATCAGAGCCACCCTTAACCTAACCCTAATCCCAACCCCAATCCACGTCATCTTCTGTCCAGAAACACATCAGATTGGGCAGCTTCATCCGCCCATCATCATCACGTCATCTACCCATGGTCGTAGCCGTGCTTCTGGATTTCGTGGCCGTGGCCGAGATTCTGGGTTCTATGGTCGTGGTGGTCGTGGTGACTTTGGTGGGCGGTTCACTAATTCTGGGGGTCGTATGTTTGGTCGTGGCCGCTCGACAGGAGGTGGTGGCTGTGGTCGTGGTCATGGTTCTAGGTTTTGTACACATTGTAAGGGCACAAATCACACAGTGGATACTTGTTATGATCTTCATGGTTTTCCTTCTCAGGCTCACCAGGTGGCTACCTTTGAGGATATTGGGCAGATTGCTAACCCACCTACAGATCCTATGGTGACTATCCCAGCAGCAGAGTACCAGCGTTTCATGTCCCTTCAGTCTTCCCTTGCAGGTTCATCCTCCACTGCTACGTTGGCTCAGACAGGTCCTTCTCTTGCTTGTGCTGCATCTTCCTCTTCTCACAGCCCTTGGGTCATTGATTCTGGCGCCACAGATCATATGACTGGTATTTCTACCATTTTTTCTAATTATCAGTCTGTTGGTACCCATTCCCATGTTCGATTAGCTGATGGTTCTAACACTCCTGTGACTGGTTTAGGTTCTGTTCCTGTTACTCCCCTCCTTAATTTACAGTCTGTCTTACATGTTCCTCGCTTACCCTTTAATCTGTTGTCCATCAGTAAACTTACGAAATCCTTAAACTGTTCCGTCACATTTCTTCCTCATGGTTGTTTGTTTCAGGATCTCGCAACGGGGAGGAAGATTGGTGGCGGTGTTGAGCGTGGTGGCTTGTACTACCTACTGGATGGTGTGCCTTCTCAGTCTGTTGCTCTTCGGACCTCTGCAACTCCTTATCAACAACACTGCCGCCTTGGTCACCCTTCACTTCAGAGTTTAAAACGCCTAGTGCCAGCTTATCGTTCCCTTCGAGAATTACCTTGTGAAGTGTGTGAATTCAGTAAACACCACCGTGTACCCTTTTCTCCCAGAGTAGAGCGTCGTGTGTCTAGACCATTTCAGTTAGTTCACTCTGATATTTGGGGGCCTATCCACGTTCCCAGTGTCTTTGGATTTCATTATTATGTCATTTTTGTTGATGATTTTTCCCGTATTACATATCTTTATCTTATGAAGGAAAGATCTGAGTTAAAGTCTGTTTTTCTATCATTTTTTAATGAAATAAAGACTCAGTTTGATACTTGCATCCGTATTTTTCGTTCTGATAATGTACGCGAATATTTTCATGGTGTTCTTTCTCAGTTTTTGGATGAACAAGGTATTATTCACCAGTCAGCTTGTGCACGGACCCCACAACAAAATGGGGTTGCCGAACGCAAGATTCGACATATATCGGAAGTAACGCGTGCCCTGTTATTTCAAATGCATGTTCCTAAGTCCTATTGGAGTGATGCTGTCCTAACTGCCTGTCATTTAATTAATCGCATGCCTTCTACGGTGCTTAGTGGTCAGACACCTCACGAGGTCTTGTATCCTGGGCGGCCTCTCCACTTATTACCACCTCGAGTGTTTGGGTGCACCTGTTACGTTCATGACCTTGATACTGATCGTAGTAAACTTGACCCACGGTCGATTAAGTGCATCTTTCTTGGTTACTCACGGACTCAAAAAGGATATAAGTGTTATTCCCCATCCTTACGGCGTCATTTTGTGTGTGCTGATGTCACTTTCAATGAGTCCTTACCATTTTATTCAGGGTCCGTCGACCCTGCTAGTCCTGTAACTGAGACTGTTTTTCCCATAGCTGTTCCATCTGGCTCCCCCCCTCCCCCCAAACCCTTGCAGGTATATGTGCGTCATCCGCCGGGTCCTCCCACACCCCCGGCAGGTCCACCTCAGACTGAGCAGGCACATCCCCCAGCAGGCCCACCTCCGGCTGCACCTCCGTCTCCACCCCGCCAGTCGTCTCCCCCCCCGTCGCCAGATCCCCATGCTCGTCGATATCCTGTTCGTGACAATCGTCGCCCTCCGGTAAAGTATAGTCTCTCTACCTCTTCGAGTACTTCTCATCCTATTGATCGTTTTGTCTCTTATTCTCATCTCTCTCCGTCCCTTCGTGCTTTTACCACTATTGTTTCTTCTATTTCTGTTCCTAACACTATTCAGGAGGCCTTATCTATGTCTGAGTGGCGGACAGCTATGGAGGATGAAATGACTGCTCTTCATCACAATGGTACCTGGGACCTGGTTTCTCTTCCGGCTGGTAAAACCACCGTTGGTTGTCGGTGGGTATACACTGTCAAATATCTTCCAGACGGTACTGTTGAGCGCTATAAAGCTCGCCTTGTTGCAAAGGGATACACTCAGACCTATGGTGTGGATTATTCTGAGACTTTTTCTCCCGTTGCCAAATTGGGTTCCGTACGGATCTTTATCTCTCTTGCTGCCAATCTTGGCTGGCCATTGTTCCAGCTAGATGTAAAAAATGCCTTTCTCCATGGGGATCTCCAGGAGGAAGTCTACATGGAGCAACCACCTGGGTTTGTTGCTCAGGGGGAGAGTCATCAGGTCTGTCGTCTTCGTAAAGCCTTGTATGGTCTTAAGCAGTCACCTAGAGCCTGGTTTGGTAAGTTTAGTGATGCAATTATGAAGTTTGGTATGCGACGCAGTCAGTCTGATCATTCTGTGTTCTCCCTCACATCTGATCGCGGGAAAGTACTGTTGATTGTTTATGTGGATGACATTATTATTACAGGTGATGACCAGCAAGGTATCGATGAACTCAAATCCTTCTTACATCAGCAGTTTCAGACAAAGGATTTGGGCAAACTACGATACTTCTTAGGTATCGAGGTAGCACGATCCAAAGAAGGTATCAGTTTATCGCAAAGGAAATATGTGTTGGATATTCTTGAGGAAACAGGAATGTTGGGAACGAGGCCTGTTGAGACTCCTATGGATCCCAATGTCAAATTGTGTGTTGACCAGGGGGAGCTACTTACTAGTCCTGATCAATATCGTAGGTTGGTTGGTAAACTAAATTATCTTACTATTACACGTCCCGATATCTCATTTGCAGTCAGTATGGTGAGTCAGTTCATGGCAGCTCCTCGTCTTCCACATTGGGAGGCAGTTCTCCGGATTGTGAAGTATCTTAAGTCACATCCGGGGCGTGGGCTGTTTTATCAAGCTAATGGGCATTTACGAGTTGAGGCGTTCACTGATTCCGATTGGGCCGGAGGACCGTCTGATAGGAGATCCACTACGGGTTATTGTGTCTTTTTAGGTGGAAATCTCGTTAATTGGAGGAGTAAGAAGCAAACAGTGGTTGCTCGGTCTAGTGCAGAAGCGGAGTATAGAGCAATGGCACATACAACGTGTGAGATTGTATGGTTGCGATCGTTCCTCGAAGAGATAGGATTCAATGTGAAGTTGCCCATACCTTTGTATTGTGATAATCAAGCAGCTATTCATATTGCATCCAATCCGGTGTTTCATGAGAGGACTAAGCATATTGAAGTTGATTGTCATTTAGTGCGAGAGAAATTGACCGAGGGTGTGATAGCTACTCCGTATGTGTCTACAGGCGCTCAGTTAGCTGATTTGTTTACTAAGTCATTATTTAAACCACGGTTAGAGTTGTTATGTAACAAGCTGGGATTTTGTGATATTTATTCTCCAGCTTGAGGGGGAGTGTTAGAGTGTGTAGTATTAGGTGAGTGGGGGTTTGTTCCACATCGCCTATTTGACTTAATGTAAACTCCTCTCATGAATATAAATATATGTTATGTGTGTGAGGATTAAAACAAGAATCCTACACACTTTTCCTTCCCAAATAACAATGAGGAATTCACAATAAGCTATATAAAATGAGGAATTCACTTTTGCACGATGAACATATAATTGTGACTTCAATGTATTGAGAAAACTACGAAGTTTCCATTATATCTGTACAACGAAACTAAAGAAAAAACAAAGATTCGTTATATGGCTAAAAATAAGATAGTGAAAAATATTACCAATGGGTAAGTTCTTTATTGGACAAAGGTTTGTTTTGAAAACCGGGCCGGTGAGCGAACCAATAAAAAGATCGGGTGGATGAGTCACTGGTTCAACTGCGGTCGAATTGAAATTAAACTGTGACGTCGTAATTAAATTTAAAATATTAATTTTATAAAATTAAGTAAAATAAAAATGTAAAAATACACAAGGTAATATCAATTGTATTTGAAATGTACATATCCTTCACTATTTTGAAGTAAAAGATGAGGAACCTGTGAGTTGAATAAAGGCAATCCAAAAGCCTTGCTACTGGCACAGAATGTGCACAGATCGCGTTATGGAGGCCACTAAGGGTCCCATACAAATAATCCGATCTGTTAATTATGTTTAAAACATTTTTTCAAGGGCCTTCGCAAAAAATTAGTTCAATCCGATATCTATAAGTGCTTGATCTAATCATCTAACTTTTCATTCGGGTTTTTAAAGAATGAAAAGTTAGACGATTAGATCAAGTACTTATAGGTGTCGGATTGAGCTAATTTTCGGCGGGGGCACTTGAAAAAATGTTTTAAACATAATGAACGGCTCGGATTATTTGTATGAGACCCTTAGTGAGCCCTACAACGCAATCTGTGCACAGATCTGCTGTGCCAGTACACTTTCTGATCCAAACGTGTATAAAAAGTCTGAAAAAAGTTAGCAAAGCCTATGGGAGACGTACAGAGGTGCAGCCTTTCCTCTTTACACCGTGGAAAGCTGGCACGAATGGGTCAAAGCTAGCAGAAAAGCGCTTGTGGTGGTGCTCCAGCCGTTTACCAATCTTCTGTGCAGTAAGCCATAGATCACTAGTCCCCTCAGCAGTGAGATCAGGAAAGCGCTTCACTTCACGCCTTGGGCAGACAAGCACGTGTATAGAATGTCAAGTTGGCCAACTGCTCAAAGTTGAAAAATATCCATAAATGGATTAAGGCCATATCTTTGCGTCTAATGTATTCAATCAACGGCTTAAGCAGAACGTTTACCAATCTTCTTTTTGTATGGGAAAAATCTTCTGGCTTACTGCACAGAAGAGGTTAAACGGCACTTTCATATGAAATAAACTAGTCTAATCCAAAGACTCTAAGGAACAAATGATGTCTTCCACAAACCATCGTCGCCTTCGGATTCTTGAGAGACAAAAAGTCTAGGAACACTCTTTGAAACACAACTTTGGACAGTACTATGCCCAAAATCTTTAGATGTATGTGAATCTAACGGTTTCAGACTCGATTGTGTCCGGATTTTACTAGTATGTTTTAAAAATGTATTTGTATCGGTCTTTCGAGATCTTTTGGGATCCGAGGACGAAAATGGGTTCCTTGTTCCTCTTCTTCATTCCCAGTAAAAAATATCGTCTTGAAACGGATTGTTGTCTTATTTTCCTCCACAAAAATCAAAGGCATCTAACATCTTGACCTCAAAGGAAAGATACAAAAGAAGGGGAAGAAAAGTTTTCCAAAATTTTGCTGTCGTCCTTGGTTTGGTTTTTAGCCTGAGAGAGTCCGATAGAAAGTAATACTTTACTCCATTTTCTCTCCTTTTGCCTTTAATACTTTCAACCAGTAATGCTACGTACATTCTTATCGATCATTAATTTCTCACATATGTGTCGGCCCGACACATATAAAAGAGATAAGTAGTCGGGAAGGGACGGTAGCCCCTATACGTAGCATTATTAAACCCCCCTACCAAGCCGAAGCCAAAGTATAACGTACGTCCATAATTAGATTGGACCCGACTGGGCGACTTTCATCCAATTCTACAAATTTGGATTACAGTTTCATCTCGACGATCACAAATTTCAAGGTACTACTTTTGGAGGGCTTCGAATTTTTAGATCTTGTTGGACAACTGTAATTGGAGACAGTCAGAGACCGTCTTGTACAGCAAATATACCGGACGGTTGAGAAGTTTGATTCAATTATCAAAAAGTCTAGAACCGTATTCAAAATGCACCCTTATACAAACACGAGCATAAAATGTGTGGTGATCACAGACACTATACAATCAGTGTGTGCGACCACATGTATTTATCATTTGTGTAATTGTTGTACATATTGTTTTTTCTTTTATCAAGAGTTCGGGCTAGCTTAGTCACACCTCATTTAATCTCCAATTCGGTCCAGTCAAAGGCAAGCCATCCACACCGGAACTGAGGAGTTCACAAGAAATTACTTTCTGACTGTCTGACCACAATAATCAAACCCTGATCAATTACGCGAGGAGCAAACTCACAAACCAACCGCACTAAGGTGCATTTTTGCTAAACTAAATAGACTACGTCCTAATGATAATAATTAAATTAATTTTAATAAATGTACTAAAGACTAAACGAAAAATAGTTAAATTATTTTTTTATTACTCCTCCTGCTCATTAGCCAGCCTCGGAGGTGGGTCCCAAACTCCCACTACGCCGAAGGAGAGTCCAAAAAACTTCCATGAAAAAGAAGAAAAGAACCCTCTGAAGATTCTTCACCACGCAATTTCGTTCCTTCTTCTCCCTCTCTGCTCCGTAATAAACCCACACCCCCTCGCTACCTCCGTTGCTGTTTCCTCTCTGAATTCCCGTTCCAATTCCGTCGTCTTTCGTGGTTCCAATTCCGTCGTCTTTCGTCGTTCCAATTCCGTCGTCTTTGGTCTTTGATAGTTGTTGATGGAAATCGTTATGCCGAGTTTTCCGTTTGACTATGAAAGTCCGGGCAAAGAAATCAACCGGTTGTTGTCCGTCTTCGCCGGCATTCTTATTTGCCGAACCGTAAGTGTTTTTTTCGCTTAATCTGGTCCCATATTGCATGTTACTGCTCTTAGGCCGGGGTTGAATTTTTCATGTCGGTAGCTGTTCGGTGATATATTTTCAGAAAGTCTAACGGTACAGATTTAAAATCTCTACCAGTGGGTACAAATTCATTTTTGGGCCCATTTTGGATCTAAAAAAAAATGATCGGAGCCGTTCATTTTGTTTAAAATACTTTGCTTATGGTCCTTGCAAAAAATAAGCTTAATCCGGTATCGGTAAAAGCGTTTACGAAACATCCAAACTTTACTCTAGAATTCAGGCTTGAATTCTGGGACAAAGTTGAGCGTTTTGTAGGTGCCATAACCGATATCGAATCGAGCTTATTTTTCATAGGAGCCGTAAATAAAGTCTTTTAAACAAAATGAGCAGTTCCGATCATTCTTTTTTGAGACTCAAAACGGGACAAAAAAGAGGTTTGTACACACTGGTACAGATTTTATAAAGTTTTTCTTTGTTGACATAGATGCTAGCTGTAGCATGTCGTATGAGTTATGATATGAGTGATTAGTAGAAAGAAGGAAAATGTGATGATTGGAGGCAGAAACAGATTAAGGAAGAGACCGGGAATTTTTGTTCCCTTGTTTTGGGGAAATTAATTTGAGCTATGCTGCGTACTAGAAGGATGACAATCGCAATACAAGTTCAGAAAGTCTGTCCACACAGACATTATATGCACAGATTTTTTTGTGGGGTCCACTACGGGTTCCACACAAACGATTCAAGCCGTTCATGAATGTAAAACATTTTTTCAAGGGTCCCCGTGAAAAATCATCTTAATACGATACTTATAGGTGTTCGATCCAATTATTTAACTTTTCATTTTCTTGAAATCTCAATGAAACGTTAGATGATTGGGTCTAGAACTTATAGGTATCGGATTGAGCTGGTTTTTCATAGGGACCCTTGAAAAGGTGTTTTATATTTAATGAACAGCTCGGATCATTTTTGTGGAACCCATGGTGGGTCCCACAAAAAAATCTGTGTACAATCTGTGCACTTTCGTCTGTGTGGATAGACTGGTTCATACAAGTTCGTGTGCACTAGAGAATTAGGCGAGTAGTGGAGAAAATGGAGAAGTGGGTGGGAGAGAGAGTAAATAGCGAGCTTTAGATTGTATTTTGGCTATTTAATTAAAAAGGAGGTATAGAAGATGTTAAGAGCATCTCCAGCTGGGTCGCCATTTACTCCGGCGAGACAGATTCCCGAGCGAAACCATCAAAACCGAGTTTCCAGCAGCCTCGCCACGAACTCGCCAGTTGCTCCCCTCGCTCCAGCCCCTCGCTCGTCTGAGCGAGTACGGAGGCTCGCTTGGCCAGACAGATCGGAGACGGTGGCTACTCTCCGTTTTCTGGCGACAGCGGCTTCAACGGAGACTTAATCCTAAAATCGTTTTGAGCCCAGAGGATTGTAGATATTGTCGAGACGATTCCAACGCCACCGATCCCGTCGGCAACTGAGGTCACCGGAGCTCTCACGCTCCGATCAAAGGCCGCGCGTGAGAGAGTGTGAGATCTACTCTCACGCGTGTTGGTCACGTGCCCGTCTGGATTTTTTTTATTTTTTTTACTTTGTTGAGGTCCCTATTGAGGCTGTTGGGTGGTGGACATGTTTTGTGGCTAGCCAAGAGGGAAATCCTATGGTAAATGGCTAGAATTATGCTTACATTGCTGGAGATGCTCTAAGAGATTAAAATTTGTATCTTATATAATAATATTTCCAATTAGAACAATGAGAAACTATGACAAATCTGAAATAAAAGAGGCGTAGTAAGTGCTTATGTCTTCTGCTCAAAGCAGGGTGGTCCACGTGCGGTGGTTCATAGTTTAATTTACTTAAGTATATTCCCTGGGAATGAGTATGGGAATGCATGATACTTTTGTTTAGCAATTTTGATACCTTTTAAAGAGGGTGAATGTTGCTTTTTGAAGGTTTACAAATTAACAGGTATAGTTAGCCCTTTGTTCTTTAATGGATATGCCAAACTCAACGATGCAGAAAGAATTGACTGGAATAAGAGGTGATGTGCTTTTCTATGTTGATTCAACTTTGTAGGATATAGTTGTTCGTAAATGTTTTGGTGGTTTCGCCAACTCAAACGCTAGCGGCACTTGTTGTTCAGGGGTTTCTCTACGTTCCATGCGCTTGTTGTGTCAGTTGCTTCTTTCTATCTCCTCCTGTTCTCAAATCTGTTTGATGAAGGTTCTCGTGCCGAGCTAATTGTCAATAGAAGGTGTACTTTATCGGATACCATACTGGGGGTATGTTTTTTCAGAAGAAGCACTGTGAAATTACTTTCGTCTGAGTGAGAAGCAATAGATGTTTTGATTGTTTATAATAAGAACTAATTATTTGGTTTTCATTTAGGCTCCGTTTGTTTGGACGTAAAATGTTTTCCGGTAAAATATTTTACCTATTTTCCAGCGTTTGGTTGTGTAAAAAATGAGGAAAATATTTTACATGTAAAACATTTTCCATCAAATGGATGAAAATGACTTACCCTTAAATCTTCCGTAAGTTATTTTCTGAAATGAACCCGGTGCTTTCTACTGCAATTCTCATTGCTCAGTTTCCTCGATCGTTAGTCCTGACCCACATTCAATTCCAATAATCTTATATTTCTCCACCGTTTAAGCTCCCCATCTCTCTCTACACTATTTTGTTGATTTCTGAAAATATTTCTAAGTGCCAACCAAACACCGGAAAATAAAAGTTTGAAATTTGTTTTCTGAAAAAATATTTTACATGGAAAATATTTTACATTGTAAAACATTTTACATCGAAACAAACGGAGCCTTAGTCCATTAACATTATCCTGGCGCTTAGGTGTTGTCGGACAACACGATACTTGGTCACATAAGGTGGAATTTAATTGCTATTGAAGGACTTTGGATAGTTAGATTGGTTAGATCTGTTTCTCTTGGGTGTTTGACTATTGGCAAGCACTGATGTGTGTGTGGTATCATATGGTAACAAGTGATTTGTTATAGCGTAAATAGCAAAAGCTCGAAAGGAGGGTACAACAGCATTGTTTCTCTTGGTTCTATATAAGGGATATTTATTGGCCATTCTTGTCGCAACTGGATAGATTTAATTTTTTGTTGCTATGTAGAACTGTATAGGATCTTGATCTTAGAACAATCCGCATCAGGCAACTACCCAAGCTCTGTGCCTATTTGAACTATGAATTTGGAATGAAGGACATAACCAAGTGTCTTGGCTGTTTTATTTCCTTTTACTATGTTATCCCTCATGGTCTCTTGTCTTCATTGTTTACAGATATCCCTTGGCTATTTTTTATCAGACCAGGCGATGATAGTTTGGCAATTCCCAGCTTTGGGTGGTTTGGAGTTCGTAAGTACAGAACTACAGAGATATCCTAGCTACTTACATGTTTTGGGGTTTGGTACCTTTGGTGTCCATGGTTTTGGAATTAGGTAAGATATGGGTGACTATCTGGTTGCTGAAGTATGCTTGTATTTTGTTATAGGTTTTACACCATGGACTATCTATTGGCTCGATCTTCGTCCCCCTTGTAACCGGCCATGCACATGTTTACGTACTAATGATTCTCTTTACCGAGAGCACAACTCCCTTTGTCAATTTAAGATGGTAAGTGAACATGATAGAGGTTGGTTCCTCTATTTACCTTTTTCTTGACAATCTTGGCTCATTGCTGCGAGTACATATATATGCAGGTACTTGGATGTTGCTGGTCAGAGGAATTCTAAACTTTACACGTTCAATGGTGTTGCATTGTTCCTAATGTGGTTGGTAATGTCTACTGAACTTCAAACTCTTGGTTCTTTGTGCTTGTATTTGCTAAATGTTGAACATTGTGACATGCTAATGGAGATAGAGCCTGCCTGTAGTATTACTCACCCACTGGTAGGGTTTGGGAAACTGCAATTCAAAACCGAATTGAGGCAGATATGATCGAAGTTCTCACATTCGTCCATCCTTCTTGTTATAACTAGAATAAAATAATACTCCTATAAATGGGATACTTGAAGAAATTACTTTTATTAAATATAAACTCAGAATAAATACTTAAAGGTATGTATTATTGAGATTTGTCCCACATCGGTTAAATATCTCCTCCAAAAACTAGTATATGAGCTTGGGCGGCCTCTCCACTCTTTGCCAATTGGTTTGGAGTTGGATGCTTGAACATGTATTGAACTCAAATTTGGCCTTGTACTTGATTTGGAATTATTTTATCCGTATCTGAACAAATATCTTAGTTGCTGACGAAATTCCTTATCTGTTAAGGGGGCTTGACTTAGCTTAGTTTGTTCTGATCGCAGAGGTATCTGAATGGACGTAAATTGACGAGGACATAAAAACTGATATGTTTAGTTCTAGTAAACGTTTGTAGTCGTATTAGCTAATTTAAAGTGGCTGCTTTGAACCCCTTATGTAATTATATTTGAAGGAATTTTACGTGTATGAAATTAGTAGTAGTTGGAAAGAGGATAGGTGTAATAAGAAAAGACGATTCATGCTAGTGAAGTAAACTCTTTAGGCTGTCGGCAATACTAACGAAGACTGTTCATATTTTGTGGCATGTTTTTGAAAACTGCGATACCTTTAGTAGGAAAGAGGATACATGCTAGAGTACTCCTTAGGATTTTGGTTGTCCTAATGAAGAATGTTTGTTGTTTGTCGCATGTTTTTGAACCAACTGCAACAAGTTTCAACTTCAAAGAGAGATTTTTCATTCTGCTGGAGGCTTGTAGTGCGTTTACTATGTTGTTGAATTCATTAAATAAAACTGATACGGCATGTGGTTTATACATGATTGTTCCTTTGCTTCTATGCTATTAGGTTAGTTGGCAACTTAAAAGTTTCTGATGCTTTCAGGTTGCGAGGATCCTTTTGTTCATCTTCTTCTTTTACCACATGTTTACCCATCTTCATCAGGTAAATTGATGGCCACTTGCCAAAATCGAGTGACAAACATAAAATATTAAGATTTGAAACAAGAGCTTGCCAGTTTTTCCAATAAACTTTTAAGTCTCCAAAAGAAGTCATCATGTCATTTTTTTTTTACCTTGACTTATGGGTAGAATCTTGATTTTTGAACCATGAGGTGCAGAAGCATACCCTGAGAACTTGTGAATCATTCAGTGCTTGTCATCGTGACATACTTTTGAGCTGATTAAATCCTTTCAGTTCATGGAGTTCGGAGGGCAAGTAAAATGGAAGGGATGTGAGATAGGAAAAGATGATGAAATCTTCTCTTTCTTTGGTTCAGTTGGGAAAAATAGAAGAAAAGGACTTCATATTTGTCAAAAGAAATCCCTTTTTGAGTAGTTTACCCATATATAGCACATACGCAGTGGTAATTTCTTTTCCCTTGGATGAAAACAAGATCCAAACATCGGATTAGGGGATGTAAGGCTTGAAAAATATCTTAAATTCAGAGTTTTCTTCCTAGAGGTCAAATGAGAGTCGTCTGTGGAGGACAACATAGAACTAAACTGTTAGATTCAGTTGTAGCAATTCTAGTATCGTTACTACAGTGCCTAAGATGATAGACTTGTCTCTCGGGCAACCGATTATATTGACTTTGTTTCGTTGTAATTTTTTTTTTCTTTCAGGTAAAGGAAGTGTTTCCCCTAGGCTTCTACGGCTTGCTTGTAGTGCCTCCCATGCTGGCAGTGATGAATCTGTTTTGGTTTTGGAAAATCACCGAAGGTTTGGTTAAAACTTTCTCGAAGGCGAGACACGGCAAGTGAGGATCAACTCTTGTCCAGTCCTGAGATGCTCATTGTACATCTCCATTACCATTTGTTTTAGGGCGTTTTCATAACAATATTGCGATGATCGAAAGGTAGTGTTGCAAAACAAGATAGGTGGTAGCTATAGTAAAGGATGGCCATACATTTCATCTAGTTTTCATAATATAGTGGTAAATGACCCTTTTAGTTTCCCAGGTGTTCTCTCATACTATATGAGAACACTAAGATATCTATGAGAGAAGCCTTCTATATTCTTCTGCCTCTTCAGCCATCTCCTCGAAGCTCCTGTCTTTCCTTTCCTTATCCAAGTCAAGATTCTGCTTTAGTTCCTTCTCCTTCCCATCAATCTACATCGTGAATAAAAGCCAGACAATTAAGTCAATTTTTAAGAATTTCCAGTTCACGGCTAACAAAGAAAACTATCCGATAGAGCAAGAATTAGAGGAAGCATTAGGTCTTACAGCATCGTAGATCTTGTCATTTTCCTGAAAGTCTCCACCTTTACGAGGAAGTATATGGATATGAACATGAGGGACGGATTGTCCTGCCTGGGGGCCATCCTAAGATGCCAGCAAAAATCAAGAAGTTAAGACCAATATGACATAAATCATACATGATTGAAGAAATGGCAGAGCAGTTGCAGTAACCAACAACTAAAAATGAAACGGATCAATTCAAATATCCAGAGGAGACCCCAAAATTCGCATTCTCTTTGTTAGTGAATTCCAAAGCAAACAAATAATGCAGCGCCAGTTATTTAGGTTAATAACGATCAGCTGCGGTGCAGCACAAACTGGATACCAGTTTCCAAATTATTGGATATACTAGGGCAATTACCTATGAATATACTACCTTTTAAAGTTCCCTACCAATCTTGAGTTGAGGGCAGTTTCATCACAGGGAGACAAAAGCCACGAGCAACGTGCATGTAGATGCTAAGCTTGAAACCTTTAGTTTTTCGTATATTTTCACACGGTGATGGCTCCCATTTCTGAATTATATATGAAGTCTTTGAAAGGGAAGAAGGTAATATGATAAAGAAGTTTGTATATGCGTTCTAGTGCCAATGAGCAGGATGTAATAAGAATAAGATAACTACTCAGACATGATGCCATAGACTTCTCAATCCCAGACGCATCTTAATTTCCCAAAGGCAATGGCCAAGGTTGGCCCTGTCAACCTAGGGGCATAACCTCCAGCATCATATGAAACCGAACACTCACACTCAAACCTCTGATTTTCAATCTTGATAGACAGATTTCAACTCACAATTCTAACTTTCAAGAAAAAGTAATCGCATAGACATAACACAAGGCAAAAACTATCTAAAACCAATAGTGTACCCGAAATGACACTATCCCAATAAAGCAAAAACTATATGCTTCAACTTCAGAAGTACCCAAAAAAAGAAAGAAGACTATCTGCTTCGAAAAGAGTAAACATTAGTGCTGTACATCACCTAAAGTGGTCCATTTGACTATATTTGAAATCAAAACGGTTCCATCCTGATACAGCTATATGCCAGAACAATCATTTGCATGAGGAACAATTTGGCATGGGCTACTTTACAATTAAGACAGCTCAATAGGTCAAGCACAATTTTCAATCACGACATCTTCAAAATTTTGTTTGTCATGTTCAAGCCATGCTTTGGTCCAAAAAAGGCAATTATGTTACACCGCCACTAGCAGGGAAGGAGGGGAGAGGTGAAGGAAGGTAATAGAACCTCTTGTTGGTAGTTCTAATATCCTAATCGAGGAAAAATAAGCTCGGGAGGAAAAACCACATCTTCAAAACAACAGATCCAAGAAACAGCAAAGAGACGAATAAAAAGACTCGGTAAACATTTTGAAATAGTAAATTGCAACCATCTTACTTGGATAGTAAACGTTAGTGATGATGCTTTGTGGTGGTACTCCAGCTGTTTCCCAATCTTCTGCGCAGTTAGCCATAGGTCACTAGTCTCCTCAGCAGTGAGATCAGCAAAGCGCTTCACTTCACGCCTTGGGCAGACAAGCACATGTATTGAATGTCAAGTCAACCAACCACTCAAAGTTGAAAATATCAATAAATGGATTACGGCAGACAGGTAAAAATATGATGACCACCAGAATGAAAGTGCACAGTGCTAATACATATGCCCACATACCCCAACCTTGTTCGACTATTAGTGCACAAAACTTTCATTATCTGCTTAATGCAGGGAAGAATTGAAAAAGCACTTACTACCATATCCCAAAAAAAAAGGGGGGATAAGTAAACATACTCCAGAAAGATGCATCAACGGGGTGCTGCCCATACAGATTATTTTGGGAAGAAACAAAAGACCAAACGTAACACATCAAACTCCACTCAAAGGATTCTATGAAGCCCCAAAATTGCTGGAATAACTCCATCCAGGAATCAACTTTACAGAAATAAAGTTTTACTCTTCGACTACCTTGGTGCCATATTGCAGTAAACATTTACTATTATACAAACACAATAATCACTCCCTGAGCACTAAAACATGTCATTTGTGCAT
The DNA here is from genome assembly GCA_020567845.1 of Rhododendron henanense subsp. lingbaoense. Lineage (NCBI taxonomy): Eukaryota > Viridiplantae > Streptophyta > Magnoliopsida > Ericales > Ericaceae > Rhododendron > Rhododendron henanense. The sequence continues at coordinate 5,736,671 of CM036312.1, forward strand.
TCCCTACTGTAAACAGATATGCGACCTTTAAACACCTACTTGAACTCACTGTGGTGCAGTGAATTTGAAGAACCCATCAATACACATACATTACGTAGCATCAATCTCGCAAGCAAGCCTTTGACAAAGGATCAGAAGAAAACATAGTATTTAACTTATTTCAGATATTACTTCTCTTATTTCTCGTTTGCTCATGCAGAAGTAAGAACATGAGTGTGTGTGCGTGTGCACAAATGACCTCAATAGATGTAGCCAAAAAAGGATATGACCTGCAAACGAAAATAGAAATTAATTAAAACCCAACTAAATAGATCACAGAAACAAATGAAGATTTTGAAAACAATAAAAAACAAGGGAATATGTCTTGGGTCTTATCTCAAATAAATGAGTGAAAAAGTTAATAGCTACACTACATCAAAGATGCATCACAAACTTAATGACAACTAAGTTGAATGTACAGATTCAACAATTATAGTGATAAAAAATTAGAAAACAGAAGAAGGTAATATCACAATACAATTGCTTTGGATTCCTTGAAATCAAACAAGTCATAGATACAAGTTGGTCATACGGAGTAGATAATTATAAACGAACTTCACATTGATTACCCTTTCGTTTTCCTTCTCGATATCCTAGTGTTCAAATCATGCACAAGTTCCAGAGACAATAGAGGACTACTATGTGAACTTTTTTTTTGAGTACGTAAAATATTACCCTGCGGCCTGCACACCAAACTGTATGCATACATGGCACTAGAATACATCTAGTTGAGAGGTCAAACTACAAATTTAAACCGTAAAAAGCAATACAAAATACATAGCAAAACTCTAAAAGGTTAGGGGAGTGTTTTTTTTTTTTTTTTGCTCGGCCAAAACCAGTAGTGTTAGTTGTAGTTGGTGAGATTTGAATCCCAGCCAAATGCACGGGAGCGCATGTTGCCAACCACTCCACTTGCAAGGTTACGGGAATGTCAACGAAAGGTACGAGATGTAATCGACAAAATAGAGTGATTCATAATGCGTGATTGCAAATATATTACTATGTGTTTTTGTGTATAGGTAATTAGGGTTTACCAGGCACAACGGGGCGGAGGTTGACCATGGCGAACGATAGATCAGTGGAGTAGAACACTTCCTTGAAAGAGATTTTGTACGGTCCAAACGTATAATGCTCCGATTCCATCTGTTCATTTCCGCACTCAATACAACGGAAATCGATACAATTTCCCAAAAGGAGGTGAAAGGAACCGAAGTTGTTCGATGCGTGCTTACCTTGGACCGTGTGTACGTAGACGAAGCTCTGGCGATGACTGAATGATGATTCAAGGCGGACTTGTTGTTGCTGGTGACTGCGGCGGCAGCGGAGGTGGTGATGTGGCGGAGGGTAGCGGAGGAGCAGAGTGAATTGAAGCTCCTGAAGGCGGAGGAGGAGAGAGAGGGCACGAGCACCTTCAAGGCCTTTACCATTACGTTTGGTACTTTTCTTGGCGGGTGACCCGTAAAACGGGTTGCAACTTGCAAACGAGTTAAAAAATTGGCCCAGAGCTCGGTTGATTTTGTAAACAAGTCGAGCTTTTTTCGAGTTGAGACTCAGAGTCCACCCGACTCGAGTTGATGTCGAGCTTTAGAGTGTTAAGCTCGGCTCGTTTACTTCGTGAGTTTAAAAAATTTGAGTTCCGCCCAATCACTATACTAGTCGAGCCGACAACTGCTCATGAGCAGCTCAGTTCGTTTGCAGTCTTACGTTTACGTTCCAAATTGGCAAACCCGATGCTATTTAATTTGTTCTATTGTACTCCTAATTTCTGCCCAAAAAATCTAGGAACACTACTGTGTCCGGTACCGTTAGATGCATATGGTCTATGTGCATCAACGGTTCCGGACACAGTTGCGTATTGAATTATGCATGTAGTAACCAAAGTTGTTCGTTCTAAAGTTTCTAACTGTTGGGGAGGTTGGTATAATTTCGACAAAATTCTGGTACCTATAAAGTATTTTCGCCCGAACTGAAAAGTGGATTTATTAACGATTGATGAGATAAAGGAGAGAGAACCATAGATAAGGTAGGTGGTTCAGTTTCCGGATTCCCTCTGGTGCCACTCTCGTCGTCTGGACTTGAGCGAGAAAATATAGAGAGAGGGGGAAGGGAGAGTTAGAGAGAGAGAGAGGGAGAGAGAGAGAGAATCATCTCTGTCTTGGGTATCGCTACTTCCATCTGCTGACACTATCCTATCCGTTTCCCATCATCTTCACCACCCGAGGAGGCTCGGCCATTGAACAAAGCCGTGTATAAACCGGGGAAGAGAATTTCACCTGCTTTTCTCTACTACTGGTAGCAATGTTAACTTCAGCAGCATCCCTAAATTCGACCTCGTTAGCCGCCTTGGGAGGAATTTCGCCCACAAACGCCAGCCGAATGCGCCTCCAGCGAACCCAACCGGTGTCATTATGGTCCTCATCGCCACAAAATTTGCTCAAACCGAGGATTATCTCCACCACCACCGCCACGGGCGGTGGCAGCAGCTGGGAAACAGAAACCTCCGTCAAGACAGCTGTTGCCACCGTCGATTCCTCCGGCCCTGCCGAAAAGGTCAGTTTTTTAAATCCCGCTTTCTCTATATTTCTCATGGTATTATTAGACTTTTAGTGTAATGAATTACCCTTTCATTTACCGAAAAAAAAAAAAAAAACCCTTTCATTTGCTGATATTACTTCTAGTTGAATGACCAATTTAGCAGTAATATCCGTTGATTGATGGTTGTTGTATTGTGATGACGATTGAATAGCCGAACATCTGCTTAATTTTGTGATTACCCATTTGGTTTCATTGACATCCGTTGGCAGGATATTATGTCGAGTTGTTGATGCTGTGAGGTGGATGAATGTTTGGGTTTCCTGTGTAACTTCATTTCCAGTTTGATCCACTTCTCGTGAATGCCACATTTGTAGATGTTAAACATTGGTAATGGGAGGAAAATAGCACACGAACAAACACATGACGTGATACGGAGGAGCTGTCACGTTGATGTTTAAATGAAATATGCAGGATATGCAAGAAAAGACACCTGGTTCTTTCAAAGTGTTTTTACAAATTAAAGTTCCATCGTATGAAGCTGTTTTAAAGGTAGCAGTGGATATGCAACAAAATAGTGGACAATTAGGTATCGTATGTCACTCACATATCATTCACGTAAAAAATGCATTTTATAGGATTTGAAATGATTGCAAAATATTGAAATAGACATGGGGATATGCATCTTATAGATATTTCAAACTAAATATAGAGTGGACAAATTGCATTCCAAAGAAGGCAGAACATTGGTATTCTGAGTTGATTCGTCACATTAGATGAATAATTCCAGAAGTGTCAGTGAAGTGTCTGATAATATGATCTAGGTCTCTAATTAGGACACCTGTGACAGAAGTGTTGGACTTGCGGAGAGTGGAGAGTATGAAGAGTGTTAGTGCTTGACACGCCACTGCTCCTCCACGGAGAGTGGAGAGTACGAAGAGCGTTAGTGCTTGACACGCCACTGCTCCTCTATAGAAATACCATGCTTCTTAGCTCTTTACACATTCCCAATCACTTTTACACATGTCAAAGTGTGGTTCAACCATTTTGAGCATTTTCTTGTGCCTGTCGTGGTTTTTGGCGATAATGTGGGTTGTCAGTAGCATTTCCCTTGGTAGTTATCCACAGAGTGCAAAAATAAAGAACTAAAAAATGTGGCCCAAATCTTCCCTTCTGACTTGCTCTAATTCATAATATCACCACCAGAATCATAACACTAATGTCACCTTTAAGACTGGGGTCTCAACTCTCGAGGCTTTCATAAACGCCTTTGCCAAGACGGTTGTGACCTCAGTTATATGCAACACTTTTTTCTACTTGTGGGACTCAAGGGTGTTTTGTACAGACTTTAGAGATGGCTCATACCACTTGACCCTGACAATGTAATGCAGGTCCTGCTCTGAGATTAATCAATCATCTAAACCATAGGTTCGTAACAATATTATCCTCTTTGGGCCAGGCCTTGATGACACTAAAAATATGTCGCTTCTAGAAAGGGATGTCAACTAACTTATTGAGTATATAAGTAGAACCATTCATCTTGTAGAGTGTGTGTGGGCCCTCTGGAAGGCAGTGTATTATGTGCACAAATGAAAATTCTCTTGTATATATCGTTTACTGAATTGCCAAATTGATGTGCCTTGCTCGTCTTGAGATGCAGCAACAGACGAGCACCAAGTACTATTTTGTGGTAGCAAATGCAAAGTTCATGCTGGATGAAGAGGAGCACTTCCAGGAGCAGTTGTTTGAGCGGCTTCGACTTTATGGAGAGCGAAACAAAGAGCAGGACTTCTGGCTTGTGATTGAACCCAAGTTCCTGGAAAAATTTCCCAAAATTGCTGGGCGACTGAAGAGACCTGCTGTTGCTCTTGTTTCAACCAATGGTACATGGATCACGTAAGTACACCCCTTCAGTTTGTTGTTTATTCATTCTCTATTTCCCCAGATTCCCTCATATTTTGCTGTGTTGGATTAGCAGGTTAAGGGTCTGCTTCCCGTATAAACAAATTTTGATGATTTTTAAAAATTCTGGGTATGGCACTATAGACTGCATTGGCCCATAGTCAGATGACCAGGAAAATTGATAATTCAACATGCATGTTGGGTTTTGTTTTCCGGTTTCTGTTTTCATTCTCTCGTATCCTGTAAAACAAAATGAAAAGTGCGTGTCACTGTTCCTGAATTTTATTTTATTTTATTTTTGGAAAAAATACTAAATCCCAAACAATTTTACGATTATTTAATTTTTTATATAAGAATAAAAACGTTGGGTTATTTTAACTTCTTATTGGTTATTTTATTAAAAGCATGTAAAGTAGGCAAAAAATGTAAACAAGGAAAATGAAAATGTACCAAACATCTGTTAAGCAGTTTGGGCAAGTGCATTGTAGCTAACAAAGACAAACTATGGTATATTTGAGAAGGGAAAAGATATGAGGATCAAAGCAAAGGCTTAAATGTATTTAACCTTATTTTAGCAAGCATGAAAGTTGATGCATGACTATGTTGCTGCACAGGTTCATGAAGTTAAGGCTGGATAGAGTTCTATTAGAAAGCTTCGAAGCAGATAGTCTGGCAGAAGCATTGGCATCTAATCCTGTCGACCTAGATTTTGAGAAGCCAGAAAAATGGGTGGCGCCGTATCCAAAATATGAGAGTGGCTGGTGGGAAACCTTCTTGCCACCAAGTTCTGCAAAGCATAATGCGTGATTGTTATCCTTTCTTGGTTTTTCTCTTACGAAGATGAATTTTCTGGGATGTAACGTAAACTTGACGAGGGTAATGCGTAAAGGTCAATCCACCATAGATTACTGAGGAGATTAATGAGAATTTAGAATTGCTTTTTAAGCGTTAAATCTTTGTAGATGAAGCTTTTAAATAGTTGGTTATGATGAGTTGGAATTGATTTTTGTCTTGAATGCTCTTGTAGTTGAAGCTCATAAAATAGATATCTTGATCTGAGTTCACTCAAGCAATGTAAATCTTCGACCATACTTTACTTTCCCTGAAAAACCAAGAGTAAAATGTCTGGTCCTTTGCCAAGCAGGAGGTGGAGATGACCACATGTTTTCAAGAAAACATGAGTTCGCACTAACAGTTTTTGTATTTTTCGTTTTGGTATTTTGTTCGTCTTTTCTGAATTTTTGTTGAACTCATGTTTTATTTTCCGACTCCTATCGTCAAGACAAACGATTAATCTCAACAAATTTACGAAAAGTAAGTTTTAGTCAAAAATACCGAAGGCAAAAGATGTAACGTGAGCTCAATTTAAAGAAGGAACTGCAGACATGCATAGTGATCCAGAGCTTTTCTGACTAGTTCTCTGTTTCAATTGAAGACAGACAAACCAATTACTACAAAGGATTACAAAACCTTTGGTCTCGGTAGTGAACTGACGATTGGGAGCTTCAAGAAGTCTTTAGTTCGAGATTTCACTCTCACTTGCGTGCTACCAATTTCCATGTCGGGTCAATTCATACGAGTTTTTGCCTCGACTTCGAGTAAGCTCGTGCTACCCATTTCCATGTCGGGTCAATTCATACAAGTTTTTGCCTCGACTTCAACTAAGCTCTTGTTAATGGACCGTGACATTGGTCTCACTTACCGCAGCCAAACCAAACTGGTGGGTAAGGCACCGAGGTTGGGTCATCAGGTCGAGAGTCTCACTTACTTTTCCACCTCATCCCCACAACAATGCCAGGATATTTTTGCCTTCTGAGAAAATGCTATACATGCATGATTTGTCAGTGAATCTACTGTCACGGCACAAAGGACAAAGGCCAAGGGGATGGCTTGGTAGTTGCTTCCAGCCTTAGAGGATTTGTTTCTTTTGTAATCTCTTAGGAATTCAGTTTATACAGAATTTTTTTTTAACTTGAAATGAGATCCCTCCTTAGTAGACGGTGGGACTGATCTTTCAAGAATTAATCGAACTATGTGTAAGCTGGTCATGGAAACAATCCCCTATATGCTAAGTTCAAACCAATCATGGAAACAACTATAAAATACATTACATTTTAACCCTTCTTGGTGTATTTGGAAAACATGGTTGTTTTGATGTGAGTTTTGAACGAGGGTTTTTAGGTAATGAGCGAAGATAAATAGACAGAAGGATTAGAGTAATTAATAGAGAGAAACTTATTGGAGACCGTGAACTCAGAGAGATGAAATTATAATAAGTAGTACTGTCTACCCGTAGTAGGGATGATGCTGTGCAGGGGGGCACGACACCGTGTTGTGCGCATCCAAACCGTTGATTTCGGAGATCAACGGACCTAAATCAATAGTCCGGATGTGCACAAACACCTCCCCAGGTTCAAAATCGGTTTTTGGCAAAACAAAGCCGCAATGAGCGACTATAATGTTGGCAAACCCATGCCAAGTGACAGGGAAGCATTATATCACATGCTTTTGGCCACTTTTTTTGAATTTTCCTCCTTTAATTTGTCTTTTTCATGCTTTGGAAAGCAATGAAAAACATTGTGTCACGTTTATATCTCGGACTAATAAATAAATCACATATTGTCGGATCACTTTTTGGGCTGTGCCGCAGAAATAAATGAGGCAATCTGTGAATGCAGGTGAGGATCCAAATTCCATTACTCCTTATGATTCATTAAAAAAATCGATAATCCCACGCATGGGAAAAGCATTCTAGGGGTGTTATTTGGTCGGTTCGATTTGGTTCGGGATGAATTTTTTGGACCCCGATTGGGTTCGGGGTATATAATTCAGGGACCGATCCTGATCGGTATTAATTTCGGTTCGGGGTGAGTTCGGTCCGCCCGAAATGGGCCTTAGTTGGACCATTTGGGTCATTTTTACAAACTAACAATAGACTATGGGCCATGTTTGGGCCATTGTACCTGTTTGTTTGTTTGTTTTTTCAAACACCAATTGAAAAGAGAATAACATACAACAGGCATGCTCAAACAATTACAACTTTTACAAGTACTCTTCCACCTACATCGATTCGGTCGGTTTGGTCTGCATTCGGGTCGGGTCGGTCCCGTATAGATTTCTAGAAAACCGAGACCGAACCGACATAGATTCGGTTCGGTTCGGTCCACCCCGAACCACCAAAAAAATGCCCCTAGACCGACCGAAGACCAAACCAATCGGTCGGTTTTTTCGGTCTTTTTCGGTCCGGTCGGCACGAGAGGCACTATAATTTATTTTTAGGGAAAATTACATTAAACTCCCTTCGACTATGACTCATTTTCATTTAACCACCTTAATGTTTAACCTCTAGAAATTCCTTTTGTTCCGTTTCAAGAGTTCAAAAAGGTTTTGTTTTGTAGCGATCGGGTAAGAATGAAAGATCCTTAGGGCCTGTTTGGATGGGGGACTTGTACCCGGATTTGGCAAGGCCCCTGACTTGTTCTCCCCCTCTCCCTCTTCTCCGGTGTTTGGCTGTTGAAAATGGAAGGGGGATTTGAGCTCAAGCCGGATTCCATCTCCGGCTCTTCCAGGAGTAGTTAACGACTGGGGGTACCCCTGTCGCTAGTTAAGCCGGGTGGAGTTTTAACTGTTTTGCCCTTTACTTTTAACCACCAATTTGCAATCCTATGGAGCAGAAACGTGATTATGAGAGCCTTAGAGACAAAATTAATAAAAGTCTCTTTAGAATAATATGATTAGAATAATAAGATCTTCACACCCGTTTAAACGGATTAAAAATTGAAGCACTTAATTTTTTAACCATCAATTTGCAATCCTATGGAGCATAAATGTGATTATGAGAGCCTTAGCGACAAAATTAATAAAAGTCTCTTTAGAATAATATGATCAGAATTATAAGATCTTTACACCCATTCAAACGGATTAAAAATTGAAGCACTTAATTTTTTAACTATATTTTTTAATATATAAAGTTTGGTTTTATTTTTATTTTTGAAAAAATCGTAATAAATACTACTAAGATTTCAACATTTAAAGATAAAATGAATTTATTTTACCCAAAATTAATGATAAATATGTATATATTCTAATATATATGAAATTAACATTTATTATCCATAAAATTAATAAACTGAGGGCAATTATGTCATTTGACATCTTATCCCATCATATCCACCTTCCAAATCCCCCTTCTCAAATAACCATCCAAACACCTCATTACAAATCTACCATTCTTAAGAGGTGGGGCCACCCTTCTTAACATATCATCCCTCATTACATATCCACCTTCAAATCCCCCCTCATTACAAATCCACCTAAAACAAATCCTCCATCCAAACGGGCCGTTAGAATTCAACCGGGACGATTACGTTGCCCATGGGAATGCCCCTATGTATCGGATTTTTGTTCATCCGATGCTGTTACACTTCATATGCAAGTGATACCAAAATATGCACGTTTGTTGACCAATTGCCTTGTAATCCAATTTTTGTGCGGTTCGATGATATACACACCTCACTAGTCACGACTACGATCACTTGTGCTAAAAATTTACAGCCGCTACACTCGAAACTCGCTACGTGTAATTTTATACTCCCGCTATTGTTATGTTGCTACCATTTATTTTTCTCTTTCTGTATCGATCAATACCTACTGGTGCCGGTCAATATCAGTTAATTAATACTCCCTCCGTCCCTTTTTAAGTGTCTTGCTTCGTAACTCCAACTTTTAAAAAGACATCATCATTATACCTTTTACATCAGTTTTTTCTTCAACTTTCCCTACTTACCCATCATCATTATAATTTTACTCACTAACTTTTCAAAATGGAATATACTTTTAGGGACAAAATAAACAATGCATCAACTTTTACCCACTAACTTTACAAAATGGACACTCATTAAGTGACAATCCAAAATGAAATACTGGACTCAAAATAAGGGACGGAGGGAGTACCAGACTGCTTTTAAATTTATTTTTCTTTTCATAGATGCATATGCTATTTTAAATTCTTCGATGTGGGAAATAACACCAATAGTAATATATCGGAAATGATATCTGATATCTTACCAGTACCGGTAGCTGTGGGCACACGCTCCTGAAATTTTTTATTTTAGGTATAAAAATGGGTGCAACCTTTTGGAAAAGCGCGGCGAAACGCTTACAATTCAGAGTCGCCACTCGGGTTTCGCGGAAAATCACCCAAGGAACCGAACTTGAAATGTTTGCTACGTTTTGATTTGAAAAAGGCTTGTAGACTGGACCGTCGTCACCTTCGATATCTGAGATTTGGGAGCCAGGTTACGAGAGGGGAAGGGTTTTATGGCACCTCTCTCACCCAATCTGGAGATCGGTCTCTACTCAGACATTTTATAAAACGTTTGCATTTTTCTCTCATTGATCATTTTTTAGCCAATTAGGGCAATGGAACAGTTAAAGGGGATTAAAACTGTGACAGGTTGCATTTACATGGCAAAATGTGATGGATGATTTATTGAAGCAATAAGCACTAAGTATAGATTGAGAACAAGCACCTGTGAGCATTTCAAACGGACTGGAGTACGCTGATTCGGAATGACACACGCAAGAAACCTACCAGCATGCATTGGCCAAACCACCGCATGCTATCAGGACTTGCGTGTGCCACCCTATTACTGGCGTACTTCAGTAAACTGAAACTCACAGCTCTTGTTATCAATCCTCTGGGCTCTGGAAAGGACCAGTACACACCCAGGACAAACCACGCAGTTTATAAGGAATATACTAAGCTATTACAGACAAACAAAATGGCTTAAAGCCACAAAAATAGGCAGAACACCCCATAAAACAGTGTGGGGGAATAAAAGAGGCCTAGATATGACTAACATGCAAGGGCCAAACCACTGGACCCTGATCTAACTATCGTACGCCAGTAGTAGGAGGCCGTACGCCAGTTAACCTTTTGTCTAATGCTTTGGTTTTGCATCATCTGGGCTCTGGAATATGACCAGAAGAATCTCAGAGGCCTTTTAAAGCATAAATAACAGACAAACAGTTATGCAGTTCTAAGTACAGAAAGTAGTAAACTGGTTTTTATTAGGGCTGCTCAAAAAATCCAGTGAACCGTGAAACCGGTCCGGACCGAACCGATCCGTACCTTTTGGATTTTGTCCGTGGATTAATGGTCCGGACACGGATTGAAAAATTAGAAAACCGTGACTCGCGGTTCGGTCCACGGATTTTCATTACAAAACCGTGGATTAACCGAACCGAACCGTGAGATATTTATTTTATATAAATATATATGTGTATTTATATAATAAATTGTTAGTAATTTTAACACTTTTTTCTACAAATTTTAGTATTTTATCTTAATAATGGGATATAATGTAGATGTACATAAAATATAAGAAGTAAATTATAGTGTTTTCATATAAATAACGGGTAACCCTAGTTGAGTTTCACTAGTTCGTTTCTTTTTCATTTTTTTAATGTTATGTACTATAATGATACAATTCTACTAGTGTTTAGATTCTTTTGAATTTGATTTTTAAAATAGGTTTTTGGTAGTTTATGTAACAAGTATTTTCTGGTGGTGTTAAACTTAATTTTGAATGTAACATTCTTCCCTTTTAGTGTGGGATATATGCTTAAGCTTTATTTTTGTTAAAATCCGTGGACAAAATCGTAACCGATCCGCGAGTCACGGATCGGATTTTATTTTGTAAAAACTGAACCGTAGGACTTTTGGTCCGGACACGGATTTCATTTTATAAAAATCGTGACTAGCGATTCGGTCTTCGGATTCCTAGAAATCCGAACCGAATCGGACCGCGAGCAGCCCTAGTTTTTATCATACTGTAAGGCGTGAAAGACGAAAAGAAAGCAGAAAATAGATGATCGGTGATCCTCACACTAGTGGTGCACGTACAGCCACAACTGGCGTACGGCCTTATATCACTGGCGTGCGCCACCTATCTCTATACACGAATTTTGAAACCTTGCCAGCTTTAGGGTCAAGGCTGGTAATCAATACCAGTCTTGACCCTGCCAGCCCCCCTCAGGGGTCAGAACAGAGAGTTCACAAAAGGTGGTATACCTCTTGGTTTGAGCTTGTTGAAGAGTTTGAGCTTTGAACTTGGAGTTTGGAGGATGATGAGTGAAAGGGGTATGATAGTATGTGAGTGAAGATTTCTTGCTTGCTCTTTCAATGAATGAAAGAAAAAGAAAGCAAGAAAGCTCAAGAAAAAAAGAGAGAGAGAGAGTTGGGCTCTTAATGAGTGTAACCCCTTGCATATAAATGCAAGGGGGGTATTTATAGCCAAAGAGGTGACTGAAGGAGGGGTGTAACCAGGCTGGTTGGACTGGTTTTGGGTAGTGGAGAGAGTCTCCGTGCATTAAATGCATGAGACTAGGTGATGGATCTTGTAGGAGAGAGAGGGGAGCAGCACTGCTCGTCTGCAATCATTAGGGAACTATGGATTACGTCGGGGTGGCCACAAAAGTCTTGTTTACATAATTGAATAAAGTTTGACTGGATTTGACCGGCGTACGCCAGTGCTCTTCCTGCGTGCACCAGTAAAAATTGAGTCAACGGTCGATAACTGACACATGGCAGTTTACCGGTGCACGCCAACATAGTACCAGCGTATGCAGGTAGGGTTTTGCTGAGACCATTTGGTTTTGGCTTGAAAGGTTTGAAAAGGAGTTCGGAAATGTTTGGATGAGGTTCGGGACGCTCAAAGCTCAAACACACTAACAATCTCGGGATGCTCTTGACTTAATCGTCATTGAAAAATCAAAAACCGTAAGTAAACTAATCTGAACCGTACATAATAGGGTGTCTACAGTACCTACCATACCAGTAGAAAAACTGGTACTCTAGCAGATACGGTATTGATTTAGAAACTTGGTTTGATCCTCTTTGATGAGTGGTGAGAAAGGAAAAAATGAACAGGTCCGGTTTTAAAGCAGTGAAGTCCAGTATCAATCAATCAATCAGAGATTCAGCAAATACTTTCTACATATGGATTAGCAAAGACCCATTCTGGCATTCTGTTCGTTGTTGGAATTGGACTAACAGCTCGGTCGCCATGAAGACTAGACTTTAATTAATTAATTCATTTCCAATGGGACCAATTGGAAGGGACGACTTTTACTTTTAAGTTTCCACCTGAAAAAAGAAAAAAGGTTCACGTAAAGACAGTAGTGAAGCTACCCCGAAGACAACGTTTTCTTATGTGTGTTACGGGTCCGACCTACCTCACATGTTCGGAAAACTCGTGTGCATCTGTATGGAGGGATTTTTCAGCCGTTGGATTGTGTGATTTTTTTAATGCTTTAAATTCAATGGCCGAAAAATCTCTCGACACAGATGATCGAATCCTCGTGTGTTTCCTTTTTCGAGTGTCTTCTCAGAGCCACACATGTAAGACGAAATAGTGGTAGATAGGCTTAGCTAAGACAGTGATTGCAACACTGACCTACTTGGAAAAACAATCACCAGGCCCAAAAGGACCTACCTGGCAGACCCAACCCCACAAAACTCTATCCCGCTACCTAACCGCCGCAGCACAAAACACCATAGCCATCACCACCCGAATATCTTACCAGTACCGATAGCTACCGTACCAGTAGAAAAATTGGTGCTCTAACGGATACGGTATTGATTTAGAACCAACCTTGGTTCGATCCTCTTTGATGACTGGTGAGAAAGGAAAAAGTGAACAGGTCCGGTTTAAAAGCAGTGAACAGGTCCTCTTTGATGATTATACTTTCTACATATGGATTAGCAAAGCCCCATTCTGTTCGTTGTTGGAATTGGACTGACAGCTCGGTCGCAATGAAGACTAGACTTTAATTACTCCCTCCGTCCCAATTTACTTGTTCCAGTTTTATTCTAACTGGATTAAAAAACTAGTTATATCTTTAAAGTGGTAATAAATTTTATATCCAATATGAATCTTGTTTGATAGATATGGATTTGTTCTATAATTCAATATTTTCGAAATCACCTAAAACATTATAAATTACAAGATATAATTAATTGAAAAGTGGCACGAACTTTCAAAAATGACAAGTAAATTAGGACGGAGGGAGTTATTCCCAGTGGGACCAATTGGAAGGGACGACTTCTACTTTTAAGTTTCCACCTGAAAAAAGAAAAAAGGTTCACGTAAAGACAGTACCGAAGCCCCATTCTGTTTTCTTATTTTCTTGTGTGTTTCGGGTCCGACCTCACCTGTTCGGAAAACTCGCGTGCGTCTGTGCCGAGAGATTTTTCAGCCATTGAATTGTGTGATTTTTGTAATGTTTTAAATTCAACGGCCAGAAAATTCCTCGGCACAGAGGATCAGATCTTGCCTCGTGTCATGTGTTTCCTTTTTCGAGTGTCTTCTCAGAGCCACACATGTAAGATGAAATAGTGGTAGCTAGGTAGGCTTAGCTAAGACAGTGATTTCAACACTGACCTACTTGGAAAAACAATCACCTGGCCTGTTGAATGGTGGGCAATGTTGACTCTATCGTTAATCTGTTCAGATTGAGGAAGCTTATCAAAGGGGTTTGAGAGATATTGGCGCCGGTTTGTGCCAAGACGGAAATGGGTATTGTTGGGGTCCTCCCTTGGCTTACGTTCAGCTCACCGACATCCGAGCTGATTGTAACGATCCACGCCAGTTGACCTGCTGATTCTTAAGCCTAACCGTGCGACTCTAAAAGTTAATTTCAGGTTAATAGTGGCTGGTCGGCGTTATCTTATATACTACCATTTTAATTCTTTTCCCTTGAAGTTCCGATGTGGAGTCTTACACTGATTTTTTTCACAGGTATCATTTTCTTCAAAGTGTTCAGTGTGAACGGTTTAGATCGATCGCTACCGTGGGTTCACAGTAGAGCCAAAAAGATTGAAGTTATGTGGGATTTGAAAAATAGAAGTCTTGAGGTGAGCCGATCCCCTGGATATTTTCATCTCAGAGATATTGTTTAGGCTCCGTTTGTTTCGACGTAAAATATTTTACATTGTAAAATGATTTTGGAACAAATAATTTTCGTGTAAATTATTTTTCAGTGTTTGGTACACAAATAAATTTACCATAACAAAATATAACATGAGAAGTATGACAAGGAAGGAAGGGGAAGATAGCCAATGATCTCTGCCTATACACTTCATTCAAGGTTAATAACCTCTCCAGAGTTTTAATTTCCAGGAGTGTAGGGTGAAGAAAGTGAGAGAGAAGGCCGGCGTAAAATGACTTATGGGTAATTTGAAAGTAAAATATTTCCAGTCATATAGGGCAAAATGTTTTACTTTGAAAAATATTTTACGTTGTTTTTGTCCAACCAAACAAAAAAAAAAGAGTAAATGGAAACAAACGGAGCCTAATAAGTGTGGATATTTGGCCAACTTTTACGCGAATACAATGTGAGTACATGAGTATCTTTCATGGCGTGTTTGGCCAATTTGAATCCTTTTATTTAACTTGTGAATAATGTACACCGTTTCAAGACAAGACAAGAGTACAAAACAGTATTAGGCGTTTACATTCAAAAGCAACGGCTTCTCTACTCGTAAAGGTAAGCCAGATATGGTTAACAGAGTACAAAGACCAAAACGATCGATCGAAACAGTCTTCGTCGTAGTTTTCGAAATTTCCTCACAGCTTCTTCACCAGCAGATTAACTCCGAGACCAGGCTCGATGACCAGCTGGAGAGCCGGCGAGTGGACGTACTTGGGGGAGAGGGAGAAGGAGAAGTTGGACACGATGAGAGCAATCAGCACCTTCAGTTCAACCATGGCCAAGTTCTGCCCGAGACACACTCGGGGGCCGACCCCGAACGGCATGTACAAGTGGGGCAACTTGCACGCGCCGGTGATGCCGTTGGCGAACCGGTCCGGTTTGAACTTGAGGGCGTCGGGTCCCCATATTTCCGGGTCGGTGTGCAGGGTCACCACCAAGGTCCACAGGTTGACGCCCTTGGGGACTTGGATGTTGCCGAATTTCATGTCAACTAGGGCCTCCCGCGATACAACGGCCACCGGAGGATAGAGGCGCAACGACTCGTTGATCACCATGGTCAGCTGCAAATCGAAGTAAAAAATTAGAGTTAGGGTGTGTTTTACTAACTAAAATAATTAGTAGTACTTATTTTTTGAAATCAATCCAAACATATCGATCTATACCTGCTTCATCTTCCGAACCATGTCGGAATCCGGAATCTGCCCCTTGCAAACTTCGACAACCTCGGCCCGAACCCGCTCTTGCCACTCGGGATTCGCAGCCAACAACATGAGGCACCACGTGGCGGAGACCGCAGTAGTCTCGTACCCGGCCAAGTAAATGTTCTTGCAGTTATCGACGATGAACCGGTCGATCGCGTCTTGGCTCAAGTCGCTGTTTCTAGCACCTTCAAGCACCTTTTGCAGGAGGTCTTTCTCGTACCCGGCTTGTGTCCTCTCCTTCACCACTTGCAGGATCAGTGTTCGGACTTCCTTTTCTAGCGCCCATGATTCCCTGTTGTGCTTTGTGGGAATGTGCCTGTCACGTAAAAAAACCAAACAAATTTAGTACCTTTTTGTGTGTCCCAAATTGATACGAAAATACCCCTTTAAAATGTAAATTGAAGAACCGTCTACTTTTGGTGATATGTTAGGTGGTTGTATCGCCGAATCTGTATTTTCTTGTAGTGAATCAGTGATAATTGGGTTATTGCGTCCTAGGGTTTTCGTATATGAGAGTTGTGGAAGATCAGATGACTTATCGTATTTCGTTACCGAAGAAACTTCCTCAAATTGATTCGAGTTTGGAGAGATTATGATTATAGTTCAATTTCAGAGGGCTAAATTTTTATTATTTTGAAGGGGCTACAAAGCCGAAAAAAATAAAAAATAAAAATCATTTTGAAATTTATAGTACCTCATGAAGGGGATTCCAGAAGACAAAACTTTCTTGGAAGCAGCTTCCTGAAGGGCTCTGAGTCTCTTGAAAATCTCTTCTCCCTTGGAAAAGTTGCTCCCAAAACAAGCCCTGGAGATCACATCTCCGGAGAAGCTTCTCATGTCCTGGTCGATATTTATGTCTGCAATTCCACCTTCGCTCTCGATTCTACTCTTCCATGATTCTAGCATTGTATCTGCAGACTCTGTAATTAGGTGCATCATTCCCTGCAGATAATTTTCAAGATACACAATTAAGATACCTGAATTGATAAAAACATATAGATACATAACCCGAAAAAATAGAGGATGCATGATGCGACAGATCTTTATTTTGTTACTCTAAAATAGAGACGCCCGACAATGTTAGTTCTGGTTGGTTGCAGTTTTCAGACGTTATTCTTCAAAATCGTAGAAAATTACGGAGTATCTCGTTCCCAGTTTGTGGAAACTTACACTATTTCAATAAAATTACGTATAAAGAAATATCGATTATCGAACTATTGTTTTCAAACCAACATGCATGTATCATTTGACAATTATGACAATAGGACTTGAAATCTTGGAAATTTTCAGTACCTTAACTTTCTCCATGTACAGCTCAGGAGCAAGAATTTTCCTCTGGTGAGCCCAAATAGTACCATTTGAAGTTAAAATGCCTTGACCAAGCAAAGCACCACGCTCCTTTTGTTGGTAAGAAGGCTTACCCAGATCCAGTGAAGTGCATGTGGTTATCTCTCTCACCATATCAGGTTGGTTCACATGCAGGATCTGTATGTTTCCCAGAGAAAACATGAATACTTGACCTGTCAATGAATAAAAAGTAGGGAATCAGTTTAGCAGTAATATATTAATCTTTGTTTAATTCTCAGTCCGATAACGCCAGGAGGCTTTTGGCCCAACGGCATAAGGAGTGCAGTTAGGTGGCAGGAGAAAAAGAGGTCAGGAGTTCAACTTCTGACGAATCTGACTTTAATTTCGCCAATCAAAAGAAATTCTCAGTTTGATAACGCAAAAGAAAAAAGAAGAGTCCGTGCTCTATTCAGCTTGCACATCGATGCGTGTGCATGTGTTAGAATTGAAGTGTTCTACGTAATTCGTAGTACTTTAAATGTAGTAAAAAAAATTATAAAATTTATTGAGATCTATCAAATAAGTTCAATTCTATGTAAAAATATTATCAATTAAATTAGGAATTTATAAAAACACTTCCTTGTTCTTATTAACGAAACATGCCCCCTTCATGCGCTCTTCCGGAACCGCTGCAGAAATGGAGTACCAACTGCAACTAAAAATTCCTAATATGGATTAATCCATGGAAGACGAATTTCAGCGAATTCGATGGATGATTTAATTCATATTATTTCGGAGAATAAAAGTTCATTTGAATAAAAAAAAAAAAGAACCGGTTTGATTAAAAAAAAATAGAACCGATGAAAAAACATTTTGGCATGGGATGGAAGAAGTGCTAGTAAATCGTACCGTAAAGCTTCCTCCATTTCTCAAAGAAAGGAAACAGAGCGGTGGCGCAGTCGTGGGTGGTCGGAGGGACGAAGTTTTCGTCGCTACTGATCGGCTCCTTGGGAGTTGTAGTTCTGGCTTTCTTGATCTCTCCGATATTCCCGAGCAAAAAACTCGGCGGCGGCCCGCTGATCCCTTGCTTCCTCAGCTTGGATCTGAGCCGCCCCGGCTCCGCCACCAGCGCATTGTACAACCGCAGAAACACCGCCACGAAACCCACCAAAGCTATGGAAAAGAAAAGCTTCACCACCGTAAGGATCTCCATTTTGGCCAACGCTGTACAACCTCTCTCTCTCTCTACTCTATCTCTACTTTCTCTCTCTGGATGTTGTTTCCTTTTGGAGACTTGAGGTTGTGGTGTGTGCATGAGAGGCACTCTCCTTATATAGTTGTTTAGAGAGGTAGTTTCGTCATTGTGCTTGAGATAGTATATCGTACATAGGTGGTGTTCCACTTTAAGAAAAAGTGCTTTTTTTTCAAACGGAAGTAATTTCAAGCCCAAAAATCATGTGTTTACGCAAATAATTTTCCTACCAATATGGATCTTATTTGATAGATCTCATTAAGATCTTTTAAACAGTGCAAAAAAAATTGAAAAAATATTTTTCATTTTCATTATATTTGAGTTTAAAATTTCCTCCGTTTGAAAAAAAGTACTCCCTCCGTCCCTTTTTAAGTGTCCTGCTTCGTAATTCCAACTTATTAAAAAGACATCATCATTATACCTTTCACATCAACTTTTTACTCCACTTTCCCTATTTACCCATCATCATTACACTTTTACTCACTAACTTTTCAAAATGGAATCTACTTTTAGGGGCAAAATGGAAAATTCACCAATTTTTACCCACTAACTTTACAAAATGGACACTTATTAAGGGACAGCCCAAAATAGAATACCGGACTCTAAAAAAGGGACGGAGGGAGTATTTTTTTCTTAAAGTGGAACACCACCTTACTATTACTCCATTTGAGGATACGACTTTAGAGCAAGTACATCAATAATAAAAGGTAAAATAACTAATGTAAGTTTTATACTTGACCTGGTCCCTTTTTCTTGCACCAACGCAGCAGCATAGCTATCATTTCTCTATTACTACATAAAAATATTGCTTTTTAAATGCATGCCACATTTGAAAAGTAAATCATAGAAAATCACACTGCAGCAGATTAAGGTACTTGGGTATCTATTATCAATAATTCAAGGGACACACCCAAACACACACCCAAACACACACACACACTCACATGAGTGGTGGGCATCTATTATACATTTTGCTTCCCTCCTTCGGTACTTCTGGCGAACCATTGTTCACAAGTCAAAGAGTAAACAAATACTTTTAATTCCTGGACCCACCTTATCACTCATTAGCTCTGCTATCCGTATACATAATTTACAGAGACCCACGCAGAGATAAACGCGTTTGGTCCCATTTCGGATCCCAAAAAAATCTAGAAAAATATTAATAAATTTTTGAATATTATTTTATGGGCCCTGTAAAAAATCAGCTCCTGCGGATATCGATAAGTATTACTTTTGAATTTATAGGGACGAAATGCATTTGTCTCTGTGTGAATCTCTGCAAATTGTCTCTGCTGTTAGAATTTTTGCTCATCTTTCCCCCCGCATTAATTCTGTCTCTCCCTTTACTTTTCAAATGTGGCATGCATTTAAAAAGCAATATTTTTATGTAATAGAGAAATGATAGCTATGCTGCTGCGTTGGTGCAAGAAAAAGGGACCAGGTCAAGTATAAAACTTACATTGTTCACTAGTTATTTTACATTTCATTGATGTACTTGCTCTTAGTCTCTTTGTTTATATTTAAAAAAAAAAAGCATTACTGGGAGGAGTTTTTCAGTGCCGAGCGGGTATTGCCAACGTGGTATCCGCTCGGCGCATTTGAGCCGTCCGATATACTTTTGGACGGTTTGGATTGAAACTCTCTCTCTTCCCATCCCAACACTTTCTCTATCATTTTTCTCTTTCCAAATATGAGCCGTTCAAACACGCAATGGACGGTTCGAATGCACGAGCGAACACCACGTGGTACCCGCTCGGCACTGAAATTTTTTCCCATTACTGGAGTCTATTTGTTCTATTTTTTATCATCACAAAGACTGTTTTTTTCTAATTAATTACTGAGAGTCTCTCATTTTTATTCAATCATTAATGAGAGTCTATTTTTCGTTAGAGAAAGTTTGTAGGAATTCATGCAAAGGGAACGGAAAAGTATACGGCGGCTTTCGGTAGTTTTTGTTTTTTTGTCCCTGGGAAAGGGCTCCCTACTCTCCCAGTGGTAGGGCAGCCCGCATTATTGGCTGAGGTCACTTTCCTTTTGGGGGGTTTAAGTACACAATGCTCCTAACATTTTCAATTAAGTCCTCACACTTTCGGTCAAGTGTCAATGTTCCTATTACCGCTAAATTCTACTCCCTCCGTCCCATAAAGTTTGGCATTTTCAGGAATGCGTGTTATTTTTAAATTGCATATATCTTTCAATCCATAATGTTTTAGGCGATTTTTTAAACTTTGTTTAATAGAACAAATTAAAATCTATCAAACAAGATCCATATTGCTTATAAAAAACATTACAGATTAAAAGATATAATTAATTTTTTCATAGAGTTGGAATAGTGAAAGTGCCAAACTTTATGGGATGGAGGGAGTATTTAGTTTCCGTAGTACCCGGTACGAAACAATATCAATTACTCCCTCCGTCCTCGTTCTTTAGTTCCTTCTGAGAGTCTGTGCCACTTTTCAATTAATTATATCTTTCAATTTATAATTTTTTTAGGTGATTTTGAAAACATCGTTTAAAATAGCTCATTGAGATCTATCGAAGAAGATCCATATTGCATATAAATAGTATTATCAATTAAAAGTTATAATTATTTTTTTATTCGATTGGGATAGGACAAGGGACAAAAGAATGGGGGACGGAGGGAGTATGAGCCAAATCCGTATTGCATATAAATAGTATTACCAATTAAAAGTTATAATTAGTTTTTTATCCAATTGGGATAGGACGAGGGACAAAAGAATGGGAGACGGAGGGAGTATGAGCCATTTGAAGCACTAAAGGACATTTTCAAAAAAAAAAAAAGGACATTTTCATAGAAAAGTACCCTATTTGTCCTACTTTAATAGTCCATCATTCTATTCTAACCGGATAAAAAACTAGTTATATATTTAAATTGGTAATAAATTTTATATACAATATGGATCTTGTTTGATAGATTTCAATTAGTTCTCTAATACAATATTTTTTAAATCACATAAAATATTATAAATTACAAGATAGTATAATCAATTGAAAAGTGGCACGAACTCCCAAAATCTATATTATAAAACAGAGCGGTTTTTGTCTATCCATACAAACCCAGCACCCTTTATAACCATCGGATCGAATTTTCAATAGATCATATCCGTCTAATTGAGAGCATACTTCCTAATATAAATATCCTAACTTTATAACTGGTAAATTTTTTCAATTGATTGCTTTTAGGTTGTTTCTTTAAAAAAACTTGATTATCTTTTTTAATTTAAATCAACTTAGGCTCCGTTCAGTTGCCAAGAATGTTGGAAAGTTATTCCCAGGAAAAGTTAAGTAAAGTGAAATATAGGAAAAAGAAATCTATTTTCTTGTGAGTGTTCATTTAACAATTTCTTTTGGCAGGAAAACTAAAGTTTAGTGGTTTATTTGCCGGGAAAATACACTTATGAGAAACTTCTTTATTTTTATTCCCATTGCTAATTTTAAATAAAAGTAACGTTGAGAGCTAAATAATAGGCTATCATATTTCAAAAATTAACACATACGAAAAATGTATTTTATCTAATGCAAAGCCTTAACAGGAAATGAAAAAATCGACTTGCAATTTCCTATTCAATTTGCTATATTCTGAATGGTCATGCAAATCCTCCATTTAAATTGACATTCTCTGATAATCAACTGTACAAATAAAGTTTAAAAAATAAGTAGATGATAACTAAATAAATAAATATTAAACAACCGTGCTTGATTAGTTGCCGATGCAAAAACTCATTGAAAATTAGTTAGTACAAAACAAAATTGAAGACTAATGACAAGATACATAAATATTTCCAAAAAAAATAAACTATCAATCTTTTTCCACAACAATTATCTCAGAAAGCACCATAGTAATAGAATTGTTGTTGCTCACGTAAATGTCAAAGTGTATTTCTAAGAACCTAATTTGTAGTATTTTTTTTTGGAATTGGCGTCATTCACTTTTTTTTCTTACCCGCCAATTATTTTGGCCCCACAATGGATAAAACTTTTCCCGTGACGCAAAATCCTATGTTTTTGGCCGGATCACTTTTGCAAAAATGTAAATCTTGCAGGAAAACTTAAAAACATGTTTCCCACTACTTTCCTGCCGACTGAACACTATAAAAGTTATGGAAAAGTTGATTTTCTCATCATTTCCTGTACTTTCCTGGCAACTGAACGGGGCCTTAATAATTGATTTCTGTCTAAAGTTGATTCCCTTACATTCAATTCAATATTTGCTTTTAATTTATTTCCTTTTAGGTTGATTTCCCTACGGTCATATACGAAAAGAAAATAATATGGTATTGGGTTTGAATTTGTTGGCTTGAATTTATTTGATTTGGATGATCATTGGTAATGTCGTATACACGGATTATATGTTATTCTTCATATTATAAAATTGAAAATAGCGATGAGGGATAAAAAATAAACACTTTTTACAATATTTTTTTTGTGTGTGTGCTCAAAACGCATTACTTCGTGCCTTTAGGCACGGGCAATTTCTAGTGGACTATTAAATTGGGACGAATGGAGTAACATGCATAATCATTTTCTCTCTTTACAAACACTTTTTTTCTTCCAAAAATGGAAATTAGTCATATTTAAGAAGTAACCTTCTTATTTACCTAAAAAAGTATAGACATTTTTTGAGACGAAAGGTAAAAAAGTATATTTGGTAATTATTAATTGATCAGCCTGCAGATGTAATATGTGGCACTAAATGTATAAATGGATGTCCTCCCGACTCAAACCAACAACCAATAGGTTGGCATGTTAAATTTTTTGACAAGTGAACCAATTGCTCCAAATTCTTCATATTTAATTTTTTTTGTGATCGTTTTTAAAAATAGGTATGTGGTCGTTGTACTAAAAAAATAACCATACTTACAAAAGAAATTAATGAGGTTGAGCCATTTAAAAAAATATGGTGGAACGCCTGGAAGAAGAGAGACGATAATTTTGTCTTAGATTCAATTGGTTTCAATATGATATATAGTCAAGTTTTCAAGATAATAAAATTATTTAAACCTAGTACCACTAAACAAATATTTTTCCTGCCAAGAACTAACGGATCAAATGGCAATGGAGACATTGACACTTGATCAGAAGTGTGAGGGCTTGGCAAGTGAAATTAAAAGTGTAAGGGATATAGAGTGACACTAAATATAAAGCACAATGGTGCAAAGTGTACTTCACCCCTGTTTTTTATTATAAGTGTTTTTTTTCTTTTTTCTTTTAATTACATTAGTTTCTTAGATTTTCTTTAATTTTGTGTCACTTTTTCCGAAGAATTTATTAATCTTTACAAAAGTAATCTTACAGTATAAAACAGTAATCCACTAATGACAAAAAGTAGTAATCCAAAGGTGAATCCTACGTCTTTTTTTTTTACCAACTTTTCCTAAGTTCTGCACATATGTTTAGGTACCTTTTTCATTGAAGTTGGATTCACCTTTGGATTACTCAAGGCTTAGTTTGGATGACCGGAATCTTGAATGGAATAGGAATGTGATTATTAGGAATCAAATTCCTAGGAATTTTATTGAGTGGGAATAGGAATATGATTGCTAGGAATACGATACCTGAAGTAATTTCATTCCAGTGTTTAGATTAGTTCAGTAATCTTCTGCAGGAATCAATTTTTTTGGAAATTATCATAGTCAATATTTCCTTTTTTTATTGATTGACCCAGGAATCTAAGATTCCCATGGGGTAAGGGAGGAATCAAATTCCCACTCTATCTGGTAATGTGATTCCTGGTCAGATGTGTCGTCAGGAATCACAATCCTATTCTTGTCTCTCCCAAACTTGGAAATCCTGAGAGTGCGGTATCATATTCCTATTCATGTTCCTTCCAAACGTCGGAATCATAGAAGTATGGTATCACATTCTCATTCTTTCTCAAGATTCCTACCATCCAAACTGAGCCTAAAGCATTAGTACTTTACATGATGTTGCTTTACTCTTCTTCTTTT
Organism: Rhododendron henanense subsp. lingbaoense; assembly: GCA_020567845.1. Lineage (NCBI taxonomy): Eukaryota > Viridiplantae > Streptophyta > Magnoliopsida > Ericales > Ericaceae > Rhododendron > Rhododendron henanense. The sequence goes on from CM036312.1 coordinate 5,760,850, forward strand.
TCCAAGCGGTTCAAGAATACAAATATTGTAATTACAAAAAATTGAAAATAACTTCACAATCACTATAAGCCCAACCCGATTATTAGTATGTGTGGAGCTCACATGTATGTGAAAGGTTGTGTAAATTGTTGTGTTTGTATTGTTGTGTGATTATCATTTTTGTTTATTTTTCTCTTTCTGTATCGGTCAACACCGGCTGGTACCGGTCAATATCAGTTAATTAAAACTAGACTGCTTTTAAATTTATTTTTCTTTTCATAGATGCACATGCTATATTAAATTCTTCGATGTGGGAAATAACACCAATAGTAATAAATCGGAAATGAGATCTGATATCTTACCAGTACTGGTAACTATCATACCAGTAGAAAAACTGATACTCTAGCAGGTACGGTATTGATTTAGAATCTTGGTTCGATCCTCTTTGACGATTGGTGAGAAAGGAAAAAATGAACAAGTCCGGTTTTAAAGCAGTGAAGTCCAGTATTTAACCAATCAATCAGAGATTCAGGAATTACTTTCTACACATTCTGTTCGTTGTTGGAATTGGACTAACAGCTCGGTCGCCATGAAGACTTGACTTTAATTAATTAATTCATTTCCAATGGGACCAATTGGAAGGGACGACTGATACCAAGTTTGTGGTGTACCAGGTATACCAAAAAGTTTGTCCTTTTACTTAAGTTTCCACCTGAAAAAAGAAAAAAGGTTCACGTAAAGACAGTAGCGAAGCTACCCCGAAGACAACGTTTTCTTATTTTCTTGTGTGTGTTTCGGGTCCGACCTCATTTGTTCGGAAAATTCGTGTGCGTCTGTGTCGAGGAATTTTCAGCCGTTGAATTTGTGTGATTTTTTTAATACTTTAAATTTAACGACTGAAAAATCCCTCGGCACTAAGGATAGGATCCTGCCTCGTGTCGTGTGTTTCCTTTTTCGAGTGTCTTCTCAGAGCCACACATGTAAGACGAAATAGTGGTAGCTAGGTAGGCTTAGCCAAGACAGTGATTGCAACACTGACCTACTTGGAAAAACAATCACCTGTCCTGTTGAATGGTGGGCAATGTTGACTCTATCGTTAATCTGTTCAGATTGAGGAAGCTTATCAAAGGGGTTTGAGAGATATTGGCGACGGTTTGTGCCAAGACGGAAATGGGTATTGTTGGGGTCCTCCCTTGGCTTACGTTCAGCTCACCGACATCCGAGCTGATTGTAACGATCCACGCCAACTGACCTGCTGATTCTTAAGCCTAACCGCGCGACTCTAAAAGTTAATTTCAAGTTAATAGTGGCTGGTCGGCGTTATCTTATATACTACCATTGTAATTCTTTTCCCTTGAAGTTCCGATGTGGGACTTTACACTGATTTTTTTTGCAGGTATCATTTTCTTCAAAGTGTTCGGTGTGAACAGTTTAGATCGATCGCTACCGTGGGTTCACAGTAGAGCCAAAAAGATTGAAGTTATGTGGGATTTGAAAAATAGAAGTCTTGAGGTGAGCCGATCCCCTGGATATTTTCATCTCAGAGATATTGTTTAGGCTCCGTTTGTTTCGACGTAAAATATTTTACATTGTAAAATGATTTTGGAACAAATAATTTTCGTGTAAAGTATTTTTCAGTGTTTGGTACACAAATAAATTTACCATAACATGAGAAGTATGATAAGAAAGGATAAGGAAGGAAGGGGAAGATAGCCAATGATCTCTGCCTATACACTTCATTCAAGGTTAATAACCTCTCCAGAGTTTAATTTCCAGGAGTGTCGAGTGAAGAAAGTGAGAGAGAAGGCCGGCCTAAAATGACTTACGGGTAATTTGAAAGAAAAATATTTTCAATCATATAGGACAAAATGTCACGCCCTCGATTTTCAACATAAATAAATAATCCATTTTAAATAAAAGTCTCTCGCATACAATAGATAATACCCAAAAGAGTCTTTCACCTTTTTAATTTACAAATCGAAGTCCCCAAGTTTAGAGAAATCACAACCAAGGCACCACAGCCCAATTTAATTTAAGTACAAGTACGAACAAGTTTTTCCTTAAATTTACAAACGGTTAAGTCAAAGAAATTTCAAAGTTTTTAACTACAAAGCCATCCTTAACAAAAAAGATGATCATTACAAGATGATCAATTAACAACGAAGTTAGCTTCCAAAAATGTCATCCACTGTGAGCACACGATGCAATGCAAGCTACCGCCCAGCTTTTGAACCTGAAAAGAAGGATTTTGTTGAGCTACACTAGCCCAGTAGAGAAATCTTTACACAAGCTATATGAAAATGTGATGAGGTATGCAACTAGAATGAGTGAGTTTCAATAAACGGATATGAGATACAAAGGGCACCACAATGACCGACAAACTATGACAACGAAACTCTTTACGTCTTAAAGAAATCTCTAACCACTCGTACATCAAACAAGAAGCTGTGACACCCCGCTTTCCGATGGCCGGCGGTACTGCAGGATGGCAGGCTCCGTCCGGACGGGAAGGGGGGGCAAGTTATAGTTTATAAGAAAAGATCCCTCCTACTTGTACAAGGCCTTTTAAAGCCGTGAGGGCGGGCCAAAGCGCATAGGAACTTCGCAGTTAAGCGTGCTCATCCTGGGGTAATCCTAGGATGGGTGACTTACTGGGAAGTCTATGGGCTTTGGGCGTCCAAAGCGGACAATATTGTACAAAGATGGAGCGGGTCGTTACAGGTGGTATCAGAGCACAACCCTGGTTTACATGGTGGGGGCCACCTCTAGAATCTGGTACGAGCACATTGTGCTGTACAGAACTAAGTGCCACACCATGGCCACCAGGGGAAGGTTGCTGGGCCCAACGAGGACGTTGCACAACCCTAAGGAGGGTAGATTGTGACACCCCGCTTTCCGATGGCCGGCGGTACTGCAGGATGGCAGGCTCCGTCCGGACGGGAAGGGGGGGCAAGTTATAGTTTATAAGAAAAGATCCCTCCTACTTGTACAAGGCCTTTTAAAGCCGTGAGGGCGGGCCAAAGCGCATAGGAACTTCGCAGTTAAGCGTGCTCATCCTAGGGTAATCCTAGGATGGGTGACCTACTGGGAAGTCTATGGGCTTTGGGCGTCTAAAGCGGACAATATTGTACAAAGATGGAGCGGGTCGTTACAGAAGCAGCAATAAACCCACATCAATCTAAATAACTTACGACAATTTCTCAAACTATATAAAGACTCCTCAATGAACTCCGCAATCAACTTCCTCATGTCTTACCATTCAATATTGAGCCCCTTTTTGTAAGAGAAAAACATTCCTTTTCGATTACCAAAACAATTTCGAGAAAACTCTCGACCTTCACGGGTCAAGCTCCGTTGATTCGAGCTTGAATAGCCGAGTCCGTTGATTTGTGCCCAAATACCGGAAACCGTTGATTCGCTCAAGAATAGCCGGAGGATTTTCATAAAAATCCTTTTTCCAAAACCAAATTCTTTTCTTTTCAAAAACTTTGATGAAGTCATTCGTTTATTCCCTTTCCAACAGTTAACAATCTCGGACACATCACAGCCCAAACAACAACATGAACTTCCATAATCAATCATAACTTCTTTCATTAGGAGAGACATTCAACTGTACTTCCACATCTTGTGTTACAGAGAATTCTCTCCACCTGGATTTCCGTCTTACCACACCTTGCGTAACGGGCCCTCTAGAGTCTCCGCATTTCCACACCTTGCGTTGCAGGACCCTCAATTCAAATTTATCAACTCACACATACACACGTGCAATACCAATCCATTTTCAAAGGACAACGTTTCCCAATTTTCACATGCTATCATTTATTAACATTCAAAGGATTTCAAACTAATAAACACACTCCATTGTACATAGACACATAGCTTAAGTTCACGTTATCCCTCTAGGTCTATTACGACGCCCTATGCCACGTACCGGACCTACAAAGACTCCACGATACATCACCGCATTACCCGTTGTTATCCATGGTACTCCTATCAACCTCGCGGTATGTTCTCTAACCAACGATTCTAATATTATACTTAAACGAGTGCTAAAAGACACGATCGAACAACGAGCCAATAGGTCACAAACAAACATACTCGAGAGTGACTTAAACATATTCTAATCATGTGTAGACACCCTATTTTGGACTTTCCAGAATAGTTTATTTACGGTATTTGATTCCCCGATGATGATTAAGGTCAAGAACATACCGAGTTTGTGAATGAGTTTGAGCTTTGAGCGTCCCGAGCCTCGTCCAAACCCATTTCAAACCCTTGTCGAACCCTCAAGCCAGAACCAAATGGCCTCAGCAAAACCCTACTGGAGTACGCTGGTAGTGGACTAGCGTGCGCAGGAACCAATGCCACGTGTCAGTCATCGCCAGTTTCTGGCGCACGCCACTCAACAAGTGGCGCACGCCAGTCAAGGCCAGTCAAATCAAACTTTTTCAGCCAGATGGGCGGGAGTTTCTGCAGCCGCCTGACGTCAGCTGGCAGCCTCCTGATCATTACTTCGGCCAGAAACTGTTCCCCTCTCTCTCCTACAACCTCCATCAAGCCTAGTCCCATGCATTAAATGCATGGGAGCTTCCTCCAATGTTTGGCCATCCAAACAGCCCCTAAGGGCAGGCTGATCAGCCTCTCCCTCCTCCATAAATACCCCCCTTGCATTCATTTGTAAAGGGTTGACATCATTAAGAAAGGGGTTTGTTCCATTAAACTTCAAGTCCCTTTGTTTTCTTCTCCATTACTCTCCTTTGCTTCCTTTCTCTTCCATAGAAAGAGTAAGTAAGGGAATACTCTCCATAGTCCATAAACTTCACCACTCATCCTTCATCCATCATCTTCAAGCTCAAAAGTCAAGCTCTCTCTCCCAATCTCACAAGCAAAGGTATAATACCTCTTGCTCCTGTTTTCTGTTCTGACCCCTGAGGGGGGCTGGCAGGGTCAAGGCTGGTAATCTATACCAGTCCTGGCCCTAATGCTAGCAAGGTTTCAAAACCGTGCACAATGATCAGTGGCGCACGCCAGTTGTGAGTACCGTACGCCAGTAATGGTGATAGGTGCAGAACTGGTGTGGGGATCATGGATCATTATTTTCTTGCATTATTTAATCTTTGATCACCCTGCTGCATGCTAAAACCAGTTTACAGCTTTCTGTATTTAGAACTGCTTTCTTTTTTAACTGTATTTATTGCTTAGTCTGGCCTTCTGGGTCCCTCTGGTCCTATTCCAGAGCCCAGAATGTGCAAAGCCAAAGCATTGGAAACAAGAGAGAACTGGCGTGCGGCCCTTCCTTAGTGGCGTGCGCCAGTTGTCTTTATTCCAGTGGCTTGGCCCTTGCATGGATCTTACATCCAGGCCTATGATCATCCTCCCCTCACTGTTTAAGGGGTTTTCTGTCTATTTGGTGGCTTTCAAGCCCATTAACCTGTTTGTAATAGCTTATTAACTTATATAAACTGTGTGGTTTGTCCTGGGTGTGCACTGGTCCTTTCAAGAGCCCAGAGGGTTGAGAGCAGAAGCTGTGAGCTTAAGTCTACCGGCGTACGCCAGTCGTGGGGTGGCGCACGCAGGTCATGACTGCATGCAGTGGCCTGACCAGTGCATGCAGGCTTGATCCTGTGTGCAACATTTCATTGCCGGTGTGTTCTAGTCTGCTTAAAATGTCCACAAAAGCTTGTTCTCAATCTATTATACATAAATGCAAACATCCATAAACATTTTGCTATATCTTTTGTACATAAATGCAATCTGTTACAGTTTTAATCCCCATTAACTGTTCCCCCGCCCTAACTGGTTAAAAGAATGATCAAATAAAGAGAGAAAATGCAAATGTTTTATAAAACGCCTGAGTAGAGACCGGTCTCCGGACTGGGCGAGAGGGGTGCCATAAAACCCTTCCCCTCTCGTAATCTGGCTCCCGAACCTCAAGATCGAAGGTGACGACGGTCCAGTCTACAAAAGCCTTTTTCAAAAATCAAACAAGCGTAGTCCAAACGTTTTCAAAAGAACGGTTTCTTGGGTACAAACCGCAAAACCCGAGTGGCGACTCTCTGATCTGCGAAGCACTTCGCCGCGCTTTCCGCGAGATAAAAGGGCGCACCCGGAATTTTATGCTTAAAAACGGAATTTTTGGGGCGTGTGCCCACATCATGTAGGGAGTCATAGCACGGAATGAAAACAACTTAGGAATAGCTAATAGACATTGGTAGACTGACACACCTCTACTCAAATGGTTATAACTTTTTGTGTACTAAGAGTTTGAGGGTGATTCTAGTGGTAAACAAAAGCTAACTTCAAGACCTTCGATTCGATATAAAGTTTGCATGAAACGGATATCGGACGAGAAAGTTATGGCCGTTTGAAGTTGACTGAAACTCAAAAAACGGGATAAAATGTCCAGATTTGACCGAAACGCAAAACTCAACCTCAAGCTCGAAATAAAGCACGATCTAACTACATAAACATCACACAAACGCATAACAAGAGTAAGAAATCCCTACCCCAATGGGTTTTGAGCAAAACCCTAAGTACACCAAGTGCTATTAGCTCGAATCCATCAAAAACAAACTCCACCCAAGCTTCGCTACAAGATCTAGAGAGGAAACAACTCAAAACCAAGATAAACAAGTAAGGATCAACAAGTAATTTAGAGGAGAGAGAGAAAAACGTGATTAAGAGCCAAGGAATGTGAACAAGAACACAAAACTTACCATTTGTTCACCAAATGTGAGATTCATGAGTATTTGAGGTAGAAATCACTTGAATCTTGAAGATTTGAAGTAGAAATCAAGGGGTTTGAGTGAGATTGGAGTTGGGTAGGTGAGAGGGGGTGTTTTCAGATCTATTTCGTGGGTTTGAGTGTGAAAAATGGTAAAGTGAGGTATTTATAGTGAGCTGAAATGCGTGCTGAAAATTGCAGAAAAACACGACTGGTACCGGTACTGGGCGACTCCCAGTACCGGTACTGGAGCCTTCAAAATGTCGAATTGACAGATGTCTGGACAGCTGGTACCGGTACTGGGCAACAGGCAGTACCGGTACTGGCTGAAGAAAAAAGAAAATTTTCTGACGAGCATCGAATCGAACCCCTATCACTACCAACACTTCCAAACATCATTACAACATCAAAACTAACATCTTACTATACTCCGAGAGTCCACTACGCACCCGAATACGTATACCCGTACACTTTCACAAATATACGCACAACTTTACTAATAATACGACTCTTTTACGCATTAAACGATTTTCAAAATTATAATAAATCAAGAGTCTCCACACAAAATGTTTTACTTTGAAAAATATTTTACGTTGTTTTTGCCTAACCAAACAACAAAAAATGAGTAAATTGAAACAAACGGAGCCTAATAAGTGTGGATATTTGGCCAACTTTTACGCGAATACAATGTGAGTACATGAGTATCTTTCATGGCATGTTTGGCCATTTTGAGTCCTTTTATTTAACTTGTGAATAATGTACACCGTTTCAAGACAAGACAAGAGTACAAAACAGTATTAGGCGTATACATTCAAAAGCAACGGCTTCTCTACTCGTAACGGTAAGCCAGATATGGTTAACAGAGTACAAAGACCAAAACGATCGATCGAAACAGTCTTCGTCGTAGTTTTCGAAATTTCCTCACAGCTTCTTCACCAGCAGATTAACTCCGTGACCGGGCTCGATGACCAGCTGGAGAAACGGCGAGTGGACGTACTTGGGGGAGAGGGAGAAGGAGAAGTTGGACACGATGAGAGCAATCAGCACCTTCAGTTCAACCATGGCCAAGTTCTGCCCGAGACACACTCGGGGGCCGACCCCGAACGGCATGTACAAGTGGGGCAACTTGCACGCGCCGGTGATGCCGTTGGCGAACCGGTCCGGTTTGAACTTGAGGGCGTCGGGTCCCCATATTTCCGGGTCGGTGTGCAGGGTCACCACCAAGGTCCACAGGTTGACGCCCTTGGGGACTTGGATGTTGCCGAATTTCATGTCAACTAGGGCCTCCCGTGATACCACGGCCACCGGAGGATAGAGGCGCAACGACTCGTTGATCACCATGGTCAGCTGCAAATCGAAGTAAAAATTTAGAGTTAGGGTGTGTTTTACTAACTAAAATAATTAGTACTTATTTTTTGAAATAAATCCAAATATATCTATACCTGCTTCATCTTCCGAACCATGTCGGAATCCGGAATCTGCCCCTTGCAAACTTCGACAACCTCGGCCCGAACCCGCTCTTGCCACTCGGGATTTGCAGCCAACAACATGAGGCACCACGTGGCGGAGACCGCAGTGGTCTCGTACCCGGCCAAGTAAATGTTCTTGCAGTTATCGACGATGAACCGGTCGATCGCGTCTTGGCTCAAGTCGCTGTTTCTAGCACCTTCAAGCACCATTTGCAGGAGGTCTTTCTCGTACCCGGCTTGTGTCCTCTCCTTCACCACTTGCAGGATCAGTGTTCGGACTTCCTTTTCTAGCGCCCATGATTCCCTATTGTGCTTTGTGGGAATGTGCCTGTCAAGTAAAAAAAATAAAAAATTTAGTACCTTTTTGTGTGTTCCAAATTGATACGAAAATACCCCTATAAAATGTAAATCGAAGAACCGTCTACTTTTGGTGATATGTTAGGTGGTTGTATCGCCGAATCTGTATTTCTTGTAGTGATAATTGGGTTATTGCATCCTAAGGTTTTCGTATATGAGAGTTGTGGAAGATCAGATGACTTATCGTATTTCGTTACCGAGAAACTTCCTCAAATTGATTCGAGTTTGGAGAGATTATGATTATAGTTCAATTTCAAAGGGCTAAATTTTTATTATTTTGAAGGGGCTACAAAGCCGAAAAAAATAAAAATAAAAAATCATTTTGAAATTTATAGTACCTCATGAAGGGGATTCCAGAAGACAAAACTTTCTTGGAAGCAGCTTCCTGAAGGGCTCTGAGTCTCTTGAAAATCTCTTCTCCCTTGGAAAAGTTGCTCCCAAAACAAGCCCTGGAGATCACATCTCCGGAGAAGCTTCTCATGTCCTGGTCGATTTTTATGTCTGCAATTCCACCTTCGCTCTCGATTCTACTCTTCCATGATTCTAGCATTGTATCTGCAGACTCAGTAATTAGGTGCATCATTCCCTGCAGATAATTTTCAAGATACACAATTAAGATACCTGAATTGATAAAAACATATAGATACATAACCCGAAAAAATAGAGGATGCATGATGCGACAGATCTTTATTTTGTTACTCTAAAATAGAGACGCCGGTCAATGTTAGTTCTGGTTGGTTGCAGTTTTCAGACGTTATTCTTCAAAATCGTAGAAAATTATCTCGTTCCCGGTTTGTGAAAAGTTACACTATTTCAATAAAATTACGTATAAAGAAATATCGATTATCGAACTATTGTTTTCAAACCAACATGCATGTATCATTTGACAATTATGACAATAGGACTTGAAATGTTAGGAAATTTTCAGTACCTTAACTTTCTCCATGTACAGCTCAGGAGCAAGAATTTTCCTCTGGTGAGCCCAAATAGTGCCATTTGAAGTTAAAATGCCTTGACCAAGCAAAGCACCACGCTCCTTTTGTTGGTAAGAAGGCTTACCCAGATCCAGTGAAGTGCATGTGGTTATCTCTCTCACCATATCAGGTTGGGTCACATGCAGGATCTGTATGTTTCCCAGGGAAAACATGAATACTTGACCTGTCAATGAATAAAAAGTAGGGAATCAGTTTAGCAGTAATATTAATCTTTGTTTAATTCTCAGTCTGATAATGCCAGAAGGCTTTTGGTCCAACGGCATCAAGAGTGCAATTAGGTGGCAGGAGAAAAAGAGGTCAGGAGTTCAACTTCTGACGAATCTGACTTTAATTTCGCCAATCAAAAGAAATTCTCGATTTGATAACGGAAAAAAAAAAAAAAAGGAGTCCGTGCCATATTCGTTTTGCACATCGATGCGTGTGCATGTGTTGCTTTTGGCATATCATTGCTTTTAATGATTTAAAGTTTTGTTGTTTTTGCCACATGTCCCTTCAGTACTTCCTGGTCACGGGCAAGCCAGGCTCTCCCCCCTTCGCGGCGTAGCCCCCCTCCTTTTGCGGCCACCAAGCCACGAGATCCCCTTCCATTCCCGTACAAGCAAGGTCATGAGCCAATACCGTGACCGAGCCTTAGAGGGCCCCTCGTGTCCTGCCTCATGACCCGAGACGAAGACGCAAATGTCCGCGTAAAACGTCAATTAGTTGGCTCCTCGATTGCGCTATCTCCCCTTGTCACGGATAAGTTCACGGACGATACTTATAATAAATAAATAAAAAAAGTTCACGGACGATTGACTTATGAACAAACTACTTGCCAAAAAAAAGGCCTATCTTCGCTGCTTAACAATGACCAATGGGTAAGCGTACACGTGTTGATTTTTCTTTGGCTTTCTTTGGTTTAATTCTTGATCACTAGACTTTTCAAACAATTCTAACCCAATACAACTTTCGGCCCGGCATGATAAACTCTTTCAAAGGGAGAGAGTTTCCTAGAAATTTTCCGTACTCTTTTTTTTTTTTTTTTGAGTTTTTTGTTATGAGAAAGGAAATGGATCCTCTCAGGATATGTATCAGAAAGCGACAAAATAATCAAAGTTGGCAACTTGACTTCAAGTTAATGATTAAAGTCGCGAAAGCATAATTGATGGGTCATTAATAGTCCGTCGTCCAATTTATTGTGACCAAAAAGATTAAGAAAATAAAAACCGGTGGTATCGTGTTTGTTTAAACCCCCCCCAAAAAAAAAAAAAAAAAACTGTTAGAATTGAAGTGTTCGTGTTGTTTTAAATTGCTTATGTATTCTACTTAATTTGTAGTACTTTAAATGTCGTAAAAAAAAATATAAAATTTATTGAAATCTATCAAATAAGTTTAATTATATATAAAAGTATTATCGGTTAAAATAGGAATTTATAAAACACTTCCTTGTTCTTATTAACGAAACATGCCCCCTTCATGCGCTCTTCCGGAACCGCTGCAGAAATGGAGTACCAACTGCAACTAAAAATTCCTAATATGGATTAATCCATGGAAGACGAATTTCAGCGAATTCGATGGATGATTTAATTCATATTATTTCGACGAATAAAAGTTCATTTGAAAAGAAAAAAAATTAGAACCGAGGAAAAAACATTTTGGCATGGGATGGAAGAAGAACTAGTAAATCGTACCGTAAAGGTTCCTCCATTTCTCAAAGAAAGGTAACAGAGCGGTGGCGCAGTCGTGGGTGGTCGGAGGGACGAAGTTTTCGTCGCTACTGATCGGCTCCTTGGGAGTTGTAGTTCTGGCTTTCTTGATCTCTCCGATATTCCCGAGCAAAAAACTCGGCGGCGGCCCGCTGATCCCTTGCTTCCTCAGCTTGGATCTGAGCCGCCCCGGCTCCGCCACCAGCGCATTGTACAACCGCAGAAACACCGCCGCGAAACCCACCAAAGCTATGGAAAAGAAAAGCTTCACCACCGTGAGGATCTCCATTTTGGCCAACGCTGTACAACCTCTCTCTCTCTCTATCTACTTTCTCTCTCTGGATGTTGTTTCCTTTTGGAGACTTGAGGTTGTGGTGTGTGCATGAGAGGCACTCTCCTTATATAGTTGTTTGGAGGGGTAGTTTCGTCATTGTGCTTGAGATAGTATATCGTATTACTATTATATTTGAGGATACGACTTTAGTCGTCTCTTTGTTTATATTTTTTTTTAAAAACCATTATTGGGAGGAGTTTTTCAATGTCGAGCGGGTATTGCCGACGTGGTATCCCTCGGCGCATCTGAACCGTCCGATACACTTTTGGACGGCTCAGATTGAAACCCTCTCTCTCCTCTCACCCTAACACTTTCTCTCTCATTTTTTTCTTTCCAAATCTGAGCCATTCAAACACGCAATAGACGGCTCAGATGCACGAGCGAGCACGACGTGGTACCCGCTCGGCACTGAGAAATTTTCCCATTACTGGAGTCTATTTGTTCTATTTTTTATCATCACAAAGACTGTTTTTTTCTAATTAATTACTGAGAGTCTCTTTTTTTTATTCAATCATTAATGAGAGTCTATTTTTCGTTAGACAAAGTTTGTAGGAGAATGCAAAGGGAACGGAAAAAGATACGGCGGCTTTCGGTAGTTTTTGTTTTTTTGTCCCTGGGAAAGGGCTCCCTACTCTCCCAGTGGTAGGGCAGCCCGCATTATTGGCTGAGGTCACTTTCCTTTTGGGGGGTTTAAGTACACAATGCTCCTAACATTTTCAAGTCCTCACACTTCAGTCAAGTGTCAATGTTCCTATTACCGCTAAATTTTATTAGGCTCCGTTCAGTTGTCGGGAATGTTGCGTGAAAAATTGGTTCCTAAAAAAAATGAAGTGCATGTCAAAAAAGAAAAAGAAAAATGAAGTGAAGTGAAGTAAAGGAAAATGAAATTTTATTTTCTTGTGTGTGTTCTCTATGGCCCTGTTCAATTGCCAGGAAAGTACGGGAAATGATGGAAAAATCAATTTTTTCATAACTTTTGTAGTGTTCAGTTGGCAGAAAAGTTGTGAAAAACATGTTTTTAAGTTTTCCTGCAAGATTTACTTTCTTGCAAAATTGATCTGGCCAAAAGCATAGGATTTTACGTCACGGGAAAAGTTCTCTCCTTTGTGGGGCCAAAATAATTGCGGGTAAGAAAAAAAGTGAATGACGCCAATAACAAAAAAAATACGAATTAGATTCTTAGAAAGACACTTTGAGATTTACGTGAGCAACAACAATTTCGACTACTATGGTGCTTTCTGAGATAATTGTTGTGGAAAAAGATTGGTAGTTTATTTTTTTTGGAAGTATTTATTTATCTTGTCATTAGTGTTCAATTTTGTTTTGTACTAACTAATTATCAGTGAGTTTTTGTATTGGCAACTAACCAAGTACGGTTGTTTAACATTTGTTTATTCAGTTATCATCTACTTATTTTTTAAACTTCATTTGTATGGTTGATTATTAGAGGATGTCAATTTAAATGAGGGATTTGCATAACCATTCAGAAAATAGCAAATTGAATAAGGAATTGCAAGTCGATTTTTTCATTTCATGTTAAGGCTTAGCATTAGATAAAATATATTTTCCGTATGTGTTAATTTTTGAAATATGATAGCCTATTATTTAGCTCTCAAAGTTACTTTTATTTTAAAATAGCCATGAGAATAAAAATAAAGAAGTTTCTCATAAGTGTCTTTTTCCGGCAAATGAACCACTAAACTTTAGTTTTCTTGCAAAAAAAAAAAAATTTGTCAAATGAACACTCACAGGAAAATAGATTTTTTTTTTCTTTTACTTCACTTTACTTAACTTTTCCTTAGAATAACTTTCCAGTACAATATTTCTGATAAATGAACGAAGCCTATAAGGCCATCCACAGTGGTATAATCAAAATAGGATAATCAAAAGTTGACACATCAGCTTTTGATTATTCATTTAAGAGATTGCTAAGCTTAACAATGTTAAGGTTCACAATGGTCACTTCTAGTCCATAACCAAAATAAAGGGTCCACTATAATTGCACACACTCTCTCTCTCCCTCCCCCCCCCCTTTTGTTTCCCGCCATTCACTCCCCTCCATATATTTAAGTTTTTTTGAGGCAAAAATATGATTCTCTCCCTTAATTTTGGGAAAAAAATCGGTGACTTTCTTCCCTCCAATTATGAATTTTTTTTGGGGGAAAAAATAGAAACGGAAAAGAAGAGTGAAATACCTTAATCCGGCGACGATGGATTGAATTATAGATGATTGAGAGATATGAGCTTCACTTTTTGAGGGAAAAAAAGAGAAATAGTTTGTGAGTGAAGTGAAGAAGATATAGAGTAAGCGAAGAAGAGAAGAAGAAAATATCAGTTGAAACACGCGTGTATACAAATTTTGGAACTAGTTAATTTATGTGGTGTGGAGTCCACAAATTTTGATTATTGAAAAAGGTTGCTAGTTTTGGTTATTCAAAGCCTAAAATTTGATTATTTCTAAGGATGTTGCTAAGTTTGATTATACCATTGTGAGCCGTCTTTTGCACCAATATTGTTAACTTTAAAAACAATTGGCTTTTGATTATACCATTGTGGATGGCCTAAGAATTTTGCAGGAAAATAAGAATTCATTCCTTTAGCAATACCTATTTTGCAGGAAAGTGTTTCTCAGTGGGAAAGTTGAAGCCTCTGGTCCTACAACTTTCCTGGTATATGATCACACAGAAAGTTACAGGAATGTTGATTCTCTCATCCTTTCTTATCTTTTCCGTGCAACTGAACGGGGCCTTAGTTTTCGTAGTACCCGATACGAAACAATATCAAGTACTCCCTCCGTCCTCATTTTTTAGTTCCTTCTGAGAGTCCGTGCCACTTTTCAATTAATTATATCTTGCAATTTATAATTTTTTAGGTGATTTTGAAAATATCGTTTAAAATAGCTCATTGAGATCTATCGAACAAGAATATTGCATATAAATAGTATTACCAATTAAAAGTTATAATTAATTTTTTATTCGGTTGGAATAGGACGAGGGACAAAAGAATGGGGGACGGAGGGAGTATGAGCCAGATCCATATTGCATATAAATAGTATTATCAATTAAAAGTTATAATTAGTTTTTTATCCGATTGGGATAAGACGAGGGACAAAAGAATGGGGGACGGAGGGAGTATAAGCCATTTGAAACATTTACATAGAAAAGTACTCTATTTGTCCTACTTTAATAGTTTCTCATTCTATTCTAACCGAATAAAAAACTAGTTATATATTTAAATTGGTAATAAGTTTTATATCCAAAATATGGATCTTGTTTGATAGATTTCGATTAGTTCTCTAATACAATATTTTTTAAATCACATATATTATAAATTACAAGATATAGTCTAAAAAAGCCAAGATATAGTCAATTGAAAAGTGGCACGAACTCCCAAAATGGACCATTAAATTGGGATGGAGGGAGTAACATGCATAATCATTTTCTCTCTTTACAAACACTTTTTTTCTTCCAAAAATGGAAATTAGTCATATTTAAGAAGTAACCTTCTTATTCACCAAAAGTATAGACATTTTTTGAGACGAAAGGTAAAAGAGTATATTCGGTAATTATTAATTGATCGGCCTGCAGATGTAATATGTGGCACTAAATGTATAAATGGATGTCCTCCCGACTCAAACCAACAACCAATAGGTTGGCATGTTAAATTTTTTGACAAGTGAACCAATTGCTCTAAATTCTTCATATTTAATTTTTTTGTGATCGTTTTTAAAAATAGGTATGTGGTCGTTATACTAAAAAAATAACCATACTTACAAAAGAAATTAAGGAGGTTGAGCCATTTAAAAAAATATGGTGGAACGCCTGGAAGAAGAGAGACGATAATTTTGTCTTAGATTCAATTGGTTTCAATATGATATATAGTCAAGTTTTCAAGATAATTAAATTATTTAAACCTAGTACCACTAAACAAATATTTTTCCTGCCAAGAACTAACTGATCAAATGGCAATGGAGACATTGACACTTGATCAGAAGTGTGAGGGCTTGGCAAGTGAAATTAAAAGTGAAAGGGATAGAGTGACACTAAATATAAAGCACAATGGTGCAAAGTGTACTTCACCCCTGTTTTATTATATGTTTTTTTTTCTTTTTTTTTAAATTACATTAGTTTCTTAGATTTTCTTTAATTTTGTGTCACTTTTTCCGAAGAATTTATTCATCTTTACAAAAGTAATATTACAGTATAAAATAGTAATCCACTAATGACAAAAAGTAGTAATCCAAAGGTCACTCGAACGTCTTTTTTTTTTTTTTACCAACTTTTCCTAATTTCCGCACATATGTTTAGGTACCTTTCTCATTGAGGTTGGATTCACCTTTGGATTACTTAAAGCATTACTTTACATGATGTTGCTTTACTCTTCTTCTTTTTCCAAGCGGTTCGAGAATACAAATATTGTAATTACAAAAAATTGAAAATAACTTCACAATCACTATAAGCCCAACCCGATTATTAGTTCTATCAGGAGAGAAACAATCTCACACAGTTTAAGAATTACGGTAAGCCCATAAAAAGAGAGAAATAATTTCGACAAATATGAAGGGAAGAAAACAAACTCACACGGAAGTGGACAGATTCAAACTTCTAATCTCCTAATAAGATACAATAGTCCTAACCAACTGAACTCTAGCCCCAGTTGGTTTACTTTGCTTTGCTTTTGCACTTGTACTTTAGATTTCTATTTTGATGTACTTTAGATTTCTATTTGGGAAAAATTCAAAAAAACCCCTAAACTTTGAACCCAATGTCAAATAGGCACCTGAACTTAAATAAACTTCAATTGAACACCTGAACTTTCACTCCGTTATTCAATTTACCCCCTGCCGTCTCAATCCGTGACTTTCCTAACGGCAACCGCTGAGCTGGACACTAACAGACAGAACAAAACGTTAGAGGGAGAAATTGGAGGGAAACAATAGTAATCTGGCACATTTTTAAGGCCCCATTCGGCTAAATAAGCCTATTGGCTTACTTTTTGTCCTTATTCAATTTTTTTTCATATTTGTTAGTTTTTCGTCAATTTTTTGGGGATTATTGCATCGTCATAACGAGAGAAATCTAAAAAGTAAAAAATTATGATCGAAATCCATTTTTTTAATAAAGACGAAAAAATTGGCTTATTGGCTTATTTTTATCTTTATTCAAAAAAATTAGATTTCGATCGTAATTTGTTACTTTTTAGATTCCTCTTGTCAGTTGTCATGACGATGCAATAATCCCCAAAAAAATAACGAAAAACTTGCTATGTTTGGATTGGTGTTTGAATTTTTTTTTGAAAAATAGTAGGGGTAATAAGTGGAGAGAGATAGAGAGTGAAATGTTGGAAGTATGGAGAATCTAGAGAGAATCTTTTGTAAAAAAAAAAATTGAATTGTAAAGAGAACAAGGCATAAAAAATACAAAAAAAAATTTGAATAAGGGTAAAAAAATAAGCCAGTAGGCTTATTTAGCCGAACGGGACCTTAAAAAAGTGTCAGATCACTGTTGTTTCCCTCCAATTTCTCTCTCTAACATTTTATTTTGTCTGTTAGTGTCCAGCTCAGCGGTTGCCGTTAGGAAAGTCACAGATTGAGACGGCAGGGGTAAATTGAATAACGGAATGAAAGTTCAGGTGTTCAATTGAAATTTATTTAAGTTTAAGTGACTATTTGACATTGGGTTCAAAGTTCAGGGGTTTTTTTGAATTTTTCCCTTTCTATTTTGATATTCCTTCTTTGATAAGTAGTCACTATGGGCTTTTTCGATTGGGGGTTTTAAAATCTCTGCGCACGATCCCTAATACATTCTCTCTATATATCTATCTCTCCATTCAAACCTCTTTCAAAACCCAAAACGAACAAGCTCATAGTATAAATCCTTCTTTTTTTTGGAACAAGCCCATAGTAGTTGAAGGACTGAATTGGGAGAGAGTCTAATTGACCAATTAATTGAGAGAGAGTCAAATCTGAATGCTTTGACTAGTACTGTACGTACGCGTGCTCAATTTAATTGACCAATTAATAAAAAAACTGCAAAATTTGCTTGTGTTTCATATGGTTTGAAAGATAATTGTACTCTCAAAAATACCCTTTTGTGAGAGACGAGCCAGCCCATACTTTCTACTTTTTCTGAGGTGATATTTCTTGGTCCACAATGGTTGCCTATCTGAGATGCAAAATTAAAAATTTTCCAAAAATAAATTTTCGTGGTTCCGAACAAATATGATTATATGAACAAATGTAAAATGAATCGATGTTAATTTTTTTTTTATCGGCAAAAATAATTTCATTCATCAATAATTATGTGAATCGATGCTATTACATTTGAACTCGACCCATTTATGTTGGTTTTTTCATAATCTTTGTTCATTTATTTATTTTAGACCCATTGTAGTTGGCAAACGTTCAAAGCCCACTAGCTAGCTATTGGGTTCGACGGGGTACTTGTGCCAGCTTGCGTGCACTTGAGGTCCTGAACTAAGGGCATGTGTGCGATAGCTGGATACAAATTTTAGATTTTAGTTTCAGATTATGCTGCAGATTTTAGATTCTGGATTTTAGTGGAATATGAGTAACATGTTTGTTGCAGGTACGAGATTATGAGAATTTCTTTTCTTTTTCGAGAATTTATGTTGCAAAATCTCAAAGGCTACTCAAACTCAGCTTCTGGCAAACATTCTAAAATTATTTTTAGAAGTTAGAATCTAAAAATCTGTTAGAATAATTTTTTCGCAAACAACCACTTATTCCCTCCCAGATCCAGTTAAAAGGCATACCATCCACGTCGAGACTAAAGAATTCACAAAAAATTACTTTCTTACTGTTAGACCCCAAGAATCGACCAGGTTAATTATGATTGCGACCACAAAATGTCAAAATGATAGAGTTAATGGCATGGATGTGCCGCTTAATTTTATTTGAAAAATGAAAAAATGTTTACTGTATTTGTTTGCGACACCCTTGAAAATTGTTGAGACCATTTCGGTCAATAATCGCTCACTACAACAAAATTGTTCCGAGGCAGTTAGTATTCAGTGTGGGCACTGAGCACAGGATGACTTAGGTTATATTCATGAGTCAAACCTGTAATGGACCTCCCACTGCATTTGACTGAGAGATAAACAAAACCCGAAGGGTGGCTTAAGTGGCAAAATAGATGAGCTGTAAATCCAGATATTCTAAGTTCAAAATTTTGCAACTTTTTTTGGGCCATGTCGCAAGAGAAAAATCTCTTGTGAATCTCCTAGTCCCGATGTTGATGCCTTGTGTTCGATCGGACTTAGGAGGAGAATAGTCAAGGTGCGGTAAGCTGGCCTAGGCACCCCTTACCGTCAAACCAAGGAGAAAAAAACAGATCATTACCTTTTTTCGAGGTCCTTCCCGGTTCTCAAAAAGACGATCCAAACCCCTAATTTTTTTTTTATGGATTCATGTAAAAAATCATCTACATTGGATATCGGTAATGGCTTTTTCAAAATTCGTAAGGCGAACTGCAGTTCAAATCATTTATGCAGAACCCGAGGTGAACCCGCATAAAATCTGTGCATGATTTGTGCCTACTTTGTCTGTGTAAACGTACTTTTCATTCTTGAAATTACGGTGGCACCACCATCAAATTATTTAAACACACACAGAATTCGTGCTATGCATCGGAATATAGAAAATTAAGAAAAAGATTAAAAAGATTTTGGACTTTAGAAGTAGAAGTTGGCTACCGAATTGGCTCATTAGATTGTAAAATAGTCCTTCGAAAACATTACGTGCAAGTGTCTGTCTACAATTTAATTGGTAATGGATTGGGTCTTGGATGGGCACTTCGTTGCCTGTCGCCTCGCTCTCGTTGGTCTTTGTAACCATTTTCAAAGATTAATATAAAAAAATTCGCCGTTCAAAAGAAGAAAAACTTTAATTGGTAAGGCAAAGCCCTCCGTTGCAACTTGCTTGGCCGTCTCATTGATCTCCCTGGTCAAGTCAAGATGGAGGCAGCTAGGATTCAGAGGCAGGTACTAGGAAAGCGGCATAGGGCCGGGGGCTCGAGCGACACCTTAGTTTACAGGTACTAGGAAAGAGCCTAGCTATATGTGCTCTTTCTGGCATTTTAGCTAGCAAACACACAATATCAAAGAGCTCTCCAAGAGCCTCAATAAAAAGCCTAAGGTGGTGTTTCACTAAGGACTTTTAAGTCTTTTAGGATTTTTTTTCTTGTTTTGTCCTTATTTGAATTTTTTAGCAGCGTTTTGTTAGTCTTGCGCCTCGCTTTTTTAATTTTCCGATTCGCCTCGGCAAGACGAATCAATAATCCACAAAAATTTAGTGCAAAACTAACAAACGCAAAAAAAAATTCAAATAAGGACAAAAGTGCTAAAAATTAAGAGGAACGGGGTCTTAACTATCATAACTTTGTTGCCTATAAAAAAAAAACTATCTTAACTTTGCTAGTTATATGTGCTCTTTTACTATTCACTAGTCAAGCACATAAAATACTATTTTTTTTCTTTAAGACTACTCTCTCTCTCTCTCTTAGCTTTTCAAAGTTCTCTCTCTTCATTTCAATATAAAATAAAATATGTATTCTTAAAAAAAAGATTAGGAGAATAGCTAGCCTTGTTTTATGAAGAGAAAAAGTGACTAGCTAGTTAAACTAGAAAGAGTACAATTTTGCTAGCATTTTTACCTAGTTGTTGCGTTTGCCACTGGAGCTAGCTAGGGTGGAGTAGTTTGAGCAGTAGTGACAGATTATCCTTAAAGTTAGTATTTGCATTGAATTGAGGATAAGTAGTATGGAAATTCTAATATCAAGGAAGATTTATAGGGAGTCACGCAAGGAAAAATGCGTTTGGACCCATTTTGGATTCTACAAAAATCTAGAAAATATTCATAAATTTTTGAATATTATTTTATGAGCTCCTGTAAAAAAATTAGCTCTAACGGACATCGGTAAGTATTACTTTTGGATTCGTAGGGCGAAACTGCTCAATTCGCCCTAGTTTCACCCATACGAATCCAAAAATAATATTTACCGATGTCAGTTGGAGCTGATTTTTTATAGGGTCTCATAAAATAATATTCAAAAATTTATGGATATTGTTTTAGATTTTTGTGGGACCCGGAATAAATCCAAACGCGTTTTTCCTTGCGTGGTTCCTTGCAAATCTTCCTTGCGAATAGTAGTACTCGTATTAGTATTAGACAACTTTGAATTTGGAGTTTAGATGTACACCGAATCTTTATGGATATAGATTTCCACTTTAGCTTGATATATAATTATTGTCCAAATATCTGAAAATTTAAAATACATCTTTGGTATCCTCCCGAAATCGAATTAATTTATGTTTCTATCTAGTTTATACAATCTAATTTTGCATACTTTATTTTATGTTTCTGTCTAGTTTTAGTATTATTTTCCCAACAACCGAAATAAATATTACTGTCGCGGCATTGTCATCACTGAGACCCCGTTCCGCTAAGGTTCTTAGTATTTTTTAAGTACTTATTTTCTGTTTTACGAGACAGGTCATTCACTCACAATATATAGCATTTAATTTCATATTTAATTCAAAAAATAAGTACTTATTTGAAAAATATTAGAGTATTTATTTTAGTTGGTGAAACACAACCTGATTCGCTAGATACAAAGGACGTCTCTCCTTTTTGCCCAATTAAAAATCCCCTTAAAATCTCAATATACTAGTAGTATTAAACAATGCTCTACAACGTCAAATACAAAAACACATGGATCAACACACGTGTCATTTTCAACATAAAATATAATATTGTGGATTTCTAGGGTCAACTTTGGCCAACTTCCGAAATTGCCATGCGTTGCGGGTCGTTTGGGGTGTCGTTTTAGGCCTTAAAATTTTCATGGGGTCAAAATCTTAATTTCGAACTATGACGTACCGTTGATCAATGTTGACGATAAACCCTTTCCTAGGGGAATAACTATGGGTAGTGAGGAATGGGAGATTCTGCCGACAGCATCCTGTGGGGTGCGTATAGAGCTGTTGATTTGGGCGTTTATTTCGGTAATCGATGGCTCGGATCTTAACCGAATAATGGATGGTTTAGATATGTATGTACTCGGATTCAATCGGAGCTATCCGTGACGAGAGGGACGGTCGGATCGGCTACTTTACACAGTGTAAAACGGAAATGGGGGTGCTCGGCAGCATCCCCATTCCAGTGGTTATGTTTATAAAAAAAAAAATATTATTTCCACACCCTTCTTTTTTATAACCACACTCTCTTTCTGTCTTCTTATAATGTGAATTTACAATTTACCTCCAAAATGTGAAGTAATATACAAATTAAAAGTTAATTTTATAAATTCACATCATAAAAGGACAAGAATGAGCGTGCTTATAAAAAAAGGGGAGTCTGAAAATCAATTAGTAGAACCTAATTATGGGGTCTTAGGGTTTATTTATGATGGGCTTCATATTTTTAATTGAACGGGCTTATTATTTTATGCCTATCATAACACTTTATAAAATTTGGGACCTTTAATTTACAAAAAAAAAATATTAGGATCCCAGACGCAAAGCCTTTGTTCCTTTGTCGACATCCGATAAAATTGAAACGATACACAGACACGCAAAGCCTTTTAGCCTTCCCGGGACGGGCATGAATGTTGTTGGACGAGAAAGTAGACCTTCTTGTAGTAGAAGTAGAGTACTACTAAGGTTGGTGTACAGTTACAGCTAACTGTGCGTGGTGAGATAGATAACCAACAACGAACGCCCTCAAGTTTTGACTTAGCCTTTCGCGGAAATAGTTGACTTTGTGACCCAAAAACTGGAATTGTTTGATTTGAGCTTTGATAGAAGTTGTTTGGGGGTAATTGTGGAAATTTTATATTCATATCAAAATTTACTTGGCGAAAAAAAAAAATTGGCAATGAGTAAAAAGGTCTCAATTTTTATTATGTGATCATTCATTAATTCACTCCCGAACAATGCGAAATTCTATTTCCTTAACATCCCCCCACGTGCAGCTGCGCTTTTGGTCTGTCACGTGTAGCCTCTTTTAGAGTCTATCATCGTGCAATTTTTTTGCTGGTCTGTCATCGCGGGGTGTGAATGTTAAATTTTTTAAAATATGGAGCGGAATGAGTCCCGCTCTGATACCATGTGAAAACTTCATATCCAACTTAAAGCCAATTGGCAAAAAAAAATGATAATGAGTGGAGATGTCTCAATTGTTATTAAGTGATCACTTATTCCACTCTCAAACAAGAAATGAGGTCGAGTCTAGAGACTCAAAGCAAACACAGTCCCCAACGTAGGATTTGGTTTGTTTTTTTGCCAAAACGTAGGATTTTGCCAAACGTAGGGGTAGGGGTGCTGTTAGGGCTGTAAACGAGCCGAATCGAGCCGAATATTAGAATGTTCAGATTCGTTCATTAAGTTTTTTAGCGAACTTGAGCTCGAGCCGAACTCAATGAAAATTATGACGAGCCAAACTCAAACAGAGCTTGCCCAGGTTTGGGTCGAACTCGAGCTTGTTCACGAGCTTTAACGATCAAATAATATCATATTTTATGCTCTCATACAGGTCCAAAACTACAAATAAAATTTTCATTATGCACGTACATAAATATGTTCATATACATATAAAATGATAAAAACATATACATAAGTAAATTTTTAGTAATTGTAAATATTTAGACTTGTACAAGTTTTAAAATTTTCACTATATGACTATATAAAATCCCCATGTCCCCATGATACACATATACACCAGGTTCGCGAGCCTAATTGAGCCGAATACTGTTGCGTTATGTTCGGTTCATTAAGTAGACGAATCAAACTCGAACGAGCCTTTACCGAATCGATCCTCGAACAGTACAGAAACGGCTCAGTTCATTTACCGCCCTAGGTGCCGTGCGTATGGGTTCGGAAACACAAAGACCTGTTGACCCAAATTGATAAAAGGAATCGTTGAGTAAAAAAACAAGGTTGACAAAGAAAACGACCCACATACAAAAAAATACGGAGTAGAAAAATCAGTAGGGGTGTACACGGTCCGGATTGGTTCGGTTCTCTAGAAAATCAGTAATCGGACCATTTCAAACGGTTCTAGAAAATTGGGAACCAGAACCTAACCAATATATGAATGGAACCTAACCAGAACCAAACCGTAAGACCGGTCCGATTTTGGTTCGGTTCCGGTTCTATCCAATAAGTATCCAAACACTTATTCACAATTAAATATGAACTCAGAAAATTAAAGAAATAGGAAGATAATCTGCTGGAATAGGAAATGAAGGAAGAAAATAAAAACTTTCCTAACAAATTAGATTTCATCTTTAAATAAATTAAGTTTAGCAAGAAAAAAATTTAATCTACCAAATTCAAATACATATTTAATTACACATACATATGTATTTCTATATTTATCTTAGTTTTAAACGGTCCGGTTCGATTCTAACCACGGTTCATTAATTGAGAATCAGTAACCGAACCAAAATTAACGGTTCTTATTTTTTTGGAACTATAACTTGACCGTAGAACCGCAGAACCGGACCAAATAGGACGATTCAGTCCGGATCGGACCGATTTTACGGTTCGGGCGATTTTCTTGAACACCCCTAGAAAAATGAATCGGATTTAGGTAGGAAATTTTTTTCAGTGCCGAGCGGGTACCACGTGGTGCCCGCTCGCGCATCCGAGCCGTTTATTTCATTTTTGAACGGCTCAGATTTGGAGAGAGAAAATGAGAGAGAAAGTGTTGGGGTGGGAGGAGAGAGAGTGTTTTAATCCGAGCCGTCCAAAAGTGTATTGGACGGCTCGGATGCGCCGAGCGGGTGCCACGTGGACAATACCCGCTCGGCACTGAAAAATTCCTCATTTAGGTAGGATTGTCCATTTTTTTTTCCTTCAAAAAAAAAGGAGAGGATGTTACGTGTCGTAGATACATTGGTTTTGAAAAGGAAAGTGATTTTGGCACTATTTAGGTAGAATAAGCTAAATTACATACCGACCGAAGACATTTGTGCGCTAATTATCAGTGGAACTTCAATTATTATGCCGGATTCTTTTTCTTTCACCACCGAGCTAAAGTAAAAGTTGGATGATGAACTTTTGAACTTCTGAAAGTTGAAAGAAGAGAACAAGTACTGTATATAACAACGAAAAACGACAACAATAAAACATAAAACAAGTACGGTACATAATGGAAAAAATTTCGGTGCAGGTGGGTACCACGCGGTGTCCGCGCATCTAGGCCATCCATTGCATTTTTGGACTGCTCAGATTTAGAGAAAAAAAAATGAGAGAGAAAGTGTTGGGGTGAGAGGAGAGGGAGAGTTTCAATTTGAGCCATCCAAAAGTGTATTGGACGGTCTGAATGTGCCGAACAGATACCACGCGGGATATACCCTCTCCGGCACCGAGAAATTTGTTCTCGTATATAATGCTGGGTTTAGTAGTTTCTAAATCAATGAATCCAATCTCTCAAGACCACTCCAAACTCAGCTTTGTGGGTCTTACCCGAGACTTGCAACATTCATCGATCCGAATCTTTGATCTAGTAGACGCCGCTGAGAAAAATATGATCACACAAAATCAAATTGATCGGTAACCTGTACACATGTGTATTTGAGTATTTTTGGTATAATAAAATGAATGTTTTTTTTTTTTTCAAGAGGAACGCTGTCATTGATAGTATTAAAAAGATCCGAAGATCAAAATACCGAGATACAATACACTGAAGAGCAAAGAGGGGTATGCACTCGACTCGAACTAATAACTCCGTAAACATTCCCGGAAAAACAACTAAGCACACTAAACAATGACAGATGCGATTGTCTACACGGCGGTGAATGTTCGTAGACCGTTACGGGTAAGTTGCTATTTCTGGTCATTACTACCCCACAAAAACGATCTAGGACACATCCATTGAAAAAGGCCAATCGCTACGTCCTACAGAACAATTATCCAAACAAACCGCTGCCGCCGCTCGTGACAGAGGAGAAATAGCTGCTGACGACGAACGCCGGCAACTCTTCGCTGCCACGAGCAAGGAAGCCTGATGACCTGCGCGATCACGACGAAAGCTAGAAACTACTTCGAAGCACCAAAACCACAGCCGGAAACATATATATTTGGAACTTGAGCCGAATGTTTCATTAAATATGTTGGGAGTTCGTCCTATGCATCGACCCGCCACTGCGTGCTCAAGACCCAATTTGTATGGGAGTAACGGCAAAGAGTCCGCCATATTACTTGGGCCCAATATACACTGAATGACCCATATCCGCTTAAAAGGCTAAGCCTTATAAGTGGTGAGCCATCCAATTGTATATTAAGGTCCAACTCTTTTTCTGTTTATCCGATGTGGGACTCAACGTTCACACATGTTCTAACAAATCTCTCCCTCACGTTTGAACCGACCATTGGGCCTTAATCTCTCTCTGCATCCAAGCTCCCCCTTAATTCTGATCTACTACTCTCAACCCTATCTTCCGAACTGGGCTTATTCTGCACCCACTCCATCGATTCAGAGTCATCTCAATTGGGAGCCAACGTGCCTAGTCACCGGCACTATGCTCCCCCGCGAGAACTCCATTGAGAGCCAATGTGCTCATTAATTCGATAGCACCGTGCTCTCCGACGAGTCAACTCCATCGACAATGAACCACCCAATACAGCACTCCAACATCGAGCCACCTTGCTTCATCGAGAGTCACCTTTTTGGATTTTATACCGCTCCACGAGTGTCTTTTGTGCAAACCTATTCAATGGTGCGCTGAGAGTCTTCCCATAGATCGTTAGCCATCGGCTCTGATACCATTTGTTGGGAGTTTGTACTATGCATCGACCCGCCACTGCGTGCTCAAGGCCCAATTTGTATGGGAGTAACGACAAAGAGTCCGCCACATTACTTGGGCCCAATATATACTGAATGACCCATATCCACTTAAAAGGTTAAGGCATATAAGTGGTGAGCCATCTAATTGTATATTAAGGTCCAACTCTTTTTCTGTTTATCCGATATGGGACTCAACGTTCACACATGTTCTAACAAAATAAAATGTAATTATCACACCTCTATTGATGCCCATCAAACTTATTTTTCAGCAAGAAAAATTTCATCTCTGTAATGTCTGTGAGATAAATAGTTCAAACTGGGGAAGGTGTTTGGCAGCCCTGTGTTGCGCAGCGTGCTGTGCACGGCAAAATGTCACCGCCCCGGTCTCGCTCCGACGATCGGAAACGTTCACTTCGTAGAGCTTGTCGAGTAGAACAAGTATACCAAAAATTAGCTCGATCAGATATCATTAAGTGCCTCATCCGAACATTATTATCTTGAAACGAATGGATCCAAAACACTAGATAAAATCCACTATTTTTTGGGAACACTTAATAATTTCAGATAATAATATTTCGATGAGGCACTTAATGATATCCGATCGAGTTAATTTTTGGCACACGTGCTCTACTCGACGAGCTCTACGAAGTGAACGTTTCCGATCGTCGGGGCGAGATCGGGGCGGCAACATTTTGTCGTGCACAGCACGGGACTGCAAAACACCTT
This sequence comes from Rhododendron henanense subsp. lingbaoense, assembly GCA_020567845.1. NCBI lineage: Eukaryota > Viridiplantae > Streptophyta > Magnoliopsida > Ericales > Ericaceae > Rhododendron > Rhododendron henanense. The sequence goes on from CM036312.1 coordinate 5,787,928, forward strand.
CCCCGTCCAAATAGTTCGGGCCAACGTTGTAAGCCCGAGTGGAGTCCACCCAATTAATCGAGTAACACCCATTTGAGATATGTAAAAGATATTTTGGATGAATAGAGTAAGACCCATTTGAGTTCAAAATTTAAAAAAAAAACACCACCACCCATTTGAGTTGTGATGGGGGAAAATATTTGGGTGGTACCTCACACGGGCAAGCCATGACTCATGGGTGAGGTATGTGCATGTGTATGACTCAAGGGTGAGGTGTGTGCATGTATAGCTAAAATGTAGCTAAGGTCAACCAAGCAAAGTGAAATTAACAAAGGCAAGATTTTAAAGGGACTTGAGGTGAATCAAAAAAATTCTACATGCACAAAGTCAGTGAAAATGAGTGGGGGCACGTGTTCGGTCCGCCCGTGTGACTGTAATACTCTTTTCTTGGAGTGATTAATTTCGTTTTCCAGAATCAACTCCCGTAAATATCAAAATGTTGAAACAAGCACCATTTTAAGTTTTCTTGAATTTTGTGGCATAAACACCAAGAGAAGATGGGTATGAACGGGTTTGGAAAGGGGACACAAGGGTCCGACCTTGTTTTCGGGAAAAATTGCAACAGCGCCAACTACCGCCCATAGCAACAATAATTGAACATCATGGAATTCAAACGTTGTTTTGTTTCCATGTTTTTCCAACCAAAAACAAAAAAACAGAGGTTGAGGGAAGTGATGGGAGATCTTGTGGTTGTGGCTTGAAGGGGTTGCCAGAGGCTTAGCAGTTAAGTATTTCGCACCATTTTGAAAAACTTGAAAACGGAACGGGTGGATTTCGATGAAGGTTTTTGGGATAATGAGTGAAGAGAGATCGGGTAATAATTGAAGATAGAATTTACCGAAAACCCTGCTGAGAGAAAGATGGAGAAGTGAGAACCCGAGTGAACAAAGCTAAGTTTAAAGGGACGCACGTCACGCGTGGGGAGTGAACTATTGCTGAAGCAGACCAAACGCGTTACTGTTTTGTGATTTTCTGAAAGAGATGGTTTCACAATTTGTATGGTGCAGGTCAAGGTCGGATTTAAAGAACGGAGACCGGATATTTTATTGCGAGCATGATGCATCTCTGCTAGTAGTGGTATATTTGAACGAGTCGTAGCTTTCCTCCCACCATTCAGAAAGTCTAAACAAGACTTATGCGTCGACTTGTGTTATAGATACGTGTTTGAAGTCGTCCGATGCACACGAGTTTCTTACTCGCGTATATCGAAAACTGTTCTAAATACATTTGTGTCCGGATACGGAGGCAGGATAAACCCCAGTGCCGACGGATTTTCTTGCTGTTGATATTACATCATAAAAAATAAAAATAAAATCACACAATCCAACGGCCCGAAAATCTCTCAGCACAGAGGTGGATTGTCGGGACAGAAAAAACCGGAGCCGGGATAAGTGCACATCAATCTGCACGCGTACTATTAATTCAAAGCTAGGACTTTTTTTTACTGTAGGAGTAGGACTCGTCGGTCCCATCCCATGGCAAGAATTTCCTCGTGCTGAAAAACACTTCTTTAACATTTGAGAAAAATTCAAAAAAATCCCTGAACTTTGAACCCAATGTCAAATAGGTACCTGAACTTAAATAAACTTCAATTGAACACCTGAACTTTTACTCCGTTATTCAATTTACCCCCTGCCGTCTCAATCCGTGACTTTCCTAACGGCAACCGCTGAGCTGGACACTAACAGACGTTATACACATGACTGGGCTCAAATGGGAGGGAAATGGGATGAGTCATAGGTTTTTTGGAAGGAAAATCCAAAACCCTAGAAAATTTTCCCCATTTTTAGATCTGATTCCTCTGCCTTAAAACAGAGCATGTGGTCCTCACCCCTAATATTCTCTTCCATAGCTTCAAATTCTCCATTCCTTACCATTTCCAAAAATCGTCCAAACTCACACAATGAACACCACTGGTAGTACTAACGAGAGCTCCCAAAATGCTGAGGACAAACTGTGCATCCATTGCGGAACCTAGAAGGTGATTCGCACCAGTGGTGTTTGGGGAAACGGATTTTTTTTTTTGTGGTGGAGACAAATTTTTCTTGTGTTTGGGGAATGAGAATTTTTTTTTTTTTTTTTTTGGGAGGGGGGGTGGTTTCTTTCTGGAGGAACAAGGAGGTTTTATGTGAGTGACAAAATGAGAGCTTTGCTCTTAGCCTTTTGGCTTGGGATGGAAGGAGAGATGTTTGGTTTTGGAATGAGAGAAGCAGAGATTTGGCTCCCTTTCTTTTTTCTTTCAGATCCTCCAAACATGGAACAAGAGTTGCATTTACATGATAGGAAAACAACAAATAAAATAAAATGAGGCTTAGGGCCAATGAATTTGCGTGGCCCATGTGGTGCCTGAAGGATGATAACCAACTTCAAGAACCAATTAACCCCAGCTCAGCGGTTGCCGTTAGGAAAGTCATGGATTGAGATGGCAGGGGGTAAATTGAATAACAGAGTAAAAGTTCAGGTGTTCAATTGAAGTTTATTTAAGTTCAGGTGCCTATTTGACATTGGGTTCAAAGTTCAGGTGTTCAATTGAAGTTTATTTAAGTTCAGGTGCCTATTTGACATTGGGTTCAAAATTCAGGTGTTCAATTGAAGTTTATTTAAGTTCAGGTGCCTATTTGACATTGGGTTCAAAGTTCAGGGGTTTTTTTGAATTTTTCCCTTAAAATTTCTAATCCCATTTTGGACTGTAGTGATCCTTTGAACATCAGCTATGACCAGAAGTCCAGAACAACATTGTTGATTATGTATGCCGTTTGATCAGAATATTTGTAAGGTCACAAAATCAAAAAATATATAGATTATTCATGAGGTCACAAAATATATACCAAAAGATTCTATTAGTCAATAATAAAGATTATGTTCATTATTCACAAGGGTTTTGCAGCGGCCATGACCCTTATATTTACGGCCTTTCGTAAACGAGTTTTTAATTTGGCAACGAAAGATAGAAAACAAGGTTTACGTATGTCTTTCGGAATTTTGAACAAGATAAACATGTTTGGTGTGAACGCAAATTCTTGAAATAAAATGGAAACTGGAAAAAGAAAATGATGAGAACAAGCATTAGTTGGGAGGCAATGGGGAACGGGGAGGCCAGGCAAGGGCTACCAAATTGGTGAAGAAGTGAGAAATAAAAATCCAAAATATACCCCTTCTAGAAAGGCATTTGTCAGGGCCACATACAGGACTGAACACAGGCAACTTGGGGAAGAAAATTTTGGGAGATTTTAAGTGGTGGGCTAACTCTAAAGAAATCATGATTGCTAAGATGGAAAATACTTAGGGATGTATGATCACCCATTAGAAAAAGTTGTTTAGTTTTCAAATTCAAGAATTAAAATAGATTTTTATGTTCAAGATGCCATTGGCTAAAATTTTACTGCATAGTATGCATTTGATTATTGACAAATTCAAACTCTGATCTTTGAATTCTTGAGTCTTTCATGACAATGATGACATGACAAATCTGGTTACATCATCACCCATTCTATATCATAAAATACTACATTTTGAACAACACTCTTGGGGTGGCAAAGAAGAAATGGCTATTTCATTGAGGGTGAGTTAGATAATTACATAGGGTGTCAATACTGTTCCATCAGCTCGGATCCAAGAAATGTCCCACATCTTTTATTTCAAAATTTTACCGTATCGTGAAGATAAGAACGAAAATTCATACACCCTTTTTGTAATCATTGTACTACTATCTTTCATATCCACATGTTTACTCTATCGTTGGCAAGGCCTCACATATGTACTTCTATATATAGAGTGAGATTTTTGTGTGTAAATTGAAGTTTAAGGAATTGGATCTTCTGCGGTTCTAAATTTGAACTCGATAGGACAGTTAAAATTTGGATCGTCCATTGAGCATATTAACGATAAACTATTATGCAAAGCTTTCAAAACATAAAAACTCGTCGTGATTTGTTGTGAAAAAAATTGAACAAAGAAAAACTTGGCTTATTTTTGCGTAAGTGGGCCTTCACACCCTCCATTATAGAGTAGTGAGCGTACCAATGATACAACAGACCAGAGGTACTGAATCTGAATGCAGACCGTCCATTATAGAGGAGTAGTGCGTTTGATTGAGAAGATGAGATGTTGAGTCCAAGTCATTTGCAGAATTATGACTCAAGACCAAGACAAAGATGTTGCATGCACTCTTTCGAGACCCCAGTTTGTCAGACTTTATTCCATACCGTTCATTTAAGTCACCCAAACTTGGTTAATAAATTTTAGAGGCTACTCCACCTATAGCCAATTGGTTTTAGGTCGGAATCCTCTCCAAGAAAAAAACCCGTGCTCGAGAATAACATGTTTTGATTTTTTTCGAGTACGAGTTTTTCGGGGGGGGGACGACGAAACAAGGGAATGAAAGACCGCTTTGCGTTGGACCTCACGTGGTCGAGTCTATGGTGCCCGAGTCAAATTTCCTGGTGAGGCTACTCCACCTATAGCCAAATGTTTTTCGTTTGCTTCCCTTTTGTTGTGATTGCTTAATCGACGGTGCGTTAACCTCAGATTTGACTGAAAACTAACCAACCATTGCATACCAAAACTAATCAAACATTATCACCGTGTAGACCAAATCTAACATGTCAGTCTGAAAACTAACCAAACATTGCATACCAAAACTAACCAAACATTATCACCGTGTAGACAAAATCTAACATGTCACAGATGTAATGGTGTTCACGCGCGTTAGCGATGTGATTGATCGATCGATCTGCACCAGGATTGTGACCGACTTCATTGTTGAAACTGGGAGCCATGGAAAAAAGAGAGGAAAAAATAGGCACCTATTAATGATTTCATACTTTCATCCTTATAGTACTGTATAAGATCTTGTTTGAGTAATTCTTCGAGTGCAAAGTGTCCGGTGCGTCGTTTGCCCATTCTAGGTTTCCAAATTTAATTTCCTGGCTGTTCTGTTATGCCTTGGCTTGGTTAATGCGATGCCGATGAGGGCATCAATGGCCAGCAATATTATGTGTTCTTGTGAAGATTTAGTACTACATAGTATGCATTTGATTATTGACAAATTCAAACTCTAATCTTTGAAGTCCTGAGTCTTTCATGACAATGATGACATGACAAATGTGGTTAGATCATCACCAATTCTATATCATAAAATACTGCATTTTGAACAACATTCTTGGGGTGCAAAGAATAAATGGCTATTTCATTTCATTCATTGAGGGTGAGTTTAGATAATTACATAGGGTGTCGATACTGTTCCATCAGCTCGGATCCAAGAAATGTCCCACGTCTTTTATTTCAAAATTTTACCGTATCGTGAAGATAAAAACGAAAATTCATACGCCCTTCTTGTAATCATTGTACTACTATCTTTCATATCCACGTGTTTACTCTACCGTTGGTGAGGCCTCACATATGAACTTCTGTATATAGAGTGAGATTTTTGTGTGTAAATTGAAGTTTAAGGAATTGGATCCTCTGCAGTTCTTAGTTTGGACTCGACGGGACAGTTAAAATTGAGCATTAACGATAAACTATTATGCAAAGCTTTCAAAACATAAAAACTCGTCGTGGTTTGTTGTGAAAAAATTTGAACAAAGACAAACTTGGCTTATTTTTGCGTAAGTAGGCCTTCACACCCTCCATTACAGAGGAGTGAGCGTGCCAATGATACAACAGACCAGAGGTACTGAATGCAGACCCTCCATTATAAAGGAGTTGTACGTTTGATTAAGAAGATGAGATGTAGAGTCCTAGTCAATCGTGATTGCAGAATTTTGACTCAAGGCCAAGACAAACATGTTGCGTGCACTGTTTCGAGATCCCAGCTTGTCAGACTTTATCCCACACGGCTCATTTAAGCCACCCAAGCTTGATTAATACTAAAATTTAGAGGCTACTCCACCTACAACCAATTGTTTTTAGGTCGGAATTCTCCCCAAGAAATCTAACATGATATCAGAGCTAGGTCCTGGGTGACCTCACCTCATGTGGTCGAGTCTCCGGTGCCCGAGTCAAATCTCACCTATAGCCAAATGTTTTACGTTTGCTTCCCTTTTGTTGTGATTGCTTAATTGACGGTGCGATAAGCTCATGAGATGACGAGACTTGACTGAAAAGTGTGAACTAACCAAACATTAGCACATCGCATACCAAAACTAACCAAACGTTATCACCATGTAGACCAAATCTAACATGTCACAGATGTAATGGTGCTCACGCGCGTTAGCGATGTGATTGATCGATCGATCTGCACCAGGACTGTGACCGACTTCATCGTTGAAACTGGGAGCCATGGAAAAAAGAGAGGAAAAAATAGGCACCTATTAATGATTTCATACTTTCATCCTTATAGTATATACTGTATATAAGATCTTGTTTGAGTAATTCTTCGAGTGCAAATTGTCCTGTGCGTCGTTTGCCTATTCTGGGTTTCCAAATTTAATTTCCCGGCTGTTCTGTTATGCCTTGGCTTGGTTAATGCGATGCCGACGAGGGCATCAATGGCCAGCAATATTATGTTTTCTTGTGAAGATCCACCAAAGCTTAAAAACTTTATTCAACTAATGAGTATAAAGACTCCAGCAATATTATGTTTTATAACCGATTTGCACCAAATATTTCTTTTTTTTCCTGGTGGCTGGTCGCCCTCCACATAGGGCTTAGGGGCGTTTCCGCTAATGAATAAGTTTTGAGAAAAAATTTGCAGCGATCAAGTTGTTAGGTGTTTCCGGTATTGAATAAGTTGTTAATAAATATTAAGTTGTTTTCGGTAGTAAATAAGCTGTAGATGAGTTTGTGAGTAGAGTTACTGCAACAAATTTTTGTTGTTGTTGTTGACAACTTTTTTGTTAATGCGAACGAGATGATAAAATTCTGAAACTCGTTGATTAGTGTGAACGAGATGAAAAACAACTCTTAAAATTTTATGTTTTTTTGCTAGTGGAAACATGGCCGTTTGTGTCAATGCTGGACCAAACTTGAATAGCGATTTCTTAGTGGTCCCCGACTCTCCTAATCTCCTACCAGAAGCTCAAGTCGGAGAAATTTTTCAGTGCCGAGCAGGCACCGGCCACGTGGTGCCGAGCACGCATCTCGGCCGTCCAAACGTGTTTTGGACGGCTTAGATCTGTTTGGGATTGAGGGGGTGTTTTGGTAATTTTACACTAAAAAATTACCCAAATAGATCTGGGCCGTCCAAAACACGTTTGGACGGCCGAGATGGTGCTCGGCACCACGTGGCCGGTGCCCACCTGGTTCCTCAAGTCGTCTCCTAATTTACAAGACTTGTCTCTTTGGACAAATTCTACCCGGGCTTTATATGAACAATTTTCAACTATGGTCTGTTTTTTTGCTAGTGGAAACATGGCCGTTTGCGTCAATGTTGGACCAAACTTGAATAGCGATTTCTTAGTGGTCCCTGACTCTCCTAATCTCCTACCAGAAGCTCAAGTCGCAATTTTCAACTATGGTCTGTTTTTTTGCTAGTGGAAACATGGCCGTTTGCGTCAATGCTGGACCAAACTTGAATAGCGATTTCTTAGTGGTCCCTGACTCTCCTAATCTCCTACCAGAAGCTCAAGTCGGAGAAATTTTTCAGTGCCGAGCACACATCTCGGCCGTCCAAACGTGTTTTAGACGGCTCAGATCTGTTTGGGCTTGAGGGGGTGTTTTGGTAATTTTACACTAAAAAATTACCCAAACAGATCTGGGCCGTCCAAAACACGTTTGGACGGCCGAGATGGTGCTCGGCACCACGTGGCCGGTGCCCACCTGGCACTGAAAAACTTCTCCTCAAGTCGTCTCCTAATTTACAAGACTTGTCTCTTTGGACAAATTCTATCCGGGCTTTATATGAACAATTTTCAACTATGGTCTGTTGTTTTTATACTTTTTCGATTCCTACCGTCGAGACGAAAAATATGATGTCGAAATTTAACATGAATCTCATAAAGATTATGAGAAAACGACTAAAAAGACCGTGCAAAAAAGTCGTGAAAAGTTAGGCCTAACTCACCCAATTCCATACAAAGACAAATAAATACTATGGTTTGGGTGTAGTGAGTCTAGTGACTGACCAGATGTTGGTCCTTTTAACAGAAAGTCTACCCACCGCTTTGTTTCACCGCTCCCTCCATCGCTCTCAATTTCACCGTCCAAAAGTGTTATGGACGGTCTAGATTTTAAAATACTCTTCTAAGAATGAATTTACCTGGAAGAATTCTAATAATAGAAAGTATCATTGATTGCCAAAACGAATGATGAAATTGAGCGCTGCGGTGGGAGGAGCGGTGGGATAGCACTGCTTTTGTCCTTTTATTTTCGTTTGAATCGTGAGACGGAATGAGAACAATTATTGGGCTGGCCCCATGATCCTCATTGCTTTGAACATGGGCTGTCTCAGCCCAAAACTCATGATATTTGGCCCACTAAATGGGCTGGATCTCAGAACTCAAAACCAGAACAAAGCGCAGCTTTTTGACCATGGTGGACTGAAGAAGAAGAAGAAACTCCCCCACTGGGAGTGCCCCGTCGCGGCGTTTGGCGTCCGATAAAAGAAAAGAAAGGAGAGAGAGAGAGAGAGAGAGAGATAATGGAGGAAGTGGCGGAGGGGCTGTGGGGACTGGCGGACCACCACGAGAAGAAAGGCGAGATCGGAAAGGCGGTGAAGTGTCTGGAAGCCATATGTCAGAGCCAGGTCTCTTTCCTCCCAATCGTCGAAGTCAAGACTCGACTTCGAATCGCAACTCTCCTCCTCAAGCACTCTCACAACGTCAATCACGCCAAGTCCCACCTCGAACGATCCGTTAGTTCTCTTTCATATGCCTCTTTTTTTGTTTGTTAGGGCTGCAAACGAGGTGAGCTTGAGCTCGAGTTAAGGTCGTTTAGTAAGCCAGTCGAGCTCACTCGTTTGTAAAAGCTCGGGCAATAGCCACTTAGAATAACGAAACAGATTAGATTTGTCGAGAAGTGCAAAATCGTATGGATACGATCCTCATTGTATATCTTGGCGGCTTGGTTCGTTTGCACAGGCTCGTTTAGTAAACGAACCGAGCTCGAACATCTCGATATTAAATGAGCCAAGCTCGATTATTTGACCTGGACTTGAGCTCGAACACTTCAAAGCTTGTCTTGGCTTGTTTGCAGCCCTATTTTTAATTACCTATCAGCCCTATTTTTCATTACCTATCGTCACCTAGATAGTAGCAGTCAATGTTTTCCTTTGTAATCTCAAAAGTAAAGGACTATGTTTTGAATTTTGACAGCAACTGCTATTGAAGTCGATCCCTTCGTGCTTTGAGTTGAAGTGTAGAGCACATAGCTTACTCAGCCAGTGTTACCATCTTGTGGGAGCTATTCCTTCACAAAAGCAGATACTAAACAAGGGGTTAGCGCTTGCAGCGTCTTCTGGAGAGGGGTATGCCGGTCTTTTAGCCTCTCCTTGTTTGCATGAGGTTTATTGATTCGTATCACTCACTTACTTGTACATACTTGGGCCGTTTGTTTGATTGGAAATCAGCATCGGATTGGATTATATATCCATCAGCTATTCCGGTGTTTGGGTATGAGCATTGGATATATGTTCTCGCAAAAGTGTAGGATATACAAATACAATGGCGGTGTGGTATTATTAGTTACCTATTAGTACGGTGGAATTATATACCCTTTACTAGTATTCCTTTCAAATAAACGGACCCTTTAAGTTCTACTAAGCATAGCTGTTGTTCCCATTGTGCTGTTTGGTAAACAGACGCTTGAACTTAGTTTACTTTGGTTAAGAACCGTTTCAGAATACCCGTGATCTCGTTGTGTTTATATATCTTGAAAACACGAGGGGATGATCTTGTGAGGAACTTTCTTCTGCATACTGATATTTGCTAGCTCATTTGGGCTGGTTTCACCTCAGTTATTTATGTCTTTGTGATGTGTGTCAATAAACTAAAAGTTCTGAGCGGAATTAGGTTAAGTTCTTCCTACTATTTCGTTCCAAATATCAGGTCATTAGGAAATTTTGCTAAGTTGGGTTAGTTACTTTGGTTAGTTCTGACTTCTGACAATCAGGTTTCAGGGATCTTACTCTATGCCTTCTAGATTTTTGACTGATTGCTTGTGGTGTTTCTTGAAGGTTTTCTGCAAAGTTGTGGTATTGCAACTTCAGTTCACAGCTTGCAAATGCTCTGATAATTGAAGGGGATTATCAAGGTTCAATATCAGCTTTGGAAGGTGGACTTGATTGTGCATCTGCCATATTCTACCCGGAGTTACAGGTTTGTGTAGTTTCAACTTATCAAAAAAAAAGAAAGAAAGTGTAGTTTCAAATGGAAGTTAAACACTGTGTGAATGTGACCTCTAGTTAATTGGGAGCATCATGATACAGTGCACAGATAAGAGAGCCATCTTTAGTATAGTGGCCGTACACAGGTTTTACATACTGTTTTGTAGTTTTTAATTTCTTGGGGACTGATATGCACTCTTCACCGATGCAGAAGCCTAGATGTTGTCGATTTCTATTTGGCAGGACTGTTACTTTAGATAGTCTGGTGTTCTCGGCTGTGAAAGTAGTATGCAATATGTATGTTGCTAATTTCCGTCTTCGCTTGGTGGATCAGATGTTTTTTGCTACCTCTATCTTGCACGTGCACCTCATGCAGTGGGATGATGTAAATTTGGTTGAGGGAGCTGTCAACAAGTGTAACGAGGTCTGGGAGTCTATTCAACCGGACAAAGTAAGTCGAGGATTTGTCTATCATTATATTCTTGATGAAACTTTGGTTGGACTTTCAGTTTGTGTTTGATAGGCTTCTTTTGTAAGTTGCAATATCCTGATAGCAAGGACTTTTTTAATGCAGCAAAACAGTACTAGGAAGTGGGAAGTTATAACTTTTTTTCTTCTCTCTTATTTGATAGTTGGGTAGTATTTTAACATTTCTGTCGCTGATAGGACACAGATCATAAACAGTATTGTGACTATGATGCAGAATGATCTGTAATGTCTAAAGAGGTTTGGTTTAGTGGGGGCCCATTGTTGACTGCCCAATTATCGTCGCAGTCTTTTTTCTTCTGGAACAAAGGACTAACGCCTAATATATTTACATGAAAATATCTTTGGCTCAATATCTTGTGTAATCTGTTGTTGGTTATGACTTATGACTTATGACATGTTTCTGAAAAGTTATGCTCTTGGTTTAAAGAGTGCATTTGCCCTTTTGGTCCAAGCCTGCTGAAAGGTTGGTATGGTCTTTTTTTGAGTGGTGTTTACGAGAAAGGGTACTTACAAAAAGTAGAGGGATTCAGACGGTCCGCTCTACTAGCTATTTGATCTTTATTGCTTGGACCTTAAGACTGGCAAGGAGTAAAGTAAGTAAAATAATTGCAGAACTAACACATCCACCATTAATAGTTTTTGAGTACATTAAATATGCCCTGGTGCTTGGATGTGGAGCCATGCGTTGACAATTTTGGTCTCATATAAATGGTTTGACTCTGTTTGATGTGTTATTACTAAGTTCCTCAAAAATTATCTTTTGCTTTTTTATTTATTTATGATCTGTCATTTTCACTAATTTTCTGTTGTGCTGTTTATTTCTGGGCAACTCCTTAATAAAGAGACAACAGTGCATCGGTCTACTCTTTTACAATGAACTATTGCACATATTCTATCTACTTCGGATATGTAATTACAAGGATGCTGCTCAACATGTTGAGACATTAGATGCTGCTATGAAGGCTGACATGCAGCAGATGCAGCATGTCCAGGAGCTGACCAAGGAGCTCAATGCATTAAACCTCAGTCTCTCTCGGGCTGAACTACAGTACAAAGAGAGGTCAGCACTTTCTAAAAAACAAGCTCAGCTTGAAGAACAGCTCAATAACATTACTGGACACAGTTCAGCTGGCAAAGAATCATTGGAACCAGCATATTTTGGAAATATGAAACGGGCCTGGGGAGATAAACTTGAGCTGGCACCACCTCCTATTGATGGAGAGTGGCTCCCAAAAAGTGCTGTCTATGCACTAGTTGAACTGATGGTTGTCATTTTTGGGCGTCCAAAAGGACTTTTTAAGGAATGTGGAAAGCGGATTCAATCTGGACTGCAAACCATCCTAGGTCGGTCTCTTTATCTGGGAGATGATAATGTTCTTTTCGACTTAGTGCCATCTCTTGCTTTTGTTATGTTGAATCCCTCGAACATGCTTAGCCATCTAAAACTGAGGAAACCTCTTGATTATGGCTTTAAAGCGAAGGTGACTTCATCTTTATCTACCTCTAGTCTTTTACGTTCCAAAGTGCCCCTACAATTGTATTCTTGAAAGGAATATGAAATTACGAAAGAAAGTGGAACAATCTGACAAATGTGAATTTTGTGATGCGATCATTAGTAGTTCTAGTGAAAACAAATGATTAAACTGAAGTGTTTAAGCATGCAGAATGAGATACTGTCCAATATTGCCAATTTGCCACTGGTTTGGTAGTGAGTAATTTTCTGTTACAGATTTGTCTTCATGTTCATGATGAAAAGGACTAGCTACTTTGACTTAAAGAAAGAGTACTAGGTATTGTGTCAAGAAGTACTGGCTACATGTCCACGTCCATGCACTTTGTTTCCCTGGCTGTCCTCTAGTATCTTTGCCAAAATGGGGTGGAGAATAGGCAATCCAATGCATGATGTAAACAAGACATCTCTGGTATCACCCATAATCTATTACTAGGTGGAACTTGGAAGTTTATCAAGAAAGATTACCATGGTTGCCTACATTGAAAATGAAAAAAACCCGTGTTCACTGAGTGTTGGACTCGATCGGAAAGTAATTAGGTATTCTGTAGTCTGCGAGTGGGTGATATACGAAAGATGTCAGGCCTTGGATTGCTTGTGTATTGTCAGTAATTCTTTTTTTTCTCCTTGCGAAAAAATTCTTTTGACGTGTCTGGCAAAAATGCTCTAGTAGTGTTAGTTTGAAAGTTTATGGTCCCTACATATCCTTTCTGTTGGTCAGCTATGTGGGGGGCAATATAGGTCTTCCATATTTGTATCAACCATCAAGTATCGCTTCTATTTGTACAAAGTGTTAATTCCCTAATCCCTAATGCCTCTGCTCTTTGCAATTTCTAGTTGGTCTATTAGCTAAAATTCCTGACCAATATTTCATTTTCGTTCTTGGGGAAGGCATGTCTTGAGTGATACTATTTTGCATTCCAAGTTGTTGGATGGATATGTTCCAAAAGCTTAGCCTCTTGTAGGCGATATTCTGGAGACGCACCTTTGGGAAGGCCAGTGCATGGGAAACCTTAGGATGTAACAGTATTAGAAATTGGAAGCTGATCTTTAAGAGTGCCAAAGTATCAACGCTAATGTAGTTCGTGCTTAGTGTGCCACAGTCCGTAGATATTTCACAGCAGTCAGATTTTGGACTTTCGTGTTTATTTCCTCTTCTTCTTCTCTGGTTTCTTTCTTTTCTGATAAGTGCGTTTTTCGAGAACTTAAGCATTTGGCAATGAATGTTTGGCAAAGCAAAAGTATAGGTGACCTTTTTAAATTTTTGATTCTGTTTTAAAGGAGATAGGATTTATGATTCACCACACTCTGATGACTTGCACAAGATTCAAAGCCTGAACAACTGTGTCCTTTGCAGATGAGCTGGTGAAGCTTGGAATCAGTGATGGTGTCAGAGGTGAGCCTCATATTACATTTTTTTAACTGAATTTTGTGTCTGTTCTAACATCTAATAAGGTGATTAATTAGTCTTGTTAAAGCATCCAACTAAAAACCAATTGGCGATGATTGGCAATGAGTGGAGAGACCGCCCAGGCTCATACACTAATTAACCAATGTGGGACAAGCTCTAACGAGTGTCAATTTTCTTTACAGTGGCCAAAAGTTGTTTTCATTAAAATTGCATGATCAGTTTTTTATTAAAGGTGCTAATGCGGGCTCTGTGAATTGTTCTGTTAAGCAGAAGTAGATTTGCAGCACTCTGCCATTTGGATGGCTGGTGTGTATTTGATGCTTCTGATGCATTTCCTTGAAAATAAAGTTGCAGTGGAGCTCACGCAATCTGAATTTGTCGAAGCACAAGAGGTTGGTGATCTATCCTTTTTTTTTTATAATGCCTGTATGGAGTGGAGGCCCCTGTTTGTGTTGCAGAGCCAATCATTTGTGATTAGTTGCATCAAGAGATCTATTTGCCAAATGATTGAAATACTCAAAACTGGTAGTCCTGTTATTGATTTTATGATTTTATCTTTATCAAGTCTCATTTATAGTGCAAATCTACTTGTCTTGTTTAGTGGATGAGTTCACCGTAAACACCTTATTTAAAGTCTTGTGACTCTCTGAGAGTATTAAGATACTCAACATTTTTTCTTCCCCCTTTTTTTTTTTCTCCTGTTTCATGGGCTGTAATTTAGTTATTTCTTCTGTTCGAAGCAATTGAATATTGGTTCTGAAACTCACCCGAACTGTGGATATATGTCACATGTTTGGACACAATAGAAGGATATGTCATAGTTTAGTCTCGGAAGATTTGCTGATTACATCATCTTTTGGTTAGTTTTATTCATCAAAAAACAAAACCGAAAAAATAAGAAGATATGGACATATGGTGGTGCCTTCCCATTGGATTTTGTAATTTGGAATGCTTCTGTGCTAAAGTTGACATTCTTCCAACTATTTGTTTTGTTTACTTTTAGTGGTCTTTTGAGCGTTAATATGTCTGATCTTTGTACCTGATACATATAGATGATATTGTCAAGTTTAGATATAGCTCATAAAATATGAACAGTGAAACATGATATATATGTTTGCAGGCTTTGGTGCAGATGAGAAATTGGTTCATTCGCTTTCCAACAATTCTACAGGCTTGTGAGAGTGTCATTGAGATGCTTAGAGGGCAGTATGCTCATTCTGTTGGCTCTTATATTGAAGCCGCTTTCCATTTTGTTGAAGCAGGGAAGGTACATATTTTAAAGAACATATATACCAGCTATGCAGTTGCTCAATTTTAAGTCATATTCTGTCTTACCGTGTCAACAGGCTCCTGCTCATCTTGTTGATTAGTTTAAACTTGGATCTTGTGTTTGTCAAGGGGAAAGGATATGGAAGGGAAACAACATTACTTATTTGTCCTTGCATTGTAGAACCTACACAATAAAATGATTGTTTGGACTAAATAATGATTCGTTCCGTTCTCATTCTCCTGACCCTACCAAAAAGAGAAAAATATTATGCTTTGATTTATTTTCTTCTTTTATTTTGCATTTAGTTGACTCAGAGCAAATCAATGCAAGCTATGTGCCAAATTTATGCAGCTGTCTCTTACATTTGTCTTGGTGGTCCAGAATCTTCTGCACAGGTTAAGCTATTTCCTCTTTTTTGTTTTTCAGATTCCTATTTCTTCCTAATTATTACAGTTATCAATTCCTAAGCTGCTTTTCACTGCAGGCTCTTGATTTGATTGGACCAGTTTACCAAATGATGGATTCTTTTGTTGGGGTTCGAGAGAAAACCACTGTCCTCTTTGCTTATGGGTTTCTATTAATGAGGCAACAAAGTCTTCAAGAAGCCCGGTATATTCTTTCAACTCTCATTAACCTTGTTTCTGAGTAGGGCAGCTATTAATTACTTTGGGCCCTCCTGTTGCCATAGATGAAGTCAACCTGATGTGTTCCTAGTAGTTGAGTCTGTAAATTAGCTGTATCTTAGATGTTGGGAATGCTAGTTTACTTTTGGTTTAAACTTCCCTAAGTCGAAGAATTTATGACATTTCCCGGATTTCTTGGCACTTCAAGTCTTCAACCTTGATTTTATACAAGTGGAGTACACATCACCACCATGAATAGGGATGCTGAAGGTTTCATCGAGGCGAGGCTTGATAGAGCCCTTGCATATGCAGACTGGAGATTAACTTTTGAAGGGGCAACATTGACACATCTACATCGTGTTGGTTCTGATCACACAGCTCTCCTTCTTGACACTTGTCCACGAGGCCAGTGGAGTTTTGTCCCCTGCCGATTTGATAAAAGATGGTTACAGAATAGTGAAGTAACATCTGTGGTTCAAAGAGCTGAGGGGCAAGAGTTTGAGGGGTCTAAATTGTTGAACGTTGACTTGGTGACCAATTGTCTCCAATGTCAGGTTTCTTAACTTATGTGTTTTGAAAAGTGCATGGATGTATATGTTATGTTATTAATTGTTTCCAATGGGGTGGGCCATAGTGTTGGTGTAACTTAAAACTTATTAGTTATTATCATGAACTTGAGAAGACTTTACATTCCGCTTTCCATTGTAAACAAAGTACAATATTTATAACATTTGATTTAACTGGTGTTCATTTTTAAGAAAAATCAATTAAGTTTCAATAGGTGGGTTCTTATAGAATGGTTGGGAATTTCCTAGAGAGTCCTCTGTTTGGATAATGTCGCTATGAATAATGACCACCGCCTATTTTGTGCGGACACAGTGCGGACGCCCTTAGGTGAAGATTTGTGTATATATATATGAAGTTTTGTTAGTACATAAAAAATCTGCTTTAAAATTCCAAAAAAATGCGTTGAAATACAATACCTTTTAGAATGCACAAAATACGATCCTCATAATTATTAGATTTTGTTGGAGTTTGTCCCACATTGGTTAATTACCTCCTCCAAAATTAGTATATGAGCCTGGGCGGCCTCTCCACTCATTGCCAATTGGTTTTGAGTTGTATGCTTTAACATGGTATCAGAGCTAGGGTTTCGGAGAATTTGTTCCCCCTTGTTTGTGCCATAAGTGCACCGTTGTTTGTTGTGATCCATGTGTGACGGATCGTTTGTTTAACTCTCCACGTGCGAGTTGGGGGTTGCACGTGCGGGGGAGTGTTTGAGTTTGTCACACATTGGTTAATTATCTCCTCCAAATATGAGCTTGGGCAGCCTCTCCACTCATTGCCAATTGGTTTTGAGTTGGATGCTTTAACAGATTTGTGGGTCAAAATTTTGTAATAGTGCCTTCAGATGCGCAGGTTATAGCTAGTACTTTACAAGCTTTGGCATCGGTGGCTTATAAACTTGGAGTGATGTTGGCCCTGGACTAATTAGTTGGGATGCAACAAGTTATCTTCGTTTCTGAAATTTTGCAGACCATGCCATTATGCCAATTTTTCCTTTAGGGTTGTTTCATAAGGTCTATAACTGGGTTGCCTTTATCTTTTACCTCTAGATGGTCGGTTCATCAGTTAGAATCAAATGTCCCTCCTTTTCTCTTTCTCATTGGCCGTCAACTTGATTGCAGAGTTCGACTGGCCACTGGCTTGCAGATCACACATTCTCATTTGGGGAATCTTCAGCTAGTTTCACAGTATTTGACTATCCTTGGCAATTTGGCACTTGCTCTTCATGACACTGGTCAAGCCAGAGAGATCTTGAGATCTGCCCTTACGTTGTCAAAGAAGCTCTACGATATCCCAACCCAGATTTGGGTGCTAACAAATTTGACAGGTATATAGCTTCCCCCACTGTTATTTTCTTTTTCGATTCATTTTTTAGTTTGGGAATTCAGTTTGGTGAATTACAAACCATGATGGTTTTTCCATGGGGTGAGACCTAATAGCTAAAATAAGTATCTTGGACCTCTGGTGGGGATATATATGAATATATGTAGTTTTGTGGTGCTTTTTTTCTTCTCAATATCTGTCTGTATCGGAAACACAGTTTACCTTATGTGTGCTTAGAGGTGCAAACCAGCACATGATGATGTGCTAATGGTTCTCACTTGTATATGCACATATTGCTCTGACCAAGATGGGGATCTTGCACCATGAGAACAGTATAGTAAGCATGATATTTTTCATATGAATACATGATTGGGAAATTATGAGAAAAAGAAAAATAAAGGTCAGTAGAAGTGCTTGTTAAACAATTCAAAAGTTACTAGTGGAAAATTGCTTGTAACAATTCCTGAAAAGATGGAATGGCATTGTTGATGTGGTCTGGCTAGCAGTTGGACAATATTCGGTTCTTCATTTGGCCCGTCATCTGACTCCAGTTATTTGGCAATCAGGATTGTCATGCATTTTTCTGTTCATGTTTTTTTTGCATAATTTATGCTTCTATTTTTGTGCAGCTTTGTATCAGCAATTAGGTGAGAAAGGAAGTGAAATGGAGAATGATGAATATCTGAGTAAAAAGAGAGCGGATCTGCAGAACAGACTACATGATGCATGCTCATCCATTCATCATATTGAAATAGTAAGTGCATAAATGTAATCTCGCATGCAAGTAGCGTTGACATATTTCCAGCTTTAGAGGCATTCGTTTGCTGATTTCCACATGTTATAACATCAACAGATCGACAAATCACGAATTCAGGTTCATCAATTGCATGAGCTTGATGTCAAGCGTGCAATGGCCGGTGCATCAATGAGAGTCAATCTTGACATTCCAGAATCTGTTGGTATTTCTGCCTCAGCCCCAGCTCCGTCATCAAGGCTCATGGATTTAGACATCGGAAGACGTGGGAAGAGGAAAATATAGTTCCCTGCATGCATACCGTTGCTCTGTAGGTACAGTTCCCTTTTAAGTTCTTATCGTTCTTTCTGGGGTAGGTGTGAGTTGTATGAGATTTTAAGTTAAGCCCAAATGACAGCTTGAGAGTAGCTTATCAAAAAAAAAAATGACAGCTTGAGAGTTAGCAGTTTGATTAAGTTATAGTAATCATTTTAGGATAGATGTCTCTCTTCATGCTGAAGATTTCTGTGAAATCGGTTTGTGTGAGTTCCTGTAATTAGGTTGATCCCGTCCTATGACCTTCCGATTGTATATATACGTGGTCCAAACTTTACTCTAACTTAAATTGCTCCTGGAGATGTACAAGCTGTTGGATGCATTGTAAATGGTACTGATACGGCTGTTTCATATGTGATACTTTGACACACAACACGTCATTAGTAGTTTAACCATAATGAATTTTTAATTACAACTTCATGAAGTGAGTTGCTCGTTCTCATTGGTACGCATGCTTAGGAAGGAAAGTCTCTCTTCTAATGATTTTGATGCTTGCTTCTTGAGATCGACAGTGCTGCACATACGAAGGTTGCACCATTGGGTCATGTTTGAATATAACCAGTTAAGGGGACGTTTCCGATATACTTTTTTTACTTCAGGCTAATGACAATAGTCAAGTTGTTTCCTCTAAATGGTATTTTCGTTGATCTGTATAAAGAGAATGACCTTCCTAGAAATCCGTGAAAACATTGGTTTTAGTCCATTTAGTTTAGTGGAAACATGGCACACAATTGCAGGAAGGAAAACCCCATTATAAGATTATAAGGGGTTCTGATGCTTACAGATTACTACTTGAGATGGATAGTGCTATACATGAAAATGGTGCAAGTGAAGGTTGCTTGATTAGAATTTTTTTATCACTGTTGCTGAACACTTTGCAGTCCAATTGGAAGTACTGTTATCTCAGTTATATGAACAATGAAAGCCTATGTTTTGGAGGAAAAGTAGAGCATAGCATTGGGACCACTAGTTATAAAATATTTGCAGAGGTGTTTGTCTTGTGGTTGTTGAGCAATCAGATCACTCTCCCTCTTTCGCTGGAAATCCTGCAATTTCTTTGAGTGGCGTCCACATGAACTTTCTCCTGCACACGGATGGAAGAAAGGATTAAACAAAGCAGAATCGAAAAATAGGGCAAATACTGGGTATGGGGGCTTACCAGTTTCCACATTCTGCGATAACTCGGACTTTAGGCCGGAGGGTTGGAAGCAAGACCAGAAACTGCAGTTCGGCTTTTGACAGTACCTGAATGCATTTACAGAGAGTAGTAGCATTATCATGCAATCCTGTAATAGGACACCAGCCCAGTAATGGGACACCGGTCTAAGAGAATTTTAATGGTTGTATGGTCATATTCACCTTGGCTTCAAGGATCCAAACCACTAGTCCTGTGGCATTGGGGGGCAACATCTGAAGCCTGTAATCCACTTCTGGTGGAAAATACCATCTTGCTATAGGCTGCTTCCCCAAGTGAGCCTGCACAGTTTTTTTTTGTCTGCGTAAGATTACTGGGGGTTCCATTTTTTCACCCTATGCCCAATTCACCCAGTTCGATCTCATTACTCATTTGATAAAACCAAAAAGGCCACACAGTTCTTTTTTCTACTCTCTCTGTGACTACATAGAAATTTTGTACATATTTTGTTTGTACAGCACTTTCGGTTCATGTTCGCATATTTGTGTACCGGAGAGTATTTTGTGGAACTGTCATACCATCACCACGTGGCGCCAGTTCGACTTTGGGTTCTGCATTCCGACTTGGGCACACGCAGCCAAACATGGAATGGATTGATGACACCACCGTTCCACAAAATACTTTTTCAGTTCACGGAACTAGTTAGAAATGAGAGGAGCATTGAGACTCACAGGGCAAACAGGGTGGACTTTGGTTAGAGTGGTCTCGGGGTCACCTAGCCCGCGGGCAGATAGATCCAGGAACTGGTACCCCTTGTACCTGAGCCTGTTCAGGTACCTCCCCTCGTACCCGCCTTCATGCGGAGAGTATATGGCCAGCGACTTGTGCTCCTCCACGTCCGACAACCACCTCCCCAGATCGAGCCTCACCAGATCTCCTCCGATGAAGTCCTGAATTCCCTTCGCGCACTTCACCACCATTCCCGAAGTCTTCTCAAATCGCCGCCGCTGCTTCCCCTCGCTACCCTGCTTTCTCGCCGAAGTCGCGAAGGGCAATTGCCGTTGCCGTTGGAGATTGACGGAAGGGAGGATGGCGGCGTGGTAGTTTTGGGTTTTTATTTGGGGGTGAATTGTGGTCATTCTGCCAACTGTTTGGTGAAACTTCTGAGCGGGTTATGGATGTTGGGGTGTCTTGAGTTTTCGGGTTCTATGGTCGAGAAACAAGATAAGAAGGTTGCATTTTTAGTCGTTCAGTTTGTGCTGGCCAAGCTCTGGCCCCAGTTGGACCCAGTGAAGTTGGCTCTATTGTATTGTGGTTTATCTGACTTTTATTATCAAGCAGGACCTTAGATTTTCAATCAAATCGAGTTGTAAGTCTTAATTAATGCTCCTCATGAACTTATTTTCATTTGGTTCGTTGATGACTAGGAGTTCATGAGTTTGAAATATAATTAGTTTGTTGTGGGTTTCCTTTTTAATCAATCTATTGATGAGTTTTGAAAATTATATTAAAGTCGGCGTAATAGCTAGTCGACCGAAACAACTAAGAAGGGATAAGACGGTGCTTTGGACACATGCATCTGTAGCCGTCCAATGCATGTAGGTTCTCTTGGCACGATTCTAGGCGCATTGTATTCGGATTTGTGTCCTCCATCTATATTTGTAGCATTGTTTGAGGGAATAACCAATTGAAAACTTTAAAGGAAAAAAAAAAAATCAATCCTCGTATTCAGCAGGACAGGTCACATTCCTAAATTATTGCCCAATTATCAATTCAAGCTTATCTTCATAATAATTTTCTCAACTCAATTGAAAGATACTAATCAAGCATGAAAACTTTATTCGTGGAGTGATCATAAGTACAAAAATCTGAGTTATAAGGTCAAGTGAATCTAACGAAACGCAGCAGATATACAGGGAGTTGGGAAAAATTTCATGGCTGTTGATTTGGTCACTCCCTTTTTTGTTAACGCCACTCCCCTACAAGTGTAGTTTTGGTGCAAAAATATACTTGCAAGGGAGTGGCGTTAACAAAAAAGGGAGTGACAAAAATACATTTGCAGGGAAGTGGCGTTAACAAAAAAAGAGAGTGGCAAAATCATTTTCCAATTTCATATATGGCGATATATTAGGACTCTACATTAACACACAATATTTTGATTGCGAGAATCAGTGCAGGCTGTGCATAAACAGTTGGGCTACCTAGCTAGCTAGACACTGGAGCCATGGCATCCTCGCCAATGACTTCACCTGTAGGAGAACTCGTCTCGTCCTCAGGTGAACTTTTGTCATGGCTTTCTTGGTCATTGCTTCCATAGTTGGTCAGTGTCAAAACATTTCCGAGTCGAAGCCTATCCCAAACCACTGTTTATGGCACGCTTTGTTGTTTCCGGTGAAGCAACTGAGAGGTAAGCAATGGAAAGGATTGTCGAAAGGTGGAAAAGCCAGTCTCGGCAAGGAGAAACAGATGCCACCTCCAAAACCACCCCCACCTACCCCTCCCCCTCCCCCTCCACCACTGTCTACTGGGGCATAAGGGTCACTGTAATCGGGGCTACCTCCAATACCTACCCCACCTCCTCCGCCTCCACCACCGGTTCCATAAGCTGGCATACCTGGCACATTAGGGCCATCGTAATCGGGGCTACCTCCAACACCAACCCCACCACCACCACCGGTTCCATAAGCTGGCATACCTGGCACATTAGGGCCATCGTAATCGGGGCTACCTCCAACACCAACCCCACCACCACCTCCTCCGCCTCCACCGCCGATTTCATAAGCTGGCGCACCTGGCACATAAGGGCCATTGTAACCAGGGCTACCTCCACCACCACTTCCATAAGTTGGAGTACCTGGCACATAAGAACCACCAACTCCCCCTCCGCCTCCACCACCGGTTTCATAAGCTGGCACACCTGGCGCATAAGGGCCATCGTAATTGGGGCTACCTCCAACACCAACCCCACCATCACCTCCTCCACCAGTTCCATAAGCTGGAACACCTGGCACATAAGGCCCATCATAACTGGGGCTACCTCCAACACCAACTCCCCCTCCGCCTCCGCCTTCGCCTCCACCACCAGTTCCATAAGCTGGCATACCTGGGACATAAGGGTCATCGTAATCAGGGATACCTCCACCTCCACCACCACTTCCATAAGTTGGAGTACCTGGCACATAAGGGCCACCATAACCGGGGTTGCCTACAGTACCAACCCCACCTCCACCTCCACCGCCACCACCGCTTCCATAGGCTGGCATACCTGGGATGTAAGGGCCACCAAAACCAGGGACAAGTCTGACGCCACCGCCAGCACCCCATCTTCTGCCGCCTCCACTCCCACCAACATTCCTTAAGCCTCCGGCACGGGTTCGACTGACACCACCTCTGCCTCGACCCCAACCTTTGGCAAAAGCACTTCCACGCCCACCAAGAGTGCTCACTCCTCCTTGTCCAGATTCAATACCTGCACTCTGCGGCCATCTTCCTTCTAGTCCAAGGCGGTCACGTGCACTTGGTGGAGTTTTGAGAGCAGGATTATCAGAGGGGGCAGGGGGCAGACTTGGTGGATCTATTCTTTCTGATCTGGGTGGATTTATTTGAACTTGGTCAATGGGGGCGAAGTCGCGACCAGTGCGCAGGATCCTCTGTGCAGGGCATTCTCGTAGGCTTAGTAGAAGCATGAAGGCCAAGCAAACCCATTTTATGGCAGCCATTGTGTGCTAGCTAGTTTCGATACTTGACACCTTTCCCTGGTATCTTTATATGCTGAAACTTGCATGTTGCAATGCATAGCGTGTTGGTAAGAGAGAGAGAAAGAGAGGGGATTGAGGCAACAAAAGTGTTTCAGGTATTTTGTTGTTGAAATCCGCCAACCAACATATGCCTTGTGTGAGCAAAAGATTGCGTTCTGTCACTTGCACCAAATCTATCACCAAGGCTTTCTCCCAAAAAAAAAGGTCATGGTACTTTTTCCGTCCTTTTCTAACATTTTGTTAAATTTACATTTAATTTTTTGGATTGGCCATTCGTCTCGAGGAGTCTAAAAGGTAAAAAAAAATTAAGACAAAAAAAATAAAATTCATTAAAGACAAAAAAAAGAAGAGAGACCACTGTCATTTTTTTAAAATTAAATAAATTAAAGCAGAGTTTTTTGAAACGTATTAATAGGCTAGACCCATGCTGCGAGTTGTTTTCATGCCATAAATAAAATCGAACACTCAAAAATTCCGTTGGATCGGCAGATTCACATCTCTTACAATCGACACGATCCTTTGTTTTTGGAGCAGAGCAATTTGCTCAGAAAGAACTAAGGCTTTGTTTGGAACACATGGAAAAAATAAAATAAAATTCTCTTGTTTGATTTGGGAGGAAACAAGAAGGAAAATAACAAAACAAAGAATAATTTCCTTTCTTTTCTTTTCCAACTTTCAAACAGGTCCTAAGGCTCCATTTGGAACCTATGGAAAGGAAAAGAAAATAGAAGGAAAATGAGAGGAAAATGGGAGGAAAAATTTACTATTCACTAAATTTAAAATCTTTATTTTCTTTTGGTTTTGTTTGGAATTTAGAGAAAGTGATGGAAAGTGAGAGAAAAAAAAAGAAGAGGGAAATTGGGAGGGAAATTTTATTGTTCACAAAACTTGAATTCTTTATTTTCTCTCCTCTTTTCTCTCTAATCTAAACAATTGGAGGGAAATTTTTTAACTTTCCTTACTTTTCTTTTAGTTTCCCTAAGTTCCAAACAAAGCCTATTTATCTTCCAACCAAACAATAAAAGGGAAAATCTTTTAATTCTTCTTTCTTTTCCTTTCTTTTCTCTGAGTTCTGAATAGAGCCTAAGCTCTATTTGGAACCTATGGAAAATGAAAGAAAAAAAAGGAAAATAAAAAAAATTCCTTAGGGGGTGTTTGGTTCCTATGTCAAGGAAAGGAAAAGAAAATAGGAAGGAAAAGAAAGGAGAAAGCTCTGGAACGTTGAGAGGAAAATGAAAAGAAAGGAGAAAGCTCTCCGGCGTAATTAAAGGTAGTTAAAAAAAATTTCATTTCCTGTTCATTTTCCTCTTGAAACCAAACAAGAGATATTTATTTTTCTTATAATTTCTTTTCATTTTCTTTCTACAACCAAATAAGAGAAAAAATATATATTTTCTTCATATTTTCCCTCTCTTCTCTTTTCCTTTCCTTTCTTTTCTTTTCCACAGGTTCCAAACAAATAATAATTTCCTTTCTTTTATTTTCCAACTTTCAAACAGGTCCTATGGCTCCGTTTGGATCCTATGGAAAGGAAAAGAAAATAGAAGGAAAATGAGAGGAAAATGGGAGGAAAAATTTACTATTTACTAAATTTAAAATCTTTATTTTCTTCTGGCTTTGTTTGGAATTTAGAGAAAGTGAGGGAAAGAAAATAAGAGGGAAATTGGGAGAAAATAGGAGGAAAAATTTACTGTTCATAAAACTTGAATTCTTTATTTTCTCTCCTCTTTTTTCTCTAATCCAAATAATTGGAGGGAAAAATTTTAACTTTCCTTTCTTTTCTTTCAGTTTCTCTAAGTTTCAAACAAAGCCTATTTCTCCTCCAACCAAACAATAAATCTTTTAATTCTTTCTTTCTTTTCCTTTATTTTCCCTAAGGCTCTGTTTGGAACTTAAAGAAAGGAAAGGAAAGGAAAACTTAAAAAATTTCCCTCTTATTGTTTGGTTGGAAGAGAAAAAGAGAAGAAAATAACAATTTTCCCTCTCATTCTCTTTTCTTTTCTTTTACACATGTTCCAAACAGAGCCTAAATTTTTACTCATACTTCTTAAACCCGCGGCGTCTGCCGACTCGCACAAATTTACCCGCCGCCGTCTAGCCGTCATTAACCCTCCTCCACTCAAAAACCCTCCCGAAAAAGAGGGACTCCGCAATGCAAGCGGTCGTCGCGTCACGGTGCATTAGGGGGCGCGATTTTTTGCTGCGCAGGAGAGAGACGATGGCGGTCGTGGGTTGCAGCCGGATTTCTTGCCACAGCGCCGCCGTACACTTCCGCCCTCCCCCTCTCTCTTCGAAAGCCTTCACGACTTGCCTCTCTCTCCGCGCATACCAACGGCATGGAGCGAACCCTCACCTCTTGAAGCGCATCAATGGATTCTTGTCGGACTCCCCGCCTAGACCTCCCCAAATACCTGTAATACCTCCTCTCTCTCTCTCTCTCTATATTTGTGAGTCACTATATGTGCGTACATGTATGATATGGCCTTATGTCCAATTATGCACGTATGGTAGTGTTTTGTTCACTAAGTCACATAATGCGCGAGCGTGAAAGCGTCTTCGAAGGATTACGTGACTAACTCCCCCTTTGGAGGGTTCACAGGACTGAAGCTGGAATGGAAATATTTTCGTGAAATGTTTGTTCCGACATTTTGGTTGGCTAGAAGGGTGCAGAAAGTAGGTTAAACAATTTAGGTGAATGGTCATTCTATCCTACGAAGGACTAAGCATTCCATTACTTTCGAGACTTGTTTTAGCGAAACAAACACTATGGTAATAACATGTGAGAAACTTTATATCCAACTCAAATTCAATTGGCAATGAGTAGAGAGGTCTCGGCATTATATTAAGTGATCACCCATTCCGCTCTCAAGCAATGTAGGACTGTATTTTTTTAATATCCACTTCACGTGCAGCCGTGTACGAGGTCTGTCACATGTAGGCTTTTTTTGGATCTATCATCGTGCAGCCTTTTTGCTGGTTTGTCATTGTGGGGTGTATATTGTAAATTTTTAGAATGTGGAGTGGAATGGATCCCGCTTTGATACCAGAATCTTTATATCCAACTCAAAGCCAATTGACAAGGATACTACTCATATAATCCCCAATCTATATAGCCCGGACACTTTGTCGGAATCCATGTACCAGTTTTGGACGCTTTTCGGACGGACCGGACATGTGTCTGACACTCAAATCCGAAGCTGTCTTGTTTTTTCTCAACGTTTTTGGTTTTGGACACTCCGGAGCACTCTAAAAAATGCTCCGGACACTCTCAAGACACTCGCATGACTCGTCGGGGTGTTAAACGAATTAGTTAAGAGTTAAGACTCTTAGTAAACCTTAAAAAAGTCTTTCTTCCTTAAGGGTGCCTCACCTGTATTTAATTTGTGTGAACTAGTGCGAGAAGAAAGATAGAAAAGAAAGAACATATGATAGTTTATTGATTACAAAGATGCATAGACAATGAAACGCTTTTTGTGGGAATACTTTTGTGAATGATGTGATGATAAATAAGATTTAAGGTAAATGGTGCTACTTATTTAGAATTAGAGCCTTTTTTATTCATATTGAATACAAAAATATTATTTAAAACGTGTCCCCCTCGTGTCGTGTCCTCCAAAATTTTAAAATCGGAGTGTCAGTGTCTTGCCATCTGTCCGTGGTGCTAAATAGTCACCAGACTCACCACTAGATGGGTATATGTGTGGGTGATGAGTGGAGACAGGCATAACTTTTACAATATATCCACAAAGTGGCTGCTCTAATTAAGTTTTACCACTGAAATGGCGGCCCCCTTATATCTCCAAAAATCGAGGAAATCAAGGGACCTTCAGCGTAACAAAGATTACCTGTATTTAATTTGTGTTTATGTATATGAGGTGCATCGTCAATTTTATGGTGTTCTGATTAGAAGTCCTGAACAGGGTTCGATGCCAAATGGGTATTCTTTATACTCGACGTCTATGGGGAGTGAGGTAGTGAGTAGAAAACAAGGTAAGAAGCAAGGGGAAAAGGCTACTGTTGTGAAAGTGGGAGATCCAGAGGAACAAGTCGCAGACACTAAGATTCTACGTACTCTTGTGAAGTACTTGTGGATGAAAGATAACCCTGAGTTCCGGTGGCGGGTGATTGCTGCCTTGGGTTTCTTGGTTGGAGGCAAGGTGGGTGCAATCTTTTGTAATTTTATTTTGTTTTGTAGTACATTAACCGTTTTACATTGTTCTCATGTTCTGTATTAATTAGCTGTAGCTAGGATGTAAGAACTGGAAACAGTGGTCTGCAATTGATCACTGAACAAGTTCTAGTCCTTTTGTTTTCCAGGTTTTGAATGTTCAGGTGCCTTTCCTGTTCAAGCTTGCTGTTGATTGGTTAACAACGGCTACAGGCAATGCTACTGCTCTTGCCTCTTTTACAAGTGCTAATTCTACGGCCTTAGCTCTTTTTGTGACCCCCGCAGCCGTTTTAGTTGGATACGGGATAGCACGGGCAGGTGCTGCTGCTTTCAATGGTACGTCACTTGATGTAGCTGCTAATGCGTGGCTTTGATTTCCTGTGAAGTGAATCCCGTTTATGATTTCCTTTTTATTGTAGATTAAAGCTTCTTTTTGCATATAGTGTTCGCTTGCAGATTGCCTTTTAACTAAGATAGTCTCCATTCCAAATCCAACTCATTTCTATGGTGTGAAATGTACTTTCTTAAGTATTTTTGGTGCATTTCCTAATGACATGCAAAGTTGTTGTTTAACTTGTTACAGAGTTGCGAACTGCTGTGTTCTCCAAGGTTGCATTACGAACGATCCGATCTGTATCTAGGAAGGTATGAGATTGCTGGTTTCTGGTTTCCATTTGTACTATTTGAGGACCCAAAATAACGTGCTCTTTGTCATGATTGGGCATATATGTGTTGTGGGCATTGTTGCCAATCTTTATCGAGGAATCAATTGACCAGCCAAGTGATATACCTTACTCTCTCCTTCGTTATCACTTTCTAAGTTTGATTATCAACTCTGCCTCATATAAAATTACAGCAATTGTTTGTATATCTGGTTAAAAACTTCCAGCCAGGTGGAAAAAAAGAGAGGACAAAAGTTTCAGTAGCAAATGTAGGCTAAACTTAGTAGAGGCAACCCATCCAATCACTAACTAGCTGAAGACAACCAAAGAAAAAAGTCCATAACAAAGTTGCTGGCCAGTGGCCAAACAAAACACACAGTGTCTCCGGATAAGTTTAATACGAGCACACAAAAGAGCATGCTTGGACAGAGACTTATGAGCAAGGCTTTTAAACCTGACATCTAGAGACTATTCTTCTCGAAGTTCTATAGACAGAACGAACTCCCATAAGCGATAGTTCAGGGCCCCACCCTATTATGTGTTCCTTCACCAATTCTTCCATGATCTGAGGGACTATGTATGTGTAAAGAAGTGACAAAACTGCTCTTTTGAGCCACTCTATGTGCAGAAATGAATCAAATGGTAGTAACTTTTTCTCATTCACACCCTATTGTAGCCGTCATTTCTGCTTGTTAAGCAATTTTTCTTCAAGAGAAATGGTACACACCAGGAAAGTGAAAACATGAATTCCTCCATGAAGCCTCCGTGGCATCCAAGAAGTGACTTTGTGCGGAGCCCTTGCTCCTTTTCCATTTCTTTTATCCTCCTAATTTTTTCTCCCTTGCCAGCAGACGCCTCCCTCCTTTTTGTTTGCTAAGGCCCATTTGGCATAGCTCAATTTGATTACTAATTTATTGATTTTTGTGGCCATATCAGGTCCCACACAGATGATTCAAACTGCACATTGTTCTTAAAATATTTTTTAATGGATTCCTACAAAAAATTAACTCAATCCGATATTGGTAAGGGCTTTTTTACAATTTGTAGGACGAAACACTTAATTTCAGATTAAAGATTTATTGATTTTTCGTGGGGCCCATTTTGGGTGGGCCCCACAAAGATGATTGAAACCGGCAAACCGCTCATTATTTGTTAAAAAATTTATTTATGGATTCCTGCAAAAAATTAGCTCAATCCAATATAAGTAAGGGCTTTTTCACTATTCGTATCGCCCTACCGATATTAGATAGAGCTAATTTTTTTTTTTTTTTTTTGTAGGAAGCCATAAAAACATTTTGAGAATAACGAGCAGTTTGAATCATCTTTGTGGGACCCAAAATGGACCCACAAAAATCAGTATATCAGTAATTGGATTGAGCTATGCCAAACGGGCGTTAGCAAACAAAAAGGAGTGCCGTTTCATGAGTTGGCGTCTGTTGTAAGGAGGAAAAATCAGGAAAAAATAAAGAAAGGGGAGTTTTTTTCACACTCCCCTTTTTGATATCCACGCTCCCTTTTTTGTCTTTTAAAAGGGAGTGTGGATATAAAAAAAGGCAAAGAAATGGTAAAGGAGCAAGGGCCCCACACAGTCACTTCTCTGATTCCACGTACGCTTCATGGATGAATTCATGTTTTCTCTTTACTGTTGTGTACCATTTATCTTTGGTCAAACCAATCTACACTTATTGAGCATTGAATGGTGTCTGGCCCTCATTGTCCAGTCACTTCTAAGATATGGCCTGAAAAGAGTTGAGATCAACTTTCAGTGTTTTCAGAGAGTTAATCAAGTAATGTGAAGTCCTTGAGGAAGAAAGATGCAATGAAAGTGAATAGATCTGTACCATTTGATATGCCTTAAAGTAGTGAATATATCTTTTAAAATGCCAAATGCTGCGTTATTCAAGACTATTCTATGGTCATTCTGAGGGTTTGGGATCTTGGCATTATGTAGAATGGTAGATATTCAGTGGTCTTTTGAGGGTGGCTAGTATAAGTTCTTCCTTCCCTTATCCAAAACAAGTATCTTTATTGCTATCTTTTCATACTTGTCTTCCTTGTTCTCCTTTAAAAGTACTTTTCTTCGACGGTGTTGCGATTTCTTTTCAAAGATGTTGGGGAGCAGCATACTTGTCTTCCTTGTTCTCCTTTAAAAGTACTTTAAGTACTTTTCTTCGACAGTGTTGCGATTTCTTTTCAAAGATGTTGGGAAGCAGAATGTAGTGTGCTTTAGAGATAGTTGTATGAACCATAGATGCTCTTATACTACGAGAAAAAGGACTAAGAAAGAGTTCGGCTGAAAACTGATGATGATTTGCAATTTAAGTCCTCAAGTTACATTGCATATATAAGTATATCATCTAGCTATATTCCATGCGGAAAAGGTTAATTCGCTTGACATACAATTGGCAAGTGATGGAATATGTGAAGGTCTAAAACACCCTTACCTTGGCATATTGGTATTCATATTCATCATTTCATTGGTTGTTCTCATGCTTCCAGGTTTTGTCCTTGGAATTATTGTTTGACCTTTAGCCAATTTAAGTTAACTCCATGTCAGTTGTGACATATGAAACAGTTGATTTTTGCAGGTGTTCGCACATTTGCATGAGCTTGACCTTAGTTACCACCTCAGGTGTGCTCACTTTCTTTCTTAATTTTCAATCAATAAGACTTTACCTGTTACTTTTATATTTGTTGGACGTACCATCAATGATAAAATTTGTGTTAGTTAGTGGACAATGTTTTCTATGAGATGCACGGGTGGTGTTCCCTTTTTAGTAAATCACTGAAACGGAGGAACGAATTTATTTATCTTAATGGCAGCGATGCATTTGAATAAGGTACCTTGTCCCTTTTTAGGAAATCAGTAGAACAGATGAATATATTTCTTTGTCTGACTAAAGTACCTTGTTTCTGCATGCAATGGTTGGTTCTTTGCATTCGTGGCTCTTTAGGAGGGGATTTTTTCTTCTGATTCTAGTGTTGATGTCTTGGTAGGTCCACAACTTGGACTGATTCAGTCAAGCTGGGAATGCTAAAACCCAGCATGCGTGACCTTGTGATATGTCTTGGGCCCTAGGCTTGACCCCTGGCTCAATCTGCCCAATCCAAGTGGAGTCAAGCCCGAGTTTGAAAGGATAAGGTGCCGTTCTGCGTTCTTTTTAAACCTTCTTTTTCAAAAAGAAGGTAATTTTAAGCTCAAATATAATGAAAATGAAAAATAATTTTTTAATTTTTGCACCGTTTAAAAGATCTCAATGAGATCTATCAAACAAGATACATATTGGTAGGAAAGTTATTTGCGTAAACACATAATTTTTGAGCTTGAAATTACCTTCCTTTTCTAAAAGTTCTTTTTTTGAGAAAATGGAACACCCCCTAAGTTGAAATCGGGGTGGGGTTGCTCAATGTGGGGAATTCTATAACGTAAGAAGCCTACCTTGCAATCTTTTTGGTATCTTTATCTGAACAGATAAAAACATGATTACAGGATGGGTGAAAGGAAAGCCTCTTGCTTTCTGTGTGCGCTTTCTCTCCTATCAGGAGGTTGACCTAAGCGTAGTACCGTCCATAAGCAAAGGCGAGCAAGAGTTTCCTCTTGGGCCCCCAAAAATTTGCTAAAAAAGGGCCCCACCAAAAGTTGTGTAAATATCATTAGAATAGGTATATTCAAGTGAATTAATGCTAAATAAGCCCATCAAATAAGAAAAAAATTGATTATAAGAGCATAAGTAGTCCTGTTACTGAATAATGCAAGAGGAATGATCTTTAAGTGGCTGTTCCAATATTTGTAATGTAGAATAGTTTTGGAGTAATTATTTGGTTTTTGCTTGTGAAATGCATAAATGGTCCCTTTTCTTTTTAAAGTTCGCCTTGGGCCTCCAAAATGTCAGGGCCGGCCCTGTGCCTATGCACCTAAACTCGACTCCCTATTGGTGCCTAGGACTCTACTTAGAAATTTAGAATTTAATGTATTTAATAGTTCGATGAAAGATTTCTCAACTATTAGATGGTTATAGATGAAAATTAGCCACAAAAAAATTAAAAAAAGAAAG
Organism: Rhododendron henanense subsp. lingbaoense; assembly: GCA_020567845.1. Taxonomy (NCBI): domain Eukaryota; kingdom Viridiplantae; phylum Streptophyta; class Magnoliopsida; order Ericales; family Ericaceae; genus Rhododendron; species Rhododendron henanense. The sequence goes on from CM036312.1 coordinate 5,820,268, forward strand.
AGGGGTTTTCAACATCCTTATGTAGTACTCTATATCATGGAGGATGATGATATTTGAAAGTTTAGCATTAGATTCTTCTTTTTCAAAATGGTTGTACCGTTGTAAGACGAAGTTGTTGTACAGTTCCTTACTATCTGTTCTCGTTCGCAGTCGGGAAACAGGTGCTTTAAGTCGGATTATTGATCGTGGTAGCCGTGCAATAAACTTTATCCTTTCTGCCATGGTATTCAATGTCGTACCGACCATCTTAGAGGTATGGCTCTATACCAGTTGCCTATGGGCTTTCTTCTTGTTTGATTTCGTCTTTAATGACAAGGCCATATTTGCTTGAATCAGATGTCTGTTTTTGCTTTTACTTTGTTGTCCCTCGAGGAAATATCGGCAGATTTAACCTGTATGCTTCCAGATATGTATGGTATCAGGTATACTGGCATACAAATTCGGTGCACCATTCGCGTGGATCACTTCTCTATCAGTTGCTGCATATGTTTTTTACACATTGACGATAACACAGGTTCATTATCTACTACACACTCTTCTTGTTTGTTATCATTTGTTGTTATTATCTTCTGGTAGACTAATTTGTTTTAGTGGTTAAGTATCTGGTTTTGTTTTATACATCTGTGGTACTCTCTTCACGAGTTTTTCATCACTGCCAATTGGGTATTTTGACAGTGATTGTTCACTTTATAGATCAGTTGAGTCCTTCAATTTTTGTCCTTAAGAAATATGGTCTTACTTTATATGTACCGTAGACGTTCTAACATGATACTACTTGGGGTCTGCTACCCTGCATACTTTTTGCTTCTTTTAAGCTAATGATTCTTTGCCATTGTTTTCTCCACCTAAATTGTATTTTCTAGTGGAGGACCAAGTTTAGGAAGGCCATGAACAAAGCTGATAATGAGTCAACTACGAGGGCAGTAGATTCACTTCTTAATTATGAGGTGAAGTGTTATTGTATCCTTCTTGGATATGTTTCTTCAGTCTATAAATCCTTATCCTAGATTATTTTTTTGGTGGTTGATGTTTTCTCACCTAACGGCTTGTATTTTCAGACAGTCAAATATTTCAACAATGAGGCTTATGAAGTACAGAAGTACGATGAGCTCCTAAAGAGTAAGTTTTTAACTACTAAAGATGAATGGCACATAGCATTTTGTAGTCAACTGTTAAGTGGTTGGGAGAAGGCTTGTTACAGTAGTATTGTTGTCTAATGTATAAAAACAGGTCCATGTGCTGATAGATCTGAATGTCAGCAAATTGAGTGGGGTCTTGCCAGCCATACCACCGTATAGCTTCCTTTTTTGAGTTTTCTGGTTCTTGTGGTTTACTGGAATTTAAGTTTTCCTTTTTTATTTTTAGTTCCAAAAAAAGTAAATCTAGTTGATTCATGAGGGTAATTCATCTGTCAGGGTATGAAGATGCTGCATTAAAAACGCAACGCAGCCTTGCTTTCTTGAACTTTGGCCAGAATGTAATATTTAGTGCAGCTCTATCAGCAGCTATGGTATTGTGCTCCCAGGGGATTATGAATGGCCAGATGACAGTTGGTGATTTGGTAAATTCCTACTTGATATGTGCACTCAGTCAATTTTGTATTCTTGAAAATATGAATCTCATAAATCATCAACGGAATGTAGGTTATGGTAAATGGGCTCCTCTTCCAGCTGTCTCTCCCTCTCAACTTCCTTGGCAGTGTATATCGTGAGACTGTACAAAGTCTTATCGACATGAAGTCCCTGTTTCAGTTATTAGAGGTAGTTAGCAGCTGCTTGTGTTTCTCTATCAGGTTCAGTACAACAACTAATGCTTGCGTTATCAAATACTGTATGGTTTATATGTGACTTCAAAAACCTTGGAGCTCTGCAGGTATATCCTGTATATATGCATTTACTGATAGAAAAAATTAGGGAGTGATTTGCCACTTCCCTTTTTGTTAATGCCACTCCCCTTTGTGTCTTGATTAGATGATTTGTTTTGTGAGAAAAGGGGAGTGGCAAAATCAATTCCCAATTATTGTAAAAAGTTTACTATGAAATATGAATATTTACTTTTATGGTGACGAACAGTATGATGGTTTACACAATGCAAATGATATGTAACATTTTGCTAGGGAGTTTGCCTTCTTTTCTACTTGTGTTGGTCTCGATCTATCAATTCAAAATTTCCAATTAACGCCATCTTTTTTTATCAGAGTTCTCATTTTTATGGATTCACCTTGACCTCTTTTTTCTGGATAGAATTTGGAGGCAAATAAGTGCCTTAGGCAGCTCGGATTTTTTTTTTTTTGGCTGTTTAGCTGTTGTCATTTTGTGCGGGACTATTGTCTTTTTTATGTTGTGTCAAGATCTTTTGTTGTCGAATTTCTAGTGCTTTAAATTTCCTGTCTATACTTCTGTTTAATGCCTAGAAAATAAATTTTGTTGATGGTTACCACAGGTGAAACCTGAAGTTCAAGATGAACCTGATGCAAAGCCTCTGGATCTACATGGTGGCGAGATCAAATTTGACAATGTTCACTTCAGGTTTTCATTTGTGTCTTAGTTTTGCCTTTTTACGTAGAAGGTCGAAACATCTGGTTCCGGGTAGAAAGTGTATGAGGTAGAAACTATAGGGATGCTTAGTTCTAGCAAATTGGACATTTTTACTAATCTGTTGTATTTTGAATCTATATAGCTAAGTCTAAAAAGTATGACAGGCGTGATGATACACCTTTGGTTGATCGTTCTTATCGAACTTTGGGTTTTAATGACCTACTTGTGTGACCTCTACTGGCATTCGGACTGTATAGAACAAATCCACTCTTATATTGTCTTTGTGATATATTTCTGCTGATTTGATCCCTTTGTTTCTCTTTCTCTAGTTATGTGCCGGAAAGAAAGATTCTTGATGGGGTATCTTTTGTTGTGCCTGCTGGAAAAAGTGTTGCTATTGTTGGAACGAGTGGCAGTGGTAAGGCTTCAGATATTCCATGTTTCTTTATATTTTCTGCCCATGTTCCGTACCCAGGCAATGTGATCCGTAAGCAGTTAAAGGTGCCCTCACGCTTATGCACCACAGATTGCTTTTGTACCCAGGGGATGTGGGATTTCACTTCACAGTATTGACATGGGAGATATGCACATGCACTGGAACTTTGTCTTTTCATCACTTAGTATCATCATCCTTGCATCACCAGATGATTTTTTGTGCAGCACCCTTGATTTTAAATTTTGATTTGCTTGCAGGAAAGTCTACCATTCTTAGACTGATGTTCAGATTTTTTGATACCCATTCTGGAAATGTAAGAACTGCTACTATTTGATGTTTTTTCCCAGATAATGCTCCTGATTTTTCATCATCTGGCTAGGTTTTATCTGTTGAGGCCTGTGGTAAATTTGATAATTATAATCTCAAAGCTGGACAAAAGGCCCTTTAGGGGGGAAACCAAAAAAGAGTTAATGAACATTAATTTAGTGTTGGAAGGTTCAGGATTCGAGCTGATCAAGGAGCATATATACTCCTTGTAGTAATCTAACTCACTATCCTACTTAACGCTGCCTATGGCACAAGGGAAAAAGGAATGTGTTTTTGCAATTTGGTCCCTGCATGATTACATATAAAAGTCCGAGGTCTTGCTTCAAATTATGATCAGCTGTATGAAGCTGAAGATCTAGATTAGTTTTCCTATCCTCATGGTGTTGATGGAAAATATAATTCATAGAAGGATAATGGAAGGGAGACACTTGGAATCCTGTGTGAATCTGGAAGGACCACCTTGCAAGGCTAGATACAAACTATCAAAAAATGTGCTCTCTTTTTCTACAACAATTAAACAAAATGAGTTCAGGAGCACTAAAGATATATCTAGTGAGGGATCGGAGTGGTGATTTCTTTTACGCGTCTTTAACTATTGCTACTTGACAGATAAGGGTAGATGGTCAACTTATACGGAATGTAACACTGGAGAGTCTTCGGAAGCCAATTGGTGTTGTTCCACAAGATACTGTAAGTTAACAGAACGTTTTGTTTCGTTAATTTCCTCTTTTCTTTTTCTGGTTATAAAAAGTTACGAAATTCATTAATCAAGCAACTCATTCTGCTTTTGCAGGTACTTTTCAATGACACAATATTTCATAACATTCATTATGGTTGCCTTTCAGCAACAACAGAGGAGGTTTGCATTCAAATTATTATGTCGTAGATTGATTTATGTTTCGTCTACACAGGAGAGCATGTAATGGTAACATAATAATTTTATGGTGGCCTCTAGGTTTATGATGCCGCTCGTCGGGCAGCAATTCATGACACCATCATGAATTTCCCCGAAAAATATTCAACCGTGGTAGGGGAACGTGGTCTGAAGGTGAGAAACCAACTGCTTTCAGTTAGATGATACATACTTCTGTCATCATTGTATTGAGCAGTTTAAATCTCCAGTGTGTGCCCATGTTTAACATGGAATTTGGAACACAGTACATGTCAAAGGGAGTATGCATACCCCACTTAGCAACAGAGTTTGTTCTGACCCCTAAACTGAAGTTTTTGATGAACAGAAACTTAAATGGTAAAGCTCTTTGAGCAGTTTTCCAGAATTAAACATCATGTTGAAGTGACTGTTTGGAAAGTTTGAGAAAATTATCTTTTAAGCATGTAGTTTGGTGAAACCTTTGAGAATTTTGGTTCTTCATGGGAAGATAACAACAGCTCTTAGGAATAGAAATGAAGATTTGGAGAACATATAATAGGGTTAAGTTGGCGATTGTTTATTGTCCAAATTATCTTTAGGCTACAAATTTTTAATTTTTTCAGTGGGTTTTGATAATTTGGCTATGTTTTATATCCTGCAGTTAAGTGGTGGTGAGAAGCAACGTGTGGCACTAGCTCGTGCATTCCTGAAAGCGCCTACCATTCTGTATGTTTATTTTCTTTCATAGCTTTTCCCTGTTTAGGTTTGACTGTTTGAGTAACCGTTCGAGCAATCAAGTACTCCCCTTCAAACACCCCGGTATTAATTTGTACTGTAGCTCATCAGCACACAGCCGTTTGATAACATCTCATGATGAGTAAGTCAGCATATTTGCGTCATCGTCATTAATCAATCCTGAACTTACCACCACTACATTAAACTGGTATTAAGAGACAAGGTTATTCTGGAGAATTGTCCGTAAGTCTTCTCTTGTATCCTTGGCTGAAATGTCTTGTTTGCCGTTTTTCTTAGCATCAAATGTTTTCACTTTTCATATTTGAGTGTGGGCTTATTTTCAATCATCAACAACATAAGCGTGACTAATTTTCCATGCATCACACCCCTATATGCCATGACCATATTTACGTGCACAGATTATTCATGACCCTTAAATCATGAAGTGCAAAAGACCTTTTGGTTATGATTGCTTTTGGATAACTTGTAGCTACTAACTGACTTAGCTTTGCTTTCTGTTCCTGTTTCAGAAATAATTTGTCATGAGATTAGAAAATAGTTTTAAAAATACAAATACACAATTGTATGTACTCTCGGATATTGTTTTCGAGAATTGGAAAACTATTTTTGTTGTCTCATAGGAGTTGGTTGGTTCTTTTTTCACAAAAAAAAAAGAAAAAAAGAAAAGCGCTTTCTTAATAGCTAAGTTTTGAAGTTTTCAGAAAGATATTGTGGAAACTATTTGTGAAACAACCACAAACAGTTTTGAAAATGTTTATGCCTTTCTTCACAGTCTAATCAAATCTTAGGAACAGGGTTGCACTAAGTTGACATGGGTTTGTAGTCACCTTCATGGTCCGTTCCTCTGTGAGGGAGTTGTTTATCTTTCTTGTTTCATTGAGAAAGTCAACAGGATTTTCATTCAATTTTCTCTGTTCAGGCTTTGCGATGAAGCTACCAGCGCTCTTGATAGCACAACGGAAGCAGAGGTACTGAATGCTTTGAAGTCCCTTGCGAGTAACAGAACTTCAGTCTTTGTAGCTCATAGGCTTACGACGGCGATGCAGTGCGATGAGGTATTGCCTTGTTTCTTTCACATTTCTCAAGTTCATAGAGATGGGAATGCACATCAGTTTTGTAGTAATTTGAAAGTGCTTTAAAAAAAGTATTGCCAAATAGTGAAGGAATATTATTGGCTCCAACTTGTTCAAATATTTAATACTTAGGTCTCCCATCTTCTCAAATTCTATCATGTCCTTAGGTATCCATTTTCTCTTATTTTTCCTTAAAAATTTCCTTTTTCCCCATCTCATGCATTTATTTGATTCCGCTTACAAAACAACTCCTGGCTATTTAATAGTTCAGGCATGCAGTTTCCATTTGGCTCTTTTCGGGACCGTCATCTCTGTGCTTATGGATTCTGTATTTCTGATTTATTTTCACCAGATTATAGTTCTCGAGAATGGCAAGGTGGTGGAGCAAGGACCCCATGAAATTCTTTTGTCAAAGGCAGGAAGATATGCCCAGCTTTGGGGACAGCAAAATAATGCTCCTGATGGGGCTGATGTAGCCCTCAAAGTCTAGGCATGGCAGTTTTGTATATTCCACAATTCCCAGAAAATTTCAAATTATATGGTCTTGTAAAATACTGTAGTATCCAAGTTTTTTTTATTTATATAAAATCAGTCCTCAATTATGTATTCCTAATTGATAGTCAGTGTAACTGAAATAAACAACGAAGAGGAAACAATGCCGCATTTTCTGGCCATTGCAATTCTTGATGCGCGCATATTTTAAACGGTGTGTTATGGCGTTTTGGTGGATGCGGAGATTTCTTTCTTCTGTTACGAATGGTGTAGAAGTCAATGTGGTTGGAATCATTGGATCAATAGTGAGGAATGAGTGAATAATTTGATTGGACTAATAGCGAGTGAAATGTTACAACTCTCTGGTCCAGAAAAAATTATTTCGTGCCCTTTGAGACATGTCATGTGGCGTTCTGATTCCAACTTGAAGTTGTCATGTGGCGTTTTGATTCCAACTTGAAGTTTTTGCGGTGCAAGGAGAACCGCCAACGGCTTTCTTCAATCTTCCCCAAGAACAATTCGAATTCGAGAGTCCTGAACTTTTTCCTGCAACGCATCCAACAATGAAATCATATCAGCCGCAAAGATTCGCTCCAACAGTTGCTTTGCCCAGCCTCATGCCTACCGTTATGCCCCCTACTCATCGAGGTCTGCACTTGCAAGAAAAATTGAACAAGAAAGCACGCTCCTAAGCGTTTGCAGGCGGTGTTGGCGCTTGCATCTTTCATATAACCAAACGACTCTTGGTAACAGACATCTCGACTCTTGCGTCAATGAAGAATGTGACATAGATTTTGTAAAAGGTTAGACACTACATACCCACATTTTGTTTTTCAATGGAATGATATAGGATCACTGGTTCTAGAATTTCTTCACATGATCATGTCTCAGAAAGTGTCTCGACATTTCAACCATGACCCATGCTTCTAACTGTAAAAAAATGTTTTATCCACAACTCTATCGCACTGATAGATTGCGTCTGAAGTTTTATATATTTATCGAAGAACTATCATTGTGCGGAATATACTCTACCATAATACGCAACATTCAAGAGACGGTGATATATCTCTAAAAACAAAAATGAAAAACAATTTTACTCACTCCACCAACATGTGAGTAACAAAATCTTCTAATTTGGTTGGTTCAAGTAATAAATTATTTTCTATTCAAAAGACTGAGCTCATTGTTTTGATCAATCAAAGTGGGAAAGTTGATATTTTCCTTGTAAAAGAGGATAAAGAAAGGGGGTAGATGGAATCTGGTCATTAGAGCATCTCCAATCCAACACCCTCTAAATCTCTATTTGAGAGGATCAAATTAATCTATTTTATTTGAAAAGTAGATTTAGAGGATTGTATTATTTATCTCAATTCCAACCCAACACTCTATTTCTCAACTCCTACACATATTTGGAGGAGATCCTCTATTTTTTCCTTCATCCTCTATATTTAGAGGATCAAAGTTCATCCTCCCAAATGGAGGAGAGTTTTAGAGGATGGGTTGGAGAATGTTTTTCCTCCAAAATGAAGAAATGGAGTATGGGTAGGAGATGCTCTTACACCAGGTAAAAAAGCACCTTAATCATTGGGCCAACGCCATTCCCTTTGTTTTTTTTTTATTGGCAGGGTTGAAAATAATACTAAACTATCCCAAAGGAGCCGCTACCAAAAGTACTACTAGTATCTCACATGTAATAATGGGACATGACCTAAAACACCATTCTAGCAAGTTGGTTTGCAACTTTGTTACCCTCCCTAGGAAGCGGGGGTGTTTGGTAGCGGTGCCGAGCGGTTGTTCATCTCAAGAATCGACGACTTCGAGCAATGGACGGTACAAATCTATATGCGCTAAGATTTAATTCGAACCGTTCGTGCCGAAACGAACGGCCGGATGCCGCTCGGCAGGGGGTGCTTGGCAGCATCTCCGGGTCCCCCTCCGCGCGTATGAGAAAAAATAAAAATAAAACTTGGTTACCCTCTCCGCGAGTGTCCACTGGCATCCACGAGAGCTTTGCACTGGCCTGGGCCGGCATGCTATAAAGTGAGTTAGGGATAGATTCCTCATTGATCATTTGCAGTACGTACATCTACAGTCAAGTGTAAGTCAGCTTGAAATTCTCTCATTGCTTTGGTCTCGAATCATTTCAAAGCCCCTTAGAAGACAAGACCCCAAGATTCTGCCTCTGGCTAGGCTGGTGGAGTCTTCTAGTCTTCCTTTTTTAAAAACACCTGATCCAAAACCATCTAGCTAGGCCTGCTGGTTTTCCAAATTTACTTCTGTCTGTGCTGATCAGTTACATTTTACCCCATGCACTCTCTGGAAAATTCAAGAAATAAGTCTCACTTGGCTAGGATTTGAACAAGTCTTATAGCCAGAAAGCTATATATCCACAATTTCAGAGGTGCACTTGACAAGGGTAGAACAAAAATAACTCAAGGCTCAACAGAGATATCATCAAAACTTTCATACTGATTTCTAGATTTCCACAAGTTTCAAAGAGTGACAATGATTAAGACATTAAAAGACTAATTAACTCCTTCGTTGATGTCGAGTGTTAGGTGTTGAGATACAGCCTGCACTCCCTCCGGTCAGTAATATTATTTGTTTGGGGGCCCTGAGCATGATAATTTATCCCCAAAAGTGTTGGTTTCAGAAGATGGAATGTCAAATGTTTTCATTAGTACTCATAGGATAATTAAAAAGAGATGTTTCAAGTAATTCCTCCAGCATTGGCAAATCCGGGGCATATATCATTATCTCTCTCTCTTTTCTTTTTTTTAATCTTAGGCATAGATCATTATCAGTCAATCCCATTACCAAACTCTGGTGATTATTAAGGAGTTTATCATGCATGCAAATCCAAATGAAGCTTTTAAGTATATGTAGAATCTATGTTACAGATTCAATTCCAGCTAGTATTAGAGAAATTGTGGTGAGTAATATAGTCATACATAAGCAGACTTAACAGTAAAAATAAAATTACCACTATTAGAGTGGATCGATCCTTTCGTTTGGGGATGAGTTTTGTTGACCATCTTTCAAGTGGGTAGACAAAATTGAACTCTTGCAAAAGAATCCAAAATTTCGATAGTGCCGTATTTAGAGTGGATGAAGTTCATCCTCTACCACAGCCCTGATGTTTATTTTGGAGTTATTTTTTCCCTTAATTTATAGCTTTATTAATAGTGAAGCACGCATTTCTCTTGATATATACCATATAGCAAAAAAGGTAAACACCAATGTTTTTTGAGAATAAAAGTAATCACCAAAATGAAATTGCGAATGTTACATAAAACTAACAATAGATATCTATGGTTTTTTCCAAAAAAAAAAAAAGATATCTATGGACACTAAATAAGACTGATGATTCAATTATGGTATCCAATGCTTTTTGCAGGACTCCACCACTAAAATGGCACTTGTCTCAGCTATTTCAGGACAGCTAGCAGAAATGATAATAAAAAGAAGTGCTAGATGATAGCAGATAGTTTGGCTAACGTGTGGCTAGGATCCAAGAGGGATGGGTTTTGAATAGAAGTGTGCTCTTTTATCCAAATTCTTGTAATCTTGTTTAGTAGCATAGTAATATTTCTGTGTGTGATGCAGTGCAACCTCCTTTTACGAAACTATTTGTAATGAGAAACAAGAACAATGTTTGAGCCAGAGGTACTCCCTTTTAATTTGAACAAACGAATTTGAAAATTAACCTCGATTTTTCTCTTTTATCCAAATTCTTGTAATCTTGTTTAGTAGCATAGTAATATTTCTGTGTGTGATGCAGTGCAGCCTCCTTTTACAAAACTATTTGTAATGAGAAACAAGAACAATGTTTGAGCCAGAGGTACTCCCTTTTAATTTGAACAAACGAATTTGAAAATTAACCTCAATTTTTCTTTAGTAAAAAACAACCAACCTTGCCCTAAGGCTTACGATGATGAATATAAACAGGGTGAAAGAAACCCTAGATAACTCAAGAAACAATTAGAGCCGCTAATCAAACTCTAATCGAAGAAAATAGGAAAATTACCAAAATAAGAAAAATTCAAATTTGACTAGAAAGTCAAAAGCTAGAAAGAAATATAAGGTTGCCAAAACAGACGGCAACTAAAACGGAATTTCCTATCACAAGATATTAGCAATCTAAATATTGGAGTACTATAAACGGCAAAATATGCCTTTTGGAAGGCTAAATAGCATCGATCGGTCGAAAAGCATCAACCCTAATGTGGTTTGGGCTGTGCTCGATCCAAACGCTCAAAGAACATTGGACGCAACCTGCTCTACATCAGTGTGTTTAAAATATATTTGTTCGGTTTGGGTTTTGAAAAATGTGTTTGGGAATAGAGAAAATTTATTGAAAATCGTGTACAGAAAGAAAAGTTGGGTTTTGAGACCCAAAATGAAAACCAAATGATTCTAAACCAATTACAAAAAAAGAAGAAGAAAAAGAATACATGGATAGCACCTGCCTTCAGAAATGAACCCAACCAACTTCACGACTCCGGATCGAATTAGTCGATGTGCGTCCAAGCTAACCTAAACATTGGTTATCCAAAAAATACTACCTCATATATTGCAATTGTGCACATCCATGTTTAAAGTTGAATTAGAAATGGTTCATTTTTTTTTATATATAACTCGAGGTATCTGGACCAGCTTACACGCACACATCAACTAATCCATCCCACCGGCCAGTACCAATCCGTGATTTTAAAAAATTGTTCATGATTTTTTACCACACGTGTCGATTACCTATATGTGGCAAGAGCGACAACGTTCCAGAAGTATCGACATGGAACTAGATTTTAATAAGCTAGTATATCTTAGTTTAGTTACAGACAGAACCGGCTTTGGCATTACCGATCTCCCTAAAAAGAAAATAAAAACGAATATCTAGAGAGAGAGAGAGATAAGCGAATAAACAATCGCAGAAGCCCATCTCTCGGAAGTGGTAATGAAATCAGAATATTGTACTTCCGATTCTCGATTCGACCCACGAACTGGGTTTGTTTAATTGAGTTTCAGATGGGAACTTTAAACACAGGCACGAGCCTTATGATTCTCTCTTTTCCGAGGAAAACCTTTTAAACAAATTGAGTTTGGCTCAGGAATTGATGTTGAAAAATTTAAGCCCCATTTGCGGTTTCGAAACAAAATTGATGACAGTTCATTGGTCACTGGTGGGATAGGCGGCAGATTCTCTCTCTCTCTCTCTCTCTCTCTCTCTCATGTGATTCATTCAACTAGCTAGAAAGATTATTACTAATATATGTCATCCCATTTGTGTTGATCAGGTGTGAGTAGTCCAAACACTATATATTACTTCTGTGCACGGTCTAAAATAAATTTTTTCTACCATAATACTAGGAACACATCAAAACCTCATTCGAAACCCAAACCGAACAGGCTCTATTCTTCTATGGTGTATAAGCCCAACTAGGTGTACACCGGACTGTGTAGGACCCATCTCGAGGTCCCTGCCGCTATAGGGATCAAATATTTGAATGAATTGAAGAAGCTCTCACTGATATTTAATTAAGTACAACAACCTTTTAAAAGTTATTTTAAACATGTTGAAAGGCATAGTTTTTTTTTTAATGTTGCACGTATAAATGTACTGCTAGACTACTAGCTAGTTTATGAGATTCACTCTTTAGGAGAGAACTGTGGTGATTATACTCCATATATCCAGCAAAGCGCAAGTAATTAAAGGTTGTACCACTCAAATTAAGTTTTATTCACTAATTTCAGATGCAATTCATGATCAATGTCAAATACGTACTTATTTTTTGAATTAAAAGTGATATATTATAAGAGAATGACATATCTCGTAACGCAAGAAATAAATACTTAAAAAATAAAAACATTAGCAGAACGGGGGCCTAACCCAAGAACAATATGTTATATATATACATCAAGAAATAAGCAATAAGCTACTAGTATAAAACAAATGACTTATGAAACAGCTAGACTTTCGTACATACTGAAATCCCGCGTTAATACCATATCTAATTTAGCACATCAAATTTCACTATGTACCTCATCTAAAGAACCCTATGTAGAACTAGGGTTTAAATATCGGCCGATGCCCAATATTTTTTAGTCTTCCAATACTGTTGTACCTTGATCGACACATCGGTAAGATGAAAAATATATCACATGCGTATCGGCCGTTTCCCATCGCTAGTTGGTCTTTTTCCAATTTACAGGCCTGTTCATGATTGTAAGGGCCGACACTCTACCGTGACAGGTGATTTAGGCACTTTAAAAAAAAATACGTCAAAAATGGTTCCTAAAAGTTCACGACTGCTACATTTGATTCTACTGCATACCGTTTGGTACTCCTGATACCGTTACACTATGACCATTACCGTTACATGTGTCCATTTCCGTCGCTTAAAACCTTGCGTATAACATACATCTGATCCGTTTAAGTCAGACCATGATTGTAAGCTCGATAAGCCAAGCTCACTTTTGGTTGGCACTTCCATGCCCAAAACACACAGTTATGTATTTCCCCATTTATCGCGTTGCATTAGTTTCTCTTTTCTTTCTTTTATAGAAAATGAGCTTTGGATTGTGGAAATGAATCGATTTGCTATGTAATGAACGCTGAGTGCAGGAGGTACTAGTCAAGATTTGGAAGCACGCAGAGTTCCATTCAAGCAACCAAGAGAGCTCATGAAGCACCTATCGGGCGACTTTGATGGGATTCAAGCGCAGCATAAATGTCAGACAGTTAGGTCAAGATCGGTACGTACTGATCGCCGTATACATTTGATCACAGAGCTCTTGTTTTCAAATCTCAACCTCTAAGAGTGCAACGTTTTGTGCATCTTGAAGAATCATGAAGGTCTACGGATCCTTGGTGCTAATAGTCATCCTCAAGAGGTTTGCGATTTCAACATTCAATCTCTGAGGAGTGTTATCCAACTTTCGGTTGGATGCGTTTTGTATTTTTGTGGCAATCCTAAGCTCAACGAGCTAGGCTGTTATCCCTCGATGTAACCCTGTCGAGTTATATAAAATGTTTCGTTTGCCGAGCAAAAAAAAAAACATTCAATCTCTGAGTCAAGTCCCTTTCATGGAGTTCTAAAGGCATTTCATCAGGAGGAAGGCTTGAAGATTCAAGATTCGGCAATCATGCAAGCGTGTGATGTACGTGAATTCGGCAGGTAATTCTTTTGACGCGTCGTGAGGGTGTACAGAGTAAAGAATATTTTATAATCACACAATATCCTAGTGCATGATTTATTTCCGTGATTTTACCCATTTAGGGATTTTCACTATAATCGTTGTGTTGATAGTGGATTTTTGTTTCCGTTGTGTGATTGGTTCTAGCATGAGCAAACCGTATTCCTAATACTGTATTATTTTAGGAATTTCAATGATAAGTATGAATGCTATTTCCGGATACAATCATACAACATGAAGTTCCAATCCAAAATTCTAGCCCAAATATCGCAGTGAAGCAAAAATAAATAAAAAAGGAAAGAGATTAATGTCAATTCAATTGCAAGAGAGAGATACTACCGTCGTCTTGTCCTAGTATGGAGGGGGGAAAGATGTGCGGAAATCTAAAACATTGCGGAAGAGAACTATGTATTCGTGGCTACCAAACACGAGAGAAGGTTTTTTTTTTTTTTTTTCCCCTCGCGAAAAGTCATCAGTAGCGTTAATTAGGTTTGAACCTCAGTAAATGCATAGGGATACGCGGTGCCAACTAACCATCTCTTCACCGAGAACCAAAGATGATCAGAAAATTTTCTTTTCCTCCACGAGTTCCAAACCTGCCAACAAAGTTCCAAAATCATGCAGTATCCCAAATTCACAAACAGTTATAAATGAAAGAACAAGGTAGACCAAATACCTTAGAGATTTATCAATTTGCTTTGTGTTTAACATACCAAGTTTTCCGAACTCGAAGATGTGCTAAATCAGCTCCCCTATTTTTTTTTTTTTGAACCAATACTCAGAGACTTTGATTACTCAAAATCCGCCCAAAGGGCTACAAACCCCAAACCGGAGCCCGTCGATGGGAACAAACCCACGATAATCGGGTTATCCAAATGGCTTGGAAAGGAATCCACCGAGTACAGAAGAACGCTACCCACAGAGGGTAGCAGAACCGGTTCCACGCAGGGAACGAAGATACCCACAGAGGGTAAGAAGAGTTCCACACAGGGAACAAAAGCTAAACAAACTAAAAAAGAAATTAAAACAGAAAGAAATAAAAAACTCCGGTCACCGTCAATATTGCCGGAAGCGCCGCCACGGATCCAGCAACTTATTCGCCGGAGGAAGAGCCGAGCCACCCTTGCTACATCACAGCGCCCAATCAGACCTGAACCTGAGCCACAACGAAGGAGGCGGAAGAGGGGAGGAGGGTGAGAGAGGGGAGGGTGGCGGAGGGTGGGTCTGAGGCGGAGGAAAACAAGCGGGGGAAGCGGAGGGAGATGGATCTTGAACGGAGCAGTGGAGAGCGGCAGAGGTGAGAGTCTAGAGGAGGCGGCATGATGGAGGAGGGTGGTCGGCAGGAGGAGGGAGGGGGAGGTGGTGGTGGGAGGCGGCAGCCCCACCCCCCCAAAGGGAAACCCTATCTGAGAAAAGTTTAGAGAGAGAAAGAAGAGAGAAGGGAGAGCTGTTTGGCAGTCTCTGAATAAAAAAAAAAAAATAAAAAAAATAATCAGCTCCCCTATTGTCCACATACAAACACACAATGTGTTAACTGAGAAGCCAAGAGTTCTAGATCAACCAAATGAATTACAGTAATTGTCTTCAACAAGCAGGAGTAGCTAGTAAGAACCAAAGCCAGGGTAGAATCCGTTTACCTGTGTTGCGTCGAGGGAATATAAAGAAGTTGATCCGTTGCTAAATGTTACCTAATAAATGTACGATACCATTCGAAATTGGGAAGCCAAGATATACGGTTGAAAGAGAGAAAGAAAAAAAAAAGGCATCAAATTTCCCTTCAAATGAAGAACTGGATGTATTTTCAAGATTGGTTAAGAACCTCATTCTCTTATACATCGAAATTTGCAACAATACAACGAAGGATCAAAATCTCCAATGGAAACATCAACATATGAGAACTTGAATTGTAGAATTGCTCAATGTGATGAAAGAAGAGGGGTTAAATGCATAAACTCGTAATTTTAAAAAGGGAGAAAATCCTCATAAGGAGTAACAGAAGAAAGAGACCTCTGAGATTAGATCAAGTTGCAGAATTTTTCAAGTTTTTACATCCATAAAATTAAAACATGCAACTAGTACATTACTACCATAAGGGTAAATAGAATCAAATATAATAGAGAAAAACTGGGAATTAAAAAAAATTCTATAAGTACATACTTGAATGATTGCTCTAAATTATATGAGGCCCTAATTAATAGAAGAAATTAACAAATTAAGAGAATGATAAAAGGGAGCTCCCTTCAGTCCAAGCACAGAGAAGAAAGGATGAAATTCATCTCCCGCATCATTCACGCATTCACAATAGCATGAACTACTCCGGTCTATTGTGTTTGAATGAATGAGTCAGCAGATGAGTTCAAATCCTTCACCCACCCATGAGTGGACTGAAGGAAGCTCACTTGTATCATTTACGAAAGTATGTTACGAAATTCCAACTAATTGTCATATAGCATGATTCATGAAAGAGGGAAGAACAAGAATAATCACATAGAAACTAATTGAATTGCAAATAGAAAACTTATGAATTAAAGACGATCTCATAATATTGACACTTCTCTTTTTTTCAGGAATTCATAACAAAACGAAAAGGAAAGACAATAGCACCATGGACGAGGTATATATATAAAGTATAAACATAACACTCCCTATGTGTTCTAATTTAGGATAATTAGCATATATAGCATTATGTCACGATTTAAAGATACTGATAATGATAAGTTTTTGCTTCTACTTTGAGTCCATCTTTAAAACAAAAAAAAAGAAGCCAAAATAGATTACCTTTCAGTCTTATAGAAATCGACAATGTTCATTGAACTATCATAAATGGGTGATCAGACGTTCCGATTGGAGGCCGAATACTTGAGTGAATTTGAAATGACATCGGAGAAGGCAATCTTAAAACTATCTAAAAGGAGTCCATACTATCTTCGTAACGCCTAATCCTATAAGCTTTATGGAAGCTCAATGCTTTCAAAGCACAAGAAGATTACTATCTTTCAATTCTGTAAAGTTTTCTTGCCTTAATAGACAAATTTGTGATGATTGGTTACTTAACTCTAGAGTTTTTAGGATAAATAATGGCTGACTTGTATAGCCTTATTGTTCAGGGGGATGCCCCGTTGTTTTTGTAGTTGCCGTGTTTTTGGTGAAATAAAATTACTTACCAAAAAAAAAGAAAGATTGCTTCTCCCAAGCCTAGTTGTGTTTGGATCATCAATTCATAGATGATTAATGGATCATAAATTTATTCTAATTAAAGAGGGGGAAATGGAAAAAGATAATTGTATAGAAATATTTCTAAGAAAACGTATAAGCTAAATTTGATTCGTTTCCATTTCCGTTGGTTAATCAACCAACAAAATTCTCGATCCAAACATAGCCTAAAGAGGAAAGCTCTTTCATAAACCCTAACCCTACCGATCTATTAATCTTAAAAACTGAAGTTACACAGAATACGACAAGCATTTAAATACCACTAAGTTTAAGTACAGATTAAATCATACTATATATGATCATGATATATTAATTGCTTTTGAGATCCAGCACTGGCATTACTAGGAGACAATCGAGCTTGATTAATTAATTAATTCATTCATCACTTAGAGACTAAATGAAGAGATTAAGAGATCAAGCCACAACAGGCAACATTAAAAGCATAGATATTTAATTAGCTCTTAATGAAAAACATAAATATAAATTAACAGATTAAGATGTGAATATGCATTTGAAAGTTAAAACCCACAAATGAGATGATCATTAATTTGAGCTCACCAATGGCTGGGGCAGTATTGATGGTTCTGTTCATCTTCACGAAACCCTAATTTCCAATGAGTCAAAATAGAACTAAACCTGCACTGTTGACAGCAGGAAAGCCCAAGAAAGTGAAAATACCTATATATCCCCATGTTTTGAAAAAAAGGAAAGTAAAGTCTTGAAAATCAAATAAAATCAAGAACACTGTAGTAACACAAGCAGCAAAAACTCAAAAATTGGAATCCAAAACTGCAAAAAAAAATTAAAAAAAAAAGGGTAAAAAAAGAAAAGAAAAAGAAGAGGAGGAGAGAAA
Organism: Rhododendron henanense subsp. lingbaoense; assembly: GCA_020567845.1. NCBI lineage: Eukaryota > Viridiplantae > Streptophyta > Magnoliopsida > Ericales > Ericaceae > Rhododendron > Rhododendron henanense. The sequence goes on from CM036312.1 coordinate 5,838,020, forward strand.
ACGGCACAAATCAAGGAAGTTTGGGATTTGAACAGGCAGAGGGAGAGGGAGTAGTCGCTGTCTTCGTTACAGTCAGAGAAAGGAAAGAGACTAGCACAAACTGGAGAGAGAGAGAGAGAGAGAGAGAGAGAGAGAGGGAGGGAGGGAGTGGGGGTTTTCTTTGTTTTGCTTTTCTAGCTCTGAAGAAGTTTCAGGAGATGACGACGAGTTGTAAGACGCCAAGGAATGTGCATTTATAGGCATATGATAGACCTCTCTCTCTCTCTCTCTCTCTCTCTCTCGCTCCCCCCCGCCCCCCTGGTCTATACATCTAGTCATCTAGATTTAGGGACCTTTTAACTTTTCTACATGAGGTCAAAAAACAACAGCATGAGATAAATATATAAAGAACACGAGGAGGGGGTAGGGTTATCTTCCACGATTACTAGCATTATCTGCCCTTTGATTCTCTCTCTCTCTCTCTCTCTCTCTCTCTCTCTCTCTCTCTCTCTCTCTCTCTCTCTCTCTCTCTCTCTCTCTCTCTCTCTCTCCTGGCAACTGCTGTAGTAGACAAACACTGTCTAGCCTTTACCTTTCCACCAGTCTTTTTAGAACCACTACATGTTTTTTTTTTTTCCTCCAAAAAACCTGCTCCATTTAGGAAAATGATATTGGTACTTCAAAAATTAAAAAAACACACTCCAAAATCAGTGTAATTTCAAAGTCACTTTCCTTTATTTTTTAGAGTGCCTCCATCAATTTTTGGAGTGTTAATATCATTTTTCCTAATTTATTGGTCTCTTTTGAGAATTTCAACTTATTAAGAAAATATCATCATTGTACATGTCATTTTTTTTCTCTCTTTTTACTTTTCAAAATATCATCATTGCATGTACTTACTGTCAAAAAGTAAGGAGAAAAGAGTAAACTTGTCACTTTTTGCCCATTACTTTTTAAATGGAGTAATATTTTTAGGACACTAAAAAGTGCTAACTAGGACCAAAAATTTGAGATGGAAGAAGTACTACTTTTAAAGAAGTTATGTGGATTATCACTAATTTATTATTCTTAACGACAGTAGGTACGTATTATTCGTGTTACGTGAATTTCTTAAGTCTTTTATCAAAATTTTAAGACTAATTATTTGTTTCGATGGAAGAAATTAAAAAATAAAAATATGATTCGAAACTGAAAAAAATTCATATAAAATGACTGTGAAGACATCAAAGTCATATCTTTCAAACTTTTTTTAGTCATTTAACAATCTTTTTTTTATTAATTTATGGTTACTCTGTACATTCAGGTCGTCAAGATGAATGACTAATTTAAAATTTTTGATGCAGACCTAACAAAAAATTAGATAAGACGAGTCACGACCCTAAAGACAATGACTCATATTTAGGCCAAACGGCTCCAAGAGTATAGGGCTAATAATGGGAATTTTGCATATTTATCTATGAAAATGCTACAACACCTATTTTGGTGTGTTTCATATGCACCTCCTTGAATCGCTTTGAATTTAGGACATTACGTATAGAAAATCATACTCCTTTGGACAAAATTCATAAGTTTTGGAGTATAAAGATTCATAACATTTGCATAGGGTAATTGGGGAAACTCAGGCTGCGTTCATCGGGGGAAAACAGATTCTTGATGGGGTATTAATAGCTAATGAAGTCATTGATTATTGGAAGAATAAATTTCATGGTGGTCTTTTACTAAAACTTGATTTTGAAAGGGCCTACGACTGTGTGAATTGGGGATTTCTGATTGATATGCTCACAAAGGTGGGGTGCGGGAATAAGTGGTGTCAATGGGTAAAGGAATGTATTTCGCCTGTGTCGATGACAATTCTGATCAATGGATCTCCTACAAAAGAGTTTAAAACTTATAAAGGTTTTAGACAAGGTGACCCATTATCCCCCTTCCTATTCAATTTGGTCGTGGAAGCCTTAAACATTTTGCTGGAAAGAGCTCGATCAGTTGGGTTAATTAATGGAGTCAAGGTAGGAGCAAATGGGGAGGTTATTTCTCATCTCCAATTTGCGGATGACACACTTACTTTTTGCCAAAATAAGCTGGAGGAAATGGTAGCTTTGAAAAGGATTCTCAGAATTTTTCAACTCATGTCTGGTCTGAAAATTAATTTCTCAAAGAGTGTGTTATGTGGGGTTAAATGTCAAGTTCAAGAGGTGGAAATATTAGCTCAAGTGATGGGGTGTCGAGTTGGGTCCCTTCCTTTGAATTACCTTGGTCTCCCACTAGGTGCGAATCCTAAGAAAATTCAAACTTGGCAACCTGTGATAGATAGAGTGGAGAAAAGATTGGCAGTTTGGAAAAGAAGATTTATCTCCTCTGGCGGTAAATTGACTCTTATCAATTCCAATACTAACAATCTTCCTATCTACTTCATGTCTATCTTTAAAATGCCAATTTTTGTTGCAAGGAAATTTGAAAGATTACAAAGGCAGTTTTTTTTGGGGGGATTCTATAGATAAGAAAAAACTTCACTTGGTGAAATGGGAAGCAATAACAAAGAGCAAAGAGTATGGAGGGCTGGGGTGAAAAGATTGATCGAACAAAATCATTCTTTGTTAGCAAAGTGGTGGTGGTGATTCAGTAGAGAAAAGGACTCTTTGTGGGCTAAAGTGGTCTGTAAGAAGTATGGATTATCACACCAAGACTGGCTCCCCAAATTACCATCCTTAGGCCTTGCATCTGTTATTTGGAAAGATATCTGTGCAATTGGAAATTCGAAAATGAGGTGGGGATCATAATTCAGGCAAACTTCAGAATTCAAGTTTATGCAGAGGATAATACGTTGTTCTGGAAGCACAAATGGTTGGGGGATCAAACGTTGCAAGAGGAATATCCAAGACTGTACATGGCATCTACGCAACAAGAGCAACTAGTGTGTAATATGATCAATAATGACGCAAACGGGGACTGGAATCTGACCTTTCGGCGGGAAATTTTTCAGCGGGAAAGAGCTCAGTTTATTGAATTACGTGTGAGATTACAGAATGTGGTCCTGGATTCGTCAAAAATGGATACTATGTTTTGGATTGGCAACTCAAATAATTTGTTCTCAGTTAAGTCTGTGTGTGATTTATGGGAGGCTTTTGCTTTTACTCCCAATACCGGACTTCAATCTTTGTGGAGAAATCTTAGTCCTCCGAAGGTTGAGATTTTCGTATGGATGGCGTGTCAAAACAGAATTGCGACGAGGTTGGTCTTGAACAGCAGGAATATTATTTTGGGAATGGATGAACAAGGTTTGGCATGCCCTTTTTGCCTTCAGGAGAGGAAACGCCAGAGCATCTATTGATAACATGCCCATTTTCTAGCCAAATTTGGTTGAAGATGGCAGAGTGGTGGAACATTGATTGGACGTGATTCCTCCGAATCTACTGGGATTATCCTCTTGGTGGTTTTCCTTCCGGTTCAAAAATCTGGAGAATTTTTTTTGGGAGTGTTGTTTTTACGCTACTTTGTGGTCTATTTGTATTGCAAGAAATAATGCTATCTTCAACAACAAAGTTGCTGATCCCCACCAATTGGTTGATTTAACAAAACAAGGGCAGCCTTGTGGATCAAAGCCAAATTTGATGTTAAGGTGTATACGGTGGAAGATTTTAAAAGGAATCTTGATGGTATTAGAAGGCTCACGATTTAGGTGTACCCTTGGGTGTTTTTTTTGATGTAATTTTGCTTCAATTTTGTTTTTCCTTGGGGTCGTGGTGAACTTTCTGGTTCTCCCTTCCCTTTTACTCGATGTACCCTTTCGAGTTTAATAAAAAAAATTCTTTTGCCGAGCAAAAAAAAAAACATTTGCATAGAAAAATATAGTAACACATTCAGTGACGGATCCAGAAATATAGCTTAGTGGGGGCACCTGTTAATCATAATGGTGAAAATTTATTTTTTTTAGTCAGCCGCAGCAAGATTGTACAAAATTAAGGCATGCATAAATAACTACAAAAGTTTATAACGTGTATTTTAAGTTAAATTAGATAAAAATGAGCACAAAATCCTAAACAAAATTTTTAAAGTATATTTTAAATGAAAATCGACAAGTTTTAGAATGGTTGGCTAGTTTTGTTAATGATTTTAATTTACGTAAAATATTTCTCTCAGACGGTTAAAAATAAAGAAAATAAAAAAAAGAATAGCTCCAAATAGACAAACAACTTGTAAAACAAGTAAAAATGCACCATATGATGAAATTCAGGTATAAAACTAATTTTATATGTGTATTTTTGAGATATATGGAAGTATGTGTGCTTATATATTAGTAGCATATTTTCAAAATTATGCTAATTTATACAAAAATATAAAAAAATTATTTTAATTTCGAATGGGAGCACGTGTTCGAGTGAGGGCATGTGCCCCCACGTGTCCCTATGTAAAACCATCCCTGAACACATTTGTTTAAAAATTCATGCCATCAAGACAATAATGCATATCATAAAAATTGTATGAATTCAAACTAATCTTATTTATTCATGTCATAATGAATTGATATACAAATCAAAGCTATGAATTTAAGATTGATCTCATGAACTTTCAAACAAAAAATGTTATCATTAACAAAAATATTGTCATTCAAGGGGTACTGCATATCTCCTTTGTATTCAAATAGAGGTGTGTATCATAGTATTTCTCTTTTTATATTGCAAAATTGTTTTCCTATTTACGTGATTTATGACAAAAAAAATTCACTCATAAAATTATAAATGATCGATGGGGGAAAAACTCCGAAAAAGTGCACAAATAAATCCCCTTAATAATACCTGTTAAACTGGTACAACATGATCAATGGACTAAATACCCCCAAATTAAATATGATTAACCAAAAACTCGAAGACATGCTGTTTTAAATTAATTATTACGTGCATGGTTGTCAAAAAAATCAAAACTAAAATAATACGCATGTCTTAATCTAGGGTGGTCATGACAATTAAGCAAGTTTTTTATTTTATTTTTTGTCAAGCGGTAGGAGAATACATGAAACTAGAAATAACTCCACAATCACTATTTAGTCCAACGCAACTACTGGCGTCTTTAGGGAGACAGTCTCAAACAATTTCACAATTATCACTATAAGACCAACCCAATACAAGTCTAATTAGGGGGAGAAACAATCCCATAAAATATAAAGAGAAGAATTAATTTGAAGTACTCCTGACCACCTGATGAGATGCAAGAGTCCTGACCAACAAGTTGAATTGGTCGTAAGAGACATATTCATAACCTCAGACACATAATGCATACTTGCAAGGGCAAGTAAGACCGTGAAAGCGTCTAATTTTGAAAACTTTCAAACTACTATTTAAATCAGCGAGAATGAAGATTGAGAGCACAAATGGCATAAAGCGATGATTAATGAGTGCACGTGGAAGGTATGTTTGAAGGATTATATGACTAAGTTCACGAGTATATACAAGTACTAGGTCTTTCATTAATGGACCAGATTCGGATTGAATTTGACAGGATTCAAATCGAATCAAAGATTTGAATCCGACTTTCGGAAATCCGTCCAAGTCCATTCGGATCCAAATTCTAAGAATCGGATATCCTTTCGATTCGTTTAACTTAATAAAAAATTAGGCATAGAAAACAAAAATCCATCACTTGAAATGTTGGGATTACATCTGACAATGTAAGACCGGAAAAAAACCAACTGTACAATTATCGAATCGGATTCATAAATGTGAAAAGACACAAATGTCCGGTTAATTAATTAGACTAATTATTACACAAGAGTGCACTATTCTTTTTCTTTTTTTTACAAAAAAATTGGTCGTTTATTCGTAACATTAGAATATCTATATTATAAAACAAAACGGTTTTTGTTAAAAATGTCTAGGCATATAAACGAAAACAACTTCTATAGCCGTTAGATCACTTCCTTTAAAATTTATGATCGTACGATTAGGAAAAAATAAAAAAGAAATACTTAATCTCACATTTTTCTACCAAATCTCAATCTCTCTCTTAAATTGGTTCTGATACTTTGTGAAAATGGAAAAATGAATTTGGAGGCAAATGTGTTTATGCACAGGAATTACTAAGAGATATAAAACTTATGTTGAAAGTGCCTTTAGGCATGGGTAATTTGCTAGTCTATATTATAAAACAGAGCGATTTTTGTCTACCCATACAAACAAAAGCACGTCTCCAGCCGTCGGGTCGAAATTCCAATAGGTTACAACCATTGGATTGAATCATTGATTCCAACCTGCTGACAAGTCTCACGTCTCTCTACCCGTTTCTGTAATCCAACCTGTTTTCAATAGGTTATAGTTGTTTCTGTCTTTCTCTCTCTTCTCTCCTCTCTCCCTCCATAGTTACGGTCTCTCTCTCTCTCTCTCTCTCAGAACCCACTCCTCGGCGCACAACGAAACACTCAGCGCCCACCGACTCATCCGACGTTTCGGGTTGGAGCCCCCCCTCAATTCGTCGCCGTTTGATCGCCTCAATCTCTGTACAGATCTTCTCCATATCCACGAAAAAATCCATTTGGTTCTCTCTCTATGGTAAGAATCCCCCTATCCTCAATTTCGCATTGGGTTTTCCTAAATTGCCATTTAATCTTCAAAACAAAGAAAAAACTTAAAGGAAAAAAATACGATTACCAGGCTTGGTGTTTAAATTGATGTTTAATCCACGAAAATTTTTAGTGTATTGAAGTTTCAACCTTTGATTGTTGTATTGAAGTGTTAGTTAGTGTATTGAAGTTTTAGCCTTTGATTGGTGTATTGATGTGTTAATTCTAGAGGTTCAATAAAACGTTTACCAGGCTTGGAGTATATGGGTTCTTCATGTCATGGTCTGTGTATAGCCAATTTCTGTACGTAACTTGGTAGTATATGGGCTCTTAATGTCTAAATCTTGACAAAAAACTTTCAGTTCTTCATGTCGTGGCCTCTTGGTTTATACTTTCAGTTCCAAAAACGTGTCGCGTCGTGCCTTTAGAATGCGTTGCGCCGTGCAAAGGTACAGGCATCCGCTAGTCAACAACGAGGAAGGGCATTGCAAAATTTGGGCCACTTCCAACCAAACATTACAATCTATCATAAAACGAGTACGTCTAGCTAAATGATGCGCTACCAATTTCCAACTCACCGAGCAATGCTGGACTCAATCCTATCAAAACGAGGAATATTCGGTTTGGATTTTGAGAGTAATGAGTAAAGAGAGATCGATAGAGAAAATTTATTGAAAGCCGTGCCCATTATTTTTTTTTACCCCAAAACGAACAAGGAAATCGACTCAATGACTTCTGGAGAATCACCTTCCATCACTATCTCAAGACAATTCAAAGATTTTGCCAACCCAATATATAGCCTCTCTTGCTGCGAAGCTTCGCACCCAGAGAAGGGTTGCCTAGAACTTGCATTCTTTTGGACATGGCTCCCACATACTGACCAAGTTCATCAAGATCAAACTGGTCAAACATCTCAGATCTTGTTTGAATCGGGTTTTACCAAATCGGTTTGTCATCAAAAGACTAAAAACACTCCCACATATATCCCATTTAATTTAGCACCTCTTAATTGATTTTTTATTTTTTTTTGATTCGCGAAGCCATAACTTCATTTAATAAAGGCTTCCGGCATCTACAAGATTTTCGTTCAAATACAGAGATAAGGCAGAAGCCAGACCGGGGAAGCTAAAGATAGACAATAAGCGCAAAGCAGCAAAACGAGCGTTAAGTGTCCCAAAACGAGCACAAAGCTCTCTTTGTGTCACTGCCCAGGCAGACCGATCCGAGGCCGGCGTAGAGAAGATAGGATATCAGGCAATGAGATGCCTCCGGATGGAAGAAGTCTGAATCAGAGACCGCAACCAACGCCGATGGAAATGATCAGACAGGCAGGCAATCAAGCAATTGGTTAACCCATTTTTTTCCCCACATGTATGTAGTTCTATTGGAGACTTAGGAGTATAATTTAACCTCGCATAATAATGGTGTTTTCCCCACTTTCTGTAAAAATGTGGAATAGTGTTTTATTATTATATGATATAGTTCAACACCCGACAAACTCACCAATTCACGCCCTCTCTCTCTCTCTCTCTAGATCATAATTAACATGTTTGGTTTCATTCTGTTCAGTGTACATGCCACTTGGTCATGTTTCTTTAATCAATCAAAATGATGGGAGAGACCTTCTAGGGTTGGAAACTTGGAACAAAGCTAGCTTCATGGTTTATTGTAAGCAACTTGACCACTCGCGCAAAGTTGAAACACGATGCCATCGACAAAGCTCAATAGAAAATACGAATTCATGTAACTGATTCCAATTGATTGGGACTTAAGATTTGGTTTGGTTTGGAACCTAACCATTCGCGCCATTTCAATGACAGGAACCTTGAGGAGGAATGAGGTTGTGATATCTTATTTTCGAGATTCATGCATTTGGAATAAATTGGAGGAGGAATTTATGGCTCAATCTAGTAAAACTGAGAAGTTTTTTTTTTTGCTCGGCAAGTAAAACTGAGAAGTTGACTCTCATAAAATTTCAAAACAAATAGTTTCCATATAAAAATTACTGATTGATCCAAATATGGGATGAATTTACTCCAAATATTGGATAAATAGAAATTTGATTCTTGGTGATTTAATTCACATTGCTGCCGATAAAATAAAAAAAAAATCACATTGCTACCCAAGATTACGGACATCTAAACAAAGCCTGAAATCAACCAACTGGGGTTAACTCTATCGGTCAGGACTCTTGCATAGTTGCATCTCACTAGGAGGTCAAGAGTTCGAATCTCCTCACCTGCGTGTGGGTGTTCTTCTCTTAGATGGGGTCTTCCATTCTTTCTTTGTTAATTTGTTTCTACCCTATAGGAGGTCAGGAGCTTGGTTGTATTGTAGATTCTCGCAATTGATGTAATGTCTCGGGTTTTTACTTTGTACTTCATATATGATGTAAACAATCTCTTTTATCGATTGAAAAAAAAAAGAGCCTGAAATTCATCCTTTGCATACAAGTACAAGTTGTTGTCTAGCTTTCTTTTCCTAATTTCCATGGGCTTAATTGTTAATTATGTGTACTTCATCTCTGACTTAATTAATGATCATAATTATAACTTCTGCCTAGGTTTCCTTTTTACTTTGATGTAAAGTTGTTTTCTAATCAGAATCTTCGGGTCTCAAAAGCACATTTAAAACTTGCTCCTTGTTTTGAGTTTTTGAAGTTCTCTTTAACAAACACAAGACGGCTTGCTAGTTTTATGATTCATCATACCATCAAGAATGGATCCTTAATTTCATGTGATTTTCTATCCTTTCAAATAATTGATCATCATTACAGAAAAATAAATAGAACCCGCTAATTCGGTTCGGTTCGGTAATCTCTATTTTGTCTATTTTGAAGGTCTCGATGTGTTTACGTACGTTCATGCAAAAATCAAGTTACTCAATTTGATACAGATAACTATCTAATCAACAGATCATATTTGTCTACAAAATTTAAAACGAAGAATCAGACATCTAAATGTCCGATTCACTTCAAGTTGTTTAATTTCATTCTCTTCTGAAAATTTTGATTAGACAAAACACATACAGATGTTCAATTAAAATGAATTGGATCGTCAAAAAATGGTTGTGTGGATTCCTAACGTACACATGCCGATGTTCAATTAAACACATGCCGATCTTAATTAATGCTCATGAAGCATGTCATTAACAAAACAATTTGCTATTCAAAAAAAAAAAAAAAAAACCAATTTTGAACACTAAATTATATTAATACCATACAAGCTTGATTTATCAAGGTGTTATAAGCGCACACAATTGTGAACTAATTATCATTTGTATGGTTAATTTGGAGGTTTCTCTTGTGCATGCATAACCCCTCTTGTTTTCGTGCTAGCCGGCCAAAAAAGGGTGATTAATGAGGGGTGACCAAGCGTAACAACCTTCTTTAAAGTATGATCACCATAGATCCATATAGGGACACCAAACCCCGCAACGGACAGCAGAAAAGACCAAAGAACCATATAGCTTCTACCACACCACACACAAAGCTAGCTAGTGGAGCACAGCCGTGCTTCGCAGGAGGCCTAAAGTTTTAGATGGCGACGATCCATCGCATGACTCGAATGCTGGTTATATATTACTAACACAAATGGAGAAGCACGTCATGTGTTGATGTCTTGTTGCTAGTGTGCACATTGCCAACACAAATGCTCCAAATGATGCCATATATACCCTTTCCGATTTCTTTTTGCAAATTTAATACATCATGATATAAAGTTTCTTTATCTGCGTAGCTAGCTGCACCCCATGTTTGTTTGTCTGGAAAAGATACGACTTCCGGATTGCTTCCGAGAATCTACACAATGGTCTATTCAGCTTAAAAAGTTAATTTGGTTAAAAATTAAAACTAGGGAAAGCAATAAAGAATTCTTTGGCACATGAAGAATTCTACTGTTTGTGGGGGGGAGAGGAACAGTAGAATTTGTCAACGTGTAGAAAATTTTCTTCGTTACAACTGTTTATTATTAGGTGACATTCGTGGTTGTATTAGCTCCTGGAAAAGGGTTAAACCTTCCGGCAGGGACGGATCTAGGAATATAACCTAGTGGGAGCACCTTGTTAATTATAATGGCGAAAGTTTTTTTTTTTTTTAGTCAACCACAGTAAGATCGTACAAAATTAAGGCATGGATTACTAACTACAAAAGTTTATAACGCGTACTTAGTTAAATTAGGTAAAAATGAACAACATCGACAAGTTTTAGAATGATTGAAATAGTTTAGTTAATAACTTTATTGTAAAATATTTCTTCCAGACGGTTAAAAATAAAGATAATCAAAAAAGAATAGTTTCAAATAGACAAACAGCTCATAAAGCAACAAGTATAATGCACCATATGATGAAATTCAACCATAAAACTAATTCTATATGTGTATTTTTGAGATATATGCAAGTGTGTATATTTATCTATAAGCACATTTTCATAATTATGCTAATTTATACAAAAATATTTTAATTTCGAGTAGGGGCATGCACGTGCCCCATGTAGATCCGTCCCCGCCTTCCAGTCAGAATTTAGGCATTGCTTCCTCTTGGAGAGTTCACAAGAGGATTTTGACCCCTAATTGTTTTGGGGATTGTTCTTTCTTCTGTTTGAAGTTTGTTGTGTCAGTTTGTACAAAGGGCTAGTCCCATGAGATCTTTTGTTGCGTTGCGTTGCGTGGTGCTTTAATAAGACTATAAGTTAAAAATAATTAAAAGAATTCTTTGTAATTATATCCAAACGCATAGAAGGGAGATAGAAAGCGCTAGGAAACGATCAAGTCATAACGTGGTGGCTGTAGTGGTTTGTGCTTGAGTACGTCTTACTTCTAGGGTGGCCAGGTTTGAGTGTTGTAGTCAATTCTTATACTTATGGGAAAAAAAAGTCTAGTTCTAAAAATTCAGGGGGGAAGAGGATAAATGTAAATGTTTATATATGGGTAAAACGGAGGACTCGTATTTTTTTTTTTGATCGGCAAAAGATGAATTTTATTAAAATGGGGAAAGGGGAAAGGGGTCCAACAAAGAGTTGGAATATACATCTGAACGGCAAAGCCCAAAACTCCCAAAGGTCTATAAGGGTCCACAAGAATAAAACATTACAGCTCAACCCTATACCTAAATAAAATACATTGAAAGCCCAAACACCTAAATCCGATCCAACCAAAGATCGGCCCACCCAAACCAGCACCCAAACCCTACCCACTTCAATCTCCACCGCCGCACAAACCACCGAAAAAAACCAACCTCGCCGTTAAGCCAAGCCGGCCACTCCCAGATGTAGAGGCCGGCGGCGGTAACCGGCCTACGACAGTGAAAATCAAAGCAGATAAGGCATGGGTGAAACCAGCCACCACCAACAGCTACAAAACACCCCTGTCTTCGATGACCACCAGCAATAGCATACCCAGAAGTGACGAACTGTTGGCCCCGCGCCCGGATGAGAACTCGTAGCAGCCGCCGACCGGACTTCAGCACTCAAAACGGCTAGAGCAACCCAACCATAGGAGCCACACCCACCTCACCATCACCGGAATAGACCACCACCGAACAACCACCGCCATCTTCACCGATCTTTTTGAAAATGAGGAAACCTGCAAAACAAAGTTAGGAAAAAACCTACGGGACACCACCTCGTCACCGCTCGCCACCAACACCTCCAAACCTAGATCTGCACCACCCCAACGCCCTCCACGGAGGACTCGTATTTGACCTACATAGGATGTTACGTTTTAGTGTTAGGACTTTATTTCATCGCTTTCGGAAGTTCAAAACCATTTTAGTAGAACTGAAATTCATTTCCCTATTGGTGGTTAATTTCATTATTTGCGTAGCAGAGTTTAACCACCAAATTCGGCGGACCGTGAAATCATGGATGGTTTTGCCCATGCTTAGGCTTATTTTGCTTGGGTTTGTTTTATAACATTTGAAAATTTTGAGTGAGATATTTTTGGAAGGTGGGGAGTTGGATCTTTTTAGTTTATGTTTGTTTGCTTTGTTTACCCTATATTTTTTGCAATTGTAAATTAGTTTATTTACACTTAAAATTTCAAATTCACAAAAGTAGTTGCCACAGATTTTTGAGAACCAAATTCGACTCCGTTTATTACGAAAAAATTTGTTCCAGGAATGCATATCAATCAAAGGTTTGGTTTCCATTTCCAAATTATCACCGCATTTACCTTCTTCCCTTACTAGCGTTATACTCGTTCGATACACGTGTTAACAAAAAAGCACACATACATTTCATGTGCTTCGAATGGGCACAATGCCAGTTTTCGTCATGCTGATGGTAGATTCTTGATTTTCCATTTTATTGGTGAGGTGGAAGGAGGACCTATGTCCAATTCCTCTTAAGGCCCAGGACTCCCGATCTTCGGGCCCAAATCCATCGGAACCCAACACCACGTCCCAGACCAAATTTGCACTTTCCACGAATCGGATCTCTGTTCGAAAACTCCCTCACATAATCCTTCGAAATATCTGTTTTCCATACGCTCACCTCTTGTTCTGGCTGACCGTGACTATTTATTTTATTTCTTAGCCTGACGGGATGTGTTAGGTAGTAGTTAGCTTTCATGGTAGTCTACTCGTATCACTTTATATCTCACCCCGTTGTACTATCCTTATGCTTTGATGATTAGTGAAATGGGAGTATGATATCCACCCACATAGTACTTCTGTTATCTTACTTAATCTACTTTACTCTCCATGCGGGTTGTGCATAAGTTATCGCATTTTTTTCAATCTTCTTTTTTTTCCTTTTCTTTTCTTCATGGGGTATGCCCCTTATAGGCTGTACATTCGGTTAACCTTTTTTAATTTCAAGCTAATTTACCCAAAAAAAAAAAAACTCTTGCTCTCGCTTTTAATTGTTCAACATGTGATCAAAAACGCTTTCATGCTCGCGTTCTCGCTCACGTTTGCTCACGTATTCGCCCGCGAATTATTTGAACTTGGGGTGTCTGCTTTTCCTAAGTGGACAACATGCCGTGTTGAGTTAATCTGGGTTGTCCATGCTCGGCAATGGACAGCTTAGATTGCATCTCAGCCGAAAAAGATCTCGGCTATCCATTGTTGTTCAGCTGAGATGTGCTACGCATTAGGCCAATCCAAACCGTCTATGCTCGGCAATGGACGGCTCAGATTTACTTTTCATCCAAACAGATTTTGATTGTCCATTGCTATTCGACTGACATATAATCCGAGCCAACTATTACCCAGCATGGACGGCCCGATTAGCTCATCACACAGGACCGCACGCACTCCGGGTTCGAATTACTCCTATTTCACTGAGCTCCGCCTCCGAGCCCGAGGTAAAACAGACGAAAAGGAATCGGATCGTACGCCGAATTACCAAAATACCAAGCACCGAACCAGGTTGCCCGTTGAACGCATTTCACTCAGAGAGAGAGAGAGAGAGATATTGAAATCGACATCTCTCGCATTTGGTACAGCTTTCGAAATTGCAACCCCGTAATTGCATCCGCATCACGCCGCAGCGGCGGGGCGGCGACGACGCTGACTTCGGTGGAGGACTCCTTGGACTCGGCTCGGCGGTGGCGGCAGCAGCAGCAGCAGCGTCGGCGGAGGCGGACGTAGTTTCGGCATCGAAACCGATCTGCTATGGCGTACAGAAGAAGGCCGGGAGGAGGAGCAGGAGGAGGACCAAGGCCTTCGACCTCGAACGAAGAATTCGGGAGCCCTAACCGCCTTCCTTCTCCCGCTCCACCCGACAACAGCTCCTCCTCATCCTCCGCCTCTTCGCTGGCCGCCAAAGCCATCAGAGCTTCTTCCTCGTATCGCGACACCTCTCTCTCCTCCGCGTACGGGCAGTCCGCTCTCTCCCCGTCTCAAAACCCCAACCCTGCCAGATCTTCCCCTCCCTCTGTATCCAAGGTCAACGTTCTCTCTCCTTATATTATGTCTACACATTTATATAGGTGTAAATGCATACAATGTCGGGTGTGATTGAATTGTATGGGGTTTTGTGGGCGGAGCTAAGTCACATAATTTGTGTGCGTGTGCTTGAGTGCGAGCATGAAAGCGTGCATCCCCAACCTACTAAAAATCCGCGAGAGCGAGCGCAGTGCGAGGATTGAGAGCGGGAGCACGGAGTATTTGAAGGATTATGTGACTAAGGGTCGGAGTACTGATTACTGAGTGATTTTGTATGCAGTCTAGGACTGTGCCGTTTTGTGGCGTATGACTATTCATCTGAGCCAAATTTGTGCCATTGATTGTTTAACTGCAGAACCTGCGTCGTGTGAGGTTAATATTGGTTTAGTTCTTGTTGTACAGACTGAATGAAAAGACTAGAACGCAGGGAGATGGGGGAGGGGGTTGGTGTGGAATGTGTATGCATTTGAAACTTGGTTTCGTGAGCCTAGATAATTTATGATATTTTGAAACTTGGTTTCGTGAGCCTAGATAATTTTATGATATTTTGAACTAAGACAAGTATAGTAGTGTGTAGTGTCTTGAACTTTGGTGTGGCAGTCTAACTTGCAAAGAAAAGTTGGGAGGGAGGCGTTCTAGAAAGGCGGCATGGCCGCATGAAGATGCGAGATTCTGTTCCCAACATCGGCTAATCTGAGGACCTATGATTAAGAGGCGTCTTCCATCTGTTTCAACTTGACCAAGGATATTCTTTAAAACATGAGACCTTTTACACATTTTCTGTGCACTTGAACTTTGCATGATACCTCTTTTGTGAGTGTTAGCGGCGTCTTTTTGGCTTATTAAATGTTTGCTTGAACACTGACTTCTTTACTACCTATTGATTAAACTGGGTACATTTTCCATGAGATATTTACTCGACATCTATGGAGATTGGCAGAAAATGATAGCTGTTCAAGGTCTCAATAGAAATTGATGACCCTCATTTGTCCACTTTAAAGAAAGCCTGGTCAGTTTCCAAATTTTCTCTACCACTTAGAGGGCTAGACATACTATAGGGGGAATGACTAGCAGAGCGGAGCTAATTTAAAGTCCAATTTTATCCAAATCCGGTTCGGTTATTCCATCATTGAGCTCAAGATGCCAATGAAATTCAGGGGAAAAAAACTTTGCTCGAAGTGACAAAAGTAGATCCTAGACATGATTTTAAAATCCCTACCTTTTGTCTCTCTCATCTACCTTTTCATGTTTTGTTGGTTCTTACTCTTCAATTCCCACCTAAGTTACAAAGAATGAACCAGATACCAGCTGACATGCTCACACATACGTGTTACCTCTCATCTATCTCTTATCAGCAATTTATAAGGCCCATCTAATCAGGGTTTTTTCTTTCCAGACGTGCTAGAGAGAAACGGTGTGCTCGTCCCAGTGCCTATTCCTTTTTGGATTAGTTGGAGACTTTGGAGTAGTTGTTTATTTTGTGTTTTTCACTAAGTTTTACTAGTGGCATTAAAAGTATATTTCTTTTGCTCATCAATGTAGTGTTTGTGATTTTTAGGATTCCGCCACCCATGAATACACATCAATGAAAAATTTGAGTGAACCTAAACATGGATTTTGGGGAGGTCTGGCTCGGAAAGCTAAAGCCATTATA
The DNA here is from genome assembly GCA_020567845.1 of Rhododendron henanense subsp. lingbaoense. NCBI lineage: Eukaryota > Viridiplantae > Streptophyta > Magnoliopsida > Ericales > Ericaceae > Rhododendron > Rhododendron henanense. The sequence continues at coordinate 5,854,087 of CM036312.1, forward strand.
GATGATGATAATGACGCACAACAATCTGAAAAACCTGGAAGAACAAGACCACAGATGTCGGGTACTGAAACAAGGAGTCAGGTGAGAATCAGGTTTCAAGATTTTGTCTGAATGATGATAGCTATGCAGCTAGTTTGTGAGCAATGGGTTCTGCCCTTTGGGTGTGTTTAGTTGCGAAGTAGAATCCTCTGTCAGACACCTGGTTGTCATTTTGTCTTCAAATGCTCTGACATGTGCTGGTCTTATGATTTGATTCGTTTATCCTTGTGTTATCTGCAGTATCACAGCCCAAATCATTCACATGAGGGCCGTCAGAAGACAGAAAATCCTGCATTACAGAAGGGCCTAGGTGCAATTACATCTTCCCTAACTTTTATTGGCGGCACCATCGGCAATGCCCTTGAGGTAAGCCTAGAGGTGAATTTGGGAGGTTCTTTTGGGAGTATGTAAAATGTGCTTAGTTCAAGGTTGGTGGGTTGGAAATGAATTTTTATTTGGTAACTGGTTGCAATGACCGACGCTATCCGTGCTAGTTTGTCACCACCATCATGTGATTCATGTCATCCTCCACATTCTGCCATTGGTTTTTTTATTGAAAAACCCATTGACAATTTCCCAATATTCTAAAGGCAGCTACCTTGACTCAACTTTTTTTAATCATTGGCGCTGTGCACTTTTTCAGGAGGGTCTAAATATTGTGGAAAACCGGACCGCAGACATCATTCAAGAAACTCGCAAGCTGCAAATAAGGAAAAAAGGTGGCAGTTCCGAGAAACAGAAGCCGATGTCAAATGTTGGTAGCACACGCCAAGTCCAACAGCCCCTGATGCGAGCAGAGGTGCTACAGCAGATGGAGACTGATCTAGAAATCCAACTGAAGGCATCTCGCGACGTAAGGTGGCAACTGTGTATCACTGGTTTAAATAGTGAAGTATCATGGATGTACGGCCTGACTTTCTTTTTTTAAGTAACGGAATACTACAACTGAACTAACCAAGTTGGTTCTTATACGCATTATCAATAACGTTGATTTATTTTATACTTATGACACAATTCTATAATTTTATCTTGCGCTAGACATGTTGTGTTCCATGTGCAGTCCACCAGAACATGGCTACGCAAGTTGCTGCTTTTCTGAATTTACTTATAACTTATCTTCAGTTAGCCTGTATTTTTTGCAAAAGGGTCTTCCTCATATTGCTGGACGTCATGGTTCTATTGCTGGCCTTCACTTCATTAATCATGGTAGCCAAGTGAAGATGCGAGCAGGAATGTAAAGACGTGACAGGAACCATGGGGCAATTAATCCATAGAAGTTTGGTTACCACAAATGCAGTTTTAAATGAATTGAAGTTTGCTTGCTTGCATCAATGAGATGCATGATATGCCTTCCGGTTAACATTGCAGGTTGCCATGGCAATGGCTGCCAAAGCAAAGCTTCTTCTTCGTGAGCTGAAGACAGTCAAAGCAGACCTAGCTTTTGCAAAGGATCGTTGCGGTCAGCTGGAAGAAGAAAATAGAATCCTTAGAGAGAGTCTTGAAAAGGGAGATAACCCAGAAGATGAAGATTTGGTATTACCTTTTTCTTATTGTGCTAAAGAGTTCCTTCTTCCCTTTTCTTCTCTTCCTTCTTCCTTTCTTGCTTCTCGTGTTTGACATATTGTTAGTGCAAAAAACACACTGTATTGTTAAATTACAGATTTGAACCTCCGTAATTATTTTTTAGAATGTATTTTGTGCAACACCTGTTTTTAAACAGTTATTGGAGTTTTGTATCCAATCCTTAAAGTTTGAACAGTTTTAGTTTTTGCAGTAGAATTTGGTTGGTTTTTGTTCATCTTTCCCATTTTAGTTAAAGATTTTGCTTCCTCCTTTTTCTGTTCCCAAAATAGGATATCCTTATTCTAATGTCCATATTTTGCATATCAGATACGGCTTCAACTTGAGTCACTTCTGGCAGAGAAAGCTCGATTGGCTCAGGAAAACTCGGTCTTTGCACGGGAGAACCGTTTTCTCAGGGAGATTGTTGAATACCACCAGTTGACCATGCAAGATGTTGTGTACTTGGATGAGGACAGTGAACAGGTTACTGAAGTTTACCCTATCAAGGCACCTTCATTGAGCAATATGCATTCCATTGGTGCCATACAAACTACAGCTTCTCCTTCTGCCCAAGTTGAGGCAAGAAGTCCGCAAGTGATCTCCCCAAGTGTTACCCCGTTAAGCTCCTTTATCCGCCTACCCGAGGAAGAATCGGAAACACGCTCAGATCCTGCATGAATGGTTTCATCTTTTCAAACAAAGGTTTGAATTTGTAGCTATAGCATTTTCAGTTTTCTTTGACACTTCTCATTTTCTCTCTTTTCTTGGCCAATATATAATTGTTTTGTATCTTCGAAATAATATTCAAATATTAACTTCTGTAAGCTCTTTCTGAACCTATTCTGCAGTGGCCTATTACATTGTGCAACATTGTGCTGTTGTCTAAAGAAATACTCTTGTTAAAGATATGAAATTATTCGTTGCGTTGTCCCTTCATAGTTACCATAACAGACTAGGCTAGCTTATCTGGGTACTATTATCTTTCTGCCGATCTGAGTTGTGCTGAGTCGTGCCAAGAGCCTTTGGCCCAACGGCTTTAGGAGTGCACTTAGGTGCGAGAAGAAAACGCTTGTAGCCTTTATGTGAGGTGAATCATTATCTATAAGCTATAATTATTCTCTGTATTATACAAGTGAGTCTTACTTTTTCTTGTGTGTGGATTTTCCATTCAACCAAACTGGAGTAGTACATACTCTGTGTTAACTAGCATAAGCACGAATCATGGAAATAAAGTTAAATTTCTTAGTTGCGTCTGGTTATGCTTGAGGATACAAGCATCTGGATTGCATTGATGTTTTTTCGGAGCTTGGAACTTAGAGATACCGATCATGTGACGTGTTCTTTTTTCTTGTCATCCTAGCGCTCGGTCGCATTTATGATTTCTGATTTTGTTTCCTGTTCTGTTAGTCTGTGACTATCTTTGCTTGCTACTGTTTAGGTTACTTTGTATCTTCGGACATTTTTTGGGTTTGAGCTACGCTTCTTTCGGGATAGATAATGTTTCGTGTTTAGCTGGCTTTGCTGCTATAGGACGATCCGAACATTATTCGGGATCTTATTCTGCATAAGATTCATCTTTTTCGACAAATGCGGTGACATCATTTGGTTACGATTATCGTTTTCAGAAATGTGGTTCATCTTTTGTCGAAGGGGAAATAATATGGAAGGGAAGTATATGTTATTTATGATGCTTATGTTGTTCAATAACTAAATTTAAAAAAAAGAGCTTTATTAGACCAAAAAAAAAGGGGGGGGTGTTCCTTTTTGACAAAATAAATTCATTATCTTCTCTCCCGGAAATCTACAGGGAAATAGAAAATAGTTTTAAAAAAAAAGAAGTGAATTACAATGAAAGGAGAGAAGTTAAAAAAATACCCCTCTTGTATGGTTTAAGAAGAAAGATAAGAAAAGTTCACAAATAAAAGTAGTAATAAAAAAGCACTATTTATTTTCCCTCCCCTTTTTGGTTCTTTTGTTTTTTATTTACAAGCAAATATAAACCATATTTTAATTGCAACTAGCTACTTCATTAATGGCTTTTCCTTCTGACATTACCCCCAACAGTAGGAGTAATTATTCAGTGCCCCAAGCCCCATTTTCACCACGCATTGTCACAGGATCCATACACTTTGTCTTGGGTGCCACCACAATGGGCGGTGGGGAAGAGATCTAGGTACCACTTGGTGGAAGTCCCAAGGGCATTAAAAAAAATCCAACAATAGTGTAGTGCTTTTCTCTGTATTTTCTCTCCTTCAAAAACAAGACGAAAAAACTTATGGTCTGTTTGGAAGTTGCGAAAAATAAGGTAAGAGAAGAAATAGTATTATTAAGGAAAAAATGAGAAAAATGTGGGAGAAAATTTTCCCTTTTATAAATAGTGCTTATTTTTTATGAGCCAGAGAGTTAAAAATCATTTAAACGACAAGTCTAATTCTTTTAATCGCAGTTTTATTCTTTTTATGGTTTGTTATTGCATATGAGAAAATAGATTGCACAGAAGAGAAGACAAGAGAAGAGAAGCAACAAATAGGGACAGGCCCATATGAAGAGAAATAGCCTATCAAGCAAGAAGCCCACATCGCAGTATTCTCTGGAATAATCCCTTTTCTGCCAAATTACAAAAAAGTAAAAAAAGAAATACTCCTATGAAGAAGAAAAAACGCAAAGATTATCTGTAACGACGTGGCATCATTGCTAAGTATATTTTAACCTCGCTTGTTCCACAAGAGATCTAAAATTTAAATATTCAAAACGGCGTCATAACTCCTATAAAGAAGCAAAACAGCAAAAACGCAAAGATCATCTGTAACGACGTCACATCATTAATAAGACGTCAAGGATACTTTAACCACGCGTGTTCCACACAAAAGATCTAAATTCTAAATATTCAAATCGGTTTTGGAAATGTCGTTCTATAAACCTCGCATCCCCAAAACAGGAGGTTAAGATATCCAAACGGTGTCGTATAAGTGTTGTTCAGTTTACTAAAGTCCCGTGGGTCTTTAACATCTAAGAAGGTGATGGAAGAAAGAGAGCACCGCTAACGCTAAGCGTGCGCCTGGAAGAGAGAGAGAAAGCAGCAGCAGTAGAAGAAGAAGAAGAAGGTGGTGGTGGTGGTGGTGGAGATGGGGAAGCTACCGGTGAGGAAGAAGGAGGTGGTGTACGCTCTGTCGGCTGTCGCCGTTCAAGCAGAAGGTGATGTCTGGTCTCTGGAAGGATCTTCCTGATAAAATCCACCACAAAGTCTCCGAGAATTGGATCAACGCCACACTCCTCCTCACCCCTCTCGTAGCAACCTACTCGTAACTCCTCTCTCTCTCTCTCTCTCCATATATGTGTGTGTTCCCATACATGAGAGTGTTTTTTTTTTCTTTTTTGTATTTATTTGTATTCGTATCTTATTATTATCCTCTTTTTTAACTTAAGGGGTTAGGCAAGTGGTCTTGGTTGGGACTTGGGGGTTAGGGGTTTGCTACTCCGATGCCTCAGATTCGATTTTCCTTGTGAGCAACTTTTGGGGCCACCTCACCTCACGGGTAAGCGTGTGAAATGGCTGTGGGAGGGGTTGTTGGGATTAGTCTGAGATGCGGGCAAACTGGCCTGGACACCCTAAATTATTAAAATATATATTTTCCTTTTTCGATTATTCATAGAGGTTTTCATTGTTAGGTTACCAATTTACTTGTTCAATTCTGCATTTCCTTTGTGAGCAAGTCCAAATAGTGTAGTAGCTATTTGTTGGAAGTATTGAGTTGTTTGATTTTGATGCTGATCGATGATAGAATACCGAATTCGAGTGATTTTTTATGAGAATTGATAGATTTCTTAGAGGGTTCTAACTTCTAACCTAAAATCGATTGGCTATAAGTAGAGGGTAATATAAGTGGAGTAACCTCTAGAATACGTTAACCAAGCTTGGGTGGTTTAGAGGAACGATATGAGATAAAGTCTAACACTGTGGCGAATTGATTGGTAAGCCAAACCAAACCGAATAGAGTTTACCTCCCAATCAATTGAGGTCGGCTACATAATTCCTTGTTTTCCATCAAGTTATGCCAAGATCATCGTGTTTCATGAATCCTAATATTCAAAAACACTAAAACGAACTATTACCTCTACGTCAATTGTGGTCTACCCCTCCCCTTAGTGTTCCACTGTTATCCTCACCTGCAACCATATCACTCCTGAACGATACAGAGAACCATATCACTCCTTCTAACTACCTCTCATCTTGTCTTCTATCGGTGATACCCCTACCATTCCACGGATGTTCTCGTTTCTATTTCTATCTCTATCTCGCATAGTCTTACCACATATCCATATCAACATTGTCATTTCAACTACACTCACTCATGACTCATCTGAGTCATCTCACTCATTAATTGGTTGGTAATTTCTGCCAAATTTGAGGCATCAATTACAATGGATTTTTGGTTGATTTTGTTGTAGATTTGATTTTCTCTTACACGTTTCTAGCTTCTGGGTGATGAGATTTTGTGTCTGCATGTCAACGGGATGTGGTTATGGTGCGGGTGAGTATACCAGAGACTGTGATATCGATCTTGTTAATTTGTGATATCGATCTTGTTAATTTGTTATTTCTTCCATAGTTAATGTTCCTTAAACTCTTCCCCTGCTTCCATTGACTGTGTCTTTACGAAACTGTGATTTAACGAAAGAACAAAGAAGTTAGTAAATAGGTTTTCACGCTAAAGATGGGAAAGAATGGTGTTGAATATCCAAGCAAATAGGTATGCCAATGATTCATATGTCATTGAGTAACATTGGCAGAATTCTCGTCTGAGATGAAACTAAGGTGAACCCTTTGGAGCGACTGTGGAACTCTATTGAGCTGTACACAAGCACATACACTTTTTCGTTGGTCTGGTTTTTATGCTTAGAACTTTCTGGTTTCGATTATTGTATTTTGGATTGACCAAAATTTTGCATTTGACAAACTGTTGGTATGAATTTAGATGAGACCATCAGTTAGTGGTTTATGTTCCCAGCAGAAGAATCTACTTCTTTACCAGACTATTGGCAGGGATGGCGAGGGGGATGCTAATAACCGAGTTGACTAGGGTAACATCACTTTTTCCCCACATTTGCTAAATTTCTGTACTTCTTACTGACTGCAACGAAAAATCGATCTCAAAATATAGACTTCTTAGCAGATGAACTTGAAATGATCGAAGACAAATTTGGAGGGTTGGAGGAATGACCTTGAATCTTTGTGTACTAGCCAGTAGCCACAAATCAAAACAAACACAATCGTAGAAAAGAGATTTTGCTGTTGTTGTTTTTTTCACCAATCCAGCTACTTGCCCTTTAGCAGACCGTGCCTCTGATTTTGGACGCGCCGAGTTATTTAACAGATTCCGTATATCGTTGTTCTACATATAAAATCTAAATATATATATGTAAATTCACATGTGTATGCATCCGTATATATTTCTCTTTCTTTCTTCTTTATGCCCCTGTACTACGGTAGACGGAACACTAGTAGAATCTCTTCTAACCCAAAAGCTGAAGGGTCACCTTCTCTAGCAAAAAAGTTGTAACTCTTAATGTTGCTACAGCTTTCTCTTTAACCTTTCACTCTGATTATTATTATGCAATTACCTGACTCCTTGGGGCCTTGGGAGTTTGCTTCTTAGCATCTGTGTGAAAAGAACGTTTCGGGAAGAATCTAGCTTTCTGTTGTCGAGGAATGCCATATTCCCGCTACCCAAAACGGAATGCAGGATGTTCCTGCTCCAACAGTTTTGAGTCTTTTTGACATGAATGGTTGTTTCTTTTAAGAAGTAACATGATGCTGTACCTTACATATAACGATAAGGATTGCGACAACGAAAGTCAGAACAATTAAGCTGTATCTTGCATATAATGATAAGGATTGCGAAAATTAAAGTCAGAACAAGAGATAAGGCTACCTTCTTGTCTGTGTAATTTGATTGTTAGTGTTGATAGGAAGGGGGAAAAAAACCCTAGTTGTTAGTGTTTACAGTTTTCATTTCTTTGCACGTGTGGTATTTGGCCAAGTCTTCCTCGAACAGTTCATTGCTTATTGCATGTCAAGGTGCATATCGTTACCCGAATGTGTTGGCTGGCAGGAAAAATTATCATAAGGCAAAAGCATCCTTTGCTGTCTTACTCCAATACTTAACCAAAAAAAGATTCGTATCGTCTGAGGTGTGCTGCTTCATCTAACAGAAGCTTACGGTGTTTTGCACGAAAAGTACTTATCATTCTCGTTGTGCTTACCATCTATATATATGCAGACAGGTATGTCCAGTACTACAAGGAAAAGGAGAAGTTGGAGCACAGGTACTGAAATCATGGAGGAGCATTTTTCTGTTCCACTATCGATTGAAGAGCCCGTTTATAATAGTCGACCATTGTTGCTGCTAATGTTTTGCTGCTTTTGCTCTTTTGAAATGTTTGTATGTGACTAGGAGGAGGAGCATAGTTTTGATAAAAACACGTCTACGTTGTATAGGAGGAGGAGCATAGTTTTTATTATGTAGCAGATGGGCAGAAGGTTTGGTTTGGTTTGTATTTAAGCAAGCCCAACAATAGTGAGAAAACGTCCACGTTGTATAGAAGAATATAAATCAATGGGTTCATCATATCTAGTATGGTTCGAGGAGGACGAGTGTCATCGCTTCCAGTGTTTCTCAACAAATCCTAATTGTTAAAAGCTTAGGAGTTAGGACAACTGAAGTTGCCGTTTCAAAGTTGAGCAGTTTTGAATATTGCCCTAGGAGAGTTTTGTCAGAATTTCGACTCGACTCTACAGAAGTTAGGTTTTTGGAAATCAGAATTATGATGTAGTATCTCAGATCAATATTTGAGCAGTTTTGAATATTGTTTTGTTGGACTAAAAGTAGCAGATGTGGGGAATATGTGGTATTAAGATTATGTTGGGGTGCCTGATTTTATGCTCGTCTTACGAATTTTATTGCAAATATGCTGGCACTCCACATTACAACAATTGAATTTTGCATTTTGACAAATGAGAGAGAGAGAGAGAGAGAGAGGAGTTTTTAGTTACAAATTCCATTTCAATGATCTGGTGCTTCAATTTGTAAGTCTGAAAATCAAGTTGATCTTTTCTTTTTTTGGTACAAAGTTAGATCTTTTCATGATCGGCTTATATGTCATGGCCTCAAAAAAATAGTATGACTTTTACACAAGTATTTTAAAAAATATCTAAAGAAAAACTCAAAAAATCAATTTTTGAATTTTTGTTGAATATTTTCAAAAAAAAATTGTGTAAAAGTCATAATTTTTTACTTTTCCGATTCCTCCCGTCGAAAAGAACTAATATCACATAAAAGTTTAGTGTAAATTAACGAATTCGAAAAAAATTGAATAAGAACAAAATGAAAAAGTTGTGGTGCACAATTTATTCATGAGTGTGAACAAAACCAAAAGGATTTTTTATAATAAAAAAGGAGGAAAAAGTTGTGGTGCACAATATTCATATTCCCATAATCATTTTTTATGATCGAAAAGAAGGAGGGGAAAAAAGGCCGCTGATTTTGTTAATACCACTTCCTGTAAGTATATTTTTGCACTAAAAATACACTTACATATGGTGGCGTTAACAAAAAAAATATATATGACAAAATCATTTCCCGAAAAAAAAGAAGAGAAAAACTACTAGTAGTACTCCGTACACGATTAAAAAAAACGCCGATGTCCCAAAAGCTCTCTCTCTCACTGTCCTTTCAAATTTCAAATTCGGCGCTTCCCAAACACCTCTCTCTCTCTCTCTCTCTCTCTCTCTCTCGTGTGTGTAACGAAAATGTGTGGGTATTGATAAGCACCAGCACATTCGAGCGATCGGGACTCCGGCGTTCTCCATCGGAGGTTTGATGTTTCTAATCTCTACCAAAACCTTCTATTGTTAAAGCTAAAGGCTTTGTAGGGTGTATCAGTTTCGAAATATATATATAATGAACGTTTCCAATACTCTGCACCGACTTTATGGTTTCGTATATATACCCTAACAAAACTCATTTATGTTTTTTGCACGAGTTTGGACCTACTTCCACCAATATCACTGTGCATAATAAGAGTCCATTACCTACAGGAGGTTGAGCAGTAGCTAGGGCTGATAAACGAACAAGTTACTCAAGTTTGAGCTCGTATTCGTTGTTGTTAAAAGCTTGTTCAAGCTCGGTTTGTATCAGTTTGTTACATAAGCAAACCGAGCTTGAACATTTGTTTAAAACTCATTAAGGTTTCAAACCAAGCTTAAACGAGTTATTACTCGGCTTGTTTGGCTTATGAGGTAGAAAAAATTCGACCTAGTCGAGATCGGCTGGATTAAAACTCATTGGAGATCGGCTTATAAGCTTGAACATGTTTTGACGCTCGTTAAGTTTTCAAACCAAGATTGAACAACTACTGCTTGGCTGGTTTATCGCCCCTAGCAGTAGCCAGGGGCAATTGGGCAAACCTATCGCCTTTTTTTCCTTCGTATTTGGGGCTACGGCGAGTGAAACTTGGAGATAGAAGTCTTCTTTCGTTTCTCAACGGTGAAGTAAGACCATGTCATGAACTAATTGTCCGATAGTATGATTGGACTACTAGGATAGGAAGTCAAATCCAGCTCGACAACGACTATACAGTAATGGTTGCCTTCGTAGAGGAAGTATTCAGGTCATAATTTTAAATAAGTACCTTCTTAGAGGAAGTATTCAGGTCATTGGCACAACTTAGATGTAGCTCTACAATTTAGAGGAAGTATATCTACATTTGAGCCCTAATTTAGAGGAAGGATTTATGCTAACAATTAGCTTAGCTCTATGGTTTTCATATCATTAGTACAAATTGATGCGTCGGTAACATGTCAATATTTCTCCACTTAAAGAGAGAAGAGAAGCTGCTGTCATATTATGAGTTCATACCCATGGATAGAATGGATTTGTGAAATCCCACCTGTGATAGAAGGTGCCGAAGAGGTTATATATACTGATACACATGGCTAAGTTCATACTTAGCCAATGCGAGACATTAGTAGAGTCATGTACAACGATACTAGTGGTATTGGACAGACAAAAGTTTGCGAAAAGCCTGAACTGAACATAACAATGGATCACACATGATGTGGTGTTCTGTTTTGTATTGTTGTAAACTTGTGTAATTTTAAGCCTGAACTCGATTATGATAGAAGGTGAAGTTGCCTCCTAGCCCAGTTGGTCGGGCAAGTATGGGTACTTCTCTTGGTGTGGGTTCAAACTCCACCCCTACTCCCATTTCCCCTAGGATGGAATAGATTGGGAGTTCTTGGACAAAAGTAATTAGTAGTAGTTTAAGATGACGTAATTTAGTAACTTGAATTTGTGTAGACTACAAAGTTTACAGTAGAACAGTCTTGGTAAATCCTGCACTCAAGAAACTCATACTACATGTTCCAGGGATGCGTTAGACAACCAGTAGACATCCTAGAGAAGACTCTTGCAAACGATGGCAAAGGAAAGTGTGAACAATTACGAGGAAGCTCGCAAACAACGAGTTGAAGCAAACAAAAAGCAATTTGAGGTAATTCATTTTCATCTTGTAACAACAGATATTTCCTCATGTTTTTTCATCAATCTCTTCACAGGTACAAAAAAGCTAATTTTGATTCAAATATATTAAGTTAAGCAGTGATAATATCATGTCGCTTGTGCATTACTAAGAAATGGAGTTTTGAGTATTAATTCGCAGTTTTAGAACTTGGCAGTGTTTTGTTGCATGGGCTGAATTGGCTGTTGGACAATCACAATACATAAACTATAAACATTTGCTCTCTTCCTTTTCTTTTCTATACTTGTTCTATGTGTTTGAATCAGTCAAAAGGATTTGCGATAGTACAATGGCTTATAAGCTTTGTCTCTAAATTAAGAATGAAGGATTAGATAAATTAAGAACGAAGGATTAGACTAACGGAAGCTATTTTTTCTTCTGATTGTGTAAGAAACAACAAAGGAACCATTTTGGTTGATGAAACAAGATTAATAGCCGTTCTCCAAGTTTTTTTACTGCATTCTGATAACTATAGTTTTTACGATGTATGTCATTAAAGGAGTTGGGGATTCTGAAGATTTCGAAGAGTCTATCTGATCTCAAAAAATCTGAGAAGAAGCCTACGGTAAACATGATTTCTTACCTATCCTTTTGTCCTTCTAACAAAAATTCACCCTTTTTAGTTATGGCATGATCTCAATTTGTGTTTTTCTAAAATTTGATGTTATTTTTCACAATGGTGCAGCAACGTCTTGCCAAGCCTAAATCAGAAAGTGTCTACATGATAGAACCAAGGCGTTCTTCGCGTGCACGCAATCCAGTTCCTACCTATCGTGATGAGGTTAGCACTAAGATTTCATAATTCTTGATTCTTTGTACCAAATTCCAATATCTCATTTTGAATACTCCCTCCGTCCCATAATATTTGTCCGGTCCGCAAAACGAGGACTAAAAAATAATGCATTTCTTTCAATAAAAAATTCAAACTTTTTTCATAAATTACAAGAACTCATCGATATCTAAAGAATTGTTGAAAAAAATTTGAATTTTTCTTGCAAAAAACATATTATTTTTACGTCCTTGTTTTGCGGACCGGACAAATATTATGGGACGGAGGGAGTAAAATCTTTTGCCCCTTGAAGTATTATTACTATTTTCTAAAGAGTATGAGTACAATATGGAATTTGAAACTATAGTTGTGTGACCATAGGCACGTCTTGACATTTGCGTCCAACCAATGCATCAAATCCCATTAAGGTTATTTTGTGGACACTGATTTAATGAGGATGAAAAAGATGATAGAAAATGAGACTAAAGAATTGAAACTAAGGATGAGGAATAACTCTTTTGCCCCTCTTATGAGAAAGTAATATTCTCACTAATCATTGCTATAATAAGTATGTGGCCACAATGAAGATTTTATCATGTAATATAAGGGGTTTTGGAGGTTCGGTTAAGAAGAGTTTTTTTTTTTATCCACATTCATTAAAGAAACAAGTCCTGATGCAAGATAGAGAAGTTTGTTACTTCCTCTGTTTCAAAGAATGTGGGGCAATCTGGCTGTGTAGGATTGATACAGTTTTCATCATTAAAGTGTGGGAGGCTGGTTTGGGTTTTGTTTGTGGTCTGGGTGGTGGTCTGGGTAGGTTTAGGAGTTTGTGGGCTGGGGGCTTAGGGTAGGCCTCTTGTTTCTTGTTTGGAGGCCTGTTGATGGTTCAGTGGTGCTGATGTCTTTGTATGGAAATCCTGTCTGCTGTAAGGTGGTCATCTGGTTTCTTCTTTTCAACTCCATAGCCTTGGAGGGCTAAGAGATTATATGGATACATATTGCATTTGTTTTCTGTTAGCTGAATCCTACCTAGTGCTCATTTTGGTCAGTTGGGTTTTTTTTTTCCAGATAAAGCTGCACTTTCAACTCCAATGTCTTTGGATTCCTATTCATCCAATCTCTTGGAGGGCTAAGAGTTTTTTTTTTTTTTTTTGAGGTATTTCTGATGGATCATATTTCTAATGCTGATTTGAGCTGTCTTGCTGTGAAGACCTGAGAAGTTTTGTTGAATTCTTTTCCTGATGCTAACCCTGCTGATTCCATTGAGTATGAAGAACTTTATCTGCTGTTAGCTATGGTTCACTGCTCTTTCAACTCCAGATTTTGGAGGGCTTAGAACTTTTTTTCAGCCTATTTGCTCTTGATCTGAGTCTTTGATGTTATTCCATTGCTGAGACTATCAAAGCTTGTCAAAGGACAAAAGATGGGGCTGTGATGAGTCATGGTGCCCTTGCTGTTTATTCAGTTCTTAATGTACAACATCTCATTTTTGCCTCTTATCAACTCCTATCTTGTGGAGGGCTAAGAGATCTACTTTGGGCATAATTGCAAACTTCTTGGTGGAGTTTCTTATACTGAGATACCTACGCTGCATTTTTACCTTCTAATATGCTGGAATTCTGGTGCTCATGTGGTTGATTGTTTATCTACTTACTTGTTCTGATGATTCTCATGGGGACTGGATTTTTATGCATAATAATATGTTTCTTTGTTGATTTTATTTGATTTTTATTTCAGGTTGACATAGGGCTTCCGCCTTTACGAAAGAGATCAAAGCTCAATTCATCATGGGCAAGGTTGCATCACTATTTCTGCAATGATGTCATAATTATTTTCTCTTATGCTTTAAGTAGTAGCATATAAGTTTCCATTTTCCAGCTATCTTGCAAGACCATTAGATGAAGTCAAAACTGCATCTTACGAACAAAGGGCTCATGCTTTCAAATGTGCTGAGAAGCTCGAAAGCAATCTCACATCCGGAAACCCATCTTTTGTCAAATCCATGGTTCGATCTCATGTTTACAGTTGTTTTTGGTTGGTAAGTGTCAATAGACAAATTGTCTATAATCTAGGTATATTGCACATGTTACATATTTTGTCATCCTAAATGTATCCATTGTGTTTATAACTCAATTCGCCATGTTTTTTAAGGGACTTCCTTCTAAATTTTGCGAAGTTCATCTTCCAAAATCGACAGTAGATATAGTATTGGAAAACGAGAAGGGTGCAGAATACGATGCTGTGTACATTGGCAAGAGAGTTGGGCTTAGTGGTGGATGGAGAGCATTTGCATTGGATCATAAGTTGGATGATGGTGATGCTCTGGTCTTTGAACTGGTTGAACCTGCACGATTTAAGGTAAGTTTTCAATGATGCCTACTATTTCCTGACATGTCTCTGGAATGCATTTCCTTAAGAATTAGGAATATCGAGGAAAACATTATACCTCTTTTATGTGTTAATATTGCAGGTTTACGTAGTGAGAGCATCCAACTGCTCAAGTGAAGATGAAGAAGATGATACTGCAGTTGGGGATTGTGATGCTAAAAGTACATCAGATGGGGCCAAAGGCCCTGATCAGAACGGTAAGGCAGAACCAAAACGTTCCACGAGATCAAAGAAAGTAGTGAGCTCCTCGAAAACTGCAAGGCTGAAGAAAAAATGAAAAAGCAACAAGAATGATTTTCAGAAAGCCGGGTTATTTCGACAGAGAAAAATTCTTGAAACTCAACTGGTTCAAAACATACGTAGCTAGAGGATATATGCACCGGCATACGGATGCAAATTTTGCGGTAGTATATATAGGGTCAGGTGATTATTGTAGAACCACTGTGTTGAAGAACCTGCAAATCTAAGTTGTAGTGCTTATTAGACTAATTTGGTGGTTTTGTCTATTGCCATTACTGTTAAATTCTTAAAAGAGTCAGTACCCAGATTTTCTGATTCATTCGTAACTTAATTTCGTGCTACCACGTTATCATAGGTTGGGAAATATAAGTGGGTGCTCTTAGGCCACCGCCAGTCTGCCACGTTGTGTGCTGTTCGAACACCCATTTCAATTTTTCAAAAAAGGGTATAACATGACTGTATATCCATTGCATTTTGCCATTACTGTTATTGCTATCACGATACTTCATCACTTTCGACGAATATTATATTTGACACTTAAAAAGATAGGGAGGGAGTATCCGCAATGAACACTTTAAAAAATACGGAGGGAGCATCCGTAATGGACACTTAAAAAGATAGTATCTTTCTTCTCAGATGACCTATCTTCCAAAGGAGGATAATTTTCTCCCGAATAAGGAACAGAAAGGCACCACCTAATTTCGATTCTTTTTTACATCCGTGGAAGAGTAATCAATCAGTTGATTACTTCCAATTGAATAAAGACGGAAAAAAACACATTTGGCTAAAAGACAGGAGAAGGACAAGCTTAAACAAGTCCATTGGCCATGTTTTTAACGGACGGATGAGATTTAGAAGCTCTTTGGGACTTGTTTCAACTCCCCGGCTTCTTCAAACCATCATTATACTTTGCTTACTTGTGGAACAAAGCGTCAGAGGTGATCTTTTGGGAGATTTCATAGTTCTTCCTCAACCTTCTTCCCAAATCTCTTAGGGTTACACTTATAGGTACGGATTCTCTTTCCTTCCTTAACTGTGTTTCTGAATTTCGAGTTCTTGGGTTTTTCCCTTGTAGTTAATCTCACGAATCCTTATTGGGTTGTTCGTGGGGAGATTAAATCGAAGAACCTTGCGTAGTGAAACCTGTATCCTCCTCATTACTGTTGTCTTCCTTAGACAAAACGGTCGAAGAGACAGAAGTTCTCATGCAGCGTAGGACTAGAGCTGGGGCTAAAGGCAGTTCTGAGGGAAGAGCCCGAGCTGATTCTGAAGTAGCTCAAGCTTTGGGACCTTTGCTTGGACTCCTCATGCTGCCAAAAATATAATTTCAACTGTTACGTTTGAGGATCTGGCCTGCTTGAGGGTTAGATATTCTATTCCTGCCATGGTTTCTCTTCGGAGACCACGGGAAGCAGAGAGAGCTCACTTCCCTGGTCCTGGAGAGACTTGTCTTTACATCGCTGCTTTTGAGGGGGGGACTCCGTCTTCCCTTCCCTGCTATAGTGAGGGAAGTGCTGTGCCATTTAGGGCTTGCCCCAGCTCAGATTGTTCCAAACTCTTGGAGGCATCTTATCGGGTGTGCAGCCCTGTGGGCCGCTATGTCCAATGGGGAGACTCCTCTTTCTAAGGAAGTTTTCTTTAATCAATATACAATCAAAGAGAGTCTCAATGGTCACGGTTGGTGGTATTTCACTAGGAGACCAAGTGAAGAAGGTGAGCTTGTATCAGACCTTCCTACCGTTGACAAGAACTGGAAGGACAAGTTCTTTTTTGTCGGGGGTAATGGATGGGAACTCCCAGATGGGGACACTGGGATTTATTCTTCCCGAGTTCCATCTCATTGGGAAACTCCATCCTCCGGCGGTGAGTTTTATAGCTCTTATTCCTTGTACTCTGTTCAATCTTGAGGTTTTTGAGGAATTGTATTCTTATGATTCTGCCAGGTCGAACTGTTCATCCACTTTCTGATGAACGTGCCAAGGAGATTACCCGAGCAAAGAGTATCCGATTCATTCTTTCAAGCTGCTAGTTACTCCGGAATCTCTGGCTAACTACTCACTTGGCCCAAGAGTCATCGGTGAGACCCTGAGCTTTCAAGAGAGATGCTTTCATTTCATTCTCATGGGATCTTTCTTTTGCTAACCTCTTTGTACCTGCTACTTTTTCAGAATAAGAAGGGTACATGGCATCCCATCTTGATAAGGCTGTGTTGGCTAGGCTCAAGGCTGCTCGAGGCAATCTTGTTGCCGGGCAAGCTGCTCCGAAGAGAAGGAAGAAAGATCACGGCGTGGGTGCCTTTGTTGAAACTGTCATTTCAAACCAGCCGTCACCATTGAGGGCAGATCCAGGTGGTGAGAGGTTCCGTTGAGACGGTTGATAAGGGAGTGAAAAGGAAGGAAAAGGAGGTTTTGGATGGCACAATCGATCCTCCTCCCAAGAAACTCAAGAGCACCACCTGTACCCCAGAAATCTCAAACGATGGTCTTTCAGTACTTGAGGATTCTGATGAAGCCAATCTGTGAGGCTAATAGAAAAATGATGGAGGCTATGCCTCTAAAAGCTATTGGTCAGCTTGCTATGATTGAGATGGCAAGGGTGAGAACATGTCCTCTACCTCTTTTTCTCTTGGGAATTACATGGCCCGTTGGGCTAACAACTTTTTGTTTTGTAGTAAAGTTGGATTGTAGACTGACCTTTCCGTTTATCTTTCCAGGTCACTGTGCGTACCCATTTTTTGACGGTTCAGGGTCATAATTTGGAGGTACAGGCACTCCAGCTGATCAATATGAATGAGGAGCTGATTAGGGAAGGCAGGAGATTTGCCGAAGAAGCCAAGGAGGCCAAAGAGGAGAGGGACAAAGCCCTGGATGAGAAGCGCTTGGTTGAAGAGAAGAGGGACACGGCCGTGGCCAAATCACTAAGTTTAGAGGTAGTAGGTCGAGATAATCATCTTAAGACTTCATTACTTGGCGACGTTTCTCAACTTAAGACCGTTGGTACCCACTTGCATGAGAAGCTTAAGAATGCCCGAGCTGAGGCAATATCTTGCTACAAGGGCTCCACTGAGCATAGTGAGGAAATTACCCAAAGCTTTTTTGATGGCTTTGAGACGTTAGGTTACAACAGCCTATCCAAAAATTGATTTCTCCAAGTTTGAAGCTGATGAAGATCTCCAGTCCTACATGGGTGGTGAGGAGAAGGAAGGCGGTTCTGAGCCTGACGATGTTGATTCCTTAGTTCAGCTTAAGGAAGCTGTTCCTGATGAATCCCTCTTGGGGTCTGCGAGCACTTTAGCTCATCATGATGAAACTACTCCTGACCAAATTCCATTGGATGATTCTGGGAAGGATTCTGTTAACACTCTGGGCTGGATTTGGTTGCAGCTAAGGATCAGGGAGATGAAGGAAAGAGGAGTGACCTCGGGGAGGTTGAATGAAGGTTTTTGAAGACCAGTTCCAATCTTTTCAGACTTGACTTGTGATGCCCAAGCCAACACTTGCACAGATCAACTGTGTTGAAAATTCGACACAATCAAACTTAAACATTGCAGCGTTGGGAACCAAATTACCCACGGCCCAACCAACCAATGATGAAAAGCCACACAATGTAAGAAATACGGCAACCAAAAAGTAACTGATAAATATCACCCAAAATCTGCCAAAATTTAAGCAAAGTAATCCAAGTTTCCAACATCATGTAGAGGGCTAACAGAAGTCCCCCGGAAAGCAATAAAATGCAGAAAAGAAGACATTGCAAGTTCTTCAGATCAAGATACCACATTACAGATAACTAGAACCTCATATGGGAAATGGTAGCCTAATGCCCAGGAATCAGTTGACAGAACTTCTAAGCGACTGCATCAAGAAATGCTCTTCCAGGTTGACGCTGCGCCAAGGGTCCATGACATCCAAGAAGCTGGCAAAGTTAAACCAAAACCCTTTTGAGTTTTATAAAGCCTGATCTAAATATAGTAAAACCAAAACCTACTAGATTGGCAAGTGCACATAAGACACTATACAAGGCATAGAAGACAAAAGATCATTAACCAAAGACGGAAGAAATAACAGATTCCTGAAAAAAATAGAAGAAAACGTTCTCCTGGGCAAGTTCTGACAGATTACCTTGGCATTGACACCATCAGACATAATGCGGTTTTCTGATTTCCACTTCAGATAATCGGCACGGCTGTACTTAGTAAATCCCCTGCCATTCCAAAGAAGTCTATTAGTCTAACTTGTCATGAGGTCACAAAAGTCATATCAATAAAACAAAAACACAAATGATATACATATAGATCTCGATAACTTAGTAAACAGTACAGGAACAATTAATTGTGGGCCTTCTGGCAATCTCCCCATCTCTTGGATACAACTCCTAATTGTCACAGCAATTCTCCTCACATCTGAATTGGAAACCCAAACACTCACCCTACTGCATTTTCCTACTTGAAATTGTAATGCTAGCAAGATTAAGAAACTTCTACGCACCACTTCCGGCTGACAATGATCTTTTGACGACCAGGGAACTTGAACTTCGCACGGCGCAAGGCTTCCTGAGCATGTTGACTGTTTGTATCTTTGCAACGGACAGAGAGAAGGACCTGACCAATGGCAACTCTTGCACATGTGCCTTGGGGCTTACCAAAAGCTCCACGCATTCCAGTCTGGAGCCTATCAGCTCCAGCGCATGAAAGCATCTTATTAATACGCAGAACATGGAAGGGATGCACCCTCACCCTCAAGTGGAAGGCATCCTTTCCTGCAAACTTGGTCATGTACTTGTTGCATGCAATACGCGCAGCTTCCAGTGCCTCGCTGGAGACATTCTCCTTCTCCCAACTGACCAAATGAACACAGAAGGGAAACTCATCGACTCCCTTTTTCTTCATTCCTACATCGTAGATCCTAATCTTTGAATCCGGCACACCACGGCAGTACCTGGATTTTGGGTAAGGCTTGTTTTTGATCTGGCGATAACACCTTGCTGGTCCTATAGCAGTGAAAAGAATATGAAAATCATCAGTATTCTACATTCAAAAGTGAAACTGAAGGCTAGACAATAAAACCTTATAATTAGTATTACACATGCTACATATGCATCTTCAATACTACACTCAGTTTCAAAAGCATCTCCGAAAGAAACAGAAGTAGAGTAACGCATACAACATCCAAATAGCACGAAAAACATTATAAACAACACAATACGTTTCACATAAACACAATACATATTGACTACACATACCCATGAAAGATAAACATGCTACATACATATACAGAGTCATTGAATGATCCACCATATACAGTAGTAAAGCCAATGTTGCTAAAACCAAATCCAAAACAATGAGCTAGGGGAGAACCATTTGGAAAAGAAAGATAACAAATCAATAGCTTTAAAATACCCAGCTCCCAGAACATAATGAATTAACCCTCTCAGAACCAAAACTGAGCTTATGGACATAATTGAAAGCATAATCACAAGCGTAAATGATGTAAAATTGACATCAGTACATAGTTAGCCACACTATTCCTGCCTTCAATCAGAATACCACAAAACAAATCATGTTCCTTTCATTTCTCAGCAACCACACCCACACGTGATTGGGAAAAAAGTTTTCACCTAAAAAATCAAGTGAATTAAAAGCTTTACATACAAATACGCAACCAGAAAACTCGGGTCCAAATCTTTGAGAATCTCAAATTTTAGATCAGAAAGTCCAGATACTCAAATCGACTCTGAACACAGGTAAACCATACACCTCCAAAATTCAGATACACAATCGACTCACAGCTTCTTCCTTCTTTTTCCACAACTCAGGTGTCCGGGCCAGGGCCAACTTAATCGCACCTCGACAAATCTTAGAAGAACAATCTCACCATCCACTAACGGAGGCCAATCAAAGCCGGAGCAAAGCACCGTATGTGTCGATTTACATGATCGAGGATAGCAAATACAAGCTCGAGGAATAAAAATTCACCACAAAACGTACGCATCTATATACAACCACGAGCGTAAACGTATATGCAAAGATTGTGGATATTCACATAGAGAGAAGAAAAGGCACTTACTCCTCCCCATTGCGGAAGCTTTAGGACAGGATCTGCGATTCGGCCCTCTGGAAACCCTAGAAAATGGAGGGAGAGGGCGTCTGTCCGTATATATAGTGGTGCGTTTCCGAAGCGAAATGTTTGAAACCCTAGTCGCATGGGCCGGATCCCGGATGTTGGGCAGATAAGCTTTGATTGGGTCAGCAACTTAATGGGCCTTCGTGAAATAAAAAGAAGATGTTAGTATTGGGCCAAACCAGTGTAGATTATGCTGTCAATATTAGGCCCATGAATAAAGATTAGGCCTGGATTGTAAACATCATTGATTTCTTGGGCCCAGCCTCAACAGGTTTACAAAAACCAAAATTACAGCTACGCAGTCAACTTTTTGTGTAGCGGTGCAAGGCCCACCGCTCCCCCACCGCAGCGCTCAATTTCACCGTCCGTCTCGATAATCAATGGTCCGGATTTTAAAAGAACTCTTTCCGGGCTAGTTTGTGAGCATTTCGAACTAATTCTTGCAGCCCCTTCCACAGCCATTTCACACGCTTATGCATTGGGGTGAGGTGGCCCCAAGAATTGTTGGCCAGGATAATCGAACCTGAGATCTTAGGATAAAGCAAACACCTAAGTCCCAGGCCAAGACCACTTGGCCAAGCCCTTGGGGTTAACCAGAGAAACTGTAACGCCCCCATTTTTCGGAACGTTAAAAGGACAATTTTATTGAAAATCTAAATAGAGTCTATCTCATTATTACATCGTAACTCTCACAAGAGTTCATTAATTACACAAGGGAGGAAAACTAGGGTTCCTAACTACAGCTCTGCCTGCTCCTCCATCCTAACCAGCTCTTTTACTCCAAAGGCCTCCAAGGTGTACAGCTCACCTTGATCATCTACAAAGTCTGACACATTATACCAGCGTCGCCACCGATATAATATGTCAGGGTCACCAAAGGTAACACCATGAGCTATATAAGCTCAGCAGAATAATCTCATACCCGCTAACCCATAAATTATAAACAATAGATCATACAGGTAACCATTTCCATTGAGAACATGTTTATCTAACAAAACAGTTGACAATGACACACCCACATTCGCTATTCAACTATCGTTGGTGTCCGTGACATCAGAGTTTCTCCTACGCAGCATTTCGTAGACCGTGTCATCATCTTCACTTTACATTTACCAAATCAACATTTTGAAAAGTATTTTAACACATCCAACCTCGGTTCCGCCGTTCCGGGTTCCCGAGTATCCTCACAATGGTTCCGCCGCACCGGGTTCCCATTGGCACACAAAACATTGAATTTGGCATTGGCTCCTCTCCACGGATAACTGTAGACACCCTATTTTGGACTTTCCAGAATAGTTTATTTACGGTCTTTTGATTCCCCGATGATGATTAAGGTCAAGAACATCCCGAGTTTGTGAATGAGTTTGAGCTTTGAGCGTCCTGAACCTCATCCGAACCCTTTTCAAACCCTTGTCGAACCCTCAAACCCGAACAAAATGGCCTCAACAAAACCCTTCTGGAGTACGCTGGTGGTGGACTAGCGTGCGCAGGAACCACTGCCACGTGTCAGTCACTGCCGCTCTCTGGCGCACGCCACTCAACAAGTGGCGCACGCCAGTCAGCACCAGTCAAATCAACCTTTTCAGCCAGCTGGGCGGGAGCTTCTGTAGCCGCCTGACGTCAGCTGGCAGCCCCCCTGATCATTACTCCGGCCAGAACTGTTCCTTTCTCATCCATCAAGCCAAGTCCCATGCATTTAATGCATGGGAGCTTCCTCCAAAGTTTTTGGCCATCCAAACAGCCCCTAAGGGCAGGCTGATTTCAGTCCTCCCTCCTCCATAAATACCCCCCTTGCATTCATTTGCAAAGGGTTAGCACCATTAAGAAAGGGATAGCTTCTTAAAGTCAAGCCATCTTTTGTCTTCTTCTCCTTCATTGTTCTTTGCTCCCTTTCTTCCTCATAGAAAGAGCAAGTGAAGAACACACTTTCCACAGTCCATAACCATCTCTACATCCATCCTCCATCATCATCTTCAAGCTCAAGCTCAAGCTCTCTCTCAAAACTCACTAGCAAAGGTATAATACCTCTTGCTCCTGCTTTCTGTTCTGACCCCTGAGGGGGGCTGGCAGGGTCAAGGCTGGTAATCTATACCAGTCCTGGCCCTAATGCTAGCAAGGTTTCAAAACCGTGCACAATGATCAGTGGCGCACGCCAGTTGTAAGTACCGTACGCCAGTCATGGTGATAGGTGCAGAACTGGTGTGGGGATCATGGATCATTGTTTTTCTTGTATTATTCAAGCTTTGATCACCCTGCTGCATGCTAAAACCAGTTTACAGCTTTCTGTATTTAGAACTGCTTTCTTTTCTAACTGTATTTGTTGCTTAGTTTGGCCTTCTGGGTTCCTCTGGTCCTATTCCAGAGCCCAGAATGTGCAGAGCCAAAGCACTGGAACCTAGAGAGAACTGGCGTGCGCTCTTTCATCAGTGGCGTGCGCTAGTGGTCTATATTCCAGTGGCTTGGCCCTTGCATGGATCTTACATCCAGGCCTTTGATCATCCTCCCCTCACTGTTTAAGGGGTTTTCTGTCTATTTGGTGGCTTTTAAGCCCGTTTATCTGTCTGTAATAGTTTGGTAGCCTTTATAAACTGCGTGGTTTGTCCTGGGTGTGCACTGGTCCTTTCCAGAGCCCAGAGGGTTGAGAACAGAAGCTGTGAGCTTGAGTCTACCGGCGCACGCCAGTCTTGGGGTGGCGCACGCAGGTCATGACTGCATGCAGTGGCCTGGCCAGTGCATGCAGGCTAGATCCTGTATGCAACATTCCATCGCTAGTGTGTTCTAGTCTGCTTAAAACGTCCACAAAAGCTTGTTCTCAATCTATTATACATAAGTGCAAACATCCGTAAACATTTTGTTACGTCTTTTGTACATAAATGCAATGTGTTACAGTTTTAATCCCTATTAACTGTTCCCCCGCCCTAATTGGTTAAAAGAATGATCAAATAAAGAGAGAAATGCAAATGTTTTATAAAACGCCTGAGTAGAGACCGGTCCCCGGACTGGGCGAGGGGGGTGCCATAAAACCCTTCCCCTCTCGTAATCTGGCTCCCGAACCTCAAGATCGAAGGTGACGACGGTCCAGTCTACAAAAGCCTTTTTCAAAATCAAACAAACGTGGTCCAAACGTTTTCAAAAGAACGGTTTCTTGGGTATAAACCGCAAAACCCGAGTGGCGACTCTCTGATCTGCGAAGCACTTCGCCGCGCTTTCCGCGAGGTAAGGGCGCACCCGGAATTTCTACGCTTAAAGACGGGATTTTTGGGGCGTGTGCCCACAATAACCAATCCACAATTCAAAACCCTCGGTTCCGCCGCTCCAGGTTCCCGAGTATCCTCACCATGGTTCCGCCGCTCCGGGTTCCCATGGGAAATTCCGAAAATCATTAAAACAATTGCGTTGGCTCCTCTCCACGGATAACCAACCCACAATTCATCCCTCGGTTTCGCCGCTTCGGGTTCCCGACTATCCCTACAATGATTCCGCCGCTCCGGGTTCTCATTGGGTTTTTCACAAATCTTTCTTTACACACTGTAGTGACCCGAATAATTTTAATGTTTGAAATATCGATTAATAGTCTAATTGAGAAATTACGGATTTATTTGTGAATAATTGAGTCGAGGACTTAAGTGAGAGAATATAAGGTTGAGGGGTAAATGTGTGATTTGAAGATTTTGAGGTATAAATAGGAGAGTGTGAGTGTATGGGATCATTTTTCCCCAAAACCAAACTCTCGGCTCTCTCTCCCTCCCTCCGCCGGTTCTCTCTCTCTCCTCTCCTCCCACTCAAAAACCCACCAAAACACCTCCAAGCTCTCAAGAACCCACCCTCATTTCACCTCCTCTCCGCAACCTCGGACTCGTATCGCGTTTGGTGAGGTTCGGAAAGGAGATCGCGACAAATTTTGAAAGTTGGGAGCTAGAGCTCGTTCGAGGTGTTGGGTTTCGTTCCTTGAATCGAGGTAGGGATTTCTTTGCTACTTTTATGTGTTAGTAGCTTGTTATGGTGTGAAATCGTGCTAGTAATTGTTGGTATTGGTGTTGTAGTTGAATTCCTGAAATCTGCAGAAAAATCTGCTCGAAACCTCTCCGTATCGATACGGGATTCTTGCCGTATCGATACCCGATTAACACAGAGTGGGCTTTGCTGATAAGCATCCTGTATCGATACAGCCATTTTGGCCGTATCGATACCAGTTCCTTATGGGCAGTTTTGCCTTCGCTGCTTCTACTTCGATTGTTTTGAACCCCGGACACTTCTAACACCCTTGTAACACCTCTCACACTATCTCAAGCTATTCAATTGACTTCCAATGATTGATTGGTGTATCCTTGTTCAATTGACCTCTTGTTAGTAGGATTTTCTATGAGTTCATTTGAGTAAACCATGTTGAAATGAGACTTATCGATCGATTGGTTATTTCCAAGTAATTGTAGTATCACAGTGGTATTGTTGACATGATGTGAGATGTTGCATACATGAGAGTGATTATGAGAGAGTCTTAGTTCACATGTTGGTTAAATAGGAAGTTGTTGAGTCGGGATTGGCATTGGGAGTCTCGTAACGCAAGGGGTGGAAATACGGAGACTCCAGTGGGCCTCGTAACGCAAGGGGTGGTACTACGATGGTCCGAAGAGTTGGGATTCGCCGTAACGCAAGGGGTGGTAACACGGTGATTCACGGGATGTTATACTGTAACGCGAGGGGTGGAAATACAGTTAGTGGAGGTTGATGTTGTCGAGTCTTGTCGGGATGGTTAGAGTGAATACATTGATCGTTGTCATGCTTGATTGGACCATGTCTTCTCATTCGTTTCCTTTTGCACATAGCATGTTATTTGCACATAAGTCTAGTAAAGATTTTCCTACTGGGCTCGCATAGCTCAACCTAATCTTTCTTTTCAGGGTTTAATGCTGGACAGTGATTGCATGACTTGCGTGCCTGGAAGTGAAAAGGATTTTCTTTTGGAAGCTAACTCTGATTTAGTTACATTGTCATCTTTGTAATAGACTTTCTTTTGATAAAGATGAGGTTGTAACTTGATGACTTGTCCGTACAAACAATTGTAATCTATTTGGGGCCGGAGTGCCAAAACTGTTTACTCTTGAAACTGGGTCATATTTGTAAAGCTTTACAGAGTGGGAACTATTTGGGGTATTTACTATCATGTGCGACAGATTTAATTCATGAAAGCTTTATATATTTATGCTAAAAATTCAGGTCGTGACACACACGCACACCACACAACGGCCAAGTCCGGCCACATTGCGGTTTCAAAACTTTTTCTCCTTTTCAAAACACACCTTGTCATTAACACACCCTAGGTGTCATGTTTCTAACTTTCTCGATTCTCGTGTCTCGTTTTCATGCATAGACTCCGCGGTAGAACTTTTCACACAAGTAAACATAAATCATTCATTGTAATCTTGAAACTAAACTAGCAAGATCATCCAACTCTATATTACTTGTCATGCTTAAATCACAACTTAAAGCATAATGCCACATGTACGGACGTCTTTGGAGTGGAAAGCCACTTATGCTTTATTAAACACCAAATCAATTAATTCTAATAATCACGTATACATGCTCATAACCATCTAAAGATCAAAATACGAATACTTCTGTTAGCATGCATTTGAACATACAAGTAAAATACCATTTTTCTTTGAGTTTAACGGATAAGGAAAATACTACGTATACTTAGAGATAGAGGTTAAGATTAATCTTCGTTCTTCTTGGCGGTAGGTACGGCTACGGTAAAAAGTAAGTACGTCGGACGGAGTAACTTCCTACGGTAAGCTTTCGGTAGCTTCGAAAGAGAAAGGTTTCTCTCGAAACTAGTTCTTGACTAAAACTACTAGACTTTATGGATCGAAAGGGTGGTTTAGGATGAGTTTCTTGAAGACTTTAGGAGGAACTCAAGAACAAAGTAAGAACACAAGACTTTCTTAGAGAGAGAAGTTGAAGATTGAAGGTGTGAGTTGAAATGGTAAGAATGAGGTGCTATTTATAGCAAAACTTGGCTTATTATCCAAGGGATAAATTTTTCCCTAACAATTATTATCCAATCGATAAAGGGACAATCATGAAAGGCATGGCTTGTCTTGTCCTAGGCTTTGCTTGCAAGAAAGAACCAAGTCATTGGCTAGGCTATGTTTAAAGTTGACTAGAAATGGGTTGTCAACTAGGATTAGGCTTAAGGGCTATTAGGCATGCTTATATTAGGCTAGGTTTACTTCTTATGAAAGCAAAATGATGGGATTTGGTTTTGACTAGTCTAGTCAAGTCTAAGCATTCATTAGCATGACTAACTTTTATTACCCAAGGGGTAAAAATTCCCTAGCAATTATTGACCAAAGGATAATGAATTTCCTAAAAGTGTACTTAGACAATTAGGCATGATTATATTAGGTGTGTATGCATGGCAAGGCTAGGTTTACTTCTTTTGGAAGCAAAATGATGGCTTCCTATGGTTCAAGGATTCTTAAGTGACTTGCCTTGTCATTCTAAGTATTCATTGGCAAGACTATTTCTATTAACCAAGGGGTAAAATTTTCCCTAACATCTATTAACCAATGGGTAATGAGGTAAGTCATGAGTGTGGTTTTGAAATGACTAATCATGTAGTATAATGATTACTACTAATGGCCTAATGGTTCAATTAGGGTTGGAAGGGGTTCACAAGGTTCAAAGATGGTCAAAAAGGTCCATCTAAGGTTAGGGAAATGTAACTAGATGAATCGGCAGTTTGGTTTCCTCAACTAATCGGTTGGAAACTAATTCTACATGCCATGTAGGATTTTTAGCGAAGAAATATAATTTTAAAGGTTTTATTAACTCACTAGGAAAATAAACAAGTGCTTTTACAAGCATACTTGTCTTTAGAAAATGACTAGATCGTCTGGTGCAAAAACATATAATTTTAAAAGTCTCAAATCTAATTATGACGGTTTATTAAAGACTAAAAAGGGATTTTTAAAGCAAATCCAAGTAATTAAAATAAAATTCAAATATTTAACGAAATTTTTATTTACCAAAAATCAGGGTTGTTACAGAAACTACTATAAAGTAGCCTTAGAGAATAAGTAATTTTAATTCCCAATTGCCCTTGTCCTTTTAATCTTTGTAATATTGCGGAGATTAATAAAACTTTCTTTTGCCGATAAAAATAAAAATAAAACTACTATAACAAACACATTTGGACAAAGAAATTGTTTTCTAGAATCCAAGTATTCAACTCCCTTTGCAGTGTCTTTCCTTTATACTCCTATTGAGTTTCTAAGTTCATAAAATTTAAGCCATACACCAACTCACAAACTCTAACAATAAAACCCAAATTGACAGTCATTGCACATGAATACCAAGTCACAAACTTATCCTTTCCTTTATTGATATATCAGAAGCTGAGGTTTCCCCTGAGCTAGCAGGATATAGGCGAAAGCAAGATATTTCCTTTGATCCAAAAGAAGAAGAAGATATTTCTACCTTCATAAAGCAAAAATAGTTAGATACAATACGGTAATGCGGATATTTCTCAAATGCGCGTATTTTTATCTGAAGATCGAAAGTAAATTAAAGGTCAACTTAAAACCTATGCACCAATGAAATTGTGAGCTTTTGAATGAATTTGTATTTGATACGGTAATTTAAATGGCTACTGTTGAACTTCTTGATGGGCGTGACCTTTTTCGATCTCCAAAATTCTAGCTCCTCTATTGCGATCACATTGTTTTTTTTCCCTGCAATTTGCAATAATCGCGACAAAAGAATGATATGGAGGAGACAAACCAGTCCCATCATCCTCTCACCCGGATGGATGAGCTATGGAGGGGGTGCAATGCCTGCATGCAATCGGCAATCGGGGCCTCGAGGATAAAACAAAAGCATTACAATCTAAAAAAGTAACTTCCAAATTAGGGAAATGAAGGCGTAGAGGAGAGCTTGGTGGTGAGATCAAAGCTTTGCCAATTTTGTTCCTACAAGATAACTAACCAATCTCTATCCATTGCAAGAGTATAAAAAACAGCTAGCTTTTGCAGGGGCAAATTAAGGCTTTTTAGGCCCCTTACCACACAATATTATGTGGCCGAAACGGAGGCTTATGTACTTTTGTGGTTGTAATTCGTATTGGGCCAGCCTGCCCCACAATTTGAGGTAGGGCCGAAAGGGTATGGAATATGGATGAGACATCACTGGAATTGGTTTTTAGGCGCCGTTTCGCTAATGTTTTTTTTTAAAGTATTTATTTTTCGATTTACGAGACATGTCATTTTTTCATAATATATCACATTTAATTAAAAAATAAGTACTTATTTGAAAACAGTAGTGCTACAGGTACAGCAAACTCTGTACAGCAGCCGCGTACAGATCCATTTTGTGCCCGTCTCAAGTCCCACAAAGATGATCGAAGCCGCTTATCTTTGTATAACCTGAGACGGGCGCAAAATGAATCTGTGCACATCTGCTGTACAAGGTTTGCTGTACCCCTAGCATTTTTTATTTGAAAAATAATTACTTATTTTCCTTAGCGAAACAGGACCTTAGTATGAAAGGTTTGAATGGAATTGCATCCACGACTTTTGGATGACCATATCACCCAAATGGGGGACCAAAGCTCTGCCAACTTTCAAGTTCGGGCAATTACGTGGAGTCGTGGACCCCATACAGACAACTACTCATAACAACGGATCAGGTATACGTCAAGCACCTCGTTTAATTTCAAGGCCCTGAAGATAACGATCGGATATAATTTCGAGCGGACCCAAGGTTTGGAATGGTTAACTTCCGTGAGATTCGAACATGCTACCTAATGATCAAACACTTATTGTTTTCTCGTGTCCACTTTGCCATATCCATCTCATGTCCAAGTTGCCCTATTAATGCCCCTACCGTATAATGTGTGCAACTTAAAGCTATTTATGGTCAAGAGTCATCAATCTCTATCATAAAATGTATACTACTAGGTTTTATTAATTACTTTGTTAACTGTAATCTATTTGAACCTGGATATAGTAAAAGAGAACGATATGATAAACAATATGGAGTATGTTTTGTTAACCCCAAGGGGTTAGCCAAGTGGTTACGCTCACATTATGCATAAGCATGTGAAACAGTTGTGGGAGAGGCGGTAGCAATTCGTCCGAGGTACGGACAAGTTGGCCCGAAACACTTTGCATTAATTACAATTTAATTGAAAACACGTACATATGGTGGCCGTAGAGAATAATAGACCATTGTCAAGTCCAGTCCAGAACCTACACGTGCAAATGATGCAAATATCGAACACTAAAGTCATTTGATTTTGGTCCCTTTTCTAACTTTAAAAGGGTATATACGTAAAAATAGCATTTCACACTCGAATAAAAAGGCATTGATCTACAACATTAGCCTTCAATTAGGGGTGTCAAATGGGCGGGTTTGGGTCAAATTGGGTAAGTTATAAGTGGGTTGGGTCTTTAATGGGTCATGACCCATTTAGAACCCATTAATTATGTGCCTAATTGCCCATACCCAACCCGACCTATTTATTTAAAATAAAACTCGACCCGCCCATTAACCCAATTACATATATATTAAAATTTTAAAACATGTTTCATTTGCCGAATTACCCAGCAATTCATTATATGTTGACCTAATTTATAATTTTTAAAACATGCTTCAATGATTACATTTTTATGATTTATATTTAGACGATTTGTAAATTTTAGCGATTCATTATATGTTGACCTAATTTATAATTTTGGTTATTTGACAAGAAAAAAGATCGAGCAACGACTTAAAATAAACTAAACTAAATTGAGTCTGGCGTCCCAACCAAAATACTCATCCATGTGGACCATGTCGTCCATCACCATCTTCGTCCAAATGCACTTATTTTCCTATATATTCTCTTAATTTTCCTATCAATTTATTCGACTCTTCGACCTACCATAGGGAACTTCGAAAGAGACTCGACGCATTGACTTTGTTGTACGGTTGCGTTCGGGTTGCGATTGAGTTCATCGGTACCCTTCCCGTCGGTATCAGTAATGAATCTCTCCAACTAAACCCCGTTGGATAACAATTCGACTTATTACGGGAGTGGATGGAGATAAGTAAACTTCCACGTGTCAGGAGACGATTGGCCGGGTGCTGATTCTTACGATGCCTTGTGGTGGCCCGCTATGTTATCCAGTCTTCGAACATGTCATGTGGACGAGTGGGGCCCCTCTAGGTAGCGTGTCATAAATTGGGCGGCGATTGACGTGGCGCTACGGGAGCCAAGATCATTTTTTGGTTTCTTCCAGTTCCGCAACTACCAGCCACTCGTTTCTCTAGGTAGCGTGTTAAAATTAATGCACTGGTTGAATCATTCGTGTGATATTCAAGAGTGGGCTCCACGAAAAATCTGTTTAGAATCTGTGTGTGTAAATCATACGTGGATGTTAGATTTCTTGGAGAGTTCCAATCTAAAATCAATTGGCAATAGGTGGAGTAATCTCTAGATTATATTAACCAAGTTTGGGTGACTTAGATGAGCGATGTGGGATAACGTCTAACACTCTTCCTTACATGCTGCCCGGATGCACGTGAACGTGCGAATTGAGCTGACCAGGAGATTTGCTTTGGACGACAGAGACTTGACTACGAGAGATGAGGTCACCTAAAATCTAACTCTGATACCATGATAACAAAAGAGAATTGCCAAGAACCTAACTTTCTTGCTTATATTATTGAACATTGTTATGGCCTTATATATGCTACAGAGTTTGACCACCAAGAACCCTAAATAAATAAGGAAACCACACGTAACAAGGAAAGGACCGCGGGTAGCAAATTAAAACTGTAAACAATATGTTTGGGAGTCCTACTCATTCTAAATAGTAGTGATTTTAGAGAGAAAATTGTGATTTGAAATAGGAATGAGATGCTCTAGTAGTCCCTTATAAGGGACTGGACAGTCCTTTCTGGATCATTTTCAAATCTTTATTGGGATCGTGTTGATGATTGGGGCTGCTAGCTGATGTTTAATAACTTGTCGAGAACGTTAGGCACGCAACAAAACATGGTAATTGGACATCGGTTGATATATGTATTTTCAAAATATATTTGTCTTCAACAATATGGGTGTAGAAAATATTGCAATGCTGGATAAAAATCTATTTTCTCATAGATAAATATTTTTTGAGAACTTTTTTTTGGAAAAATAAATGTGTTTTGAGAACTTGTGGGGGTCGTTCGTATAAAAATAGCACATAGTTTTGAAAGTTTATAATTAAGTTATGATTTTATTTAGAATTCAAGTTATGATTTCACTTATGTTTTGAGAACTTGTGGGGGTCGTTCGTATAGAAATGGCACATAGTTTTGAAAGTATTTCACTAAGAGTTCAAGATAATTAATGTGAGATTGTTTCAAATTTTGATTTTGGCAAAGCAAGTGACTTTAAGATTGGAGATGCTTTTAAACCGAATATTTGGGAGGCAACCAAAGAACTAATTAGAGTTTTCTTTTAAACAATTACAAAATTATATGTTATCAATAAAATTGGGCCAAATAAGTAGTTGCACAGATCCAACCACACCTCTTTCACATACATGTAGGCCCCACATATGGAACCTACATGGTGGGGCTTACGTGTATGTAAGAGGGTGTGATTGGATCTGTGCAAATGTGGTATGTACCAATCATTTGAATTGGAAGCTTGAGTTGCTCAAATGATAAAGCTGTTGCAAAGGCTAGATTGGTCAAATGGGAACATGCATTGAAACCTAACAAAGATGAGAAAAATTTGGGTACAGGGAGGGTATTACCACGTGGTGCCTAGCATCCCATCCGAGCCGTCCAATATACTTTTGGACGGCTCAAATTTAAGGGGTAAATTTTAAGTGCAAAATGTCCAAAACACATTCCTCAAATTTGAACTATCCAAAAATGTATTGAACGGCTCGAATGGGACAACAATACCCTCCCCTGTCCAAAATTTTCAAGATGGGTAAACCCATAAAGGACTAGAAAGCAACATGCCACATGGGTTAGATAGACTGACGAGTCATTCAAAAAGGTAAAAGGTAAAAGCCAAAAGATTGTTAATCCATAAATAGATATTAAAAAAAAGAGAGCAGAATCAATCAAAGATAAATTAACGTACTCATCTCTATAAAGCCCAAAACACACACTACTATCACAAAGCAAAGCTGCCATGGCCGCCGCCTCCATCAAAAGCAACAATAATAAGATCTCCCTTGCCATGGAGAGGACCGGCCAATGGTAATTCAAACAAAGAAACTCAGCCAAATCACGTTAAATTTCCTTCAAGTGTCAACAATTAACAAAATGATCAATTAAATGTTCTTTCACTAATCATTTGCAGGGTAATCTCTCAAGATATTCCAACTGACGTTGTGGTCGAAGTGGGCGAAGTCGGTTTTAATCTTCACAAGGTAAGAGTCCTAGTTTGAATTTATCCTTCTGGCGTTTCCAGACTCGAAACTATTCGATTTGTGTTTTTCTGGAGATTCGTATTGGAAATTGACACGAACATGACAAATAAAATGGGTCGACAGAGGGAGGATTTATCTCTGTTTTAAGATTTACAACCGATTGCATTAGATCGAAACAAGCGTTGACGCGATTTGATGTTATGCAGTTCATGCTGGTAGCAAAGAGCAACTACGTAAGAAAACTGATACTCGAATCCAAAGTACCGGATTTAGCAAGGATCGATCTCTCCGACATCCCCGGAGGAGCCGAGATCTTCGAAAAGGCGGCGAAGTTCTGCTACGGGGTCAACTTCGAGATCACGGTAAACAACGTCGCCGCCCTCCGTTGCGCTGCCGACTATCTGCAGATGACGGACAAGTACTCCGACGGCAACCTTGCAGGCCGAACCGAGGATTTCCTCTCCCAAGCCGCCTTGACTAGCCTCTCCGGCGCTGTTGTTGTGTTGAAGTCGTGCGAAGATCTTCTTCCCGTTGCTGAAGATCTCAAAATTGTTCAGAGATGTGTCGATGTTGCAACCGTTAAGGTAACCATTTATGTTGATTCGTTGAGGAATGATAGGAACTACTTAGGGGTATTTTAGGAAATTTATTTTCTTTTCATTTGTAATCATGGTGTTCCTTAAATGGTTAGAATCCCCAAAAAAAAACCCAAATATTTTGGGACGGAAGGAGTAGAATTCTTTCACATGTTTGGATAGCAAATGATGTGGGTAAGGTGAAAATAAGTGGTGAGATTCATTGAGATGATGAGAAGCATATTAGGCTGTGTTCCAGAACAAGAAAAAGAACTTTTTTTTTTTTTGTTGAATAAGATGGGTTGTTCCTGAAAATAAGAAGTTGGGTACTTATTTTGGTAGAATTTGTATAGGTAAATACCGGCCGATTTCCGGCAGCCGCGCCGGGCCGTCTCCGGCCACCGGACGGTCGATCCGAGCCGTCACGGAAAATGGGTGCTTGGATCAAGCACCCTACACACCTCGGATGCCGTTGATTCCCGCATAGGCCCCCTTGGTTTTTTTTTTTAGAATTTTTGGACGGCTCGGATCGGCCGTCCGGTGGCCGGAGACGGCCCGGCGCGGCCGCCGGTATGATTTCCCTCCGCCGGCGCCCAACACAATAGCAACAGTCTTATTTTTTGTATACGGCAACTTCAAGCTCAAAAATCATGTGGTTACGCAAATAATTTTCTTATCACTATGGATCTTATTTGATAGATCTAATTGAGATCTTTAATACGGTGCGAAATTTTTTATTTTTTATTTTCATTTACATTATTTTTGAGTTTGAAAATGTGAAGTAAATTTTGTATTTGAATTTTATGGAAGACCCTTATTATTTTCGAAAAAGAAGTATGAGAAATAAGTATTTATTTTTTTAGAAGGTTTTCGGAACGTAGTCTTAGATTGGTTGTGTACTCTAGAAATACTAGTACTGCATGATTTAAACGCAAACACCACATAACGGTAAGTCAGTAATGAATGTGCACAGATCTAGACATAAAATATATGATATGTCTGTAACCGTCTGATGCATGCAACACGCATATCATACGATTGAGCATTTGGCGAATTTGGTGAAATTTGTGTCTAGGTCTGCGCACATCTATCTCGTCCGTAGCATTTTGTACTTTTTAATCACACCAACCACGGGGAAATTGACTAGGACTTAGGATTTGTTTCTTTCTTTATATATCTCAAGTTCGAAACTTATTAGCAGTTGTTATCAATCCATATAGAGACGTTCCACATAAAACTTCACTCCTGCTTCAACTCTTTTCTCAAGAATTAATCGAGATGCGTAAAGGAGACGCTCTGATTCCTCTGAATTACCAAAGAATAAACTTGTCTGCATGAAAACAGCTGCCTTTTGTGTGGATTAGTTAGTACTATTATTTGCATGAAACAAGGGATGCATGTCTTCTAAAGTATTCACGGCGATTCCCACCAATTTTCCACTGATTGATTCCTTTCCACAGGCTTGTAACGAGGCCAACTTCCCAAGCCGATCGCCGCCAAACTGGTGGACGGAAGAACTCTCGATCCTCCCCATACCCTTCTTCGAAAAAATCATCCAAGCCATGAAATTGCGCGGCGCCAAGCCCCTAACCCTCGCCACCGCCATCATCACCTACGCCGAAAGATCCCTCGCGTCCCTATCCCCACAGCACCTCTCCTCCGCCCCGCCCCGCCAGCAATCCTCGAATCCCGCCCACAAACAACTCCTGGAATCCATCGTCAAACTCCTGCCCCCGGACAAAACCGCCCTCCCCATCAACTTCCTCTGCCGCCTCCTCCGCACCGGGACCCTCCTCCGAGCCTCGCCCGGATCGAAAGCCGAGCTCGAGAAGCGGGTCTCGGCGGTTATGGAGCACGCGACGGTCGACGACCTGCTGGTCCTGTCGTTCACGAGCGACGGGGAGAGCTTGTTGGACTTGGAGAGCGTGAGGAGGGTCGTGTCCGGGTTCGTGGAGAAGGAGAAGAGCATGGCGGTTTTTAACGCCGGGGATTTCGAGGAGGTGTGCTCGGCGGCGATGCAGAGGGTGGCGAAGACGGTGGATGCGTATCTGGGGGAGGTTGCGACGTGCGGGGAGCTGAGTATTTTGAAGTTTAACGGGATTGCGAATTTGGTGCCCAAGGCGGCGAGGAAGGTTGATGATGATCTTTACAGAGCCATTGATATCTATCTGAAGGTAAGCTAATCGTAATAAGGTTTCTGCTCTTTGTCACTACTTCCCTATATATTGGTTTGCCTAATTTTATATCGGATGAAGTTTGATTTTTGGGAAACTTTTTCCCGTAAAAAAGCTGAATCGTGCGCATCTAAAAGTATTTTGAACGGTTGGATTTTAAAAGAACTTTTCCGGGTTACCCGAGAAAGTTTTTTTAAAATTTGGACTATTGATTGCCAAAACGGATAGGTGAGATTTACTACCTCCGTGAACAACTTATACATGGAGGAGCCGTGAGTAAAGTATCTCTCTTTTGGGTAATTGTTGTTGTATAGTTTGTAAAGTAATTAAGAGGTTATGTAAAAACACAAAGTCAAATTTTATGTACCATAAAATGCTTATACCTCTTTGTTCTCGTGCAATTTTAGTCGCAAGATTGCACAAAAGTACTATCAATTTCAGCTGTTAAGATACTTTTGTGCAATTCTGCAACTGAAATTGTATGGAAGTAGAGAAACAAACACTTTTTGGTAGGGATGGTACGTGTAAGATTTTCAAGTTTTTATTTGGGAAATGATTTTGTCACACCATTTTTTGATAATGTCACACCCTGCAAGTGTATTTTTATACCAAAAAATACACTTGCAGGGTATGACATTATCAAAAAAGGGTGTGGCAAAATCACTACCCTTTTATTTTTAGGATTAACTTGTTTTGAGATTTCTTAGCTCATATTCGCTTAAGATTAACACGGGGAATTGATCTTACTGCCGCAGGCTCATCCGAACCTAGACGAGATCGAGCGGGAAAAGGTCTGCAGCGCAATGGACTCACTCAAACTCTCCTACGAAGCAAGAGTCCACGCTTCACAAAACAAACGCCTACCCTTGCAAATCACCCTCCACGCCCTCTACTACGACCAGCTCAAGCTGAGGAGCGGCTCCGATCGCGGTCACAACACGAAAGACGCTCCCACGACTCGAACCCAGGTCCAGGCCGATGTGTCATTGATCAAAGAGAACGACGACTTGCGTGCCGAGCTACAGAAGATGAAGATGTTGATCACCGAGGTGCACCAGGGCAAGAACCAGCAGGGGAGCTCCTCCTCTACCACCAAGGGCGGCGGCGGTGGCACACGACGGCCGACGTTCTTTTCGTCGGTGTCGAAGAAGCTGGGGAAGTTGAATCCGTTCAAGAACGGATCCAAGGATACGTCTACCATTGAGGACGTCGTGGATATTACCAAGCCTAGGAAAAGGAGGTTCTCTATTTCTTAGAGGAGGGAAAAGTTTGTTGAATTTGTGTGAAAAAAGAGAAGGATTTTCAGTTTTAATTTGTGTCAAAGTGTGTGATTTCTTTTTCATCCTTGCTTTGTGGGGTGTTTTGTAACATAGTACATCTTTTTCGAATAGTGTGTATAGGATCCATATATACTTAATGAGTGAAAGTTCTGTCCGGATCAACCGGACAAAGGAGGTTGTCCGGACAGCCCCTTGTGGGCCTCTCTTCACGTGTTTTTTTGAAAAATTCGAACCGTGCATCTTGTAAGGCCCGCAAAATAATGTGTCCACACAAAAAATCAGCTTGTCTGAACATCGATAGGTATGTCAAAAGTTGAGTTTTTACACGAAAAGATGGACAACTGTGAACAGTTTAACTTTAAAAACAGTTGACAGATCACGGTCGTCCATTTATCTGTGTAAAAACTCAACTTTTAACATGCCTATCGATATCCGGACAAGCTAATTTTTTGTGTAGATACGTTATTTTGCGGGCCCTACAAGATGCACGGTTCGGATTTTCCAAAAAAAATGCGCGAAAGGGGTCCACACGGGGGCTGTCCGGACAGCCCCCTTGTCCGGTTGATCCGGAAAGAACATTTACTCATACTTAATTTTACAAGGCAAATTCTTGTTGGGTCTTTGAGGTTAAAATTGAAAAACTCAATTGAGCAAGCTTGATTTGATAACTTAACGAGTTTCAAAAATAAGTTTAAGCTAGCTTAGCTTGTTTATAAGACGAGTCGATCGCAAACAAGCTTTAATCAAGCCCAACACAAGCGATCTCAAGCATCTTGAATTTTTTATACATAATAAGCTGAGCGAGCCGAGTAGTAACTTGTTCAAGCTTGGATTGAAATCTTAACGAGCTTCAAAAAAATATTCAAGCTTGGTTTGTTAATATTCAAAATAATCTTGAACAAGCTTTTAACGGACGAACACGAGCTCAGATTTGAATAGCTTGATTCGTTTAACTGCCAGTGATTTTGTTCATAGTTTCCGTTTACGTGTGTAAATTCAGCCCACAAGTCTCCATGTTCGCAACTATATGGCCCTAGACCAGGCCTGGATAAGCCCACAATAGTTGGGCCATTTTTGCATAACCTCCTACGATGCCAATACCACCAGTGAGTTTGTTCCTTGAAGAGTAAAAACAAAAGCATAAGCAAATCTCTGATTTCCTCCCCTTAACT
Organism: Rhododendron henanense subsp. lingbaoense; assembly: GCA_020567845.1. Classification (NCBI taxonomy): domain Eukaryota; kingdom Viridiplantae; phylum Streptophyta; class Magnoliopsida; order Ericales; family Ericaceae; genus Rhododendron; species Rhododendron henanense. Next base: position 5,892,407 of record CM036312.1, read on the forward strand.
AATAAATTTTCATTTCAAACAAAAAATGAATTCTAGAAAAGAAAAAAAAACAGCGCTGAGGCCTGTGAGCGCGACACGTGTCCCTTGTGAGGAGGCCTATCAGCGCGACACTTGTCCCTTCATTCTATAGGATTGAAATGAAGAAGGTTTTCTTCCCCCTCGTGCCAAATCAAGATATGTATACCCATTTCATCGTTCCGTAAGGAAGCCGAGGGTTGCCGAATAAGCACAGGGGAGCGGCGCCAACAGTGAGGCCCATATACCCATTTCATCGTTCCGTAAGCATGAGCAAATACCGAAACCAACAAAGAAGTATGAGCAAATAACCACATCCTAAATCCCAGAAAATCAGAGAATAAACAAAAACAGAGAACAGAGTTAACGATTTTTTTTCCCCTTATTCCCCATATGTATGTTTCCAGATATAGGGGAAGAAAGGGAGAGGTGAGACATTGTTCTTTCTTCTCCGTCTCGCTTTTGTAGAGTTTTTTTTTTGCCTTGTGCATCGGACGGACACAGTGGGATAATATTATATATTACAGTCATGAGTACTATTGATCACATTTTATCCTCAAGCATGGTATCTCCAATGGAAAAATCATACATGGTATCCATAAGTCTAGGTACACTACATCCAACCACTACACCATCCACTATATGTTTTGTAGGGCCCACTCCGGGTCCCAAAAAAATACAAAAAAATATTCATAAATTTTAAAATAATATATTATGAGGCCCTGTAAAAAATCAGCTCCAACAAGTATCGGTAAGTATTATTTCTTGATTTGTAGGGGCGAAACTGCTCAACTGCTCACCAATTATGCGCACCCTCTTGTTTCTTCTATATCCGTGGGGTGGAAACAAAGATCCAAAACCCTTCTCCGTAATTCACTTTTTGGGAAAAAAAATTCAGTGCCGGGTGGGTACCAAGTGGTGCCCGCTCGGCGCATCCGAGCTGTCCATTGCGTTTTTGGACTGCTCGGATTTGGAGAGAGAAAGTGTTGGGGTGAGAGGAGGGAGAGGGTTTCAATCCGAACCGTCCAAAAGTATATTGGACAGCTTGAATGTACCGAGCAAATACCACGTGGGATATACTTACCCGGCACCGAAAAATTTCTCCACTTTTTGTAATACAATCACACCCAATATATCCTTCCCCGGGATTCCTGATTGCCAACATAGCCAAACTTGCTACCTAATGGAGTAATGGGCGCCCCTTTTTTTTTCTCGTTACTTTTCTCTTTTTAAAAAGGCAGAAGATGGGGATTGATAGCCGGGTCGATCCGTCTTTGCCATAATACAACTTGTTGTAGTCGATAGAAACAGATACTATTAAATGTGTGTTTTGTCGTGAAATTTGCCAACACATAGACACAATAGCCCGTGGTCCTAACAAGTATAAAGGATCCTTCATAGGCAACCGAAATACCGGCTAGCAGCTACGATTTCAACAATGAAGAAGCCATCGATTGGATTGGATCGTAACGAATGAATCACAAACATAGGATTTTCAAGCTGGGCCGTGGATTACAAAGGATGTCCCGTGTATAAAAATAATACTAATAATCATGAATTGGCAAGAGCAAGAACTACAGGGATCTTTATGCAGCCAAACAAAAACCGAAAAAGAAGGAAAATTACAATAGCGGCAGAGATTGAAAATAACAAGCTCATCAAAATGTAAATCATTGCTCAGCAGCTCAAAATTAGGTAAATCAGCAACAGACACCAATAGTGAGTCATTTGCAATAGGAAACAATTATCCCTCCCCCGCCTCACAATAGGAAAGTTTTCTCATGTACCATAACACATGTAGGCACTTACAAGAGGCAACTACGTACAAGAGATGCCAAAAAAAAATTCGAGGAAAGGAAATATAGAAAGAAATAGATTTTAAAAAAAACAAGCTCAAAATGTGATCCTCAATGGACACCAATAATAATATCCAACAAAATCAGGTTTACAACAATCAGAAAATAGATTCACAGAAGAAGTAATACTATCTCAACCAAAAATTTAAGATCCTTCATACACCAATAGTACTATAGTAACATCCCATAACATCAAAAATGGGTTCAGCACATACTCCCAGTGAAACAAAACAAAACCCTAATTAGAGAAAACCCTGTGAGCATCTCAAAAGGTGGATGCCTCATCCATTCCCTTGTAATTGAGGATCATATCCTCAATCTAGTCCAGATATTACTCCTTAAATTCTGGTTGTAAAATTCAACAAGAACACACAATATTAAAAACCAAAGAAAATAAGGATAAACCTATCTTACACGAGTTTTGCATTATGCTAATACCATGCAAAACCACGTATCTTACATGAGTTTTCCAGATATTGCTCCTTTAATTTTTGTTGATGAATTAAAGGCGGACATAATGTGGCAGCAGGGTTTGATTTAGTATAATCAAACTCTTTTTAAGGTTTTGCAGCTACAAACCTATTTTATTTTTTTCTCCATGATATTTTTGTTCCTGTGGCATATTAAGTTTTGATTTTGTGTGATGTGGTGTCTGTTAAGGATCTTATCTTCAAGGAGCGACTGGTGGACTATCTTGATGAGATGATCCTCAATTACGAGGGACCGGTGAGGAGCTCAGGGAATGTCGCTCAGCTTTCCTTTGGGGAAGAAACAGCCAAAGAGGTGTCTTTGGATGCTGCAGAACTTGGTAAGCAAAATGCTGATGTTGTAGCTGCATTGGCAACAGAGAATGCAGGAGCTTTAAAATCAGAGGTCAAGCGATAAGGATTACATTTGGTGATTATGAACTTTCTTATTCTCAGTGAGTCCTAACATGCTTATGTTCCTCAACATGAGTGACATTTTGTTTTTATTTTCTTTGCTAAGGGGACTGTATTTTACCCTCCTCCTTTGTGGAGTATTTGAGGTGTATTCAATTGGGTTTAGGTATGTGAATTGTGAGGGGGGAAAACAAAGGAAGATAAATTAGTCTTTGTGATATAATTCTTAGGACTCTAAGGTACTCAAATCGCGGTATTGGGATACATAACAGTACCAGTGATACAGCCATATATTGGCCGATATCTGACAAGCCCCTTGAAATATCTTTAAGGCTCTTCTTGTTTATCCTTATTTCTTTCCTTTTTCAAATGTCGTATCGATGCTCATGAATGTTCAAACTAAAGACAAGAGTTGGGAAGGAGAGTATTTATATTTCACTTGGGCTCCGTTCAGTTGTCAGGAATGTTGTACCGGAAAGTTATTCTCAGGAAAAGTTAAGTCAAGTGAAGTAAAGGAAAAAGAAATCTATTTTCTTGTGAGTGTTCATTTGACAATTTTTTTTGGCAGAAAAACTAAAGTTTAGTGGTTCATTTGCCGGGAAAAGACACTTATGAGAAATTTCTTTATTTTTATTCTCATGGCTAATTTTAAATAAAAGTAACTTTGAGAGCTAAATAATAGGCTATCATATTTCAAAAGTTAACACATACGGAAAATGTATTTTATCTAATGCAAAGCCTTAACATGAAATGAAAAAATCGACTTGCAATTCCCTATTCAATTTACTATATTCTGAATGGTCATGCAAATCCCCCATTTAAATTGAAATTCTCTGATAATCAACCGTACAAATAAAGTTTAAAAATAAGTAGATGATAACTAAATAAATAAATATTAAACAACCGTGATTTGATTAGTTGCCAATGCAAAAACTCACTGAAAATTAGTTAGTACAAAACAAAATTGAAGACTAATGACAAGATAAATAAATACTTCCAAAAAAAATAAACTACCAATCTTTTTCCACAACAATTATCTCAGAAAGCACCATAGTAGTCAAAATTATTGTAACGCCCCGCTTTTTCGGGAGCAAAATAAAATAATTCTTTAAGAAAATTTGCTAAATAAATATAATTTTCCAAAATAAAGGTTTAACTATTACAATCTCAAGATAAATCTACTGATTTAAAATACATTAACTTCAGAGCTGACTCTAGGCTTGATACAGATTCCAAGCACCCTCCATCTTCGTTCCTGATATTCTTTCCATGTCGAACTGCACCATCGTTGAATCCCCTCCATTGAATCCTGCGCCCTCTGGCAAATTGATCGCCGAAGCAATCGATTTACCAGGATACAGACGTATCCGTGAGTGATAAATCACCCAGTAGAATAATCCAACCCAACCACCCCTCTTACTTTACAGCTAGCAAGCAACATGATAATAATGGTACGAAGAAGTAAATAGAGATATTTCACATAAACAGTTTATTGCTATCCATTAACCTAATATGAAATCTAAGATCTCATCCACGAGATCTTTCCTCCCCAACCGCTAGCCATGCTCGGTCCCATGGGATCACTTTCTTTTGCTGTCGCGGATTGCACCTAAGTTATGTACCCAGCGTGTATCCCTCTCATTACAACAAAAGAAAGCTTACCATGCCTGAATGGTAACTAGGGTTCGCCTATCTTATGTACCACTTCACAATCATCACTGGGCTTACTTTGCCAGTATCAAAACATTACTCAACACTGAGCTTACTCTGCCAGTTTCAAATCACATCACTCAACACTGGGCTTACTCTGCCAGTTTCAAATCATCACTCAATACTGGGCTTACTCTGCCAGTTTCAAATCATCACATCTCAAACTCACGCCTGCAGGCAATCTAAAACAAAAACATTCCAATTTATCCATTACTTAGCATCGCCTAGGTGAATTCTATTCGCATACCACCCCATGTCTCTAGGGTCCAATCTAACAGATCAATCAAATGTTAGAATAATAGATAAGCAATCAGATTAATAAATGAAATAAACAATAAGCATAAGAATCACGTAACCTTTTATGAATGGGCCGTTGCCCTTAATCTTGTATGTCCAAGAAGTAAATTTTTATTAGCAGAAATCTTTTTAAAAAAAATAGCAATAATAATTTTGTAAAAAAAAAATGACATTAACAAGTTATAATCTTTGAGGTGTTAGAAGTCTAAGAAAAATAGATCGAGGGTCGAAAACATTGTTCGGGATGTTGAAAAGTCTATTCGAACCAAAACAGTCCAAACCGCAAGGTCTGAAGCCGATTTTGTTTTTTTGTTTTTTTTTTGTTTTTGGGAATGGCACTATGATTTATATTTCTAATTACTATGTGTGCGATAAACAGGAGTTATGGGGGCCAATATGTAAGCTTTAATAACTTTAAGGCTAATCATATTATGTTATGAATTCTTATGGATCAAAAACAATACACTAGATAAACTAAGGGGGTTAACTCTAGTTTCAGTGGTATTTTTCTTTTAAACTCCCACGATTTTGTACGGTGGGTTTCCGAAACAGGAACCGAGCAAAACCATCTTCAGCCGCGCGACGTCGGTTGGATTTCTTTTATTCTGGAACGTTAAACACAAGTACGTAATCACATACTATACATAGGAGGAGGTAGGAGATGAATTATAATACCTTTAATTCGGACAAAACGATTCGGTGGAGTTCGGTGGGTTTTTGTTTGGCGACGAAAGATTGATATTTTAGCAGTAACTTTAGACTGGAATAACTTGATCAAACCTCTGCCGTTTTGGACGATTCTTGTGTCTAACGTGAAGATCTTGAAACGCTCTACAACTTTCGTGTGAAGAAGTCTAAACCCGAAAACCATTCGAACTAGGAGAAAAGTGGGGATTTTCATAAGTCATGTATGCTGTCTGGAACAGAAATCCGAAAATTTCACTGAACTTTGGACGGCGATAACTCTATCAATACTTGATCTTTTTGGGTGATTCTTGGGTTGAAATCGAAGCCCTCGACGCCCTCTACAACATTCGTGAAGGAACTCTGGCCTAAAAACAACATTAGCTAGGAAGAAACAGGCCGTGAACAGTGGTACGTGATATGGACGAGAATGGAGTTGGTTTTTGGTTTTTGGAATGGACGACGAGTAGCGTGGTGTGCCCTAGGGTCGAAGTAATGGGATATTTATAGGAGAATTTTGATGAGGGTGATAAGATTGTATTCAAAAAGGTTTCTATCTCTTGGACTTTGAGATGGACGAGATGATGACGAAAATACGATTGGGAAGAAGTAGAGATGGAGTAGGAGTAGGAGAGATGGAAGAGAATTAATGTTGTGGGGGGAGAGAAAGATCTATACACGGCTGGGGAAAAAAAAAATTTGTTTGGAAAAATTCTATGGTGTATGTGGCACACATGGAACCTATACTAAAAAGAAATCTTTATAACTAATTTACTAAAAATAATCTTACCGGAATAAAATTTGCAAATCTAATAAAAAAATTTGGGTTGAAAATCCGGATCGTTACAATTATTGTTGCTCACGTAAATCTCGAAGTGTCTTTCTAAGAACCTAATTTGTATTTTTTTGTTATTGGCGTCATTCACTTTTTTTCTTACCCGCTAATTATTTTGGCTCCACAATGGATAAAACTTTCCGGTGACACAAAATCCTATGCTTTTGGCCGGATCACTTTTGCAAGAAAGTAAATCTTGTAGGAAAACTTAAAAACATGTTTCCCACTACTTTCCTGCCAACTAAACGATATAAAAGTTATGAGAAAGTTGATTTTCCTATCCTTTCCTATACTTTCCTGGCAACTGAACGGGGCCTTGAACTTAAACTTTTTTTTGGCTTGTTACAAAATAGTTAGAACCATCCCTATTTATACTACTTCATGGAAGGCTCTAGTACAAAGATATTTTCATTTAAGATAAACTTTGAGGTAATTCTAGAATTACACATGTGACTAATTCTCACAAAAAATTCTAGATATTTCACAAGGATATTCTAGAACTAGATATTTTAGAGTTTCTAAAACTAAATATTTATATCTTCTTCAATAATATCTTCCATCTTTGGTTTTGTCAATAAGAACTTTATCAATTGGACATGCTGAGAACATTTGTTAATGCTAAAAATATCATTGGCGGGTATTAATTATCAATACATGTCCTGGGCCGTCATTTTCCCTAGAAATTTTGTATGAGATTCCGTTCTCATTTTTACCTAATTTAACTTAAAATACGCGTTATAAATTTTTGTAGTTAGTAATGCATGCCTTAATTTTGTACGATTTACTATGATTGTCTAAAAAAATTAATTTTCGCCATTATGATTAACAGGTCCCCCACTAGGTTATATTCTTGTTGGGTCCTTGAGGTTAAACTTGAAAAACTCAATTTCTTCTCAGTAGGTTATATTCTTGTCGCCATTATGATTAACAATTTCTTGTTGGGTCATTGAACATGGGTATTTGCAACAGTAGTTCAGTTGAGTACTGCTATTAGATATAGTCTTGTCTAGGTAAAAAAAAATATAGCAAAACAGACACAAAGACGAACAAAAATGCAGAAGCAACCCAAAAAACAGCCTACTAGTTGGGCGAGGTAATATCCGAAGAAGCTGCAACCTGGACCGGATGCGGGATTCGATCACCTAACAAAGCCCCCGAGAAATTCATCCGAAAAGCACATCGGGCCATCTCATGAACCACACTACCTGAAGATCTACAGGAAAACGAGGCTCGCCATCCAAGACTGGCAAAGAATACGGATGTGACATCTTTTTAAGATTACAGTTGAGTTCGTTGGTGCCTCTCTTCTTCTTTTTTTCTCCGACAAGTAAGATTATTAATAAAAGCCCAGCGACACTCTGATTTCATAATTCCCATGCATTTAAATCACTTGCTTTCATAGTTTTCCATTTTACGTGTGTAAGTTCAGCCCACAAGGCTCCGTGTTCGCAACTACGTACATGGCCCTCGACCAGGCTTGGAAAAGCCCACAATAGTTGGGCCATTTTTGTAGTCCCTGAAGTTCTAATGCAATAGCTACTTTATACAAATACTATTTGAAGAGTAAAAACAAAAGAAATAAACAACTCTCGGATTTTCACCCCTTAACTAATAAATTTTCATTTCAAAAAAAAAAAATGAATTCTAGAAAAAAAAAAAAAAAAAACAGTAAGAGTATAAAAATGTAATTTGAAGCTTCAATTAAGCCCCAAATAAGTTTTTTTTTTAACAAAAGAAATGATTTATTGTCATAAGCCAAACAGCACTTGTACAATAATTCATCCCAAGGACAAAGTCAACAAATCTAAGGAAAATAACCTACCTTTGTTAGATAAACACTTCATAGTTATGCCCCGTTCCGCTAAATTTTTTATTTTTTAAATACTTATTTTCCGCTTTACGAGGCATGTCATTCTCTCACAATACACATCCTAAAAGAACTAACTTCTATCATCTTGACATAAGCATTAAGATCTCTAATACAAGTTACTTACAAAACAGATCGAAAACAAGTTTGGCAATAATGCAAGTCATAGAAAAACACAATTAAGATTATCTAGGTTCAAAACAAAGTTTGATTCCCTATAATGCACAAATAAATTGAGGCAAAGGGAGTACTTTTTTGCTGTTGTTGTGCCGTGTACGTGAATTTGTGAAAAAATAAAATGAGTACTGGCAGATAGTATATGCTCAGTACGCGGCTCTTTCTTAAAGATAACGAAGAAAAGAAAGATTAGAAAAAAAAGTCAAAAAAAAGCTTAAAAGATAAAAAAGAAAAGAAAAGATAAAGCAAACAAATTTCAATTGATCGATACTCGGTCCACTCGACAGTGCATGTCTGACCAAAGAAAATCAATCCCTTTGAAAAAGAAAAAGGTTTAAATTTTCTGCCTTGCAATTCTACCATTCTTTGGTGAGCGAAATTTTTGCTTTTTATGTTTTTGAACAACTTTTGCTAGAAGAGCAAAAATACAGAAGCGTCACGCGTTAGGAAATTTTACAGTAGCCTAAATTTAAGGAGAAGGGAATAAAATGCGAGGCATAAACAAACCATCACGGTATAAGGAATAATCAAACCTCCAAACACATTCTTCGTGTCTGGCGAGATTCAAATCCTATGTCTCCTTACTTAGAAGGAGCTCAAATCATTGGTGCCGAAAATGTTTCTGTACCTCTATTCTTTTGTACGATTCAACCCCGCAGCATTGCATAAAAATCTCTTATCAGCAAGAGACTTCTGTGCGATTCTGCTTTCAACGTTGGACAAGAACAGAGTTACAAATAGAAATAGGCGCAAGTGGACCTGTTGCCTAGGAGAGGTAGCAAGTGCCACAAAGTGGAGAACTTTCCGAAGCACCAAAATAAAAAGTGCCAGGTGGAGTAAAGCACGGAATAAAGTTTGTGGAATGCTTTCAATCCGCAACCTTGTAGTGCGCAGTCTGAGTCGTTCATCTCGACAATCAATGGTTCAAATATGTTTGTTAACTCTTACCTGTAAGAGTATACTTTGACCGGTAAAAGTTAACAACGAATCTAAACCATCGATTGGGGGAACGAACAGTCCGAATGATCACTACACCCCTGTAAATTGAGGCAAAGGGAGTACTTTTTTGCTCTTGTTGTGCCGTGTAAGTGAATTTGTGAAAAAACTAAAATGAGTACTGGCAAATAGTATATGCTCAGTACACGGCTCTTTCTTAAAGATAACGAAGAAAAGAAAGATTAGGAAAAAGTCAAGAAAAAGGCTTAAAAGATTAAAAAATAAATGAATAAAAAAAGTCTTAGCAAACCAATTTCAATTGATCGATACTCGGTCCACTCGACAGTGCATGTCTGACCAAAGAAAATCAATCCCTTTCAAAAAGAAAAAGGTTTGCCTTGTAATTCTACCATTCTTTGGTGAGCGAAATTTTTGCTTTTTAGTATGTTTTTGAACAACTTTTGCTAGAAGAGCAAAAACACAGAAGTGTCGCGCGTTAGGAAATTTTACAGTAGCCTATATTTAAGGAGAAAGGAATAAAATGTGAGGCGTAAAGGTCATCACGGTATAAGGAATAATCAAACCCCCAAAACACATCCTTCGCACTTGGTGAGATTCAAATCCTATGTCTCAGCCTCAAATCATTGGTGCTGAAAATGTTTCTGTACCTCTATTCTTTTGTACGATTCACCCCCGCAGCATTGCATAAAAATCTCTTTATCGGTAAGAGTCTTCTGTGCGATTTTGCTTTCAACATTGGACAAGAACAGAGTTACAAATAGATATAGCGCAAGTGACCTGATGCCTAGGAGAGGTAGCAAGTGCCACAAGTGGGAGAAGTTTTTCAGTGCCGGGTGGGCACGGGCCATGTGGGGCCGAGCACCATCTCGGCCGTCCAAACGTGTTTTGGACGGTCCAGATCTGTTTGGGTAACTTTTTTTAGTGTAAAATTATCAAAACACCCCCTCAAGCCCAAACAGATTTGGGCCATCCAAAATACGTTTGGACGGCCGAGATGCGTGCTCGGCACCACGTGGCCCGTGCCCACCTGGCACTGAAAAATTTCTCCACAAGTGGAGAACTTTCCGAAGCACCAAAATAAAAAGTGCCAGGTGGAGTAAAGCACGGAATAAAGTTTGTGGAATGCTTACGATCCGGGAACCTTGTAGTGAGCAATCTTGTAGTGTGCAATCTGAGTCGTTCATCTCGACAATTAATGGTTCAGATATGTTTCTTAACTCTTACCTGTAAGAGTATATTTTGACCGGTAAAAGTTAACAACGAATCTGAACCATCGATTGGGGAAACGAACAATCCGAATGATCACTACACCCCTGTAGTGACTTGCTCACTACTGGATCCCCGGGTCCCGGAATGTTTGAGTAGGACTGGGAAGTCTACATGGTTGGGTGGACCCCTTCCTTGGATGCCCAGAGTCATAGACACAAGGTTTGACACTACACCAACAAACATTACTGGGAAATTTTGTGAGGAAAAGTCCACGGCAATCAAGGAGCAATCTTTTACAATATGTCAACAAGGCTTCTCTCAGGTCACATTTGATAATTGGTCTCATCCAGTGTTCTTCTTGTGGCCTAACTTGAACTAATTTGAATCGTTCATCTGTTAGGTTTTGAAATCACCCTGAAAGAAAAATGAGTATTGTAAAAAATCACACTTCTCTATTTTTGTAATACATATGTGATCGGTTCATTGGCATTTCATGTTCATTTGGCAAAGGCAATCGGTTTGTTTGGCAATTAGTGTGTTGGGTGATGTGCCCGACAAGGACTTATTAAAGATGAACGATTCAAACTATCAAAAGGGACACGAGATGAAAGCTGTTCGGCCATTACTCAAAATGTAATTCGACATATGGGGAAAAAAATCGGTTCATTGGTATATATAATTTATTCTCTTAGAAATATATAAAACAGAAAAAAGGAAGGGAGTTGGTTGACTCAACGTTACAATCGAAATTTAAATCCGTGGATTCTTCCAGCTAGGAAATCAAAGACATGAGATTTGCTGCTTCTTTTTTTCGGACTTCGGGTTGGTGCTGTGCTGTGCACTGCACCGTGCTGCGCACCTCCGAGCCGTCGGATTGTGAATCCGACGGCTCGGATCTCATCTTGGCAACCAACGATTGAGAGTCGTTCATTGCCGAGATGAAATCCAAGCCGTCGAATGTACGATCCGACGGCTCGGAGGTGCTCAGCAAGGTGCTGTGCACACCACTGCACAGCATCATCTCCAATTCATTTTTTCTGCTTATTAGACCATCATGGTGTACGAGATTTGTTAATTAGGAAAACAAGAAACCCAACTCCCGGAGATTGATTATTAGCTCAAGAAATTTCACCATCCCCTCTCATGGTATGACTCAAACATAATCATATATCCCAAATCTTGGGATCATGGGGAGTTATGCCCGATCGTTATCTTCAGAGCTTCGGAATGAGTTGAGGTATGCGCAAGCTGACCCAGACTTCTGATTCTAAAAAATGGTTATGCTTTTACACAACGAGTGTTATACTATTTTGTAGTGAATCTTACGATGAGGGATATCATAAAAAAGGTGATTTTGAAAACATTATGCCACTGATGATATTATTTTGTTACGCCATTTTTTGGTTATTGTCACGTTATTCGTGATTTTTTGTAACGCCTTCCTTTGATTAATGGTATGTCTTCTCATGGTGAAAATCACGGGATATAGTATCCGACGATACCTTAGCCTGAACTCGAGGACTCCTGTTGGGTGTTGTCCCCGTCCAGATCGTCCATTTTGACAATGGACAGCTCAAATTTCATCTCAGTCATCCACCATTCATTGTTGAGATAAAATTCGAGTCCGTTTATTATCGAAATTGAACGATTCAAATAGGGACAACACCCATGTGGGACGGCAGGGTCCCCGGTAGACTTCCCCTTGGGCCGCAAAATATGTCCTCCATTAATTGTTCTATGTTAGGTGAAATGTCAACATATGATTGTCTTCTATCAGAAGTTAAGGAGAGACCAAAATTCGATTTTGGTTTGTGGCTCATTCACTGCATGTCCTGCGGTGGTTGTTGGGAGGGGCGGAGCTATGTTAGGCCCCAACCCCGACTCCCAGAGCTTTCGCGTTTTAAAATTTTCATTTTTTATATTCTTAATTTTGAATATTATTGATAATTATTTGTGTATAGCTACTTAAAATCATAATAATTTTGGTTTAATTTGATAAAAAAAAAAATCGGTTATTTTACGTTCTTATTTCTCAATTTATTTCTTAAGTAAAAAATAAACACGTGACAGTTGAATTAGCCTAAAGGAAAAAAAAAAGATTGGTATATTTTAACTGCATTAGGTTAGAATCATTTCAATATACAAATGTAAGGTATTGAAAAGGGAAATGATTTTGCCACACCATTTTTTGATAATGCTACACCCTGTAAGTGTACTTTTGCACCAAAAAATACACTTGCAAGGTGTGGCATTATCAAAAAAGAGTGTGGAAAAATCACTACCCATTGAAAAGCAAAAAAACTTAGGATATAATAAATATATGTTCTGATAAAAAATATATGTCTATTAAGTCTCCCGAGACCAAAATCCTGGTTCCGCCACTGGTTGTTGGCTCATAAAAATTGCTCGGATAATTATGGCGTCAATAAAGTTGTTGGCCCCTTTATTGCTGCGCTTTACCTACACTTGAGTACCAGTACTTTATTTGTCTTTAATTTTTTTTTGTTACTTTTTCATTGAACGTTGTGGATTTAATCGTTTGAGGAGAAATTAAAAAAAGAAAAATTTATGCTCAAACAATAACATAAAAAAGATCACAGAAGACTAACCCGTTCGGCTAAATAAGCTAATTGGCTTATTTTTTTTGTCCTTATTCAAATTTTTTGTATTTGTTAGTTTTTCGTCATTTTTTTGGGGATTATTGCATCGTCATGACAAGAGGAATCCAAAAAGTAAAAAATTATGATCAAAACCTAATTTTTTTTAATAAAGACAAAAATAAGCCAATAAGCCAATTTTTTGTCTTTATTCAAAAAAAATTGGATTTCGATCATAATTTTTTACCTTTTTAGATTCTTCTCATCATGACAATGCAATAATCCCCAAAAAATTGACGAAAAACTAACAAATACGAAAAAAAAATTGAATAAGGACAAAAAAATAAGCCAGTTGGCTTATTTAGCCAAACAGGGTAAGGCCATGTTTCCACTAACAAATTTGGGCAACAAGTTATGACATTTTAGCTTATTGTTTATACTAAGCAATAAGTTATTAGTTAGTGAAAAAAACTTGACATTTGGAAATAACTTATTGGTTAGTGAAAACAATTAACGACTTATTATTAACTTACCAAAAAAAAAGAAAACTAACGACTTATCAACAAAAAATTCTTTTTCAAAACTTATTGCTACGGGAAACACCCCCTTAAAGAAGCTGAAAAAACATTCCAGTCTTTTTGTTCTTTTTTTTTTTGGATTTCTTTTTAATTTCGGCCCGTACTTTTATACTTTTTGGTTCCTCTCATCAAGACAAATATTGATTTAAAACAATTTGGCCAAAATTTACTAAACATAAAAAATACTATATTGTATTTAAAAATAATAATCAATTATGGGGAAAAAAACTCTCCCTAAATTGAGCTTGGGCATGGCAGTGGGTAATGTGAACAAGACGCCCATTTTCCCCAAAAAGCTGCTCTAAAAATGTTCAGTATATAAATTTAAGGGAAAAATTCAAAATACCCCCCAACCTTTACACAAAAATTAATTATATTCCCAACCTTTTAAAAATTTCAATTTTACTCCCAACGTTATCTTCCGTTAATCAAAATGCCCCCTTCCGTCCGAATGACTAACAGATTTCGTTAAAGACTCCGTTAAATATCGTCCCGATAGAATTTTGATGATCTGATCCGCTCAATGTGTTCAAAACGTGATTTTAAGGATACCCTCAAGAAATCAGCAAAAAAAATGACCAGGAAGGGCTTCATCTGAACAGTTTTTTATTAAACTATTCAATAAAAAACTGTTCAGATGAATCTCTTTCCGATCATTTTTTTTGTTAATTTCTCGCGGGTATCCTTAAAATCACGTTTTGAATACATTGAGCGGCTCGGATCATGGAAATTCGATCGAAAAGGGGAGGTGCAGACCGAAGCAAAATCCGGATGTCCGGACTTGAACAAAATCCGGATCGATCTGCACCTCCTCTTTTCCAATCGAATTTCAATGATCCGAGCTGTTCAATGTGTTCAAAACTTGATTTTAAGGGTACCTGCGAGAAATCAACAAAAAAAATGATCGGAAATGGCTTCATCTGAACAATTTTTTATTGAATAGTTTAATAAAAAACTGTTCAGATGAAGCCCTTCCTGGTCATTTTTTTTGCTGATTTCTTGAGGGTATCCTTAAAATCACGTTTTGAACACATTGAGCGGATCAGATCATCAAAATTCTATCGGGACGATATTTAACGGAGTCTTTAACGAAATCTGTTAGTCATTCGGACGGAAGGGGGCATTTTGATTAACGGAAGATAACGTTGGGAGTAAAATTGAAGTTTTTAAAAGGTTGGGAGTCTAATTAAATTTTGGTATAAAGGTTGGGGGGTATTTTGAAATTTTCCCTAAATTTAATTTATGAGTTTAAATTCTATCCACTTCAAGTGGTTTCCCACACCACCCTTTGTGAGCTCCATTGTGCGTGTATTGCAGTAATTTGAACCCTTCATCTTATTGGACCCGCAGAGTAGTGTATATCTAAAAAAATTCAGTTTTTATCAGACATTGATAGGTATATAAAAAATTGAAGTTTGGTTTATAAAATAGACAACAAATAAGTTTAAAGTTAAACTATCCATGACAGCCTATTTTATAAACCAAACTCAAATTTTTGATGTACTTATCGATGTCGGATCAACCTGATTTTTTGCTTGGATGTACCATTCTACAGGGCTCTACAAAATAAACGGTTCAGAAACCTGCAAAAAATGCACAATGGGACCTGCAATACTAAAAACTTTTATACTATAAATAAATTATAAATTCTACATGATTAATTTATGCGATAAATATAATCTACACAAAGCGTCAGTTGCCATTTTGAAATTTTTTCCTATTTTTTATGATAAAAAGCAACATTTATACAGAGATACATTGCCCTAAAAATGAAGATAGATAGGGACATATTTATTACAGTATAAGAAATTATCTGATGACCAAAAATTAAACATGAAGTAATCTAACGGTTATAATGATTGCTCTCGCTTATATACTTAGACAATTTAACAGAAATCGCTCCGTTTTATAATATAGATATTGATTGATCGATGAGTCGATGAGAATGAGGATCCGACACAAACGTCCAAGGAACTAACAGCCAACAGGATGAAAGGGAAACATAGACTAGTGTGCAAAACAACAAACTTGAAGAATGAGACCAATTGAAAGAAACAAGGCATTTACTATTACTATATATAAATTACTGTTTGAAAATTACAAAAAACTCTACACTACACACTCAAATAGGATCGTCTGTACCACTTTCCTTACAGAATACTATTAATTAGTAAATGTCATTGAACAGCTAGGGTTGAGCAGCTTGAGACTCAGCTCGTGTCAACTCATATAGTAATCGTGTTGAGCTTGAGTTTAAGTTTTCGGCATTCGTTTATGAATAGAACCGGCTCGACTTATTTAAACATGGAGTCGATCGCTCAAATAATACAAAGCTCGGCTCGACCGGGCCAACAACTAAAACTCTCAATTTTCTGTGCCGTTTGTGTCAATGGTAGTGGGACTATATACTGGGCAAAGTGAAGTTTACTTATGTTCAACAATTTTAAACACAAGGCAAGTCCGAGGGCAGTGGAAACCGTAGAGTTGGGCCCACCGTGCATTTATAATTGTAATTTGAACCATTTATCTTGTATAGTTCACAGAACAGTAAATTTCGAAAAAAATTTAATTTGATTAAACATTGATAGCTATATGAAAAATTGAACCTTGAGTTTATATAATGGACGGTTTGTTTATGTTAATTATTTTAAAGCTAAACTGTCATGTCCATTTTATAAGCGGTCTTTCTATTGTCAGCCCACAAAGCTCACAATAAGAGCATCCACAGTGGAATAAGCAAAACAAAAAATTGTTAAAGTTAGCAATGTTGGATCAAAAAAGTGCTCACATTGGAATAACCAAACCTAGCAATCTCTTAACAACTCATCAAATTTTGACTCTTCAATAATCAAAACTAGCAATATTCTGTCAATAACCAAATTTTATCTCTCAATCAAGTACACCAACATTACACAAAAACCTTCTCTCTCTTCCATTCTCTCTCTCTCTCAACAATGTTTTCAAAAAATAATTTTAAAAAACTGTAACTTTCAGATTTTTTTTCTGTTTTTTTCAGAAACTTTTTTTTTACAAAAAACAAAATTTTCAAATTTTTTTAAAACTGTAAGTAAATAAAGTGTGTTTTTCAAAAAACCGTTTTTTACACAAAATCTGTTTTTAAAAAACTGTATTTATAGTTTTTAAAATTTCAAAACTATTTGTGTAAATACAATTCTTTCAAAATATTTACAGTTCTTAAGTGAACAAAGTCTGTGTTTTTTGAAAAACTATTTTTTGTTTCGAAAAACTATTTTTTTGAACTGTTTCTAACATAAACTGTTTTTTTTTTCCTTCCAAAACCGCTTTTTCAAAAAATATGCGTGAAATGAAGGGAAAAAGTTTGGAGGGCCCATTGGTTTTGATTATGGGCAAAAAATAACCAATGTGGGATTTGACATTGCTAACTTTAGAAACCTCTAAATGGATAATCAAAATCTGACGTGGCATGTTTTGATTATTCACATTTGCTTATTCCACTGCTGATGTTCTAAGCACACAAGAAGACAAGAAAAATACGTATTTTTGTATACTTTTTACACATTTACACACTTGTTATTGTCGGCACGAAAAGAACAATAAGGTTAGCTTCTGGCCTGAGATCGACTACTGAATAATTGAGGCAACATCTAACAAATTTTACCAATAATAATTATCCTTTGGATCACCAAATCTTTAATTACCTTTTAGTCACGCATGTTATGGGAAAACATTTTCCAATCCAAATAAACTACAGGAAATAGTTAACGCTATTTAAATATCAGTTATCCTATCATGTCATTCTCTTTTAATTTTTTGGTAACTTATGTTTTCTGGGTCAATTTACGCGTACTTTTTTTCCGGGTAAACGTTGTGCATTAAATCGTATTTAAGAGGGTACTTTGCCCCTTTTGAATCATCATCTAAGAAAGATAAAATTGGAACTTACAGATAAATATGTAGGCCATCGGCTACGTACATGAGTGATATCTTGCGCTAGAGCATTCACGCATTTGTTTGTTTCATCGTCCGCGCCTCAAATGTCACCAATATGCACCTGCAATCCTTCATGAAGCTGGTAAGAGTGGCATTTTTCTGTGATCGGTGGCTCCAACAATTGAATAGCAGCAAGTGAATCCAGCACAATCTATAGATTACGCTCGATCCAGAGGGATCAATTGCACCGTCTACCAAGCGATTCTGATAAAAATTCAGGACAAACTACCAATATAATTGATTAATTGGACCCAAGAATACTTGATGTTGCTTTTAATGTTGCCTTCAAGATCGAACAACAAATAAAAATGTTGCCTTCAAGAAGAAAAAAAGCTACGAGAATTATGAAGTCATAGAAAAGGATAATGACTGCTAATTATTTCCGGGGATCCTGCACCTCGGCACTGCAAAGTTTGTAGTGCAACACGCCATGCTAAGTACCGCTCATCTTAGTAATCAACGCGCGGTTCAGATTTAAAATAAAACTCTTCCACTCTTCGTGTCTTCCACAGAATAGTTATTTTTAAATCGGACCGTTAAAAACACTTTTGAACTGCTTCAATATGCACTGAACCTTGTAGTGCACCTCTTTCACTACAGGTTTCCGATTCCAGTTAAGGGTGGGTTTGGATTAAAAAATCAAGTGACTTACACCCTCCGTCCCAAATCCTTGGTCCTATACGGTCTTACGTGTAATTTTCAATTGCCTATATCGCTCAATGTATATTGTTTTTTATGTTTTTGAAAATATTGTTTTATAGAAATAATTGAAATCTATAAACAAGATCCATATTGCATATTTTAAACAATATACATTGAAAGATATAAGTTATTGAAAATTGCACGTAAAACTGTAGAGGACCAAGAATTTGGGACGGAGGGAGTTTTTTTTTTTTGTCTCTATTCTTTTCTCTTTTTTTGCATTTGTTTGTTTTGCATCAAACTTTTGTGACTTATTGATTTATTTCAACAAGAAAAATCGGAAATATAAAAAATTATGATCAAAACTCATAATTTTTTGAATAAAAACAAAAATAAGTCAAAAAGATAACTTTTTTTTTACTAATTATTTTTGTCTTTTTTAAAAAAAATTATGAGTTTTGATCAGAATTTTATACTTTTTCGATTCCCCGGCCCTTGCTGAGATGAATCAATAAGTCACAAAAGTTTGACGTAAAACTAACAAATGCGAATTTTTTTAAAATAAAAACAAAAAATAATTAAGTTACTATTTAATTTTTAAAGCCAAATCCACCCTTAGTTCAAGAGTCGAGCTTCGATGGAAGATTTGAAAAGAGGAAATCATGATTAATCGAAAGACAGTATCATTGAGAGAGAGAGAGAGCACTACTGCAGCTTTAGCATGGACATCTCTCTCTAGTGTCTTCCTGAGGTCCACGACATGCCTAAAAAATCGAAAATAACACTTTGGTGGACTGCTTTCTGTAAAGTCGAATTGGAGTTCTTTTTATCATCAAAATATATTTTATGTAAAAGTTTGTTAGCAAAAAAATTGTTCCACTTTACATGGTGGTAGAAAGATTATAAATTACACTACCCAAAAAAAAAAAAAAAAAATTAGTAATTTGGGTTCGAGAAAAGGGAGTGGTTGGGAAATTTGTGAGGGTGGTTGTAAAATTTCTTGGAGGGTTCCAACCTAGTAAAATCAAATGACAATAGGTGGAGTACCCTTTAGATTTTATTAACCAAGCTCGGGTAGCTTGGATGAACGATGTGAGACAAAGTCTAACATTCTCTCTCATGTGCAGCCCAGATGCACGTGGAGGTATGAATTGAGGAGGCCAGGAGATTTGCTCGGGCGCCGGAGACTCAACCACGTGAGGTGAGGCCACCCAAGACCCAGTTGCATGTGATGCCATGTTAGATTTCTTGGAAGGTTCCAACCTTAAACCAATTGGCTATAGGTGGAGTTGCCTCTAGATTTTATTAACCAAACTCGTGTAACTTAGATGAGCGATGTAGAATAAAGTCTAATTAATAGTGGTTAAACATCTTTTTCTTTACTAATGTCTTTTACACACTTTTACTGCACATAAATGAAGTCAAAGTCAAAGTCAACAGCAAAGAAAGAATGAAATGTGAGAAAAACCAGTATCTTCTGCACACGTGCTCATGCTGTCGTTTCACACGAAGATTATGCATCACGAGAGAGGTTGAGGATATCTAATTATCTATCTCTAATCAAAGACATGGACAGCATAATAGAAGGTAGGCTTTTCAATCAGAGACACTAACCTCCAAGCTCTTTACCAGCCAAGCTGGTGGAACTTAAGTGTATTTTCTCTAGTCCCACATTGGGAAGTTACAAAACTTCTTTCTACTTTAAATGATACTCCGTATTGCACACTAATGAGTTTGTAAAAGAGGACTCAAGGAGAGGTCTCGCGCGCTCAGGAAAATGGGCGGCAATTTGGAAAACTGATTCGGAAACCAGTTAACCGGGTGTGCGTCACGAGTTATTCGCGCAGGGGGGGTGCAAATCCGGGATTTGAGCCTCGCGCACACACACGGTTAAGCCCACGTTTTTTTTTCAGTCAATCAAATCTTTTCGAAATGAAAATTCTTGCTGGTGAAGAACGTGATTAAAACGTGTGCTAGCTAAATCAAAAGAACGAGATTTGATTTGATTTCAGCTGATTAAGGAAAAAACGTTTTTAAAACATGTGCATAATCAGCGGGATCTGATTAGCTGCTGATTAAGGGATGATTTCGGATTGATTATAAAACATGTGCTAAATCAATGCTTTGATTTGATTTACGTTTCCGAATTCAGCCCAGTCCGCACCTATAAATTGAGCACTTCAGAATCAGTTTTAACACACCAAAAACCAACTCTCTCTTCCTCCCCTAAAATCGTTTTCTGAGTTCGAGCAGTAGGTCGTTTGTGTTTTTGTTTTCAGTCTTTCTTCCGTGCAGAGAAAGCCGAGCAGAGGTGGTGAATTCTGGGCTGTTTTATCCTGGAGACGGCGGGGCATTCACGAACTGCTTGCACAAACTGGGCAGAGCCGCGAAACGTCTTAAAGAGAGCGACCTAGTCCGCGACTCAACCCAGCCGTGATTCTTCAATTCGGTATTCTGTATTTCATTAGCAGATCTCGAGGTAACCCGTTCTTATTTTTTCAGCAGTTATTTCAACAATTTTAAGACGTTACAATCTGCCATGGATTCTCAAAACAAGATTTCGGTTACCACCACTGATATCAACAAACCTTTTCGCTTTGAGGGGCTGCACTTTAAACGTTGGAAGGCTAAGATGTTTTTCTTTCTTACGACCCAAAAACTTGCTGCATATTGTGATTCAACTAAACCTGTTGCTGCGAATCCCCCTACTGCTGAAAACACTAAAGAGATTTCAAAATGGACCAACGAGGATTTTTTGTGCAAGAACTACATTATGAATGCTTTGACTGATGAGCTTTACGATTACTATTCCACTTTTGATACTGCTAAAGGACTTTGGGATGCCCTCCAGAAAAAGTATGATACCGAAGAGGCTGGGACTAAGAAATATGCTGTTAGTCGTTACTTGAAGTTTTCTATGATTGATGAAAAATCCGTGGTTTCCCAGGCTCACGATTTACAGAAAATTGCACATGAAATAGTTTCTGAGGGCATGTCTATTTGTGAACAATTTCAGGTTGCTGTTCTTATTGATAAATTGCCTCCTACTTGGAAAGATTTTAAAAAGGATCTCCGTCACAAGTCAAAAGATTTTTCTATGGAAAGTTTGATTGTTAGGCTCCGTGTTGAGGAGGAGGCTCGAAAACAGGATCAGAAGGATGAGGTTCTCTTTGTTGCAAACAAAAGGAACCATAGCTCGGCGGTGCTCAAGCCGAGAGGAGGGATTGCGAAGCCAAATCAGAACCAGAACCAGAACAGAAGACTGAATCAGAACAAGAAGTTACCCCCTTCTGGAGGCCAGGCTCGAAACACGGACTCTGTCCAATTTGTGTGTTACAATTGTAACAAGCCTGGCCATATGGCAAGAAATTGCAAGAACCCCAAGCGTCGCGCTCCACAGGCGAACCTGGTGGATGGAGAACCACTAGTGGCTATGATATCAGAGATCAATCTGATAAGTGGTTCAGAAGGGTGGTGGATAGACACTGGCGCCTCTCGCCATGTCTGTTATGATCGCTCCTTGTTCAAGAAGTATTCTGAGGCTGATGATAAGAAAGTGCTGTTGGGAGACTCCCACACCACTAAGGTTCTTGGTACTGGTGAGGTGGATCTCAAATTCACTTCTGGAAGGACTGTCACTCTGAAGGAAGTCCTGCACACTCCAGAAATGAGGAAGAATCTTGTATCCGGCTACCTCCTCAACAAAGCCGGATTTACCCAGACTATAGGAGCAGATCAGTATACTCTTACTAAAAATGGCATGTTTGTTGGAAAGGGTTATGCATCTGATGGCATGTTTAAACTTACTATTGATATGAATAAAACTGCATCTTCTTCTTACATTGTTTGTTCTGTTAATATGTGGCATGCTAGACTTTGTCATGTTAACAAGAAACTGATTAAGAATATGAGCAACTTAGGTTTTATCCCTAATATTTCCTTAAATGATTTTGATAAATGTGAATCATGTAGCAAGGCTAAGATTACAAAGAAACCTCATAAATCAATTCTTAAGGAAACCGAATTGCTAGAGTTGATTCATACCGATATGTGTGAGTTAGATGGAGTTCTCACTAGAAATGCACATCGATATTTTATCACGTTTATTGATGATCATTCAAATTATACCTCAATTTATTTGATGAAACATAAGAGTGAAGCATTTGATATGTTTAAAATCTTTCTTAGTGAGGTTGAGAACCAGTTTAATAGAAAGATTAAGAGACTCCGTAGTGATAGAGGCACTGAGTATGATTCGAATGAGTTCATTGCATTTTATAACTCTACTGGTATAATACATGAGAAAACTGCTCCATACTCACCCGAAATGAATGGAAAAGCAGAACGCAAGAATCGAACCTTATGTGAACTTGTAGTTGCGATTTTGCTAAGTTCGGGTGCAGCTTCACATTGGTGGGGTGAAATTCTGTTGACTGTATGTTATGTGCTGAATAGAATTCCTAATTCTAAATCTTTAATTTCACCTTATGAATTGTGGAAAAACAAGAAGCCCAATGTGTCATATTTTAAAGTTTGGGGCTGTTTAGCATATGTTCGTATTCCTGACCCGAAAAGGTCAAAACTTGCGAGTAGAGCTTATGAGTGCGCCTTTATTGGTTATGCTGTGAACAGTAAAGCATATAAATTCTTCGATATTAACAATAGGGTGATCGTAGAATCTATAGATGCTGATTTTTACGAAGAAAAACTCCCCTTTAAATCTAGAAATAGTGGGGGCGCTGAATCTAGTAGTAGCGTGCCTAGATTAGAAGAACCTAGAAACGAGAACTCTAGCGACACTGAGATTGAACCAAGGAGGAGCAAGAGAGCTCGAATCGCTAAGGACTTTGGTCCTGACTTTGCATTCTCTATAGAAGAGGACCCCACTACTGTTAATGAGGCTTTGACTTCCCCAAATGCTGATTTTTTGCAAGAAGCCATAAATGACGAAATGGACTCATTGGATACTAATAGAACTTGGGAATTAGTAGACCTACCACAAGGCTGCAAAGCTATAGGTTGCAAATGGGTGCTTAAAAAGAAATTGAAACCTGATGGTTCTGTGGATAAATATAAAGCTAGACTCGTAGCTAAGGGATATAGACAAAGGGAGAACATAGATTTTTTCGATACCTACTCTCCTGTGACAAGGATTACTTCTATCCGAGTCTTGATTGCCATAGCTGCTGTTCATAACTTAGTTGTACATCAAATGGACGTTAAAACTGCTTTTTTAAATGGAGACTTAGAAGAAGAGATTTATATGGATCAACCCGAGGGATTTGTTGTCCATGGTCAAGAACACAAAGTGTGTAGATTAATTAAATCTCTTTATGGCCTTAAACAAGCTCCAAAGCAGTGGCATGAAAAATTTGACAGTCTAGTTGTTTCAAATGGTTTCAAAGTCAATGAGAGTGATAAATGCATATACTACAAGTCTGATAATCATGCATGCACTATTATCTGTTTGTATGTGGATGACCTTCTGATATTTGGCTCAAGCTTATTTGTTGTGAATGAAACCAAATTATTGCTTAACCAAAATTTTGCCATGAAGGATTTGGGTGAGGCTAGTGTAATCCTCGAAGTTAAAGTTACTAAATCTGCAAATGAAATTTCTCTTGATCAATCACATTATATTGAAAAGATCTTGAAGAAATATAATTACTTTGACTGTAAACCTACTTGCACTCCTTTTGATCCTAGTATTAAATTGTTTAAGAACACTGGAGACAGTGTTAGACAATCTGAGTATGCTAGTATAATTGGTAGTCTTCGTTATGCTTGTGATTGCACGAGACCAAATATTGCTTATGCAGTGGGGGTATTATGCAGGTTTACTAGCAGGCCAGGAATGGAGCATTGGTTTGCTATTGAGAGGCTCATGCGGTATCTGAAAAGAACCATGAACCTTGGATTACACTATCAGAAGTTTCCCGCTGTTCTAGAGGGATACAGTGATGCCGATTGGAACACCCTTTCGGATGACTCCAAAGCAACCAGTGGGTATGTGTTCAACATAGCAGGAGGTGCAGTCTCTTGGAAGTCCAAGAAACAAACAATTTTGGCACAATCCACTATGGAGTCTGAGATGATAGCGCTAGCTGTGGCTAGTGAGGAGGCAGCTTGGTTGAGAAACCTCCTGTCAGAGATTCCCTTATGGGAAAAACCGATACCGGCCATACTAATCCATTGCGATAGTACCGCGGCTATTGCAAAAGTTCAGAATCGTTTTTACAACGATAAGAAACGACAAATACGTCGTAAGCACAGCACAGTTAGAGATTTGCTAACAAAAGGGGCTGTTAGAGTGGATTATGTACGGTCAGCTGAGAACCTGGCTGATCCTTTGACGAAAGGATTAGCTCGGGAGAAGGTGTGGGACACCTCGAAAGGGATGGGGCTAAAGCCCATTGAGAAATGAGTCACTTGTGATGGATACCCAACCTATAGACTGGAGATCCCAAGAAATAGGTTCAAAGGGAAAAACGAGTCACATGGTGATATGGTAAGAATCATGCTATAAGAAGTTACACTCCAAGTCCATCCCTAAGAAGCATGACATCCTGTAGCGAAAGAGGTTGTGTTATTTTTAACACTTAATGAGTTCTATAGCTCTAAGTGGAGTGGAGTACCGAGACTACAGGAGTACTCTTGATAGACTCACCTATATGAATGTTGAAGTGTGGCCGCTTCTTGGGAGAATTTGGGCAAATTCTCTAGGTCATTCATGAAACTGGGATATAAGCACATGGCCGTAAAGCGCTGGCTTTAAACATTACACATTAGTAGGGTTGTGTGTGTAGTGCTCTCAGACTTAGAGTTCAAGATCACAAGTCACTCTAGTTACTATCTGAAGCATTATTACTATGTAATGGTTCAAGTCGAAAGACACCTTTACTTATGCACAGCTTTATACCTTTGCTCGAATATTTTGTTTAAAAATACAAGTGGGGGATTGTTGGAACTTAAGTGTATTTTCTCTAGTCCCACATTGGGAAGTTACAAAACTTCTTTCTACTTTAAATGATATTGCACACTAATGAGTTTGTAAAAGAGGACTCAAGGAGAGGTCTCGCGCGCTCAGGAAAATGGGCGGCAATTTGGAAAACTGATTCGGAAACCAGTTAACCGGGTGTGCGTCACGAGTTATTCGCGCAGGGGGGGTGCAAATCCGGGATTTGAGCCTCGCGCACACACACGGTTAAGCCCACGTTTTGAAACGTTTTTTTTTCAGTCAATCAAATCTTGTCGAAATGGAAATTCTTGCTGGTGAAGAACGTGATTAAAACGTGTGCTAGCTAAATCAAAAGAACGAGATTTGATTTGATTTCAGCTGATTAAGGAAAAAACGTTTTTAAAACATGTGCATAATCAGCGGGATCTGATTAGCTGCTGATTAAGGGATGATTTCGGATTGATTATAAAACATGTGCTAAATCAATGCTTTGATTTGATTTACGTTTCCGAATTCAGCCCAGTCCGCACCTATAAATTGAGCACTTCAGAATCAGTTTTAACACACCAAAAACCAACTCTCTCTTCCTCCCCTAAAATCGTTTTCTGAGTTCGAGCAGTAGGTCGTTTGTGTTTTTGTTTTCAGTCTTTCTTCCGTGCAGAGAAAGCCGAGCAGAGGTGGTGAATTCTGGGCTGTTTTATCCTGGAGACGGCGGGGCATTCACGAACTGCTTGCACAAACTGGGCAGAGCCGCGAAACGTCTTAAAGAGAGCGACCTAGTCCGCGACTCAACCCAGCCGTGATTCTTCAATTCGGTATTCTGTATTTCATTAGCAGATCTCGAGGTAACACGAAGATTATGCATCACGAGAGAGGTTGAGGATATCTAATTATCTATCTCTAATCAAAGACATGGACAGCATAATAGAAGGTAGGCTTTTCAATCAGAGACACTAACCTCCAAGCTCTTTACCAGCCAAGCAGTGAAGCACACAGATACCAACACGTCTGAAAGAAGAACACCCACACATCCGAAAATAAAACACCAAACCACCGTCTAACATCACGAGAGAGTTCAAAACTATTTTTTTTCGAACATCTTTTTGTCAGTATCTATTATATACAACTCGGGTTGCTAAATGACTTAAATGAGTTTGTGTTCGATTGTTAAAAGCTTATTCAAGGTTGATTTGTTACATATGTAAACCCAAGTTTGAACTTTTTTTGAAGCTCAGTAAGCTTTAGCTCGAACAACCTATTACTCAACTTGTTCTACTTATATTGTTTAAATAATTTAAGATACTTGAGATTGGTGCATGTTCGGCTTGATAAATGCTCCTTTGAGATCTGCCCTCATAATTAAACTAAGCTCGAACATTTTGTTAAAGCTGTATTCAAATAGTAATTAGATTAACTACCTACTTGGCTCGTTTATCACGTTTACTCCCAAGGGCATATTAGCATGTACTACTTTATAGTATGGTTTTTGTGTACAAATACACAACAACCAAAAAAGGGTAAGAGAGAATTCAGGTAGGACAAAAGTCGAATAAAAAAGAGCGCTTGACATTCATTGACTTGTTGGAGGGGAAGTACACCCTCTGTCTCCATTCATTTGTTTCTTGTCTTATTCCAACCGGATAAAAAATTAATTATAATTTTTAATTGATAATATTGTTTATATATAATATGGATCTTGTTTGATATATTTCAATGAGCTCTTTTAAACGATGTTTTCAAAATCACCTAAAATATTATACATTGCAAGATATATTCAATTGAAAAGTGACACAGACTTCCAAAAGTGACTAAACAATTGGGACGGAGCGAGTAATTTGATCATGGATTTTCGCGGAATTAGAAACCCTGTAGTGCAGGGCGGTAGTGCAGGGCGCACTACAGGGCATGTAGGGAGTATCACAGCCATCCGCTTTTTCCCGAAAAAAGTTTCGGTTGAATTCGGACCGTTGAAAACACTCAAGAACGGCTGAGATTTGCCCTGCACGATCTCGGGACCGATTTTCGCACCCTCTTCTATCATTAATTTGATTTAAATTTTTGTTCACATAAACCTATAAATTTACTCCTCAAATACGAAAATTGAATTCAGGATAATTTGATAGTACTAATTTTTGTAACAAACTTACCCTTTAGACTTTGGACCGAGATCCCCTGTCCGACCCCAATCCGGATAGAAGCCTGTCCCACTCATCTCGGCTGTTGATCTCGCAAATCAACGGTTGAGATGTGCCGAGCAAAAACAACATCGTTTTGGAGCAAAAAGTGCTCGGCACATCTCATTAATTTGCGAGATCAACGACCGAAATAAATGAGACAAGCCTTTGTTCGAATTGGGGTCGGACAGGAGATCTTGATCCACAAGTTTGAACTTTGATGGGATTTTGATGACAGATGACAGAGGAACTTTTCAAATAGGGTCAAACATGAAGAATTATTGAGCTTGAAAGAAATCTCGTAAAAGAGATTTCAAAGTTTAAAATTTTCAATCTTTTAATGGGCGCAAACACTAAATATTACTCCTAGTATAGTAGTACTAATAAATAACATAGAATAAATTAAACTCTTCATCACTTTGAATAAATTTGACAATGGTTTGGAGAAATCGCAACCCCCCGCCGGCACGCCTCTCTATCTGCCAGTGAATGTGACAATGGTTTTTAAACTCTTCATTACTTTGAATAAATTATATAAAGAATTTGCGATAAAATATCTTCGTGATCTTATTCACATCTCTTCATAGATACACGATAATTTTATATTACTATATTTTTCACTTTTCACATATTTTTATAGTACATATACTAAACAAGTACTTTTAATGGTCCACGCGTTACGATAAAAAAATTAACTTAATCGAATCAACAAATCGACTGGATTTCGTACAACATATGTGATGCTTCGATGCATTTGAAATTCTTTTTTTTTTTTTGTTTTCTTCTTGCTGTCGCATTTGAAATTGTTGAGGTATCTGGGATCTGTATTTGAAGTTGATATGCTTTTCAAAAAAAAGTACTACTATTTGAAGTTGATATTGGGGATTTATTATTAACATTATGCCATTTGGTTACTTTAAACTTTTAGGTGGTGTTCACTTTAAGAAAAAATGCTTTTTTTTTTGAACGGAGGTAATTTCAAGCCCAAAAATAATGTGTTTATGCAAATAATTTTCCTACCAATATGAATCTTGTTTGATAGATCTCATTAAAATATTTTAAACGGTGTAAAAAAAATTGAAAAAATATTTTTCATTTTCATTATATTTGAATTTGAAATTAACTCCGTTTGAAAAAAAAGCAGTGGAACACCACTTTAATATCATAACTCTGAAAAAAGAAAAAAAGGAAAAAAGACAGATCATCTCTCTCTCTCTCTCTCTCTCTCTACAACACTCACTCCCTGGTTCCTCCGTTCATCTCTTTGGGTTTTTGTCTCAAACTCACTTCTTTCTTTTGCCTTTCCCTTTTTTCTTTGGGAAATTATCCTTCATCTTCTTCCTTAACAGACAGGTCTCTATATGCTTATTATCCTTCATCTTCTTCCTTAACAGACAGGTCTCTATATGCTTAGATATTTGCGTTTTGTTACTGTATGCTGGGAATCTTAACTTCTGACACAAACGAAGTAGCCAGTTTTCAGCGGGAATGTAGGGTTATTTATACTTTCGGATCCGCGGACGCATTTTTTGAAGAAAATGTGGATTGGGTTTTAATTGAGGAAGTAGCTTCAATGGCGACTCCGTAGCTCAGCATTTCGACGGTTTCAAAGCGTTCCACATAAGGAAAGCTCTGCCGCTGGACATGGTCGGGATTTTTCAAGGTTTGCTTGCTTCAATACTGCATTTCCCTCTTTGCTAGGTTTATGAATCTGTGTTTGTTTGTGCACTTGAATGCTAAGTACAAGTTTATTTGTATGGTAGAGCATCTCCAGCACTTAGACTTTTGTTTCTCAAATTTGTGCAAAATTTTTGACGAAAGCTTCATATGGTAAATACCTTTATTAATGGAAAAGTTGAATTTTAATTTTTTCCCTTCAAAATTTGGGTTTTTTTTTTTTTTTGAATTTTCCTTGATTTCAGTAAAATTCAATCTGATATAGGTTTGAATCAAGGATTTGAGTGGATTTTGAGAGGTTTCTACAAGAGTGTTTTTAGAGGGCTAAAGATGGTCCATGAAGTAGTTAAAGTGCGTGTAAGCTGATTTAGGAATTAGTCGAGATCCACGTAAGCTGGCCCAAGCAACCGAGATTTTTGTAAGGGTTGGGGTCCTTGGGGATGCTCTTATATAGAGTTTTAAAGCTTTGTTTGGACAGATCTGAGTAAATATTTGCAGAAACTAGGGACATTTTCCGTCCATATTGTTCTTAACAGCTCAATTGATAGGAATGAAAGGATTAAAAGATGATTCCGAATTGATGTTTAGGGAATTGATTTTCTTAGACTAGTGTCTGGGAAAATGTTGGTTTGTAGGAGTTAGATAGGATGTAGAGGTTGAAGTAATACAGAGAATTCTATCATGCAATTTGCACTTCTTGATTACTTTTGCGTAATGCAACTATCCCACTATGGTTGTTGTTCAACTGCTTGAACCAATCCGAAATTTAAGATGCATCTTGAAGTTTTGATTCGGTAAAATTGTCTATCCTCTCTAGATATTAATGGTTTGGGTCCTTTGGGATGTAAGAGCAATCATCTGCTGTTTTGGTTATGGAGAATTTGATTTAGTCCTTCTCTCTAGATTGAGCAGAGGGTTATTTTTATTTTTTTTGAACAACTTCAGGATGACATGGTATTTGGTGGTTGTTTTCAGAAACTTTGTCTAATCGACAAACTTCGAAACATGTTTTCTATAATTGTTTTGAGAATAGCCTACCTGGAGAACACACAACAAAAAGTTGTTTCCAAATTTCCGAAAGTTATTTCTGCTACAAATAAATATGAAAACGTCGATTTTTAAATAAAAAACAGTTAGCTTATAAATGTTCTAAAAAAATGATTCTGTAACATCAATCGGAAACAAGGACAACTGGCACAAAACCAATAAGTTATTGCCATTGGTAATCAGTCTCTCAATTTTCAATGGCAATATCAGAGAATTGTAAAAGTGTCGTGTCTTGTATTTCACTTAAAATTGTATGTAGAGCTGTTCTGTTTATTTTATTTCTTTCGTTTCTGCGGGGGAAGGGTTTGCTTGGAAGGTGATAAAAAATGATTTTGTGCCTTAGCCTTTTCCTTCTGAGATGCCTTTGCCTCTTGCTTTTGGGTTTGATTGCTGTCTTTTCCTTTTTCAAACTTTTTGTTAAGTTAATGGATACCACGGAAAGAGAGATAAAATGTGCTGCCTTATCTTAGAAAAGATGAGAAAATACTTAATTAAAGTAAAAGATAGTTCAGCACTCTCACTGCTTTTATTAATTCCATTTTTCAGCCCTGCCCTGCTAATCTTACGCATGTTACACTAGTGCCCATATCGATACGGTTTCATATTCATATTCTACAAATAGATATATACAAATATTAAATATTCATATCCTCTTTTTTTAAGTGCAATTGTCCATCTATGAAAACCTAACTTTTTGTATATTATAGTTGTTCAGAAGCCTGGAGCTGTATAAAGTCCTAAAGGTATATGAATATACTAATTTTGTGTCATTTTTGGGCGGCTGTCTTAACGGTTTTCTATAGTTGTCTTCCAAACGCGTACTAGTCTACAGCATTGAATAAACTGCAAACTTAAAAGAATAAAGCTGGATATACTAGTATAATATGATAAACAATTAAACATACGTGAAACTTGGTTTTTTAAGATTCTATTTTCTGTTTCCATTGTGTGGCTAATGTGAAGCAGACTGATATGCATTAACTAAGATATCAACAGCTATAGATCTTTGGCAAGTATGACCATATTTTGATGGCGTAGTCCCTTTGAAGAGAAAGCTGATTTTTTCAAATTTACATTCATAAGAGGTTGCTTGTATAAAAATGTTTCCAGTTCTGTCCTCCTTGAAATCCGTACTAAAGCATTGTCAGGAACCTTTGTGGTTTTACTTCTGATTCTGGACATTAAGAGGTTGTTATTGCTATTTGCTACAATTCATGCTTGTGAAAGAATAAGTTGAAGCTAATTTTTCATTTCCTCAAGATCAATACTAATTTATTCCTTTTCTATTCGAGTATCTCATTTTGTTTTATGTTAGTCACTGAACCAGGAAAAAAGCAAGGCCCACACCAAGTCCAGTTGGCAAAGCCTCGTTGTGAGCAACCCCAGATGAAAATCTGCTATGCTTTTCCTCTGCTCAGTTCCATATTCGTCATTGTTACTCTTCTTCCTTTAACTCTTGCCGACCTCGAGTCAGATAGAAAAGCTCTTCTTGCCTTTGCTGCTACTGTCCCTCATGGACGGAATTTCCACTGGAATCCTGCTAGAAATGTTTGCTCTTGGTTTGGCATCACTTGCAATTCAAATGGTACCCGTGTGATTTTCGTTCGACTTCCTGGTTGTGGACTAAAGGGTCCTCTCCAAGAAAACACTCTTGGAAAGTTAGATGCCTTACAGGTTCTCAGTCTTCGTTCCAATGCTCTCAATGGAGGTATTCCTTCTGATATTTCCTCCCTCCCTTCCCTACAGCGCTTATTCCTTCAACATAACAACTTCTCTGCTCCTATGCCAACCTCCTTTTCTCCCGAACTTAATGTGTTGGATCTCTCGTTCAATTCCTTCACGGGCAACATTTCACTA
Source organism: Rhododendron henanense subsp. lingbaoense (assembly GCA_020567845.1). Taxonomy (NCBI): domain Eukaryota; kingdom Viridiplantae; phylum Streptophyta; class Magnoliopsida; order Ericales; family Ericaceae; genus Rhododendron; species Rhododendron henanense. Next base: position 5,924,397 of record CM036312.1, read on the forward strand.
GCAATTCAAAATCTGACCCGGCTCACTGTATTGAACCTTCAAAACAACTCCCTTTCTGGACTCATTCCCAATTTCACCCTGCCACTCAAAACTTTGAATTTAAGCTACAATCATCTTAATGGCTCAATTCCATCTTCCCTCAAGAATTTCCCCTATTCTTCATTTGTTGGAAACTCTTTCTTATGCGGCCTGCCTCTAAATCCTTGCCCTCCTGTACTGCCTCCAACTTCTCCTTCTCCTTCCCCTGCAAACTTTTCTCCACCCCCATTCCCTTCAGAGTCCCGAAAGAAACTCTCTAAAGTAGCTATTATTGCCATTATAGCTGGAGGGTCTGTGGTTCTGTTACTTATTGCTCTCATCTTATTATTATGCTGTTTAAAGAAAAACGATAATGGGGCCAGCAGTGTGTTGAAAGGAAAGGCCTCTGTTGGTGGAAGGAGTGAGAAGCCCATGGATTTCGGTAGTGGGGTGCAGGAGCCTGAAAAAAACAAGCTGGTTTTCTTTGAAGGGTCGCCTTATAGTTTTGATCTTGAGGATTTATTGAGGGCTTCAGCTGAGGTACTGGGTAAGGGAAGTTATGGGACTGCCTATAAGGCTGTCTTGGAGGAGTCAACCACAGTGGTGGTAAAACGGTTGAAAGAAGTTGCAGTGGGGAAGAAGGAGTTTGAACAACAGATGGAGATTATAGGGAGCGTTGGGCAGCACCCAAATGTTCTGCCGCTCCAGGCGTATTATTACTCGAAAGATGAGAAGCTCTTGGTTTCTGATTACGTCCAGGGTGGCAACTTGTATACGCTCTTGCATGGTATGCACTTTCTCCTCTTCTTCCTTTTTCTGAACTTTATAAAATTTTATGTTTCACTTAGTGTAAGCATGGGCTGCCAAGATGATAATGCAAGTTGAGGATTGGGAGTAGTTACTCTGTAAATTAGCATCGTATCTAGCCTTAACCCTTCAAGTAAATTGATAGCAGGGACCTTACCTTATAATATGGTTTTTCGAGTTGGCTGGGTGAGAATGTAGCTCCAAACAAGGCTTGAATTTTTTTTTTTTCCCGTTGCATTACAATCAGATTCCGCTTGATTGTATTTTATTGCATTAAATAATATTTCATACAATAGAATCAAATCAAAATCGGGTGTACAAGTATAAACAGAACTTCTTTTGATTATTCAGATGCACCAACTCGACTAGTTAGGAATCACATTGGTATCTTCAACTCGTGTCCTAGCTCATCTGAGAGCTAGATTTGCTTCAACTATTTGTCTCTTGCCTTCAGATATTTTTTTTATTTTTTTTTCTAGTTAACCCCTCATCACCCCTAATTAGTGTAATCAACACTGGTAATAGCACGGGATTCATCCTCAGTGATAGCTTTATTCTCCCCAACCCCCAATGCCCCCCTATAGGAAAACACTTGCATCTTTTTCTAAAGGCTGTGATTCGATCCCTCTGGTGCGGTATTCAAATGAGAACATGGTAAAGGATATAGGGATTGTACATTCAAGACATGTATTTCGTAATGCTTTGCTGGTCTATATCTTGTTACTTGTACTCCAGAGTCAGGACCCTGATGCACATAAATTTTGAAGTGCATATCAGAGCAAAACATTTAACTAGACTGATCGAGCTAAGACTTAATATTTTTGTGTTGGGAAGGAACAACTGCATTTGGAAACCTCAGAAGGTTGTAGGTTAGTAGAGTAGTGAAATCATCTTGCACTTTTGCATTGACACATACATAGAATTAAAATAAGATTTACCGTCAGTCTGCCTGAATCTGCAATATTACTCGGGTAAAAGTTTATTTCCCAATAATCTGTTATGCTAAATTGATCCATCCTATAAAACCACAGGAAACAGGGATGATGCCAGAAGAACTCCACTAGATTGGGAATCAAGAGTCAAGATTTCCCTTGGAGTCGCCAAGGGAATTGCCCACATCCATTCTGCCGGCGGTCCAAAATTCAGTCATGGAAATATCAAGTCCTCAAACATCCTCCTCAACCAAGACACCAACGCTTATGTCTCCGATTTCGGCCTATCCCCATTAATGAACTTCCTGCCCACTCCATCACGACACGCCGGTTATCGTGCTCCTGAAGTAGCTGAAACACGAAAACAAACTCACAAATCCGACGTGTACAGCTTCGGAGTCCTACTGCTTGAGATGTTGACTGGAAAACAACCGATCCAATCGCCCGCACGCGACGACATGGTGGACCTACCTAGGTGGGTCCAGTCGGTCGTGAGGGAGGAGTGGACGGCTGAGGTTTTCGACATGGAGTTGATGAGGTACCAGAATATTGAAGAGGATATGGTGCAGATGTTGCAGATTGGGATGTCTTGTATAGCAAAGGACCCAGACAACCGACCGAGTATGGAAGAGATTGTTAGGATGATTGAAGAGATCCGGCAATCCGACTCGGAGAACCGGCCGTCTTCAGAAGAGAACAAGTCCAAGGACTCTAATGTGCAGACCCCTTGATTATCTGAGTGTTTTTCCTTTCATTCTTTCCTATTTGTCAGGAATTTTTTTCAGGAAAGCCCAGAAGCTGGAATAATAAGCCTACATAAGGTTTCTTTACTCCAAAGCCTACATACATGTTTGGCTTCAGACAGTGATTCTGTTCAAATTGTGTTATTTTTCTTAGCAATTTTGGTGAATATCTATTTCACAGCCATCCTGATTTGATGTAAACACTTTCCCCCCCCCCCCCCCCAAAAGTTAATACTGATGCAATGCTCATTTTAAGCTGTCTTTGGAAGTTGCTTAGATATTGAGCTTCGATTGCGGTGTTGTAGGACTCAAAAAACAAAACAATGACAAGCATCTATTTTCGGAGAGATTATTTCGTACTCCAAGAGCAATGCTCCTCCCTCTCGCAAAATTTAGACCAAGTGCCGGCCGGGTAAATAGGTATGTCGATGGAGTGACGCAATGCTCCTCCCTCTCGCAAAATTTAGACCAAGTGCCGGCCGGGTAAATAGGTATGTCGACGGAGTGACGCAATGTCGCTTGGTAGCCTCAGAGCATGTACTAAATTCTCGAAGAAACAGAAAGACAACCTTAGACAATCCTGTGTGGCGTTGATGCTAAAAGAGAATCTTGTATGATGTTATTATGATCGGCAGATACGACACGGATAAGGACACTTAACCTAAATTATTAACTATTTACATCATCAAAACCATAACCCGAAAATCGTTTTATATCCATGATTTAAAAAGAAATCGTTTTTACATCCTGCCGTTGGTCTCGCATAAACTCATGTGAGTCTTTTACTCAATGGTGATCTATTTTTTTAAATTATATATACATGGATAGAAATCAAATCGTAACTTCCACTACATTTTAAAAGTTGGAAACTTTTCAAACTTATATCAGAATAAAATATTTTAAAACGGTTTTACAACTATCCAGATAGAGATAACTTGATATTTTTGAAAAACTGGTCGAGAGAATGGACTTGAACCCAATTAAACGTGTAACAATCTTTTCTTTTACTAATTTATCATTTCATTATGATAGGCAGAATAATGTAAAATTAATAAAAGTCAAATCAGAGTTATAAACGGATTAGTTATATTAGGGAAATGATTTTGCTACTCCATTTTTTTGTTAGAGAAAATGTTTTTTCCGGATCAACCGGACAAGGGGCTGTCCGGACAGCCCCCGTGTGGGTCTCTTTCGCGCATTTTTTTTGGAAAACCCGAACCGTGCATCTTGTAGGGCTTGCAAAATTATGTATTTACACAAAAAATCAGCTTGTTCTTACATCGATAGGTATGTCAAAAGTTGAGTTTTTACACAGATAAATGGACGACCGTGATCTGTCAACTGTTTTTAAAGTTAAACTGTTCACGGTCGTCCATTTTTCCGTGTAAAAACTCAACTTTTGACATACCTATCGATGTCCGGACAAGCTGATTTTTTGGGTGGATACATCATTTTGCGGGCCCTACAAGATGCACGGTTCGGATTTTTCAAAAAAACACGTGCAGGGGGGCCCACAAGGAGCTGTCCGGACAACCCCTTGTCCAGTTGATCCGGACAGAACTTTCACTCTTTTTGCCCTGAAGTGTATTTTTTTGTACCAAAAATACAAAAAATAGAGGATCCGAATTCGGCCCGAACCTCTTGGTGTCGGGTTGGGGGTAACGTATATATAAAGGTAGGGTTGCCGTTAACCCTACGCCAATTGCTTTACTTTATTATCTAGAAGCATGCTGGCCTGCCCTCTCTCAATGATAATCTATTATACTTGCCTCTGAATCATCTCTCTCTCTCTCTCCTCTTTCTCTCTCTCCATCGCCAAAAATCAATCATCAGCTATCCTTGCCCTCTCTCCATCAGGTATCCTCCTCTGACCTCTCTTTTTCTCTCTCTATATACCTATTTTCGTTATAGATATGCAGTTATGCACAGCCTGTACTTTTTATTTACTGTATGCTTATTTGGATTAGTTTCCCCCCCCCCCCCCCCCTCCTCTGACGAGATAATGAGATCTCGGAAATTGTTGTTGACTGTTTACCAGATCATCCTCTGTTTGGATCGATTGGTATCGGTGTGTTTCTGCAGAGCAGTTAGTTCTACCAAGCAGGGGCGGAGCCAGAATTATTGATTAATGAAGTTAAATTTCTTGTAGCGTATAACATGTTTTACCAATGAAATATATGTGTGTGTGTTTGTATTAAAGCGGTATAAGATTACAAGTATTTGAATTACATTAACCAGGACATAAGCCCACAATCATGCTGAGCCCAACTGAAAGTCGATTAAGGGAACAAATAATTAAACAAACAACCTAATTCAGGGAAAAAATAATTAATGTTTGCTTTAGCAAGAATTGATCCTGACCTCTCCTAAGATGGAGTGTACAAGGGTGGCCAGCTGAGCTAGCTCCGGTTGGTTTACCAATGAAATATTTGAGAGCCTTATTTTTTCAAACTAGTTATGTATAGTAGTCATTGATATGGTATCACTTGGGGCTTGTTCGTTTTGGGCACTCAAAACTCCGGTGTACGGTCCCCAATAAATATTCTCTATCTATCTCTCTCCAGTCATTATACTTTAAAACTTCCCTCAAAACCCAAACCGAACAGGGTCTTGACTTCGCCCTGATGTACCAAAATATGTATACATGCATAAGATAAGCGATGCACGTATATATATAGACATATGTGTGTTTATAACTTTATACGTGTCATTGTGTGTGGTAATTTGATGTATAAAAGACAAGAGATGGTTTCACAATATACACAGGCAAGGTATCATTCAGTCCATTCGGTTGCAAAGTTGGTTCTTCACAATTTGCATGGCCAAAAATGCTATCTGTATCACATTAAGTAAAAAAGGCTGGGAAAGACTTGAGATGTAAGGAGCATAAGTATTTTTATTTGAATGGGGGCGCATAGGGCAGTTTGGCAGTTTTTTTTTTTTAAACTTTTGTGAGTGTGTCTAGGAAACATTATGAATTTGTGGGGGTTTATTTTGCAAAATTAATGCTGAACCTAAGAACCAACGATGAATCTGAAAGAGACTTCATTGTTGATTTCCTAGATCTCCGGAGTGTATTGGACCTTGTTTCCTCTCATATCTCCTCCTTGTGTAGGCATTTCAGTGAGGTAGATCACATCTTTGATTGAGCTCATAGGAGTGTATTGTATTTATGGCATCGAAACGCATATTGAAGGAGCTCAAGGATTTACAGAAGGACCCTCCTACATCATGCAGTGCCGGTATATTATTTGAACAACTTATATTATTTGGGTGTCTTCTTTTGCTGATACTCTTTGTGGTTAGTGAGGAAGTGATTTGGAGATATAACTTTCTTGTCTAATTTTCACAGGGCCTGTGGCTGAAGACATGTTCCATTGGCAAGCAACGATTATGGGACCTTCTGAGAGCCCGTACGCTGGAGGCGTGTTTCTGGTTTCTATTCACTTTCCTCCTGATTATCCTTTTAAGCCCCCTAAGGTAGATTTTTTCCACCCATTTGGTGTTTTATCACATTTAGTAGTTTAGCATTTGTGCAGTTAATGCTACGTGCCTTTACATGTTTGAAGTGTAATAGGTGTTAAGGATCACTATTGGGTCTGTAATCATTTTACACTGCCGATATTATCGCCTTCGTATTGCAAGTTAAGATGTCCCATCCTAATGATCCCATTACCCTGTCTATATCATCTCCTGTTTTGAGACAAAGTAAGTTGCCCCTGACAAAGGAGTAAGATCCAGAGTGAAAGCCAAGCCTTGGACTGCCTGATTTTATCATTTTTGTCAACCCTGTGATTGCGATTCTGTTTCTCATTTTTGAAGTTATTGTGACAAAAGAAAGACTCTGGTATGGAAAGCATTTTGTGCATTATACTAGTAGAGAAACTGAGATTTACAAAAGAATTAAAGACCTTTTCTTTTTAAAGTAAAGAATGACCTTGTACAAAGGAAAAAATGAGGTTGCAGTCCTTTTCTTTTGGTTGAACAGTTTTTGCCTCACATGTTTTGATGAGAAGATTGGAATTTCCTATTTCTATCAAGTGCCAGGATAATCAAAGGATGCCCATCCCAGTTTAACATTCCTACTCTTTTGCAAGCTGTGCATTGTAGAAGGCATGCATATGTCATGTGCAAATGATACTTCTACTTTATGTGTTAGGAACATGTGTGAAATGTTGAGTCCCACATCGAATGAATAGAAAAAAGGTTGGACCTTAATATACAATTGGATGGCTCATCACTTACAAGGCTTAGCCTTTTAAGTGGATATGGGTCATTTAATGTATATATGGTTCCAGGATGATAATGCTTGTGACATTATATGTCGCTCAATTAAAAGCTACACGTATAATCTGTTCAATATTTGTGAGATTTGAGAAGGATGATGAAGTTAATATGACAGGTGGCATTCAGGACAAAGGTCTTCCACCCAAACGTTAATAGTAATGGAAGTATTTGTCTCGATATTCTGAAAGAACAATGGAGTCCAGCATTAACCATATCCAAGGTTTGGTCTATCTACCATCTAGTATTTTGAAAATTCCATATGTTTTGTTTTCACTTCTTTATGCCATTAATAATTATAGAAACTTTAGTCATTGCACATTGTAGTACATAGCTTGAAATAGTTGCATGGGCCTCATATGTATGAAACACCAGTATTTGCTAAATCAAACTGCAAAATCATTTTTTGCCCAGGAACTACAATTATCATCGACACAAGTAGTAAGGAAGAGCACTTGGGCCTCTGCGAGGCCCCTGCTAGTGGATGGTGAGATTAGTCCCCAAAGATTAGTAGAGGTGTGCGCAAGTTGGTTTGGGCACTCTAAGTTAACAAAACACTAACTGTTAAATTATGCTTACCGTCGGGCTTAGAGATGCCCATATTCCTTTAGTCTCTTAACGTTCTTCTAACAATATTTCGTTTTATGCGTCGTTTTGTTGAGTTTAGGTCCCTCAACTGACCATTGGAATGAGGAGTTAGGGTAGCATAAAGCAAAATCTGACCTATATGGCTATATGTGTTTGTTGGTTAGGCACCCTTCGTGTAGCTCTCGTCTACTATACACTGCGTTTGACTTACACTTCAACGATTTTTGTAATGGTTGTGGATAGCTTTCCCGTTCCCGGGGATAGACAGTCATAAGAAGGGATTAAAGGAATCCTTGCCAGTGGGGTGAGTGCTGTAGGAGCAACTCCACAATGCTCCTTCCATGTGTACGTGCATGTAAGAACCCAACCAACTAGACAGTGGCGTAGCCAGGATTATGTATCAAATGGGGGCACTATGAAACAAGAACTCCAACAATAGCCAAGCTCCGACAACAATTGGCGAGGCGACGTTGGCTTGTGTTTTGTGGCATGGCGTGGCGTGATAAACAAATGGAACTTTCAGGCTTGTGTGGATAGTTATTTTTTCACCCACCTAAAAAGTAGGTGAATATTACTCAAATTTGCTTAGTCCACCCTTGGTCTTTACTTTGATAATCACTAACATTTGTTTTTCTAGTACTTGATTTTTAAACAGTTCAAGCAAAAATTTAGTTAATTTGTATATCACGAAGTATTTGATCGAATAACACGTGTCTTACTTTAGAATTTTGGTTAAAATTTTACACACAAAATTGGATGATTTGATCATGCATTTACAAATGTGCTATTAATATGATTTTTTGGAGGAGTGATTAAAAACTTAAGGCTTATAAAATAACGGTTCAGATAATTGAAGTGGAATTCGGTATGAATCCCAAATAAAGTAGGCATTGTTCATCCTATTTTTAAGTGAGTGAACAAAACATCATTGGGTATGGAGTGTTTGTGTGAGTGAATTTGCCTAAATAATAAGTTTAATTAAAGGAAAAACTAAAACAAAAAAATCAAAAACTGCAGTGGGGGCACGTGCCCCCGCTAGTCTCATATTACCTCCACCGCTGCAACTAGAGGCGAGAAAATTGGGTGTTCTAGCTCCTTCCATGTATAAATGCATGTATGATCCCGACCAACTAGAGGCGGGAAAATTGGGTGTTCTAGCACGAGGTCCTGTTTGAATGCCAACTATGCATTGGTCATGGGTCCTATTCCCTTGCCGGAGTGTGTTGGGGTATCCAACATGACACAGGTACTTCATACCCGTTGAAGAGGCCACATAAATGGCCGCCATTTCAATCCTTTACTAAAAGTTGATATTTATTCTGTAAGGAGAATTCTGTTAAACTGAACTTTCTACAGGTCCTGTTGTCCATATGTTCCCTGTTGACGGACCCCAACCCCGATGACCCACTCGTGCCTGAAATAGCTCACATGTACAAGACGGACAGGAACAAATATGAGGCCACTGCTCGCAGCTGGACACAAAAGTATGCCATGGGATAATGATGGTAAAATGAACCACCCTTGCTCTTCTAAAGATTATGCAACCATTGTGCTTCGTCTGATAGAATAAAAAGTGTTCGTAAGGACATTTGTTTAACTAACGCTCGTAGACTTAAAACTCTCCAAGCAAGTTGGATCCCTTAATTTGTGAATATTGATTCTTGGATATTGGAAATGAGGGAAAAGAAAAATGCACCGTAATGATGCTTCTGCTTGTTGTTTTTAAGTTAACTTCTGCTTGTTTGAAATTTTTCTGGATGCTTGTAATGAGGAAACAACCGCTGTGTCTCATGAGTACTAGGCACACCCAGGTAGCAGATACTATCAACCTCGGTGAAGCCTGCCTAAGTTGGCTGGCTCATCAATTTTCGAGTCTATGAAAGAATATGGGATCTGCGATCGAAAGATTGAATAATACTCCTTGTCTCGGACTCTTTGAGGAAATTATAGATTCTCTCCGATAACCCGGATTTTTCAACCCGAGTTGAGAAAGATTTCCGTAATTTTGTGTTGCGGGTAAAGTATTTGCAAGTAAAAAGGCTTACATTTATGTGGATCTCTTGAGCCTATGGACAAAAAATGAGCATTCGGACTGTTTTTGCCACTTATGAGCAGTGTTCACAAGAGCAAGACGGTTCCATGTCTTACAATGTTCAAGCAACATTCTTGTCGGAAGGATTTTTTAGGAGGCCCGGACACCTACCGAACATTCCTGTAGGAAAGATTGTTGGGCTCAGTTTCTTTTTATTGCGGTTAGGGAAAATGACGGTCAATGACTTGTTTTGATAATTAATACCCGCCAAGGACATGCTGAGAACATTTTATGACTATGACTCTTTCACGGTTCACATGTAATAATTCGTAATGAACTACCAAATGACTTCTATTATTGTAGGTAAATAAATAGGTACGAGCACTCCTAATCGTAATTTCCTGATTAGATATATATGGATAAAATTCCGGTTACTTACGAATAATCTACTATGCCTTTATTTCCGGCAATTCAGTCATTGTTTGAAATACTCTGAAACATTAGCGTTAATATGGTAGTAATGGAATGCTGCCAAGCGGGTGCCGAGCGAAATCGAGCTGTGCATCTCGGCACGGACGGTTCAGATTAAATTTGAGCGCATATAGATCTGAACCATCTATTGCTCGGTCAAGATTCGAGCCGTCGATTGCCAAAATGAACGCTCAGCACCCGCTTGGCAGCATCCCCTTTCCGGAATAGAATACCCTGAGTGTCAAACCCTAAACGGCTAAAAAATCTAGTTTTTACTAGTAATTGTTTAGAATTTACAGGGAGGGAGGGGGTTAAAATCGGAAAAGTGGGACAATAGAGATGGCAAGGCTAACAGACTGAAGAACAAATCAATGGGAATTATGGAAGGATCTTCTTCTTTCTTGATTATTAGTTACCTAAGTGGGGAAAGCTATTTTTGGATTACGTGGAGAAAGCTATATTCTCCTTTAGTAACGGAACCATATACTAAGCATAAAATAATTCAGTCAAATTTATTTGATGATTTTGACTGATTCATCTATATTTATAAAACTTTAAATTTAAACCATATCAGTTTACAGTTATATATATATTCTTGAGTTTGGAAGGAGAATGGATAATGTAATTTGTAAGATTAGACCAAAATGTCAAAAATATAGGTTTGCCCGCCCAATAACTTTTGAAATAATCTAACTGCCGCCGGTTCAAGGTTTTCTTTTAAAAAACTCGATAACCGTCCTCCTACAATTACATGCATCTATAAAAAATTTAATAGTACAATTAATATTCTGCTTTTGGGATGAATGTGGATGCACAAGATTGCACGCATCTAGAATTACATACAACTATATCTTCATGACAATAGGTCGATTGAAAATATGCACGACAATCTGGTTTATATATTTTTGTAATATATATGTTGTCAGATATTGATACATCCATTCATATGCGAGAAAAAAAATATTTAATATTCGCCGATCCAACTTTGAAATTTTGCGTCCGTCTCGTATCTCTCTCCACTGGAGTCTGAAGCAAAGCAACATCTCACCACACCAATGACGGCTCTCCCTCTCCTCCTCCTCCTCCTCCTCTTCTCTCTCTTCCTCCTAAACCACTCTCTCTCCACCACAGCAAACATCCAAAAAAAAACCCACTTCAGAACAGAGCCCATCTCTGACACCCCCATTACCACATTCTTGGAAGACTTTGAAGTAAACAAACCCATCCAACTTCCCAAAACCAAACCATGCTCCTACCTCCTCCTGCAACATGATTTTGGCTTCACATTTGGTAGTCCACCAGTTCTTGCCAATTATACCCCTCCCTCAAACTGCCCATCTCAGAATTTTGCTAAAATTGTTCTCCAATGGGAGGCTACATGTAAAGGCACCCAATATGATCGCATTTTCGGGGTTTGGCTCGGCGGCGTGGAGCTTCTCCGGAGCTGCACGGCGGAGCCGACAGCGAACGGATTATTTGGACCGTAAAGAAGGACATTACTAGGTACTATTCATTGCTCATGAATAACCAAACACTTGCTGTCTATCTTGGTAACTTGGTCAATAACATTTACACCGGAGTGTACCATGTGAACATAACAATCCATTTCTATCCTGCTGTTGAAGTGAATTTGGGTAATTCGGTTGGTGGGTATGGTTCTCGGGCTGATTTGATCTTACCCATTTCGCGAACTCTACCTGTGGCTATGAACGATGGGTTGTGGTTTGAAATAGAAAATTCGACTGATGTAGAGTCGAAAAAGTTCGCGATTCCACAAAATGCATATAGGGCTGTGTTGGAGGTTTATGTTTCATTTCATGAGAATGATGAGTTTTGGTATATTGAGGTACCGGACAACTCTAACGGGCCTTTTAGGGAGGTTGCGGTCACTTTGGACGGTATGGAAGTCGGCGCAGTTTGGCCTTTTACGGTGATCTATACTGGAGGGTTTAATCCCCTTCTGTGGATGCCTATTACCGGGATTGGATCTTTTGATCTCCCTTCTTATGATATTGAAGTCACTCCATTTCTGGGGACAATACTTGATGGAAAGACCCATGAGTTTGCATTTAGTGTGACAAATGCTTTGAATATGTGGCTCATAGATGCCAATTTGCATGTTTGGTTGGACAAGGAGAGCGAAAAAACCGAAGGCCAGCTTTTGAGACACCATATATTACCTTCTGTCGTTACCCTGGTATCTAACTATACGGGTCTAAATACAACTTTTTCGACGACTGCTAATAAAACTGTATCATCAGTTGGATGGGTGAAGTCGTTTCACGGAAAGATCACCACCAATTCAACCCAACGATTCGATTTTAGTAACTTTATGGTGGTGGGGGAATCCGGACCTACGCAGATTGTTAACCAGATAATCAACTTCAATGAAAGTGTCCATGCCAAATTGCCAACTTCTTCTTTTTTCTCAATCAAGTCATCTAAAAGGTTTCCTCTATATCTATACAGTGCTGTTGTGGAGGAAGCAAATGGAACCATCTCTGTGGTAACGAATTTGACATTGGGATATAATGAGAAGCGGGTTCAGGCCGGTGATTTCGGATTCTCTGTTAGTTCTCTAAAAAATTTGCAGAATGGGCAGGGTGTTATGGTTGTAGAGGGCAATTCAGTGGTCGGTGGACTAGGGAGTACACAGCAAGCATTCCGATATAATGATAGTAGTAAGTTCTGCTATTTTAGAAATGTAAGTAGCTCGAATTTCGCCATTCTTTTTGATCGAGAGGGAAAAACTTGCAGCAAATAATTTCAGGCTCCTGTGGATTTTGGGCTTTCGGGGGGTCGTTCTATCATCTGCTTTTATGATAATAAGAACCAGAGTCGAGTCGTTCAGCTTGTTTCATTTACTCGTCCTACTTCTCTTCTCCTAGAAATTCTACTTCTCCGGAAGTGTTTGTTTGTTTGTTTGTTTTTGTCTGACATAGTTTTCAACTTCCTTATGCTTTCATTATCATATGTTGTAATCTGAATTCTCTGTGGATTTCTTGCTTCGCTTAAGCAGCAAACTAAGATTACTTTGTTATATGCCTCATTGTATTTTCCTGTCTTCGGATCAATCATTGCCTGATAACAGACAGCTAGCTATCGGAAGGTACAAGTTTCAATCGGAGCAAACACCCTTTAAACGTGAATGGTTTCGCGATTGGCCACCTTTTATCTGCATCTCGAAATAGAAACATGTTCGAAGAAGCCTTTGAATAGTAGTCAGAATGGCTCTCAACTCACAGAACTCTGGTTGGTAGAAAGCTCTGGCATTGTGGTTTTGAACACAAGAGAGTCTGACACCGTGTCGAAAAACGTCATGATTCACCAGAATGCATATAGAGCTGTGTTTGGAGGTTTATGTTTCCTTCCACGGGAATGATGAGTTTTGTATACTGATTCACCAAATGACCGCATAGCCCCGCCAACAACCTCGCGGATTTTCGCCTTTTACAGTAATCTATGCTCGAGGGTTCAATCCCCTCCTAACGAGACCTGTTACCGGTATTGGGTCATTTGTTCTCCCTCCCTATGATATTGAGAAATCACACCCTTTTCAGGGTATATATTAGACTGGAATACCATTGAGTTTTCCATTCGTACGTAACAAATGCTTTTACTGGTTTAAAAGCATCCACACTAGGATCGCTTCTTCTCATCTGGGGTTACAATAGCGAGCAAATGTCCAAAACTCTGAGTTCATCAGTCTCGCTATGGATTTGTAAAAATTGCTACAGTCACTAGCCTATTCCAACGAGGCACTATTCATGGGCTAAGTAGTATTTTATTATTTTTTACTCCATGAGGCACTATTCAACTGCGTATCACCTGTATTTACGGCTTTTCTGATCTCTCTTGGGGTTTTGAGAATCTGGTTTGCGGAGAGCAGATTTATGTCAACTGGGTCTGATTTGGCTTTGATTGGAGCTCCGTTGAAGGTCTTGATTTCGTTCACCAACGGCATGGCCTTCACAGCCTTCGACGCCGGCAAAGGGCCTTCTTTGATCGATTGGTCGGACAACGGGTTATAAAGAGCGGTTGGGTAGGGATTTCTTCGGACGAGTACATCGTTGGTATTGATCGATCGATGCCTTCGACGCCGGCAACGGGCCTTCTTTGATCAACGGCATCGTTGGGGTTTGTTTGTTGGTCTTCCGTTGAGAGAGAGAGTGTGGGATAGATTTAGTTGGTTTTGTTTTGTATTTTTTTTAGAATAAAGAAATAATTTATTTAGCGGGATAACTTTAATATAGAGAGTCTAATGCAGTTGATATTTTAAAAGTGCATAGCTAAAGTAATAAAGTGACTTTTTAAGGTGTAATTTGGTCCAAAATTTAGAAAGACTGATACGGATGCTCTAAATGGGAAGTTTTTGGCTAGTGCTAGTAGGTCCATATCGTTGATCTTTTGGGTCAGTTGAGGTCTCACTTACGGGAAGATCCCAACCTGTGCAACTCGAGCATTAAATTAGAGTAACTGTACATTAGTAGCGTTAGATTACTAATATGCCAATATCGCGTTCTCTCGACTTGAAACCGAGACCTCACACACTGGCACGCAAATGCTACGGCTCTGGGTCGTGCACAACCTCTTTACATGGTCCAAGTTTTCACTCATCTTTCTATTTTTTTTTTTTTTATCCGAAACACAATTCATTAAAGCCAAAAATGGCAACTTACAGCGAATCCATCCGAAAACAGAGAATAGGCTGACGTGCAACAAGCCATCACAAAAGAAAAACTATGAAAAAAGGTGACAGAGGGACACTGGCAAAATCGAGTAAACTAGAGGATAGGCCTTAGCACGACTCACCGCCTCAAAGGGTCGGGTCACGAGGGGCCCTCAGCGTATCCCCTAGCCGCCCCGGCCTGAGGCACGCACCTATTCAGAGACAAAACTAAACAGAACCGATGGAAACAGGAATAAACAACAAACAAGAAAAAGACACAGCCACCATGGAGAACTACCACTGATGCACGCCGGCCAAACCCCGGCCGAGGAAAAAACCACCCGCTGCCGTAGAAGGAGGCACCGACTGAATCCCGAACCGGAGCGGTGGAGAAACATCTCCGGCAAGCCCCCGCTGACACGAGCAGGCTCCGGGCACAGGGAAACGAAGAAGAAATCCGCCTGGGCTAAAACTCCGAAACGCTGGCCCACGGTGCCGATGACTGTGAATCTCCCCTGTGCGAATACTCCCCAAAGCTGAAAACTGGAACACCGGCTCCAGGGCCAAGCCCCGGCCCTTATGAGGCAGATCTGAAACAGATCTAACCAAGCAAACCCAGGATTATTTGCCCACCACCGTCACCTACCGGACCTGGAAGGCCAGACCGGTACAAACCCGGACTAGGGGAGACCTAGCCGGGGGAAAAAGGCACTACAGGCCCAAAGAAACCTAACAAAAAACCTCTGCCCGCCAACCTCACCTTATTGAACCACTCTGCCGCCCTAGCGAACCAGACTCATCTTTCTATTCAGGCGCGGCAAATTCTTTAGTACGTAGTAGCACCAGCGAATCCACCCAAGGACATGGGGCATGTGACCCCCTGAAATTTCTGACACTTACACTCTTACCCCCTATTTAATAGTATCGCCCATTTAACCCCCAAAAACTTTGTGCTTGCTTAAATTCTCGTACATTGTTTAAGACATCCTAAACCAAATTAAATCGAGCCTTATGTCCCAATCACTTGGGGTTGGCTACATAAATCATTTTCCTCCATTGAGCTATATCAAGGGCCCCGTAGCATTGCTACCCAACGCTATCTTATCCGCTCTCTTAACTACTGCATCTACTGGTCTACAGTAGACATGGTCAAACCACCTTAGTCTATTTTTCGTCAACTTCTCCTCTATAGCGCTACACCTACCATCTCATGAACCGTTTCATTTCTAATCCTGTCTCGTCTAGTCTTATCACACATCCACCTCAACATTCTCTTTTTCGCTACACTCATCTTGCTCATCTATTGTTTCTTAATAGGCTAACATTCTGTCCCGTAAAGCATCACTAGTCTGATGGCAGTTCCATAGAATTTTTCCTTCAATTTTGTGGGTACCCTCTTATCACATAATACACTAGTAGCGCTTTTCCACTTGAGCCACCCCACTTGGATCATATGGGTTACATCATCGACAATCTCTTCATCTCTACTAATAATTGAGCCTAAGTGCCTAAAATGATCACTCGTTGGTATCTCCTGATCTTGGATCATCACTCTTTCTTCATGCGTACTGCTGGTATCACTAAACTTGCACACCATATGCTCAATCTTACTCCTACTTATCTGAAAACTCTTTGACTCTCATGCTTCCCTCCAAATTTCTAGTTTCGTATTAACACGTCTAGCGATTTCATTTACGAGGACAATGTAATCTACAAACATCATACACTATGGAATATCCTCCTGAAATTGTCTAATCAATTCATCTATATAACTGAGGCAAAACAGCCCCAAAATTTAAATTCTCTTGTCGGTGAGGGTACTGACTCTCCTCTCTCTCATTCTGTCTCCCTCTTCAAGTTCCAAGTAAAAGCTACTCCCTCCGTCCCTTTATTACAGTCCAGTATTCCATTTTGGACTGTCCCTTAATAAGTGTCCATTTTGTAAAGTTAGTGGGTAAAAATTGATGAATTGTCTATTTTGTCCCTAAAAGTAGATTCTATTTTACGATGATTATGTGCTCCTCCTAAGTGAAATTTCTGGATCTGCCAATAGAGGTATCTGTTCAGATATTCGTATGACTATCTTGATCAGTTTTGATTTTTTGATCGATTGAAGTTCTCCCTATATTGGAAAAGCAGAAATATACTAAAAACCACGAGAAAAATCAAGGAAATATCTGTGGAAATCAGACTCCGTCTTGCATCCTCTGCCACAAATTTTCGAGTAGAAAAGTCGACTTGGATATTTTCCTTTCCTGGATACTGTTGTTGTACTGTGACATGGGATTTTCAGAGGATTTATGTGTGGCTGGAATCATCCCCATGTGTCTATCATGTAGTATTCTCTTGGATGAGAAACATATTTGGGTTTTGTTCGGTTGCTATTTTACTTTTGTTTTAATTTTGTTTTTCAATCATTATTCTATATCTTTTTTTCAATTATTATCATATATCTCCAATTATTAATTTCATTTATCTATCTATCTCTCTCCAATAATTACATCTCTCTCTAATCATTATCCTATTTCTCTCTCCATCCACTACCAAAACTAAACTAAACTAAAATGCCAACCAAACAAAGCCTGAGATGTTGGAGTTGAGAGAAGTTTTTCAGTGCTGAGCGGGTATTGCCGACGTGGCACCCGCTCGGCGCATCTGAGCCGTCCGATTCACTCTTGGACGGCTCGGAATGAAACCCTTTCTCTTCTCTCACCCCAACACTTTCTCTCTCCTTTTTTTCTCTCTAAATCTGAGCTGTTCAAACACGAAATGGACGGCTCGGATGCACGAGCGGGCACCACGTGGTACCCGCTCGGCACTGAAAATTTTTCCGGGAGTTGGACCCATTATATATAAAGGCCGGTACATAGTATCCAACTCTTTTATAGGATGGAACCCTGTAGTGAGCAAGTGATCGTTCGGGCCGTCCGTTTATTCAATCGATGATTCAGATTTATTGTTAACTTTTACCGGTCAAAGAATATTTTTACTGGTAATAAATAGGCAAATATATCTGTGCCATTGATTGTTGAAATGAACGATTCGGATTGCTCATTACGAAAACGGATTTGCAGCTTACCAATATATATCTTCTCATTATTAATCTGACAAATGACCTTTGAGTTTGAGTTGCTATACAACTTGTGAGGTTTGTCTTTTAATTAAAGTGGGTCCATCCCCAGTTTGATTGACAGATATGTTTATTACATGATTAGTTAAAGTTATAGGACACGTGTTGCTAAAGAGAGCGGTGGTGAGTGGCGATACTCGGAAAGTTTTGCAAGTTGCAGAGGGCGTCACTAAAATACTTTCACGACGACTTTTCCGCTAACCAAAAAGTTATGGGCTATTTTTTGTACTTCAAAAATATCAAATTGTTTCCACAAATCCATAAGTTGTAGATGGTAGGGCGCGTCAAAGGGAAAATTATGGAGAGTAAAAAGCGAATCATCTGTGTCGAGATGAACGGCCGGATGGACCGCTCGGCACCGCTGCCAAGCACGGGTTCATGCTTGGCAGCATCTCCCATTCCCTGAGAAGGGCCGGCCCTATTAAGATTTCAATTAGTGATAATTATCGTTATTAATTTCCATCATTATGTTCACTTAGTTGACAAGCAAAGATTGGAGTCCTTATCCAGCCCTCCTTAAAAATTAATTGCCTAACCAAAATGCAGTCCCTACCGGGCTGGGGTCCCTTTCCTTTGCTTCTTCTTCAAGCTCAAAAAATCTCACTACGAATCTCTTTACTTTTCAAAGCCTTTCTGGGTGTTTTGTTTTTTTTTGCCTAGCTTTTCATACGGAAAAAAGCTAACCTAAATTGTTCCACTGGAGTTCATGATGCGTTTATTATTATACAAGCAAGCTGATTTTTTAAGGACCTACTTTTCTTTATGAATCTTGCAAAGTTAACGGTCGAAATCATCTTGATAAACTTGGTTCACTAAATAAGAGAAAGAAAGTTTGATGGTTTGAGAATGAGAATGTAATTTTAATGAAGCTTTTTCGGAAAAAAGTTTCATTAAAATATGGACCGTTCAAAAACTTTTCCGGAAAAATTTTCTTTAAAATTTGAAGGTTCAAAATCGGAACGGATGGTCCAGATCGCACGCCTCTGTGAATGTCTTATTCACGGCTCCAACGTGAATAAGACAATCTCTTCTCAAAAGTATTTACCAAACACAACTTGCATTGTAAAAGATTGAAAAGAAAGAGTGCAAACTTCATTTTCCAAAAAAATAAAATATAATTGTGCACAGAAAAAAACAACCAAACATGTGTATTGAAAATTCCAAGCTCCCCTCTCTATAGTTTCCACTTTCCTCCATTAAAACCTTCTCCCACCCTCTCTCTCTCTCTATATATAGACATGCACAACTGTATCTCTACATGCTGGTAAAGCTTTGCTACTGCAAGACTGACACTCACTCTCTCTCTCTCTCTCTCTCTCTATTGGGCTAAAAGATCTGATAATATTATAAGAAACGGTTTTTTTGGGGCAAACGGAGATCCATGTCCACCGGCAATTTTCCGACACCTATCCGTCGAAAAGTCGTGAGAATCATACTAACCGACGCCGACGCCACCGACTCCTCCGGTGACGACGATGACGTAAAAAGAGTAAAGAGACATGTCAAAGAGATTATATTCAAACAAACGCCCAAAAACTCATCAGCAACGAAGCCAAAGCAAAGCAAGAAGCGAAGTACACCAACGAGACATGACGTCACTCGCCGGCACATGTTCAGGGGCGTGCGCCAGCGGCCCTGGGGGCGTTGGGCGGCGGAGATCCGGGACCCGACCCGTGGGAAACGGGTCTGGCTCGGGACTTACGACACGCCCGAGGAAGCGGCGACGGTGTACGACGAAGCCGCCGTCATGTTGAAGGGCCGTGACGCCGTTATTAACTTTCCCAAGGTTGACGTGACGGAGGCGGCATCTGACGTTAAGGTTGACGGGGAAGGAATGAAGAGCGTGGAGGCCTCATCGCCCACGTCGGTTCTTTTTTACGAGGAGTTAACGCCGTTTCATGACGATATCAGTTACGGTGACGTTGATGTTTTCGGGTTTGACATCGAGACGCCGTTGAGTCTGCCGGATTCGTCGGTGTTGGAGAATACTGCGTATTACGGCGACGAGGATCTAGGCGAGTTTGACCTCGACGTCGCCGATTTCCTCGTCGAAGGCAGATAAATACGTCGCGTGAGAGGTGTATTTGTGTGATGAATACATATGCAATTATGTACACAACTACTGGCCACAACTTCGACCGAACCGCCCATATGGCATTGCACGATTGATAATGAGAGAATCAGTTTTACAATTATCAATCATGCAGCACCACGTAAGCAGTTGTGGCCGATAATTGTGTCCCGAGCATTATTGAAACTGAATGCAACTATGCAAGCATGTATCGGATCCTAAGGATGGTGGGGTCCACCTTCCAAGTACCAACCAATCATAGAATGACAAGTGTGGCTTAGAATCTGTCAATCTGATTGGAACATCCGTCGAAATTACAAAGTGTATGTGTTCTGTTGTGGAGTAACGTGAGTAAAAGTGGCCGATTTATAAGGCTATTTTTGTCTTTGTGTATGGTATTTAAAACGGATTCATAATGGTATTTCAATGGGGAGGAGACCTGAGAAGATGTGGAAGTACAGAGAGTAGGTTTTGAGACTTCGAAAAAGAAACTTAATAATAAGAGAAACTTATTCACGGTGGAGCTCTGACCAAGTTATTTACAACAACTTAACTTTTGTCCGAAAAAATTTCATTGAAATCCGGACCATCTAAAACACTTTGGACGGATGAGATCCACCTCTGTAAACTCATTTTCACGGAAACCTCCATAAAAAAGATATTCTCCATACACATACATTCCTTACCAAAAAAGATAACACATTGATTCTGTTTTCATACATCGGAGAACATATTTATCGTATTATCACTGTTGTAGCTCTCGAGAACAGAAGATATTTGGATGTAGTTGTTATCCAAATGCAAACGAAATTTTATATTATACTCAGGCTCCGTTCCAGAAACGGAATAAGCTCTTCTTTTTTGTCCAATAAGAAGGGGAGTTCCTGAAAAATAAGAAGGCTTGGAAGAATTTATATAGGTTCCATGAGGGCCGGCGGAGGGAAATCGGTCCGGCGGCCGTGCCGGGCCGTCTCCGGCCACCGGACGGCCGATCCGAGCCGTCCAAAAATTCTATAAAAAAAAACCAAGGGGGCCAACGCGGGAATCAACGGCATCCGAGGTGTGTAGGGTGCTTGATCCGAGCACCCCTTTTCCGTGTACATATGAAGTTTCATATGTTAACGGAAAAGGGGTGCTCGGATCAAGCACCTTACACACCTCGGATGCCGTTGATTTCCGCGTTGGCCCCCTTGGTTTTTTTTTTAGAATTTTTGGACGGCTCGGATCGGCCGTCCGGTGGCCGGAGACGGCCCGGCGCGGCCGCCGGACCGATTTCCCTCCGCCGGCCCTCATATTGGTAAAAACAGTCTTCTTTTTGTAAAGGCAACTTCAAGCTCAAAAATCATGTGTTTACGCAAATAATTTTCCTATCACAATGGATCTTGTTTGATAGATCTCATTGAGATCTTTAATACGGTGAAAAATTAATTAATTTTTTTTTTTTCATTTACATTATTTTTGAGTTTGAAAATGTGAAAGAAACTTTTTGTTTGGGAAAAATAAGAAGGGTGGATTATTTTTGAATGAGAAGTGAAGGAAATAAGTACTTATTTTTTAAGAAGGTTTCCGGAACGGAGCCTCACAAAAGTCTCTCGATCCGGTCCGGACGGACGAATATTCAAAGGAAATTAACCAGTTGAGTGGAGACTCAAATCACAAACGGCAATTGATGATTAGCGGAAGAGCCTACCTTGTTGTGTCCTCCCTATTGGGAATTGACTTGCTAGCCCAAAAAGATATAATACAAGATGATTATGATGGGAATAGAGTGGACCTAGTCACAACAATTATGATATTCCTCAAGTAGATGGGGAGGGATGGACCTAGTCACAAATTAATGCAAATGACACATATTATTTAGATCAGGGATATTGGACTAACTGGGTTACATGATCGAGGGGATTTTCACCACGCGATAGGATGTCAGTATGTCGATGGGTTGAATTAGTACAGAAGATGAGCTTGTTGCTCCATCAACTCATCTGTGTTGTATCATTTCTCACACAGCTTGTTGATCCAAAAACAAAAAAAAACTCTCTTACAGCTTCAGTCTTGTATATATGGGTGATCATTAGTGCAAGACTCAAGGGGACCAATTTTGAGAAATGCAAACATATATATATATATATATATATATATTTTAATAGAGGTGGCAAATGGGCGGGTTGAAACGGATCGCGGATCAAATATGGACGGGTCGAATATGGGTCAGAAAGAAAACGGGTTGAAACGGGTCGGATCAAATATGGGTCAATCCAAACTCAAACCCGCCCAACCCGACCCATTTTCCTTTCCTTTTTTAAAAAAAAAAAAAAAAACTAATTCCCCTATATCGAAACTTAGACTTGCTAAACAAAAATACCACATCTACGAACCTTTCAGAATCAATAAGAAAAAAAAACCCTAAGTCATGCCTTAAAAAAAAACACGAAATCGTCTCTGGTTTTACTATTAAAATCAATTATGCTTGTACAAGAATATGGTTAGTTAATGTATGGAGAGAAAGAGACTTACGAAGAGCCGAAGCCACCGCTTAGGTTTGGATTAAAAAGTCAAGTGACTTTTTTTTTTATTTTAGTCTCTATTCAATTTTTTTTTTGTATTTGCTTGTTTTGCAACAAACTTTTTACCCCTATTAGTTCGTCTCGATGAGAGAATCGAAAAAGTAAATTTTTTTTACTTTTACCCTAATATTTTTTTTGCTGAACATGCCTAGTTTGGGGTCTTCAGATTTGAACGTAGTTCGATTTGTTTATTTACGGTATGTATCGTATCATATTCATGTTCGTGTACGATTTATTTAGTAAAAAAGTCGAACTCGAAAGGAACCGAGCTAGAGATAACTGTAGCTTGGCTTGCTGGATCGCGTAGATAAGCCCGTAATCTTATGTATGAGTTTACATATGTCAATTGGGGGAAATTCCAGACTCAATTGTGTGGACTGTATACTTTACCTTCTTTCTTGGGTCTTGGAGAGAGAGAGAGAGAGAGATTATCTCAATTTGGCACTCAACATTATCTCATTTTGGCACTCAACAGCCATGAGTCTATAAATTCCAGAAAACAACGAATACCGACGTTAATTGGGAGAAGCTGAGAAACTGTGGTGGTTTGGTAATTGGAGATTTGGAGTACACGTGAAGCACTTGGGTTGGGTCTTTTAACTCCAACCCATATTGAACTCATTTCTAACCCACCTAAACTCATGTAAATATGGGTTGATATGGGTTCAACTCATATTAACCCATTATACAATATGGATGGATTGGGTTAGGTTAAAAGTGGACGGATATGAGCGGGTTAAAAAATATGGATTAAGATTGCCACTTCTATATATTCATAACAAAACAAGTACAAAGGACCCAAAAGGGATCCGAACAACAAGAAAAACAACACAACAAAATAAAAAACCGTCAAAAATTTACAGCTGCGCGCAATTCGTAAGCGTCGAGTTTCCACTCTCTCAACTCTATTCTCAGAGTTTGGACAAAGAATGGAAGATGCATGAACGACTAAATTCATACTCCTACATACATATGTTATATTGTGAGACAGGAACCACGCATATCCCATTAATCCGACAGCCTAGTTAAACATGTTCAAGGAAAAAGTGAATTAAGGAAAAAGTGGATTAATTTGGAGAGAAGAAGGGTCAAAGAAAATTGGAGTGGTTTTCAGAAAGGAAAGGGATTTGGTGGGTCCTGCGGTTGGTGCATGGCCAAACCAAACCAGATATGAAAAATATCTCAACAGAAGAAGCCTGTCTGGAAGCGCCAGCCGCCTTCCACTGTGTATAGAAAACTACTACTCCCTCCGTCCCCTTTTTAACGTCTAGTATTCTATTTTGGGTTGTCCCTTAATAAGTGTCTATTTTGTAAAATCAATGGATAAAAGTTGGTATATTTTTCATTTTGTCCATAAAAGTAGATTCCATTTTGAAAAGTTAGTGAGAAAAATGTAATGACGATGTCTCCATAGAGGGTAAATATGAAAAGTGGAGATAAAAATTGATGTGAAATGTGTAATGATGATATTTTTTTAATAAGTAAGAGTTACGAAGCGGGACACTTGAAAAAGGACGGAGGGTGTAACAATCTAGTTTACAATCTTTGTCATGTTTAGTACTAATAAGGTGGTGTTCCACTTTAAAAAAAAATGTTTTTTTTTCAAACGGAGAAAATTTCAAACTCAAATATAATGAAAATGAAAAATATTTTTTCAATTTTTTTTACACCGTTTAAAAGATCTTGATGAGATCTATCAAACAAGATCCATATTGGTAGGAAAATTATTTACGTAAACACATAATTTTTGGACTTGAAATTACATTCGTTTGAAAAAAAAGCACTTTTTATTAAAGTGGAACACCACCTAAGTAGTACTAGAAATGGTCAAGAGGATGAAAAGTGGGGAGAGAATTGTTTTTGTTTCTATGATGTGGCCACTTTCATTTCTCGCTGATGATGAAGAAAAAAATATCAATTTTCTTGCTCTGACCTTTCTTCTATTTTGCTCTGACCTTTCTTTCTATTTTGCTCCGAGACTAAGCGGATTGTGTGTATCCTGATGTCTGAACTGACATGTAAAAACATCTCAACAATATCTTGCTCTGACCTTTCTTCTATTTTCTTGCCCGGCAAACGAAACCGGCATCAAAAGATGGACACAAAAAACAACATCGGGCAAAATAATCTCTCATGGCTTTATTGGTGCTGCCCGTTTTTTTTAGGGGTGTACACGGTTCGGATTGGTCCGGTTCTCTAGAAAACTAATAACCGGATCATTTCAAACGGTTCTAGAAAATTGGGAACCAAGAATCTAACCAATATATGCATGGAACTTAACCAGAACCTAACCACAAGACCGGTCCGGTTTTGGTTCGGTTCCGGTTCTATCCAATAAGCATCCAAACACTTATTCACAAAATATGAACTCATAAAATTAAAAAAATAGAAGATAATCTGCTGTAATAGAAAAGGAAGGAAGAAAATAAAAGTTTTCCAAACAAATGAGATTTCATCTCTAAATAAATTAAGTTTAGCAAGGAAAAGATTAATCTACCAAATTCAAAATTTAATTACACACACATATATTTCTATATTTATTTTAGTTTTAAACGGTCCGGTCCGGTTTGGTTCTAACCACAGTTCATTAATTGAGAACCAATAACATAACCAAAATTAACGGTTCTTATTTTATTTGAACCATAACCTGACCCTAAAATCGCAGAACCGGATCAAATAGGACGGTTCGGTCCAGATCGGACCGATTTTATGGTTCGGACGATTTTCTTGAACACCCCTAGTTTTTTTCTTGGCAGGAACGAGTAATGATCATAGAATCCGTCTTGCTTATCTCGACGAAATAGGCTGAATAGCGCGATGAAGGGACAAGTCATCCTCCAAAACAGGTTAGATATATGTAGATAAACGTCCACTGGGACTGGGGCCTGGGGGTGTAATAGTACTGGTGGGTGAGTGAGTGTGATCCCCACGGCAAGGGACCAATTATTGTCCCTATCCAAATTTACAGCCCCCACACCCTTTGGAGTCGAACACTACTCCTGGTGAGACATTTCAAAACAATGAAAGATATCTCCCCGATCTGTTTCATATGGGTGAGATTTTTATGTCGAAAAATGATGAAACGCGCTCTAGTTCAAGTGGCCCGAGGTTGGATTCGAATCGCAAAGGCGGGCCAGTGGTTAAATTCCATTTCTCCACTACTAAGGGGGTGTTTGGGAGCCAACTTTTTGGCTTTCCATTTTTCACTTTTTGGCTTTGGCTTTTTCAATTTTGGCCGGAATGTATTTTAAATTTGATAGAGTGTTTGGATGATATGTGTAGAATGCATTTTACAGCAAGAGTAGTGTTTGGGAAATATGTGATAAAAATGAGTTATGAGTTATTTTTTACTATATTGCCCTTGTTTTGAGACAAACCAAATTTGTCTCTCTTTCACCCACGCATGAACCAATTCCAAACCCATTTCTCTCTCTCCTCCTCCCATACCCAATCTCCATTTCTGCAAATCAAGAGCCCATTTCCTCCTAAAAAACCAACAGCCCAACCCCTCCTCCTCCTCTCTCTCTCTCTCTCATACAAAATCAAAATCGGCGGGGCGGATCTGGGAGAGGTGGTCTCGGAGACCATAGGGTTTCGAAATTGAATCTGGTGAAGCCACTCAATGGGTTTCGAAATTAAATCTGGTGGGTTTTGTAAAGTTTCGAAACAATACAATTTGTCATGTTTGGTGGGTTTAATTTTTGTCAAAATTTGTATGTTGGAATGGAAGATACAGAGTCTATTTTATACATGTTCTGGGTTCTTCTATGGTCAGATTCTTAATGGAAACCATAATTCTAACCCAGAAGAAATTCTCCCTGTTCTTGTGGTGGGAGATGCAGAAGTGTGAAAGAGGTGAACGATTTCCCCTCTTTGGTCGAAGGTCCAGTCGGCTGCTCCGGATCGTCTTCTCTCTTCTCGTGTTTGGTCTCTGGATGTATGTCAGAACTGTGAAGTGAATTTCTCCAGTTGTAACGTTAACAAAACCATGGCAAAATAGGAATTATCCAAAAAGAGAGAGGGTAGCCTTGTCTTTTTGGCACAACTGGATTTGAGAATGGGAAAATAGGAATCCAAAAAGCTCCAAAAACCAGTTTTTTCGTTTTTGCCTGGAAACATGAAATTGAAAAATCCATTTTACTAAAATCCATTTTCCTTTTTTCTACCAAACACCCAAAATCCAAAAAAGGGAATTGGAAAATGCAAAACAAGGGCTCCCAAACACCCCCTAAAAGCACGTACTACTACGTATGTCCGGTTATTACTTATGCGAACTACACGTACACAATTGACGGATTGGAAACATCAAAGAAGCGTATCTGATACGGGTACGTGTCGGATACGAGTGAACACGATTCCCTAGCTAGGAATTACTAATTAATTGAAATTTGCTAACTCGGTATCGTGAGAGCTGAGATGAACTCAGGGTCGTAGAGGTACAGGAGCGTTAGAGCAACAACGGACAGAGGCGCGCTCGAAGGATCAATTGTCAAAGATCTTAAGTTCCGGATAGTGAGCATGGGAACAAATGATATGAAAGAACATACTGAAAAGATAGTACATCAAATTAAGCATGCTTTGATCTGTGTTCCAAACTTCCAACACCAGTGTTGGAATCTAGATCAACAAAACATTAGGAGATACGCTGAATTTCAAATTGCAAGGCTCAAGTAATTTTTGAAGACCAATAACAGCTAAAGTAGTACTCCCTCCGTCCGATAACGTTGGTAGTAGTGGAAATCAATACTCATTTTGAAAAGAGACATGCATTTAAAATAGGGTTTTGCTGCATACTGCCCAGTGGGCATCCTAGATATGGGTCCCAAAGAGTTACAGTTTTGACACTTGTCCCTGCAATGCACAGTAAGTATGACAGTGAAAATGATATAAAGGTTTGGCTTAAAAAGACAATGGTAGCCCTATTTCAATTTTAAATTACAATACTACCAAGCAAATTCTTAGGCGCACCTTTTCCCTCGTTTTTCCTGAATCCTTTCTCCTTTTCCCCCTTTTTCCTTTTCCTTACTTTACTCTTTTCACTTTCCCCTTTTCCACTAGTTCCCCGTTCGGCTAAATAAGCCTACTGACTTATTTTTTGTCCTTATTCAAAAAATTTTTTATATTTTTTATGCCTTCATCTCTTTACAATTCAAAAAGAATTTTTACAAAAAATTCTCTCTAGATTCTCCATACTTCCAACATTTCACTCTCTATCTCTTTCTACTTATTACCCCTACTATTTTTCAAAAAAAATTTCAAACACCAATCCAAACATAGCAAGTTTTTCGTTATTTTTTTGGGGATTATTGCATCGTCATAACAAGAGGAATCTAAAAAGTAACAAATTACGATGGAAACCTAATTTTTTTGAATAAAGACAAAAATAAGCCAATAAGCCAATTTTTTCGTCTTTATTAAAAAAAATGGATTTCGATCATAATTTTTTACTTTTTAGATTCCTCTCGTTATGACGATGCAATAATCCCCCAAAAATTGACGAAAAACTAACAAATATGAAAAAAAAAAAAAATTGAATAAGGACAAAAAGTAAGCCAGTAGGCTTATTTAGCCGAATGGGGCCTTAAAAAGGTGCCAAATCACTATTGTTTCCCTCCAATTTCTCCCTTTAACGTTTTGTTCTGTCTGTTAGTGTCCAGCTCAGCGGTTGCCGTTAGGAAAGTCACGGATTGAGACGGCAGGGGGTAAATTGAATAACGGAGTGAAAGTTCAGGTGTTCAATTGAAGTTTATTTAAGTTCAGGTGCCTATTTGACATTGGGTTGAAAGTTCAGGGGTTTTTTTGAATTTTTCCGGAAGTTCTTTTCAAAGTTCAAATAAAATAATACTTAGTACTCCAGGCCCACTAAGGTTAAAATTGGTATTTACAGAAATATGACAGTTAGTGTCATAGAGGTTGACAGAAAAAAGAATAAAGAAAAAGTTAAAAGGCTGACAGATGGTACTTTTCGGAACAGGTGGGAGAATTATCCCATATCAAGGCAATGCCCACTGGGCAGTATACAGCAAAACCCTTTAAAATATTGTCCCTTCAAAAAAGTTGGAATCCCTACAAGGGTCGACCAACATTGTGAGACCGAGGGAGTACGTTTTTGTGTTTGATAATGCTCAAAGTTCATAGTTTTATGTTTAGTAGCAGCTAGTTGCGAAGAAAAATATGTAGCCTCTACGAAAACAGATTCTATGACAGTCGTCCCATCTTGCTGAAAAGCCGCACAACACATCTGAGTATCAATCCGAAGAAACGATATTCTGCGAAAAAACCACAAACAATAAGAAGAGAAATTATTGGAGATGAAATGGCAATCCATAAGAAGTGTGATATATATTGTGGCCCAAACACAGTTAGAACTTAGAAGGGAAAAAATGGGAGGGGATAAGGCGAGCCTAAGCCTAAGCCCTCGCACTTGAATTCTAAACCAGCTATTCAGGAGAGGCAAGGAAAGAAAATAGTGTATCGGGTTGCCATTCTTCGGAAGCAAGGGCCTCTCGAGAGGAGGCTACAAATCTATATTATAAAACAGAGCGGTATCCTAAGGGAATATTCCAAAATTTATGTATACATATAAACAAAAGCACATTTTTGGCCATTGGATTGAGTTTTCAATATGTTACAGCTGTTGGATCTTACAACATGACATTTTTGGTAAATACATTACATTTGAGTAGCATTATAATGAGGGAGGGAGAAATCTCAAATAAAATTCCCTCTCAAAACCACATTCCCCCTTTGCTTCCTGTAGGTTTCCTTTCTCTCTCTCTCTCTCCACGCAGGCAGTAGAAATGGGTTGGGTGTGGTCCGACGAAGCAGACAACAGCCATGACGTCGCTGCAAAATCATTGATACCACTCTGTTTAAACTCGTAGTTCCCATCTCTAGCTTCCTTCCTTCTCATGTACTCGCTACCATAACACATGTTCGGTGAATCTGTAGTAGTGAATTGGTTTTTATAGCAAGTAGACTACTTTTTATTCAATTGTATGTGTATTGGAAAATCTTTGGAAGCAGGTAATGGCTATTGGCCATCCATTTAAGTTGGAAAATGTGTAAACGCATGCACTGTGTGAATAATAGTTTATGACTGAGTGTTTCATCTTCTTCTTTTTTTCCTTAGGTATAAGGCTGCATAAATCAAAAAACCAAATTAGAAAGGTAATAATTTCCGTCCCCTATTCTTATTGCTTTCTCATTTTTATAAAATCAGAAGACCAAAACCAGTACCGAAAAGAGTTTTCATTATTATTTTCCGTCCCCCTACTGATTTAGTTGATAAAGAGTATTGGTTGGTATGCTTAAATTTTAAAATGTTGGTTTTTATAATCTTAATATTGGACAGGGGTTGATATATTGGGTTCAATATCCAGTATTTATTTGCAGTGTGTTGATCGTTCGAGTCGTGCCTTCAGGCACGGACATGCACTAGCAATGTGCCTTTAGGTACGTTGTCCCGTGCCTTTAGGCACGGGCATGTACTAGTGCTGTAAAATGAGCAGCAAAAGCTTTTGGTTCACGCTCCTTCACAGGCGATCGACCGGCTCAATACTCTAACAACTAAGTGGACGCTGGCAAGGCTATGGAACTAACAGCTGCAGGTGCAACCAGTGCATCCACAGTTTTAGGAGCTCTTGTTTTATCCGCTCTTTGGTTGTAGCTGGTACAAACCACTCACAGTTTCAGAAAGTGAAAGACAATAGAAAACAACCTGATCAAGAACGAACTTGTGAGCAGATTGGTCACCGAGTAAGCTGTCATGTAAACGAACTCATGGAAATTGAGTAGTTGCTTTTAAAGTACAAAGTTTAGACCAGGCCCGGCCCTGAGTTTTACGGGGCCCTAGGCGATCAACCAATTTGGGGCCCTTCACATTTAGAAATGCTATATTTTCAAAAGATACAAATCATTGCAAATATAAAACCTGCAAATACTTATATGTCGAGGTCACAAAAATTACTTAACATTACAATAACTAATGCTCATAGCCATAGCTGGAATGAAAAGAGGATTCCGAGAGGTAAGAAAGCAATCCGACAAGGCAATATCGAATCAAAATATCAAATTTAAATGGTAGATTTATTCCTTGCCGCGAAAACCGGTTCTTGCATGTTGTATCAAGTTTTTACCTCTTCAAGTGCTAAAAGTATTTTGAGGGTTTGCTTTGATTTGGAATTTGAGGGTTAGGGCCACAACTCACAAGCAAGAGTTGAAATTTTGGGATGAGAAAAGTCAACTGGGTTTGTTTCTGTGTAAAATTCTTTTCTTTTTTTCTTTTAAGAGTAAGAGTTCAGGAATTGGCCAAATTGGGCTTGCACAAACATTTAGGCCCTTAGTTTTTGAATGGTCTCACCCAGTTAAGTTAGTTTTGGGTACAAATATTAGGCCTAAAGACTCCTAGTATACTATGTTAACCTATAATAGTGAGGGGCCCTAATATTTGGGCTTTTTGGGGAGGCCCTAGGCCACCGCCTGGTGGGCCTAGGGTGGCCTAGGGCCGGCCCTGGTTTAGACCATTCTGCATCATATATATACGTAACATAGCTAACCATCCCGAACTATATCTTTTGAGACACGCGACGATACAAGTCTGTGCAAAGATCGCAGTAGGATTTGCCACTGAATTCAATGTTAAAAAACGCAAGGGGCAGGGGACGCCAAACACGAACTACGAAAAAAATAAAGACATAAGGTGTTTAATATTATCGCTGGCGGTGCAGGTACTCCCATTAAAGTGTATCATGTCTCATCAGAAATAAAATTGAGATAAACATGAAATTCAATAATGTCTCGAGAAGGAGTTTAAAATCGTCATTGATCGTGCGCGTTTTCATCTTTGTCATCAATTCACACATAAACGTCACCAATTAACAGAACCACGAGAGTATAAACTACAGGACTGCTAAATGGGACAAAGAAATTTCATAACCACTGTTCATACGGTGGTCATGTTCATTGGTCGTAGGCTAAATTGGAGGGCTTTGACGTAGAAAAAACCAGAGTTTCCTTTCTAATTGTTTTTCTTTCCTCGTCTCAGATTTAGCTTTCATGAAATTAAATTTAAAAACTTTTTCATGTTCGATTTGGGTTTTGAGATAGGTTTTTGAGAGTAATGAGTGTTGGAAAAAACTTGGTTTTGCTCAACTTTGAGCTATTTATTGAGTGGGTCCCACGCGTCCACGTGGACCGACCCACATACCGTTGTGTTCGTCTTGGTTAGGAGATTAAGATTGAACACATAAGTGGAGAAAATCAAGTCATGGTGAATGAGAAATTGCCATGGAAAGTTGCCCCTCACATGGTGTTTGGAGGAGTGGAAGTTGGCTAGTCCCACATTGGTGGGAGGAGGAAAGATCATTGGGAATAAGTAACCCAAGTGAAGCTCAAAGGGTTGGCCCTTTGGGTCATAGAAGTTTTGTAAGGGGAGAGGGCATAGACATTGCATTCTTGCTCTTATAAAACACACACGCGCGCCGAACCGGGCCGGGCCATTCAAAAGACGCGCGCGCCGGGCCGGGCTGATCAAAAAGATTGGGCTTGGGCTTGGCCCAATGCGTTATTATCTTTTTGCAGCCTTTCCGTTTCGAACTGGGCTGGGTCAGAGCCGACCCGCACTTCTGTTACCGTTGCCCCGTTTCTTTCCATTGCGACTGTTCGACGAACGGGTTCCGACCAACCGGTACCGTTCGGTTCCGAACAGCCACGCCTGCCTTTTCCGAACGGGTCTCTTGATGCTTATTTAACAGACTCGTTTCTGCATCATTAATCACAAAACAATCTACATTCATTCTGCATCTTCACGCATCCACTTCTGAGAGTTCGAGACTGTTTCGGTTCGCCTATCAACCAGATTGCTGTGCTGCTTCCGGTTGGTGAAAATCGGGTAGTCCTGGGAAGCAGACGTCCGCGGATTCCATTAGCACCGTAGTGGAGGGCGTATTTGCTTTAAGGACAGAGTTTAACTCGCCTCGATTAATCCATCCATTGCCAATTTTCGGACGCCTGAAATTGGCTAAGTAAGTTTCGGATTCTTTTACTGTTTAGTTGTGTTTCTGTTTTATTTTTTCCAGAAGGTTGAAGCCGGGTTGATAACAATCTTAAAGCAAATCCTTTTCCTCACGTGTTCTTTGTTTTCTGGAATACGGGAAAAACGTTATCTGGTTTTATTTCTGGAAATTTTTCGAAACGGATTACGGGTTTAATCTACTGGAGAAAGTGAATTCGGGTTTCTATTCTGTTTTTTCTGTTGTACCAACTTACTGGATTTTTGGTTAAGTGATTCATTTGTTCGTTTAATAAACAGTAAGATTAGAAAACTGAATTCAATTGGTTAATTTGGCTAATCACATCGTCGTTGGATGTTGGTTAATCTGAAATCAAAGTTGTGTGATCGGTGGATGTTGTGCAATTGGTTTTTTTTTTTTTTTTTTTCGGTTGTGCATCTCTATTTTGGAAAAACAGTGGGTTTCTTAGACTTGCTAGCAACTTAGTCTAAGGCGAATTTCTTTTTGCTATCTTCCGTAATTTGGTTTTTCATCTCAGATTGTAGGAAAAACAATTTTGTGAGAAGAAATTTTTTGTAGACCTACTGACTTTCGATTAACTTGGCTAAAATTCTGGAGTGTTCGACCGATCAAATATTTGTGCACTTCAGTGTGAATTGATTGAGATTTTTGTCTTTTGTATATCAAAATTTTTTCCAAACTGTTCCGTTAAACCTTTATCGTAGTTGTTTAAATACTTTCAAATTTGTTCAAGTATTTATTACTGTGTCGAACTTTTGTTTGTAAACAGAAATGACTACTGAGATCCCTAAGATTGGTGATGGTCCCAAAACTGGAGATGGGTCTTCAGTGCCTTCCATTGTTTCCTCTTCCACCGCTGCTGCTGCTCCGGTGGCGGCACTGTTGCCGGTGAATCATTCCAAGAAGCCGGAAAAGTTCAATGGGACAGAGTTTCGTAGGTGGCAGCAGAAAATGCTTTTCTACCTGACGACTCTCCGTTTGGCTAAATTCCTGACAGAGGATCCTCCTACTGTGGCTGAGGATGAGACGAACTTTCAAGTCCGTAAGGATTATGATGATTGGCATAACTCTGACTATCTGTGCAAGAACTATATTCTCAATGGACTGGACAACGCACTTTACAACGTGTATTGTTCGGTGAAATCTGCCAAGGAACTCTGGCTTTCCTTGGAGAAAAAGTACATATCAGAGGATGCTGGACTGAAAAAGTTTGTTGTTGGCAGGTTCCTGGACTATAAGATGGTTGATTCGAAATCTGTGATGAGGCAAGTCCAGGAACTCCAGGTTCTCCTTCATGAGATTCATACTGAAGGAATGGTGTTGAGTGAGTCTTTCCAAGTGGCAGCCGTCATTTGGAAATTGCCGCCTTCATGGAAGGCGTACAAGAAGCAACTCAAGCACAAGCGTAAGGATATGAACATGGAGGATCTGGTTGTACGTTTGAGAATGGAGGAGGATACTTTGAATATGGATAAGAAGGATCTGAATCCGTATGTGGCAAAGGTCAACATGATTGAACAAGGTGGAAAGTCATATAAGGGGAAGCAGAACTACAAAAGGAAGGGCAAAGGTATTGACCTCGGTCCGCGTGGTGGTTTGGCTAAAAAGGCCAGGTATGATGGAAAGCCTAGGTTTGCTGGTAAATGCTTTGTGTGCGACAAGCCGGGACATCGGGCTGCGGAGTGCAAAAGCAAGGGAAAGGCACAGGCCAATATAGCTGAGATGGAGGAGATCATGTCTGATGGTGTTGATGAGATGAATCTCTCGGCTGTAGTCTCAGAAGTCAACATGGTGGGTTCTAATCCCAAGGAATGGTTTGTGGACACTGGTGCTACTCGTCATGTGTGTGCGGACAGGAGGTTGTTCACCACCTATAAAACGGTGGATTCTGGCGAGCAACTCTATATGGGAAATTCTTCGAGTTCCAAGGTCGAGGGGGTTGGGACTGTGGTGCTCAAGATGACTTCTGAAAAGGTGGTGACTCTTAAGGAGGTGATGCATGTACCTGAGATTCGCAAGAATCTGATTTCTGGCTCGCTGTTGGTGAAAAAGGGCTTTTGTTTGGTTTTCCAGGCTGATAGGGTTGTTGTGAAACACAGGGGTATGTATGTCGGTAGGGGTTACATGGTAAATGGTTTGTTCAAAATGCATGTGCTGACT
This sequence comes from Rhododendron henanense subsp. lingbaoense, assembly GCA_020567845.1. Taxonomy (NCBI): domain Eukaryota; kingdom Viridiplantae; phylum Streptophyta; class Magnoliopsida; order Ericales; family Ericaceae; genus Rhododendron; species Rhododendron henanense. The sequence continues at coordinate 5,958,900 of CM036312.1, forward strand.
AAGGTTCCGGCCTCTCCGGGTGCTAAGGTTCCGGCCTCTCCGGGTACTAATGAGATTAACACATCTTCTGCTTATATGATTGAGTTTCCTTATTTATGGCATGGTAGATTAGGACATGTTAATTATGGTACTTTGCGACGTCTAATCTATTTGGATTATATACCAAATTTTAAGATAAACTCAAATCACAAATGTGAAGTTTGTGTAGAGGCTAAATTGGCAAAGAATCCTTTTCATAAAATTGAACGAAGTACTGAACCGCTTGAATTAATTCATACCGACTTATGTGATTTAAAGTCTGTTGAAACAAGCGGAGGGAATAAGTATTTTGTCACTTTTATAGACGATTGCACTAGATACTGCTATGTTTACCTGCTTAAAACTAAGGGTGAGGCCATAGATATGTTCATCCATTACAAGGGTGAAGTGGAAAATCAACTTGGCAAGAAAATCAAAGTTGTTAGAAGTGATCGAGGTGGTGAATACGTAGCGCCTTTTGGTGAATTTTGTGCCCAACATGGGATAATTCACCAAACGACTGCTCCCTATACACCACAACAAAACGGAGTTGCTGAACGAAAGAACAGAACTCTAAAGGAAATGATGAATGCCATGTTGATCAGTTCAGGAGTTCCACATGAATTGTGGGGGGATGCGATCCTCTCCGCGAATTATATCCTGAACAAAATCCCACATAAGAAAACGGATGTGTCACCGTATGAATTATGGAAAGGTCGTAAACCTTCCTATAAATTCTTGAAAATGTGGGGGTGTTTGGCCAAAGTAGCAGTTACCCATCCCAAAAAGGTTAAGATTGGGCCAAAAACCGTTGATTGTGTTTTCATCGGTTATGCTCATAATAGTAGTGCATATCGGTTCCTTGTCGTTAATTCAGAAGTGCCTAATGTCTATCCTAATTCATTTATGGAATCTAGGAATGCAGTATTCTTTGAACATGTGTTTCCGTTTAAGGAAAAAAGAGTTCCTAGGTCTGTTCTAGAAACTGAACCAATTCAGGAACCTGATAATATGGACTTGGAGTACGACTCAGTCCGTGAAGATAATGATGATGATAATGATGGAGTTCGACGTTCTAAGAGAGCTAGAACTTCGAAATCTTTCGGACCAGACTTCTTGACATATATGTTAGAAGTAGAACCTCAAAGTTATAAAGAGGCGGTGTCATCATCGGAGGCTCCTTTATGGAAAGAAGCCATAAACAGTGAGATTGAATCCATACTGCAGAATCATACTTGGGAACTGACTGATCTCCCTCGAGGCTGTAAACCTCTTGGATATAAGTGGATATTCAAACGGAAGTTGAAAGCAGATGGATCAATTGACAAGTACAAAGCAAGGCTAGTAGTCAAAGGTTATAGACAAACGGAAGGTCTTGACTACTTTGACACTTATTCTCCTGTTACTAGAATCACATCTATAAGAATGTTAATTGCTTTTGCAGCGCTTAACAATCTTGAAATTCATCAAATGGATGTGAAGACCGCCTTCCTAAATGGTGATCTAGATGAAGAGATTTATATGGAACAACCTGAAGGATTTAGGGTTCCAGGACAAGAGGAGAAAGTATGTAAGCTTGTTAAGTCTCTGTACGGCTTGAAGCAAGCACCCAAACAATGGCATGAAAAATTTGACAATGTTATGATTTCTAATGGTTTTCAAATCAATGAATGTGACAAATGTGTGTATGTCAAAGATGATAACATGGGTTATGTCATTGTTTGTTTGTATGTAGATGATATGCTCATTATTGGTAGCAATAAAGAGATCATAAAATCTACTAAAAACATGTTGAATGCCAGGTTTGACATGAAAGATATGGGTTTGGCAGATGTCATTTTAGGAGTCCAAATTTCTCGAACTCCTGAGGGGTATATCTTGTCTCAAAAGCATTATATTGAGAAGATACTTGAGAAATTTAACTCGAATGACATCAGTATATCCAAAACGCCAGTAGACTTAACTTTGCATCTTTACAAGAATACTGGTCATAGTGTCAACCAATTGGGATATGCGCGGATAATAGGCAGTCTAATGTACTTGATGAATTGTACAAGGCCAGACATAGCCTACTCTGTTAGCAAACTGAGTAGGTACACGAGCAATCCAGGAAAGGATCATTGGACGGCTATAATCAGGGTCCTTAGATATCTAAGGTACACCAAGGATTATGGACTGCACTATACTCGGTATCCAGCAGTACTAGAAGGATATAGTGATGCTAACTGGATATCCGATACCAACGACTCCAAATCTACTAGTGGATATGTATTTACGCTAGGTGGTGGAGCCGTTTCTTGGAAATCCACCAAACAGACGTGTATAGCACGTTCAACGATGGAGTCTGAGTTTATCGCGTTGGACAAAACTGGAGAGGAAGCAGAGTGGCTTCGTCATTTCATGGAAGATATTCCAACTTGGTCTAAGCCTGCATCGCCGGTCTGTATACACTGTGATAGTCAGTCGGCAATTGGCAGAGCTCAGAATCGTATGTATAACGGAAAGTCTCGACATATACGTCGACGACATAATACCGTTAGGCAACTACTCTCAAATGGAATTATCGTGATTGATTATGTAAAATCAAAGGATAATATTGCGGATCCGCTAACCAAAGGGTTATCAAGAGAGTTAGTTGAAAGCGCATCGAAGGGAATGGGGCTTAAGCCCATGACTTAAAAGACTCTGCAACGGCAACCCAACCTAGTTGATTGGAGATCCCAAGATCTAGGTTCAACGGGACAACCGAGTTGTATGAGGCTTAGGATGATCACTGTGGAGACTTTGTCTCTGCCCATTCCTATGATGCAACAGTGATGCCTGCAGCGTTTAAGGTTAGGCAAATGCTTTTAATGGTTCTTAAGTCTTGGACATCCATATGGGGTATCCAAGTCGGGTATAGCAGGATACTCGTATTAAGAATCACCTATGTGAATGTAGAAGGGGCCGCTTCTATGAGAATGTCTCGGGCAGAATTCTCTACGAACATTCATGAAGACCAGGCGTGTTCCAGGGCCATAATGGGCACAACCGTAAGAACCAAACTGTGTTTGGAAAGATTCTGGGTGTTGACTATTGACTCGGCTTACACAAATGGCTGAACAGTTCAAGACATCATGTTCACTGGTTAGCTAGTAAGTCCGATAGTTATTCACAAGGATAGGTTCAAAGCCAGAAGCTACCTAGCCCTATGCAGAAGATTTCCTATTGTAACTCTCAGGAATTTTGCATTTGCATTGCATTTTTTTTTTTATCCTGCCAATTTCATTCATGTGGGGGTTTGTTGGAAAAAACTTGGTTTTGCTCAACTTTGAGCTATTTATTGAGTGGGTCCCACGCGTCCACGTGGACCGACCCACATACCGTTGTGTTCGTCTTGGTTAGGAGATTAAGATTGAACACATAAGTGGAGAAAATCAAGTCATGGTGAATGAGAAATTGCCATGGAAAGTTGCCCCTCACATGGTGTTTGGAGGAGTGGAAGTTGGCTAGTCCCACATTGGTGGGAGGAGGAAAGATCATTGGGAATAAGTAACCCAAGTGAAGCTCAAAGGGTTGGCCCTTTGGGTCATAGAAGTTTTGTAAGGGGAGAGGGCATAGACATTGCATTCTTGCTCTTATAAAACACACACGCGCGCCGAACCGGGCCGGGCCATTCAAAAGACGCGCGCGCCGGGCCGGGCTGATCAAAAAGATTGGGCTTGGGCTTGGCCCAATGCGTTATTATCTTTTTGCAGCCTTTCCGTTTCGAACTGGGCTGGGTCAGAGCCGACCCGCACTTCTGTTACCGTTGCCCCGTTTCTTTCCATTGCGACTGTTCGACGAACGGGTTCCGACCAACCGGTACCGTTCGGTTCCGAACAGCCACGCCTGCCTTTTCCGAACGGGTCTCTTGATGCTTATTTAACAGACTCGTTTCTGCATCATTAATCACAAAACAATCTACATTCATTCTGCATCTTCACGCATCCACTTCTGAGAGTTCGAGACTGTTTCGGTTCGCCTATCAACCAGATTGCTGTGCTGCTTCCGGTTGGTGAAAATCGGGTAGTCCTGGGAAGCAGACGTCCGCGGATTCCATTAGCACCGTAGTGGAGGGCGTATTTGCTTTAAGGACAGAGTTTAACTCGCCTCGATTAATCCATCCATTGCCAATTTTCGGACGCCTGAAATTGGCTAAGTAAGTTTCGGATTCTTTTACTGTTTAGTTGTGTTTCTGTTTTATTTTTTCCAGAAGGTTGAAGCCGGGTTGATAACAATGAGTGAAGAGAGAGAGAAAATTATTAGGAACCGTGCGCAGAGGTTTTGAGACCCAAAATGAACAAACAGTTGGATAATAGAGAGTGTACAATAGTGATCAACTGAACTAGTATTGCTGGTTCATAAAACACATTGAGTATAATGTGCACAATTACAAAAGAATTGTGGAACTAGAGGTTATGTAAATAAACTTGTCAATCTATAGTTTTTTTTTTTTATCGGCAAATGTAATATTTTATTATGGGAAAGGGGAAAGGGAAATCCAACCAAGGTTGGAAAATACACCTGAAGGCCTAAAGCCCAGATATAACAAATAAAGCTCAAACACCAGATGGCCAAAAACTTGAATATTACAATTAAGCACAAGAGAAAAACTAGCCCAAGAAGACCCAAAACCTAGTCCTAGTCTTCTACAGATCTTCAAACTTCAAATGTCGCCACCATATCTCCGCCGACAACCACCCTCCGAACAGGGCCACCAACAAAATGAACGGACGCCACCGGTCCAACCACACCACCGGCGGCCACCCACTGGCAAAACGATACGTTCACGTTGGGAAGAATAGAGTAGTGAAAAAGGAGAAGAAGAGAGAAAAAAAAAAAATTAGAATGAATGAAAATCATCTAAATAAAAGGAAAATTTTAATCAACTGAAGACTTGATTAAAAATATAAAAAAAAGGTTTTTATTTACTCTCTTTACAATGTATATTCTTGTTTTATCTATACTGAATATCATAAATTGGTATTTCATGGGTAGAAAGTAAACAAGGAAAAAAGTAATAATATAAATTATACCCCCCGTTCCCAAAAAAATATTCAAAATCATTATTCATACATCTAAGAATTTATCTATATCTTGTAATTTACAATGCTTTCATGATTTTAAAAATTTTGTTGAACAAAATCAAGTGAGATCTATCAAATTAGATATGTACATTGTACATAGAAAACATTAGACATTAAAAAGTTTATATATAGCAGCCCCCCAATGATTGTTGAGACGGACAGTGAGATTGAGTGTGGCTGAATTCTACTATTCTTAGCAGCCCCCCAAATCCCACTTGAGGTGTGCGAAAATCCTATTGGCTATGTTCGTTTAGAACATTTGGAAATTTTTGATTTGGTAGTGGGTGGAGAGAGAAATAGGATAATGATTGGGGAGAGGGGTAATGAGTGGAGAGAGATAGAGAGAGAAATGAAATTAATGATTGAAAAAATAGGGTAATGATTGGAGAAAGATGTAGGGTAATGATTGAAAAACAAAGTTAAAAATTTCCAAATGTTCTAAACGAACATAGCCATTGTTTTTTCAATTATCCTGTTCAATTTAATTATAGACCATCAAATTTAGGGCTGCCCAAAAAACCCACCAGTCCGACCCGACCCGAAAATTCAGCATCGGACGGTTTCAAAACAAACAGTCGGTTGGGTTCGGGTTGACTGGTTAAGATCCGACAACTTGTCAGTCGGATATCGGGTTACGAATATTTGATGTTGGGTCACCAGACCCGACCGAAGTTTACCCCTATAAAAGCAAAAAAATAAGGGATTTCGCTATTTAGGGTTCAGTGGTTCACTTCCGTCTCTCCGCCGACGGCCCGACGCCCCGACGCCCACCCCACCTCCACCCAGCCCAACCCCACTCTCTCATTCTCTCCGACCGGCGACTCTCCTCTCCTGCTCTCCACAGTCCACTCTCCACCCAATCTCGCAGCCGATCGACAACGGCTAACTCTGCCACTCTGGTACGTCTCTCTCTCTATGGTACGGCTAACCACTTTCTGTCTCTCTCGTTCTCTCCGATATATATATATATATATTTTTTTTGATTTAAAGATTGTCGACTGATGTAGTTTTGAACTTTTGATGATTTCATATGAACACTACGAACCCATTTGCAGTGCAATTGAACATAATAGGCTGTCTTGCTTGTGGTTAATGGTTATCTGATGTCCTCCTGTTGCTGTTTTTTTTTTCCCCGGGGGGGGGGGGTGTAAAGTTTATGTTTGGGTAATCTGGTTTGACCCTTTCTCATTCAGTACGTTGGACCACCCAAACATATGTAGTCGACAGTAGCAGTTCTTGACCATTTTTCTCACGGTTTCAATTCCTGAATGTCGAATTTGATCTGTTTAGGTTAGAGCCTGTCTGAATAAACTGTTTAAGAAGATATTATGGTTCTACAGTTGGATATCTTTGAAGGAATAACATTCTTTGCATTTTTATGATTAGTCTAGTTGTCATTGTAGTTTTAATCATTTTGGACTTGTAATTGCTTGCCTAGTAGACAATAGTGGACTGGAAATGTTATGACTGGTTGTATGGCTGCTGAAAAAACAGGGGAGGAGAGAGGCTGGTCACTGGTATGTGGCTGTGTGCCGTGTGTTTGGTTTGTTTTTTTTGCTATGTGGTTGTGTTTGGTTTCTTTTTTTCTTTTTTGGCTTAATCTTGCTTGGATGTCAGTACTAGTAGTAGTAGTGGACTGGAAATCTCTTGGCATTACTAAATTTTTTTTGCTGATGATGAATGATGATTGCTGGAAAATTGGGCATTGAGCCATTTGTGGCTTAATCTTGCTTGGATGTCAGTACTAGTAGTAGTAGTGGACTGGAAATCTCTTGGCATTGCTGGAAATGTCTAAATTTTTTTTGCTGATGATGAATGATGATTGCTGGAAAATTGGGCATTGAGCCATTTGGCCCAATATAATTAATGAACTTTTTTTGATATGGTTTGGTGGAAGCCCAAAGGTTTATAAGGGCATCGAGCCTTGTGGCCTGCTATGGAACTTGCACAATTAGGAGATTAACAGCCCAAAATATTTAAGGAAATGGAAAAAAATAGCCCCAGAAAAATGAATACGGCCCAAAAAATTATAGGCCTACTGAAATGGCCCAACCCGAAGATCCGACCGAACCTGATCAAACCCACCCGACCACAAACCCGTCCGAACCCGACCAGAAGTTCGGTCGGTTGCGGGTGGATATTTCACCAATCCTACAAATGTCGGGTTGGGCCCGACCCGACCCGACCCCGACCAAACCCGTCCGATGGACAGCCCTAGTTTAATTCAACCAAAAAAGAAAGTAAAACCCTAATATCGTTTATCAATTGTAACCCATAACCAGGCCATGAACATGATAAACCAAAAAAAAAAACAACTCGCCGCATTGATTAAACATATGTTTTTAGCGTGGTGAAATAGGGAACTATATCGAAATTTGTAAACAAATATAGAAGCATAAAAGAGTATACACGCATACATGTGTAACGAATCCTGATTTACAGGTTCAAAAACTCAGAAAATCAAAACGTACGGAGACATACAGAGCTTCGACGTACGGAGACATACTGATATCTATGAGAAGGAGAATTAGGGCAAGTATAAAATTGGATTATTCGATCGACTTAGAAAGAACGTTACAAGTGAGAACTTTGCTCCTCTCCTTCTGCAGCAGCCGAATAGATGGTTGACGTGTTTCTCTGTTTCCTGACTCGATTCAATGAGATTTCTTTCTTGTTTTAACCTCGCTGCATTAGTTATAAGCGGGTATTTGGGCATGGGTTACACGTGCCGGTCGACTTTACCATTGCGAGAAGGGATTGGCCCGCGTGGCTCCGGGAAGCCAAAGAGCGCGAGAGTGGCCAAGATATGCAAAGATTACTTAGATATCTAGCGCGCCCTGGTCAAAAGGCAAGACCAAAGGGGTTCTAGCGAAGATACGATCGCCGCGGGTCGCGACCTTGCTCCTACGGGAATTGAGGGAAATCTAGTGGTTTGGTTGCTAAGGAAAGGGGTCCGTCGCGGGGTGGCGCGCACCAAGCGCACGCGGGGTGACGTCATCCTTGCGACCTCGGGAACAGAAGGGACACGTGTCGGGTTTGAGTAGGCCGTCCTGGGAACCGACTTAAGCCCAGGAGCCTATATATATAGGTTCGACATTCCCATATAAACAGAGATAGACAGAGACAGGCTTTTTCTAGAGAGAGAGTGGAGAGCATTGGACCAAAGGAAGAATAACATTCTCCTCGGACTTATCTCACCCAATCCATCTAGGAAAATCTGTCTGTGCCCCACAATGAGATAGAGACGCGCTGCCTTTGTCTCTTCTGTTCCCCTGCCCTTTCCTTCACCTCATTAGATTGTCCCTCTCTTCCCCTCTCCTTTCTAACCACCAACTAATCACACCTCTCCAGCTCACGCGATAGTGAGGACATTATCACTTACATCAAATGGTTTAAGATCGCGCGGTTGACTGCACAGAATCCATCAAAGAGAGCCAATTGGTGGAAATTTGCATTAGCGGCATGATCAGCGATTTCCAGGCCCACCTTATCAATCTGTAGCTAGCCACTTTCTTTGCATTGTTGGAATCTGCATACAATCATCGCCTTGTGGTCAAGCCGGTAAAGAAGGACGCCTGGAAAGCCAAAACTACCGCTTCTGCTTCTACCGCGACTGTCGCGCGGAAGTAGCAGGGGGCAATGGGAAAAGAAAGGAAAGGGACACCATCGAGCCTGCTCCTGACTACCCCTGTAGTTTAGAAGAGGTCAAAGCCTTGGTGGCTGCGTGGGTCGCAGATGGTGAAATCAAGTTGCCCGATATAGAGAATGAACCCTCGCATCGAGATCGCGATAGCCCGGATTTCTGCATTTTTCACCGCCACACGAAACACCCTACAAGCGATTGCTGGACTTTGAAGAGAATTTGTAGGCGGAAGCAGCAGGCCAACGAATTGCGGATCGGTCAGTGCGATGTGCGCGATGAGCCTTTCTCGAATCACAGGAATCAAGAGGTAAACAGAGCCGAGTGTTATCCTTTTATGTACAGCGACGATTAGGATCAGGCTGATTGGGTTTGCATGGCCTCATGCTATGAGATAACAGAAGATTTCGCTAGTTGCCCAAGTCCTATGGTCAATTCCGACCCCGATTCTTCGGTCAAAACGTTGTTGGGTAGGGCAAAGTTTAGAGCCTTCTTCGACGATTTCGGTTTCACACCAGTCGCGCGACTCGAAATGACGAAGGCTATCATTAATATTGTAGAGGTTCACCATGAGGCGTGCATGTCTGCCGAGGGATCTGTTCCGCGCACTATTAGAGAAGATTCCAATGCCATCACCTTCATGGAAGCCGACAGGCGAATCCCTTTTCCCCACAACAGGTCACTATATGTCATTGCGTGCGTCAATGGAGTGGAACTATGGCGTGCTTTCCTCGATGGTGGAGCTTCTATCAACCTTATGCCCTTGACGACTTTTAAGACAATTGGGATTCCCGAAAATCGCATAGTCAAGTCTCCCATTACTATAACAGGCTTTGGCGACGATAAGAAGGAATCCCTGGGGTACGGCGTGGTGGACCTCGCAGTGGGAGCCATTCGCGCAGCCACCAAGTTTCACATCATCAATGCTGACCCTAACTACCATATTATCCTGGTGTGTAGTTGGATGCACAGGTACACCGTTGTTCCTACCAGTTACCATCAGTGCTTGAAGGGAATCTGGGCTGGAAAGAGGATCACCGTGCGAGCTTCGGAAAAGCCATTTGATGTCCATGAAGCGCACCTCTCCGACGCGGTATACTTTACTGAGTTGTGAGAAACCTCTTAAGCAATTGTTGCTAAACCAAGGGGTGTAAAATTCCCATGGTGGGAGGATATCAAGCATGGATCCGATGCGCATAAGGGAGGCCCCGTCGTGACGGATACTACGACCCCTAGGAAAATCACGAAAGTGAGAGAAGGGGGGAAAGTGGTGTACTGTTTATGACGGTGCACCGGGGCAGTGGCCAGCCACGGAACCGCCGGCCCCAGCGAGGCGTTCAGCGCGGATGACGAGATCGTTCAAAAGCCAGAAGTCGCCCCTGAATGCATGCAAGATGAGCCGAAGCCACAACAAGAACCCCTAGAAGAGGTTGATTTGAGTAATGGAGCCAGGCCTCCTAGGCCCATTTTTATTAGTAGGGTGTTTGGACAAATAAGCCAAAGTGGCTTATTTTTTTGTCCTTATTCGATTTTTTTTTTGCATTTTTTGGCTTATTGTCAATTTTTTGGGGATTATTGCTTCGTTATGACGAGAGGAATCTAAAAAGTAAAAAATTTCTATCGAAATCCAATTTTTTTTGAATAAAGACGAAAAAAATTGGCTTATCAATCGTGCTATGCAATCCAGGAGTGGGGTCTAGCTTTAAAACATTTTTAGAAAGGGACGAAAATGGATCCCTTAAAGCATGGACAATCCAAAACGCAACATTCATCTTCCTCAATAAGACGCCCTTGTATTCTAGCCCTCCGAGCCAGAAACCGACACACAAGGCATCCAAAATATGACGACGGAGAGTTGATTGCCCATGTAGGTGTTCAATATATGTTACGATAGATTGTGCCAAGCATGGATTCACGCACCCTGTGTGTCGGTTTCTGGCTCGGAGGGCTCTTGAGGGCTGGAATACAAGGCCGTCTCATTGAGGAAGATGAATGTTGCGTTTTGGACTGTCCATGCTTTAAGGGATCCATTTTCATCCCTTTCTAAAAAGGTTTTAAAGCTAGACCCCACTCCTGGATTGCATAGCACGATTGATGGAATTCCACCTTTAATTTGAACTGGTTTGCCGTACTTGCAGTTGCTTTGCCAGTCCTTCTGGGCGCCAATGAACTCTTTCCAGTGCTTTAAGTAATGCGGGTTGACGTCATCGATTACGTTGTACCATGCATCATTTGAAAATATTTTCGCATTCAAATCTAAGTGCCCACATAAATAATTATGTGGGCCCAATGATCTGGCCCATACTGTTTCCCCACTCGACTTGGGCCTTCAATGATAATGCTAATGGGTCTGTGTGGCTGCGCAGCGGAATCCTTCACATTATTTTCGTCCCACTGTTGCATCTCGTCAGGGACTTGATTGAATGAACCCGGTGGGAATGGATGAACATATGGGGATGGTGGAACAGTAAAATTTTTATCCAAATTTGCATTTATATTATGGAATTGAAGTACATAAGTTTTTGGGTCCTTTTCTTTAATAATTTGTAATGCAATATGCTTACTCGATGCATTTAATGCCTCTGCGTATACGTCAGCAATTGCTTGTTGACCTCCTCTAGCAGATCTTTCGTCGATCTGGAATTCACCGTCGTCGATGTAATCCCCTCCCTTCTCGATATAGGACTTGACATCGGAACTGGAAGAAGCGGACTGTATGTTGCAGTGGAATTGTCTTGAACTGTTTGGTGATACCAAATTGAAGAAGTGTTGACTCGTGATTTGGAAACGTCCCTCGAATTGAACCAAGACATGGAGATGAGGTTCCCCATTTTCGTGAACTCCATCTTACTCGCTAGCGTACTTCAATGCTGCAAATACGTGATCTAGTTCATGCTGCAATTTACCAAGCCACACAATTAAGGCCAGACCACCAGAACCCTCACCCAAATTAACACAAGATTTTGAAACTCTTCGTAAAAAATACGATGCATCGCACTCACCGCCTTTAATTTTCAAATTCAAATCCATCTCCATTGTTTTGGTAAAGTGAACATCATCCGAACAGGCTTTAAAGTGTTTCTTATTCTCCAAGTATCAATAATTAAGGTCTGAGGGCCGAATGTGATTGGGTGTGGGCCTACCAGTAATAATTCATTCCACTTTACACGCGCTCACGCGCGTTGTAAAGGTGTACACCGGGGGCCGCCCGCACGGTAATATTATACGTGCGGGCTATTCAATATTAGTTTCTGCTGCTTTGGAATGCCTCTGGGATCCTTCTGGTCATGTTCCAGAGCCCAGAAAATGTACAGCCAAGCATCGGACAAAAGGATGTAACTAGTGTACGGTATCCATATACTGGCGTACGGCAGTAAGATCTAGCCCAGTGGCTGGCCCTTACATGGCAACTAGGCATTGGCCTCTGTTTATTCCCCCACACTATTTATGGGGTGTTCTGTTCATTTTATGGCTCTAAAGCCATTTCAACAGTCTGTAACTGTATATATCTGCTTCATAAATTGTGTGGTTTGTCCAGGGTGTGCACTGGTCCTTTCCAGAGCCCAGAGGGTTGAAAATAAGAGCTGTGAGTTTAGGCTTACTGGAGTACGCCAGTCTTTGTGTGGTGTGCGCAAGTCAAATCTGCATGCAATGGTTTGGCCAGTGCATGCAGGCTTCTTCTTGCGCACGTCATTCAGAACCAGTGTGTTCCAGTCTGTTTAAAACGCTCACAGGAGTCTGTTTTTTTATCTATACTAATTGTTCAATAAAGCAAGTATACCATTTTGTCACATACTGCAAACTTGTTACAATTTTAAATCCCCTTTAACTGTTCCCCCGCCATAATTGGCTAAAAATGATTAATGAGAGAAAAATGCAAACGTTTTACAAAATGCACGAGTAGAGACCGATCTCTGGATTGGGCTAGAGGGGTGCCATAAAACCCTTCCCTCTCGTAACCTAGCTCCCGAACCTCAGATATCGAAGGTGACGACGGTCTAGTCTACAAAAACTTTTTTCAATCAAAACGTAGCAAAGCGTTTCAAGTTCGGTTCCTTAGGTGTTTCACCGCTAAAACCCGAGTGGCGACTCTAAATTGTAGCGTTTCGCTGCGCTTTTCAAAAAGGGCGCACCCGATTTTACATAAAATTTCAGGGGCGTGTGCCCACAAATAGCCAACATAACGAACAATTTTTCCGCCATCATGTATTTCTCCCAAGTAGCAGCAGAACCCAAACCCAACGAAACTGCCTTGTTGACACCACTTTTGTCGATGCATTCTTGTTGCTGTGGTGGTTGTTATCGTACCACGGATACAAAAGGGTCTGAAACGTAGGATCAAAGAAATCCTCCACCCCATGAACGATCACACGTCCATTGTTGTACATATCCCAGTCCGTGACCTTTATACCATTAATCAAAGTGAACCTGCTGTGGGGTGCAGTGGTAATCACAACAGGGTGGCCGGGCAGGAAGTAGAGTATCGATCTTGGACTCGTACCGAAGAGGCGATTCGAGTGACTCTCTATCAAGATTTGAAGGGACTATGTGGTATTGAATGAGAGTCAATGGGGGCTGAGGGTAGATAGGAGTGAAGAAAGCCTTATCAGGAGGGCTGAAGATGGTGAATGTGGTAGAGAAGATGCAGGAGGAGAGAGAAAGAGAGGAGAGAGAAATTTTCAGGGAAAAGAGAAATTTTCAAGAGAATAAAACAACTTTGTTCGTGGACAATCTCTACGACGAGATCCGAAAGACATGGATTTACAATCTGTTCTCTAGATTTGGGAAGATCAGAGACATTTATATTCCCAACAAAAAGAGCAAGATCACAGGTAAGAGATTTTGCTTCGTAAGATTTGAAGTAAACAGAGAGGCGGAGCAAGCTATTACTAGGACAGATGGAATCTGGGTTCGGGATCTGAAATTGGTGGTTAAAATGGCAAGATTCATGAAGAAGACAGAAGGTAATCAAGACAGAAGTTCAAATCAGTGGCATGAAGCTCAAATGAATCGAAGAAATCAAAGGGACATCGGGAGAGATTTTGAACCAGTTCATAGCAACCTAAGAAATCAAAACGCCAATCCACATGCACTGGGATTCAATGGTTATAACAACACAAGAAACCCTAGAAATCAGAGTTTCAACCCAAGCGTACAGGGTTTTAGTGATAAAAACAACGGAAGAAGGGCGCCTATTGCAAGGGGCAAAGAAGTCTGGAGAAGGAAAAGCCAAACAGAAACGAGTAAGCAAGGCGAGGAAAATGGAACGATCTTTCTAGACAATCAAGGAGTGATTAGAAGCATTCATCTTCAGCCTGTTGGAAATGGATGGTTGAACAGAAGTGCAGTGGGTAGAATGAGAAGGTTGGTCTCAGCTCAAGAAATGGAAGAAATTTTTAAAAAGGAAAATGTTGAGGTACAAATAAAACCGATGGGTGGAAGGTTCTTAATTCTAACCCATACAAATGAAGAAGCAAGAGATGAAGTGATCAGATTAAAATGGCCCCTGTTATGGTTTGATTCCATCAAACCATGGGATGGAGAAAGTGCTAAACTGCGTGGGAATGTGGAAACTTGATGAGAGAGTACGTGCCAAGCTTTTTGGTACTGGGTTTGACACCATTCATTGCATGGTGGAAAAAACAAAGCACAATTTTGGCCTCATTTCATCCGTTATACATTGTTATGATAAGGAAACAAACTGTTTTAAGTTTGATGATCAAACTGTTCTGTTTGGCTTGGAGGATATTCTCCACATAACTGGCTTTCCTATTGATGGAAAGCCAGTTACGGGTAAGGATGAACATCCAGAAGCCACGTGCAGGAAGTATCTGTTGGATGATGGGTGTCCACGAGTTTTCAAAAAGGGGAAATTTGTAAAGACTTCCAATGTTCCCTTCCATTGGCTTAGAGAAAACTTTGAGACTGTTCCACCTTCTCTGGATGAGGACAGTGAATTGGATAAATATGTACGGGCATATGTCTTGTACATTATAGGTTGTGTGATTGCCCCAGATCCAGCTGGATCGTTTGTGTCTGTTATGTATCTTCCTCTGTTGGAAGATCTAGAGGCAATTGGGACATATGCATGGGGTGCAGGCCTTCTGGGGAACCTCCAAAATTCAATCTGTAGGTATTTAGACAATGTTAAGATTGGTCGCCAGGCAAACGAAATTTCTGGTTTCGTTTATTCTATATTGGTAAGACGAATTTGAATTCCTTTTATTTTATTTCAGATTCTATTGTACTTGATGGTTCTGAACTTCTGATCTTTTTTTCCCGTCTAGGTTTTCGCTCTTGAGCGGATTCCTAAATTACGGGGGGAGCTCAATTTGCCGATTGAGAGCACTTTGGAGAAAACCCGTCGATTTCCTTTGATTGGGGGCTGGAGTGATGCCCTCTCTCACTTGAACAACAATTATCGCAAGGTTGATTGGAATCAAATTCTTGGTAATCTCAATGAGGATGACGTAAGTTTTTCCCTTTGTTCTCTTAAAGCTATATGGGATTTTGAGATGTTGCAGTTTTTAATTTTAGCCTTTTTATTCTCTTAATGCAGATTGTATGGCAGCGGTTCGTATAAACGGCTGCCGGTGGACTTTCTTCCTGAGCCTCTAAAGCGCCAGGTTATTATGGGGATGAGCCGTACTGTTCTTCTATGTTTCAATGATGCTGTTTACCACAGGCCGGATTTAACCCCAAGGCAGTTTGGGTTGCCCAATGATTTTGTGTCCCGGTTGCCTACTGGTGGTAATTTTAAATTGGAAGTTCTCAAGAGAAGTGGGCCCAAGGGTAAGGATTGGGCTACTTATGAGAAATATAAAGATTATAATGAGATGTGGACACAGAGGTACAATAACTTACTAATCAACTTGGAAGAGTTGGTTAACACTCCTCATCCCATTAATAATGGTAATGCCCAATCATCTCATGAGCGGGATGCCACTCAGCCCCGTCAAAATGACCAAGACCAATCCCTTTTTTTCTCGGAAACCCAATCTGCTTCAAGGAGCTTTGCCAATCGACTGATCGGGCTGCTGAACATCAACCATCTCAGTATCAGGCTGCAGTCCAATATTGTCCAACACATCACCACTCCAACCCGCATTGGTCGGATCCGCTTCATTGTTGAAAACAAGGAAATAGCCATAAGTGATAAGCAAAAAGCAGAGAGCACAAGTAATTCTATGATGCAAGTTAAAAAAACGTAGAATTCAAAAAAAATTGTAACCTCCATTCAGCAAATCTATAAAGGAGCTTAGATTGTTGTCTAATTCACTGTCTCGAAAACTCATCCAGGTCCTCGGATCAACTACAAAAATTAAAATTAAAAGAGAGTATCAAGTTCAAATTAAAACTGAAAAAAACAAAAAAAATTCCAAATCAAGGGTGGGATTTCTTTCATACCTCTTACATTTGCAGGTAGAGACGCACAACCACCACCAAAGCTCCTTGAAGCAGATTGGGTTTCCGAGAAAAAAAGGGATTGGTCTTGGTCATTTTGACGGGGCTGAGTGGCATCGCGCTCATGAGATGATTGGGCATTACCATTATTAATGGGATGAGGAGTGTTAACCAACTCTTCCAAGTTGATTAGTAAGTTATTGTACCTCTGTGTCCACATCTCATTGTAATCTTTATATTTCTCATAAGTAGCCCAATCCTTACCCTTGGGCCCACTTCTCTTGAGAACTTCCAATTTAAAATTACCACCAGTAGGCAACCGGGACACAAAATCATTGGGCAACCCAAACTGCCTTGGGGTTAAATCCGGCCTGTGGTAAACAGCATCATTGAAACATAGAAGAACAGTACGGCTCATCCCCATAATAACCTGGCGCTTTAGAGGCTCAGGAAGAAAGTCCACCGGCAGCCGTTTATACGGTTGCCATACAATCTGCATTAAGAGAATAAAAAGGCTAAAATTAAAAACTACAACATCTCAAAATCCCATATAGCTTTAAGAGAACAAAGGGAAAAACTTGCGTCATCCTCATTGAGATTACCAAGAATTTGATTCCAATCAACCTTGCGATAATTGTTGTTCAAGTGAGAGAGGGCATCACTCCAGCCCCCAATCAAAGGAAATCGACGGGTTTTCTCCAAAGTGCTCTCAATCGGCAAATTGAGCTCCCCCCGTAATTTAGGAATCCGCTCAAGAGCGAAAACCTAGACGGGAAAAAAAGATCAGAAGTTCAGAACCATCAAGTACAATAGAATCTGAAATAAAATAAAAGGAATTCAAATTCGTCTTACCAATATAGAATAAACGAAACCAGAAATTTTGTTTGCCTGGCGACCAATCTTAACATTGTCTAAATACCTACAGATTGAATTTTGGAGGTTCCCCAGAAGGCCTGCACCCCATGCATATGTCCCAATTGCCTCTAGATCTTCCAACAGAGGAAGATACATAACAGACACAAACGATCCAGCTGGATCTGGGGCAATCACACAACCTATAATGTACAAGACATATGCCCGTACATATTTATCCAATTCACTGTCCTCATCCAGAGAAGGTGGAACAGTCTCAAAGTTTTCTCTAAGCCAATGGAAGGGAACATTGGAAGTCTTTACAGATTTCCCCTTTTTGAAAACTCGTGGACACCCATCATCCAATAGATACTTCCTGCACGTGGCTTCTGGATGTTCATCCTTACCCGTAACTGGCTTTCCATCAATAGGAAAGCCAGTTATGTGGAGACTATCCTTCAAGCCAAACAGAACAGTTTGATCACCAAACTTAAAACAGTTTGTTTCCTTATCATAACAATGTATAACGGATGAAATGAGGCCAAAATTGTGCTTTGCGCATTTGGAACTTCATATAAATTGTACACCATTACACCAATTCAAGGGGGGAGAGTTTTGAGAGCAATTCCTTAAGGGTGTACACCGATTCAACAGCCGTTGGATCAACTTTCTCTCTCTAGATCCAATGGCCAGACCAAGAGGGTTCAGATTGAACGCCAAAAACTTCTTCCTAACATACCCTCGCTGTAATATATCAATTACAGATGCACTCCACCAAATAAAACAAATACAAACCCCTGTCAACAAGAAGTTCATATGAGTATGCAAAGAATTGCACGAAAATGGGGAACCTCATCTCCATGTCTTGGTTCAATTCGAGGACGTTTCCAAATCACGAGTCAACACTTCTTCAATTTGGTATCACCAAACAGTTCAAGACAATTCCACTGCAACATACAGTCCGCTTCTTCCAGTTCCGATGTCAAGTCCTATATCGAGAAGGGAGGGGATTACATCGACGACGGTGAATTCCAGATCGACGGAAGATCTGCTAGAGGAGGTCAATTGCTGACGTATACGCAGAGACATTAAATGCATCGAGTAAGCATATTGCATTACAAATTATTAAAGAAAAGGACCCAAAAACTTATGTACTTCAATTCCATAATATAAATGCAAATTTGGATAAAATTTTTACTGTTCCACCATCCCATATGTTCATCCATTCCCACCGGGTTCATTCAATCAGGTCCCTGACGAGATGCAACAGTGGGTTGAAAATAATGTGAAGGATACCGCTGCGCGGCCACACAGACCCATTAGCATTATCATTGAAGGCCCAAGTTGAGTGGGGAAAACAGTATGGGCCAGATCATTGGGCCCACATAATTATTTATGTGGGCACTTAGATTTGAATGCGAAAATATTTTCAAATGATGCATGGTACAACGTAATCGATGACGTCAACCCGCATTACTTAAAGCACTGGAAAGAGTTCATTGGCGCTCAGAAGGACTGGCAAAGCAACTGCAAGTACGGCAAACCAGTTCAAATTAAAGGTGGAATTCCATCAATCGTGCTATGCAATCCAGGAGTGGGGTCTAGCTTTAAAACCTTTTTAGAAAGGGACGAAAATGGATCCCTTAAAGCATGGACAGTCCAAAACGCAACATTCATCTTCCTCAATGAGACGCCCTTGTATTCCAGCCCTCCGAGCTAGAAACCGACACACAGGGCATCCAAAATACGACGACGGAGAGTTGATTGCCCATGTGGGTGTTCAATATATTTTACGATAGATTGTGCCAAGCATGGATTCACGCACCGAAACACCCATTACGCACTCGCAAGCGACCACTGGCGTCTACTCCTAGAATTTGAACAATCCCCTCTGGTTCAAAGTCAACAAGCTAAAACCACAATATCACGCCCATTCAATCAATTATGCAACCTCCAAATCCGGTTCAACCACAACCTGCGGAATCAGTTGGGTCTACATCAGTGTTACCTCAATTTCAAGATCAGGACAACACTGAAGACATCTTTTCCGAGCATGCTTTGAAAGTCCGCTTTCAATTTTGGATTTCTAAGTATTTAGATAGTTTGGGTGTAATTTCAATTAATAATGTAATCCTTGCTGTTGCAAATTTACAGAGTCGTATTTTCATTGAAAGCATTGAAGATGACGAACATGTAATCAAATTCAATCTTTATTAATGATAATAGACTCGCCTTACATTTATCTCTCCTTCTACCTTAATATTAGACTGCCCATGGGAAACAACATACATAAGAATTGCATTCTTCTTGCAATTCGAATACATACCACTTGTAACACCTGAATCATTCCTCATTGTTGTATACAATGCCTTTCTACCCTTGAATTTAATGAATACATCAAATGTCTTCCTACTATCACCAGAACCCATCGTCTTGAAGGTATGAAGCTCCACACGAATCCTTCTCAGTATTGTGAAACATGACAGAACATCAGTACGAACGAAGTCATTCAATGAACAATTGACATCCGTATCTGTGGTTCTTGCAGTAAATATTGAACAATACGATGGGGCACTTGACCCAGTTGGGTTCCTATCTAAAACAAACAGAACATCACTGAGAACCGTATCACCAACATCGTTAGGGTTATCAGCAATGTATAATTGATTATTAGCCTGACCGAGTTAAGGCATAACCAGATAATCAGACCATGGATGACTACAAAATACACCCTTAACCTGACTGTCATCATCATAAATCCCATTATCTAAAAGAGGTGGATACCTACCTATTCTACCTCTAACAATGGGTACAGACCATTTATTGACAAATGTAAGTCTACGAGGCCTGTATTTACTTCTTGCGGTTTGAAACCTTTTCGCGACTTGAATGGGGGTTACTGGTCTATTGCCACCATATTTAGGCCTCTTGAAACTCGATTTCTGAGGGGTTTTTGGAGCAAACGATCTTTTATAACCAGCCCTAAACATATTGTATTACAACAATTCAATATAAACTGGGTCCACCTTTTCGTCGAAATAGGTAACAAACGACACGTATTAACCTGTCTGACCCACACCCACTCATGACTAGTAGGTGGTCCCCACAATAAATATATATCTAACATTTACGGTTTGAGCAAGCCCTCACAAACATTCTGGTTCCACTAACTCATAACCTGTCCACATCAGTGGGCCCCATTGATTCAAATTAAAGGGTACGGAAATACACGGGGGCCCGCACGGAAGAATTACCATTCCGTCCACCGGAGTTCAAAATCCAATCGAAGTTGTTCACAGACAACGACGTAGACTGTACCCACGTTGGACACGCGGAAAAACAACCACAGTTATGCAGAAAGCCAATTTTTTTCGTCTTTATTCAAAAAAAATTGAATTTCGATCGAAATTTTTTACTTCTTAGATTCCTCTCGTCATAACGAAGCAATAATCCCTAAAAAATTGACAATAAGCCAAAAAAAAAAATGAATAAGGACAAAAATAAGCCACTTTGGCTTATTTGTCCAAACACCCCCTAAGACACTAGATGAAGAGTTTACAGCGAAGTTGGTCGCGCTGCTGCGCGCGAATGCTGTCATATTCGCATGGCACTATGAGGAGATGCCAGACTTTAGACACTACAATGGTCACGCACCACTTGGACGTCTTTCCAAATTCAAAGGCAGTTAAGTAGCCCCAAAGGAAGTACCATCTAGACTTGAAGAGGAAAAATCAAAGAGGAGGTGGAAAAGTTGCGCAAGGCGGGGTTCATCCGCGCGATCCAGTACCCGGACTGGCTCGCCAACATTGTGCCCCGTCAAGAAGAAGAATGGTCAAGTAAGGATCCGCGTGGACTTTCGTGACATCAATAAGGCTTGCCCCAAGGACGAGTTCTCGCTACCCCACATCAACACGCTAGTAGATGCTACGTCGGGCCATCAAATGTTCTCTTTTATGGACGGGTTTAACGGGTATAATCAGATTAAAATGGCGCCCGAGGATGTAGAGAAGACGGCATTTCGAACCCCACTCGGTAACTTTTACTATCTTGTCATGCCTTGTGGACTAAAAAATGCAGGCGCGACCTATTATCGCGTGATGACGGCCATTTTCCACGACTTGATCCATCAGATCGTGGAGGACTATGTCGATGACTTGGTGGTGAAGTCCAAGCGGCAGCAAGATCACTTAGCTGATTTAGAAGTTGTGTTCCAACGATGCAGAAAATTCCAGCTTAAGATGAATCCCTTAAAGTGTGTTTTCGGAGTGGACAGCTGCTCATCAAGAGGCTTTTGAAAAAAACAAGACTGTTTTGGCATCCCCACAGACCATGGTTACGCCGTAGGCGGGAAAGCCGCTGATATTGTACTTGACATCTACCCCGAGATCCATCGAGGCCCTGCTGGTACAAGAAATAGATGGACTGGAGCGCCCAGTCTATTACATCAGCAGGAAAGTTCACGGGGCGGAAGAAAGATACACGCTCATAGAGCGCCACTGTTTGGCCCTTGTCTTTACAACACAGAAGCTGCGTCATTATTTTTTGTCTTTTCCTATACAGATTATCACAAAGTGCGATCCCGTCAGATATCTGCTGTCACGACCAGCCCTGATAGTGCGGGTCGCGTGGTGGTTGTTGGCGCTAGCAGAGTTTGATATCACGTGCGTTACCCCACGCGCTGTCAAAAGTCAGGCATTGGCCGACTTGCTGGCTCAATTTCCCAGCAAACAATGCGAGCCATTAGAAGAATCCTTGCTGGGAGATGGTTTTGAAGCTTTAGCAACCTGCGCTGATGACGTGCGGTGGTCCCTAAGCTTCGATGGGGCTGCGGGAGGGGGCCTCGGCAGCGTTGGAATCGTGCTCACAAGCGATCAAGGAGAAAAACTTTACCTTGCATACAAGTTGAATTTTTCCTGCTTGAACGAGGCGGAGTACGAGGCCTTGGTACTAGGATTATTGGCTGCAAAGGAAAGAAAGATCAGTCGTTTGGAAATTGTAGGGGACTCAAAACTTGTGATTCTGCAAATGGAGGGGGTTTACGCGCTGAAGGAGCCAACGCTCGCGCCGTACAGGACGACAGTTCAACAGTTAATGAAGCATTTTTTAGAAGTTAGCATTATTCATAAACCAAGATCAGAGAACAGATTCCCCCATGCCCTCGCTACATTGGGGGCAAAAACGCAGTTCAAAGAAGAAAAAGCATGTATAGAAATTGTGAAGAGATTTGAATTTTGAACCATCCAAATGGCGCGAGGTGGGGCCCGCGCGCTGACATGACGCGCGAAGGAGGGCCTCAAAAAGATATAAATAAAATTATAACAGAAGGATAAGCGAGAACCATCGCGAGAAGGAATTGGCCTGCGCGGCTCCGGGAAGCCAAAGAGCGCGAGAGGGGCCAAGATATGCAAAGATTACTTAGATATCTAGCGCGCCCTGGTCAAAAGGCAGGACCAAAGGGGTTTTAGCGAAGATATGACCGCCGCGGGTCGCGACCTTGCTCCTACGGGAATTGAGAGAAATCTAGTGGTTTGGTGGCTAAGGAAAGGGGTCCGTCGCGGGTGGCGCGCACCAAGCGCGCGCGAGGTGATGTCACCCTCGCGACCTTGGGAACAGAAGGGACACGTGTTGGGATATGATTAGGCCGCCCTTGGCATGCCGTGAGCAATGCATTGCCTTGCCCGGTCACAAGCAATCGGCTTGCCATGCCTTGGCCACCCCTTGTTTTGGCATGCCGTGAGCAACGCATTGCCTTGCCCGGTGACAAGCAATCGGCTTGCCATGCCTTGGCCACCCAGAACCGACTTAAGCCCAGGAGCCTATATATATAGGTCTGACATTCTCATATAGACAGAGATAAACAAAGACAGGCTTCTTCTAGAGAGAGAGAGTGGAGAGCATTGGACCAAAGGAAGAATAACATTCTTCTCGGACTGATCTCACTCAATCCATCTAGGAAAATTTGTCTGTGCCCCACAATGAGATAGAGACGCGCTGCCTTTGTCTCTTTTGTTCCCCTGCCCTTTCCATCACCTCATTAGATTGTCCCTCTCTTCCCCTCTCCTTTCTAACCACCAACTAATCACACCTCTCCAGCTCACGCGAGATTTATACGTCAGCTACCTAGCGCAAAACACAAACCTACACATAGCTTTGTATAGTTTGTTTATTTGATGCTGAGGGTGGTTATGATGTCAGACTCTTCATTAACTTTTACCTTTTGATTGTCTAAATTGAAGCTGCTAGGTTTTATCGTGCTTCCCTTTATTCGATTTTTTGGTTATTGTTTCGTCATTGTAGATTTAGAAACAAATCATGGCTGATTCAGAAGGTCCAAGTGAGGTGAAGGAGGATGTGGCAGATGTAAGTTTATTTTTATTTCACTTATCCTAGTTTATTCTGTTCCTTGCTCTTTTTTGGGTATGTATTTCAGTATTTGATCACAAGGTTGAAAGTGTTTTTGTGGTTCTGGTCACGTAAGAATGAACTTTTATGGGTTTCCACTGCTACTTGCATCCTTTTATTGCAATTAAAAAAAATGGGGCTGATTGGAATAAAATAATACGGTGTCATGTTCAGATGTTCCAAATCTAGCTTTCGAGGGTAGTTTGGTAGGATTGTTACGTGATTGGGCTATAGACTGGGTTATAGTTAAGATGTCTAGGTTATATCTTAACACGTTATTATGGTCAAACATTGAATTTGAATGCTGAAAAGTTAGGATGACAGCTATTTATGTGTCATTTGAACTATATACCTCGTCGAATGTTTTCCGAGGCCGTACCCCGTGGCCTACCTGCTGGCAAGTAGAGATAGTGGAGAAGAAAGAGTTTGGATACCAAAAAGTAGTGCCAAATCAAAGATGATCAGAACAATTTTAATTACGTGAAATAGTTTTTTCTCGGCGTAATCATCAAATTTAGGTACCAATGGTTTCCATTTTGTGCCGCTTGACGCACATAAATCTCTAGAATGCCTTAAACACATGCTGTTAACCTTGTGAAACTTCCTGGATTACTTGAGTGCAATGTTTTGTCATTGGTTTTAATATATGGTTATATTGCAGATTGCCCCATTTGATCCTTCTAAAAAGAAGAAAAAGAAGAAGGTTGTAATTCAGGACCCTGCAGATGACGACGTGGACAAGTTGGTTGAGAAAACTGAGAATTTGTCGGGTATATGAACTTCATGCCCTTGCATTACGGTCGAAGTTATTTACCTACCTTGTTTTACGAGCTTTAATTTGTACGCGGATCTTTAAATATAACTCATGCTTGCAGTTGCTGACGGTGTCGAGAATACCTTTTCTGGTCTGAAAAAGAAGAAGAAAAAACCTGTAAGTGCCATGTTATCTGTGTTGATCTAACAGTATCATTCGAAATATTTGCTGATGGGCTGGTGGCCATCTTAATGTTTTTCAGGTGCAAACTGAGGTATTGAGTGATGAGAATGAAAATGTGGGGGATGATTTGGATGGTAAGAAGCTATGGTATTACCATTTGCAGTTCATAATCTGTGGGTTAAGTGGTACGTAGTGTAATGTTGTCATTGTTAAACAGAACATAACATTCTTTGTAGATCATATTGGAGAGGACGAAGAAGGAGAAGGAATTGTCTTGCAACCACAGCTACCGTGGGAAGGGAGTGACCGAGATTACGAATACGAGGAGGTAACACACCCCTTACTTTTAGAGTTTTAGTGATAGAAATATTTCTGCAGTTACATCTGTGTTCTCTTCTTTCTGAAAATCGAAGTACATTCATCTGTCTTAACTTGTTGATGTCAAATGTTTAAATGGCTGGTTGCCAAGGATGATTTCTGTTACGTTCTTTTTGAGACTCGGAAATAACTTGCTGGATTTGTGGGAGTTTGACAATATTCATATCACCTAACATTAGTTTGGAGGAGCTCTATCTTGAGACTGATTTAATTCTGTTCACTTGTAATGCATGCAGCTTCTAGGTCGTGTGTTCAACATTCTTCGTGAGAATAATCCTGAGCTTGCTGGAGATAGGCGTAGGACGGTCATGCGGCCCCCACAAGTTCTTCGTGAAGGCACAAAGAAAACTGTGTTCGTGAACTTTATGGATCTCTGCAAGACGTATGGTCTAGAACTTCTAGATTCTCATTTATGTTATTCCTTTTCTAATAGTGCTTGGACTTGATGGATGTTGTGTTACTTTGTCCGCGGCTAGCTCCTTTTGTCCCATGCTTGTGCAGGCATGTTCTAATTTGAGGATTCTACTTCTCTGTCCTATAGCATACCAAACCCCTGCAAGTAAAGAGTTTGCTTTAAGGACTCACTTTTTGAGGATTACATTGTTATCGTACTAGTTAAATGGTGTATTAGAACTACCAAACAGTGATGTCATACTAGAATTCCTTAAGAGAGAAAAATAAGCAGGACTGGATTAATTGTAAAATGCAATTTTGGGTTGTGAACCATAGTTTTATTAATGTTAGACACAGAATTAAGAAAAGCTTACTTGATCATATAAGTTGAGTTGTATTTAACTGTGTTTACTGATATAGATGTTTTAATTTTTGCTGCTTCTTGGGCTCTGTAGGTCTCGTGGTTGCGAATGCAACTTTCCGCCATTTACTTGCCCAAAAACAGAAATAAAAAAGTGTCCTCTTCTATATCTAAGGGGATGCTGTTTCTCTAACCTCATAGATGTCCGTAACTCTAGTGGTTATTTATTTGTGTCCTTCCGGTTGTTCCTGGAATGGGTTTCTTATTTCTGTACTTTTTACTTCTGTTGGTACTCCAGGATGCATAGGCAGCCAGAACATGTCATGACATTCTTGCTGGCTGAGATGGGGACAAGCGGATCACTTGATGGACAACAAAGATTGGTTGTGAAGGGAAGATTTGCACCCAAAAATTTTGAGGGTATCCTGAGGAGATATGTCAGTAAGTTCCAATTGCGTAAATACTATGTGCGATTAAATGAGAAGATAATGCAAATTTGGGTGTAGATTATAAGAACCAGGCCCATTTCTTGCTCAATTGGCATCTAACATTAAGCTAATCAGTGATCACTGTGGGATTCTGTTGTGCATTCACAGTACAAAATTGTGTTTGTTGGGAATCCTGGGATCCTTTAATTTGACAAAGTGTGTTGATTTATTGTGCAGATGAGTATGTCATTTGCAATGGTTGCAAGAGTCCAGACACTATTCTCTCAAAGGAGAACCGTCTCTTCTTCCTGAGATGTGAGAAGGTAATACAAATTATCCTTTTTCATCATGTGTAGTTTGAGCATGTTCATGGATGGAAGGCTTTGTTACTGCATTGGCTTTCTTCTTGCCCTTTTACTTGAAATGATAGCAATTTTTAGAACATGTTATTGAAGTATAAAATCTTAATTCAATTCCCTTGCCTATTTCCAGAATAAAGTAGTAGTGCTAATATCCTCTTTGCTCTGACATTCCTCTCGTCCAAGTGCAATGGTGATTATATTGCTTAGTTTCTAGAATTATGTTAATAAAAGGAAAAGTGAGTTATGTTTCACGGTGTATCCAACCTTTTGTTTGGCAGTTTCCAATATTTTCAGTGTTCTGCCAGGTTGGATTTGATTTGATCATTGCAACTTCTTGGTTGTTGCCTTGTTACCATGCATCCAATTGACCTTCATAGAATTGGGATGCAAAAATTTTGTTATATACCTTGTGTGCCACCTGGTTGGGTTAATCTTGCCATGCGACATTTATCTGGATATTATAACAAAATTGCAACATGTTGAGGTGTAGCAAGTCTATTAAATCCCCCTTTTCTCAGCTAGAGTAGTGATATCTTCTTATTACCGGCATTTCTGAGACCAATGATGTTCTAAAGATTTGCCTACATTGTCCGACTGTTAAGAACATGGTGGAGGAAAATCTGACTGTTCTGAGGCCCACGTGAAATACAACTCACTAAATCATACTTGTCGTGGTATAAACTAAAGAGAGGTTGTGCTTCCGTTTGGTCCGATTTTATTCATTCCTTTCATTGGGGTAATGATTACCCGACTACCGGGTTGACAATCCGTTGCGATTAAGAAAATATAAACTATAGCTCATTTATGCTATCTTTTCATTGTTCTATTTCTATTGTCTTGTAGTGTGGTTCTGGGCGATCAGTTGCTCCAATCAAGGCCGGTTTTGTGGCGCGTGTGGGCCGCCGGAAGACTGGAACATGATCTGGCAGGTTATATTTCTTTTGTCGTCGGAAGGTTTTTCACTGTTTGAGATGTCAACAACCATTGTGTTAGGCAGTGTTCATCGAAGTTGTTACTTAATTTCGGTGTTTTTGCTATGTGATGATATTCCCTTTTGTTACACTCTGCTAATGCTGTGGTCGTAATTGTGGATGTGATGGTAGGTTCTTTTTGTCCAAATCTTTCGAGCTATGTTTCTTCTTCTTTCTTTTTTTTGAACTGTGGGCTATGTTTCTTCTTGTTATTGAAAACATGGGATAAATCTGCCAAAGAAATCCTGTTCACCAAAATGAGGGATAATTGTGCCCCATGGGAATGGGAATGGTTCCACTGGTCAGTTTTATGTAGCACCTCATCAAAATTTGAGCGGGGAAAAATTATTGTTACTCGTGACAATGCTTACTGGACGAACGCAACTTCCATAGATAATCCCTTTAGGGTTCCACTTGCAATTTCCCTTCTCTATTACTCCCTCCGTCCCGAAAAGGATGATAATTTTTGAAATTTGTGTCATTTTTCATTACTTGTATCTTCCATTCTATAATGTTTTTCATGAATTTGAAAACTTTGTATAATATAACTAATCGAAAACTATCAAACAAGATTCATATTTTGCATATTTTTTGAGATTCATGCTGAAAGATAGAAGAAATTGAAATTGGTATAATATCAAAAATTGGCATCCAATATGGGACGGAGGGAGTATATTTTTATATCCCGTGATGAAATTTCTTTGTAGTATGCAAATCACGTTCCATATTCTCACTTAGATTGTGCTTGGATTTTGGAATAAGGCTAATACAAATAGGAAAGAAAGTAAAAGGTAAAGGGTGGCAAAACGGGATTGGGGTTTCTTGTAGTGCAAAGCTACACTACGCTACAGGGGCTGTAGTGCGGCCAATTCGAACCGTTCATTTCGGCACAGATAGTTCAGATTTAATTTGAGCTCCTACTAATTTGAACCGTCCATTGCTGAAATGGACCTACTCCGTAGGGCGGTCTACCCTACAGGATCACCGGATCCGGAAAAATGTATCCTCACAAATACCTATTCTCTTTGTTTTTGTCCAAACAAATCCCTATATATCCAAAATTAAAACGCAAGGTGAGCTTTCACTTTACTAGAACAATGCTAGGACATAAAGTTGGATGATAAAAACCCTTGGCATACATCAGGTTTTTTGCACAAAATAAAGTTCTCCGCAAAACTAGCTTCATTTTTCAGCATCTGGCAGCTACAATATTGTTTCCAAATCCTACAAGACTTCAAAATTAAAAAAAAAAACGTTGTGCCTAGTCCTCCTTTAATGTAAACTCACAAGCAAGCCACCTTCAGCTCGTTTTATACAATGAGAGAGTGAAATGTAAACTCACAAGCAAGCCACCTTCAGCTCGTTTTGCACTTCAAGCCCGAACCCACAAGCGATACACCTATAAATTGCAATGTTTCCTTCATTAAAATTGAGGTGAACAGAGCACATATGAGAGAGAGAGAGAGAGAGAGAGAGAGAGAGAGAGAGAGAGAGCATATCTTACCAATGTCATATTCTTTGGGTCCTTGACCATGAGGAAACCAGTTAACGCTCAACGCAGAACTTCATCAGTCATCCCAAGCACCATCGGCCGAACCTTCAGCCTTGACCAGTGACGGAGTTATCATGTATCTATACTTGTCCTCTACCTTGATTGACGTGGGTCCCGTCGACGAGAATCTAGACACTGCAATTGCCTCTTTCTGTGCAGCAGCTGCTTCTCTCTCCTTCCTTCTAGCAACCTAAGAATCAATAGCAGTAACGGCTTTTGAAACACATGAAAGAGAAAGAAGCATGTAACGGGAAGATGAAAAGGGCGATAACAAACAAAAAATTCACAAAAATAAACAGAAAATTGGTACAACAAAAAACCAGCTCCACCCCCTCCAGAAAAACTAGAAGAACAACTAAAATGTGTCAATGAAGAGAAGTTGCACTATGGAAATTTTCAGGTGAAAAACCAAGGCAATGACTATACCTTGCCGGTTGCGAAGGCCACAGTGTTACCAGATTCAACATCTGCAATTGCTTTCTTTATTTGTGCCACAAGGAACTATAAGATGAACCAGGCCAAACAACACCAAAAAAATGAATATACTAACGGAATACAAAATGAATCGGGAAAAAACAAGAAGGAACTAAAAGGTAGAGAAGGAAGACACCATATCACGATCAGTGCAAAATGAAGTAGCTCGTCCTGTCGATCCTGCACGCCCTGTCCTTCCAATACGGTGTACATAGTCCTCCATGGCCTGTAATTGAGGCAACCAGTGACATTTCAACAAAGTGAATCATTGGGACTCAAAGAACAGCAACAGGAAGCCAAGAAACGGATAGCAGAAAAGATTTATGACAGCAGTTTAACACTTATTTAGTTGGGGGAAAAAAAGATCATATACAGTCTATATAACCAAGGATTTTCATGTTGGATCAGTTATTTTGTTAAATTCTTGTGATTATATCTTCAAAGAAATGGTTAGGTCCTCTTATTTTTGTATGGACTTTTGTTTGAATTCCATTTCAGGTTGGCAGATATCAAATGAGATTCGGTGAGAAGAAGATGCCCACTTGCAGCCAGATATACCTTGGGAAGATCAAGATTCAAAACATGAGCAACTCCAGTCACATCCAAACCACGAGATGCAACATCTGTGGCAACCTGCACCAAAATGAAAAAAGAAACAAAACAGAAAGAAAGGAAAAAAAAAAAAAAACATCAGAGATCTTTCCTTAATCAGGTCCAAGTATTAATAAGGCGGAAAACATGACAAGCACGACATGATACAGAAGGCTTTCAAAAAGTCAAGGAGATAGCAACTACTGATAGGATGAATGGGAAAGGTAAAAACTCAAACATAGCTCAATTAGGGAAAAAGCATACAGTACAAGATTTCAAATTACCCTCGTAAGGCCTCCATTTAAACCTGCTCATTCCTCAGTGTCAAGTGCAAATGTTTATTACACTGAGAAATCAAGTGTCTCCACCCAATATCCCCTAGTGTCAAACATAGAAGTTCATGTCAACGCCACCATTTAAAAACTAAAAGTAACAAATCAATAATGAAATACCCATTTCGAGAAAAACTAAAATCTTATCGAAATAGTATTGGAGTTGACAGTGCTCAGGTTATGAAAGCGAGGCTTAGTTTAGTTTGGTTATGGTGCTAAAGTTATGGCCATAATTCTGTTTGGTGAAAAATACCTTAGTTGCACGAAGCGGGAGCGGGGGTGGGTGCGGGGGAATACAGAAGCTCCCAAGGTTGGGAGCGTGAGAGTAGTGTGTACATATATTATAAAAATAATGTAGCATAGAGTATTCACTTTGAAAGTACAATCATTTTAAGAAGTAAAAATATGGGCCAAGTCCGCCATAAATGTAAGAAATGGGCTAGTGTTACAATATATGATTTTCTTTTCAAGATATCATGACTTGGGCTAGATATCATGTGTTCATTGAAGATCAATGAATAAAGCCAAGTGACAAATCCCTGTTTTCCTATACAAAGATCATACAAAAGCTCCCATCTTTGTAAGGAGCGAGCTCTTATCTCAATGGGAGCGGGTTCCCATCAAGCTCCTTAGTTGGGAGCGCAAAAGCGGGCTCCCAAGGAGGGAGCGGCTCCATTTTAGGAGTTTCCTGCAACTAAGAAAAATACTAACGGAATTCTTTATATGGCCGCAATTTTCTAAGATTGGACAACTAAATGTCAAGGAAATCTGAAGCAAGTTTCCCATGGGTGCTGGCACAGAATTATGTTGATAGTGAGAAATAGCAACTGATACATCAAAAAGGGCCATCTAACCAACAATCGGAATGTATTGGTGCAGCTATATGGAATACAAACTGTCAAATGCAAACCCAAGCAGTATAGCTATGGACACTTCCAGCAATATTAGAGGGGAATACCAAAATGTTTGTAGAGCCATTCCTAAAATCACGAAGGGCAGCCTCTCTTTCGCTTTGACTGCGGCCCCCGTGAAGAGCAACTGCATGCAAACCTTGCGCTACCAATGCGTCTGCAACTTCATCACACCTCGTCTGAAATAAAAACCAGATTCAAGTAATAAAACATTGAGCAAACAACTTAGAACAACAGACCACTAGATTACAAAGTTAATGACAAAAAAATGAAGCAAAGATAACAAGTGCAGCCACATTGATTGCATTCGGTTTGAAGCTTGAGAAACCGGTTTTTGGGAACCCAATTTTGGACCTTAGAAACCAAAAACTCAGAGAGAGAGAGAGAGAATTATGGAGGTGCTCAGAAGGCGGTTAAAGAGTAAAGACTGTCAGAATGTTCCATAAGTGCATAGTTTGTCGGGTAAATAAACAGTAGGGAGAAAAATCTTGGGAAGAAAACAGCTCCTAAAGCCAAC
The DNA here is from genome assembly GCA_020567845.1 of Rhododendron henanense subsp. lingbaoense. Taxonomy (NCBI): domain Eukaryota; kingdom Viridiplantae; phylum Streptophyta; class Magnoliopsida; order Ericales; family Ericaceae; genus Rhododendron; species Rhododendron henanense. Next base: position 5,990,531 of record CM036312.1, read on the forward strand.
AAAGGAACACGCCCGTTCTATCTTATTCTAGAATTGTTAATATAAAAGTTTAGAGACCTCCGAATGTCAGTCTGGCCATAAAATTGGAACTGAACACTCGGAAATCAGAACAGATACTAAGCACGGGCTGCAATAAAGAATGCATGCTTGTATACTAAAACGAAACCATGTGGCTGCATGAACCTCTATGCAAGCAAAGAGGTGAGTGGTGTACTGTGCTGAAACAAATTAAGGCCAAAACCATGATATTCCTATTCATGAACCAACATAGTTGATAAATATTCATTGATGAATCTACAATACCTTCCTCTCGACAAAAACAATGGTCAAAGGAAATGGGTGGCCCGATCTTTCAGCTTGAGTGGACTCCTGAACAAGAAGCGTTAGGAGCTGGTCCATCTACAAAACACCAAACAGTGACTTCGTTATAAGCTAACACTGAAGCTAATCATCCCATCTATGCCAATGCTAGTATTTGGGTTATTACTTGTATCCGATATCCAAGCTTATAAATCAGCAATAATTCCCATAACCATCTAAAACTAAAATAACTAAACCAACTCACATTTCCAAACGCTCACCAAAATAACAAACTATTGATATGACGAGTTGAGGCTATTTTGACTAAAGTTGAACCAGCTATTCCTTAGTTTTGTAATCAATATAGTTCTTCAAAGCTCGTGTGCTGAAGGCCCAATTATATGGTTTTAAGCTAGCGATCTAGACTATTTTACTTCTGAGATGCATAAAGTTGTGCGTCAAAAGAGCCAAGTACAAGTTTCCTTTCACCTTATGTACACATCAACAGCACAAAGACTTCAACAAAACTAAGGTCTACTGGCTAATCCACTCTGTAAAAGGAATATTTGTTAGACTAACAAAGAAACAAGATAATTCCCTACAACAACCCGGTCACTAGGGAACTTTACATGGACGGGTCCCTTTCTTAAAATGAAGTGTCCCCCTTCTGAACTGTGAAAGCACAACTGCACAAGGAAACAACATAATCCAACTCGAAAACAGTAAAATATAGGAGAATAAATTCAAGTATACTAAACAAAACAAGATATATGCAGAAACAGCTATGATGATTTCTGCAGAACACTCACTTCCTACACAAGGAAGTGGGAATGTAGTGAGTTTCAAAACTCTTAGCTTCCTTTCTGGTGTCTCCTCTCATCTTATATTCTTAGCAACTAGATTCCCTACTATCTTCTTCTTTGCCTTGTAAACCTTCATGTTGACCAGAAAATGTCCTCATTGGTGCAGCTGTTGATCCTAATTATCAGAATTACAATGATTTCTCCAATCAAGACACAAGTTCCCAACTTCGAAGTCTACTATTTGCAGGTTAACTTGCATTTACCATTGCATGTGTGCTCCCTATATACATTCTATGACCTGTTTGTTAATGGCTTGAAATATTATCTAATTATTTTTGTTCGGAACTCTATCACCCTACTTAATCCATCGGAGTGCATTTTGTAAGCAACATGTCTGCAATTTCAGAATTTCTTACTGTGTACAAACCATCAGGCTTCTTATATATGGGATACTGTCAAGCCAAACAAAAAAACAGCAGGGTGGGGGTGGAGTTAATAAGGTTATTCTAGATTTTCGACCAAGCAGAACTACAAGGATACACCTTTCAGACATAAACACGTGGAACACTTCTACAGAGGAAAAAGAAAAATGTACAACACCCTCTCCCCATCACACAGAATTTAAATAACAATAACGAGGATCAATGGAAACACAAAACTAGAAAGAACCAGGCATTGATTCTAAAGCGATAGAAGTATAGACAGTTTCAACATGTCCAGTAAAAACTTTAATGATGAAACTAAGATTCAGAATTTTCAACAAGGAACTATTTTCTGATCAAGTGTCAACTGCCAAGGCACACCTTCTCATTCTCAGAAACCTTCTCCAAAAATTGGGCTACATTTGCTGTTGGGCTGCTCACCTTTCCCACCTTTACTCGCACTGGATCAGTCAGGTACTCCTGATAAATCACAAAGTAAAAGGAAGGATGAATGTGAAAAAGGCTCCTCATCATAACATCATAACACAATATAACCAAAACATTATTTAATGACGTGTTCTCAAAATGATTCCTAAAGTTGCATTACCAGAGATCATATGAATACACTTTGATGGTTCTTATCATGAAGGTTGGACCCAGTGGATAAGGCTCCCAACAGCATCTAGGAGAGGATATAAGTAGGAAGCCTTACCCTGACCATTTTCTTTTCTTCTTCTTTTTGGGTAATCTGATTCCTGCGACAAGCATCCGAGCAACAGCAATGTGGCAGATGGCACTTGCCATCGCACCAGGTCATGACCTCTTGAAAAGGGCTTGTTCATTCTAATACTAAAAGCATGCAACCAATGCCCTTTACTAGTCCCTAGGTAATATACAACAAAAGATTCATGGTTCAAGGGACTCCACCTGTGCAAGTGATTCAATCTCCACTGGCATGGTTGCACTAAACAACAAAGTTTGATGCTTTTCTGGAAGATTATGCATAACCTGAAACAAATTGAAATAGGAAACTAAATTTCTTCCAAAATTTCCACAACCCAACTCTAGGTAATGGGATGAGGACAAGTTGCCACTGAATATGAATCAACTCATTGGTTGCTGTTTCTTCCCGCAAATGAGGGGCCTCCAACACACCATGAATTATGTAACAAAGGTGACCAGTAAAAAATATGATCATGTTGAAGAAAACAGTTTCAGTAAAACAATTGAGATACCACTTACCTCTTTAATTTGTGGTTCAAAACCCATATCCAGCATTCTATCAGCCTCATCTAAAACAACATATGAAATTCTAGATAGAGAAGTGTTCCCTTGCTGTAAGTGGTCAATAAATCTTCCAGGGGTAGCAACCACTATATTCACTCCTGCTCGTAGCTCAGACCTCTATCCACGCATGCAAAAACAGAAGTTCAAAAAAGAAATTAGGAGAAGTTCATTTATGGAAAAAATAAACAATACTTGCATTAGGGATAGGAAAATAGTTGACAAAGCACAGTCAACGCGAGTGGTGCCTTGGTGAATCCCAGCTAAGCAGGCCTCACCAGGGAAATTGCATTCCATTTAGGCGCTAGTGTACACAATATCTTCCCGCTTTACAGCTCGAACGTAAGAGTAAATGCATTGTTTCACTAATTTCATGTCATCATTTCAATAATTAAATAAATTTTCTGTTCATATATCCAACGTTGCAATATAACTTTAAGCAGTTCTTATCTATTTACCGAACTCCACCACAAGATCAGTGCATGTTCCTTCAAGTGTCTGTTGATCTCTTAAGAACAAGAGAAAACCTGGCAATCTAACTAACTAACTCCAAATGAGAGTGAATTCATATTTAGTTGGCTGGGCGATGGATTGCCTGGACGCTTTTAACAACTATGGACCAGTTAAGAAAGGGAAGAAAAAACGCGAAAAGCTATCCACTAATGTCCTTACGGCTATATGCCTAGAGCATTCTTTCCTAGATACAACAACAAAAAGTTTGCTGAAGCCATAACAATATGCACACAAGAATATCAACTTCTATAATACTTAAGCCATTTACTCCTCGTGTCTAGAGAATTAAACACCAACTAAAACAAAATTATCACCAAATCAGCACCTGCTCAGCAATGTTTGTTCCACCCACAACTATTGCAGTTTTGAAGGACTCCAGAGATCTGCTAAAAGCTTTAACCTGTAAATAGAAGAGGGCATTCAAAGAGAATTCATGTCATTCTTAACCTACGAAACAGCAAATAAATGTCCATAAAGGTCCTTTCATCCATAAATGCACAGACCAATCTGAAATGATAAGGAAAAGGGTTATCAGAAAGTTATAAGGAACATCAACAACATTTGTAGACCATAAAACATAGAATCCAGAGAAAATCACGAACAGAAGCACCTGAATTTCTTTACTTGTGCCATGGAACATGATGTCCATCAATCACTAAGATTTCCTTCTCAAACAAAATAATACAAGGTTGATGCAAGGATGTTTCTTTGGGACAAAATTCTTGATCGCTAAACTGACCTAATGATCATATAAGTTACTGAACCAGGAAAAAAATAACTGTACTCTCTGAGGAAAACAGGTACACAGAATCGGATGAGTTGGTATTCTCTAAATGCCCAATATTTTGGCATTACTTTCATGCTCTTAACAAATGGAAAATCCAGCGGCCCAGAAACCAACGTTCAGCTAAACTTAAACAGATAATCAGGGTTATCTAAGACAAATGCTCCTAAAAAGAAAAGGAAAAGAACAAAACTCACACAATAAGGTATTGAAAACAAACTAAAATAATAGAATATGAAGGCTGATCAACTTTTCACAAGACATCAACAAGAACCGAAAGCTGGTAGAATTAAACTATACATAGTCCGTACAACAAGAAAGAAATGGCAATTATCTTTTGTTGTTGCATGCTCTACTCGGTAAATCAGGCAAGTGATAGCGTCCAAGGCAAGGCTTATACAGACAAGACAAACGTGTCAATCCTCAAAAACTAAAGAAAAAAACTAACACACCTCTTTCTCTATCTGTTGGGCAAGCTCTCTCGTTGGAGCCAATACTAATGCCAAAGGCCCATCACCACGGCGAACAGGTGGCTGAGCCAAGCAATGCTGCAACAGAGAAGACGAACTTCCTAAATTATAAGGGTATAGAACTGCCAGACATTTATATCTATAATACCAGGTAGAAAATGATTAAAAGGAAATACAAGGTTCATAACTCATAAGCATTAAAGAATCGTGCAAAAACCTGTATCATAGGAATGGCGAATGCAGCAGTTTTACCACTACCAGTTTCTGCGCAACCCAGAAGATCCCTTCCAGCAAGAGCAACTGGCATGGCTTGGGCCTGAATAGAAGTGGGTGTACTGTACTCATGAAAGGCAATATCCTTCATGATGCTTGAGTGCAAGCACTGAGAACCAATGGAAAAAATATCATTGTAAATAACTACGACAACAAGTAATTAATCTTATTGTCAGTGAGTTCATTATTGCCAAAAAGCAAAAGTTTACCATGTCTGTAAAGGATTCAATTGGTGGTGGCGCAGGAGAGGATTCTGAAGGTACAGCAACATCGACATTAAGCCGTAGCCGGACCTCTTGAGTCTGTAGTAAATGGAAAAACCACAGGATAACTAGCAAAACTTGTAAAATTAGACATTATAATGAATGTCAAAACTGACCAGTGTCGGCACTCCAAAACTAGAAACAAAGCACGAAAGCAGAATATACCACTAGAAAGTATGAGCAACACTGCCAACTTCATCACTATAACAAAGATTCTACAAAACCAAACACCGCTTCAGCAAGACTATTTAGTAAGGCTACCCAAATATAAAGAGAACCTCCCACTTTAACTCTGAACATAAAGAGACCAAGTATCTGTGTTTGATAGACTTCTCAAAAAAAATATTAAAAGCTATACTTATTTCAGAACACATCGAACATTGAAAAAGCAATTCTTACATCGTATAATGTATGTCCAGAGTAAACTTATACTACTTGTTTCCGCGAACGCATCATGCATTGAAACAACTCCTCCAGAGAGAATCTTATCCTTACTTCACTTGAGATCGCATTTCCTACAGTCAAACTAATTTGAGCATCATTTAACTCTCTCAGATCCAAATGCCAGCCACATTCTTCCAGACAACAGCTCAAAACAATTCATACGTGTAATTTAGTCGCAAAACAATTCTGTTCGTCTAGATTAAAAACGGAATAACACTAGAACTTCTCGCTGGCACACCAACGCCAATCACTGTCACGATCTTCCTGGCTCTCAATTCACTTCTCACTGCAACTTCCACACTAATCAGAACCGACAACGAATTTTCTTACAAAGAAGTAAACAGATGATTCTGATAACGAAGTTTTGTCTAACAAATAAGTAAACAGGACAGTAATAATCCAATAGCTATCGAATCAAACAGCTAGTGGAAAAATTTTAAGCACGAAACTGAGGCGTAATTTTGATAACAGAATCCGTAAACCGAAGAACTCCGAGGTGCAGCAACAACTACGAATTCAACCGAAACCTACAACGAACGGATCCTCAGAGAGAACTAAAAGGAAGTTGAAAGCAACGGTGAGAAGTCAATCGAACCTGTTCAGGGGTGAGAGCGAGGACGCGCTCGGAGGGCTTCCACTGAGACAAGACGGGGTCGGGCACGAGATTGACGGAGCTCCGGCGAGCCGCATTGGAGAAGACGGAAGCTGAGTTGTTGCTGTTGCTGTTGCTGTTGTTGTTTCTGCTACTTCCGTTAGCTGCGGTGGCGGCGGCGGCGGTTTTGAATTGATGAAGCTGAGAGGAGTGAGAGTTGAAACTCTGGTACTGAGTAGTGGAAGGTTCTAGGGTTGTGGAGGTGGTGGTTTTGGTGGTAGTAGAGTTCCTGAGATGGGGAGGCACATAAGACATTGTTTAGAGAGAGAGAGAGAGAGAGAGAGAGACAGAGAGAGAGAGAGTTGAGGATTTTTTGAGTGAAAGTTGAGTGATGAGCGAAGAAGAAGAGAAATGAGAGAGTATTTGGGAAGGAAACCAGGGGATAGATGGTAGACTGGATGAAGCCTGCTAAACTGAGCCTTCGCGTAAGGGGATGCGTAGTTTAGTAGCAATATGTTCGCTCGGGATTTTTCCCTGTACCTATTGAGCCCCGTGCTATAGACGCAAATCCGAATACGGGAGTGTCTAATATTCTCGATCGTGGATTTTGTAAAATCTACACGCACTTGAGCGAATGTATCTGAAGTTTGCGCCCGCATATTCGTGTGCGGAACAATTTTCTTTCTTATAGTCACTACTACTTCTCTCTGTCTAAAGAGTGAATACGACACGTGCGAAATGAAGATGATAATGTCGAAATTGTTTTTTTTAATGTCGATATTTTAGTGCACAACCTTGTACCCTGCCCAACGTGTTGTGCAAGTATTTGGTAAAAACGAAAAAATGCTTCTTTCCTCAGATAAGTTCATATCCAGCCTATAGCTAATAGACCAATCAAGTTGGGGGGCCAATTCTACTGTGGTTATGTGCTTCGGGTGGAAGGAATGAATCAAATACTCGTATCCACTACCGCGGCTCAGTTAAACTTGGGTCAAAGGTTTTGTGCGTTCTGATTTAACATGGAAATCGATAACACACGGATGAAAATCAAAGAGAGAGTAAGAGAGAGATTCTTGCTTTTGTCCATTGTCCGTTCACGCTAATGATTGATTTATGCATCACAATTTTTTGATTTTGTCCTTATTCAATTTTTTCTTACGTTTGTTAGTTTTACGCCAAATTTTTATGTGATATTGGTGAGTAAGGATGAGAGGAACCGAAAAAGTAAAAAATTATGACTTTTACACAAGTGTTTTGGAAAATATCTAAGAAAATGTCAAAAAACTGACCTTTCGAGCTTTTATTTGGATATCTTCCAAAATATTTGAGTAAAAGTCAATTTTTACTTTTTTAGTTCTTCTCATTCTTACCCATATCACATAAAAGTTTGCCGTAAAACTAATAAATGCATAAAAATTTGATTAAAGACCAAATCAAAAAATTATTCTGCATAAGTTAATCGGTCCCGCTAATAGGTGCCTCTGGGGCATTAGTTTGGGGCACTAGTTTAGGGTTCTTTAAATGCTTTAGGTGCAATAAATATACTTAATTCATGAATTGGGTTTATGGGTACTCACAAAATATTACTTTTCACCACTATTTTCTAAACTACCCATAAATGTTTGTAGTACCATTTTTTAATGACAATACTACCCTCATTTCCATTAAAAAATTAGGTAGGCCGTAGGCGAAAGGTGTGCAAATGAAAAGATTACGTACAAATCTTGGCTTCTTTTTTTTTTCCTGCTGCAAAGAACAACATTACAAGGAGACGGAAAATTTTCCATATGAAACTTTTCCATTTTACAAGGAGACAGAACAACATTAAAAGATTGCTCCACTCTTACCCTTATATAGAAAGAAATTGGCGGCAAGTGAAAATTTTCCATATGAAGAGTCAGACTAACGAAAATTTCCCACATGCTCTTATGGAAAGACTGGGGCCAATTTATCCTTCCGAATAACTTCCCTATATATGAAGAGTCATATGTGGAACTAAAAGTTCCCTCCAAGAGTGAAGAATAGGAAGAGTCACATGGTCATTTTTGTCATTCAAAATATTGTTTGACTTTTTTTAATGGAGTAGTTTACATTCTCAATGTCATTATTAGTAGATGTTGGAATGAGTATAAAAAATTTAATTAAAACACTTAAAGTGCTCCAAACTTGTGCCCCAGGGGCACCTTGTAGCATTTGCCTAAGTTAATTACTAGCGTAAACACCTACTCCGTATAAGACAAATATGTACAGTGACGTTAATGACAATCCAAAATTAGGATTGACAGATTACATCACTCGGCTAAGCTCTTAGGAACGTCCTATCACCTACGTGGGAGAAGGGCCGCATAAACTTCCCTCCATCTGGATTCCTTCCCGAGAATATCTTATTTACAGGTCTTCCGTAAACAGAACTTTTGCAGCCACCAATGAAAAATCGACACCTCATACAAACGTTTTGGGGAGAGAGAGAGGGAGATTGGGATCAGATGATGGAGGGTGTATGGGGTATTTGATGAGGATGCACTTTTGTATGAGGTGTCGATTTTTTATTGGTGGCTGCAAAAGTTGTGTTTACGGAAGGCCCGTAAGTATTCTCTTATTTCCCTTTTGTGGGTTACTAATGGAGTATCATTGACGGGCCAGCCATCTGGGCCGCTCAATGGACCTATTGGCAATATTATGCTAAACAAAAAAAACATTTTAGGGAAAATGACGGCCAATGACGTGTTTTGATAATTAATACCCGCCAAGGACATTTCCAGCATTAACAAATGCTGAAAATGTCATTGGCGGATATTAATTATCAAAACACGTCTTGGGCCGTAATTTTCCCAACATTTTAAGCCCATGGGTGTTTAGGGCTTTGTCCATCTTGATGTGCTTGGGCTTGTTCCCATCGGGCTGTAATTTTCAACCCTTGATTGGAGTCCTCCTTCCCTTTCCCCCATTAATAATATGTTATTTTGCCGATAAAAAAAATAAAACTTTCGGCTTCAAAACCCCACAGGAACCCATGACAAAGCTCGGCTTGATTCGTTTAGTACAAAAACTTGAGCTTGAGTTCGGCTTGAGTCTTAGCGAGTCGAGTTTAGTCATTTATTAAACGAGTCTTTTTAATCGAGCCGAGCCTCCCTTAACGAGCCGATCTTTTGTCGAACGAATCGAGCTCATTTACTAAACAAGCTGAACACTCGAGCTCAAGCTCGGCTCGTTTACTAAACGAGTCGAGCCAAGCGTTAATGAGCTGAGCTCGCGAACTGCTCGATTCATTTATGGCCCTACCCATAACCAAAGAAACTGACCCCCCCAAAAGTCGATCATATCCTTATTTGATAATGGCGATCATACGCTAAGGAGCAGTATTATACACAATTTCATTTTTGTTCAGCGAATACGATTTCAAAAATGTTTGGTGCAATCAGCTTCAAGCTGCCAATGTCAGATGTCTCATCAACTTGATTTTTAATTCACAATTCGACACATGCCAACACCTCCGAGGATAATATAATCTCGAGATGCCACCGAACTAAGGGTAGCGGATGTCACTTGACGCGACCAAGCCACACGCTCAATTATAGGAGAAATTACTCACTCCAAACAATGACACACTTGCAAATAATTCAGTAATCTACTCAACTCCCCTTCTCATTTTATTAGATCATTTATAAGCATTAAATAGATGAGATTCTTCAAGACTAATACTTCTTGACAGTTTTTAACAAGACTTACCACTATTAAAACAAAGACACTTCATTTAGACATTCGAAACACGACATAGATAGTCACAACAAAAATACCAGAGGGTAACTAATACTAACACCCAATAATGGTTTTGAATAGAAACTTGATAGACATTTTTACTAGAAACCAAAAAAGGAAATTGATATTTGCGCACCACTTTTTACTGATGGGGCTCCACTTACGTTAAAATTGGAGTGCCACCAATAAAAAATGGAGCGCGCGCGAAAATCAGTTTCCTTAAAAAAAAACACTTTTACATACGGAGTATATAATTAAGGTAACCATTCATTTTCACATTAGCATTATTATGCTCCTGCATCACTATTCTACATAAAATTATTCAATAGTTCAGGAGGAGCGCCACGTAGTGCTCCAGACCACTCCACAACCACATATTTTCGTGGGGCTCCATGACTAAATATATGGGTTCCACATAAATGTATGGTACTAGAGTAGTCCGGAGCACCACGTGACGGTGCTCTCGGACTACGGAATAATTATTCCTATTCTACTCATGCAGCGACGGAACTTTACCCTAGCAGTGGCGAAATGTATACTAAAAAAATAAACAGATGTATTACAATATTAATAGTCATCGACTCTACAAAAAAAATTAAAATAACATAACAAAAACTATAGTAAATGACATTTGTCATCTGCACAAGGAGTACGAAAAAAGACAAACTTTAATTTTTTAGATTAAATTGTTTTAGGGTTAAAGTGTGGAGTTTTTTTTTTCCTTCTTAATTACACCTCATTCTTTATATTATTTCACTTCGGCTCATTGAATTTAGTTTTGAAATACTTTTTTGGGTCTCCTTTCTTGAAAAAAATAGAAGATTTAGGACTAGTATATGACAAAAAATAAAGAAAAAAATCTAGCGGTGGCGAGCCTATATAAGTTAGGGATAATTTTTTTAATACATATAATAATTACAATTTCTAAAATTATTGTCGTGACGGCTGCCACCACTAGACCTTCCTGGTTCCATCCTTGTACTCATGGAACTCTAAAAATAAAAAACCCAAATTAAATATTTTGGGTTATTAAAAAAAACCATTTGAATAACACATGGACCTAGGGCTGCAAATGAACCGAGCTTAGCTCAAGGTGGAGCTCGGCTCGTTAAGGAATGTTCGTTTAGTAAATGATTAAGCTTGGTTCATTAAGACTCGAGCTATAACAACCCGAATTTTCGATCAATTTTTTAATAGAATTAAATCAATTTTTTAATAGAATTAAACATTTTATTAGAATTCTTTTTAAAATGTCAATTTAGTTTGTTTTTTTTAACAAATTGATCGGTTACTAAAAAGAAAATACTAAAATCCTATTGTATAATTATATACACACATGCACGCATCTATTAATCCTAGAAGCTTAGCAAAGATTTACCTTCTCCTCATTTAAAACCTAAGATATCTTGTACATCATGAATTTTCTCTTATCCTCCAAATCTACGAAATCCTAGGAAATCATTCAAGAATAATTAACAAGTGGGAGAGCTAGGGATAAAATTCGGAGGGAGAGATTTTATTGCAAGATTTCTCATTTACATAAGATCTTGTACTACTAAGATATGCTTACATAAACCTATCTCTTACAATTAAGACCCTAACTCTAGACCCATTAGATTTTAAAGAATCAAATCCCTTCAAATCTTGTACTTGAGATTCAAGAATCCTAGGCTATTATATACACATGTGTGAGAAAGAATTTCATGGCCGAGAGTGAGGTGGGAAAGAGATCATTTCCTTGTACCTATAAATCTCACTCTAGATTTGGACTTAAAACTCTGGGATTTGCTGTAGATATTCTTGTAGATTTTCATCAAGACTTGTACTTCCACAATCTCCTAAATCTAGGAAATTTAATGAGAGAGAGAGAGTTGCGTGGGAGAGGAGAGAGAGGAGGAGGAGGAAATTAAACTTGGCCTATAAATATCCATGCACACTCATTCCTCACACCACACCTCACTTCCTACTTTACTTCTTGCTTCCAAATTACTATTAGCTTTAGAGAGAGAGAGAGAGAAATTGCGCAGGTGTAATAGATAGAAATTAAAAGAGGGTAAATGGATTTAGTTGTCTCAATTAGCTTTTCCTTTATAAATTGTATGTATTTGGCATCACATACATAGAATGGGGTCAATAGTCATAGCATTCATGTAAAAGAAAAACAGTGGCCTTTTGGCCAAGATATATGGGTCTTGATAGCAGGAGGTGATCATAAGTTCAACGGTGGCGATTCATTTGAGGTAATCCGGGAAGTATACGATATGCTTTCCACTTCCGGAATCCTTTCTTCACACTTTTTTTTGTACTCATTTTGATTACCTCGTGATATTTGTTCAATCTCTTGGATATCATTAGAAAGTGGAATAATTGGTATCGAATATGATGTTGTTGGCTGAGTACTATAGAAATCTATAATACAAATCACGACGGTGTGGTGACCCACATATTTATCCTCCTCCGTTGGATTTGTAACACATTTTTCTGCATAAATCTTCACCATTTATTCATTTCCATTCTAATACCCCATTAATTAATCGGTTCCTAAACCATATATAGACTATATATATTATATGGCAATAATTGGCACGGGCAAACATTATGTAGACTATATTGGCACGGGCAAATAATTATTAATCGGCACGGGCCAATCACTACCAAGTTTGCTATTCCTATTCCTAAACCATACCATATATTGACAATAATTGCACTTAATTTATGGTAAGAAGACAAATCAATATACGATTTTGTATTTCATTGTTTTATTCTCTCCCTCTCTCCTCCCCCGTCCCTCCCTACTCTGCTTTCGAAACGACAAAATTGAGGTGAGTGTATTTCATTGTTTTCTTTTAGTTTACCCCCAACGTAAGGTTCCATCTTGCTTCCCTTTTTTTCAGTTCTTTTTTTGTATTTCATTCTCTCTCTTTTTTTGCGAATACAATTATTCACATATGTATAGACTTTTGTATTTTAGTTTTATTTTTTTCCTGAGATTCTTATTGTGGCTTTTCAGAGCATACATTGAAGGCTTTATTTTGGGGTGCTTGGCTTTTGTTCGGTTAGATATATATTTTGGGGAGTTTGGCTTTTGTTCGGTTTTGTTGGCGACGTTGACGATAACCAGGCTGGGAAAGATAAACTTGCCTTGAGAAATAGGAGTATTGGCAGCTTTGTTTAATTGATTTGATCAATTATTTTGTGTTTGTTGCATCTTGAACCACATATATGCAAGTCTTTGTAAAGCATCCTGAGTATGAAAGTTTTTGTAAAGCATGTTGTGTCTGGGTTAGTTAATTGATGATGTTCATTTTCTAAAATGTGGTCAGTTTGCTAGCTAGCCCTTTGCCCTAACATTAGGGAAGAAAGAGTGTAACGACCCTGATTTTTGGTAAATAAAAATTTCGTTAAATATTTGAATTTTATTTTGATTACTTGGATTTGCTTTTAAAATTCCTTTTAATTCCTAATAATCCGTCATAATTGGATTTGAGACTTATAAATTTTTTTTGCTTCGGACAATATAGTCATTTTCTAAAGACAAGTAAGCTTACAAAAGCACTTGTATATTTTCCTAGTAATTGAAATACGGTCTTAAAATTTTATTTCTTGGCTAGAAATCTTACATGGCATGTAGAATTAGTTTTCAACCGATTAGTTAGCAAACCCTAACTACCGATTCACCTAGTTACATTTCCCTAACCTTAAGCGGACCTTTTGGACCACCTTTGAACCTTGTGAACCCTCCTAAGCCTAATTAAACCAATAGACCAATAGAAATAATCATTTGACCTTATGTTATGTCAATTCAAAGCCTTATGTGGCATTTTCTCCTTAACCTTTGGTTAATAATTGCTAGGGAAAATTTTACCCTTTGGACAATAGAATTTAGTCTTGCTAATAAGGGCTTAGACTTGGTAAGACTAGCCATTTAGGTACTTGAACAATAGGAGGCCATTATGTTGCTTCAAAAAGAGGTAAGACTTAGCCTTCCATGCATGCAAGTCTAAAAACCCTAGCCTTAACCCTAGATTGCCCAACAAAGTTACTTTCCTAATTTTTCTTTAAGCTTATTTATAAGTAAATATACTTATATACCTTGGATAAAAGTTTCCTAGGAAAATTTTAACCTTTGGTCCATGCATATGTTAACACTTGAAAGCCCTAGCTTTTGTCATACTACCTTCATTATTATTATTTTTTCTTATCCTTTGGTCAATAAATGCTAGGAAAATTTTTATCCCTTGGTCAATAGGTATTAGGAATTGCCAATGAATGTATTGACTAGTCATACTAAAGGAAGCTATCATTTTGCTAGCCTTGCCACTTTCTAGGAAAATTTCTAACCATTGGGCAATGCTTTCACTTGAAAGCCTTAACCTCTCACCATTTCTCTTTACCCTTTGAACAAAAGTTAGTAGGGTAAATATTATCCATTGAGTAATAGAAAACCTAACCTTGCCATGCATGCAACCCTAAGATTATAGTCTTAAGCCTAGGAATGCTTAGTTGTATACAGCTATAGTATCATTGCCTAATATAAGCATGCCTATTTGCCTAGATACACTTTTTAGGAAATTCATTACCCATTGGGCAATAGTTGTTAGGGGAATTTTTATCCTTTGAGTAAAAGGAATAAGTCTTGTCATAATCCAAAGAGTAACCAATTCTAGTATGGTCCTAGCCTTTTATTTGTTACCAACCTAGGTTATAATCACCTAGACTTATCCTAGAAAGCATAAGATCATAGTTAGTTTATAGACTTATGTGGCATTTTTCTTCCTTACCCTTTGGTTAATAATTGTTAGGGAAAAAGTTACCCCTTGGGTAATAAAAACTAGTCTTTCTAATAAAAGACTTAAATTGATAAGGCTAGTAAATTAGGTACTTACAAAATAGGAAGCCATCATGGTGTTTCAAAAAGAAGTAAACTAGTCTTGCCACATGCAAGTCTAAGATCAATAGCCTTAACCCTAAATTGGCCAACCTAATTGCATTTCTAATTTTTCTTAAAACTTATATTAGTATGACCCTTGGATAAAAATTTCCTAGGAAAAGTTTAACCCTTGGTCAATGATTAAATAGCCATGTCATTATTTTTTCAAGCCTAATAAGACTAGTTAAGTACTTAAGCATGCCTAGATAAACCTATGTTTGCTTTCTAGGAGAAAAATTATCCATGGGACAAAGTTCTTACCATTAGAACCTCACCAAAATCATTCCTCTTTCATTAGGCTTATAAGCCTACTTGATACTTTAGTGTACTTAGGATGCAAGGAAGAGAGAGAGAGAGAGAGAGAGAGAGAGAGAGAGAGGCCGGCCATGGGTGAGAAAGGAGGGAGTGAGTGCATGCTTGTACTTGTACACTTGTGCAAGCTACCATTAGCCTTAAGCCTAATTGTCAACCTATTACTAACCAACTTTAAACATAATCATGGTGTTTCTTCTTGCAAACTAGCCATCCAAGGACAAATTAGACTAGAAACCTTCCATGCAAACCTAGATTAGGGCTTAAAAGATGAAGTGACAAAAGAAGACAAGTCATGGCATGCTTTCAAAGCCATGCCTTCCAAAGATTGTCCCTTGGACAATAATTGTTAGGGAAAAATTTATCCCTTGGATAATAAGCCAAGTTTTGCTATAAATAGCACCATTCACTTGCCATTCAACTCACACCTCACTCCTTTGCTCTCACTTCTCTCTAGAAACCATTTCTGTTTTTCCAGGCAGCTTACTGCCCTTCACAAATCCTCATTTTTCTCCTGCTTAAAGTAGTCCTTAGGACCAACTTCCTTCGGGAAAGTTGTAGAGCACTTCGAGCCCTTCAAATTAGACCCAAGAACCACCCTAATCGGTCAAGAAACGACAAAGATATCGACATCCGAAGTTCAGTAAAAATTCGGATTTCCAGATTCCAGACAGCAAACTGTCCATCCCTTTATCACCATATTTCTCCTACCTAAAGTGGTTTCTAGGATCAACTTCCTTCACAAAAGTTGTAGAGCACTTCTAGAGCTTCGATTTCGACTCAAGAACGACCTTATTCAGCCAAATATTGACCGAGTTACTGCCATCCAAAGTTGGGCCCGAATTTGGAGTTTCACCGCCCGTAGAATTTTTCAACAAGCTTATTCGGCCCCGACTAGTTTCGGATCAAGGTAGGATTCTTCGTCCCCGTTATTCCTAAGTATACATAGATTCTTTTTTTTTTATGTTTACTATTCCTAAGAAATTGTTGGATAGATCTTACCTTCTAAACTCTAAGTGTAGAAACTTGAGTTGATTAAGCATAGATAATGGTATATCTACTTTCCTTAAATATAAATGTATATACTTTTGAAACATAGAATTACCCTTATCCGCTTGATGATACTTTACTTATTTTCCAAATGCATGTCGATTAATGAACCTTACCCTCAATAAACATATGCTTTTTTGAACTTCCTTCGAAAAAAAAGAACGACCTTAAGTAAGAATTATCGTTTAGTTTCAATCATAAGGATGGTGATGAGCTTGTTGTATGATTGCTTGACTACTTGTTGTTGATAAAGCATAAGTGATTTACCACTCCAAAGGTGTCCGTCCATGTGGCACTATGCTTTAGTGTGTGTGTTAAATGTTCAAGTATGATTAAATTGAGCATGCTAAATAAAATAGAGTTGGATGATCTTGCTAGTTTAGTTTCAAGATTTCAAATTAAATGATTTATGTTAATTATGTGAAAAAGTCATACCGCGGAGTCTAAGCATGAAGACGAGACACGGAAAATCGAGAAAGTTAGAAACATGGCACCTAGGGTGATTAAAGGCATGACTTGGTAAAATATTTTTGAAATTACATAATGACCAATGTGGGAGTCACTATGTAAGTCGTGTGTGTTTTTGAAAAGGAGAAAAAGCTTTGAAATATGGTTTGTGTGCCAATGGGAACCCGGCGCGGCGGAACCATTGTGAGGATACTCGAGAACCCGGCGCGGCGGAATCGAGGTTGGGTGTGTTCCCATGGGAAACCGGACCGGTGGAACCATGGTGAGGTATGGCTTGGTTATCCGTGGAGAGGAGCCAATGCAAGTGTTGTGTGCCAATGGGAACCCGGCGCGGCGGAACCATTGTGAGGATACTCGGGAACCCGGCGCGGCGGAACCGAGGTTGGGTGTGTTTTAAACCCTCATGTGGCCAAACGTGGCAGCTCATTGTGTGGATAGATTTTGAAAGCAGCAAAATGGCCGGGCTTGCACATTGTGTGGTGTTCGATAGCCATTGTGTGTGTGTCACCAATGAAGCCGGACGTGGTAGCTTCATTGGTAACATGATTTATCTATACACACAATAGGGACCTGGCGTGAAAGCTCTTGTGTGGTATTTGAAAACCACAATGTGGCCGGACTTGCCCATTGTGTGGGGTGTGTGTGTTAAAAACGAATTTTCAAAATGTTGATTTGGAAATGAAAAGTGAAATGGTTGCTTACGCCGCAACCTCACCTTCCGGACAAGGTTGATAGAAACCCGAAGCGTAGGGCTAGATTGTCGTCAGCATAATAAACCGGCAAGACCGGGATCGTTCCCACAGAGAATCGGATGAAGCTTAATCGGATTGTAGGTGTTTAAACGATGGTTTACGGCCTTCAAGGCGGCCAACTAGGATTGCTTTGAAAAGTGGAAAATATGAAAGTTGAAAACTAGAAACGGGTTTGATAAACTAGAAGAGGCAAGTCTCGAGATCTTCTTACCCTTGACAAAGGCTATTACCGGTTCTCGAATATAACTCAGGCGAGAGTCACGACCGCGTGCTCACGCCCGGAAGATTTTACTTTATTGACTAAGTTAACAAAAGAAGTGATTTCTCGGAGGCGAACCAACTTGGTTTTAATATCTGTCGAACACTTAGGAGGCCACTAGGCCTCGGTAAGTCACTTGCCGAGACCGCTCGACTAAGATTCTTACCAAGGGATTAACACTCCCAATTTAGACCAAAAGTGCAAGTTAAGCCCTGTTCCGGAAATCATGCTTTAAAGCCCGGAGGTTTCGAGAACCCAATAACAACCTAAGTTCCCGGGAAAGATTATCCCGAGACTTAGCCAAACGACTACTCAACCATAGCTAAAACATAGACTAAGGCAAGAAAATAAGACATAACTTTAAACCGACAAAAGCGAAAATAGACTTGAGATTAATAAAGATCTTGTTTGTAGCTACAACATTAATAAACGACAAAATGATAAACGACAATTACTTACTTGAGAACTTGAGGAAAAATAGACTAGAAAAGCTCTAAAGGCATTAATGGAGTTCTAGAGAGGGAAACTTAAAAGCTAATAATGAACTAAGTACCAAAAAGAAGAAGAAGAAGTCCCTATTTATACAAAAGGGACAAATATCTCTCCAAAATATCCCAAAAGGTGGTATTTCCAGAAATGGAAGGCTCAAAAAGCAACAAATATCTGCTCGGAAGCTTCCCGTATCGATACGGGTCTAGGGAAAGTATCGATACGGCGCTGCTATCTCCAAAAGTCAAATTCCCACGTAACGTATCCGTATCGATACAGATTTGGGCTGTATCGATACGAAACAAGCTGTATCCCCACTAAACAAATGGTATCGATACGGCTCAAATCTGTATCGATACACGCGTGCTAACTCCAGAAGCTCAGGCCAGCCTCCAATGCTTGACACCCGACGGCTTCTTGGCTTGCCCGATACGCCTTACTCTTCCAATCTTGATCACTTGGGCACAAGTTCCACCGGGCAGAATTGAATGAAATCCCTTGAGGTTTGAACTTACAATCAAAACACGCCTTTTAAGGGCGTTTAGCCTGAAACACTCAACAAACTACCTCAAGAGCAAAATGGCACAAAAAATGACGATAAAGCATACAAACGCCACAAATAAGGAACCCTTTAGCACCACAATCTAACGATCTTAGGTGCTAATCACGCCCCCCAACTTGAACGTTGCTAGCCCCTGGCAACCAAACCAACAAGAAAACGGGGAACCAACAACCCTTCCGTACAAGCTACTTAGCACCGAGACATAATGCAACTAGTTGGCAAGAGTTCAAAACAACTAAATTAATCCCAAAACAACTCGTAGCCGAAAATTGAATGATTAACTAACCTTGAGCAGGTTATAAACAAATATCCAAAAGGAGCGTCCAAAGACAAAAAGCGGATACGAAGTTATAACAACTACACTTGCTTGCAAAGTAACCATACCCCACAAAAAGGTGCTCGAAAAAGGCATGGGGAAGAAAAAATACCAAGCCCTTTAAGTGGAGAGCACCATTAAACGGAACTTACAACTATGAAAACCAGTACTTGAATTCCGAAAGCAACATGCCACAAACTAAGTATGCTAACTATCAAGCAATAAATCAAAATGGAATCAAGGCATATTAAGGATCAACAGAGGACTTAATAAGCATTTAACGACCTTGGTTTCAAAGAAAGGTTAACAAAAAGGGATGGCGGCCATTTACTAGCTTGGTCAAACTACCCTTTTTGCCGCCATCACCTGACTACCAAGTTTAAGGCCACAAGACAGCCCGACAAAAACTTACTAACAACTGCAGTCAGAAGTTCTAACAAACTAGACTAAAAACAACGAAATAAAATGATAAAAGGTGGGCTGTCAACCACCACGCACCCCGACCAAGTTGAGGGATTTCCAAACTACTCCACCAACCCTACTCGTTATCCAAGAATTCTGGCTCGTCCTCAGCAAAATCATCGCTATCCTCAGCGGGCTCCTCTGGGGGCGGAACATAAGGCTCACTAGGCTGCCCCACCTCTCGACTCAACACCCAGTCCAACTTGTGGTCAATCTTCCGCTGCCTCCTTGCGTTGTCACGGGTTTCTTTCTTGATTTTCTTCATACATCCCATAGTGGCCACCCCTTGACAAAAAAGCAATTTGTTCCAAGCTGAAACCTTTGCACCCTTGGGTGGCAAAGTGGTCAAGTAGGCCCCACGTGGGACAGCAGCAGCGGCAGCAGGACGGGATTGTGAGATGCTCTTGGAAAGTATAGAACTATTAATGTCCCCCGGATGAAGCCTCTCTCTCTGCACAAACTTTGACTGTGGAACTTTCTGGCCAAAGCAAATGGCGGTGACTAGACATGGAAAAGGCATTCTGGAGTTGGCTGGAGCCTTTGATTTGAAATCAATCATCTCAATGTAAATAGCTTGCGCCCAATCACACACCACAGCCGGATTCATAAAAGCATGGATCATCCCTCCCTCATGAATGTCCGGTTTGTTCTCAGTCCCTCTTGGATTGAAGTTATGGTGCACAAGTTGATTGACTAAACGGTAAACGTCCTTGAACCTTCCGGGGGTATGCGGGAGACTTGACTCCCCCGGGTTCTTGTACAACTCCCGAATTACACCCTCATCCTTCACATATTCCTCATCCGGATAGTTAACATCACCGGCAGGCGGTTGGCGGTACCCCAAAATATGAGCAATGAACCCCGGAGTTACTTCTATTGGAAACTTCCCAATCTTAGATGTGATCTTCGCATCCTCTTTCCACTCTTCCCCCTCGGCCGGAACCTTAATGTTCCTATAGAATTCGATGACCAAGTCCTTATTATAACCAAGGTTAGGAGCAAGGTAGTAACCCAAGCCTTGCTCACGGATGCGGACAACAAACGGATTTTCCACACCAAGGTTATCAATGTCCACATGCCTTTCATTCTTGAACCCCCTCCCCGGAATTCCCTCTTCATACTTCTTCTGCTTAGCGGCTCGCATTTCGGCGAGCGTTCTCCTCTTAGCCCGGCCCCTCTCCGGATTAGCAATCAATTCCTCCTCCTCCTCCATTTCCCGGACAATTTCTGATGCTTGCCCGGATAAAGAAGCAGGAGCCTTTCCTTTCCCCTTATTCGCCAATTTCTTAGTTCTAGTCATTGTTTCCCAAAAAATACCAAAAACAGAGCACAATGGTCTGAAGCAGAATTCAACCCCGGCAACACAAAGCAATACCCCCAAACTTCAACAGAATACGCAAGCAGCTATGCAACACAATTGAAACCTACTGAATAGAGCAAAACCAGTAGCAAGCCCATGTGATTTCCAAAATTTCAAATTCCAAAGGATTAGGGGAATTTAGGGCTCAAAATCCAGAGATATTCCTCATGCAACTCGAAAAACCACCACATTGCAGAGTAAACATGATGAAAAACCGAGGAGAATGAGTGAAATTCGGGTTACCTTGTAGATGGTGATTTTCGAACTGAGAATGGAGTGCCCTGCCTTGCAAACTTCGATTTCGGCCCAAAAACTTCGAGGATCCTTCAAAAACCCTTGAAAGCTTGAAGGTTTATGGACGAATTTGGGGTTTGGGTGAGGATTGGAAGGTTAAAAATGGGGAATTTGGGTTTAGGGTTTCGTGGTTGATGGAGGTTATGGAGGATAAGAGAGAGAAAATGATTGAGGGGAAGGAAGATGATCGGGTATACAACTGCAGATTTCCGAGATAAGCAACGCGTATCGATACAGCTAATTTCCCGTATCGATACGCAACAAGCTGGACTCCCACGAAGCGAAATGGTATCGATACAGTTAATTTTCTGTATCGATACGGAGGGCTTAATTCCAGATTGTCACAGCTTTGCCACCCGATGGCCAATACCACTGCCCGATGCCATTTCAAACACACCCGATGCCTTGAAAAACCTGGAGCCAGCCCATAACGAAGCACAAAACCAACTTCCAAACATCCAACCTAACACCGGTCTCCTATGGATAAAAGTGAGACGCAACTTGGCTTTATTTTCAAGGTCAATGAGACACTTTGTGGTAAAATCAAACAAAGATGGCCTAGTATCATATCCTAATCATGCCATAGATTCCGAAATGATTTATAGTAGATAACAAACACAATTAGGCATGACATGAGATGAATCCCTAACTAAGAGCATTATGTACAAACAACGGGATATGGGTCAAACTTGCCCACAACGTGCTCAAAAATTCATTTCTCATTCTTTCAACAAGCACACGAGTTGGAATGTACAAGATCACCGAAAATATTTACAAAAACTCTTGCCAACTACCAAACTAATGAGCATGCGCTAAGCCGCTTAATTCCACTAATTTTGTACTAACGGAAGGGTTGCGAGACTAAAAACGAAGAAAAACGAAAAAACTTTGTACAAACGAGCATAAAACACACATATATCATAAATATATCCCTCCCCCCAACTTAAAATATGCTATGCCCTCATAGCATAGAAAACAACAGTATTGAGAGAGAAAGGGATTAAAGATGTTACCCACGGGGGAATGTCAACCCCCTTATACCTCGACCAAGTTGGAGGCTTTGTGTCATTGCCCACTTCGATCCGGAGTTGTGTGCTTCCAGGGCTTCACTCCTTCGGTCGAAACCACCAGCTAGTCACACGGGGCCATAATCAAAGCTTTTTGGACTAACAACCGCGACACGTAATCGCACCCATGCTTAGGGCTCCTGAATGCCTCAGTCACTCCGACGGTAGACCCAAACCACCAAGGCTGGTGTGGTAGCATGTTAACCCTGCAGAAGCGGAATTGTACGAAGGACCTACCAATAGGCAATGACATTAGAACTGCCCGGCTCGTGTTATCCGGGCGCCAACAAACATAAATAAAAAGAAAAACAGAAAAGAACACCACCCGATCTTCACGCAATCTTACGAGTCATACTTTTCTTCCCGTGTCTCACCGAGTAAACAAGACACGGGTGGCTATACTAGACCGTCGAATTTGTTACATCATGCCCGAAGTAAAATCTACCGCTTGACCTCGCCAAGCAATAAAGCCCAGCGTTCCCTATGATCTAAACAAAGTGAGACCAGACAGAGCCTAGCGCCAAAGCACGGGATTATCAAGTCTCACCCACAGACCTAAACTGCCCCCGATAGGGACATATCTAGTGAGCACGGATCATTAACGGCAAACTACCACAAAGAAGGGCTAATGAAAGCCCGATACAATGATGCATTGGTGAAATCTTGTAGTGAGAAAATCCCGAAACGAAACAAACAGACTAATATGTACAAAACTAAACATTGCCCTTACTAACCGGAGCTGGGCACACGATTCTTATTTTAGTAGCGGCGTGCGGAGCTACAAATACCCAAGTCAATGGTGGGTACCCCCTACCCGGGGGCCGGGTCCGACAAACAATTAAGTTCAGCGGTTACGCTTTCGCTCCCCGTGCAAGTTCAAGTTACACAAACTAAACCGACGGGCCATCCGTGTAAACTGGATCGGCCAAAACCTCGTCGGGCTCCCCAATTTCGAAACCGCCAAGAAAAGGCTTAAGCCTTTGACCATTAACTTTGAATGCATTCCCATTGGGTTCGTTTACAATTTCAATGGCTCCATGAGGAGCGACGGATTTAACAATATAGGGACCGGCCCAACGAGACCTTAACTTACCGGGGTGGAGATGCAAACGGGAGTTATACAATAACACTTTTTGACCGGGCTCAAAGGTTTTCACTACAATTTTGTTATCATGCTTGGCTTTAATTTTAGACTTGTAAGCGCGGGAATGATCATAAGCATTGTACCTCATTTCCTCTACCTCAGTCAATTGGAGCTTGCGGCGTGCGCCGGCTTTAGCCATATTGAAATTAAGCTTCTTGATTGCCCAATACGCCTTATGCTCAAGCTCCACCGGCAAATGGCATGCTTTCCCGTAGACTAGCCGATAGGGAGACATGCCCAGAATGGTCTTGTACGCAGTACGGTAAGCCCACAAAGAGTCAGTCAAACGGGTTGACCAATCCTTGCGGGTAGGATTAACCGTCTTCTCCAAGATATTCTTTATTTCCCTATTCGCCAACTCTGCTTGCCCATTGGTTTGCGGATGGTATGCCGTTGAGACCTTATGAACAATGGAGTACTTCCTCATCAAAGTAGCGATTGACCGGTTGCAAAAATGAGATCCCTGATCACTGATGATAGCCCTTGGCATCCCAAATCTCGAAAAAATGTTGGACCTCAGAAATTCGACCACAACCGAATGGTCATTAGTACGTGTAGGAACGGCCTCAACCCACTTGGAAACGTAATCAACGGCCAACAAGATATACAAGTACCCGAAGGAAGATGGAAAAGGTCCCATGAAGTCAATGCCCCAACAGTCGAAAACTTCGATGATCAAAATAGGAGTGAGCGGCATCTCATTGCGTTGAGTCACACATCCCAAAAGCTGACAACGAGCACAACCCCGGCAATAGGCAAACGTATCCTTGTACAAGGTAGGCCAATAGAAACCACTTTGCAAAATCTTAGCGGCGGTCTTCTTAAATGAGAAGTGACCGCCACAAGCCTCCGTGTGGCAAAACTTGATAACACTCTGTTGTTCGGAGTCGGGCACACAACGTCGGACAAGTTGGTCGGCACAATACTTGAACAGGTACGGATCATCAAAAGAAAACCGTTTCACCTCCGCCAAAAACCGCCGGCGGTTGTGCACATTCCAATGAGCAGGCATTAGACCAGTGACCAAATAATTCACAATATCTGCATACCATGGAGCCGTGGAAATCCCAAACAACTGCTCGTCGGGAAAGGAATCTTGAATCGGAATATGAGAAGTGTGGTCTTCGAACTCTAAGCGAGATAAATGGTCAGCCACCACATTCTCCACACCCTTCTTATCCTTTATCGTAAGGTCGAACTCTTGCAAGAGTAGAATCCACCGAATCAACCGCGCTTTGGCATCTTGCTTAGTGAAAAGATATTTCAACGCGGAATGGTCGGTGTAGACGGTGATTGGAGCTCCCACTAGATAAGACCGGAACTTGTCAAGTGCAAAAACAATCGCCAACAACTCCTTCTCGGTGGTTGAATAATTCATTTGGGCTTCATTCAATGTCTTGCTAGCATAGTAGATCACATACGGCTCTTTTCCCTTCCTTTGTCCCAACACAGCCCCGACGGCATAATCGCTGGCATCACACATAAGTTCGAACGGTAATTCCCAATCCGGAGACCGCACAATAGGTGGTGAGGTGAGATTTGACTTCAACTTAGTAAAAGCGGTTTCACAAGCCGGTGTCCACTCAAATGGGACATCTTTTGCCAGCAAATGACACAATGGCCGAGCAGTGGCACTAAAATCCTTTATGAACCGCTGATAAAATCCCGCATGACCCAAGAAAGAACGGATATCCTTCAAACATTTTGGAGTCGGGAGATTGTCAATCAAGTCAATCTTGGCCCTGTCCACCTCAATGCCACGGGCGGAAATGATATGGCCAAGCACAATGCCTTCAGTGACCATAAAGTGACACTTTTCCCAATTTAACACCAAATTCTTCTCCTCACAGCGGGCTAACACAAGCCCCAAGTTGGCAAGACATTGATCGAAAGAGTTGCCAAAAACGGAAAAGTCATCCATGAAGACCTCCATAATCTTTTCAACCATGTCGCTAAAAAGACCCATGATGCACCTTGAGAAAGTACCGGGGGCGTTGCAAAGCCCGAACGGCATCCGACGATAAGCAAAGGTTCCAAAAGGGCATGTAAACGTAGTCTTGTCTTGATCCTCCAAAGCGACTTCAATTTGGTTGTACCCCGAGTACCCATCGAGGAAGCAATAGAACTTATGGCCGGCCACCCTTTCTAAAATTTGATCAATAAAGGGGAGAGGGAAATGGTCTTTTCTCGTACTCGCATTCAATTTCCGATAATCGATACACACTCGCCAACCGGTTTGGACACGCGTTGGGATAAGTTCATCCTTCTCGTTTCTAACAACTGTAACCCCGGACTTCTTTGGCACCACCTGTATCGGACTAACCCACTTGGAATCTGCAATTGGATAGATTATGCCAACATCTAACAACTTGATAACCTCAGCCCGGACAACAT
This sequence comes from Rhododendron henanense subsp. lingbaoense, assembly GCA_020567845.1. Taxonomy (NCBI): domain Eukaryota; kingdom Viridiplantae; phylum Streptophyta; class Magnoliopsida; order Ericales; family Ericaceae; genus Rhododendron; species Rhododendron henanense. The sequence continues at coordinate 6,016,297 of CM036312.1, forward strand.
CCTTCATGATCGGATTCAAACGCCGTTGAGGTTGGCAAGATGGCTTGACATCGTCTTCCAGGTAAATGTGGTGAGAGCAAAGGGATGCATCAATACCTTTGATATCGGCTATGGACCACCCAATAGCCTTTGAATGGTTCCGGAGCAATTCAAGTAATTCCAACTCTTGGGATTCACTTAGGGCGGAAGAGATCACCACCGGGTATGTTTGGCAATCGCCAAGATAGGCATACTTAAGTGTGTCCGGAAGTGGCTTCAACTCAAGAATTGGAGGCTCCACACAAGAAGGAACGGCTTGCTTCTTGTGTGGAGGTAGTTCCTCAATTTTAGGAACCCACGGGCTAATACCACACGCATCCTCTTCATCCAACAAAGAAACCAAGTATGCAACCTCGGGCGCGTCAAGAAAATCGGCCTCGGCGGAAGTAAGTGCTAATTCCAATTGGTCTTTGCAAATAAACTCGTCGACATGGTCTTGGACAAGCGAATCGATCATGCTAACCCCGCACACATCTTCATCGTCCCCCATTTGACACCCGATATGGAACATGTTGACTTGCATCTTCATGTTGCCAAAACTCATATTAAGACGACCATCCCGGCAATGAATCACAGCATCAGATGTTGCTAAGAAAGGCCGACCGAGAATAATTGGGACAGAAGCCTGTGCTGCCGGTACCGGACATGTGTCAAGAACCACAAAATCCACCGGGTATACGAATTGATCAACTTGAACTAGGACATCTTCCACAATTCCCTTAGGTACCCGGATACTCCGATCCGCCAATTGCAGAGTCACTCGAGTTGGCTTCATCTCGCCCAACCCAAGTTGCTCATAAACGGAGTATGGCAAGAGGTTCACGCTTGCGCCCAAATCAAGAAGGGCTTTTTCAACAACCTTACCCCCAATTGTGATGGATATCGTAGGACACCCCGGATCATTGTACTTGGGCGGAAGAGTCGATTGGAAAAGCGAGCTCACTTGCTCGGTCAAGAATACCTTCTTCTGCACTTGAAGCTTACGTTTATGAGTACACAAATCTTTTAGAAATTTGGCATATGACGGAATCTGCTTGATGGCATCGAGCAAAGGGAGATTCACGGTCACTTGCTTAAGCACATCGTAGATGTCGGCACTCAAATTTGGCTTGGCCGGCGTCTTTAATCGGTTGGGATATGGAGCGGGAACAGTAAAGGCCTGCGGAACATCACTCTCCTTGGTTTTTCCTTTTGCCTCCTCCGTGGACGCTTGCTTGGGAGATTCCCCATTTGACATAGTAGGCTTAGACGGTACCGGAGTAGGTAGCAAGATTGGCGTCACCGGCGGCTCCACTTGGGCGTTGTCCACTGCCCTTCCACTTCTCAACGAAATAATGGCTTTGGCTTGCTCAGGGAAAGACACCGAAGAGCTACCAATTACATGCTGACCTTGAGGATTAGCCAATGGTTGAGTGGGGAGCTTTCCTCGTTCTTGTTGCAACACACCAATAGCCGTCGTCAACTTCCCCATTTGAGTCCTCATGTCATTTAGGGCTTGAGTAGTTTGGTCATTGGTGGTTATCTGCATCTGACAGAAAGTATTCATTGTATCCTCCAAAGTTCGACGCAGAGGTGCTTGTTGGGGTTGAAACTGATTTTGGCCTTGGAATTGGCCCGATGGTATGAATCCTGGTGGTCCTTGTATAGCAGGAAATCGTGGCGGGCCTTGAAGCTGAGGTTGGCGCCATGGCTGAGATTGAAACTGTGGCGGGCCTTGAGAAGATCCGGCTTCATTTTGTTGGTTCCAACGTGAGCCCGATGGTTGCTTCCACCCCGAATTAAATGGTTGCGAACTAGGCTCAAAACGTTGATTCAAAGCATTCACCTCCTCCGGAGCATAAGCACTCAACACGTTCTTAAGAGCAGGAATATTCGGGCAGTTATCCGTTGTATGTCCCGTAGTTTCACAAATCATACAAATATCCTCCACACGGTTGATGGGCTTGGTTTCCTTCTCTCCTTTCAATTCCAAACGTTCCAACTTTTTAGCCAATTGTTCCATTTTTGTTTCGATAGCTTGGTGCTCGCTAATAGAGAACTTTCCGGAACCACCCGGGCCTTGATTAGCCATTGCCCTTTCACCGGCATCCTCGTAACTCCAAGTTAAAGACTTCTTGGACACCTCATCCACATACTCCCAACCGTCCTCCGGAGACTTGTTCATAAAACCCCCGGTACACATGGTATCAAGCAATTGCTTGCTTTGTTGCGAGCATCCCATATGGAAGTAGTGGATTAATTGATACAACGCAAAATTGTGATGAGGCACCGCCGAGAGTAGGTCCTTATACCACTCCCAATATTGATGGAATGCTTCTCCTTCCCGTTGCTTAAAACCCTGAATTTGATCCATCAAGAGTTTTGTACGGCTCGCCGGAAAGAACTTCTTGTGGAAAATATCTTGGACCTCCTCCCATGTGGTCAATGATTGAGGCTTCAACGAGTGAAACCAAGTCTTTGCCTTATCCTTTAAAGTGAACGGGAAGAGTCTCAGGCGTGCTTGGTTTAGGTGAGCATCCACAGTAACAAAGGATTGGAGAGTTTCCTCGAATTCCCGGATATGTTGATACGGATCCTCTCGCTCCAAACCATGGAAAAACGGAATGCACCGGTGATAGTCTGACTTGAATACAAACGTGTTTGCGGCAGAGGTGGGTCTTGGGAAAACTATCGGAGACCGTTGAGTAACCCTCTCCGGATTCAAATAGTCCTTAAGAGTCCGAACCGGAGGAGCTTCCTCATCTGCCATTGCCTTTCTTGTCGGAGAATACGGCCGAGAATAACTACTTGGTGGAGAATATGCCCGTAGAGTGCTAATTCTTGTGCGAGGCGGAGAGCTAGACCGATGGAGACGGTTTGAGCGAGGACTACGATAAACTCGAGGCCCCCGATAAACCACAAGCATGAACTTTTGTCTTACGCAATTCAAGAACCAAGTAACCGCTCTGCACTTAAGAAAGACAGACTGGAGGGGCTAAACCGCCACCTCGCTCTCAACAAACAGTTAAGAGGGGCTATGCCGCCACCTCAATATTGATGAACGCAAGTAAAAGGAAAAGAAAAGACAAAAGATACTCAGACTAGCTTCGTTAAACCTCAAGTCGAAATGGTGGCTCAGTTAGAGGTATCCGCTAAGCTGAGTTTATTATGCACAAAGATAGAAATGGAACGAAATACTTACAGTGGTTTGACAAACCTCCAAATAAGCTTAATAAGAATTCCCCGGCAACGGCGCCAAAAATGCTTACGCCGTAACCTCACCTTCTGGACAAGGTTGATAGAAACCCGAAGCGTAGGGCTAGATTGTCGTCAGCATAATAAACCGGCAAGACCGGGATCGTTCCCACAGAGAATCGGATGAAGCTTAATCGGATTGTAGGTGTTTAAACGATGGTTTACGGCCTTCAAGGCGGCCAACTAGGATTGCTTTGAAAAGTGGAAAATATGAAAGTTGAAAACTAGAAACGGGTTTGATAAACTAGAAGAGGCAAGTCTCGAGATCTTCTTACCCTTGACAAAGGCTATTACCGGTTCTCGAATATAACTCAGGCGAGAGTCACGACCGCGTGCTCACGCCCGGAAGATTTTACTTTATTGACTAAGTTAACAAAAGAAGTGATTTCTCGGAGGCGAACCAACTTGGTTTTAATATCTGTCGAACACTTAGGAGGCCACTAGGCCTCGGTAAGTCACTTGCCGAGACCGCTCGACTAAGATTCTTACCAAGGGATTAACACTCCCAATTTAGACCAAAAGTGCAAGTTAAGCCCTGTTTCGGAAATCATGCTTTAAAGCCCGGAGATTTCGAGAACCCAATAACAACCTAAGTTCCCGGGAAAGATTATCCCGAGACTTAGCCAAACGACTACTCAACCATAGCTAAAACATAGACTAAGGCAAGAAAATAAGACATAACTTTAAACCGACAAAAGCGAAAATAGACTTGAGATTAATAAAGATCTTGTTTGTAGCTACAACATTAATAAACGACAAAATGATAAACGACAATTACTTACTTGAGAACTTGAGGAAAAATAGACTAGAAAAGCTCTAAAGGCATTAATGGAGTTCTAGAGAGGGAAACTTAAAAGCTAATAATGAACTAAGTACCAAAAAGAAGAAGAAGAAGTCCCTATTTATACAAAAGGGACAAATATCTCTCCAAAATATCCCAAAAGGTGGTATTTCCAGAAATGGAAGGCTCAAAAAGCAACAAATATCTGCTCGGAAGCTTCCCGTATTGATACGGGTCTAGGGAAAGTATCGATACGGCGCTGCTATCTCCAAAAGTCAAATTCCCACGTAACGTATCCGTATCGATACAGATTTGGGCTGTATCGATACGAAACAAGCTGTATCCCCACTAAACAAATGGTATCGATACGGCTCAAATCTGTATCGATACGCGCGTGCTAACTCCAGAAGCTCAGGCCAGCCTCCAATGCTTGACACCCGACGGCTTCTTGGCTTGCCCGATACGCCTTACTCTTCCAATCTTGATCACTTGGGCACAAGTTCCACCGGGCAGAATTGAATGAAATCCCTTGAGGTTTGAACTTACAATCAAAACACGCCTTTTAAGGGCGTTTAGCCTGAAACACTCAACAAACTACCTCAAGAGCAAAATGGCACAAAAAATGACGATAAAGCATACAAACGCCACAAATAAGGAACCCTTTAGCACCACAATCTAACGATCTTAGGTGCTAATCAATGGTGACACGGTCTACGACAGTCGCGTAGGAGAAACTCAGAAAAGTCACAGACACCAACGATAGATGAATAGTGAATGTGTCATTACAAATTTCTTATTGTTTATGCATGTGTTGTTTTACATGAGATAGTATGCTACTTCTATGTCCTGTTGCTTTAAATTATGGGTTAACAAGTAGGGGGCATGTCCTAATTGAGAATCGTTACCTATATGATCTATTGTTGTAAGTTATGGGTTAGCGGGTATGGGATTATCCTGCTGAGCTTTTGTAGCTCACGGTGTTACCTTTGGTAACCCTGACATATTATATCGGTGGCGACACTGGTATAATGTGTCAGACCTGATAGATGAACAGGGAGAGCTGTATACTTTGGAGGCTTTTGGAGCCGAAGAGCTGGCTAAGATGGAGGAGCAAGCGGAGCTGTAAATAGGAACCCTAGATTTTCCTTCCCTTTATGTAACAAAAGCACTCTGATGGGATTTATGATGTAATGACGAGCCAGACTCCATTTGGTTATATCAATAAAGTCTTATTTAACGTACCCGGAAATTGGGGGCGTTACAAAGAGAGTTGTAAAACATGGGAAGAAAATGCCTATTAGGTGTTTGACAGAATGCCCTACTAGGTGACCGACAGAAAATGCTTATTTTGCTAGCACTTGAATGTGTTGTATTTTACTGTGGTGTATATATTTTGTGTGTCTGCCATCTCTCTTTTATTTTCAGGTTTGGCATAGTACACACTCTTTGCGCGGGTCTTTATTCTTTTCCAGTATGCATTTTTAAACAATGACTAAATCTGGTGCAATTGAATGCAAAACACCATCATTGATATTGCAAATTGAAGCCAAATACATAAGTATTTAACAAAGGGAAATGATTTTGCTACTCCCTTTTTTGTTAACGCCACTCCCCTGCAAGTGTATTTTTACACCAAAAGAGAATGGCGTTAACAAAAAAGGGAATGGCAAAATCAGCAGCCTTAACAAAATTTGGTAATTGAAGATGCATGGAATGAGCACACAAAATTTTAAAACATGAAAGGCAGAAGACGGAGGAATACAAAAAAAAGACATCTGCAAGTGAAACCTGATTTAGGTTATTTTCACTTGAAGCCAAAGGGATGATTTGGTTATTATCATTGCCATCTATTTTGACAGCAAACAATTGCATTTATTCCCAGATTTTATTTCGAGAAGGAAGTGTAAAAAAAGATATCATAAGAGGGCAGGTAGTTTTCAAGTGGGGAAATTGAACGACGGTTTTAGTTTTGTGATATTTCTGTGTATGCCCTTAGGATTTAATGAAGATTCAAACTTTTAATTGGGAAAAACTTTTCTTAAGGTGGTCAAATTTGAAAAGAAAAAAGAATGACAGGGCTTCATAAAAAGGAATACACCAAACTGGTTGTCTTTATTTTTTTCTTTTGGGCTTTTCGAATGACTGGTCAATCCTTTTAATTAATGGATGATGATGTATAAAATCCCCAATCCAGTGGTCATCTTACATATGATTTGAGTCCCAAATCTCAATTGACGTACTCTTAAAAGAAAAAATCCCAAGTGACCAAAGCAATTGACAAACCTCAACCGTCACAATAACCTAGCCTAATGATATTAACTTATGAATGGGGAATGACTTATGACTTCGTAACTACAATAAAGTTGTATTATAGATTTCACTACTGATAATTGGTTGTTAATTAGGTGTTTAGATTTTATGAAACTTTAATTGAGAGTTGCCGGGTTTGATTTTATTTCATCTCCAAACCAAGGGTTTTCTTATCCCATGAACGATGATTTCTACTTTGTTATTTTTTTTTTTATCATCACTACTATGTTGATTGGGTGTTTATCTAGATTTTTTGAAACTTTAATTTGGAATTGATTTTCGCTGAGTTGGAATCGTTGGACAGGAGTTGAGATATTGCATAATTGATTTGCGTGTGCTAATTATTCGAGCCGTGCCTGCTAGATAAAATGGTTTCTGCTTTGTCGATTTTTAAAAAAAGATTCATGTTTGATTTAAGGGAGATGCTTAATTTTTGATTTTTTAGTGTTTGTAGGTAGTTTTTAATGTACAAGTGGCAAGATTACTAAAATACAATAGACATTTATAGTTTTCCTTACCTGTGTGTTTTCCGGTGAGTTAATGAACAACGATGCTATGTATTTTATTTTCTATGCATTTATTCCCGAATTTTATTTCGAGAAGGAAGTGTTCAAAGATAAAAGGGCAAGTAGTTTTCAAGTGGGGAAAATTGAACGACGGTTTTAGTTTTGTGATATTTCTGTGTATGCGCTTAGGATTTAATGAAGATTCAAACTTTTAATTGAGAAAAACTTTTCTTAAGGTGGTCAAATTTGAAAAGAAAAAAGAATGACAGGGCTTCATATATAAAAAGGAATACACCAAACTGGCTGTCTTTATTTTTTTCTTTTGGGCTTTTCGAAGGACTGGTCAATCATTTTAATTAATGGATGATGATGTATAAAATCTCCAATCCAGTGGTCATTTTACATATGATTTGAGTCCCAAATATCAATTGACGTACTCTTAAAAGAAAAAATCCCAAGTGACCAAAGCAATTGATAAACCTCAACCGTCACAATAACCTAGCCTAATGATATTAACTTATGAATGGGGAATGACTTATGACTTCGTAACTACAAGAAAGTTGTATTATAGATTTCACTACTGATAATTGGTTGTTAATTAGGTGTTTAGATTTTATGAAACTTTAATTGAGAGTTGCCGGGTTTGATTTTATTTCATCTCCAAACCAAGGGTTTTCTTATCCCATGAACGATGATTTCTACTTTGTTATATTTTTTTTTTATCATCACTACTATGTTGATTGGGTGTTTATCTAGATTTTCTGAAACTTTAATTTGGAATTGGTTTTCGCAGAGTTGAAATCGTTGGACAGGAGTTGAGATATTGCATAATTGATTTGCGTGTGCTAATTACTCGAGCCGTGCCTGCTAGATGAAATGGTTTCTGCTTTGTTGATTTTTTAAAAAAGATTCATGTTTGATTTAAGGGAGATGCTTAATTTTTGGTTTTTTAGTGTTTGTAGGTAGTTTTTAATGTACAAGTGGCAAGATTACTAAAATACAATAGACATTTATAGTTTTCCTTACCTGTGTGTTTTCCGTTGAGTTAATGAACAATGATGCTATGTATTTTACTTTCTAATATGTGGTCGAGTTGTCTTTTTTCTCCTTATCTTTGGTTGTTGGGCGACTGCTTAATTGATTAATTGATTATTTGGTGGTATTTTTTATTTGTTTCATGAAGGATTATTTTTATCTTAATTAAATAGTATCAAGATCAGTTTCCCCACGGGGCTACAAGGGAATATTTGGCCTTAGTCTGGTAGGAAAAATCGGTCTTAGTTTATTTTTTCGAAGAAGTCGGGTTCATTAATGGTAGAGGTGGTTAATAATAGAGAATGGTAGTCATTTAGGTTGCGCTCAGAATCTGTTGCTCCGTGCCTTCAGGCACGGGCAATTTCTAGTGTTTAGTACATGATCGAGTGAACTCACCAATAGCCTGTCCAATATCCAGGATGGGTCGAGGATGACTCGGTGAGGAAGGTATTGGGGGAGGGTCAATGGTCATGTACTGAGGAGGACATAGTATGAGGTCCCTTGTGATTGTTGCTTCGACCTGGTGGTCGATTATCGTTTATTGATTCCACTTATATATGAGCTTTGTTATTCTGTTGTATCGTATACTTCCCGAATAATTTCTTTTTCAGGTGTGGAGCCGGATTAGTGGAAATTGAATCGGAGCATATAAGGATTAATTTGAAGAGGTCTTGGAAGGGTTGATAATTTTGGAGTATCTAGAAGATTATTTAGTTGGCGGCTTAAATATATTTTGGTGATGTAATTTTATTTATGGAGAGAATAGGGGTCTAAAAGTATTTGAAATACAATGTATTTAAAGTTTATTTTTAGAAAATAACGAAACGTTTCACGAGTCAAGCTGGAGCTCAAATTTTTGGCTCGAGCTTGACAAATTTCGGGTCGGGTCGTTTACCGCCCTAGTTGGATCGACCTTTGACCTTTCCAAGAACGGATAAGACAGACATAAAAGTGGTCGCGGGCGTACTTAGGTCACCCATGAGTCATGAGATCATGTGAGCTTAAAGCCTTGAGCCCTGCTATTCGCAAGGAAGATTTGCAGGGAATCACGCAAGGAAAAACGCATTCGGGCCTATTCTGGATCCCACAAAAATCTAGAAAAATATCCATAAATTTTTGAATATTATTTTATGGAGCCCTATAAAAAATCAGCTCCAACAGACATAAGTAAGTATTACTTTTGGATTCATAGGGACGAACTGAGCAGTTTCACCCTACGAATCCAAAAATAATACTTACCGATGTCCGTTGGAGCTGATTTTTTACAGGACCCCATAAAATAATATTCAAAAATTTATGGATATTTTTCTAGATTTTTGTAGAACCCGGAATAGGCCCAAACGCATTTTTCCTTGCGTGGTTCCCTGCAAATCTTCCTTGCGATTAGAATTTCCGTAAAGGCTTGGACGTGGTCCGTTTAATTAATTATTTTTGGGAGGTAGGTGGAAGGGAAGCACTGGCAGCAACCAGCAACCCATGAGTCTCAATCCTTGGTAGTAGGTGAACCTTAGAAACTGGTCTCACGTAGACGTCTTTCACCTCACCTCACGCGCCCTCCATCTCTTCTTTTTCAACTCATTTTTACACACCATTGATAAAGAAAGAGGGTAAACTTCACTGAGACCCCTGGTGTTCTATCTGAATCACACTGTCGCCCCCTCTACTCTCTAAAATCACACTGCACTCACTCACTTTATAATTTTAGGCAACACTCTGGTCCATCTGTTAGTAATCCGTTAATTGACCAGATGGAAAAACATGACATCGGCAGAAATGGATCTTTTACTACCGCCTTTGCTCTTATTTTATTAAAAAAAAATCCTACAATCACTTAGATTGTAATTCTCAAACAACAATTATAATTCTAAAAACAAGTCGTTACAATGAAATCCACTATCTAACGCACAGTGCCCAGGTCTGCTTCATTCCCATCTCAACTTCATTTGTACCCCTCAGTGCCCCCACCATTGTCAGTTTGTAACCTATTCTATCACCGCCATCAAACCCCCTAAAAGTTTTATAGAAATCGGTTCGGTCCAATTGGTTCTTCTTTACCTAAAAATCAAAACCGAACCGGCATGTACTTTTTCTACAAAATTAAAACTGAACCAAACTAAGGTATCATTAAAACCGACCGAATTTGTCAAAAAATGATCTGGCTCAGTCGGTCGGTTCGGTTATTCGGTTAAAATTTTCATCCCTACATTGTAAGGGTTGGTAATTCGAGTGTAACTTACATATTGACCCATATAGATATGTGTTTGATTTTTGTAGATGTGGGTTTTATTCTAAGGGAATTTCAATAACTTTGATAGTAGGTGTTTTAACAGAGTTTAACGGCATTTCTGGCAGGGGTGACAATGTGATTTTAGAGAGTAAATGGGGCAACAATGTGATTCGGATTGAATTTCGGGGGTGTCAGTGAAATTTTCCTTAAATAATCTTATGGCTACTAATAATGTCAATCTTCGTCATTTGGTTAGCCGATAAAATTCGCCACGTAAGCTTGCAACTATGGTATATATTTTATCTGGATTTGACGATTTGTCATCTTAGAATAAACCAACTTGAATTGAGTAGTCCAAATCTTATAGGTCCCCATGACTCAATAATTATGTTATATCGGCCCTTAAAGGGGCAGTTGAGCCAATGATTATTTAACTTCAATTAAAACCTCAATGAATTTGTTTTAATGTTAGTAGTAATATTCTACATTTGTTTGATTAACAAGTCGGGCTGATCTTTACACGAAGTATGAACCTAGTGAAACACAACTTTGTATTTATAAAATCCCAAGGAGTTGGCCCGGTGGTGAACTTAAAGTTTTTCTCCCTTTTAAATCTCAAATTCGAAATCTTTTATGCTATCAACTTTCGTGGGATCAAACCAAACATATAGTGCTTTGTTTTGCTTTTAATCAGGCCCCCACTAGTACACAGTGAGATTAGGGTGGTGTTCCACTTTTTTAAAAAAGGAATGTAATTTCAAGATCAAAAATTATGTATTTATGCAAATAATTTTCTACAATACGGATCTTGTTTGATAGATCTCATTGAGATATTTTAAACAGTGCAAAAAAATTAAAAAATTATTTTTCATTTTCATTATATTTAAGCTTGAAATTACCTTCTTTTGAAAAAGAAGGTTTAAAAAGAAAGTGGAACGGCACCTAGGTTTTTCAGAATTAATCGACATGCACGTAAGCATCTAGATATCTTATGAGTTTAATTTGAAAAATAACTTTGTAAGGTTGTACCAATAAACCGTATATAAACTTATCAAGTTGGTAGTGGGGTACTCAATGGGGATTTTTTAATTTAAGATAAGAAACTTGAATTTAATTTGGTTATTCAATGTTACATGCATTGCACTGATGTCAAAAAAAATAAAATAATAATTCACGAGACGAATATAAAATAAACACAAATAGTAGCTTAGTACAACATGCAAAGCCCAATGCAAAATAAAATAGGTGGTGACGGTGGTAGATAGCACGAGGGAGAGGCAAATTTGATTTCGAAAACAATTTTATATTTTGATGTCGTCAAGTCTAGGGCCCTGTTACCGAAAGAAAAATAAGTATTTATTTTTTAAGAAGACAATTTCAAGCTTAAAAATTATATGCTTATACAAATAATTTTTCTATCAATTGGATATTGTTTGATATATTTCATTGAGATCTTTTATATAGTGCAAAAAAAAAAAATTAAAAAAATATTTTTCATTTACATTATTTTTAAGTTTGAAAATGTGAAATAAGTACTTATTTTTTAAGAAGGTGTTCTGGAACGGAACCTAAGGGACGTTAACCCTAAAAGGTTGGTCTAGTAGTCAAAGACTTAAGACTTAAAAGTTTGCTCCCTCATAAGATTTCATATTCAAAAAATTTCATGTGCTATCAACTTATTTGACTTTGGGTTGGTGTTGTGTAGTGAAATGCATAACACTGTGCTGCGCACCTCCGAGCCACGATCCGACTGCTCAAATCTCATCTCGGCAACCAACGTTCGAGAGCCGCTTATTGCCGAGATGAGATCCGAGCCGTCGGATGCACGATCCGACGGCTTGGAGGTACGCAGCACGGTGCTACCACTGTACAACACCATCTCCCATTCGAACTTATTTGGGGTCAGTTCATACGGAGCTTTGTTTCACCTTTAATTGGGTTCGCGTATAAGTTGGCCCAGATACCCGAGTTATAAAAAAATAAATGTAAAAGTATTACGGAAGTTTCGAAGGCAAAAAATTGGGTATGGTCTCATTAGTCTTACCTTGTACTGCGACTTTTGTACCAGTTGGTAAAGGATAATTCTCTCCCAATTGCAATGGTTCTCCATGCTCTCTGGCCGAACTTTTGATTTTGAGAGAGAGAGAGAGAGCAATCCATCTTTGATCTTTGTTTACATTCCATTTATAAGGGTTATTTGCAAGGACACCCCTTCAACTATCACGTTTTGTCAACATAACCCCCTCATGTTTAAAACTCATTAACCTCACCTCCTCATCTATCAAAACTCATCAACTTCACCCCTTCCGTCCAATTCTGTTAAAAAATGTTAGCAAAAACTATTTACTTGGACAGAATAAACATTTTGAAGCCTAAAATGCCCTTCCTTTCCTCAACCCTACTGTTTGCTCTCTCTCTCTCTCTCTCTCTCTCCAACCTACTCCCTCAACCCCAGAAAAATCAAAACTCCCTCAATCTCAAAAAAATCAAAACCCAGCCAAAAAGAAAGTGACCCAGCCACAATCCCCACGATTTCGCCTCTTCAATTCCATGAGCGAAACCCCTCAAAACCGTTGACCAACAACCTCGTCGAAACCCCCGCTGCTACAGTACCACGCCACAACCAACAAGGTACTGTAGCCTCTCCTTCTCTCTCTCTCTCTCTCCGCCTTCAAAGATACCAGATTTGAGCCCGCAAACCACTGTGGCGCGTTGTCATCTCCCTCGCTGTTGTTGGCTCCGGCGAAGGTAAGCACAGTTGCCTTCCTCTCTCTCTCTCTGATCTGGTCGCCGTCGCCGTCAATCGGCCATTGTCGGGATTGTAGTTTGGTTCTTCCTTCGATGAGTTTGGATGGGGAATCTTTAATTTGTAAGTTGTTTGGATCTGTTTGGCCGTTTGCGGTGGAAGATTTTGTGTGATGGTGGTGAAAAGAAGGGGATGCTTGGATCTGTAGTTTGATTGGCCGTCATTTGGCCGTTGACGATACAATTTTTTCATCGGTAATTTGTAATTTGTCTGGTGCTTTTTTTTTTTTTTAATGTTTATGGAGAGGTTAAATGTTTGGGAGACTTGCAAGAATGCTGGATGATGACAAACTTAACAAGTAAATTTGTTTTGGCCCAATAAAGAATCAGAACAATGGACGGATTAGAAAACAGGGGATGCTTCTGCGTTTCTACAATTTTTGCCCCAATGTCGATTTGAACGAGCTTCGGTGGAGGTGGTCGACGGAGGTGGGAGGGGGTCGTCGGTTGTGATGCGGTAGTGATGGGTCTGTCCTCGTCCTCGTCCTCCTCTCTCTCTCTCTCTCCGAACTCGAACTAGAAGGAAGGAGTTTTTGCTCTCTCTTTTTTTTTTGTGCCGGGTGAAAAGATGGGGCCCACTGACTTGGACTATGTTGTAATGGTGGTGTTAAATTATGTTGTCAACTTAGCATTTCTGAAAGGGTAATTTAGTCTTTTCGTGTGTTTCCGTCCGAGTTTTTAATGGAAATGAGGGAAGGGGTGAAGTTGATGAGTTTTGATAGATGAGGGGGTGAGGTTGATGAGTTTTAAACATGAGGGGGTTATGTTGACAAAATGTGATAGTTGAAGGGGTGTCCTTGCAAATAACCCCATTTATAAAGATAAAAAAGAAATAGATTTAAAAAGGACAAAAATTATTGCTTTTTATGGCTGTAATTTTGGTCAATGAGGTGGGTAAGTTTTTTTTTGTCAAAGCCGTTGAATCTAAGAACAGAAAAAGGAAAAAGTGAAAAGATTATGCAGAAATCATTTTTCGTAGTCTCACATTTAAGAACTCCCAAACTTAAATACTGGATGGATACTCTGAAACTAAATTAACGTTGTAGGATTAAACTAATTAATACTTAGATCTTCTCCGATGGGCCAAGGCTCCTTCCGGTTTGTGGAGATGTGGTACGGCGACGTAGTGGTAGCAGTTGGTTGCAGTTTTGGGCGCAGTGGTGTGGTGGGAGTTGCTGTTTGGCTGCTGGTGGCTTCGGCGGCTGGTTTGGACAGGGGTGGTGGTTTGTTGGCTGTTTGGATAGGATAGGGTTTTCTTTTTGGTTCTGGGCCGTTGTTTCTTTAGGTGTCTGGGCTTGTCCCAATAGGTATGAGCTTGTCCCAATAGGTGTGTCAGTCTAGGATTGGGTTTCGGGTCTTTGACACAGGATTGTTCTTAAATTTAGGAATTTTGTTATTAGATTTAGGAAAATGATGCTGTCAACCCTTGTCCTTTAGTCTTTGTAACAGATTATAAAATTTCTTTTGCCGTTAAAAAAAAAAAAAAAAAACTAGCTAGACCTCCAATTGGGACCCTAACGCATGGAGTGACCTCGATCACTTCCTTGGTCTTTTCATGGGCCAAATTTGAGGATCAATCGTCCATGACAAAGACAAGGACTCATTATGGTGCTTCTAGCTCCCTCTACATCCTTCTTTCTCCATGTTATTGCCGTTTTTGTTTGTGTTCCTTGATTTCTGATCATGTAATTGATGATTTTCCACTTTGATGGGTTATTATACTATCAATATACCTGTAAATAACGGTTGTAGAAGGAGTTGTAAGAATTACTTTTTGTAGCCGGTTGATGAGCATCGTGTAGAGCCCAGATGTATACAGTTTCGCTCGTAGTTTTTTCGCACTATTTTTGAGACTCCACTCTGTCGATACAGAATTCCGTGGAGACACGAAAGAATACTACTGTCATTCTTGTTGTCTCCTCTTCCGCGTGCCATTGCTTTAAATTAGAGGTGGCAAATGAGCGGGTTTGGACAGGTTGAAACGGGTCACAGGTCAAATATGGGCAGGTCAAATAATAAACTGGTTGGAACGGGCCGGGTCGAATATGGGTCAAGTCAAACCCAAACCAGCCCGACCCGACCCGTTTTACTCCTCTTTTCTTCTTCTTTTTGGGACGGGTTAGAAAAATATGAATTGAGATTGCCACCTCTGCTTTAAATCACGGACATTTGCTCTTCCAGTACCGTACTTTTGAATTGTGATCTCATCTGTTGAATGTTGATACCCCAAAAAAAACCCCGCTTATGTTAATGGAATTTATCCCACATTCAAAACGAGAAAAATTCAACATCTTTCTCCGACTTTTCTACCCCATGCGACGGATGAAAAATTCACATCTTTCTCCGACTTATTCACATCTTTCTCCGACTTTTCTACCCCATGCGACGGATTGTATAGAAGGAAGACAAAAGATCAGAAGCTGCTAAAGGACCCTTACCAATTTATGACTCCAAATGTCAAAAGAAATCATTATTAATTTTAGTAGGCGCCTCGCAATCCTTTGTTCAAAAATATTAGGGAAAATGACGGTTAAGGACGTGTTTTGATAATTAATACCCGCTAAGAACATGCTGAGAACATTTGTTAATACTGAAAATGTCAGGTATTAATTAGGGAAATGATTTTGCCACTCCCTTTTTTGTTAACGCCACTCCCCTGCAAGTGTATTTTTGGTGCAAAAATACACTTATCAACAACCCTTAATTATCAAAACATATCTTTAACCGTCATTTTCCAAAATATTAGCTACATCATGCTTCAGAATCTGTGCATTTTGAAATTCTCAAAAACAATGTGGGGCTAGAAAATAGGAATTTTTAAAATAAAGTTTGGATCGAATTGTTAACTGATCTAATCCGGTATAATCCCATCCGATCCTATTAGTATTAGAATTATCGAATTAACGTTGTCGAAGTTATAACGAATTCTGAATTCTTTTGGTTGAATCCGGATTGGATCTGGTCCGTTGACCGGCCACCATTTTTCGTGCGCCGCCTGTATTTCAGATGGCAAATCCGTGTGCTGTTCCGAGGTTTCCAATATAATGCGCAAATCCTGGTGGGACGGAGGATGAACTTGCATTCTTATGACGTGGCAGCAGCGTATTGGCCAGACGGAAGTAGTTGCCCCGTTCACTCCGAACACCGAATAACAACCCACGGAAGTTTGAAAGAGTATCTCATGCTTACTCACCAACCCGCTTACCTACTCCCATCCACCAAAATCTTTCTCCTACCCCTCCAACTCTCGTCGTCAAACCTAACGCCGTCAAGTACTCCCCACGGCCCACACGCACACGCCCACCCACTTCCCCCCACATGCCCACACGCCACCTAACGGCGTCTCCCCGTTCAACAGAACCACTGCTCTATTGGCCAAAATTTCATTTTTGCTCCCTCAACTATTTAAGTTTTGTTCTATTTGATCATTCATCTATCAATTAAAACGCAGGGAGTCCTTCAACTTTTCACAGTGATATCCTTTTAGTCCGATTGTGCGTTTCCCGTCTATCTATTAGACGAAAGCCACTTTTCTTGTTAAACTGTAAAAAAATTGTTATTCTCAATTGTAAACATCTATTCGAGAACTTATATTTTTCCTAGTAACAACATTCCTTTAGCTGCTTTTTAAAATTAATCAACGATGTTCTTAACTGTATTGTTAGAAGGAAAAGAATAAAATTTTGTCTGACATCATGCATGTCCATATGTATATAGGGTTGATAAATGAGCCGAACAAATTAAGCAACTAGTTGTTCGAGTTTGGTTCGAAAGCTTAACGAGCTTCAAAAAACATTCAAGCTTTTGATTATGTAACAAATTGGTCTTGAACGAGCTTTCCATTAAGAAATGAACACGAGCTCGAGCGTGAGTAGCTTTGTTCGTTTATCAGCCCTATAAATATACGGTGTAACTACACCTCATAGTTGGCGGCAAAATTTTGAATTAAACACCAAAGCCTCAATGTCAACCTGAGCAACAGAATAGTCACCGTCGTTCAGATAGCGAATCCAAATTTTGACTAAGTGGGTATATAGATTTAAAAAGTTTTAGGGACTCAATATATTTATTTGATAAACTAAGGATGAAATAGAAATGAATTGAATAGTTGAGGGAGTAAAAGTGAAATTTAGCCCATCCGTTAAACCACCAGTTCGTCTTCCTACTCTCTCTATAAAATCCCCCCCCTCCATCTCTGCCTAACTCAATCAACACCCACCACCCCTCTATCATACGCCACTCCGCCGTGCTGTGACTAACTTACGCCACTAAATGGACCTCCTCCTACTGGAGAAAGCCCTCCTGGGCCTCTTCATAGCCATAGTCCTCGCCATCACCATTTCCAAATTCCGCGGCAAGCGGTTCAAACTACCGCCCGGACCCATACCCGTGCCCGTATTCGGGAACTGGCTCCAGGTCGGCGACGACCTGAACCACCGCAACCTGACCGACCTAGCCAAGAAGTACGGCGAAATCTTCCTCCTCCGCATGGGCCAGCGCAACCTCGTCGTGGTCTCCTCCCCGGACCTGTCCAAGGAGGTGCTCCACACCCAAGGGGTCGAGTTCGGGTCCCGCACCCGAAACGTCGTGTTTGACATCTTCACGGGCAAGGGCCAGGACATGGTGTTCACCGTCTACGGCGAGCACTGGCGCAAGATGAGGCGGATCATGACCGTCCCGTTCTTCACCAACAAGGTGGTCCAGCAGTACCGGGGCGGGTGGGAGGACGAGGCGCGCCGGGTCGTGGAGGACGTGAGGAAGATGCCGGAGGCGGCCACGACCGGGATCGTGCTGCGGAGGCGGTTGCAGCTGATGATGTACAACAACATGTACCGGATTATGTTCGACCGGAGGTTCGAGAGCGAGGAGGACCCGCTGTTCGTGAAGCTCAAGGCGTTGAACGGGGAGAGGAGCAGGTTGGCCCAGAGCTTCGAGTATAATTACGGGGATTTTATTCCGATTCTGAGGCCGTTCCTGAGAGGGTATTTGAAGATTTGCAAGGAGGTTAAGGAGAGGAGGCTGCAGCTGTTCAAGGATTACTTCGTCGATGAAAGGAAGTGAGTCTTTAATTCTTTTCCATTTATGTGCGAAATTACTTTATAAGCTGGATTATGTGGTACTAACACGGATAATGTCAAGCCGATATACGTTAGTGTAGTGTTAGTATGGTAGTCAACATGAATTCAGGCTGTCCATAGTCCTAATCCCAAACCCACCTCTTGTGGGACTCGAACACCGACCTCCACCGGAAGAGATGAGACAAATCAACTGAGCTAGCTTGGTTTTCTCATCCAGAATTTTTTTGTTTACCGCGGCGATATCTATGCTTAATTTATGGTTAGTGATTTTGCCACACTTTTTTTTTTAACGCCACACCCTGCAAGTGTATTTTTGGTGCAAAAATACACTGGCAGGGTGTGGCGTTAATAAAAAAAGGGTGGGGCAAAATCATTTCCCTTAATTTATATGCAAATTAGACTTTCTTATTTGTTTAGGACCATATACGAATTGCAAATCAAGTCTTGTTTTGTTGTTCAGGTTTTTCTAATTTTTTTAATTTTTTAAAAATAGTGCAAAGACTGAAAAGAGAATAGAGAGAGGGTTTAAGATGGAACAAAAAGGATGGAGAAGAAAGATAAAATATTCCAAAAAGTGGGGAAAATAGTCTCTTTAATGAGAAAGCAAATTAGATAGAGATGTCTTAAATTTTGTGGGGACAAACTATTTAGTAGCCAAAATCTTTTGGTGGCAAAGTTAACACTCCACTAATCTTTTGGTGACACTGTGACAGTGATGACCCACGTGTACGTTTTTTTACTAATGCTATTGCTTTAGCACAAAAAGACATTTTTATCATGCGCATTAAAATATATTAATATCTGTAAAAACTAAAAAAAGTGAGGAAGCCCCTAATTTTGACCTTTGTAACGGTTGTTTGTGTACAGGAAGCTATCAAGCACCAAGAGGATGGACAACAACAGTCTGAAATGTGCCATGGATCATATCCTGGATGCACAGCAGAAGGGAGAGATTAACGAAGACAACGTTCTTTACATTGTCGAGAACATTAACGTTGCTGGTAATTTTCTTGCCTGCCCGTCTCTTTCCGCCATTTTCTATTTATCTGTTCGGAAAATGTGCGTATGCTGTTGGAACGGGATCGACAAATTTGAGTGTTTTGACGCTGTAGCCATACCGAACTATGGCATTAACAAGTTGAATTAAAATGATTTGCTAAAGATGGTCCATCGCCCGGGCCTGGTCGCTGCGACCCCTTCTCCCGAAGTAATGGGGCTATTTTGGATATAGTTTGGTCTGTGTGAGTACTATAGGTTGTCATCTCTGTTACTACTATATGATGCCTATCTAGTCTGAATTGGGATGAATTGAGGCTGAAATACGTAGGAGTATTAAACTTGTTGTCCTCTAAAATAAAATGTATAAAGAACAATGTTATGTAGTTGGAACAAAAACAGGGTAAATATTCACAAATCAAGGGCATGAGGTTTATTTAGCTTTAGCGTTACCTTTTTCAAAAATCCATGGCGGTCATGGGTTTGAGTTGAAAAACAGAATTTTCGTTAGGCTCGGATATTCAATCCTGAAAAATGGGAGCCTCGTGTATTGGGTGGCCGTGGTAGTGGCGACTTATTGTGAGGGTGACACAATGCGTGAAATTTTTCATATGTAGTTGCCCTGTTTTAGAAGCCAGAAACTTAAGCATAAGATAGTGTAGGCGTTACTAATTACTGTAATTCAGATATCTGGATCCTTCCATTGCTGATTAAATATTATTCTTAGGATTAAATATTATGAGGTGCATTTTTCGTATGCAGTCGGTGTAACAACGTAAATAATCGAGGTAAGGTACGTGTACTTTTTAATCTAATTAGGAAAGAAAAGATCCGAGTCACATGTTTGGTGTATCTTATCTTAAGATTCATGTCGTCTATACTTAATGAAAAAATTAATACAGTCCGATAATTGGTCTTTTGCTTTGGTACGAGGGGTTCCTGAATCGCTAAAAAATGCAGATATTTGTATTTCTTTAATTGGATTTGGTAGAAGAGAATGAATCATGTGTTTTGTCGATCTAACATTTATATTTCGTGTACCAGATGAGAAAATCAATATTCAGTTAAAATTGTTTTTTGTGCTTCGATCCAATGTCAGGCGTCGGGCATTCGCTTTGCGAAAAGTGACAATAAGACACACTTTACGTGATAGAAACTGCCTCTTTCGGTCCGTATCAGAAATGGAAAATAACCTAGCCCAAGTCGGAAATAGGAAAGTTAGTCATAGACTTCTACTATCTATCTAGAAACTTGTATTTTTCTCACTCTTTATACGAGTTCTTTGTATTTAGGCCTAGATGGGTGGTGTTGGGACATATGGGGGTAGGTAGACTATAAAAGATGGTTAAATTGGTGGAGCTCCACCATCCAATTGACAATTGTTGGTTGGCAAAACATCACATGTCCGACTAGTAAGATTAGGTGACGCCTAATTTATTCATTGAAAGCACATTGTCAACCAACCCATCTATCTACCCGTTTCAGCAATATTTATTTTGAACCCTGCTAGTGGTACCGACCACCCCATACCGATGGGGTACCTACGGGCCCACTTCGGGTCCCGCACGGATGACCAGAGCCGATTAATAACTTTAAAAAAAAATCCGAGTGGACCCATGAAAAATCAACTCAATCCGATATGTGTGCTCGTTCCACTATATTTTCATTCAAATTTCAGAAATCTGAAATACAGTTTACTATTTTTTAGTTGTGAGTTGTCCTAAGAAGTTTACCAGAGTATTGGATGGAAAGACTTAGCACCCTTATCTACCACACATTTTTGTGGGGTCCAGTACTAAATGTATGGAACCCACGAGAAGGTATGGCGAAAAATGATCCAATGTGATTTCTCATTCTTGGGTATGCTGCTAATTTGGCACTAGCAACATGTTTATTGTTCATGATAGTTATCATTGTTTTTATTTTGACATTGTTTGCGGTTATGCTAATGATCTAAATTACTTCCGATGCTGCAGCAATTGAAACGACTCTATGGTCAATAGAATGGGGCATTGCAGAGCTAGTGAACCACCCTGTAATCCAGAAGAAGCTCCGGCACGAGCTCGACACCGTGTTGGGCCCCGGCGCCCAAATCACGGAGCCTGACATCCCAAGGCTGCCCTATCTCCAGGCCGTAGTCAAAGAGACCCTCCGCCTCCGGATGGCAATTCCACTTCTAGTCCCTCACATGAACCTCCAAGATGCCAAGCTGGGCAGCTACGATATCCCCGCGGAGAGCAAAATCTTGGTTAACGCATGGTGGCTCGCCAATAACCCTGACTCCTGGAAAAAGCCTGAGGAGTTCAGGCCAGAGAGGTTCTTGGAAGAGGAGGCTAAGGTTGAGGCCAACGGGAACGACTTTAGGTATGCAGATAACCTTCTTGCTCTGTAGTACTCCATTTGTCACATTTGGTTTGTTCGATAGCCATGTGTTTAACTTTAACTGAATCAACGAACAGTTTAATTTCATGATTCATTATACAACCTCCGTTCTTTTTAAAAACATTAGGACTCAGTTAAGTATGCGTTCGTTGACGTTTTGTGTCCCTCCATGTTTAGGTACCTTCCGTTTGGTGTTGGAAGGAGAAGTTGCCCTGGAATTATCCTTGCTTTACCGCTTCTCAGCATCACTATCGGGCGTTTGGTCCAGAATTTCGAGCTCTTGCCTCCCCCGGGGCAGTCTAAGCTTGATACTGCAGAGAAGGGGGGACAGTTCAGCCTGCACATTTTGAAGCACTCGACCATTGTTATGAAACCAAGATCGTTTTGAGTCTCGTTTCTTTTGGGTTTTTTTTTTTGTAATTTCTGAAGTGGGGTTTGTGGAGGAATTGGGTTGATGTGATATTGTTCTCTCTGTGGACCTGAAAGGATGTTTCTTGAATTTGCAATAAGTAATTGGTTGTACTATCTCTGTTATCAGTGCCTAATCTTGTGAGAAAGAGATGAAATTCAAAGGGACTAACCACAAAATTACATGGTTCCAAACTGAAACTTGAAATACGGTGGAGAGAAGAATTTAAAGTAAAAAATGGCTCATCATTGTAAAGATTAACTTCATTTTGCCCATAAATTGTTTCATGAATACAGTATCCAAACACAACCTTGCTTAGACTTTGTTTTTAAAATACTCCATCCGTTTCACAATGACAGTCCCACTTTCTCTCTCTTACTTCTTTTCAAATCAAAAAATTAACTAATTCGGTGCATAATTTTCCAAAATTTTTCGCACCGTATTAAAGATCTCGATTAGTACTTTAATTTGGTGCGAAAAAATTTAAAAAATTATACACGGAAGTTGTTGATTTTTTTATTTGAAAAATGACACGACTTTTCATAGTGAACTCTCAGGTCTCAATATGAAACGGATGGAGTATAAAGAAAGAATTTGTTTTAGTTGTCCTGATTACCTTAGAAGAAACGAGAATACTCTCGACCACTCCATATGAACTCGAATTCTTTTTTCCTCGTTGTGAACTCGAATTCACGAGGTTGAGACAATGTACCTGTCATCTTGTACTTATAAAGAAAAATTCAATACCGGGTGGATATCACGTGGTCGTGCCCATGTGGTATCCGTTAGGCACATCTGTGCCGTCCAAAAGTATATTAGACAGCCTAGATTGAAACTCTCTCGCTTCTCTCACCTCACCACTCTCTCTCTCATCTTTCTCTCCAAATCCGAGTCGTCCAAAATCGAAATGGACGGCCCGAATATGCTGTGCCGAACGGGAACCACGTGGTACCCACCTGACACTGAAAAATTATAATGCGCTAGTCCTGGGCGATGATAATGAATAAATCTTTAGGAGTTCGCCAGATTGACTTTGTTTGATTGTCAGTTTTGAGATAAAAAAGTAATATACGTTAGCGTATTTTTTTTCATCTTTAGTCATTTTTTTTCTTACATTTTAACAACCTCTTTTATATTTTTTAAATAGACGTACGCTATATCCATCCAAAAAAAAATAATAAGTTAAAAATTTACTAAAGATGAAAAATCACGAATGAGTAAACAATAAAAAATTTTGGAAATAATATTTAGGAGAGAAAACCAAACAAAGTGAATATTCTTGGTTTCCTAATTAAACTTTGGGATCGTTGAAACCTTTTCCTTGTATACTTGGCGCCCACTTCATCTTAGCATCGTCTTACCTCATCATCTCACTCGTCCGTCGTTCAACCGTCTTCTCCAAATTCGAGATTCTATTTAGGCTCTCGCGTTAGTTGCACTCTGTTCTCCTCTCTCTCTTAAACTCTTTCTCGATCATCTGTCGCATAATTTCACCAAAAACCAAAGGCGGTGGAGCTCTACAGCGCGAATCTCTCTCTCTCTCCGCTGAAGCTTCTGGACGGGAAAGAAAGATAAATTTCAGCATTAACTTCCACTGGTAAACAATTTCTTCGATTTTTTAACCGATGAAAACCCTAACATTGTGATTCCAATGAGATTGCTTGCTCAAGACTCGTTCTGCTTAAACTTTTCCTCAACTTAGAACATGAATTCCAATTTTCCTTTCCTCTGAGCATATCAAAATTCAGAAACGAAGTTTAATTCTTCTGCCGTCGTGGTGCATAGGTCTGGAAATCGACCAGAGGTCTCTGAAGCGTTTGTTACTCCGCTTGGAGATTCTGCAAAAGAAGAAGAAGAAGGTGGTACACGTTCTTCTCCTTTGCGTTATACGAATTTCCAGTATAAAATTGAAGAAAATTCACGGCTAAAGTAACGAGGAAGTGTGCTGAACTTGTAATTATTTGTTTACTTATCTGTAATTTGTTTTTACCTTTCATGCCTTGGATTAATTTATGGCTAGATTCTCAGGTAGTGTGGAAAAAAGGTTTTACCTGTCACAATGTTACAGTGGATGGGCGGATCAAGGCGGAAAGTGACAGCTGTAAGTTTGATGTTTACTTAGGTGTAATTTGTCTTTACAAGCAATTGCTTTGGTCATTTGTGTGACTTTTTGATACTTGATCATCTGGTGAAATTGAAGAGTAATTATAAAACCTGCATTCTGTTTGTTGATCGTGTGGATGTACGTCGTAAGTGGCTTGTTTCATCACTACCGTAGTTATTATAGCACTAGTAGTTTTCAAAAAATCAACATACTACTATTTTCATTGGTACTTGTCTTCAAAATTTTAAAGCATTAGTATTCTTCCTTAATAACGAAACATGTTGACCTGATAAGTTATGGCATGTTGTGGTGCTGCTGCACTTTCTTGTCTTCTTCTCGTGTAACCAAGAATGAAGAACTCCATAGTTTTATGTTTTTAAATTCAGGTTCATGTTTCATTTTTCCATCAGCAACTTCGGCTCTATGTGTTAAGTCAAGTCGTTATACCTTGTAGATTGCATTTAGTGTGATGTTGTTGAGTTTCTTACATATGAGCACCGCCTTTTTGTCTTTTGGCTTGCATGATATTCCTTGATTGTGCTGAGATGGAGAAAATTTCAGTCAAGAAAGTCGACACAGAAGAGGTACATAAGCTTGAGTTATTTTTTCTTTCTTGTAAACAATAAAGCTAACTGCGATTTACAAAAGTATTCGTTGTGGCTGAAACGTTACGTCAGAATTCAGCGAAAAGTTAGATGTCATAAATTACTCCTAATTAAACTTTCAATCTACTAGGCAAAGGCAATACTTTGAGCAAAGAAAGCGACAACAGCAGCAGCAGCAGGCAACTGCGTTGGAGACCTTTTCTGATGGAGTGAATATTAGTCAACATCTAGATAACAATAGATCGCTGGACATTCTTAGTTTGCTGAACTTGTCAACAGTTGTTCAATATCGCAAGTCCAGCTGCCACAGTTGTACGTCTGACTAAAATCTCTCTCTCTCTCTCTCTCTCTCACACACACACACGTTTAGTTTCTGTGATGTCGATTAATGTCATGGATGATTAATTGCATCTGCCGGAGATATGATATTCTTTTTGCCCTCTCTTCAATTGATGGGGATGAAAGTTGCCATGCTTCGTATCTCTCTTTTCACATTGTTTATGGGCAAATATAATGAAAAATGTCTGGATGTGATGAAACTGAAGATGGAATTGTCTTTATGCTCTAACTGTTATTAGGCAACTAAATTCAAAAATAGTACTCGTAATTGTACCTTATGATTCCGAGTTTTTTTTAGCAAACTTGCTCTATTTTCTTTACGTCACTGACTAAATGTTTTCTTTCAAGGTTTTTTCGTGTGTAAAACCTCAACTTAGTTTGATAGTTCATTTGCCATGTAGTAGTATGTGCGATCATAATGTACTTAGCTTGTGGCCACTAATTGCTTATAATGAGTCCATATCTTCTAAATTTCATTAGAAATGGTAGTTCTTATACACTAAAGTCAAAGTGAAAGTAATACAAATATACAACTTAAGTAGAGATCCTTTTCTTCTTTTAGGTAGGGTTCATAAGTGTCATTCTATGTAAATATTTCCTGTTCGATGTGTTGACATCGGGCAACCTATCTAACTTTGTAAATATTTTCTATGCATTTTCATTTTAAAATAAAATAAGCAAGGGAAAATTCGAGCGGCAATGCAATGACAGAGAACTATCACATTACAACATGTCAACCAACAATCCAAGCTGACGAAGTCACACCAGCTGACCCTGTTGAATTTGAAGAAGCAAGTAGGTCTTTCCTAACTTAAACCATTCTGTAGCTTTTACTTGGTATCTATATCTGAACTTCGTTAGTTGATGGTATGCATGATGCTTTATGCTGAAGCAGGAAATCCACCAGTCAGTCAAGTGCAGACTGTATACCAAAAGAAGTAAGCTTCTAGGAGCCTGGACATCAAATAATTCAATACATGTACCCCTTTTCACTTATCAAGCTCAGTTCCAGTCAACAATCATTTTCCTAGCGGTTTTTTTGGTTTTTTTGTTTTGTTTTGGGATTGTATTGATTACATTACTCTTAAGATTGTATTATGTTTGTTTTGGGCTTATAAGTTGATTGAGAGTTGCCTTTCTGCATTGACTATAATATGTATAATGCAGACCCTGTTAAATTTATTGGTCTTATTGGACGCTTGAACTTTCGTTTTTGCAATTCCCTCAGGTTTCACAGGGTTTTATCTAGCGCTCCTGCCACTGAAAACAGACATTTAAATGGACATGGTGACAGAACAGATCAATTGAAGATGACTAGTGACCGCCGTAAGTAGCAACTACTCATCGATACAAGTTTTCATGTTCCCATCTTATTTGAAGTTTGTGGACTGATTACGTCACATTTTATTGTTTCTGGTTCATTCTAAGTCATTGCAGCCTTCTATTCTATACTTCTACTTTTTTTCGCCGGTTATGGATAAATTGGAAAATTGAATTTTCTTAGTTTTCAGTGCTGTTCAATTTCTGCTTTGTTCAGAGCTATCTGTTTTTGATTTACTTGGTGATGATGTACCAAATGAAAGTCTGCAAGAAAATCCCAAACATGAAGCCCATGTTGCATTTGCAATTGAAGGTACGATCTTCTGATTGCATTTAATTTTTACATTCGGATATGTTGTTTAAGTTAGCATACTTGATTTTGGAAAGTGAAAACTGATTGTTAACCACTAAAAACAATTTCCCCAATATGCATTGCTTGAAGTTCGCCATTTTTGTTACTGTATGGTCAAATGATTTGTCTTTGTTGTGGCATTGTGGTGTGATTGCATAAATCTGTCTCTGGACTGGCGAAACTAAGCCTTCGAAACAGGGAAGTTCCATAACCTGGAAATTAGATTATTCGACTTTATGTTCAAGCCTTAATAACTTTTGATCATATCGACATGATTATCTGTACCAATTAGGCTTTCCATATTTCTTTTTTATCATGCATAAAATTGTTAAATGCCTGCTCTTCGCTCATTAGGTTTGGGTAAAGTGGAGACAGAAACACCTGTTCATTCCCCACAGCAGCCTGGCAGGTAACTTCAAGACATTAGGAGATTGGATTCATTTTGGTCTTGAACTCATGACACTGACCTGCTCAAACTGCACTTTAGAAACTTCATGACTTCTTATACAATGGCTTGGAAAAGTTCATATACTCTTTAAGCTAGTTACAGTTGCTTCAAATGTCTCAGGTCAATGCCATACAATTTTTGTCTTATCACAGATTGCCACTCTCTTGATGCATAAGATGTGTTGTAGTCCTGTATCATGTCTCCAACTGCGAATCGCTAGAACTGGTTTTTCAGAAAGGCCAAAATGTTTGGATTTGATTGAATGTTCAGAACATGAGATAGCAAATGAATACCAGATGAAGAAAAAGAAGAAGTTCTTTTCTATTCCCTAGTTTATCCTTGGCATGCTCTCCTGCTGTCTTGCATCTTCTGTGATACTACAGTTGGCCATGTATAATTATCCTTGTTTGCCTAGGTCTGTGAGAGGCCGTCTTGTTCAAGTATGATGCTTTGTTTGGTGAATTTGGTTTTTTCGAAACTTTTGTCTTCTCAACTCAGCATCTTACACGTATTTTGTGGTTCTTAACATGACTGTTTTATTCAGTTCTCTGGCCTTCCATGCTTCATGAAGTTTTAAGTGACTTAGCTGCAGTGTATTTTTAATAATATGAGGGCTTTAGATAGATGGCTGAATTTTACTGAAATGTGGCTTTCATTTTGGATTAACATAGAATGTTTTCATATGGTTCCTCCTCGCCTTTGGAGGTTGCAAGGCAACGTCAGTCGTCCAAGAACTTTGACGATCTGCTGTATGATCTTGAACTTGACGTGGTGAGCCTAGTACCTATAGTTGGTTTGCATAAAATTTCTGCGTGAAAATGTTTCAACAACCCAGTACATGTAGGCCTAGGTGTCTTATATGCGCGTCGAAGTGTCTGATAGGTGTGTCTAAGTGTCCTATAGGTGTAACAGTGATCTCCATTCAGTTTGCTTCCGTTTTTCTTCTGAGGGAATATTTGTCAAGACATCTTTGAATTTGATCATTGATATGTCTTCAATAAATAAACTAGATTCAGGAACGCGAGAGTTTGAAAAAAAGTGTTGATACATAAAACTTAGAAGGAATGGCTCCATAACGGGAATTATGAAAGGTGCTGGATACAATCACCTTTTCTATCGAAGTGGATAGAAATGTTCTAGGCAGCTACATAGGGATCAGTGCTAAGTCTTCAGTGCCACCATTGCAGCATGGAATTTTGGAGTGCTAGCTTTTTGTTTCCCTTGAACAATCCCTCCGTAAAAAATTGGAAGCTATTGCCTTGAATACAAGAAAGAGAGAAGCTAAAGCTATCTAGTAAAACTGGAAAGCATTATGGAGATCTAGTGAGGCGATGGATTGCTGTCCTAATAGGAGTATTATTTTAGTAAGAGTTAATCCAATTGTTATGTTTGCTGGGCCCATTAATTTGGGTGTTATTGCGTGGTAGGCTTAAGTTGCTTGATACCATTGACTAAGATCAGGGACCAAATTAAGACATTGCACATGATGCAGGGTGCTATGAGTCAAGATATGCATTCTGGCAGTTATTTGGATGATCCATTCTGTTCAAGGGGCACAGTAAACTTACATAGCGAACAGGGGCAGAAGGTATCCACTGGCAAGGCGTATTCACGATTCAACATCAATGCTAGTAGTTTGAAGAACTTTGCTGATGATAAAATGTCATATAACATTGCAGATGAAGATAACGATATATGGAAAGGTAGTTATGTTTTCCATCTTTTTCACCAGTATTTTTGTTGAAATTCTTATTATTGGTCTAGATGTTTATGTCGATAAGTTCTATGTCAAGTAGATGACTTTGTTGATCCGGGATCAGAGCCTGTTGACTAAGTAGCAGATAGACCCTCGGCTTAATCTACCATAATAGAGCTCGAGTAATCGGATCAAAGAAACCCAATCAAATAGAAGCTGCTCCTATGTGAACTATTGTAACCTTTTCTCCCGGTGTAGTGTTTATGTGAAAAAGAGTGACGAACTCATTTTTGTTCGGTCATAGGCTTGTTCTGGTTGAAGTACGCATTGGAGCATCCAAACAAACCAGCAGAGGCTGCTGTGGCAGAGTTGGAAGAACCTTAGAGAACTGAAAGGCGCTTTGGTACATCTGATTTTACCTGGGTTTAACATCTCTAGGAATTATACAGTCAGTTTTTCACGTCCCCAGTTGAACTAACTGATAGTTTAACTGGTGATGGTCTTTAGGTATAAATAGGGTTTTCAATAGGGGGTGAGGCTGCCTCCTCCACCACCTCCACCTGCCCCTCCGCTCCTCGCCAGCCACCCCCATCTCCATCTCCTTGCCTTTTCAAAAACCACGTTCTTTCTGCCTCCATCTACCATCTCTCTCCCTCGGCTCCGCTCCACATCTCCCTCAACTTGGTTCCGATCTCTGGTGTGGTCAGATCTGAAGATGTTGTGAAGCTAGGGTGGCTTGGCTTTGGCTCTTTCTCTGGAAAATAAGTTGCCAGATCCGGCGTGGCACTTCCGGCAACATAGATGATATCTGGAATTTTTTGTTCTCTCTTTTCCTTTTACTTTATTATCTGTATTTCTCCTCCTAAGTGGAGGTTTTTCCTTTCCTTTAGCACGACTTTCTCACCCCTTTGTGCATAGGTCATTTGGGCTTTTTCCTATGGTTTGAGCTGGGTTTCCCTTATTGATCCTCTACTACCACATCTGTGACTGGCCCTATATCTGAACTTGTTTTTCTGTCTGCTTTGCAATATGTGTTATTTGAGCCTGCAGTGTGCTTGTTCTCTTGTCTAGATTATCACTACTTTTGGTTCGTTCTTGTATTTTGTGTTGAAATTGCTTGTGATGCCTTCAGGCTTTGAATGAAATTTGCCATGTTCAAAAAAATAACAAACCTTTTGTGCCAAGAACAGGCATGTTAAAAAGTCTATTTAATTGCTAGAAAACTGAGCATGTTCACTGTTAAGTGCATGTGATAACCACCAATGCCCAAACCTGGAAATCATTTTGTCTTCAAGTTTTAAATTCGCATGACACGACATGGACATGGCACCACCACATAAATTTTTGAAACATAAAGGACATGACATGTTGGAGACGCGTTAAAACAATATACTTTTGTACTTTTAGTACATGCAGGATATTGAAACAAAAATATTAAAGATGTGAAACTAAGGCTCTGCTTATTACTACATATTCCTTGATTCACACATGTAAGAGTAGATCAACAAAAGCTGTTTCATCATTCACGTTTACGATTCTATTTTGCAAACCATCATTGATGACATACAAAGTTTTTATGCATACTATTTCATTTGGCACCAGTGACATGTCCAACCAGTGTCCATAGAGTGTCCTACCATGTCCCAAACGCATTCTAGAGTACCCAAAGCACCCAAGGGAACAAAATTGGAAGAATTTAGGACCCTTTGGATGTGAGTGTCGGACACATGTCCGGAGAGTGTTGATGTCCGAGAAGTTTCCGGTCCTGGTATGTGACCTTTGGCGAAGTGTCTGTGCTTCGTAGTTTAGTTGTGTTTATTGAACTTGAATATTTGATGCTGCTTTGACCTGACTTGTGAATCTAATTCGTTATGGCCAAAATAGTGGGATAACTAATTTGTATCAGTTTTCACCTGTTACATCAAACTTTGCAGATGGCAACTTTCTTCATGAGGATTTTGATATAACATGGAACGGTAGTCTGCTTGAAATCGATGGCAGTTCTTCTGAATTTTGGAATCTTGGAAGCCATGAGATGTCAGACTTTGCTCTTGAAGGCCCCCATTTTGAGAAAATGTATTTTGTTTGGAACTGACCTTCCTATTCTGGATGTGATTCTATGCTTTTTGATCAAATTGTTTTATCTGTGTAGGGTCACAGAGAAAGCAAGAGGCAGGTTCAACATCTCAGGTTCTTTCTAATC
Organism: Rhododendron henanense subsp. lingbaoense; assembly: GCA_020567845.1. NCBI lineage: Eukaryota > Viridiplantae > Streptophyta > Magnoliopsida > Ericales > Ericaceae > Rhododendron > Rhododendron henanense. The sequence goes on from CM036312.1 coordinate 6,047,166, forward strand.
CCGTCTCCCATGACTGCAAAGTTATTACCAAGCTTCTGGCCTTGGTTCTCCGAAATTGACTTGTTATCAGAAATGGAAAAGGGAAATGTTGTTTTTCAGAAGATTGATGTAACGATGTGGAACTAATTGAGTTGTTCATTAGGATTCTTTCAAGTAAAAGAATATGGAATGCCTTCAAAATGTCCATAGTCTCTTGAGCAAACAAATTTATGCATTGATAGCTAGCATTGATGTGAGAAAGATTTGGTGGTAGTGTGTAGATTCCCGTGTGTTTTACAGCTTTATTTCTCCACAACCTTTTTATTTGGTTATAGTGGTTACATTACTGGTTTTCCAAGGTCTTTAGTTACCTCAATGAAACAATATTCACTTAGCTTCCTATATGTGAAGAGCTACTGTAAGTTTGTTCATCATGGTAGAAGACATGTTTTATTTTATTTTTTGATCAAGAAGACATGTTTTCTCAAGGTTTCTAGGAGAATCTTGTTTGTCATTCCTTACCTTTTTATGATAATCTTGTGAGAGAATAACTTTTGACTCATGTTTTCAATTCTTTTTTTTTTTTTTTTTTTTGAACAGACTTTCATTATGTTTTCAATTCTTTAGATTTGCATAAACCTTCTGTTGTTCAGCAATTAGGGGTTCAGTGTGAAAATATTGGCATCGGACAACTAATTTCTAAGTTGATAGGAGAGTAAAATTATTTTGACCACTTTGGCACTTTCTAATCCGTTTTGATTCGGATTATAGTAGGCTTATCTGCCGTTGAGAATTTTGTGACCTATGACATTATTGACCGGCTCCTGATATTTTCTGGTTAATATTTTCTTTTCTTTGGTTGCCAGACTCACCAAGGCCACATTATAGGCAACGAAGATCAAGAAATAATCATGATTTCCTTTTTCCAGACAGAACATGGTATGATATTCTGCTTGGATATTTTACTGCTGAACTTCGTTTTACATCAGTGAATTGTTTCCTATCATATCAGGAACCACAAGATAGGAAGAGACTGTGATTTAAGAGATATAACCAACCAACCAGCATGGTCTTGCCATCTAACAGAAGATGCAGGAGAAAGTTTGAGCTTGTTGAGGTTAGTATTCTTAGTTACTGTTGTCTCTGGCATACTGTTTCTCTCGTTTATCATCCGAGTTCGGGGGTGGGGGGGGGGGGGGGGGGGGGGGGGAAGCTGGAGTTATATAATTGATTTTCTTTTCTGTTCCCTTTTTCAGTGAGGAGTCGTGCTCCTCCAGCGCAGGTTATTACTAGATCTTTGATACTTCAAAAGTTTGGGTTTTTCCCCCAGCCTATTTAAGAATATTTTATTTTGAATGAACTCAGTAAGGAACAACGCTAATAAGAGGTCACCATCAAATTCAGTGGCACAACAGAACATAAGGCGGCATGGCAACGATATCTGTAGCCCAGCAAATAAGTGCTGTTGGGAGAAATATGCAAAAGTTAGACCGTATGAAAAAAGTGATGATCTCTTTGAAGGAAAGAAGATAAATGGGCCCCAAAAGTTTGCAAAGATTTGCAATCCGTCGAATCCAAACCTAGCCCATTTCTCTAATGCTCTTTTCCACAAAAAGTTAGGACCTGAGGACAGCTTCTCATGCGAGGAAGGATATATTTCTGCAAAGATGGATTCAGGATTCAGTTCATTCCGCCAAACATCAGGATCAGAAAAATGTGCATCCGCACATCCCAAGATTTGGACTAAGGATCCCTTTGGTGCATACCCCCTTCCTGGAGCACATGTGAATGTCAAATCATCTTTTGAGAGATCAAAGCATGATGTTCTTCCCAAATTGTCACCTTCTGGCAAATTTTCCTCGGAGAAACTTGCATTCTGCGAACCATATGGTCATGATAACTCTTATGACACTCCTATTTTCTCAACCATTGGGTCTCGGCGATGCAAACTAAGTTTGTTTACAGACTCTAAGGTTGAAGGTAGACCTCAGGATTTATTCCCTGTTGAAGGTTCTCAGGGAGATGCAGAGTTTCTCCATGTGCCCGTGGAAGTAAGTGTTGCAAAAGATGGGGAAAATAGAGCTGAAAAACAACGAAGTGGCTGCGCAGAAGTTGAGCTTCAGAATGACATATGCATGGGAAGCAATGACTTGTCCTCTGAAAACGGACAATCATTAGAAGCTTCAGAGTCGAAGGATGACTGTAGTGACTGCAAGGAAGCATGGGATTTAATACCAGAAATGGAGAATCAAAAAGCAGATGGTTCTCCTGAACATGCAGAAGAGATATCATCTCTTGTGAAGATTGGTCACAAGTTTGATGACATTATTGATGAAAAAGCGTGAGTTCGACATGGACTTGTCTCATTTACTTGTCATTTTTATCAATGGTTTCTACTAAAAATTGTCATTTAATCCTACTTTCTAATACCTCATCCAAAAAAAAACTACCTCCAATTCCCGTGTTATCTCTGTGGGTCCATCTTCCCACATATTACTCCCTACTATTTTCTCTCTTCATAATTAATACCCCCGATTTTTATATCGCATCAAACGGACCCTTAAACTCTCAATTTGTAAAAATTCAGCCCTTTAGATATGTTGGCCTTATTCAAACTGATTGTTTTACCCACCATTTTATTAAATGTGCCTCAAAGACTAGCACACTTTCTCGGAGGTACAGAGATGTTAAAGGCGATTGTAGGTACAGAGATGTTAAAGGCCTATATAAGGTAAAAAGGAGAGACTCCTTTTTACATCTTCTGTGTACTTTTCACTCTCACTCTTTTAAACCTCTGGAGAAAAAATAGCTTACATTCGCATCGTAGTATCCGATAATCCATTAGGTATAATTATGGTGATTATTTATTTCTAATGTTGTATACCTTATTTTTTGTACACTACTAACCAAGAACTACGGCTACCGTTTGTTTGTATCATTTATGCTAATAAATGTGAAAAGATGTTGTCCCCGAAAAGAGGATGAGGCTCACTCCGTCCGAATTCAAGCCCCGATTGGGAAGCATCACCTAACGGCAGTGTCTCATCGACTCCCTCCAGCTAATACGTCTCAAAAAAAATTCACTGACTTTTCATAAATCTCAACTTTGTCATGGCTCTAAAGGTTTCCGATTTTCTCTAAACCATCAGCGTCATAGATCATTTGAGCATAAAGATCATTGTTGTGCTGTCCTTGGTGATTTTTGGTTAACATTTTGATTATGTATTTGTAGGCTTTATATTCCTCTCGTCGAGAACCTATAATTCATTGAACATTAATTACAAAATTACCAAAGACAAAAAAGTTATCCTAGAGAATTTTTGTTTTTGTTTTGTTTTTTTTGGGGTAAGTATCCAAGAGAATTATTAAGCCAAAATGGGCCTAAAATTACTCATTCACAGCCTGTTGCCTAGTGTTCTTTTTCGGGAAAATGATGGCCAAGGACGTGTTTTAATAATTAATACACGCCAAGGACATTTATCAGTATTAACAAATGTTCTTAGCATGTCCTTGGCAGGTATTAATTATCAAAACACGTCATGAGCCGTCATTTTCCCTTCTTTTTCACCTTTCTGGGCCGAGTGAAGAGCCCATGCAGGCCTGTCATTCTGTCCAACAAAACCCTTTGGGCCGAGGCCCATCAAATAATTTTACACAGTAAACCCCTGAACCAAAACCCCTTCTGCCCTAAAGCTTTACTCCCTCGTCGACTTTCTCTGGCACTACGATTATTGACTCGCTCTCTCTACTCATCTCCATCCATTCTCAGGTCTCTCTCTCTCTCTCTAAAATACAAACCCTAGTTTATCCAATATCTATGTATGTTGGATTTAGTGTGAAAACCGAGTTCTAAAAAAAAATGCACTTTCGTGACTCTAATTAGGTTACAGTATTTTAAAAGAAAATGTGATTAAGTGAATATCTTCTGTCTACGTTTTTAGGACACGAGTATAGCACGGTATTATTTTAGGGGTTCAATACTTCTCTTTAGAAATCGAATAGTACCATAATGATCTACACATTTTTATTAGTTTATGTCCAATTTTTCATATTAATCGGAAATTGGAAAGCGAACACAATTAATCAAGTCGGTGCAACGTTTAGCCGGAACAAAAGGACACCTTACCAAGGCGTCAATTGACAATTCCCTTTGAGTCTTAGGGGCTGTTTGATAAAACTGAAAACTGAAAGCTGAAAGCTGAAAAATTAAGTACTGAAAGCTAAATGCTGAATTTTTTAAGCTAAAAAGTTGTTTGATAAATATATTAAGCACTGAATTAAAAAAATGATTAATTAATTTTAGTTCCAATTCTCTCTTAATTTACTAATGGTCACAATATACTTATGTTAATGGTGGAGTGGTAATTATGGTAGTGGTGGGTTGGTGGTGATGGAGCGAGGGTGGTGGTGAGTGGTGAGTGGTGGCGGGGTGGTGGTGGTGGTGGTGAGTGGTGGCGGTAGAGTAGTGGTTGTGCAATGGTGGTGGTTGTGGTTATGCAATGGTGGCATTATGACGGTGGTTGTGCAATGGTGGCGTTATGGTGGCGGCGGCGACGGCGACGACGTGGTACTGGTGATGGTGATGTGGTGGTGGGCTGGAGTGGTGGTGGTGGTGGAGCGATGGTGGTGCTGGTGGAGGATTGATGGTGATGGTGGTGAAGTGGTAGTGGCGGTGGTGGAGGTGGTGGTGGGAGTGGTTGTGGTGGTGGTATGGTGGTTGAATGTAAGTATAAAAAAATTCAGCCAAAATTAAGTAGCTCAAAGCTACTTAATTTTTTTTAATTTTTTAGCCTTCATTTTAAGCGGCACTTAATTTGTTCAGTAATGTAAAATGTGGTTATTAAACCTACTGAATCACTTATTACTTACTTATTACTTAATTAATTCAATTTTAAGTGCTGAATTTAGGTTATCAAACAATCCCTTAATCTGCCATGTTGAGTGCCACTTATCAAATCAAAACCTCTTCTCACTCATCAAAAAGGGAGTTGAGTTTTTATGGGAATTACAATCAGTAAAGTCTAAGAAACACAAAATAAAACAAGAAGAAATAAAAGAAGGAAATAGAAAACAGTAGAAGAAAGGAAAGAAGGACAGTTCGAGCACCCCCTCCTCTGATTCAACCGACCTCCGACTTCCTTCCGCACGCCGCCGGAAAATCAGTGAGTGATCTCTTTTCCCTTCTCTCTTCTCCTTCCTCCTTCCCTCATCCGACCGCCGCACGCGATGGAGCCATGGCCGCTGGCCCTTCCTATTTTATTTCCCCTTTTCCCCAGCTTCTAGCCGCGCAGCGGCAGCTGCATGAACTATAGGTGTAGGTGTATGTGCTATCAGTAGTTATTGAATTATATTAGCCCAAATCAGTGATTCCCTGATCTAATTGAATGATTACTTAGATTAAAGTAGGAATGAAGTTGAGTTAAATCATTTCTAGGTAACTACCCAACTGTGTTGAATTTCAAAGTATCTGTACTTATGGAACTAGAGTTAGTACGTGTAATTCATCAAAGTGAGTAACTACTATTTAATCCTCGAGTCGTCTCTAAACCGAGAAAGGTCAACTCACAAACGGGAAGGCCTAAAAGTATTTCTATTATGTTATTCAACAAATAATGACACGAATTAATTGGCAAATAGGTCAATCCGAGACTTAAGCAAGAGCACGATCAAGTTTTCACCTTAGCCCTCGACAATTCAAAGGTGAGATACTCTACCTTAGTTATATTGCTTTTTCAAGCAAATTATGTTATGTGTTTCATATGCCCAAAGTTATGATATGTACACAAGTTATCAAGAAAACATGATTCGGTGAAATGATGTTTGCCTCTCATTTTATGCCATGGAAATATGCTATGAACTCTTTATTCAAAGATGACGATTTTATGGGAATGACTATGTTTAAGAATGGATAATTCTATGATCACCTTGCCATCTAAAGGTGAAGATGCTATGATATTATGACTCTATGAACACCTTGTCATCTAAAGGTGAAGTTGATGCACCCAGACAGCGGTGTCCCGGGTCTGGGGGACGGATTTTAAAGATACCATGACCAACGAAGGGGTTATAAGGGAGGAATGTTATGTGGCACCAGCTGCCAGTGACTTGATCATTTCACACCACGTGGGGTCGCTCCCCTATTCATGTTTAGCTGTTGGATGTGCATCATAAGATTATGTGATGATGATGTTATGAATCTTCCTCTTATGAAGTTATGAGAAAGTTATGATAAGTTATATATGTCAAAGAAGCTTATGAATGTTATTTCCATGGTAAAACGTATGACTCTGATACTGTATCTCACACGAGCTGTCGGCTTATGAAAATTAATTATTTTCCTACAGGTATTGCCAAGTAGGAACGAGAAACGCTGCTGCCTGGGGGACATGTAAAGAAGGTGTTTAGTCAATGTTTTGAAAACTTCAAAGTCGGGAATTGACTACTCCCTGTTTGGCGTAAGGTCATTTTGTATTGTAAAGTTTTGAAATCTTTAAGGCTCTGATGGTATTTTTATGTCAATTTCGCTTCCGCACTTTTAAATTTTTATAGTCTTTGCATCTCTTGGACTGAGTAATGAGGCCTCGGGTGGAGGTTAGATCCACTGGCCGGTCATGATAATCCTATCATTTTAACAACTTTTGGGATAGGGTCGTGACATTTAGCCCAGTGTGTGTGTGTACTGTTTGATTTCTAAGTCGGTAGTTTTATGCAGCTTGATTGACATTTCAATTAGGGCACCGGAACACACATTGAAGAAGAGATGGCTCGTTTCCGAAATGTAAGATTTACGTTATTTGATGTTGCACTCTCTCTGGTTTGTTGCTGGGGAAATGAGGAAAAGGAAAGAAAGCAAAATAGAAGTGAAAGTTTTTGGTTTCTTGTTATTTTCGTCTATATTTTTTTTTTTTAAACCAAAGGGGGCTTTTGTTAAGTTCTCAATTATGTATCGTTTTGGTGGCATGTCTGTGCTAATTTATGCTACTGTCTTTTCGAATTGGATCTGAAGAAGAAGGCGGCATTCGTAAAGCCAGTTATGAAGAAGCAGCCGACTGTGGATCATATCACAGGCGATAAGATCCCAAAAAGCTTTGTTTTTTCGAGAGGGAAGTTGCCCGGTTCTCTTAGGCAATTGCAGATGGACTTGAGGAAGTTGATGCTTCCTTATACTGCCCTTAAGCTTAAGGTAATTAATTACTACCATTTTGTAGCTTCAGTCAGCTATATTGGTGTTTTTGTTAATTTGGTATCGATTCATTCCAAACAAGAGTGGCTTAAAGAACTTTCAATGATTGCTTGGAGAACTGTTATGCCTAGACATTAGGAGTGAAAATAGCGCAAGTTTGATAGATTTGTGGGACAAATCTAGGTCACATAATCCTTCAGTAGCATCCTTAGCTATTGCTCTCAATCCTCGTTCTATGCTTCACTTTCTATCCTTGCTCTAACAAATTTTAGTAGTATAGGATGTTTTTGAAAGACTCTTTCACGCCCCCACTCCCCCGCTCACGCACACGGATAATGTGACTTGGGAACAAGTAATTGTTGCGTAGAGGTAGGACCATGTGGCCAGTTAGTTAAGGGATATCAGCTTCTTGTAAATGCATTCAGGAGATTCTTACTTTGGCTGGTTCTTTTCAATTTCGCCAGCCAGTATTCTTTCAATTGTGTGAAATCTATAATTTGCGGTGACTAGTATTTGTTTAAAGATAGTGTCATAGTTAAAGCACCGTGTTGAAGTAAAACAGTAGCTGAACGTTCTACAAGGGTATACGGTGTTGATACGTAAGTCGGAGAACAAAATGGCTTCCTTGCCTAAGCAGTTTTGGGTCTTCCTTAATGCATATCCCCTTTTATATAGGATCTTCTAAAAGCTTTCAATTCATCAGACTTCGTTCTGTTCACTATGTAAAGTTTGATAAAATCAAGCATACTCCTGGCTAACTTGGTACTTCATCGTTGTCTCAAAATTGCAGGAAAAGAGGCGTAACAATATCAAAGACTTCTTGAACATTGCAGGGCCGATGGGAGTTACACATTTCCTCATATTATCAAAAACTGAAACTGCACCATATTTGAGGGTTGCCAGAACACCGCAAGGCCCAACTCTAACATTTAAAATACAAGAGTACTCATTGGCAGTTGATGTTGCTCATTCTCAAGTGCGCCCGAGATGTCCTCAAGACCTTTTCAAAAACCCACCCTTAGTAATAATCTTCTTCTGAGGAGTGCATGCACAAATATACACTTTTGTGCAGCTGCGTGTCTATATTGTTGCAACTGATTTTCATCTAATTGCTTCTTACGGAAACTTTGCGAACTTAAGGTCCATAGCACAGGTATTTAGTTGGCAATGACCAGAGAGATATCACAAATGGGTGCCAAACTTCCAGCTGTTAGAGGGCTTATGCTTTAGTAACTCGTATCACTGAGAATGTTATCATGAACAGCCATTAAAATCTAGTTTAGATGTCTCTCTGGAATCTGTAATTTCCTTTTTCTGCCATGTGAATCATGTGATAGTGCTATTATGTTGTGATCATGGCTATGTGTTAACGCAAAAGAGCCTATGGTTTGGTGCTCCGAAGTGGATTCCAGTTCTCTTTTTGTATAACTTTACAGTTTCCCCGCATTAGCAAGTTATTAAACTTCCTTGTGTAGAGGAAAAGAAAACATTCACAGTTCTTCTGTCAACATGTATTCCCACCATTTATTTTCAAGCTGTACGATGTGCTACTTTTGTAAATTTAGTTTGCAATGTATAGTTGGTTTCAAGTGTCAACTAACTGTTGCACATTATTGATTTTCTTGTTACTTGTTTTTTGATTACTTATTCAGATTTTCCATCCACTAATTTTCCAGATTGTTCTTTCTGGTTTTGGGACGGGGGAGCAACACCTGAAGCTTACAACTATTATGTTTCAGAACATCTTTCCAGGCATTGATATTAACACTGTGAGTGCTGTGACAATGTCAACCAGATGCTTGCATCAGATTGAGTACTGCTTTCCCTCATATGTTGCTTGTGTTGCAGGTGAAACTTTCTTCGTGTGAGAGAATTGTGCTGCTAAACTATAATAAGGAGACAAAGCTGATTGATTTTCGGCATTACTCCATCAGACTACAACCTGTTGGGGTCTCACGCAGAATCAGAAAGTTTGTGCAGAACCATCAAGTTCCTGATTTAAGAAGTCTTCAAGACGTGAGTGACTTTGTCACCAAGTATGCTCTCTCTCTCTCTCTCTCTCTCTCTCTCTCTCTCTCTCTCTCTCTCTCTCTCTCTCTCTCGGGTGTGTGTGAAATATCAAGTAGTTAAGGAGCTCTCAACTTGACTCACAGTTGTTTCTCAGCTTCTCGGATTTCCATTGTGTATGCATTTATGTTTGTTTTTGTGAGCATTAGAGGCTTAGAGCCTAGAGGCATAGAGGGTAATCAGTAGTTAGTATAGTCTCAACGGTACATTAGAGTTTTCTATGGTCTATAAACCTCTGCTTGACTAAGAAAAAGGGAAATTTAATTACGTATATTAGCATAAAATCACAAGAAAAGAAGCTCTTTGATACCTCATGCTTATGTGTTGGGAATGTTTACTATTTTTGTTTTAACTTTGTAAAATTGTGTTTTCCGTTCCTTGGTATTTGCCTGCAGGGCTGGTTATGGATCAGAAAGCGAAGCAGATGAAGAAGCGGCAACTGTAAGTCTACCAAGTGATCTCGGTAGAGTTAACCGAGCTTCCACAAAAAGTGCTGTCAAGCTTCAAGAGATTGGACCCAGGATGACTCTTCAACTCATGAAAGTCGAGGAAGGATTGTGTTCTGGTGGCGTCATATTCAGTGAATATGGTATGTTCTTTGATCTGACATTGTACCTTTCCTTTTTCTGTGGTAGGAAAAAACCAGAAGCGTGCTATGCCCTTGCAATGAGCTTATTTGTCCATATCAGCTGTGTTTGGGGGTTTTCCTTCGTTTCACTCTTATCCTTTTCTTGGGATTCCTACTGATAGCAGGAGTATGAAATGCAGTTGTCACTAACTGTAACATTTCTATCCCTTTCAGGAGATTATGGCAAACAGAAAACACAGGAGACTGAGGTAGAGCAAAAGCAAGAAGATGAGGAAGTTATGGTGGAAGATTAGCCGTAAACCATCTTCAAACACAAATAGGAGGCAGTTCTTATTGTATTTCGACGATACTTTTTTATGACAGTTTCGAGTCGTTTGGTTGGTCTCTCTCTCTCTCTCTAGGGCTGGGCAGGTGGGTGTGGACAACTCCAAAGGGTGCACAATATCAATTAGCTTCCCAATTTTGTATTTGAGGAAATGAGAAGAAGAATAGTAGTGCCATTTTGTTTCTATTGCATTTGAGAAGAAAATAGCTGTTGATCCATTTACAAGAAAAGTGCAGAGTTTTGTTGGCTTAGGGAAATGAGTTGTATTTCGCATTTAGATCTGTGATATCTGTCTAGTCGCTGATGTTAAAAAAAAGAAGAAAAAAAAGATTGGCCAGTTGCATGTATGTTGCAAATAATGTTCAAACGAATTCTCAGACTAATTAATGCTTAAAATGCATCCAAAAGCACATTAAGAACAAATTAATCCCTTTATAACAAAGGTAAAACAAGCATGGAATCTCCTTTCCACCAATTTCTAAAACACTGAGGAAAATCGACGCCCATCCCAACCAAATACAGAGCTTTTCACCTTTGATAAGTTATCCAGTTTCTCAACCACCAGCCAAACAAAGTAGAAACAAAAAAGATTCCAGGTTACATACAGACTCCTAAACGATCGCGGGCTTCCGTTTAAGAAATGCTATGTTGGAGTTTTGCATTATGTAGCAAGTAATATGTACCGTAATTGACTGTGTATCAAAAGAAGCAACCCTTGTTTTGACAATTAGTCAACTCTGTGTGTGTGTGTGGTTCTTTTTCTTTCAACTATAGCTCTTTAGGTACTGTATTTGCCCCTGAAATATAATGCAAATCTGATCCCAGTTCTCCAATACACAAATGTCACCTCCCAGATACATGTTACCTACCCCCTACCCCTACCCCCGCCACATCCTAAAAACCATCAATTGGCTTCATGAAACATATCAGTATCCTTCACTATTACGATATAGCATTCCAAAATCAATCGGTAACCTCCACATGTATCCTCATTCCTCCATCACTTGACATGATATAGCATTGCAAAACCATCAGTAAACTCACATTTGGACTTAAGCCAAATTTCAGCTTATCGGTTGACAAACCCATCTTCAGTTCTGCTGATAGAGAGCTTATTTTCCAAACTTACCCAATCAAATGAATTACTAGCCTAGTTTGTGATTATCAACCATTCTTTTTGTTTAGATGGTTCTTTCCTTTGCCTATACCTTCCTTGATGCTTCCTAAGCATGCATTGATGCATACTACAGGGTTTAAATTCTAATTATGTCATCCTTCGGAGGATTTTAATCTGTTCGAAACCAAGAACTTTGTCGAGTCGTGTTACAAACTATGCAAGCACATTGCCCGAAAGATTGGATCCAAGTATGATCAACCAGCACAACAAGACGTAAACAATTTAATAAACTATGTAAGTGAAAAACAAAAACAAAAACCAAGCATCTTAGTCTACCACCTAGAAGGACATCCTCAAGTTGGTCCTCTTCCCTCTAAAAAGAAAGACTGACAGAGCATTCAATTCCTCATGTTCATAAACTACTATAGTCTTGAGATGACATTCTCAAGCTGCTAGTTTTGCCTTCTGTATTTGGAAGCTTATGTTGTGTGGCAATTGCTTTTCAGCTCTTCAAATTGGGATATGATTGACCTTTGTTTTCTTTCTAATAGGTGCTTAACATCTTGTTTGCAAGAGGAGTGTTTTGTTGTAGCTTAGCTAGAGTCTTTGTTCATTCTTGTAATATATCCATTTTTTGGTTAACAAAATTGAGATTTACTCACCAAAAAAAACTAAAATGTAGTTATAAGCTATATATACTAATACAGAAACAAGCTAGAAAAGAAAAAAAAACTCTAAAACATGAATTCACCAGTGTACCCCAATATATTTTGACCCCAAAACAAGAGCCTTTGATCCTCCTCCTCTTCAACCACCTCATCCCCATCTCCCAACTCCGCATCCCCTCTATACCCCGGTTCACTCCCATACCCTGACTCATTCCCCATACTATCAAAATTACCAATTTGCCCCACCCCAATCCCACCACCACCACCGCCGCCGCCACCCAAACTATCTCTCTCCTCGAACCCTTGCCCGCCGCCTCACTCACATCCGACGGGAAATCCGAGCACGTGCCGATGGCCATTTGTTTTTGTGCATTGTTTCAGTGTTTTGCTTCACTGGTGTTTCAAATAAAAACACCAGCAAGAATATTGGCGGAAGAAAACAGATTCCACTCAACTTGCTCCTGGAAGCTGTAGCAACAGGCAAAAACGATAAAGCCAACAAGACCGGCATTAGAAATTGTCGCTCGATCAGAAGGTAATGATATTAATTTAGTCGACCATCAAAGACGTACGTACGTACATGTTCACCAAAAGATAACATTAGCAATACCAGTAACCATAACAGTACTAGCCGGCCAGGTCGGTCATTTATGGAAAAAACACTACCTCGATCGCCTCTTTATTGATTTCATACAAATAGATTACAACAAAAACAAAACACAGAAATGAAACAACAAACACACCCCTTATTCTTCAAAAGATACTAGAAAAGCAAGAAGAGGAACCTGGGCGCGCACGGATGTATATATCCACATAGCGCAAAAGTGGAGAATTGACCGGTATAACGGCCAGCCTCATCCATATGTCCGACGTTAAGCTGGACAGAGGCATGATCGATCCTTAGCAGTGATCAGCCTGTTCGTGGCAGAACGTACTGCAATATGGCAAGAAATAAGTGAGTGAAATCTTCATCTCACATGTCCAACTTATTGATATATAGGAGCCTAGCTACGCGACTGTAATAGAAAATGAACAAAGACATACCACTTCCTGGGAATGTAGCTAGAGATCCATGTTCTGTCCCTCTTCAATCTAATATTGATTTGACGCCTAAGTATTCAGAGAATAGTATATCTTCACAAAAAAAAAAAATCAACTTTATTGGACATAGATAGGTATATAAAAAATTGAAGTTTGGTTTATAAGATCAGCGATAGAGAATAAATTTTAAAGTTAAACTATCCATGATCGTCTATTTTATAAGTTTAAAGTTAAACTATCCATGACCGTCTATTTTATAAATTAAAATTTAATTTTTGATGTATCCATCGGTATTCGATAAATATGATTTCTCGTGTGAATGGGCTCTACAAGATGAACGATTCAGATTACTGAAAAAATGCCTCCCTCCTTTGCAAGTTGGGCCTATTGCCTGACTCCCTCCCTCTTAGACAAAATTCAATGACCTTATGGACCCAAAGTGAACTCCAATGCCCCTAATATAATACTAACGGTTAAAACGAGCCAAATAGGGTTAATTTGGTCAAACTCTGTGTGAACTAAATTCCAAGGAATTAGCAGCCGTATTAATTGAATATATCATGAACAGATGGTTTTGGCCGGCAAAATTCGGTTGTTACGGTTGACACACTATTTTTTTATTTTTGTTTTAGCAAACGAAACATATCATATCATATCATATTGTAGCAGGCCGAACCTAGGTACCCGCGTGTGTATGAGCCGTATCCGGCCCAAGTCACATGCCGATCAAGCGCTCGGCACTCCGCCGACGACCTTCGTCTCCGCAGCTCCCGCTACAGGTTCGGCAGAAGATAAGTCCATACTCGGTCGTTATCCTCGGCGAGATTCCCTGCAACGTGTCCTCCCCCATCGGTCACATGCCAGGTTCGGCAAGGCACGTGCTCGGCCACCCGCGGAGTACGGCTGCTGCCGACGTCGGCTGGCTGCTGAGTCATACGTCTTACCACGTGCAGAAGCGGTTATAACAGAAGATGATCACGGGCGCACATGGGTGTGCCAGCTCAGCCCTGAAAACGGTTACCAGGTCTGTTTCATGATGTCACCATGACATTACTTGGCTCGTGGAAGGCACGCGATCGTACTTGGAGAGCAAGCCAGGAAGGCTCTATAAATATCCAGTGATGGTAACCCTAAAGAGGTACATGCTACTATATACTTACACTTATACACTCTCCAGTCTTCTGCTTCCTCTCTCTGCACAATACTTATCCTCTCGCCGGAGGGCCTTGCCGGGACAACCCCCGGCCAGGTCTTAGTCGTGCGCTCCCTGTGCAGGCTAGGAGAAGAAGGCTCCACAACCATCGAACCACCAGCGAAGAAACGGGGATCAAGAATCGCGGGCCACACACATATATTGAAACAAGAACAGGTCGACACACCATTTATAATTCATTCAACGGGATACGGTTGGATTTTTGTAGACACCAAATGAAGTGCATTCATGTTATAGTAGTATAACTTATACTCTCCATCCCTCCCGTACTATTTTTAGGGAAAATAACGGCCCATGACGTGTTTTGATAATTAATACCCGTCAAGGACAAGTTAAGAACATTTGTTAATTAATGCTGAAAATGTCCTTAGCAGGTATTAATTATCAAACAAGTCCTTAGCCGTCATTTCCCCCTATTTTTTATCCCTTTTTAAAGTCGCATTATTTTTAAATAGCAAAATAAAACACGTTTGCTCGTATGTCTTTTAATTTTGTGGTACCAATTCAAAGATCTTCGCTGTTCTTTTAATTAATATGTCATGCACTAGCATTTCACTTTTAATTCAAAAAATAACACGTACGACTTGCCAAAACAAACGCTTCTTCCATTTTATTTTTTCATGACTATTTTCTTTAATTTTTTTTTTTACACCAATTGAAAGACCTCTGTATATTAGATCTTTCAATATTCAGTACAAATAAGTTTAACAAATATTCATAAAAGGTACTGTATTTTTTTCCCCCTAAAAATGCACATTTAAAATAAAATACTAACATAAAGAAACGAATGGAGCATTAATAGCGAAGAGTACTGGGAATATCGTCATGGGCACATGCTGCCATTGTCTTTTTCACTAAAACCATTGAAGATATTATGATATATCTATACACCCTCTCTCTCTCTCTCTCTCTCTCTCTCTCTCTCTCTCTCTCTCTCTCTCTCTCTCTCTCTCTCTCTCTCTCTCTCTCTCTCTCTCTCTCTCTCTCACACACACACACACACATGCATGGACGCCCGCGCTCTACGTGTAGGCCATGCAATGCATCGATCCTTCTTCTTTTTCATTTATATAACTGGTTATTCGGGCCAGCTTGCGGACATCTCGTCTAACTTCGGGGTCTCAATATTAAGGACATGACAAATAAGGTTTGATATGTTTGGTTTCCGTGGGATTAGACCATGCGACATAATTCAAGCCAAATGCTTCTTTACTTTCTCGTGTTTACTTGCCCAAACCCGTTGAGGTTCATGCAATCCTTGTCCTTTTGCCAAATTATTAGATGTACATCGCAACAAAACAATGTTGATATCCAACAAATGCATAAAAACAGTTCTTTTGAGAACTCAAAGTGTTCGAGCAAATTTATGCGTGCCAAAACGAGGTGGCACAATGGTATTTGAAAACTGTATGTCTATCAAGCCGGGTCTCCTCGGATTAAATTAACAATGAGTAGAGAGATTCCAAATGTTATTAATTAGTTAATTAATTAGTAGTGATTACTCATTTCACTCTTAAGCAATGTGGAACTATAGTTGAAAATAGTAAATGTTGGATATTATAGTCTAGAACAACGAAAGGACCACGATACTACATATAAAAAACTCATGTTATCTGAATTTTGTACATTTATTTTGTTTTGTGGTAATACCCTTCTGCCAATTTTACTGCCGATTGATTGTGTTAATTTGAAGGGAGATTTAGCAAAATATTTCTCCTATTTATATTTTTTAGCTCAAGACAAGCACCTTTGGCAATCAAACATAAGAACAAATGTGCTTTATAAAAGTGCCTAAAATAAAATCCTAGGGTACCCTATGAAAGTAACTAAAATCTTAGGGTACCCTATATATGAAAGTGCCTAAAGCCCTAGGATCCCGTTCCTTTTGTTATTTTGAATGGAGAGAAATAGGATAATGATTAGAATCCAAAATTCAAAACCCTTAAACGAACGGGATCTAGGGTACCTATAAAAGTGTCTAAACTACTAAAACCCTATAATAGGAAAGTGCACCCTAAAACCCTATGAAAGTGCCTAAACACTTGGGTACTCTATGTTTGTAGGATACCCTTAGGTAGTTTTGTCCGTGAAAACATGTTTTGGCCTTAGGGAAAATGACGGCCCATGACGTGTTTTGATAATTAATACCCGCCAAAGACATGCTGAGAACATTTGTTAATACTGAAAATGTCCTTGGCGGGTAGTATTAATTATCAAAGCACGTCCTTGGCAGTCATTTTCCCTTGGCCTTATGGCTAAAAAACTCAAAAAGTTGAAGGACATTCACTGAAAACTATTTTGCTGGCGTCCTTCCCCTAAATGAAAACTATTTTACTGTCCTTATGGCTAATTTTTTATTTGAATCCTTAAATTCTTTAAAAAAAAAATAGCAAATCTACTTCCACTTTCATAAATTTGTTGTCGAGAAAATTTAAGGAGGACTAAAGGGGTGTGATCCTCGTTTTTTTTTTTTATCGGCAATAGAATTTTATTAACTCGACAAAGGGTACATCGAGAAGACCAAGTTCTAGATACAAATAAAACTTGAATCATAGAGAATGCCATAAGAAAAGAAAAAATACATCCAACGATAGATAATAGATTGAAAGAAACCATTAGCTGTGATCCTCGTTTTGATCATAAACAACCATGCACCTAGCTGTTTTCTAGGTTCCTCTTGCAATTGGGTTTATAGTTGAAAGTTCTCCAATATATAGCTAGCTAATCCAATAATTGTAATCAATTTAGGGCTAGAGAGAGAGCTAATCATTATCACACATTGCTTCAACTCCCACGTTATCTAATAGTCTATGACACAACCCAAACTTTTGTTGACTTCTTCTTTCCCTTTATTTTTTCTTCCTGTCTCTCTCTCCCCTCTTTCTTTATAATGACCATGCATTTAACAAACTCTCAAAGGGCAAACCAAAAAAAGAAAGTAATGGTCTTAACCATTTGTAGATCATGTTTGGAACTTAGTCACATAATTCTTAAGTAGGATCTTCCGCTTTCTCTCTCTCATTCTCTCATTTTTTGCTCTGCACTCGCGCTTTCAATTCTCGCTCTCACGAATTGTAATTGATTAGGATATTTTTGAAAGACGACGCTTTTATATATGCTCGTGTCAGCTAGCGCTCTCGCTCAGGTAACGCGCATATGAATAATGTGAGTTAGGTTTGGAATACAATATACGCAATAGTTTTGCATAGTGACAAACATTTTAGCTATTACGTTAAAAAAAAAAAAACTATTGTTTCTAATTTCCAAGTAGCTAATTATGTCAACTGCTGCTATTGTTTGAGGAAATCAGTGTCAACCAAAAAGCAAGATTTTGAGTGTCAACCAAAGATATTCGTAATCATATGGAGTATAATCTAGCAGAAATTTCATGCAAATCTACTACTAAATACAAAAGCGCCAGTTACAGATGTATCTCTCATATGCAAAGTAAAATTACGCTTTTATCCTTTTTATGTTGTATGGAGCATCTAATAGGCCATGGGGCCTGTAAAATTCAATAATATTGTTGAGATCCATCATACTAACTATTTAATTTGTTTGTAATGAGTCATAGGAAAAGAAGATTATAAAATTTAGTTTACCATGCCAATATTTGACCCGCAAATTTTATTGGATAAAAAATAAAAGCAAACTACTTAACAACTAATGAAAAGATAGTGATAATTAATCTCAATCGATAACCATAATGATTGATTGGAGATCGAACATAAAAGTATTCGACAAGACGTTGTAGACAATGACAAAAGAAATACGACAAACATGATAGATGTTACTTATGTGTGGAGGAAGAATACGCATATCATGAAAAATAGTTCAATTAAAATACCAGAGATTATTTAGCAATGAAAGATCTCAAAGTAGCAAGGAGAAACGACCATCCATCCATCGATGATAGGTGAAAAGATTGACCATGTTAAAGGCAATCAGAGATGATGTCGTCGTCGGATATATATCTAAAAACAATTATCTTAATTCATCTCTATATTATCTCAGTAGTTGTCAGCAGTGAAGGCAACCAAAGGAGATGATGGAGAATGTCAAGTATGATTTGCGGATGATAATTATATATTTATTTAATGGTACATTTTTGACATGACCATGCGTATATATAATAACATCATGCTTTAAAAATTTGAATATTTATATATACTTAATTAAAAACATCGAATGATCGGTATTTAGCACCTGGAGAAGCACATGTGACATGCCCTTTAGAAAGATTTCATTCTTTGTTTTAACTTGCTGAGACGAATATACATTTTAAACATGGGTTTCTAAAAAACTTCCTAGGACTACTCAAAATAGTCTATACTTAATCTGGATGAGAAAATATATTGCAGCTTATTCCCTTCTAAAGAGGTTTTTAAATATCCATCCTCAAACTTCATCCTACGTAAGTATCCATTCAGGTCATTTTGAACAGTTATGTTTCTATCCCTGCTTTTAAATAATTTCAAGATTGCCCTTTATTATATAGATACATTGACTAATATATATAATATATGTATATATAGGCAGGGATTTTTGGGACTAAAAAATAATCTTGAAGGTCCTCTAGCCTAATTTTAGGATAATCAACCCTAACAAATCCCAAAAATTTGGCAAAACCATTTAAACTCCCATTTCGGCAAAATCCCATTGCCATTTGCAGGTTTTGGAGAGAGAGACAAGCGGCCCCCCATCACCATCCCGTCGTCCATCACATCGGCCTCACATGTCGGCATCAACTAGTGAAGACGAAGGAGGCGAATCTGATATGGAGTGAAAAAGGACTCTCCTAGTGTAGCTTCATTGCATAGCTTGTTGAATCGATGGTGGGTTCATTACGTTAGTTTTTCTTTTCTGCTTGATTAGGAGGATGGTAATCCTCATGTATTTTATGGATATATGGTGGTAATTAGTGTAACCACATACTTCTTGTTTATATTTTTTTGATTTGGTTGCCAGAAACCCAAACCACTATGAGAATCGAAAGTTTTGTTGGTGTAATTTCATGGTGTATTTCGTAGTGGTGTATATTACTCCATCAAACATATTTCATGGTGTATTTCTTTGTTCATGGTGTATTTTATCAATCATATCTCATGGAGAATTTTATATAGCGGATTTCATGGTGTATTTATCAAGCAGAGTAATTTCACGGTGTATTTTATCATACGGATTTCATGTTGTATATATCAAGGTAGATTTCAAGGTGTATTTCATGTTCATGGTGTATTTATCAAGCATATTAATTTCATGGTGTATTTTATCAAGCAGTTTTCATGGTGTATTTATTAAGTAGATTTTATGGTGTATTTCATAGGTAGATGATCGGTTTGAATATTGTCTATGTTCCGAAATATTTTTTATGGTAATCATGAAAAACATAGTTGATTCCACCATGTTTCAAAAAAATTCATGATAATACATGGTAGATAGGGAACAATAAATATGGTTTTCGAATTTAAATTGGTGAAAAATAAATCAGTTGGATTTGGTTATTACGGATTTTTAAAATTTTGAAATGCTCTTTAAATTAGGAAATGGTTGAATGACTTGAAACCCACTAAATTAGGAAATGATTGAATCCCACTAATTTAGGAAGTTAATACACACACATATGGATATCTTATTAAAAGGGTAAGATAGGTAATTCACCATCTTAAAGGATGAAAATATAACTGTTCAAAATACCCTGGATGAATACTTACGTTGGATGAGGTTTGAGGATAGATATTTAAGTCTCCCTGTGGGATCGAAAATTTGAACTATGTGTAATTCACGAACGAAACCCTTGATTTGTTTTGAGGAACGAACAAACTAGCGCTATGTTTGAAAATTTTGTGGATGGAGATTCTATTTTGACTCATTTTTTCCCCAAGTACAAAGCCCTTATATGGGTTGAGGCAAAAAAAAATTTTAAAGTGGGGTCAATTTAGTAAAAATGGGGTAAGAATTATACCTATCTCTATGAAAATTTGGCAGCCAGTGGGGTCGGCTGCCCACCCTTGTCTTTATCAGGGCCGGCCCTGAGCTAAGGCCGACAAGGCGGCGGACTTAAGCCCCCGAAATTTGGCCAAAAATTAGGGCCCCAAATAGGTATAACTATGTATATAATATATATTTAATTAGTGCTTCCCACTACCAAAGGAGGCAGTTGGTGATGTGGTAAGTCAAAGTCTCTCTACACAACAGAGTTACAGAAGTAAGGTTCGATTCCCAGCTCAGGCAGCTTGCACTACCTTTTTTTGTTCTTTTGATTTTGTTCTCCTTTAGAGGTTTTTTTTTTTTTTAAAAGAAAACATAGGGCCTATTTTACAAGTTCGACTTAGGCCTTAAGAATCTCAGAGCCGGCCCTGGTCTCTATGTCCCTCCGCCACTGCTCCTAAAGCCTGGACATCCGCCTGGACCACTAGGGCAACCACTGTGTAAAAAAAAAAAAACCCCCCCCTTCTACCATGCAAATATCTTCCATTAATCCTACTCCTATATAATAACTTATTTTTGTAATGTAAGCTATGAGTGAAATTTGAAACGGAAATGATTTTCACACTCCCCTTTTAATTATTCACACTTTTTTTTTATCCACATAAATTTACAATATTATCCTTGAATGTGCGAAAAAAATGTATTGAATAAAGAACAAGACAGTAAATTCAAGTGAATAAAGGCAAAAAATGGAGTATGAATTGTAAAAAGTGGAGTATATGAAAAGGATTGTGATTTTGGCACTTCAAAAATTGATGGAGGGGCTCCAAAATTGAACTGTGTTGATACACAAAATGACGTCGTTTTGGAGCACCTCCATCAATTTTTGGAGTGCTAAAATCAATTTCCGAAAATCAATTCCTTAATATAATCAATACAAGCTCTGGTAACAAAGCGCACGTGGCCAACAAATTTCCAAGAGTTACACTTCGTACATTTGATTTATCGGACTAGTAATAGGAGTAGGTATAACTTCATACTAGAAGATACTCCCTCGTCCCAATTTACTCGTCAGTTTTGAAAGTTCATGCCACTTTTCAATTAATTATATCTTGTAATTTATAATGTTTTAGGTGATTTCGAAAACATTGAATTATGGAACAAATCGAGATCTATTAAACAAGATCCATATTGCATATAAAATTTATTACCACTCTAAAGATATAACTAATTTTTTAATCCAGTTAGAATAGAACTGGGACAAGTAAATTGGGACGGATGGACTAATTAATTAGACTAAGGGCCGGGTTTGCTTCATCTCTTATGATCTTAAGCAGATCCAGACACCTGAATTATCAACACATATCATACTATTAATCCTTTTTATTGTAAACTTGTGTCATTTTTTTTATTTTTATATCAAAAATAGAGCACTTTCGTGCATAAATTTTTTGAATTTTTCTAATTAATTAATTAATTAATACTAGCTTTAAATTGAATTTAAAAAGTCTAATAATCGTATGAAATTGTTTCATTCTTAAATCCGACAAATAGTACTACATACTACTAGTACATGATTCTCTAAAAAGGAACCAAAGTTGTGAGAGAGGAAATAAAATCTAATTGTGCTTTGCGAATGGAAGAAGTAATTATTCCATGCCCCCTGGGTACCACGTAGCGATGGCCCAAACTCTTTTCTAACACATATTTGTGTAATGAGATCCACGTGAATGCGTAATGAAGTAAGAATTTAGAATATTACGTGACGGTGCCGAGGGCATTCAATAATACTCCTTATTCCGAATGAAAGAGACCCTCAAAGTAAAAGACTAGAAGAAGGGCCGGAAGAAAAAAAAACACTAAACCCAAACTATGTTTACATTATGTGGAAGTAGAGAATATAATGCTTGACTTGGGCTTTGAGTTAAATTTGACATTTAAAGGCAACCAGGTCACCAATGGAATCCCACGAAACAGTCGGCTTATTATATCACCACTGTCCGAAACAACCCACAGATAGAGAGAGAGAGAGAGAGAGAGAGAGAATCTAGAGAGAGAGTAGAGATAGAGAGAGAGAGAAACAAAAGGGGGCTTTGTAAAAGTGGGTGAGGAGACGACCTCGCGCTGTCTTCAAGTGTCGTGCATGCATTTTGTGCATCTGTTTTCCTTTGCATGCACACATGCTCTCTCTCCTCCCCTCTCTCTCTCTCTCCTCATCTCTCTCTCTCTCTCCCTCTACCTCTTCTCTGTATGTCTATCTATAAAATAATCGTATAATTATTCCTCCGTAAAACCTCCATCGCCGGATTTATCATCTATCTCACTGTCACCGACCTACCGCTCAGTGGACCCCTTCTCTCTCCGATTGATTCACTTCACGATTTGAAGTCTCTAAACAAGTCCAATTTCTCCGCTAAATTTTGCATGTGAATGTCGCATTCACTACTTCGCATCAAAGATTGGCCTGAGGTAATTGATTCCTAAACCTGTGTTTCCGTGTTCCAAGATTTGATTTTTTTCCGCGATTTTTTAGGGTTTTTGATTTGGGGTTTTTGATTCTGCTTTGCATGGGAAAGATTCATTTGAGATTTGAATTTTCGGGGGTCAATGGCGAAGATTTGCGTGAACGAGACGTGCCAGACGACGACGACGTTTGAATGGAAGAAAGGCTGGGGCTTGAAATCCGGTGGATTTGCTCTCCTCTGCTACAAATGCGGGTAATTTTTTTT
The DNA here is from genome assembly GCA_020567845.1 of Rhododendron henanense subsp. lingbaoense. Taxonomy (NCBI): domain Eukaryota; kingdom Viridiplantae; phylum Streptophyta; class Magnoliopsida; order Ericales; family Ericaceae; genus Rhododendron; species Rhododendron henanense. The sequence continues at coordinate 6,070,008 of CM036312.1, forward strand.
TCAATACCAATTTTGTCCTTTGATATTTTGTGCATCTGATGTATCTGGGTTCATTGCTTGATTTCATGTTGCAAGGGCATTACAGGGGTTTGGATCTCTTGTAATACCCTTCTTGGGTTTTCTTGATTTATTGCATTTTTGCCGTCGGTGTTGTTATTTGTAGTTTTCCGAAAATTTGGGGTACTGATTCCTGCCTCCTCTATTTTGATTATAAAGTTTCAGGCTTTTCCTAATTTAATTTCTTTTTATAGCCACTTCTCCCCCTTTATTTTTGGATCATATTTCCCCTTTCATAAATGTGAGTGCTTGCAAATATATTAAAATAAATGTATGGTTTGGGCCCAATAATGCTCAATAGCATCCAATAAAATGAGTTTAATTTTCACTTTTCGACACAAATGAGAGATATTTTCAGGGGGGAAAGGGCAAGATGGAGGACTAATGAAGAGTGAAATTTACATAATTGGCGTGAGCACCTCCTAGAATGTTGAAAGTTAACCAATTATTTGCTCCACTAATTTCAATTTTTCCTTGCATGATGACTACAAGGTAACGAAAATTGTTTGTGATACGGTATCCTGGAATAAAGGTGCATTTTATGTCATCTGACTTGGGTCTACATAAAACGGAAATCATTTGATTTGATTATCCTAAGGGTATTAGCTAGTGATTAACTAATTATTATAGGCGTAAATATTCATACAATCAATTTTGTAATCATCTTTCCCCTAGTATTTGAATAATTTGGGTTCTTAAAATTGATACTTCCTCCGTCCCATATTGCCAATTATCTATTCTATTTTGGGATGTACCAAAATTATTGTCCTCTTTGAAAAGTCAAACTAAAAAGTGTGTAAATTTCTACAAACTACCTCTCATAAATAATTAAGGGGTAGCACTGAAAATCTAATCAAACTTTCTAAGAAGACATGCATTAATTGCATGTCCCCTTAAAAAGTAGGATTCCTCGTGCAGGACAAGCAATATGGAACGGATGGAGAATATAATAGGCCATTTTTGGACATGTGTTGAACACGTCCCCAACTATTGAGACGCAAGGCTCGGTTTGCTTTCATTGGTTTGTCCAACATGCGTCAGGAGTGTAAAAAGAGTGTTCGTGCCAAACACTTTCTCAGAAGTTCCTAGGATTTTTGGAATACTATCTTTAAGGATAACGGTTTTCTTGGTTTATGTATTAAAAAGAAAAGGGTGTCGGGTTAATTTGTTTCTTGTGTGTATAGTGAGTTAATTGAATTCCTTCAAGAGTTGTAATGTACTTTTGTTGGCCAAAGGAAGGATGGTAGCAGGTTGGAAGATCAATTACTGATTATGGGCGTTCTAGAGTTGTCCATATGCTCGAACCTCTAACCTCCCTGTTTGTTTCCAAGGCGTACAACGACTTGACCTAAACCACTTGACCTAAGCTCAAGTTCAAGTTGCAGTTATTATTTCTGCTTTATAGTGATGTGCTTCTGTTCTTCCCCAGATTTATAAATAGTAGTAACATGTATTGTTGCTTTTTGTACACAAGACTGCTGTCTAAATTATCTATATATGGATATGTTTGCTATTTTCATAATATTTGGCTTTATTTTCTGTTTTGCCCAATGGTTAATGTCACCTCATGTGGATTGTAGATCTGCATATGAGAATTCAGTTTACTGTGAGACGTTCCATGTGAGCGAATCTGGTTGGAGGGATTGCAAAATATGTGGAAAGGTAGCTTAAAAGCCCAATTATCCTTATCATGTCCAGATGATATTTCCGCTGTGGTTTCTTAGTCTACTTGAATTTGGTATCGCAGCGTATCCACTGTGGATGCATCGCTTCCAAGTATTTGCACGAGTACCTGGATTTTGGGGGTGTAGGATGCATAAGTTGTGCAAGGAGTTTGGAGACTCGCTCGATAAGACCTATTCAGGTTAGTCGGTTCGCGCTAAACTTCCTCTAAAAGATAATGCTTTACCTGTATCAGATGATATTTTGTAGGTTTTATAAGCATCAGCCCTATCAATAACCGATGTATCTGTGAGGAAGCATTTTAGTGTGGAGTATATTTTCCTGCAAAATGCCAAAAGTTGGTTAGTAATTATTGCAATCATTTATTAACTTGATAACCATGTTCTACCATCCCACATGGAAAAGTATGCATATATGTCTCACTTACCTCACTAATTATATGAAGACCAAACAAACACAGAAAAACATAGGTAAGATAAGTATTCAGTAGCACAACTAAGACCAACAGATTTAGCAAGTATAATTCACCCGATCCTAGTCTAACCATATGAATTAAGGTGTACTAACCAAGGATGTGACATTCTCGGCTTTGATATAGATGTATTTCGCATAAACTTGTGTGAATTTGGTAATGGAGGTTGTTATAACAGTTGTTTGTAAGCATGATGTTTTTGGCCAAAAATTTAAAAATATATATATATAAGAAAAAAAGAATGTTCTTCCTCAAGAATATCCTGTTTTGGATATTTCTATATGTTCCTTGTTGGCCGTGCCTAAGAAATCCATCAAACTAATGAGGATTCGATACTTCTATAACTTATTCCCACAGATCCCAAATGATGATACTCCCAATGGATTCAGCCCATTGACAACAAACAACATCAGTGCTCCAAGGCCCTCTTTTTTTGAAAATACCATATGCGGTATCAGTATGGATCAGCGGAAGCTTATGAAGGTGAGCAAATCTCCGGATGCAAAGGAGCTCACCCACTTCCCTCAAGCTCAGAGGAGCGAAGCTAATGCATCTGTTGCGAAAATCAAACGAGAAGAGATGACAGGCTTTCCAGAGATGATGCAACGGGCTGCTGGATCTTCTATTTTCGCCAAAACAGAGAATAGCGGGTCAATACTAGGGCCAAAAGATATGTATGAGTCACTATCTCGGCGGTTCTTAAATTTCCCTTTGGGGACTCCTTTGGATACTCCAAATTCTCTTTTACCTTGTCCTAGTGGGGTTGTGGAAGGAAGGGAACAGAACAAAACGCCTCCCTTTCAACAAGGGCAAAGGACACGCCATATTTTGCCCAAGCCCCCCAAAGCTGGCCCCGCCATTGGTTCAGAGGCAAATAATGCAACGGTCTCTACGACGCGTGTTGCAAGGCCTCCGGCTGAAGGTCGGGGCCGCCATCAGCTACTTCCGCGTTACTGGCCGAGGATTACAGATCAAGAACTGCAGCAAATATCTGGAGAGTATCCTTACTGATTCCTTTTTTGGGTTTTAAATTTAATTGAAGTCATTCTCATAATCAGATCTCGTAGGTTTTCGTACTTGTTTATGTATGTCTATCGATTAAAATGAAGTGTTTACCTTAATTCTCAACTTATAGTTTGAATTCCAATATTGTGCCGTTGTTTGAGAAGGTGTTGAGTGCTAGTGATGCTGGTCGAATTGGTCGTTTGGTTCTCCCTAAAGCATGTGCTGAAGTGAGTTTTACATTCTCTCCCATTTCTTGTTTTCATTGTAAACGGGCTTGTGCATCTTCTTCTTCTTCTTCTTCCTTTTTTACCCCTTGTTCTTCTCCCTAGTGAAGTTTCTTTTCCTTTTGCTCCCTAGCTTCAAATCTTTATACAATGCAAATTCATGCAGGCATATTTTCCTCCTATTTCTTCATCGGAAGGCTTACCAATAATAATTCAGGATGTAAAAGGGAAAGAGTGGACATTCCAATTCAGATTTTGGCCTAATAACAACAGCCGGATGTATGTGTTAGAGGGTGTAACCCCTTGCATACAGAATATGCAATTACAAGCTGGTGACACTGGTACTCTTCATGCCATTTTTGCGGAGGTGGTGTTGTATAATATGTCTCTTCTCATATAACATCACTAATTCACTACATCAGTTACAGCACTATATCTTATGTGATTTGATACCATCCAGAAACTTTTTATTCATCGGGCTGGGATTTTTGGGTTACAATCTAGTGTTACTTCTCTTGGTTCATCTGTTGTGTTGGATTATTAGTTTTCCACATCTAGTTATGTTTCCTCCACCATCATCTATCCTCCCAAGGCTCTCTTGTTTATTTTGATATCTGAAGCACTATCCTTATTTGATTTGTTTAATGGCTTCCTTTAATTTGGTATTATTCTGCTGCTATTTGTACTATAATTCATTTAAGGGCAATTAGTTGCACTTGCATGTTTTTTTTACATTTCCTTGATTTAATGTGTATTTGGGTACGTTGTCTGATACATAAAACATTTTTGTAGTGATTTTTAGTCGGATAGAACCTGGGGGTAAACTCGTCATGGGCTTTAGGAAGTCATCAAACTCCGATATGCAGGTCAAGCCTCTTAGGCATCGATATTTTCTCCACCTTTTATTTGATTAGCATTGTGCTGCTTTTATTATGTATACGACTTATCGATTTGTCGCGAAACAAACAGGACAGTCAAACATCTTCCCTTCCTAACGGCGCTCCCTCTGAAGAAACCTCCCCTTTTGGTGTTAATGACAACCCGGCTACCGTAAGTGCTCTCTAGCCTTTGAAAAATCAGAATTTTTGGACAGAGTCAAATAGATATACTTCATGGTTGGTCTGTCTGAATTTGTGGCTTGTGATGTTTCGCTTTAAATGATAAGGATGGAGGCGGGCCCAATGAGGAATCATCGCAACGGCCCCTTCTGATTCCGGAGAAGAAGAGGTCTCGAAACATTGGGTCCAAAAGCAAGAGGCTACGCATGCATAGTGAAGATGCTATGGAGCTCAGACTCACGTGGGCGGAAGCACAAGAGTTGCTCCGCCCGCCTCCAAGTGTCACGCCTACCATTGTCATGATTGAGGATCAAGAATTTGAAGAATATGATGTAAGTAAATCCAGTTGGCAGTTGTTCAGGGTTGTATTGTATTCCGGCCTTCCGGGTCATCTATTTGGTGATATTGCTTCTCTGAAATTTATTTATCAACACCCTGCCGTCATCACATACGAAAAAGAAGCTACTCTTAACCGTGAGAGAGTTTGATTTCAGACCCCACAATAGTTTCTGGGTAACTAACTCTGCATCCTTTCCTTTTGTTCATGTTATTAGGAACCGCCAGTTTTTGGAAAGAGGACTATGTTCACAGCCAAAGCATCTGGGTAAGGATTTCTACAACTTATTTTCTGTGTAAGAAAATTCTCAGATTCGTCGTGAGTTTATATTATGAAAGGTAACCCAACCTAGGAGGAACATTTTGGCTGGTTCTAGGGTGTCATGTTGGTCCTTTGTACAAGAAGAATGAACTGCCCTTGATCTGGTTTGCCTTTCTTCTCATCTTGCAAGAATTATTTCAAGGACCATCCTGTATTTTTTATTTCACTGCAAATCATGCATAGGTTGAGGATGTTCTCATTGTACAAAAGGCGGCCCATGCACCAGCAGTGTGGCCTTAGCCCCTCTGATTCATTATTCAGTTGGAAAATACCCATGTAGTCTGAGTGTGCAATGTTACTGTTCAGTGAACAGGAGCAATGGGCTCAGTGCGATAGTTGCTTCAAGTGGCGACGGTTGCCCGTGGACATTCTTCTCCCTCCAAAGTGGACGTGTGTGGAAAATATTTGGGACTCAAGCAGGTCTGTTTAATTTTGTGTCCCAGTTTTTGTTTGTTCATGTGATCATATAAATCAATGGTACATGGTCAGCCAGCTAAGCTGGCTCGGTGTAGGGGGGCACTTCAAAGTGACCTCTTACTTCTGGAGGGCATAGCGAACTGAGGTGTAGGGTTCAGCTATTCTTTTTAAATGAATTTTGAGAATAAGGTGAAAATGTTTAAGAAAATAACTTTTCTTCATATTGCCACCTCATTTCTTGTACGTGCTTTCAGATCTTCATGTTCTGCACCTGATGAGATAAGTCCAAAGGAACTCGAAAGTCTTCTTGGACTTGGCAAGGGTATGGCTCAACCTGCTGTATTTCCTCTTTATTCTAGCAAAACTTTTGAAGCTCATCAGTGAACCTAAAGAAAAATAATGACTGAAATATATTGCAATTTCATATGCTAATACGTGCTTGCTTGCATTATCTTGATTTTTAATTTGTTGAGTAGCTTGACATGCATTCCCCAAGAACTTGAGCTTTTGGAACAATTGGAAGTAAATGGGATCAAACCTTCTATGAGAGGTCTTGAGTTCAGTCTATTTGTATGAATTTTGTTCCCCATTTGCATTTTTGCACTTGCTTCGCATTTTCCACAATACGGATGGATATTTGCGTCTGCACCTACAAGACGGGGTTGAATGTAAGGACAAGTGTCGTATAGCTTGACATATAGTTTTCATTCCCCTTTCGTACCAAATCAAGCTTTTGTGCAGTGTTTTTAAAACAGGACCGGACCAGCCGGTTCGACCGGTTGAACCCGGACTACTCAGAAGACTGTTTGATTTCGGAAACCGGTCTATTTTCTGAAAACCGCTCATATTTAGTGGTTTAACCGGCCACTTTGATAGACCGTTCACAGTTTAATTGGACTGGACCGTTAAAATTTTAAGTTATGGCTGGCTCTGTGCGTGGGAGCACGTGCAAACACTATTTCAGCGTATGCTGCTCTTTATTGTTACACACTCTAAACCATTTTATACACTCAAATGTTGCCTCAAGTTATTTTCTCGCCGACGTGGGATTGCTAGAAAAGTGTTGACTGCTTTCCTCACGAAGGATAGCTCAACTCCAATTCTTTTACTTCAACAGATGTGTGATTTTGGTATATTTTTTCCCATAGGTATTCTTTATTATAATATCAGTTAGTTTCCCTTTATTAATAGTTTTTGACATAATTATTTATAATTTTAGATATATTTATGACATGACGGTTTGATTCTAGTTCATCCGCGGTTGAGCCGGTGACCCGTCCACCCGCTTCCTTTTCCGGTTCATTCAACGGTCCGGGTTTCAAAACATTGCTTTTGTGACAACTGTTGACCTGAATGATGACAATTGTGTGTTGTGTAGACACGCGTGCTGGATTGCCAAATCATCTAATACATAGATATACGGGATAAAAGGTTGAAGTTATTTTCTTTGCATTGCTCGTCTTTGTATGTTCTACATAGTATCTGCACTTATATCGCGAAAGATTAGGAATGCAAGTATCTGTTCAAGGATATCGTCTTCCTCGTTATGCATAACCGAGCACTCTGTGTTCCTTCTGCACCTTAGAGTAGGATTAATCCAACACATCTAATGTAAACGTACCCCATTCATTTAGATTTAGGCGTTACGGGGCTACATCCCTCATTCTGAAGTATCTGTTAACATTGCTTACTTGGGGTATCCTGAAGTAATTGAAGTTTATTGATATGTATGTATGCACGTATAATGAACGCCTCTGCGGATATCTTTTTGTTCAGAATGGAGAAAATTATTGATTGACTCCCTTCTTTTATTTTTTATTCACCAGAAGTAAAGAAGAGGAAAATCAGAGATAGCCCCATTGTAACCGAGGCCGAGGAACTCGAGCCTTCCGGCTTAGATGCTTTGGCCACTGCTGCAGTCTTAGGAGACAATGCGGTCGACGCTGAGGATCCATCTGCGGAGCCCACCACTAAACATCCCCGGCACCGCTCCGGCTGCACTTGCATCGTGTGCATTCAGCCCCCTAGCGGAAAAGGCCGGCACAAATCCACCTGCATTTGCAATGTCTGCGTGACCGTGAGGCGCCGCTTCAAAACCCTAATGCTGCGGCGGAAGAAACGTGAAGCAGAAATTGCTGCCGCCCGAGGAAAGGAGCCGGTTCCGCCCACGGAGGAGAATTCGGAACGTGCCAACCCATCGGAGGAGGGCAAAAGGCAGAACAGAGTTCCAAATGATGGTGGGGGAGAGAGTAGCAACGGAGGATTAGACTTGAATTGCGATCCGAACCGGGAGGATGAAGTTGGGGATTTGAGCATGGCAAGCCTCATTCGCGCGACTAATTTTCCCGTGGAGAGGTACTTGAGGGAGAACGGGATCGGAGATTTAGATATGGGTCCTTGTTTGCTGTTGCAAGCCGCAGGAGAGACCGGAGACTGCCCACCCGATGAGGGCAAAGGGTGTGTTTCTGCTTTAGTCGGAGAAGAAGAAAAAGGAAAAGACGGTGATGAAGGTAATTGAGCTTTCAGATATAAATAAAAAAGAAAAGAGAAAGGTAATTGAGCTTCAATTAAGAAGGTTTTTCATTATTTTTTTTAATTTTTTTTCGGGGGGTTGGGTTTTGAACCATACATGAGTCTGTTGTATTTATTCCTTTTGAATTACAGATGCATCTGTTGTATTTCCTTCATAGCCAACTTATACATCTTTACAGTTGAGAGGGTGCCTTTAAGTTACCCCAAAAAAGAGGGTGCCTTTGGTTTTTGGTTTTAAATCAGTCGTCCTTAAATATTTGCTATAAGTTTAAAAGTAGTTTGGTGACATCCGGTATTGACCGGTATCGCCAGTATTGTAAGGTGCCGATCGGTGTTTGAGCCGGAACAAAATTAGAGGTGCAGGGTACTGGATCGGTCATTACCGGGTTACGTACTGGCTTGTACGGAATTGTGACGCACGACAACTATCTATTGGGTCTTATAGAGAAATATTCTTGGGGGACTAGAGTGGGAAATCTAAAATTTTAAGGACTGGGTAATAATTTAAAGGTAACAAAAATAGTTTGCTCAAAATGTTATACTCCGTATAAGACAATCACACGTTTTGTAGAGGGGAGTGATTTTGCCACTCCCCTTTGTGTCTTGATTAGATGATTTATTTTGTGAGAAGGGAGTGACATTAACAAAAAGGAAAATGGCAAAATCAATTCCCTTTGTAGAAGGTGAAAAATAGGCATCCTTGTCCTTTGAGCCAAGCCCAAGAAAGTGCTGAATTTAGGCCCAAGAAAGTACATTTTCATATGTATCCATAGCTTTTTGGGAAAAAATGACGGCCTAAGACGTGTTTTGATCATTAATAAAGACATTTTCAGCATTAACAAATGTTCTCAGCATGTTTTTGGCGGGTATTAATTATCAAAATACGTCATTGGCCGTCATTTTTCCTAAATTTTTTTCAATAAAACCAGACCAGTACTATCGTTGGCCCGTCAATTGCACAGTCCAGATGCAATGAACCTACAAGGTATCTTTCGGTTGCTCGAGAGACCCTCCGAATTTCCCCCAAGTTCATTCACCCAAAATTTCCAAACAGTTTTGATGCTCGAAATCTTCCATTAAACAACCCTAAGTGCACAAAATTAGAATACCTATAAAGTGCACTATTATATGATTCAAACTCACTTGGAGTATAGTAGTCCTCTGCAAAAAACATAAACAATGTCATCCAGGTTTATTTTTGTAGAGCATGAATTGGGGATGGTGTTGTGCAGTGGTGTGCGCAGCACCGTGCTGCGCACCTCTGAGCCGTCAAATCTTGCATCCGACGGCTCGGATCTAATTTCGGCAATAAATGGCTCTCGATCGTTGGTTGCCGAGATGAGATTCAAGCCGTCGAATGTACGATTCAACGGCTCAAAAATGCGCAGCACCAACCTGAAGTCCGTTGAGCATGGGGGATACAGAAACCGACAAGCATACACCAACTACAATTCCCAATTGTTCAATGGCGGTTTTCTTGTGTCGGTATGAATAAATTCTGCAGAGTGGTTAAGATTTTAGTTACTACTCCCCCTTCCTATCCACCAGATGTGGGGTAGTTGAGATCGGGTAGTTTGGGCCATTTATGAACCATTTACGGGTCCACAATACTGATTTTTTTTATTTTTTATTTCCAAAAGTTGAGTGGTACAGTATTCATCAAAAGATCCCATAGGGGAAGGTTGGGAGTCCACTGATTGGACACTCCAACAGATAGAGCGTATAAGCGCATAGATGCGGCGTCCTACAGAATGAAAAAAAAACACCCAAAGGAGGACAAAATCAAAACCCCCGAAGGAGGACATTATTAAAACAAATAACAAAATAAAAGACGTACCGCCGAGACATCCGCCACCACTCTTTCGCAACCACCTTGATAGACTTGTAACTAGGGGTGTCCACGGTCCGGATCGGATCGGATTCGTATGAATCCAATCCTAATCTGTATCTCACGGTTTTTAGAAAATACAAGTTCAGTCCCGATTTTATCCACGGATTTCCTTCCATAAACATTAAACTCTAAAAAACGCAAAATTACTTCAACTACTGTATTACATATCATTCCAAATTTCTAGTTCAAAATTCAGTCCAGATTTCATCGGCCATTGTTACATCCACGGAGCAGCAGGAGGTTCTATTTACACAGTGGTAATAGCTGACTACAAGTTATAAATCAGAGGGGGAAGGCAAGTGAAGTAAAAGTAAGGAATTTCATATAAGGAGCAGATTTCCTTCGGTCATTGTTATGAACTTAAAATTGTTAAAAAAAATTCATAACAAGTAGTAGAATTATAATTATTTATAAATATTACACACACACACACACATATATATATATATATTTTTTTAATTTTTAAAATATCTCACGGTTCGGTTCGGTTAATCCATGGATTTGAAATAAAAATCCAATCCTAATCCGTATCTCACGGTTTTTTAATTTTCAAATCCGTGTCCGGACCATTAATCCACGGACAAAATCCAAAAGGCACGGATCGGTTCGGTCCGGACCGGTTTCACGGTTCTCGATTTTTCTTGGACAGCCCTACTTGTAACCACCACCTCTACTTCACAAAATAGGAACACATCGTTGGGAAGTGATCGCCCAGCAAACGCGATAGACGGCATCAGGTCACAGATCTGAGAAGATGGAGGCAGAGAACGGTGGAGGACAACATCTTACCCACAACCACTGAAACCGAAGCCCCAGAACGTCGCCAGAAAACGATCTGAAAAGTTCCTAATGGACGCCCAAACTTCAGTCGCGAGATTGAAAGAGAAGACGGTTCGACGGTGGAGGGAAGAGAATAGAGGGAGAGAGATCGGAGGGGAAGGATCCCTCCCCTCCTGCCACGTGAGAAAGGGGAGGGGAAGGAGGGAAATGGTTGTTGGCGGCTAGGGTTTGAAAAAAAAATTTAGAGAGAACAACATAAATATGGCTATGTGGTTTCTTTGTGTTTCCCACAACACTGATCGAGACTGTTCACTTTTTAATACTCCCTCCGTCCCTAATTAATTGTCCATGTTACTATTCCGGACATTTTAAAAAATTATTTATATCTTCCAAAGTATAATATTTTTTATATGCAATATGGATCTTGTTTGATAGATCTCTATTAGACAAAATTTTGAAAATTATGAAAAAAAAAGTATAAATTAAAAGATATAACTCATTTTAAAAAATTTGAAAAAAGTGAAAGTGGACAGTTAATTAGGGACGGAGGGAGTACTATTTTGTAAATGGAACCCACCTCCAAATAATTGTAGCTATCCATTTCATGGCAAGTGCAGTTGCTGTTTGCCTGCATAATTTTTTAATCGTGCCAGAACCAGTCTCATTTTTTAACAGCAAAAAGGGAAAAATAATCACTCTCATGTATACTTGTCAAAAAAACAAAAAAAAAAATCACTCTCATGTATAGGGTTTCCTCAATTATTGTGGGTAGGTGGGGTCCTTAACTAATTCTTCTTCGAGAGCTGATAACTGTTGTGCACAGATCATGGCGAGGGGTTCAATATGGATCATACACAAATGATCCGAGCCGTTCATTAAGCATAAAATATTTTTTCGACGGTCTTCGTGAAAAATCAACTCAATCCGATACCTATAGGTATTCGATTCAATCATCTATATCCTGAACGAAAAGTTAGATGATTGAATCAAACACCTATATATATCGGATTGAGTTGATTTTTTATGAGAACTATCGGAAAAATATTTTACGTTAATGAACAGCTCAAATCGTTTGTATAAAACCCGTAGTAGATTCCACATCGTGATCTGTGCACAATATCTGTGCAGTTAGACTTTATGTTCTTCCATGGTAGACTTATGAATGATGAGTGATTCAATCAATACGGATAACTAGTACTATTTGACTCACATGTGCACAGAGATACCATTTTGTCCCGTAAATTTTGTCCTATGGGACGAAATGGTATCTCTGTGCACATGTGAGTCAAATAGTACTAGTCTCATCATTCATGAGTGATTCATAGAGGATCCTCTACGGCCAACACCATGACTCCCGGGCCTTGTTCATTTTAGGATTTGGATTTTGGACTCTATCTCTGCGCACGTTCTCCGAGCCTCCAGAGACTTCAAAACCCACTGCCAGAATAGCTTTTCGAAATTCTCAATATAAAAATCAACATGATATCCTTCTCAATTTATTTTCGGACAATGCTACTCACACAATAATCCAAACATAACAATTTACACAACTTCTCACATACATGTGGGGTCCACACATAGTAGTGTGTGTGGAGCCCACGTGTATGTGAGAGGTTGTGTAAATTGTTGTGTTTGAATTGTTGTATGAGTATCATTTTTGTTTATTTTCAGAGTTTACAATATTAGCTAGACGTAGGCTCCGTTTCGCTTAACTTTTAGCACTTTTTGAAAATTTTCGTTAATTTTGCATTAAACTTTTGTGGATTAATGTTTTGTCAGGACAAGTGGAATAGAAAAAGTAAAAAATAAAAAATACTTATACCCAAATATTTTTAGAAATAACAAATTTTAAGCAAAAAAAAAAGACTTTTTTTTGCTGAAAAATGGTTATTTCTCAAAGTACTTGGGTAAAAACAAACAAAATTTACTTTTTCAATTCCTTTCATTTAGACGAATCAATAATTCACAAAAGTTTGACGCAAAACCAACGAACACGAATTTTATTTTTAAATAAGAACAAAATCTCCTAAAGGCACTTTAAGTTGAGTGGAACAACACCGTAATGGCAAAGAATTTTGCTGGGACGAGATCCTCCTTCGAAGGCAGTTTCGAAGCTATCCAATGAGCAGCCTTTTGTTCACCTCCCTATTTAACACTTTCCCAAATTCTGATTATAATTTAAAATTTTATATTTTACAATCCACAATTCAAAACTGTCTCCCCACAATTCGACAAATAATTAGCTCCCAAACACCCTTATTATTGACTCATTCAATACAGAAATTGAAATAATTTTACCCACTTGTCAGGAAATTGGTGCAAAAAAAAAATTGTTCTAGAAAATCTATCGATAAATGTAGTAAGAAAAAAAAAAAGAACGATATTTTTCCTTTTAGTGCTAATTTGATAAAAGGAATTTATAAAAAAATATTCTACATAATCTTGTGTTTTTATGCATGATACTTATTGGGTTTCAATAACTTCTCTATAAACACACAAAATTCACAAGAAACTTGTACATTCCCATTCTTTCTTTCGTCCGCAGTCCCATTCGCCAAAATGCACGTCTGTGTTTTTTTTCACGTTCAAATGCTCAGGATATGCAAGGATGTTTCTGGCTCCGGTGCTGACGAATAAGGATGTCGTAATTACGTTGTAGGATTTTGTTATAAACTTAACATTTCTCCACACGAAGTGCTTCGTTTCACATATGTGTAGGTCCCGACATGAATGCGAACGTGTGTGCAAGAGTATTTGTGTAAGTATGTGTAGTTGTAAAACTTTTCAGTAGCCCTATTGGTAAGAAAGCCCGTACTCACCAAGAATTGGGTTTTCCACCACTGCCGTTTGTGGGCTCCACCGTGCATTTATTGTTATAGTCTGAATCGTTGATATTGTAAGGCTCACAATATTGTATATTCACTCAAAAAATCAATTTGATCGAACATTGATAAATAATAAAAGTTGAATTTTTGTTTATAAATTGGATGGTATGATTGTTCATGACATTCATTTTATAAATCAAAATTCAATTTTCTATACACCTTCGATATCTGATCAAACTAATTTTTTTAGTTAAACATACTATTTTACAAATTCTATAAGATGAACGGTTTAGCTCATCGATAAACTTACGGTGAAGCCCATAATAACGGTGGTGAAAAACTCACCGTTGCTGCCGGTGGAAGAGATTTAATCTCTAGGTAGAGAGAGAGAGAGAGAGAGAGAGAGAGAGAGATTTGCTTGTAAAAACTTAACCCATTTTGATTTCGTCCACTAAATTCTAGCCTGCCCATCCTCTACACTAGCACAACTGCCGGCACCTTCAAACAACAACAACTGCCTGCAAATCGGACACGACGAGTGCGAATCCAACCACGTATCTATACACTTGACATGGAACTCATGCCTACACTTGGGCAACACCCTCACCTTCTCCCCTTCCGCGAACTCCCCCAGGCAAATCGGGCACTCCGTCGCCGGCATCCCCATCCCGGCCTCGTACGCCGCCACCGGTATCTGCCTCAGCGCCTCCTTCTTCAGCCCCGTCGCCGCCAGCCTCGACCCCGCCCGCCCCGGGTCCTCGTCGAAGCTGATCCTCCGCCCGCACCGTAACGCGCAGCGCACGATCGAGTTTAGACCCAGGGCGCAGATCAACGCGCAGAGGAGAGCCGCCAAGATGATCACCATGTTGCTGTCGAAGTTGGCGTCCGCGGCGTAGGAGTTTGTAGGTTTGCCGGTCGCCAACGGCGGCGCGGCGGCGGAGGCGTCGAGTAGGAGGCGGTGGAGGTTGTGGTGGTAGTGTATTCTCGCCATAGTTGGGTTTTATGATGGTAAGAAGAGAGTTTAGGTGCCAAACCAGCGCAACAGTTGATTGTTCAAGCTTGGTTTGGAAGCTTATCTTCTTCCAAAATTGTATTCGAGCTTGGTTTGTTTATGATACGAATCGATCACGAACGAGTTTTACTCGAGCTTGTTTTGCTTATGAGACGAATGAATCTCGAATGAGCTTCAATCGAGCTGATCATGAACCGATCTTGAGTAGCTTCAATTTTTCAAAGTCGAGGAGAAGCTGCAGAGGTGGTAGTGGTTCTTGCCATAGTTGGGGTATTGTGATGGTAAGAAGGGGGATTTTAGGTTAGTTTATAGGGAGTTCAAATGCTGGAAGGATTCCAACAAGATAGAGAGGAAACGGAAAAGCCAAAAGGCATCTAATTAGTCACAAAAAAAGGATAAGGGAGTGAGTGAATAAGGACTAGTTGGGATCGGATATTATTGTGAATAGGGACCATGTGAGGAACACCGGAATCCGGTCTCTTTGATCAAAACTGGTCCTGTTTTGCCAAAATTGATTTATTTTAGAGAGAGAGAGAGAGAGAGTATTGGTTACCTGAGCTCCATTTTTACTTAAGATGAAGGTATGCAGAGAAGAAAGATCTTGGTGGTGGTGGTGGTGGTGTGCATGGCAGAAGGAGTGGGGGAGGGATCAATACAAAGGGCAGTGATATATATATATTGGTACTTCGGAATATTAAGGGCAGTGATATATGACAGAGAAAAATACACAAAGTGACAGATTAGATATTTTTATTTGGGAAGGCAGTTAGAGGGTGAGGTTTGAGAGGTAGGTGGCCTTTCAATTTCTCAATTATTCTGAGGGGACACTTATAAAATCAAGTAGTATTTTCTCTTCGGAAATAATCACATGATTCCCCCCTCCCCCTCCCCCTTAGCAATTGGTATGGGTGTTGAGAAGACGAAGAGTTGTTAATGTTGTAGATCTTGTCGAATAGAGTATCTATGCGGGATTGAAGTTTGTTTTCCAATCATCGTGCAAAAACTCAAGTCGATCAGATACTTGCAGCTACCTGAATGAAATGTTTCAATAAAGTAGTACAGCGAATGCACAATCTGCTTGAATTTTTGCGTGGGCGTTCTCTTAAACAAGACCTTTACTATATGAACGATTCGTATCATCAACAAGGGATGAATGAGCCCATAATGGCAAACCACACCTTATTAAAAAAACCTGTCTCTTCTAGAAAATAGTACGACGTAGAGTAAAGAGTATCTCAACTACCGAGCGAACTCATAGCATAACTGCATAACATTAGAATGGTGTGTTGCTATGTGGACCCTGTAACCTAAATAGTTACAATTTACACAATACATGATAAATATCTAGATGGATCGAAAGAGTAATTTTGTAACTTTTGCATATGCAGCAACAATTAAAAGTGGAAGTATTTCTAACCACTCCCTTTATTTTTTGGTCTCTTTTTTCATCATTAGGTTCTGGAAATTGCTTGCAAGCTAGCTACAAAATCCTTGTCCAAGATAAGTACATTCTAATGTTGACGGTGATTGAACCATGGGTTTGGGCTCATCACCATCTTCGGACCACTACATCAGCCAAAGAAATCTTTGTGGGTCGATATGTTTTGCCATGGTTTTTTTTGGAAAATGACGGCCAATGACGTGTTTTGATAATTAATACCCGCCAATGACATGCTGAGAATATTTTTTAATGTTGAAAATGTTCTTGGCGGGTATTAATTATCAAAATACGTTTTGGGCAGTCATTTTCCCCTTCTTTTTTTTTATCCAAATATAGTACAAAACTTTCAATAGATCGAGGGACGGAAATTAAACGGCATAGAATTCGTTATATATATATTATTGCATTGTTAACATCGTATCGTCAAGTTAGGGTTATATGTTTTGGGTTTTCTTAGGCTGGACCTAGCTCATTTTGGTGGGTTAGGTTTCGCTTTTGTGCTTATTGTATGATCTAGGTTTTTTAGGCTCATAGGTGTTATGGTCTTTATCCTTACAGGTGTGTTTGATTGTTTCCAACGGACTGTATTTTTCAACCTTTGATTGGAATCCCCTCTCTCTTTCTCCTATTAATAAATTGTTACTTTTACCGATTAAGAAAAAACAACGTATTGTCAAGTAATTTTAAAAGTAATCTGTATGCAATCCTATGTTATTCTTTCAACATCGTGTATATATCCTTGTACATTCTTGGGTTTTTAGTCTATGTTGGTCATGATTGAATAGACAAATAATGGCCAAAAGGGCTTATAGTGGAATGGTATTTCTTGGTTCATTCCTTCGTGAAGATCAAGGTTTAAGCCCGTCAGAGGCGTTTGAGATTCAAGATTATGAATAGTCTTTGAACTCCTTGTAAACTAAACTTACTGACTATCCCTTAAACCGCATTGATGTATACCACTTGGAATAGACTAATAATGAAAAACACGTGCCGTGTGTGGGGCATTATCAAGGCCTTAGAGCATCTCCAATAGGCTAAGCAAATGAGGGTTTTCAGCAAAATAACTAGCCAAAGCCCTTACCCAGCAGACTAGCTCGACGATTTCTTCTCACGCTCTCACTTTCCCTTGCTTTCTCTCATCTTCCGCCCAACACCCAACAGTTCTCTCGGTTTCCCTCCTTTTCTTATCTCTAGTATTTAGCAAGCAGATTCATTGCTGGGTTTGCTGAGATTTTTCATCCTCCCAGCATCAAGACAAGGACACAAGGTATATATGCCTCTCCCTCTTTCGAAATTACATGCTCTATTTGTGATTCTGGTTCAGATTATGTATTGTTTTCAGCCATATCAATTTGGGTATGAAATTGGAAAAGATTAGGTCTCGATAGTATAAAGTTTGACAGATCAATCTTTCAGATTGCTTGGTTTGTATATTAGCTGTTTGATAAAATGCCCCATTGAGCATTTAGTTTCCTTATTCAAAGAACTACTAGTTTTGAGGGTGCAACAGTATTCCCAATGTGATTTAGAGAGAAATAATGTGTTTTCTTAGGTTAGACGTGCTGGACTGAACGGGCTGGATTAGCTGAACGAGCTTGAGGGGAAATAGGAGAAATAATGAAGTTTAGAACAATAAAATTCAAGTTGAGATGGTTGTGGAAATGTATGATACGAACTTATTCATAGATGCATGAAGGGAAGCTATTAGCTGTTTACCAGTAAGGGAAAAAAAGAGTTGTTGCAATTACCAATTCAAATGCCGCTCTTTTGCAGGTTGCCATTTTTTTTTTTTATAGGTTTCCGTTTTTTTTACAGTTTTTTGCATGACCCAATTGCTTAGGCTGTTGGGAGCTTCATGTTAGAAAGGGCTAGCTAAACTACCATTTGGGCCTTTTGCATAGTCTTTTTGCCTAGGATTGGATTGAGGCTATTGGAGATGCTCTTAGTCACATAATCCTTCAAAATGCTCTGCATTTCCGCTCTCAATCCTCGCACTACATTTGCACTTTCAATCATCGCTCTCGTGAATTTCAATAAGTTAAGGGGGTGTTTGGGAGGTTAATTTTCAGATTTTCGGATTCCCATTTTCAGATTTTGAGTGTTTGGCACTTGTGTTGAGAATGGATTTTGGAATAATGGATTTTCGGATTCAGATTTTCGGATTCCCATTTTCAGATTTTGAGTGTTTGGCAACTTGTGTTGAGAATGAATTTTGGGAGAATGGATTTTCGGATTATGGGTTTAGGAGCCAAAAACCAAAATCTGGGGTAGAGGAGTTTTTTGGATTATGATTTTCGGATTATGAGATTGAATGACCAAAATACCCATTATAAACCTTCGATTTGACCATATTTGCCCTCCCTTATCCACTCCCTTCTATCCTCATCTCTGGTCACCACAACCACACCGACACCACACCCCCCAAGCGACAGAAAAAGAGAGAGACAGAGAGAAGAGAGAGAGAGCGACAGGAGAAGGAGCAGAGAGGAGAAACTACGGCCAGCCATCTACCAGCGTCGGCCAGCGTCGGACAGCCAGCGTCGTGGTCGGGCACGGTGTGTTTCCGGAGCAGATCTACACCACCTGTCATCTCAACTTTACCCAATCTTCAGGTATAATTCTTCTTCTTTCTTCGGCCAGAAATTGTTGAGCAAAGGGATTCATCAAATGTTTTGTGCTTCTTATTTGTGTGTAGGTATAGATCTATTAAGATTAGAGCAAGTGAGAGAGAGATTTGACAGGTTTTTTTTTCCCGAGTTAGGGTTTACCCAACTGGTATGTGACATGCCATACAAACACAATTTAAAAAATGCGAAAAAAATAAAGTAAAAAAATAAAAGAACAAAAAAAAACGGAACTGACACATGTTATTAGAAGACAAAGGGCAATATGGTAAAAATGCAACCCATAATTCATTCTCAACAATCATCTACCAAACACTACTATAATTTCAAAATACATTCTGCACAAATCTCCCAAACACTCACATACTCAAAATACATTCTGCCAATAATCCAAAAAGCCAAAAAGTCAAAAAGCTGAAAATGAAAAGCCAAAAAGTAGGCTCCCAAACACCCCTGCCATACTCAAAATACATTCTGGCAATAATCCAAAAAGCCAAAAAATCAAAAAGCTAAAAATGAAAAGCCAAAAAGTAGGCTCCCAAACACCCCCTAAGAAGTGTTTCAACAACACTTTCACGTTCAAGCTCACACACGCAAATTATGTTACTTAGCTCACAGTACAGTTTTCTTCTCCATAGAGTTTCCACTGGAGATGTCAATTCTAGGCCATGTGGCCCGTTTGCATAAGGGCATGTGAAGGCACAGATGTGCACTGATTGACGCCTGAATTCTGAAGCCCAATAGAATATGCTTACGAGCAAAATTGAATATTTCGTAAGCACTCTAACCGATATTTGATTGAGCTAATTTTTTGTAGGAACCCTACCTAAACTAAATATTCTGAACAAAACGAGTGGTTCCAATCATCTTTTTAGAACCCGAGACGGACCCAAAATCCATCTGTTCATGCCTACAGTACATGAAAGTGCAGCTCCCAACGATTAATGTCTCCTCACTAAAATGGGATGACAACAGTATAAACTGATTTGGCCCACTTCAGTGCACCTAACTTGCTAGTGGGTCCCTTGATGGACGCATATCGGAGCCGTCCATGGCCCGTTCTGAAATGGTTACCCTTTCCGACAGGCAAGTTAGGCAACATCGCATTTCTAAGAACAGTAAATCTGTGTGTGTAGCGGCGTTGTTCTGAGAAATCGATGTTTCATAATAATATTATGGCGACAATTTTCAATTATACTGTTGTAGTTGTGACAAATGTCGGGTTGGGTGATTTTTTGCGAACCGAGGTCTCTGTAGAGCAGGGGTGCACTGCCAAAAAATAGTTTCCAATCCGAACCGTTAATTTTGACAATCAATAATCTAGAATCTAGATTTGTACTTGCAAATTTGAGTCGCTCATTGCCGAAATAAGTAAAGTCTAAATTATTGATAGTTGAGATGGACGGCACTAGATAGGCCCCGGGTCCGATTTTTCGGATGCTTTGTTAGTACTCGTGGATTTTAGCAGAAGAGGGGAAAGCTTTTTTGCTGCTCACACAAACAGTGGGAACATGTTTAGACAGGATCGCAAAATTGAATTGAATTGTGTTGTGATTTGTTTGGTTCCTAAATTCAATAAGGAAAAGAATTTTTAATAAAAACAGGATTAGGGAATAAACCGAGGATGTTTTTCAAATCATACCATTCTCTATCTGATCCCTCGTAAGAGTAATTTAAAAATGGAAGAATTATGATACACACCCCTTAATAAGTGTGTACCGTACGCATCTTCTATATATTTCCTTGGATTTGAGATAATCTAATTTTCACCGTTCAATTTTTTAATTAAAAAAAAGGGCAACCTGTCTAACCGGTCATCCCTCACTCTCTTGTCGAGTTTTTCTCTCTTTTATTTTTAATGGGCTTTCAAATGCAGTCAAATATCAATTTGGGTGGACTAGAAATTGGGTTTTTTAGGAATATTTTTTTTACCTTCTAAACTATTAAATTTAAAATTATGAAAACAATAAAATAATTTACAACTAATTTAATAAACCAATAAAGTTAGACAGCTTAGACTGTTCAATATGATCAATTTTTTAGTCCAATTTGATCAACATGACATTATTAAATTTTAATGTCTTCTAATACGTACTTGTCAATATCCGATAATCTTTGATTTTAGTAACAATGTTGAATATCGTAAGACTTTCAGATCGATCATCCTAACAAAAAATTAAAAAGCAAAACTTAAGTTAAAATTGGTCATACTTTTGACGGTCATACTCAACCCATTTCACCAGAAAGGTCGAACCCAAATCCTTGTCTTGAGACAGTTGAATAATTAATTTTTTAATGAACTCTCATTTTTTCAACAAAAAATTGGAGGGTTTTTGATTTTTTGGATTAAATTTTTTAGAGAGAGAATTTGATTTGGAGGAATATTTTGAGAGGAAATTGCAATTGTATTCGAAAATTTGGGTATAGTACTTACTTTTCGGTGAATTTCTTGGATGAAAATTTTGAGCGAGAATTTCATTTTTAGTTTAAATTTTTGAGGTATTGTATAGGGAAAAATTAAAATTTTTTAAAAATAAAATGGATGGAATTGAAAATTAAGATAATATGGCGGAAATTTTAAAATTTGAAAAAATAATGTGGTGGAAATTAAAAATAATTTAGTTTAAATTTCGTGCAACACATTGTGCTAAGGTAATGACAATCTATGGTGTTGTTACTGAATTTGTGGTTTTTTAGACATGTATTTTGCTTGGGTATAATTATTATTGATTGTGGTACAACATATTTTGGTTTTATTACGGAATATTTTAATCAATTTCCTTTGGTACGACACGTTGTGGTAAAAAAAATGTCAATTTTTGGTATTGTCGTAACAATTGTGATTATGTCATATGATTTGTGGTATATGACATATGTTTTCTTTTGATACGACACGTTGTGGTAACAAAATGACAAATTTTGGTGTTGTCATAACAATTGTGGTAATTTTACGTAATTTGTGGTATTTTACACATGTATTTTGCTTGGGCATAACAATTGTTGATTCTGGCACGACATATTTTGATTTTGTTACGAAATATCGTACCTGTCAAAGAATTTTTGGTACGACCCATTGTAGTAAGATAACGTCAATTTATGGTATTGTTATAACATTTGTGGGTAGCATTATTTAATTTGTGATCTTGTACGCATATATTTGGTTGGGGTATAAGTATTATGAATTCTAGTACGAATAATTGTGGTTATATAATAACAATATTTTTTAATTATGGGCAACCTACTAATGACCTGTTCAACAGGTTAATTTTAAAGTACAAGTCGTAACTAACATCATAAATATACATTAGAAAACCAAAAATTGGCATAATAAAAATCAGAAATTGTCATAATTTAGACATACAGTATACCTTGTTTACCATAGCTTTCTCCTTTAAAAATTACTCCACGCATTCTCAGCTTAGCTCATTTTTGTTGACAAATCTATAAAATTTGGATTTCTCCATTGTGACACAATTCTATGTAAAGATAAATATTTTCTTTTTCTTTTTTTTTTTGGTGAACAATATTTTCTACCTGTTAAATACTATCATTGGCTACATTGTTTGAAAGTTTAGAAACTTTGGTGGGACAAAGAGGGAAATAGTAAAAGATAATTCTAGTTCTTCCTCAATCATCTAGCTACAAGTATGGATGAAAAAAGTGTGCATAAGGAAACAGATAAGGGAACAAGGAGTGAAAATTATCCTTTTCTTCTCACAAAATTTCCCATTCATTTCTATTTTGCAAAGGCAAGCAAAAGGGAAAACAGGGCACTAGATCCCCTGTCCGATCCCCTCTCGGCTGTCAATCTCGCAAATCAACGGCTGAGATGTGTCAAGCACTTTTTGCTCCAAAATGACGTCGTTTTGAGAAAAAAGTGCTCAACACATCTCAGCCATTGATTTGCGAGATCAACGGTCAAAAGGGGTGGGACAGGCCCCTGTCCGAAAGGGGTCAGACAAGGGATCCGGACTCGGAAAACAACCGTTTTATGAGTAATGATAGGTACACGAATTTATATACACGCACCGGAAATAAATATGCCTACAACCATCCGATACACATAAATATCACTACTAAACACACGCGTATTAGATAATTGTAAACACATTTGTTTCGCGATATACATATGAATTTATGCACATACATGTAGGGTTGCAAACAAACTGAGCTGCTCAAACTCGAGTTTTAAGCTTATTTAGTAAACGAGCTGAGTTCAACACTATAAAGCTAGGCTCGACTCGTTTGTATAGGCTCGATTCATTTATAAAGACTTATTAAATAAATGAATTGAGCTCAGCTCGTTAAAGGCTCCGTAGAAACGAGTTGAACTCGAACTCGATTTTTGAACTCGCTTAGCAAACGAGCCGAGCTCGAACACTTCAAAACTCGGCTCGACTCGTTTGCATCCTTACATATATATTTGGAACTTATCTCTTGTTAGTTACTTTCCCTCCCTTTCCCTATTTGCACAAATTCCTAACCACCCCTCAATTTTGGCACAACATTAACCACACACATAATCAGCAAGTCAAATTAGGTCAAAATTGTAGAGTTTTGAGTTCCTGTTTTTGTGGTTAAACCCCCCAAAAAGTCTCCTTTTCCACTTTGACTCCTCCTCCCCACTTTCCCGCAAAATCCCAAATTCCCAACGTTATATAAATGCTTGGTTGCAATCCAAAACCACCCGTCCCTCCTCCGCGAGCCGACGGCCGCCGCCGCCACCCGCCACCGTCGCCATTCATCTATCCTACCTCCACAATCTTTACCCCCTCAACATCCATTCATTTGGGTTGCGAACTAAACAAGCATGTAATTGCAATTACCAATGGAAAACCAAGACAACCCGAGCCCTAATCCCCATAATTACAACACTAATTACAATAATTACGTTAATCATAATAATAACTATACCAACAATGTGAATCCAATCTCCTCCACTCAACATGCCTCGAACAACCCGTCGCCGACGACGCCGGGGCCGCAATTCACGACGTTGTTTTGGAACTCCGACGACTCTACCTCTCCCTCCGTGTTCAAGGGGCTGTACCACCGGCGGGCCTACTCCGACGGAAGTTTCCAGAGCGCCGGCGGCGACGACGACGGCGTCTACACGCCGGGCTTGGAGGAGATGGGGGCGGAGGAGGATGAGCTCGTCTCTGCATTCCTCAATGAGGACAACGGCGCCGGCGGACAATTGATGGATCACGATGACGGCAGTGGTGAGACAAAGAAGAAGGGTTCCCGGGGTATTCGCCGGCCGAGTTTGCCGGCGGAGTTGGTTGAACTATGGGACGAGGACCCCAAGCGCGTTAAGAGGTGCAATTCGTTTTCTCAAAAAAAGTCCAAGGAAAACAACTTAAGAACATAATTGCGTTCCAAACTGTTCGATATATGCGGGTTCACGTGCATCGAACAGCTACGAACACAATTGTTCCCGATAGTTTATTTTAAAGTTGTTTTCCTAGAATTGGTCTAATCTTCGTTCTATTTTTTATAGAGCGATGCTACGTACACAGATTTTGATGCATAGATACATATACAAATGTATTCTGAATCATTCGATGTAGGGACTCTCGAAGCTGATGTGAGGCCCGACCCCACCCAATTTCCTTTTACCGTATAGTTCACGTAGTTTTGGTAGATGTTTATAAAAAGTTTACATAATTTCGAGCCTTTTGGCAGATATTTATGAAGATCATTTTGAGCGAACTAAATTATGATAAATGACATTGTTTGACAATGTTATTGCGTGTCATTGGACGATATGACAGCAATAATTTCTCGATTTATCAAGATGGTTCCATAAAACCTCAAATGAGTGAAAAATCGTCCTACAAAAATTTCTCTCATAGTTCGGCCCTCTCGAACTTTTGATTCCCAGCTCCGCCACCACTAGATATACATGAAACCTTTATTAGTTCAACTTATGTGTGTGAAAGTATAAAACTCTATTCTTCGAGATGATCACATTTTATTCGTTAACCCTATAAAAGGTTGCCCTGAAAGTTAATCCTATAACCAATTTACCATCTTGATTTCAAACTTCTTTTGGAGGATGTGCTAAACGTGCTTGAACATTTCCTTCAGAATTCTGGCAAACAGACGGTCTGCTGCTCGTTCGAAAGAGCGGAAGGTTCGCTACATGTTAGAACTCGAGCGAAGAATTCAATCCCTTCAAACCGATTCGTGGAATCTCTCTGCACAAATCAGCATATACGAGGTTTGTCTAGCTGCATTTCTACTTGCACTTATACATCCATTCCTGGTTATTGATGAATAGTCCATTTTTTCAGACACTGAAGCATGAAAACAGACAGGGTAAAAGGCTGTATTTCGACCCTTTCCTCTTGTACCAGGGCCCGTTTGGTTTGGCGTCTTATTTTCTTATAAACTGATTGAATTTGGACGCAACACCAAATAGGCTCTCAAACCTCATCTTGTTTCTCTGTGTGACATTTCTGACATGAAATTGGCTTTTTATGTTCTTGGGAATCATCCATCAAATGCATATCTTGTAGTATGTGTTTATCGGGTTCGTAGACGATTCTTGGATGCACAAGAAGAAAAAATCGATTGCCACCCAAATCTTCCACCCATCTTCGTTGTTGTTAAGCTTTTGCAGGTTTCTTTCTGAGAGTTCAAGATGGTATTGATGAATTCTCTTATTTGTTTTTGATCAATAGACCTCCACCGTATCTTATTTTTTCTCTTGCAAGTACGCGCTTTTGTCCTTGCGCGCGCACAAAA
Organism: Rhododendron henanense subsp. lingbaoense; assembly: GCA_020567845.1. Classification (NCBI taxonomy): domain Eukaryota; kingdom Viridiplantae; phylum Streptophyta; class Magnoliopsida; order Ericales; family Ericaceae; genus Rhododendron; species Rhododendron henanense. The sequence goes on from CM036312.1 coordinate 6,095,437, forward strand.
TCCTTCGAGTCATTCTATAGTAAGGTTATACTCTTATCCTGTTTTTGTTTTGTTTTCCTATTCAGAGAGAGACAAGGGGTCTAAGCACTGAAAATGTTGAGCTCAAACTACGGTTACAAGCTATGGAGGACCAGGCTGATTTGCGCGATGGTAAGATCATGAGATCCTTTAAAATAAGACATAGAGCAGTGCTACATGTACATATACGGACACAGATGTGTCCAGAGCCGTCGATGCACCTGATTCCCACATAAAACACATTAGAACATGCACATCAAACGGCTCTGGACACAGATGTATCCGTATCTGAGTCCAAAGTAGTTCCCTAATTCGATTTCTCTTTTTGTCTCTGTGTATGTCTTTTCGCTTAATTTTGTTAATAACATGTTGTCTGGAGTTTTAACTGGATTCATGATCTTACGATATATTTCTTTTGAACAGCTATAAATGAAGCATTGAGGAATGAAGTCGAGAGTCTCAAGATTGCCAACGCAGAACTAAGAACTCCCACCGAGCCATGCCCCTTCGGAGCCACCCGACGGGTTCCATACAGCCCATCAGCCTCCCCGTCAACCCTAATGCCACAACCCCCGGTGCATTTCAGCCCGTTAACCTCCCCTTCAACCCTCCAAAGCCCCGCGCATTCCACACAACCATTAACCTCCCCCTCAACCGTCCAGCTCCCGGTGCATATCACGCCACCATTAACCTCCCCCTCAACTGTCAACCTCCCGGTGCATTACAGCCCTTTAACTTCCCCATCAACCGTGCAAACCATTCATTTCAGCCCGTTAACCTCCCCATCACTCGTGCAAACTGTGCCGTTCACCCAAATAGCCTCCCCCTCGACCCCACAGACAACAACAACAATCCCAAGGCCATCGGTTTATGCTGTTGCTCCGTTGCCACCGTTGCATAAGTCCCGGTCAAGCATTATAAGTCGCCGGTTGAGACAAGCAAATCTAGGGACTCCTACCGAGCAGAATGATTCTCCCGGCGGCAGTAACAAAGGACCGGATGTCGTGAATGGTGAAGGTGCTCCTGTTTCTACCAGCAGAAGTGGATCTGCGACTCCCTGATATTTCAATTGGGGACATCTGAATGCTTATATAGACCGATATAAATTCAACTGGGAAAAAAATGCCCTGATCATTTATCTGATTCTTTAATACAGTACTGGTGCTCTGTGCATGATCAATTCTTTATTCTTTTGGGAAGACACTATTTTCATAACCTCTACTATCTTTTACGTACTTATGTATCTCAACTACGGTATATTACAGACATCAAGGTTCCAATGTCTCATTCAATTGATACTAATATTGTTGAAGTCTCTCTCTCTCTCTCTCTCTCTCTCTCTCTCTCTCTCTCTCTCTCTCTCTCTCTCTCTCTCTGTGTGATGTCTTTCACAGTTTACTTGCTTATGATCATTATCTTTATGGGGTATGACTTTCACAGTTCCTTTTGAATTACAAGTGAGAGAATAAATATAAACTCCAAGCAGGTTTTTCCATCGCCTGCTGTTGGTTTGATGTTCATTTGCATGTCACTGAGTGTATTTTGTGGTGGATTGCTGAGAGGATCGTTAGAATAGGAAAATGGAACAAATCATTTTCCTCGCAATTTTCCTACATTTACTTTCGTTCCGGAAAATCCTCCACAGATTATCCAAAACACCCTAGAGGTGCAGCGCACACGAGGCCTCATTGCTCCATGTACTTGAAATATTTTGCGAATCTCTCAGATAGGGATGGTATGCGTAAAAAATTGATAATACTGAATAGAAGAGCAAAGAAACACCAAAAGAAGAAGGTAAGTGAGGAAAAAAACAAAGCTACTATCTTTGTTGATGCCACAAGAAACAACATGTAATACAGTCCTACTTGTTCATCAGGCATGGAGGCATGGTTTACAGTACCCTTCGTAAAATTTAAAATATATTCATACATTCTGAATGTATAAGAAAACCCTGGCTTAATACTAAACAATCTACAAATTACACGTTTCTAACATAATTAGCAGATGTACAAACTTTGTCACCGATGTATTCACAATGCTTGAACCGATGAGCACAAAACATAAGGCCTGCACTCTGGTGATTCGGTTGGGTTGCTTAAGGTGCTTGGAGGAGAGAGCACAGACTTGGAGCTCGATCAACAGGTTCGGCTAATTTGATAGGCAAAAAAGACCCAAACTAGCTAGAGAGCTCATGCCGATAGTCTGTTGGTTTAAGAACTTCATCTCATCACATTTAAGTCGGCAAAAGATTTTGGTGGCATGCTGTAGACATAAGACCAACCAAATGTTGTTGCGAGCCTCTTCATGACTTATACCATGATTACAATCGTATCTGTATAAAGGAAAACAAACAGAAGAAGAAATTTCAATGCGTTATGTATCTAATGCACTATTACTTTATTCAAGCAGTCAATGATTATTTTTTTCCTTCTCAAAAATCCATCCAAAAAGCTATGAAAAATCTATCGACGCAATAACTATGTTACTATCCTTCATGTCTACAAACCTTAGTTTGTTAGAGCACAGACTAAACTATCTGAAAGGACACTAAATAACTAGAGCATATAGCCAATCCCCCGTGTTTTGAGAAACTCGCACCAAAAATACAGAATGTATGGGGAGAAAGAGCTAATGTTAAAGGGCTTACCTCAAATATAATACAAACTGAAGACATTATTTTGAATAGTCAATAGCGTGTCATATTTCTCCACTTGTCTTTCAAATCAACCTGAAAAGGAGAACCTCTGGTGTATGATACGAGGAAAAAGGATATAAGAGTTAGTCACTGCAAGTAACTATACAACATTCTTACCTCAGTTCTTTCTTCAAATATTTCACGATACGCATTTAAGATGACCTTCCAGTTCCCCATACCAAGCCTTCAGAAGGAAGATACACAGATTAGTTGAGATAATTAGATTTCTCTTAAACATATCATTCATCTGCTAATTCTATCAGAAGATACGAGACCAACCCTTTTGGCGGTAAAACTCCTGCAGCACTATAGGGTCAAAACATGCATGCAAAAATCAGAAGTGATGCCATAGAATGTGGATTATGTTTCTTTCTTTCTTTCTTTCTTTTTTGGATGAAATACATTATTTTACCTCGGTAAAACATCTGACAAGCAAAAACCAAAACTAAAGAACAACAAAATAAGACGGTTCTTTCATAGTAAGGAGAAAACATATCTAGAAAGGCTTTGCCAGAATACAAAAAAGGAAAGAAAAAAGCACATACTTCTGCACACCAGTCCTCAAAGTGTCTTCTTCCAATATACTCCATTTCTTCACTTTTCTCCTCCTTGATATTTTTGGAGTTTCATACTTTTTCAGAGGAGAAACAAGCCTTCTCTTTGGTGTAGACAAGTGAAGTCTACTTGCATGGTCAGCTGACCCTTCAGGTAAGGAATCAACAGAATCATCCCACTGCAAAGTTATTGTTCATGAACCATGACACAAGCAATTTTGAACAATGTAGAAGAGATAAGTACCACTTGGACAATCATAGTATTAGAGCCAAATGATGGCCGTATAAAATGACAAACATTATGAATGCTAGTATCTAGAACTACATAACATACAGTTGGATACAAAGAAACAATATGTTTGAGAGCAAATTTCACTCTTTGAGCTTATATAAAATGCAAGTGATAACAACAACAAAACATGAAATAACTACCTCGAAAGTGCGGGCAGTACCATTCCGTGCCATTAAGCTGGGTTTAGGCACATCATTCTGATGCCCAGAACGTTGATTGTCACAATTAGCCTCATTGGTGAGAGCGGCTTCAGGATTCGTGCCAACAGAAGGATTTGCAGCATCTACATTTTTTCCATTCTGTCCTCTAACTGAAGACTCCTGATTCATGTTTTGTCCACCTATGCAAGACATCACATTTTCTGCAAGCCGTAAGGCCTCAGGAAGAGGGTCTTTCACCACTGCTTGTAGCTCTGAAACACTGGTTCTGAGTGCTTCTTGTACTTTATTAATTTCAGGAGAAGATAGGCACTTATAGTAGTTAGATAACTTCCTCAAATCCAGTTCTTCTGTATCAGTGATCTTAACTCCTCTAGAAGTGCCAATGGTTGCACCTCTGGAGCGTTTCATAGCAACATGCTTCTGCCTAGGCAGCACACCACCTCTCCGCGATTCTAAAATAAAGAACAAAATACTTCATTACACAATACAACTGCAAAACTCATAAGTTTGAGAAACAGTTGAGTAGCACACTAGTCATCTAATCACATAAGGAGAACAACTGTGTAGGCTATCATGCTACACTTAGTCAAATAAGCAATTGTTCTATGACAGGAAGCTGGTGATCTAGCGCATGAACTGAAGCTATAAACACACAGAAAGAAAACCCTCAAATGCTACTTTGACCACTTGTGCTTGCCATCTGATGTGGCACCAACTATCACTTTTAAATATGGGCCTAACAAACACATTACTCATATCCAAGGGTATGCAAATGTCGGATCATAAATGCAAATGGTCAACACACTAATTTCCGCAAACAACACAATCTATATGTAGTTACAAAGAGGTTATGCATCTCTGGAATTTCTGAAAAAGGCACAGGGTTAAATCATATAACAATGAGATTGAAGCCTAACAATTCCAAGACATCTATCTATATACGCATATTCAAAGTGTTAGGCATTATGAATCAAAAGGAGACAAATGCTAGATATTCAAACCCTTAACATCAAGCAGTTTAAAATTCATACACCCTATAACAATCATGATAAAGCAACAAACTTGGCACAAAAAGTCACCTTTATCTTTCTCACTAACAATCGAATCTCCACCTGCTCGATCACTTATCCCGCCCTGTCCCAAAACCTCACTCATTGTATCCTCACTCACAGTCCCCGCCACGGCTTCAAGAAACGACGGGCCCGCACTCTTCCACGCTTCGTCAACATAAACCCTAACCGCCTCCAGAACACCATTCCCTCTGCCCTTTACCCGCACATTTTCACAAACACTCGGGTCCCACACCGCCGCCTCAATATCATCCCTCCAACCCCTCAACTCATCACAAACCAACCCAACAGCCCTCTCAGACCTCTCCATCTTCCAAACCCTACCCCTCCATATCCTCTTCACCGCGTCGAAATACTCCTCCCTCTCGTCAAGAAACCTCACCGTGCAATCCACAGCCACCGAACAATACGCGTGCTTCATCGAATCGCAAGTCTCGATCCCCTCTTGGTTATCTAGCTCCTCGATGCGTTCCAAAAACCCTAGAAGCTTCTCCGAGATTGAGCCCTTTTTAATTATCTCCGATTCGATTCTGCGGAGAAGCATTGACTTCTTCAAACGGGCGTTGTCTTCGGGGATAGGGAGGACGCGAAGGAGGTTGTTTAGCGTGCGGTCGTCGAGGGGTTGACGGAGGAGGTACTCGAGGACCCAACGAGCAACGTCGGCGTCCATTGGTTAACGCATGAACTGGGACGGATCAAATCGAAACCCTAATTCGTTGCGAGTGAACGGAAAGAGGTGCAGAAAAAGACCTGATTTTGAGAAGAAGAGAGGAGAAATCGAGCTTTCGGATGTTGTGTTTTTGGGAGAAATTTACCAAGTGGAGTAGTATTCTCTCTCTCTCTCTCTCTCTCTGGTTTTGAAAACGACAGTGTTTGATCGTCAACGGGCAGGAGAAGAGCGATACTGATGCTCCTAGTACACCTAAAACGTTTATTTTTCTAAATTTTTCTGGTTTTTTTTTAATTTTTCGCAATTCTTTTTGTTGAATTTTTAGCTGTAATTTGTGAAATTAATCATTCGTCCAACAAGACGAATGAGTATAAAAATGTGGATCGACGTTGAAAAATAAAATCATACAATATGACATTATAGATTAAAAAAATACAAGTCTACCTATTTGAATTTTTTTTTTTTGATGAACTTTTATTTGCTTTTGATCATAATTTTTTACTTTTTAAACTCCTCCCGTCGAGATGAATAATTAATCAGAAAATATGGTGCGAATCTAATAAAAATTCAAAAAAAAAAACCGTAAAAAAACATATAAAATGAGAAAGGTCAAAAAAGGCTTAGGAGAATGGAGCCTAATCACAACTCCGTACATAACCCGTATGCGAATTCGTTAGATGCAAATCCCGGAAAAAACCACGTCCAAAACCATTAAATGCACATAAATTCATATAAGTACATCTTTTGGTATAGCCATTATAACCTCATACCGCAACAGAAACATTTAGTTTTATTTATAAATCCATCCATATTATAATTGCTAATCCAAGGGACCGACATCCCTCTGAATCCAATATCAAAGGGACCGACATGAGACATCCCTCTGAATCCAATATCAGGAAGTCAATACCAGATAGTCTTATCAGGAAGTCAATATTTGGTGATCTTGGGCACTGTGATGCCCCAACATTAAGTATACGAGCTCTACGAAAATGTATGATGAACAAGGGCGTACCATTTGAATAAACTTTGTAATATAAATCCAAGGAGATGGCCGGTGGTTCGGACTTGAGACTTATGATTTGCTCTCTCTAAACCTCACAAGTGTTATCAATTCTTTTGTGATTAGTTCATACGGAATTTTGTTCCGACGTTAATCGGGCTCCCCGCAAAGTGTCGATGGGATTGAACCCATAGAATTTGTCGAGGTGCGCTTAAGAAGCCATGGGTACTAAGTATTACTCCAGTACTCCTATATGCATAATATAACCACATCCACGTGGTGTCCGCGCAACACATTCGGCCGTCCATTTCGATTTTGGATGGCTCGGATTTGAAGGGAGAAAGAGGAGAGAGAGTGATGGGCTGAGAGGAGAGAGTAGATTTCAATTTGGACCATCCGACACACCATTGAACGGCTCAAATGCGCTGCTCAAACACCACGTGGACGTTTCACGTGGTACCCACCCGGCACCCTAAAATTTCTCCCACTGAAGTTGCATTAACTTCTTGCGTTTTGCACACTGTTATTAAGCATAAATCGAAAAATTTAACCCCCTACTCTACGTAAACACACGACGAGGATTTCCAATAACGTCAATTCCCTCTATGTATAAAGAAGAAGATCAGCCACTAATATTCGGATTCCTCCATAAATTTCCCTGATCTGCTGCCGTCAGGTGTTTCTCTCTCTCTCTCTCCCCCTCTCTCTCTACATTCTCACACTACGTTTATGGAAATATGCTGACGATGTCTTCATTTACCAAAAAAGTGGCAGATCTAGGGTTCAGATTTGCTGAATTCTAGGGAATCCCTTTCATTATTATATTACCATGTCTCATTTCAATTTTTAACGTGCATGCCTTTTGCAGTTGAGCGCTCTCTCGTTGCACAGTTGGGATTCATTTTCAGGTTTTTGTTTCTGCATTTTATATGATTAATTTCTCATTTTGCTTTGCCCTGACGTATTAGATTGATAATTGTTGTGGTTTTTAACGAGTAGATTGTGAGGAAGGGATTGGAGAGGCGGGGGGGAATTAGATTAACAGTGAAGATGAGTGAGGGCCAGCGGTTTCAGCTGGGGACAATTGGGGCACTGAGTTTATCCGTGGTTTCGTCGGTGTCGATCGTGATTTGCAACAAGGCGCTTATTAGCACCCTTGGTTTCACTTTTGGTGAGTGTGCCCCATATTTTCAGCATTACAAATTTATATGGGCTTGTGGTGATCTTTGATACATTCCTTTTTTGTTTTGGTTTGTTTGAGACTAATTTGGTGATTGATCCAAGTTTACTCCTTCGATTACATTGCCCATGTATACAACGTCCCAACTCCCAATTAATTGACACGAGACGGGAGAATATATACAAAAATTGCATTCAGTGACAATTACGGGAATTCTGGTATTTTCCAGTCATGGGTGTATAATTAGGTTTCCCTTGTGGAATTCTTATGCGGTACACAATAAGGAGGGGGCAATGGGAAATTCTGTTTGAAAGCGAGAATTTATAATGAGAGACATATCTAACCTTGCGTGGTTGATGGTAGGATGTGGACTCCAATTTAGTAGCCTTACTTTCTAAGATTGATCCTTCTAATGCCATGTTGAGTTGAATGAACTCACTTCGATCATGTCTTTGTTTGGAAGTGTTGAAGACAAATAGGTTCAGAAGGGATGCATGTAGTGCGTAAGGCTCCTGCCTATGGCGGCAACCTTATCCCCAAGAAATGAACCCGCTAAAGAACACATTTGACCTTTTTTAACCTCACGTGACTCTTTCTTTGTCTTTTAAAGTGGCATTGTGCATTCTGGCAACCTTATAGCAATGCCACATGTTGCAGTGCACTGACTTGACCCATTAATGGTCATGGATTCAGGGGAATACCCTTTTTCTTGGTAGGGGCTAGCTACAGAATGATTAAGACTAGCTACACGAGCTACTAGACTGATAGCTAATAGCGACCAACTCCTTACTTGATCTAGAACTGTAGGCAATGAAGAACAGGCGAGGGAAAGGGCAACCACGTTATACGTACCCGGCTTACAACCTAGATAGTTTAATATCGGCTAGAATTAGATGGCTCCATCTCTCGATAAGAATGATTAAATGATTGACAAGTTCTTTTAATGGTGGCATTACTGTTTCCATGTATTATGTTCTCCCCAGCAGCATATTGACGATAGCTATCATTATGAAGGACTTATCTCTTTATTTACCATCATTAAGCCATGTGGGAAAATGGTAGTGCTCTATTTCTTCGCATAAGTTTACGCTTCCCATTAAATGTTATGCACTAGGAACTTAAATTCCACAACATACTGTCCCGATACTAGTGTCACCGTTGACCAGATTGAAGGCGTTAGCAATCCCTAGGAGTGGAGTCAAGGGATGGGCTGTGATTATAGATTGTTGAGCATACATCTCGTTAGGTTTAAGTGTTTTTTTACTTTAAAATTTAAGATACAAAAAAAGGAAAACAAAAATGCTATATAGAGCTGATTTTTATGCTAGATTAGATAGTAAAGATGGAGAGACGAACATTTATAAATTAGCCGACCCCAATTGATTGGGACACAAGGCTTGGTTTGGTTTGGTAAAAATGCTCTAGAGCACTAAAATCAGTACCATATAAAAGCTTCTTGACATAGAAGCCCAGCACCTTTGATCTTCAGTACTATTGGGGGGTAAAAAAGTGAACACTTTCTCTTAGTGATCAAAGCTATAGGCATATTTGGCTAAAGACCTAGAGTCCTACCTGTTGTTGCTTTAACATTGAGTCCCGGCTGGCAAATGAGGTTTAGATTGTTGGATGGATGTGAATAGGGTGATTAAAATGCCATATGATTTCTAAGCAAGTATTTAGTTGTACATGCATTGAACTTTATGGGTGCTCTCTACACCTGAGTTTTGATTCTGTCATTGTATCTTATTTGTTTGTTGCTTCAGCTACAACTTTGACGAGCTGGCATCTTCTAGTCACATTTATTTCGCTTCATGCGGCTTTATGGATAAATTGTTTGAGCACAAGCCTTTTGATCCAAGAGCTGTGATGGGCTTTGGCATCCTTAATGGGACTTCCATTGGACTTCTCAATCTTAGCTTGGGTTTCAACTCTGTTGGTTTCTATCAGGTGTGGTTTGAAATTGTTGTTCCGACCACTTAATCCGTTGACTTCTGTAATGGTGTTACTGCTGTTATAACTTGAATTATTTTGGTTTCCAAACTCATTATTTTTTGAAATCATAAATTATTTGCTGGAAACAATCATAAATTTGTTGCATTTCATTCCTTTGGTGACTGTATCTGTTCAACTAGGACTGTTTGTGCTACTAGATATGGGAAAGGCATCATGCATGCTGTATATTGTTTTGCATCACATAAACCATTTGTTTCTTGATTGAGTGGTGACTGGTGATACTGAAGGACCACTGATACGTCGTCATGAGATATTTTTTATGTCTCGAATCTTGATTGTACCCTGGTCACAATCATATCCTTGAAGTCGGTAGTTCATCTTGTAAAATTCCGTTTTTAAGTTTTGATTTCTGACCGTTTTCTCTCTCATTTTCTTTATAGATGACAAAACTGGCAATTATTCCCTTTACGGTTCTTTTGGAGACTATTTTCTTCAGGAAGAAATTCAGGCAAGTTATACATAACATTAATCGCGTAAGTGTGTTGTTTTATCTCTTTCTTCTCTTCTTATAGAAGGCTTTTGTATTTAAAAGCCAAGCACCGAGTATCCTTGGGTTTGAAACTGTTTGTCATTAGTTGGTCCCAAATGACGTCAGCGTATGAAACTATGAAGTGCTTCCGACATAAACTGTAATTATATTGGGCAACTAATGACGACCAGTCTTTATAGAGTGATCTTAGTGGCTATAGCTTCTTTTCAGTTGTGTTCCTTACTTGTCTCTTGTACCAATTAAATATGATGAAAAGAACGAGCATGCTTGTCTTCATGATGTAAAATAATTTTTAAGTTGTCTGTTGAGGTAATTTCTCAAAATGCATGTGCAGCCACAGGAGAATACAGTTGTTTCTTTCTAGTTCTGTATCCATTTTGTTAGTGACATACCGCGCATGGATTTATGGAAGTTCAGTCACCATGGAATCTAAATCCATGATCAAGTAATGTTACTTTGGCCCAATTAGTCTGGTGTTTAAGTTGATCCAGTTTCTGTTCAAATTAAACTTGAGAACTCGTCGAATTGAATGAAAGAAGGACGAAAATCATTGGATTGATTGTGTCGACGACGTAAAGTTGCTTGCACTGGGAAGGTGGAGATTAAACATTTTCAATGACTTCTCCAGTATGTCTATCTCAAGTGTTCGTAACCATGGCTTAAAATCTGTTTCAAACAGGTTCACGCTCACTAGCCTACGAGTGAGGCTGCTACTACCTTACATATCAAAATATCAAATCAGTGAGGATAGTAGCTTTTAAGAACATTCTGCATAGTCGGAAGGAGAAACTATTTCAGAACCTTTAGGTGAAAGATTTAGATACAACAAAATTAAAGACATCAACCTCCAGAAAAAGAAAAGAAAAAGAGCAAAAAGACAAAACAAAAAGAACACCAGGGGGAAAGGATGTACAAATTATCTCGATACAGCGATATCTAAGCCTAACTTTGATCCTATTAAGAAATGGCTCCTGTGGTCTTCTCCAGAAGGCTCCATGCCAATTATGAGCTTGTCATGCTTTCTTGGTGAGTTGGGTTGAATCTTTTTACATTCGCATGCCACAAATTATCAATGTTTTGAGCATGATTTCGCTTGTTCCGGATTTTATTTGCCCAATCGTGAATGGATCTGCTACGGAACCCTCTAGGTCTTCCACCATTATTTATCTCTCACACTTGCCTGTCAAGCTATGTGCATCATTCTTTAATTTTGTTCGTCTTTCCAGCTATACCTGCTCTTCTGTGTTTTCACAGCGTTGCGACTTCAAATTGTCTCTGTGATCTTTTTCTTTCCCAATTTTTTTCTTGCTTATATGTGTACATTCAGATGTACAATTTTAGTGTTCTGAAACTTCATTATCAATTTGTTCACAGTCGGAATATCCAGCTTTCACTTGGTGTCCTACTTTTGGGTGTCGGGATTGCTACAGTGACTGATCTGCAGTTAAATGTTCTCGGATCTGTCTTATCTCTGCTCGCAGTATTTACAACCTGTGTTGCCCAGATTGTATCCTCAGCTACCATTATATTGTTTTTTTGCATGATTCCTTTTTTCTGTTTTACACACGCCCGTGATGGAATAAAGCAAATTAAACAATTGTAGTTTATCTAAAAAATGAAGCTTGTATCATCAAAGATTAATAAAAATATTTTTGCCTTTCAAAAAAAAAAAAAAAAATGAAGCTTGTTCTCCATTTTGCTTGAACGCCAACTAAGCAAAAATAGGTCAGATTTTGATGTACCATGAATTTTCTCCTTTTCATATTCTCTTGCTGTTTAACACCTTAATTAATTACTTCTAGATGACCAATACCATACAGAAGAAGTTCAAAGTTTCTTCAACCCAGCTCCTCTACCAATCTTGTCCCTATCAGGCAATCACTTTGTTCATCACTGGACCTTTTGTAGATTGGCTTTTGACAAATCAGAATGTATTTGCTTTCAAATATACCCCTCATGTGCTGGTGAGTATTCAATTTTTTCTCCCTCCCCCTCCTTCTCCCTTAAATTTTGGGTGAAAATGCAATTTTCTCTCCTATGGTCTTGATTGCAGGCCTTCATTGTTCTATCCTGCATGATATCAGTCTCCGTGAACTTCAGTACGTTTTTGGTAATAGGAAAGACATCTCCAGTTACCTATCAGGTCTTAGGACATCTTAAGACGTGCCTGGTTTTGGGCTTTGGCTATGTTCTACTGCACAACCCATTTAGCTGGCGAAACCTTCTAGGAATCCTCATTGCTGTTGTTGGGATGGTAATCTATTCTTATTTCTGTACTCTTGAGAGCCAGCAAAAAGCCAGTGAAGCATCAGCCCAACTGTCCCAGGTATTTCACTTTCTTTGCTTTCCCCTTCCCTGCATTTTCATAATTTGTTTCCTCTTATCATTCAATAAATGGAATAAAGGTGTACTCTCTCTCTCAAAATCATAGGCTGTGTTTGGTTGTTTTTAGAGTTAGATTTCCAGAATACATTGTGGAAAGCCCATCTGGTTGACAAATTTCAGAACTTGTTTCAAGGGCTTTCTTTTTGAAAGAAACCCATTTTTTAAAAAGAACACCAGAAAAAAGTTTTCTAATTTTACAAACCAATTTGTGCTTGACGATAGAGTCTATATTTGCCGTGGAGTGTTTGTGATTTCAAGTGTGGGATGCACTCTACTTTCCCATCCTCACCTATTTAATCTTGGCATAGCACTTTGTGATAGGTTTTAAAAGATCTGGTTTACTAATGTCTCTCTGCTTGAATCCTTCCAAGGTAAAGGAAAGTGAATCCGATCCTCTAATGAGCGTGGAAAATGGAGCGAGCATCTTAAGTGACGGTGTTGTTACGAAAGCCCCTGTGTGGAGTTCGAACAAGGACCTGGAAGCATGAACCTTACTCATATCTTTATTAAATTAATACGCTAGTTCTAAACTTGTAGACTAAATTGTTTGGGCGATGAAGATGTCGCTGCTAGGATCTCGATGTAATATTGCATAGCACATAAGTGGCACTTTTCGACGGGATGATTGAGTCTGTTCTAGAGGTTGGCAGAGTTAAAAGGAAATGCAGTATGTAGTAGCAGTTTTGGCTGTTAGTTTTGCAAGAGTTGGGTGTGCCAATAGAAATGGTATTGCAATGGGCTATTGTCACCCTTAAACTGCTTGATTTTTTCCCCACAAAAGTGCACCACATTAACTCTTTGGTATGTTGAGATTGTTCTTCCTTTCAAGGAAGTGCACGAGAAATCCCCGCCCCCCCCTCCTCTCTCTCTCTCTCTCTCTCTCTCTCTCTCTCTCTCTCTAACTAACAAGCAAAGCATACGGTTTTAGGCTAAGTTTGGGCAAACTTTCCCAAAGGCTTTTTGAACTTTTGAGGAAGCAAAAAATCCAACTGTTTAGGTTCAAAAAGTAAAGGCCTTTTTGGGGGAGCAAACATCATGTAAAGACAAAGAAGTTAGTCCAAACAACTTGTATTTTTACTCAATCAATTTTTGTGAAATAATCAAAATATTCTTACAAAGTTTGTCCAAACTCACCCCTCAATAGCGAACGGACTTTTAATGTACTATTATCTTTTACCGTAAAAAAATCAATCGTTTTCTCATCCTACAACGTCACATTAATTGCAAATAAAGCAAAAGGAAGGATCTGTTTATTTATTACTTATCTTTTACCGCAATAAAATTAAGGAAATTGATATTCGCGCTCCACTTTTTGTTCATGAAGTTACTAGTAACTTCACATTAAAATTAGAGCGTCATCAGTAAAAAGTGGAGCGCGAAAATCAGTTTCCTAAAATTAATCGCTTGCAACAATGTCACATTAATTGCCAATAAAGCAAAAGGGGTTAGCGTAGTGGAACTGTGGAAGTATGACAATCAAGGACCTTAAGAAGTTTTGAGTCTATATTGTGACTTCTACCTGTGTGCTCGGGTTAGTCAGTTGTTAGACCTTGATTACTTTGTTTTTTTTTTTAGCTTAATATTGAAAAAGAGAAAGAGAGCGGGAAAAAGAGAGCTCAGATACGCCACGATTTCGTCCTTATTAATCGGACGGTTGTGAAGGACCCAACCATCACGCTGGGCGTAGTCATCACAGCTCTCGGGATTGCACCAGCCGGGAATCGAACCCGGGTCTGTACCGTGGCAGGGTACTATTCTACCACTAGACCACTGGTGCTTGTTGATTCCACTGCTTCTAAAATTAATATTTAACAACACTTCTGAATTCTAAGAACACTGTTGATTCCACTGCGTCTACTACATGTACGATATTGTATTCTATTCCATCCCTCCGGGCCTCCCATAATATTTGTCCGGTCCGTAAAACGAAAACGTAAAAATAATACTAATTTTTGTAAGAAAAACTCCAATTTTTTTCAACAATTCACTAGATATTGATAAGTTCTTTAAGTTTATGAAAATTGAATTTTTTTATTGAAAAAAATGCATTATTTTTGAGTCTTCGTTTTGCGGACCGGACAAATATTTTGGGACGAGGGAGTACCATTTTTCGGTTTAAGACGAAATGCTACTTTATTTTGGTTTCCAATTAAAGATCTACAATAAGATTAAGGATTTTTTTTTTCTTCATGGCCACTCAGTATAACAGAACAGACTAACAATATTTCTCTTTATCAAAAAGATCATTTAACCTAGACGGAATACAACTTGGCGAAAACAAAATTTTCTTGCTCAAGCAATTGAAAGCAAGCCAATGGCCGACATTGTTCTTTCCCTGGCAGCGCCACACAGATGACCACTTCCTTGATGATGCCCAAACATTGATGTCTGCAAAAAAGGCGCTACTCTCTTATAGACATTGAGAATTTAGGTCGTTAATACAATTTAGCCTTCTTGCAATCGGACTCAGAAATAACTAATGGGAAGTCCACATCAAAGGCAGTGTCACAAGCAATTCACAAAGCCCAAGCCTCAATGAAGATAGTCGTAGATGTCATAACTCTGCCAAACCTCCACAATTGAGTTAATCCACGACAATCTCTGGCAACAATACCAAAGGCAGCCAAGCTGCGGAAGGATGAAAAATGCTTCATTCTTAATAGATAAGCATGGATCTTCTGTTTTCTCACATTTGGATGATAAAAATGAGGAGAAAAATCACACTTGCAAGACTAAAAATCAACAAGAATCGTCATGTTTCGTATGAGGCCGCCTCTATAAAGTTGATAGTCAAGCCCCAAACATATTTGCATATTTTTCTAAATCTTTTCATTGATAGTGTCGGTTTTATTTGTTCTTTTTATCGACACCTTTCCATTGAGTGTTGAAGTATAGAAATAGCTTTAAACTTTCATTTTCCGATGATTCGTGGTCTGTATTTGTACTCAGTAAAAAGCTAAAGGGTCATGCAAACTACTACTCTATTAGATGCAATTACGTTAAAAATAAAGCTAAAATTTTTAAAAAAATCAAAAATCAAAAGAACCGTTTCACGTAGTTTATGTAATTTGACAAACTTATGTGCAATTTCCACACCAAAAAAAAGGTACTTTGTGCACTTATTACAATCATCCATCCCTCTACCGACAGTGTTAGGGTTTTTTATTAACAAAAAAGGAAACAGAGAGAAAAATAGACCCCGTTTCCGCTAAATAAAAGTTGTAGACTACAAATTTTTTGTTTTGTTCTTAATCAATTTTTTTCGTGTTTATTAATTTTGTGCCAAGTTTTTATGTATTATTAGTTTGTTTCGACGAGAGAAATCGAAAAAGTAAAAAATTGTGACTTTTACCCAATTTTTTTAAAAATATCTAAGCTAAAGCATTTTTTCTTGGATATTTACAAAAGTACTTGTATAAAAGTCATACTATTTTTTTTTTCTTTTTCGATTCTTCTCGTCGAGACAAACTCAATAATACATAAAAAATTAGAGTAAAACTAAAAAATGCGAATAAAATTAAGATAAGAACAAAACAAAAAAGTTATAGTCTTCAATTTGTAGTTTAGCGGAACCGGTTAATGCAGGCCCCGTTCATGCTAGTGATTAACTTATGGGGCGTGTTTGATTAGAGGTTTGGGAGGGGGGATTGGATTAATAATCCCATGAGGCTCCTAATACCTTGTTTTGGTTAGGTTTTTGTGGGAGGGACTAGTTGTCCCATGGGATTGTTAATCCCCAAAATGGGGGTATTAGCAATACCATGGGGTGTTACTAGTAATCTCATCCCCACGGGATTGAGTAATAAGACATGTTTAAAAACCCACCTCAATCCCAATTCCAATCCTAATCCTAATCCTAACCAAAATAAACATGTTATTTACAATCCCACCTCATTCTCAATCCCAATCCCAATCATAATCCTGTGCAAAACAAACATGAATAAATGATTCATCCCCTCGTTAATAATCCCACCTCATTCTCAATCTCAATCATAATCTCATCTCATTACGAATCCCCCCAAAACGAAATATGCAATCAAACACGCCCATGTACCACAACTTTTTGATTTTGTTCTTATTCAATTTTTTCGGAGTATGTTAGTTTTACGGTCAAAACTAAAAAATTATACTACATAAGTTAATTACTAGCGTAAACACCAAAAAAACACAGAAAGGAAAATGAAGGCGGGCCTAAAAACTCGGCTCGAGCCCAAAGACCCGATAGGATCCATTGGGAAATACGGGCTGGTCTGTAGGGCTTCAAACCGCCTCTATATAAAGTCTCTCTCGCCCATTTTCAGTCTCACCCTCCGAAAAGCCCTAGAGCGCCGTAGCCGTCTTCGCAACATCTTCACCAGAGAACCAGAAGATGGTAAATCACTAGGAAGATCTCTCTCTCTCTCTTTTGATCTCAGTTATCTTCGATCAATCGACTCACTCAATCTGCGTCTATTTTTCTGTGCAGACTTTCAAGCGAAGGAATGGTGGCCGCAACAAGCACGGCCGTGGACATGTCAAGTTCATCCGCTGCTCCAACTGCGGCAAATGCTGCCCCAAGGTCCTCTCTCTCTCATTTCATGTGGTTATATATATGTATGTTGTTATATGTATGTATGTTGTAGTTTCAGCTGCGTAATTGCGTAGATCATCCAGTGACACGATTGATTAGTTGTTGACACGTCCGTTATATGTAATTTTCCAATTTTGATTTGGTTTCGAATGTGAAAGCTAGTTTAAGATCTTGTGTGCGTTAATTTTGTGTACCTTTTAATCGATTAGTTGGGGATTGATTCTGTGTTGTACGTTATCTGCTGGATTATCTAGAAATGTTCTAGTACTAGATCATGAGCAAAGAACTCCTTAGTATCCGATACTAGGTATATAGCTTGTGGTTTTCACTTTTCAGAACGGAATGCAATGTTTTACATTTTATCCTCCAACCCAAGTGGAGATACATTTTAGCTCTGGTAAAAGTGGGTATGAACTTAACAATGTTTTGAAGTAAATGGCCCTTAAGTTGTTCTTTGGAATTTCAAGTATACCATTTGTGTTCTTACATATTTCTTCCTCTTGGTTACTCCTTGCTTGCCAACCAGCCCATCCACCATCCCCAATAACGCCTCCTAGCACACCCCCTCGTCCCTCCAATCTAGAACGCTCCCATAGTCCATCCCAATGAGCTGTTGCTGCAAAGTAAAAATGCTCTGGGCCTTTTTAGTCGGCTCTCTGGTTTGCAATCATTTAACCCAATTGGATTTTCTGTTCGAAGAATGAAAATTGAACTCTTGAATATCTCAAGGGATGAGGTGGGGCTAATGTCTATGGCTTTGGGGTGGGCTGGGAAGAGAGTGGGGAGGACTGAGGAGCAAGTTAGTGTCTTAGTACTGCATGTTGGTCCACAAACCATTCAAAATTTCAAACATTGTGTATTTTTTCCATTTTATTTAGAGAAATTCCTGTGTGTTAGTTGATAATTGTGTGATTTCGTACCTTTCTCTATTAGGACAAAGCTATCAAGAGGTTTCTTGTGAGGAACATAGTTGAGCAGGCTGCTGTTAGGGATGTCCAAGAAGCTTGTG
The DNA here is from genome assembly GCA_020567845.1 of Rhododendron henanense subsp. lingbaoense. Classification (NCBI taxonomy): domain Eukaryota; kingdom Viridiplantae; phylum Streptophyta; class Magnoliopsida; order Ericales; family Ericaceae; genus Rhododendron; species Rhododendron henanense. The sequence continues at coordinate 6,113,547 of CM036312.1, forward strand.
CTTTTGATGGTAAACTTGTTTTTGTACTTTCATATGGATTTCTGTTAATTGTATCATTTTTTTGGATGAGCATGATTATGGTTTGGCTATTTTTGTGCTATTTGATGATTAAGGTTACACACTACCCAAGCTGTACGTAAAGATGCAGTACTGTGTGTCATGTGCTATTCACTCCAAAGTCGTCAGGGTTCGCTCTCGTACTGATAGGAGGAACCGTGAGCCTCCTCAGCGCTTCAGGCGCAGGGTATGTCAAACTTCTCTATTATGCAATATTGAACTCTTATGTCGCCTTCTGTTTTTGTGGCTTTTGCTAGTTTACATCTAAGAGATTGCTATGTAGTGTCAAGTGTCGGACCATAACGTTTCATTTTGTTGTATTATCGTTGTGCTGTTTGAGTTTATCACAAGCCTTTGATTTGTGTTATGCTTGAATCTTTATAACATATGACTAATATGGTTAATGACCTATTTTGCACCATAAACTAGTAGGATCTGTCTAGGGAATTGAAAATGTACGACCCCTTTGTTGCTTAACCTTTTCTCCCTATCTTTTTTATTTCGTATGAGAATCCGATGCCATATGTGGCCCCATGAACCAGACCTATGGAGACTTCTCAATGTAGGAGAGGACTATGATTGGAAAGAGAATTGTTTGGAGCACAATCACAGATTCTAAATATATTATTCTACTATGTTTATTTTTGTTGCTGGTATTCGTCTTCCCTTTTGGGTATCATTTTTTTGTCTTAATATGTTTATATCCACTTAAGTTTTACTTCATTATTTTGTCATTTTTCGCAAGTGTTGGATTCACCTATGAAGTTGTCGCTACATTACGGCTAGCGACAACTGGAATCTATTACTCCTTAATTGCATTTGGATTCCAAATTTGGCATCCTCACTTGTTTATTTTCTTGAAAATTAATTACAATACAAATAATGCCTTCATAAGAAACTACCACACGGTATTGATGTCAATTGAATCCCTCTTTTTGGATAAAATTTGGTATTTTTGGGTTTCAAAGACAACATAAATGACCTTCTCCAAGGTGTTCCCCTTTACGAGTCCACAATCACTACACGAGATGAATTCTGTGGTTTGCATCCTCCAAATAGAATGCGCACTATTTCCTGGTGTAGCATGGCAACTTTTGTCCGTAGCTTTCTCGTTTACTTCTGCAAGGATACTTACTCTGGCTGTTTGCCTCAACCCCCCAAGGAAGTGGTTGAGTACTCAGTCTCTCACATGTTCAGGACAACAAAAACTGAAATTGGTTTGGTTTTTGAAGTTCAAAGTCATTATTTCTAGATTTAGCAGATGTACCACTGATTTTATTGCACTATCTCATCAGACTAGTATTAAGACCTCCTTTGGTGTCGTATTTTATTCCCATGTCGACTATTTACTTTGCTGAATACCTTGGTATCACCGGTTTCCTCAAATGTTGATTCTTATGTGATTTTTCTTTTTGTCGGCAGGATGACATGCCAAAGCCTCAAGCACCGCGCCCTGCAGGAGGAGCACCAAACCCTCCTCGCGTCTGAAAACCCTAAGCTTGTTTTGCTATAGTATGAGCTTTTGGACTAATTCTGTTTTGAGTTTAAGCATGTCTACTTGTAATGGAGGTTTTGAACTTAGCATCTTTTGTTTTTCTGTTTTGGATTAGTGCCGTTTTATTGTGATAAATTCAGTGGGATCCAAAGGAATTTGCTTATTTTAAAGTAAGCTTTTTTTGAATGCATATTTTAATCTAGTTCATCATGATTTGATCACGTCTCGTCCTGGTCCTCCTTTATAAAAGTCATTTCATTTAGGTGGAAATATTGTTAGATATCAAGTCTGCCTTTAAAACTAGCATGGTGATGGTCCTGATGGAGCTCGTTACGGGGGGACGGATTAATATTTCTTTCTCCGGGTGGGTTTGCTACGTTGTGCATTGGGGGTGTTTCCAATGTAACTTGCATTTCGGTTGGGGGCTTGGTGATAGAGCCCGTGATGTGGTGACGGAATAATATTCCTCTCCAGCCGGGTTAACCACGGCGTGAGTGACGGAATAATATTCCTCGCTGGCTGGGTTAACTATGGCTTGAGTCTGAACATTCTAGGTCGGATGTGTTTTCCGAGGAGGTCACTACGTCAGTTCATTCAAAACCCATCCTTTGACTGAGCAAAAGGGGAAAAAATGATTTGATGTTTGTGATCGTATTTTCACTTGGTCCTTACTACAGCACAAGGTATGGCCGTATGGGTATAAATAATCTCTAGTGACCTATTCTCCGAAAGTCCAAGGTTTCACATCAAGTAATTATCCTGATTTTGGAATTTTCTTCAAGGTTGACCTTTGGAGACAGTTATTTGGGTGGTGGCTATTATGAGGACAAAGCTGATAAATCTTTACCCTAATTATGCTATAGGTTTCCTGAAATTTGGCTCGATGTGTGGAAAAAAATGCACATGTCCAAAACCATCACGATCGCAATGTTTGAAATTCTATGCTCTTTTTTTTGGTTCCATTTTCTGCAATTGTTGACTTAAGGGGCTAAATTCTCAACAAGAACTAATTACTACAACTCAGATGCAGTTGGGAATATGTGGAAGTGTTATTCTTGGAGACATGGAGAAGCATCAGAAAAATGCTCAGAAGCAGTGAGCCTAAATCCCAGATAGCCTCACGTTTCTACGAGTCGTTAAAATTTCACGATGCTTAAATAACATTCATTTTTCTGATAAAAGAAAGAAAAAAGGGCCAACGCCATTCCATCCCATAGGGACTCGGAAACCCTGTAGTGCAGGGGTGCATGTTTGGACAGCTATGAGCTGCCCTACAGGGCGCCCCGCAGGATCTCCGGATCCATTCCATAGTGGTATATTCTCTATGTATAGAAGATTGATTAGTGAACTAAGCTGTATCATATGTGTGCTTGGTTCATGATTTTTAGGGAAGGCAAGAAATCCACACTTTATGGTAGAGAGTTCATAAGTTAGAAGTGGGAAAGGGCTAATCCGTTGTGAGAGATTTCGAACTTGAGATCTTAGGAGAGATCAAATCAAAAAGTCACGAACCTTGACCATTAGGAGAACACCCAGGGGTTCTACCATTACAATTTTTAGGTGGTGACTTCTCTTCAAGCAGTGAATTGGTATTTAATTTACTCCGTAATTTTTACTCTCCTGAAATTATATTTTTTCTTTTTTTATGGTCAAACGAAAATATGATATTTTTTCTTTTTCAGTCTCTTGAGATTGCTACCATCCTACTTTTGAAAAAGAAAAAGAAAAAGAGTCCTTTCGTCAAAGTTTGGTTCGATAACAATAGGGTAGTGATAATGCCAAAATCGTTTTTGTTGGTGTCAAAACTCCAGTGTATAAAAATCTTGTACATTGTAAATAGTACAAGTCTTTTGTGCACTACGGTTTTGGCACCAACAAAAATGGTTTTGGCATTATCATTTTCCCTAACTATAAATACATGTAATATAATGAGATTACATGTATCGGATATTTCTCATAGTGAAGTTTGAGACGCACCATTTTTTCTCTTGAAAATAAAAACTACTCCGACTATATATGAGCATCGTAGTTTAGTTTAGTGGTACATAATACGACCATGGCAAAATTAAGGGATTAGCATATTAGTCAAGATTCAGGATTTAAGAATTTGCTTCATGTTTCAAACTTTTTCAGGTCTAATAATTTTTGTGGGGTCAGTTTACCGAGGCTTTGCTTTGACTTTAATTAATTTTAAAATTTACTTCATTTTTTAAACTTTTCAAGTATATTAATTCTTGTTGGGTCCAGTTCATCAAGGCCTTGCTCTAATTTTAATCAGTTTGGCTTTAATCAGTCTCCCTGTTTGTTTGTTTTGGGTCAAAAAGTGAGAAGATTATATTGATAAACGTCCAGCGACACCTACAAAACGGAGATCATTACAAAGAATTTGGACAAAGCCAAACTAATCGTCAAACAAATACAAAACAAGTAAATCACAAGGCAATCGATGTCTTTCATCCTAATCCAGACATGACCTGACGCAATAGCAACACTTTTAAACTACCTAACATCTAATTAGGAACCTCAAACGAGAAAAAGTGCAAAGTTAAAGACAAAAGACACCAAATACCCAGATGATCAGATGCACTCTACCCAAGTATGAACGCACCAATAAACTCCCAAGAACTACAGATCTGTCAAGCTACCACGGGTTGCCTTGCCAAAGACATCGTGTAGGGATAGAACGCTGAAACACAGATATCGTTGTGAAGCAACCTCGATTGAGAGAACCCGATCTGCAGACAAAATTCGTCCAAAGATGAAACTAATAACTCTCGTTGAACGAGAGACAAAACTCTCACAGATCAGACAACAAGTCGTAGATCTGAAGAGACAGAAGGGGAAAAAAAAAACAAAAAAAGAAAGGGAGTCGGTAGTACCATGGCCTTCCCCCTTCCGCTGCCGCACACAGGTATGAAACTCACAGGGGGGAGGGGAAGGGAGAAGATCGAAGAGTTGTGGTGGCTAGGGTTAGGGATGGCAATCTCAGCTGACCCGTTCGAACTAGCCCCGAAAATCCCCGAACTTCGGAGATTCGTTTGGGGATGGGGTAGGGTATGGGGATTTTTTTTTTTTAAATTCGGGGATCGGGTAGGAGGCGGGGATAGGTTTGTCTCCACCCCGAACCCTATCCGTCCCCGTTACCCGTTCGTTACCCGCCCTGTCCCCAAATCCCCGAAATATATATATTTATATATAAAAATAAATAAATAAATACTATATTATATATACCCCTTCAGTAATATTACTAGTATATTTTTTTAGGGTTCTCATTCTTTTCCATTCATTTCCGCCGCACCAGTGCACCACTTGGTTATGAGTTGTTTAGAACTATGGAACTATGAAATTAGTGCTGGAATTAACTTAGTGCTGGAAAAACAGTGCTGCAGATTAACTTATGTGTTGGAATTAGTTATTATGTGCTGAAAATTGATAGTACTTGCTGAAACAATGAATAACAGGTGCTGTTATGTGCTGAAAATTGGTAGTATATGCTGAAATTGTGAAACACAGGCGTAGAAATGGATGTGCTATTATGTGCTGCAAATACAGGTGCATGCCAATGTGTGTTGCAGAATTCTGCTGAATCTTTTCAGTGATAAATATGGCCGTTCCTGATACCTTACTTTATTTTATTTTGTTGGCTTTTCTAATTCTGTTTGTGGAGTTTTGTTGGCTCCTAACTTCCTGGCCAACCGACAACCGTTACTAGTATTGTTTCCTCAGCCCTTTTCCCTGAAAAAAAAATACAAAACAATCCAAGTCCTTTCGGCTTTCACATGCTAGTATATGCTGTTAGGTGCTGGAATTGTGAAATACAGGTGCCTTCGAATCCCGAATCTCCAAATCTCCGTTTTGGATCCCCGTTTCCCGTTTGGGTCGGAGATGGAGGAAAAAAACAAATCCCCGTTGGGGATCGGGTCGGAAATAGGGATGGGGTTGGAGGTAATGAGTAGGGGTGGAGATAGTACCCCGTCCCCATTGCCATCCCTAGCTAGGGTTGAAAAAAAGGAAGAGAGAGATAGGGTTGAGAGAGATAGGGTTCTGTTATGTCGGTAAAATGACATTCTAAAAAATTATCTGAGGTCCACATAATTTTACTTTTTGTGACTATGAGTCAAGACGCCGCAGACGAATAATACATCTAGGAGTAATAATTAATTAATTAATTAAGGGCCTTGCAGTCATAAATTTTCTGAACGTAGTCTGTGTACCATATTATAAATAAGTGTGTATCATATTATATACAGGCTACAATCAGAAAATAAGTGGCTGCATATAGCAATTCCCTTAATTAACTGGGGGAGGGAAGAACCAGTAACCGAGGGCGGCAAACCGTTAACGAGTAGCCGAACGACGACGTCGAAACAACCCAATATACTCCGACGTTGTCGTATCACCCCGTCCTCGAACCCACGTTCCTCTCAGACGAAACGAAACCCATTACCATAATAAATTGTTGGGTTGTTTTTTTCCCTTTTGCTACTCGCTTCCGTTACGTCGCGTCGCTGCAAAACGTGAGAGAGAGACAGAGAGAGAGAGAGAGAGACGAACGATACACGCAATTGTGTGTGTGTGTGAGAGAGAGAGAGAGAGAGAGAGAGAGAGAGAGAGAGAGGTGGGCGAAGCTTTGCGGGGGTTTTCGGTTTTGGCTGCAAAAAAAAGCTTCAACAAGACAAACATTACATATATCTCCTAAACCGACGCCTCAGCTGTTTTTTGTTTTTGGTCTGAAATCTACTTTTTAATTTTGTTCCCTTTTCGTTCATATACGCGAGATACGTACTCATTGATTAATACCAACTTCCTCCCATCTCTCGCCATATCCACCCATATATACATATGTATACCCCTTTGTGCTCCTCTTCAGCTCATGGGTTTTGTTTCGCGTATAATTCTCTTGCCTCTTGAATAGGGGTTTTCTTGCTGATCATATGGGCGATCTTCAGGCTGGTTCTCGACAGCCAAACGGCGTCGTGGCAGAAGATTGCCCGTTTCTAATGCCGTCGTTGACGTCTAACCCTGATCCCTTGTCAATTGGGGAGGGTAGTTTGGGGATTGCTGAGAAAATGACCCAAGAAGTGTTGTGTTGCATTCATCCCACTTTGGACTCTGAGGAGAAGAGAAAGGACGTGATTGAATATATCCAGAGACTCATTCGGTTGTCTATTGGATGCGAGGTGAATTCAAGCCCATTTTTCTACTTGTGTGCAATTCTGTGTGGTTAAATAGCTTCCTGGGTTGTGCTTGGTTTGGTTAGATATTTTGTGGGTTCCATTTTCTTGTTTTCCATTTTACATGGCCCATCTTTAGGTTCATTTAAAACCCCGTGGGGTTGGCTGGTGGGCAATGCTTGGAATTAGGGGTTTACTTCTCCTAACTAGATCTAACTCATCTATGGTTTCGGGTTCGGAATCTTTTAGGTGCTTTCATCTCTTTTGGGGCCAGTTCATACGATTTTTCCCGGCTTTAATTGGGCCCTGCTAGTGGATAGTGGAATTGGTACCCTAGAATTTGTCGGGGTGTGCGTAAGATGGCCTGGACTCCTAAGTCAACAAATATGTTTCAGTTCATTTGACAAGACCTCAGTTATAGTTGGGTACAATTTTGTGTTGTGCTTGGTTATGTTCTTTGTGGGTTTCATTTTGTTTAGGATTCTGGGGTTATTTCGGGCTGTGCTTGGTTTGGTTCTGCTTTGTGGGTTTCATTTTGTTTATGATGGCATTTTCATGTTATTTTGGCATGTACTTTTCTAGTTTCCTGTTGTTTTACTTCCTTTCACAAGCTCAGATCTAGACCTCTTGTAGTGTGCAGTTTTGTATGGTCGTGTAGGTATCTGGGTTATTCTTGTTTGGTTCTGTTTTGTAGATTTCGTTTTATGTTTTTCCAGTTCTTGTTTATGTTGTCATTTGTAGGTTCTTTTTTGCATTTAGTTTTCCAACTTCCTGTTGTTCTACTTTCTTCTGGGAGCTCAGTTCTAGCAGGAAACACATCTGCATGGTTAAATAGCTATCTAGGTTGTTCTCTACTATGATTCTGTTTTGTGGGCTCCATATTTAATCGAGCAAGCCATGTGGGGAGGATTATTGCTCCATTTCTTTTGAAGCGCCTTCAACTAAGCTTTACTTACTGTTAATGCAAATTTTATAGGTCTTCCCATATGGCTCTGTGCCACTAAAGACCTATCTTCCGGACGGAGATATCGACTTGACTGCCCTTTGTACTCCTGATGTCGAGGAAACTTTAGCCCGTGATGTACTTGCTGTTTTACAGGGAGAAGAGCAGAATGCTAATGCTGAGTACGAAGTCAAGGATACACAATTTATTGATGCTGAGGTTTTCTCCTCTGATGTTTTACGACAAAGTCTAGGTTTCACATGTCTTCAATATTCTGGCAAATTTGGTTCTGTATTTCTATTGGAATTTATTGGCATATCGTACCACGTGACTGGTTTGGGCACAAATCTTATCTTTTAACTAGTGGGATATCTCAAGATTTTCATTTTGAGTGGCTCCCTCTAAGAAAGGCATACCCACTATGGTTTCCTTGAGATTACTAGTCTGCTGGCCATTCTTTCTTGGATTTTGAATTTTTTCTTAGCGGGCTAGACATATGAATTGTCAATTTTAAGGAGGTTCGTTCAATTCTTAGTTCTTACTATTTCGTGCATGTTTTGTCTTTGCACGTGGTATGGGTGGAAACAACTCTCCACACCTGCTCTAAACTTCTAGTTCTAGAATACTCCTCCATTCATGGAGCTGCTTACATTCTCTTCTGAATTTTGGGGTGATTTCCCATCTTCACTTGAAAACTAATTTTAGAAAGAAATGAAGCCTTTAAACACAGTTGCTAATAGAGGATTTCCATCACTCAGCTGTACACATTGTGGAACCGGAGGGTAGTAGAAGTATCATTCCAGTTTTCTGGTAGATTTTTTCCTTAGCAAATGCTTGTGGATTGACATGCTTGTCAGTTTTTTCCACTTGTTTCTTATCCTTTCAGGAAGTTGCTATTTGCATTAATATGTAACCATGTACTTATGTCCTATGTTAACTCCCAGTTGTTTCCCCCCACTTTCTTTTCAAACCCAGGAGTTCTGTATTTATGAATGTATGGGTTGTTGGTGGCAGGTTAAACTAGTGAAATGCTTGGTGCAGAACATTGTTATAGATGTCTCCTTCAGTCAGTTAGGGGGACTTTGTACACTATGTTTTCTCGAGCAGGTAGAATTAAATACTTCCTGTAAGGATTTATTGTAGGTTTCTTGCTGCTGCCTCTTCTTTTTGTTCTTTTTACTTCCAACTCCGTGTATGCCTCACTAGTAGTCAGCTTATTTTATGTAGTATAGTAATCAAAGTTATTTTGTTTTCAATGTATTTAGATAAGTTGATATTCCTCTCTGTCTACCTGAAGCTTTTTGTTGAATTTCACATAGTGGCACACTGGCACCAGAGAAATAGAGCAATATAGACTTGTAAGAATATGGATTCTGATTCAGTTAGTTGTCAAAGCTGGTGTGTTTGTTAGAGGAGCTATATTGATTTAAAACTTTCTGGGCGGTGAATCCATTTGTGAATTTAATGCCTCTCAACACTGACCATGACACAGGGTTGGTTTGTACTTCTACAGTTCTATTGGAACTCCTTGCCCCCATCCCACTCCACCCTTGTCCCATGGAAGAATTCAATTTTTTTTGTGAATCTTTGTAATTCTTGTGATGGTATATATACCGGTTGTCATCAACCACCACAAAAAAGGGAAAAAGATGTCTCCCATTTTCTCTTTCCTTTAATTGTTTCTTCATATGTGATTTATTGCGTTACATCTCTTTGCATTTTCACATTGGGCAAAATGTTGATACAGAATGAAAATTTTGCTATTTCCTGAAGTCACGCATCCTTACCAAAAGTGTACAGAGGACCACATTTTTTTAACTGGATTTTGATCTCTCTCTCTCTCTCTCTCTTGCAGGTTGATCGCCTTGTTGGCAGAGATCATCTCTTCAAACGTAGCATTATTCTGATAAAGGCTTGGTGCTATTATGAAAGCCGTATTCTGGGTGCTCATCATGGTTTAATTTCCACATATGCATTGGAAACATTGATCTTGTACATTTTCCATCTATTTCATGCATCTTTAAATGGTCCTCTGGCGGTAACTACTCTTGCCTGTGAATAACTTTGTATTGTTAGACGTGACATATGATAATTTGAGTTATTATATTTCTTTGCATGTTGATAGGTCCTCTATAAATTTTTGGATTATTTTAGCAAGTTTGACTGGGATAACTACTGTATTAGTTTGAAAGGTCCAGTTCCCAAATCTTCCTTGCCTGATATAGTTGGTAAGCAAGTTCCCTCTCCGGTGGCGAAGTTGGTAATGCTTATCCGTTTCACATATATGATTCTAATGCGTCTGTTTGTCTGTCTCTCTGGTGTGTAGTTGAAATGCCAGCGAATTTGGGTGACAACTTAATGTTTAGTGAGGAATTTCTTAGGAACTGTATGGACATATTCTCAGTTCCATCAAGGATGCTTGATACAAACTTGCGAGCATTTCCTCAAAAGCATCTAAATATAATAGACCCATTGAAAGAAAATAACAACCTTGGGCGCAGTGTCAACAGAGGTAGGGAGCATTTTCTTGTTTATGTTTTTGTTGTTGAATTCGCTTCTAGCAGAATTTGCCTCTAGATGTAGTTGTGTTATGAGAGTAGTCCTGATGCGGCATTATGGGATAATATCACTGGCGTTGGTTTTTCTAGGTAATTACTATCGGATACGGAGTGCCTTCAAATACGGAGCCCGCAAGCTTGGCCGTATCCTTCTGTTACCAAGAGAAAGAATTGCAAATGAGATCAAGAGGTTCTTTGCGAACACTCTAGAAAGGCATGGGCATAGTTTCAGCAATGTGTCCTCATCATCCCATTCCAGAACATTTTCTGAGGAGTCGATTCAGCTGAACTTGAATCTTGATTTGGACAACAATAAACTGGAAGAAAGAGATAATGAACCAGACAGATATTGGATGAACGGCAATTCTATAAATGTGAAGTCCAAAATGGCCCGTACAGTAGTTGGAAATGGAGAAGCAAGTTTGAGAATTGCAGACGACACATCTGATGGTTCACCATCAAGTCGCTGCTTGAGCAATTCTCTTCATGGATTGAATTATCATGCACCTCATTTCTATTTCTCGGGATTTTCTCCAGAAAATGGTAATTTGGAAAATGGGTATTTAAATGAAGAAAAGCTGGCAAATGTTGATGAGAAGATGGGTTTTGACTCGTGGACCGAACTTCGGGAGAACGATTTGAATCATGAGGATGTGAGCTCTAGTGGATCAGGAATCTCAAGTCCAGTTGCCGCCATCTCTGATGGCCCACTTGATTTCAGGGAAAGGGATTTGGCCCACTTGGGTGATATTGCCGGAATTCCAGAAACTTTGATTCCCTTGTCAGACCTCAGTGGGGATTATGACAGTCACATAAGGAGTTTGCTGTATGGTCAGTGTTGCCATGGGTATGCTTTATCCGCACCTGTGCTTCCCAATTCCCTTCACCAATCCATTCCGGTTAAGCAAAATGCAAGTTCTCAAATTAAAACAAATGGTGCGGTCAGACCGCCACAAAGCCCGATCAACAATCCCATATCATACAATTCTTGTTCGTGTTTGGAAGAAATGGTTAAACCTCCAGGAACTGGTCCATGTCCTGATTCGGTATTGCCTTGTTAAATTAGTTACAATATTGGGTATTTATCCTTTTTGGTGAAATAATTTTGAGATGCATACTGCTGCAGATTATCATTGGTCTAACGCATGAAAATCGCACGACCAATCCCACACCATCCATTTCTCGTTTGTGTTTGCAAGAAAAGCATAGACCACAAGGAACTGGCACATATTTTCCTGATTCGGTATTGCCTTTTCAAACTCTTTTCAATTTTTGGGCACTTCTTTTACTTGTTCATATATTATTGAGATGCATACTGCTGCAGATTACCGTTGATCTTACACATGAAAACCCCATGAACAATTCCACACCATCCAATTTTCGTTTGTGTTTGGAAGAAAAGCATAAACCGCGAGGAACTGGCAAATATTTTCCTGATACGGTATTTTCCTTGGTCATTTTTTTCTTGGAAGTTTCTTGGAATTTTTCTTTCATTTCTGCTGCAGTTATCAGTTATCTTACACATGAAATTTGCAGAATGGTTGTTCATGCAGGGAGAAGTCCTCACAACCAAGGGGAAGGAATCATGCACCAGGGAATCAACGTCAGTCCTGGAGGCAAATACATAGCAATGGCTCTGAGAAGGTGTCATTACGTCATGAAAAGTCTGGATTATCCCACCAGTATACTCGTTCCTCAGTGAATGATTCCAATGGTGGTGGTTTCTCCATTCCATGTCGGAAAATTGAATTCGGATCTCTTGGGCAGTTACCGGAACAAATCCTTCGTTCAGCTTCTGGCCCTCCAAGCCTTGTGGTACGGGTGCAGAGTTCAAAAGAGGCAGTATTGGGTGGTAATGAAGGAAGGTAGTGCAATCTATTGCAGCTATTTGTTTGGTTAGGTTTTGGAATCAGTTTTGCAAAATGCTCTTCAAAAAACTGTTTCCGGAAAACAAAACCACTCGTTTTTTTTTTTTGATCCTCAAAACCACTCATTGTTATCGTATTCAATTTTTAGCTTTAGTGGTTTTGAGAATAATATAAAGTACTATCGGCAGTGGGTTCTGTTTCAGAAAAGTATCAGAATACAGGTTTCGAAAACTGTCAATCAGACAAGTTCTCTTTCTTTTCAACCCATTAGATGCCTAAAGCTCAGTGTGTGGTTTTGGTTTTCAGGGTTGCGAGGCAGTCATTCGTCCTCAAGAATGAAGATGATTTCCCTCCTTTGAAACTGAACGACTAAGCGAGGAAGTTTGCTAATGCAGATGCTAATGTAGATGCTAACACATATATACCAGCAAAATATGTAGAGAGGACCCACTTTTGTTTTCTTGTTTCATAAACTTTTCTCTTTTGAAAAATTTTGGTGGTTGCTGTGATTTACAAAAGTTGATTCTGTAGATTCCTGCCATATTCCTATGTTTTACATTCCCATTCACTGCCTTTTCTGGTGACTTGGGCATTACTTTGTACATAACTGGTAGCTACTTCCAACATGTGTTTCTGTTTTTCTTGTGCGAAATCCTAGTGTTAGAAAAAGTGCAACATTGTAAAAATTTCAAATGGTTTGTGTTGAGGAAGCGGGGATTGTGCTGCGCAGTGTGATGTGCACCATTTGGACCTTTCGTCTCGACAATCAATGGTCCAGATTTAAAAAAAAAAAATTCAAAATACTTTTGGACGCACAGCATGCCCCCGGGTTCTTGTGTTGAGCGTCCCCGGTTTCTTGTGTTGAGCGTCGTTAGGAGGTGAGTGAGGGAAGGGAAAGCTGGTGAATAAGGGAAAGGGAAGGTCAGTCTGCACCGGTAAGAGTCGATGGTCTATCATACGGTTCATACCCCAACAAGTTTCCCACAACCGTAAAACAATTTTGCTTAAGCATTGAGTTGATTTTTAATTATGGTTACAGTGGTTGTCAATAAGACAAGAAGAATAAGACGACACAGTTTTTGATGCATTTAACACTTTTTGAGGCACATTTAATACATAGAAAATTGTGTTTTTTGGGTGAGCAACTCGCTGCATATTTGGTGACAACATCTAAATGCTTTACTTACTCTGTTTGGAAAAGTTTTTATTTTTAACTTTTTTTTGTTTCTAATATTTTTTGAAACAGGTATCATAAACATATTTGTGTCATTGTTTTTTTTTTTTCAAAATACACACTAATTTAAGAAAATTTTAGAAAACACAAAATTTGCGTTTTTATTTGTTTTGAAAACACGTTCGGCATCCCAAAAAATAAATAAACAAAAATTATTATGGTTACCAAACGTGTTTTTTGTTTTTATTTTTTAATAAATAAATAAAAACTCATTTCTTATTTTTCATTTAACTGACAACTTTATCAAATAGAGCTTTAATGTTAAGATATTTTGATTTCTTGTAAATTAGCCGTTTGGATACAAAAAGTATCCATTCGTACTTGAAAGAGTAGAAGGTTTTTTTTTTATTTTTAATTCTACTTTATATGGTTGCCATTTTTATGGGATTAGAGTTCTATGTATCTTTTTTCCCCCCCCTATATGTAGGGTAGAAAGTCACTTTGAGTTGAGGGGTTTCACTATTTAGAATTAGAAGCGGGATTCGATCTCTTCTGTCTCAAAATTTTTTGTCTCTTTACACTGAGAAGTTTTTATGTCGTTGGATTGTGTAAATTCCTTTTTATGTTTTAAATTTAGTGGCTGGAAAAATTCTTTGACACGGGCATCAAAATTTTCGGCACAAGAGAACTTGCCTTTTTAAGACTCTGTTTGGAACTTATAGAAAAGAAAAGAAAATGGAGGAAAATAGGAAGGAAAATTTATTATTCACTGTACTTAAAACTTTTGGCTATGTTCGTTTAGTGTATTTGGAAATTTTTAACTTTGTTTTCCAATCATTACCCTACATCTTTCTCCAATCATTACCCTATTTTTCCAATCATTAATTTCATTTCTCTCTCTATCTCTCTCCCCTCATTACCCCTCTCTCCAATCATTACCCTATTTCTCTCTCCACCCACTACTAAATCAAAAATTTCCAAAGTATCTAAACGAACATAGCCTTTATTTTTTTCTCTCTTTCTCTTCCAACCAAACAATAAAAGAGAAATTTTTTTAATTTTCTTTTCTTTTCATTTTCTTTCCATAAGTTACAAACAAAGCCTAAAAGTCGTAGGGTAAAATTACAGTATATGGGTGTTTAGCCCTAGATTACTAGTCGAACCACTCTTACACTCTTCCATCGAACAAGCCTGCTGGCAGCTCCGGCAACCGTCGGCGGCTATGCGACGATAAGAACAGATACCGTCTCTCTCTCTCTCTCTCTCTCTGTTCGTATCCCTGCCATTGCATGTTCTCTATCGAAAAGTTGTATTTTTGAAAAATGTCTACTAAAACAAGCTCAAGGCAGAGCAAACTCCATAAGAAAGTGAAACTTACTACGGGAAGATCAAAGAGCCGTGAGGCTGACGTTGAAACCCTAGGTTTCAAAAAGAAGGTCTTTCGAGTAAATAAAAACGCACGAGTTAGTTTAGACGATGCTGTTGATGTTAGTTTCCATGATACCAAGAAGGGTGAAGGAGGAATGCAAGGCCAACAACAGAAAGTAAACCTTTCAGTGGAACCCTAGATTCCAAGAAGGGTTTTCGAGGAAATCGAAATGGTAAATATGATGCTGGTGAAGTTCCTTCCTTTGGAAATAATAAGGCATACGAGAGTGAGAATGGTGATAGGAGGAATGTAAGGCGTAAACCTTTCAGTGGAACCCTAGATTCCAAGAAAGGTTTTCGAGGAAATAGGAATGGTCGGCTTGGTAAAGAAGAAGCTGGTGAAGTTTCTTTCTATGTTAAGAAGGTGTATGAGAAGGAGAATGGTGATCGGAGGAATGTGAAGTCAAAGAATGTGGATAAACCTGTCTATGAGGAAAAATTTGATGGTGAAAGGGGGTTTGAAGAGAGAAATTATGATCGGAAAAGGAAGAGAGTCTACGCCGATGATGGTGGTAACGGAGATGATGGAATGTTCCAGAAGAATGTGGAGAGACCTAGCAGAGGAGGTTTTTCTAAGGGGAGGAATGAGGTGGAGAGGCCTAGCAGAGGAGGTTTTTCTAAGGGGAGGAAGGAGGTGGAGAGCCTAGCAGAGGAGGTTTTTCTAAGGGGAGGAAGGAGGTGGAGAGACCTAGTAGAGCAGGTTTTTCTCGGGGTAGGAATGAGGTGGAGAGACCTAGTAGAGGAGGTTTTTCTAAGGGGAGGAATGAGGTGGAGAACGATGTTGGTAAAGAAAAACGTACCATGAGAGGGAAATCTCATGATTTTGGGCAACTTGAGAAGGAAAAAGTTTTCAAAGGAGAAAGAAAGGCTCGCGAAACTGAGTCACTCGATAATCATAGCCGCAAGAAATTGAGAACTGAACTGAAGGGTATTGATGATAGAGGATATCTTAAAATAGATCGAGGTGGAAATGGTTTGATGAAGAATGATGCCAAGAGTAAACATGACTTGAGGAAGCAATCAGAGCAGAAAAGTAACAGACGCACGGATGATAATTCTCTTGAGAATTCTGGGAAGAAAAAAGTTCATGACAAGAAATGTGGGAGTGATGATTTGGCTCAAAATGAAGAGCGGCCAACAAAAAGCAAGCGAGTAATCAGGATAGATCCAAGTGATATCACTAATAAGCGGCTAGATGATGGCATTGTCACTATTGGTTAGTTTTCCAATTAAGTGGTTTTGAGTTTTGTTGTGAATCATATTTATTGCACATATCAGCCAGTTTTTTGGTTTACTTGGTATATGTGGTTTGTACTTGGATTTCTCTAAAAGGGTATTTCTACCTCATTTCACAACTCTGCTTTATGGAATGGTGATTTGGAGCTTGCTGGAGAATGTGTTATAAGTATGAGTTGGCTATTCTGAATGTTATAGGTTGGACTGTTGGAGCATGTAAAGGGAATGCGTTGTATTTGGAGTCCTAGCTTCTTTTGACAATCTCTTTATGTAAAGAGAATGGGTTATGTTATGTTGTTGTTGTTGTAGTAATTTGTTTGATCTCTTTATGAGATTGTGTTAATAAGTCATTATGTGCTTGTACAGTATCTTAGAAACCAAATTGATCAAAAGAAGCATGCAAATGTCGTGAAAATTTATGATGCAAATTTCGGCCACCAAAATCCTTCGATTCTATTTCGTGTATCCTAGTTTCTCTAGAACATGTTTCTATTATTTTTTGTTATGTAATTCGGTAAATGGGTAACGTGTTCGAGTTGGGGACTTTATTCCATCATTGAAAGTCGAATTCCCTTACCATTGTCTGATGGACCAATTATCAGGTATGAAACAGAGGATGGGTGTTATGGCGAGGTGTTGCCCGTACTTAGAAAACTCTTATGTTGTTGGATCCTTATGACTACTTAAGTATCATGTCAGCCCCTTATGAATTGTAGATGTTGCAGAGGCTGTTCAAACATTTGGGCTTATATGCGCCTTCCTAAGTTTTTTTTTTTTTCCTTTTGATTTCAGCGTCTATATAGGTTTGTTATTTCTTGGCTTATGGCTCTTGGTTACATGTTCTCTAGGACCTACCAAAGAGAAGAAAGAAGATGTGGAGAAAAATGAAAGCGTTGAAATGTCAAAGAATGCACAGTTTCGTGCGATAAAACCTAGCCCCTCTGTCCTTTCCTTTGTGGAGGATAATGTAATTTCTCTTAGAAAGGCCTTTTCAATTTTAGCTGCATGTTCATATATTTCGTATTTATATGTTGTTTGCTCTTTTTTCTCTTTAATGGTTTTTGGCAATTCCATCTACAGTTCTTGGGCCGTAGGCGTTTGATTGAGCTACGTAGAGCAGGCTACAACACTGAGCTTTCTGTGCCTTTGGATAACATCCCCTCTTCTACAAGCATAGAAAGAGAGCGAATTGAGGAACCGGTATTTATTTGTTTTACGTGTTCACAAAGTTGTTTACCATTCTTGCAATTTCTTTCCTCTTATTTTTCACGGGTTATTGGTTAATTTAGTGACAAAATGGGATTATGTATTCTGAAATCTGAAGTGTTAAAACACCGACACAGTTTCATGCTGTTACCATGACCTTTCCTTTAAGGAACACCACTATTGGGTTAGGTTTAAAAGCGATTGTGTTTGGGATCTGCAACCTTAAGGAACACTGATATTGGCTTACGGATTACCTTGCCCGTCCTATTTGATTGTTCAAAGAATTGTTTGTCAAGTGGCGGTTATCCATTTGACAAGCAATTCTGTTTTTTAATTGGTGTGAAGGAGAAGATGACTGAATGAGGAGGAGTTTTTCTTTTATTGTTGTTAAAATTCGGTTTTTGCTGACCCCATTAGAGATAGACGCCAGGCTTTGTATATATTTGTAACCAAGGCCGTGGAAGCTAACTCTGGTGATACATATATACACACAAATCTCAACTAGGAATCACACTTTTTCTGTTGTTAAATTGGTGCAGAGAAACTTTGCATTTTTAGCACTATGGAGATGCTCAAAGAAAGGCATTACTTGTGAGAGCCAAGACATTGGCAAGAGTGTAACAGATTGTCCTTGACATTTTATGTATTTGGAAAAGAACTTAAGTTTTATGACCTGAAAGCCAGGCCAAAGTTCTTATATTCAATTACTTAGCATGACACTGGAATATTCTGAGGCCAATTTCCAATTAAGTTGTCCATTGTTTTATGGTTGATGTAAATTTTATCCTGTCTACACTGATGACTGAGCCTTGAGTATTCTAAACGGGTGTTTCAAATACTGTTGATTTGGTAGAGAATGTTAGTTATTCAGTGCTCCCTATCCATTTCAGTTCATAAGTGGTTCGGTGCTTACTATTCATGGCAGGTATTTCGGAATAAATTGACATTTTTTGCCGCTGCAAACATTTCTTCGTCATTCCCGCCTCCTGATCTTCCCGAGATTGCATTTGCAGGTACTTGTTTTCTAATTGTTTCCCTCGTGGTGTGTGGTATATCAATTTTGTTTAAACTCGTGAGCTTTCCTGAAACAAGCAATTTCTATTGTTTGAGGACGGTCCTTTCCTTTTGTAATAGTGGGAAGATTTTAATTTATACGGTGTGTTCTATACCTGTTGATTGTCATCTGATCCTAGCTTCCTTTTTTGTTTGCTTTCGTGGTGTTACATTCAGTGGGCTTAAGTTTGCCTTTATATGCATTTACTAATACCTATGCTTTTCTTTAGTATTATTTCATTTCGGTTCTTCCCAAGAAGTGAGATAAATGTTAGTGAGATATTTAGCTGAATGAAATTTTCCTTATTAGGAAGGTCCAACGTTGGAAAGTCATCCTTATTAAATGCTCTGACCAGACAATGGGGTGTTGTACGGACATCGGATAAGCCTGGGCTTACTCAGGTTATGCTTTTTCCAAGAAATTGAAAACTTAGTATGTGTTATATGGATAATCATCCGTAACATTCTTCTGCAGACTATTAATTTTTTCAAGCTTGGACCAAAGCTCAACTTGGTTGATTTGCCTGGATATGGCTTTGCTTACGCAAAAGAAGAAGATAAGGAAGCTTGGGAGGAGCTTGTGAGTATGCCAATTGGTTCTTGCCTTAGATGTTTCTTTTCATTTTTTGTCTCTCATCTTGTAAGTAGTGAAGCATAAAAGTTTAGTGCGACGTCGTTGGTACCTGATTTGGTCCCTGTGAGATGTTATGTGGAGGTGATAACTCTTCATTCCCTTGAAAAGCATTTTGGGGTACTCGTGCTATAGGTAACGTCCTTTGAGCTTGTCAAGGAAAGGTTATCACTATTGATAATTTGGTTCGAAGAGTTGTATGTGCAAGCAGACTGCCGAGTTGGTGGTACATTAACATATACACTATACCGTGGGGCTTAGCTATCTCCTGTTTTAGGGTGGGTGGTATGAGTATTTCTGGATGGCATGGTTGAGCTTCTTCACTTTTGGCGAGGGGCTAAACTGCTAAAGCAGGAAGTGGGAGTGGCGACTACGGGATATGATTCGTTTATGTTTGATGTGGCTTATTTGGTGGGAAAGGATGACACACTTTGATAGCTTGGGAAGTCCTTTGTGAGTTAAAAGCTACCTTGTATGTAGTCTCTGTAGATGTGAGTCTAGGGAGAGTAATCTAACCCTCCACCAATTGCTTGAAATGATAGAGTTTTTCATTACTCTCGGAAGTGCATAGGGCTTATTGCTTTTTTGGTTTCTTTTTATGCTCTCCTTCTGTATATCCTTTTGTGCTCTTGGTAATAACTGCTTACCAATTTATGTTTTGAACATGTACTAAATGGCCAAACAGTCTAAAAATATCTCCTTATACCGGGAGGTCCATGGCATCATTTGTGTCACTGGCACACTTCATGCCACTGATTGCTTGATATTTTTCGATATTGGATGTTATCTATCAGATGTTATCATGGTTTTCTCATACCAAGCATGTGATGGCAATTGTCAATACCATTTTAGTAAGCGTGAACAGCTGTGTTGATTTATCTATAGAGTACTTGGCTCCATTACAAAGGGTAGTCAGATTTGTAATTTTTCCCTTCTCATGGAGATTTACTGTTGAAAAAGGGACCATTCTTTAGGTAGGAAACTGAAACCTATGGAGTGTGAGTATATAAATTGTCCCCAACTAAGGATTGCTTTGCTCAGCTGATGGATTAGATTAGTGCATTCATGGCGATCAAAAAAATATTGAAGCATTCATGCTGCCACATTGTTATTAATTCTTCTTTTTTATGCTTATTTATTGAACAGCAGTTGATTCTGATTCTCCCTGTTCTTTTTGTAACTTCTGAATTTTCTAGGTGAAGGAGTATGTTTCAACACGTGTTGGTCTAAAGCGAGTATGCCTTCTTATTGATACAAAATGGGGTATGAAGCCAAGGGACCATGAGCTGATTGACTTGATGGAAAGGTATCGATACATATGCTTGTTGGTTTTCACTCTTGCTTCATCAGATGCATATTATTGCCACTAGACCTCTAAATGGATCAGTGGCATGCATGAATAAGTTGCAATCCACAATGGCAGTATGATAGGAGGCACTTTCTTGCTTTTTCCATGATGTCTGTTCTAAGACTGTGATTTGAAACTCCATTTAATAATTTTTGAACTGTTATTTCGGAATCTTGTAGCTCTGGCATGCCTCTTGACTCTCATCCTTTGAAAGTTCTTGTATTTGCTGTAATTTTGGGATGAATCTCACAACATTGATGTGAGTACTGATGTGTCATGTTTGTGTGCTGCATAGTGCTCTCTCTCTCTCTCTCTGAGTGTGTCTCACGCACCTGTATGTTCTAGTTGTGGTGGGAAATTTCAAGTGTTAGTTGATACAGAGTGTGTGATGCTGTTATGTATATCGCAGGTCTCAAACTAAATACCAGATTGTACTAACCAAGACCGATTTGGTTTTCCCAATTGATGTGGCACGCCGTGCAATGCAAATTGAAGAGGTGACTTCTGTTTCAATTCAGTGTTTAGTGCAAGATATACCTCTGAAAATGGAAATTAATGCATACATCTAATTGCAGAGCCTCAAGGCCAATAAGTCTGCAGTTATCCCTGTGGTATGAAGGAAATTCTGGATTATTTCAATATTTTAGGTCAACTATTCCTGGAAGCAAGCTGAGAGTTCCACTTTGTTTCTTATTTTAGATGATGGCAAGCTCAAAGACTGGAGCTGGCATCCGAAGTTTAAGAACAGTGCTAGCTAAGATCGCTCGCTTTGCAAAAGTCTGAAAGGTACTATAGCTACCATTTTATTGGAAACTGTTCCCTCCTATTTTCTTGCTCTTATTCGATTTCTTTTCTTTGAGTTCAAGCTTGCAAGTATTTTCATGTTATATGACAATATCCCAAGTTTGGCAGTTCTACATATCAACTTCTTAAATTGGAGCTGAATTGTCTATGGACGTTGATAGTTCGAACCATGTCTGAATAAAACTGCCAAACCTGACCCCTATTTGTTAACCTGTTCATTCTTTTTAGGTTTCACTGGTCCTCCTGAGGCTATTTCCCAACCCTAACTGCTGCTTTTGATTCTTTTCAGTATCTACATGTCCACATTTTGTGTTTCAGTACCGTTCAGCATTTTACACAATGCCTTTGAAAATTTAGGCAGGTGACATGTTTTCGGACAGCCACAGCCTATGTATTGCCCTCAGTATCTCTGATACAGTAAGTTTTGGACTTTTGTATTATTTACCTCCTCCTGCATTGTAGCCTATTGACTTCGCTAGTTGGGTTACTTGGTTAGGTTTTATTTTGTGTGGCAAAAGAAATTTTATCAACTCGGGCATAAAGCGCAACGAGAAAAACTGGATGAAGGAGAAGGCAACAAGGAAAGAGAGATAAGCCCAAAACTATGGGAACACTACCATTGCTAAGCAAACAACCAAAGTTGACAAGATGCCAACCCAAAAACACAAAAACACCAATATACGGAAATGCAACACCAAAAGCACAAAACATCACAGCAGCAGATGCATGGACCCCTAAACTAACATCTGAAATAAAGAAACATAACCCAAATACTCACGAGACTATTACTGTCTATTGGTTTTGTATTTGCTATTTGCTATTGGCCCTTGTTCATTCATAATATTGAAGGTTTAGTGTTGTCTATATTGTGCAGATTTTTGGCTGATTCTGCATGGGGTGATTAGCTTGCCGAGCAGAATTCAAAGGCTACACATTTCATCTTCTGCAATATTCAAGCTTCGAAATTTCAGCCGTACATCTTCGTTCTCGAAATTGCCAGAGACTGAAATTGAGAGCATCTTGTAATGAAAAATCTGTTTACGTTGTACAGGAAAGTTCCATCTTGGAGGCAACCAAGTTTTTCCGTACATCAACAGTAACACATTCTAGAATGCATGGAGTGTTTTGTATCCCTTGCATGTGCTAGTCTTTTTGTACTATTTTTTTCTTCAAGAATATTTAGGATTCCCAAACAAAGAACCATTTTTTTTTTGTAACCGAGGTGTTTGGGCCAGCTTATGCACACCTCGACTAAATCCTCGGGGGAGACTAGCACAGCAACCCACCGTCATGGCTCCCCTCTTAAATATGGTTTGCTTCCAGGGAGGATTGAATCCTGCCATTTTGCAGGCGCAGGTTTGCCCTTACCACTGGGGCAACCCATGGGGGTAAACAAAGAACTTCTTGTCTGATTTATGAACATGCGAGAGTTCTCGATATGTGAAATTGGATGTAGCCGACTACATGAGATAAGGTTTGATTTGATTCGGTTTGGTTTGGTTTGGTCGTCCATTGTCTTGTTTTCTGATTTGAAATGAAATGCAAAGCATTGGGTCATTGCGAGAGATTTTCATTGACTCTCAAAGTGATAGCTACGTAGGACAAGTACGCACGATCTCCATTATCAACCAATGAAACTGGAATCAGTGGATGATGTTTAGGTAGGTTACATGAATCATTGTGATCATGGAATCCAAGTCATCTAACCCACCGTAACGTACTTTTAGAATAATGGGTAATACCAAATAAGGGGGAAAAAAAAGGTAGGAGGAATCGTTGAGGTTAATAATGATTAATCATTATGAGAAATGAATAGAGTAATCTAGAAGGGTTGAAGAAGAGGACAAGACTCAACAGAAGAAACCGTGGATATGAGGTCTGCCCAAAAATCCCTAGAGAAAATGGACCCCTTCTTTTACGGCGACCAAGCCACTAGATTCCCTTCATTTCCTTGTAAACAAGGTCAAGGCTAGTTTAGCCATGCCAATACCGCTACCAGCCTTAGAGGGCCTATTAGGTCCTGCCTTATGACCGGTACAAACATGAAAGTCCGGGTAATATATTAGCCATTCAACTTCTTGCGTTATCGCCCATTATCTTTGGGCTATGCCAATCTCGACCTTCCTCAGGCCACAACTCCTTTTTGGAGGGTCTATGGGAACAAACCTCAACATATCGGGTTTGTGACTCTGTGAGTCTCGAGGGGGTAGCGTTGCCACCCCCGGTGCCGCATATTTGTAGAGGTCGCGCGGGACCACCTCCCTTGCAAAGTTGCCACACGTCCCACTTGGATTGGGTGGTCAAATCATCAACTTTGTCAAACGTCACGTCCGTTGACCTTCCCCACAATGTCTAAATAGTCCAAGTTTCCAACCCACGTGTCTTTGAGATTTGTTTCAGACGCAATGTATTTTGTTATGTTCTTAGTTTTTCCTCTGATCGGAGCACAATCTTCTGACTTCTAAACTATAGATTTGATAGTCTTAAAAAATGTGCAATGTGTAATTCACACATCATTTAATTTTTTTTCCTAGACATTTTTTTCACCCTTGATGGGTGGTTGATTTAAGAGAAATATTAAAATGATTAAAAAGGATATCTACATTAATATCCTAACTTGCACTTAAGATAAACACTAGTGTAATTAATTAATCCTATATTGTCCACTAATTAATAACATCCCTTAGTGGGGGCGGCGCTAATCATTTTCATCACATGTATATATATAGTCCGCCCATAGAGATTATTCCATTCCCAATTTCCCACCAGACCCGTAAACCGTGTTGACAATTTCCTAACCACCCAACCACTCTCACATCCTTTTCTCCATTCTCACCCAATCAAAACCTAATTCTCTTCTCTCTCTCTCTAAACGAAGAGAGAGAAAAAATGTGCCCGCTGAGACTGATTCTGATTTTCCTCTCGGCCACGCTCGCCGGCTTTTTCGTCCTCAGAAACCTTAAATCTCAGCCCCAAATCCTCCAAGACCCCTCCGAAGATTCCCTCAATGCTACACCCGAGTCTTCCGCAAAACCCGATTCCGTCAATGGATCCTCCAAGGTCCCAATTTCCCGCCTTTTCGTTAACGTCTAGGGTTTCTTTTTTCTGTTCTTTTTCAGTTTTCTGATTCTGTTTATGAAACTGCAGGTTTTGGGGGTAATGAAGGCGGGGTTCTGGACCTGCGTGGACATGGCCAGTGGTCGCTACCTGTGGAGGAATTTGGTGTCTGCTTCGCCTGCACCTTCCAAGCGCTCCGACTGATACGTTTGGCCACTTGTTGTTATTGATCTATTCTCTGTTGCTGCGTTTGTTGATTCTAATCCGTCGAGTTTACACGTTTAGGTTTTATTTTCACCTATATTTTACTTTGATGCAACCGAAATTGTTGTAGATTTTACGTTAGTGAAAGGTATGCCTTTTCTTGAAATGTGGATAGTATGATTTTACTCAAGGTTCTGGTTACTTGTATTTGTTTGTACTTGAATTTGAGAGACACATCTTGAGAAGTATAGTCTATATGTTACGTATGCTCGCATCTGTCCTTCGAAATCCTTTTCTTGCACGTGTTGTGAGGGCCGAGGGGGAGGGGATTGACCGAAGTTTTGGGGGGGGTTTTGTGGTGTCGAGAGAGTAGGGTTTCTGTAAATTACGGAGGAGTAAAATAGAGGCTGTGTGAGAGATCTGAGCGCAGCTCTGGAGCACGTGTTTCTAGTGTTATCTTTTGATCTTTGTGGTGGTTTGTCTTTCTTGATCTTTTGCATGGATTGAATGATTTTGTTGTGAAACACTGTGCTTATGGGCTCGTGAAGCAGAAGGTTGAAGCGTTTCTCTCCCAGCTAAACTCTCGGGCACCACAGTTTGGCACAATTGAACATCCTCTCTTCTTGTTCCGCAAGCAAGAAAGTGTGCTTGCATTATGAATTATGATCAGGTCCTATCAGTGACTTACTGACTATATCTGACCATTTCGCTTTTTAAGTTTATGAACACTGAAGCTTCTCGAACTTTGTCTTCTTGAACGAGAGGATAACAAGCTGCACGAGCATCTTTAATTAGAATGTTGGACAGTAGATCTGCGGATTGGAAATATTAATTGTTTGCTGAATACTGAGCCTGCTATTTTGAGAGATGTTTGAGCTGTTGGAACTTCAGACGATTGTGTTTAGTTGGGGAACCTGGTTCTGGTAGGAAGGTTTACCTACTGCAACAGAAGACTTTTGTTTGCTAGCACCACCTTATTTTACTGGTTAGGAAATCTTTAGACTTTTGTTTGGTGCTCTGCTGTCCTGATCCTTCTTCTTGTTATTGGTCAATGAATGTGCAAAAAGGCCTGATGTATTTGGCCTTCACAAACAAAGTAGAGGCTGAGCACACGTGATGAGTTAGAGGTAAACTATCAATATAGTGATGACAATTTCTACAATGTACAAGAGGAATTTTGATGAATGGCGAAATCTGTGTATGCAACAAGCGGTCAGATATTATGTATTGATTGGATGACAGATGAACCTATCTCTTTTGAAACACTTGGCTTGGTTAGACAACCCCTTGGACTACTAGTCTGCTACATATAGTAGTATATTGTGAATTTGCAGGACTTAGCTCTATAGGTTCATTGTTGGTTGGTTAGACAATCCCCCGGACTACTTGTCTACTACATATAGTATATTGTGAATTTGCAGGACTTGGCCGTATAGGTTCATTGGTTGTGGCTTAATTACAGATGCTATTCCTTACGAAAAGGCACATTTGTTCTTACTGCTACACTTGTTGTCCCTTGGGTTTTATCTTGTTCTTTTCGGGGTACTAATAGTTATATTAATCATTGGTGCCTTGTTCTTAAATCATGGTTTGAATGTGTAGAATTTTGCTTGAATAAGTGATTGTTGGAATTTTGTTTTATTGGTATCGAAGTTCGAATCTTTGTAGCGATTGAATGTGAATTCTGTTTTCAGATTAGCCCCTTAAAATTTCTTGTCTAAAGTAGACGTACTTTTCCTAGGTTATGCTATTGCTGAACTTGTTGAATTTGTAAGGTATCCATCCATCCATCTTAACTTCGAACTTCTCATATTACTTAGTTCTGGAAATGCATTATGCTCGATTTGTGACTATACAGATTGGATTTCGGGGTTCCATACATGTGGGAGAAATCTGAATATTGACAATTCAGCTTTTCACTTTCATGGTGGGGTGGACTGTGGAGGATACAAGGTCGTGCATGGCAACTCGTTGGTCCTCCCTTCCCTTCCCTTCCCTCCCCCCACCCCACCCCACCCCACCCCCCGCCCCGCCCCGCAGTTATTTCTGCCCCATACCCAAGGGCGGAACAAAGAATCCATTTTCGGGGTGCCCATATTTAGTTGGCCAAACCTAACCAGTTGCTATACTTTCTAAAATTTTCACTCTTGCTCTTGTATGAATTTTGATTACTTTATCAACATATTCCTTCATATACATCATTTTAATTCAATAATTTTGATATACTTATCACACTGTTAAGAGGATATGGAGAAAGTAATATTGTATTTAATTCAATAATGAAACTGTACAATGAGGCCCCTATTTATACAAGGTGTGGGAGCCTAAATATGGAAAGAAGATCAACCTAATTACAATCAAATCATAATCAATTACAATAAAAAGAAATCAAGAGAATCATATAATATCATAATCATATTAGGAGATGATTACGATAATATATGATTTGATGTTCTAACACACAAATCATTTGGTAGACATATTGAATTTGATATTTTATCAGTTTTGAAAAGTTCACTATTTTGATAAAATTATTAGGTTATAGTTTTTGAGTTTTTAGTTGTTGCATGTTGTTGAAATCTTTTTATCTTGTTTTTTTTTTCCTGTTGAATATGAATACAATTTCACATTCTATGTGATTTGCTTTTGGAGATAGGGGTTTAAAATATATAGATAGAAAAAGCACAAGGATTTATTCGATTGTTTTCATGAAAATCAAGGAGCAACCATTGTTCGATTTGTTGCAATGAACCAACTTGACACAAAGGATGAAGTATGTGAGCACTGGCCTCGTTTGATAACAGTGATAGATGGATGGGATTCGTAAGGAGATGGGATTAGGATTGGGATTCGTAAGGAGATGGGATTGGTAATGAGTATGTTTGTTTGAGATGGGATTAAATGATGGGATTATTAATATCATGTTTGTTTGAGATGGGATTAGATGATGGGATTGGATTGATAGAAGAAATTGGTAATGAAAAGGGATTGGTAATGTGAAGGAGTTGGGATTGGACTATTAATACCCCTCAATACCAAGTCCCACGGGGTATTAGCAATACCCCCTATTACCCGGATTTTTAATCCCATCGGACTACTAGTCCGAACCATTTTTGGTTACCAAACAAGGTATTAATAATACCAACACTCTACCAATCCAATCCCAACCCCTTGGAGGGTTATCAAACGGGGCCTTATAGAGGACAAAATTGTGCCAAAATTTTATCTAATCCATTGTTAAATAGGTAATTAGGTACCCTAAAACAATACAGTATTTCTTAAGCGGGGCCAAACATGTTAGCAAACTTATCTTCAAAAACTATGCAACCTCTTGGGGCCGGTTCGCAAAAATAAAAATCTCTTGTGAATCCCTTGTTCCCGACAAGAATATACTTTTTTAACCCGGCTGGCAAAGCGAATAGTCGAAGTATGAGTAAACTAAGCCTGTTCCAGTTTCTAAGAAAAGGAACTTTTAGAAAAAGAAGATAATTTCAAGCTCAAAAATCATGTATTTACGCAAATAATTTTTCTACCAATATGGATCTTGTTTGATAGATCTTATTGAGACCTTTCAAATGGTGCAAAAAAAATTAAAAATTATTTTTCATTTTCATTATATTTAAGCTTAAAAGTACTTTCTCTTTTTTTTTTTAAAAAGAAGGTTTAAAAAGAAAACTGAACGGCAACTAAACCTAGATTTGGAACCACTTGCTGCACTTGAAATCTGCACCGTCGCTTATTTTAACGTTTTGCTACAACGGTCGAATTTGTCTCCGATAAAACAAAACAGATCACCACTGACCAGAGAGAGAGAGAGAGAGAGAGAGAGAGAGAGAGAGAGATGGGGAGAAGGAATTCGCGACGAGCGATCTCCAAAGATACGAAGAAAAAGAAGTTGGGATCATCGATCTCAGAAACCCTAATTTCTTGTAAAGAACGACGGGGAAAGGAAGATAGCGAAACAGGCGTAACGAAAGAAGGAAAAGGAGGGTTCTTTGCTTGTTACCTGCTCACTTCCCTCAGCCCCAGGCACAAAGGCCGTACCTACATCGGGTTCGTCTCTTCCTCACTCATTTTCCAATTAACAATAAACTTCAATTCTGCACATCTGTACGTTTAAGAAAAACATGTGGATCAGGTATACACGTAAGTTTTTGATTGGGTTTCCTTTACTCTGCCTGTTTGATCTTGAGGAAAATGAAATTTCGATTACTAGAATTTCTCTACTGAGTTAATAATGGCTGTAGCCTTGGATTAACTAAGGAATCTTATTCACGAAATATTAATTAAGAAAATTGAGTGATGATAGGGACACGGACGGAAGTGCATAGATTGAGAGACAGATGTGTTTAGAACCATTCGACCCACGAGGGTGTCACGCAGTAGATGTGGAGCCTGCACACGTTGGGTTTGTATTCGAATCTTTTTGAAACTTTAGGAATTATGAAGATCCTAAACTACGTTACAATTTCCTCGTAAGATTTGTGCCATTCAAACTGAGCGTATAGGCCACGGAATTTCTTGATTGTTCATGTTGACTTTAGACCTTGTAATCTTAAATGTAATGGATGGCGTTTATATCTTTAATTGATTTGTTTTTTCCCAATTTGGTAGATTTACGGTGAATCCAAGGCGTAGAATTAGACAGCACAATGGGGAAATTGGGAGTGGCGCATCGAGGACCAAGTCTAGGCGTCCTTGGGAAATGGTTTTCTGCATCTATGGTTTCCCTACCCATGTATCTGCTCTTCAGGTAACATTATCATTTATCAGTGACCTTCTATTTGACTTCTTATTTGAAACTAGCTGCAAGTATGTAAGTGAAACTTTTGGGTACTTTTTTATGGCAACCCATTTTTTTGTGTCTGTTGGTAGCTAAGAGTTGGTATGGCTTATAATACGGAATGAAAGTCGCATGGAGATTACCCACTGATGAACTCAAATCCTAGACGTCTGTTTGTTTTCCACCAAATTAGGCGACTAGATTAAAAGTTTGTTTTGCTATGGATTGGATGGGAGGAGCATGGGACCCTTTTTCTCTTCTAATTGACCTCATCTACTTAGTGCCATCATTGGTAAACTAATGCCCCATATGATGGTTAGTCCCTATGATACTTAATCTGCTGGCAAACCTTAGCCATGCTTTTGAAAGGTTGGCGGTGATTGCCAATTCACACCTTTCAATGGTCATCACTCATCACAGCGTCAGCAAAAACTATAGCATGTAAAGAAGAGATAGTAATGGTTCCCTTTTTCCTGACTACTCATGCATATTATCTGTAAAAAATGTGGCCATGTTCTTCATTTATCTGTATATGAAACACCATATGATGCAGTGTATTTGTTCATTTTTACTCTAGTCTTTACAGGAGTGCTTGGTTTGTAGTTTTAACAATCCTCCTAGTTTGTTTACACCTATTTTGCTATTCTAGTCAATTACACCTAGTTAATAGTATCTCCTACTTGTAAAAAGTCGGTTCCTTAAAGATTCTGTCCATCCATATGGGTATTGTCTATGTGATTTGATAAATGTAAATATGTTTTTGAGAACTTTGTCATTTCCAAAACTTGTTGCAGTCTTGACTGCAATTAAGGCATTTTATTTCAACTGTCCAATTAAATTAAGTTAGCCTTCATTTGGAATGAAGGGACATGATGATATAGTACAAGCCTGCTAAAGTCATCCTAGCCCTGTGGTAAAAGCATATTGTGACTTTTGTCTGTCATTACAAAAAACCAAACACTAAGCAAGCATGGAGCAGGAATAAGGTTTCTTTTTAAATTTTGCAGTTTGAATGGGCATGGCAGCACCCAAGAGAGTCACTTGCCGTGAGAGAGGCAGCTGCAACTTTGAAATCCCTCACTGGGCTAGCCAATAAGATCAGGCTTGGATACAAAATGCTCACCCTTCCGGCCTGGGAGAAGTAAGACATTGTCTCTCATTACAAATGGTTTCACTTTAACTTGTTGCTCTGTCGCTGACCTCTTTTCTGTTTATGGTTAGCCTGAAACTTACAGTTAACTTTTTCTCAACAAAGTACACAAAGCATTCTGCCGGTTGCCCTAGCCTACCAAAGCACATGAGGGTTCAAGTTTGTTCCTTGGATGAGCTTCCTTGCTATACAGGAACCAGTCATAATAATATATTCGAAGATGAAGATGAAGATGAAAGGCATGATGATGAAATGTGCAAAACTATGAGTAGTGAGAATGGATCTAGAAGCGAAGGATCGACTGTTGCAGAATTTGAAGATGAAGATGAAAGGCATGATGATGAAATGTGCAAAACTATGAGTAGTGAGAATGGATGTGAAGTGAAGGATCGACTGTTGCAGAATTTGGTGATTGGAGGAGGCCTATTGAAGAGACTACTTGTAACCAGAATGGTGTAGGGAAACATGAAACCATTGGCAGAAGACAGTCAGGGGACTTGCTTAGTTCAACTGAAGGAGATAGACCACATCCACTTTTTACAGCTCCAACTCCAGTGCATGAGTCATCTTCCGTTACCACTAGTTCGTTTAGTGAATCAGAAGGAAGCAAAAATAGAGAGACGGTTATACTGATTGAAGAGAATAATGGGGTAGAACTTGATCGGCTGGTGAGAGCTGTTGATTATGACGAACCTTCAATTTTGACTAGTTCGTTTAGTGAATCAGAAGAAGAATTAATGGGGTAGAACTTGATCGGCTGGTGAGAGCTGTTGATTATGACGAACCTTCAATTTTGACTAGTTCGTTTAGTGAATCAGAAGGAAGCAAAAATAGAGAGGCGGTTATACTGATTGAAGAGAATAATGGGGTAGAACTTGATCGGCTGGTGAGAGCTGTTGACTATGACGAACCTTCAATTTTGACTTCAGTTTTCCCTTGTGAAGCCGATGTCATAGACTTGTTATCCCCGTCCCCTGTGTACAGAATTAGGTTAGGTAGCAAGAAGAGAAAAGTTTCAGATGTCGGTCCTGAAACAATTGACTTAACGAAATCACCCATATTTATTTGAAATTTGGATTTGTTGGACATGCAACCTTTGGTTGCTGAAATAAGAGAAATAACAGAGGCTAGTGCTGCTGTTCTGTAAAAGATAAATGTTTTATGTAGCACACAGATTGTACCAATGTGTGTGTGGTTCCCACACTTATTTGAGTTTTCATATGTATACATATATTACCCATTGGTGAATTGTGTACCTATGCCCTAATCCCTATTAAGTCTTAGATGCTATTAGACATAGATATGTTTTTTTCCCACACTTAATTGCCGGCATATGGTATACCTGAAGACGTATTTATCTCTTCATTCATTGCTTAATCAAGAGGGGAAAAGAAGATGAAGCAGAAATCCAGTATTTTCTTCATTATTGAAGTGTCTTTTTGAATCAGGACAGTATTTTTACTGTCAGAATGCATACGATTCGCTTAGCATTGCGAACGCCTAGTTATGGTGTGTATTTTCATAAGTCAAGGCCTCTCAGTAATGCAACCAGAGAGAGTATATAATCACCAACAAACATCAACTTCCTTCTCTGATAGCTCAGAAGCTTAAAACTAGGCAAGTAAGGTTGAAAAGTAAGTTAGTTTTCAAACTTTTCAGAGGATCAAACCAAGAACTACGAGATAACCCTTCATTTTGGGGTGACGAAGGGATCGTATTTCATTCAAGCATTTTTTTTTCATGCTTTTCCCCGAGGTCTGGAGAAAGCTGCAATCACTAGAATTTTGCTAATCCTCCCTTACCGAAAAGAAGAGCGTGAGATTCTTTTTCCTTTCCGCAGGGACAAGGAGATTGGATCTAGTCGTAATAAGAATGCTTGGAATAAGCAACTCAATTCTTGGTCTTCGACCCCCTCAATCATTACGAATGCCCCCAATTAGTGCAATGAGATGTGTCTATTTATCTATCTCTTGACTCGAAATGGAAGCAGGCCATTGAAAGCCGGTCATAATCTATTACAGCAAAAGAAAAGGCACAGCTGATTACATTATAACGTGTGGAAAGCAAACACAACGTAAAACTTTCAGGATTAACAAGAAGTTTATTTTGGAAGAGAGATGATTCAAACCAAAAAACCAAAGGTATAATACAAACTAAAAGCAAGATATGATACAAACTTCAGCTAGTATAGAAAAATCGCAAGGAATAATTATTAAGGTAACTTATCCTGCAGCTTATGCTGGTGTATTACTAGTTGTTGGGATTGCGGCTGCTGCTCTGGCGGCAGTTCTGGTGGCGGATGGAGTTCCAGTGGTTGCTGCTGGTCACCTTGCCATGCCCAAACAATGTCTTCTAGAGCAGGTCTCATGCCATCTTCTAGAAGTTTCTTATATTCCAACGTATCTCCGTTAGCTTTCTTCACCTCCACCAGATGAAAAGATGGAGTGACTTCAAATATCTCTGCATCGATGGACAAGATACCCTTTCTACCTTCCTTCACTCCCTCGAATTTCAACAACCCTTTATCCGCTTTCCTCACCCTCAGCTTCAACCGCTTAGCAATTTCCTCTAGCTTGGATATGATGACCGATGCAGGTTTCCTTGAAGTAAATCTTGCTTCTTTCTTTAGATGAGAATCCTCAAACAAGCCGGAAAGATCGAATCCGGAGGAAAATGAGATAATGTCAAAAGCATTCAAGTTTGCAGGATTCAGTCGTTCTTGCATACTACTGCTGGACTCAGAGGGTCCAGAAGTTGATTCTGCACTCGGACAAGCTGTCTCTGTGCTTTCTGCATCTGTTTTTGTTTCTTTGGCACTCAATTTCCTTTTGAACCAAGGATTTTCCTTGATTTTGGCAATGGAAATTCTGCTATAGGGATTTGGATCCAACATCCTTGACAATAGCCTCCGTACCTCTGGCGCAAAGAAACTGGGGCATTTATATTCTGATTTTCCAATCTTCCTATACATCTCCATCAAGTTTGAATCCTGAAATGGGAGATAACCAGCCAAAAGAACGAATAGGATCACACCACACGACCAAATATCAGCTTTCGCCCCATCGTAGCCTCTCCTGTTAATCACCTCAGGAGCGACATAGGCGGGGGTCCCACAAGTGGTGTGAAGAAGCCCATCTTGGCGCTTTGACTCTGCGAATGCGCTTAATCCAAAGTCTGAAACCTTGAGATTCTCATCCTCATCTAGCAGCAAATTCTCAGGTTTCAAATCCCTGTGATAGACACCCCTACTGTGGCAGAAATCAACCGCGTCGATCAACTGTTGGAAGTACTTTCGAGCAACGTCCTCCTTTAGCTTTCCTTTGGCCACCTTGTTAAAAAGCTCACCTCCTTTACAACACTCCATGACGAAATATATCTTGGTTTTGGTGGCCATGACTTCATAAAGCTGCACAATATAAGGGTGCTTAACCAGTCTCATAACAGATATTTCGCGTTTAATCTGATCAACGAGCCCTACCCGCAAAATTTTCTCCTTGTCTATCATTTTAATGGCCACACTCTGGCCAGTTATGAGACTTCTCGCAAAGTAAACCTTAGCAAAGGTTCCTTGGCCTAGTAATCTCCCTAATTCGTATCTTTCCATCAACACACTCCCATTTTTATCCATACCAGGACAAAAATACGCGATATGTGACTATACAGTACTCTGTTATTATCTCCTCCTAATATGATATATGAAGCCTACCTTGCCGGAGCAATAAACGGTAGCAGATACTCAACCGTCTTCAAGCATTTATAACTGATTGTCGCGCTGTGAGTTTGAACATGTGCACCGAGTAATGAATGAGCTTTATGGCCTGTCTCATCGAAGATGAAGTAAAGCGGCTTTTGTAAGGTGAAACTATTGTGGACTTCAGAGGAAGGGTTCCGAATGCTCAAGCACATCTTTCAGCATTCCAAGGTTTCTCTCTTTTACAGACAACTAGAAAATGCTGGGAAAAAAATCTGAATGCGAGATTTAGACCTGGACAGCGGGGGTAAAAAAGTAGATGTGTTATAACTTATGTTAGCAATAAATTAACAAAATGCAAAAGTGATGAGAAGAATGGAGAATAAAGGCTGATTGCAGATGGTTATAAGAGCCTCAATTTATGTACATCATTGAATGCCGGAACAGTAGAAGATTTCAGCAAGTGGATGCATATGAAAAAATTGTGGTTCCTTCAGATTTTCTGGTAACAAACTATAAAACAGATATCTCCAGAACCAAAATCACAACCAAGGTCTCCTAGGATTACCTCCTACAAGTACATCTAGTGAAGAAGATCTTGTGCTGTATTTACTCCAAAAAAAATGAAAAAAACGAAAAAAATCTTGTGCTGCAATTTTGCATCGTCAAATTTCAACCAAGATTTTCGTGTTGTCATGCCAAACTGGCAGAAAAGAAGTAAAATGAAATTTACTCCTCCTGGGATGGTGTTGTGCGGGTGGTGCACAACACTGTGCTGTGCCAAGCTTATAAATTACAGGGAGCGAAAAGTACGGTGATAACCATGTTTAATTTGTTCAAGTTTCAAACCAATCGTTATATTCAGAACCCAGAATTCATTACCTAATTATATTATCCTTATCAGCAGGATACAAAATTTCTCATCATTAGACGGACAAAACACAGAATTCCATCATCAGACACGATACGTCGATACTAAAGCAATAGGGAAACAGATGGATTATGTTTCCAATACCTAAATCCATCAACAGCATTAAATGCAAAAGAAGAAGAAAAGAAGAAGAAGAACAAACCATTCCAACAACCATTCAAACAACCCACAAGCCTAATTGGACACGCTCACATACAAATCGAAGAAATTCAGAAGAACCCAAGTCAAAAGATCAATCAGGACCAAATAGTGAGTAAGAAAACAGGAACAAAGGATCCAACTTTAGAAACAGGAACATAGTTACCTTCTTGGGCTATTTACAATATTGTTAGAGCTGAGAAACGTCTGAGCAATCCACGAACTGCAGAGAGAGAGAGAGAGAGGGAGAGAGAGAGAGGGAGAACAAGTTTGTATTTACAGAAGTAAAAACCCCATTGGTCATTTTCGAATTTATGTAGGTGATTACGTGTGTGGAAGAGGAGTAACGAATCAAGAGCTATGGAGACCATGAGTTGCAAACGGGCAGCTGGATCTGGAATATTCTTCATTCGGGTTTTCTTGTTGGGCTTTCTAACGAGGATCCCGAGTTGCGTGCTCCGCAAACTTGCGTGTCCCATGGGCCATGGAGAAATTATTAATGTCGGCAAGGTTGAGCACCAATGACACACTGGCGGCTCTACATGTGATCATTCATTTTCATAGTCACATAAACACCCAAGTTTTTTTTTTTTTGCCCATATCTAAATGAACACCCAATTCATATGTAAATAAATACCCATCCAAAAAATAGCTCAAAAACCATCATTTAGCCCATTACTTTACTACAAAAAATAACAATACATAAAAAAATAGAAAAAAGAGGTGGTAAAAGAAAAATGGGGAATTGCTTGGTTACTTATATTGAGAGTGATGTATTCAGTGGCGGATTTAGAAATCTCATGTAGATGGGTTCACTTTGGAAGCACAACCTTGGTAAAAATACTTAAACGAACGATAGTGAATAAAATTAATTAATGGAGTATTAGTGTTTGTGTATTTGTATTTGTAGTTCATTATATATTACATTTTGTGTAATGCATACAAAGGTACTTTTGGTTTTCTAATTTCACTACTAAGTATAAAGTACTTATTGGGCATGGTTCAACTCCCAAATTATCTGAAAAATTGAAAGATTTTTGTTTTGTTTTAAAACCATTTAAGCATCATAACCAAAAAAAGAGTCAATCGACACTATAAGGACTCAAACACAACCCTCCTACATGGAGGACGAAGCACTTACCAATGCTACAAGCTGAAATCTCTACTATCTTTCGTGTAGTTTAAGTATATATATATATATATTACTTACACTAATTTTTCAAAAAAAAAAATTTCCAAAAATTGTAGGTGGGTCACGTGACCCACCTGTGCTCATGGTAGATTCGCCCCTGGATGTATTTGATACAGTAGGTAATGATGCTATTATGCAACGGTTTCAAAATATGAAAAATCATCGAGCACAATTGTAATAGCTCATATACTTTATATTTTTGGGTGGCATTGTAGATATTAATATATAACTTTTTGTTTATATATAATTGTGGTTTCTCGAGGTAGTATAGTGTAATTTCTAAATACCCTTCAAAGAATTTCTAGAGCCGCCACTGTAATGACTCTTGG
This sequence comes from Rhododendron henanense subsp. lingbaoense, assembly GCA_020567845.1. Lineage (NCBI taxonomy): Eukaryota > Viridiplantae > Streptophyta > Magnoliopsida > Ericales > Ericaceae > Rhododendron > Rhododendron henanense. The sequence continues at coordinate 6,149,997 of CM036312.1, forward strand.
CCTAGCTCAAGCGGTTGTGCTCTTTGGGGGTGAGAGATCGCGTGTTCGACTCCTATTGAGAGGTCAACCAAGGATGAAACTAGTAATTTAATTTGTCCTAAGCTAAACCAAAATTTAATTAACTAATATATATTATGAACCAAAAAGGAATTTTATAATTAATGTCCAAGTAAAAAAATGTAAATGTCCAAAAATAAACAAAAGAAAAGTTGTATCCTACTGAAGTTGTGCCCTACATTGTTTAAGATGGTAGAAATAATTTATTATCGAATCTGAGTCGATTTTTTCAAAAAGTTCTCTTTCAATGAAAATAATTATACAGGATGAATTGGGTAAAAAAGAAGAAGAGGTAGACTAAAATTTTATATATAAATTATTTACTTTTTAACTCCACCTGGGCTATAGCCCAATTATAATTGTATGTACGTCCGCCCTCGAGGTCAACCCTTTGGTAATCACTAATCTAAGTTCCGCAAGAATTGTTTTTGTTTTCTCCGTATTCAAAGAAAATTCGCGTTCGAATTTTGTACATACTCCCTCCGTCCCTAAATAAGTGTTCGGCGTGCAAACCTAAGCCTTATAAAAGATGTGTATTTTTCGTTAAAAAAATTAATTTTTTTAATGAAACAAATGTATCTTTTTAAAGGTCTAACTTTGCGTGGAGAATACTTATTTATGGACGGAAAGAGTAACTTTTACTGTATAAATTATTGATTCGTCTCATCAAAATAAATAAAAAAAACTACTCGTAAAAATTATGACTTTTACCCGAAACGATACCGTTATACTACCGTTTTGTATAAGCCGTGGGCGGAGCGGTGAATTGATGCTGTGGGGTAGCAGCGCTGAAATAGTAAAATTCGTTTGGTTATGGTAGTAACTAGTTGTAGTATTGTTTTCTTGGACGCGAAGTTACAAACCTACAGTCGTCCCTTGCGGCCTTGCCGTGCACAAGCAATGAAACTCAGTTGACAAATGATTCCACGAAACTGACACTTTTCACATGAATTCAATTCCTAGACCTTTACCATCACTTGCTTCTGATTACCTAACGTTCGTCCTATCGACCAACAATCTCTTAAACCTCCGTCAATTACAACAAATCCACGCTCAACTGCTCACCAACGGACGTCTCAGTTCCACTCCCCTCCTCACCACCTTCCTTGCATCCTATTACCGTACCCACAAAACTAATCACTACCCATTGCTTTTCTTGCGAAATCTACCAAAACCCAACAACCCTTTCTTATGGAATTCCATGGTTCAACTCTCGTTACAATCTGAAAATTGGCTAGATTTTCTGGGTTTCTACAATGGGCTGAGAGAGAATTATTTGTTCCCTAATAAAAGTTTAGTCTCTTTGATATTTCGGGCGTGTGCTGGTCTATGTGCGACTCATTTAGGGGAATCGTTCCGTTGTCAGTTACTGAAAATGGGTATTCTTTTTGACGTGGTTTTGCAAACTGGGTTGGTTGATTTCTATGCGAAGGTGGGGGATTTGAGGTCCGCAGAAAAGGTGTTTGAGGAAATGACTGAAAGAGATGTTGTGGCAAACAATGTGATGCTATCGGGATTTACTAAGCATGGGTTTGTCGAGGAGGCACGGAGGTTGTTTGATAGTATGCAAGAGCGAGATTCTTGTTCTTGGAATTCAATGATCACTTGCTATTGTAAGTTGGGTAAAATCGATTCTGCCCGTTTGATATTTGACCGCAGTCCTGTCAAAGATGTGGTCTCATGGAATGCCATAATTGATGGATACTGTAAGTTGGGGCAGCTAATGAATGCTGAGGAATTGTTTGTTCGGATGGGTTCGGTTAAAAATTCTGTTACATGGAATACCATGATTGCGGGGTATGTTCAATCAAGAGAATTTGGCAGAGCAATGCATGCTTTCCAACAAATGCAGGCTGAGAATGTGAAGCCGACGGAGGTAACAATGGTCAGCTTGTTATCTGCATGTGCTCATCTTGGTGCTATAGATATGGGCGAGTGGGTACATGCTTACATTAGAAGTAAAAACTTCAAAGTTGATGTTGTTTTAGGTAATGCTCTTATAGATATGTACTGCAAATGTGGGAGTATAGAAGCTGCGCTTGATGTATTTCATGGCCTTACTATAAAGAACATCTTTTGTTGGAATTCTGTTATTGTGGGTTTGGGAATGCATGGTTATGGAGAAGAAGCAGTTAATGCTTTCATTGCAATGGAGAAGGAAAATTTAAAACCAGATGAGGTTACGTTCGTTGGGCTCTTGTCCGGGTGTAGCCATTCTGGTTTAGTTTCTGCAGGTAGGAGATATTTCTCTCATATGAGTAGTGTTTATGGGATTCAACCTGGAATTGAACACTATGGCTGCATGGTTGATCTATTGGGTCGAGCGGGGTTACTTCAAGAGGCATTGGATGTCATAAAAACCATGCCCATGAAGCCAAATTCAGTTGTCTGGGGAACCCTGCTTCGAGCATGTCGGGTCCACAAGGATACCAAATTCATTGAACAGGTAACCCAGTATCTGTTGGAGTTGGAAACTAATGATGAAGGAAATTATGTAGTTTTGTCCAATCTATACGCATCTTTGAATCGCTGGGATGATGTGAATTTTTGCCGGAAGTTAATGACTGAGAGGGGAGTGCATAAAACACCTGGATGCAGTTCCATTGAGGTGGACAATTTAGTACATGAGTTTGTGGCAGGGGACCCTTCACGTCCTGAATTCTCACAATTTGATGTATTTTCAGATGAGATACAAGAGAAACTCAAAGGGAATGGGCATGAGCCAGACAAAGCTTCTTTCCTCCGTGACATTGATGAAGAGGAGAAAGAGAGCATAATTTGATGTCATAGATTGAGAGAATTGATGTTGTTTTTGGACTTATGAACACAGAACCTGGAAAGACAATTTGGTGGCTAATAACCTGCGGACATTAATTGAGTAGGGTTCTCCTATGAATCTTGTATCAAGTTAAGCGACCTAATTGTTAGGGATTCAAATAATTTTCTCCATATCACCAATGGGTCTTGCTCTTGCAAGGATTATACTGGTGATTAGATTGGTGAGTTGCAGTTTGGAATGGAAGTGAGACTGCCTTTACTTTTCTTAGAGATCCTTTAATGGTGTGAAAGCCGGTGCCCATCTGGGCCCTCAGAATTTGTTAATGCTGGAAGGCTCATGCTTTATGGACCTTAAAGCAGCTCATTAGTTTAAGACAAGCATGGCACATGCTGCAGTTGTCATCGGTGGAGATTTGTATTAGAGGGAAAAAAAATGTGCTCAATTTGAGTGTGCTGGTGGGTTCCTAGTCTAAAGACGGTTATATGAACTCTTTTTGGCATCATATGGACTTACAGAGCATGATCTAACAAATAGTTAAAGCACTGGTTTTGCGATCTACTAGTAAAATTGCTCTGTTCTGCTTTGCTTGCTTTGATATAACAGCACAAATAGTACCCAGCATTGAAACTTCAGGCTGGGTTAGGCTTGTTAAAGTGCTACAGGCAGCTCCTATGATTTCTGGGCACGGTTCATCTTCTTGTATGTTGATTTGATGAATGACTACCCCAGCTAATGATAGAGGCAAATACACTTTCCGGAAAAGTCCCCTTAATTGGTCATAAGATTTAACCGAATCAATGGCGATGATGGTGCTGAGGATGGTAGGACAATTGATTAACTGATGAAGTTGGTTATTAGAAGTTGGGTCTTGTCTTTGTCGTATATGTCTTTTTCAAGTCAACTGTTTTGGGGATAGGAATATAAAAAATTAACCCAGATTATCCTTCCCAAATCATCAGGCCAAAGAAAGGGATAGATGACTCTGGTCCACAGGTTCTGCACGAGCGGTGTCATCAGTTTGGACGCTGTTTTGGGGATTATCCATCATTCTTTGACTGAAATGTCTATCTTATGCTACAAAGTAGTTAAACTTCAGCCTATTACGCTGTTGCAATGAGTCATGAAACAACTATGCTACTCACACAACAATCCAAACACAACAACTCACACAACCTCTCACATACATGTGGGGCCCACACATAGTTGTGTGTGGAGCCCACATGTATGTGAGAGGTTGTGTGAGTATCATTTTTGGTCATGAAATTATAACCTCATTTGGACTTCTGAATTTAATTTCTAAGTAAAAGCCTGTTAAATGTTGGTTAAAGAGTTTTTCGTTTATTTATTATTCAGCAATTAGATTTATGTTCTGATGGCTTAATAAATGCAATCTTTTGGTGATTGTTTATTTTTCGGTAGTTTCGCTGCTAATTTTGGCTTAATAACTCCAATGCCGAATTTTACTTCGAGTTTTAAAATGTTTAGCTTGGGAGTTGCCAATACTTTTTAGAGCTTCAGATGCCGGATTTGGGAGTTTCTCCCCTTGGATTGGCATGATTCATGTTCAAAAATGCTACTGGTACAGCATTTGCTGTACAGCAGCGGGGTACAGACCCCTTTTGCTCCCATCTCGGGTCTCGCGCCTAAATTTTGAAGCAAAATTGGATGATTCGTAAACACCCTTCCCGATATCGGATTGAAGTGATTTTTTACAGGGACCCTAAACGACGTATTTTGAACAAAATGAGCGGCTCCGATCATCTTTGCGAGACCCGAGATGGGAGCAAAAGGGGTCTGTACCCCGCTGCTGTACAGCAAATGCTGTACCAGTAGCAGGACTCATTTATGTTAGCTTCAAGCTAGTTTGTTATAATGCCTAATTTTACATATTGATATTTGAGTTACATCTATATGGTCTTGTTTCTTTAGTTTACTAAATTTCTATCAACTGGTTTTGCAGGTTGACTTGGTGAAGCCTCCTCTATTAGTTCTACTGCAAGCTGTTAAATTTTGAATTAAAATGGCCGATCAAAAAAAAAAAAAAAAAACACTTTGAATTAAAATCTGCTGTGAAAAGGACGATTTTCACAGAGTAGCTGTGCAGGCAGAGAGATAATCAGTGGCGGTAAGTTATTGCTTTCTTGGAAGCTTACAACTGTGTTTCTTCAAATGTCAAAGCATAGGGCATGGTAAGATAGATTATTCTCATCCATTGAAACAACATGTGCACTCTCCACAATTCAGGGACCACAAAGATGCAAGTCTCACATGTGCTTCCTCATGAATATATGTGTGTGCAAGAACGTGTATCTATAAATATCTTGAGCATTATTTATGTAAAGATGGTGCATTTTCTTCTTGAAGATGCATGTGATTAGGAATTCACATGCATCATCCATGACAGTGGTGACTCTGATTTTTGTCTAGTGGAGTCATACGAAGAATTTTTTTTTTCAACAGTCCCGGAAAAAATAAACCAGCCTCTACTGAAAGAAATTACCCGAAAAGATATATATGTTTTATTTGGTTATTACATTGACTCCACCGCAGTAAACAAAATACCTAGTTTCAACTCATATGAAACAAGAAAAGTCTAAACTGCACGCATATCTTATTTTTGTATAGTTAGTGTAATGGGATCAGATGAGAAATTTCATTCCAAAATATGTGAACATGCAATGTAATGGGGCGCCCTGATCCATGATGGTGCTCTCTTTTTTTTCTTCCTTAATCATCTCAATCTAACTTCTTGTTAACTAGTTTAGTACAAGTGCTTTTCAAATGAAAGATAAATGTCAACCCCATTTTGAGATGCTTACATTAGCTTTTTAAAAAACAAACCTGCACTTTGGGAAATTCTGGTGGTATATAAGCAGCCCAAGTTGTATACGCATGGTAGGGATTCATGTGTAGGAACATTAGCCACTTCACACTACTCAAGGAACCTACATATGTCAACCCCTCTACCTAGCTGAATCCCTCTACTATCTTCCCTCCTTTTCTTTAGGTACTTCTTTGTTGCTTGCACCTGAAACAAAAGATGCTTAATCTTCCTGAGAAGTCCATCAAGGTCTCTACCAGCAGCGTATCCAAACAGATCTCGGTGACCAACCCCTCGGAAGTGTACTATGGTGTTGCTTCAGTTGGCATACCATTTTCGTGGGAATCTCAACCGGGGACGCCTAGAGTCGAGTTCCGCAACTACCCACTTCCTCCTCTTACACCACCACCTTCCTTCCAGTCTAGATCCACAAAAAAACCCATTAAAAGGGAATCAAAACCCAACCTTTTCCACAATGTTCTACCTAAGCTAAGTTGGAGGAAAACCAGTCACCCGCCATCTCCTTCATCATCATTCTCGTCATCACCTCGTTCACGGTCACGTTCTGTGCCATCTTCTCCGCTTACTACTCCAAATACACGACGACAGCCAAACCCAAGCTTGGCTTTTCATTTGAAGATTGAAAAGGAAGAAGAATTCGGATCACCTGTTTCAACATTGTGCTTTGGGCTTGGTCGTGGTACAAATGCTAGGTCCCGTGGCTTCTCTTCAAACATAATCAAGGTACTACTTGGAGAATTGGCATGAGCTATTGTTATTCGTGGAAGTTTAAAGGCCCCTTGTTCGTGATTAGATTCAAGCATGCTTTCCTAACCATCCTATATAACGGAGGGATATACTGTGATAGGCTAGTGTTACTCTACTAAAATAAATTTGCAAATCATGTTACTGGCATGATAAATATAGTCCATGAAAATCGGCCTACGACTAAGGTGCTCTTTTCCTTTTTCTTGTTGGCCTTTTGTTTTTGCAATTATCTACTTGCTAGGTCTGAGAAATTGAACATGGTGATCACTCCTATGGGAAGAATTACAATTCTCTGATTCCAGACAAACAAGTATGTATGCATGTCGAAGTCAAACTTATAATTGACATGATCATGGAATGGATATTACAAATATTCTTATTTCTTGGTATTCTTCATTGACTTCTTACTTCTTAGGACGAAATGTGTTCACCAGGTGATATAGTTCATTTGTGAGTTTCGTACATGGTTAATCAATGAAACCCAATTAGTTTTCTACATTCTTGTTACATAAATCTGTTACTACTGTTGTCACACATACCTCGTACTCTTACTTTCATATCTAACGTAGGTACTTCACATATATAGTAGAGTCCATTTATAACGCAGATAACAACTAAATGGTTTGAATCTTAGCATCAGTCAGGTTTCATAAGAAAAATTTCCCTCTCATTGCTCGGTATGAGTTAGTTGAACTTAGTACTCAAATCTTCAGGAGACTAGCCTCTGGTATGTTTTGTAAGAAACAATTTAAAAGCTGGCATCTTTGAATCACTGGTAGTTTTCTCATTTCCCACCAGCCATGTTTGATTCGTCATACTATTGAGGGAGTGATCACACTGGAGCAATAGTGAAGGGTTATGAATACCGTGTCCCCAAAGTGTTGTATATCTCATGTTTGTGGGACGGTTGTCCACTTGCTAAGTTATTTCTCCACTGATTGTTACATTCACATGCCAGAAATGCAGTTAATAAAACCTACTACGTGGTATTTCATTGTCATCTTATTTGAAGCTAATACGAATTGTTTTACGAATTACGATTGGGAATCCTTCGGAGTTTGCAAATGAGATCTGTGATCTGATCACAACTCACAACTGTGATCATACTTTAGAGTTTTTGTAAACAAGACCAGTCTGGTTGACTGCATTATCTGGGGTGATGGAAATTCTATTTTCTAATGCAATGGAGAGTATATATGGTACAGATACTTGTTGACTTTGCATGAATGCATGTGAGTGTGAGAGATTCAGAAGAAGTCAAGTGGAAACTTCGGATGGCAATTATTAAAAGCCATGAGTTAAAACCTGTGCTGTGTCAGATACTTGGGAGTTTACCCATTTGAATATGTGGGATCTGGTCTTTCCTCATTAATTAGGATCCTGAATTTGGGGTGAAGACCACGTGAGCCATATCAGATGGTTTGAAGGCATTTGTATGCATTTTGCATCCCAGCATCAACATGGTTGAATTCTGCTTTGAGGGTTTTTTAAGCCCTTCATTGGAGTTTAGGGGCTAGAAAAGGCTCTGAACCAAGCTATTGACAATTTGACATCCTGTGCCAGGTTATAAAAAAAAAAAGAAAAAAGAAAGAAAGAAAAGAAAACATCCTGTGCCGGTAAAACCAGTGCAGTTCAGTACTTGGGCCCAAGGCTGCAAATGAACTTAGTTTTTGATGGACATTTTGCAACTTGTTTGAGCTTCATTGTTCCGGGTTAGTTTGCGCACACCTTGGACTAATCCTTACAGCTCTTTATAGCCTTTTAACACGTTTGCGTATAAGGACGAGATGACCCCAATAGTTGCTGGTAAAGAGAATCGACCCTGAAACCTCAGGAGGGAGCAAACGTGTAAGTCCAAAGCCAAAACCACCAAGCCAACCTCTTGGATTAGACTTTATTCTTCCGGTACGACCAGTAGAATATGTCCGAAAAATGGAGCTTCCTTCCATTTTCGCTGCTTGGATTTTTACATATTAATGTTTTCAGACTCACTAATAACTTTACTTTAGTACTTGTTTGGAGGAATGTGACCTCACCACATGCCCACATCAATCCAATATTTTCTAGTAAGTACACATTTAGTGAAAGAGTTTGGATGTGTGCGGGCAGAATAGATTTCCCAACAGAGTAGGTTTGGGGGTATCATTGGAAAAAATAAATTATGATACTCTATATTTTTTGAATCATGTTTTTATGGACAACAGAGTAGGTTTGGAGGTTTATCATCTGCAAATGAACATGAGTTTTTTATGGACATTTTGCAACTTGTTTGAGCTTGTTCAAATTGTGTAGCCAAGACAAGCGCGATTATTAGATGAACTGAGCTCGAACATGACACTACTAGACTCGGCTCGAAACGTTTAACCCTATCTGGAACAATGGAGATAGTTTGGGTGTAATGTAATGTTGTGCAAGTAGAATTTTCACAAAACTTCTATGCAGAATTATGTGTTGCGATTGGTGTTCCTTTTAATGTTCGAAATATAACCCATATCATTGTGGTTCGTGATTTAAAAATTGCATCTGCAATAATAATAAGGATGCTGATTTTGGTGTTCTATACGCAAGCGTTCCATTTTTAACGTGAAGTTAACTTCACATTAAAAGTGGAGTGCTTGCATACAAAAGTGGAGCGCGAAAATCAATTTCCTAATAATAATCTGGTGAGAATTTCTGCGTAAAAGTTACTCTCTGTCCTTAAATAAGTGTTCAGTGCCCAAACCTAGGCTATACAAAAGATGCGTTTTTTCGTTAGAAAATTTAATTTAATTTTTTCACAATTTAAAAGAACTCATTGCTATCTATTGATTTGTGAAAAAAATTTATTTTTTTTAACGTAACAAATGCATCTTTATAAAGACTTAAGTTTGCGTGTCAGACACTTATTTAAGGACGGATGGTGTATTTGGGACATCCAAACATGAGGCATACAAGGTGTGTCTGGGATACGACCTGGGCCGAGGCCTTCAGAGATCGGCCCGTATTTGATTACACGGGCTTTGCGTAAGCGGATGGCGAGCTTGGGCTAGCCCATAAAAAATGAAGCTTGGGTCGAAGCCAGCCTGTGTCCGTCTTGCCTTTTGAATTCCCAACTTGAAAGCTAATAAGGCTGCGTTCTTTTTAACTTAAACTTATTTCTTCGTTTTGTGTGTTTTATTCGTCTTTTCTGAATTTTGTTAGATTTGCATGATTTTTTTTGGATTAGTCATCTATCTCGATGAGAGGAGTCTAAAAAGTACAAAATTATGACCGAAAGCAAAAAAAAAGTTCACTAAAGACGAAAAAAGTATCAAACAACTGTCTTATTGTCTAAAGTGCCGTATCATTTGAATTTTTTCAACATCAGTTCATATTTTTATACTTTTCCAATTCGTCGAGATGAACGATTAATCATAAAAATCACAACGAAAAGCTAAATAAAAAGTTACGAAAAGTAAAAAATACCGAAATAAGTTCCAGACTTATAAGTTTAAAAAAACGCAGCCTTAAGACTTCAATTGAGGTTAGGGCAATTGCTATCGGCTCAAACCAAAATTGCACTTTTAAAGAGTATGAAATAGCTGCTCGAACTCGACTCGTGTTTTGCTCTTCCATATTTCAATTAAGAATTATCCAATACATAAAACTTCCAAGCCGGATATGAATATTTTGAAACTGGACCATTTTTTAATTTTTTTTTTGGTTTGGCTGAAACTAGGCTCGGTAGGTAGAACTTATACCGTGCTAGTAGTCAAGCTATTTAAGATCGGTTCATGAGCAAACAATGAAAGTTTATTAGAGATTGGCACGACATTGACTTGAGGCACATCTAATTCTCCAATTCTTCAACCGTCGGGTTGGGAGTGTCTAGACTCAATCTATAGGGTATGGAATGGGAGTTTACCCTATAGATAGTGATGTGGTGTGAGATGTGACGATGCAATACCCTTCGATTGTCCACAGTGGCGGTTTCAGAAATTTTTCTTAGACGACTTTTCATATTAGGCTATCAGTTCTAATAAAAAACACATAACTAAATAATAAATTGGTATATTGCTTTTGAAACAATTAGCCATATTTATTTTGCCAATTTTGGCATAACATTTAAACTTTATCCTTCAATTGCTTCTCCAAACTAAAAAATTCGTCTTTTCTTTCAACGAAAACGGCTTCAGATCGGGTAGATTGGGCAGTAGACTATCACGTGCTCCAATTGAAATGAATTTGGTGTTCATAGTTGATTGAATAAACTTTTTTTTTTGGGGCTTGCTATTTGCAGCCACTTATAAAAGCCATATGGCATCTACAGATCATCACCGGAATACAGATCGATCAAGCCATATGGCAGTAATAGATTTCCACCCGAATACAAAGATACAGAGACATAGCCAAACCCTAAAGCTAACGATATACAGGAAAAGCAAAGAGACAAAACTGATGTCTAACGCCTAAGCAAGAGCCATCGCTCATTCCACACCGTTATATATTAACAAGGATCGGCATAAGTGGAGCTATAGCACCCAGACACCAAACGCCTCGAGATGACGGAGCTCCATATCAAAGACAACATAAAAAACCAATGAAAATCAACAACCCACCGGATTAAATCCTGACATAAACCAGACTAAATCCTTGGAAATATACGAAATGTCAAGTCATTTGAATACCTGCCCTTAACCACATGCAGAGCCGCCTGTGAATATTGTCCCACAGCGGAAAGAAAAACACAAAATTTGACCTTTAATTGTCGAAACATCTAAACATTTTCTTACTTGTACGTATGCATGAAATGATGATCTTCAAGCTGCACCGAAAATTTGGCACCGACAATTTTTTTTTTTAAAACTTTATTTAGTCAATTTTTCATTTGGACTATTTGATACATCAAGTGAACCTGTGAATGTTTGTCTGGGTTATATATAGAGTTGGAGTAGTACTATAATTTATAAATGGTTGGTATCCACCGTATTCCACAATCTCGAACGACTTATGAAAAATAGAGCCATCAAATACCTCCGTCGAGTAGTCTTCAAACTTACTAAAAGAACTTAATGAGTCATAAAATGTAATATTGAAATCATGTTTATCTACGAGACAAGCCAATATATATCTCTTGTCGAAAACAATTTTGTCGGCTTACTCCAGGCGAGTGAATGATACTCACTTTTTTTCGAGTCCTGCTACACATACAGCAATCTGTGCACAGATTTCATTGTGGGGCCCACCACGGGTCCCACACAAATCATCCGAGCCGTTCATTAAATGTAAAAAAAAATTTCAAGGGTTCCCGTAAAAAAATAAGCTCAATCCGATACCTATAGGTGCTTCATCCAACCATCTAACTTTTCATTCAGATTTCCGGATAATGAAAAGTTATATGGTTGGATCGAGCACCTATAGGTATCGGATTGAGCTTATTTTTTACGGGACCTTTGAAAAAATATTTTACATTTAATGAACGGCTCGGATGATTTGTGTGAGACCCGTGGTGGGCCCCACAACGAAATCTGTGCACAGATTGTATGTGTGTGTAGACCTTCTGCTTTTTTTTTTTCTGGCCCGAAACACTTATCTTTGGTGTTTTTCCCCCCCTGTTAAATCACGATGTCCAAGTCATCTTATGCCGGTACTTGTAATTTAACTTATTTCCCGCCCTATCCCAGGTTGAGTTGGGTGGTCGTGTATCAATGATGTCAACATGATAGGCAAAGCCTGAAATCGGTGATTTGAAAGGGGTGAAGAAAATTAAGTGAAAATGTGAAAGGAAAGGCCGGAATGGGAGAGGCTGTAGTGCACTAGCTCGTCGCACTACACGGTGGCCGATTCGACCGTCCATCTCGACACGAACGACTTGTATTTAATCCGAACTCCTACAAATCCTAACCGTCCATTGCCAAGATGAACGGTCGGATCGACCACACTACACGTGTGGTGCGGAGAGTACACTACAGCACCCCAGGTGTAGACAAGTAGTAGTAGTAGGTTTGGGGAATGGAAAATAGAGAACTAGGGTGCGACTTCTGAGCCTTAAAATGTGGGTCAAACCAAAAACTGATGGCTTCATTTCCTTGCATTTAAAGCAAGTACTGTAGTATATATTTTTATTTTTTACTAATTGAAATTGTTGCACCCCACAATGCTGATCCCAATATACACTTTTTAGGGTTTCCCTCCTTTTCTTCACCTAACCCTGATATCAACACTCTCATTACAATTTTCCATTTCTCAATCAATCCATAAAGTGGCATCATTTAATTTGATGAAGTGTGGGCTCATTAATACGGAGTACATATTTATACTCCTATTTTAAAAAAAAATCTATTTACAATTAGACTTCGTTTGTTTCAATGTAAAATATTTTTCGCTGTAAAATATTTTGTTATGCAAGTTGATTTTGCCAAAACATGTCAATTTCTTTTTTCTGGTGTTTGGTTGTTATAAGGATATCACAGTGAAAATTTCTCCTGAACAATCATTATGTGCTTGGTTGTTATAAGGATATCACAGTGAAAATTTCTCCTGAACAATCATTATGTGCTAATTGCTGGATGAGTTCACCAACAAATACGGAAGTACTTCAATCTACTTGTAGTCTCTGATCAATCGATTGCAATAGAAATATATATACTATAATACAAAGCGAGATTGATCAGTAGAAGAACAAAAGAAATATGCTTCATGCATGAGAGAGAGAGAGAGAGAGTAAAATGACTTACGGGAGTTTTGAGGGGAAGCTATTTTCCTTCATTTGCAGGAAAAAGTTTTACAGAATAAAATGTTTTACCCCTATTTTGTCAACCAAATACTAGAGAATGGGTAGAATATTTTACAGGAAAATGTTTTACATTTCAAACAAACGGAGTAGAACGTTGATATAGTAACTACTTATTTATTAGGAAAATAATGCAGCCTCCATGGTGTTGTTTATCTCACATTTTTTTGGATTATGAAATCATTATATCTAATAGAGGAAATTCAAACCCAAAAAAATATTTCAACAAAATATCGGATATTCAATCACCTTAGACTGCTTGTAGTCCATTTCGGTGGTCATATCGATCCGCTAAAACAAATAGAGATACCCACTTGAATGATTTTCCATCTCTGCAGAATATTACTTGTGAGATTCTAAATTAATTTTATTGGACCACATGAGTAATTAATTAACACATGGTCAGCTCCTCTTCCAATGCTATTTTAATTTTCTACAATTAGGGTTGACAAGCCTATATAAATAGGCTGAGAAGTCTAATAATCTAATTAATCTTGCGAAAAATGACGAAATCCCAAAAGAAAAATAAATTAAAAATCCCATAGTTAGGTTTCTTTCCGGTCGAATTTCTTGTACAATTTTTCTAAACGAATCCACGACGTTGAGTTTAAAAAAATAAAAAATCACGTCGTTGGATCCTCTGGCGCTCTCTTAGACGACACTCAATTGGGCGTGAGTTGACCGCAGAGAAGCCCGTTTTCAAAAACTAGCTAATATGTAGACACTTGGCTTGACCAAAGACAAGTGCAAAATTATCCTAGAACTAGCTAGCCTTGGGAAAAATTAATGCCATGACCACTAGCTTGTTAAAATCTATACAGCTTGGAGCATTGATGGAATACAGAATATTTGGGGAAAATGATTTTTACACTTCGTTTTTATTCAAATGCATTTATTTCGTCTTTATTTATGCAAAATAATTACAAAATCTATCCTTTCATGCATGTGTTAAAAAAGACTCCAAAGTTTAATATGTGAATAACAATTAAGTCATATTTTTATAAAAACATTAAAAAAATTTAATGCAAATGCATTTGGTCAAAAATGGAGTTCAATAATCATTTCCCAAATTCTAACTAATTAGGTACTGTAGGTGTGAAGCAAGGCCCAAATCAGTGCTACGTTCACCGCTCCATTTTCACCGCTCTTTTCAATCGCTCCATGTGGGCCCCACTCCATGTCCCACAAAATACATAAAAATATTCCCATAAATTTTAAAATACTTTTTATGAGGTCTTGTAAAAAATCAACTCAATCGCGTATTGATAGGTATGTTTTCTGAATTCGTAGAGCGAAACTACGCATTTTCGCCCATACGAATTCAAATACATAAAAATATTTCCCTAAAATTTGAAATACTTTTTATGGGGTCCTGTAAAAAATCAACTCGATCGCATATTGGTAGGCATGTTTTCTGAATTCGTAAAGCGAAATTGCACAATTCGCCCATACAAATTCAAAAAACATACATATCGATATGTGATTGAGCTGATTTTTTTATAGGGTTACAAAAAAAAAATTAAAATTTATATGAGTATTTTTTTGGGATATTTTGTGAGTCCCAGAATGGATCCCACATGGAGCAGTTTTTTTTTTGGATCCGACATGGAGCAGTGAAAACGATAAAATGGAGCCGTGATCCTAGACTTTACGCAAATAATTTTTCCAAATATTGGTTGCTTTCAAAAGTCAAGAGCTGCACGAACTCACACGTGGGCTATCCTTGACTCAGAGCTGGCATTCTCTCTCTCTCTCTCTCTCTCTCTCTCTCTCTCTCTCTCTCTCTCTCTCTCTCTAATTTGTCCAATATCAAGGTAATATGATATTGTAAGAATATGTATCACCTTCTCCTAATATACTTCCCTTTTTTTGTTTTGTTTCCTAATTTCAAAAATCCACTTGACCAACTTTCTTCCTACTTACCTTGCCTTTTAAGCACTCTCTTTTTCTCCCTTTCTGATTCTTTCTTTCTTTCTTTTGCTTCTTCTCTCCCTTTTCAAACTCTAGCTCTTCTTCCAACCGATCCATCTATATCCCTACAGCTTCACGGCATGCTTGATTAATGTCCAGAGAAAGGTAAAAACCCTAGTTAAGATTTTCCAAATCTCTCTCTCTCTCTCTCTCTCTCTCTCTCTCTAGCAAATTATACTCAGCTTAGTTTGTTTGCAGTTTTTTTCAGAATTTATTCTCTCAAAAAATTCAGAGATTTCTTTAGTGCACTGTTTCTATGTGGACTATGTTTGAAACTCGTTTTCATTGATTTAGCACACGCAAAGAAGCTTGGTTTACTTACCAAACCCAAAAAAAAAAAAAAAACTTGGTTTCATTTATTTTCGTTTTGGAAAAGAATCAATTGTTTGGGGAGGGAAAAAAGATTGCGTGCAAAGCTGATTCTGGAAACAGTATTCCGAGGGAGCCTCGTTTCACTTTTGTTGGACGGAAAGGGAAACCAAACGATTTTTCCTACAATCGGTGGTCTTCTGGAAACATAATCATCTCCAGATTTTATGGATTTCACGTCGGATTCCCTCCCCGGCCAGTCAGTGTTTGTCGATGCATCTGCGCACTGGTTTTCTCATCGCAGACAAGTTCGACGAATGCTTCCATATCCGTCGGGGGGCTCGTTGCAAATTTTGTTACTATTTTACCGAAAATCCTTGACAAATTCTCACAAAAGAAAAACCCTAACTTATTTAAGTTCTCTAGCTAGTAGTAATCAAGAACCTTGTTTCTTCAACAATTAACTAGAGTTGGCTTGACTTTCTCGCAGGGAGAGATTTGATGAGATAGGAAAGAAGATCAAGTGGGAGATAGATGCATCTTTTGATCAAATGGGGAGGAGGCATATCCTGGGTTCGACACTCAACACCATCACACCTTGTGCTGCATGTAAGCTGTTGAGGAGAAGGTGTGCCGAGGAGTGCCCTTTCTCTCCCTATTTCTCACCACATGAACCCCACAAATTCGCCGCGGTTCACAAAGTCTTTGGCGCTAGCAACGTCTCCAAGATGCTCATGGTAAGCCGAGTTCTACCCTACCCGGGTTACCTTAGGGGTCTGTTTGGTTAGCATTACTCGTTGTCTGTATTACTTGTCCTCGTTTTTTGATCGGAAAAATGAACTGGAGATTATTTGTCCTCGTTATCTACTTATTTTCTGTCTGAATCTAGACATATATGTATATATATTGCCTAGATTTAGACTCAAAATAATCAAATAAGACGACTAGATGAATAAAATAGTGGATGGACCATACAGGCCCTTAATTAATTAGGCCAGTCTTTGTTGTAGTTTTGGGATCCATGGAAAACAAGGAAAACCTTTTGGTTTGTTTGTTTGTTATCTTTTGAGAGTTGTTTTGAAACAATTGTTTTGGAAAAAGAATCAAGAACCTTAAATCTAGTCGGCTACAAGAATCCTATTTTGAACCGCTATGATTTTGTTTTATCGTTTCATTTTTATTCAGAAATTAAACAATGAATATTACGCGGAACTGCTCATGAAATTTTTTGTAGAACAAAAAATCATGAGAATAACCCACTTTCAGCTTTTGCTTCCTTCTTTCAGCTCTTCGCTGGATGTTTTCTTTTTCTTGGTCTCATGCTTAGCCGTATTGTGGCTAGTGTGTTGACATCTTATCTTGATGTACTCTTTGTCGAATTATCTATAAATCTTTTATTGCCTATTAAAAAAAAACCCACTTCTTGGAAAACACTGCAACGATGTCATCAACATTTGTTGTCAAATCTGTCTTCATCCGAAAACGAAAAGCAATGAGTGATTACTCTTTTGGTTTTAAGAACACATGCTATAAAATGAGAATTGAAAAAATAAAAACACCAAATGCGGTACCATCTTAATTATCATTTTAGAACAACAAAAAGGATTTTATTAATCTTTGAGACAGTGGTACCATCTTAATTTGCTCTCTAAAACACAAGGATCAAGTCCTTGCCGTAATCCATACCCTTAATGGGCGTGATATTAGGACTTTGAGTTATACACTTTCGACCTTTATCTCAAATGCGTCGATGGTGACTGAATAAGTTTTCTATCATTTTAGATTCATTAGCAAGTAATTCTGATTTTCGTTTCTTGTATTTTGATGAACAATTCAGGAGGTACCAGAGAGCCAAAGAGCCGATGCGGCGAACAGTTTAGTCTATGAAGCTAACGTTAGGCTTAGAGATCCGGTGTACGGATGCATGGGAGCAATTTCAGCTCTGCAACAACAGGTTCAATCTTTACAAGCTGAACTTAATGCAGTAAGGGGTGAAATATTGAAGTACAAATATAGAGAGGCTGCTAGTAATATCATGGCTTCTACTCATGCCGCTCTAGCCACTTCCGGGGACGTGGCGGTGGCGGCTGCACTGCCGCCTGCAGCCCCAACTCCCCCTCCCCCTCCTACCCCGCCGACACCACCGTCAAGGCCGCCTCCGCCTTCTGTTGTCGTTGTTCTTCTTCTTCTTCTTTGTACACATCGCCGGTAGCCACCACGACGAGCTATAACTCCATTCCCAACAACAGTGTTTCTTATTTTGGCTAAGCAGCTAGCTGGGCTTCTCTTTAGTTACCGGCGCACTAACTCATCTCACGACGAGTAGAGCTCTGGTAACTCGAGAGAAGCTGTATCCTATGACAAATATATCAGTTTTCAGAAACGTTTATGTTGATTAGTTTGTGGAATCAATAAGTGGGAGATTGCGAATCGAATGGAGACCGATCACAGGTTGTTACATGAGCTCCGCCAGATAACGTCGATAGAATTCATCAGATGATAGCCAAATGTGTGGTAAGTTCTAGCATTGGTAGAAGTCTCCATATCTATGTGGTGCATGTACCATTAGAATTCGTTGCACGAGAGGGGAATTACTATGCTTTGACTGAATTTTGAGTCCATTCGTACATGCATTTGAGTCTGTGCCCTTTAAATTAAGGGCTTGCTTGAAGGACTATTAAAAGGCATTGGAGGGACAAAAGGGTTAAGGTCTTTGTGATTCTCCCCATACATGGGTTGGAAATTTTGTTGACACAATTTGGTGAAACAATAAATACTAGTAGTAGTACCACATTTCTTCATCTTGTTCCATTTACCATTTTATTATTTTATGGAGACATTCATTGCAGGTTGAAGTTTGACATTTTTTTTTTTTGGATAACCGGATGTACGTTCGGGCCAGCTTGAGCGCACTTCGACTAATTTCGGAGCCCTGAAAAGTAACAACCGGACATAAAATGTACACTATAAAATTGCTATTTTTCTCTTTGTGTTTAAATGGTTATTGTGGGAAAGAATTTGCTATAGTAGATGGTAGCCCGTCACTGCCAGTGTGATTGTATCAGTTTCTTAAATACTGTATTAGTGTAGATGATGGTGCACGAATGTTAGTATAATTTTAAACTATGAGGGGCATTGGCATTCCTAGGATGTGCTAGCTACTTAAATTTTTTTTTATAGCAAGATGTTCGGGCCAGCTTGCACGCACCTCGACTAATTCCCGGGCCGTGAGTTAAACGACTGGGCAAATCCTTTCAATGACCCCAAGGTTTGGAATGTTTAGCCTATGTGGGAGTCGAAGATGCGATCCCATGAAAGATAAATATAGTACTCCGTACGTATTTACTTTCTCATACCCACTTGACCAAATCCGTTGGGTTGGCTACTTCAATTGTTCCAAGTGGCTTGTCGAAGTTAAAATTCTTATGGAATATACTCCATTATAAGTTGGTTCCAGTTTCTATCACCACCATTCGATTTTCATTTTCTTGTCACTATCATTCCGTATAAAAATTTGTAATCACAAGCAACTGTGACCCGTCCGACCAATACATACGCTTGGATATGGCCCACAACGTACCAAAACTAAAATTCGACCTTACGCCAAGCCCGCAACGTACCAAAACTAAAATTCGACCCTACGTTTATTTTTCGAATAGTTCTGTACCCGGGATTTAATTCCGGGTATAGTAACTTATTTTGATTCCCTAACTTTGTGTGTATGCCAACATGGACCACATGGTGTTACTATAATGCAAGATGCATGTTTCTCGTTTCCTTGGGCCTTGGCGTGTAGATTTCACCCAGAGTAGGACGGCTAAAAGACTACATAGATAGTTAGGCACTTATCCGGATATAATAATACATATGGCCTGAGATCAGTTTAATCTTTGTACCTTTTTTGAAAGATTAATTAAAAAAATTATTAGAAAAAAAGAGGAAAAATTTCTTTTATATCCCCTCGACTTTGACCAAAAATTCATTTTGGTCATTCACCTTTCAATTTCGGCATAAAAATACTTTGACTTTCCAATTTTTTTCAATGTCGTCATTTAGAAGGAATCCGTTTTCTTTGAGTCCTGCTCCGGGCCATCTCCGGCCACCGGACGGCCGATCTGAGCCGTTCAAAAATTCTATAAAAAAAAAACAAGAGGGCTTGTGGGAATCAACGGCATCCGATGTGTGTAGGGTACTTGATCCAAACACCCTATTTTTCATGTATATATGTATATATCCCTAAAGGATGACATTGAAAAGAATTGGAAAGTCGAAGTATTTTTATGCCGAAATTGAAAGGTGAAGGACCAAAATGAATTTTTGGTCAAAGTCGAAGGGATATAAAAGAAATTTTCCAAAAAAAAAAACATATGGATATACATAAACAAGAAAATTATTACTTGTAACTATATGTGCATGTATATTATTTTATGATTGGGTTAGCAGAGTGAGAGCGTGAAAATGGGTAGGGGTAGAGCTAGGATTTGAAAAGCGGGGAGCGAAGCTTTGAACCTAGAATCCACATATATGCACATGGTTGTTGAATTTTTAAGTTTTTCTTACATATACTTTTAAATTCAAGCATGAAATCTAATGAATAATATTATAAAACGAAACAACACAGCCACTTTCCGTTCATACTTGGCAAAAACATATATATAGACATACAATGAAGTTTTTTTTTTTGCTACATCTTACCCCATTTAATTTCATATTTGATATTTATTTTACTTTTGAAGTTTGAAGGGGCCGATATAGTATATAATGACTATTAAATGTATACCTTATATATACTATATATAGGGTAATTCTTAAAAAGTGGGAGTTGGCCCGGGCCCCACCCATACAGATACCTACGTCTTTGACAACAGGTGAGAGCATAACAACAAGTAAAGAATTTATATCGAAGTTCGAAATTTTGATTCTCACCACAACCAAAAAAGAAAAACAGTCTTGGAAACATTAAAAGTTTTTTTTTTTTTTTTGGCCATATTTTATAGTCAGCGGGGGTTAGCGGGGTAGTTAGATTAGTACTAGGGGAGTCCAGTAGCTTTCCATAGCTCTGGGTCCCAACCGCCCCCAAGGGCAGGGTCGGCTTATGGCCAAGGTAGGGGAAGCCTGCGCTTCCGGCCCCCCAAAAAAGTTAAAAACGAGGGCCCCCAAAATTTTAGGATCCCTATATATATATACGGGGCGGTTCCGCGGACGACCCATTAAACACCTAAAAAAACACCTCAAATCTCAATCGCATAGTTCCCGATCAAATTTTTATGATCCGAACCGTTCAATATGTGCAGAATGTGATTTTAAGGGTGCCCGTAAGAAATTAGCAAAAAATATGACTTAATAGTGTTTGTTTTGAGCAGTTTTTAATTAAACCGTTCATCAAATCAGCTAAAAACTACTCAGATCAAGCCCAAAAAAAATTGCACTAGCATCCTTTACACAAAATAGGCTCAATTGAAATTTAGAAGCCACAAAATAGCCTCAAATGGTGGAATTACTCATTAGAAACACTAAGGCGTTAAAAAAAAATATTAAGGGACGGCAGGAAGATATATTGTGCGGCCGATCAAAAAAAGAAGAAGAAAGAAACGCAGCAAGCTGCAAACGCTTCATGCTTCACACTCAAGGAGTCGAAGGGAAGGGAAGACAATGACCGACGACTATGGACGGCAAATACTTGCATACGGAATTTCTTGAGGCCTTATTCAAAAGGTTCGCTTCCGGCCTCTAAAACTTATGAGCCGGCCTTGCCTAAGGGGCCTCGAACCTCTGCCTCCTGGATGGAGGAGCGGGTAGGTTGCCAACTGCACTAGGCAGTGGAACCTGGACATTAAAAGTTTGCGGAGTTGTAAACTTTAGGTTTTGAGATTGACAAGTACACAAAAACTGTATGTATAATGCGAGAAGTTTTTGGGTGTAAATAGGGTATAATCCACGTGGTACCCGAACATGCATCCGAGTTAGAGAGAGAGAGAAAGAGTGGTCGGTTGAGAGAGAGAGAGTGTGTTCGGATCTGAACAGTCCAAAACACGTTTGGACAGGTCAGATGCGTGCTGAGTACCGCCACGTGGTACCCAATTTGCACCCAAAAACTTCTCGTATAATGCAGTAGCTAGCGTAGCTATAGAGTGGTGATGGAATTTGGTGTCGCGTCGTGGTTGCTTCAAGTAGTTGCATTTGTCTAATATTCAACGTGATAATCAAACTTTGTTATTTTGATCAGGTTCCGTCACCGTCAGAGGTGCTGATCAGGTCCTTGTTCACACTTTTTTTCTTTTTTTAAGAAGTTGTATTGATGTAAGTCTACGGCAATTACACTACGAATTTCATTATAAATATTTTGGACAAAGTTAAACTAATCGTCTAACTGATACGAAACGAGAAAAGTACAAGGCGGTTGATGTCTTTCACCCCAACCCAGGCATTGCCCGGTGCACATTCTGCTGAAATTTCATATTTCGTACCAGCAGTCTCAAAAAGAGATAAAGTGCTAGCCAAGAAAAAAAACAACAAATACTCAGACGAACTTCAATTAAGTATGAACGTGCCAATAAACTCCCAAAGCTACAGATTTGACAAGCCACTATGAGTTGCTCTAGCAAAGACATCATACAAGGGTAGTAGAGCACACTGTATGTTGACACGAATGTTGTTGTGAAGTAACATCATCTGAAAGAACACGATCTGTAGACGTAATAATCGGCCAAAGACGAAACTAAAGACTCTCACAAAAAAGAGAGACAAAACTTCCGCACAAAAAATACATTCGTGCGTCCAATCTCAGCTCTTTTGCACATCAAGAAATACATTACTCTCCCCGTCCAAATTTATATGTCGATTTGGAAAAGACTACAATACACACCCCTTATTTGGGTGTGTATCATATGCACTCCCAAAATGTTATGAATTATAGAGAAAATGTTACGAATCGTATGGCTAAAAAGTTACGAATCGTATAAAGGTTACGAAATACACCAAAATTTTATGAATCATAATAGAAATGTTATGAATTGTACTGCTGAAATGTTATGAATTCTAGAATAAAAGTTACGAAACTCACTAAAATATTATGAATAAACCATAAAATAAGTACATATGATACACTCTTTTAAGGGGTGTGTATTGTAGACTTTCCCTGTCGATTTTGGCATTCGTGTCTCTAAAAAAGTAATCACTAATATACAATTTATAATGTTTTGTTTTATGTGTTTTGAAAACTTTGTCCAGTAAATCATTTGGAAGATATACGCAATTTTTTAAAAGGCTGGAAATACTGAAAGTGACAAATATATGGGGACGAAGGGAATGGGTTATTGACATTTTGTGATACAATTAATAGTAAATCTAGTGATGACTGTATAAATCGGGGGTACGATTTGTCTCCATTGAAAATTCCTATTTGATTCAGATGTCAACCGGCTAGGACGGACACCGAATTTCAACTGAGCGTGACTGAACATGAAATATATTTTGATCACATATATATGAAATTAGGTGATATCAACTTCAACCAATATATGTTGTTGGGTCCGAAGTGTCCCTATGGATTTGGTTACACAATGTCACTTCCTGCGACCGTTCTAAAAACAGACTTGCGGGTGCGATGTCGAATGCCAAAAAAGAAACCCTTCCTACCACCAATTGGCCGGTCTTAGGAGAGATGGTAGAAAAACGGTCCGACAAGTGGTATCAGAGCCAGAAAGTCATGGGTTCGAGTCGTGGGAGCGTCATCGTGAGAGAGGGATTGTTGGGCCCGGAGTGCCCCGGCCCCATGGTTTTGGTTACACAATGCCACTTCCTACGACCGCTCTAAAAATAGACTTGCGGGTGCGATGTCGAATGTCATAAAAAACTTAATTGAAACCCTTCCTACCACCAATTGGTTTTAGGAGAGATGGTGGAAAAGCGGTCCGACAAGACACGTAATAAAAATGACATTTTTGGATATTTTCGATCCATCTATACGAGTGCAAAATCATACTCCGTAGTAGTCATGTATAATTTGTAGATGAGGATGATCTTGTGCAACTATATCCGGTCCAAATGGTAAAATAGTAATTTATTACTAATTAAGTTTTCTTGTTTATATATATAGATAGATGCATTCAGTTCTAGGAGGATGATTATTTAAGTTTTCCAACATAAAAAAGAAAATCTTGGAGGATCGGCATTGGAAGTTTAAAAAAAAAATGTTGGGCGCGCGGTTGAATTGGCTTTACTAATTTTGACATTTTTGAGAAGGAAAAAGAAACTACTTTGATGGAGTCCGACTTTGGACAGTTGTCCAGGCTCATCCGTTATTCGATCTGTTATTGCCAATTAGAAGTTTTAAAAAACTTGAAGAGATATTAGGTCACTGGGGGAAAACAACTTCTCTAAAGTTGCAAGTTTGATTCTCACCACCACCATAAAAAACACTTGCAAATAAGATGGCACAAATCACTTTGATTTTCAAAGATAAACAAGAAGCTTCAGAAAGAAAAAAAGTGTTTTTTTTTTTGGCAAACTGGACAACATGAAAAGAGCAGATTAGGATTAACGAATGACAAAAAAAAAAAAAAAAAACCCACTCGGTTATATACCAACATGAGCTACCTGGAAGTCACATAAAAGCCACTCGGTTATAATGCGCGAGCGGGAGCGTGAAAGCATTTTTCAAAACTCCAACAAACAATTAGAGTTTGTGAGTATGAGGATTGAGGGTGCGAGAGCAGAGCGAGGATTGAGTGCATGAAGCGAAGGCCGTTCTGAAGGATTATGTGACTAAGTCCATGACGATAGATCACAATTTTTGAGTTTTGAGTTCTGTCTTCTAGATTTGTAACCATAGGCATAAATGGTGGTAACAGGACAACTCTGATGGGTTCTTAATTTCCTTCATCCCCCAGTGAAACAACTGTAACCACCGTTGACCTAACACACGCTGGGTGAATCGTGTAAATCCGCTTCGCAGCATCTCCCAATCCCGTAAATCTAGCGTTCTTCTATGTTTGTGCTATTCAATTCATTTCTTTATTTAATTTCTGCGTTCGGATCACCGTGGATTCACATTGACCTAACTCCTAGCACTTATACAAAAGCAAAATCCTCATACCAAATTATGATCAAAGCTAATTAAGTGGGAAAAATGGGACATTAATTCATTAGAAAATGAGGTGATCAGACTTAATTTTTTGTTAATTAACAAATGACTGGAAACAGCTCAACACTGATCCTATATTAATTACTAGACACTAGTATATATAAGTCATCACATGAGGCACTTAGATAGATTCAGTGCCCAAATTTTTAAAAATTTAAGTACCCTGTTTATGAAATCTACTTAATAAAACACAAGGGTGTGGGAACCACACAAACACAAGTTGAAAGAATGGCTGAGATTCATTTGATCCAAGGGTTGACGTGTGCTCTCTAACTCTCTTAAGAAAACACCCTCACTCTCACAAATATATTACAAAAATGCCATCGGTTCTTTTTACCACTGCTCGGCTGCTGGCGTTGGCATAAAAAATTAAAAATGGAGTATATTACAAAAATGCTCATGCCTACGGCACTACCGGGGTGCGTAGTGCCGTAGGCACGGGCAAGCACTAGTATCTCTATTATAAAACAGAAGGGTGTGGGGACAAGTTGTTGGAACGGCTTAGATTCATTTGATCCAAAGGCTGTAGTGCATCCTCCCACTTCTCGGTTAAGTGCCCATAGTTTTCACCTAAATCGTACAACTGCCATCTCCTTCCAACCGGAATGCGTAGTGCCGTAGGCACGGGCTAGCACTAGTACTTAATAAAACACAAGGGTGTGGGGACCACACAAACACAAGTTGAAAGAAGGGCTGAGATTCATTTGATCCAAGAGTTGATGTGTGCTCTTCAACTCTCTTAAGAAAACACCCACACTCTTTACCCACTGCTCGGCTTCTGACGTTGGCATAAAAAAACAAAAATATATTACAAAAATGCCCGTGCTGCCTACGGCATTATTAGGGTGTGTAGTGTCGTAGGCACGGGCATGGGCAAGCACTAGTACTAGTATAAAACAACGCGCGACTTTAAATGAAGAAAAAAAAAAAAACTTTTGAAAATTTAGCGAAGATTATTTAAATATAGTTTGAAAAGATTTGTTTTAAGCATCCGTGCAGGCTAGCTTATTATTAAGGTAATAATAATTATGAATCTTCAATCTCAAGGTCTTCGCTGTCAAATAAATTAAACCACGAAAAAAACATCGTTCCAATGCGTTAAGGAAGTTGACTTAATTTTTTTGACAATTAATCTTCGTCCTTGACAAACCAAAAACATTGATTTTTTTTAATTAAGCAAGTCGGCAGCAGCAGTTTATTTACTAAGATTTCTTCATTAGACGAAAAGTAGTGTAATCAATAATATGCTTATAGTAAGTCAAAAACTTAGTTTTTTTTTCACTAAAGTATTAGGCTCCGTTTGTTTGGACGTAAAATATTTTCCGCTAAAATGTTTTTATCTATTTTTCGGTGTTTGGTTGTGTAAAAAATGATGTAAAATATTTTCCATTAATTGGATAAAAAAAAATTACCCTTAAATCTTTCGTAAGTTATTTTCCGAAATGAACCCGCTGCCTTTTACTGCAATTTTCACTGCTCACGTTCAATTCCAATATTCTCAAATCTCTCCACCGTTTAAGCCTTCTCTCTCTCCCTACACTATTTTGTCGATTTCTGAAAATATTTTTCAAGTGCCAACCAAACACCGGAAAATAAAAGTTCAAAGTTTGTTTTTTGAAAAAACATTTTACATCGAAACAAATGGAGCCTTAATGTGCTAATCAGACCGAAGTTTGGGCAACTGTTTTTTTTATTTTTTATAACTTAGGTGTCCGGGTCAATTTACGTGCACCTCTACTAATTCTACGAGCGCAATCCCACTGCTTACTTGCGGGAAGTCTAATTAAAGCCGAAAATGCACCGTACAGAGTGGTTCTAAAAGGGTTGATAGTACCTGCTAGGTTTTAAACCTAGACCTTAGGAGAGTTTGGGCCGCTGTTGTAGAACCAACCTGTTAAATTTCTGGATACCCTAGCTGTCTACTTACTGGCCCAAAAACATTTGTTTGAGCCCATAAATTGTTGACAGCCCAAGTAAATAAAAGTCCAGTGTTACAGTTAATAGATTGGGCCGTCAAGTCCAGCAATTGTAGCCCGCATGTTGTCCATCTCTATAATCGATTATGTTCATCTTCTACCATTAGCCCCCAGAAACCTTCTTACAAAATAAGCAGCTTATTTCATATTTTCAAATTCAAAAATAAAGTAAATAAAAAATAATTTTTAAATTTTTTTTGCACAATTTAAAAGATCTCAATGAAATCTATCAAACAAGATTCATATTGCTAAAAAAATTATTTGCGTAAACACATAATTTTTGAGCTTAAAATTATCTTCTTAAAAAATAAGTATTTATTTGGGTTTCTGAAACCCACCCTAACAGGAGTAAAATTTGTAAAAAAATATTGATTCAATAATCATTGATATATCAATATAATATTTGGTATTAAAATCACCCATCATCATTTACGGGAGTAAATATTGAATCTTAGTTTATAATTTTTTGATATACCTATCGATGCTATTAAGCTGATATGTTACATAGAGTAACTCTGCAAGCATTACAAGATGCATGATTCGTATTACTATAATAAAAGTATGGTGGGGCTCACAATAACGGTGGTAGAAACCCCACGACGGTTTCCACTACTTGCGAACATAATTTACACTCCTATAAATAACTACTCCATTGGAGGGTCCTATTGTGCCTTGGTTACTGTGGTTGGGAAATGCTTCCAAGTGAGGGTGCTTGGCAACGGTGCCGAGCGATCGATTCGACCATTCATCTTGGGAATCGATGGCTTGAATCTTGACTGAGTAATGGACTGTTTACATCTATATGTGCTCAGATTTAATCTGAATCGTTGATGCTGAGATGAAAGACTGGATACTATTCAGCACTAGGGGTGAGCAAAAAATCGTCAAATCGCGAATCCAGTCCAAACCGAATGATTTGGTTTGGTTTTTTAGTAGGGTGGTTTGGTTCTGGTTTAAAAAAATTAGAAACCGCATTAAATGGTTTGGTCTGTGGATTTACGTTAATGGTTTTGGTTCCAAACCGATCCAAACCATATAATTATATATCTCATTTTATTTAAATAAACCAAGTATACATGATAGTTATATATAGTCAACTAATTTTCTAAATTATTAATAATCTATTTAATCCACCGTCCTATTCAGTATTCATTTACTGCCAAAATTATTTAGCATAAACTTCTATATATCACAACTTATTTCTATAATTAAAATTTCCATTTTACGGGTTGTATTCTACCAGCGCTTAATTCTATTTGATTAAGGACTTTTTCTAGTTTTGCTTGTTGTAATCCAGTGACGTTATAAAAAAAAAAACTTATTCATATAATTTTGGTACACCAAAAGTACATGGTATATAAATATATAATGCTTCATTCAGTGAATACTGGTTCCACAATTTAATTAATTCCTAATTTTTCCTATATTTATATAAATGAAAACCAATTCTTAGTTATTTTCGCAATTTTGAGTACTTTAAATAGTTTAAGAAGATGATATTTCAGTTTTAAGTAAACCGTGGTTCAAAACCGAAACCGAACCGTAGTCTAATAGTGTGGATTGGTTTGGTCCTATACTTTTTGTGGGTTGTTGGTTTAGTTTTCAAAATTCATAATCCGTAGGTAGTGATTTGGTTCTTGATTTACTATAAAACCCAACCAATCCAGTTTATACTCACCCCTATTCAGCACCCTGCTAGGCAGGGGCCGAGTCAAAGGGCCATCCTAAGCCCATTCATTCTAACAAATTGGATGTAGAAAAGATTGGAAAACTGACAATCGATGGAGAAAGTTAGAAATAAATCCGGCGGCTACACATATTTGTCAAAATCAGGTGTTCATTTTTCTCTGTGTGCTAACAACTACAGGCGTTTTTGTTGAAAAACGGATCCGAATGCTCTGTGAGGAAGGAACTAACGGCTGTGTGACGGAGAAGAAGAAAACAGTTCGGATTTTCCTCCGTTAGAATTTTATCCCCTGAAGCGGCGTCGTGTCATTTTGTTTAGAAGCAAAGAGGGCTGTTGTAGACCATTGAATCTTCTCATTAATGTGTTATCAGCTTCTTAGAAAAATCCGCACAAGATTCTCACAGTTAAATCATCACAGAGGATCCGGATCCAGTTGAGAACAAGTTGATTAAGAAAATTTGAAGCACTTTAGAGCTTGTATATAGATTAGTTACCTCTATTTCCCGACTATAAAAAAAGCAATAATTTTTGATGTAGAACATGTGGAGGCCCAATTTCATGATCAGTTAGACTGAGCCAAGTCCCGGAAGCCCAAACGGTGTTTAATTTCAAATTACCCAATTTAGCAAAATTCGGACGAGCTCGGAATAGGCCCAAACTTGAGGGGCTGACTTATTTTTGCGCTCCTGTCAATACTTATTAACTCTAGGTTGATGATCAATGGTGTTTTTCGGCCTAATTTCTTCGTTTAGGCTTTCAATTGCGTTATTTTGCCGTTTTAGGAAAGATTTGTTTCGTTAATAACTCTTAGACCGTAATTCCTTTTAAGTTGATTCTTTTTGAAAAGTCATGTTTTTCTTTCACGTTTTTAGTTTTAGGAAAAGCCCCAAATTCTGAAACTTTTTATTTTCCAAGTTTATTTTTTAGAGTTTCTAGGGTTTCGGCCTATATAAGGGTTTGTAACTTAAAGATTATGAAGCTTTTTATTAATAATATTACAGAGATTCTCTCTTTCTTTCTTGTGCGCAAGAGTTGCTCATTGCAACGAGTTGTTTATCTCGTTTGGACTAGTACGCTAACTAGTCTCTCGTGAATTCCGTTGCGTCAATTTTACAACCATACACACACTCACAAAGGGAGTGGGCACTACACACTAGACACCTCCAATTCGAGCTGTTTTCTGATATAATACAACTACTACCATTTTGGCAAAAAAGAAGAAGCATGCAACAAGAAAATCAAGGTCCCATTTATTCATCAATTCAAAATTCAGACAACAATTAAAGTTTATGCCCGCTACAAAAAATTACTAATATCACAATTGAACTCCTAGTTTCCTTCCTACTTTAGCAATCCAGTACATGCATGCATCAACCGACAAACAAACCAAAAAAAGAAAAAGAAAAAAGAAAAAACCAGCAGCCAACCCATTTTATGGCTGTTACATTATTTTCAGGACAATCAAATTCAATTGCAAACCTTTTCTTTTCTTCACGAATTCACCTTCCTACACTTCTTCCGGATCTCGCCGTTGGATCCGGTGAGGGGACTAATGTCTCCCATCTTGATCATCGCAGCGGCGAAATCCGAGTCGAAGGAATCCGAATCCTTGCTGTACTTCTCCACGAGGGAGTCGGTCGAACCGCCGTTGTGCAGGACTTGGTCGGAGTGGAGGAGTCCCTTCTGGTTGATGAGGTTCTTGTAGTACTTGTTGTCGAAAACGGTGGCGGATTGAACGTCCAGCGAGGCAGGATTGTTGTCGCCGGAGCCGGCGGTGCGCGGGCAGCTGCCTTGCCTTGTTTTTGCGAAGGAAGAGTCGATGTTGGTCTCGTTGTAGATGCGGGTTCGGAAGAGGAGGCACCTTGCTTGCCCTATTGTGTGTGATCCTGGTTCCACACGTGATGAAGACTGGTCAGAGAGAGAGAGAGAGAGAGAGAGAGAGAGAGAGAGAGAGAGAGAGAGAGAGAGAGAGAGAGAGAGAGAGAGAGAGAGTACCAGATAAAACAACCATGTCCTTGGTGGAGAGGCCTTTAGCTTGGAATCTGTTGACGAGGTTGCTGAGGGTAGAAGTGGGAGGTGGGATTACGCCGCTGTTTGCCGCCGACAAGCTAGCTGTTTTCGAATCCCGGCGGCCAAGTTTCACATCCCAACCCGGCCCTCCAAGCTAACAACACATAAAATAATTGACGATCATTATGGAATCATGAGTACTGTATTCTACACCTACCCCATCCAGCCGCACATTCGTTTTCCACCATCGAACAGTCCATCAGTAGTGCTACAATCACACACACGAGACAAACTCTCTCGCGTGGGATGTGCGGACCCTAATTATGCAACTGTTTATAGTCGTGGATTTTTACCCGCTTGATTGGACTTCATAGTAGGGCTCAAACATTCCACATACACATATTGTAGCATTAACCGATACGAACAGTATATCTTGGTTACCCGATGTTTACAAGAAGAGTTGGTAGAGATAGAGAGAATGAACTTACAAGGACAACAGAGTCACGAGCAGCGATAGCAACGATATCGGCGCATGAGACTACGCCAAGGCATGCATCCTCCACTTCCGACTTGATATCATCAATCACGTTATATCCCCTTACGGATCCGCTATTGGGGCCAGCAGTCTTCTCCCCTGTGAACGACGAAGTATCGTCCAGAAGTATTGACCCGTCGCAACCCTGTTTCGTTCATACATACCAGCCATGAGATAATATGAACCCCATGAGAAATACAAAGAGCCTTAATTTGTTAGAATTTACCTTGAGAAATATGTCAATGAAGCAAGCCAATATGTCAACATGCAAATAACAAGATATATATTGTGTCATATCTTCGTTTTAATATATTGGACCCCTATATTAGATTCGGCTCCTCTACACTTGTAGCAAGAATTAAAATTGGAGAGAAGTGTTTAAAATGACATCTCCATGCCAACACTGAAGAGAAGTCAAATCTCGTAACATACGAGAAGTTATGCAGTACTTGCGCGGGAGCACCATCGAGGTATGTGCACTTGGTGCTCCCGACTGCGTTACCTATGAAGTTGCGTTGAAGTGATTGGATGGGCCGACAACTGACTGTCCCCCATCAACCAACCATGGTAAGTCAGGTCAGCTACCCATCGCCCATCCTATAACGAGTACTTTTTCGTGCCAGAATACCATGTCAACTTGCTAATTTGGTGCTTCAACAGTAGTGTCACGAATAATGAAATGGTTTTCGCTACATTTTTTGTGCTCAAGTGCATATAAGTTTTCCTACCGTATTTAGCATGGTGTGAATGACTAGTTTGAATTTTTTCACCTAATCACCTACCCTCCTCTCTAAGGGATCAAATCATTACGGTAAATCAGAGACAAGGGGAGATCTTACCCTCCTCTAAAGCGGGCGAACAAAACGATTTTCACAACGACATGCAGCTTTTTTTTTTAATCATCTATCACATGTAAAACTAAACAAGGAGAAATTACATTGACAAAGCAATCGTGGAAATGGAGGCGAAGGAGGGAAGCGCCCATGCGCTTTTCCTTTGACACCGCAGATTTAACCACTGACTGCACAGTAGTCATTAGCTTTGGGCAAGTTTTAGAGTAGAAGTTGGTGGAGAGTTGGGCAGAGGAGCTGCCCAAAAAAACAAGCAGCAAAACAAGTGCGATAGTAGCCGTAGAAGAAGAGGAAAAAGATGAAGAAGCCATTGCACTCGGAATTAAGAAACACCAAGGGCAAGGAGTTTGTTTTTTGGGTGAAGGGAACGTGTTGAGAAAACAAGGCCAGCTTCCGGGCTATATATAGAGACCTCTTGGGATGTGTTTGGCGCAGGCATTTTACCTAATCTTCATCTAGACTTTGTGCATGGTATGACAATTCTACGTCTACAGAGAACACAGAGTAAGATGAGATTTACCCTAAAGAAGACAAAAAGAAAAAGGAGAGGGCTATAAACAAAGACCTAAGAGGCTAGATCGAACACGTTAACGTGAAAATGAACTGTTTGAAAGTCTGAAGTAGCAGGTACATATATTTATCAAGATTTTGACATTTTGGAGGGGCCATTTGAATAATCAAATGTTTGTTATGGTTAAATCAAATATTGTTAGTTTGTTATGGCGAAGGAAGACCAAGACAAAATGACACAACTAGAAAATGGTTGCGACTTTGTAAGATTTAACTATTTGATAATGCATGGGACGAAAGCGGACTTATCAAAAGAAATGGGTGTGATTTAGTTGAGATAACTTTCACACAACATCTGCTGCTTTAGCAAACATGATATCTGGTACAAGATCATTTTTGTTAAATAGCAAAAAAGAAATTTATATATTACGAAGATTAAAAGGATCCAAAGCACGAGACATCAAAGCAGAACAATAGCGAACCCATAAAAGAAGGCACCCTC
Organism: Rhododendron henanense subsp. lingbaoense; assembly: GCA_020567845.1. Classification (NCBI taxonomy): domain Eukaryota; kingdom Viridiplantae; phylum Streptophyta; class Magnoliopsida; order Ericales; family Ericaceae; genus Rhododendron; species Rhododendron henanense. Next base: position 6,182,669 of record CM036312.1, read on the forward strand.
TTACTCCGACGTCAATCGTATGCCGCCAGGAACCGGAAGGGAAAAATAACCACCCGAGGATGGCAAGAAGCCAACCAAGGCATAAAATCCCAAAGAGGAAACACCACACCGGAGACCAACCATGGCAAAAAAGCACCTAAAAGAATATCTAGAGGCCGTTCCACTTTTTTGAAAAAGGAAGTTTTTGAAAAAGAAGGTAATTTCAAGGTCAAAAATTATGTGTGTACGTAAATAATTTTCCTACCAATATGGATCTTGTTTGATAGATCTCAATGAGATCTAATAAACGGTGCAAAAAAAATTGAAAAAATATTTTTCATTTTTGTTATATTTGAATTTAAAATTACCTTCTTTTTGAAAAAGAAGATTTTGGAAGAAAGCGGAACGGGTTAGAATAAATCATTATACTGAGATGTAGCAGATGTTCTTTATTATTGTCTCATCCCCTATGTATTCCCAAGTAGGTCAAATTTTTACCACCACTTGATCCCTACAACTTAACAACTATGACTCTGCTCCTGCTGACCACTTAATTTTCGAGCTCACACAAGATTGACCACCACCACCACAAATATGCATACGTACATGTCTTGGTGAAGGTGGTCATTTGTATTTTCCGATGGGTGAAGGTGGTCGTGTGATCAATCTTGCCTTTCTAATATATACGCAATAAGAAGCTAAAAACAAGAAAAGCACCCGATAAAGAAATTAACAATAAAATAAACCATAAAATAGGTACATATGGTACACCCTTTTAAGGGTTGTGTATTGTAGACTTTCCCTATTTTCATTTGTCTGAATAATTCCCCAAAGAAGCAAACACTGAACTGTTCAATCAAAATCAGTATTCCCCATTCCAAACGGCGAACTAAACCATCGACATAAATTTCTTTTCACTTGCTAAAAAATATCTTAACTCTCTTTTAAGTAAATTTAGTTATAAGCAAATCTTTATTCTTCAATTAATTTAGAAATCAATTTCTAGAATTGAATTAATTCTTGTCCCTGTAGATTGAAACCCGTACTAACACTTTACTACCAAATTCCATTTTGCGCATTTTATAGGTTATATTCATCTGATTTTGACATGATGAGAGCCCCTGCCATCAAACCCCGTCATAGTTTGCAAAGTGACATACCAAAATGAACGAGGCTTCACAAATCCAACACGAGCATCATTGCTCACAAAGTGATCCTTAATCCATCTAAGAAACGGAGATGATCCTGGTTTGTTCCTTAAGTAGTCTTCATTTAACTTATGGTTGGTTTGTGTGGTCTTCCATCTCTATCAAAGTATAACCATGAGGAGAATGACATGGTGACTGCTACATTGGAACCACGGTGAAGTTATTATCATTCGGTCCCAAGCTTAGGTTTCTTTAGCTGACCTGATCATGCTCTTTATGCAACGGTGTTGACTCCCCAAATCCCCGTTTTACCCTTGGCAGGAGACCCTTATGTTTAACAACAAAGAAGAACCTATCTCCACCCATCCATTGCTGCAAGCAAAAAGCTCTTCCCGAAATTGGTAAATGACTTCCACAACAGTATCAGTTTTTTTCCTGATACTTTTATACTCTTCTTGTTAACAACTACAGGCGTTTTTGTTGAAATACGGATCCGGATGCTCTGTGAGGAAGGAACTAAAGGCTGTGCGACGAAGAAGAAGAAAACGGTTCGGATTTTCCTCCGTTAGAATTTTATCCCCTGAAGCGGCGTCATGTCGTTTTGTTTAGAAACAAAGAGGGCTGTTGTGGACCATTGGATCTTCTCATTAATGTGTTATCAGTTTCTTAGCAAAACCCTCACAAAATTCTCACACTTAAATCATCACAGAGGATCCGGATCTCGTTGAGTACGAGTTGATTGAGAAAATTTGAAGCTCCTTAATTAGAGCTTGTATATAGATTTGTGATAAGCACCCGATAATGTAATAAAGGGTGCGCTAGTGTCTAGTTTTGGTTTACTTCATCGCTTAATTAATTGCTTTTAATCTCTTGTGCTCATAAGGTATTTTGGTTGCGTTTTGTAGGAAAATCATTTAATTCAGGAGTTTTAAAGCCCAAGGCGTGCCAATGAAAGCCAAAGAGTTCAAGGACCCGAAGGTGATCCGTCGGCTCGAGAAAGCAAGCTAAGAATCAAAGAAACAAGCGCTGAATAATAAAGGCTCGCTATCGGTACCATTACTCGATTTCCATTGGCACCGAGATGGTCCAACACAGGCAGCCAAGGCTTTTAATGCCTTCAGCATCTCAAAGCCTTTTCTTCCATCAAAACCGAAGGGACTTCCATGGAATCAGTCAAAGCAGACTCGGCATCGATGGAATATATTATTATCTATCGGTACCGAAGGGATTTAAAAGGCAGCCAAGCATCTCATGCGCCAGCTTCTAATTGCTTCGGCATCGGTACCAGAAAATTGCTCCTATCGGTACCGAATGATTATCATTTTCCCAGCAACAGCCCCTTATTCACTTCGGCATCGGTAGCTTTAAAAAATTCCATCGGTACCGAGACCCCTTCAGGCGCAGCAACTTACCGAGGTCTTAGGAGGACATCTCTGGAGCATCTTTGGGAATATTCCGTGCGCGTATCTTGGACTATAAATATCCCGTGACCTCACCTTTGCACGACTTGGACAAAAATGTACCCATTTTTAGATTTAGATCTAGATTTTGAATCTTTTTGAATTGTTCTTAGTGTTCTTGAGTGTTCTTTATTTTCAGCTCTTACTTTTTTATTTTTTGCTCTTATTAGTTAGCTTTTGATACTCTCGCCTTTATAAAAGTTGTTTATTGTCTCCCGATCTATCTTTCTAGCTAACTTTCTTTTAGTGCTGTGTTCACAAGTATGCTCCCTAGATTTTTGCTTACTTCTATCTTCATGGATATGAGTAAGTAGTTTCTTAAGGTTGGGTCATGGGGTGATTAGCACCCCATGGCTTGAGTAAAAATTACATTTTTCATCAAAAAGTTTGTAACTTTGGTTCGAAAATTGATGTGGGGCTTGAATTTGTTTGTCAAATTGTCGAGGTGTTAACCTCCTTGATCATGTGTAGGTAAGAGTATCGCCTACTTACCACACATGATACTTGGAGCTCTGTCGCTCGAGGTGTTTGCTAAATAAATTCTATAGCTAGCTTGATTTTCGAACCGTCTTATCTTCCGGGTTAAACCGTGTATTAGGGTGAAAAATGTGGTTTTGCTTGAGTCGTGGGTGTTAGTAACTCCTTGACCTAACCTGCTTTTTATCCTAGTTTATTCTCGTTTAATTTAGCCCTTTTTACTTTCCACCACATACGAAAAACCAAGTTGGCTGCCTAAAAGCAGGAAACCTTACTTGCATCTACAAATCCAGCAAAGCCGTATTAATTATCCCTGTGGGTACGATCCCGGACTTCCGAATTTATTATGCTTCAATTGGACACTTATACCCTACGCTTGTGGTGATCTTATTGGATATAATCGAGACGAACGAAGCAATTAGTGGCCTCTATTTTCTGACGATAAAAAAAGCAATAATTTTACAATCATACATAAACACTTACACACACTCACAAAGGGGATGGGCCCCACACATTGGACACCTCCAATTTTGATGTATTCGGTTGTTTTATGACTAGGGTTTGCCCGTGCCTAAAGGCACGGCGCAACGTGAGATCTAATTAGTGGCAATTGTGCAATTAATATTGTTTGAGAGGGAGAGCCGTAGGATTTATGGAGCAAATCAATGGTAAGGATTTATAGAGAGATAAGATTCAAAAACCCTTCTCCCTTATTATGTAGATATATCCGTTTTATTCATCAAAATTCAGACAACAAAGTTTATGCCCGCTACAAAAAATTAATATCACAATTGAACTCCTAGTAATTTCCTTCCTACTTTTACAATCCAGTACATGCATGCATCAACCGACAAACAAACCAAAAAAGAAAAAGAAAAAAGAAAAAACCAGCAGCCCCAACCCATTTTATGGCTGTTACATTATTTTCAGGACAATCAAATTCAATTGCAAACCTTTTCTTTTCTTCACGAATTCACCTTCCTACACTTCTTCCTGATCTCGCCGCTGGATCCGGTGAGGGGACTAATATCTCCCATCTTGATCATCGCAGCGGCGAAATCCGAGTCGAAGGAATCCGAATCCTTGCTGTACTTCTCCACGAGGGAGTCGGTCGAACCGCCGTTGTGCAGGACTTGGTCGGAGTGGAGGAGTCCCTTCTGGTTGATGAGGTTCTTGTAGTACTTGTTGTCGAAAACGGTGGCGGATTGAACGTCCAGCGGGGCCAGGTTGCTGTCGCCGGAGCCGGCGGTGCGCGGGCAGCTGCCTTGCCTTGTTTTTGCGAAGGAAGAGTCGATGTTGGTCTCGTTGTAGATGCGGTCTCGGAAGCTGACGCACCTTGCTTGCCCTATTGTGTGTGATCCTGGTTCCACACGTGATGAAGACTGGTTAGAAGGCGAGGGCCGCCGAGGCATAAAACAACACTACTCCAGACGAGAGAGAGAGAGAGAGAGAGAGAGAGTACCAGATAAAACAACCATGTCCTTGGTGGAGAGGCCTTTAGCTTGGAATCTGTTGACGAGGTTGCTGAGGGTAGAAGTGGGAGGTGGGATTACGCCGCTGTTTGCCGCCGACAAGCTAGCTGTTTTCGAATCCCGGCGGCCAAGTTTCACATCCCAACCCGGCCCTCCAAGCTAACAACACATCAAATAATTGACAATCACTGTGGAATCAATGAGTACTATATTCTACACCAAAATTTCGGTTAAGAACAGTATTTCCATATGAAAATAATTTTTACACCATCTAGCCGCACATTCGTTTTCCACTATCGAGCAGCCCATCAGTAGTGCTACAACCACACACGCTACACAAACTTTCTCGTGTGGAGGTGTGCGGACCCTAATTATGCAACTGTTTATGGTTGTAGATTTTTTGATCCAACATTCCACATACACATTGTAGCATTAACTAGTACGAACAGTATATCTTGGTTACCCGATGTTTACAAGAAGAGTTGGTAGAGATAGGGAGAATTAACTTACAAGGACAACAGAGTCACGAGCAGCGATAGCAACGATATCGGCGCATGAGACTATGCCAGGGCACGCATCCTCCACTTCCGACTTGATATCATCGATCACGTTATATCCCCTCACGGATCCGTTATTGGAACGAGCAGTCTTCTCCCCTTTGAACGACGAAGTATCGTCCAGAAGTATTGACCCGTCGCAACCCTGTTTCATTCATACATACAAGCTATATATGAGATATTATGAACCCCATGAGAAATACAAAGAGAGCCTTTGTTAGAATTTACCTTGAGAAATATGTCAATGAAGCAAGCCAATATGTCAACATGCAAATAACAAGATATATATTGTGTCATATCATTGTTTTAATTTCCTATGTGTCACGTACTTGTTTGAAATTAAGCTTCATATGCATCACTTTGTTCAATGCCTATATATGCTGTGACCGATTTGGACCCCTATATTGGATTCGGCTCCTCTACACTTGTAGCAAGAATTGAAATTGGAGAGAAGCGTGTAAAATGACATCTCCATGCCAACACTGAAGAGAAGTCAAATCTCGTAACATACGAGAAGTTATGCAGTACTTGCGCAGGAGCACCATGAGGCATGTGCACTTGGTGCTCCCGACTGCGTTACCTATGAAGTTGCGCAGAAGTGATTGGATGGTCCGACAACCGACTGTCCCCCATCAACCAACCAAGGTAAGTCAGGTCAGCTCCACCCATCCCCCATCCTATAATGGGTACTTTTTCGTGCCAGAATACCATGTCAACTTGCTTATTTGGTGCTTCAAGCCTTCAACTGTAGTGTCAAGAATAATGAAATGGTTTTCACTACATTTTTGTGCTCAAGTGCGTATAAGTTTTCCTACCGTATTTAGCATGGTGTGAATGACTAGTTTGAATTTTTTCACCTATTCACCTACCCTCCTCTCTAACGGATCAAATCATTACGGTAAATCAGAGACAAGGGGAGATCTTACCCACCTCCTCTAAAGCGGGCGAACAAAACGATTTTCACAACGACATGCAGCTTTTTTTTAATCATCTATCACATTTAAAACTTAAAAAAGGAGAAATTACTTTGACAAAGCAATCGTGGAAATGGAGGCGAAGGAGGGAAGCGCCCATGCGCTTTTCCTTCGACACCGCAGATTTAACCACTGACTGCACAGTAGTCATTAGCTTTGGGCAAGTTTTAGAGTAGAATTTGGTGGAGAGTTGAGCAGAGGAGCTGCCCAAAAAAACAAGCAGCAAAACAAATGCGATAGTAGCCGTAGAAGAAGAGGAAAAAGATGAAGAAGCCATTGCACTCGGAATTAAGAAACACCAAGGGCAAGGAGTTTGTTTTTTTGGTGAAGGAACGTGTTGAGAAAACAAGGCCAGCTTCCGGGCTATATATAGAGACCTCTTGGGATGTGTTTGGCGCAGGCATTTTACCTAATCTTCATCTAGACTTTGTGCATGGCATGACAATTCTACGTCTACAGAGAAGACAGAGTAAAATGAGATTTACCCTAAAGAAGACAAAAAGAAAAAGGAGAGGAGGAGAGGAGAGGAGAGGGCTAAAATTGATGGATTTGAAAGCTATAAACAAAGACCTAAGAGGCTAGAAAACGGTTACGTGAAAAGAACTGTTTGAAAGTCTGCAGTAGCAGGTACATATATCAAGATTTTGACATTTGAGAGGGGCCATTTGAATAGCTTTTAATCAAATGTTTGTTATGGTTAAATCAAATGTTAATTTATTATGGTGAAGGAAGACCAAGACAAAATTACACTAGAAACTGGTTGCGACTTTGTGACCCCGTTTGTTTAAAGGTTTTGGATTCTAATAATTATTCTATTTCTTTCTAATCATTACTCTCATTTTTCTCTATATCTCTCTCTAATCATTACCCCTATTTTCAATCATTACTCTATTTCTCTCTACACCTATTACATACAAATCCAAAATCTCAAAACGAACGGGGTCAGATTTAACTATTTGATAGTGCATGGGATGAAAGTGGACTTATCAAAAGAAATGGGTATGATTTAGTTGAGATAACTTTCACTCAACATCTGCTTTAGCAAAAACGATATTTGGTACAAGATCTTTTTTGTTAAACAGCAAAAAAGAAATTTATTTATTTTTGATCGGCAAAAGATGAAATTTTATTAAAACACGGGGAAAGGGGAAGGGGATCCAACAAAGAGTTGGAAAATACACCACAAGGGCATAGCCCGAAAAGAAATTTATTACAAAGATTAAAAGGATCCAAAGCACGGGACATCAATGCTTTGTTTGGTTTCCTTTTTGAAAAAAAATTTCCCACTCAAAAAACACTCATTACCCATACTTTCAATCATTACTCTCTATCTCTCTACACTCATTACCCCTATTTCTAATTATCATCTTATTTCTCTCTCCACTAATTACCCAAAAAATCAAACTCAAAAATTCTCAAAACCCCATCCAAACACAGCACAAAGCAGAGCAATAGCGAATCCACAAAAGAAGGCACCCCATTACTCCGACGTCAATCATATGCCGCCAGGAACCAGAAGGGTAAAATAACCACCCGAGGATGGATAAAAGCCAATCAAGGCATAAAATCCCAAAGAAGAAACACCACACCCGAGACCCAACCATGACAAAAAGGCACCTAAAAGAATATGACTAAGAATCAATTATTATACTAAGATGTAGCAGATATTCTCTATTATTGTTTCATCCCTTATGTATTCCCAAGTAGGTCATTTTCTTACCTTCACTTGATCCCTACAACTTAAGAACTATGACTCTGCTCCTGCTGACCACTTAATTTTCGAGCTCACACAAGATTGACCACCACAAATATGCTTACGTACATGTCTTGGTGAAGGTGGTTGCGCGTGATCAATCTTGCCTTTGTAATATAAACCATAAAATAGGTACATATGGTACACCATTTTAAGGGGTGTGTATTGTAGACTTTCCCTATTTTCATTTGTCTGAATAATTCCCCAAAGAAGGAAACACTGAACTCTCCAATCAAAATCAGTATTCCCCATTCCAAACGGCAAACCAAACAATCGACATAAATTTCTTTTCAGTTGCTATTAAAAATCTTAACTCCCTTTTAAGAAAAGCGCCCGATAAAGAAATTAACAATAGAATAAAACAAGGTTAAGGACAAATAGAATTCAATTTACATCAGTCATTAATTCATACATGTGGTGTAGTATGACAGATACTTGAAAGACAAATGATTTATCAAATTCAATTTACATCATTCATTTAACGTGAATACTGAATACAAATACCGTGGGTGCCGGAATTTCAATTTACATCTTTCACTCATGGAATTAATTCATTTTTCAGATGGGTGAAGGAAATCCAAATGATTTGTGAGGATAGGCCCCAACTGGATGAATTATAGGTGAACAATAGAATTCAATTTGCACATCATTCATTTATAATGATTAGACGAAGCAACATCAAAATTATATACGTGGCATAGAATGATTGATATTTTGAAAGACAGACGAACGATTATGTTTACGTATCAAACAGCTGTCTTATTTGTCTACAGTGCCGTATTATTTAAATTTTTTCAACATCGGTCCACAGTTTTATACTTTTTCGAACCCCAACAATTACGACAAACACCTAAACAAAAAAGTTACAAAAAATAAGAAATACCGAAATAAAGTTATGGACAAATTAGTAAAAGCTTACAAGAACACAGTCTCAAAGTACAAAACCATTGGTTCTCGATCTAAGTCACCTCAATGCTGGGTTAATAAATGCCTCCAAAAATAATGACATAGATAAGGTTCCGTGAGGGTCTAGATTTTAGTCTTCTGCCAAAAATTCTCGTCCACCAACTCATTATCTATTTTGAACATGCATAATTGCATACGCAGATTAAACACGTACACATATCTTAGTTGTCTTACTTTAGAATCCAAATCAGAGCCTGTTTCAGAACGGAAAAAAAGCCCTCATTTTTTAAGAAGGTAATTTCAAGCTTAAAAATTGTGGGCTTATTGAAATCTAAAAATATGCAATATGGATCTTGTTTGAAAGATCACGATGAAAAAAAAAATTAAAAAATTATTTTTCATTTACATTATTTTTGAATTTGAAAATGTAAAATAAGCTGCTTATTTTTTAAGAAGGTTTCTGAAACGGGCTCAGTCTCTTTGCTGCTAATTACTAAATTACTGATCACCCGCCAATCTAAAAATTTAAAAGCTTTTCGAGAGACTGGGTAGATTTTAATATTTATGTTAACATCCCCTATCGAAAACTAGGGGATCAATCATTAGCTTAAAACCATTGTTAAATGCACATGGCTCAATTAGTGATCTCTAATTAGACAATCCAATTAGGAGTAGCAAAGCGTAGCCGTCAAGAGATTGGACTTTTCTTTTTACACCCTTTTGAAGATGTCTTTATCTCTTTTGATATAAAAAACAAGTGAACCAATCACATAGGACCACAAATGAAAGGAAGTGGGGGCACTCAAACATTATGGAGAGAGAGAGAGAACAGTATGTCATTTCATGTCAAGGAAATTAAAAAGTTATTTTCATGTCAAGAAAAGCACCAACAAAATAAATTGAAAACAGAAATGAAAAGGAAATCTAGATTCCAAGACTTTTCAACTTTTACCTCATCGATCTGTTCAAAAAGAAGCCATTAACTCCTCTTAAAAAAAAAATTCATTCAACACCACGTTTTTCTCTCTTTGAGAAAACAAGAACCAACTTTCACTGCCTCATTTCATGGGTGGAATAGGAGTTAAAACATGGGTGGAATAGCTGGTTAATCTAAGGCATGTAATCTTAATTTGGACACCAAAACACATGAGTTACTTCAGATACAAGCTAAAAGACAAACAGGACGAAAAAAAATGGACACCACAACTAATGTGCCTTCGTGTGGTGTATTTGGTTGCGTTTTGCCTTCCGTTGGGCGTGATTCTCGGGTGGCTTTTGTTGGTGTACCCTTGATCCTTTTAATCTTTGTTATCATCTTTAAAGGTTAATGAAATCTTCTTTTTGCCGATCAAAAAAAAAAGAAAAAGGAAGAAGACATTTTCAAACCAGCTCACAGACCTTTCTTTGTTATGTTAATTGAGAATTACAAGTTCAAAAAACTACTCCCTCCTTCCCGATTTGTTTGTCCCCTTTTTAACTTATACATGCATGTCTCCTTAATCAGTTGGAAACCCGAGATTGGACAAACAAACCGGAACGGAGGGAGTATCCATGTGTGACTAGTTCCCCCCACCCCCAAAAAAAAAAAAAAAAAAAAAACCTACAAGTAGATACAAGTTCTGAAAACCATGAAATAAGTTCGATAATAGAGGAGGTTGAGCTTCAAAGCCTATGTCCACCGACAAAGATAAAAGTAGGAGTATAAAATAAACCAGCTTTTAAACATACCAGAGCCCTCAAATAGACCCCTTCTGCATATTAATTATATGAGACCCCAATACGGAATCTGGTCCAACATGCCCAATGCCAAATAACGAGTCAGGATTATCAAAACCCAAAAGAAATTTTATTAATCTATGACAAGGAAACAAAGATTAAAGGGAACAAGGACAAACAAGAGCTACCCAAGACTCAAAAGAAACGTTGGCAAGAAGCTAAAAAAGAAAATAACAAACCCATAGTCAAAACGGTTGTTCTCAGTTCCTTAATTCACCGCTCCCCCGTTTTCGTTTTCGTTGGAAGACCGGCTCGTTCTTAGACAGTTAGACTTTTGGTGAAGTCCTGTTGCGATGAACTAAACCCCCGCTTATTTTGCATACATAGAGGGGTCGCCATACAAGTTTTCTGTACTATTTTTGAAATGGAACACAAATTTTGAAAACTACAGCAAACACATAAATGCCACCAAAAGCGCATTTATTAATTTCTCGGCAAAAGAAATTTTATTAATTTTTGAAAAGGAAACAAAGATTAAAGGGAATAAGGGCAAATAAGAACTACCCGAGACCCAAAAGAGAGGTTGGCTAGAAGTCAACAAAAGAAAAGAAACAACCTAACACACCAACACTAAAAGGAAAATAACACCGACACACCAACACCCAAAAAGGAAACAAGGAAAAGAAAACACCTCCACTAACAAGCAAGAAGACAGCTTAGAAACAAAACCAAACCCAAGAAAAAAACAGCCAAAACTAGCCCGAAACTGTAGAAGAGCACCTAAGAAGCAGAAACAAACAACATCTCCAAAAGCAGCACACAAAAAACACCAGCCTCAAACACCCGCACCAAGCCACCAAGAGAACAGCTAGCAAACTCAGCAGGAGACACAAAGCATCGACAAAACCCCAGCCAAGCAACTACCAACAACCGAAAAACGCAGCAGAAACAGCTAGAAACACCCAAACAGTCAGGATTATCTGTTACTGTTAGTTCATATCATGCAGATTGTTACTAATAGCTTACGGATACAATATGGCAAGACCCATTAAAGAACAACAACTCTGTATGCATATATGAAATACACGTCGGCAAATATGGCATGATGCATAAAGGGAAGCAGTGGGCTACCTAGCCTACCTTCCACTTTTTCTTTGGCGAAGCCGCCGGCTCTTGCTGTAACTCGACGAGACCTACTCTTTACCCGGTAAATGTACCGGTGCAGAAAGAATTCTGGATCGATCCTACGTAGCTGCTTGCCATATATTTACCTGTTATACATATTTGTTAACTTGAATCATGGACATGGGTTTGAAATTGGCTTAAGGGTAGTGTCTCAAGCTTTTTTTTTTTTTATCGGCAAAAGATAAAGATTTATTAACTCTAAACACAAAGTACAGAGCTAAAAGGAACATGGATACATCGGCCTGACCATCCATGTCCCTCATCTCCTAACCACATGGAGGAAAAACTGATTTGGACCTAACAGGCTGAACTTAAATCAGGGGAAAAACATCTAAAAAGCCCAGGTTGGAGAGCAGGGGCGGACGGAGATATGGGCAAAGGGGGTCCACTGACCCCACTCAATGCAAAATTGCTGCAGGGAATAGTATGATTTTGGGGGTATTTTTGTCAATTTGCCCCATAGAAAGTATGTTTTCCCAGCCATATTGCCCCAAGACCTCAACCAAATTACAAATCTTGCCCCATGGAATATTCCATACGTACAATTAACAGGCTCCACTTCCCCCCCCACTCCCCCCCACTCTCTCTCTCTCTTTCTCTCTGTGGAAAAAATTAAAGAAAAGAGTACCAACCCTTAGAGCAAGTTTATCAGTTAAAAGGTAAAAATGCTAGTAAACAGTGCACTTTTTTCATTTTACCTACTCATATCTCCTTCAACACTACATCAATACTCTCTATTTTACCTATCATTTATTAGAATACTAATTCTTTTTTGGAGAGAGAGAGAGAGAGAGGAGGGGGGGAGTGGGAGTGGGAGTGATAGAGAGGAGAGAGAAAAGAAATAATATTTTAATGAATGCATGGTGAATAGTTGTTCGGTACATTTACCTAACAGTTTTCACAAAGGCAAATTAGCTTCCCTTTTGCAGAAGCTGGTGTAGACTAGTTTTGATGTCTTAATGAGGTAAAATAGCTTCAAAAGCTTCTTTTGCTAAGCTGATAAACTTGCTCTTAGGAGGACAGCAAGTTTCCATGCGTCTTTGACTCTTTCTCTCTCACTGTGATCTTGGGAAAAAAAAAGCAAGTTAAGCAACAGGAAGAAGGTAAAAGTGAAATCTCCTGTAGTTTCAAAACCCTAAATCTCGATTAATTTGGGTTAAATTGATTATATTCAGATTGTAATGACTGTTTTGTGGGTTTTCAAAACCCTAAATTTTGTTGTTGTAAGGAGTGTAAATTGATATACTCTATAGATATCTCTCACTCTGTTGTACATTGTAATGACTGTTTTTGGGGTTTTTCAAAACCCTCTTTTGTGGGTTTTTCTCACTTTATACGTATCTCTCACTCTATTGTAGAAGCTACTTGTGGCCCGAAATCTAAATTAATTTGGGACAGAGTTAATTATTTTGTAGACTGTGACTGTTTTTGGGAACACTATAGATTGTTTTTGATATAAGACTGATTTATTTATTTTTATCCCTATAGATATGAAGAGAGATAATAAACGAAAGGATCTCGTAGAATCATCAATTCTTACAAGTAACAATGAGTCTTCGAAACAAAGTCGTAATGAACGGATATGTAGGTGAAATGATAAAAAAAAAAAGATATCTCATTTTAGTGAAATGATATGTAATGGACGGATATCTTTTTTTGGTTATATATTAGAAATAGATATCTCATTTTGGTTATTGTTCTATTATTTTGGTTATCTTCCGGTTCATTGTGTACAAGTGCAAAATTATGTACTCCGTATGTGTTGTAATGTTCGACGGCTTGGCCCCAGTGCCCTAAAATTCTGGGTCTGCCACTGTTGGAGAGACACCAACCCAAAGACAAACAAACCAAACACCTAGATGGGCCAAACCCACACACCTAATACAACCCTACAAACCTAAACCAAACTCAAGCAAAAACCCTCCAGCAGTCACCTCCGTACGCCACTGCCACCGCCACCGCCCACACCGGACCTGCCAACCCAGCCAGCCGCAAGCATCTATTTGAAGATAAAACAGTGTCTCAAGCTATTGCTACACGAAAACGCATCAGTTACATGCTGCTAATATATAACAATCTTGAAATCACATATTCGGAGTATTTCTGCACCAAAGACATCACGCAGTACATAGAACAGTTTTTCTCCATGTTGTCCATTTCATGCCCATTATATCCAAGTAACATCACCAAATCCCAGAAAAATGAAGAAACAAACAGAAAGGGGAAAAAAGCGGGTTGGCCTCTAGGGCACTATTCGCCTTGGGAGTATTGGTAAGGGTGTTTACAAAACATCTAACTTTGTCTCAGAATTCAGGCATTTCTTTCAATATATCTCTCCTTGGCTTCTCTCACCAACTGTCAATTTTTGAAACAATCATATATACAAACCAGTTACCAGTCCAACAAATAACTCCGTAGTCCATAATATAGAAACATAACCAATTAACCTAGGTTAAATTTCGAACATCGCATTAGGCTTCAGTTGACCTCCGGATCTCCTACTTGAGAATACATAATATTAGCGAACTAGACTAAACCTAGTTTAAATTTTGTTATCACTTCCACAGTGTTGATTAAAAAAAGTCCAGTATTCTAAAAGATGGCATAGGATCGGCAGCTAAGCGCTAGGCAGTACCCCACCGCCGCGCCTAGGGCCCTAGGCGGTTGTCTAGGCGCCAGGCCGATTAATCAGTTGCTAGGCCCGATTAATCGGCTAGGCGACTAGGCAGACACTTAGGCGGCTCAGCGGTGTAATTTTTTAAAATTAAGAACTAGGTGCTAGGCGGCTTAGGCAGGGTTAGGCGGCTAAGGGGTCTAGGGGGACGATTAGGTGGCTCGGCGGTGTAATTTTTTATTGGAATGCCATATTTAATGTTTTGTCTTACTTACGTTGTTGTATTTGCTCTCAAAACTTGGTGAGGGGGTAGGAGAGAATATTTAAAAAAACGGTTATTCTAATGGGCGCCATCATGCACCGGATAAAACCAATAAATTATGAATATATTGCAATCAAGTTGGATTTGTCGGAGAGTAATGTCAAATTCCGAACCATCTTTATTGGAAATGTCTACTAAGTGTGTCAGGTGGTACAGAAAATTTATGGGAAAAGCGCCAATAACCCCTCCAGTTTTTTTTGCTATTACATAATTTACCCCTTTCCATAACGCCTTCTCCTTTTCACCCTTTAGAAGAACTGCATGAACTTTCGCATTTTTCCAGAAAAAGTTTTGAAAACTACTTTTAGTTTTTGCTATCTTCACAATCCTAACGTGGAGTTTAGCCCAACTTATTCATCTTATATTATGGTTGCGTTCTTGTAAACTTATAAGCCTGAAATTTATTTATGTATTTTTTTTTATTATTCGTCACTTTTTATTTAGCATTTCATCCTAATTTTTTGGGTTAGTCGTTCGCCTTGACGAAATGAATCGGAAAGTATAAAAATATAGACAGATGTTGAAAAAATCTAAATAAGACAGTTTGATACTTTTTTTTGTCTTTAGTGATTTTTTTTTGCTTTTGTTCATAATTTTGTACTTTTAAGACTGCTCTCGTCAAGGTGGATGATTAATCAAAAAAATATCTTGCAAAACTAAAAACAATTTCAGAAAAGACGAATAAAATACACAAAACAAAAAAATAAATTAAGTTTCCGAGAACCCAACCTTATGATTCCACCATCTCGTACTTTTGTTTCTAATTAGCAATTTTTAGAGTTCTAAAAAGATTGTCCCATGCAGATGAAAAGTAATGGGCAAAAGTGACGAGTTTACATTTCTAGTTAGCACTTTTTAGGGGGCGTTTTCACTGAGCAACAAATTATGGACCATAAGTTTTTGATGTTGTCTTTATTCAAAAAAAAATTCACGTTCGTTAGTTTTTCATCAAATTTTTATGTACTATGGGTTCGTCTCGACGAGAGAAAGAATTTTTCTTGGATATTTCACAAAATGCTCGTGTAAATGTCGTAATTTTTTTACTTTTTCGATTCCTCTCATTGAGACGAATCTATAACACATAAAAGTTTAGCACAAAACTAACAAATGCAATTTTTTTTGAATAAGGACAAAGTCAAAAAGCTGTGGTTCACATGTTGATGTCAAAGAACACAATTGTAGAATAATTTTCTGATATTTCATTCATTGTAGTTCTACAATATATATAGTACAAACATTTACAAGGAAACATTTACAAGGAAAGAATAAGAATACAGGGAAACGTCCTATAATTAAGGAAGAAAATAAAAGTACTTACTGAATTAAGGATATTGACCATATCAAATCCTTAATTCTAGCAATATCAAATCCTTAATTCTAGCACTCCCCCTCAAGTTGGAGCATGGATATCACACATGCCTAACTTGTCTAAAGAGTCACACAAAACATTGCTGGCTATAGCTTTGGTAAGAACATCGGCTAGGTTATCTTCAGACTTCACAAACGGAAAAATAATTATCCCAGCATCAAGTTTTTCCTTAATGAAGTGTCTATCAACTTCTACATGCTTCGTCCGATCGTGTTGAACTGGATTGTGAGCAATCTCTATAGCTGAAGTGTTATCACAATACAACTTCATTGCGTCCTGAGAGTCAACACCCAAATCCATTAGCAAGTTTCTCAACCATAGTAACTCACATACTCCAAAAGCCATGCCTCTATACTCAGCTTCTGCGCTTGACCTTGCTACTACCGGTTGCTTTTTACTCCTCCAAGTCACAAGGTTTCCCCCCACAAACGTAAAGTATCCTGACGTAGATTTTCTGTCATCAGCTGAACCAGCCCAATCTGCATCAGTGTAACCTTCTACCTTCAAGTGATTATTCTTGGTGAACAATAACCCTTTACCTGGAGCAGACTTCAAATACCTCAATATACGTTCCACGGCATCCATGTGAGGTTTACGAGGATCATGCATAAACTGGCTCACTACACACACTGAATAAGCAATATCTGGCCTAGTGTGGGACAAATAGATCAATTTTCCCACAAGTCTTTGATACCTTGCTTTATCAGTAGAAGTTGCATTCAAACAATGGAACAATTTATGATTTTGTTCAATAGGAGTATTTGCAGGCTTACATCCAAGCATACCTGTTTCAGTTAACAAATCAAGAATGTATTTCCGTTGAGATAAGAAAATACCATTCTTTGAGCGAGCTACCTCAATCCCAAGAAAGTACTTCAAGTCTCCAAGTTGTTTCATTTCAAACTCCGAGGCCAAGTGTCGCTGTAAGCTCTCAATTTCATCTTGATCATCACCTGTCACCACCATATCATCAACATAGATAATTAAAGCAGTAATTCTACCCTTTTGATGCTTTAAAAACAAAGTGTGATCTGAGTTGCTTTGTTTATATCCGAAGTTCTTCATAGACTTGGTGAATCTGCCAAACCAAGCTCTTGGAGATTGCTTTAACCCGTATAATGCCTTCTTGAGTTTGCACACCGTTGTAACATTTGAGTACTTGTCTATACCCGGAGGAGGATCCATATACACTTCTTCTGCAAGCTCTCCATGTAAGAAAGCATTTTTTACATCAAATTGAAGAAGTGGCCAATCCTGGTTTGCCGCCAAAGACAAGAGCACTCTAACTGTATTAAGTTTGGCAACCGGTGCAAAAGTATCTTGATAGTCAATCCCATAAGATTGTGTATATCCTTTTGCAACCAGTCGAGCTTTATACCTTTCAACAGTCCCATCTGCCTTATGCTTGACTGTAAACACCCATCTACATCCCACGGTCTTCTTTCCCTTTGGTAGAGGCACAAGCTCCCAAGTAGAATTTTTTTCAAGTGCAGACATTTCTTCTGCCATGGCTTGAATCCATCTATCATCTGCTAAAGCTTCCTGCATTTTACTAGGAATAGGAACAGACGATAACTGTAGTACATAAGATGCATATGACTTGGATAGTTTTTGGAAAGACACGTGATTACTAATGGGATATTTCGCTTTGGATTTAGGATCAGGCTCATATTTAATGGGTGGTACACCACGATTAGAACGAGCTGGAAGACGATATTGTGACACTTGAGATTCAAAAATAGTACCATCGTCAAAAATAGAATTAGGATTAGTGGGTACCTCTAAAGGAATCTCAGAAGAAGATTGGCCCAGTGTTTGTCTTGAATTGTTGGGAGACATTGTACTATCATGGAGAGGATTATCTTCCGCATTAGAAATCGTTGGATCACCATTTTGTAACTTTTCCCATTCATCCGTAGATTCACCCTTGTCAGTAGCATCTCCGGATGAAGAATGATTTTCTAAAATTCTTGGAAAAAATGCCTCCAATTCTTCATAATTTATCACTTCTTCTTGATTCTCCCCCTGAAGTGGTAAATCAGTAGTCGGTGACTTGAAAAAGAGTTCTTGCTCATGAAAGGTTACGTCCATGGAAACATAAAGTCTATGAGAAGATGGATCATAACACTTGTAACCCTTTTGATTGCTCCCATACCCCACAAAAACACACTTCAAAGCCCGAGACTCAAGCTTAGTCCGTTGGTGCGAATGCAAATGGACATAGACTACACACCCAAAAATTTGAGGAGGTAAAAGGACTACCGGCGGAAGAGTGCAGTGATCAGAGAGTGCATCCAACGGTCTTTTAAAATTAAGAACACTAGATGGCGTACGGTTTATTAGGTAGACCGCTGAATTCAAAGCTTCACCCCACAAGTAAACAGGAACATGACCCCCAATCAAGAGAGATCGAGTTACCTCCAATAAATGTCTGTTTTTCCGCTCTGCAACACCATTTTGTTGAGGGGAGCCTGGACAAGTTGTTTGGTGAATAATCCCTACGGAGTGCATGAAGTCCAATAAATCTTGCTTGACGTATTCTCCACCGTTATCAGAACGAAGGACTTTTATTGGAATGCCAAACTGAGTAGTCACCATTTGATGGAACATGCGAAAAATCGAGCAAACATCACTCTTGTGCTTCAGTTGATAAACCCAAGTCATTCGAGTGCAATCATCCACAAAAGATACAAACCACCTCATCCCATTAAGAGTAGAAATTGGTGCCGGTCCCCAAACATCCGAATGAACCAATGAAAAAGGAAAATTTGTTTTATTATTACTCAAATGGAAAGTAGTACGGTGACTTTTTGCCCTCACACAAGTTTCGCAAATAAATTCTGAAACATTACATCCACTAAACAAAGAGGGAAATAATCTCCTAAGATAGCTAAAAGAGGGATGTCCTAGTCTCCTATGCCACAGCCAAATTTCCTTCTGTTTCTTATTCACCAAATCCTCATTCACCACGTGAGCTTGCCCCTTTTTGTCGGAATGTTGGAACCCATCCTCCAGATAGTACAATCCTCCAATTCGTCTACCACTGCCAATCTTCTCCCGAGTATGGATGTTCTGAAAGATACAGTGAGTAGGAAAAAATAGAGCAACACAATTATGAGATTTGGTTAATTGAGTTACAGAGAGAAGATTACAATTTAATGATGGCACAAATAAAACATCTTTGATAGCTAATGTGGGAGATAAAGGAACTGTACCAACTCCGATAACTGGAGATGATACACCATTGGCATTGGTAATTGTGGTTTTGGAACATTTAGGAGATAAGTGACTAAACCTATAACGATCACAAGTCATATGGTCCGTTGCACCAGAGTCAATTATCCAATCACTATTACTAGTAAAAGACATACCAGACTTTGCAGTGAATCCAGGAGTTGTGGCTAGGTTCCCCTTCGAATCAAGCTCCTTAGCATTGGAAGACACATAAGACGCCTTCTTGCCTTTTGGATGCCAATCTGGATACCCATAGAGTTGAAAGCATGTTTCTACGGTATGACCAGTACCATTACAGTGAGTACACTTTCGATCCTTCTTTGAGGTAGGCATCTTTCGAGAAGCCATCACAGCCCCTTCTCCAATCGTTCCTCCAAGCATAGCCTCTTGGCGATTAGCTTCCGCACAAACCATTGCATAAATAGCTTGTATATTGGGAAGTGGTTTGGTAGCAAGTACGCGGCCTCGAACCCCATCTAATTGAGGGTCAAGACCAGCCAAAAATAGATACACACGTTGGGAATTAACCTTCGTGTTATATGTCACAATATCATTGGGACATTCCATAATACAATCATCAATATCATCAAGTTCCTGCCATATTTTCTGCAGTTTGCCAAAATAAGAAATAACAGAACCTCCATTCTGGCGAACAGAAATTACCTCACAGTGTAGTTGATAAACCTTTGATGCATCCTGGTCAACAGAATATGTCTGTTTAACCGCCTCCCATATCTCTTTTGCCGTAGCCAATCGAAGAAAGAGAGAACGGATATCCTTTGTCATCGCATCAAATAGCCATGATTTGACCAAACAGTTTTCATCTTCCCATGCTTCATATTCCTCCGATTTAACATCTGTTGGAGCAGCCTTAGTACCCGAAATAAAACCCCAACGTTTTCTCCCACGGATTTTATTTTGAGCGTTCAAAGACCACTCAACATAATTGGTACCATCAAGCGGTTCCGGAGTGATTCGAGAAGAAGTTTCCTGCATGTGAAACCCAGTCGATATAGTAATAGATTCGTTCTTTTTTTTAGAGACATCACCACTTACTTCAGTCATAGTGGTAAATACACTAAAAAAAAATATTTCGCAGCGGAATAGTAAGAACAGAAACAACAATTGTGAATACAGGACCAAACTTCAATTCCTAGGATAAAGAAGAGGAGATTGAAGGAGGCTCTGATACCATGTCAAAGAACACAATTGTAGAATAATTTTCTGATATTTCATTCATTGTAGTTCTACAATATATATAGTACAAACATTTACAAGGAAAGAATAAGAATACAGGGAAACGTCCTATAATTAAGGAAGAAAATAAAAGTACTTACTGAATTAAGGATATTGACCATATCAAATCCTTAATTCTAGCAATATCAAATCCTTAATTCTAGCAGTTGATTAGTGAGAACATCCCCAGTGTCCTAAAAAGATTGTCTCATGAAATCTTTTTGTTCTGACTGTAATTAGAGCTCCTGCTACTGGAAGGTGAGATTAGCATCGGAATTAGTCGATGCATGCTTAACTTGACCCGAACATATAACTTATCAAAAATATTTGAAGCGGTATAAGAACAAGAAAATATAAATTGGTTCGCGACCGGCGCTCTAATCATCCCCATTTAATTATAGTTTTTCACGGTCAAAAGAGGAAAGAAGGAGAAATAGGGACATAGGGTAATGAGAAATGTAAAATAAGAGATGGATTAAAAGTGTAATTCCAAAAAAGTACAAAACGTGTAATGATGGTTTTGTCTAGGGCTGCTCAAAAAATCCGGTGAACCGTGAAACCGGTCCGGACCGAACCGATCCGTACCTTTTGGATTTTGTCCGTGGATTAATGGTCCGGACACGGATTGAAAAATTAGAAAACCGTGACTCGCGGTTCGGTCCACGGATTTTCATTACAAAACCGTGGATTAACCGAACCGAACCGTGAGATATTTATTTTATATAAATAATATATATAAATATATATGTGTATTTATATAATAAATTGTTAGTAATGTTAACACTTTTTTCTATCAATTTTAGTATTTTATCTTAATAATGGGATATAATGTAGATGTACATAAAATATAAGGAGTAAATTATAGTGTTTTCATATAAATAACGGGTAACCCTAGTTGAGTTTCACTAGTTCGTTTCTTTTTCATTTTTTTAATGTTATGTACTATAATAATACAATTCTACTAGTGTTTAGATTCTTTTGAATTTGATTTTTAAAATAGGTTTTTGGTAGTTTATGTAACAAGTATTTTCTGGTGGTGTTAAACTTAATTTTGAATGTAACATTCTTCCCTTTTAGTGTGGGATATATGCTTAAGCTTTATTTTTGTTAAAATCCGTGGACAAAACCGTAACCGATCCGCGAGTCACGGATCGGATTTTATTTTGTAAAAACCGAACCGTAGGACTTTTGGTCCGGACACGGATTTCATTTTATAAAAACCGTGACTAGCGGTTCGGTCCTCGGATTCCTAGAAATCCGAACCGAACCGGACCGCGAGCAGCCCTAGTTTTGTCCCAATGTGCCAAAGGAAAGGACAAGACCTGGCACGAGAACTTTTGTCTGCCGGATTTTAACCTAAATACCCAGCGTCATTAACCCTGTTCCAGAAATCTTCTTAAAAAATAAGCAGTTTATTTCACATTTTCAAACTAAAAAATAATGTAAATGAAAAATAATTTTTCAATTTTTTTTTGCACTGTATTAAAGATCTCAATGAGATTTATCAAACAAGATACATAGTGGTAGGAAAATTATTTGCGTAAGCACATGATTTTTGAGCTTGAAATTGCCTTCTTAAAAAATAAGTACTTATTTGGAGTTGCGGAACGCGCCCGTTAGAACAACCGTTTTTTAATATATAAATAGCCTAAAAAAATCAAGTGTTTCAATTTTTAACCCGTTTGAACCGGTGTGAAAATCTTAATTTTTTGATCATTTCATCCTAAAGGATCATAATTAATTTTTTGACTTTAAGGCTTTTAATGAGAACCCTAAGAGAACACTTAATTTTTTCACCATAATTTTTACTCCCTCCGTCCCTTTTTTTGAGTCCAGTATTCCATTTTGGGCTGTCCCTTAATAAGTGTCTATTTTGTAAAGTTAGTGGGTAAAAGTTGGTGTATTGTCTATTTTGTCCCTAAAAGTAGATTTCATTTTGAAAAGTTAGTGAGTAAAAGTGTAATGATGATGGGTAAGTACGAAAAGTAGAGGAAAAAGTTGATATGAAAGGTATAATGATGATGTCTTTTTAATAAGTTGGAGTTACGAAGCAGGACATTTAAAAAGGGACGGAGGGAGTAATATATAAACAGCCTAAAAAAAATCAAGTGTTTCAATTTCCAACCAAACGACATCGTTTTGAGGTGAAATACCAAGCTTGCTCTTGGTTTTGACGGAGGGAAGAAACGACGTGAGCCACATGGACCATTTAAAGACAAAATTGATACTTTGGGGATGCAATATTAGCAATTGAAATATTGGGGACCAAAATGGCACGGCGAAAATACTTTGGAGACCAAAAATGTCAAAAAGTCGAAAAATCAATATTTCCAACCAAACGACACCGTTTTGATGTGAAATACCAAGCTTGCCCTTGGTTTTGACGGAGGGAAGGAACGATGTGAGCCGCATGGACCATTTAAAGACAAAATTGATACTTTAGGGATGCAATATTAGCAATTGGAATATTGGGGACCAAAATGACACGGCGAAAATACTTTGGGAACCAAAAAAGTCAAAAAGCCAAGATTTAACTATTTGATAGTGCATGGGATGAAAGTTGACTTATCAGAAGAAATGGGTGTGATTTAGTTGAGATAACTTTCACACAACATCTACTGCTTTAGCAAACATGATACTCCCTCCGTCCCTTTTTTAGAGTTCAGTATTTTATTTTGGGATGTTCCTTAATAAGTGACTATTTTGTAAAATTTGTGGGTCAAAGTTTGCGCATTTTTCATTTTGTCCCTAAAAGTAGATTCCATTTTGAAAAGTTAGTGAGTAAAAATGTAATGATAAGATGTCTCTATAGAGGGTAAGTAGAAAAAGTGAAAATAAAAGTTGATGTGAAATGTGTAATGATGATGTCTCCTTAATAAGTTGGAGTTACGAAATAGGACACTTAAAAAGAGACGGAGGGAGTATCTGGTACAAGATCATTTTTGTTAAACAGCAAAAAAGAAATTTATTACGAAGATTAAAAGGATCCAAAGCACGAGACATCAAAGTAGAACAATAGCGAACCCACAAAAGAAGGCACACCCCCTTACTCCGATGTCAATCATATGCCGCCAGGGACCGAAAGGGAAAAATAACCACCCGAGGATGGCAAGAAGCCAACCAAGGCATAAAATCCCAAAGAAGAAACACCACACCCGAGACCCAACCATGACAAAAAGGCACCTAAAAGAATATGACTAAGAATCAATCATTATACTAAGACATAGCAGATATTCTCTATTATTGTTTCATCCCTTATGTATTCCCAAGTAGGTCATGTCCCATTTTCTTACCCTCACTTGATCCCTACAACTTAAGAACTATGACTCTGTTCCTGCTGACCACTTAATTTTCGAGCTCACACAAGATTGACCACCACCACCACAAATATGCATACGTACATATCTTGGTGAAGGTGGTCATTTGTATTTTCCGATGGGTGAAGGTGGTTGCTGCTTACGTCTGAACTTTGCCTTCAAATATAAGGTTGATAGAAACCCGAAGCGTAGGGCTAGGTCGTTGTGCGCATAATATTCAGAAGTCTGGAATTGTTCCCACAGAGAATCGAGTATAGCTTGAAATGGATTGTAGGTTTTATGGTAGGATTTCGGCGTTTAAGCCCGCCAACTATGGTTTTGCTTAAAACGGAATGACTAAAATAAAAACTAGAATTACGCTTGATTAACTTAAAGAGGCAAGTCTAGGGATCTTCTAACCCTTGACAAAGGCCGTTGCCGGTTCTCGATTATAACTCAGGCGAGAGTCACGACCGCGTGCTCACGCCCGGAGGATTTCACTTTAAAAGACTACGTTTAACGAAAGGTGTGATTTTTCGGAGGCGAACCAACTTGTTTTTAATATTTATCGAACACATAGGAGGCCACGAGGCCTCAATAAGTCACTTGTCAAGACCGCTTGACTAAGCTCCTTACCAAGGAGTTAACACCCCTAGTTTAGACCAAAAATGCAAATCAAGCCCTATTCCGGAAATCATTCTTTAAAGCTCGATGGCTCGAGAACCAAATAACAACCTAAGTCCTCGGGAAAGATTATCCCGAGATTTAGCCAAAAGACTACTCACACATAGCTAAAGCATAAGACAAAGCATAAAAACGAGACATAATTTTAAACCGATGGATTCGAAAATAAACTTGATATTAATAACAACCACAACCGTAGCTACAACTTTAATAAACGACAAAATGACAAAAGACAACAACTTACTAGAGAACTTGGAAGTTAAAAGCTAGAGAAGCTTGAGCTTCAATGGAGGAGAGACAAAATAATCAAAGACTTAAAAGGAGAGAGACAAGAATGAGAGTGAGAGAGAGGTGCCCTACTTAACAAGGTGGCACTTCTCTCTCCAAAATATCCCAACAAATATCCTAAAAGTAGCTAGGACCAAAAATATCCCCAAAGCAAAAATGTGAAAAAGTAGCGAAATCGGGCACATATTACACAGCATGAACCGGTACAGCCTTTTCCCAGTACCGGTTCATGGCCTTGAAAAATCTTCCAAAATACAAAATCTGGACTTGGTGAATCGGTACAGCCTTTCTGCTTACTCCGCAACCTAACCTCTTAGAAAGGCTTGCACCAAGCATGGGGCTAGGTAGTTGATAGCATAAATACCAGAAGAACCGGAATCGTTCCCACAGAGAAATCTTCTTTAGCGAATTCGGATTAGATGTAACGTAAGAATTGCAGCGTTCAAGCGGCCAACTTTGGTGTTTGATTCGATTGACGAAATTAAACTTGGAAATAAACTAGATTAAGATGGTCGAGTCAAAGGGATTGATTTACCCACGACTTAGCCATAAAACGGTTTCTTCATCTAACTCATGTGTGGACCGAAACCGTCCGGATTCCACTAGAAGAATTAAAAGCTGAAGACTACTTGTAACTCAACTCAAAATTCTAATTCAAATTGAACTCATTTAACGCAAGTGAGAGACGAAAAAAGATCGTTTGCACGCGTAAGATTAGTCAAGCACGCAGTATGGGGCGATAGACCTCATTGATCAAAGAAGCCACCGACCCCATGATCAATGCTAGAAATCATGGATTTAATTCATTCAAAACCTTGAAATTGAGCAAAAATTTTAACGAAACCATTTAAACAACTAATCCATAGGGTGAACCTCACCCCATGACCAAACCTATGAACTATTCACTCATAGCAAAAAGACTAGAAATTATGCTAGGGAATGAAAACATGATTAGCCGATAGAAATGAAAATAAACTTGATTTATACAAAGATCCAAAGCGTAGCTACAACATTAACAAGCGAGAAAATAACATATGACAATTACCTTAAGGAGTTCTTGAAGGAAATACACTCAAAAGCTTGAAAGACTAACAATGGAGTCCTAGGAAGAAAAAGACTTAAAGCTTAGGCCTAAATCTAACTAATGGCCATCTCTTCCATAAATGGCATACAAGCCTATTTATAGGCCTTACAAAATCAGCCAAAAAGTGAACAAAAAGACCCCTAAAATATCCCAAATACATGCCAAAAGTGGAAACTTTCCATAAAAGGAAGGTTGAAAAAGTCTGCCAAAAGCTGCTGGACGAAGGGACAAGGTACCGGTACCTCAAAATTGAGGTATCGGTACCAATCCAACTGTTGGCCATTTTAGCAACATGGTACCGGTACCTTGTTTTTGAGGTATCGGTACCTTTTTGACAGATTTTTTGGGAAACTTCACGGGCTCGCTCCGGACACTCCCGAACTCGGATTAAGGTGTTCTTTGAACCGTTGGAAAGCTTGACGAGTCTACTTTCTAATCCAAGTGGTTTGGATCAAAAGTAATTTGTATATCAAAAGTTATGACAGATCTACCCTCAGCTGGTCGGAAGATGCATTGCTTTGGTAAAATCCTCACATGTCTTTCAATTCCCTTGACCCTTGGGCGACCCGAACAACCTCCAAACCATCTCTTCATGACTCTTCGGGTACCACAACGTGGTGGCACGTGGCCTTGAGCTCTTGGTTGCATCCGGAGCATTCCTTGGCGTTCAAAACCGCCTTATTAGCACGTTTTACCTGAAACATCCTCAAACAAACCTTAAGTGCAATAATGCAATTAAAACTAAATAAACACAAGGTAAAATAACATAAAACGGGACTAGTCGCACCAAATATCTACAATATTGGGTGCTCATCACTTTCCCCAGTACCGGTTCATGGTTGACAGAAATTTGATTTAAGCTCTGCTTGATCCAATTGGCCCGACCACGGCCCGACGCTTCCTCACTTCTTCATAAATCACCCGACGGGACTCGACGGGGCAATACCACGTGGCCTCGGATGCAGGAATTCTTCCGAGAGAAATCCTTAACGCTCAAAAGTACGAAAATACCACGTTCAACCTGAAACAAGTAAAACGGAACCTTACGCGCAAAATGAGATAAAAAGGGCTAAACGGAAATGAACCGCTACAAATAACAAGCTAAAAGCCCCCCAAGATTATACAATCTTGGGTGCGGATCAGTTGCGTGTGATCAATCTTGCCTTTCTAATATATACGCAATAAGAAGCTAAAAACAAGAAAAGCACCCGATAAAAAAATTAACAATAAAATAGGTGCATATGGTACATCCTTTTAATGAGTGTGTATTATAGACTTTTCCTATTTTCATTTGTCTGAATAATTCCCCAAAGAAGCAAACACTGAACTCTCCAATCAAAATCAGTATTCCCCATTCCAAATGGCGAACTAAACCATCGACATAAATTTCTTTTCACTTGCTAAAAAAAATCTTAACTCTCTTTTAAGTAAATTTAGTTATAAGCAAATATTTATTCTTCAATTAATTTAGAAATCAATTTCTAGAATTGAATTAATTCTTGTCCCTGTAGATCGAAACCCGTACTAACACTTTACTACCAAACTCCATTTTGCTCATTTTACGGGTTATATTCATCTCGATTTTGACATGATGAGAGCCCTTGCCATCAAACCCCGTCATAGTTAGCAAAGTGACAGACCAAAATGAATGAGGCTTCACAAATCCAACACGAACATCATTGCTCACAAAGTGATCCTTAATCCATCTAAGAAACGGAGATGATCCTGGTTTGTTCCTTAGGTAGTCTTCATTTAACTTATGGTTGGTTTGTGTGGTCTTCCATCTCTATCAAAGTATAACCTGTAGAAACTTTATATCCATCTCAAAATCAATTGGCAATGAGTGAAGAAGTCCCAAATGTTATTAAGTGATTACTTATTCCACTCCCAAGCAATGTGGGACTCAATTTCCTTAATATCCCCCCCTCATGTGCAGCCGCATTTGAGGTTTGTCACGTATGGCCACTTTTGGGTTCTATCATCGTGCAGCCTTTTTGCTGGTCTGTCATCGTGGGGTGTGGATTGTAAATTTTTAAAATGTGGAGTGGAACGGGCACCGCTCTGATACCATGTAGAAACTTTATAACCATCTTAAAACCAATTGGCAATGAGTGAAGAGGTCCCAAATGTTACTCCGTATTAAGTGATAATGAGGAGAATGACATGGTGACTGCTACATTGGAACCACGGTCTTTAGCTGACCTGATGCTCTTTATGCAACGGTGTTGACTCCCCAAATCCCCGTTTTACCCTTGGCAGGAGACCCTTATGTTTAACAACAAAGAAGAATCTATCTCCACCCATCCATTGCTGCAAGCAAGAAGCTCTTCCCGAAATTGGTAAATGACTTCCACACCAGTATCAATTTTTTTTCTCATACTTTTATACTCTTCTTGCTAACAACTACAGGCGTTTTTGTTGAAAAACGGATCTGGATGCTCTGTGAGGAAGAAACTAACGGTTGTGCATGTGACGGAGAAGAAGAAAACGGTTCGGATTTTCCTCCGTTAGAATTTTATCCCTTGAAGCGGCGTCGTGTCGTTTTGTTTAGAAACAAAGAGGGCTGTTGTGGACCATTGGATCTTCTCATTAATGTGTTATCAGTTTCTTAGCAAAACCCTCGCAAGATTCTCACACTTAAATCATCACAGAGGATCCGGATCCCGTTGAGAACGAGCTGATTGAGAAAATTTGAAGCTCCTTAGAGCTTGTATATAGATTAGTGACCTCTATTTCCTGACTATAAAAAAGCAATAATTTTACAACCATACACAAACACTTACACACACTCACAAAGGGGGTGGGCCCCCACACACTAGACACCTTCAATTTCGATGTATTCGGTTGTTTTCTGATATATCCGTTTTATTCATCAAAATTCAGACAACAAAGTTTATGCCTGCTACAAAAAATTAATATCACAATTGAACTCCTAGTAATTAATTTCCTTCCTACTTTTACAATCCAGTACATGAATGCATCAACCGACAAACAAACCAAAAAAGAAAAAGAAAAAACCAGCAGCCAAACCATTTTATGGCTGTTACATTATTTTCAGGACAATCAAATTCAATTGCAAACCTTTTCTTTTCTTCACGAATTCACCTTCCTACACTTCTTCCTGATCTCGCCTCTGGATCCGGTGAGGGGACTAATATCTCCCATCTTGATCATCGCAGCGGCGAAATCCGAGTCGAAGGAATCCGAATCCTTGCTGTACTTCTTCACGAGGGAGTCGGTCGAACCGCCGTTGTGCAGGACTTGGTCGGAGTGGAGGAGTCCCTTCTGGTTGATGAGGTTCTTGTAGTACTTGTTGTCGAAAACGGTGGCGGATTGAACGTCCAGCGGGGCAAGATTTTGGTCGCCGGAGCCGGCGGTGCGCGGGCAGCTGCCGTGCCTTGTTTTTGCGAAGGAAGAGTCGATGTTGGTCTTGCTGTAGATGCGGGTTCGGAAGCTGACGCACCTTGCTTGCCCTATTGTGTGTGATCCTGGTTCCACACGTGATGAAGACTGGTTAGAAGGCGAGGGCCGCCGAGGCATAAAACAACACTACTCCAGACGAGAGAGAGAGAGAGAGAGAGTGAGAGAGAGAGAGAGAGAGAGAGAGAGAGAGAGAGAGAGAGTACCAGATAAAACAACCATGTCCTTGGTGGAGAGGCCTTTAGCTTGGAATCTGTTGACGAGGTTGCTGAGGGTAGAAGTGGGAGGTGGGATTATGCCGCTGTTTGCCGCCTTCAAGCTGGCTGTTTTCGAATCCCGGCGGCCAAGTTTCACATCCCAACCCGGCCCTCCAAGCTAACAACACATAAAATAATTGACAATCATTATGGAATCATGAGTACTGTATTCTACACCTACCCCATCTAGCCGCACATTCGTTTTCCACCATCGAACAGTCCATCAGTAGTGCTACAATCACACACACTAGACAAACTCTCTCGCGTGGAGTGAGCGGACCCTAATTATGCAACTGTTTATAGTCGTGGATTTTTACCCGCTTAATTGGACTTCATAGTAGGGCTCAAACATTCCACATACACATTGTAGCATTAACCGATATGAACAGTATCTCTTGGTTACCCGATGTTTACAAGAAGAGTTGGTAGAGATGGGGAGAATTAACTTACAAGGACAACAGAGTCACGAGCAGCGATAGCAACGATATCGGCGCATGAGACTACGCCAGGGCACGCATCCTCCACTTCCGACTTGATATCATCAATCACGTTATATCCCCTTACGGATCTGTTATTGGGGCCAGCAGTCTTCTCCCCTGTGAACGACGAAGTATCGTCCAGAAGTATTGACCCGTCGCAACCCTGTTTCGTTCATACATACCAGCTATACATGAGATATTATGAACCCCATGAGAAATACAAAGAGAGCCTTTGTTAGAATTTACCTTGAGAAATATGTCAATGAAGCAAGCCAATGTGTCAACATGCAAATAACAAGATATATATTGTGTCATATCATTGTTTTAATTTCCTATGTGTCACGTACTTGTTTGAAATTAAGCTTCATATGCATCACTTTGTTCAATGCCTATAAATGCTGTGACCGATTTGGACCCCTATATTGGACTCGGCTCGTCTACACTTTTAGCAAGAATTGAAATTGGAGAGAAGCGTGTAAAATGACATCTCCATGCCAACATTGAAGAGAAGTCAAATCTCGTAACATACGAGAAGTTATGCAGTACTTGCGCGGGAGCACCATCGAGGCATGTGCACTTGGTGCTCCCGACTGCGTTACCTATGAAGTTGCGCAGAAGTGATTGGATGGGCCGACAACCGACTGTACAGTCCCCCATCAACCAACCAAGGTAAGTCAGGTCAGCTCCACCCATCCCCCATCCTATAACGAGTACTTTTTCATGCCAGAATACCATGTCAACTTGCTAATTTGGTGCTTCAATAGTAGTGTCAAGAATAATGAAATGGTTTTCACTACATTTTTGTGCTGAAGTGCATATAAGTTTTCCTACCGTATTTAGCATGGTGTGAATCACTAGTTTGAATTTTTTAACCTATTCACCTACCCTCTTCTCTAACAGATCAAATCATTACGGTAAATCAGAGACAAGGGGAGATCTTACTCATCTCCTCTAAAGCGGGCGAACAAAATGATTTTCACGACGACATGCAGCTTTTTTTTAATCATCTATCACATGTAAAACTAAACAAGGAGAAATTACATTGACAAAGCAATCGTGGAAATGGAGGCGAAGGAGGGAAGCGCCCATGCGCTTTTCCTTTGACACGGCAGATTTAACCACTGACCGTACAGTGGTCATTAGCTTTGGGCAAGTTTTAGAGTAGAAGTGGGTGGAGAGTTTAGCAGAGGAGCTGCCCAAAAAAACAAGCAGCAAAACAAATGCGATAGTAGCCATAGAAGAAGAGGAAACACCAAGGGCAAGGAGTTCGTTTTTTTGGTGAAGGAACGTGTGGAGAAAACAAGGCCAGCTTCCGGGCCATATATAGAGACCTCTTGGGATGTGTTTAGCGCAGGCATTTTACCTAATCTTCATCTAGACTTTGTGCATGGCATGACAATTCTACGTCTACAGAGAAGACACAGTAAAATGAGATTTACCCTAAAGAAGACAAAAAGAAAAAGGAGAGGAGGAGAGGAGAGGGCTAAAATTGATGGATTTGATTGCTATAAACATAGACCTAAGAGGCTAGAACACGGTTACGTGAAATGAACTGTTTGAAAGTCTGCAGTAGCAGGTACATATATCAAATGTTTGTTATGGTTAAATCAAATGTTAATTTATTATGGTGAAGGAAGACCAAGACAAAATGACACCAGAAACTGGTTGCGACTTTGTGACCCCGTTTGTTTAAGAGTTTTGGATTTTGAATTTTAATAATTATTCTATTTCTTTCTAATCATTACTCTCATTTTTCTCTCTATCTCCCTCCAATCATTACTTTATTTCTCTCTGCACTTATTACA
This sequence comes from Rhododendron henanense subsp. lingbaoense, assembly GCA_020567845.1. Classification (NCBI taxonomy): domain Eukaryota; kingdom Viridiplantae; phylum Streptophyta; class Magnoliopsida; order Ericales; family Ericaceae; genus Rhododendron; species Rhododendron henanense. The sequence continues at coordinate 6,214,384 of CM036312.1, forward strand.
TACAAATCCAAAATCTCAAAACGAACGGGGTCAGATTTAACTATTTGATAGTGCATGGGATGAAAGTGGACTTATCAAAAGAAATGGGTATGATTTAGTTGAGATAACTTTCACACAACATCTGCTTTAGCAAACACGATATTTGGTACAAGATCTTTTTTGTTAAACAACAAAAAAGAAATTTATTACAAAGATTAAAAGGATCCAAAGCACGGGACATCAATGCTTTGTTTGGTTTCCTTTTTGAAAAAAAAATTTCCCACTCAAAAAACACTCATTACCTCTACTTTCAATCATTACTCTCATTTCTCTCTCTACTCTCCAATCATTATTCTCATTTCTCTATACTCATTACCCATATCTCCAATTATTATTTTATTTCTCTCTCCACTCATTACCCAAAAAAATCAAATTCAAAAATTCTCAAAACCCCATCCAAACACAGCACAAAGCAGAGCAATAGCGAACCCACAAAAGAAGGCACCCCCTTACTCCGACGTCAATCATATGCCGCCAGGAACCAGAAGGGTAAAATAACCACCCGAGGATGGATAAAAGCCAATCAAGGAATAAAATCCCAAAGAAGAAACACCACACCCGAGACCCAACCATGGCAAAAAAGCACCTAAAAGAATATGACTAAGAATCAATCATTATACTAAGATGTAGCAGATATTCTCTATTATTGTTTCATCCCTTATGTATTCCCAAGTAGGTCATTTTCTTACCCTCACTTGATCCCTACAACTTAAGAACTATGACTCTGCTCCTGCTGACCACTTAATTTTCGAGCTCACACAAGATTGACCACCACAAATATGCATACGTACATGTCTTGGTGAAGGTGGTCATTTGTATTTTCCGATGGGTGAAGGTGGTCGCGCATGATCAATCTTGCCTTTCTAATATATACGCAATAAGAAGCTAAAAACAAGAAAAGCGCCCGATAAAGAAATTAACAATAAAATAAACCATAAAATAGGTGCATATGGTACATCCTTTTAAGGGGTGTGTATTGTAGACTTTCTCTATTTTCATTTGTCTGAATAATTCCCCAAAGAAGCAAACCTTGAACTCTCCAATCAAAATCAGTATTCCCCATTCCAAATGGGATGATGATGATCTCGAGGAAGGAGCCTCTCTCTCTGGCTTTTTGATGTCGAGTTTTAGGCAGGTTTGGGGTTTTCTGTTGATTAGGATAGGTAGTTCTGGGGTTTTCTGCTGATTAGGATGAGGTAGCAATGTAGTTTTTGCGGGGCAGTAGGAGGTTTTTGCTATTGTGGGGGTGGCTGGGGATTTTCCTTTGCTGCTTTTGTGGCTCTTTTGGTGTCTAGTTGGCGTCTTGCCTTCTGTTAGGCCTTGGGTGGCTTTTGCCGGTGTGCCCTTGGTCCTTTTAATCTTTGTAATCCTTATAAAGATTAATAAACTCTTTTTGCTTAGAAAAAAGAAAAAGAAAAAGAAATAACAATAGAATAAAACAAGGTTAAGGACAAATAGAATCCAATTTACATCAATCATTAATTCATACATGTGGTGTAGTATGACAGATACTTGAAAGACAAATGATTTATGAAATTCAATTTACATCATTCATTTAACGTGAATACAAATACCGTGGGTGCAAGAATTTCAATTTACATCATTCCACTCATGGAATTAATTCATTTTTCAGATGGGTGAAGGAAATCCAAATGATTTGTGAGGATAGGCCCCAACTGGATGAATTATAGTTGAACAATAGAATTCAATTTGCACATCATTTTCATTTATAATGATTAGACGAAGCAACATCAAAATTATATATGTGGCGTAGATTGACAGATACTTTGAAAGACAGACGAACGATTATGTTTATGTATCAAACAGCTGTCTTATTTGTCTAAAGTGCCGCATTATTTAAATTTTTCCAACATCGATCCATAGTTTTATACTTTTTCGATTCGTCACCTGTTGAGACGAATGATTAACCCCAACAATTACGACAAACACCTAAACAAAAAAGTTACAAAAAGTAAGAAATACCGAAATAAGTTATGGACAAATTAATAAAAGCTTACAAGAACACAGTCTCAAAGTAAAAAACCATTGGTTCTCTAAGTCAACTCAATGCTGGGTTAATAAATGCCTCCAAAAATAATGACATGGATAAGGTTCCATGAGGGTCTAGATTTTAGTCTTCTGCCAAAAATTCTCGTCCACCAACTCATTATCTATTGAACATGCATACGCAGATTAAACACGTACACATATCTTAGTTGTCTTACGTTAGAATCCAAATCAGAGTCCGTTCCAGAACGAAAAAAAAGCCCTCATTTTTTAAGAAGGCAATTTCAAGCTAAAAAATTGTGGGCTTATTGAAATCTAAAAATATGCAATATAGATCTTATTTGAAAGATCTCATCGAGATCTTTTATACGATGCAAAAAAAATTAAAAAATATTTTTTATTTACATTATTTTTGAATTTAGAAATATAAAATAAACTGCTTATTTTTTAAGAAGATTTCTTAAACGGGCATGTCTTTATCTTCTTTTAATATAAAGAGAAAAAGTGAACCAATCACATAGGACCACAAATGAAAGGAAGTGGGGGCACTCAAACATTATGGAGAGAGAGACTTGTCAAGAAAAGCACCAACAAAATAATTGAAAAAAAGAAATGAAAAGGAAATCTAGATTCCAAGACTTGTCAACTTTTACCTCATCGATCTGTTAAAAAAGAAGCCATTAACTCCTCATCAAAACAAATTCATTAATTCAACACCACGTTTTTCTCTCTTTGAGAAAATAAGAACCAACTTTCACTACCTCATTTCATGGGTGGAATAGGAGTTAAAACATGGGTGGAATAGCTGGTAAACCTAAGGCATGTGATCTTAATTTGGACACCACAACACATGAGTTACCTCAGATACAAGCTAAAGGACAAACAGAAAAAAGAAGACCACAACTAATGTGCCTTCATGTGGTGTATTTGGTTGGCGTTTTGCCTTTCTTTGGGCGTGGTTCTCGGCTGGTTTTTGCTGGTGTACCCGAGATCCTTTTAATCTTTGTTATCATCTTTAAAGATTAATGAAATCTTCTTTTTGCCGATAAAAAAAAGAAAGGAAGAAGACATTTTCAAACTAGCTCACAGACCTTTCTTTGTTATGTTAATTGAGAATTACAAGTTCAAAAAACTACTCCCTTATTCCCGATTTGTTTGTCCCCCTTTTGACTTAGAGCATCCGCATTGTAAAAATCAAAATTAAAAGATTGCTAAAGTTAACAATGTGTGCTTAAAAAAATGCTTACATTGTAATAATCAAAATTAGCAACCTTCTAACCAATAATCAAATTTGGGCATTTGAATAATCAAAAGTAATAATGTGGGACTTCACATTGCTAACTTTAACAACCCTCTAAATGAATAATCAAAAGCTGACGTGGCAAGTTTTGATTATTCACTTTTGATTATTACATTGCGGATGCTCTTATACATGTCCCAAATTGACTGTCCAATTTTAAAATCAATGGATGTGATTATGTAAATTTTCAAATCAATGGATTAGATTTAGTTTCTTTAATCAGTTGGAAACCCGAGATTAGACAAACAATTCGGAACAGAGGGAGTATCTATGTGTGACCAGTCCCCCCTTCCAAAAAGAAAAAAAAAAACCAATGGAAGAATTAGCCTCCCTCCAATAAAATACAATAGCATCCAGTTAATCGAAAAGTGCGGATAGAAAAAAGTTAATAAAAGTAGATACAAGCTAAAAGACAAACAGAAAAAAAAAATGGACACCACAACTAATGTGCCTTCATGTGGTGTATTTGGTTGGCGTTTTGCCTTTCTTTGGGCGTGATTCTCGGGTGGCTTTTGCTGGTGTACCCGTGATCCTTTTAATCTTTGTTATCATCTTTAAAGATAAATGAAATCTTCCTTTTGCCGATAAAAAAAAAGAAAGGGAAGAAGACATTTTCAAACTAGCTCACAGACCTTTCTTTGTTATGTTAATTGAGAATTACAAGTTCAAAAAACTACTCCCTCCTTCCCGATTTGTTTGTCCCATTTTTGACTTATAAATGTCCCAAATTGACTGTCCAATTTTAAAATCAATGGATGTGATTATGTAAATTTTCAAATCAATAGATTAGATTTAGTTTCCTTAATCAGTTGGAAACCCGAGATTAGACAAACAATTCGGAACAGAGGGAGTATCTATGTGTGACCAGTCCCCCCCTCCAAAAAGAAAAAAAAAAACCAATGGAAGAATTAGCCTCCCTCCAATAAAATACAATAGCATCCAGTTAATCGAAAAGTGCGGATAGAAAAAAGTTAATAAAAGTAGATACAAGCTAAAAGACAAACAGAAAAAAAAAATGGACACCACAACTAATGTGCCTTCATGTGGTGTATTTGGTTGGCGTTTTGCCTTTCTTTGGGCGTGATTCTCGGGTGGCTTTTGCTGGTGTACCCGTGATCCTTTCACTACTACAATAATAGATATGCGTCACACTAAGGAGATTTATAAAGATCACGGTTTTCAGTGAAAGCGTGATAAAAAGTGGTGCTTAAATTTTTTTATCACAGTTTAAGTCCAAAACTGAGATAAAAAGTGGATTTTAGCGCAGAATAAAAGACCTCGTTCTTGCGGCGAGATAAAAGAAAAACAACCTCACCCTTGCGGTGTGATAAAAGATTTTAGGGCGAAAAAAATGAGATAAAAGATCTCGCTCTTGTGGCGAGATAAAAGAGAAAAGATCTCACCATTGTAGCGTGATAAAAAAGAGAAAAGATCTCACCCTTGTGGTGTGATAAAAGATTTTAGGGCGGAAAAGAATGAGATAAAAGATCTCGCTCTTGTGCCGAGATAAAAGAGAAAAGATCTCACCCTTGTAGTGTGATAAAAAATTTTAGCACGGAAAAAAGCGAGATAAATGATCTCACTCTTGCGGCGAGATAAAAAGCCTACCCATTTTAGGCGCGCGGTCTAAATTTTCACGTGGGCGGGCTGGTACTCATTTAGGCGGGCTTTGAAAGTTATGTGATGAAAACGATGTCGTTAAAGGACTTTGAAAAGTTCTTTTTTTTTACAAAAAGTAAGAAGATAAGCCCTAATTACACTCACCCCTAAAGATCTTTACGTTTCATCTTTATCTTCACGCCCAAAAAAGATCGATCGAGAGAGAGAGAGAGAGAAGGCAAATTTCATGACTAGGTTCCATCAGTGCCCACTTGTTTCTTAAAACGACGAGCGGGCTATTCCACTAGTGCCCGATTTTCACGTGAGCGGGTTGTGATCTTTATGGTTTATTGTAGTAGTAAAATTTAGTTATTTCGGATGTCTTTCAAGTGTTTGACACATTAGGTAAAAAAACAATTATATTATTATGGCTTAGCCTTGTCTGAAAATGATTAAAATCTAACAGTAATGCTACACAAACAGACAAAATGCACAGATTTTGCATACAGATTTTGTGTGGGGCCCACTACGGGTCCCACACAAATGATCCGAGCCGTTCATTAAATGTAAAACAGTTTTTCAAGGGCCCCCGCGAACAATCAGTTCAATCCGATACTTATAGATGCTCAATCCAATTATAGAATGTTTCATTATCCGGGAATCAAAATCAAAAGTTAGATGATTGGATTGAGCATTTATAAGTATCGGATTGAACTGATTTTTCGCGGGGGCCCTTGAAAAACTGTTTTACATTTAATGAACGGCTCGGATCATTTGTGTGGGACCCGTAGTGGGCCCCACACAAAATCTGTATGCAAAATCTGTGCATTTTGTCTGTTTGTGTAGCATTACTGAAAATCTAATTGGGAAGCCACCATTGAAATTGAAATTCAATATAAACGAAAAATTCATGTGAAATGGTTAGTTTATAAAAAAAAAATGTAAAGTTTGTCCATAATTTTACAATATACAGGTTGTGATAATTTTCATAAAGTTTGTCTATATCATGTTAATTGCATTTCCAAAAATTCGGCAAATTTTAAGGAAAAAAAAAGTTTTCTCACTTTAAGAAGTAAGTATAAATATTTTTGTTTTCCTATTGTAACAGAAGTTCTTGGCTAGCTTAGTGGTAAGGGCTTGGGGAATCAACCAAGGGTGCATGGGTTCGAAACTTGGCAATGACAAGAAAAGAAGGTCTAATAGATACAAAGAAAAGATCACGCGCAATGATTTTCCATCTCAGTTTCAATCACACCCAAAAAGAGAAACAATCACGGCTTATAACTGTGATAAAAGAGAAACGATCACGCTTTTTGGCCGTGATTGTTTCTCTCTTTCAATCACGGTTTATAACCGTGATAAAAGAAAGTGACTTACAATCACACCCAAATCCATCACGGTAGCAAAAGCGTGATGAAAAACTTACAATCACGGCCAATAGCTGTGATCTTTATGGTTTATTGTAGTAGTGTTTTAATCTTTGTTATCATCTTTAAAGATAAATGAAATCTTCCTTTTGCCGATAAAAAAAAAGAAAGGGAAGAAGACATTTTCAAACTAGCTCACAGACCTTTCTTTGTTATGTTAATTGAGAATTACAAGTTCAAAAAACTACTCCCTCCTTCCCGATTTGTTTGTCCCATTTTTGACTTATAAATGTCACAAATTGACTGTCCAATTTTAAAATCAATGGATGTGATTATGTAAATTTTCAAATCAATAGATTAGATTTAGTTTCCTTAATCAGTTGAAAATCCGAGATTGGACAAACAAATCGGGACGGCCCCCAAAAAAAATAAAAAAGACAATGGAAGAATTAGCCCTCCCTCCAATAAAATACAATAGCATCCAGTTAATCGAAAAGTGCGGATAGAAAAAAGTTAAATCTAAAAGTAGATACCTTCAAAGCCTAGGTCCACCGACAAAGATAAAAGTATAAAATAAACCAGCTTTTAAACGCACCAGAGCCCTCAAATAGAGACCCCTTCTGCATATTATATGAGACCCCAATACGGAATCTGGTCCAACATGCCCAATGCCAAATAACGGGTCAGGATTATCTGTTTTTTTTTTTTTTTTTTTCTTGGCAAAAGAAATTTTATTAATCTATTAAAATGAAACAAAGATTAAAGGGGACAAGGACAAACAAGAGCTACCCGAGACCCAAAAGAAACGTTGGCAAGAAGCTAACAAAAGAAAAGAACAAACCCATAGTCAAAACGGTTGTTCTCAGTTCCTTAATTCCCCGCTCCCCCGTTTTCGTTTTCGTTGGAAGACCGGCTCGTTCTTAGACAGTTAGACTTTTGGTGAAGTCCTGTTGCGATGAATTAAACCCCCGCTTATTTTGCATACATAGAAGGGTCGCCATACAAGCTTTCTGTACTATGTTTGAAATGGAACACAAATTTTGAAAACTACAGCAAACACATAAATGCCACCAAAAGCGCATTTATTAATTTCTCGGCAAAAGAAATTTTATTAATTTTTGAAAAGGAAACAAAGATTAAAGGGAATAAGGGCAAATAAGAACTACCCGAGACCCAAAAGAGACGTTGGCAAGAAGTCAACAAAAGAAAAGAAACAACCCAACACACCAACACTGACACACCAACACCCAAAAAGGAAACAAGAAAAAGAGAACACGTCCACTATCAAGCAGGAAGACAGCCTAGAAACAAAACCAAACCCAAGAAAAAACAACCGAAACTACAGAAGAGCACCTAAGAAGCAGGAACAAACATGTCCAAAAGCAGCACACAAAAAACACCAGTCTCAAACACCCGCACCAAGAGAACAACTAGCAAACTCAGCAGGAGACACAAAGCATCGACAAAACCCCAGCCAAGCAACTACCAACAACTGAAAAACGCAGCAGAAACAGCTAGAAACACCCAAACAGTCAGGATTATCTGTTACTGTTAGTTCATATCATGCAGATTGTTACTAATAGCTTACGGATACAATATGGCAAGACCCATTAAAGAACAACAACTCTGTATGCATATATGAAATACACATTGGCAAATATGGCATGATGAATTTACCCAAAAAATATGGCATGATGCATAAAGGGAAGCAGTGGGCTACCTTCCACTTTTTCTTTGGCGAAGCCGCCAGCTCTTGCTGTAACTCGACGAGACCTACTATTTACCCGGTAAATGTACCGGTGCAGAAAGAATTCTGGATCGATCCTACGTAGCTGCTTGCCATATATTTACCTGTTATACATATTTGTTAACTTGAATCATGGACATGGGTTTGAAATTGGCTCAAGGGTAGTGTCTCAAGCTATTGCTACACGAAAACGCATCAGTTACATGCTGCTAATATATAACAATCTTGAAATCACATATTCGGAGTATTTCTGCACCAAAGACATCACGCAGTACATAGAACAGTTTTTCTCCATGTTGTCCATTTCATGCCCATTACCTCCAAGTAACATCACCAAATCCCAGAAAAATGAAGAAACAAACAGAAAGGGGAAAAAAGTGGGTCGGCCCGTAGGGCACTATTCACCTTGGGAGTATCGGTAAGGGTGTTTACAAAATATCTAACTTTGTCTCAGAATTCAGGCATTTCTTTCAATATATCTCTCCTTGGCTTCTCTCACCAACTGTCAATTTTTGAAACAATCATATATACAAACCAGTTACCAGTCCAACAAAGAACTCCGTAGTCCATAATATAGAAACATAACCAATTAACCTAGGTTAAATTTCGAACATCGCATTAGGCTACAGTTGACCTCCGGATCTCCTACTTGAGAATACATAATATTAGCGAACTAGACTAAACCTGGTTTAAATTCTGTTATCACTTCCACAGTGTTGATTAAAAAAAGTCCAGTGTTCTAAAAGATGGCATAGGATCGGCACCTAGGCGTTAGGCAGTACCCCACCGCCGCGCCTAGGGCCCTAGGCGGTTGTCTAGGCGCGATTAATCGGCTAGGCGGCTAGGCAGACACTTAGGCGGCTCAGAGGTGTTTTTTTTTAAAATTAAGAACTAGGCACTAGGCGGATTAGGCAGGGCTAGGCGGCTAAGGGGGCTAGGGGGACGATTTGGTGGCTCGGCGGTGTAATTTTTTATTGGAGTGCCATTTTTAATGTTTTGTCTTACTTACGTTGTTGTATTTGCTCTCAAAACTTGGTGAGGGGGTAGGAGAGAATATTTAAAAAAATAGAAAATCCGCCTAATATTTAGCTGCGCCGATTAATCGGCCTAGGCGCTAGGCTGTGCCCGGCCGCCCGACTACCACCTAGTGACTTTTAGGACACCTTGATTAAGATGTACTCAGATCATGCCCATGGTTTGTCATGATCTTGTTATTAGGAGAGATTTGGCTTCTCTTCCATGACTAAACACAACTGGAAACAAAAAACCCATATTTGACTTTTCTGAAGTTAGGAGTACGTAATTATCCATGCATTAAATGTTCTTTGTAAGATACTCTCCAGTCTCCATCTAATAGGCAGCTATCCCAGTCAATTTCCCTGTAGGGTACCAAGGCTGTTGAAAAGCTCTTTAGATTACCATATCATGCTTCTACCAAATCTTTGATAACTTGTGCATGCACTTGTGCTTTTGATTTTTCTAAGGCCACTGTTAGTTACTCATAAATAGCTAGTAGTACTTGTCAACACCAAATATCCTTGATACATTTCATTAATTACCATACATTCTTGAAAAGCCAATGGATCGACTCCATTTGTTCCGTCAAAGAGAAAATCTTTTTTACGGTGTTTTTCGTGAAAGAGTCTTCACGGAGCAGCACCATCGATATCGCGCGCGTCCAAAATGTATTGGACGGTTCGGATTTTAAACAAACTTTTCTTCCTCTTTTCCGGAAGAAAAGTTTCATTAAAATCCGAACCGTCAATCGCCGAAACGGACGGCTGTGATTTGGCACCTCCGTGATTTGCTTATTCACGGCTCCTCTGTAAATAAGCTCTTCTCTCCGTCGACTTATACATGCGTGCTTGTTCTTTAGGCTGCCAAATTTGAAGGTAGTTAAAACTGATTAATCATATCATTTCATAGCTGTGACTGTACGTGACCATCGATCCAAATAACAACTCTAGTCATAATTCTACTTGACTAGTACGTGTAAAGTAGTGGGCGGCTTAATAGTAACAATTGGTTCTCTTTCATTGAGATAATGACAGTACGTTCATCTTAATCTTAACAGAATGAAAGTGATTTTAAAAATAACAATAGCCACATAGAATTACTTATACCTATCAATTAAGAAAATGTTATATAGTACTCCTACCATACACGCCTCTGCCTCTAAAAGCTGAATGCTCTTCTTCTCTTCTATGTAACTAACTTAATAGATCAAGACAGACAATTCTTAACTTCATCGCGACAAAGGAAAACATCACAACTTAGCTTAGTATTCGTATCGTGCGGGGTGCACGATAAACTTTTCTCCCGAGTCCCGATACATATCCATGTAAACTTAAAAATCCCAACTTCCGCACGTACTGAGGAAAATCGTTGCAATCTGAGGATATTATTTATACAAATTTCAGCACTTGTTTGAGGAACAAGCATTAATTGTGGGGACCCAAGTGAGAAGCTACTGAGAATGAATGAATACGTTATCGAATTTGGAACATGAAAATTAAAATCCTTAATCTAGGTTAATTTACCCAACTAATCCCCCGAACTAAAGTTACAACTAGATCAGCTAACTCAATTGCATGGTTCGACCAAATGTACACAACACTCTCGATACCATTCGTTCAGCACTCTCTAAATTTTCTTCTTTCTTTTTGCTTTTGTTTTTGTTTTTGGAGAGGAGACGATAGATATATACAGCACTGTCTATTTTTGGGCCCTAGTTTCAGCTGTAAAGGCATGTGCAGAGAAGTATAGATGTAGGGGGTGTCCCGATCTGTTTAGCTTTTTGTGTTATTCGTGCCGTGTCGGGAATAACTGACCCTAACCCCCGCTAATTTCGTGTCGGGTTCGTATCGTGTTCTCGTGTTGTGTCGGAAATTCCCACCCCTGTACCCCTATGTGTCGGAACTTCCCACCCCTATATAGATGATAGCAAAATGATACTCACGCAACAATCCAAACACAATCTCTCATACATGTGGGCTTCACACACACTACTATGTGTGGGCCCCACATGAATGCGAGAGATTGTGCAAGTAGCATTGTTGATAGATGATATACGCACGCACGAGTGCACACACCGGTATATACGCGTACAACTGTACAAGTATACACACACATACAGAGGGAGGGAGGGAGAGAATAGAGACAGAACCTGGGAGATTTTGGAGCACCGATCGATAAACAGCGGGTGGTAGATTCGGAGCGCGAATCGCTGGCGCCTGATGGATGGGTTTTGGCAGACTGACGCTTCAGTGTTCGTGTTAGGAGAAGATGACGATGGGATGGCCAATGTAACGTTTGAAAATCAGAAATGCTAGAGGCACGTCGGTGTGGCACACCTCAGCTACATCCCTCTCATATACAGGTGGGTCCTACTGAAATCTGTATGTGAGAGGGGTGTGGCTGAGGTATCTTTAACCTCGTGGCCGGAAAGTATGGAGTACCATCTTAAACCTTGTGGCCGCAAAGTATTACCAAATGGCCACAATTTTTTACTTAACATCTTAAATCTCGTCAGAGACGGATCCAGGAATGTAGTTTAGTGGGGGCACTTTGTTAATTGTAATGATAAAAAATTATTTTTTTAGTTAACCACAATAAGATCGTACACAATTAAGGTATGTATTATAAAAGTTTATAACACATACTTTTAATTAAATTATGTAAAAATGAGCCCAAAATCTCAAACAAATTTTTTAGAGTATGTTTTAGATGAACATCGATAAGTTTTAGAATGATCGAGATAGTTTTATTAATGACATTATTTTAAAATATTGCTCCTAGATGATTAAAAATAAATATAATTAAGAAAGAAATCGTTCCAAACAGACAAATAATTCTAAAATCAACAAGTATAAATGTATCATATGACAAAATTGAAACATAAAACTAATTTTATATGCATATTGTTGACTGTTGAGATATATACGATGCATGTATAGTAGCACACTTTCATAATTATACTAAATATACAAAAATATAACAAAATTAGTATTTTAATTTCAAGTAGAGGCACGTGCCCCCATGTAGGACCGTCCCTGAACCTCGTGGCCGCTAAGTATTACCACGTGGCTGCAATTTTTTGCTAACATCTTAAACCTCGTGGCAAAAGTCAGGCCATGTGTTGAACTTCTGGGCCATGGGCTTTCAAGTTGGGTCGTTTGGGTTTATTGGGCTTAATTAAGCCTGGCCCACCTTAAAACAGGTCCAAAGCGATTTCTAGAAATCTTTCAAGTGACTCACAAAATGTGGTTAAGCTAACTGAAAAACCCGATATTCGTTAACAAGCCCTTACATCAGCTTCCAGCGAAGAACCGCCGGCGGCGCGTCTACTCGCATCCGCATGGCCGCCGTCTCTTACCTCCGATTTTATCTCTCTAACCTCTCCCCAATCCCAGCTTCGATCCTCCGATTTTCAAACCCTAGGTCCCAATTTATACTTTACTTCTCCTCTTCCGCTTCTTCACCGCCCGCCGCCGCCCAATCCTCACCTCCGCCGCCTTCGCACCACGCGAACCAACACGTAGTCGGCGATAAATGGGAGCCTTTCCGTAAAAAGAAAGTCATAATGCGGGTCGGATACGTCGGAACTGATTACAGAGGCCAGTTCCCTCTCCTCTGTCTACACCTCATTGCGTATATATACTCCTCGCAGTGTACTAGTTTCGAGATACTGTATTTGACTTTAGATTTGTTTCAAATTTGCAGGACTGCAGTTGCAGAAAGATGTACCCTCACTGTCCAGTAAGACATTCAAAAACTCACTCGTGCGAGCCGAGCTTTAAAGTGTTCGAGCTCGGCTTGTTCAAAAACTAGTCTAGCTCGAGCCCAAAAAATCAAACTCAAGCTCGGCTCGTTTAGTATTGACTATTGAGGTGTTCGAGCTTGGTTCGTTTACAAAACAAGCCCAGTTACAATAACTTGAGCTCGACTCGTTTACTAGAGGAGCTTCAGATGCGAGCTCGAGCTTGTCTCAGTTTACTAATGAGTCGAGCCAAGCCAAGCCCATAACGAGCCGAGCCTCGAGTTGCTCGCGAATAGCTCGGTTTCGTTTGCGGCCTTATGCTCCGTTTATTTTCGTTGAACATAGTCATGAGAATGGAATATACCTTGATTTCTATGAAAATGGATGAAAAAAGGAGAACAAAGTTTTGCGTTTCAGAATTTTCGTCATACGGGCAGACTCAGGGCCACGTTGGATAATTAAGTATGGGGTCATCTAATAGGAGGTCGAGTTCAATCTTGTTGTTTGGTTTTTATATTGTAATGACATCATTTGAGGTTGATGTGATCTTATTGTGTAGAACTTTAGCATCAATCTAGTTAGCAAAGGTCCAGTTCAAAAAAAATCTAGTAAGCAAAGGTATTAAGAAATAGGCTTTAGTTTTTGGAAAATGAGGCAATGTCGATTAAGTTGAAAATGAGTAAGTTTTATAAGTAATTTCATGTTGTAGAGATTGGTTGAAGCAGTTCAACTTTTCGGGTAAAAAATATAAACGACACCAATTGACGAAATTTCTGGAGTGGCCACTTATGGGAAGCCAGATTAGAGCGAACCTCCCCTAACCTAAGCCTAGTGAATGTAGTTGGTCCACTTGAACTGCCTCTTTAGGTGTTCAAAAATCAACATTACACGCTAGTCATTTCTGGAGTGGCCACTTATGGGAAGCCAGACTAGAGCGAACCTCCCCTGACCTAAGCCTAGTGGATGTAGTTGGTCCACTGGAACTGCCTCTTTAGGTGTTCAAAAATCAACATTAGACGCTAGTTAGGATTAACTAGGAAGCTATTGCCTATATCTACTATATAGACATATAGAAAGTTAGAAACCTATACAGATGGTATTTTCTTGTTATTATCTTATTGCTACCTCGTTGCTAATAAACTTATCTTGTTTGTTGCAATTGGGTTTGGATTGTTTATCTTTCGCACATTTAAGCTTATTATTATGTCCCCATGATGTAATTTGTTTTCTTTTTGGTAAATGGCTTCGGTGTTTCTTAATTTAATGTAGACTTTTGGTTTATACTAGGCTGGGCTGGCATGCGTTCTTGCAGAAACTTGTTAACTGTTGTTTGCATTCTAAATGTAGTTCATTGATTGACCTTTCAACTTGGAATTTGCTACCTCAGTGTAGTGGTCATATCCCTTTCTTTTCTTTTTTTTCAATCAATGTGTTGTGGTTATATTTATTCTACATATTTTGCATGCACTTAACGGGCTAGCATTCTTGGTCTAAAGCTTAAGTTTATGACCTATTTTCAAGCCTTTTCCCCATCTTTTTCTTCTCGTGCAAGCCGAGCCGAGTTTTGAAGTGTTCGAGCTCGGCTTGTTGAAAACTAGTCTTGCACGAGTCGAGTCAAGCCCAAAAAATCGAGCTCAAGCTTGGCTCATTTAGTGTTGAGGTGTTCGAGCTTCGTTCGTTTACGGAACAAGTCTCTATAAACGAGCCAAGTTGCAAATAGCTTGAGCTCGGCTTGTTTACTAAACAAGCTTAAGACGCAAGCTGAGCTTGACTCGTTCACCAAGGAATCAAGCCGAGCTGAACCCGAGCTGCTTGCGAACAACTCAGTTTCGTTTGCGGCCCTTTGTGCTCCATTTATTTTTGTTGAACTTTGTCAAGAGAATGAAAGAAGTATACTGTACTTTGATTGCTATGGAAATGGACGGAAAAAGGAGAACAAAGTTTTGCGTTTCAGAAATTTGTCATATGGGCGGGGCCATGTTGGATAATGACATGAGGTCATCTGATATGAGGTTGAGTTCAATCTTCCCGTTTGGTTTTTATGTTGTAATGCCATCATTTGAGGTCAATGTGATCTTGTTGTGTAGAACTTTAGCATCAATCTAATAAAAAAAGTTATTAAGAAAGGCTTTAGTTTTTAGAAAATGAGGTAATGTGGATTAAGTTGAAAATAAGCAAGTATGATAAATTATTTCATGTTGTAGAGATTGGTTGAAGCAATTCAACTTTTTGGGTAACAAACATATTCGACCCCAATTGACGAAATTTCTTACCTCGTTGCTAATAAGCTTACCTCGTTTGATGCAATTGGGTTTGGAAAGTTTGTTTTTCGCACATTTAAATTGCTTTTGGAAAATGATGTAAATTGTTTTTCTTTTTGGCAAATGGCTTCGGTGTTTCTTAATTTCATGTAGACTTTTGGTTTATACTAGTAGGCTGGGCTGGCATGTGTTCTCGCAGAAACCTGCTAACTGTTGTTTTCATTTTCATTCTAAATGTAGTTCATTGATAGACCATCTTTTCAACTTGAAATTTACTACCTCAGTGTTGTGGTGATATCATTTATTTCTTTATCAACGTGTTGTGGCAAGATTCAATTCTAAATATTTTGCATGGACTTAACGGTCTAGCATTCTTAGTCTAAAACGTAAGTTTATGTTTATACTATTCTGGATCATTACTAAAGAATGGCCTCGATTCATATGGCTTATCATTTCCGATGGCATCGTAAGCGAGTCTTGCTTAGGAGTTTCATAAATGTTTGCTCTGTATATATGTGATTATTCTGCATTAATTAGTGCCTTTCCGCTTTTGAATTTGACAAAAGCTTTGACTACACTACATATTTCATCCACCTAGCTACTGCGGTTGGAATTTCACTAAAGCATTGAGATTTTTTTGTAATGTAGCCATTGAGGGAGAATTGGAAAATGCCATTTTTAAAGCTGGTGGGATTCGAGATAGTAATTTTGGGAATTTGCATAAGATTGGATGGGCCAGAAGTAGCCGAACTGATAAAGGAGTGAGTCGCTTGAAAAGCCTTCATGTTGCTTATATTGCCTGCCCCTCTTTTACCAACAAAATATTTTGTTTGACTTCAATCGATGCGTAAAGTAATCACATGTCTCTGGTCATTTTTGTTTTAGGTTCACTCCTTGGCGACCATGATATCCCTAAAAATGGAAGTTCCTGAAAATGCATGGCAGGAAAACCCTAATGGCATTGCTCTTGCAAATTATGTGAATGCTCATCTTCCTAACAATGTCAAAGTTTTCAGCATTTTGCCTTCACAAAGGTGAGATCGTTCATCAGATTTTTAAGCCTGTACAACGGATGGCACATTGGCACTTTCTACTAAACTTTCTTTTGTCAGTTCTGGTAGATTTTTTTGGATTGGGCCTGTGATAATTGAATTACTATCTTGAGAACCATATTCTTGTGAGTAGCCCGTGATCCTACCCTATGGCATACTTGTAAGTCGTTCCTTAAATATTCCTGACATCCTCCACTTCATTTTGCATGAATATGGCGCATCATGACCTTTTTTTTGCACGAGATCTCTTTTTCTATGTGCCCCACTGTTATTAGTGCCTTTTAGCATTTGATGTTCCCACTTTCCGGGTATACTTCCTAATTCCTTCTTCTTCTTCTTTTTATCACCTATTTCAGGAGCTTTGATGCTAGAAGGGAATGCAACATCCGCAAGTATTCTTACCTGCTGCCTGCTGAAATTATTGGAATAAAAAATAATTTCACCCCATCTGAAATTGATTATCATCTGTCAGACTTCAATCATATTTTGAATACTTTTGAGGTAACTTCAAATTTCCTCTTTTTTTGTGTTGTTTGTGCCTGACGTTGCTAGTTACATAGCCAAGATACTTTTTTGTACCCTAGCAAAGCCAAAACAGTATTTTCAAATCTTTAGTTGCTACAGATGTTTTGGTACATTGTTGGGATTGCATTAAAAAGTCTTCTGGTGTGATCATTAAGATGAAAGTAATCATGCATTGTCATTGAGATATTTTGGAACTTGTTGGTACATGGTCTTTGCAGAAAATAGGCAATGTATGTACTGGTTGTTCGGGGGACCATCCGTTACATTAACAATATTGCTTTTTGTTTGAACTGTATTTCAGGGAGAACATCCATTCCACAACTATACAATACGATCCAAATATAGGAAAAGAAATTCTGCAAAACAATTATCTATAGAGGACGGAAAAGCAAGATGTTCTGAGTCGGATCAAAGTGATGGAGAAGAAACTCTTGGTGCAGATGACATGGCTGCAATGGATGTCCAAGGAAATGATAATGGTATATCACGACCTATTGCTTCTGATAAACATCCTGTACAAAGTAATGATGAGCATGGGAATAGTTTGAAGGACCACGAACCTGTTTTAGCAGTTCGTGCCAGATGGCTACATGAACCTGATGAAAAAGACAGACTCAGTGCTTCCCATTTTAGAAAGATTTTGCGCTGTTCTTGTGGAAAGCTGGAGCAGTTTCTTGGTATGAATTATGTTGAGATCTCCATCTTTGGGGAATCATTCATGTTACATCAAGTAAGTCTCTGGGGTAAAACAGGTAGTGCTTGCTCTTTCCATCTTTTCTGGTTAGCTGTTGTAGTATGAGCATCTAGTGTTGGGTGCAACTGGGAAAACAAATGTCTACAAAGAGTACGTGTTCTGTGTTAGTAGTCTCTCGCGAAAAACAACATCATCCACTTCAATTGTTCATCAAAGAAATGAAATTATTTAGTCTAGTCTAAAGTTATAAGCTGAATTGATACATACAAGGAGCATATTTTAGGTTTAATTCGATCCTCAAACATATTCCTATGGCTATGGATTTCACACAGCAACAACAACAGCAATAGAACCCATGTAGTCCCCAATCATTGGAGGTATGGGCGGGGGAGGATTGGAGACAGACCTAACCTTTGGCAATATGCACAAAGTGGCTGTTCTCAAAATACCACTGAAACAGTGGCCCCCTTATACCTGTTTTGCTGCAGAATTATGCCCCCAAAGCAAAGCCGAATGGCATCAGAGAGGGCAGGTCTAGAGACCCAATTCAATTTATGTGCACATTAGCATGCTTCCTTCATTGATAGTCCAGAGCATCGGTATGCACAATATGGCTATGGATTTCGCAAGTCATTTTTTTTTTTTTGAAATGACAATATTATTAGGAAACTTGATAATGGGTACATCAAGTGGGGGGAGAGGGGAGGGGAAATCAGCCAAGGGTTGATAGAAAACACCAAGAGGGGCTAAGCCCAAACACCCAGGAGGGCCAAAGGCCAAACTCCAAAAAAAACAAAAAAAAAAGAAAAAAAAAAAGGGCCAAGCCCGAACACCTAAGGGCCATAAATTGCCCAGATTAGAAATTACAGCCCAAGAAAAACTAAGAGCTCAGCCCAAACAAGAAAGGGCCGAGCCCAACCCAAGAAAGCCCTAAACCTAACCCTTACCTAAAGCTACTCAGATTCCGCCACAGTCATTAAATTTTTTTTTTGCTCGGCAAACGAAGCGAAATTTTTATAACAACTCGCGCCACAGTCATTATTGCTGGAAGGTCTAGACATCTGTTAGCATATGCTTGGTTCCCTATCTCTTTGGCTTACCTTATTTATGTATATGACTCAGATTGACAGGAAAAATTACCTTTTTTTATGCTTCTTACCCGGCTGAGATTGCTTGAGGTCAAGTTTACGAACTGTGCGGATAAAAAAAAAAGTTTACAAACTGTGACAGTACTTCGCATCTCTTGAGTAAAATCGAATACAGAATGATCAATCAGTTTTGTGTTACCTAATTATGTAGTTCTAAGTGTTACATAACTCACTTGTGCAGATCCGCAAAATGGTTGGGACGGCTGTGGCTGTCAAGCGTAAGTTGCTCCCCAGAGATGTTCTCAAGTTGTCACTGGCCAAGTTTGCGCGGATTATCTTACCCCTGGCCCCATCTGAAGTTCTAGTTTTGAGGGGAAACAATTTTGTCTTGAGAAATCGACCTGGCAATGTTACAAGGCCTGAAATGCTGTCTTTGGTTGAATCAGAAGAAATTTTGAAGGTCGTTGATGAGTTCTACAATTCTGTAATGTTACCTCAAGTCTCACAATTCTTGGATCCTTCAAAATCTCCTTGGAAAGGATGGATTGAGACATTGGATGCAAATACAAGCATTAAAGAAGCAGAATTAGATGAGATTAGGAAGGCTTGGGAACTATGTTATGAAAAGTTTTGGAGTGGCAATGGTGCCTGCATTACAGCTGTGAACACATGAGCCTTTGGAAAGTTTGAAATGCTCCTCATATCTTGGAGGAACTATGGAAAGCCTCCTCATAGCGGCGATATTTCACTGTTTATTTCTGGGCACAGAAAAGCCAGGAAGTAAATTGGTGTCGCTGAACACTAGAGTGGCATCTTATAATGATTTTTCTTTATCCAAGTTCTGTTCGTACGACAATGATTGGCTGTTTGCCACCTCCCTTGCTTCCTTGCATCCTTTTGTTTGAGGTGCTTTTAACTTGATGATCAGCCTTAATCATTCAGGCAGATTCTGATGAGTTTTGGGCATTTCGATGTGTCCAGTCTGCGAAGAAGGTTTATGATGATTTCATGCCTGAATGTCTTCAAGAAGCAACTGACAGTGTCTATAAAGGTTTCACAAGAACTTCAATAGTGAAGAAAAATAGTCCTCTGGTCATGCTCAAACACCGGCTATTAACTGATTTGTATTCATCATATCAAGCCTCGCTGTTCCCAACCGAGGCAGCTCAAGTTGTAGTCTTCTTCCTACTCATAAAAGTACGTGATTGTATTGTCAAATACATCAACAAATGTATGAGTAATTGACACACAAGCGAAAGGTTAATGTCCCTCAAATATTGCTGCTGTCCTTGGATAGATTTCGTCGAGCGCGTGGCTTTCACCCTTGTTGTAGGGACTCTCGATTGTAGATGTTAGATATTGATCTCCATTGATGTTTTGGCAACGATGATATCTAATTAGTTACAGTGAATGAAATTGCTTCTCATTTTCCAGCTTGGTTCATAATGGCATTTGTTTGTTTTTGTTGACTCGCAGCATGTTCATTATTCGACCATCTGCATAGCTTTCTGTTGACACATTGTTTATTCAATTTCAACAAGGGTTGTTCAAATTGAATTTGGTTGCTTTTCAGAGGCGTGAATATCCTTTTATACAATGACTAACTGTGACAGTATTACGCTCTCTCCAGTTTCTTCGAAATGCTTTCCCTCTTTGCTATGTTATATTGGTAATGCTGCAATTTTTGGAGTTCTCTGCCTATGGTCATATGACAATCCCTCAATTGTGAATTTTAAATCGCTGATGCCACATAAGACCAGTTATGGACCTTGGGTGAGCTTGGATTTTAGTGGGTTACTCTAAATCCCGGGTACAGATAATTGTGCTTTCGTTCACATTTGCTACTCGATAAAGGTGGCTTTGTCTTAGATCTGCAACAGGCTCGCTTTTCTTCTCCACAGTCTCTACGCCTTTGTGGCTGATCGCTGTGTTTATTGCGACTCAATACCAGTGAAACATTGCACCATTGTACTTGTGGTTGTTGAATACTGGCATACTAGTTTCTTTTTTATGGAAGACACTGTCTAGTGTTTGTCTTTGTTCAGCCAAAAATTTGCAATTCAAATTTGTTTACTCGGCACGCCATGATCATCGGTCCTTTTAAGTTTGAAAGCTCGTCGGTATGGTTGTTTGACTTTGCCGTTTGTAATTCCTTTGTGTTAATTACAATTAGCACTTTTCTTTCATTCCTTCTAATATATCTCCTCCTTTTCTGACGCATTTTGTATCAATTGTAAATTTGTAATAATGTTCCTTGTACCATGTCTAGGACTCAACCTTGTGGTGATATTGTTTGCAGCAAATTACCAGGGGGCTCTGAAAGGAAGGGCAATAATTTTTGTGGGGCTCATGGTCTTCAGTGCTGCATTTTTAGTCCTACTGAACCTCTTTCCGGGTTAGTCATCATTTTTCCACATTTATCCTTTCTCTAACAGTTTCATATTTTGGAGTGGAGGACATATAGCATTGTTTAAGTAGAACTACTCGATGCTTATGAACTCCTCCTAAACCCATATGGACCTATTGTTGGAGAAAATATCTACAATTATTGCCCTTCCTTTCAAACACTAATCATCAAGCAAAATAAGCATATAATATACTATCAACAGGCAAGGGTTTAGAAAAGCCTGTGGGGTGATCGAGGCACGTGAAACTGCGCTCTTCTTGGGAACGATATACCCTCTCCTGCATCAGGTTGACTAGTACTCCTTTCCCAAGATACAATGACCTTCGAGCTTCCTTTTGTGCAGTGAAGTAACTCACAAACCAATTGTAGTGTCCCAACACTTCAATAACCAATTTAAAATTATGAATCATTGTAGTGGAAACAATTCATAATGATGAAAGGCTCTGATCTGGACATAGTGTGCTCCTGTGAGAGATAGAGACTAGTAGGAAATTGGAAGAGCAAGCAATCTGTTGGTTGGTTATTCTTCCCTTAGAAAAAACCGAATAAACAAGTAGTGAACTAATGTTAGTGTGTTGTTAGGTGGGGATAAGATTTTACTTCTAATAGTGTGGATAAAATTGAGGAGACCGAAAAGTCTCACAAGATTACCACTAATCTCAATTAAAACTCATCTCAATTACCAATCAAATATAAATATGTAAAATGCTAAATTTGAAATAAAACCTTTAACTGTTTGTTGGCTCCTTTTTTTTTTCCCGGGCTACCATCTTAAACACGTCAACACGTAATATAATGTCCTAGGATGTTGATAAAGCTCGAAACCATGGCCTAAGCTTGTGAAAGACTTGCTCTTATAACTTTATCACTCTGTCTAAGCCAAAAGGATGTGGATAAAGCTTGAACCTATGACCTAAACTTGGGGAACACTTTGTTCTTGTCATTTTATCACGTTGGGCTATGCGGTGTGCTTAGTTAACCCTCCCTTCATTTGTGCCACCAATAATGGAGGAACTTGTCTGTTTATTCAACCATACAGAATGTGTTAAACACCAAGTAGCCTTAAGAGACTCGGTATACATAAAGTCAATAGTAGACTAGTAGTAGACTAGAAGTTCTGTCAGATAGGATATGGTGTCTTTTGTCGACCGCCTTTCAATCCTTACTCAAACTTTTACTTTAGTTTAGTGGAAACTTGAAAATAAAACTCAACTTGATCTGAAGCAATGGAAACACTCTCATCTAAATAGAAATTGCAGTAGAAAATTTATTTGTGGAACAGTTATGCATTTTGAAGACACATAATAGCATTTTCTAATTTCTGCAAATTTGAGTCTCCTAAACTGGTAAGAATTCGAGTAGAATTCAAAATTGTTTTGGCGTGAGTAAATGAGGTAATGAGTTTTAAGCGATTTCTCCTCAAATTTTACGTTGGAGTATAAAAGGGTAAGGATTGGAGATGCTTTTGTCTAATTTCTTTCCCGAGCTGACTGACAGACAATGTTGGGACTCCACGGCAGCCTTGGAGCTAGGACCTCTGCCCTTTCTTTAAGAAACAAAACTTGGCTCTATGCTCCGTTCTGTTTAGCCTGGAACTTGAATGAAAAACAGCAAGTTGAGTGGTAGCCAAGTGGCAGGCGCCATGCATTTGACTGGGTTGCAAACCTCACTAACTATAGCTAACAATACTGACTTTAGCCAAAGAAAGAAACTTGAATGAAAAACCAACCTACATGACTCAAAACCCTTGAGTTCAGGTT
This sequence comes from Rhododendron henanense subsp. lingbaoense, assembly GCA_020567845.1. Classification (NCBI taxonomy): domain Eukaryota; kingdom Viridiplantae; phylum Streptophyta; class Magnoliopsida; order Ericales; family Ericaceae; genus Rhododendron; species Rhododendron henanense. The sequence continues at coordinate 6,236,989 of CM036312.1, forward strand.
ACTTGCAGTAGCAGTAGACCACTTTATTCTTTATTTACCATGTTACTTGTTTCTAATGGGGAACATCACACTGTGGGAATATCACAGTACGGACTACTATTAAGATCGATGTCATGATTCAATCATTCAGGCATAAGCACCCAAAAGCATAACAATCACCACTAATAAAAAGGGGCTGAAATTGGGAAGTCAGGGGCATAAAAGGGAGTTGAGAGAGTCAGCCTTGAGGGACTCTTGCCTGTTCTAACCTAGCAAGGAACTGAGTGGATGGCAAAGGAGGAAACGTTTTGGGGAGAGAGAGAGGGAGAGGGGGGATGGGGATCACATGATGGAGGGTGTATGATGGGGATGCACTTTTGTATGAGGTGTCGATTTTTCATTGGTGGCTGCAAAAGTTCTGTTTACGGAAGGCCCGTAAATAAGATATTCTCGGGAAGGAATCCAGATGGAGGGAAGTTTATGCCCTTCCCCCACATAGGTGATAGGACGTTCCTAAGAGCTTAGCCGAGTGATGTGTAATCTGTCAATCCTAATTTTGGATTGTCGTTAAAGTCACTGCACATGTTTGTCTGTGTTTACGCTAGTGATAAACTTATGTAGAATAATTTTTTGGTTTGGTCTTTATTTAATTTTTTATGCATTTGTTAGTTTTACGGCAAACTTTTATGTGATATGGGTAAGTAAGGATGAGAGAAACCGGAAAAGTAAAAAATTATGACTTTACAAGTATTTTGAGAAATATCCAAATAAAAGCTCGAAAAGTAAGTTTTTGGACATTTTCTTAGATATTTTTCAAAATACTTGTGTAAAAGTCATAATTTTTTACTTTTTTCGGTTCCTCTCATCCTTACTCACCCATATCACATAAAAGTTTGGCGTAAAACTAACAAACGTTAAAAAAAAATTTGAATAAGAACAAACCAAAAAATTATGGTGCATAAGTTAATCATTAGCGTGAACGGATAATGGACAAAAGCAAGATTGCAAGAATCTCTCTCTTTGATTTTCATCCGTGAGTTATCGATTTCCATGTTAAATCAGAACGCACAAAACCTTTGACCCAAGTTTAACTGAGCCGCGGTAGTGGATACAAGTATTTGATTCATTCCTTCCACCCGAAGCACATATCGAGTTGTTGTATGAGTACCGACCGGAAATGTAGGGAAATCATACCGACGGCCGCGTCGGGCTGTCTCTGGCCACCGGACGGCTGATCCGAGCCGTCAAAAAATTCTATAAAAAAAAACTGAGGGGGCCCTACGCGGGAATAAACGGCATCGTATATATATATATATACACGAAAAATAGGGTATTTAGATCAAACACCCTACACACATTGGATGCCGTTTATTCCCGCGTAGGGCCCCCTCGGTTTTTTTTTATAGAATTTTTGGACGGCTCAGATCGGCCGTCCGGTGGCCGGAGACGGCCCGGCGCGGCCATCAGTACGATTTCCCTACATTTCCGGTCGGTACCTATATCATTTTCGCACATAACCACAGTAGAATTGGTCCCCCAACTTGATTGGTCTATTAGCTAGGCTGGATATGAACTAATCTGAGAAAAGAAGCATGTTTTCGTTTTTACCAAAGACTTGAACGTTGTGCAGGGTACAAGGCTTTTTGTGCATTAAAATATCGACATTAAAAAAAAACAATTTCAACATTTTCATTTTGCAAATGTCACATTCACTCTTTAGACAAAGAGAAGCAGTAGTGACTATAAGAAAGAAAATTGTTCCGCACACAAATATGCGGGCGCAACTTCGGATACATTCACTCAAGTGCGTGTAGATTTTACAAGATTCATGATCGAGAATATAAAACACTCCCGTATTCGGATTTGCGTCTATAGCACGGGGCTCAATAGACTCAACTTGATCTGAAGCAATGGAAACACTCTCATCTAAATAGAAATTGCAGTAGAAATTTATTTGTGGAGTAGTTATGCATTATAAAGACACGTAATAGCATTTACTAATTTCTGCAAATTTGAGTCTCCTAAACTGGTAAGAATTCGAGTAAAATTCAAAATTGTTTTGGCGTGAGTAAATGAGGTAATGAGTTTTAAGCGATTTCTCCTTAAATTTTACATTGGAGTATAAAAGGGTAAGGATTGGAGATGCTTTTGTCTAATTTCTTTCCCTAACTGACTGACAGACAGACAATGTTGGGTGCCTTGGAGCTAGGGTATATTACCCTGGGACCTCTGCCCTTTCTTTAAGAAACAAAACTTGGCTCTATGCTCTGTTCTGTTTAGCTAGAACTTGAACGAAAAACCGCAAGTTGAGTGGTAGCCAAGTGGTAGGCACCATGCACTTCCATGCATTTGATTGGGTTTGCAAACCTCACTAACTACAACTAACGATGCCGACTCTAGCCAAGGAAATAAACTAGAATGAAAAACCAACCTACATGACTCAAAACCCTTGAATTCAATTTATTCTTTATTTACCATGTTACTCGTTTCTAATGGGGAACATCACACTGTGGGAATATCACAGTACGGACTACTATTAAGATCGATGTCATGATTCAATCATTCAGGCATAAGCACCCAAAAGCATAACAATCACCACTAATAAAAAGGGGGCTGAAATTGGGAAGTTAGGGGCATAAAAGGGAGTTGAGAGAGTCGGCCTTGAGGGACTTAATTGCCTGTTCTAACCTAGCAAGGAACTGAGTGGATGGCAATACCTCTACGCATAAAATGAGTGTCTCAATCATAGAGGGCAATTTATTGGCTTGACAATGGTAGCAATCTACAATGGGCATGGGGCTATTCTTGGCCGCTCATGTTCTCCGAATTTATTAGCCACCCAATGTAGTTACCCCTCCATGTCACTATCAGTAATGTCGGTTGTAGCTAACTTTATCGTAAGTCGATGCAGTTGTCGAGTGGCTAGATTAATATGGACTTTAGAGGCCGTAATCTAAAAAGATCTGGACTCTTTTTTTGTGTGGATATCATAGAATATGATGTCCTCGACAGAGCTTAACGAGTTTATGTAGCCGGTCCCAATTGATTTGGACCTGAAGCTTCTTTTTTATTCGGTTATGTTGCTTCACTAGCATGGCAACTCTATAGATCTACACGACGACCTGGCTTCGTTACTTTTTGGGACAGGGCATCTGTTTTCGTTTTCGCATTGAAAACTCGTTCAATGTTTTCGGAAGAAACGGTCCGGTCTGTCGTATATTGATTCTATGTACCTGGTGGGAGATAGCTTCTTTTTTATTCGGTTATGTTGCTTCTCTAGCATGGCAACTCTACAGATCTACGCGACGACCTGGATAGTGCATCTGTTTCGTTTTCGCGTTGAAAACTCGTTCAATGTTTTCGGAAGAAACGGTCCGGTCTGTCTTATATTGATTCTGTGTACCTGGTGGGAGATCTTATACTCGAGGTTTTCGGGACAAGGGACCTGTTTCATTTCGCACTTATGCAATGTTTTCGGAAGAAATGGTCCCTGTCTGTCGTATATTGACTCTAAATACTTTGTGGGAGATATTATACATTTGTGTATTTGTGATGCTTTCAATGGAATTGCCATATCGAAAGAATCCGTCAATCTGATTGCGACATCATGGCCCCATAATGGACTTCTAGAATTGGAGCAACCACGTATTCGTATTACTACAGTATGTGTTTGAAGCTCTCTGAGCAACAGTCATCAGAAAACCCTCGTTGGTAGGGAATTCTTTTTAATAGCAATGCTACGCGTTGACAGACGTCCGCGCACGGATCTTGGTACAGATGTGTTTGGATTGGATTCGTTCGACGCACACGAGTCCTACACGAGACAAAAATAAAGCTCATACACATCGGACGGTTTCATTCTTCCGGACACATCTGTATTTCGATACGTACACGGACGCTATCTATTTTATTTTTGGGAAGGCAATCTTTTGTGTTCGTAGGTTGTGTATGCAAGGATACGAAAGGTGGGGTCTCTCAACGAGTTATCGTGTGTCGTTCTGTAGATGAGGTCCCCACCCTCGACGTAATGGAACTCCTGCCAAGGATGTTTAAAGTTTGTCTATCCATGTTCGGCTAAATAAGCCAAGTGATTTATTTTTTTGTCCTTATTTAAAAAAATTTCGTATCACTTGGCTTATCATCATTTTTTTTTGGAGATTATTGCATCCTCATGACAAGAGGAATCTAAAAAGTAAAAAATTTTGATCGAAATCCAATTTTTTTTGAATAAAAACGAAAAAATTGGCTTATTGGCTTATTTTTGTCTTTATTAAAAAAAATTGGATTTCGATCAAATTTTTTTACTTTTTAGATTCCTCTTGTCATGAGGATGCAATAATTCCCAAAAAATTGATCATAAGCCAGGTGATACAAAAAAAATTTGAATAAGGACAAAAAAATAAGTCACTTGGCTTATTTAGCCAAATGGGGCATCGAGAGCTGCTTCCCCCCCACCCTTGTCCCTCTCTTGCCAGGAAGACCAAAATGCCCCCAACCCCCACCCTTTTAATTAATTGTTGTAAGGTCCATTATAGGATTTTGTAACATGTCAAGTTCACCTCATATTTTCAAAACATCTCTAGTCCAGTCTATTACTTTTTTTAAAGCATCAGGTCCACTTCATTTTTTGACAGGACAAAATTGTCCCTTCTTTAAACTGTACACGACCTCCACCTCCACAACCACTCCCACTCCACCACCACCACCACCACGCCTCCACCACCACCTCCAACATCACCACCACAACGCCACCACCACCATGCCCCCACCACCACCTCAACCACCACGCCACCATCGCCACCATCACCATAATGCCGCAACCTCCACAACAATTACCACCATCACAACCATCACCACTCCACCAACACCACCACCACCACCACCTCCACCACCTCTCCGCCCCCACCACCACCTCCACCACATCACCACCATCGCTCCACCACCACCACCACACCCGCCTCCACCACCACCGCCACCACCACTCCACTGCCACCGCCACCTCCCCGCCCCCGCCCCCACCACCACCACCACCATCCCCACCACGCCACCACCACCGCTCCACCACCCCCACCCCTTCCACCACCACGCCCCAAACACCACCACCACAACGCCGCCACCACAACCACTCAACCACCACCACCCCGCCCCCACCACCCCTACCACCTCCACCACCACGCCGCCCCCACCACCAACGTCGCCGCCAGCACCACCACCACGCCCCCCACCACCTCCACCATAACCACCACCACGCTCCCACCACTACCTAAACCACCACGCCGCCACCACCACTACCATTACCACCACAATGCCGCAACCTCAACCACAATTACCAACTCCCCGCCCCCACCACCACCTCCACCACCACCACACCCGCCTCTACCAGTGCCTCCACCACCACTCCACCTCCCCGCCACCACCACCACCATCACCACCACCGCTCCACCATCCCCACCACTTCCACCACCACGCCCCCAACACCACCACCATAACACCGCCACCACAACCACTCCACCACCACCGCCGCCACCCCGCCCCCACCTCCACCACCACCACGCCCCCACTACCACCACCACCACCACCACGCCCCCACTACCACCACCACCACCACCACGCCCCCACTACCACCACCACCACCACCGCCGCCGCCACCACCACGCCCCCATCACCACCTCCACCATAACCACCACAAGGCCACCACGCTCCCACCACCATCCAAACCACCATGCCGCCGCCACCACAATGCCGCAACCTCAACCACAATTACCACTTCCCCGCCCCCACCACCACCACCACCACCACCCCTACCACCTCCACCACCACGCCCCCAACACCACCACCACGCCACCACCACCACCACAACGCCGCCGCCACCATAACCATTCCACCACCACCACCTCTCCCCCCCATCACCACGGCTCCACCACCCATACCACCTCCACCACCACGCCACCATCACCACAACCACAACCACAACGCCACCACCATCACCGTTCCACCACCCATACCACCTCCACCACCATGCCACCATCACCACAACCACAATACCACCACCACCACAATGACAACTAACGCCAGAGAAAATTTATACTGCAAATTTATTAAATGAACACCAATGCCAGAGAAAATTTAGACTGCAAATTTGCACTTTTAGACTGTAAATAAAGGCACTTTTGAAAACTTTGTAGTCTAAAAGTGCAAATTTACAGTCTATATAGAAATTTAGATAGCAAATTATTAAATGAACACTAACGTCTATGAGAATTTTGACTGCAAATTTGTACTTTTAGACTGCAAATAAAGGCACTTTTGTAAATTTTGCAGTCTACAGACAAATTTAGACTGTAAATTATTAATTGAACACTAATGTCGATGAGAATTTAGACTGCAAATTTGTATTTTTAGATTGTAAATTTACACTTTTAGACTACAAATTTGTTAAATGAATACGAATACCAGAGAAAATTTAGACTGTAAATTTGCACTTTTAGACTGCAAATAAAGACACTTTTGTAAACTTTGCTGTTTAAAAGTACAAATTTGCAGTCTACACACAAATTTAGACTGCAAATTATTAAATGAACACTAACGCAAATGAGAATTTAGAATGCAAATTTACACTTATAGACTGTAAATTTGTTAAATGAACACAAATGCCAGAGAAAATTTAGAATGCAAATTTGTACTTTTAGACTGCAAATAAAGACGCTTTTATAAACTTTACAGTCTAAAAATGCAAATTTGCAGTCTACACACAAATTTAGATTGCAAATTATTAAATAAATACTAACGCCAATGAGATTTTAGACTGCAAATTTGCACTTTTAGATTGCAAATTTGTTAATTGAACACCAACGCCAGAGAAAATTTAGAGTGCAAATTTGCACTTTTAGACTGCAAATAAAGACACTTTTGTAAATTTTGCAGTCTAAAAGTGCAAATTTATAGTCTACACACAAATTTAGACTGCAAATTGTTAAATGAACACCAACGCCAGTGAAAATTTAGACTGCAAATTTTCACTTTTAGACTACAAATAAAAGCACTTTTATAAACTTTGCAGTCTAAAAGTGCAAATTTGCAATCTACACATAAATTTAGACTGCAAATTATTAAACGAACACTAACGCCAATGAGACTGCAAATTTGTTAAATGAACACTAACGCCAGAGAAAATTTTGAATGCAAATTTGCACTTTTAGACTGCAAATAAATGTACTTTTATAAACTTTGCAGACTATAAAACTGTAAATTTGCAGTCTACACACAAATTTAGACTACAAATTATTAAATGAATACTAACGCTAATGAGAATTTAGACTGCAAATTTGCCCTTTTAGACTGCAAATTTACACTTTTAGACTGTAAATTTGTTAAATGAGCACCAACGCCATAGAAAATTTAGACTGCAAATTTGCAAATAAAGACATTTTTGTAAACTTTGCAGTCTAAAAGTGCAAATTTGCAATCTACTCATAAATTTAGACTACAAATTATTAAATAAACACTAACGCCAATGAGAATTTAGACTGCAAATTTGTACTTTTAGACTGCAAATAAAGGCATTTTGTAAATTTTACAGTCTAAAAGTGCAAATTCGCAGTCTACACATAAATTTAGATTGCAAATTATTAAATGAACACTAATGTCAATGAGAATTTAGACTGCAAATTCGTTAAATGAACATCAACGGCAGAGAAAATTTAGACTGCAAATAAATGCACTTTTGTAAATGAACACCATCCCTAAAGGGACTTTAATTTAGACTGCAAATTTAGGCAATTTTGTAAATTTAGACTGTAAATTATTAAATGAATATTTTTGGACTGCAAATAAGGATATTTTTGTAAAATTTGAAGTCTAAAAGTGCGAATTTGCAGTCTAAAAATGGTGGTGGTGGCGGCGGCGGTGTGGTGGTGGCGGTGGTGGTGGTTGTGGTGGCGGTAGTGGTGGTGGTCATTGTGGTGGCGGTGATGGTGGTGGCGTGGTGGTGATGGTGTTGGTTATATATGGTGGCGGCATGGTGGTGGTGGTGGTGTTGGCGTGGTGGTGGTGGTGGTGGTGGTGATTGTGGTGGTGGTGGTGGAGGCGTGGTGGTGGCGGTGTTGGTGATGGTGGACTGGTGGTGGTGGTTGTGGTGGACTGGTGGTGGTGGTTGTGGTGGCGGTAGTGGTGGTGGCGGTGGCATGATGGTGGTGATTGTGGTGGCGGCGTGGTAATGGTGGCGGCGTTGTTGTGGTGGTGGTGGTGGAGTGGTTGTGGTGACGGCATGGTGGTGATGGTAATTGTGGTGGAGGTAGCGGCGTTGTGGTGGTGGTGGTAGCGGCAGCGGCGTGGTGGTGGAGGTGGTGGAGGGTGAAGGCGGCGGCGGCGTGGTGGAGGTGGTGGTGGGGGCGTGGTGGTGGAGTGGTGGTGGCGGCGGCGGCGTGGTGGTGGTCATTGTGGTGGTGGTGATAGTTATGTAGTTGTAACAAGATCGAAAAAAATGAAAAAATACATCTTTTGTATTAGCCAAATAAGGCCCTTATTTCTTTTGTATAGGGTATTTTTGCCATTGAAATATTAGTGGACTAGAGGTGTTAAGAACTTTAGAAGTGGACTTAGTGGGTTAGAAACATGCTACAATGGACCTATCAAAAATTCTCCCTTAATTAAATTCTTTTTTATTTAATTTTCTAATTCTTTTATCTTATTTATTTGTTCATTTCTTTATTTATTTAATTACTTATTTAATTTTAATTTGGTTAACTCAAATTATATTTTCAACTAAATTGCGTTTTTTACATTTAAATTTTACTTTATATTTAAGGCTCCGTTCTATTGAACTTAACTTAAATTTGGAAACTTTGTCCTTATTTGAATTTTTTTTCGCATTTGTTAGTTTAGCGTTATTGATTTATCTTGACGAGAGGAATTGGAAAAATAATTTTTTTTACTTTTACCCAAGTATTTTGATAAATAATCACTTTTTAGCAAAATACTTGGGTAAAAGTAAAAAAAATTACTTTTCCGATTCTTCTCGTCAAGACGAATCAATAACCCACAAAAATTTGGCGCAAAACTAACAAATGCAAAAAAAATTCAAATAAAGACAATTTTCAGATTTAAGTTAAGTTCAAGAGAATGGGTCTAAGAACTTTATATTATTTTAATTTGTCTTAACAATGAATAATAAATAAATAAAACTTCTAATCAATAATAATAATAATAAAATATACACAGTTTATCTATGAAAATTGGAATGTTTTCCGGTTCAAATTGAATAAATACACCGTTTATATATAAAAATATATAATTAAAAAATTAAATGTTCCAATTTTCAATTCGGTTGAATCGGTGCAAAGATCTTACTTTTTTTTTTTAATCATTTAATCCTAAATGGTCGTAATGAATTTTTGGTTCTAAGTAGACTCCTTATTTAGTTTCAGAGCTCTCTTAGGGTGTCCATTGAAAGGTTTTAGAGCAAAAAATTCATTATGACCATTTAAGACAAAATGATCAGAAAAATAAGATCTTTGGCCCGGTTCAAACAGATTGAAAATTGAAACACTTAATTTTTTAACTATATTTTTTACTAATATATAAACAGTGTAAAAAAATAATTGTTCCAATTTTCAATCCGTTTGAATCGGTGCGAAGATGTTATTTTCTGATCATTTCATTCTAAATGGTCGTAATGAATTTTTGGCTCCAATGCCTTTCAATGAGCACCCTAAGAGAACCCTGAAACTAAATAAGGAGCTTTTGGGTGCTCGTTGAAAAGCCTTAGAGCCAAAAATTCATTATGACCATTTACGATAAAATGATCAGAAAAATAAGATTTTTGCACTGGTTCAATCGGATTGAAAATTAGAACACTTAATTTTCTAATCATATTTTTAATATATAAACAGTACGGTTCAACCGGTTTTAACTTTTAAGAAAACAAAAGTTAGATAACACCTATTCATGCCCTGTTTGTTGGAGGGGTGGGTGGGTGGGTGGGGGGGGGGGGTGGGGCGGTGGAGCAATTTTCATTTTGTTCACTCCTATTCATGCCCTGTTTGTTGCGTGAAAAGTTAGATAACACCTTTTATATTCATGCCCTGTTTGTTTTTTTATTACTGGATGTCTGGGCCAGTTTGCGCACACCTTAATTAATTTCGAAATCTTGAAGTTAACGACTGGGCATATCCACCAGTGGCCCCAAGGTTTAAAATTTTTGACTAGAATTCGAATATGCGATCTCAAGGAGAACAAACACTTATTAGCTTTCGCATACCCACTCGGCAAATCCTTTGGGGTTCATGCCCTGTTTGTAGAGTGACGACGGTTCGTAGAATTCTAGAAATCAGAATTTCAAAGTGTTAATCAAAATCGATGAAAGTTTTAAGAATTTTTGCGCAGGCCTTTTATGTTTCAGGCATGACGTGATTGTGATGTTCAAATTGTTCAAGATGTGCTTTTGTTTTGTAAAACAAAGTCAGTGTTTGAATGAGAAAGGTGGTAGCCTCCATGGTAGGCCTCTCTCTCTCCCCAAAGACTCGGAGTCTCACCAGTGGCAAGGGACTGGAGTCTACCATTTTGTACTTAAGTGGTGTTGTGGTGACGGCCTATCTTTTTAGACAGTAACTATGGCATAACCGGACATTTCACAGCGTGTTAGAAGCCTCTATGGTCGTGCCCAAAGGGGTTACTACGTTAATCGTTCTCTCCCACCGTTTTTGCAGGTTAAAAAAAAAACACATAAGAAAGTGAGGTTCTTAGAATTCCAGAAATCAGAATTTTAAAGTGTTAATCAAAATAGATGAAAGTTGTAAGAATTTTTGGGCAGGCCTTTTATGTTTCATGCATGACGTGTTTGTGATGTTCAAATTGTTCAAGCTAGATGTGCTTTTGTTTTGTAAAACAAAGTCAGTGTTTGAACAAGAAAGGTGGTAGCCTCGATGGTAGGCCTCCCTCTTCCCAAAGACTAGCTAGAGTCTCGCCAGTGGCAAGGGATCGGAGTCTACCATATTGTACTTAGGTGATGCTATGATGACGGCTTGTTTTTTCGGACAGTAGCTATGACTCAATCGGACATTAATATTCCATAGCGTGTTGGGACCCCCTATGGTCGTGCCAAGAGGGCTGCTACGTTGGTCATCCTCTCCCACCGTTTTTGCGGATAGAAAATACCAATAAAGAAAGTAAAAAAGAGAGGATGACTTGCCTTTTAACATCAGTAGTAACAGCAGCGTATGGGAGAGGGAGACCATACCTTAGACTTTTGATGGTCGAGATGAAACCGAGTTAAACGACCTAGATTGTGTTTCGATTGAACACGAGGCTTATTTTAACATCAACTTCACAAGTTAAAATAAATTTAGTAATAGTCTGAATACAAAATTTTGGAGAGTTATATGAAAAATGCTAACCTCAGCCCGAGAATAGTAGATAATAGGTAAAAAGCAGATTGATATTTGAGAGAAATTTATTGATATGTTACGTATTAATATCTGTGAGATATGTATTAAAATTCAAACTTGTTTGGAATTATTTATATACTCGTAGCCTACAGAGTTTGCATGAAATTGAGAATAGACAACATTAGGAATTGAAGTGCAAATAGTAATCCCGAGGTCCAGATTCATTGCTACTTTTGCCACTAAGTCCACACATCTGTTAGCTTCTTGGGATTTGTGATCAAACCACATCATGAGGGTGAATTGCTTTAGAAGGGACCTGCAATCAGAAATCAAGCTGCTTAACGGGTGTGATCCGTTGCGTTGCTGCTTGATAAGATGAGTCTGTTTCTATATCATCACGTGGCGGTGCTCCCGAACTTCTGATCAAAATTACGGAAGAACATGCCATGATCTATAATCTCTGTGCATACATTTTCTTTGTTCTTACATAAAGAATTATAGACAAAAAACTCCCAAACAAACAAAGAAATCCCCATATCACAAACGTCGTTTGATAGCACTCAGTCCCCATGCACCTTCCGTCCTCCGTGTTAATCTTGCTACGGTACAAGAGGGCCGCGGCGTTCCCGAAAACGAACGATCCGATCGGGATGTTTGCGACGACGATGTTGTGGTTAACGCTGAAGTTCTTGGCACCGAAGAGCTCGGTGGTGGTGGAGACGGCGATGGAAGTGATGGCTCCGGTGCACAGGCCAATGACGGCCGTGCTTATGTAGAGGGAGAGGGTGGTTTTGTTGAGGAGTAAGAAGAAGGATGCCGACATCGGGGCCATTATTATTGCTATTGATGCTGGTGTTGAAGCCATGCATTTACTCCTGAAATAAAAATTATTGAAAACGAATGAACAAAGAATTCTATAGTAGGAGCAATGTTATACGTACGTACGTAGAAACTTTATATCATGCAGTCTTTTTATAGGATCTGTCATCGAAGGATTCGTGCTACTAGTTGTTTATTTCTACGATTTGGAATGGAATGAGCCTCGATAATATTTTTTTTTTGTGGGTAAAGTAGATAGAATATAGCCATTTCACACGTTTTAGGATAAGATGACCTTAAGAGTTGTTGACACATAAAATATCAGACCTTAAAGAATGGAGCAAATCGCCGAGTCTCATGCCAAGACTATCAAGCTAACTCATGGGGCTTAATTAGCCTCGATTTTAAGCCATATACTACTAAAAATTATTGAAATATAACAACCAAAAACTGAAAAAGTCACAAGCAACACTCAAAACGTTTTTTATTTAGGAAAAGAGTCAAAATCATTGTTGACGTATAAACTCTTACAAGAATATTAGAATTACTTTAAAGTACTAGCTATACTACTTTCACATGCAGAATGAGGTTTGCATAAAAGTGGCAGTATGTGAGAGTGTCCATGTCATGTTTTAATTAAAAATCGTTTCAAAACTTGATTTATAGGCAAATATAACGTACGTACGTTAAGCTACACCGTACAGTACTTAAGTTTTTTTTATAAGCATCCGTACACTTGAGTTATCATCAAGGAATAATAATGTACGTTTCGAGTTCCGATCTGATTTTAATTTGGACCCCTACAAGTAGAAGATTAGATTAATCACAGTACAACGTTAGTCGAAGTACTGTGTGTAAGTTTGTCCGTACGCTTAGTGTCGGCCCTGACTTTTTTCAGGACTTAAAGCGAAAATAAAAAAAGACGCCCTTTTGTTGGACTATTATAAGGGATAAAATAGTAGGAGAGCCCCCTGAAATTCAAATTTTTTAAAACTTAAAATGGTCGTAACAGAAATTTTAGCTCAGTTTCGAAACTGCATATGCCTGAGTTATGAATCCGAAAATCCCATGGGAAAGGGACAAAAATAAGGTGCATGGTTGGACCTTTACCTTTACACGTACAAATCCATAGCCCCAAGTAATAACAAGGTGACAATAATAAATTACACAATTTAATTACCACAAGTATTGACAAGGTGACAACAAAGTTGCATAAGCATTAATTATTTAAACCCATCCAACAAAAATGGGAAAATTCTCTCTGCTCCGCCACCGCTTGACGTGGACGTGGTTGGGAATTTGGAAAAACTTACGGAGTATGGTAAAATACGCACCGATTATCTGTCTCGAATAATGTCTCAACTAGTAAGCTCTTGACTCAGTTGGTAAGCCTCCCTCCGTGGAGGCATAGTTCGAGCCCCGTGATGGACAGTTTGGAGTTCAGGGTTATGGATAACCTCTGAATTCTCGGGCCGTGGACATAATAACACTCTGCTAACTCTCGCTGATGTATATAATATTGGCCAAAGAAAAGAAAAGAATAATGTCTCAAAAAAATAAGAAAAGGAGAGTCTATTCACGTTTTTTTTATTTTGGCCGTGGACGGAGTACCCCTAGATTTTTTTTGTTTTGTTTTGGCAACAGTTAGGACCCCTAGAATAGTTGCTAACTACATACTACTATATTTACGTTTCGGATCAAGCTTCTGATCTCCTCGTAAGTTGTTGGGCCCGTTAATGGGAAAAAATTTCAGTGCCGAGCGGGTATCACGTGGTGTCCGCTCGCACATCCGAGCCGTCCATTGCGTATTTGAATGGCTCAGATTTGGAAAAAGAAAAATGAGAGAGAAAGTGTTGGGATGAGAGGAGAGAGAGGGTTTCAATCCGAGCCATCCAAAAGAGTATCGGACGGCTCAGATACACCGAGCGGATACCACGTCGGCAATACCCGCTCGGCACTGAAAAACTCCTCCCGTTAATGTCTCTAGTACGTTCAAGTACTCTTTGCTTACTCAGCAGTACCAACTCAGAGTTAGTCACTCGTTTATGCACGGGTGGGATCAGAGGTGGAGCTGGCCGAACACTCAGCACTACCAACTCAACCTTGGATCAATAACCGGGAGTAGAACGTCGCATGGTGTCACAGCTACATAAAATACAGAGGGGTGGAGAGGGAGAGAAAGTACCTTGAGAAAATGTAGGCCAAAAGAGATGGCATTAGACGGCCAAAGAACCCAAACGAAGAAGACAAGGAGACCAACGTAGAAGTCCTCCGGAACCCTCGAGACTCTGCTATTTGACCCAAATTATTCAAATAAACCAGTCCAAGTGTTGCACCACACAAGTAAACCAAAAAATACAACCAAAACTCCACCCTTTTCACCATCTCCTTCACCCCAACCTCCTCCACCCCCGCCTCCCAACTCCCTCCACCACCACCACTCTCCTCCACCTGGACCACCTCCTCCCGCTCCTCCTCCGCCCTCTCCTTCACCCCAACCTCCTCCACCACCTCCCAACTCCCTCCACCACCACTCTCCTCTGCCTCCTTCCGCCCCTCCTCCGCCCTCTCTCCGCTGCCGCCCTCCACCTGACCCACATCATAAATCCTCCCCTGTCTCCTCAACCAACATTTCTTCTGAAACCTCTCCATTACGTTTTCAACCCAAGGCACCGCTAGCGGTGCCAAAAGAAACACCCCCATTCCAATCACAACCACAAACGGTGGCAACCCTCTTGCTATTTTACCGAAACTCGAAATCACTGCGAAAACTCCAGTCCCTATGGTTATGACAAACATCACGACAAACCCACCTCTCAATCTCCTAGACACAACATTATTCGCACACCGGACGATGGGTGCGCAGAAAACACACACAATCAGAGGAGATACAGAGTTCAACAAGAGGTAAGCTTTGGCCGTTTTGATAGGGGAAGAAGAAGAAGGAGAAGATGGGAAAAAAACACTGACCAAATCTGTATAGATTTCAGCACTCAACCCTATGTAGCTAGTGGTTAACCCCACGGCCACGTGGCGGTCGAAGGGGAAGGTGCTTATGGTTATCATGTAACAGACGGTGTTGATCCAACAGATGCTGTTTCCGGACAAGACGGTTAGTAGAAAGACGACGCCGTATGGGAGAGAAGGGATGTGGTCAGATAGGAAAAGGTACTGGACGCCATACCCGACTAGGCCGAGGAGGGAGCCGATGAGGAGGACCAGCCAGAGGGGGAGGTGGGAGGCGGCGACGCCGGAGATGAAGCCGAGGAGCTTTCCGGCGTCGGAGGCGAAGGCGAGGTTGTTGAGTTGGAGTTGGGAGAGGGAGAGGAGGCGCTTGAATTCGGAGGAGTAGGCCGGGAAGTTTGAGTTTGTGCCGTTGATGGATTGGAGCCAAATTGCACAAACTAAGATTAGCCATTGAAGAGCCATATTAGATTTTTGTGGGAAAATTAGGTTGGAGGAGAAGGGGTTTATAAAGCATGTGGAGTGCATGTGGGTGGGGAGGAATTATTCAATGATTCTTGTGCATGGGCTTGCTGCGAAGAACAAATATAGGAAGGGCAAAATAGTCATATCAATTAGTTCATGATGGGAGCTAGGGGTATGGAATTCCACCTCCCCTGATATTTCATATATATCCGGAGAAATAGTCATATCAACTAGGTTACACGTAATCCCGTTTATAATACGGTAGCAAACATCAGAGTTTTGAGCGACATATATCCAATTCCACCCTCAAATCCCCCTAAATAAACAAATCATTTTTAGGTCACTTAGAGCATCGCCAACGCTGGGTGACAAATCCTGAAAGCTCCAACACCCCAACTTTGAAGTCAAAAAGGATTTCACATGTTGAAATATTTAATTACCATCTTGAAATTTAATTACCATCGTAATTTTTTTACTTTTTAGATTCCTCTTGTCATGACGATGCAATAATCTTCAAAAAATTAACAAATACAAATTTTTTTTGAATAAGGACAAAAAAATAAGCCAGTTGGCTTATTTAGCCGAACGTGGCCTTTAATAGGGTCACAAATTGTTGTACTAGTTAATTAGGACAGTGAAGTTGTTTAAGGGATGCGTGCACTAGTTATGCTATTAAGATATATGTCAAGGAACACTTGATAATCTTTCATTGTGTAGGCCAGGCCAGTGTTCATGAGGAGGAGCTAGACGGAACTAAGGGGTACTCCATGTGAAAGGAGAGGGTTTAGAGTCAAAGTTAATTATTATGCTGTACGTAGTTTGATGGAGGAAGCTGGGGAAGAGAAATTGTGGTGCTCAGTCTTAAAATGTGGTTCTTCGATTACCTCAATTATAAGGAATTGTGAGCTAAGCTGATCGAAAGCATTAAAAGATGATTGATAATGAAAGGTGCATGTAACATCACACATAGGGGTGGCAAATGGGCGGGTTTAGGGCTAAAATAAGTAAGTTGCAAGTGGGTTGGGTCTTTAATGGGTCATTGACCCATTTAGACCCATTAATTATAAGTCTAATTACTCATACCCAACCCGACCCATTTATTTAAAAGCAAACCCGACCCGCCCATTAGCCCAATTACATACTACTATATACTAAAATTTAAAATGACTAAAATATCAATGTACACTAACTATATTACCCATGTATATTTAAATGACTAAAATTACCATACTACCCCTCTACTACTAAAATGACCAAATTACCACTGTACACTTAATTTTTCCGATATGTAGTGGGAGTAGCATGTCGCTAGCTATCGTGAATTTTTTAGAACGCCTCAAGCGACTATATAGGAAGTGAGCTAAAAATCGAATAAAAAATGATTCATCGTGGAAATCGACTATGGCCCCGTTCAGCTAAATAAGCCAGTTAAATAAGCCAACTGGCTTATTTTTTTGTCTTTATTCAAATTTTTTCGTATTTGCTAGTTTTTCGTCAGTTTTTTTGGAATTATTGCATCGTCATGACAAGAGGAATCTAAAAAGTAAAAAATTATGATCGAAATTCAATTTTTTCGAATAAAGACGAAAAAATTGGCTTATTGGCTTGTTTTTGTCTTTATTCAAAAAAATTAGGTTTCGATCATAATTTTTTACTTTTTTGATTCTTCTTGTCATGACGAAGTAATAATCTCGAAAAAATTGACGAAAAATTAACAAATACGAATTTTTTTTGAATAAAGACAAAAAAAATAAACCAGTCGGTTTATTTAGCCGAACGGGACCTAAGTCATGAGGGCCCGAACGAAAAAGAATTCAATTCATGTAGTCGATTTTCAAATTATGAAAAGCGTTATTGAGAGAGAGAGAGAGAGAGAGAGGGGATGGGGTCTGGTTGATTAAGGTAGTAAAATATAGGTTTTAAAAAAAAAGGATGGTATAAAATACAGAAAGCAACTCAAGAAGAGAGAGAGAGAGAGAGAGAGAGAGAGAGAGAGAGAGAGAGAGAGAGAGAGAGAGAGAGAGAGAGAGAGAGAGAGAGAGAGAGAGAGAGAGAGAGAGAGAGAGAGAGAGAGAGAGAGAGAGAGAGAGAATTTGGATGATTTGGGGTGGGGTCGGGGGTGTGTCCGGAGGGGGGAAGCAATTTCCAGCACAGGCCTTTTTGTTTATGGGAGAGGAGAAGTATGCACGAGACTCGAAAGAGGGGAGGAGATCATCTTGAGGTTTTTTTGTTAGTGGGTCATGTTCATGACTTATTGGGTCTTTTAAGTTGACCCAATTGATGTCCAATTAAGACCCAATAATAGATGAGTTAGATGGGTTGAGACCCATTCTAACCCAACTTATAAATGGGTTGGGTTGGATTTATTTTTTGGTAGGTGGGTTTGGGTTTACTAATGGGTTTGGGTTCAATTTGCCACCCCTAATCACACAGCACTAAACATTACTGTATTAAATTTGAACAAGCACAGTATCTGTGCTATGCATGAGAGCACACACACAAAAAAAGAAATGAAATTATAGATTACAGATTATAAAGAAATAAATTATAGATTGTAGATATTATATATACTAGCTAGATAAATAGATTATAGATTGTGTAGGCCAAGCCAGTTCATGAGGAGGAGAGGGAACTAATTAATTAAGGGGGTACTACATGTGAAAGGAGAGGGTTTAGAGTCAAAAATTAATTATTATGTTGTACGTAGTTTGATGGAGGAAGCTGGCCGGGGAAGATATTGTGGTGCTCGATCAGTCTTAAAATGTGGTTCTCAGATGATCTCAATTACAAGGAATTGTGAGCTAAGCCGATTGAGAACATTAAAAGATGATTGATAACGAGAGGTGCATGTAATATCACACAGCACTAAACATTACTGTTGGAAAAATATATGCATGATTATTTGTTGGAAAAATTATATGCATTACTATTTATTATTTTGATGATTATTTTGTGAAAGTTTTTTATTGATTGGCAAAAGAAAATCTTTTATCGCAAAATCCTTGTCGGACTAATTTCTCTTTGCCTTGAAATATTGCATAAAGTCTCTTGGATTCAATGATTAAATCTTACAAAGACTTAGTGAGCTCAATATATGCATTAACGGAATTGTTTAGATGAAGTTTTGAGCCACAGGTTGACGAACCGGCTGACAGGCCAAAGAGGTATGTCAACCGAAGAGCACCAGACGACCAACCGGACGACCGCCTGGTCGACCGCCCGGACGACCGGTCAGAGTAATTTCGGCAGATCAGTAAAGTTCCAACGGCTATATTTTGACTTCCAACGGCTCCAATAGTTTATTAACGGTTAGGAGTTGGATGAATAACTATATAAGGAATGAAGAATTCATTGATGAGTACCAAGACTAGCACTATCAATCTATTTCATTCCAAGAGCAAATCTTCAAAGATCAAAGCCTACCAATCTCATTGTTCTTCCCCTTTCAAATCTTTCTTGTGAGAAAATTTGTACAAGTCTTAAGCTATAACTTTCATACTCTCTCCATATACTTGTAACTCCTAAGTGAGTGTTTGAGTGAAACACTTGAAAGCTTAGAAGACCAAATTCTTATTGAATTTGGGTGTTATAGTTTTCGAGAGGATTTCGAAGAAAACTCTTACGGTTGCGCTAGCTCCTCGGGAAAGCTAGAGGTGTAAGGTCGTTGTAAGCACCCGCAAGTCTTACTACTTGTAATCTTTTTGAAGATTAGTGGAACCTTCAAGTAGTTGCTTGAGGAGAAGTGGACTAGGCCGGACCGTGGACAAATCCGGGCCGAACCACTATAATTGGGTTCTATCTCTCTAACTCTCTCTCTTTTACTTGCTCATATTATTTTTGTTTAATTGTTAGAGATAATTTTTATTTGGTATTTTTAATTAGCAACTCTATTCACCCCCCCTCTAGGTTGCATTTTTGGGTAACAATTACCGTATTAAGTTTGAACAAGCATGGTATCTGTGCTATGCATAAGATCACACGCAAAAAAAAGAGAAGAAATTATAGATTACAGATTATAAAGAAAGATATTATAGATTGTAGATATTATATATACTAGATTATAGATTGTAGATCATAGATCGATTGACTAGGGTTTGTCCGTGTCTGAAGACACGGCGCAACGTATTTTGAACACAACTAAAATGAATTACATAAACTATTGACCACTCCCGCCAATGAAGCTGAATTATACGGGATTATAATGCTACTTTCGCAAATTTTGAATCTTACCATGTGCTACCTAATCCAAATCTGATGCACCGACATTATTGAGTTTGCATAGAACAACTCCTCGCGGTTGGATCTGCTACCCTAAACAGCTCTATTTATGCAAATCTCTAGTATTGCTCCACTATACATTTTGATTTATTCCACTACTTTTGTATCCAGATTCAAACACGCGCGAACAAATGGTTTGCTGCTCTCTTCTTCCCTAACCAATGGGTTAAGGGCTAAGCATCGTACCTTAGTTTAACAAAATAAGACAACAACACATATACCAATATTGATATGCAGGAATAGATCCAAGGGCTGAGAACTTCAAGGTCATTCACCATGTGTGTGTGTAGGAAAAATGGAGGAAGGAATAGATGAAAAAACAAAGTTGGGTTTAACTCAATTGGAGCCTTTTCTATTTACATCAACGATTCCTCTTCCATCATGGTCTTCCACCTGGGTTTTATTGGAAAACGACAACGGATCACCACCACCGCCCCCAACGAACTTTGTCCCTCTCTTCCTCCAATCGGTTCCATTTCAGGAGAGAGAGAAAAGGGGAAATAAAGAGAAAGAAGGAGCACAATGGAGTACGTGCATTTCAAATTTTGAATGAAGATTACCAATTATATGGATGGTTAGATTTTTATTACATATTACAAAGAAATTATAGATATTATACTTAGATTATATAAATAGATTGTAGATTATAGATTGATTACCAATTATATGGATGGTTAGATTTTTATTTTATTTTATGTTACGGATATATAGTTAGATTGTAGAAGTATAGATGGGGAAATGATTTTCACACTCCTTTTTTTTTTTAACAATCCGCGCTTTTTTTCTTCTTCTTTCTGTCTTCATCCATATTAATTTACTTTTGCCCTTGGACGTGTGAGAAATGGATGAATTTACTATCTTGCCATTGGACGTGTGAGAAAGTGTGAATTGAAAAAAGGAAGTGCATGCGGATTGCTTCAGTTGCGATATCAAATTCTTTGTGGACAGGATTTGTTTAAAGGAGTACCAAATGATAAGTTTAAAAATGTCCAAATGATGCAATATATGACGCAAAGTGATGTTTTCCCAGCAGAGAAAGCATATACCACAGAGGTCAGTGTCACTCTTCTATTGCGTGTATAAGTTTGAAAAAGAGGGACTTCTCAAACAGATTCAGGTGAGAAACCTAATTAGTAAAGTAAACCGGCCTAATTCAGTTAATTTCATGTAGGAGTATATCTTTTTTCGTTTTCATCTTGTGTTGTTTTCAAAACACTGAAAGAAAGACGTGCGAGGACACCGGCCGCCCCTTAATTTGCCAAATCACATTCCACATAGAAAGAAAGACGTGCGAGAACATTGATTTTTATTTTTCGTGGACATGACCGAATTTGAAATGCAGACGTTCCAGAACAAACCCAAAGTCAAACAGTTTGCGATGAATTAATCCCCCAGCTTATTTTGCATTAACAGTGGGGTGTCACTGAAAACTACAGCAAACAAATAATAAATGCCACCAAAGCGCATTCATTCAAAA
This sequence comes from Rhododendron henanense subsp. lingbaoense, assembly GCA_020567845.1. Taxonomy (NCBI): domain Eukaryota; kingdom Viridiplantae; phylum Streptophyta; class Magnoliopsida; order Ericales; family Ericaceae; genus Rhododendron; species Rhododendron henanense. Next base: position 6,258,355 of record CM036312.1, read on the forward strand.
AGCATGGCTTACAATTTTCTTCTTTGTATAAATTTAATAAGAGCATCCGCAATGGTAATAATCAAAATCAATAACCGAAATGTGTAACGTCAGTATTTTAATTATCCATTTAGTCCATAATCAAATTTAACAATCTCTACCTCCACATTGGTTATTTTTGCATCTCTAACCAAAAAAACCCCTACGATACACAATTCACATTTGTCCAATCGCAAACAAGTTCCAATTATGCACCTGACCACACCAAATTATTCGTCTCGATGAGACGATTCCAATGTGAAGTGTTTTTTAGTTATTGAGTTTGGTTATTAGTAAAAGTTGTTAAGTTTGGTTACTAGAATGAGTGAAATTTGGTTATTTGTTAAAAGACTTGTAACTTTGCCTATTACACTGTGGGATGTTTTTTGAGTATTGTTGTTAAATTTGCTTATCCACATCAATTTTCTAATTACAATGGGGATGCTCTAAGTACGTAAACTTTTGCATGGTGTACATTTTTTTTTGCGTAGGCAATAAAATTTTACTAAGAACTCGACAAAGAGTACATCGAGGAGAGATCAAATACAGACTACGAAGAAAGAGGTATTGTAAAGGCCTGCAAAAAAAGAAAAGAAACAAAATTACATTCTCAATGGAAATTGAATTGAGTCACAGTCAGTCAAATTAAGCAGCTCCGGAATCAAACTCAAAAGGAGACTTTGGCAAGAGTTCAGCTCATCCTTTAGCTCAGGACCATTAGCAGCAAATGCAACAAAATAATCCCATTAGATCAATAATCTATCAGCTCATTTATAGGGTGAGCTCTTGTTATCAATGTTCACGAGAGGAATTATGAATGAAAGTTACAAAATATATACGTATATGACTCCCCATTTTAGTAATATCTAGACTGATCGTATTGATATATCCTAAATGTAAATACATCCACTTACGTCATCATTTCATACACATCTGGTTCGATTTACCCTAATCGAGTAACAGGAAAAAAAAAAAAAAACCCCTAACCCGGTTCGATTTACACTGTTTATATATTAAAAAATATAATAAAAAAATTAAGTGCTCTAATTTTCAATTCGGTTGAACCGGTGCGAAAATCTTACTTTTTTAATCATTTAATCATAAATGGTCGTAATTAATTTTTGGTTCTAAGACCTTTACCTTAAGACTCCTTATTTAGTTTCAGGGCTCTCTTAGGGTGTCCATTGAAAGGTCTTAGAGCAAAAAATTCATTATGACCATTTAAGACAAAATATTCAGAAAAATAAGATCTTTGGACCGGTTCAAACAGATTGAAAATTGAAACAATTAATTTTTTAAGCAAGGGTTAGACGATCCCTAGACTTGCCTCTTTAAGTTCATTAAGAACATTTCTAGTCATTTTATTAGCATTTTCGCCGTTAAAGTAAAACCAAGTTGGTCGTCTTAAACGCCGAAATCCTACCATATAAAACTTTCAATCCGATTTAAGTTATATTCGATTCTCTGTGGGTACGATCCCGGACTTCCAAAAAATATGCTATCGACGATCTAGTCCTATGCTTGGGGTTTCAAACCTTGTATTTAAGGCAAAGGTCTTTCTTCGGTTTAAGCAATCAGCGTTATATTTCCCACTACGTTGACGTTCGATCCGACGGTCATTGTGGCTTTAAAGCGATAGCCGCGCAACTCTTTGGTTCTTAAGATGAATGGGCTCAAGTACGACAGGACCTTATCCAAGAGATTGAATAAAATTGGGTCCTGCACGATCAACTTTATCCAGAACGTGATTATGTATGCCAGGTGCATGCTACAAAGACTTCGTTGCTTCCAGCCATTGGCACCAGAGGATCATTGGATGGATTCTATACCATTGGGACTTGTCATCGCATCAACGTACAGCGTTGTACTGCATACATTCGATATGATTGCTTCGAGTTGTCTCACTCACTTGCCGTTGAGCTCCTATCCAGTTTCATTCGCAGCGCACAAACATATAGCTATTGGCCATGTTAATGGCAATCACTTCATGCAAGTTTTCCTATACCCTCATAACCCTGTACCACCCATCATCATATGGTGGAGGCCAAATGCATCAGATGAAGCACGCGGATGGGCTCATCCTTATGAAGAACGCCTCCAATTGTGGTACGAAGTAATGCAGATAGATTCGCCAGGATGACGACCACAATTTGGCGGAAATATTGACTAAATTTGTGTATTTATTTATGTTCATGTATTGGTTCTATATACTCAATTATAATTAAATGAAGTTTAATTTCAGTTTGCATTATTGACTGTTCAGATAAATATAAAGTAAATTTAAGTGGATTCAACATACATAATTTACTTCTTTTTTTTTTTCGAAGATCATACATAATTTACTTAAAAACTCAAATATAGAAGTTTAAAAAAAATGAAGGACAAAAAAATAAAAACAAAGAGATAATATATTGGGCCCAAAATAATTATTTAATTTAAACATATTATTTCATATTCAATATTAGACCTGTTTGATAGGTTTCGTTGAATAGATTTCAAAAATATAAAATTTATTTAAAAAAATACGTGATTTCAACCTCTTTAGACAGTTTATATATTAAAAAATATGATTAAAAAATTAAGTGTTCTAAATTTCAATTCATTTGAACCGGTGGAAAGATTTTAGTTTTTTGATCATTTTATCCTAAATAGTCATAATTAAATTTTGACTATAGGGCTCTTGTTGATTAACCAGCCTAAGCGATATTTGATTCTACGACTTTCTTAGGGTTAATCAACGAGTGCCCTAGATTCAAAATTTAACTATGACCATTTAGGATAAAATAATCAGAAAACTAAAATCTTTCCACCGATTCAAACGGATTGAAATTTGGAACACTTAATTTTTCAATCTCTTTGGACAATTTATACTACCACAAAAATATAGTTTTTTTTGTTTTACATTATTTCACCATCAATATTAGGCTCGTTTGATAGGTTTCATTGAGTAGATTTCAAAAATATAAAATTTATTTTAAAAAAATACGTGAAACAAAAATCATTAGCATTTAAAATTTTATAAAAATATATATTGAGAGAGAGAGAGAGAGAGAGTATGTGTAGATGGGGTAAAACGGGAAAATGGAGTGGGCCCGTGTAAGACCCCCCCCGACACTGGGGGGCGGGGGGCGATTAACAGCCCTCCACTCCTATTCATGCCCTGTTTGTTGCGTGAAAAGTTAGATAACACCTTTTATATTCATGCCCTGTTCGTTTTTTTGTTATTGGATGTCCGGATCAATTTGTGCACACTTTAGCTAATTTCGGAATCTTTAAGTTAACAATTGGGCATATCCTCTAATGGCCCAAGGTTTAAAATTTTTGGATGGAATTCGAATATGCGATTTTATGAAGAACAAACACTTATTAGCTTTAGCATACCTACTCGGCAAATCCTTTGGGGTTCATGCCCTGTTTGTAGAGTGATGACGGTTATTAGAATTCCAGAAATCAGAATTTCAAAGTGTTAATCAAAATAGATGAAAGTTTTAAGAATTTTTGCGCAGGCCTTTTATGTTTCATGCATGACGTGTTTGTGATGTTCAAATTGTTCAAGATGTGCTTTTGTTTTGTAAAAAACAAAGTCAGTGTTTGAATAAGAAAGGTGCTAGCCTCAATGGTAGGCCTCCCTCTTCCCAAAGACAAGCTAAGAGTCTCGCCAGTGGCAAGAGATTGGAGTCTACCAATTTGTACTTAAGTGATGCTATGATGACGGCTTGTCTTTTCAGACAGTAATTATGACTCAACCGGACATTAATATTTCATAGCGTGTCGGGACACCCTATGGTCGTGCCAAGGGGGTTGCTACGTTGGTCATCCTCTCCCACCATTTTTGCGGATCAAAAAATATATATATATATATATAAGAAAGTGAAAATAGAAAATACCGATAAAGAAAGTAAAAAAGAGAGGGTGACTTTTTTTTTTTGAACGATGAAAAAAGGGATATATTAATAATAATAATGGAAGGAGTACAGTAGATTGACCAGAAATCAATCCTCACAAAAGAGAGGATGACTTGCCTTTTAACATCAGTAGTAGTAGCAGCGTATGGGAGAGGGAGACCATACCTTAGACTTTTGACGGTCGAGATGAAACCGAGTAAAACGATCTAGATTGTGTTTCGATTGAACACGAGGCTTATTTTAACATCAACTTAACGTCAATGACTACGAGACTACTCACAAGTCAAAATAAATTTAGTAATAGTCTGAATACAAAATTTTGGAGAGTTATATGAAAAATGCTAACCTTAGCCCGAGAATAGTAGATAATAGGTAAAAAGCGGATCAATATTTGAGAGAAATTTATTGATATTTGTATTTTACGTATTAATATCTGTGAGATATGTATTAAAATTCAAACTTGTTTGGAATTATTTATATATTCGTCGTCTACAGAGTTTGCATGAAATTGAGAATAGACAACATTAGGAATTGAAGTGCAAATAGTAATCCCGAGGTCCAGATTCAGTGCTGCTTTTGCCACTAAGTCCGCACATCTGTTAGCTTCTTGGGATTTGTGATCAAAACTACATCAGGGTGAATTGCTTCAGAAGAGACCTGCAATCATAAATCAAGCTGCTTAACGGGTGTGATCCGTTGTGTTGCTGCTTGATAAGATGAGTCAGTTTCTGTATCACCACGTGGCGGTGCTTCCGAACTTCTGTGCATACATTTTCTTTGTTCTTACATAAAGAATTATGGACAAAAAACTCCCAAACAAACAAAGAAATCCCCAGATCACAAACGTCGTTTGATAGCACTCAGTCCCCATGCACCTTCCGTCTTCCGTGTTAATCTTGCTGCGGTACAAGAGGGCTGCGGCGTTCCCGAAAACGAACGATCCGATTGGGATGTTTGCGACGACGATGTTGTGGTTGACGCTGAAGTTCTTGGCACCGAAGAGCTCGGTGGTGGTGGAGACGGCGATGGAAGTGATGGCTCCGGTGCACAGGCCGATGACGGCCGTGCTTATGTAGAGGGAGAGGGTGGTTTTGTTGAGGAGTAAGAAGAAGGATGCCGACATCGGGGCCATTATTATTGCTATGGATGCTGGTGTTGAAGCCATGCATTTACTCCTGAAATAAAAATTATTGAAAACGAATGAACGAAGAATTCTATAGTAGGAGCAATGTTATAGGTACGCACGTAGAAACTTTATATCATGCAGTCTTTTTAGGATCTGTCATCGAAGGATTCGTGCTACTAGTTGTTTATTTCTAAGATTTGAAATGGAATGAGCCTCGAATTTTTTTTTTTTTTTTGGGTAATATAGAATATAGCCATTTGACACGTTTTAGGATAAGGTAACCTCAAGAGTTGTTAACACATAAAATATCAGACCTTAAAAAATGGAACAAATCGCCGAGTCTCATGCCAAGACTATCAGGCTAACTCATGGGGCTTAATTAGCCTCGATTTTAAACCATGTACTACTAAAAATCCCATGGGAAAAGGACAAAATAAGGTGCATGGTTGGACCTTTACCTTTACACGTACAAATCCATAGCCCCAAGTAATAACAAGGTGACAATAATAAATTACACAATTTAATTACCACAAGTATTGAAAAGGTGACAACGTACAAAGTTGCACAAGCATTAATTATTTAAACCCCTCCAACAAAAATGGGAAAATTCTCTCTGCTCCGCCACCGCTTGACGTGGACGTGGTTGGGAATTTGGAAAAACTTACGGAGTACGGTAAAATACACACCGATTATTTGTCTCGAATAATGTCTCAAACCAGTAAGCTCTTGGCTCAGTTGGTAAGCCTCTGTCAGTGGAGGCATAGTTCGAACCCCGTGATGGACAGTTTGGGATTCAAGGCTATGAATAGCTTCTGAATTCCCCGGCTATAGACATAATAACACTATGTTAACTCTCGCCGGTGTATATAATATTGGCAAAAAAAGAAAAGAATAGAATAACGTCTCAAAAAAATAAGAAAAGGAGAGTCTATTCAGTGCGACAGTTCCATGATCATTTTTATTTCAAAATTGTGTGGCACAACTTAAGTATTTCGTGTAGAATTTTAACAAATAATAAAATACTAGTTAATTTCTGAGAAGCTCCATATTGCATTTATTTTGCCTCGTGTGGCCACACGGAGGGCATGGGGACGTAAAAAAGGGATCCTATTCACCTGTTCCGACCAAATAATTGAATTTCACCTAAGGCCGGGTGTGGGCGGAGTACCTCTAGTGCCCTAGTTTTTTTTTTTTTTTTGTGTGGCAAAAGTTAGGACCCCAAGAATAGTTGCTAACTACATACTACTACTATATTTACGTTTCGAATGAAGCTTCTGATCTCCTGGTGCAGTCGTAAGTTGATGGGCCCGTTAATGTCTCTCGTACGATTAAGTACTCTTTGCTTACTCAGCACTACCAACTCGGTCGGTTTCACTCAAGTTTAGTCACTCGTGTATGCACGGGTGGGATCCGAGGTGGAGCTCGCCGAACACTCAAGCACTACCAACTCAATAATCGTGAGTAGCTACATAAAATACTTTCGAGAGAGAGAGAGTACCTTGAGAAAATGTAGGCCAAAAGAGATGGCATTAGACGGCCAAAGAACCCAAACGAAGAAGACAAGGAGACCAATGTAGAAGTCCTCCGGAACCCTCGAGACTCCGCTATTTGACCCAAATTATTCAAATAAACCAGTCCAAGTGTTGCACCACACAAGTAAACCAAAAAATACAACCAAAACTCCACCCTCTTCACCATCTCCTTCACCCCAACCTCCTCCACCCCCGCCTCACAACTCCCTCCACCACCTCCACTCTCCTCCACCTGGACCACCTCCTCCCGCTCCTCCTCCGCCCTAACCTCCTCCACCACCTCACAACTCCCTCTACCACCACTCTCCTCCGCCTCCTTCCGCCCCTCCTCCGCCCTCTCTCCGCTGCCGCCGCCCTCCACCTGACCCACATCATAAATCCTCCCCTGTCTCCTCAACCAACATTTCTTCTGAAACCTCTCCATTACGTTTTCAACCAAAGGCACCGCTAGCGGTGCCAAAAGAAACACCCCCATTCCAATCACAACCACAAACGGTGGCAACCCTCTTGCTATTTTACCGAAACTCGAAATCACTGCGAAAACTCCAGTCCCTATGGTTATGACAAACATCACGACAAACCCACCTCTCAATCTCCTAGACACAACATTATTCGCACACCGGACGATGGGTGCGCAGAAAACACACACAATCAGAGGAGATACAGAGTTCAACAAGAGGTAAGCTTTGGCCGTTTTGATAGGGGAAGAAGAAGAAGGAGAAGATGGGAAAAAAACACTGACCAAATCTGTATAGATTTCAGCACTCAACCCTATGTAGCTAGTGGTTAACCCCACGGCCACGTGGCGGTCGAAGGGGAAGGTGCTTATGGTTATCATGTAACAGACGGTGTTGATCCAACAGATGCTGTTTCCGGACAAGACGGTTAGTAGAAAGACGACGCCGTATGAGAGAGAAGGGATGTGGTCAGATAGGAAAAGGTACTGGACGCCATACCCGACTAGGCCGAGGAGGGAGCCGATGAGGAGGACCAGCCAGAGGGGGAGGTGGGAGGCGGCGACGCCGGAGATGAAGCCGAGGAGCTTTCCGGCGTCGGAGGCGAAGGCGAGGTTGTTGAGTTGGAGTTGGGAGAGGGAGAGGAGGCGCTTGAATTCGGAGGAGTAGGCCGGGAAGTTTGAGTTTGTGCCGTTGATGGATTGGAGCCAAATTGCACAAACTAAGATTAGCCATTGAAGAGCCATATTAGATTTTTGTGGGAAAATTAGGTTGGAGGAGAAGGGGTTTATAAAGCATGTGGAGTGCATGTGGGTGGGGAGGAATTATTCAATGATTCTTGTGCATGGGCTTGCTGCGAAGCACAAATATAGGAAGGGCAAAATAGTCATATCAATTAGTTCATGATGGGAGCTAGGGGTATGGAATTCCACCTCCCCTGATATTTCATATATATCCGGAGAAATAGTCATATCAACTAGGTTACACGTAATCCCGTTTATAAGGCCATCCAAAGTGGTATAATCAAAACAGCATAATAAATAGTTGACACATCAGCTTTTGATTATTCATTTAAGAGATTGTTAAGCTTAACAATGTTGAGGTTCATAATGGTCACTTCTAGTCCATAACCAAAATAAGAGGTTCACTACAATTTCACACACACACTCTCTCTCTCCACCTCTGTTTCCCGCCATTCACTCCCCTCCATTTAAGTTATATTTGGGCAAAAATATATCGATTATCTCTCTTAATTTTAGGGGGAAAAAAATGCTAGTTGGCTTATTTAGCCGATCGGGGCCTTAGTAGGGTCACAAATTGTTGTACTAGTTAATTAGGACAGTAAAGTTGTTTTAGTAGGGTTAAAATAGTAAAATATGCCCATAACATATATAGTCCTTCAATGAAACTGCAAGTGAGTGAGGTCAAGTGACTCAACCTACTGATAGCCACGCATTTCTACAGGTCTTATTGCGTTATAATTAAGTGATCGATCACTCAACCAGTATAGTTGAGTTGCCCGGCCCAACGCATTTGTGTTGGTTCTATATGTTTGATAGCAGACTATACAATAACACTGTAAGGCATGCATGCACTAGTTATGCTATTAAGATACTATATGTCAAGGAACACTGGATAATCTTTCATTGTGTAGGCCAGGCCAGTGTTCATGAGGAGGAGAGGAAACTAAGGGGTACTCCGGCCATGTGAAAGGAGAGGGTTTAGAGTCAAAGTTAATTATTATGCTGTACGTACGTAGTTTGATGGAGGAAGCTGGGGAAGATATTGTGGTACTCAGTATTAAAATGTGGTTCTTCGATTACCTCAATTATAAGGAATTGTGAGCTAAGCTGATCGAGAGCATTCAAAGATGATTGATAACGGAAGGTGCATGTAACATCACACAGCACTAAACATTACTATATTAAATTTGAACAAGCACGGTATCTGTGCTATGCATGAGAGCACACATACAAAAAAAGAAAAAGAAATTATAGATTACAGATTATAAAGAAAGAAATTATACATTGTAGATATTATATATACTAGATAAATGGATTATAGATTGTGTAGGCCAAGCCAGTTCATGAGGAGGAGAGGGAACTAATTAATTAATTAAGGGGTACTACATGTGAAAGGAGAGGGTTTAGAGTCAAAATTAATTATTATGTTGTACGTAGTTTGATGGAGGAAGCTGGGGAAGATATTGTGGTGCTCGATCAGTCTTAAAATGTGGTTCTCAGATGACCTCAATTACAAGGAATTGTGAGCTAAGCCAATTGAGAGCATTAAAAGATGATTGATAACGGGAGGTGCCTGTAACATCACACAGCACTAAACATTACTGTATTAAGTTTGAACAAGCATGGTATCTGTGCTATGCATAAGATCACACACACACACAAAAAAAAGAAATTATAAATTACACTTTATAAAGAAAGATATTATAGATTGTAGATATTATATATACTAGATTATAGATTGTAGATCATAGATTGACTAGGGTTTGTCCGTGTCTGAAGGCACGGCGCAACGTATTTTGAACACAACTAAAATGAATTACATAAACTATTGACCACTCCCGCCAATGAAGCTGAATTATACGGGATTATAATGCTACTTTCGCAAATTTTGAATCTTACCATGTGCTACCTAATCCAAATCTGAGGCACCGACATTATTGAGTTTGCATAGAACAACTCCTCGCGGTTGGATCTGCTACCCTAAACAACTTTATTTATGCAAATCTCTAGTATTGCTCCACCATATATTTTGATTTATTCAACTACTTTTGTATCCAGATTCAAACACGCGCGAACAAATGGTTTGCTGCTCTCTTCTTCCCTAACCAATGGGTTAAGGGCTAAGCATCGTACCTTAGGTTAACAAAATAAGACAACAACACATATACCAATATTGATGTGCTGGAATAGATCCAAGGATTGAGAACTTCAAGGTCATTCACTGTGTGTGCGCGTAGGAAAAATGGAGGAAGAAATAGAGGAAAAAACAAAGTTGGGTTTAACTCAATTGGAGCCTTTTCCATTTACATCAACGATTCCTCTTCCACCTGGGTTTTCTTGGAAAATGACAATGGATCACCACCACCGCCCCCAACGAACTTTGTCCCTCTCTTCCTCCAATCGGTTCCATTCCAGGAGAGAGAGAAAAGGGGAAATAAAGAGAAAGAAGGAGAATAATGGAGTACGTGCATATCAAATTTTGAATGAAGATTACAGTGTTCTTTTTTGTCCAAAAAATGTAAGCTATTTACAAAAATGCCATTGAAATTCTCAGCCCTTAGATTTATGTGGGGATAGATTTGGACCCTTGATTTATATATATAGGATTCAAATAGTGAGCTCCGTTATTATATAGATAACATTACATATTATAAAGAAATTATAGATATTATACTTAGATTATATAAATAGATTGTAGATTATAGATAATAGATAGATTACCAATTATATGGATGGTTGGATTTTTATTTATTTTTTGTTACGGATAGTTAGATTGTAGAAGTATATATAGGAAAATGATTTTCACACTCCTTTTTCTTTTATATTCCATGACTTATTTTTTTCTTTTCTGTCTTCATCCATATGAATTTACTATTTTGCCCTTGGACATGTGAGAAATGGATGAATTTACTATCTTGCCCTTGGACGTGTGAGAAAGTGTGAATTGAAAAAAGGAAGTGCATGCGGGGATTGCTTCATTTGCGATCGATATCAAATTCTTTGTGGACAAGATTTGTTTAAGGAGTACTAATCAATTCGCAGAATGAAATCTGCATTTCTTTTTCGGTAGACTCTGTATATGGAATTAAATCTGTCCACATGATGCAATATATGGCGCAAAGTGATGTTTTCCCAGCAGAGAAAGCATATACCACAGAGGTCAGTGTCACTCTTCTATTGCGTGTATAAGTTTGAAAAAGAGGGACTTCTCAAACAGATTCAGGTGAGAAACCTAATTAGTAAAGTAAACCGGCCAAATTCAGTTAATTTCATGTAGGAGTATATCAATCTTTTTGTCAAATCACGTTCCACATAGTATTAAAGAATGCTAGGTATAAAGAAAATTTACCCCGAAAAAAACAATCCATGGTTGAGAATCACTTTGATGATTAGGTCACACACATCAAAATGAATCTCAACCACTAGTTGCTTTTTTCGGGTTACTTTCAGGGTAAAGTTTTCTTTGTCCTTAGCATTTTCCTTTATTTTTTCGCGGAGATGATATAGAGTTTGAAGTGCAGACGTTCCAGAACAAACCCAAAGTCAAACAGTTAGTGCTGAATTCCCCGCTCCCCCGTTTTCGCAGGATGACCGAGCTCATTCTTGGACTTGGTGACCTCCTGAGTCCGGTCGCGATGAATTACCCCCCAGCTCATTTTGCATTCACAGTGGGGTCACTGAAAACTACAGCAAACACATAAATGCCACCAAAGCGCATTCATTCAATAAGCATGGCTTACAATTTTCTTCTTTGTAGAAATTTAATAAGAGCATCCGCAATGCTAATATAATCAAAACCAATAACCAAAATGTGTCACGTCAGTATTTAATTATCCATTTAGTCCATAACCAAAAAAATCCCCACAATACACAATGCACATTTGTCCAATCGCAAACGAGTTCCAATTACGCACCCGACCACACCAAATTATTCGTCTCGATGAAACGATTCCTATGTGAAGTGTTTTTGAGTTATTGAGTTTGGTTATTGGTAAAAGTTGTTAAGTTTGGTTATGGAATTGGTGAAATTTGGTTATTTGTTAAAAGACTTGTAACTTTGCCTATTATAATGTGTGGTATTTTTTTAGTATTGTTGTTAAATTTATTTATCCACATTCATTTGCTTATTACGATGGGGATGTTCTAAGTATGTACACTTTTGCATGTTATACATTTTTTTTGTTGATAAGCAACAAAATTTTATTAAGAACTCTACAAATGGTACATTGAGGAGAGACCAAATACAGACCACGGAGAATGAGGTACTGTAAAGACCTGCAGAAAAAAGAAAAGAAACAAAATTACATTCTCAATGGAAATTGAATGAGTCACAGCAAGTCAAATTAAGCAGCTCCGGAATCAAACTCAAAAGGAGACTTTGGCAAGATTTCAGCAGAGTTCAGCTCATCCTTCAGCTCAGGACCATTAGCAGCAAATGCAACAAAATAATCCCATTAGATCAATAATCTATCATCTCATTTATAGGGTGAGCTCTTGTTATCAATGTTTACGAGAGGAATTATGAATGAAAGTAACAAAATATATATATGACTCCCCATTTTAATTAGTAATATTGAGACTGATCGTATTGATATATCCTAAATGTAAATACATCCACTTACGTCATCATTTCATACACATCTGGTTCGATTTACCCTAACTGAGTAACAGATAAAAATAAAAAAAAACCCTATCCCGGTTCGATTTACACCGTTTATATATTAAAAAATATAATTAAAAAATTAAGTGCTCTAATTTTCAATTCGGTTGAACCGGTGCGAAGATCTTACTTTTTTATCATTTAATCCTAAATGGTCGTAATTAATTTTTGGTTCTAAGGCCTTTACCCTAAGACTCCTTATTTAGTTTCAGAACTCTCTTAGGGTGCCCATTAAAATGCCTTAGAGCAAAAAATTCATTATGACCATTTAAGACAAAATGATCAGAAAAATAAGTTTTTTGGACCGGTTCAAACAGATTGAAAATTGAAACACTTAATTTTTTAACTATATTTAAACGGTGTAAAAAAAATAAGTGTTCCAATTTTCAATCCGTTTGAATCGGTGCGAAGATGTTATTTTTCTGATCATTTCATCCTAAATTGTCGTAATGAATTTTTTTTCTAAGGCCTTTCAATAAGCACTCTAAGAGAGCCTTGAAACTAAATAAAGAGCTTTTGGGTGCTCGTTGAAAAGCCTTAAATCCAAAAATTCATTACGACCATTTACGATAAAATAATCAGAAAAATAAGATTTTCGCACTGGTTCAATTGGATTGAAAATTGGAGCACTTTATTTTGTAATCACATTTTTAATATATAAACATTACGGTTCAACCGATTTTAACTTTTAAGAAAACAAAAATGTTTTACTTAGGATCAAGAATCAACCTGCCGCCTTAATTGTATGGTAGTAGGCGAGTAGCATTTAATAAATAAATAAATAATATTAAATAAATAAAAGAGAAAAAAGATATAAAGAATATTAAATAAATAAAAGAGAAATAAGGGAGGATGGGGTTGGGGTATTTCTGTCTTTTGGCAAAAAGGGAGGGGGGCAAGCAATTTGCATTTTCTTTTGGCAAAAAGCGTGAAAAGTTAGACAACACCTTTTATATTCATGCCCTGTTCGTTTTTTTGTTATTGGATGTCTGGGTCAGTTTGCGCACATTTTAACTAATTTCAAAATCTTTAAGTTAACGATTGAGCATATCCTCCAGTGGCCCCAAAGTTTAAAATTTTTGGATGGAATTCGAATATACAATCTCATGAAGAACAAACACTTATTAGCTTTCGCATACCCACTCGGCAAATCCTTTGGGGTTCATGCCCTGTTTGTAGAGTGATGACGGTTCTTAGAATTCCAGAAATCAGAATTTCAAAATGTTAATCAAAATAGAAGAAAGTTTTAAGAATTTTTGCGCAGGCCTGATGTTTCAGGTATGACGTGTTTGTGATGTTCAAATTGTTCAAGATGTGCTTTTGTTTTGTAAAACAAAGTCAGTGTTTGAATGAGAACGGTGGTAGCCTCCGTGGTAGGCCTCCTTCTTCCCAAAGACTAGCTAGGAGTAACGCCAGTGGCAAGGGATTGGAGTCTACCATCTTGTACTTAGGTGATGTTATGATGACGGCTTGTCTTTTCGGACAGTAGCTATGACTCAATCAGACATTAATATTCCATAGCGTGTTGGGACCCCCTATGGTCGTGCCAAGAGGGTTGCTACGTTGGTCATCTTCTCCCACCGTTTTTGCGGATAAAAAAAAAATTATATAAGAAAGTGAAAATAGAAAATACCAATAAAGAAAGTAAAAAAGAGAGGATGACTTGCCTTTTAACATCAGTAGCAGCAGCGTATGGGAGAGGGAGACCATACCTTAGACTTTTGACGGTCGAGATGGAAAAAAATTTCAGTGCCAAGCGGGTACAACGTGGTGTCCGCTCGCGCATCCAAGCCGTCTATTACGTGTTGAAACGGCTCAGATTTAAAGAGAGAAAAAGGAGAGAGAAAGTGTTGGGGTGAGAGGAGAGAGAGCGTTTCAATTCGAGCCGTCCAAAAGTGTATCGGACGGCTCGGATGCGCCGAACGGATACCACGTAGAATATACCCGCTTGGCACTGAAAAATCACCCCAATGACTACGAGACTACTCACAAGTCAAAATAAATTTAGTAATAGTCTGAATACAAAATTTTGGAGAGTTATATGAAAAATGCTTACCTCAGTCCAAGAACAGTAGATAATAGGTAAAAAGCGGATCGATATTTGAGAGAAGTTTATTGATATCTGTAAAAACCGTATTAATATCTGTGAGATATGTATTCGTCGCCCACAGAGTTTGCTTGAAATTGAGAATAGACAACATTAGGAATTGAAGTTGAAAAATCAGGGTTCCCTAATAATCCGTAAAAAACCCTAACAGTATGAATGCGAATCACTACGTAAAATTATCAACAAAAACTACGCAAAGCAATCAATCACACTACGCAGAGATATACGTGGAAAACCCCAGAATGGGTAAAAACCACGGGAAGGAATTAAATCACTATAAACATTGTGCAGTTACAGATATACCTATCCAAACGATGTAAATCCTCACAACGTTCTAAGTACCACCTGCCGAGTCACACGTACACCGCACCCAGTAATCTTAATTGTCAACGGCCTTGAGTCCACAAGCCTTCCAAAACCTAATCAAAATCCCCTTTAGAATAGCAAACAACCTGTTGCTTCAATCTTTTCTCAACTGCGCCGCACACCTTTTCTTTTTCTTATGACTGTGTCTATGCAGTGTAATGGCTCACCCTATTCTTTTGCCGTCCTTGTCTTTTTATAAGGCTGAGCTCTAAACCTAAGTAGGAAATAACAAGTCCATATATGGACCTCTTTTCACGTTGCTTTATTTTTACAAAAACAGTAAATGCCGATTGATAATAGATTGATTCCTCTATCGATCCGTCTTCACTGAAATCCCCGTCTCGCAATAGTCGACCTTCTTTTTATCTAAAACGATCACTCTCGATTACAAATAAAGAGATTCCTTCCACTCTAATCATATACAGACTCACTAGCCTATTAAAAATAATAAAATTACAACTCGATATAAATTATGTGTTTTGTCATATGGAATTGCCAATACAATTAAGACTTCGTAATTTGGTCCTTACAGAAGTGCAAATAGTAATCCCGAGGTCCAGATTCATTGCTGCTTTTGCCACTAAGTCCGCACATCTGTTAGCTTCTTGGGATTTGTGATCCGTTGCGTTGCTGCTTGATAAGATGAGTCGGTTTCTATATCACCACGTGACGGTGCTCCCGAACTTCTGATCAATAGTTACTCCTATAACTACACCATCAAAATTACGGAAGAACATGCCATGATCTATAATCTCTGTGCATACATTTTCTTTGTTCTTACATAAAGAATTATAGACAAAAAACTCCCAAACAAGCAAAGAAATCCCCAGATCACAAACGTCGTTTGATAGCACTCAGTCCCCATGCACCTTCCGTCCTCCGTGTTAATCTTGCTACGGTACAAGAGGGCCGCGGCGTTCCCGAAAACGAACGATCCGATCGGGATGTTTGCGACGACGATGTTGTGGTTGACGCTGAAGTTCTTGGCACCGAAGAGCTCGGTGGTGGTGGAGACGGCGATGGAAGTGATGGCTCCGGTGCACAGGCCGATGACGGCCGTGCTTATGTAGAGGGAGAGGGTGGTTTTGTTGAGGAGTAAGAAGAAGGATGCCGACATCGGGGCCATTATTATTGCTATGGATGCTGGTGTTGAAGCCATGCATTTACTCCTGAAATAAAAATTATTGAAAACGAATGAACAAAGAATTCTAGTAGGAGCAATGTTATAGTCGGTAAATATTTATATATGTACGTATGTAGAAACTTTATACTCCTATCATGTAGTCTTTTTATAGGATCTGTCATCGAGGGATTCGTTCTACTTGTTGTTTTGCTCGGCAAAGAAAATTTTATTGACTCCAAAAGGGTACATCGAGAGAGGAACTCGCTAAGCACACACGCTTATCAAGAGAGGAAAAGAAGCGGGTAAACAAGAAAATAAAATAGTGGACCATCCAACAGAAAATTGGATCGCCCCAACCCTCATTGCAAATTTCACTTGCTACACTTTCTCCTTTCTCATTCCATCAAGATATCCCTTGATGGAATGAGGGATTCGTACTACTAGTTGTTTATTTCTACGATTTGGAATGGAATGAGCCTCGAATTTTTTTTTTTTTTGGGTAATGTAGAATATAACGGGCCAACTTACACACACCTCAAACTAATCTACACAGTTCCTTCCACAGCCATTTCACACGTTTTAGGATGAGATGGTCTCAAGAATGGTTTACGTATAAACAACCAAAAACTGAAAAAGTCACAAGCAACACTCAAAACGTTTTTTTATTTAGGAAAAGAGTCAAAATCATTGTTGACGTATAAACTCTTACAAGAAGAATAGAATTACTACTTTAAACTGCTAGCTACTACTTTCACATGCAGAATGAGGTTTGCATAAAAGTGGCAGTATGTGAGAGTGTCCATGTCATGTTTTAATTAAAAATCGTTTGAAAACTTGATTTATAGGCAAATATAGGTTTCTCTAGAAAGAATGCAACGTACGTACGTTAAGCTACACCGTACACTTAAGGGTTTTTTATTTTTATAAGCAGCCGTACACTTGAGTTATCATCAAGAAATAATAATGTACGTTTCTAGCGAATTGGATATCATATGTAGTTTTCAAAGATTTCGAGTTCCGATCTGATTTTAATTAGGACCCCTACAAGTGGAAGATTAGATTAATCACGGTACAACGTTTGTCGAAGTACTGTGTGTAAGTTTGCCCGTACGCCTAGAGTCGGTCTTGACTTTTCAGGGATTTAAAGCAAAAATAAAAAAAGACGCCTTTTTGTTGGATTATTATAAGGGATAAAAAAGTATGAGAGCCTCCTGAAATTAAATTTTTTTTGAGACTTAAAACGGTCGTAACAGAAGTTTTAGCTCAGGACCGGCTGTGCATATGCCTGAGTTATGAATCCGAAAATCACATGGGAAAAGGACAAAAATAAGGTGCATGGTTGGACCTTTACCTTTACACGTACAAATCCATAGCCCCAAGTAATAACAAGGTGACAATAATAAATTACACAATTTAATTACCACAAGTATTGAAAAGGTGACAACGTACAAAGTTGCACAAGCATAATTATTTAAACCCCTCCAACAAAAATGGGAAAATTCTCTCTGCTCCGCCACCGCTTGACGTGGACGTGGTTGGGAATTTAGAAAAACTTACGGAGTACGGTAAAATACACACCGATTATCTGTCTCGAACAATGTCTCAAACCAGTAAGCTCTTGGCTCAGTTGGTAAGCCTCCTTTAGTGGAGGCATAGTTCGAACCTCGTGATGGGCAGTTTGGGATTCAAGGATATGAATAGCCTCTAAATTCTCCGGCTATGGACATAATAAAACTCTGTTAACTCTCGCCAATGTATATAATATTGGCAAAAAAAAGAAGAAAAGAATAATGTCTCAAAAAAAAGAAAAGGAGAGTCTATTCAGTGCGACAGTTCCATAACCATTTTTATTTCAAAATTGTGTGGCACAACTTAAGTTTTTCATGTAGAATTTTAACAAATAATAAAATACTAGTTAATTCTCCGGATATGAATAGCCTCTGAATTCTCCGGCTATGGACATAATAAAACTCTGTTAACTCTCGCCAATATATATAATATTGGCAAAAAGAAAAGAAAAGAATAATGTCTCAAAAAAAAAGAAAAGGAGAGTCTATTGCATTTATTTTGCCTCGTGTGGCCACACGGAGGGCATGGGGACGTAAAAAAGGGATCCTATTCACCTATTCCGACCAAATAATTGAATTTCACCTAAGGCCGGGCATGGGCGGAGTACACCTCTAGTGCCCTAGTTTTTTTTTGGCAAAAGTTAGGACCCAAGAATAGTTGCTAACTACATACTACTATATTTACGTTTCGAATGAAGCTTCTGATCTCCTGGTGCAGTCGTAAGTTGATGGGCCCGTTAATGTCTCTCGTACAATCAAGTACGCTTTGCTTACTCAGCACTACCAACTCGGTCGGTTTCACTCAAGTTTAGTCACTCGTGTATGCACGGGTGGGATCCGAGGTGGAGCTCGCCGAACACTCAAGCACTACCAACTCAAGCCTTGGATCCCCACCTCATGCACACACATGATCAATAATCGTGAGTAGAACGTCGCATGGTGTCACAGCTACATAAAATACTAGAGAGAGAGAGAGAGAGAGAGAGAGAGAGAGAGAGAGAGTACCTTGAGAAAATGTAGGCCAAAAGAGACGGCATTAGACGGCCAAAGAACCCAAACGAAGAAGACAAGGAGACCAATGTAGAAGTCCTCCGGAACCCTCGAGACTCCGCTATTTGACCCAAATTATTCAAATAAACCAGTCCAAGTGTTGCACCACACAAGTAAACCAAAAAATACAACCAAAACTCCACCCTCTTCACCATCTCCTTAACCCCAACCTCCTCCACCCCCGCCTCACAACTCCCTCCACCACCACCACTCTCCTCCACCTGGACCACCTCCTCCCGCCCCTCCTCCGCCCTAACCTCTTCCACCACCTCACAACTCCCTCCACCACCACTCTCCTCCGCCTCCTTCCGCCCCTCCTCCGCCCTCTCTCCGCCGCCCTCCACCGGACCCACATCATAAATCCTCCCCTGTCTCCTCAACCAACATTTCTTCTGAAACCTCTCCGTTACGTTTTCAACCAAAGGCACCGCTAGCGGTGCCAAAAGAAACACCCCCATTCCAATCACAACCACAAACGGTGGCAACCCTCTTGCTATTTTACCGAAACTCGAAATCACTGCGAAAACTCCAGTTCCTATGGTTATGACAAACATCACGACAAACCCACCTCCCAATCTCCTAGACACAACATTATTCGCACACCGGACGATGGGTGCGCAGAAAACACACACAATCAGAGGAGATACAGAGTTCAACAAGAGGTAAGCTTTGGCCGTTTTGATAGGGGAAGAAGAAGAAGGAGAAGATGGGAAAAAAACACTGACCAAATCTGTATAGATTTCAGCACTCAACCCTATGTAGCTAGTGGTCAACCCCACGGCCACGTGGCGGTCGAAGGGGAAGGTGCTTATGGTTATCATATAACAGACGGTGTTGATCCAACAGATGCTGTTTCCGGACAGGACGGTTAGTAGAAAGACGATGCCGTATGAGAGAGAAGGGATGTGGTCAGATAGGAAAAGGTACTGGACGCCGTACCCAACTAGGCCGAGGAGGGAGCCGATGAGGAGGACCAGCCAGAGGGGGAGGTGGGAGGCGGCGACGCCGGAGATGAAGCCGAGGAGCTTTCCAGCGTCGGAGGCGAAGGCGAGGTTGTTGAGTTGGAGTTGGGAGAGGGAGAGGAGGCGCTTGAATTCGGAGGAGTAGGCCGGGAAGTTTGAGTTTGTGCCGTTGATGGATTGGAGCCAAATTGCACCGACTAAGATTAGCCATTGAAGAGCCATTTTAGATTTTTGTGGGAAAATTAGGTTGGAGGAGAAGGGGTTTATAAAGCATGTAGAGTGCATGTGGGTGGGGAGGAATTATTCAATGGTTCTTGTGCATGGGCTTGCTGCGAAGAACAAATATAGGAAGGGCAAAATAGACTTATCAATTACTAGTTCTTGATGGGATGGGTATGGAATTCCACCTCCCCTGATATTTCATATGTATCCGGAGAAATAGTCATATCAATTAGGTTACGCGTAATCCCGTTTATAATACAATACGGTAGCAAACATCAGAGTTTTGAACGACATATATCCAATTCCACCCTCAAATCCCCCTAAATAAACAAATCATTTTTAGGTCATTTAGAGCATCGCCAACGCTGGGTGACAAATCCTGAAAGCTCCAACACCCCAACTTTGAAGTCAAAAAGGATTTCACATGTTGAAATATTTAACTACCATCTTGAAATTTAATTATCATCATAATTTTTTACTTTTTAGATTTCTCTTGTCATGACGATGCAATAATCTCCAAAAAAATTGACAAAAAACTAACAAATACGAAAAAAATTGAATAAGGACAAAAAAGAAGAAGCTAGTTGGCTTATTTAGCCGAACGGGGCCTTAGTAGGGTCACAAATTGTTGTACTAGTTAATTAGGGCGGTGAAGTTGTTTTAGTAGGGTTAAAATAGTAAAATATGCCCATAACATATCTGTTACTTCAATGAAACTGCAAGTGAGTGAGGTCAAGTGACTTAACCTAGCTACTGATAGCCACGCATTTCTACAGGTCTTATTACGTTATTAGCAAGTGATCGATCACTCAACCAGTATAGTTGAGTTGCTCGGCCCAACGCATTTGTGTTGGTTCTATATATATGTTTGATAGCATGCAGACAATACAATAACACTGTAAGGCATGCATGCACTTAGTTATGCTATTAAGATACTCCCCCGTCTCGATTTGTTTGTCTACTTTTTGACTTTTAAGTGTCCTAAAATGTTTGTCCATTTGATTTCAATTTTCTCTTTTTGCCCTTTTTTTTTAGTAGAATAAAGTAACTTTTGTAAAAAAGTTGAGGGTAAATGTGGAAAGTTGTATCTTTTTAGGTGTAATGATTGTGTTCCCTAAAAAAGTTGAATTTTTGAGGTTGGACTTAAACAAATTGGGACGGAGGGAGTATATGTCAAGGAACACTGGATAATCTTCCATTGTGTAGGCCAGGCCAGTGTTC
The DNA here is from genome assembly GCA_020567845.1 of Rhododendron henanense subsp. lingbaoense. Lineage (NCBI taxonomy): Eukaryota > Viridiplantae > Streptophyta > Magnoliopsida > Ericales > Ericaceae > Rhododendron > Rhododendron henanense. Next base: position 6,279,413 of record CM036312.1, read on the forward strand.
ATGAGGAGGAGAGGGAACTAATTAAGGGGTACTAGTACTACATGTGAAAGGAGAGGGTTTAGTGTCAAAGTTAATTATTATGCTGTACGTAGTTTGATGGAGGAAGCTGGGGAAGATATTGTGGTGCTCAGTCTTAAAATGTGGTTCTCCGATTACCTCAATTATAATGAATTGTGAGCTAAGCTGATCGAGAGCATTAAAAGATGATTGATAACGGGAGGTTCATGTAACATCACACAGCGCTAAATATTACTCCCTCCGTCCCATTTTCATTGTCCATTATTCATTTTGTCACTTTTGTGTTTATTGCATATATCTTTCAATTTATAATATTTTTCATGATTTTGACATCTTTGTATTATAGAACAAATTGAAATCTATCAAATAAGATTCATATTGCATATTTTTGGAGATTCACATTGGAAGATTTAAGCGATTGAAAATTGACACGAACATCAAAAAAGAACAATAAAAATGGGACGGAGGTAGTACTATATTGAGTTTGAACAAGCACGGTGTCTGTGCTATGCATGAAAGCACACACACAAAAAAAAAAAGAAAAAGAAATTATAGATTACAGATTATAAAGAAAGATATCATAGATTGTAGATATTATATATACTAGATTATAGATTGTAGATCATATATTGACTAGGGCTTGCCCGTGTCTGAAGACACAACGCAACGCATTTTGAACACACCTAAAATGAATTACCGAAACTATTGACCACTCCCGCCAATGAAGCTTATTTATACGGGATTATAATGCTACTTTCGCAAATTTTGAATCTTACCCTGTGCTACCTAATCCAAATCTGAGGCACTGACACTATTGATTTTGCATAGAACAATTCCTCGCGGTTGGATCTGCTACCCTAAACAGCTCTATTTATGCAAATCTCTAGTACTGCTCCACCATACATGTTAATTTATTCAACTACTTTTGTATCCATATTCAAACATGCGCGCACAAATGGTTTGCTGCTCTCTTCTTCCCTAACCAATGGGTTAAGGGCTAAGCATCGTACCTTAGTTTTTTTTTTTTTTTTTTGGATAGGCAAAGAAAATATATTAGAAACTAGAAAAAATGGTACATCGAGAAGGATAGGGCAAGCATCATTGAAAGGAAAAAACCAATCCAATCATATGCTAGCCAACAATCCAAATAGAGAAGAAGAGAAGACCAACCAAGAGTTGGGGGAAAAAAAAAAACGAAGAGAATTATAAAAGGACTCAGATTTTATGCTTTCTAATGCCATCCAAATGGCTTCTGAAGTCTTCAATAGAATAGATTGTAAGATTGCATCTCCCTTTAACCCAAAAAGCCACTCTTAGTTTGATAATGTCAACCACTTCCTCAATAGTAGGAATTGAATTGTTGAAGACAAGGTCGTTTCTTGCTTTCCAAATAGACCAAAGACCGGAATAAAGTGTGGTGTTCCAACAAATTTCCTCCAAGTTATGAAATGAATTGGAGAACCAAAAATCGATCAGAGCATCGTACCTTAGTTTAACAAATGATGCCATTGAAATTCTCAGCCCTTAGATTTATGTGGGGATAGATTTGGACCCTTGGTTTATGTATATAGGATACAAATAGTGAGCTCCGTTATTATATAGATAACATTACATATTGTCATTCCCTTACATATTATAAAGAAACTAGTGCTTGCCCGTGCCTACGGCACTATTCACCATTTGATGGCATTTTTGTAATATATTTGTAAGAGTGTGGGTGTTTTCTTAAGAGAGTTGGAGAACACACATCAGCCCTTGGATCAAAGGAATCTCAGCCCTTCTTTCAACTTGTGTTTGTGTGGTCCCCACACCTTTGTGTTTTATTAGGTAGATTATAGATATTATACTTAGATTATATAAATAGATCGTAGATAATAGATTATAGATTGATTACCAATTATACGGATGGGTAGATTTTTATTTTATTTTTTGTTACGGATAGTTAGATTGTAGAAGTATAGATAGGAAAATGATTTTCACACTCATTTTTTTTTACAATTCATGTCTTTTTTTTCCTGTCTTCATCTATATGAATTTACTATTTTGCCCTTGGACGTGTGAAAAATGGATGAATTTACTATCTTGCCCTTGGACGTGTGAGAAAGTGTGAATTAAAAAAAGGAAGTGCATGCGGATTGCTTCAGTTGCGATATCAAATTCTCTGTGGACAGGATTTGTTTAAGGAGTACTAATCAATTCGCAGAATGAAATCTGCACTGCTTTTTCAGTGGACTCTGTATATGGAATTAAAACAGTCCACGTACATGATGCAATATATGGCGCAAAGTGATGTTTTCCCAGCAGAGAAAGCAGATACCCAAGGAGAAATTTTTCAGTGCCGAGCAGGCACCAGCCACGTGGTGCTGAGCACGCATTTCGGCTGTCAAAAACACATTTGGATGGCCGAGATGGTGCTCGGCACCACGTGGCCGGTGCCCACCCGGCACTGAAAAACTTCTCATACCCAAGGGAGGCAGAATCCCACAGAGGTCAGTGTCACTCTTCTACTGCGTGTAAGTTTGAAAGGAGGGACTTCTTAAACAGATTCAGGTGAGAAACCTAATTAGTAAAGTAAACCGGCCTAATTCAATCTTTTTGTCGTTTTCATCTTGTGTTGTTTTCAAAACACAGAAAGAAAGGCGTGTGAGAACACCGGCCGCCCCTTAATTTGCCAAATCACGCTCCACATAGTATTAATTCACGCCGATTTTATTTTTCGCGGACATGATATCGAGTTTGAAATGCAGACGTACGTTCCAGAACAAACCCAAAGTCAAACAGTTTGTGCTCAATTCCCCGCTCCCCCGTTTTCTTGGACTTGGTGAACTCCTGAGTCCTGTCGCGATGGATTAAACCCCCCAGCTTATTTTGCATTCCACAGTGGTGTCACTGAAAACTACAGCAAACACATAATAAATGCCACCAAAGCGCATTCTTCATTCAATAAGCATGGTTTTTCTTCTTTGTAGAAATTTAATAAGAGCATCCGCAATGGTAATAATCAAAATCAATAACTAAAATGTGTCACGTCAGTATTTAATTATCCATTTCGTCTATGCATAATCAAACTTAATAACTTTTACCTCCATATTGATTATTTTTGTAACTTTGCCTATTACAATGTGGGGTATTTTTTGAGTATTGTTGTTAAATTTGCTTATCCACATTAATTTGCTTATTACAATGGGGATGCTCTAAGTACGTAAACTTTTGTATGTTATACATTTTTTTTTTATAGGCAACAAAATTTTATTAAAAACTCTACAAAGGGTATATCGAGGTGAGACCAAATACAGATCACGGAGAATGAGGTACTGTAAAGACCCGCAGAAAAAAGAAAAGAAACGAAATTACATTCTCAATGGAAATTGAATGAGTCACAGCAAGTTAAATTAAACAGCTCCGGAATCAAACTCAAAAGGAGACTTTGGCAAGATTTCAGCAGAGTTCAGCTCATCCTTCAGCTCAGGACCATTAGCAGCAAATGCAACAAAATAATCCCATTAGATCAATAATCTATCAGCTCATTTATAGGGTGAGCTCTTGTTATCAATGTTTACGAGAGGAATTATGAATGAAAGTAACAAAATATATACGTATATGACTCCCCATTTTAGTAATATCTATACTGATCGTATTGATATATCCTAAATGTAAATACATCCACTTACGTCATCATTTCATACACATCTGGTTCGATTTACCCTAATCGAGTAACAGGAAAAGAAAAAAAAAACCCTAACCCGGTTCAATTTACACCGTTTATATATTATAAACTATAATTAAAAAAATTAAGTACTCTAATTTCCAATTCGGTTGAACCGGTGCGAAGATCTTACTTTTTTTTATCATTTAATCCTAAATGGTCATAATGAATTTTTGGTTCTAAGGCCTTTACCCTAAGACTCCTTATTTAGTTTCAGGGCTCTCTTAGGGTGCCCATTGAAAGGCCTTAGAGCAAAAAATTCATTATGACCATTTAAGACAAAATGATCAGAAAAATAAGATTTTTGGACCGGTTCAAATATATTGAAAATTGAAACACTTAATTTTTTTAACTACTCCTTCCGTCCCCTTTTAAATGTCCCGCTTCGTAACTCCAACTTATTAAGAAAATATCATCATTACACCTTTCACATCAACTTTTACTTCCACTTTCCATATTTACCTTCTATGGAGATATCATCAGTACACTTTTACTCGCTAACTTTTCAAAATGAAATCTACTTTTAAGGACAAAATGGAAAATGTACCAACTTTTAACCACTAACTTTACAAAATGGACACTTATTAAGGAACAACCCAAAATAAAATACTGGACTTTAAAAAGGGGACGGAGAGAGTATATTTAAACGGTGTAAAAAAAATAAGTGTTCCAATTTTCAATCCATTTGAACCGGTGCGAAGATATTATTTTTCTGATCATTTCATCCTAGATGGTCGTAATGAATTTTTGGCTCTAAGGCCTTTCAATGAGCACCATAAGAAAGCCCTGAAACTAAATAAAGAGCTTTTGGGTGCTCGTTGAAAAGCCTTAGAGCCAAAAATTCATTACGACCATTTACGATAAGATCAGAAAAATAAGATTTTCGCACCGGTTCAATCGGATTGAAAATTAGAGCACTTAATTTTGTAATCATATTTTTAATATATAAACATTACGGTTCTACCGGTTTTAACTTTTAAGAAAACAAAAATGTTTACTTAGGATCAAGAATCAACCTGCCGCCTTAATTGTATGGTAGTAGGCGAGTAGCATTTAATAAATAAATAAATAATATTAGATAAATAAAAGAGAAAAAAGATATAAAGAATATTAAATAAATAAAAGAGAAATAAAGGAGTATGGGGTTTGGGGTATTTCTGTCTTTTGGCAAAGCGGGGGGGGGGCGGGGTTGAGTAATTTGCATTTTGTTCTATTCAAGCCCTGTTTGTTGCGTGAAAAGTTAGACCACACCTTTTAGGTAATGACTTCGGTGTCTCCACTCGTTTTGGAGACACCGTAATTTTGACGTAACAAAATCATTATTGGCGTAATCCAAACCCCTTATAGGCATAACCAAACCATAACAAGGCATAACAAAACCACTAAATAGCATAACCAAACGAATGGACGAGATTTTGCCACATCACAAGGTTGACCAAAAGTGACCGATCAAAGCGGTAACTCCAACAGGTCAAAAGTTGAGGTATAACAAAAACCATAAAATGGCATAACAAGAAACCCAAGAAACATAACACATGAACTGAATGGCATAACGTATGGTATAATAATCCGTAAACGGGTGTAACATAAACCCCAGGATTGATAACAAAACCATTAAATGGCATAACTGAAGAGTTATGCCAACTTGGGCATAACTAAACCATTGAAAAGCATAACAATTACCACGGTTGGCATAACAAAAACCACATAAGGCATAAGCATAACAATACCACAAAATAGCATAACAGAACCCCTAAATGGCATGACCATAACCTCATGCGAGCATAACTGTACGAAACCTGACACCCACCTGCCCCTGGTCCCACCTGTCTCCCGACTGTCTGCTTTTTGTATTTTTTTTTTTAATTTTAACATGTTTAACCGTGGGTTAAGTGGAAAAAAATTGGAAATTTTTTAAAATGTAAACGTGTTTTGCGATTATGTTGACCAGTAAAATGTGACGGATCTCAGTAAATCATTTATTTTAATAATCAAGGCCGTTGATTTGGTTGTTATTGGTTATTTAGTTGTTCTTGAATATTTTGGGCTCCATCTAGTTTATTTTGATTTACGAAACTCTTTGATTTGTACAAAAATTCAACATAAGAATGATAACTTATGTCCGATAAAGCTTGTAACAATAAGCAATTTACTTTATTTTTGGCAGGAATGATCTAATCTATGTTACGCAAAAGATGGACGGTTCTGATTTTATAGAAATAGGTAAAGCAGTCATCGAATTGGGAACTATAGGACTTTAATACCTACGTAAGCATCTAATGTGTTCCAATCATATGGTTGCCGACATCCGATTATCATAGAAGTTGGTGACAAACATAGAATCGATAAGATGTGCAATCTTAACGGTTTAGATCGATCATCAGAAAAAATTATTGAACAACTTTCTTTAAAATCTATACGTTGAACCTTATTGTTTCTAAACTAAGGTCTTGTGCTTTTGTCTAATGTACAATACTCATACGATCGCAACACAATCATAATGATCGATATCGTCCATTTTGTTTTGCTTGGTGTTTTAATTGTTCTCGTAAATTTTTGGGTCTACCGGGTTTAGAATGCCCTTTTATTGGGACGTAGATTCATTATTAGAATGAAAATTTACATCTGATCAAGTATGTATTGATAAGAGATTTAATTCATTTTTAGCAGAAGTATTCAAATCTCTGTTACGTAAAACATAGACGGTCCCGATTCGAAAAAAATAGCTGAGGCGGCCGAAGATTGGTGCAGTATGGGACTTTAACGCTTCTGGAAGCACCAAATGTGTTCCGATTATGTGGTTGCCGACATCTGATTATCACTGAATTTGGTGACAATGATTAAATCAACAATATGTTGAATCTCATTGGTTTAGATTGAGCATTTGAACCAATGCAAAGATCAGGGCAAAAAACGCTGCCGTTTTGTGTACACGGAGAATGCACTCACCGAAACTTATATATTATCATCAAAAGTTATATATTAAAAGCTTCTCATATCAAAACATATTATTGACTTGGTGCAGTGGTTATGTAAGTTGTTCATATATGAGTTGGGCCAGGTTCGAGTCCTGCCCCTTTTGTCCCCCACCCTTTTTTTTCCCTCTTTTGATCTACCACACGAAATAAGGCTTCACCTTGGCTACTATGTTCTTGTGACCTTAACTTAAATTAAATTTCAGAATTTTGTCTTTATTTGAATTTTTTTTCGCATTTGTAAGTTTCGCGTCAAACTTTTTTCGCATTTATTTGAAAATGTTTAACCGTGGTTAAGTGGGAAAAATTGGGGAAATTTTAAAAATGTAAATGTGTTTTCAGATTATTTTTGGAAATTTTGGGCTCTATCCGGTTTATTCCGGTTTATGAAGCTCTTTGACTGGTACAAAAATTCAACATAAGAATGATAACTTATGTCCGATAAAATTTGTAACGATAAGCAATTTACTTCATTTTTGGCAAGAATTATCTAATCTCTCTTACGCAAAAGATAGACGGTTCTGATTTTGAAAAATTAGATAAAGCGGTCACCGAGTTGTGAAATATAGGACTTTAATACCTACCAGGTTCCGTTCCTGGCCCTTCCGTGCACCCTTTGTTTTTTTTTTTTTTTCTCTTTTGATTTACCACACGAAATAAGGCTTCACCTTAGCTACTGTATACTTGTGACTTAAATTAAATTTCAGAATTTTGTTCTTATTTGAATTTTTTTCGCATTTGTCAGTTTCGCGCCAAACTTTTATGAGATATTGATTCGTCTTGACGAGAGAAATCGGAAAAGTAAAATTTTTTTACTTTTACCCAAGTATGTTGAGAATTAACCACTTTTTCGCCAAAAAAGTAAGTTTTTGCTCTAAAAAGTGGTTATTTCTCAAAATATTTGGGTAAAAGTAAAAAAAAATTACTTTTCCGATTCTTCTTGTCAAGACGAATCAATACCCTACAAAACTTTGACGCAAAACTAAAAAATGCGAAAAAAATTCAAATAAAGACAATTCTGAAATTAAATTTAAGTTTAAGTTAAGGTCACAAGAACTGAGCCTGTGGCAAGTTAGAAAAATCATCCTATTTAGCATTTTCATTACTTTGGCAGCTTATGATTATACTTTGATAACATGGATTCTTGTCATGTCGTGCCTGTGTCTGCGTGTCCTCATGTCGTGTCTGTTCACCAGGGCCGGCCAGGGGGTAAGCCCCGCAAGCCGGCCGGCTCGGGCAACCCCCGGCAAGGGGCAACAAAAAAAAAAAATATACGTATACAAAAAAAAAATCCAGCATAAAATATATTTAGGGGCAGCATAAAAAAAGTAAAATATGTATGGTTTCCACCCACTTGAAAAAATTATGATACTTAAGAAAATTAGGAGGGCAAAGAGAGGTTTTCTATTCCTGGGGTAAATAACATATAAAAAAAATTAGGAGGGCAAATTATTAAGAGAGAAAATTAGGAGGGCTATCAGATAAGAAGAAAAAAAGAAAAGGGACACTATAGCCAAAACGAGAAGGGACGGGATTGTGCGAAACCCTTACTCTGATTTGCCCCCAAATTTACCTGGTGTAAACCCTTACTCTGATTCTGTGAAGAAGTTAAGAACAATACCGAACGCCAACGCTTGATTGTGCGAAACTGTTTTCTTTGTTTTGATCAAGACTTAAGAGTAGATTCAAGCCCAAGGTTCTCTCTCTACTCTCTAGTCTTTTAAGACCAGACTTTTTGTTTCTCTTTTTCGGTAAGTGAACTTATTTTTTTTATTTGGTTAGTGGAGCATAATAAATTAGTATAGTTGGTCGTAGTAGTGGAGCATAAAAAATTAGTATAGTTGGTGGTAGTGAACTAAAGTGGAGCATAATAAATTCATAAGAAAAAATAAGTATGAAATCTGATTCATTTCATACATGCACACTTCTTTGTTCTAAACCGGTATTTGCAAAAAAAGAGTTGTTCAAAGAAAGAAGCAATTTGATGAGAATGTGGGAGATGATGCCAATAAAAGTCTATCACCAGAAGATTGTTTAAAATTTTTCTATTTCCTCCACATCATAGGTCAAGCTCTTGCATCACTTAAATTTAAGAAATACTAGCCCCATATTGATTATTCGTCGGTTTCAGATAAAATTGCCATACCTAGATACCTAGAGCTAAGGTCGGTCAATGCAAAATAGTGAAGAAATTGAGAGGAAAACGGTTCATTAACGTTTAATTGATAATGATCGAAAAGAAAGGGAAAGAAGCCATTAGATATAGCCAACTAACGTTCTATAGATCGAGAGTTCTATTATCTGATAATGATACTTGACTTGCCAAAGTCTTTGCTGTATGGAGTAGTCTTAGGAACATATATAGCCACCAGTAATTGCAAGATTTTTTTGAATGAGCTAGGCAGGCCCACATTGTTAATTATATAAAACAAAATAGAGACTATTCTTGTCTTCTCTGATAATGACCTATATTGGCTTTTCCAAGTCTTCGTCAATTGCTTTATGGAGTCCAAGGAATACAGCCATGAGTGATCACAAGACTTTTTAAACGAAGCAAGGCAAGCACACATTGGTAAATGGAACCAACACGGAAAGATGGGACCAGAATGACAATGATCTATATTGGCTTTTCCAAGTCTTCGTCAATTGCTTTATGGAGTCCAGGGAATGCGGCCATGAGTGATCACAAGACTTTTTGAACGAGGCAAGGCAAGCACACATTGGTAAACGGAACCAACACGGAAAGATGGGGCCGGTTTGAGCAATTTGAACTTTATGAAGCAATCGTTGGATTTTTGTTTAACGTGAAATTCAAGAGTGTTGCTGAAGAGCAATTGATGGAGCATTGCACTAAACTATAAAGTTTCTTGGAATACAATCAACATGTTGATATTCACGAGAAGGAGTTATTCCAAGAACTTAGATATTTGAAAACAATATTGCCGAGAGAAGTAACAAAATCAATCGACATCCTTGATTTTATAATGTCTTATTGGAAAGATGGCGGTTTCCAAATGGTTTGGGTTGCTTATCGAATTTTGTTGACTATTCCAATCATAGTTGCTTCGGCTGAGAGGAGTTTTTCGAAGTTAAAGTTGATAAAAACTTATCTTCAGACTATCATGTCACATGAAAGATTAAGTGGATTGGCTATGATTTCAATTGAAAATAAGTACTTGGATAAGTTAAAGTATGATGATCTGATAATTGAAGAATTTGCTTCAAAAAATGCAAGAAGTTATTTTCTTTGAATATGATCGTGTTAATCATAAAGCACTATACCTGGGTGATGTAATTCAAGCTAAATGGACAATATAATCTTGTTTTTTTGTTCTTTTTATTTTATTTTTTTTGTATGTCTTTTTTTTTTTTTTAATACTTAACACTAGTGGGCAACCAAGCGGAAGGTCGGGCTTGGGCAACCCATATGTCGGGGCCGGCACTGCTGTTCACAAAGGTAGTTTTGAAAAAATTTCGGCAAAGTCTTCCCTGTTTTTGGTTCTAGCCTGACGTCTCGTGTCTCTGTCAATACAACAATAACAACAGGAACAACATCAGGTTACGCACAAACCCATGTTGTTGGACATTTCTCATTCTAAATCACCATTCACAAGCCACATTCATATCCAAAATCCGTTGCCAAGTTATCTATTCACAAAAAAAAACCATTAAACCGAATGCTATCACAAAAACTCTCAACTAGTATAGGTGACCAAATGAATTACATCTCCATTTTATTACAGGTGACCAAATGCTATCACAAAAATCATAAAACGAAATGAATTACTAGACTTGACATTAAGGTAAGCAACTATCTTGCTTCTCCATCTTTTCGGAGCAACAACCACCGTGGCCAATTTATGAAGATGAAACAGTAACCATTTCCTTGTGCTTTCAGCTGCTGCTCTATCCTTTCTTTGTCATCCTTCAACACCACTTTCTCTTCACGAAGTTCATTCTTTTCGGCCTGTTTCAGAGGCAGACTATTAGACAAGCACCAGAAGGGTACGTCTTGAATAGCTCGCTGTAACGATATCAATTTATTGCATGAGGGCAACACAGCTCAAAGTTGAGGTACGTAAGTCCAAAGCAAAGTCATCGTACACAACTTGGGGATCATCATAGTGGCCACATGAAACAACCATTAAACTACCCCCAGACTCATCCAGATATCATATAATCTCCACTATACGACGTCTTAGGAAAGCCAAAAAAAAAATGCCAGCGAAGACAAAAGTCATCAAGTTCATGAGGGTGCAGATATTATGAGGTATATTCATCGTATGAGCATGAAGAAAAATCATGTCATCCTGAACATGTAGTGAAATGAAGCTTCAAGGTAACCAAAAACATCCCGCAAAGCACAAGGAATCCCCAACGGATGATTTAGAGTACTGAATCATCAGTTGAAAAAAATATATTTGACTCTTGAATTGTCGAAGCAAGAATCCCGCACGTCATGGTCTTGAATACCAAATCATTAGAGTTTCCAATATATGAACACCATACGAGAATGGTGAATCAATTTCAAAAATGATCATATATGAAGCATTTCACTTCTCAGATTCCACACATAACCCCCCAAAACTATTGAAAGATATATGAACCCCTGCAAGTAGTCTTCTTACCAAAACCACCAGCGCACATCCCCAACCACTAAAGAAAACTGTTTATTGTATCATGGCTATGCTATCCTCAAATACCTATGAGCCATCGTAAAAAGGTTAAGCAAATTGTGTGTCAAAACAAGTTCTTAGTGGTAATCATACATTTGGTAGGCAAAATTATTTATTTTGAACATGACAATAAGAGCCAACATTGCCGTCATAAAAAGAAGAAAAGGAAAAAGAGTCACAAATTCTAACTGATGCATTTAACATAATAGACAACTCTGTCTATTTCCCCTTTTGATGGTAAGTTTCAACTATGCACTCTTCATGCCATTTAAACCAAACAAATTCTTTTCAGATCACTACGTAGAGATATATGTAGTTTCATCATTAATTATTTAATTCTCAAGTTTACCAATGCAAGCAACATGAAGCTTTGAAGAACTGCAATAGGAGAAGGCATTAAGCTAGTCAAGGTGTTCACTACTTTAAACACAACTCATCTTGCCTGCTACTCGACGAATCTGTCTCCCCATGATGCCTTAACATGCAAAACCCGGGATTCTTAGGCTGGCTCAGTGAAGCACTTTCACTGCTTAACATGAGGACCACAGATGACATGGTCGGCCTGTCTTCTGCTCTTTCTTGGACGCATAAGAGCCCGACTTGTATGCATCGCAACACCTCGGCCACGGTATACAATTCGCCAACCGAAGGGTCCAGTAGTTCTAACCCCTTCTCTTCTCTCCATAGCCTCCATGCCTGCACCATTTTAGTCCAACGTTTTCTGTGAGATCTAATAAATTATTAGGTTGCGTTTGGACCAACGATTTGGGTAAGAATGAGATAGATCTTATGACCCACAAGGGTAAGATCCTTACATTTTTCATCTCCTCACCTAAATCGTTGATACCAATACAGTTTACCCTCTGATTCATTGGAAAATTGGAACCTTTGGCTAAAAATTCACACTTACATGTCCAAGAAGGTTAAGCTATTGATTCGGACTATAAAATCCTCGGTTCTTTTTACCAGTTACTATCTCTAACACTAACACACCGAAACTGAAGACATCGGATTTCACTGAGAAGTGCCCATCCATTGCATATTCAGGAGCCATGTAACCACTGATTGCAACACAAAAGTTAGAACCATTATGGTATAACCACAATAATTTTTCTGTGCAATGAGGTATGAAAAGAAGAAGAAGAAGGTTTTTGGTGGTACTTACTATGTGCCAACGACTCTCATAGTGTCTGCTTCGGTCTGATCTCCACTGAAAATTCTGGCCATGCCAAAGTCGGAGATTTTTGGGTTCATTTCTCTGTCAAGTAGGATGTTACTTGCTTTGAGATCCCTATGGATGATTCTAAATCTAGAGTCTTGGTGAAGATAAAGAAGTCCTCGACCAATCCCACAAATGATGTTAAAGCGCCTCTGCCAATCTAGCAATGAGCATCTCTCTTTATCTGAGGAAAGCAATTTTTACTCAGATGACATTACTATCGCGGCACTTTCTAACAAAAATTATGATATGGAAGTAGGGTGGAGGGACTAACTGAATAAAATGGAGTCAAGGCTTTTGTTTTCCATGTATTCGTATACCAAAATCTTTTCATCAATCTCAACGCAGCATCCGAGGAGGCGAACAAGATTTCTGTGTTGAAGCCTGGCTATCAGCCTGACCTCATTCTTGAATTCTTCTATCCTTGCCCAGAATTCTTTGAGAGTCTTTTCACCGCTATTTCTTGGCCTTCTACCAACAAACCCTGATATTTCCATCCAAAAACTTGTCATATCCCATTTAGTACATCACTTATAGTCAAGGATGTCGCTGACAAAATAACGAACTCACTTTGTAAACAATGCCAAAACCACCTTGTCCTAGTTTATTTTCATTGCAGAAGTTGTCGGTAGCCATTGCCATGGTACTGAAGTCAAATAATGGTAGCTCTAAATCATCTGTTGTACTTCTTTCACCAGAGAAATCTCTTTTGCTCACCCGAACCCCTTCACTTAAGAACTGACTTGGAGTACTTCTCTCATAAGAACCTGTTTAATTTTTTAAAGAAGGAGAAGCAATGAGTAAAAAGAATGCACAATACTGCAACATCATTGCTAATACATGAGAACAATATGAGTGCATTTGTTAGTACCTCTACGTTCTGTCTGTTCTTTCAGTACCCTTTGCTTTCTCTTCTTCTTCCATAAAATGAATATGGCTAGTCCCAATAGAAGAACAACAACAATAATGCCAACAATTTTCCCAGTTTTCACTGCCTTGGTTTTTGATACAATGCCCCCTAAAAAGAATGAATTGATAATTAGTGATTTCCATGCTATCTAGAAAAAACCAAAGGCATTGATTGCCACTATAACACAAAATTTTGCACATTCAGAAGCGACATGGAGATTGCATTAGAGCAAACAAGAATGGACATCTTTGAATCCTGTTTTTCTGCGCTCCTCTTTCGAACTGCAAAGGGCAGTCTGTGCAATTGGTACAGATTCCAACCACTAAATAAGGTACATTTTGTAAAAATCTTTCACAAACTAGGACCATTGATTATGGAGATAGGCGACCAAGATATGAAGAAGCCAGGTCCCAAATCTTTTTACGGATTGACTGACTACTTGGGGAAAAAAAAATCCGCATCATTGCATCAACTTCCATTCAGAATTAGGCTGATAGTTGTATGAATGACATGCTAACATGCTCCAAAAGAATCAAAACAAACAGGAAAACAAATCGTGTCATTAAAGGGACACAGCTGCTTTGAATTCTTAATCTTGGACTGCACCGTGCAGTTCTTACCCAGGGTACCTATTCAGTCAGTTTGCTACCAGTATCCTATCTATTCCAGATGGATCTTACAAAATAACCGGTTCCGATCATCAAAGTCGATGTGGGCCCACTCTGCACTTCATTCACAGATTGCAAAGAAGGTACATTCTTTTAAGTGAACAGGTACCCTGATCATAGCTCAATGGAAAAATATGATTCCCGTATCCGACCCAAATGGATTGGAACACAAGTCTCGGTCTGGTTTAGTTTAGAGAAGGCACATTTTCTTAGAAGAAAAATAGGTTACCTGTGATTGTTGTTTCTATCTGAATTCTTAAAATTGTTGTGGATGGTGTGTACGCACACATGCAGTTGATGACATTACTAAGAAAAGATTCTTAAGTCAAGGGCATTGAGTCACTTCCTTTCCTACATGCGCTAACCTTTCCTACATGCGCTAACGTAAGAGGCATAGATTCACTTCCTGCATGTGCTAACATTCTTACGAAAAAGCTTTAATGGCCGGCATGTTAGGTTGTTTACTATAAGAAAAGATTCTAGGTTTTGATTTTATTAAAGTCCAATGCCTGGTAGAAACACAGTTGTGCTGGCAAAGACCTTAAAAACTCCCATAAACTAGCAGCAAGTTCATGTGGGAAGGCCTTTTCGCTGAGCTTCTCTTATTGCTCACTTCAGATTCCACTTTTTAATTACAGACCGTCTTACGCATTGTCGCATTTGACTCATCACAACGCCGCATATTTGTGAACATCCGTAAATGTAAGTATCAAACAAATAAAGGCATCGCAGGTAAGAATTAAACACAAGAGCTATGAATTTCTTATTTGTCAGTAAGAAAATGACAACTTAGAAAAACAATAACCAGAACAAGTGGCATTCACGTGCAGTGGGTCCTCCAATTTTTGGCCTTAGCACCCGATTGAGATTGTTCAATTAAAGTCTTCTACAAACTTTTGTCTGAGATGAGACTAAACAAAGCTGTAATCAAGGAAAATGAAAAAAGAGAATAACAAAAAAATACAACCCTTGTCAATTATTAGGGGAGCAAACAAGCCGAGCTGAGCCGGCTTCGCAGTGTTCAAACTCGACTCGTTTACTAAACGAGCCTAAAATATGAGTTCGATCTCGAGCCTATACAAACGAGCTGAGCCTGGCTTATTTAGGGGGTGTTTGGACAAATAAGCCAAAATGGCTTATTTTTTGTCCTTATTCAATTTTTTTTTGCATTTTGTGGCTTATTGTCAATTTTTTGGGGATTATTGCTTCCTTATGATGAGAGGAATCTAAAAAGTAAAAAATTTCGATCGAAATCCATTTTTTTTTGAATTTCGACGAAAATTGGCGGGAAAGCCACTTATTTCGTCTTTATTCAAAAAAATTTGGATTTCGACCAAAATGTTTTACTTTTTAGATTCCTCTCGTTATAAGGAAGCAATAATCCCCAAAAAATTGACAATAAGCCACAAAATGCAAAAAAAATATTGAATAAGGACAAAAAAAATTTGGCGGGAAAGCCAAATGGCTTATTTGTCCAAACACCCCCTTACTTAACAAACCTATTCAACGAGCCGAGCCTATACAAATGAACTCGTTTACCTAAAATTCGAGCTCATGCTCGACTCGGTTACAAATTGAGTAGAGCAAAAGCCTGCCTTGCCTTAATGAGCCTAGCAAGCTGCTCTCGAACAGCTCTACATGTAATGACCACAAAACAGAAAGAGTATACAAAAGTTGGGCCAAAGTCAAGCCTGGTAAAATTCAGCAATACCTCAGGGTCCTAGTCGCACCGTTAGGTAGGGGCTCAAAGAATTTATTGTCCCATCCCCAAACATTCGATGTATTGCAAAATAGACTATCAAAGCATAAAATGTGATATTTGTGTACTAAATTTCGACCAAACAAGCGTACCAGGTCAGAAGAGTCGGCTTGGGGGTTGGGATTTGGAGAAAGCACGAAATACTCGAGCCTACTTTTGACGGTTCGGAGAAATGCCTTCCATTCTCGTCGAACCTGGGTTGCGGATCTGGATCGAATCCGGATCGTCGGATGGCGGCCCGGACGCCGTTGGTGTTGCTGGTGGGGGCGGCCCCGATGTCCACAAGGTAGGTGGATGTAAGGTGTGACGGAGGCGGAAGAGAAGAGGACAGTGAGAGAAGAGAAGAGTGGGAAATGGAGATGAAACGTTGGTGGGAGATGAAGATGAACGTGGTTAAATGGGAGAGATGAACGTGGGAGATAGAGATGAGATGCAGATGATGGAGATAATGAGACGTAGAGAATAAAATTTGAGAATGTGAGATGTAGAGAATAATATTCTTAACCTTGGTTAAGGGACTGGGGTTGGAGTGGGAGTAAGAATGAATTTTTTTTTTTACCGGTTCTTTAGGTGACAAGTTTGTTATGTTATACCTTCGTTATACCTTTGGTTACACATTAACTGATTTTGGTTATGCTTCCAGTGGTTTTAGTCATGCCATTTCTTACGGTGTCTCCAAAACAGAGGAAGACACCGAAGCGTTACCCTTGTTATTGGATATCTGGGTCAGTTTGCGCACATTTTAACTAATTTCGGAATCTTTAAGTTAATGATTGGGCATATCCTCCAGTGGCCTCAAGGTTTAAAATTTTTGGATGGAATTTGAATATACGATCGGAGAACAAACACTTATTAGCTTTCGCATATCCACTCAGCAAATCCTTTGGGGTTCATGCCATGTTTGTAGAGTGATGACGGTTCTTAGAATTATGACGGTTCTTAGAATTCCAGAAATCAGAATTTCAAAGTGTTAATCAAAATAGATGAAAGTTTTAAGAATTTTTGCGCAGGCCTTTAATGTTTCATGCATGACGTGTTTGTGATGTTCAAATTGTTCAAGATGTGCTTTTGTTTTGTAAAACAAAGTCAGTGTTTGAATAAGAAAGGTGGTAGCCTCAATGGTAGGCCTCCTTCTTTCCAAAGGCAAGACTCGGAGTCTGCCAGTGGCAAGGGATTGGAGTCTACCATCTTGTACTTAGGTGTTATGGTGACGATCTGTCTTTTCGACAGTAGCTATGGCTTAACCGGACATTTCATAACATGTCGGGACCCCCTATGGCTGTGCCCAAGGAGGTTGCTACGTTGGTCGTCCTCTCCCACCGTTTTTGTGCATCAAAAAAAAATTACTATAAGAAAGTGAAAATAGAAAATACCAATAAAGAAAGTAAAAAAGAGAAGGATGACTTGCCTTTTAACATCAGTAGCAGCAGCGTATGGGAGAGGGAGACCATACCTTAGACTTTTAGCGTATGGTAGATGGGAAAATTTTTCAGTGCCGAGCGGGTACTACGTGGTGTCCGTTCGCACATCCGAGCCGTCTATTATATGTTTAAACGGCTCAGGTTTAGAGAGAGAAAAAAGAGAGAGAAGGTGTTGGGGTGAGAAGAGAGAGAGGATTTCAATTCGAGCCGTCCAAAAGTGTATCGGACGGCTCGAATGTGCCGAGCGGGTACCACGTAAAATATACCCGCTTGGCACTGAAAAATCATTCGTGGAGATGAAACCGAGTCAACTTCACGTCAATGACACTCACAAGTCAAAATAAATTTAGTAATAGTCTGAATACAAAATTTTGAAGAGTTATATGAAAAATGCTTATCTCAACCCAAGAACAGTAGATAATAGGTAAAAAGTGGATCAATATTTGAGAGAAATTTATTGATATCTGTAAAAACCGTATTAATATCTGTGAGATATGTATTCGTCGCCCACAGAGTTTGCATGAAATTGAGAATAGACAACATTAGGAATTGAAGTGCAAATAGTAATCCCGAGGTCCAGATTCAGTGCTGCTTTTGACACTAAGCCCGCACATCTGTTAGCTTCTTGGGATTTGTGATCAAAACTACATCAGGGTGAATTGCTTCAGAAGAGACCTGCAATCATAAATCAAGCTGCTTAACGGGTGTGATCCGTTGTGTTGCTATCAGTTTCTGTATCACCACGTGGCGGTGCTTCCGAACTTCTGTGCATACATTTTCTTTGTTCTTACATAAAGAATTATGGACAAAAAACTCCCAAACAAACAAAGAAATCCCCAGATCACAAACGTCGTTTGATAGCACTCAGTCCCCATGCACCTTCCGTCCTCCGTGTTAATCTTGCTGCGGTACAAGAGGGCCGCGGCGTTCCCGAAAACAAACGATCCGATCGGGATGTTTGCGATGATGATGTTGTGGTTGACGCTGAAGTTCTTGGCACCGAAGAGCTCGGTGGTGGTGGAGACGGCGATGGAAGTGATGGCTCCGGTGCACAGGCCGATGACGGCCGTGCTTATGTAGAGGGAGAGGGTGGTTTTGTTGAGGAGTAAGAAGAAGGATGCCGACATCGGGGCCATTATTATTGCTATGGATGCTGGTGTTGAAGCCATGCATTTACTCCTGAAATAAAAATTATTGAAAACGAATGAACAAAGAATTCTAGTTGGAGCAATGTACGTAGAAACTTTATACTCCTATCATGCAGTCTTTTAGAGAGAGAGTACCTTGAGAAAATGTAGGCCAAAAGAGATGGCATTAGACGGCCAAAGAACCCAAACGAAGAAGACAAGGAGACCAATGTAGAAGTCCTCCGGAACCCTCGAGACTCCGCTATTTGACCCAAATTATTCAAATAAACCAGTCCAAGTGTTGCACCACACAAGTAAACCAAAAAATACAACCAAAACTCCACCCTCTTCACCATCTCCTTCACCCCAACCTCCTCCACCCCCGCCTCACAACTCCCTCCACCACCATCACTCTCCTCCACCTGGACCACCTCCTCCGCCCTCTCCTTCACCCTAACCTCCTCCACCACCTCACAACTCCCTCCACCACCACTCTCCTCCGCCTCCTTCCGCCCCTCCTCCGCCTTCTCTCCGCCGCCGCCCTCCACCTGACCCACATCATAAGTCCTCCCCTGTCTCCTCAACCAACATTTCTTCTGAAACCTCTCCATTACGTTTTCAACCCAAGGCACCGCTAGCGGTGCCAAAAGAAACACCCCCATTCCAATCACAACCACAAACGGTGGCAACCCTCTTGCTATTTTACCGAAACTCGAAATCACTGCGAAAACTCCAGTCCCTATGGTTATGACAAACATCACGACAAACCCACCTCTCAATCTCCTAGACACAACATTATTCGCACACCAGACGATCGGTGCGCAGAAAACACACACAATCAGAGGAGATACAGAGTTCAACAAGAGGTAAGCTTTGGCCGTTTTGATAGGGGAAGAAGAAGAAGGAGAAGATGGGAAAAAAACACTGACCAAATCCGTATAGATTTCAGCACTCAACCCTATGTAGCTAGTGGTCAACCCCACGGCCACGTGGCGGTCGAAGGGGAAGGTGCTTATGGTTATCATGTAACAGACGGTATTGATCCAACAGATGCTGTTTCCGGACAAGACGGTTAGTAGAAAGACGACGTCGTATGAGAGAGAAGGGATGTGGTCAGATAGGAAAAGGTACTGGACGCCGTACCCGACTAGGCCGAGGAGGGAGCCGATGAGGAGGACCAGCCAGAGGGGGAGGTGGGAGGCAGCGACGCCGGAGATGAAGCCGAGGAGCTTTCCGGCGTCGGAGGCGAAGGCGAGGTTGTTGAGTTGGAGTTGGGAGAGGGAGAGGAGGCGCTTGAATTCGGAGGAGTAGGCCGGGAAGTTTGAGTTTGTGCCGTTGATGGATTGGAGCCAAATTGCACCGACTAAGATTAGCCATTGAAGAGCCATTTTAGATTTTTGGTGGGAAAATTAGGTTGGAGGAGAAGGGGTTTATAAAGCATGTGGAGTGCATGAGGGTAGGGACAGGGACGGATTTAGGCGGGGGCATGCGGGGGCACGTGCCCCCACACTCCCGCTCGAGATTAAAATAATTTTGTTATATTTTGGCATAATTATGAAAGTGTGCTAATATATAAATATACACACTTGCATATATCTCAAAAATGCACATATAGAATTAGTTTTATGCTTAAATTTCATTATATGGTGTATTTATATTTGTTGCTTTACGAGCTATATGTTTATTTGGAGCTATTCTTTCTTTATTTTTAACCGTCTGGTAGAAATATATTAAAATAAAATTATTACCAAAACTAGCTCGATCATTCTAAAACTTGCCAATATTCATTTAATTAAAACTAACTTGGAAAATTTTATCTGAAATTTTTGTGTTCTTATTTACCTAATTTAACTAAAAGTACGCGTTATAAACTTTTGTAACTAGTAATGCATTGCCTTAATTTTGTACAATCTTACTGTTGTTGAAAAAAAAGTAAACTTTCGTCATGATGATTAACAAGGTGCCCCCATTAGTCTACATTCCTAGATCCGTCCTTGGGTGGGGAAGAATTATTCAATGATTCTTGTGCATGGGCTTGCTGTGAAGAACAAATATAGGAAGGGCAAAATAGTCATATCTATTAGTTCTTGATGGGAGGGGTATGGAAATATTCCACCTCCCCTGATATTTCATATATATCCGGAGAAATAGTCATATCAATTAGGTTATGCCCGTTTATAATACGGTAGCAAACATCAGAGTTTCTAGCGATATATATCCAACTCAATTATACAGTTGAGTGATCACTTGGTTATTGCGTTATAAGCAAGTGATCACTCAACCGTATAGTTGAGTTGCCCAACCCAATGCATTTGTGTTGGTTCTATATATATGTTTGGTAGCAGACTATATATGTCAAGGAACACTGGATAATCTTTCATTGTGTAGGCCAGGCCGGTTCATGAGGAGGAGAGGGAACTAATTAAGGGGTACTGCATGTGAAAGGAGAGGGTTTAGATCGAGTCAAGGGGTACTGCTGTACGCATAGTTTGATGGAGGAAGCTGGGGAAGATATTGTGGTGCTCGGTCAGTCTTAAAATGCATGTGGTTCTCAGATGACCTCAAATTACAAGGAATTGTGAGCTAGGCTGATCGAGAGCATTAGGGCGTGTTTGATAGCAGTATTGGGAAATGGGATAGGATTACTAAGGTGGTCTAGTCTCCAAAAAAACTTGTTTGGTTTGTTTTTCAAGGCTTGGATTAGGAATCCCATGGGATTCTCAATCCCCCAAACTGATGGGATTAGCCAACCCAAGGGGGGGTGGTATTGCTAATCCTATCCCCATGGGATTGGAGATGGCTAGACATTTTTACCCTGAAAAACCCACCTCAATCCCAATCCCAATCCTAATCCTAGCCAAACAAACATGTTATTTACAATCCCACAATCAAATCCTGTGCAAAACAAACATGAATAAATGATTCATCCCCTCATTAATAATCTCACCTCATTCTCAATCCCAATCCTAATCCTACCTCATTACGAATCCCCCCTAAACGAAATCTGCAATCAAACATGCCATAAAAGATGACTGATATTGGGAGGTGTCATGTAACATCACACAGTACTAAACATTACTGTATTAAGTTTGAACAAGCAAGGTATCTGTGCTATATGAGAGCACAAACACACAAAAAAATGTAAACTATTTACAAAAATGCCATTGAAATTCTCAGCCCTTAGATTTATGTGGGGATAGATTTGGACCCTTGATTTATGTATATAGGATTCAAATAGTGAGCTCCGTTATTATATTGATAACATTATATATTATAAAGAAATTATAGATATTATACTTAGATTATATAAATAGATTGTAGATTATAGATTGATTACCAATTATATGGATGGTTCGATTTTTATTTATTTTTTGTTACGGATAGTTAGATTGTAGAAGTATAGATGGGGAAATGATTTTTACACTCCTTTTTATTTTTTTACAATCCACGCCCTTTTTTTTTCTTTCTTTCTTCATCCATATGAATTTATTATTTTGTCCTTGGACGTATGAGAAATGGATGAATTTAGTATCTTGCCCTTGGACGTGTGAGAAAGTGTAAATTGAAAAAAGGAAGTGCATGCGGATTGCTTCAGTTGCGATATCAAATTCTTTGTGGACAGGATTTGTTTAAAGGTGTACTAATCAATTCGCAGAATGAAATCTGCACTAATTTTCCGGTGGACTCTGTATATGGAATTAAAAATGTCCAAATGATGCAATATATGGCGCAAAGTGATGTTTTCCCAGCAGAGAAAGCATATACCCAAGGGAGGCAGAATCCCACAGAGGTCAGTGTCACTCTTCTACTGCGTGTATAAGTTCGAAAAAGAGGGACTTCTCAAACAGATTCAGGTGAGAAACCTAATTATTAAAGTAAACCGGCCTAATTCAGTTAAGGGCCGTTTGATAACAGTGATAGATGGATGGGATTCGTAAGGAGATGGGATTAGGATTGTGATTCGTAAGGAGATAGGATTGGTAATGAGAAGGGATTGATAATGAGTATGTTTGTTTATGATGGGATTAGATGATGGGATTATTAATATCATGTTTGTTTGAGATGAGATTAGATGATAGGATTGGATTGATAGAAGAAATTAGTAATGAGAATGGATTGGTAATGTGAAGGAGTTGGGATTGGACTATTAGTACCCCTCAATACCAAGTCCCACAGGGTATTAGCAATACCCCCTATTATCCGGATTATTAATCCCATCGGACTACTAGTCCGAACCATTTTTGGTTACCAAACAAGGTATTAATAATACCCCCACTCTACCAATCCAATCCCAACCCCTTGGAGGGTTATCAAACGGGGCCTAATTTCATGTAGGAGTATTATCTTTTTTCGTTTTCATCTTGTGTTGTTTTCAAAACACGTAAAGAAAGGCGTGCGAGAACACCGGTCGCCCCTTAAGTTGTCAAATCACCTTCCACATAGTATTAATTTACGCTGATTTTTATTTTTTGCGGTCCTCGCGGACATGACCTAGTTTGAAATGCAGACCGACGACGTTCCAGAACAAACCCAAAGTCAAGCAGTTTGTGCTCAATTCCCTGCTCCCCCCGTTTACGCAGGATGACCGAGGTCGTTCTTGGACTTGGTGACCTACTGAGTCCTGTCGCGATGAATTAAACCCCCCGGCTCATTTTGCTTTCACAGTGGGGTCACTGAAAACTACAGCAAACACATAAATGCCACCAAAGCTAGCGCATTCATTCAATAAGCATGGCTTAATTACAATTTTCTTCTTTTTAGAAATTTAATAAGAGCATCCGCAATGCTAATATAATCAAAACCAATAACCAAAATGTGTCACGTTAGTATTTAATTATCCATTTAGTCCATAACCAAACCCCCCCGCTCCCCCGTTTACGCAAGATGACCGAGGTCGTTCTTGGACTTGGTGACCTACTGAGTCCTGTCGCGATGAATTAAACCCCCCGGCTCATTTTGCATTCACAGTGGGGTCACTGAAAACTACAGCAAACACATAAATGCCACCAAAGCTAGCGCATTCATTCAATAAGCATGGCTTAATTACAATTTTCTTCTTTTTAGAAATTTAATAAGAGCATCCGCAATGCTAATATAATCAAAACCAATAACCAAAATGTGTCACGTTAGTATTTAATTATCCATTTAGTCCATAACCAAAACCCCCCTCACAATACACAATGCACATTTGTCCAATCGCAAACGAGTTTCAATTACACACCCGACCACACCAAATTATTCGTCTCGATGAGAGACCAAATACAGACCACGAAGAAAGAGGTACTGTAAAGGCCTGCAGAAAAAAGGAAAGAAACAAAATTACATTCTCAATGGAAATTGAATCAGACACAGCCAGTCAAATTAAGCAGCTCTGGAATCAAACTCAAAAGGAGACTTTGGCAAGATTTTAGCAGAGTTCAGCTCATTCTTCAGCTCAGGACCATTAGCAGCAAATCATTTTGGTTATTGGTCCTGAGCTGAAGAAGTGGCAAATGGGCGGGTTTGGGTCAAAATGGGTAAGTTGTAAGTGGGTTGGGTCTTTAATGGGTCAATGACCCATTAGACCCATTAATTATGAGTCTAGTTACCCATACCCAGCCCGACCCATTTATTTTAAAACAAACCCGACCCGCCCATTAACCCAATTACATACTACTATATACTAAAATTGATAAGTGAAATAGTAACTTATTTTTTGTCTTTATTCAAATTTTTTTTTGCATTTGTTAGTTTTGCGTCAAACTTTTGTGACTTATTGATTCATCTAGTCGAGAGGAATAAGAAAAGTATAAAATTTTGATCGAAACTCATAATGTAGTATATAACAGGTGAATTTGAGTCGGACCTTTGAATTTATAATTCAATTTCGATTGAACTTTCCCGCTCAATTCCTGCACGTACACTTTTAGAGCGGTAGCAAAAAGTAGCATTGTGTAACCAAAATACCACTTGTCGAACTAATTTTCCATCATTTGTCCTAAAAAATCAATTGATACTATGGAGGATTTGAATTAATTTTTTCACGAACTAAACTTTACTATTATTTTGGGAACAATGACAGGAAGTCGCTCGAAGAAAACAGAGGCCACGATCTTAACACTGTTTTTTTTTTTAATCCGGATCTTAACATTGTTGGATGTGCAAATCTAGTGAGAGAGATTGTTGAAACAGTTGCTCTCTCTCTCTAGAGAAAAAAATAGGAGGAGAGAGAGAGAGAGTACATGAAGAGAGACAGAGAGGCGAGAGAGAGAGAAGAGGAGAATCAGGAGTGGATGATGGTTTTTTTTTTTGGGGTCATACTCATGACTTATTGGGTCATTTAAGTTGACCCAATTAAAATCCAATTAAGCCCAATTAATAAATGGGTTAGATGGGTTGGACCCATTCTGACCCAGCTAATAAATGAGTTGGGTTGGGTCTATTTTTTAATAGATGGGTTTGGGTTTCTTAATGGGTCTGGGTTCAATTTGCCACCCCTAAGCAAATGCAACAAAATAATCCCATTAGATCAATAATCTATCAGCTCATTTATAGGGTGAGCTCGATCTTGTTATCAATGTTTACGAGAGGAATTATGAATGAAAGTAACAAAATATATATATGACTCCCCATTTTAGTAATATTGAGACTGATCGTATTGATATATCCTAAATGTAAATACATTCACTTACGTCATCATTTCATACACATCTGGTTCGATTTACCCTAATTGAGTAACAGAAAAAAAAAAACCCTAACCCGGCCGTTAGATAGAGAACGAGCCACATAGAGAGAGACATACCTTGATACTTTGTTCTTTTTTTTTTTGGGTTTGATCTTCTTCTTCTTCTTCTTCTTCTTCTTCGTATCGTCTTCTTCTTGGTCGTTTTCGCTGTTGGCCGATCTTCTCTCTCTGTTTGAACGTGAAAGGTAAAAGACGTGCTTTCCCAACCACCCCCCTAAATCCTATTTTAATTTTCTAATTCTTTATTTGTTTACTTACTTTATTTATTTACTTAATTTCATATCTTTATTTATTTAAGCACCACTCTTTAATTTTAATTTGGTTAACTCAAATTATATTTTCAATTAAAATTGAATTTATACTTAATAAATTTATATATTTTAATTAGTTAATTAATTTGTCTTAACAATGAATAATAAAAATAACTTCTAATCAACAATAATAAATTTAAACAAAATTTCATTTTATTATAATTGAGTACATATTGTCAATACATGAAATATAAAGTCCTCCGTGGCACTAAAACCAAACTCTCTCTTTTTCTTTTCTTTTTTTCTTATAGCAGTTTATGACGAAAGCCTAAGGGAAAGAGGAATAGATGACTTCTTAGTGGAATCTGTAAACACAAAATTCTTATATCCTTTTGAAACACAAAATCCTCCTTTTATAGCCTCCAGAAATAACATTTTTGGCACACGAATCAACTTTTTTTGACCAGCCGATCGCTGCCTTATCTTGGCACACGAATCAACATTTTTTGTCCTTTATATATTAAAAAATATAGTTAAAAAAATAAGTGTTTCAATTTTCAATCCGTTTGAACCGGTGCAAATATGTTTTTTTTTTATCATTTCATCCTAAATTGTCGTAATAAATTTTTGGCTCTAAGGCCTTTCAATGGGCACCCTAAGAGAGCTCTGAAACTAAATAAGGAGTCTTAAGATGCTCGTTGAAAGGTTTTAGAGCCAAAAATTTATTACGACCACTTAGGATGAAATGATCAAAAAAATAACATCTTTGTACCGGTTCAAACGGATTGAAAATTGAAACACTTATTTTTTTACACCGTTTATATATTAAAAAATATAGTTAAAAATTAAGTATTTCAATTTTCAATCTATTTGAACCGGTACAAAGATCTTATTTTTTTGATAATTTTATCTTAAATGATCATAATGGATTTTTGGCTCAAAGGCCTTTCAATAGACACCCTATAAGAGCTCTGAAACTAAATAATGAGTCTTAGAGTTCTCGTTGAA
The DNA here is from genome assembly GCA_020567845.1 of Rhododendron henanense subsp. lingbaoense. NCBI lineage: Eukaryota > Viridiplantae > Streptophyta > Magnoliopsida > Ericales > Ericaceae > Rhododendron > Rhododendron henanense. The sequence goes on from CM036312.1 coordinate 6,305,875, forward strand.
AGGCCTTAGAGCAAAAAATTCATTATGACCATTTAGAATAAAATGATCAAAAAAATACGATCTTCGCCCCGGTTCAACTCAATTGAAAATTGGAGCAATTAATTTTTGAACTATATTTTTTAATATAGAAAGGGTGTATTTATAGAAATTAAATAAATAAGATAAAAGGAATTAAATAAAGAAATGAATTAAAGGGTGGGGGTACTTATGGGGTTGGGGAGGGGGTGGGTGGGTGGGTGTGGTGTGGGGGGTGGGAAAAGCAATCTATGAAAGGGAAAGGGAAAGGGGAAAGAGGGCTGGATCCGTTTTGTGGGTTTAAACCCGTTTTCGTTATAACCCGTGACCCGCATGCCATTTTAACCCGTGAGATTCCCTTCTCTTTTCCCAGCCGTTGGATGAGAACCAACAGCTCACGTTAGAGGTCCGGATTTTGTGCTTTGTTCGGGATCCCTAATAGGATCACTATTGTGTGTATATATAGGGGCCGGATCCGCGAACACCATATTTGACACCCAATCTCAGCCATTCTTTTTAACGGCTAAGATTAAAACATTATCACTCCTCACTTTCCCATCCTCACCCTACAAATGTTAAGATCAAACTCACAAATATGGGCCGTCCAAAATACATTTGGACGGCCGAGATGTGTGCACAGGCACCACGTGACCGTGCCCACCCGACACTGTCACTGTTCTAAGTTTGAAAAGGGGGACTTCTTAAACAGATCCAAGTGAGAAACCTAGTCAGTAAACCTAATTCAGCATAGTCATGTAGGACTAGTATATCTTTTTCATTTTCATCTTGTGTTGTTTTCAATACACAGAAGAAAGAAAGACGTGCGCGCTGATTTTATTTTCCGCGGACGGGAGTTTTGAAATGCAGACGTCCCAGAACAAACCCATTGTCAAAACGGTTGTTCTCAGTTCCTTAATTCCCCCGCTCCCCCGGCAGTTTTCAAACCCCCTAAGTCCACTTCTAAATTCTAAAACCCCCTAAGTCCACTATCCTATTAGTAAGGATATAATAATCCTGATTAGTCTAATATACCCCTGTTGTCTTAAAACTTTTTGCCCCGTTTTTTCATCCATTTCAAAAACATCAATTTGAAATTACTCATTTCCGGAAAATTCTCCCCCATTTGCGAAAATTTCTCCCCAATTTCAGTACAAAACCCATTCCCCCTCCCCCCCTCCCCCCCTCCCCCCATTTTCAGAACGAACCATACTGTTCATGAAAAGCCCTAGACGGTTCGTGAAAAGCACTCGAAATTGGACCATTTCGTCGTCACCCTTCTTCGTTCACCAACGGTCTCGCCTGTTGCTAGTCGTCGTTTTGGGCCCTAGTTTCAGTCGAACGATCTTGTCCGTTCGTCGCCATTCTTGGCCCAGTTTCAGTTGGACATTCTTCTCCGTTCGTCGCCCGTTCTAGTCGGGTGCTAGTCGCCATTCTTCGCCCATTCTAGTCGGATCCCAGTGACCCTTCTTCGCCATTGTTCTCCTTCGATTCACTCAGACGCCGTCGCGCTAGTCTCGGTTGTTCGCCTTCATTTATCCATCGCCCTCAAATCCTACATCAGAATCGATTTCCAGGTATGTTTGTATTCGTATATATGGTTATATGAATGGGTTGGCTAGGTCGTTAAGTTGAGTTAGGGTTCTGATCGATTAAGTATTGGTTCAGTTAAGATACGGTAATGATTTCGAGTATATGCGATTATATCAATCTTTGATCTGTTAGGGTATGGTATGGTTGAATGAAGTTTGGGATTTCATTTCTGGTATATATGGTTATATAATTGTTGATTATATAAACGTCGATTGACATGAATGTTTCATTTCATATATATGGTTATATGAATGGTTTGGCTAAGTTAGGGTTCTGATCGGTAAAGTATTGGTTCAGTTAAATTAGGTTGTCGATTGCGAGTATATGTGGTTATATCAATCTTTGATCTATTAGGGTATGGTTGAATGAAGTTTGGGATACCATTTCTGGTATATATGGTTATATAATTGTTGGTTATATATTCGGATCAAGTAGGCCGCTGCGCGGACCAATTCTATAATGTAATCTTTTTGGTTTAATTTTTAAATATAAACAAACGTTTTTGGGTTTCCCTTCGTATATATGGTTATATGAATGGTTGGCTAATATAAGTTAGACGATTTTCCACGTAGAATTACTTATTCAAATAGTATGGCATAATCATATGTAGTTGGCAATGGCTTTACAATGTGCCATTTTCCTTTAAGCTATTTTCCACGTAGCATATGTAGAACAAAAAACGATGCTCGTTTGAATAAATTGTAAATTGACAACTGTTGTCCGTTTTTTCTTCTCTTGCTTTTCTTTTTATATTTGGCAATGGCTTTACAATGTGCCATTTTCCTTTAAGCTATTTTTTGGCTGAACAATGGGGATATTTGGACAATTACTGCCTGTCTAGAACTATTTACTGGGGACCATTACTACTTATTGAGTTCAGTTTGGTTTTCCTTCTGAATTTCCCATGTATCCGAAAGCATCCCTGTTTGCAGGCTTAATTTCAGTCGAAACGTTTTCTATAGTTATTCTAAAACTGATGGAGCCTGTTAACTTCTAAGTTTGAGATTTCGGTCTGTTGGTACATAGTTATTTCGAACCATTTTTTAGCTTGTAGGCCCAAACATATGTAGACGATTTTCTGGTATATATGGTTATATAATTGTTGGTTATATATTCGGATCAAGTAGGCCGCTGCGCGGACCAATTCTATAATGTAATCTTTTTGGTTTAATTTTTAAATATAAACAAACGTTTTTGGGTTTCCCTTCGTATATATGGTTATATGAATGGTTGGCTAATATAAGTTAGACGATTTTCCACGTAGAATTACTTATTCAAATAGTATGGCAGAATCGTATGATTACGAGACTAGCTACCTACACCAGAGTTTTGCATCAGTGCATACTTATTCGCCAAGGAAGTGTTGAAGCTATCCCGGGTTTGCTGTTCACTGCGCTTTATTCTGAGACTAGATGTCTTTTGGTTCCTTGATCATACAAGTTATGTACCTTCTGTTTTGGGGGTTTTGTACATAGCCTATATGGTTATATCTGATGCAGTTCTTTATGGTTTTCCCTCTGTATATGAGATTTTGAGGTTTGTGAGTTTGTGCCAACTGTTACTAGAGGAAGTTTCACTCATTTCTTCTGCTATAACCTTCTGGGTATTTGGACGTTCCTTCTGAAAATTGGTGTTCCAGCTGATTATTAAGGGAGGGTCTCTATCATTGAAACATTAGAAACATTTTTTCACTGTGACTTTGTAACTAGTAGGATCAATGTTAGGTTTTCACCTTAGAAACATTTTGTTACTGTGGGCAGACTGATTTTAATTTCTATTTACCATGTCCTTTGTCACTGTGACTTTGTAAGTTGCATCAAGATGACAACTTTCTTTCTTTTTGGATTAATAGGCTCGCCTTGCACCTCTTCTTGCGAGGTCCAATTTGCTGATTACAAGGAATATAGAATGGGCAAATCTTGTATTTGGTTTTGAGCAGGTAACTCTTAAATCAACTAGTTTTCATCAAGCTGTAGACAGAATCTTTTTGACTAGTCCAGTAATTATTGGGTAGCAGGTTACTTGACACATTCATGTCTTATTGAAGGTTACTATTGCTCGGCTTCTAATCAAGTCTTCACTGGTACTTGTTATTGCTTGGAATTGCAGGAAAATTGATATTTAGTAGTAGACGTTTGCTACCCTGAATCAGTAAGTAGTCTTTTTCTACTTGTTTTCTCCTGTCATGATGTTCAGTCTTAGATGCAGTTAGTTAACTATTGGAAGGGCTTATATATCACAATTTGATATCATTTAAAGTTCTGACAGTAGTTGTTTTCAGCCAGTGGGTTTGATCCGCGAACAAAGTGTTCATGTATGTTTGCACTAATGATTGCGTTTGACACGATGTATTTTGTTGGGAATTTACTTTGGGAAAACAGAATTAGAAATAACAAAAACAGAGGACTTAGGCCATGCAACAGCTCAGTATCTCGAATCCTTTTTTACACGTACAAATCTGTTTGTTTTCATATGTTTAATTTCTTCATTGTATGTGCAGCAATGACGAATCCTAAAAGAACAGGGAAAGAGTTGGTACCTGTGGCGTACGCAATAGAAGCTCGTCCGTTAGCAATGATTGACCCCCCAAAAGAGATGAGGCAGAAAAAATCACCAAGGAAGCGGACAGCAGACCCTGCTGTCATAAATATTGACGACAGTGCAGATAAGTCTGTGGTAGTCAAGTCTTCCTCCCCACCCCCCCGTAAAAAGGTGTCCGCAACGAAGCAGAAAGGATCACAAGAAGCTGATGTAGAAGCAACTGTCCAAACTTCCTACCCAACCCCTATTAAAATCAATACAAAACACCGTGGCAAAAAGCCGGAAACTAAAATGGTTTATGAGAAAAAGAGGAAAAGGCCAAGTAGGGGAGAAGAAGAAGTTATAGATCTGAACACCCCGACAAAGAGAGTCACACGGTCTGCTGAGGCATTGGAGAAAATGAAGATGAATAAGGACAATGAAGAAAGGGAGGACAAAGGAATGAAAAGAAAAACAAGGTATCAAGTCTCCAAGGGTGGATGTTCGAACAAACAACGAAATGTGAACCAAAAGGTAAAGGGGGAGGAAGAAGAAGAGGAATGGGATGAAGAAGAGGAATGGGATGAAGACGAGGGAGATGAAGAAGAAAATAGAAAGGGAAAAGGGGTCAAGGGTAAGACAGGCCAACCAAAACAAGAAAAAGTGGGACCCAGAAGGTATAACATCAAAATATAGTTACTAGTGGAAAGTCATATATGATGGTATAACATCAAAATATATATGGTTATATATATGTAACAATGTTTGTATCTTATGCAGGGCAACTTTAAAGAAAGGGAAGACAAGTAAAGCGACCAAAGGCAAGAATGTTGAACCTGGAATGTCTAAAATTCCCCTGACAAAGCCAAAAAAAATCCAGTACAGGTAATGATTTTGGCTAATATGTATATATAGTTACTGATCTATATAACGTTATATACTGTCCTGTGAGACATTATATATGATGTTCTGTTCAACAAATATATAGGATTATATATGTTTTTATGTATAACTTTTATTTTATGCAGGTCCAGCTTAAACACTGTGGTGAAGCTGTTGCAGACTATTCCTAACGGGGAATTAACAACACGTCAAATACAAGAGATCAAGAAAACACCCTTTGCGGATATTGTGTTTGGGATTGTCGAAGCGAAGCTGGATGAGGCATACGTAAGGAAAAGTGATCCTGACGTTTTGAAGTTGGTAAAACAATATGAAGGGACAGGCGGAAGTTTCAAATTGGGGGCCGACTCTGTCAAGATAACGGCGAAAGAGCTTACTATTATATTTGGGATTAAGTCTGGTACTACGAGGATTGTTATAAATCCAACTCCAAGGGTCCCAAAATCAGATTTCGCGGATCGACTTTGCCCTGGTCCGAAAGGGCAAAGGATATTGACCACTCCGATACTGAGGGACTTCTTCGACAAGGCTGTTAAAGGTACCACTTTGAATGATGCGAAGGACTTGGCGCGTGTCCTCTGCCTTTTGTTAATAGGGACGCTGTTTGTCCCAAACACACAAGCCAGAGTGAGTTGGGCTTACTTGGATTTCATTGAACCTTTGGAGAACAGCACATCATACAATTGGTCAAGCTTCATAACTAAAGAGGTCATCCATGAACTAAACCTAAGGGGTTCTTCAAATCCAACAAAAGTCGGAGGATGCGCAATGGGACTCATGGTAAAAATGGCTTCCCTCTTCATCATCTTTCAATTTTTTTACCTTATTATTGGTATGAGATAAACTAATTTGTGCACCCATTTGTCAACAGTATTGGCTTTGTGAGCATGTGCGTTTAATTAATCAAGGAGATCCACACAACAGTCCAAGGTTCCTCAAGTGGAGGCTTAGTGACTTAAGCAAGGAATTGCGTACAATCAACTTGGATTCTCTCAATCCTCTTTTGGTAAACATGATATAGGGTTATATATATTTCCCGTAGAAGTTGTTATGTTACTATGAAACGTTGTAGTGCTACATTGTAAACACATGAATGTTATATAGGGTTATATATTTTTTGAAGGAAGATAGTTGATCCATTACAAAACAGTGTTGGAGCTATATCTGAGTTGTAAACACAATTGTTTATTGTTTTTTTTTGTAAAGGTATTATCCTCAGAGTTGGAGCCAAACGACGTAGAGGAAGAGTTGTATAGGTTTTGCCCAGTGACCGAACACGAGGGTGATGTCAAAGACTCTAAGGTGAAGACTGCAGTTGACAAGTCGAACGATGAGGTGGTGCAGGATACAAGTGATGAGGAGGCGGATAGTGATCAGAATGAAGTGGTAACCCTCCGAGGTATAGTGCGAAAGTTGACCGACGAAAATGCGGAAAAGGACCGGAAAATTTATGAACTTCAGAGGGAAAACGAGGAGAAAAATGCCACAATTGCTGAACTTAGGAGAAGGATTACAAACCATCCACAAACCACAACACCTGGATTTGGATTCGAAGGCATTTCTGCACAGTTTGAAAAAGACCTCCTAGAACACGAAAACATTACTTTACAGACAGAAATTGGTGGCCTGATCATAGAGAAAGACATTGTTGAAGAAAAACTGGAAGTGGCCGGAGATATCATTGATGATTTTGTGACACACACTGTAACACAAACGTACCAGGTAATATTTATATATATTAGGTTATATATGCACTTTTATATAGTAGTTCAGAATATATTAGGTTATATATTCATGGAAAAAACCTAGGAAGGTAAGAAGTTAACAACTATAACTGGTTTTTTTCTTAAAAAAAAACAGACAGGTGAAAATGTGGGTGAGAAGGAGTCCAAGGGTAAAAAAGTGGATGCCGGTAGAGAGGAACATGAATTACAAAATGCGGAAGAAGAAGAAGAAGAAGAAGAAGAAGGTGGTGGGTTTGAAACTGTCCAGGATGAGGGTGGGCCAGAGCACGAAATGGTGCCAGATGCAAAAGTGGATAGTACAACTGTTGAAGCATACACAAGTATACTAGAATGCGGCACACCTAAAAGGAAGAGGGGGAAAACCAAAGTTAAAGTGAAATCATCATCATTGACCAGAGGAGTGAAGAAAACAGTCGCCAGAGTGGAGAAGCGGTTAGACGATTATGTCTATGTTGATTTGAAAAAGGGGGCAACGAATAAATCAAAACAAAAGTGGAATCCAAGTGAAGCACCGTTGTTTCATTTGCTCCGGGATACCGATGCGAACCTATTGCGACAAATTGTTGACTGCCCTGATACAGATCTCTAGTAAGTAAATATACTACATGATCTCTGCTACTGTTTACAACCTCATATATTTGTTGGATTACCTTTTTTTTTTCCTCTGAGCTGATCTCAACTAAGTTATTGCTGGTATTTTTTTCGTACACATTTGTGATAACAGTAGCACTGTCTGGACCAATGATGTGACGAGAGAAGCTGTACCCCTGGAAGACATAATGAAACTCTTGCGAGGAGGGGACGTCTCAAACTGGGTATGGCAACCCTAACTTATACCATGCTGCAAATACATATCAAACTAGGTATTGGTCGAGTCTGTTGTTAAGTAAATATGGAAACTAATGCAGATGATTGATGGTCTCGCTCATATGCTAACAATCCATCTGGATCATAATGATAAGCTTACCCATCACGTTCCATTTTTCCCATGCACCATCTGGGTAAGAAACATCTTTTTTACTTTCGTAAATGCCTACTTATTTAATGTTATATATGATCATCTGTCTACTGCCCTTAAAAGCTTTTCCAATGCAACAGACTATACTGCTCAACGAGAAAAGCGACATGAAAACAGTTCTGCTTGACAAAAAGCTTCAACGTGTGTTTGAAAACGTCCGGCAACATGGGATTAAATACTATCAGTACTTGGTATTCCCTATGAATGGCAGCGGGGGCAAATCCCAAAAATTGTCACCGTACCATTGGACCATTCTTTTCTTTGATGTTAGGAAAAAGAAATGGATGCACTACAATTCGTTGAAGAAGAGAGACGGCAGAGATCCAATGCTGAAAGACGCTACCTTTGTGGTACACTTAATAATTCCATATATGCAAATACTCATAAATCGATTCACACACAATATCAACACCACTAATGTTATGCTTCCCAAATGTAGAAAAATTACGTGGAGAATTATATGAAGGACAAGCATGATGAGCTGAAGAACCAAAGTACCAGTGCAGAAATACTCTTTCAAAAACAAAATTTCGATGCTCCAATCTGCTCACCTCCATATGCTCCACAACAAGAAAACACATCGTAAGCTTCAAAACTCGATACAACTTCTACATACAACAGTTTGCAAAATTCTCCCAATAAACTTATGATATTTATTTGCCTCGAAAATATACAGGGTTGATTGTGGGGTTATCGTCTGCATGCTCATGGAACTATTGGCGTACATTGAGCCAATCCCAAAAACACTGCCGAAGACTGAAATTGATCAGTTTATAGTTGATTTAGTCTCTCGATTTTTGAACGATGAAGGAAGAAGCTGGACAATAAAGAAATGGGAAGCCAGGCGGATGGGGAAGGGGTCGCAATGACCGCTCGTGAGATGGAGAGTGAGATGATGATGAGAACGTTCGTAAGATGGGTTGTGAGATGGTGTCCTGGGGACCAATGTGGTCTTAATTTTTTGTAAGGATAGCAAACAGATTTTTGATGTTCTTAGATGGTGCAAAACTCTTTGTTGGTCTTATACGTATCCAATCTGATATGTCTTACCTCTCTGTATCAGATTTTTGACCTGTTTCTCCTGATATATATGGTTATATAAACGTTGCCAGATCTAAGATGCTGGTTTTGTTTTGTTCTGTTGCGTGTTGGATATGATGAATCATTGGTTTAGTTGTGGCTCCAACTGTGATCTCTCAACTGTGATTGCTACTTGGAAAGTGGTAGCAGATAGCTGTTGGTGGTGAAAAAAAATTTGTGCAACTTTCCTAGAGGTGTATATATCTGGTAGTGAAATATGTGTGGTTGATGGTTAACAATGTTGGTCAGTATTGATACTTTCAGCAATGGACCGTGAGAAAGCTACAAGTCTATAACCCCTTGCCATTTGTTTTCAGAAAGTTGCGCAGGATCCTCTTTAAGAAAGTTGTGCAGTGTCAACTTAGTATCAGAAAGTTGTGCAGTGACCATACCAGATACCAACCAATATTGATTCCTGAAGGAGTGATAACTTAGGACAGAAATGGGGTGATACTGTGATGTACAGGTGTTGCATAAGCTGGGATGCTAATTAGTGGCGACTAATTGCTAATTGGCAAGGAAACAATCTTCCATTTTAAATTTTGTGAATTCTGCAATCTGCATTCAAATGAATGTTAACAAATAGTTTCTTCCATTTTTTCCCTATTGCTGGTTGGTTTTTTTGATGGAGCATAAGTGGGAAATCTTAAAAGACTTAATTAAAATTGAAGTAGGAGAAAAATACTTTTCTGAAGATCGTCTTCCAACTTGTTAGGATGAATTATCATCTTTAACTTTCTGGAATCTCTGGTAGGACTGCTAAGGTAGTCTATCAGTTGCATGAGTTGCATTCATTCAAGTTACGTACTTAAGGGAGCTTGAGTCCAATTGGAAAAGTCATCATGCTATTCAGCCAGTAGATGGCAATTACAATTCTGCATCAGAATTTTGTGGGGAGATTGTCTGTGCGCTTGTTTTAACAGGTTGGAAAACCTTGTGTAGGGACTTATTCACTCTGAAAAAGCGAGAAGCAAAAGCGAGAAGCGACAATCTGGACAAACATTACAAAAATATATGGTTATATATTTTCGTATGTCATACGTAGCTCTTGAAAGCAGCAGTGCGTAATGGTATATAACGTTATATACCTACAATAACGTTACGTACAGTGAAAGTTATATAACGTTAATATCTCAAACTATGCACAACTCATACCTAGAAAACATTAAACTCTTTATTTATCCATAATCCAAAAGAAACTTGTTCAATATGTAAGCATGAATAAGAAAGAAAAAAAAAGAGGAAACCCAACTTTATTCGAATATTCATCCTACTCTCTCCTTTATTCTCATATTTGACTCCTTGCCTCATATATCGCTTGGCTCTTTGCATGTTCTTCGGTTGTGCTTCGAAGCCTTGTGGCACCTCCCACATTTATTTGGCCTAGTATATGACTCTTCACCCCTTGAACGAATGCGTTTAACTTTGGGCCTACCTGCTGGCCGCCTATTCCGTGGAGGGTTTATAACCCGATCACCTTCCTTTGTAAAATCAGGAATGTCACTTTCTACAACTGGATATATGGGTTCTTCATATGCATGCCGATACGCATCAACAAGGTATAACGGATCCATGTGGTCCACCAAAGTTCCTTCCCCTCCACAAGCTTTTATAATAACCGTTGCAGCATGCCTACACATGAAACCGTTAGACTGCCAATAACCACAAGAGCACGTCCTTTCCTCAACACATACTACCTTCGGGGGAAGACAGCGCAACTCATACAAACCCCCCTTTGACATAATGATCCTCCACGACCTTCCTTTGTTGATAAAAAGAGCTAACTTCTTATCCATCTTCGGGCAAAGCACTGAATTCCATTTCATCGACTTTACTCTCCTAGCTGCCATCTGCTTCATAATTTTGCGACGAAGCTCATCAACTAAATAAAACACAGGCATCTCCCGAGCTTTAAGAATCCAATTATTAAACGACTCCACAGCACTAGAGCTCATCTCGCCATACCGCTGCCCTTCGAAATATGCATTACTCCAATGCTCTTTGGGGACACTCGCAATAAAGGTCCGAGCTTTATCTCCACCAAATTGGTAAAACTCTTCCTCAGCAGCTTTGAATCTCGTCACCGATGAAGCATATGCACATTTGTTGAACAATTCAACAAGCCTGGTCCGAAAACCCTTCCTAAACCGACCCGGAAAGTGATCCTTCAAGTTAAACTGTAGGTGATAGAGACACTATGCATGATGACAACCGGGGAACATAACAGGAATGTTGTTGACAAGACCTGCATTACGATCAATAATAAATGTAATTGGGCGAGGTGACAATGTACTCCTCAAAAGGCCAAGAAACCAAACCCAATTCGCATCATTTTCAGCGTCACAAATCGCAAAAGCTATAGGGAATAAACCTGCACATTAATAATAACCTATTAAGTTATAAAGAGAACTTCTAACATGTGTAGATAAAACTGTACAAATGAAATTTAAAATATATAAGGTAAAAACATGAACAACCAACACAAACATACATTGATTTGCATCTTTCCCTGTTGCGGCAAGTAGTGTTCCTTTGAATCTACCTTTCAGATGGGTCGCATCAAGACACAAAAAAGGCCGACAGTAGTTGAACCCCTTGATACAAGCATCAAACGACACAAACAACCGCGAAAACTCCTTGGTTACAGGATCAGATTCAAGCCTCAATATACTTCCCGGATTGGTAGCCCTTGCAGCTTCAACGTACCACCGAAGCCTATCAAAAGAACCTTCATAATCTCCATATAATCCCCCCCTTGCCTTCTCAACACCTAACCACGCACTATGATAACACAGATCAAGACCATACTTGTCCGTAAACATATCCAGCATGTCGATTGGAGAAGTCTTGGGTTTTTTCTCGACAATCCCAGCTATCTCATCTGCAACCAGACGGGATGACACGCGCTTATGCTTATTGGTTCGGTACGTTGAACTACAATTATGCTCATTATGACACTTTTTAATATGAAAGACTCCACTGGTTCTATTTACAATAGCATGCACGTGCCACTCACACCTTTCAATAACACAAACAGCCGTCACCCTAAGTTGGTCATTTTTCACGAAACGGTACATAAAGCCATTCTCAATCGCATATCTAGCCAGAACCGCCCTGAACTCTTTCACACCTTTGGGAAATTCTTGACCAACACCCTCTATCAGATGAGCCCAAGCTTCTGTCAAATACCTAGTCTCAGCATGTTTACAATACTTTTCCGTGGGGTCCATTCTATCCACATATTCGAACTCATCATCAACATCCTCATCAACATCACTCACTTCATCAATAGTACTACCAACAATTAACCTACTACTATGTTCATTCTCATCAACCTTTGCATTTATGCGGTCACTATTACTAAACAAGAAAAGCATGTTCTCAAAATCAGATTCATTCTGGAGAGCACAATAACCATCCTCATAAGCATATGAAACAGAAAATTTCCCGACAGACAGATTATTCCACCTGTTACAAATGCTGCTTAAGACATCCTTAAGCCTACCACCACCCGATAACCTCACCGGAAGAATCTGCAATCCATACTTACAAAGAAACATAATTGTTGAATCCATGACACCTGCACACACAACAAAATAAAAAATCAACAAACCGAAAAGCAAGGTTAGATATCAATGACAGAACAAAGTTATAAACATATACGGTCATATATTCGCATAAGCCATATGTAACTCAACAAAGAAGAATACACAATGTTATATAAAGTTATATAAGTACAGTAACGTTCCATGAGTGTAATCACGTTATATAAGTACAAAAGCTTTATATACTGTCCATTCGAAAAATAGAATATAGAATGCCATATAACGTTATATAAGTAAAATAACGTTGTATACGGAAGTGATATATTTGTATAAGTAGAATACACAAATGTTATATAACGTTATATAAGTATAAGAACGTTCTACGAGTGTAAGTAATGTCAGATAACTTTAGATACAGAGTACAATAACTTTAGATACAGAGTATCCGAAAAAAAGAGTAACAAATGTCAGATAACGTTATATATAAGTATAACGTTATATACGAAACTGATCCAGTTTCAACATGCAATATGTACAATAATCACTTCCAAAACAAAAACAACGACAACAAATTGAAGAGCAGAAACTATATCAAGATCAAAAACTATATCAATAGCAACACAACGATATAGAGAGACGAGAGAGAAAGAGAGGGAGAGAGAATTATACCCGAGAGGGAGGGAGGCGAGATTGTTGGAATCCTTGGAAATAATCGACTGGGATGGGGAGAGAAGATCACCGGAGTAGATTTGCGTGAGAAGATCACCGGAGTAGATTTGCCAGACTGCTCTTTCTCTCTTTCTCTCTGTACGTAACTGCTTCCCAAGATTTTAGCGTGATTTAAAACGTTTTAGGGATAATAGGGTAAACGGATGGGATTTGAGTGGAATGGTAAATTTGTCAGTCATTATTTCCCTTTTTAACTGCAATGGACTTTAGGCCTTACCAAATACATATTAGTGGACCTAGTGGGTTAGAAACTTCATCAGTGGACCTAGTGGGTTGGAAACATGCTATAGTGGACCCTAGACCAATTTTTTATTAATTATATGCAAAAGTTTACCTCTTTTTACTAGATTAGTTTAGTTTAATACAATAGTTTGCTTCTTCTTACTCTATTAATTTAGTTTAATCTAATCTAATTAGTTTAATTTAATACGATAGTTTAACTCATTCATTCTCTCGTTCATAGATTAGTTTAATCTAGGCACAATAGTCTATTGATTAGTTTAATTAATTGAAAAGGTGTATACTGTTTTGATTTCTATTCTGAAAAATAGGGCTTAAAATTCTTTTTCCTTCTCTTAACAGTTAGTCATGAAGAGATTCTACAAATCTGTAGTTGTAGAGGTGCCCAATTTGCCAATAGAGGTGCCCAATTTGCCGATAGAGGTGTCTAATTTGGAAAAGGATGATGATAATTCTCGACCACCAAAACAAAGATGTGTAGAAATTAACTAGGAAAACCTTCCCGTTGATACTGGACTTCGACCCCGAATTGGTGATTATAATCCTAATGAGCAAGACCAAATTCACAGATACTATTTGCAAAAGGGTCCCTTTCAACCTTGTGACCATACTTTTCCTCAGACACTATTTGTAAATAAATATCGACAATTTAACAAGGTGTGGTTCAGTCAGTTTCCTACGTGGATAGAGTATAGCATAGCAAAAGATGCCGCATTTTGCCTATGTTGTTATCTTTTCAAGTAAAAAATTGGAGATCAAGCGGGCGGGGATAAATTTGATGGTGAGGGTTACTCAAATTGGACGAAGAAGATAATCAATGATCATGTGAGAGGCCCAAATAGTGCTCATAATCAAGCTTGGGGTAAGTGTGAGTACTTGTTAAACCAAAGGCAACATATTCAAATGGTGTTTGACAATCAATCAAACCAAGCTAGAATTGATTATCGAATCCGCTTGAATGCGTTGGTTGATTGTATTTGGTTTCTCGTTAGACAAGGACTTGCATTTTGTGATCATGATGAATCTGAACATTCAAGTAACCAAGATAACTTTTTTGAACTTTTGAAGTTTCTTGCCGACCATAATAAAGAAGTCAAAGGTGTTGCATTGGTTAATACTCCACAAAATTTGAAGTTGATTGCTTTTGATATTCAAAAGGACATTGTAAGTGCAGCAGCTTTTGAAACTATGAAAGCGATTGTAAAAGATCTTGATGATTCACTCTTTTCAGTTTTGGTTGATGAAGCTCGGGACATATCAATCAAAGAGAAAATGGCAGTTGCAATACAGTATGTGGACAGAAAAGGTAATGTGATTGAGCGTTTTATGGGCATTGAGCACGTTGCAAATACCGATGCTCTCTTACTGAAGGAAGCAATGGGGATGTTATTTTGTCGACTTGGATTAAGTATGTCTAGATTAAGGGGGCAAGTAATATGCAAGATGAGTTTAATAGCCTCAAGACATTAATATTAAATGAGAATTCATGTGCATATTATATTCATTGCTTTGCACATCAACTACGTACAACTAGCACTTGTGGCTATGGCAAAGAATCATGAGGATATTTCCATGTTGTTTTATATTATTAATAAAGTGGTGATTATTGTTGGAGTATCATGTAAACGCCTTGATATTCTTAAGGGGATACACTACACTAACGTTGTCGAGGCACTTAGTGTTGGAGAGCTTTCAAGTGGGCAAGACTTAAATTGAAAAACCAATTTTAAACGTCCTGGTGATACACGGTGGGGCTTGCACTATGGTACTTTAATAAGCATACTGAATATGTTTTTAGCTGTGATTGATGTGCTTCAAATCATCTTTGATAAAGGTACACACTCAAAACAACGATCCATAGTAAAGGTGTTGAAAGAGTGTTTTTTGCGATGAACATTGTGAATAATCGACTGCGGAATCGAATATATGATCAGTGGTTGAATAATAGTTTGTGGTGTATATAGAAAGAGATGTTTTTGATGGGATTGAGAACGATACAATCATGCAAAACTTTCAGAATATGAAAACCTGTCGTGGTCAATTGTAATAACTTTTAGGAAGTAATCTATGCTTTTGTGTGCTTATGTGTGAAATTTTTTAGAATGTTTTAAGCTCGAAATTTTGTGGTTAATGAAGAATGTTTAAACATTTCATCTTCTCTTTATATTGAATTATGAATTTTCCTTTTCCAAAGTAATGCTTGAAAGGTAATGCTTCAAGATAATGCATTTCATAACAGACTTGATAGGTTCTTAATCTCAGTGGAGTTGGGAGAAGTTCAAACTAATTTTATGTATCCTCATCTCATCATGGAATGCTTATGGAAATTATTTCTTTGATTTCTGTTTCTTTGGTTCTGCTTAGTCCGTAAAACTGAGTTGCCTTGATTTTCTATGATAAGGAAATCTCTTCTCACTATGGAGTGCCTTTGGCTACTGTTTCTATATTATTGCTATCTATCTCTATGCCGTTTCTGCTGCTGGTTGTTGTACAAAGTTTTTTCATGTTGTTTCTGGTGTCTCCTGTATCCCATGGTGTCGATGAGACAATCTCTTCTTACCATGGATTGCCTATGGATGTTGGACAAAAAAAATCTGCCGATCAAAAAATAATAATAATGCTTGAAAGGTGACCTATCTCTATAGAAATATTCCTGGATTTGCCAATGCATACAAGCTGGCTTTTATTTTTTTCTCGGCAAAGGAAATTTTATTAATCTTTGAAAAGAAAACAAAGATTAAAGGGAATAAAGGCAAACAAGAGCTATCCAAGACCCAAAAGAGACGTTGGCAAGAAGCCAATTACAACCCCAACACACCAACATCTAAAAGGAAAACAACACCGACACACCAACACCCAAAAAGGAAACAAGGAAAAGAGAACACCTCCACCAACAAGCAAGAAGACATCTTAGAAACAAAACAAAACCTAAGAAAAAAACAATCAAAACTTGCCCCCCGCAGAAGAAACTAAAAAAGAACATCTGAAAAGCAGGAACAAAACAACAATAGCTCCAAAAGCAGCATACAATTAGCTGGCTCTTGTTATCAATGTTGCCGAGAGGACTTATGAATGAAAGTAACAATATACATATATGACTCCCTATTGATCAGGGACGGATTCAGAAATGTCGTTTAGTGGGGGCACTTTGTTAATCATAGTGGCGAAAATTTATTTTTCTAGTTAACCACAATAAGATCGTTACATAATTAAGGCATTCAATACAAACTACAAAAATATATAACACATAATTTCACTTAAATTATGTAAAAATAAACACAAAATCTCAGACAAAATTTGAGAGTATGTTTTACATGAACATCGATACGTTTTAGAATGATCGATATAGTTTTATTAATGATATTATTTTAAAATATTACTCTTACACGGTTAAAAATAAGTACAATTAAGAAAGAATCGACCCAAGAAGACAAATAGTTCGAAAATCAACAAGTATAAATGCACCATATGACGAAATTGAAACATAAAACTAGTTTTATATGTATATTTTCAAGATATATGCACTTGTTTATGTGTAGTAGCACATTTAATTTCATAATTATGCAAAATATACGAAAATATAACTAAATTATTTTAGTTTCGAGCGGGGGCACGTGCCCCCACATGCCCCCCTTTCCCTCCGTCCCTGCTATTGATATAATATTGAGACTAATCGTATTGATATAATCCCCTACGTACATAGCACGTCATCATTTCATACATATATATATTGACTTATCGATACAAATAATTAATGATATAGTATCATTTTGATAAATTAAGGGGTCCAAGGCAGCTTGCGCGCATGCATCTCAACTAATTTTTGACGGCCAATTCTATCGTCCAATGACGAAGAGTCAGATTGAAGTCGCGAAAAAGTGCTCCTAAATCATATTACCTAATTGTACATATATAGCCTCATTTATGCTGGCTTCCAACCGACTTTAAAGAAACCAAACAGAATTCGATAAACATCTTGATTGATTGTTTTTTTTTTTTCGCCAGGATTCTTTCCAGACAACTTCTTCCTGTGTTTCTTCTCCTGTATTGCACGCACCAGGCCCTCTTTGAAATCTTTATCTGTAGGAGAAAAAAACAAACAGAGAAAAAGAAGATCTTAAACCATACATAGTACTCCCTCCGTTTTTAAATAAGTATCCGGTACGTAAACTTAGGCCTTACAAAAGATGCATGTTTTTTGTTAAAAAATCTAATTTTTTTCCACAATCTAATAGAACTCATTGTCATCTATTGATTTGTGAAAAAAATTTGATTTTTTTAACGAAACAATTACATTTTTTTAAAGGCCTAAATTTACGCATCGGATACTTATTTAGGGACGGAGGGAGTACTAACTAGCCCGCATGAAACATTTGTTTTGTCCGCGCGCTTTTCAAGTAATCGGACCAGCTGTTGAGTTTCAGCGGGTTTTCGGTTGTTTGACAAACGAAAGAAAACAAGCCGATCAAAAACAAAGGGAGAAAACAAAAGCCTCTTCTTTTTTTTCTTCTTTTTTTTTTCTTTTTTTAAAAATGGCCTGGTCCAACTTACGCGTGTCTTTACTAAATTAAACTAGCAGGCCCCCACTTACAAAGACCAGTGGTGGATCCAGGAATTTTCGACAAATGGGTCACTCATTTAAGAGCGGCTTTATATGTTTCAAAGTCGTAGGCGAACTCACATCAATTTTTATTATTTAATTCAAAAATGAGTGTATATATACATCAAATATTTTTCTTGTTAGTGGTAGTTAATGTTGAGTCAAGACTGTGGATAGGCAGCTTCCTTCCACTGGAACAGTCAAGCACATGTAGAAATATTCGGGATATTATTTATATATATTACAAACTTTAATTTGGGGGTCCTTCTTTGGGGTCCAATTTTCAGCTGGGTCACGTGACCCACCTGTGTCACACTGGATCCACCCCTGACAAAGACTCTGTTGGTTTTATAAATTTTTGCTTTTGCTTTCTTTCTCCCCGGGGCGTTGTATGTAAGTACTTGTTTGTATTTGTATCGGTAATCAATTTCATAAAATTTGTTCATTAATTGCTGACGAGTCTAAAGTGGATCTACAGAATAAAAGTTCAGAGAAATAATAGTACAGAAATGAATTGATTATTGATCCCTAAGTTGTGTTTAACGACTAAGGTATAGTATTTTAGTTTGCATAATTTTTTCTCATTTTTACGGGGCCGAGTGGGGCAAGTAAACTCGTTCTCCGATTGAGGTTGTACAAGCTCACCCACGCATTAGCCGGTCAACGTTCTGAGCGAGGTCGGAGCAGTATGGTGCTTTACGGATCGGGATCGGGGTATGACAAAACCCACCCGTCCCGGTCCGTTGCCATCCTAATTTTAGCTGCTAAAATGGGGATCAAAAAGAGGTAAAACTCACTATTTCGGCCCGGCCCAACGTTTGCTGGCCCAAAATCTTCGGGTTAGAGTTGTTAGACTAACCCATTACTAACTGGATTTCAATTAGGGCTCATATAAGTCAGAAATTAGAACTAAAATTTTCAGAACGTCTCTTCTTCCCCAAACCCTCTCTCTGTCTCTCTCTCTCTCTGTGGCAGTGGTGCTGAGCGATGATGCTCTCCGGCGACATTCCGCCTAATCAAACTATCTACATAAAGAATCTCAACGAGAAGGTCAAGAAAGAAGGTAAACTTGTTTACACTCGATTTCGCATCACAATCAACCGATTACAGAATTAATTTAATCTTTTACCTCAACCGTTTTCTTTCGTCATAGCAGAGCTGAAGAGATCTCTTTATGCTTTGTTCTCACAGTACGGACGGATTTTGGACATCGTTGCGTTGAAAACTACCAAGCTTCGAGGACAAGCGTGGGTTGTGTTTAGTGATGTTACAACAGCCAGTAATGCAGTGCGGCAGATGCAGAACTTTCCGTTCTATGATAAACCTATGGTAGGCCTAAATTTCGCGTTTAACTGTAGTCTGTAGTCCCTCTGTCCCGATTTGTTAATCCCTGTTCTATTCTAACTTGATTAAAAAGTTGATTATATCTATCAATTATCGTAGTACTTTTTGTAAGAGATATGGATATTGTTTGATAGATTTCGTTTACTTATGTTCAACAAAGTAGGCTCGTTTACTAAAAGAGCAGAAAACTCGAGTTTGAATCTGGCTAGGCTGTAAACGATCCGAGTCCGGTTAATTTACTTAACGAACCTCTTTAAACACGCCGAGCCTATATATACGAGCTGAGCTTTTGAGTGTTGAGCTTGGCTCATTTACTAAACTAGCCTAAAACTCGAGCTCGGCTCAATTACTAAATGAACCAAGCCGAGCAGCTCGGTTCGTTTGCAGCCATAGGAGGGAGTAGTTGATAGATAGATGGATGGATTTTACGTATGTGAACCTGATAGACTGATACAATGTTGTGTAATTTTGAACTTCTAGAAATCAATTTAGAAAATAGAAAATACCAATAAAGAAAGTAAAAAAGAGAAGGATGACTTGCCTTTTAACATCAGTAGCAGCAGCGTATGGGAGAGGGAGACCATACCTTAGACTTTTGACGGTCGAGATGGGAAATTTTTTTTAGTGCCAAGCGGGTACAACGTGGTGCCCGCTCGCGCATCTGAGCCGTCTATTACGTGTTTAAACGGCTCAGATTTAAAGAGAGAAAAATGAGAGAGAAAGTGTTGGGGTGAAAGGAGAGAGAGCGTTTCAATTCGAGCCGTCCAAAAGTGTATCGGACAGCTCGGATGCGCCGAGCGGATACCACGTAGAATATACCCGCTTGGCACTGAAAAATCATTCGTGGAGATGAAACCAAGTCAAACGACCTAGATTGTGTTTCAATTGAACACGAGGCCTATTTTAATATCAACTTCACGTCAATGACTACGAGACTACTCACAAGTCAAAATAAATTTAGTAATAGTCTGAATACAAAATTTTGGAGAGTTATATGAAAAATGCTTATCTCAACCCAAGAACAGTAGATAATAATTAAAGGGTATTACATGTGAAAGGAGAGGGTTTAGAGTAAAAGTTAATTATTATGCTGTACGTAGTTTGATGGAGGAAGCTGGGGAAGAGAAATTGTGGTGCTCAGTCTTAAAATGTGGTTCTCCGATTACCTCAATTATAATGAATTGTGAGCTAATTTATTCAACTACTTTTGTATCCAGATTCAAACACTCGCGCACAAATGGTTTGCTGCTCTCTTCTTCCCTAACCAATGGGTTAAGGGCTAAGCATTGTACCTTAGTTTTTTTTTTTTTTGCTAGGCAAAGAAAATATATTAGAAACTCGAAAAATGGTACATCGAGAAGGATAGGGCAAGCATCATTGAAAGGAAAAAACCAATCCAATCATATGCTAGCCAATAATCCAAATAGAGAAGAAGAGAAGACCAACAAAGAGTTGGGGGAAAAAAAAAATGAGAATTACAAAAGGACTCAGATTTTATGTTTTCTAATGCCATCCAAATGGCTTCTGAAGTCTTCAATAGAATAGATTGTAAGATTGCATCTCCCTTTAACCCAAAAAGCCACTCTTAGTTTGATAAGGTCAACCACTTCCTCAATAGTAGGAATTGAATTGTTGAAGACAAGATCGTTTCTTGCTTTCCAAATAAACCAAAGACCGGCATAAAGTGTGGTATTCCAACAAATTTCCTCCAAGTTATGAAATGAATTGGAGAACCAAAAATCGATCAGAGCATCGTACCTTAGTTTAACAAATGATGCCATTGAAATTCTCAGCCCTTAGATTTATGTGGGGATAGATTTGGACCCTTGATTTATGTATATAGGATTCAAATAGTGAGCTCCGTTATTATATAGATAACATTACATATTGGATGATGCTATGGTGTCTCCGGTCATTTTGGGGACACCGTAATTTTTGGCATAACTTCACCATTATGAGCATAACTAAAATCCATTACAAGCATAACAGAACCCAAACAAGGCATAACTAAGGAATATCCAAAAAACCAACAAAGGCATAACTAAACCCAACTAAGACATAACAAACAAGTTATGCCTTGTTATGGTTCTGTTATGCTCGTAATGGGTTTTGGTTATACTCATAATGATTTTATTATGCTAAAAGTTACGGTGTCCCCAAAATGACCGGGGACACCGAAGTCATTCCCTTACATATTATAAAGAAACTAGTGCTTGCCCGTGCCTACGGCACTATTCACCATTTGATGGCATTTTTATAATATATTTGTAAGAGTGTGGGTGTTTTCTTAAGAGAGTTGGAGAGCACACATCAGCTCTTGGATCAAATGAATCTCAGCCCTTCTTTCAACTTGTGTTTGTGTGGTCCCCACACCTTTGTGTTTTATTAGGTAGATTATAGATATTATACTTAGATTATATAAATAGATCGTAGATAATAGATTATAGATTGATTACCAATTATATGGATGGGTAGATTTTTATTTTATTTTTTGTTACGGATAGTGAGATTGTAGAAGTATAGATAGGAAAATGATTTTCACACTCTTTTTTTTTACAATCCATTTCTTTTTTTTCCTGTCTTCATCTATATGAATTTACTATTTTGCTTTTGGACGTGTGAAAATGGATGAATTTACTATCTTGCCCTTGGACGTATGAGAAAGTGTGAATTAAAAAAGGGTAAATTTCACTGACCTCCCCTGAGGTTTCTGACAAATATAGAAACTTCCCCTGAGGTTTCTGAAATGACATTAACCTCCCTTGCTTTTTCTGACAATATGCAAGAATCCCCCCTTCCTCTTCCCCTGAGGTTTCTGAAATGACATTAACCTCCCTTGCTTTTTCTGACAATATGCAAGAATCCCCCCTTCCTTAACGGACTGTCAAAGTACTTAACGGAAATGGCTGAGATCATCAATTTGACTACATCTGATACCAACATTGCCCTTAGCAATTGCACTGAAGATAAAGACGTTAATCATGAACCCATCCACCTACAACCCATTACACTTTTTTTTTTTTTTTAACACAAATTGATAATCCCTCATTACACTTTTTTTTTTTTTAACACAAATTGATAATCCCTCATTACACCTTCTTCTTTTTTTAACACAAATTGATAATCCCTCAGTTCATTTTTAAGGTTACCCAAGAGAAAACATGCGATTTCAGGATAAAAAAATAAAGTACTTTCGTGCATAATTCTTACAAATTTTTTCCACCAATTTAAAGAATTGAGATATTTAGCTTGGTGCAAAGAAACTGAATTTTTTTTTTTAGTGCTTTACATTTTGATCCAAAAATTGTATATACTATCGTAGGGAACACTTAAAAACGGATGGAGGAAGTACATGCCTAGGAGTGTATAAAAAAAGAGCGAATATCCTCATTTAGAGTGAGTTCACGCTAGTGTCTAAACGATAATTTTGGTATTTTAGTCCAGAAAGACCCACTATTCAAGATAACTCATTTCCCTTAACTAACTTTGTTGTCTAAATGGTATTTTTCGTATTTTTAGTAGAAACAAGTGGCATTTGGCATCTCCCTGAATACAAAATTTTAAAGTGTAAACTCACCCGGCCTCATGCTTATGGATTTGCTTGTGGATTAGCTATATGTACTACATGTATATGTATGTATGTGTACTTTCACTGTTTCACGGTAATTCAAAGCAAGCAACACCACCAAGACATACAGTACAATCAAATACTCGGAATAAAATTCTAGAGACAAAGATAATTTTGTTAAAAAATACTACTTGGGTTTCGACACCCACTACAAGCAAATGTATGAAAATGATCAAATTATCAAAAAAAATTTGGGTAATGCAGGGTGTCTCGAGCCTGCTTGTACGCACCTCAAACTAATTTCTACAGCCCCTCCCACAACCGTTTCACACACTTACGCGTAGGGTGAGGTGAATGTAAGGAATCACGGATTCAACTTATAAAGAAACAAAAAGATTACGCAGTTTCACCAACCCAAAAGCTGTAGGGAAATAGCACAAATCAAGGCCGCAAACAAAAATCCCCAAGCAATTTTTATTCATGGCTTCGGCTTTGTAAAAAGCAAGCTTGGACCCATCTTCGATTTTCCGAATCACCCCGACTCGCCGAAGCCCCAAGCTCAGCGGTTGTTGGGAACTTGGGATGCTTCATACTTACTACAATAAGGTTCAATCCTCCATTTTTTAGGGCTTGAACATAGAGGTTCAGATTTCAAATTGTAAAGATGGGAATGGTGATTTTTTTTTTTTATAACAGGAAATGGTGATTTACAGAGAATGAAAAAAAAGGATGGGTAGGGTAAATTTGGGGAGGTGAGGTCCATCACAATGTAAAGATATTTAGTTTAAAGAAACGCAAGTATAAATGTGAACACCAGGGGCAAAGAAGTAAAAAATCAATCTACTGTTAACACTGTGAACCGACAGGTTTGACAGGGGAGGTTAGTGTCATTTCAGAAACCTCAGGGGAGGTCTCTGTATTTGTCAGGAACCTCAGGGGAGGTCAGTGAAATTTACCCATTAAAAAAAGGAAGTGCATGCGGATTGCTTCAGTTGCGATATCAAATTCTCTGTGGACAGGATTTGTTTAAGGAGTACTAATCAATTCGCAGAATGAAATCTGGACTCTGTATATGGAATTAAAACAGTCCACGTACATGATGCAATATATGGCGCAAAGTGATGTTTTCCCAGCAGAGAAAGCATATACCCAAGGAGAAATTTTCAGTGCCGAGCAGGCACCAGCCACGTGGTGCTGAGCACGCATTTCGGCTGTCCAAACGTGTTTTGGATGGCCCAAATTTATTTGGGCTTGAGGGGGTGTTTTGATAATTTTATACTTTAAAATTATTCAAACAGATCTGGGCCATCAAAAACACATTTGGATGGCCGAGATGATGCTCGGCACCACGTGGCCGGTGCCCACCCGGCACTGAAAACTTCTCATACCCAAGGGAGGCAGAATCCCACAGAGGTCAGTGTCACTCTTCTACTGCGTGTAAGTTTGAAAGGAGGGACTTCTTAAACAGATTCAGGTGAGAAACCTAATTAGTAAAGTAAACCGGCCTAATTCAATCTTTTTGTCGTTTTCATCTTGTGTTGTTTTCAAAACACAGAAAGAAAGGCGTGTGAGAACACCGGCCGCCCCTTAATTTGCCAAATCACGCTCCACACAGTACACTTTAAATTTTTCCCAGAAAATCGTGAGAAAGAGCAAGAAAGGGGTTTCAGGAAGCAAAACAACTCATACCTATCTGTCGATCTCTCTCTCTCTCTCTCTCTCTCTCTCTCTCTCTCTCTCTCTCTCTCTCTCTCTCTCCATGCGACTAGAAGATATTCTGGAGATCCAAATGAGGGTTTTGTGGAATTATCCCAAAACTGAGAGGGTAGGGATGTCTTTTGATGTGGATGGAAACCGAAAATGAGAAAACGAGAATGGGAAAAGCTCCTCCGGAGCTCTTTCTCACTTCTCTTCTCCTTTCTTAAAATCTGAAAACCCATTCTCAGAAAACCCATTTTCCTGTTCTCAGCCAAACAACCAAAATAGAAAAAGGAGAAACGAAAAATGCGAAAATGAAGCTGCCAAACACCCCCTTAATTCACGCCAATTTATTTTTCGCGGACATGATATCGAGTTTGAAATGCAGACGTACGTTCCAGAACAAACCCAAAGTCAAACAGTTTGTGCTCAATTCCCCGCTCCCCCGTTTTCTTGGACTTGGTGAACTCCTGAGTGTCGCGATGGATTAAACCCCCCAGCTTATTTTGCATTCCACAGTGGTGTCACTGAAAACTACAGCAAACACATAATAAATGCCACCAAAGCAGCATTCTTCATTCAATAAGCATGGCTTTTCTTCTTTGTAGAAGTTTAATACAGTAAGAGCATCCGCAATGGTAATAATCAAAATCAATAACTAAAATGTGTCACGTCAGCATTTAATTATCCATTTCATCTATGCATAATCAAACTTAATAACTTTTACCTCCATATTGATTATTTTTGTAACTTTGCCTATTACAATGTGGGGTATTTTTTGAGTATTGTTGTTAAATTTGCTTATCCACATTCATTTGCTTATTACAATGGGGATGCTCTAAGTACGTAAACTTTTGCATGTTATACAATTTTTTTTTATAGGCAACAAAATTTTATTAAGAACTCTACAAAGGGTATATCGAGGAGAGACCAAATACAGACCACGGAGAATGAGGTACTGTAAAGACCTGCAGAAAAAAGAAAAGAAACAAAATTACATTCTCAATGGAAATTGAATGAGTCACAGCAAGTCAAATTAAACAGCTCCGGAATCAAACTCAAAAGGAGACTTTGGCAAGATTTCAGCAGAGTTCAGCTCATCCTTCAGCTCAGGACCATTAGCAGCAAATGCAACAAAATAATCCCATTAGATCAATAATCTATCAGCTCATTTATAGGGTGAGCTCTTGTTATCAATGTTTACGAGTGGAATTATGAATGAAAGTAACAAAATATATACGTATATGACTCCCCATTTTAGTAATATCTATACTGATCGTATTGATATATCCTAAATGTAAATACATCCACTTACGTCATCATTTCATACACATCTGGTTCGATTTACCCTAATCGAGTAACAGGAAAAAGAAAAAAAAACCCTAACCCGGTTCAATTTACACCGTTTATATATTATAAACTATAATTAAAAAAATTAAGTGCTCTAATTTCCAATTCGGTTGAACCGGTGCGAAGATCTTACTTTTTTATCATTTAATCCTAAATGGTCATAATGAATTTTTGGTTCTAAGGCCTTTACCTTAAGACTCCTTATTTAGTTTCATGACTCTCTTATGGTGCCCATTGAAAGGCCTTAGAGCAAAAAATTCATTATGACCATTTAAGACAAAATGATCAGAAAAATAAGATTTTTGGACCGGTTCAAACATATTGAAAATTGAAACACTTAATTTTTTAACTACTCCCTCCGTCCCCTTTTAAATGTCCCGCTTCGTAACTCCAACTTATTAAGAAAATATCATCATTACACCTTTCACATCAACTTTTACTTCCACTTTCCCTATTTACCTTCTATGGAGACATCATTTGTACACTTTTACTCGCTAATTTTTCAAAATGGAATCTACTTTTAAGGGCAAAATGGAAAATGTACCAACTTTTAGCCACTAATTTTACAAAATGGACACTTATTAAGGGACAACCCAAAATAAAATACTGGACTTTAAAAAGGGGACGGAGAGAGTATATTTAAACGGTGTAAAAAAAATATGTGTTCCAATTTTCAATCCATTTGAACCGGTGCGAAGATATATATTATTTTTCTGATAATTTCATCCTAGATGGTCGTAATGAATTTTTGGCTCTAAGGCCTTTCAATGAGCACCATAAGAGAGTCCTGAAACTAAATAAAGAGCTTTTGGGTGCTCGTTGAAAAGCCTTAGAGCCAAAAATTCATTACAAACATTTACGATAAGATCAAAAAAATAAGATTTTCGCACCGGTTCAATCGGATTAAAAATTAGAGCACTTAATTTTGTAATCATATTTTTAATATATAAACATTACGGTTCTACCGGTTTTAACTTTTAAGAAAACAAAAATGTTTTACTTAGGATCAAGAATCAACCTGCCGCCTTAATTGTATGGTAGTAGGCGAGTAGCATTTAATAAATAAATAAATAATATTAGATAAATAAAAGAGAAAAATATATAAAGAATATTAAATAAATAAAAGAGAAATAAGGGACTATGGGGTTTGGGGTATTTCTGTCTTTTGGCAAAAAGGGAGGGGGGGAGCATTTTGCATTTTGTTCTATTCAAGCCCTGTTTGTTGCGTGAAAAGTTAGACCACACCTTTTATATTCATGCCCTGTTTTTGTTATTGGATATCTGGGTCAGTTTGCAAACATTTTAACTAATTTCGGAATCTTTAAGTTAATGATTTGACATATCCTTCAGTGGCCTCAAAGTTTAAAATTTTTGCATGGAATTTGAATATACGATCTTATGGAGAACAAACACTTTTTAGCTTTCGCATATCCACTCAGCAAATCCTTTGGGGTTCATGCCATGTTTGTAGAGTGATGACGGTTCTTAGAATTCCAGAAATCAGAATTTCAAAGTGTTAATCAAAATAGATGAAAGTTTTAAGAATTTTTGCGCAGGCCTTTAATGTTTCATGCATGACGTGTTTGTGATGTTCAAATTGTTCACGATGTGCTTTTGTTTTGTAAAACAAAGTCAGTGTTTGAATAAGAAAGGTGGTAGCCTCAATGGTAGGCCTCCTTTCTTTCCAAAGGCAAGACTTGGAGTCTCGTCAGTGGCAAGGGATTGGAGTCTACCATCTTGTACTTAGGTGGTGCTATGGTGACGGTCTGTCTTTTCGATAGTAGCTATGGCTCAACCGGACATTTCACAACGTGTCAGGACCCCCTATGGTCGTGCCCAAGGAGGTTGCTACGTTGGTCGTCCTCTCCTACTGTTTTTGCGCATCAAAAAAAAATTATAAGAAAGTGAAAATAGAAAATACCAATAAAGAAAGTAAAAAAGAGAAGGATGACTTGCCTTTTAACATCAGCAGCAGCAGCGTATGGGAGAGGGAGACCATACCTTAGACTTTTGACGGTCGAGATGGGAAAAATTTTCAGTGCCGAGCAGGTATCACGTGGTGTCCGTTCATGCATCCGAGCCGTCTATTACGTGTTTAAACGGCTCAGACTTAGAGAGAGAAAAATGAGAGAAAGTGTTGGGGTGAGAAGAGAGAGAGGGTTTCAATTCGATCCGTCCAAAAGTGTATCGGACGGCTCGGATGTGCCGAGCGGATACCACGTAGAATATACCCGCTTGGCACTGAAAAATCATTCGTGGAGATGAAACCGAGTCAAACGACCTAGATTGTGTTTCGATTGAACACGAGGCCTACTCACAAGTCAAAATAAATTTAGTAATAGTCTGAATACAAAATTTTGGAGAGTTATATGAAAAATGCTTATCTCAACCCAAGAACAGTAGATAATAGGTAAAAAGCGGATCGATATTTGAGAGAAGTTTATTGATATCTGTAAAAACCGTATTAATATCTGTGAGATATGTATTCGTCGCCCACAGAGTTTGCATGAAATTGAGAATAGACAACATTAGGAATTGAAGTGCAAATAGTAATCCCGAGGTCCAGATTCAGTGCTGCTTTTGCCACTAAGTCCGCACATCTGTTAGCTTCTCAAAATTTATGATCAATAGTTACTCCTATAACTACACCATCAGAAATCAAACTGCTTAACGGGACCTGCAATCAGAAATCAGACTGCTTAACGGGTGTGATCCGTTGCGTTGCTGCTTGATAAGATGAGTCGGTTTCTATATCACCACGTGACGGTGCTCCCGAACTTCTGATCAATAGTTACTCCTATAACTACACCATCAAAATTACGGAAGAACATGCCATGATCTATAATCTCTGTGCATACATTTTCTTTGTTCTTACATAAAGAATTATAGACAAAAAACTCCCAAACAAGCAAAGAAATCCCCAGATCACAAACGTCGTTTGATAGCACTCAGTCCCCATGCACCTTCCGTCCTCCGTGTTAATCTTGCTGCGGTACAAGAGGGCCGCGGCGTTCCCGAAAACAAACGATCCGATCGGGATGTTTGCGATGACGATGTTGTGGTTGACGCTGAAGTTCTTGGCACCGAAGAGCTCGGTGGTGGTGGAGACGGCGATGGAAGTGATGGCTCCGGTGCACAGGCCGATGACGGCCGTGCTTATGTAGAGGGAGAGGTTGGTTTTGTTGAGGAGTAAGAAGAAGGATGCCGACGTCGGGGCCATTATTATTGCTATGGATGCTGGTGTTGAAGCCATGCATTTACTCCTGAAATAAAAATTATTGAAAACGAATGAACAAAGAATTCTAGTAGGAGCAATGTTATAGTCGGTAAATATTTATATAGGTACGTACGTTGAAACATTATACTCCTATCATGCAGTCTATTTCTACTATGAGTTGTTTATTTCTACGATTTGGAATGGAATGAGCCTCGATTTTTTTTTTTTTTGGGTAATGTAGAATATAACGGGCCAACTTGCACACACCTCAGACTAATCTTCACAGTTCCTCCCACAGCCATTTCACACGTTTAAGGATGAGATGGCCTCAAGAATTGTTGGCACAAGAAATATTAGACTTTAAAAAATGGAGCGAATCATTGAGTCTCATGCCAAGACTATCAGGCTAACTCATGGGGCTTAATTAGCCTCGATTTTAAATCATATACTAAAAATTATTGATAGCAAAAAAAACTGAAAAAGTCATAAGCAACACTCAAAACGTTTTTTATTTAGGAAAAGAGTCAAAATCATTGTTGACGTATAAACTCTTATAAGAAGAATAGAATTACTTTAAACTAGATATACTACTTTAACGAGAAAAAATTTCAGTGCCGAGCGGGTACCACGTGCTGCCTGCTCGCGCATCCGAGCCGTCTATTGCGTGTTTGAACGGCTCAGATTTGGAGAGAGAAAAAAGAGAGAAAGTGTTGGGGTGAGAGGAGAGAGAGGGTTTCAATCCGAACCGTCCAAAAGTGTATCGGACGGTTTAGATGCGCCGAGCGGATATCACGTCGGCAATACCCGCTCGGCACTGAAAAACTCCTCCCGTTAATTCCACCTCCGAGGTGGAGCTGGCCAAACACTCAGCACTACCAACTCAACATTGGATCCCCATCTCATCCCTCGCTAAATAATCGTGAGTAGAACGTCGCATGGTGTCACAGCTACATATAATACTATCTCGTACATGTATATACGTATCTATGAAACGCATACAGAGGGGTGGAGAGGGAGAGAGAGAGAAAGTACCTTGAGAAAATGTAGGCCAAAAGAGATGGCATTAGACGGCCAAAGAACCCAAACGAAGAAGACAAGGAGACCAATGTAGAAGTCCTCCGGAACCCTCGAGACTCCGCTATTTGACCCAAATTATTCAAATAAACCAGTCCAAGTGTTGCACCACACAAGTAAACCAAAAAATACAACCAAAACTCCACCCTCTTCACCATCTCCTTCACTCCAACCTCCTCCACCCCCGCCTCACAACTCCCTCCACCACCTCCACTCTCCTCCACCTGGACCACCTCCTCCGCCCTAACCTCCTCCACCACCTCACAACTCCCTCTACCACCACTCGCCTCCTTCCGCCCCTCCTCCGCCCTCTCTCCGCTGCCGCCGCCCTCCACCTGACCCACATCATAAATCCTCCCCTGTCTCCTCAACCAACATTTCTTCTGAAACCTCTCCATTACGTTTTCAACCAGAGGCACCGCTAGCGGTGCCAAAAGAAACACCCCCATTCCAATCACAACCACAAACGGTGGCAACCCTCTTGCTATTTTACCGAAACTCGAAATCACTGCGAAAACTCCAGTCCCTATGGTTATGACAAACATCACGACAAACCCACCTCTCAATCTCCTAGACACAACATTATTCGCACACCGGACGATGGGTGCGCAGAAAACACACACAATCAGAGGAGATACAGAGTTCAACAAGAGGTAAGCTTTGGCCGTTTTGGTAGGGGAAGAAGAAGAAGGAGAAGATGGGGAAAAAACACTGACCAAATCCGTATAGATTTCAGCACTCAACCCTATGTAGCTAGTGGTCAACCCCACGGCCACGTGGCGGTCGAAGGGGAAGGTGCTTATGGTTATCATGTAACAGACGGTGTTGATCCAACAGATGCTGTTTCCGGACAAGACAGTTAGTAGAAAGACGACGCCGTATGAGAGAGAAGGGATGTGGTCAGATAGGAAAAGGTACTGGACGCCGTACCCAACTAGGCCGAGGAGGGAGCCGATGAGGAGGACCAGCCAGAGGGGGAGTTGGGAGGCGGCGACGCCGGAGATGAAGCCGAGGAGCTTTCCGGCGTCGGAGGCGAAGGCGAGGTTGTTGAGTTGGAGTTGGGAGAGGGAGAGAAGGCGCTTGAATTCGGAGGAGTAGGCCGGGAAGTTTGAGTTTGTGCCGTTGATGGATTGGAGCCAAATTGCACAGACTAAGATTAGCCATTGAAGAGCCATATATATTAGATTTTTGTGGGAAAATTAGGTTGGAGGAGAAGGGGTTTATAAAGCATGTGGAGTGCATGTGGGTGGGGAGGAATTATTCAATGATTCTTGTGCATGGGCTTGCTGCGAAGAACAAATATAGGAAGGGCAAAATAGTCATATCAATTAGTTCTTGATGGGAGGGGTATGGAATTCCACCTCCCCTGATATTTCATATGTATCCGGAGAAATAGTCATATCAATTAGGTTATGCGTAATCCCGTTTATAATACGGTAGCAAACATCATAGTGTTGAGCGACATATATCCAATTCCATCCTCAAATCTCCCTAAATAAACAAATCATTTTTAGGTCACTTAGAGCATCGCCAACGCTGGGTGACAAATCCTGAAAGCTCCAACACCCCAACTTTGAAGTCAAAAAGGATTTCACATGTAGTTGAAATATTTAATTACCATCTTGAAATATAATTACCATCGTAATTTTTTACTCTTTAGATTCCTATCGTCATAACGATGCAGTAATCTCCAAAAAATTGACAAAAAACTAACAAATACGATTTTTTTTGAATAAAGACAAAAAAAAATAAGTCAGTTGGCTTATTTAGCCGAATTAGTAGGGTCACAAATTGTTGTACTAGTTAATTAGGACAGTGAAGTTGTTTTAGCAGGGTTAAAATAGTAAAATATGCCCATAACATATATGGTCCTTCAATGAAACTGCAAGTGAGTGAGGTCAAGTGACTCAACCTAGCTACTGATAGCCACGCATTTCTACAGGTCTTATTGCATTATAAGCAAGTGATCAATCACTCAACAAGTATAGTTGGGTTGCCCGGCCGAATACATTTGTGTTGTTCTATATATATGTTTGATAGCATGCAGACTATGCAATTAACACTGTAAGGCATGCACTTAGTTATGCTATTAAGATATATGTCAAGGAACACTGGATAATCTTTCATTGTGTAGGCCAGGCCAGGCCAGGCCAGTTCTTGAGGAGTAGCTAGAGGGAACTAATTAAGGGGTACTAGATGTGAACGGAGAGGGTTTAGATCGAGTCAAAGTTAATTATTATGCTGTACGTACGTGGTGCTCGGTCAGTCTTAAATCTGGTTCTCAGATGACCTCAAATTACTGAATTGTGTGCTAGGCTGGTCGAGAGCATTAAAAGATGATTGATATTGGGTGGTGTCATGTAACATCACACAGTAGTACACATTACTGTATTATGTTTACTTAGATTATATAAATAGATTGTAGATTATAGATTATAGATTGATTACCAATTATATGGATGGTTGGATTTTTATTTATTTTTTGTTACGGATAGTTAGATTGTAGAAGTATAGATGGGGAAATGATTTTTACACTCCTTTTTTTTTACAATCCACTCCCTTTTTTTTTCCTTTCTGTCTTCATCCATATGAATTTACTATTTTGCCCTTGGACGTGTGAGAAATGGATGAATTTAGTATCTTGCCCTTGGACGTGTGAGAAAGTGTGAATTGAAAAAAGGAAGTGCATGCGGATTGCTTCAGTTGCGATATCAAATTCTCTGTGGACAGGATTTGTTTAAGGAGTACTAGGCTCCGTTCCGGAACCTTAAATAAGTCCTTATTTTTTAAGAAGGCAATTTTAAGCTAAAAAATGAGTAATGTGTTTACGCAAATAATTTTCCTACCAATATGGATCTAGTTTGATAGATCTCATCAAGTTCTTTAATACGGTGCAAAAAAAATCAAAAAATTATTTTTCATTTACATTATTTTTGAGTTTGAAAATGTGAAATAAGCTACTTATTTTTTAAGAAGGTTTCTGGAACGGAGCTTAATCAATTCGCAGAATGAAATCTGCACTTTTCGGTGGACTCTGTATATGGAATTAAAAATGTCCAAATGACGCAATATATGGCGCAGAGTGATGTTTTCCCAGCAGAGAAAGCATATACCCAAGGGAGCATAATCCCACAGAGGTCAGTGTCACTCTTCCACTGCGTGTATAAGTTTGAAAAAGAGGGACTTCTCAAACAGAAGATTTAGGTGAGAAACCTAATTATTAAAGTAAACCGGCCTAATTCAGTTAATTTCATGTAGGAGTATTTTTTTCGTTTTCATCTTGTGTTGTTTTCAAAACACAGAAAGGCGTGCGAGAATACCGGTCCCCTTAATTTGTCAAATCACGTTCCACATAGTATTAAGGAATGTTAGGTATAAAGAAAATTTATCCCGAAAAAAACAATCCGTGGTTGAGAATTACTTTGATGATTAGGTCACACATATCAACGTGATCTCTTAACCACTAGTTGCTTTTTTCGGATTACTTTCAAGATAAGTATTTCCTTTGCGAATTGCTTCCTTAGTATTTTCCTTTATTTTTCGCGGACATGATATCGAGTTTGAAGTGCAGACGTTCCAGAACAAACCCAAAGTCAAACAGTTAGTGCTGAATTCCCCGCTCCCCCGATTTCGCAGGATGACCGATCGAGCTCATTCTTGGACTTGGTGACCTCCTGAGTCCTGTCGCGATGAATTAAACCCCGCAGCTCATTTTGCATTCACAGTAGGGTCACTGGAAACTACAGCAAACACATTATAAATGCCACCAAAGCGCATTCATTCAATAAGCATGACTTACAATTTTCTTCTTTGTAGAAATTTAATAAGAGCATCCGCAATGCTAATATAATCAAAATCAATAACCAAAATGTGTCACGTCAGTATTTAATTATCCATTTAGTCATAACCAAAAAAATCCCCACAATACACAATACACATTTGTCCAATCGCAAACGAGTTTCAATTACGCACCCGATCACACCAAATTTTTCGTCTCGATGAGATAATTCCAATGTGGAGTGTTTTTGAGTTATTGAATTTTGGTTATTGGTAAAAGTTGTTAAGTTTAGTTATGGAATAAGTGAAATTTGTTATTTGTTAAAAAACTTATAACTTTGCCTATTACAATGTGGGGTGTTTTTTTAGTATTGTTGTTAAATTTGCTTATCGACATCCATTTGCTTATTACAATGGGGACACTCTAATTAAGTACGTAAACTTTTGCATGGTGTACATTTTTTTTGTTTTTGATAGGCACCAAAATTTTATTAAGAACTCGACAAAGGATACATCGATGAGTGACCAAATACAGACCACGGAGAAAGAGGTACTATAAAGGCCTGCAGAAAAAAGAAAAGAAACAAAATTACATTCTCAATGGAAATTGAATGAGTCGCAGCTAGTCAAATTAAGCAGCTCCGAAATCAAACTCAAAAGGAGACTTTGGCAAGATTTCAGCAGAGTTCAGCTCATCCTTCAGCTCAGGACCATTAGCAACAAATGTAGCAAAATAATCCCATTAGATCATGAGGCTCCCAGCAAACAAATTTTCAGCAAGGATCAGTAATCTATCAGCTCATTTATAGGGTGAGCTCTTGTTATCAATGTTTACGAGAGGAATTATGAATGAAAGTAACAAAATATATATATGACTCCACATTTTAGTAATATTGAGACTGATCGTATTGATATATCCTAAATGTAAATACATCCACTTACGTCATCATTTCACACACATCTGGTTCGATTTACCTCGTGTTTTATGCAAGAGCTCTCGTGTTCGATCTCTGGCCTATTCCGACAAGTTGCCCCGACTATGGAGGCCGAATGCCTCCGAACCAGTCGGCCACTAAACCACAATAATATTCGGTTTCCTTCATCGAACATCAAATTTATATACTCACTCCATCCCCATTCTTTTGTCCATCGTCGGATCCTAACCAGATAAAAAATTAATTATAATTTTTAATTGGTATTAATATTTTTTATCTGCAATAAGGATCTTGTTTGATACATCTCAATGAGCTCTTTTAAACGATATTTTCAAAATCACCTAAAAGATTATAAATTACAAGATATAATCAATTGAAAAGTGACACGACTCAAAAAGTGACTAAAGAATTGGGACGGAGGGAGTACAAAAAGTGAGAGGCCCATTTCAAATCACTCTTAGGGCCTCAAAAATCTCAGGACCGGACCTGTTGATGCAGATTAGAAAACTTATTGCGAGAACACCTGTCGCTCCTTAATTTGCCAAATCACGTTCCACATAGTATTAATTCACGCTGATTTTATTTTTCGCGGACATGATCGAGTTTGAAATGCAGACGTTCCAGAACAAACCCGAAGTCAAACAGTTAGTGCTCAATTCCCCACTCCCCCGTTTTCAGTGGAGATGACCGAGCTCATTCTTGGACTTGGTGAACACCTGAGTCCAGTCGCGATGAATTAAACACCCCCAGCTTATTTTGCATTCACAGTGGGGTTTACTGAAAACTACTGCAAACACATAATACATGCCACCCAAGCGCATTCATTCAATAAGCATGCCTTACAATTTTCTTCTTTGTAGAAATTTAATAAGAGCATCCGCAATGGTGATAATCAAAACCAATAACCGAAATATGTC
Organism: Rhododendron henanense subsp. lingbaoense; assembly: GCA_020567845.1. NCBI lineage: Eukaryota > Viridiplantae > Streptophyta > Magnoliopsida > Ericales > Ericaceae > Rhododendron > Rhododendron henanense. Next base: position 6,341,740 of record CM036312.1, read on the forward strand.
ACGTCAGTATTTAATTATTCATTTAGTTCATAATCAAACTTAACAACCTCTATCTCCACATTGGTTATTTTTGCATCACTAACCAAAAAAAAAACCCCCACAATATACACAATGCACATTTGTCCAATCGCAAACGACTTTCAATTACACATCCGACTACACCAAATTATTCGTCTCGATGGGAGACCAAATACAGACCACGAAGAAAGAGGTACTGTAAAGACCTGCAGAAAAAAGAAAAGAAACAAAATTACATTCTCAGTGGAAATTGAATGAGTCACTGCCAGTCAAATTAAGCAGCTCCGGAATCAAACTCAAAAGGAGACTTTGGCAAGATTTCAGCAGAGTTCAGCTCAGGACCATTAGCAGCAAATGCAACAAAATAATCCCATTAGATCAATAATCTATCAGCTCATTTATAGGGTGAGCTCTTGTTATCAATGTTTACGAGAGGAATTATGAATGAAAGTAACAAAATATATATATGACTCCACATTTTAGTAATATTGAGACTGATCGTATTGATATATCCTAAATGTAAATACATCCACTTACGTCATCATTTCATACACATCTGGTTCGATTTACCCTAATCGAGTAACTGGAAAAAAAAAAAAAAAAAAACCCTAACCCGGCCGTTAGATAGAGAACGATCCACAGAGAGAGAGAGACATACCTTGATACCTTGTTCTTTTTTTTTTGGGTTTGATCTTCTTCTTCTTCTTCGTATCGTCTTCTTCTTGGTCGTTTTCGCTGTTGGTTGATCTTCTCTCTCTGTTTGAACGTGAAAGGGAAAAGACGTGCTTTCCCAACCACCCACCCCCCACCCGCCACATAAATCCTATTTTAATTTTCTATTTCTTTATTTGTTTACTTACTTTATTTATTTACTTAATTTCATATCTTTATTTATTTAAGCACCACTCTTTATTTTTAATTTGGTTAACTCAAATTATATTTTCAATTAAAATTGAATTTATACTTAATAAATTTATAATATTTTAATTAGTTAATTAATTTGTCTTAAATTAATGAATAGTAAAAATAACTTCTAATCAACAATAATAAATTTAAACAAAATTTCATTTTATTATAATTGAGTACATATTGTCAATACATGAAATATAAAGTCCTCCGTGGCACTAAAACCAAACTCTTTTTTTTTTTTTTCTTACAGCAGTTTATGACGAAAGCCTAAGGGAAGGAGGAATAGATGACTTCTTAGTGGAATCTGAGTACACAAAATTCTTATATCCTTTTGAAATACAAAATCCTCCTTTTATAGCCTCCAGAAATAATATTTTTGGCACACAAATCAACATTTTTTGTCCTTTATATATTAAAAAATATAGTTAAAAAAATAATTGTTTCAATTTTCAATCCGTTTGAACTGGTGCAAATATTTTTTTTTTATCATTTCATCCTAAATGGTCGTAATAAATTTTTGGCTCTAAGGCCTTTCAATGGGTACCCTAAGAGAGCTCTGAAACTAAATAAGGAGTCTTAAGGTGCTCATTGAAAGGTCTTAGAGCCAAAAATTTATTACGACCACTTAGGATGAAATGATCAGAAAAATAACATCTTTGTACCGGTTCAGACGGATTGAAAATTGAAACACTTATTTTTTTACACCGTTTATATATTAAAAAATATAGTTAAAAATTAAGTATTTCAATTTTCAATCTATTTGAACCGGTATATGTTCGTTTAGATACTTTGGAAATTTTTGATTTGGTAGTGGGTGGAGAGAGAAATAGGGTAATGATTGGAGAGAGGGGTAATGAGTGGAGAGAGATAGAGAGAGAAATGAAATTAATGATTGGAGAAAGATGTAGGGTAATGATTGGAAAACAAAGTTAAAAATTTCCAAAGTATCTAAACGAACATAGCCCTTATTTTTTTGATAATTTTATCTTAAATGATCATAATGGATTTTTGGCTCCAAGGCCTTTCAATGGACACCTTAAGAGAGCCCTGAAACTAAATAATGAGTCTTAGAGTTCTCGTTGAAAGGCGTTAGAGCAAAAAATTCATTATGACCATTTAGAATAAAATGATCAAAAAAATACGATCTTCGCCCCGGTTCAACTCAATTGAAAATTTGAGCAATTAATTTTTGAACTATATTTTTTAATATAGAAAGGGTGTATTTATAGAAATTAAATAAATAAGGTAAAAGGAATTAAATAAAGAAATGAATTAAAGGGTGGGGGGTACTTATGGGGTTGGGGAGGGGGTGGGTGGGTGGGTGGGTTGTTGTGGTGTGGGGGTGGGAAAAGCAATCTACGAAAGGGAAAGGGGAAAGAGGGCTGGATCCGTTTTGTGGGTTTTACTCATTTTCGTTATAATCCGTGACCCGCATGCCATTTTAACCCGCGAGATTCCCTTCTCTTTTCCCAGCCGTTGGATGAGAACCAACAGCTCACGTTAGAGGTCCGGATTTTGTGCTTTGTTTGGGATCCCTGATAGGATCACTATTGTGTGCATATATTGGGGCCGGATCCGCGAACACCATATTTGACACCCAATCTCAGCCATTCCTTTTAACGGCTAAGATTAAAACATTATCACTCCTCACTTTCCCATCCTCACCCTACAAATGTTAAGATCAAACTCACAAATATGGGCCGTCCAAAACACATTTGGACGGCCGAGATGTGTGCACGGACACCACGTGGCCGTGCCCATCCGGCACTGTCACTGTTCTAAGTTTGAAAAGAGGGACTTCTTGAACAGATCCAGGTGAGAAACCTAGTCAGTAAACCTAAGTCAGCATAGTCATGTAGGACTAGTATATCTTTTTCATTTTCATCTTGTGTTGTTTTCAATACACAGAAGAAAGAAAGACGTGCGAGAACACCACCGGTCGCCCTTTGCCAAATCACGTTCCACATTAATTCGCGCTGATTTTATTTTCTGCGGACGGGAGTTTTGAAATGCAGACGTCCCAGAACAAACCCATAGTCAAAACGGTTGTTCTCAGTTCCTTAATTCCCCGCTCCCCCGGCCGTTTTCGTTGGATGACCGGCCGGCTCGTTCTTAGACAGTTAGACTTTTGGTAATAAACTCGTTCATTAATTATATGCAAAAGTTTGCCTCTTTTTACTAGATTAGTTTAGTTTAATACAATAGTTTGCTTCTTCTTACTCTATTAATTTAGTTTAATCTAATCTAATTAGTTTAATATAATACGATAGTTTAACTCATTCATTCTCTCGTTCATAGATTAGTTTAATCTAGGCACAATAGTCTATTGATTAGTTTAATTAATTGAAAAGGTGTATACTGTTTTGATTTCTATTCTGAAAAATAGGGCTTAAAATTCTTTTTCCTTCTCTTAACAGTTAGTCATGAAGAGATTCTACAAATCTGTAGTTGTAGAGGTGCCCAATTTGCCAATAGAGGTGCCCAATTTGCCGATAGAGGTGTCTAATTTGGAAAAGGATGATGATAATTCTCGACCACCAAAACAAAGATGTGTAGAAATTAACTAGGAAAACCTTCCCGCTGATCCTGGACTTCGACCCCGAATTGGTGATTATAATCCAAATGAGCAAGACCAAATTCACAGATACTATTTGCAAAAGGGTCCCTTTCAACCTCGTGACCATACTTTTCCGCAGACACTATTTGTAAATAAATATCGACGATTTAACAAGGTGTGGTTCAGTCAGTTTCCTACGTGGATAGAGTATAGCATAGCAAAAGATGTCGCATTTTGCCTATGTTGTTATCTTTTCAAGCAAAAAATTGGAGATCAAGCGGGCGGGAATAAATTTGATGGTGAGGGTTACTCAAATTGGACGAAGAAGATAATCAATGATCATGTGAGAGGCCCAAATAGTGCTCATAATCAAGCTTGGGGTAAGTGTGAGTACTTGTTAAACCAAAGGCAACATATTCAAATGGTGTTTGACAATCAATCAAACCAAGTTAGAATTGATTATCGAATCCGCTTGAATGCGTCGGTTGATTGTATTTGGTTTCTCGTTAGACAAGGACTTGCATTTTGTGGTCATGATGAATCTGAACATTCAAGTAACCAAGATAACTTTTTTGAACTTTTGAAGTTTCTTGCCGACCATAATAAAGAAGTCAAAGGTGTTGCATTGGATAATACTCCACAAAATTTGAAGTTGATTGCTTTTGATATTCAAAAGGCACTACTACAATAATCGTAAAAGATGACAGTTTAAAAGTGTCATTAAATGTGAAAGATGACAGTTTTGAAACTGTCATCTATGGAGCTGTCATTAAAAGTCTAGATTTGTTATGACAATAAAAAACTGTCATTAAACATATAAGATGACAGTTTAAACATGTCATCTTTGTGATAAAAGATGATAGTTTTAATCCGTCATCTTTAATCGCAAAGATGACGGATTTAAACTGTCATCTTATTTGTTCTCCATTCAAGAAAAAAAAAACAATTCTATTTCGAATGTGTGGCCACCCATGTGCCTCTCGCATGGCCGCCCAGTGGCACTTGTGTAGCCAGCAAATATTTGCTTGCCCCAGGACTTGAATTCAAGAACTTAAGTTCATCGCGCGCATGTTACCAACTGAGCTGGCACGCTTATTGTTAACAAAAGACTAACAAAAATATGTATACTATATTTTCGAAAATTTTAAGATGAGCACTTTTAATGTTAGTTTTGGATGAAACTGTCATCGTAGACATTGAAAGTATAAGATGGCAGTTTTAAACTATCATCTTATATGTTTTTATGACGCTTTTTGACTGTCATCTTTTATGATCAACTGCAATGTCAGTTCTAATTAAAACTGTCATTAAAAGGGCTTAGTTTCAATGTCGCTTTTAAGGAAAACTGTCATTAAAAGGTTTTCCATATGGGCTTCCGGAAGCGCCATGTTTTAATGTCAGTTTAAAGCAAAAACTGATATTAAAGAAAAAGATAATAATGTCACTTTTATTCTAAACCGTCATCATATATCGCAAAGATGACAGTTTGTAAGATGGACTGTCATCAAAAGTCTACCATCATATTTTCGATGACAGTTTTACAAAAACTGTCATTGTTTCAATTTTTTGAGTGTCATCTTTTAAGGTTTTTGTAGTAGTGAGGACATTGTAAGTGCAACAGCTTTTGAAACTATGAAAGCGATTGTAAAAGATCTTGATGATTCACTCTTTTCAGTTTTGGTTGATGAAGCTCGGGACATATCAATCAAAGAGAAAATGGCAGTTGCAATACAGTATGTGGACAGAAAAGGTAATGTGATTGAGCGTTTTATGGGCATTGAGCACGTTGCAAATACCGATGCTCTCTCACTGAAGGAAGCAATGGGGATGTTATTTTGTCGACTTGGATTAAGTATGTCTAGATTAAGGGGGCAAGGTTACGATGGGGCAAGTAATATGCAAGATGAGTTTAATAGCCTCCAGACATTAATATTAAATGAGAATTCATGTGCATATTATATTCATTGCTTTGCACATCAAGTACAACTAGCACTTGTGGCTATGGCAAAGAATCATGAGGATATTTCCATATTGTTTTATATTATTAATAAAGTGGTGATTATTGTTGGAGTATCATGTAAACGCCTTGATATTCTTAAGGGGATACATTACACTAACGTTGTCGAGGCACTTAGTGTTGGAGAGCTTTCAAGTGGGCAAGACTTAAATTGAAAAACCAATTTTAAACGTCCTGGTGATACACGGTGGGGCTTGCACTATGGTACTTTAATAAGCATACTGAATATGTTTTTAGCTGTGATTGATGTGCTTCAAATCATCTTTGATAAAGGTACACACTCAAAACAACGATCCATAGTAAAGGTATTGAAAGAGTGTTAAAAGAGTGTTTTCTGCGATGAACATTGTGAATAATCGACTGCGGAATCGAATGAATGATCAGTGGTTGAATAATAGTTTGTGGTGTATATAGAAAGAGATGTTTTTGATGGGATTGAGAACGATACAATCATGCAAAACTTTCAGAATATGAAAACCCGTCGTGGTCAATTGTAATAACTTTTAGGAAGTAATCTATGCTTTTGTGTGAAATTTTTTAGAATGTTTTAAGCTCGAAATTTTGTGGTTAATGAAGAATGTTTAAACATTTCATCTTCTCTTTATATTGAATTATGAATTTTCCTTTTCCAAAGTAATGCTTGAAAGGTAATGCTTCTAGATAATGCATTTCATAACAGACTTGATAGGTTCTTAATCTCAGTGGAGTTGGGAGAAGTTCAGACTAATTTTATGTATCCTCATGATCTCATCATGGAATGCTTATGGAAATTATTTCTTTGATTTCTGTTTCTTTGGTTCTGCTTAGTCCGTAAAACTGAGTTGCCTTGATTTTCTATGATAAGGAAATCTCTTCTCACTATGGAGTGCTTTTGGCTACTGTTTCTATATTATTGATATCTATCTCTATGCTGTTTCTGCTGCTGGTTGTTGTACAAAGTTTTTTCATGTTGTTTCTGGTGTCTCCTGTATCCCATGGTGTCGATGAGACAATCTCTTCTTACCATGGATTGCCTATGGATGTTGGACAAAAAAAATCTGCCAATCAAAAAAAAATAATAATGCTTGAAAGGTGACCTATCTCTATAGAAATATTCCTGGATTTGCCAATGCATACAAGCTGGCTTTTATTTTTTTTCTCGGCAAAAGAAATTTTATTAATCTTTGAAAAGAAAACAAAGATTAAAGGGAATAAGGGCAAACAAGAGCTATCCAAGACCCAAAAGAGACGTTGACAAGAAGCCAATTACAACCCCAACACACCAACATCTAAAAGGAAAACAACACCGACACACCAACACCCAAAAAGGAAACAAGGAAAAGAGAACACCTCCACCAACAAGCAAGAAGACATCTTAGAAACAAAACAAAACCTAAGAAAAAACAATCAAAACTAGCCCCCGCAGAAGAAACTAAAAAAGAACATCTGAAAAGCAGGAACAAAACAACAATAGCTCCAAAAGCAGCATACAATTAGCTGGCTCTTGTTATCAATGTTGCCGAGAGGAATTATGAATGAAAGTAACAATATACATATATGACTCCCTATTGATCAGGGACGGATTCAGAAATGTCGTTTAGTGGGGGCACTTTGTTAATCATAGTGGCGAAATTTTATTTTTCTAGTTAACCACAATAAGATCGTTACATAATTAAGGCATTCAATACAAACTACAAAAATATATAACACATAATTTCACTTAAATTATGTAAAAATAAACACAAAATCTCAGACAAAATTTGAGAGTATGTTTTACATGAACATCGATACGTTTTAGAATGATCGATATAGTTTTATTAATGATATTATTTTAAAATATTACTCTTACACGGTTAAAAATAAGTACAATTAATAAAGAATCGACCCAAGAAGACAAATAGTTCGAAAATCAACAAGTATAAATGCACCATATGACGAAATTGAAACATAAAACTAGTTTTATATGTATATTTTCAAGATATATGCACTTGTTTATGTGTAGTAGCACACTTAATTTCATAATTATGCAAAATATACGAAAATATAACTAAATTATTTTAGTTTCGAGCGGGGGCACGTGCCCCCACATGCCCCCCTTTCCCTCCGTCCCTGCTATTGATATAATATTGAGACTGATCGTATTGATATAATCCCCTACGTAGATAGCACGTCATCATTTCATACATATATATATTGACTTATCGATACAAATAATTAATGATATAGTATCATTTTGATAACTTAAGGGGTCCAAGGCAGCTTGCGCGCATGCATCTCAACTAATTTTTGACGGCCAATTCTATCGTCCAATGACGAAGAGTCAGATTGAAGTCGCGAAAAAGTGCTCCTAAATCATATTACCTAATTGTACATATATAGCCTCATTTATGCTGGCTTCCAACCGACTTTAAAGAAACCAAACAGAATTCGATAAACATCTTGATTGATTGTTTTTTTTTTTTTCCGCCAGGATTCTTTCCGGACAACTTCTTCCTGTGTTTCTTCTCCTGTATTGCACGCACCAGGCCCTCTTTGAAATCTTTATCTGTAGGAGAAAAAAACAAACAGAGAAAAAGAAGATCTTAAACCATACATAGTACTCCCTCCGTTTTTAAATAAGTATCCGGTATGCAAACTTAGGCCTTACAAAAGATGCATGTTTTTTGTTAAAAAATCTAATTTTTTTCCACAATCTAATAGAACTCATTGTCATCTATTGATTTGTGAAAAAAAATTGATTTTTTTAACGAAACAATTACATTTTTTTAAAGGCCTAAATTTACGCATCGGATACTTATTTAGGGACGGAGGGAGTACTAACTAGCCCGCATGAAACATTTGTTTTGTACGCGCGCTTTTCAAGTAATTGGACCAGCTGTTGAGTTTCAGCGGGTTTTCGGTTGTTTGACAAACGAAAGAAAACAAGCCGATCAAAAACAAAAACAAAAACAAAGGGAGAAAACAAAAGCCTCTTCTTTTTCTTTTTTTTTCTTTTTTTCTTTTTTTAAAAATGGCCTGGTCCAACTTACGCGTGTCTTTACTAAATTAAACTAGCAGGCCCCCACTTACAAAGACCAGTGGCGGATCCAGGAATTTTCGACAGATGGGTCACTCATTTAAGAGTGGCTTTATATGTTTCAAAGTCGTAGGCGAACTCACATCAATTTTTATTATTTAATTCAAAAATGAGTGTATATATACATCAAATATTTTTCTTGTTAGTGGTAGTTAATGTTGAGCTTGTAAAAAAATTTAAAAAAAATGTTAAAGAAAATACATATATTTTTTATTTTATGTGGAACTTAGAATTATAGTAATTGATTTGTGTAGGAAAATTACATTATTGTAAATGACTTTGTGGTACCAATGCTAGACGAGATAGTTTACATTTGAGTTTGGGGTCTGCACATTCAAAAAAACATGAAGAGGTATGTGTTTTAACCATTAAAACACAAAACAAAACAGTCAAGCACATGTAGAAATATTCGGGATATTATTTATATATATTACAAACTTTAATTTGGGGGTCCTTCTTTGAGGTCCAATTTTCAGCTGGGTCAAGTGACCCACCTGTGTCACACTGGATCCGCCCCTGACAAAGACTCTGTTTTTTTTTTTTTTTTGATCCGCTACAAAGACTCTGTTGGTTTTATAAATTTTTGCTTTTGCTTTCTTTCTCCCCGGGGCGTTGTATGTAAGTACTTGTTTGTATTTGTATCGGTAATCAATTTCATAAAATTTGTTCATTAATTGCTGACGAGTCTAAAGTGGATCTACAGAATAAAAGTTCAGAGAAATAATAGTACAGAAATGAATTGATTATTGATCCCTAAGTTGTGTTTAACGACTAAGGTATAGTATTTTAGTTTGCATAATTTTTTCTCATTTTTACGGGGCCGAGTGGGGCAAGTAAACTCGTTCTCCGATTGAGGTTGTACAAGCTCACCCACGCATTAGCCAGTCAACGTTCTGAGCGAGGTCGGAGCAGTATGGTGCTTTACGGATCGGGATCGGGGTATGACAAAACCCACCCGCCCCGGTCCGTTGCCATCCTAATTTTAGCTGCTAAAATGGGGATCAAAAAGAGGTAAAACTCACTATTTCGGCCCGGCCCAACGTTTGCTGGCCCAAAATCTTCGGGTTAGAGTTGTTAGACTAACCCATTACTAACTGGATTTCAATTAGGGCTCATATAAGTCAGAAATTAGAACTAGAATTTTCAGAACGTCTCTTCTTCCCCAAACCCTCTCTCTCTCTCTCTCTCTCTCTCTCTCTCTCTCTGTGGCAGTGGTGCTGAGCGATGATGCTCTCCGGCGACATTCCGCCTAATCAAACTATCTACGTAAAGAATCTCAACGAGAAGGTCAAGAAAGAAGGTAAACTTGTTTACACTCGATTTCGCATCACAATCAACCGATTACGGAATTAATTTAATCTTTTACCTCAACCGTTTTCTTTCGTCATAGCAGAGCTGAAGAGATCTCTTTATGCTTTGTTCTCACAGTACGGACGGATTTTGGACATCGTTGCGTTGAAAACTGCCAAGCTTCGAGGACAAGCGTGGGTTGTGTTTAGTGACGTTACAGCTGCCAGTAATGCAGTGCGGCAGATGCAGAACTTTCCGTTCTATGATAAACCTATGGTAGGCCTAAATTTCGCGTTTAATTGTAGTCCCTCTGTCCCGATTTTTTATCCCTGTTCTATTCTAACTGGATTAAAAAGTTGATTATATCTATCAATTATCGTGGTACTTTTTGTAAGAGATATGGATATTGTTTGATAGATTTCGTTTACTTATGTTCAACAAAGTAGGCTCGTTTACTAAAAGAGCAGAAAACTCGAGTTTCAATCCGGCTAGGCTGTAAACGATCCGAGTCCAGTTAATTTACTTAACGAACCTCTTTAAACACGCCGAGCCTATATATACGAGCTGAGCTTTTGAGTGTTGAGCTTAGCTCATTTACTAAACTAGCCTAAAACTCGAGCTCGGCTCAATTACTAAATGAACCAAGCCGAGCAGCTCGGTTCGTTTGCAGCCCTAGGAGGGAGTAGTTGATAGATAGATGGATGGATTTTACGTATGTGAACCTGATAGACTGATACAATGTTGTGTAATTTTGAACTTCTAGAAATCAATTTAGAAAATAGAAAATACCAATAAAGAAAGTAAAAAAGAGAAGGATGACTTGCCTTTTAACATCAGTAGCAGCAGCGTATGGGAGAGGGAGACCATACCTTAGACTTTTGACGGTCGAGATGGGAAAATTTTTTAGTGCCAAGCGGGTACAACGTGGTGCCCGCTCGCGCATCCGAGCCGTCTATTACGTGTTTAAACGGCTCAGATTTAAAGAGAGAAAAAGGAGAGAGAAAGTGTTGGGGTGAGAGGAGAGAGAGCGTTTCAATTCGAGCCGTCCAAAAGTGTATCGGACGGCTCGGATGCGCCGAGCGGATACCACGTAGAATATATCCGCTTGGCACTGAAAAATCATTCGTGGAGATGAAACCGAGTCAAACGACCTAGATTGTGTTTCGATTGAACACGAGGCCTATTTTAATATCAACTTCACGTCAATGACTACGAGACTACTCACAAGTCAAAATAAATTTAGTAATAGTCTGAATACAAAATTTTGGAGAGTTATATGAAAAATGCTTATCTCAACCCAAGAACAGTAGATAATAATTAAAGGGTATTACATGTGAAAGGAGAGGGTTTAGAGTAAAAGTTAATTATTATGCTGTACGTAGTTTGATGGAGGAAGCTGGGGAAGAGAAATTGTGGTGCTCAGTCTTAAAATGTGGTTCTCCGATTACCTCAATTATAATGAATTGTGAGCTAATTTATTCAACTACTTTTGTATCCAGATTCAAACACTCGCGCACAAATGGTTTGCTGCTCTCTTCTTCCCTAACCAATGGGTTAAGGGCTAAGCATTGTACCTTAGTTTTTTTTTTTTTGCTAGGCAAAGAAAATATATTAGAAACTCGAAAAATGGTACATCGAGAAGGATAGGGCAAGCATCATTGAAAGGAAAAAACCAATCCAATCATATGCTAGCCAATAATCCAAATAGAGAAGAAGAGAAGACCAACCAAGAGTTGGGGGAAAAAAAAATGAGAATTACAAAAGGACTCAGATTTTATGTTTTCTAATGCCATCCAAATGGCTTCTGAAATCTTCAATAGAATAGATTGTAAGATTGCATCTCCCTTTAACCCAAAAAGCCACTCTTAGTTTGATAAGGTCAACCACTTCCTCAATAGTAGGAATTGAATTGTTGAAGACAAGATCGTTTCTTGCTTTCCAAATAGACCAAAGACCGGCATAAAGTGTGGTGTTCCAACAAATTTCCTCCAAGTTATGAAATGAATTGGAGAACCAAAAATCGATCAGAGCATCGTACCTTAGTTTAACAAATGATGCCATTGAAATTCTCAGCCCTTAGATTTATGTGGGGATAGATTTGGACCCTTGATTTATGTATATAGGATTCAAAGAGTGAGCTCCGTTATTATATAGATAACATTACATATTGGATGATGCTATGGTGTCCCCGGTCATTTTGGGGACACCGTAATTTTTGGCATAACTTCACCATTATGAGCATAACTAAAATCCATTACAAGCATAATAGAACCCAAACAAGACATAACTAAGGAATATCCAAAAAATCAACAAAGACATAACTAAACCCAACTAAGACATAACAAACAAGTTATGCCTTGTTATGGTTCTGTTATGCTCGTAATGGGTTTTGGTTATACTCATAATGATTTTGTTATGCTAAAAGTTACGGTGTCCCCAAAATGACCGGGGACACCGAAGTCATTCCCTTACATATTATAAAGAAACTAGTGATTGTCCGTGCCTACGGCACTATTCACCATTTGATAGCATTTTTGTAATATATTTGTAAGAGTGTGGGTGTTTTCTTAAGAGAGTTGGAGAGCACACATCAACCCTTGGATCAAATGAATCTCAGCCATTCTTTCAACTTGTGTTTATGTGGTCCCCACACCTTTGTGTTTTATTAGGTAGATTATAGATATTATACTTAGATTATAGTATAAATAGATCGTAGATAATAGATTATAGATTGATTACCAATTACGTATATGGATGGGTAGATTTTTATTTTATTTTTTGTTACGGATAGTGAGATTGTAGAAGTATAGATAGGAAAATGATTTTCACACTCATTTTTTTTACAATCCATTTCTTTTTTTTCCTGTCTTCATCTATACGAATTTACAGTACTATTTTGCTTTTGGACGTGTGAAAATGGATGAATTTAGTATCTTGTCCTTGGACGTGTGAGAAAGTGTGAATTAAAAAAAGGAAGTGCATGCGGATTGCTTCAGTTGCGATATCAAATTCTCTGTGGACAGGATTTGTTTAAGGAGTACTAATCAATTCACAGAATGAAATCTGCACTGCTTTTTCAGTGGACTCTGTATATGGAATTAAAACAGTCCACGTACATGATGCAATATATGGCGCAAAGTGATGTTTTCCCAGCAGAGAAAGCATATACCCAAGGAGAAATTTTTCAGTGCCGAGCAGGCACCAGTCACGTGGTGCTGAGCATGCATTTCGGCTGTCCAAACGTGTTTTGGACGGCCCAGATTTGTTTGGGCTTGAGGGGGTGTTTTGGTAATTTTATACTTTAAAATTACCCAAACAGATCTGGACCATTCAAAACACATTTGGATGGCCGAGATGGTGCTCGGCACCACGTGGCCGGTGCCCACCCGGCACTGAAAAACTTCTCATACCCAAGGGAGGCAGAATCCCACAGAGGTCAGTGTCACTCTTCTACTGCGTGTAAGTTTGAAAGGAGGGACTTCTTAAACAGATTCAGGTGAGAAACCTAATTAGTAAAGTAAACCGGCCTAATTCAATCTTTTTGTCGTTTTCATCTTGTGTTGTTTTCAAAACACAGAAAGAAAGGCGTGTGAGAACACCGGCCGCCCCTTAATTTGCCAAATCACGCTCCACATAGTATTAATTCACGCCGATTTTATTTTTCGCGGACATGATATCGAGTTTGAAATGCAGACGTACGTTCCAGAACAAACCCAAAGTCAAACAGTTTGTGCTCAATTCCCCGCTCCCCCGTTTTCTTGGACTTGGTGAACTCCTGAGTGTCGCGATGGATTAAACCCCCCAGCTTATTTTGCATTCCACAGTGGTGTCACTGAAAACTACAGCAAACACATAATAAATGCCACCAAAGCAGCATTCTTCATTCAATAAGCATGGCTTTTCTTCTTTGTAGAAGTTTAATACAGTAAGAGCATCCGCAATGGTAATAATCAAAATCAATAACTAAAATGTGTCACGTCAGCATTTAATTATCCATTTCATCTATGCATAATCAAACTTAATAACTTTTACCTCCATATTGATTATTTTTGTATCCCTAACAAAAAAAAACCTCCACAATACACAATGCACATTTGTCCAATCGCAAATGAGTTCCAATTACGCACCGACCACACCAAATTATTCGTCTCGATAAGACGATTCCAATGTGGAGTATTTTTGAGTTATTGAGTTTTGAGTTTGGTTATTGGTAAAAGTTGTTAAATTTGGTTATGGAATTGGTGAAATTTGGTTATTTGTAAAAAGACTTGTAACTTTGCCTATTACAATGTGGGGTATTTTTTGAGTATATATTGTTGTTAAATTTGCTTATCCACATTCATTTGCTTATTACAATGGGGATGCTCTAAGTACGTAAACTTTTGCATGTTATACATTTTTTTTTATAGGCAACAAAATTTTATTAAGAACTCTACAAAGGGGTATATCGAGGAGAGACCAAATACAGACCACGGAGAATGAGGTACTGTAAAGACCTGCAAAAAAAAGAAAAGAAACAAAATTACATTCTCAATGGAAATTGAATGAGTCACAGCAAGTCAAATTAAACAGCTCCGGAATCAAACTCAAAAGGAGACTTTGGCAAGATTTCAGCAGAGTTCAGCTCATCCTTCAGCTCAGGACCATTAGCAGCAAATGCAACAAAATAATCCCATTAGATCAACAATCTATCAGCTCATTTATAGGGTGAGCTCTTGTTATCAATGTTTACGAGAGGAATTATGAATGAAAGTAACAAAATATATACGTATATGACTCCCCATTTTAGTAATATCTATACTGATCGTATTGATATATCCTAAATGTAAATACATCCACTTACGTCATCATTTCATACACATCTGGTTCGATTTACCCTAATCGAGTAACAGGAAAAAAAAAAAAAAAACCGTAACCCGGTTCAATTTACACCGTTTATAAATTATAAACTATAATTAATAAAATTAAGTACTCTAATTTCCAATTCGGTTGAACCGGTGCGAAGATCTTACTTTTTTATCATTTAATCCTAAATGGTCATAATGAATTTTTGGTTCTAAGGCCCTTACCCTAAGACTCTTTATTTAGTTTCAGGATTTCTTAGGGTGCCCATTGAAAGGCCTTAGAGCAAAAAATTCATTATGACTATTTAAGACAAAATGATCAGAAAAATAAGATTTTTGGACCGGTTCAAACATATTGAAAATTGAAACACTTAATTTTTTAACTACTCCCTCCGTCCCCTTTTAAATGTCCCGCTTCGTAACTCCAACTTATTAAGAAAATATCATCATTACACCTTTCACATCAACTTTTACTTCCACTTTCCTATTTACCTTCTATGGAGACATCATCAGTACACTTTTACTCGCTAACTTTTCAAAATGGAATCTACTTTTAAGGGCAAAATGAAAAATGTACCAACTTTTAGCCACTAACTTTACAAAATGGACACTTTTTAAGGGACAACCCAAAATAAAATACTGGACTTTAAAAATGGGACGGAGAGAGTATATTTAAATGGTGTAAAAAAAATAAGTGTTCCAATTTTCAATCCATTTGAATCGGTGCGAAGATATTATTTTTCTGATCATTTCATCCTAGATGGTCGTAATGAAATTTTGGCTCTAAGGCCTTTCAATGAGTATCATAAGAGAGTCCTGAAACTAAATAGAGAGCTTTTGAGTGCTCGTTGAAAAGCCTTAGAGCCAAAAATTCATTACGACCATTTACGATAAGATCAGAAAAATAAGATTTTCGCACCGGTTCAATCGGATTGAAAATTAGAGCACTTAATTTTGTAATCATATTTTTAATATATAAACATTACGGTTCTACCGGTTTTAACTTTTAAGAAAACAAAAATGTTTTACTTAGGATCAAGAATCAACCTGCCGCCTTAATTGTATGGTAGTAGGCGAGTAGCATTTAATAAATAAATAAATAATATTAGATAAATAAAAGAGAAAAAAGATATAAAGAATATTAAATAAATAAAAGAGAAATAAGGGAGTATGGGGTTTGGGGTATTTCTGTCTTTTGGCAAAGCGGGGGGGGGGGGGGAGGGTGTTGAGTAATTTGCATTTTGTTCTATTCAAGCCCTGTTTGTTGCGTGAAAAGTTAGACCACACCTTTTATATTCATGCCCTGTTTGTTTTTTTATTACTGGATATCTGGGTCAGTTTGCGCACATTTTAACTAATTTCGGAATCTTTAAGTTAATGATTGGGCATATTCTCCAGTGGCCTCAAGATTTAAAATTTTTCGATAGAATTTGAATATACGATCTTATGGAGAACAAACATTTATTAGCTTTCGCATATCCACTCAGCAAATCCTTAGGGGTTCATGCCATGTTTGTAGAGTGATGACGGTTCTTAGAATTCCAGAAATCAGAATTTCAGAGTGTTAATCAAAATAGATGAAAGTTTTAAGAATTTTTGCGCAGGCCTTTAATGTTTCATGCATGACGTGTTTGTGATGTTCAAATTGTTCAAGATGTGCTTTTGTTTTGTAAAACAAAGTCAGTGTTTGAATAAGAAAGGTGGTAGCCTCAATGGTAGGCCTCCTTCTTTCCAAAGGCAAGACTCGGAGTCTCCGGTGGCAAGGGATTGGAGTCTACCATCTTGTACTTTTTTTTTGCTCGGCCTACCATCTTGTACTTAGGTGGTGTTATGGTGACGGTCTGTCTTTTCGATAGTAGCTATGGCTCAACCAGACATTTCACAACGTGTCGGGACCCCCTATGGCCGTGCCCAAGGAGGTTGCTACGTTGGTCGTCCTCTCCTACTGTTTTTGCGCATCAAAAAAAAATTATAAGAAAGTGAAAATAGAAAATACCAATAAAGAAAGTAAAAAAGAGAAGGATGACTTGCCTTTTAACATCAGCAGCAGCAGCGTATGGGAGAGGGAGACCATACCTTAGACTTTTGACGGTCGAGATGGGAAAATTTTTCAGTGCCGAGCAGGTATCACGTGGTGTCCGCTCACGTATCCGAGCCGTCTATTACGTGTTTAAACGGCTCAGACTTAGAGAGAGAAAAAGGAAAGAGAAAGTGTTGGGGTGAGAAAAGAGAGAGAGGGTTTCAATTCGAACCGTCCAAAAGTGTATCGGATGGCTCGGATGTGCCGAGCGGGTACCACGTAGAATATACCCGCTTGGCACTGAAAAATCATTCGTGGAGATGAAACCGAGTCAAACGACCTAGATTGTGTTTCGATTGAACACGAGGCCTATTTTAATATCAACTTCACGTCAATGACTACGAGACTACTCACAAGTCAAAATAAATTTAGTAATAGTCTGAATACAAAATTTTGGAGAATTATATGAAAAATGCTTATCTCAACCCAAGAACAGTAGATAATAGGTAAAAAGCGGATCGATATTTGAGAGAAGTTTATTGATATCTGTAAAAACCGTATTAATATCTGTGAGATATGTATTCGTCGCCCACAGAGTTTGCATGAAATTGAGAATAGACAACATTAGGAATTGAAGTGCAAATAGTAATCCCGAGGTCCAGATTTAGTGCTGCTTTTGCCACTATATAAGTCCGCACATCTGTTAGCTTCTCAGAATTTGTGATCAAACCACATCAGGGTGAATTGGTTTAGAAGGGGCCTGCAATCAGAAATCAAGCTGCTTAACGGGTGTTATCCGTTGTGTTGCTGCTTGATAAGATGAGTCGGTTTCTATATCACCACGTGGCGGTGCTCCCAAACCACATCAGGGTGAATTGGTTACTCCTATAACTACACCATCAAAATTACGGAAGAACATGCCATGATCTATAATCTCTGTGCATACATTTTCTTTGTTCTTACATAAAGAATTATAGACAAAAAACTCCCAAACAAGCAAAGAAATCCCCAGATCACAAACGTCGTTTGATAGCACTCAGTCCCCATGCACCTTCCGTCCTCCGTGTTAATCTTGCTGCGGTACAAGAGGGCCGCGGCGTTCCCGAAAACGAAAGATCCGATCGGGATGTTTGCGACGACGATGTTGTGGTTGATGCTGAAGTTCTTGGCACCGAAGAGCTCGGTGGTGGTGGAGACGGCGATGGAAGTGATGGCTCCGGTGCACAGGCCGATGACGGCCGTGCTTATGTAGAGGGAGAGGGTGGTTTTGTTGAGGAGTAAGAAGAAGGATGCCGACATCGGGGCCATTATTATTGCTATGGATGCTGGTGTTGAAGCCATGCATTTACTCCTGAAATAAAAATTATTGAAAACGAATGAACAAAGAATTCTAGTTGGAGCAATGTACGTAGAAACTTTATACTCCTATCATGCAGTCTTTTAGAGAGAGAGTACCTTGAGAAAATGTAGGCCAAAAGAGATGGCATTAGACGGCCAAAGAACCCAAACGAAGAAGACAAGGAGACCAATGTAGAAGTCCTCCGGAACCCTCGAGACTCCGCTATTTGACCCAAATTATTCAAATAAACCAGTCCAAGTGTTGCACCACACAAGTAAACCAAAAAATACAACCAAAACTCCACCCTCTTCACCATCTCCTTCACCCCAACCTCCTCCACCCCCGCCTCCCAACTCCCTCCACCACCACCACTCTCCTCCACCTGGAACACCTCCTCCCGCCCCTCCTCCGCCCTAACCTCCTCCACCACCTCAAAACTCCCTCCACCACCACTCTCCTCCGCCTCCTTCCGCCCCTCCTCCGCCCTCTCTCCTCCGCCGCCGCCCTCCACCTGACCCACATCATAAATCCTCCCCTGTCTCCTCAACCAACATTTCTTCTGAAACCTCTCCATTACGTTTTCAACCAAAGGCACCACCAGCGGTGCCGAAAGAAACACCCCCATTCCAATCACAACCACAAACGGTGGCAACCCTCTTGCTATTTTACCGAAACTCGAAATCACTGCGAAAACTCCAGTCCCTATGGTTATGACAAACATCACGACAAACCCACCTCTCAATCTCCTAGACACAACATTATTCGCACAGCGGACGATCGGTGCGCAGAAAACACACACAATCAGAGGAGATACAGAGTTCAACAAGAGATAAGCTTTGGCCGTTTTGGTAGGGGAAGAAGAAGAAGGAGAAGATGGGAAAAAAACACTGACCAAATCCGTATAGATTTCAGCACTCAACCCTATGTAGCTAGTGGTCAACCCCACGGCCACGTGGCGGTCGAAGGGGAAGGTGCTTATGGTTATCATGTAACAGACGGTATTGATCCAACAGATGCTGTTTCCGGACAAGACGGTTAGTAGAAAGACGACGCCGTATGAGAGAGAAGGGATGTGGTCAGATAGGAAAAGGTACTGGACGCCGTACCCGACTAGGCCGAGGAGGGAGCCGATGAGGAGGACCAGCCAGAGGGGGAGGTGGGAGGCGGCGACGCCGGAGATGAAGCCGAGGAGCTTTCCGGCGTCGGAGGCGAAGGCGAGGTTGTTGAGTTGGAGTTGGGAGAGGGAGAGGAGGCGCTTGAATTCGGAGGAGTAGGCCGGGAAGTTTGAGTTTGTGCCGTTGATGGATTGGAGCCAAATTGCAACGACTAAGATTAGCCATTGAAGAGCCATTTTAGATTTTTGTGGGAAAATTAGGTTGGAGGAGAAGGGGTTTATAAAGCATGTGGAGTGCATGTGGGTGGGGAGGAATTATTCAATGATTCTTGTGCATGGGCTTGCTGCGAAGAACAAATATAGGAAGGGCAAAATAGTCATATCAATTAGTTCTTGATGGGAGGGGTATGGAAATATTCCACCTCCCCTGATATTTCATATATATCCGGAGAAATAGTCATATCAACTAGGTTACACGTACGTAATCCCGTTTATAATACGGTAGCAAACATCAGAGTTTTGAGCGACATATATCCAATTCCACCCTCAAATCCCCCTAAATAAACAAATCATTTTTAGGTCACTTAGAGCATTGCCAATGCTGGGTGACAAATCCTGAAAGCTCCAACACCCCAACTTTGAAGTCAAAAAGGATTTCACATGTTGAAATATTTAATTACCATCGTAATTTTTTACTTTTTAGATTCCTTTCATCATAACGATGCAATAATCTCAAAAAAAATTGAATAAGGACAAAAAAAATAAGCCAGTTAGCTTATTTAGCCGAATTTGTAGGGTCACAAATTATTGTACTAGTTAATTAGGACAGTGAAGTTGTTTTAGTAGGGTTAAAATAGTAAAATATGCCCATAACATTTATAGTCCTTCAATGAAACTGCAAGTGAGTGTGAGGTCAAGTGACTCAACCTACTAATAGCCACGCATTTCTAAAGGTCTTATTGCGTTATAAGCAAGTGATCGATCACTCAACCAGTGTAGTTGAGTTGCCCGGCCCAATGCATTTGTGTTGGTTCTATATATATGTTTGATAGCAGACTATACAATAACACTGTAAGGCATGCATGCACTTAGTTTTGCTATTAATTAAGATATATGTCAAGGAACACTGGATAATCTTTCATTGTGTAGGCCAGGCCAGTGTTCACGAGGAGTAGAGGGAACTAAGGGGTACTCCATGTCAAAGGAGAGAGGGTTTAGAGTCAAAGTTAATTATTATGCTGTACGTACGTAGTTTGATGGAGGAAGCTGGGGAAGATATTGTGGTGCTCGGTCAGTCTTAAAATGCATGTGGTTCTCAGATAACCTTAAATTACAAGGAATTGTGAGCTAGGCTCATCGATCGAGAGCATTAAAAGATGATTGATATTGAGAGGTGTCATGTAACATCACACAGTACTAAACATTACTGTATTAAGTTTGAACAAGCACGGTATCTGTGCTATGCATGAGATCACACGCAAAAAAAAAAAAAAAAAAATTATAATTAAAGAAAGATATTATAGATTGTAGATATTATATATACTAGATTATAGATTGTAGGTCGTAGATTGACTAGGGTTTGTCCGTGTCTGAAGGCACGGCGCAACGCATTTTGAACACAACTAAAATGAATTACCGAAACTATTGACCACTCCCGCCAATGAAGCTGATTTATACAGGATTATAATGCTAGCTACTTTCGCAAATTTTGAATCTTACCATGTGCAAATTTATACTTAGATTATATAAATAGATTGTAGATTATAGATTGATTACCAGTATATGGATGGTTGGATTTTTATTTTATTTTTTGTTACGGATAGTTAGATTGTAGAAGTATAGATAGGGAAATGATTTTCACACCCTTTTTTTTTACAATCCATGCCCTCTTTTTCCTTTTTTCTTTCTTTCTGTCTTTATCCATATGAATTTACTATTTTGCCCTTGGACATGTGAGAAATGGATGAATTTACTATCTTGCCCTTGGACGTGTGAGAAAGTGTGAATTGAAAAAAGGAAGTGCATGCGTGGATTGCTTCAGTTGCGATCGATATCAAATTCTTTGTGGACAAGATTTGTTTAAGGAGTACTAATCAATTCGCAGAATGAAATCTGCACTTCTTTTTCGGTGGACTCTGTATATGGAATTAAAAATGTCCACATGACGCAATATATGGCGCAAGGTGATGTTTTCCCAGCAGAGAAAGCATATACCCAAGGGAGGCAGAATCCCACAGGGGTCAGTGTCACTCTTCTAATGCGTGTATAAGTTTGAAAAAGAGGGACTTCTCAAACAGATTCAGGTGAGAAACCTAATTAGTAAAGTAAACCGGCCTAATTCAGTTAATTTCGGTTTTCATCTTGTGTTGTTTTCAAAACACAGAAAGAAAAGGCGTGCGAGAACACCGGTCGCCCCTCAATTTGTCAAATCACATTCCACGAATGCTAGGTATAAAGAAAATTTACCCCGAAAAAAACAATCCGTGGTTGAGAATCACTTTGATGATTAGGTCACACACATCAAAGTGAATCTCAACCACTAGTTGTTTTTTTCGGAAAAAAACAATCCGTGGTAAGTTTTTTGTCCATAGCATTTTCCTTTATTTTTCGCGGACATGATAAGAGTTTGAAGTGCGGACGTTCCGGAACAAACCCAAAGTCAAAAGTTTGTGCTCATTCTTGGACTTGGTGAACACCTGAGTCCTGTTGCGATGAATTAAACCCCCCAGCTCATTTTGCATTCACAGTGGGGTCACTGGAAACTACAGCAAACACATAAATGCCACCAAAGCGCATTCATTCAATAAGTATGGCTTACAATTTTCTTCTTTGTAGAAATTTAATAAGAGCATCCGCAATGCTAATATAATCAAAACTAATAACCAAAATGTGTCACGTTAGTATTTAATTATCCATTTAGTCCGTAACCAAACCCCCCCAATACATAATGCACATTTGTCGAATTGCAAACGAGTTCCAATTACGCACCCGACCACACCAAATTATTCGTCTCGATGAGACAATTCCAATGTGGAGTGTTTTTGAGTTATTGAATTTTGGTTATTGGTAAAAGTTGTTAAGTTTGGTTATGGAATGAGTGAAATTTGGTTATTTGTTAAAAAAATTTATAACTTTGCCTATTACAATGTGGGGTGTTTTTTGAATATTGTTGTTAAATTTGCTTATCCACATTCATTTGCTTATTATAATGGGGATGCTCTTAGTATGCAAACTTTTGCATGGTGTACATTTTATTTTTTTTTGATAGGCGACAAAATTTTATTAAGAACTCGACAAAGGGTACATCGATGAGAGACCAAATACAAACCACGAAGAAAGAGGTACGGTAAAGGCCTGCAGAAAAAAGAAAAGAAACAAAATTACATTCTCAATGGAAATTGGATGAGTCAAAGCTAGTCAAATTAAGCAGCTCCGGAATCAAACTCATTCTTGGACTTGGTGAACACCCCCAGCTTATTTTGCATTCACAGTGGGGTGTACTGAAAACTACAGCAAACACATAATAAATGCCACCCAAGCGCATTCATTCAATAAGCATGGCTTACAATTTTCTTCTTTGTAGAAATTTAATAAGAGCATCCGCAATGGTGATAATCAAAACCAATAACCGAAATGTGTCACGTTAGTATTTAATTATTCATTTAGTCCATAATCAAACTTAACAACCTCTATCTCCACATTGGTTATTTTTGCATCCCTAACAAAAAAAAACCCCACAATACACAATGCACATTTGTCCAATCGCAAACGAGTTTCAATTACACACCCGACCACACCAAATTATTCGTCTCGATGAGAGACCAAATACAGACCATGAAGAAAGAGGTACCGTAAAGGCCTGCAGAAAAAAGAAAAGAAACAAAATTACATTCTCAGTGGAAATTGAATGAGTCACTGCCAGTCAAATTAAGCAGCTCCGGAATCAAACTCAAAAGGAGACTTTGGCAAGATTTCAGCAGAGTTCAGCTCATTCTTCAGCTCAGGACCATTAGCAGCAAATGCAACAAAATAATCCCATTAGATCAATAATCTATCAGCTCATTTATAGGGTGAGCTCTTGTTATCAATGTTTACGAGAGGAATGATGAATGAAAGTAACAAAATATATATATGACTCCCCATTTTAGTAATATTGAGACTGATCGTATTGATATATCCTAAATGTAAATACATCCACTTACGTCATCATTTCATACACATCTGGTTCGATTTACCCTAATCGAGTAACTGGAAAGAAAAAAAAAACCCTAACCCGGCCGTTAGATAGAGAACGATCCATGCACAGAGAGAGAGAGAGACATACCTTGATACCTTGTTCTTTTTTTTTTGGGTTTGATCTTCTTCTTCTTCGTATCGTCTTCTTCTTGGTCGTTTTCGCTGTTGGTCGATCTTCTCTCTCTGTTTGAACGTGAAAGGGAAAAGACGTGCTTTCCCAACCACCCACCCGCCACATAAATCCTATTTTAATTTTCTATTTCTTTATTTGTTTACTTACTTTATTTATTTACTTAATTTCATATCTTTATTTATTTAACCACCACTCTTTAATTTTAATTTGGTTAACTCAAATTATATTTTCAATTAAAATTGAATTTATACTTAATAAATTTATAATATTTTAATTAGTTAATTAATTTGTCTTAAAATGAATAGTAAAAATAACTTCTAATCAACAATAATAAATTTAAACAAAATTTCATTTTATTATAATTGAGTACATATTGTCAATACATGAAATATAAAGTCCTCCGTGGCACTAAAACCAAACTCTTTTTTTTTTTTTTCCTTACAGCAGTTTATGACGAAAGCCTAAGGGAAAGAGGAATAGATGACTTCTTAGTGAAATCTGAGTACACAAAATTCTTATATCCTTTTGAAATACAAAATCCTCCTTTTATAGCCTCCAGAAATAACATTTTTGGCACACAAATCAACATTTTTTGTCCTTTATATATTAAAAAATATAGTTAAAAAAATAATTGTTTCAATTTTCAATCCGTTTGAACCGGTGCAAATATGTTTTTTTTTATCATTTCATCCTAAATGGTCGTAATAAATTTTTGGCTCTAAGGCCTTTCAATGGGTACCCTAAGAGAGCTCTGAAACTAAATAAGGAGTCTTAAGGTGCTCATTGAAAGGTCTTAGAGAGCCAAAAATTTATTACGACCACTTAGGATGAAATGATCAGAAAAATAACATCTTTGTACCGGTTCAGACGGATTGAAAATTGAAACACTTATTTTTTTACACCGTTTATATATTAAAAAATATAGTTAAAAATTAAGTATTTCAATTTTCAATCTATTTGAACCGGTACAAAGATCTTATTTTTTTGATAATTTTATCTTAAATGATCATAATGGATTTTTGGCTCCAAGGCCTTTCAATAGACACCTTAAGAGAGCCCTGAAACTAAATAATGAGTCTTAGAGTTCTCGTTGAAAGGCGTTAGAGCAAAAAATTCATTATGACCATTTAGAATAAAATGATCAAAAAAATACGATCTTCGCCCTGGTTCAACTCAATTGAAAATTTGAGCAATTAATATTTGAACTATATTTTTTAATATAGAAAGGGTGTATTTATAGAAATTAAATAAATAAGGTAAAAGGAATTAAATAAAGAAATGAATTAAAGGGTGGGGGGTACTTATGGGGTTGGGGAGGGGGTGGGTGGGTGGGTGGGTGGTTGTGGTGTGGGAGGTGGGAAAAGCAATCTACGAAAGGGAAAGGGGAAAGAGGGCTGGATCCGTTTTGTGGGTTTTACTCATTTTCGTTATAATCCGTGACCCGCATGCCATTTTAACCCGCGAGATTCCCTTCTCTTTTCCCAGCCGTTGGATGAGAACCAACAGCTCACGTTAGAGGTCTGGATTTTGTGCTTTGTTCGGGATCCCTGATAGGATCACTATTGTGTGTATATATTTTTTTTTGCTCGGCAAACGAAACTTTTTATATTAACTCGTAAGGGTACAACGAGGTGAAAACAAGACAAAAGAAAACAGTGACTAGCCCATCCAACAGAAAGTTGGACAACCACTACACCTCAACCAAATCTAGAGTTTGAGCTTACGAATACCGTCAAGAAATAGCTTAAACTCCTCCACCGAATAAACCTTGATACCGAACTTGGTCTTCATCCACATAGCAACTCTAGTTTTCACCAATTCTCCTACTACCTCCACACTCGAGGTTGCATTGTTGAAGACGAGATCATTCCGGGCTAGCCACAATGACCACAAAGTGGCATAGAAAGAAGCTTCCCATATATTTTTCTCCAAATTCCTAAACCCGTTGTCAAACCACCAAGTAGCCAAGTCTGCCAACGAATTAGGACATACCCACGGAACATGCCACCAATCCAGAATTAGAGACCAAATATTCCAAGAGAATATACAGTGCAAGAAAAGATGATCCGGAGTTTCGAGATGCAAGGAACACAAGGGCAGGAAACCGGTTGGCCCTCTTGAATGATATTCCTGCTGAAAAGCACTGATCTCGTTGGGACCCTATCCTGAACCGCCATCCACGAAAATATTTCCACCTTAGGGGGGCAAAGATTCTTCCACAGTGAGCCCAAGAGTTGGTTCCGAGGATGACCAATCTGTTCCTATTGTGTGTATATATTGGGGCCGGATCCGCGAACACCATATTTGACACCCAATCTCAGCCATTTCTTTTAACGGCTAAGATTAAAACATTATCACTCCTCACTTTCCCATCCTCACCCTACAAATGTTAAGATCAAACTCACAAATATGGGCCGTCCAAAACACATTTGGCCGAGATGTGTGCACGGACACCACGTGGCCGTGCCATCCGGCACTGTCACTGTTCTAAGTTTGAAAAGAGGGACTTCTTGAACAGATCCAGGTGAGAAACCTAGTCAGTAAACCTAATTCAGCATAGTCATGTAGGACTAGTATATCTTTTTCATTTTCATCTTGTGTTGTTTTCAATACACAGAAGAAAGAAAGACGTGCGAGAACACCACCGGTCGCCCTTTGCCAAATCACGTTCCACATTAATTCGTGCTGATTTTATTTTCTGCGGACGGGAGTTTTGAAATGCAGACGTCCCAGAACAAACCCATAGTCAAAACGGTTGTTCTCAGTTCCTTAATTCCCCGCTCCCCCGGCCGTTTTCGTTGGATGACCGGCCGGCTCGTTCTTAGACAGTTAGACTTTTGGTAATAAACTCATTCATTAATTATATGCAAAAGTTTGCCTCTTTTTACTAGATTAGTTTAGTTTAATACAATAGTTTGCTTCTTTTTACTCGATTAATTTAGTTTAATCTAATCTAATTAGTTTAGTTTAATACAATAGTTTAACTCATTCATTCTCTCGTTCATAGATTAGTTTAATCTAGGCACAATAGTCTATTGATTAGTTTAATTGAAAAGTTGTACACTCTTTTGATTTCTATTCTTAAAAATAGGGCTTAAAATTCTTTTTCCTTCTCTTAACAGTTAGTCATGAACAGATTCTACAAATCTGTAGTTGTAGAGGTGCCCAATTTGCGAATAGAGGTGTCTAATTTGGAAAAGGATGATGATAATTCTCGACCACCAAAACAAAGACGTGTAGAAATTAACTTGGAAAACCTTCCCGTTGATCCTGGACTTCGACCCCGAATTGGTGATTATAATCCTAATGAGCAAGACCAAATTCGCAGATACTATTTGCAAAAGGGTCCCTTTCAACCTCGTGACCATACTTTTCCGCAGACACTATTTGTAAATAAATATCGACGATTTAACAAGGTGTGGTTCAGTCAGTTTCCTACGTGGATAGAGTATAGCATAGCAAAAGATGCCGCATTTTGCCTATGTTGTTATCTTTTCAAGCAAAAAATCGGAGATCAAGTGGGCGGGGATAAATTTGATGGTGAGGGTTACTCAAATTGGACGAAGAAGATAATCAATGATCATGTGAGAGGCCCGAATAGTGCTCATAATCAAGCTTGGGGTAAGTGTGAGTACTTGTTAAACCAAAGGCAACATATTCAAATTAATGGTGTTTGACAATCAATCAAACCAAGCTAGAATTGATTATCGAATCCGCTTGAATGCGTCTGATTGTATTTGGTTTCTCGTTAGACAAGGACTTGCATTTTGTGGTCATGATGAATCTGAACATTCAAGTAACCAAGATAACTTTTTTGAACTTTTGAAGTTTCTTGCCGACCATAATAAAGAAGTCAAAGGTGTTGCATTCGATAATGCTCCACAAAATTTGAAGTTGATTGCTTTTGATATTCAAAAGGACATTGTAAGTGCAGCTGCTTTTGAAACTATGAAAGCGATTGTGAAAGATCTTGATGATTCACTCTTTTCAGTTTTGGTTGATGAAGCTCGGGACATATCAATCAAAGAGAAAATGGCAGTTGCAATACGGTATGTGGACAGAAAAGGTAATGTGATTGAGCGTTTTATGGGCATTGAGCATGTTGCAAATACCGATGCTCTCTCACTAAAGGAAGCAATGGGGATGTTATTTTGTCAACTTGGATTAAGTATGTCTAGATTAAGGGGGCAAGGTTACGATGGGGCAAGTAATATGCAAGATGAGTTTAATGGCCTCAAGACATTAATATTAAATGAGAATTCATGTGCATATTATATTCATTGCTTTGCACATCAACTACAACTAGCACTTGTGGCTATGGCAAAGAATCATGAGGATATTTCCATGCTATTTTATATTATTAATAAAGTGGTGATTATTGTTGGAGTATCATGTAAACGCCTTGATATTCTTAAGGGGATACACTACACTAATGTTGTTGAGGCACTTAGTATTGGAGAGCTTTCAAGTGGACAAGACTTAAATCGAAAAACCAATTTTAAACATCCTGGTGATACACGATGGGGCTCGCACTATGGTACTTTAATAAGCATACTGAATATGTTTTTAGCTTTGATTGATGTGCTTCAAATCATCTTTAATAAAGGTACACACTCAGAACAACGATCCGAAGCAAAGGTATTGAAAGAGTGTTTTCTGCGATGAACATTATGAAGAATCGACTGCGGAATCGAATGAATGATCAGTGGTTGAATAATAGTTTGTGGTGTATATAGAAAGAGATGTTTTTGATGGGATTGAGAACGATACAATCATGCAAAACTTTCAGAATATGAAAACCCGTCGTGGTCAATTGTAATAACTTTTAGGAAGTAATCTATGCTTTTGTGTGCTTATGTATGAAATTTTTTAGAATGTTTTAAGCTCGAAATTTTGTGGTTAATGAAGAATGTTTAAACATTTCATCTTCGCTTTATATTGAATTATGAATTTTCCTTTTCCAAAGTAATGCTTGAAAGGTAATGCTTCAAGATAATGCATTTCATAACAGACTTGATAGGTTCTTAATCTCAGTGGAGTTGGGAGAAGTTCAAACTAATTTTATGTATCCTCATCTCATTATGGAATGCTTATGGAAATTGTTTCTTTGATTTCTGTTTCTTTGGTTCTGCTTAATCCGTAAAACTGAGTTGCCTTGATTTTCTATGATGAGGAAATCTCTTCTCACTATGGAGTGCTTTTGGCTGTTGTTTCTATATTATTGCTATCTATCTCTATGTTGTTTCTGCTGCTGGTTGTTGTACAAAGTTTTTTCATGTTGTTTCTGGTGTCTCCTGTATCCCATGGTGTCGGTGAAACAATCTCTTCTTACCATGGATTGCCTATGGATGTTGGACAAAAAAATTTGCTGATCAAAAAAAAAAATGCTTGAAAGGTGACCTATCTCTATAGAAATATTCCTGGATCTGCCAATGCATACAAGCTGGCTTTTATTTTTTTCTCGGCAAAAGAAATTTTATTAATCTTTGAAAAGGAAACAAAGATTAAAGGGAATAAAGGCAAACAAGAGCTATCCAAGACCCAAAAGAGACGTTGGCAAGAAGCCAATTACAACCCCAACACACCAACATCTAAAAGGAAAATAACACCGACACACCAACACCTAAAAAGGAAACAAGGAAAAGAGAACACCTCCACCAACAAGCAAGAAGACATCTTAGAAACAAAACCAAACCTAAGAAAAAACAATCTAAACTAGCCCCCGCAGAAGAAACTGAAGAAGACCACCTTAAAAGCAGGAACAAAACAACAACAGCTCCAAAAGCATGCAGCATACAATTAGCTGGCTCTTGTTATCAATGTTGCCGAGAGGAATTATGAATGAAAGTAACAATATACATATATGACTCCCTATTGATCAGGGACAGATTCAGAAATGTCGTTTAGTGGGGGCACTTTGTTAATCATAGTGGCGAAAATTTATTTTTCTAGTTAACCACAATAAGATCGTTACATAATTAAGGCATTCAATACAAACTACAAAAATATATAACACATAATTTCACTTAAATTATGTAAAAATAAGCACAAAATCTCAGACAAAATTTGAGAGTATGTTTTACATGAACATCGACAAATTTTAGAATGATCAATATAGTTTTATTAATTATATTATTTTAAAATATTACTCTTACACGGTTAAAAATAAGTACAATTAAGAAAGAATCGACCCAAGTAGACAAATAGTTCGAAAATCAACAAGTATAAATGCACCATATGACGAAATTGAAACATAAAACTAGTTTTATATGTATATTTTCAAGATATATGCACTTGTTTATGTGTAGTAGCACACTTAATTTCATAATTATGCAAAATATACGAAAATATAACAAAATTATTTTAGTTTCGAGCGGGGGCACGTGCCCCCCTTTCCCTCCGTCCCTGCTATTGATATAATATTGAGACTGATCGTATTGATATAATCCCCTACGTACATAGCACGTCATCATTTCATACATATATATATTGACTTATCGATAGAAATAATTAATGATGTAGTATCATTTTGATAACTTAAGGGGTCCGAGACAGCTTGCGCGCATGCATCTCAACTAATTTTTGACGGCCAATTCTATCATCCAGTGACGAAGAGTCAGATTGAAGTCGCGAAAAAGTGCTCGTAAATCATATTACCTAATTGTACATATATAGCCTCATTTATGCTGGCTTCCAACCGACTTTAAAGAAACCAAACAGAATTCGATAAACATCTTGATTGATTGGTTTTTTTTTTTTTGCCAGGATTCTTTCCGGACAACTTCTTCCTGTGTTTCTTCTCCTGTATTGCACGCACCAGGCCCTCTTTGAAATCTTTATCTGTAGGAGAAAAAAACAAACAGAGAAAAAGAATATCTTAAACCACATACATAGTACTAGCTAGCCCGCATGAAACATTTGTTTTGTCCGCGCGCTTTTCAAGTAACTAGTCTAATGTTCGTGCTTCGTACAATTCAGCGTGCTCATTGGTTTAATTGGTACTTCGTGTAGGAATGGTTATTTTCATACATTAATGGTAATGTAGTAATAAAAAAACAAAATACAAATCCATATTGAACGAGGATTCAACCATAAAACTTCCAACAATATTTAAGTAGCATAGAATCCATCCTTGCATTCCCAAATGGTTTTCCTTTTTTGACCATTTCTCGAAACCATGTTCATTTGTACCACTCTTGTTACAAGTTTCACGTGACTCAGCAAGACTGCTATATATTTCCTTTCCAGTTCCAGCTTCTCAGCTGCATGCACGCCTCAAGCAATTACACGAACCATGACTACAGGTTTTCATCTCCTTCTCCATCCGATCAAAGAAATCCTACCACATGAAATTACATCAGATTTGAGTATTTGAAGAAGCATAAAATGGTTACCTAAAAATGCATCCTCCAGATTCGCAACAGCTTCAGCTAAATTATAAATGAAAAAAGTTGACTTTAATTATTGGATTGGGCTTGTCAATGTACATTTTAACTATTTCGGAGAGAGTGTGTGTGTGTGAGGTCATGAGACCAAAGGCATTACCACAAATCAATGACCCCAGCCAAACGTCAATGTAAATGGGTGCCAAACAAATAGTTTATTTTTGTGCCAAACCTCCATTTATCCTTATCTTCAAATTAAGACAATG
This sequence comes from Rhododendron henanense subsp. lingbaoense, assembly GCA_020567845.1. Lineage (NCBI taxonomy): Eukaryota > Viridiplantae > Streptophyta > Magnoliopsida > Ericales > Ericaceae > Rhododendron > Rhododendron henanense. Next base: position 6,372,923 of record CM036312.1, read on the forward strand.
CCTTAGAATTACTAAGGCCAAGACCAAGCTAAAACCAATTGTTCACCTATTGGGTTCATTATCTACCATTCACAGCACCAATCCTAAATAAGGAATGACACAATTCTTTTTGAGGATCATGAGAAATTTGAAACTCCAAACCAAGCTCATCACACACAAACACATGCATATACAGTATTTTCATCACGACAAACTGTCTTTCTGTTTTTTTTGAAAACTTTTTCACATATAAAATGAATACAGTATATATATATATATATACACAAATAAAAAGCACGGGGAAAAATAGGAAAATGGAAAGAGGAACAAAACCTGATCGAGATCATACCTGAGAATACAATTGCAAACTGAAAGCCCAATAGTTATAGATCCTGCAAAAACCAAATCGAAGCAAAAGAAAATTACTCAAATCGAAACAAAAGAAGGGAAAAAAGGCCTCTGTGTTATGACAATGGTATATAGATCAAACATGAGAACACCCTATACAACTTAATACAAATTAATTACTACATACCAAGGAATACATGGTGAGAGCTAACCTGAGAAGCGGCTGGCTCATGCTTTGCCTTGGCTGTATCGCAAAAATTTAGGTAACTTGGCTGTGGATGAAAGTTGTCCGCACGGTTAGGAGACGGTAGATGATGATTGATGGGTTAGCCGGGAGCAACAAAATGGGCGACCTGCAAAGGAAGAACGATCGAGTTGTTTGAGAGAGAGAGAGAGGGGGGGATTGGGTTCTACCTAGGGCTGCTCAAAAAATCCGGTGAACCGTGAAACCGGTCCGGACCGAACCGATCCGTACCTTTTGGATTTTGTCCGTGGATTAATGGTCCGGACACGGATTGAAAAATTAGAAAACCGTGACTCGCGGTTCGGTCCACGGATTTTCATTACGAAACCGTGGATTAACCGAACCGAACCGTGAGATATTTATTTTATATAAATATATGTGTATTTATATAATTAATTGTTAGTAATGTCAAAACTTTTTTCTACCAATTTTAGTATTTTATCTTAATAATGGGATATAGTGTAGATGTACATAAAAATATATAATATATGGGGTAAATCGTAATTTTTTTTATATAAGTTACGAGTAACCCTAGTTTAGTTTCACTAGTTCGTTTCTTTTCCAGTTTTCCTAATTTCCATTCTTTGTTCAAGTCGATGTCGCACCGTTCTTACTTCTTCGCCGCCTCCTCCTCCTCTCTCTCTCTCCGTTTCTTCAAAGTAATAAGTACTTTCTGGTGATCGGTGTTAAACTTAATTCTGAATGTAACTTTCTTCCCTTTTAGTGTGGGATATAAACTTGAACTTTATTTTTGCTAAAATCCGCGGACAAAACCGTAACCGATCCGTGAGTCACGGATTGGATTGGAACCGAACCGTAGGACTTTTGGTCCGGACACGGATTTCATTTTGTAAAAACCGTGACTAGCGGTTCGGTCCTCGGATTCCTAGGAATCCGAACCGAACCGAACCGCAAGCACCCCTAGTTCTACCTGTTTTGAACTGCTTATGCCTTGTTCTCTTTGCAATTCAAAAAGAATTTTTCAAAAAATCCCTCCTAGATTCCTCCTACTTCCAATATTTCGCTCTCTATTTCTCTCCACTTATTACCCTTACTATTTTTCAAATTTTTTTTTCAAATTCCAATCCAAACACAGCATAAATCATGGACCAATTATGCTTGAGGAAGCAATCTCTCTGCTCTCCCTGAATCACTCCCTAAATTAGGGAAAATACACTTATGACTTAAGACTTTCTTTGCCTTTGTCCCTAAGTTTTCACTTTACACCCTAAAAATCCGAGAGAGGCAGTAGTAAAATCTGGAACAAAGTACCATTTGATTAGGTAAATTCCGGAGAACCAAGTACTAACATACAATACCTAAACTACCCCTAGTTCAACACATGCAAGAACAAACCTTACGAGGGCGCACAATAATGTAATTTCACACTAAGTCTTGGCTTACCATGCTAGGTTCTTTTATTACAAGTGTATTGATTGGACCAGCTGTTGAGTTTCAGCGGGTTTTCGATTGTTTGACAAACGAAAGAAAACAAGCCGATCAAAAACAAAAACAAAGGGAGAAAACAAAAGCCTCTTCTTTTTTTTTTAAATGGCCTGGTCCAGCTTACGCGTGTCTTTACTAATTAAACTAGCAGACCCCCACTTACAAAGACCAATGGCGGATCCAGGAATTTTCGACAGATGGGTCACTCCTTTAAGAGTGGCTTTATATGTTTCAAAGTCGTAGGCGAACTCACATCAATTTTTATTATTTAATTAAAAAATGAGTGTATATACATCAAATATTTTTCTTGTTAGTGGTAGTTAATGTTGAGCTTGTAAAAAAAAATTAAAAAAATGTTAACGAAAATACATATTTTTTTATTTTATGTGGAACTTAGAATTATAGTCATTGATTTGTGTAGAAGATTACATTATTGTAAATGACTTTGTGGTACCAATGCTAGACAAGATAGTTTACATTTGAGTTTGAGGTCTGCACACTCAAAAAAACATGAAGAGGTATGTGTTTTAACCATTAAAACACAAAAACAAAAACAAAAAAACAAAGAATGTAGGCACTAAGATTTAAACTTAAGTCAAGAGACTCAAGACTGTGGATAGGCAGCTTCCTTCCACTGGAACAGTCAAGCACATGTAGAAATATTCGGGATATTATTTATATATATTACAAACTTTAATTTGGGGGCCCTTCTTTGGGATCCAATTTTCAGCTGGGTCACGTGACTCACCTATGCCTACATTGAATTCGCCCCGACAAAGACTCTGTTGGTTTTATAAATTTTTGCTTTTGCTTTCTTTCTCCCCGGGGCGTTGTATGTAAGTACTTGTTTGTATTTGTATCGGTAATCAATTTCATAAAATTTGTTCATTAATTGCTGACGAGTCTAAAGTGGATCTACAGAATAAAAGTTCAGAGAAATAATAGTACGGAAATGAATTGATTATTGATCCCTAAGTTGTGTTTAACGACTAATCGTATAGTATTTTAGTTTGCATAATTTTTTTTCTCATTTTTACAGAGGCCGAGTGGGGCAAGTAAACTCGTTCCCCGATCAAGGTTGGACAAGCTCACCCATGTATTAGCCGGTCAACGTTCCGAGCGAGGTCGGAGCAGTATGGTGCTTTACGGATCGGGATCGGGGTACGGCAAAACCCACCCGCCCCGGTCCGTTGCCATCCTTATTTTAGCTGCTAAAATGGGGATCAAAAAGAGGTAAAACTCACTATTTCGGCCCGGCCCAACGTTTGCTGGCCCAAAATCTTCGGGTTAGAGTCGCTAGACTAACCCATTACTATAACTGGATTTCAATTAGGGCTCAGATCAGTTAGAACTAGAATTTTCAGCACGTCTCTCCTTCCCCAAACCCTCTCTCTCTCTCTCTCTCTCTCTCTCTGTGTGGCAGTGGTGCTGAGCGATGATGCTCTCCGGCGACACTCCGCCTAATCAAGCTATCTACGTAAAGAATCTCAACGAGAAGGTCAAGAAAGAAGGTAAACTTGTTTACACTCGATTTCGCATCACAATCAACCGATTACGGAATTAATTTAATCTTTTACCTCAACCGTTTTCTTTCGTCATAGCAGAGCTGAAGAGATCTCTTTATGCTTTGTTCTCACAGTACGGACGGATTTTGGACATCGTTGCGTTGAAAACTGCCAAGCTTCGAGGACAAGCGTGGGTTGTGTTTAGTGACGTTACAGCTGCCAGTAATGCAGTGCGGCAGATGCAGAACTTTCCGTTCTATGATAAACCTATGGTAGGCCTAAATTTCGCGTTTAACTGTAGTCCCTCTGTCCCGATTTGTTTATCCCTCGTTCTATTCTAACTGGATTAAGAAGTTGATTATATCTATCAATTATAGTAGTAATTTTTGTAAGAGATATGGATATTGTCTGATAGATCTCGTTTACTTATGTTCAACAAAGTAGGCTCGTTTACTAAAAGAGCCTGAAACTCGAGTCTGGTTAATTTACTTAACGAGCCTCTTTAAACGTGCCGAGCCTATATATACGAGCTCAGCTTTTGAGTGTTGAGCTTGGCTCGTTTACTAAACTAGCCTAAAACTCGAGCTCGAGCTCGGCTCAATTACTAAATGAACCGAGCCGAGCCGAGCAGCTCGGTTTGTTTGCAGCCCTAGGAGGGAGTAGTTGATAGATAGATGTATGGATTTTACGTATGTGAACCTGATAGACTGATACAATGTTGTGGAATTTTGAACTTCCTAGAAATCAATTTAGTTCCAGAATAGACCCGTCATCTCCTTGTTGCGGGACAAATACGCATCGACACTCTGGAAAATCCATTACCATAATTGATTCAGGGCAAACATATATGGTTTTCGAGGTTTATTATTCTTATTATTATTTTGATTTGACTAAAAGGATCATGGATTATGAGTTTGAGTTCGTGGAGGTTTGAGTTGTAATTTGGCTGTGTAAGACGAGGTTTTGGGGCTTATGACCTTCTATGTTGATCGCAGAAGTACCATCTGTGGAATCTTTAGGTCTGTGTCACTGATGATTGATAGGAATTGAGGTTGGTTTTCCAAGTAATTAACTGCTGAATAACATAGAATTGCTGCTGGAGTTGTGGAGACCTGTTATAGGCTTTTGGGTGCTAGGGAACGGTTTATAGTTTAGGGAAAGGATCATGATTACGGAAGTAGACCAATGGATTGCATGATTTGCGATAGGTTGGGTTAGTGAGTTGTGATTAGAATCTACAATTCTACTTTCATACGTCAAGGAAAAGAAAGAGATTGAGAAAGTGAAAGAAGATCCTAGAATCCCTCCGAAGGTATCTTAACCATCACATGTGGTACATCACACTATTCCAAAGATTTGTGAAAATATTTTGACAAATCTATGTAAGCCGTGTGAAGAGTTTCCTGTTGTCGAGTTTCTAATAGAGTTGGCAATCCTAATGGGAAGCTTTAATGACGTGACTTAGGCCCGTGGATGTCCAATACACCCCATGTCTTGCTAATGGAGTTATTTCCGAAATGTCAGAGAAGATGCTGCAACCAAGGGAAGTAATTTATAAGAAAGACCTGAAAGAGGAGCGGGAAATTTGTCTACTAATTTGATGTATAAATGCATAGATTAAAAGGTTGCCTTGAAGGAATCATTTAATGCTCTACCTCATTCATCAAATTCAGAATATCTTGATATCTTAATAAGATGAAAGGTTGTAGCAGCTTGATCTATTTGATCATTACCTAAAGGTTTTCATCAAGATTACATTCTGTAGAGCATATCAAATTTCTTGTACCAAGATAATGTGTACCACATGACTAAGTTTTCGAATCCATGCAGAGGATACAATATGCGAAAACAAAGTCAGAGTGTGTAGCTAAAGCAGATGGTACATATGTACCAAGAGACAAGAAAAAGAAGCAAGAGGAAAAAGGTGAGTAGATGTCATTCTGCAGTTTCCGTCCTCCCAATCTTTTATCATTGAACAATGTTAATTTCAGTTTTGAATTTGTATTTACACTATTTCAAACTTTAGCTGCATGTGATAAATTTGGTATCTGAAATCTGAAGTTTTTGTTCCGAATTGGCTGGAGTATAGTTTTATTTGTCTTCTTTTCATGTCTTTTTCTTCAGCATGTTTTTTTTTTTCTCCTCCTCAATTTCGGTAATAATAATAAGGAACTTTAGTTTTTCATATGCGGACTGCATTCCTGAAAGCTTTCCGCACCAAGTGGTTGGCCTCGTTTTAACCACTTAATCATTGGCCCCCTTCATATATATAAAATGGTTTTCTTTTATTGAACTTATAGTTGGTTTTGCTGCGCTATGGTATTGATTTACAGTTTGATGACTGGGTTTTCCATTGGTTAACTCGTTAACCTACGTGAGTTTACCATTCTTATCTGTGGTTTCATTTTGTTTTATCTACATCTGCATTTACAGCTGACAGAAAGAGACGTGGTGAAGAACCACAGCGTTCTGCTACTGCTAATGGTACCAGAAGTGACATCAATGGAGGCCCAACTGTAAGTTTCCTGCATTTGTATATTGCATATTCAGTTGTTCCTGAACCCCACCCCTTTCCCTAGGCATGCTGGGGCACATTCACGTGGGTTTTCTGTTGAGGATAAAAAAAAGGTTCCCTCTTGCCATAATTCAACATAAAATATGCTGGCTTTTTTAGCCCTTTTTGTAAAGGGGTGGCACTCCCTTATTTGTGGCGTTTCGTTAATGCCTTGCGGCAGATGTTTTTTGTAACTTTAGAAAGACCTTATTCCGCTTGTTCCCTTAGGGCCCGTTTGGATGCAGCCATAGCAAGGGGATTAGCTAATCTGCCCGGATAGACACAGAAACCAAGGTTTGCCCTGGTTTGGCAGTCCATTTTCACACCCTGATAAATTATGCCGGGACTAATTAATCCGGCCGAAGGGGGATAAAATATGGATGGGTTGAACCCAATCCATAAATAATCCGGCCTTATCCGGCTGAATTTTGACTGTTTTACCCCTCCTTATACCCTCCCCCAACGGCTCTCTCTCTCTCAATCTGCTCATAGAGACAGCAAAAACCAGAAGAAGAAGAACAGAAACAGATCGCCACCACAAAAACACACACATTCATAATCGGACCGTCGTACACAGTCACACACATTCACACCAGATCGGGAAAAATGGAAGAGAGAGGAGAAAAGACCCACCGCCACTGCTACGCAGATCGTCGTTGTGGTCGTGTGAAAAATTGAACGCCGTCGACGTCATCCATGGGAGAAGCCGGGAATGTGGGTGGGGCGGTGGGGTGGGGTACAGAGAGAGACGAGATGCACTGCAGTAATGGTGGGTGGTGATTTTTTGGTTTTAAAGAAAAAGTTTAAGATTTAATCCTCTACTTCACATACACTAGTAACCCTTTTCTCTATTTTTTTTTTCGGGATCAAAATATAATATTCAACAAACAAAAAAACCAAACTTTATATTTTTAGATATTATATTTTAAAAAACAGAAATGGAAAATAAAACACTTTAACAAAATCAAATTTAATTATTTTTTGATAATTAAACTAATAATTTAGTTAGTATTTAGTTTAATTATCAAAAAATGATTAAATTTATTCGGTTTTACAATTATATAATTAATATAAGGAATAATTAAGTTTGGGACTGAACAAGGGCAAATTCGTCATTCAACAGCTTTTAACATCATCCACCATTTTAATCCCCCTTCTCTAATACCTCATCCAAACAACCTACTATTTAATCTCCTCTCCATAAACATCACATCAATGTGGGTCCTCCCTTATTAACTAATACCCCCTACTATCTTATCCCCCCTATTAACTAATACCCCCAATTCTTTACCCGCTTCCAAACGGACCCTTAATGCCTTACAATTTTCAATATGTGACATGAAAAAAATGGAATACAAATACATGAATTGAGTTTTCATTTGATAACTGTGCTCATGGAATCATCACTTCCAACTTTTCAACTCTTTGCATGTACCGATTTTGCTATGACTGTGGGTTGTCCCCTGCATATGCATATACATATGCATATATTCTTTAAAGATTTGAGTTTGGCAGTCTATTGTGCTTTTCAACTTAGTGAACTCACTGAACTTCTGGTATGTGTATGACATACAGGCTTCCTTTGGAAAGCCGGGTGCGCAAGAATCTGCTGCAGCTCCGAACAATATTCTTTTTATACAGAATTTACCCCACGAGTCAACGAGTACAATGCTGCAGTTGCTTTTCAACCAGTATCCTGGTTTCAGGGAAGTCCGAATGATCGAAGCAAAGCCAGGTATTGCCTTTGTTGAGTTTGAGGATGATGTGCAGTCCTCAGTTGCCATGCAGGCCCTTCAGGGCTTCAAAATCAGCCCTCAACATCCCATGGCTGTCACTTATGCCAAAAAGTAACCATTCAATCTTTGGCTAGCTTATTTCGAGGAATTTGTAGCATCTGTAATCTTATAATATATTAAATGTGATAATGTAGACCCTAGAACTAACTAATTGCAGCTTTTCTTTTTCTATTTTCTGTAACTGGGAAAACTATCCTTCTGTAACTAGAAAAACTATCCCATTTTTTCATGATTGCATATTAAGATATGAGCATATCGAAGCCTTTTGTATAGGAATCCGTATGTCTCTTTTTGATGAAGCGAAAGAAGAGAGGTAAATGATCAAAAAAAAAAAGAAGAGAGGTAGGGCTAGCTGCATCTGCATATGTATGTGCATGTAATTTCGGAAACGGATCGTAGAACTGTTGACATCGAGATGAGAAAGCATTTATAACAAACATTACTACATAGGTCATGAGTTCATCAGGTTCAAACGCAATAGATAGGGTGGTAAATCAGGAACAACATTGAGTCCGTGAGTACTGGCCATTTTAACCGGATAAAATATTGCGAGACTACAATAGGCATATAAGTAAACCGACTGGCATATGTTTTAGAATGAGTGTATCGTATTGAGTTCCATCTTACTTGCACTGACATTCAAAATTTAGGGTCCTTTTGTTTCAACGGAAAATATTCTCCTCAAAATTATTTAATCCAATTTGTGGTGTTTGGTTGGTTAAAAGTTAAGTAAAATGGTTTTTAGAGGAAAAAAACCCCAACAAAAAGCCCGTATGTCATTTGTGCAAACACTTCAACCTTGCGCCATGGCCTTAGCTGACTCGTGCCCGGTGACTATCAAGTGTTTCCAGTCACCCCCACAATTCCACCCGCCAACCTGCGCCCTTGTCAATGTTCTAAAAGTCGCTAGGTGCTAGTCGGACGGTCGGTTACCTTTGAGCTATTAATCGGGCAATTAATCGGTGCATATTAATTAGTAATCTGCGATTAATGATTAGTCAGACCTAATTGGATAGGCCTCGCCAGCGATTAATCGCCAACTAATCACCGATTAATTCCTTGTTTTAGAACACTGGCCCTTGCCCTTGTCCTACCTCTGTGTTGCTGTTTTGGATGCCTTCATGGTTCTGAAAACTTTCGTTTTTGGCAAAGGCGTGAATGCGTTGAACGCGGACGTGCCAAGACTTGCAGCGCCTAACTTTTGTAGAAGATTTCCGTGAATATTCACTTCTAACGTATGAGCGATTGCATGTGACCCAAAGGTTAAAGATCACAATGTGATTCGTGGTTTGCCACACGGTTGTGGACTTAAAATTTCCTAGTTGTATAGGAAATGGATGTAGAAACGTAAAAAAACGTGAACTTTATTACTCCGGGATAATAAAGTTGATTACAAGAAAAGTAAAGATCCAAACTACTTGATGAAGTGAGTTTGAATGGGGTTTGAGCACAAAATACTCGATAGGCTACTTTGCTTGGTGTTAGACCCTTTTTTCGGTCTTGTGAACTTGTATTTATAAGCACAGCAGTAAGCTAATTCAGACCTGAATCCGAATTCTGCTTTGCTCCATAAGCTGACATGTGTCCCATGATTGTTCCTCCTTTTGTGCATGTGAGATCATGGGTGGTTATTTGCGGTTGAAGGGTCGTGGGGTGATGTGGCAATAACTCCCCATGATCTCCCTCATTGTGCTAGCTTGCCACATGGCCAATTGACTTGGTCAATTAGCCTTTGAACTTGGAGGAAAATAACCGCCGTACAGCAACCAATTCCCTATAACCGTGGGCTGCTCCTCACGGGCCAAATCAGCTCCCTTCTTCGTGGGCCCAACCGTGGGCTAGCTTCCCAAAAGATCTTGGGCTACATTCTTCACATGGGCTGCGTGTTTCTTGGGCCCAAATGGAAAATACCCATGGCCCAATCAATTACATAACTTTCAGCCCAAATTAATTAAGGAACTAATTAAAAACCCAATCACGACTGGTCCGATCCGTGGTGCCAAAAACGGGTATGAACAGGTTCTGAAACATTTTCCAATGGTTAACCAAACACCGGAAAAAAAAACAGGAAAAAAGACCTTTTTTTGTGTGCAAATCATTTTAGATGAAAAGTAATTTTCGTTGTAAAACTGCAACTCACTGGGCCCCCCAATTGCTAATGTTCGGGGCTGCAGATTTTGTTTGCATACTGTCAAGCTCAAAAGTTCATTGTACGCCATGATATGGTGATGTGATCAAACTCTGCCCACCACATTTCTTTGCAGAATTTGCATATTCTTGATAGCCTATTCAACATTTGACCTTGACTGCATGCAATCTTCATGGTCATTTGTGCTGGGAAAGACATTTGGATCCTTTGGTTGGGGGGAAGCAAAATCTCTGGTCAAAACCATGCTGATTTCTGAGTGTTATTTGGGTGGGCCGGTTTCGACTTCTTTGACCCTTTCCCTGTTTCTCGAGTAATTATTCGGTAGTCTTGGGGCATCTTCGATCACGTGGTACCCAACACCTTTGTTCACTACACATTTCTGTGGGGACTACATAATTTTCCGAGGACTACCAAATAATTTTCCCAGTTTCTCGGCTTCTTGGTATGGAGTCAAAGTTCATTTCCGTACCTTATTCTGTCAAAGTCACGTTACACGCCCATGCCATGAAGTATGTTGCCATCTGCATTGCCAATGAGAATTGACTGACACCTTGAGACCATAGTTTCTTTCATTTTAGCTTGCTTTAGGTCCTGGGTCAGGACTCAGAAGTTAACCCGAGGGTTGATTGTGTTCACCTGATAAGCGAGGCCTCGGTAAGTCTTTCGTTTGGTTTGGATTCACAATGATTCGATATATTGGATCGAATACCGAGTTATAAGGTCTTACGTGCGAAGTGGATAAATCCTTCTCCGGTTCTTATGGGGAATACACCCAAAAAGATCCAATACCGAGTTATAATGTCTTACGTGCGAAGGGGATAAATCCTTCCCCGGTTCTTATGGGGAATACACCCAGAAAATAAATATATCGGATACGGTACACGTTAACTCTATTGACATCCCTATAATTTTAAAGGCCATTAGTCAATTGTTTGTTCCACTGCCGGCCGTTCATTTGAAACAACTTAATTTCTCCCCACTAGACGTAATATCGGACTTCCTACTGATGCCACATATGAATATCAATTTGAATTCTAGTCGTAATTGAATAGTTTTCTTTTCTTTTTGTTTTTCTTTTTTGTGACGCGATGAGGAGAGAGAGAGAGAGAGAGAGAGCGCATAATATTGAAATTGGTAAACTAACGCTAAAAAGAGTTGATGTGAAGCCAAGTGATACAGCACCCATTGACAGTTAACCTGATATCCGCTCTATATCCCAATTTGTCGATGGAGAGGGGGTAGAGGGGAACAGAGAAACATTGTTTGGCACTCCCTAGAATGACATATCTGGTCCTAACGCTTCGTATGTATGATTGGTTATTTTTTCTCACTTCCGTTTTCTAATTTTAGAAAACAGAAATAGCGAAATGGTTAGAAAGCATATACACGTCATTTTATTTTTGCGCAGAAATAGTTTTATTCAAATTTCAGAAATAGTTTTCGCAGTGAGCAGAGCAGCTTCTTGCCTAATATAAGTGGTTGTTTTGTACGTCTTCTTATTTGCTTTGAAATTTGAATGAATCTTGACAAATTAAGTAAAGTTTGGATAAATCTTAACACATCTACGTCCTCCATATTCATCCAAATTTTTGACAAATAAACCAAAACAAGGCTTGATTCATGTCTTGTACTCCTCCTCGGTAGTAGGTGGTAGTTTTGCGACACAAGTTTTGGCACGTGCAATTGTCCTCATCTTCAACTTATGCAGCCGTGTCTTTGTTTGGTTTGGGTTTACGAGAAGCTTTTTGGATTGGTTTGGTTTTACGGGGAGGTTTTTGGGTTAACGAGTGGATATAGATAAATAGATGAGTGGATATAGATAAATAGATAGACGGGGCGGTTTCGGAGACCCTTAAAAAAACCTCTAAAAAAAATCCTTCAAATCTTAATCTCATAGTTTCCGATCAAATTTTGATGATCCGAGCCGCTCAATGTGTTCAGAACGTGATTTTAAGGGTGCCCGCGAGAAATTGGCAAAAAAAATAACCGGAAAGGGCTTGATTTGAGCAGTTTTTTATTAAATCGTTCAATAAAATTCAATAAAAAACTGTTCAGATGAAGCCCTTCCCGGTCATTTTTTTTTGCTGATTTCTCATGGGTATCCTTAAAATCACGTTCTGATTACATTGACCGGCTCGGATCATCAAAATTCGATCGGGAGGTTGGGAGGATTTTTTTAGAGATTTTTTTAAGGATACCCGGAACTGCCCCGATAGACAAATGATAGTAATAATTATATAGAAAACTTATTACGAACCATGTGCAGAGAGAAAGAGTTGGGTTTGGATACCCAAAGCGAACACAGTGTCACACTACGTAGTAGAGCGGTGCGAAAAAGAAAATTATGAAACACTACGTGACGTTGTTCGGGGAGCAAGATATTCCACTTGTTCCAATTTGCGCAAAAAAATTCCTGCTTTATTTATTTGTGTGTATGCCGGGATCTGCGGCACATAATATGCCAGAAGCTAAATATATAATGAAAAATCAAATCACATTTGCATCATCTCAAAACTTAACAAGTGAGATGAGAATTACTTTTGGCTATAGATATGGAGGTTGGCTCCCCTCCAGAATTCCCATTTTACGCATCCCGTCGTGGGCGTTTGGGATTCAAGGCTATTGATAGCCTTTGAATTTCCTTGTGGCCGACTAATCTACTAACACCTTGCTAACCTCCGCTGGTGTATACAATATTGGCATCCCTTCACACTTTCATTTTGGAGATTCATCCAGATTCTTTAAACTGTTTAACAAGTATAAATAAATAAATATTTGCAATAAAATTCGACATGTCGAATAATATCGATAAAGTCATGAACAAGTTAGATATTACTATAGTTTAAAAAAAAAGTTAGATATTATATATAGTTAAACAAAGACGTTTATATGCCGCCTTCGAAATGGTCGCAGCTACGCTTTGATTGCAATATTCATTTCTTTTGCATTTGCATTTTGCACGCATTACCCACATTAAGTCGGCCCTGTTTGGTTTGGGGTCTCAAAATTTTTAGGCATGGTATCTATCTATCTCCATTCATTACTCTAAAAAATATCTCTCAAAACCCAAACCGAACAAGAAGTAAAGCACACAATTTGGCTTCCTATAAAATTTACTGATCTTCTTGCGATACTGTCACGTTGTGTTCCTATTAGTAGTGGAGGGACATAGAGACAATGATGGGCACCCCACTGGCTGTCAAATTTTCATAGAGATAGGGATAATTTCTATCCTATTTTTACTAATTTGACCCCACTTTAAAATTTATTTTTGCCCCAATCCATATAAAGGTTTTGTAAAAAGTCAAAATAGAATTTCTACCCACAAAATTCCTAAATGTAGCACTAGTTTGTTTGTTCCTCAAAACAAATCATGGATTTCGTTCATGAATTACACGTAGTTTAAATTTCTGATCCCACTTATCGAAAATCCTGACTCCGCCACTGGTTTCTATCCGTTTCACAATCATGCATTCAAACGAGGCTCATGGTCATGGTTAACTATATGAGTTGATGATGGGATATATTGAGTCATTACTCGGCAGTGCCCAAAACCACTAAATTTTTATAAGCAGCATAGAACTCTTATATCAACAAATACCATATTCAATCCTCCCATTATCAAAAACATAATCATTCCTACAATTAGGCCGGGTGGTAGGAATAGCTGCTCAAGGACACTCAGGTGGGGTCGACTCAAAGGTCTCTTACAAATGATCCAAGTCGTTCATTGATTTTTTTTAAATAAATTTTTCATATTGTTTTTTAAAAAAAATAGCTCATAACTGAAAGTACTTGATTCAATCGTTCAATTTTCATTCAGAATATAAGAATTGAAGATTATGAATTCCAAGTGAATTTTGAAGAAAAATTATACAATCGAGTCAAGTATTTACAGTTATCTAATTAAGTTGATTTTTTTGAGGACAACTTTCGAAAATATCTCAAAATTAATAAATAACTCGAATCATTTGTGTGGGACTCTCGAATGACACATCCATCTATGCCCTGTACGTACACGTGTAGCATATTTTTTTGGCTTATCTAATTTGTGCTTAGCCCGCTAGTCAAACCCACAAGTTTTGACCAACAAAAAAAGTTTTTTTAGCACCCTACAATTTTCCACGGTCAAACATCTACTATCTTTCTCAGAAGATGCCTCCGGCGAGACGGCCAAAATATCAAGAGAGAGAAAACACACACTATGTAGGTGAGAGAAAAAAGTTCTTTTAAATTTTTAAGGGTAAATTTCACTGACCTCCCCTACTTTTGCTGACAATATCAATATCCCCCCTCAGCAACTTTTCCGTTTAAAAACCTAACAGAAGTTATTGCCTCATGACATCATCAATATTCTATACCACTAAAAAGTCTAAAATGTGTACTTTACCTCCAGTTGTTACACCTTTAAACTTTATGCTCCACAATTCCCCTTTTTTTTTTCCGGATTTGATGGTAAGGGTTGTCCGGGTTAGGTTACGCGCACATAAAAATAAAACAAACTAATCTCTTCTCTAATCTGGTCAAAGGCAGACCATCTATGCTGATACTATAATAAATTAATTTTTGTGCCTTTGTCGAATGACGAAGGCGGTCTTTTTGGCCATCGCTGGAGTTTAGCACGCATTTGTACGTTCGAAGGACGTGTGCTTGGGTGTTGATCCTCTCTACCTACAAACGTGAGTTTTTTCGAGGTGTTTGGGTGTTGACCCCACCTATTGACAAATGAGAATTTAGGCCGTAAAAAGGTATTTTAGCTGAGTTTCTTTCGCGTTTTTGGTGTTTTTGTTTGTTTGCATTTAACCTTTGGTTGGATTTCCTTCCCCTGTTAAGTTTTATGGAATAAATTGTTACTTTTGCCGATAAAAAAAAAAGAAGGTCAAACCTTGGTCAATTACGTAGGGAGCAAACTCACCAACCAACCGGAATACCCTTGAGGCTAATTCACACTCTACTGTAACAACAACAAAAAATTTCACTCTCTCAATAAAGGTGAGCCAATAGGGTTTGCCAAGTTTGGAGGGTGTGTGCGCGCGTGAGTGAGAGAGAGAGGCGCTAAACGATGGAGGAGAAAGGAGGATGCGGTGTTACAAGTATACATTGGGAGATCCATTGAGTGGATTAAACTGAGTTTGCTCTTCTTCTATTTTTATTGAAAGTTTTGCTTAATTGTCCTATACCCACGGGATAATGGCACCACGCTAATGCCCCACCTCCTGTGGAACACAAAGCATATTAAAAAAAAAATTAAAACAACTAAGAGAATAAAATGATGGCTTTGTTATTGACCGAGTTCGTGAAAAAGTTAACTTGTTGTGTTTGGGATTTGTACAGTTATTTATGCTTTTTATTAGAAGGTATTTTGTTCTTTTAAATGCCTAAGTTAACACCAAGGTTATTTCGGTTGGTTTGTGAGCTTGCTCCTTACACAATTGACCAAGGTTCGACTTTTGGGGTCATGCCGCAAAAATTAATTTCTTATAGTCCCGGCATAGATGGTCTGCTTTTGACCAGACCAATGAAGAAATTAGTTGATGTGCGTGTAACCTAGCCTGGACGCCCCTTACTGTTGAATTCAAAAAAAAAAAAAAGGTGAATTGTGGAGCATAAAGTTGGAAGGTGTGAGGAGGTAAAATAGACATTTTAGTAGTATAGGATACTGATGATGTCATGAATCAACAGCTTCTGTTAAGTTGTTTAACGGAAAAGTGGCTGAGGGGGAATATTGATATTGTCAGCAAAAGTAGGGGAGGTCAGTGGCATTTCAGAAACCTCAGGGGAGGTCTCTGCATGTGTCAGAAACCTCAGGGGAGGTCAGTGAAATTTACCCTTTCTTAAATCATCCGAAGAATTTAAACTTGTGACTTCAGATATCATACATTTATTTGTTTTTTTTATGACGGTTGAGATATGCTTTTAATCTTTGATCGGTAAAATATGAACTTTAATCCGAATCATTCAAAACACTTTTGAATAGTCAAAATTGAGCTCCGTACAAACTTGTTTACCGCTGCTCTGGAAACAAGATTTTCTCAATTTATTTACTTGTTACTTGTTCAATACGAATACAATCTCCCCCACACTTTCCTCCTCTCTTCTCACCCCCACCACCATATAAACCCCCCTTCCCCCTCTCTCTCTCCTCTCTCTCCAAATGGCCTCTACCCATATCACACCACAAACAAACTTCTCTTCCTTCTCAAAAACCCAATTCATGTCTTCCTCCGCCACCTCCTTCACCGACCTCCTCGCCGGAGACTACCCCCCCTCCTCCGCCGTCAGCCGCGGACTGTCGGACCGCATAGCCGAGAGAACCGGCTCCGGCGTGCCCAAATTCAAGTCGATTCCGCCGCCTTCGATCCCGACCTCACCCCATGCTGTCTCCCCTTCTTTCTTCAACTTCTCTCCTGGGTTTAACCTGTCTGAGTTCTTGGACTCGCCTGTTCTCTTCCCTTCTTCCAACGTATGTCCATATCGTTTACTCTAGTTCTTTCTTTTAATTTCTGCTTTTCATTTTCTGGGCTCTGTTTGGTTGCTGAGAATACAGATGGGAAAAAAAAACCCATGAGGCATGAAGTCTTTTGCTTTACCAATTAGCGTGTTAGTTGGAATTTGAGGGAACCAAAACTAGAACCACAAACAAGCTGCGAAGATTCGAATAACGGGTTGATCGCGGTTGGCTTGAAATCACAACGAACTTTTAAAAATATGTTCGAGTTTGACTTGTTTATAATTTCGAGCCGATTTTCAATCGAGCTGAGCCGAGTAGTAGCTTGAGTCATTCGATATTGTATGAGCTTTTAATGAAAGATAGAGTACGGGTTACTAAGTTTGGCTTGAAATCTAAACCAATTTAAAAGAAGTGTTCAAGTTTGACTTTTTTATCGCTCAAGTCTAAATGACCTTGTACTGTGCCCAACGCCAGTTGAGCTTGAATAGCTTGGTTCATTTAACAGCCTTAATCCTAGCTAAAACTTTGATGGGATTCATACTTATTTTTCCTCTGATCTATCGGGACCCAAACAAAGCATTAGGACTTAGGAGGGTAACCCATGACTTCTGTTTATATGGTCACTGTATTTATTTTTATTTTTATTATTATGAAAATCCACTTCTTCTTTTTTTTTTTGAAAATCCACATAGAAGATAGTGGCTTTGTTCGTTTGGTAACTTTAGGTATTTTAGTTTTGGTAGTGGGTGGTGGAGAAATAGGGTAATGATTGAGAGAGGGGTAATGAGTGGAGAGAGATAAAGAGAGAAATGAAATTAATAATTAAAGAAATAGGGTAATATTTGGAGAAAGTTATAGGGTAATGATTGAAAAACAAAGTTAAAACAAAGAAAAATATGAAAATGAACAAGGCCACTAAACTTTTGTTTTCCAAATTATTTGCAGATTCTACCATCTCCAACAACCGGGTCTTTTCCAGTTCAGGCCTTCAATTGGAAGAACAATTCTAACCACCATGAGCAGGGCATCAAACAAGAGCAAAATAACTACTCTGGTTTCTCTTTCCGGACTGAAACCAGGCCTCCAACATCATCTGCAACAAGCTTTCAGTCTCAAGTTCCCACTGTATGTTTCCAGATTCATTGCCTCTTTCTCTCTATTTTCTCCTTGATTTTCGCACATACGATCTCAATGAGTGGAAAAAAAATCGTTTACAATCCAGAAAAGTTATGCTTTTCAATACAAAAATGTCAGACTCGCATGTAACTTTTCTTGGGTCTATCGTCTCAACTTTTCTCGAGTCTGTCATCGTGAGGTGCGAGCTTTATGGTAGTTATTGATATGGGATGAAATGAACCTCCTTTGATACTACGAAAAAGCTTTGTAGCCAACGCCAAAACCTTAAATTGTTAGGTGGAGAGGTCCATCACGTATGTCGCATTACGATCCATTGTACCCAATAATGTGGTATTGATTCTTTAATAATGAAGTTGTTCAAAATATCAGGAAACAAACATGGTATTGATTCTCTAACACAAAATTGTTCAAACTATCAGGAGAGCCAAAACTGGGGTTATCAACAGATGACCAATTCAGATGGTTTATCTACAAGAAACAGTACGGTGAAACCCGAATATGTTTCCACAATACAGACCAATTCCCAAAACCATGGTGGGTTTCAATCAGATTATGATCAGCATAAACAATCATCACAGTCCCTAAGACAGCAGAGGAGATCAGATGATGGGTACAATTGGAGAAAATATGGAGAGAAGCAAGTGAAAGGGAGCGAAAACCCGCGGAGTTATTTCAAATGTACACACCCAAATTGCCCAACTAAGAAGAAGGTTGAGAGGTCTTTACTAAGTGGGGAGATCACAGAGATTATTTACAAGGGGAATCATAACCACCCAAAGCCTCACTCTACTAAGAGATCATCATCAGCTTCTTCTCAAGCAATTCAACACTCTAATCATTCGACTGGCGAATTCCCAGATCAGTCCTATGCATTACATGGCAATGGACAGATGGATTCTGGTGCGACACCAGAGAATTCTTCGATCACTATCGGGGATGATGAGTACGATGAAGAGGAAACTGCTGCCAAAAGAATGTAAGTTTGATTGAGATGATGTCCTTTGATTGTTGGGTAATCTATTATGAGGATCTTGGTTAATTTTCGATTTCGTTTTTTCAGGAAGTTTGAGGGTGAAAGTGAAGGTATATCCACTGCTGGGAGCAGTACATCAAGGGAACCAAGAGTTGTAGTCCAAACAAAAAGCAATATTGATATCCTTGATGACGGGTATAGATGGAGGAAATATGGGCAGAAGGTCGTCAAGGGAAATCCTAATCCAAGGTAACAAAAACCTTAAATTTTCCCTACTTTTTTCTCTAATGTCGAAATATGCTAGAAAACTTTTTGGACACCATTCATGGGAAACAACAGACATACTCAATCCAGTTGATTGCACTGCTTACCCTTGCGCTTCAGAATATTGTTTCAGTCCCATGATTAAATGCCTGTTTGGTAGCCCTTGCTTAATTGTGTCCTAATCGATACGCAAAATAAGGAAAGATTCAGAGACAAAATAAGCAAAATAAGCTAATAAGCAGGGTTCCCTCCTGTTACTACTACTTCTCATTAGATGCCTTCCTAATAGAGAAAGTACAAAATTCAGACCTGGACATCTTTGTTCTAGAAATATGTTCAGAAGTTGTGCTGTCAGCTTGTTTACATCAAATTATTTATTATCAGGTTTAGAGATAGCCTAATATGTTGGTTTATTGATAACTTGTGTAGGAGCTACTACAAGTGCACAAGCCAAGGATGTCCCGTCAGAAAACACGTCGAGCGAGCATCCGACGACCCCAGATCCGTGATCACAACCTATGAGGGAAAGCACAACCACGAAGTTCCGGCAGCGCGCGGCAGCGGTAACCACTCTGCCGCGAGGCCTTTGCCCAACAATGCGTCCATGGCCATTAGGCCTTCGACTACGTCCCATTACTCCAACACCAACTCAATTACAAATCCAAGCCACAATTCGAGGCTACCCACATCTGAAGGCGAAACACGCTTCACACTGGAGATGCTGCAGAGTCCGGGGGGTTTCGGATTCTCAGGATTTGGGAACTCAATGAGCAATTACATGGGTCAACCCCTAAAAGAAGACCATGGGTTTTTCTCCAGAGCCAAGGAAGAACCAAGGGGTGACTTCATCTTTGAGTCATTGCAAAGCTAAGTTGCTACGAAGGGATTGGTTCGCCAGGATTAGTCGAGGTGCGCGTAAGCTGTCCCATACGCCTAGTTATCAACAAAAACTTGCTACGAAGGTTGGTTTACCTCAGAAACAGTCTAGATTTCAATACAATAATAGGGTAAGGATGTCAGATTCATTTGTTTATTTGTTTCTTGGGGATTTGGTTTGTATATGTACACATATGGGTAGTTGTTTCTTTGAAAAGAGTTTGCAATTTGTATATTTAAAGGTGTATGTTGTAGAAGTTCATTAACATGTATGTTAGCCTCAGAAGTGTAGAACCTCAATCATTGTGGTATCATCACACCTGGTGTATCTTCCCTTTAGATGTATTTGTTTGAAAGGAATTGATTTCAGATTTTTTGACAGTCAAAAGGAAGAAGAAATTGTTCTTATGTGTTTTTTGGGTAATTAAATTGTTCTTATGTTGCTTGTGAAGAAGAACTGGTTCAAACAAAGTAACCAATGCAGCCATTCACACAACAAACACAAAGAAAGTTATTTCAGCAATAATTTTTCTAGTGGTATTTCTTCTCTTATTGTAGATACATAAATGCTAGAAAAACATTGCTGCAAACATAAAAAAAAAGTTTCTAAAGGCTTGGTAGTTTTACTTCCTCCTAGATCTCACGTTCGAAACCTTCTAGGTGCTATCAACTACTACCTAGGTGCTATCAACTACTACAGGACAAGTCTATACATGGGTTTGTCCAGAGTTTAATTCGGCTCTGCTAGTGGACGGTAGAATTGGTATAGGATTCATTGAGGTGCTCATAAGTTGATTCAAATACCTGATTAATAAGAAAAAGATTTTCTCATCCATAAAAGCTTTTGGACGGGTCAAACAATGGTGGCAAAGGATATTTCGTGGTGCGCCGGTTGGTCAAGGTCAACTGGAGTGGGTTTCAAGATATTGGAAGGTTTCTTCCTTGGACTCTTTCAATTTTGGATAAATTATTATAGTAAAGCCTCACTTGATTCAATTTTAAATCTTTTTGAAATTAAATAAGGCACACTGATTAGAGAATTACCTCAGATACCTTAGTCATTTTTTAATGCTGGCTGGCTACAACCATTCCTATGTCAGTGCGATTGGTAACCGAACCTTTTGGCATGGCCTGGTCTGGTTAGGTAGCTATTCATGGATTAGATGTTTATGCACTAATAAAACTATAGAACCAGCTTAATCCGGTTTTACTATCCTTAATTACATGTTTTCGGTCATCGCGTTTTCGTAGCCGTGAGCAGCTTAATGGCCTTAATTCATTTGCTTTGGTTGAATCAAAAGTTGTAAAACATAGGTAACTTTCAGAAACGGAGAGAGTAACGCGATTGTGGAAAAGATCATTTGTTCGAAGGTTAATTCTCGTGACTAAAATCACCAAGAGCGGAGGTGGGATGTATGGACAGTAGGTCAAATACTTAAGACTACACCAATCGTACTGTTGTTACGTCTCGTTGGCAATGATTTAGGGTCGAATTTTGTTATTTTCGTAGGGTATTTGGGATAATTTATAAACCTCTGTGAGTCACACATAAAAAGTACTAAAATACTACTATATACATATTCTAAGAAGAAAAAATCTCAACTCACAGTCGACAGTCGTCACCTATGCTATTTCAACTTGGGATTTTTCTAAGTCCATTTGCTGTAACATCCCTCCACCCTTAGTCACAGAGCTCTAAGCAAATAACACTTGGCTCCGGTCTAGATTGATGTGAACTAATAGAGGGCATCATACTAATGGAAATTGATATATCGATACGAATGCACATGTCCGAAAAGGTGACAGACAGATACCATTATTTTCACAATTTGTAGAAGGGCTAATTTCCGTGACTCGAACCCGTTCAGCCGATGGAGAATAAAATCGCTTGCCATCACACTACACCATGACCTCTCAATGCGTGTTCAATTTTCTTGATCTGGCTCACATGGTAGAAACGGAAGGTCTAAGTGCCTTGTGGAAGTCTCCATTTCGACTTCCAACAAAGGCATATATAGTTCTTTGTACTAGCTAGGCCGTGGAACTTTTTCTCGTGAATTCTCAGGTCTCAGAGTAGATGGTGACCTGATCAGAGGGGAGATTAGTCGAGGTATGCATATGTTAGACCAGACACCCCTAACCGCACCCAAAAAAAAAAAAATTTCTAATGAAGGAAGAGTAATGAGGTAAATAATTTCATGATGAGTAGCAGTTGGTTAGAGACCATCCATAGATCTCCAGGTGGATTGTTTGGCTAACAAACTTCACCATAACTGTCAAATTCACTGGTTCTGCTAACCACAGTCTAATATAGTTGTAAATCGTACGATTTGTGCCATCAAATTCAAAAGTGCAGTTAATCTCAGTAATAAGAACCCTACTCTGAAAAGTGATCAATAACAGAATATGCAGTAGTTTAATAATGAGAATCCATAACTGAATCTTTCGTTAGTTCAACAATGGGTGCACCAACTCCTTTAAAGTTGGACTTGCTTGCCTTAAACTTTTGGTGTCACTTTTGA
The DNA here is from genome assembly GCA_020567845.1 of Rhododendron henanense subsp. lingbaoense. NCBI lineage: Eukaryota > Viridiplantae > Streptophyta > Magnoliopsida > Ericales > Ericaceae > Rhododendron > Rhododendron henanense. Next base: position 6,395,167 of record CM036312.1, read on the forward strand.
CTGATAACCTAATCTCCCAAAAGGCAAAAACCTCTTTCCAGTTTTCTCAGTAAATCGACAGTTCCTATGCCCTCAGTTCTGTATAAATAACGAGTCTGTAACATAGTGTTCACTCAAATAAGACTCTAGGCTTCACACAACAGAAGGGTGAAGACAAGAAGATGGAGGCTTATAACGGCTACGTAAAGCCGAAGTGCAACTGCTTCTTCTTAGGCCTTCTGTTCTTACTACTAGCTTTGATAGGCTCTTTTGCAAATGCAAAGACTCACCACCGCAACTTTGTTGTATGTCATATTCTATCTTCTTCTTCTTCTGCTCCTCTCATTTGTCGTTTCAATTCGGGTCTAAATGTGATCTTTCTTGAAATAGGTACAACAAACTCCAGAGAACAGACTCTGCAGAATCCACAATATACTCACCGTTAATGGTCAGTATCCGGGGCCCACATTGCAAGTCCGTAATGGAGACACACTTGTTGTCAAAGTCCTGAACAGTGGCCGCTACAACGTCACCATCCACTGGTAGAACTAAACTTTTGTAAAAACTGCAATATATGCATTGTATCGTCCAAAATGCATGTTCATGGTTTCATATGCTTATGAGCTCAATGTGCTTCCATATATCAGGCATGGAATTCGCCAGTTGAGAACACCATGGGCAGATGGCCCCGAGTACGTGACTCAGTGTCCAATCCAGCCAGGAGCAAGTTACACATACCGGTTCCCAATTGAAAACCAGGAGGGAACCTTCTGGTGGCATGCTCACAGCAGATTTCTTAGAGCTACTATTCATGGAGCACTGATAGTCTTACCTAAATTGGGCTCCCCATACCCCTTCCCAAAACCCAAGCATGAAATCCCTGTTATTCTAGGTAGCGAATAAAAAATCTCTCAAATGATGAATTAACCACCGTTTTCCTCTCATTCAATAGCTCAACATAACGACGATATTGATTTATGATGAGCAGGAGAATGGTGGAACAGGGACGTCATTAGTGTCCAAAGACTTGCAATTTTCACAGGGGGAGCACCCAATGTGTCCGATGCATACACCATAAATGGTCAACCGGGTGATCTATACAGATGTTCCAGCACAGGTTTGCACAAATCTTGCTTGACAACTACTTGTAGTCACTCCTTTTTTGCCATCACATGGCGATAACATCGAGTGTCGTAAATTTCAATGATGATTCAGGTACCACAAGATTCCCTGTGCAGTCAGGGGATACAATTCTCCTCAGAGTGATCAACGCTGCACTCAATCAACAACTCTTCTTCAAGGTGGCAAACCACAGACTCACCGTTGTGGAAGCCGACGCCGCCTATACCAAGCCCTTCACCACCTCCACCATCATGTTGGGACCCGGTCAGACGACCAATGTCCTCCTCACTGCCGATCAGACACCTGGACGCTACTACATAGCAGCGCGTGCCTACGCTAGTGCCCAGAATGCGCCGTTTGACAATACCACCACAACTGCAATCCTTGAATATCAATCTGCCAGAAGGGGGGTTCCCTCAAGACCGATCTTACCACGGTTACCCGCCTTCAACGACACGGCGACTGTGACGGCATTCTCGGCACAATTAAAAAGTCTCGGCAAGGTTGAAGTCCCGACCAAGATTGACGAGAACTTGTTTTTCACAATTGGGTTAGGGTTTGTCAACTGCGCTCCTGGACCCCGATGCCAAGGGCCTAACAATACTCGTTTTGCTGCCAGCATGAACAACGTGTCATTTGTGCTGCCAAGAAGGGCCTCTTTACTCCAAGCGTATTACCAAAACATACCTGGTATCTTCACAACAGACTTCCCGCCTGTGCCGCCGATAAAATTCAACTACACGGGCACCGTGAGTCGCGCATTGTGGCAACCTAGGTTTGGGACTAAGCTCTATAAACTAAAGTTTGGATCCACGGTACAAATTGTGCTTCAAGATACAGCTATCTTCTCAACAGAAGACCACCCTATACATCTCCATGGATACCACTTCTTTGTTGTCGGACAAGGATTTGGCAACTTTAATCGTAGAAGAGATACACCATCGTTTAACCTCATCGATCCACCTGTACGAAATACTATTGACGTCCCTGTTGGCGGATGGGCAGTAATCCGGTTTGTTGCTGATAATCCGGGTAATTTCAAACATGAATCTATATTCCAGTTTAACCCATTTCGATTGCGACCATGTACATAACTTATCCTCGTTTTATTGATTCCTTTTCCTTTTCTTTTTGAAACAGGAGTTTGGTTGTTTCACTGTCACATAGACACTCATCTCGCCTGGGGTCTGGGTATGTCATTCCTGGTTGAAAATGGTATAGGGAAATCGCAGTCCGTATCACCCCCTCCAGCTGATCTGCCACCATGCTAAGACATTGATCGACAGAGCAAAATTGTTTCCACAAATAAGAAGATGTTCTCACTAGTCACTAGTTTTATGAAAGTTTTGCTTATTCCTGATCTCCGATGTTCGGAGAACATCATGCTTCTAGGTCACCTGCAATTGCCTTTGCAGCCTACTGCAGCATTTTTCTCTTTTGTTGGTTTTGCTGGATTTTTACCAAGAATTCGATTCTATGTTTCCATTGAATATTCCTGATCTCCGATGTTCGGAGAACATCATGCTTCTAGGTCACCTGCAATTGCCTTTGCAGCCTACTGCAGCATTTTTCTCTTTTGTTGGTTTTGCTGGATTTTTACCAAGAATTTGATTCTATGTTTCCATTGAATAATATATGTCACGGAGTTTAATCTTCAAGGTTGTTTTAGATCTGCACTGGTTTCTTCTTCAAGGTTAACTTTTTGGGTGTTTCAACTAGGATGTCAGAATTCTTGTGTGGTAGCAGGCATAACTAACTTCATTACTGCCTGGAAATAGATAAATACCTAATCTCATCAGAATATCCAAGATGAACAGAAAAGTCCAACAATACATCATAGACCAGGTCATTTCAATGACATCAAAATCTAAAGTTGACAATTAAAAATTTGCAGAGGCATTCACCAAAACACAAGAAAAAAGCACAAAGATACATACATTTACATGTACTTGCCCTTGCCCTTGTGATTCCCTTGGTTTGCTACCTAATCTTTGAAAGTATTGTCGAAATCATATGACTAAGTACTGATGGTCTTTTCAGCCTTCTAAAGAACGGGAAAACAAACAACCAAACCTTCCTTATTGTATTGACTTCCAAATTAATCAGTACCTTGATTGAAGCAAATCATCTACCCAGACCGATCGGGCCAAAAATAGACAAGGTCAGGGTATGTGGGTAGCAGGCTTAAGCATTCAACCCTAATTTTTCTTTTCTAACAAGTACATTCAAGCCTGGTAAATCTACCTAGCAATTCATTGTCAAGCATTTTCTGCTGGCATATGGATATCCATCTTCCACCATGCTCTGAAGCTACCATACTAAAAAATCGATGAGCGGCTCATGGTTTGCTTGAGTTCATTCATTACCTAACTCCAGTCGAACCGAAGATTGAGTGTTTGGTACTTGATGGCTGAAACTGAGGTCAGATTAACCTCAAACATCAGGATTATTCACAATTGAGCAGATTAGGATCATCAACTACCAACTGTTACCCACTTCATCGGCATAAAGATTCTTACCCAAAATTCAATCTTACCACAGCCTCATGTCTGATTAATACCACTCTACCTGACATATGTCTCAATAGAGGAAACACTAGACCAAATTGATGAAAGGCCGAGCCCCTTTTTTTCGGGTGGTTCAGACTACATATGCACCCTTCTCTGTTAATTGCTTTGCATGACTGATGACGTAAAACTAAGAATGAAGAAATTTTCCTAATCGAAATACTTCAAGGTAGCAAGTTCAAAATGTTTCCCCACGATCTTTGTGTGAATGGACGACTTGCCCAACCCATTCTAATGGTAATTGTAGGATAACTGTACCGTGATTTAATGTTTATTCCACATCTTTATACATTTTTAACGTTACCATACGCCAATCAATGCATAAACCTACAGTTTCATACGAACGGAGCAAGAGAGGCATGGTGCTGTCCAGAATCGATATCCTTTAAGAACTGCTTCTGAATGATTAAACTCATCAGTGCAATTGCCTCAAAGGTTTCAACAAGAAAGGCAACAAACTCAATATGCATTTGCCTAGGAAACTAAACAATCCCAGAAAATAAACCCATTGGTCTCAGTAACATCATAAAATTCCCTAAATCAATTGACAGAGCTGGTGAGTGCATCGTATCCTCTTTATGGCCGGACTAGATTGCCTAAATTTTTCAAATGTCTCAAATGACTCAAAATCTAATCAGCCAAAACAACCTAAATGTGTCTCACTCGTTACTGAACTATCTAATTGGTTGTGACTGACAACGTGCAAAACTTTATTTGGTTCAAAGCAAAGTGGTACCTGAGATGTATGTTAACTGAGAGAAACTTGCTACCTAAGAGCTAGTGAGCCACACCTGCCACATGCACCCTACACTGGCAAATGGAGGAAAATGTAGAAGTCCAGGAATGTGAGCAAGATAGATCAGGTATTGGACAACTAAGTTTCGAGTTAATTCTGACTGATTACATCATTCACAAAATGTACAAGGACAGAAATGGCACCATTGCCATGAAACTGTGTTCCCCGGAGGCTAAGATTAAGGCAACAAAGGATGTGATCTCTGTATACAATATGAAAACAGAGCTCTGAAATAGAAAAGTAAGTTTTCAATGTGATGAATCTTCCAATTTTCAGTAGCGTAAGCCTCTTATGATTCAAGCAACAAATTTTAGGCAACGAGTATCATTGTGTATATTTTGGCAGCGGATTGCACAGAACCGCATCCCACAGCGTATACATGTATACTTAGCAGTGAATCCACAAACAGTGCAGAAATGGCGACGTGTGGTGGAGCTTGGAGGGCCCACTGCTGCTCTTAAATAGGAAGGCAAGTGAGGAGGCAAAGATTCCAGGTTCGCCTGTATTTTAAGGAATATTGCAGAATACATTTATCCAAACATAGAGGAAAATAGATGCCAAAAAGAGAAACATGACTTGAAAGAAAGGAAAATAGAGAAACGTAAAGAAAGCGGCAGTTCTATTTTTACCTCATGCAAAAGTTCCAGGAATGTTCTGGGGGCCTTCTTAGCATTCTCAAGTGCTTTTGCCTGACGAGTTTTACGTTTTGTGCTTTTTGACTGCTTCTTTGTGTAAACTGGTGAAAAAAGAAGAAAGGGTAACTTGAATGAAGAAGCAAAAAGATAGAGAAAACAAACAGAAGAAAAGGACTGTATTCTACGAGTAAGCTATTTGTAATACGTTTATTCTTCTCTACAAGACATGTAGTAACGTGCAACTAAGTATACTTGCTTCAGTCTTGCAAATGCACATATGCGGGAGGGAATTTAGCCACTGAATCTTGGATGTCAGAGAAAAAGGCCACATATCAGGAAGAGGGAAAATTCTCTAGTCACAAGAACCTCACAGTATGCCTAGTCAATAGATTAAGCTCGTGATATTTGCTTGTCACTTGTTAACGCTCCTGCGCCAGTTCTAGCTTTGACTAAATCCATGTAGTTTTGAAGCAAATTTAAATTGAACAACATAGATTCGACGATCAATATATCCCCTCAATTGAACATGTATCTTAAACCATTCAGAAACCAGAGGATGGGAAAGTCCATTTCCTCTCGGAAAGGTTGCATATTCAATTTTTCATGTCTGGCCTGAAAATGGAAACAAAATATCTCAGTCAACTAGCACGTGGAACTTCCAAGGCTGTGACTGGATCAAGGAATTGTGGAGGGATTTACAGAGGGAAAGGAAATAGTGAAGGAAAAGATGAATTGGAGTGGCTAAATGATTATCCATTCCCCCGATAAATTCTCCATAAATCCATTATCTTAATACAACATTATGAAAAGCGTGGGCAAAGTTAGTTTCAACTTGGCTAGTTAATCTTTCAAAATCTCCTCAATGATGTATTTCAGGCAAGGTATCCACCGAAAAAGTCGAAAAAGGAACAGTGCAAAAACAAAATCGCTACCAGGTTAAGAATATGAAGAACTGACAATCATTAAATAAACAGTTTTACCAAAAGCTAAAAACGAATTCGCAATTTTGCATGCTCAACAAGAACCTAATTACAATAAACAAAATTTCATGAAGGCATTGTCATTCCTAAGACCAATCACACAAGCTTATGCTACTCCAGCCCTTTATGAATCTCGACTCACACTCAAACTTCTAAAAACTACCCAAGACCATCTCCATTCCTTTTACTCAAAGACAAGTCAAAATGAGCTTTAACCACTAGACTCTTCTTTCAATTCAAACTCCCCATTCTACGATTAATTAAACTTGAACTCAAATCAACTGAAGATTTTACTCAAATTTAATTAAGGCCTAGTTTGGCTAAATAAGCCAAGTGGCTTTTTTGTCTTACTCTTCATTCAATTCTTTTCCGTATTTGTTAGTCTCGCGTCAAATTTGTGTGGATTATTAGTTTTCTTGACATAGGAATCAGAAAAGTAAAAAATTGTGATCCATGCACAAAAAATTTCAAATAAAGACAAAAATAAGCCAAATTGTTCATACTCTATTAAAACTTAAAAGAACACCAAATCACTGTTATGCTTTGATTGCAGATAACAAAAACCAACAAAAATGATTAGTAAAGAGGAAACAAAAAGCAATTTTGAATAAACCTTGGTCTTCATCGTCAAGAGAAGCATCGTCATCACTGTTGATCTCTATCATCTCTGCTCCTGGATTGTCATTCTCCAAAGCTTCAAGACGAGCAAGGGCTGCCTACAAGGTATACAAATTACAAAACTTTCAGTTAAACCCCAAAATTACTAAGTAAAACGTGTGCATTCAAATGATAGGCGAAAAAACGGAAGGAATTTGAGATACCTGTGTTCGATTGTCGCTGCTTGCAAGTGCAGCGACCATTTTTGTTGCAACCTTACGAGTTCGGCTTGACATGCGGCGAAGCATGTTGGAAGTGGTAGTATCCTCGTCCATTGCTGCCTGGACGAACAGAGAGAGAGAGATATGTTCGAGATTTTGTGTTCTGATTGTGATGGAATAGAAATTCAGGGGTACGAAAATATACCTAACTATGTGAAATTTAAGATCGCGGTGGTGGTGTGAGCGGTGTGCGGCGGAGGTGAATCGGAGGCGGGGGCGGGAAGGAGAGAGAGTGGTGGTTCTCGTAAGAGAGGGTTTGGCACTTGAGAGAAACCGGACGACGCCGTTGTAAGCCTGATAGTACATGTGAATGAAACGGTGCCGTTGAAATGCATTAGGGGCAAGGGATTTGCATCTACAAATTTAGGGGCTTGATATTTGCAACCACAAATTTTCTAAACGTAGCCTGTTTTAAACTGCACGTGCACTGTTCACCATGTTTAAAACAGATTACGTTCAGAAAATTTGTGCTTGCAAATAGCTCGCCCCCAAATTTACTATGCGTGGCCTGTTCTAAACCAAACTCATAAATCTTATAACAATTAGCTATATACAACCCCAAAAATTCCCCAAAACTTCCAAAATTACTCCTGCATACCCAAAAACAAATTTTTCCCCAAAAATTGAACCATCTCCTGTACCACCACCAAACCCTCCATAACCGTTATCACCACCACCGGACGACACCACCATTCTGCCCTTCTCCCTCTCTCCTTGTTTCCCTCTTCTCTGTCTGTTCACCACCACCACACCGCCACCGCCACCGCCACACCAAACAACCGGTGGCACACCACACCACACTAGAAGCAGCAGACCCTTCCTCCACCACACCCATCGGCTACAATCACCAATATCGCCACCACTATTGGCCATAAAGAACACCAATCGGACACTCAGTCTTGAAAATCGCTACCAAAATCGGAAATTAACTTCCGAAAATGTTCAAAAAATTCATATTCTAATACTTGAACACTTTTATAGCACATTTTGAAGATGTATCATGTCTTCTTCTTCTTCTTTTGTGTTAAAAACGAAGATTTTGACTGTTAAAAACGCAAATTCTGAATGCGTCATGCTTCGTATAATGCATTCACGAAATACGCGATTAACATCACGCATTTTGCTAATGCACGATGGGACTGGGTTCATCGGCGAAGAAATGCGAGTTCCATACGGATGAATCTGGATTTTTCAAGGGCTTTTTCCGATGAGTGGGCATTGGCTAGTGGGTATGCTTTAGAGTTTACTACTTCCCCTGTCTGCAAATACATATATGCAAGTACAAATCAAACACGGCGAAATTATAAAAACATACGAATAAATAAATATGGAACAGATGAGTAAGAATATGAAGATAAGAGAGGGAGAGGAGAGAGAGTACCATTGTTTTCTGGTTGTTGGTTAAGCAGCGGAGAGGGGGGGGGGGCTAGGGTTTTTGTAGGAAGATAGGACTGCAAGAGTTGATTAGGGTTGGAGGTGGGTTGGGGAAGAAGAGTGGGGAGGAAGACGATGGATGATCCTTTGCCATCCTAAAACGATGTCGTTTCATTGGGGGTATTTTTGTCAATTTTTTTAAGGGCAATTTTGTCCAAAAGTTATTTATTTTAAAACAGGCTATGTATAAAAAATTTGTGATTGTAAATAGTTCGACCCGTGCATTATGGGCCATGGGGGAGAAAAGCCTAAGGGCATGTTCGGAACCTATTTAAAAATTTTATTTTCTCTTGTTTGGTTGGAGAGAAAACAGCGGGAAAAAAAATTAGAAAACAAAAAATTAAGCACAGTGAGTTTTGCTCTATATTTTTCTCGAAGGTTTTTTTTTGGAAGACTTAACAAAAAATCTCTTATATTTATATTTTTTGAACTCAAAGATAAGCACCTTTTGCAATTAAATTAACGTAAGGACAAGTGTGTTACATGATTATTAAAATACACTTTCTGCAAAACTAGTAAACCCTATCTAAACCCTAAGGTACCCTATGAGAGTTCCTAAAATGCTACTCTAAATCTCTAGGGTATCCTATGAAAGTGCTAAAATCCTAAATCCTATAAAAGTGTCTAAACCACTAAAACCCTATAATAGGAAAGTGCACCCTAAAATCCTATAAAAGTGCCTACACCCTATGGTGCCCTACCCTAGGGTAGTTTTTTCCTAAAAACATGTTGGAAAATGATATTGGCACTCCAAAAATTGATGCAGACACTCCAAAAAACAAAGGAAATTGGCTTTGGAATTATATTGATTTTGAAGTGCCTGCATCAATTTTTAGAGTGCCAATATCATTTCCCAAGATGTTTTGTCTTTATGGCTCAACAACTCAAAAAGTTGAAGGACCTCTACTGAAAACTACTTTGATGGCGTCCTTTCCCTAAATGAAAACTATTTTATCGTACTTATGACTAATTTTTCCAAATTTTCTTTTCTTTTCTTTTCTTCATGTTCCAAAATTACAAGAATTAAGTCAAAATCATTTTTAATAAAAAAACGTAACATGTTAAAACAAACAAAAAAAAATTACAAAATTGATTTCGTAAAGTGGTGAGATTCATTTTTTATTTATTCCTTTTGTCTGACTTTCTAACAGGTAGTACTATATGCCTTTTTTGGGGTAAATTTCACTTACCTCCCCTGAGGTTTCTGACAATTACAGACACCTCCCCTCAGATTTTAGAAATTGCACTTACCTCCCCTCTGGTTTAGTTGTCGGCTACACATACCCCCAACCGTTAGTCAGCTGTCACTAAAGATGACGGAAATTGGTGAGGTCAGCCTAAAGTGGAGATTTATTTCCCATTTTGCCCTCATCTCTTGTCTTTAGCTTTTTATACTCTCTTTTACATTTTGAAAAATGCAATAAACATATATCGAAACACCACATGTTGATATATGTACACACCAACAATAGAGAATACTACATGTTCAACATTTTGGGCTAACCAAAAGTGACGTCTTTTTTGAACTTTTTAAAGTTTTGGGAGAAAAATTATTACTTTTTTTGGTTTCTCTACATAAGAGGAATCTAGGAAATAGAAAAATATGGACCAATTTGAAAATTATTTTAATCTAAAACAAATTAAATGAAATAAACAAGATAAACCAATTTATTTTGATTATTTTGGGTTTTTTTTAAAGTTCGAAAAATATGGTCCATGGTATTTTAATTTTTTTATTCTACTCGTTGAGACGAACCAAAAAATTACAAATAATTGACTTAAAATTTAAAAAGGTTCACTAACGACGAGAAAAAAGCCAAAAAAATAGTAAATTTTTTAAATTTTTAGGGTCCATAGATTTGTAATAACTGAATGGGTGGTTCTAAGATACGGTGGTGGTTCTGGAATATTAATCAACTATTTATTTGTTTTTTTGGTTTCAGGCTACACATGTATAAACTCATGTATAAATTTTGGCATTTATGTGAAATTAAGCTTAGTTTGGCATGAATGAAAATTTATTTCTTTGCGTTTTCAAGGGGAAAAAAACTTGCTCGTATCCTCAACTTGTATAAGTATTAAGTCTCTGAAAATAACCAAACATAACTCTTTTAAAACCCACCTTAAAAGCTAGTATGTTACTTTTTTGAGCCAACGAAAAAATAAAAAGAATATTTGGCATCTCAAATTAATTTTTACTACAAAGACAAAAGAAACTACTAAAAAAGTTTTTTAACCATGTTTACATTTTTTTGGATTTGTTTAGTTGTTACAGTACTTGTTAGGGAACTTTTATTACCTTTGATTCAATTTTATACTTTTCCATATATAGAATGATTAAGGAATTTGGTAAAAAACTAAATAAGAATAAATGAAAATAAAAAGTTTCAAAATTTTATTTTTTGAGACCCCATATAGAGAATAGGTGACTGGACAAATGTTAAGGTGGTTAGTATTGTGTTTTTTGAGTTATTTATTTATGCAAATAGATAACATTGTAGTAAGAAAATTTGTAAAGGGGTAAAAAAGTAAAAGTACAACTTATGTTAGCAAAAGTTACCCGACAACTCTGACAAGGGAGGTAAGTGCAATTTCAAAAACGTGAAGGGAGATGTTTGTAATTGTCAGAAACCTCATGGGAGGTAAGTGAAATTTACCCCCCTTTTTTTTAATGTTTAAACTGCATCTACATCATCTTCGTTATCTGGATGAAGTGAGGCCCCCTCTCCATTAACTTCTTCACCTACAACTTTTTGATTTTTGGAACTAAATTATTTTATAAAAGTTAAACTGTTTCCACTAAATTAAAAGAATTCAACACATTTTCTTCCACTAACCAATACATTTTCTACAATTTTTAGTTTAGTAAAAATGACTTGACTATTAATAGCTACAAGAAGTTAGTCCACAACTTTTAGTTTAGCGAAAACGCCCCCTGAATATATCAATTTCCTGTTGACATTATTCATCATCAGACCTTTCATTCTGGAATGCAACAGCGGCCCATATCACACTAAAATTTGCAATTTACGCCGCATATCTCCTCGTTTACTAATTAGTTTCGTTAGAAAAGATTCCGGATGCATAGCATTCCACATTGATTCATCTAGGTTTTGGAATCGGATCAAAAAAAAAAAAAAAATCTAGGTTTTGGAACGAAACCTTAACAAGAAGAATTGTACATGTAATTGATTGGAAAGGGTTGTAGTGCGTTAATGCATTACAGGAATCTTGCCAAAACATGCATACTGCATTAATGCGTATCTCCTATACAGAGCATATTGGCAGATCAACTCCAAGGGGTAGTGCAGTTGGTTGATTAGACATGATTGAGGGGTTTACCATCCCGAGGTCCCAGGTTCGACTCTCCTGTACTGCGAAAAGCCCTTGGGGCCACCCCATGCGTAAAAACCCTTGGATTAGCAAAGGCTGGTGTGAGCTGGAGAGATTAGTCCTGTAGTGCATGCAAGCTGACCCGGAGACTACTCTTCATTACCAAAAAAAAAACATATTGGCAGATCGATAAGGTTATAAACTTATAAACATACTCAAACTTAACCGATGTCACATGTCTCTAATTCTGAATAATTTTCCGGCTCAACAAGCATCTTAACTTTCAAACAGTGCTCAAGGCTTCGCAACACACATTCTTTTTGGCTGCTGATTTTGCCACTCTCTTTTTTGTTAACCACTCCCCTGCAATTGTATTTTTGGTACAAAAGTACAATTGCAGGGGAGTGGCGTTAATAAAAAAAAGGAGTGAAAAAATCATTTCCCTTCTTTTTTGACCGAGGTATCATTTTTACATCAGGGAATAAGAATTACTACGAAAATACCAAACCCTAATATCTTACATCAAAAATCATGAAAAAGCAGAGGGCACTGTAACAAACAAAACCCCCTTATATAAATAAAAAAATTTTTGAGGACATCCGATAAAATTGAAACGATATATAGATTTTTTTTATCGGCAAACAGAACAAAACCCCCTTCATTGGGGGGCCGCCTTCTTTTCCAATGATCTCATGGGATCGCAACTAAACCATTATAGGAGTAATTATTAGACTGTTAATCACCAACTCATCTGAAAGCTTAAGTTGTTAGAGATAAGCAACTTTATTATTTATACCTTTAATGTGCCCCCACATGTGTAGCCAAGACTCTCTTCATAAGCGGACTAAACACGTGTACATATTTTAACATTAGATAGACGGTGAAATTCGAACACGGAATCTATTACATGTTCTGATACCATATTAATTTGTTAACCACTAACTCGTCTAAAATCTTAAGCTGTTATGAGAAAGTGACAACTTTATTATTTATATCTTCAACAATAGTTGCAAATGACAAAGGATAGCAAGAGCAATGCTATGGTAACCATCTTTAGAGACCATATTTTGAATATTATGTGACGTGTTGCCACTGTAACTGGCGATGCTACATGGAAAGGGGTGGGGTCGGCGGACCCCATGGGAATTTTGTTTTTGCTAATTATTAGAGGTGGCAATCTCAACTCATATTTTTTTACCCGCCCATATCCGTCCATTTTTAACCCAACCCAATCCGCCCATATTGTATAATGGGTTAAACACATACCCATATCAACCCATATTTACATGGGTTTAGGTGGATTAGAAATGGATTCAATATGGGTTGGAATTAAAAGACCCAACCCAAGTGCTTCACGTGTACTCCAATTACCAAACCACAATTTCTCAGCTTCTCCAATTACGTCGGCATTCGCTGTTTTCTGGAATTTATACTCATGGCCCCCATTTGACATACATAAACTCATACATAAGATTACGGGCTTATCTACGCGATCGAGCTAGCCGAGTTACAGTTATCTCAAGCTCAGTTCCTTTCGAGTTCGACTTTTTTACTAAATAAACCGAACATGAATATGATATGACACATACCGTAAATAAACGAATCGAACTACGTTCAAATCTGAAGATAAATGACCGGATGTCCGAGCCAATTTGCACGCATCTCGATTAATTTCGCAACCCTGAAGATAAATGACCGGACATAACCCCAAAATAGATGGCATAACCGTTGGAAAAAAGGCTCCAGGAGCCTCACACTTTAGACTCACCAATCTTATTTGGGGCTCGTGGCTTGGTTTGGCAAGTTACTATAAACTCATTAACCTTTGATAATTCAGGTGACGAAAAGATTGTGGAGAGAGAAAATCGATTTACCCATAGACCGACAGACCGCGTCAAGTGACGGTCAATAAGAGTAAAAAGTTTGTCGCAAAATGAATCAATGCGAAAAAAAATTGAATTAGGACAAAACGGAAAAGGGGAGAAAATGAAACGGGTCGGGGGAAAAGGGGAGGAGAAAAAGGAAAACGAGTCGGGTCGGGTTTGGGTTTAACCTAACCCATATTCAACCCAACCCATTTCAACCCGTCTGCTATTTGACCCATATTCAACCCGCAACCCATATGTGACCCGTGACCCGTTTCAACCCGTCCAAACCCTATTTGCCACCTCTACTAATTATGATATTGAGAAGGAAATTGATTTTGGCACTCCAGTTTTTACCACTAGCACTCCACTTTGTGTGTTAATCATGTGAGAAAATAAAACTAAAAGTGGAGTGCCATTGGCTAGATTTGGAGTGCCAAAATCACCTCCCTATTGAGAATTCTAATTGGTTAAAAACTGATACAGTAACATCAAATTATTGTATTGACACTAGTCACCACCGTGGGCTACAGACCACACCAGATGATTTCTACCTGCCACATGCGCCGCTCTGGCCGTTCTCACGTGTTTCTCAAAGGGGTGGGCCTCAAAGGGTATACCATGTAGCGCCACATCAAATTAACATTGTCTTTAGCTGGAGTAATTTTTTTAGTTGAGTTAATTTTTAAATTTTTTTTTTTCCATAATTATGTTTGTGAATGACCCCACGCTCACAATCTTCTGGAGTCGCCATTGACTGTACTGGTAAAGAACATGGCGAGTGAGTTGTACTCTACCAATACATTTGTAACACACGTCAATGAGATAGTATACAACGAGGGTGTTTCCAGTAGGAAATAATTATTGAGAAAGAAGCTGTTGTTGATAAGTTGTTACTTTTTTTCACTAATCAATAAGTTATCGAAAAATATTAAGTTGTTTCCACCAACCAATAAGTTGTAGATGGGTATGCGAGTGAAAAATTGTTGAAAAATGTCAAGTTGTTTTCACTAACCAATAAATTGTTGCTTAGTGTGAACAAGCAGCTAAAATGCCAAAACTTGTTACTTAGTGTGAATAAGCATCTAAAATGACATAAGTTGTCAATACCATATTTCAGATAATAGTTCCTATACCGAAATTCGGGTGTATATCTGCAGTTTCAATTGCATAATCGTGTAAGAAAAATTGAACGAGAGAAACTCAAAATACAAAACATACTGAAATACTAGTATCTGCCTTAATAATTCTGAGATAGAGAGTCTTTGAGACCTGGTAGAATTTTCTCATGCCTAAAGAGCCCTACCCTACCTACATGTATTGATCAACTCCAGTATCTTACCCCTTTAATTTCGTTCCGGCTCAAATGTCGGTATCGGTCGATACCAGCATGCATGTACCAAGACACTACCGAACTATTTTTCTATTTATTTTTCTCTTTCAATATAAAAGTCAATAACAGACAGAACTAGTCAAATACCCCGACAGTATCGGTCGAATACCGAATGGTACTGGTCAGTACGGGACAGTTCCAGACTGCTTTTAAATTTTATTTAATTTTGTTTTTAATAAATATACTCCATATAGTATACTCCTTCCGTCCCAATTTGTTGTGCCTATTTTGACTTTCACGTAATTTAATGAAAGATCATAATTACATTGACTTTGTGTCAATTTTACCATTTTACCCCTTCGAAACTTATGACTTTTTGTCAACTTTCTTGTCATGTCAAAATTTACTCCACTTTCTTTTCAAATCAAGTTCAAAATTTGAATTTGGGAGAGAGAAATAAGGGGTAATATGGACATCCAAAATTGAAAAGTTTTGAAATAAACACATCATTTTGAGACAATCCCAAAAAGGACGGAGGGAGTACTACTGTAAATTCTTCGATGCGAGACAATAACAGTAGTAATATCGATAAATCTGTAACGGCACCCGATATATCACCGATATGATCGGTACGTAGCGTAGCAGTAGGGGAAAAAAAGAAAAGAAAAGAAAAACAGTTGATTTATTTATTGGGTAGGGAGTACTGATGGGTGGTTTCTGTTGAAGCACATTGGTGCCGGCCTCAACACACAATCCAGAAAAATCTGAACATCCTATTATAGGAGCAGGAAGATCAGAAAGATAGAGATCTGTCACAGCCAAAACTGGTTCGTTGTCCCCATTTAACTAGACACACATTGTGCGCCTAAAGTCATATCATATCACGCACGCAACAAAATTGGAGTACCTGTGGGAGTACCCCTCTCTCTCTCTCTCTCTCTCTCCCTCTCTCTCTCTCTCTAATTGCGTCTCTTCAGACACTTTCTTCTTCTTTTTAGTATAACTGAGATCTCTCGTGTCTGATCGAAGATTTTTTTTCTTTTTTTTTGAACTGATTATCGTCTGGACAAACAGTGAACTTTACACAAAAATATGTAAATTCAGGGGAGGAGGAAGGGGGGCTGCTGTCCCGGCCAAAACAATAACGTCCTGAGCCCAAAAACTTGATCCGAAATGTTCGCTTGAAAGATCTCATCGGTTACTATGGCCGTGCAAAAAATCAAGTCGATCGAGCATCAATTCAGGGACAGAGAAAACCAATGACTCAATTTTGAAGCAATCTGTCTGGCACAAATGGAAACGGGCCCTGCTGCCCACAAGGAATGGCTGGGGTGCTGACCTTAAGAAACGGCGCCGTTTTGGTGCAGTTAGGCAATCCATGTTTTTTTTTTTTTTAATTTGAACGGCTGGCAATACTTGTTTGTGCTTGTTTAGTCCTCGTTTAGTACCCATTAAATCGGGCAAGATTCTTTTGCACAAATCATGCACGCATGATTTTTGTGGGGCCCATCTTGGACCGTACAAAGATTCGAATCACTCATTTTATCAAAAGAAAATTATATTACAAGTTCTAAAAAAGTCATTGATAGTATTTGATTAAGTTGATTTTTTAGAGGAAATCATAAAAACGTATTTTTGAAAAATGAGTGGTTCAAATCATCTTTGTGATATCTGAGACATCTTACGAATTCTGAAAAAGCTCTTACCAATATCGGATTGATCTGATTTTTTTACAGACAACCATTAAAAATATATTTTCAAAAAAATGAGTGATTCGAAATTTCGAATCATCTTTGTGAGAAAGTTTTTTTTAAAAAAAGAGTGGTTCGAATTATCTTTGCGAGACCCGAGGCCTCCTACAAATTCAAAAAAGCCTTTACCGATATTCGATTAACTGATTTTTTTACAACAAAAAAAAAAACAATAAAATAATTATTTAAAAAAATGAGTGGTTCAAATAATTTATGCAAAGAATCCTGTCCCATTCAATGTGTACCAACTGCGCCAAAAAGTGCCGTTTCTAAGGGTCAGCACCCGATCTGCCATCCCTTGTGATTTTATGAAATTGGGTTCATTTTTTATACTTTTTGTTGCCAATTTTGTGATGGATTTGAGTTTTTGAGATTTATGACTTTGTTCTCTTTTCATTAGATGCTATAAACTCTAAGCCCCGTTCCAGAAACCTTTCTTAAAAAATAAGCAGCTTATTTCACATTTTCAAACTCAAAAATAATGTAAATGAAAAATAATTTTTCAATTTTTTTTGCACCGTATTAAAGATCTCAATGAGATCTATCAAACAAGATCCATAGTAGTAGGAAAATTATTTGCGTAAGCACATAATTTTTGAGCTTGAAATTGCCTTCTTAAAAAATAAGTACTTATTTGGAAGCTAAATTCATACACAATTTTGTCCCAACTTTAAATAGACCCTATCATTAGACGGTAAAATAACTTATGTAAAAACTAATCGAGATATGTATATGGTAACCCTACACGTGACTCGGGACAACTATTCCAAACCTTGATAGAGTTTGCCTGATCGAAAATTTCAGGACTCTGGAATTATTCGACATGTGCGCAAGCTATCCCGAATATCAGGTTATTAAAAAAAAAAAACACGTGAGTTATAAAAAAAAAAAAAAAGGTAACAAGGGAGATGGAGCAAGAGGTGTAAACGAGCCGAGCCGAGCTTCATCATGTTCGAGCTTGGCTCGTCTGTAAACGAGTCAAGTCCTTAATGAGTTGAGCCAAGCTAATCTACTCAACGAGCCTCGCTTCAATTCAAACTTGTTTTGTTTATTAAACGAGTGGAACCGAGCCGAACAGAGTCTTGCCTTAACAAGCCGAGACACAAGCAACTCGGTTCGCTTAGCAATAGCAGGTACTGTAAAAGAAAAGGTGGAAGTAAAGTACTCACTCGGACCTATACGAAGAAGTTGGGAAAGGAGTCAACATCCACAGTTCTGTTTATTCATCCCCCATTCCTCTCCCCCATAATTGAAAAAGCCTGCAAAACAATTCAATGCGAACCCTAATTCTCGCTGAGGGATTCCTTCTGGAACACACTACCATATTCATGAGATTTCAGACTGACCCGCCATTAATACCCAGCTCCCCCACTATACTGCCAATTTTTACAAAAAGAAAATTTAATACACTCCCCTTTTTACCACATACATTCAATTTTTTTTGTCTTTATTTAGTGTGAATTTACTCTATTGCCTCTTAATGTGTGAAAAAGTGAACTTATGAAAGGATAAAAAAGTAAATTCACATAAATAATGACAAAGAAGAAGTGTATGTGGTAAAAAGAAGAGTGTAGAAGTCAATTTCCATTTAAATACTCCACTACTGTCCTTTTTCCCATGGTAAAATTAAATATCTGAACAACATTCTTTTAGGACAAAAAATTATACTGTAGTAAATGTTCTTAGACAGGTAGGTGCCTAGTCAATTTATTAAGGGTTCGGATTCTCTTCGGTTCAAGTTTTGAACGAAATGAGACCGTCCAAATCTGAACCATACAGTAGTAATTATAATCGACTGTTCGTATTTGCTAAGAGACGTTTCGATCGGTAAAAGTTTTTGAGCAACTCTGAATTATGAATTGCAGCAATGAACGATTGAAATCTGAACTGTCCCGTCCGGTCCAAATTGAGGACAAAAGAGGATCTAATTCCTTCTATTAATTCGTACATTCTTGCAAGATCTAAGACTAAGGAGTTGTTATTTCAGAGAAATCGTTAATCTATAAATATATATATCTTGCGTAGATGACAAAAAAAAATTAAATTGCTTAGGGGTGAAACCGGAGTCTGTTGTGTGGGACGATGATAATTGTTTCGTGCTTGCCTTGCTTTTGTCCATATTTGTTATTCGTGATATAGATCGAGTAATTGCGTCTTCCGCAAATCACAACTCCAATATTATTTACTAGAAATAATAATAGACTGTGTTCTCTTGAACTTAACTTAAATCTGCGAGTTTTGTCCTTATTTGAATTTTTTCCGCATTTGTTAATATTGCGCCAAACTTTTGTGAGTTATTGATTCGTCTCGACGAGAAGAATCGGAAAAGTAAGAAATTTACTTTTACCCAAATATTTTGAGAGAACGCAGACATTGTTCTTATTTTGTTAAAATAAAACTAGACAAGTTTTTCCTCACTTTAATCAGTACTCCACTCTATTACTGTAACCAATTCGATCGAGTACGAATGATGTAAAACCCACATGCGAACTACGTACCGTATATGAGCAAAAGAATACGAAAGCAAAAAGAGAAAATGCCCATATGGTGGGATATACGTATATATAAACGAACGCTATGAATGTAAGCTAAACGAGAAAGAGAAAACAAACAAGAAATCACAAGAGACACAAGATATACTACGTGGTTTCTCAAGATAGATACATGCACTGACGAGAAGAGAAAGGATTTACTATCAAACGTAGAAAAGAGATACAGAGAGCTAATTCGTAACTCTAGAGAGGCCACAATATGAGAGAGAGAGAGAATAAAAGGATAATCTCCTAAAAGTCCCCCAAATCTCCTATTTATACGAGAAAAATCAACCTGGTATCAGGTTAAAGGAAGAATATATCGCTTTGTATATATTCATGAATCATGATAAGGATAAAAAAAAAATTCTATGAAAGAAAAAGGAGCATATGCAAAAATTCAAGATCATGTATCATAGTATTATTATGATATCTGGGACAACTATATATATATATATATATAGTAAGATAAATGGCAGAATATTTTTGACTCCCACTCGAAATAAAAAGAAGAATATGCATTAATTATTTATATGGTTTTTATGTACGGAATCTGAGAAATTAAAAAAAAAAAACAAAAACCAAGAGTAACTACAAAGGAAGACGAGGAAGAAAGACCGTGATCATCACTTCAGCGGAAAAGATCAGTCACGCCTTACGTTAATTCCATGATTAATTAAAAAAAGTGAAATTAATTAAACCGTAAAAGGCAGTAATTAGATGGGAACAATCCTGAAATATTGCTGAAAGTTTTGATAAAAGATCAATTCCGGACATGTCATCTAATCCCTTCAAGAGGAGTTCGAATCATCAGAAAAAGAGTCTTTTGTGTGAATCTGCGGGTGAAATTGCACGGGAACAGACATACAGCACGGCGAACGAACACGAGTCCGCGATTATGGATGGAAAACCGAATGAAGTACGTCTAAGAAACAACAAGATCTCTTCTTTCTTCCTTTCTTTTTTATCATCCTAAGAAACCATAACAAGATCAACACGAAAAGATTGCCATGATTTTTCCGGCCTGATAAGTTAGATCATATTTAGTGAAATCAGGAGATTCATGATTTTGTTTTGAAAAGTTGGATCCATATATATATGATTCGTATCCCACATGCAGGAGAACACAGCAGCTAGCCAGCACATACCTAGATGAAAAAAATTTCGAATTCCAGAGGCCGAAAGCTGCACCGGAGAGATAGCAAGAAGAGTCCGTGAAACTCAGGATAGATAGCGCCACCTCCCTCCTCCACCATTAGTAGTGTCCGTGGCGCTATCCCTCCTGAGCTTTACAGATCCTCCTATACTGTATGGGCTTTTTTGGATGGTAGGTTTGAGAGCGAGAGGGTGATGAAAATGGTGGAGAAAGAAAGGGAAGGGAAGGAGTGTATTTATAGAGGGAAGGGGGGCAGAGGCAAGAGAGTCAATTGACTCAATTCTATTGGAAGGAAGGAGGAATTAGGTTTTGGGTGGGGTTTGTTTGTTTGTTTGTGTCAATGGATTGGAGGAACGGATTTAATTTTCCATTTCCTGTTGTTTATTGGTCAAAATACGTATTAATCACGATTCTCGCTGCCGACTACGTTATCTGTCTCTTTGAAATACGGTTATGTAGTCAGTAGAGAAAAAAAAGTCTCCAAACCCTAGCCGTCAACTGCCCTTCTCCTCTCCTTTTTCTCAGACGGCGGGAGGGGAGGGATCCTTTCCCTCCGATCTCCCCCCCACCCCTCTGTTCTCTTCCCTTCACCGTCGAACCGTCTTCTCTCTCAATCCCGTGACTCAAGTTCGGGCGTTCATTGGGAACTTTTCAGCCAGATCGTTTTCCGGCGACGTTCCGAGGCTTCGGTTTCAGTGGTTACGGGTAAGATGTTGTCCACCACCGTTCTCAGTTTCAGTCTTCTCAGATCTGTGACCTGACCCCGTCTGCCGCATTTACTGGACGACCACCACCCAATGATGTGTTCCTATTTTGTGAATTACGAGTCTATCAAGGTGGTTGCGAAAGAGTGGCGGAGGATGTCTCGGCGGTGCTTCTTTTATTTTGTTATTTGTTTTAATAATGTCCTCTTTTTGGGGGGTTTGTCCTCTTTCGAGGGGTTTTGTCCTCCTTTGGGGGGGGGGGGGGGTTTCTTTTCATTCTGTAGAGCGGCGCATCTATGTGCTTATACCCTCTTTCTGTTGGAGTGGGCTCCCAACCTTCCTCCGTGAAAATCTTTTGATGAATACTATATCTCAACTTTTGACAAATAAACAAAAAAGAAATACGGTTATGTGAGGAGTGGACTAGTACGGTAGGCCTAGTTTCCAAAGGGACTGAGAGACCGTGCTGTGCAGCGTGCTGTGCGGGGCAAATCGCCGCCGCTCCGATCTCGGTTTGATGATCGGAAACATTCACTTCGTAGAGCTCGTCGAGTAGAACAAGTGTACCAAAAATCAGCTCGTTCGGATATCATTAAGTGCCTCATCCGAACATTATTATCTTGAAATTATTAATTGTACCAAAAAACAGTTGATTTTAATCTAGTGTTTTAGATCCATTTGTTTCAAGATAATAATGTTCAGATGAGGCACTTAATGATATCCGATCGAGCTGATTTTTGATACACTTGTTCTACTCGATCAGCTATACAAAGCGAACATTTTCGATTATCAAACCGAGACTGAAGTGGCGGCGATTCGCCCCGCACAGCACGCTGCGCAGCACAGTCCCTTGGTCCTTTCCAAGGGGAAAAAAGTCAACTCGCCCTTTTATTTCCTTTGTTAGTTTTGTGAATTATTGTTTCGTCTCAAAGAGATGAATCGAAAGGGTACGAAACAATTAGAGGATGGTGTTGTGCAGTAGTATGTGTAGTATCGTGCTGCGCACATCCGAGCCGTCGGATCGTGCATTCGACGGCTTGGATCTCATCTCGGCAATGAACGACTTTCGATCGTTGGTTGCCGAGATGAGATCTAAGCCGTCGGATGCACGATCCACAGCTTCAAGGTGCGTAGCATAGTGCTGTGCACCTCACTGCAAGCACCAACCCGAAGTCCGGTACAAAATTATGACTTTTATCCAATTTTGCACTTTTTGCACTTTTTCTTTGATATTTTCAAAAAAAAATTGGAATAAAGTCATATTATTTACTTTTCCGATTATCAAGACGAATCAATAATTCACAAAAATTTGGCACATTTCTAACAAATGCAAAAAAAATTGAATAAAAACAAAACAAAAAATAATCCAAAAAGCCACTCTTTTTTTTTGAAAACCGCGCCTTATTCAAAGTAAACTTTAATTTCCCTAGACTTGTAAGTTTGTTGAAGGAAAAGATAAGGGAGGTGATTTTGGCACTCCAAATTTAGCTAATGGCACTTCACTTTTAGTTTTATTTTCTCACATAATTAACACACAAAGTGGAGTGCCAGTGGTAAAAACTGGATTGCCAAAATCAATTTCCAAAAGATAATTTCATGTTTAATTAAGAAAAAGCTGAGTATTTGCAAGGTAATTAATTAAAAAAACAAACGAGTCATTTTTTGTACTACCCAAGTATTTTGAGAAATAACTACTTTTTAGCTAAAAATGTCACTTTTTTTTGTGCTAAAAAGTGGTTATTTCTCAAAATACTTGGGTAAAGTAATTTTTTTTTACTTTTCCGATTCCTCTCGTCGAGACGAATTAATAACCCACAAAACTTTGACGCAAAACTAACAAATACGAATAAAATTCAAATAAAGACAAATTTCACAGATTTTAAGTACAAGATAACACAGCCTAGGCCCGGAAGACAAAAATTTGGTTCCCCTTAAGTCCATAATCTACAGTCGACGACTCAATGGCCCAGGCCAACTCATCGCCAAGAAAATCCAAACTCCCAAAGGGTTGTCCACACAGTCGAACTCAACTGGTGTGGACGACTCAGGAGCAAGTCTAGCCGGCTCTTGTTAAGAGATAAAAATTTAGCGTTAAATGATTGAATGGTCAGGGCCGCATAAAAGGGTTGTAGTGCGGCATCCGAATCGTCCATCTCAATAATTAATGGCGCGAATTTCATCTCGGCAAGACCCTGTAGTGCGGTTGAAAACCCCTTCCCCAAACTATTACATGGGTCGAGAAAATCCAAATTGCCACATAGTCAGGAGCAAGTCCAGTTTGCTTTGGTCTAGTGACGGAAAAAACCCGGAGCAACTAGGTTATTAGGCACCAACAGACTTGTAGCCCAATGGTAACACCTGGTTCTTTCTTTGTGGGAGCACTGGGAGGTCAAGATTTGAGCTCCGTCGTTAGCGTTTTGTGGGTTCGGGGCTATTGATAGCTGAACCTCCTAAATGTGGGGTTTCACATGAGTGTGTGGTAATATGTAGTTAGATTTATGAGAAAAAAATTTAGACAGGATTTGTGTCATTCTATAGGACCAGTATAACATTGTTCTCACTAAGGCTCCGTTTGTTTCGATATAAAATATTTTACTTATTTTTCGGTGTTTGGTTGTATAAAAAATGAGAAAAACATTTTACATGTAAAATATTTTCCATTAATTGGATGAAGATTATTTACCCTTAAATCTTCCATAAGTTATTTTCCAAAATAAACCCGTTGCCCCACGTTCAACTCTCTCTCTCTCTCTCTCTCAATTCTACCGTTTAAGCCCCCCCCCCCCCTATATATTTTATAGATTTCTGAAAATATTTTCCATGTGCTAACTGAACACTAAAAAATAAAAGTTTAAAATTTATTTTCTGAAAAACATCAAAACCAAGTTAGGCAACTAATTAATTAGTACCTCCTCCAGTAGTGGGAAAAATGAATGGAAGCCCTGGAATCTAATCAGTACTGCTTAGCGCATTAATTAAAAACGACTCAAAATTCTTCCAAAATAACTGGACACAAGTGAAAGAGTGCATGGTTAATTATAGGGAGAGGGTTCCTGGCCTCTGTTTTATTGCTTTAACCGTTTTATGTTAGGTATTAATTAATTATTCTTAATTAAACTCCGGCCATTAAACTAATTAATCATGCATGTCTCTATTGCTTGTCCTTCACCATCCCGACATCACTTGTGGGTGTGTTTCAATTCTCTTTTTTGGAACCCCTCCTCCTATTGCTCAAAATTAATAATTAGTTAATTAATTAATCAATATCGTTTGGATGGAGTCGGCAACATTAATTTTGTGGTTATTGCAATCATTAAATATAATATACTAGTAATTTATATAAAGTCAATGTTACCCAATTTCAACCAAAATCAGTCTTAATCAAATCCCCCAAACATAAGTGGT
This sequence comes from Rhododendron henanense subsp. lingbaoense, assembly GCA_020567845.1. NCBI lineage: Eukaryota > Viridiplantae > Streptophyta > Magnoliopsida > Ericales > Ericaceae > Rhododendron > Rhododendron henanense. The sequence continues at coordinate 6,419,636 of CM036312.1, forward strand.
TGAATTCTTTGGCGACTCAGGAATATAACAAATCAGGCCCCGTCCCACTAACTTCTTATTTTTGTAAGTTTTTATTTTTTGCTTTACCAGACAGGTTATTCTCTCATAATACATCACATTTAATTTAAAAAATAAGTACTTATTTGAAAGATAAGTACTTAGGCACCGTTCCGTTAAGATTCTTATTTTTTAAGTACTTATTTCCTGTCTTACGAGACATATCATTCTCTCACAATACATCACTTTTAATTCAAAAAATAAGTAGTTAGTGGAGGAACACACTCATTTGTATTTTGAAAATTGATCCTATAACAAGTTGAGCATTTTTCCTTTCTTTTTCATGTTTTGAAAGCTCAAAGGATTTAGGATAGCTTACGCGCATTTTTGTGGTTAACTCCGCTCTTGAATCGCAGGAAACCACGTTACCGGACACATTAGTAGAAGCTCGTACTTATTTTTTAAAATCTAAAAACATTGTTATTTGTTAGTTCGGATCCTCTTCAATCTTCATATTGGATTCCATTGGACAGCCCAAATCTCAGCTTTGCATCTCGACACCAATAGTAAAAAAAAGTAGCTCATAGTTTCTCACGGGTAAGAATTAAGATACTAATCTTACTGGTAAGACACTATCAAAAAATCTAGATCACTTATAGCAAATATTAAAAAAAATATTAGACAAATTAATCAAACACTTACGAATCTGATTGCATTGATTATTTAAGCAAAAAATTAGGTACACTAAAAAAGCTATTTGTTAGAAATTGAACGTCTTGAATTATCTGTGTGACAGTGTATACTTGTAGAATTATTGTCCAACAAGCTCCTACGAATTTTCCAAAATGTGGAGGTTTAATCAGGATTTATGTGATCCAATTCCAACTTACCTTTCACATTCTACTATTTATGTGTTTTAGAATTTAAAGCACCTTGATTCACCTTGGTAAAAAATAAAAAATAAATAGAAATAGTAAAGCGAACACTGCTCCTCTCTCTTTAAAAACTATGCAAAAGTGAAAAGAATAGGACATAATGGTAGAGATTCAGAGCAATCCTTCTACCACCACACTCATTTTACATACATAGGTCCGGTTCTATTCCTCTAAGATTCTTATTTTTTAAGTACTTATTTTTCATTTTACGAGACAGATTATTCTCTCACAATACATCACCTCTAATTTGAAAAATAAGTACTCCACTTATTTTTCATAACGGAACGGGGGTTTCACACGCATTCATGTTGCAGTGCGTTGAGACTCTACACTTGTACGAGTACATATGCGATTGTGTATAAAGATGTAGTATGTAGTTGTAGAATTATTTGAGTAGAAGAACTTATAGAGCAATTTTACGGAAATAATTCTAATACACAATTGTATCTAGAGGCGTTCGATGCACATGAACATACATCGAATGCTCTTAACACGTTTATTATATTCAGAGTTGTGCACTGAAACTTTGTGCGCACTTGACTTTTTTTGAACTAAATAACGTGCCTGAATTCTATGCCCCTTTTTTCCTGGGACTAGGAGGGGACACGGTTTCGGCACTTGAAAGTTGAATTCTCTCCCCTTCCCATCTGTCTCTCTCTCACACTTGATCTGAGTTCACGCTAGTGTGTGTATATATATATATAGTCCGGATCAAGTCCACCCCCTTACGGTCCGCACCCGTCCGCACCTTCCCTTTTTCCAATTGAATTTCGATGATCTGAGCCGCTCAATGTGTTCAGAACGTGATTTTAAGGGTACCCGCGATAAATCGGCAAAAAAAAACACAGGGAAGGGCTTGGTTTGAGAAGTTTTTATTGAATCGTTCAATAAAAAACTGTTCGGATGAAGCTCTTCCCGATCATTTTTTTTGCTGATTTCAAACATGTATCCTTAAAATCACGTTCTGGTCACATTGAACGGCTCGGATCATTGAAATTCGATCGGGAAAGGGGAAGTGCAGACGGGTGCGGACTTGATTCGGACTGTATTCTTTCCCTCTTCCCGTACCCATCTCTATTTCCCTGTTTTTATGTCGGCGGCTACTTTCCCGCTGCCAGTATTAATTTCGGGGACCATACTACACATTAAACCCTCTTAGGTTCTAGCCAACGTGAAACCGGGATGGGAGATGTTGCCAAGCACCTGTGCTTGGCAGAGGTGCCGGATCTAATTTGAGTGCATAAAAATTGGATTGTCCGTTGCTCAGATTAAAATCCGAAGCATCGATTGCCGAGATGAATAGACGAATGAGCCGCTCAGCACTAAAGTATAATTCTCTTTTCGAGTCGATCGATCATCGAAGTCATCGCGGTACTCGTGCAGTAATTTTCCATTAGCTGAAAGAGCACGGGGCGCGTTCGAGGTATTTCAATTTTTGATTCACTCTTGCGAGGACTTGACTCATGATCTCCTTGGTTCATTGCTAACTTTGCGATGCAACCAATCTATGAAAATATGAAATCTTATTTTACTTCCCACCCTTTCCGTAGAACTGAATTCACCACTCTATTTAATTCTTTTAGACTCTCTACAAATTTTTTAAAAAAAAAACAAAGAAGAAAAATATTGTATCGTTAGCATAGTGTTATCCATGATGCATGACACTATTAGGGCTACCTCACCTTCACGCGTAAGCGTGTGAAACGGTTGTGGGAGGAACTATAGAGATTAGTTCAAGACGTGCGCAAGTCGATACAGGACACTCTGCATTACCCAAAAAAAAAGAAAAAGGATGAACTCGTTCGTCCTCCAGCATATGATAGGTCAAACAAAATACAGTATTTATCATCAACTAGTGTAATCCACCTTATTTCAGCTTTTACTTTCCAGAGGGTGAAAAAGACCAATCTCAAGTCAACCCCAAGTGATGAGGTTAAGAAGGCATGAGAAAATTAATAAGTGTTTGTCCTCAATAAAATGACATGTTCGAATTCTATGTAGGCCGGATATTCCAAAACCTAGGGGCCATTGGAGATTTTCCCGGTTGTTAGTTTTAGGCTACCAAAATCAGTCGAGGCGCGAGCAAACTGGCCCAAACATCCGGTTATAAAATAAAAAAAATAAAAAAAGAGACCAATCTCAAGTCTTGAGGCAAAACCCATGCCGGCATTCCCCCAAAAATGATGAACTCGTTTGTACTCCGGCATATGATAGGTCAAACAAAATATTTATCAACTTGTGTAATCCACCTTATTTCAGCTTTTACTTTCCAGAGGGTGAAAAGGACCGATCTCAAGTCAACCCCAAGCGATTAGGTTAAGCAGATATGAAAAAGTTAATAAGTGTTTGTCTTTCATATAATGACATGTTCGAATTTTATGTAGGCCGGATATTCCAAAACCTAGGGGCCATTGGAGAATTTCCCCGGTCGTTAGATCCAGGCTGCCAAAATTACGCGTGCAAACTGACCCGAACATCCGGTTATAAAAAAAGAAAAAAGAAAGAAAAAGACCAATCTCACGTCTTGGGGCAAAATCCATGCCGGCATTCCCCAAAAAATGATGCTTTATTTGGGGCGTTTAATTTGTGGTCACATCTGGATCCCAACTTGGCCACCAGCTAGAAACTCGCCATGTGGGGAGCACCAATGTTTTTCTCTCATTTTTTCCATGGACGCTTTCTTGGGCTTAATCATTATTAGAACGTTTAAAGAGAAGAAAAAAATAGAGAATTTAATCATTATTAGAACGTCCGTGTCAGGCACCAGTATAATTTACCAAATCTATTCATCAAATATTTTTCTTAAATAGGGTCACACATGCTAGATATTAAATTCAACCGAAGGACGTGTATTTAACTAAAATAGGCATGATCGGAAAAAGGCGATGAGGCTTATTGATAACATAATGTAGGTCAATGCATTTGATCGAAAATCACATTTACTATAACTAAAAATGCTGACTTTCGACGGGAAAAAGAACAAGATGAGGCTTGTGGATAACAGAGAGGTGCTTAACCTCATACATACTTCTGCGATTTTGTCATTCAATTTACAAGATAATTGTTCACCAATTATAAGGTATGTCTATTTTCATTCTTTTATTATATCCCCCTCCCCGCCCTCTTAAAAACCTTAAGCCGCCTTCTCTCTTCTTCTCCTTCCTCCTCCTAGGGTTTCCATCACCCTAATGTGGCGGCAGGAGAGGATGACTTTACCCTAGGGTTCACGTATATCTTGATGCGAATAGTAATTTCGTAAAAAATTAAGTCAATCAGGCATCAAAAACACAATAAGTAAATCACATTTTTCTTCAGTACATGAACAGCCAAATACACTTTTAAAATGCATAGCAAAATTAATTGAGTAAGCTGTCGATGCCTAACCGACTTGATTTTTTAGGGTGTTGTGTTCGCGTCTAGATCTAAACGGTTCGGAATATGTTTTTGAAGCTCCATACGAGGCTTTGCAGCCTACAATGCCCCAGCAGGGCCCTAGTCCCAAAAAGGGGGGGGAGGGGGGTCCGGTTTAAATTAGCTAGGCTGCAGCTCTTCAAAAAAAAGAGAAAAAAAAAACTAGCTAGGTTGCCACCCTTGTACGTATTAAGGGCCCGATTGGATGCAGGCATGCAGCCATAGCAAGGGGATTAGCTAATCTGCCCGGATAGACACAGAAACCAAGGTTTGCCTTGGTTGGGCAGTCCATTTTCATACCCAAATAAGTTATGGCTGGGACTAATTAATCCGGCCAAAGGGGGATTAAATATGGATGGATTGAACCCAGTCCATAAATAATCCGGCTTTATCCGGCTGAATTTTGACTATTTTACCCCTCCCCCAACGGCTCTCTCTCTCAATTTGCTTATAGAGACAACAAAACCAAAAGAAGAAGAAGAACAGAAATAGAAACAGATCGCCACCACAAAAACACACACACACACACAAAATATGTCGATCCGCTTCAATATTGAAATCACGAAAAAAACATCTCCGATCTACTTCAATAATTTAATCAAAAGGTTTTACAGACAAAAGCACAACATTTTGAAGGAACAAAAAACAGAAACGCAGTTTATCCCCACAGATCTGTGAAAGAGGGAAAGAAAATTTTTAATTTTGACATGTAATCGGACCATCATCGTCTGAACATCAACTGTCGTCTTCATAATCGGACCGTTGTACACAGTCATACACATTCACACCAGATCGGGAAAAATGGAAGAGAGAGAGAGAGAGGAGAAAAGACCCACCGCCATTGCTACGCGGATCGTCGCTATCGTCGTGTGAAAAATTGAACGCCGTCGTTGTCATCCATGGGAGAAGCCGGGAAGGTGGGTGGGGCGGTGGGGTGGGGTAAAGAGAGAGACGAGATGCACTAGTGGTGCAGTAATGGTGGGTGGTGTTTTGGTTTTAAAGAAAAAGTGTGAGATTTTCAAACTCAAAAATAATCTAAATAAAAAATATTTTTTTAATTTTTTTGCACCGTATTAAAGATCTCAATGAGATCTATCAAACAAGATCCATAGTTATAGGAAAATTATTTGCGTAAGCACATGATTTTTGAGCTTGAAATTGCCTTCTTAAAAAATAAGTACTTATTTTGAGTTGCGGAACGGAGCCTAATCATCTACTTCACATACACTAGTAACCCTTTCTCTACTTTTTTTTTTTGGGATCAAAATATAATATTCAACAAAGAAAAAAAACGTAAAAAAAAAAAACTTTATATTTTAAAAAACAGAAATGGATAATAAAACACTTTAACAAAACCAAATTTAATTATTTTTTGATAATTAAACTAATAATTTAGTTAGTATTTAGTTTAATTATCAAAAAATAATTAAATTTATTCGGTTTTGCAATTTTATAATTAATATAATGAATAATTAAGTTTGGGACTGAACAAGGACAAAATCGTCATTCAACAGTTTTTTACATCATCCACCCTTTTAATCTTCATTCTCTAACACCTCATCTAAACCAAGTATTATTTAATACCTCTTCCATAAACATCACATCAATGTGGGTCATCCCTTATTAACCAATACCCCTTATTATTTTATCCCCTTATTAACTAATATCCCCAATTCTTTCCCCACATCCAATCGGGCCCTAAGTGTCTAGTCCTAGTGGAAAGTTGGAAACCACTAGTACATAGAAATTTATTCAATGCTTTAGGACATCATTACGTGATGACCTAAACTTTTTTTTACACATTCGATGTGGGGCAGACTCTAACTAAATGTGTGGTGGAATGTGTTTCTGTTGGACAAATGTTTTTTTTTGGTAAGTCTATAGCACATATAAATTGTAGGACCAATGTTGATCAAATAGATGTGATTGGTGATGGATTACGAATTCTATTTGACCTTTGTTTGACCCAAAAGAAGGTAAGGAATTATTATGTCTCTAAGCATTTTTGGTTGCTGTATTATTCAACTATTCATGTTTAACTGCATTTCCCAACAATGATATATAATAGGCATTGGAAAATTATACAAACAGAAAAAAGGGCATAGAATTGGGGAGACTCTGAGGCTTTGTTCCGTTAAGAAAAATAAATACTTATTTATGTATTGTGAGAGAATTATCTGTCTCATAAAACAGAAAATAAGTACTTACAAGTTAAGAACGAACTTTAGCGAGTCTCATTTACTTGAATTTTGCATGAAGATTCTTGATTTGGGTCAGGGACGGAACCAGAATTTCGTAAATGCAGAGGCCGAACTATGAACAAGATTTTAAAATTTTAATGTTCGAAAATCTAATAGTTTGTTTAGTTTAGATTTTGAGAGAGATTTTTTGGATAGTAAGTGGAGAGAGATAAAAAGAGGAATGAAATAAATAATTGAAGAAAAAACTTATGTGAGATCGTAGCGCAGAGAGAGAAATTGGGTTTTGGGACCTAAAACAAACACATTTTTAAAGAATTTAATTGCCTAAATAACACTCAATACAAAATACAATATCTAGGTGTTCTTAATAAATATATAAAAAAAAAAAAACTACTATTAATTTTAAATTTTTTTTAAAAAAACCTGAAACAACGTGGAGGCCGTGGCCCCTATACAACCACACCTAAATCCGTCTCTGATTTGGGTCTGGTCTGGAGACTGTGGAACGGGCCTCCTTTATTTCGGTCCGAAAATGAACCAAACGGTTCTACAGTTTATCAGGCCAGCGGAGTTTGGCTTCTTGGGCTTCAAGATGTCTAACCCGGCCCTAGTATCCGAAATTACCAACAGGCCCTAGTAAACCCATTTTCTTACTCCGCCCATCTTATTAAGTTGTTCTCCTAATGTAATTTTCAAGCCTAAAAATAATGTATTTACCGAAATAATTTTTTTGAGGAATATGAATCTTTTTTGATACATCTCAATGAGATCTTTTGAAATGTGCAAAAAAATCAAAAAATTATTTTAGCTAATATACATCATTTTTTAAGTTTGAAAATTGCACGTAGTTTGATACGGGACCAACTTTATGAGACGGATGGAGTATTACTACACATTTCTTTGTTTCAGAATAGCAATGGATTCTCTCAATATGCAAGAACAAAAGAATGTCTAAGGGTAGATGTGGGCAGCATGCCCTTAGGAAATTCCGGTTTCCCAAAGCGAGGCACAGAGCCCGGATCGAGGGAGCGCAAGCGCAGTCGGCAAGCGCTCTGAATACAGAGTTGCCACTCGGGTTTGAAGGTCCGACACCCAAGGAACCGTATTTCGAAGCACCTGCCGTGCTGTTTGATTTGAAAAAGTAAAAGTACCAGTCCGTCATAACTATATCTGGGTTCGGGAGCCAGGTTACGAGAGGGAAAGGGTTTTAAGACACCCCTCTCGCCCAATCCAGAGATCGGTCTCTACTTAGGCATTTTGAAAACATTGCGATTTTTCTTTTGTTAATCGATTTTTAGTCAGTTAGGGCGGGAGAACAGTTAATGGAGATTAAACTGTAACATGTTTGCAGGATGTGATAGACAACATGCTTGCTCTATTAAAACAGTTAGTATAGGATGAAAACAGACTGCTGTGGGGATCTTAAACAGACTGGAAGACACAGCCCTGGAGTGGCGTGCGTAGAAAGAAACCAGTATGCACTGATCAAGTCACTGCATATTGACCACACATGTGCGCGCCAGTAAGCTTAAGCCCACAACTCTTATTCTCAACCCTCTGGGCTCTGGAAGGACTAGTGCACACTCAGGACAAACCAAGCAGTTTATAGGTAGCTACAATACACAGTTTATAAGGCAAAAATCCTACAAATTAACAAAACACCCCATAAACAGTGTGTGTACAAAACAGTGGCCTAAGGCCAAGTTACCAAAGCAAAGACCACTCACTGGTCAAGGACTGACCGGCGCGTGCGAGTATGAGCTAACCTTCCAGTGTTTGGTTTTTCTCATCCTGGATTTTGGGACAAGTCCAGAAAAATTCCAAAGGTATTCCATAATAACAGAAATACAAATTGAACTAAAACCAGCAGTTTAAACTAAGAAAAACAGTAAACTGGTTATTAGCATGCTTACAATGGTTTTATATACTAAGTAGGACATAAAACAACAAGGCACCCGTCCCCACGCTGTCCTGCGCATGCAGCCACAAAGTGGCGCGTGGGTATGTGGGACTGGCGCGCGCGGGTCCTTGCTACTACGGTTTTGAAACCTTGCCAGTTTTAGGGTCAGGACTGGTATTGATTACCAGTCTTGACCCTGCCAGCCCCCCTCAGGGATCAAAACAGAGAGTAGAACAAAGGTAAGCTATACCTTTGGCTTTTGAGTTTGAATGGTGTTTGAGTTTTGAAGTTTGAGGCTTGATTGAGGTGTTTGAGCGATAGAAGCAAGGAAACAAGGTGGCTTGTTGCTTGGTACAAGGGTTAGGATCTTTGGAACCCTTTGAATATCAAATTTCGTAACTCTTAGGAAGAGAACAATGAGGGCTTATTTATAGGAGGAGAGGGAGAGTTAGGTCTGGTGCAAAGAGAGGAGCTCAGCCAGTCCACGAGGCTGGCTGAGGGTTACTTGGTGGTTAAGCTTACCGACCAATAAAGGTGATGGGGACAGGTTTGACCAGCGCGTGTTGCGCCCTGGCGTGCGTGGGTCAACGGTCAAGCTTTGACTGTTGACCAACACCTACCCATTTGACCTGCGTGCGGGGGTGTGGGTGCAGCGCGCACATGTGCCAGTAGGGTTTTTGGCTTTTGGAAATGGTTTCGGCTGGGTTAGGTTCAAGGGTTTTGCAAACACTCAAAACTCAAACACTCGACATTTCTGGAGTGTTCTTGATCCGTTTCATCATCGGGGAATCAGAAATAGTAAGTAAACTAATCTAAAAGCCCAGATTGGGGTGTTTACAGTAGAGATGATAAATGAAGTAAGCTGCTTGAGTTTGAATTTGTACTTGTTTGTTAAAAACTCGTTCAAACTTTTCAATATAAATAAATTAAGTTTGAATATTTTACCGAAGCTCATGCATCACATTTTCGAACCAACATGAACAAGCTACTATTCAGTTCGTTTGACTTATGACGCTTAACAAATTCAAGACAATCAAGATCGGATTGCAACCGATTAGATTAAAGTTCGTTGGAGATTCTCTCCTTGTAAACAAGTCGTAAATATTTTTCTAAAGGTCAATAAGTTTGAAACAATAAGAAATTCCCAGCCACGCAACGTGTCATTTAGGCAGGGTGCAACGAAGGCTTATTGGCGCCTACGAAACGTGTCCCCTCTTGAATATGGCGTGTGTTCTCTCAATCCAATCCAATCCAATCCAATCCAATGGCCAACTGAGCTTTTGTTCTTATCCAATTGAGATGAGAAACAGGATCATCTCCGATCTCTGAAACGTTTGCGTGGTGGCAATTCGTGGGTTAGTACTTCCGAACCCATTTCGATAATCGGAACAATTACTATTTTTGAGATTCTCGAGAACATCGACTATGCAAAAAAAAAAAAAATACTCCTACCTTAATTGGGTATCGATGAATGCAGGATCGCCGTAGATTCATCTTGAGAAAAATAGGTTCAGCTTGCTAATTGATTTGTTTTACAAGAAAAACGTGCTCTCTCAAAGTTTATTGATCGATATATATGTGACAATCATTTTTCAATAAAATTGCGTGGTCATCGAGCACCAAATGATAAACAATTCCGATCATCGAAATGAGCCGGAAAAAACCCACAAATGCCCTTGCGTACAAGGCTTTAATCTCAGTACTCTTAACTCCATGCTTTCTTTCCCAAGATCTGAGAGAGGCCTAGTCAGACAATTGCTCTATTTATAAACTCTACAATTCTCCTACGTTGTTATAACATCCATAATATCCCAGCGAGGGGGAGTGTGAGTGAAGACTCATGAGGAGAGAGGGAGAGAGAGAAACAAGAGTCGTGGAGAGGAGAAGAAGAGCGAGGGAGGCCCATTGGGCGCACACTAGAGTGGCACCATTGGAATATGACCAGTGGATTTCTCTGTTCCAAAAAATTCTTGTCCTTGAGTTTCAATGTACTATACTCACTTGATATTTAATTTATCTTTCAGATTTCGACGCTTTCAACCCAATCTATAAAAGTTGTCTGAATTCTGATGTGATGAAAATCACCAAAACACAAAAAATTGTTATACAGTTTCGAGTACAATGGAATAACGGGACAAGTAGTTTTCGGAGATAGAATGCTGGGATGGACCAATCGTGCCACGCTGTGTGCGTCCAATATGCTCACTCTCATGGATGTATCAGGTATCGTGCGGCAACGAAAGAAAAATAATGGTAATATCTAATTGCTGCTGTTTTTTTAGATTGAATACATGTTACTCACAATAGCTTTCTGCATGGAACATGATCTCTCTATGGTTGATTTTCTTTGGATAGTATTCTATCTTTCTGATTTTTTTGTTTTTGTTTGTGCTTTCTGCCAAACAGAAACTAAATTGATATTAAACAGGAAATACGTTGGCTATGTTTGTTTAGTGTATTAGGAAATTTTTAACTTTGTTTTCCAATCATTACCCTACATCTTTCTCCAATCATTACCTTATTTTTCCAATCATTAATTTCATTTATCTCTCTATCTCTCTCCACTCATTACCCCTCTCTCCAATCATTACCCTATTTCTCTCTCCACCCACTACCAAATCAAAAATTTCCAAAGTATCTAAACGAACATAGCCGTTGTCTTTTGTTAGATGAAGCAATGTCGATTTGATTCAAGTCGTTCTATCTTCTTTTCTTTTAATTGCAAATGATCAGTGTTGAAGTTTATTTATGTGGCTCACATGCCACATCAATCCTATTTATATTTTATAGTATTTATGTTCATAAGTACAATATGGGTATTAGATTTAAATGAAATATTGCCTAAATAGTTGGTGACTATTCATGAATGGGTTTAGTGACCATTCATGTGTTAGGTTGCAACTATTAATGAATAGGTGCTTATTATGGAAGGAAATATAAAAGGTCGTATCCATTGGTAAATGGTCCCGATCTATCTATGTAAAGGTTTGTGATTACCATCAAGTTACAGGTGTGAAAACCATTTATATAGATTAGATTGAAAATCCTACCCATTGCTCTCCGTAATCTATTAGTGAGAGTTTGTGTCGGTGAAGTATATTGTTTCAAGTTGGAAACAATTTTCAGATTTCTCTAGACTTAAACACCATGGCAGAAGGTAAGTAATTTTTCCCGCTGCGTATTTATTTTGATTCTCCCATATAGGTTTATCAATCAGGGCATTCAATATGACCAGTGGATTTCTCTGTTCCAAAAAATTCTTGTCCTTGAGTTTCAATGTACTATACTTACTTGACATTTAATTTATCTTTCAGATTTTGACGCTTTCAACCCAATCTATAAAAGTTGTCTGAATTCTGATGTGATGAAAATCACCAAAACACAAAAAATTGTTATACAGTTTCGAGTACAATGGAATAACGGGACAAGTAGTTTTCGGAGACAGAATGCTGGGATGGACCAATCGTGCCACGCTGTGTGCGTCCAATATGCTCACTCTCATGGATGTATCAGGTATCGTGCGGCAACGAAAGAAAAATAATGGTAATATCTAGCCTAGCTTAATATATATCTTATTGCTGCTGTTTTTTTAGATTGAATACATGTTACTCACAATAGTTTTCTGCATGGAACATGATCTCTCTTATGGTTGATTTTCTTTGGATAGTATTCTATCTTTCTGATTTTTTTTTTTTTTGTGCTTTCTGCCAAACAGAAACTAAATTGATATCAAACAGGAAATACGTTGTCTTTTGTTAGATGAAGCAATGTCGATTTGATTCGAGTCGTTCTATCTTCTTTTCTTTTAATTGCAAATGATCAGTGTTGGAGTTTATTTATGTGGCTCACATGCCACATCAATCCTATTTATATTTTATACTAGTATTTATGTTTATAAGTACAATATGGGAATTAGATTTAAATGAAATATTGCCTAAATAGTTGGTGACTATTCATGAAAAGGTTTGGTGGCTATTCATGAATAGACATGGTGACTATTCATGAATGGATTTAGTGACCTTCATGTGTTAGGTTGCAACTATTAATGAATAGGTGCTTATTACTTCTTTGATGGAAGGAAGTATAAAAGGTTGTGTCCATTGGGAAAGGGTCCCGATCTATCTATATAAAGGCTTGTGATTACCATCAAGTTACAGGTGTGAAAACCATTTATATAGATTAGATTGAAAATCCTACCCATTGCTCTCCGTAATCTATTAGTGAGAGTTTGTGTCGGTGAAGTATATTGTCTCAAGTTCGAAACAATTTTCAGATTTCTCTAGACTTAAACACCATGACAGAAGGTAAGTAATTTTTCCCGCTGCGTATTTATTTTGATTCTCCCATATAGGTTTATCAATCAGGGCATTCAATGTTTTGTCTCGACTGATTTCTCGATTATGTGTAGTCCCTCGTCCCACTAACGGAATGTAGCTTTCGACTTCTAAGCTCAGCTCACTCACTATCTCGGTAATTACCAAATCTACACTTCACGAGTAGCCATCCCAAGAACTGAAATTATACACAATGATCTGTCCTTTACGATTCGAGCTTGAGACTATTGCCATACTAGAATTCTGTCTAGCTTAAAGCCCCTGAATCTTTGTGCTCTTCTAATGCAGCTGTGGTTTGTTGTGTCGATCATTTTACAGGTTATGGCTAGCATTGTCAAGAAAATTGGATTAAAGAGGCAGACATTAAGCCTGTTGATGCTCGAGGTAGTCGGTGAACAGCCTTACACTCGATGAATAGCAACCCAATAACCATGAAAAATGAAGCATTTGGTTCACAAACTTGAGACTTCTAGGCCAATAATCATATCCAGTGATTCAAAGGACGATGGCATGACATCAAAAGGTGGTAGAGTAGAGAACGACGACGATGAGGAGTAGCCCTCAAAACATTGGATAAAAAGATGTAATGCTAAAGCATTATTTTTACTCACCTAATATCGTGCAATGAGCTAAACCGTTAATTATGCACCTAGAGGAGAGAGAGAGAGAGAGAGAAATACTAACCGCGGGAGGAGGAGAGAGAAAAAGAAGGTTGCTGTACTGGAGGCCTCAGCTAGGGTCTTCCTTAGGCTCCTCCTCATCGTCGCCCTCTACCACCCTGGATGTCGTGCCCTCGTCCTCTAAATCACTGGATATGATGATCATTGGCGTACGTCTATCAGAGGAGCCCGGTTGCATCCGCGAAGCCTCGCAGAGATTGCCTGGTCAGCCTCATTCTCCAGTATCGCATAACGTGTTCAATTGGTCGTCTACCACAATACTTGGGTACTTTTGGTTCTTGATTCGAGCCGATGAAAAACGCCGATACTCCTTGTAGTAATCTAACTTAACTAACATACTACTAATACCTTGATTTCAATTGGGAGATAGGAGTACTACACAAAACATTGGAGATTTGTTTGGTTGTATTGTAAGCAGCGTAACATTTAATTTCCTAGTCTCTTCAATTTCTTGCCAAATTATTCGTACAACAAATTCATGTCTCTTCTCCCCAAATAGACAAGAGAAGAAACTAATCATGGAAAACGAAAAACAAAAAACTAGTCAACATCGCTCCTCAGAATTGTTTCTCAATCACGAACTGTTTCTCAATCCTCTGAGCTGATTGATCCACTGATCTTCCGGCACTCGATCCGCCCAATCCGGAGCCATTCCGCTGAACGACACTCCGCGCATCGCCTCCACGACTCTCGCGGCGGCCTCCGGCGGCAACGGAGCGTTGCGACGGCTCTCTTCCTCTCTGAACGCCCTCACGATCTCCGATTCAGAAGCAGCCTCTTTCTTCTCCTCCTTCGCCTTCATTGTTTTGTCCTTCCTCTTCTCCATCGCTTAGATCGATGGAGCATATTTCATTTCCCAGGCCCTGTGCATATCCGTTTGCTAAGCGATGAAAACCGGATTCGTCGTGATCGGAATCCGCTGGATCCGAAACATCTTCGCCGCGTTCGTCGTCGTCGCCGCTGGAAATTGGCTGATAGTATTCTGGCAATTCGTCGGCGTTGGAATCGGAATCGCTTCCCTCGGTGTTCTCTGTTAAAAAAGGAATACAAGCATGAAAAATTCCTGAGATAAAATTAATTAATGGTAGATAGAAAGCAGAATCGTAGTAGAAAGATCTGATTAGCATTTATGACTACTGATACTGTATCTGGTGATATTACCTTGGGTGAAATCGTCAGTGTTGGATACAACGTTCATTGTAGCAGATGAAGTAGAGAGATGGTAGACGCGACACGCGAGAGAAGATTTATCTCTTCAAACTAGGGTTTCTTCAGTTCTCCGAGGACCAAAAGGAAAGAAACCCAAAAAAAATAGATAAAAGTGGGAAAAGAAAAAGATATGCCCCAGCCGGGAATCGAACCCGGGTCTGTACCGTGGAAGGATCTGTTTATTTATTACTTATCTTTTACCGCAATAAAATTAAGGAAATTGATATTCGCGCTCCACTTTTTACTGATTGCGCTCCACTTTGTTCATGAAGTTACTAGTAACTTCACATTAAAATTGGAGTGTCATTAGTAAAAAGTGGAGCGCGAAAATCAATTTCCTAAAATTAATCGCTTGCTCATCTTGCAACAATGTCACATTAATTGTCGATAAAGCAAAAGGGGTTAGCTTAGTGGAACTGTGGAAGTATGACAATCAAGGACCTTAGGAAGTTTTGAGTCTATATTGCGACTTCTACCCATGTGCTCGGGTCAGTAGTTGTTAGACCCTAGTTACTCTGTTTTTTCTTTTTTTACTAAATAAAGAGTTATTTCGAAAGAAAGATCAAACGACAGCCAACATATATTTCTTTTATCAAGATGCAGAACAGTTTTTAGAGTTTAAGAATTTAAAAGATATATGCCAATGTGGCAAAGTAACAAATTTTGGGAAAATAGAAAAGTAATTGAACATCTAGCTTAATATTGAAAAAGTAGAGGGGTGGGGGGGGGGAGCGGAAAAAAGAGAGCTCAGATGCACCACGATTTCGTCCTTATTAATCGGACGGTCGTGAAGGACCCAACCATCACGCTGGGCGCAGAAGGCTTCATCCAACTGTTTAGGTTCAAAAAGTAAAGGCCTTTTGGGGGGAGCAAACATCATGTAAAGACAAAGAAGTTAGTCCAAACAACTTGTATTTTTACTCAATCAATTTTTGTGAAATAATCAAAATATTCTTACAAAGTTTGTCCAAACTTACCCCTCAATAGCGAACGGACTTTTAATGTACTATTATCTTTTACCGTAAAAAAATCAATCGTTTTCTTATCCTACAACGTCACATTAATTGCAAATAAAGCAAAAGGAAGGATCTGTTTATTTATTACTTATCTTTTACCGCAATAAAATTAAGGAAATTGATATTCGCGCTCCACTTTTTGTTCATGAAGTTACTAGTAACTTCACATTAAAATTGGAGCGTCATCAGTAAAAAGTGGAGCGCGAAAATCAGTTTCCTAAAATTAATCGCTTGCAACAATGTCACATTAATTGCCAATAAAGCAAAAGGGGTTAGCGTAGTGGAACTGTGGAAGTATGACAATCAAGGACCTTAAGAAGTTTTGAGTCTATATTGTGACTTCTACCTGTGTGCCTGGGTTAGTCAGTTGTTAGACTTTGATTACTTTGTTTATTTTTTTTACTAAATAAATAGTTATTTCGAAAGAAAGATCAAACGACACCAACATATACTATTTCTTTTATCAAGATGCAGAACAGTTTTTAGAGTTTAAGAATTTAAGAGATTAAAAAAAACAAAATTTGGGAAAATAGAAAAGTAATTGAACATCTATCTAGCTTAATATTGAAAAAGAGTAAGAGAGCGGGAAAAAGAGAGCTCAGATACGCCACGATTTCGTCCTTACTAATCGGACGGTTGTGAAGGACCCAACCATCACGCTGGGCGTAGTCATCACAGCTCTCGGGATTGCACCAGCCGGGAATCGAACCCGGGTCTGTACCGTGGCAGGGTACTATTCTACCACTAGACCACTGGTGCTTGTTGATTCAGATGGGTAAGATTTTCAATATTTACTTCTGAACATCTCCGTGCCAATCTGAAGCATAGGACAGGGAGAGAGAGTTGAGAGGTTTTGAGGAGATTTTTTAAAGTAATGAATAGAGAGAGGAAGAATTTTTTTTTATTTATTGAAGACGGTGTATAGGGTTTTTGAGACCAAAAAACAAACAAGGCCAAATATGCATGTATTGGCACTACAATTATTTGTAGTTACTGAGTTGTGACTCATGTTCAACAATTGTTTAAAGCTTGTTCGATCTATTTGTTTAAATTAAGTAAGTTTTCCAACACAATCTACTAGTAGTACTCTTTTTTTTTTCGAATCGATAACAGATGATATTATAACTTCAACCAAAGATTATATCAAGATGAAAACTCGTCTTTAGACCAAGGATCAAGACGACAAGGATTCATCTCACGGACTATATCCCAAATTAACTAAATCTTTTCCTGCAGACACAAGAAACAACCCAACTGGGAGAAACCCAGTTGGTAGAAAAACTCACGGCAAGAAACTAGAGAGAAAACCTCCACAAAAGGGAGAAGAAGAAGTAAAGGATCGCAAACCATCAACAAAATGAAAAAAAAAAACCTCGCCATCATCATCCACTAACATAGATCTCCAACTCCGGCGACCCAATTAATCATGCACAAAAGCTTTGTACCCACAGCCGCACATCTGAATATGATGGATGAGGTCCGGCGATAGAGGAACCAGGGAGGCCAAGGCGTTGGGAGGCGTGAGGGGAGGATGAGGTTGGAGAGAGTGATAAAAGGAGGGGAAAAGAGATTTGGATCGGAGGCCGACAGAGAGAAAAACTCCATATGGGAGATCGTCCCCCCCCGGCGCGTGCGCGCCTATTTTAGGATGGAAACCCTAGAAACGACTATTGGTTTTTCTGATAAAATACTTGTTTAGTCTAGTCCAAATACAAATAAATATACAGCAGAGTTTTCCAAATACTGGTGTAAGAGGGAGTCCTATACTGGGTAAATCATGCACGTAATTGATCCACTTTAAGTCCAATTTATTTTGAACTTGCAATTTTCGTAAAGACTGTTGCACAAAATTCTAACTTGCAATTTTCATAAAGATTGTTGCACACAATTACGAAAGGCTTCAAACCGTGATCCAATTGCTTAGAACAACACAACATAAAATCTGTTTTAGCAGTCACGACGTTGCGAAATGTCCTCAATAAAAGCATCAATGGCAGTTTCAGCTGAACCCCCTTTGGAAACTGCTCTTCGGCAAATCTCCTCAAGTTCTTTCGCTCTTCTCCTAATTTCTTTCCCTTCTTCACTTTCTAAATCCATGAACCGCTGCACGAGTCCAGCAATTTCTTCTCTTGTAACCAAGTGTTCTTCCTCACCCATTCCTCGCCGCACTTTCCAACCTATCTTCCAGTCATCCACAATAGTCTTGGAGTTCGGAATTTGATCCCAGAATATTGGGTAAGTGAGGAATGGAATTCCGGCGAAAACACCTTCCTTGGTTGAATTCCACCCGCAGTGAGTCCAAAACCCACCTATTGAAGGGTGGCATAACACCTTCAATTGGTCACACCATGGCACCACCACCCCCTTGTTTGACAAATCTGCCCAAAACAAATATTTTTACTTCCGAAACAAAGAATAGCAAAAAAAAACATATCAAACACAACAGTAAATTATGATGAAAGAAACCGAAAATTTTGACATGTGAAACAACATAAAAATCAGTGGAAGTTTAGATATGAAGAAGAGAATCTTGTTTGGTGGTCATTTTCATATCGTATCGCTTATAAAATGAATCTGAAATTTTGAGAACTTGAAAAGATCTCTTCAATAATTTCTTGAATGGAGTTCATGTCCTTAAGAATGTGAAAACACAAGTTTTGAAACCCTCAATCAACCAAGTTTTTAGCAATTTACAAGCTCATTCAGAAAACGACGACGAAATAGAGGTTCGAACTTAGTTGTAGAATACTTAATCTTATACTCCTTACCACCGCATCCCTCTTTAATACGAGAAGCATCGCCACGCGCCACCCACAAGAACCGAACGCCGCTCATATCCACCCCGGCAATGATTTCGTCCATTTGGGCTCTGGAAACAGAAAGGAAACTACCCTGAGAAATGTACAAAACAGAGGATTTGGGCTGAGAATCCAGCCATTGCTGATAGCATCCTTCATCGTTTCGGGAATCAATAGATATAGCAGATGATTTGTCCCCGAGTCTGAAGTACGGTATTGATGGACCAATGGAGTATATTGGGGTTGGAATTGCTTCCTTTAGGGTGTCGATAATCTGGGATTCGAGCTCGTAGGTTGAAGTGAGTAGAAGATACTGTGCTTTAGGGACTCGTGAAATGGCTTCACAAGCTATATCCACAACGTTAAGTCCATCGCCGTAGAATACTGTAGGAAGATCTGCAATGCGTGTTGGTGGAATTCCCGGTATGCAGTTTACCAGCTCGTTTCCACGTTCTGTTATATGCAAAGATAAAGTAAGCCTTGTTTGGATGGTGAAACCAATATCATATCGCTTTGCTAAGTCAACCAAACTTGATTAATATAATCTAGAGGTTACTGACTTGATTAATATAATCTAGAGGTTACTGGGACAGTCCTATCCGTTTCTATCTCTTCCCTTGTCCTAAAATATGTATCAGAAAAGCGCACCTGAAACATCGACCGGGAATTGGCCATTTTGTTTGAGAAGATCAAAGTGATATAACACTGCGAACACCGACATCGGCTGGGTCCAAAACGAAGCCACCGGAATATTCCTCCGACTCCCCACGCCCAGCACCCACTTCATGAAAGTATCATGGATTATGACGTTCGGCTTCGGCACCTCAAGCCGGTCCAGAAGCCGCTCAAAGGGCTCTTCCAGCTTGGTCAGAGTAGCTTTCAGAAAGCCGGGAAAATCGGCGGCCCGACCTATCTCCGACGGGATTACGTTGGGGATGGTGGCGAAGCGGATGTTGGCCGGCTTGGGCTCGGAGCCGAGGAAGCCGAGCCACTCCTCCGTCACGACGAAGGTGATTAGAATCTCTTCGCTTTTGGAAACAAGCAGATTACAGAAGCTCATCATGGGGTTGATGTGGCCCCTACCGGGGTAAGGCATCGCCACCACGTGGCACACTGTGGTTGGATGGTTGTTCATTTTTATGTATACGGAAAGAGTGTGGAGTTAACTGGACGATGGGGAATGGAGATGGAGAGAGAGAGAGAGAGGGGGGAAGAAGATGAAACTGCGTACCGAGTAGGCAAAGCAGAGCGCTTTAGTTGAATAACGGGAAGAGCAATGCCTACTATAACATACCTTTAAAGTTTTAAACCACAACACCGAACGGAACTGTTCGATACACATGAGTTCACATTTATCGAAAGGAAACACGATTATGTTTGAAATTGTATTTTAAAATTGTATTTGTAGACTTTGTGCGACGGGAATGCCCCTTGCTGAAGTGGGAACAAGAAGGCAAAAGACAAAGTGTGATGGTCCGCTCCCCATGACCAGAGTTTCGTAGTTCTCATGTGCGTTAGTGTATGGATTTGTGTGAAATTCAGGATTCCGTACATTACAGAGTGCCTTTGTTCGTTTCCTAACTTTGAAAGGAATCTTTTTCCTTTCTCATTTTTGAAGGATAGTGATTTTGCCACACCTTTTTTTGTTATTGTCACATCCTGTAAGTGTATTTTTTGGTGCAAAAATACATTTGCAGGATGTGGCAATAACAAAAAAGGGTGTGGCAATATCAATTTCCTTTTTGAAAGGGATGCGTCTTTACTTTCTCCTGCACACATAGGACCCACAATTCCCAGTTGGGAAAATGTTTCCCTGCTTCGCACTGTCACCTCTCTCTCTCTCTGTGTGCGCGTTGCACACTCCTCCGGTCATGATTTTTCTAAAAAACTCAGGGTGGTTTTTCGGACCAAATGCCCCAAGTCCTTATTGAGTTTTGGTTTAGGAAAAATCAATTTTGACAAATTGCTAACCTAAATTAGGAACAAATTACAATTCAACTGAGTCATAGACTAGAAACAAATTAAAATTTATGGTCATTGAATTTGTCATTTCTCATTTTTTTCTGGTTGGTATTGCAAAAGAAAAAGGTCTATGATCATGGCCGAATTTAAAATTTTCTATTTGTATTTGCCAAATGGCTACTCCAATTTTTATTTTTTTATTTTTTTATTTTTTTATTTTTTTATTTTTTTATCTTTTTATCCTGGCTACTCCAATCGATATGTAAATAAATGATAGTACGATTTTAATTCAAGAGAAACTCGAAAATTTACATGCATCCATGCAATATAATAACATAATTCTATTTGACCGAAAAAAAATATAACAACATAATTAATTAAAATTTTAAGCGATAATTAAAGAGTACACAATACTTAGTTGGAAGACATACGTAGAGAATCTAAAATAAGGACGACAACCACAAGGCCACATCAAAGTACCATTATTATAATAGCTACCACCACACCCAAGCAGAAAATCATAGCGAGAATAAGGCCGAGTCCAAACCAATCTGGCCACTTCAAAGTACCATTATTATAATAGCTACCACCACACCCAAGCAGAAAATCATAGCGAGAATAAGGCCGAGTCAAAACCAATCTCTAGCCAGAGGAGTCGGAGACCAATCTCTAGCCAGAGGAGTCGGAGGTGTGTACTTTGCTTGGGGGGGGGGGGGGGGGGGGGCAGATATACGTTGTAAGAGCATTTTCAATCCAACACCTTCCAAATCTCTATTTGAGAGGATCAAATTAATCTATTTTATTTGAAAAGTAGATTTAGAGGATTGTACTATTTATCTCAACTACAACCCAACACTCTATTTCTCAACTCCAACACATATTTGGAGGAGATCCTCTATTTTTTCCTTCATTCTCACTACAACAAAATGGGGATTTAGGGGCACTTTTGAAAGGGCATTTTTTCAACATTGCCTTATCAAGTTATTAATGAGGCACCACCTACTAAAGTGCCCCATTTGATTCTCTCTATTGCGGCAGTTAGCTTTTCCCCCAAATTTAACGTATTTAATTATTTTATGGTAATTTGATAGGACGGTTGAAAGTGCCTCGAAAAGCTGGGTTTAATAGGGCACTTACTTGGAAACATAAAACTACGACGTTTTTGTAGTCAACTTTTTTTTTTTTAAAATCAACATTTTCTGATCAATCTAATAGGGCATCTTTGCCCCTCCACATAAAATTAAACTGAAAGTCCAAAACCCGAAGTCGGACTTCCTACGCACAGGAAAAAAACAAGAGCAATATCTAATAATCATATGTTATACAGTTTTTAATAATCTTCGATACGGCTATTTAGCGGATCTCAATAAGATGAAACTATTCTAACAGTCGAGGCCGTTGATTTCGTTATGCTTATTGATTAAATCATGATTGTAAAAATTTGGCTCGATCAGGTTTAGAAAGCTCCTTGATTGGGACACAATTTGTTTTTTGGATAATAGTTATCGTCCGATCAAATTTGTAGTGATACCCGATCAACTTCATTCTTGGTAAGAATAATGTACTCCGTAATATGTAAAAGATAGATGGTTCAGATCGAAAAATAAAGACTCTTGTGGGGTCTGATCATGCAATCTAAAACTTTAATGCCTCAAGATGCATCAAATTTTGTCCGATCAAGCGGTCGCCAATATCTGATGATCTCCAATTTTTGTGACAACGATGGAATCAGTGAGACGTGAAATCCTAACGGTTTAGATCGACCACTGTAAAAATTGAGTTGGTAATGACCTTTAAATCCTATACGTTCTATGTAAATGTTAACAAACTAAGTCTTGTGTTGTACTTGATTGTACGGTAGCTATTCAACCGCGACACAATTACGATGATCCAGACCGTTGTTTTTGTTTCCTTTGTTGATTAAATCATCCTCCTAAAGATTTGTCTTGATCGGGTTTAGAAAGCTTCATTATCGACACACAATTTCATTAACAAATGGGTTTTTCTGTTTGATTAAGTGTCTAGCGACTCCCGATTAACTTCGTTGCTATTACAAATGATGTGCTCCATAATATGTAAAAGATGGACGGTTCCGATCGAAAAAAAAAAGACGCGGGTGGGGTCAGGTATTGAAATCTAATACTTTAATGCCTTGGGATGTATCAAATGTGGTCCGTCATGCGGTCGTCGATATCTGATAATCTTCGATTTTGGTGATTCTGATAAAATCAATGAGACGTAAAATTCTAATGGTTCAGATCGACCATTATTAAAGTATAATTAGTTTATTAAGTTTAGAATTCGTTCGTACTGCGCGATATGAGAATGCTTAATTATTTTGGCGGTAATCCCCCAAAATAATTGAATTCCAAACTCTCCCGTCAAACAAATGGCGGGCTGAAGTCAGGAACCACCCACTACTTCCTTTCTTCCCAAAGAAGAGAAATCCCCAAAATCGATCCCCCCCCCAACTCAGTTCCACAGTCCACACCACCACCGACGCAGCCCCACCACTGAAGTCATCTCTTCCTTTCTTCTCGACTCGTTTTGCCCTAATTTCTTCCCCAAAATTACCAAACCCTCTGATTTCATGCGCGTTTGTTCGGATTCGACCAAAAACAGGTTCAACTTGCCTCCTGTGTACGATTTCAAGGTACCTCTCTCTCACTCGTACATGCTCGAGTCTGTTCTATTTTGGGAGATTTCAGTCACCTATTCTTCAATTTGCTGTAAAATCAGGCTAGTCACACTTCCAAACGAAACCCTAGATCTCGATTGTCATGGAGGTTCGAATTTAGGTCCTCCTATTAATTTTTTGTGTTTAATGGTTAGTTTGGATATTGATCAATTGGTGTTTGGATTAATTAGTAAAAAAATTAGGTCTACTGATTTTTCAGGTGCCTTACAAGTTACGAGGCAAACTATTATATATGTTTTCCCCTGTTTTTTCACAAGTATGTTCTTCCCTATTGAAAGTTCTTGACTCTGCCTCTGTTCTTAGGTGACCGAGAAATTCAAGGGGTCATCGTCATATTTCTCAAGAAGAAGCCTGGATAATTTCACCGGAGGTAGAACCCCGAGATGGGTTGAGTTTTGGAGCAACACTGCCGTCGATCCACGGCGGCATAGGAACTCTCACGGGTGTTATGACATGCCCAGATTTGAAATCCCTCAATTTATCTCTAAATAAAAAATCTCTCAATCTATTTCTTTTGTTACTCATCCACTTTGTTTGACCCCCTTTATCTAATACCCATTTTTTTCACAAAGTATTTGCTGCTTTAGTGATTAATGTATATTGTACTTGTTTTGCAGCAGTCGCAATTTGAATTAGCAAGGTGCCGTTGGAAAAGTAATGGTGATTATTTTGTGGTGATGCCATGGTTGTAAACTTGTAAGCTTACTTAAACTGTAGAATTATATGCTTCATGCATTCAAAGTTCTTTTAGTACTTGTTTCTTGTGAGGGTACGTGGTCACTAAAACTTGTCAAATATGGTTGTGCAACTGTACGAGGGACTCAATTTCTCGTGTTACTACAGTGGTGAAAAAATAAGAAATATAGTCACGTCGTCTTTGGCTATTAACCTCTTAAAGAACTATTTGTGATTACATGAAGGTTACTCCTACGTTCTTTGGCTATTAGTAATTATGCTTCTATGTTTGTTGTAGATGCAACCAATTGCTGATTCATGGGGAAACTATACGTGTAGACCTTGTCAGGAAAGAAGGGATGATGATGCATGTATAGTTGGTATTGTTGCCGAGGCCTTTACACTGTTTACTAGATCTATTTTGGTATGGTTCTCTCCGTAGTGAACTTCATGTTTATGCTCTTGTTTTTGTTCAGAAACTCAATTAATCTCTCTGTTTGAATTGCCTGTTTTGTGAAGTTAAAGCGTTAACTTTTAAATGACAAGGTCCTTTTCATATTGAATGTATCTTGGCCAATAGGAATCTTTGAACACCTGAATTCTTGAATTCTATGGCATCTATGTTCGTTGTTGCATTGAAGCTCATGAGCATCTGATTGTCAATATAGTACCCTACGTTTCTATCTTGGCTCACTTCATGACAGAACCATATAGGATTTTGGCTCTATGACAGGCGAGAAAACTTAATTGATTGAAGACTAAAATTTGGGATCGCCAGAAGAACCATAGGGTTATGAAAGATTGGCCTCATTAGCCTACCCACACTCAAAGGGTTGGATGTGAAAAGCATCAGTTCGGTAATGGGGCTCTTCACACGAACCCTTGGGTTGCAAAAGAAGTAATATTCTGGTATTGTCTCTCTTCTCTCTATAGATATTTGGTGTGGAATTGGAGCTTCAACTTTTTAAGCATTGAAATTTTCTATTTTGGTTTTTGTGTATTGCTTAAATTGTAGTTGGTATAACTTGGACTAATTGACTTAAATTGGTCTTGAATTGCTTAGTTCATTTACATATCCTAGGGGTATTAGTTTGGCATCATAGGGGTTTTTAGTTTGGCTCATTTGAAGATTATGACTTCAATGTGTCACATGATTTGTTCAATCACATTGTTCTTTTTTTTCTTCATGTTATTGACTAGAAAAGCCTGTAATTTGAGTGAACTCCATTAAATGATTGAGGGACAAAGAGTCAAAAGTTTATACGAGGGGTACCCAAAGCAACATGTGTACCATGTATTGTGATTTTAAGAGTTGTTATATTTTGCTCTTCAATGTACAGTTCTTGTCAAATTTGACTACAGCAATACTCAGAATTCATGGTATGCAATAGGTACATATGGATGTGATGATTTGCTTGTGGATATATTACTTCATGTTTAACATGCATGTCTCTCTTGGACAAACGATCAATTTGGATTCTCATTATTATGTTGTGAAGAAAAAGTAGTGTATGACTGATTTTGTCTTTAGTTTTCCTGGTTTTTTTATTCTTGACAACGATAATAGAACTCCTTAAATTTCCTTTTTTCTGGATGAGCGAGTGTTTCTTATTGTATATCATTGTTTGTCAATTCAGGTAGCGAAGGATAAAGGTAGTGATTGCGGGGAGGATTAAGATGGTGATTGCGGCGTTATATTTTTTAGCTTCAGTGACTTGTAAATATGGTTGATAGAATATTTATCTTTATCTTAGTCGTAACTTAGTTGGATTTGCAGGATCTTGTATTTATAACTTCGATTAAAGTATTTGTAAATTTTGATTGGCAATTGAATTTTATATGTTTAAGAAGTTCGTAATTTTGGATTGTTGGTGAGTAGTATGGGATTCAATTAGCTAGCTGGTAAATTTTTTTTTAAAAGAAGAACTTCTTTTGGGGCAGTTAAAAGTGCCCTATTAAGAAATCTATAGAGGCAGTTCTAAGCGCATCATCAATCAAGCTATTGCAGCACCTTAAAATGTTGCTAGAGATGATTAACCATGGTTAAACATTAACGATGAACATGATGTAGTAGCACCGTGAAGTGCCTTAATACATATGCTTATGTGGCAGTTTTGTGTGCCTTTTCAAAGACTTCTTGTGGCACTTAAAAGTGCAGCGACAAATAGATTTAGAGGCTCCATAACGTGCCCCATAAAAAGTGCCGCATTACATCTATAGCTGCATCAATACACGCGGCACTAAGGTGTAGTGCCTCAATAGCTAAACTGCCCCAACAGGTCCCTTGTTGGGGCACTTTTGAATGCCTCAAAATGTCATTTTTGTTGTAGTGTCTCTATATTTAGAGGATCAAAGTTCATCCTCCCAAATGGAGGAGAGTTTTAGAGGATGGGTTGGAGAATATTTTTCCTCCAAAATGAAGAAATGGAGTATGGATTGGAGATGCTCTAAAGGGGGCAAGGGAGCAATAAATAGGAGTAAATGAGTGTTAGGTGAATCCCAGGCTAGAGGAGTCAGAGGTGTGTACTTTGCTGGGGGGGGGGGGGGTTTGAAGAGGCGTGAGATTCATCTGCCATTGTTGCAGGTATATGTTGTAAAGGGAGCAGTAAATGGGTGTTAGGTGAAGTGAGTAGCACCAGATTTTATCCCAAAATTGAGAACCGAATGGTCATTAAGCAAAGATGAAAGGGGCAAAAAAGGGAACTGAACAAAGCCAGTACTATTATTATGTTAATAAGAATTTAATACTATTAAACTCTCTCAGATCTCTTTGGTATGCTAAAAAAAAGTTCTCTTTGGTATGCTAAAAAATATATATATATATATTTTTCGCTTTCACCATCTTCTTCTACTAATATAAACAAGCAGATTCGTAGTAGAAAGAACTGGTTGAAACAATTGTCACTTTCAATAATCTATGTAGTAGTGGTTACCTTGGGTGAAATTGCTAGTGTTGGATACAACGTTCATTGTCCCAAATGAGGTAGACAGATTGTGAAAACGAGAAGATTATATCGAAATCCGGGTGAATCTTATCGGAATTAGTAAGTCTATGGATACAGTAGATTGGTACACATTTTGTGCATAAATTTTCTGTGTAGTGGGCCCCATAAAAATGATCCGAGCCGTTCACTAAATGTAAAACATTTTTTCAAAGACCCTCGCAATAATTCAGCTCAATCCGATACTTATATATGTTCGATCCAATCATCTAACTTTTTGATATCCTGAAATCTAAATGAAAAATTAGATAATTGGATTGAACACCTGTTAGTATCGGATTGAGCTGAATTTTCATAGGAGCCCTTGAAAAAATATTTTATATTTAATGATCGGCTCGGATCATTTGTGTGAGACCCGTAATGGGCCCCACACAAAATCTGTACCAACCTGCTGTACCATAGACTTACTGTATCGGAATTAAGGTTTCTTCCGCTTTGGGGCCGGGGTAAAAGAGAGGGAAAAAAAATAGCTGAGGGAAAAGAACCTGGGACTGTAGTACGTAGTTAGGGGTGATTTCGGTTTCGTTCGGTTCGGTTCATGGTTAAATTTTAGAAGACCGATTCCGTTCAGTTCAAATATTTCCAGGACTGATCCCGACCAGAGTTGAGTTCGGTTTGGGGTGGGATCGGTCCGGCCGGGTGTTTCGAAATATAAAATGTCCATTTAATTTAAAGTGTATATGTGTAAAATATATAAAATATATTAGTCTGTCGGTTCGGTTTGGTCGGATGAAAATTTCAGGAAATCGAGACCGAACCGATTTTGGTCCGGTCCAAAGAAAAACCGGCCTTACCCTGACCGAAAACCGAACCGATCAGTCGAATTTTTTTTTTTCGGTTCGTCAGTTTTTGTAACACCCCTAGACTCTACCATGGCAAGGTAACCATTCTACCACTAGACCAGTGGTGCTTAGGGCTGCTCAGAAAATCCGTTGAATCGTGAAATCGGTCCGGACCGAACTGATCCGTACCTTTGGGATTTTGTTTGTGGATTAATGGTCCGGACACGGATTGAAAAATTAATTTACTGTGACTCGCGATTCGGTCCACGAATTTTCATTACGAAACCTGTAGATTAACTGAACCGGACCGTGAGAATTTATTATAAATAAATAAATATACTAATATATATGTCTATACATAAATAAATATATTTATTTGCAGCTCTACAAAATGTTTCACTTCATCCAATTCTAGAGTGACACTCTTGTTGGTTGCCGTGCCGTGCCGTGCCTTGCATTTTGATGGAAGATCTTCTTTGGTGCTTTTTTTGTTCCCCTTTGATGTTTTTATTATTGCTTGGTTTTAATGAACATATGGAAGATTAGAATTGCATGTATTGCTTTCATTTGGTGTTTGCTTTTATTTGGTGTATGTTATATTATAGAACTGTAATGCAGCATTGCAGCTAATGCTTTGGTTTTGTTTTGAATGGATATGTACTGTTAGTCTACGAGATATATGCTAGTGTTTTATTTTTGCTTACTTACGTCACTAAATCTGTGGACAAAACGTAACCAATCCGCGAGTTATGGATTGGATTGGAACCGAACCGTAGGAATTTTGGTCCAGACACGGATTTTATTTTCAAAAAGCCATGACTAGCGATTCAGTCCTCAACCGAACCGGACCACAAGCAGCCCTGGTGCTTTTTGATCCTGGAGGAAAAGTTTTTTTCTTTAAAAAAAAAGGCTAGTGGAAAGAGTGAAACCTTGAAGTTTTACCCTAAATTTAGTGCGAAATTTGGAACAGGAAGACTTGACAATGTTGTTATATTTTCTTCTCTGTTAAGAGGCCTCATACGTAATGATAGCAAAAATGACTTCGTACAGTAGCAACTAAGAATGTAGATTTGAAATAAATAAATAAATAATCCAAGAAAAAAAAGCAGCTGTATTGAGTCCTCAAAAATCCAAGGGAAAAAATCAATTCGTTTTATGACGTGCTTCACTAGCTAATCAAGCAATCGCTTGACACAACTTCTATCGACGAGGAGCCAAAAGATCAGATGAGAAGGGGAAAAGTTGGTCGCGATAGAAGGAAAGCAATTTCGCTTGTTTCCCCAAATGTCCGCATATATGAACACTAGCCCCTTGCAAAGTCCGGTTAATATATACCAAAAGCATTTCCAGTACAAATATCTAATTGCCGTCGATTTGAATTATCATTTCTAATAGATTGGTTATCTGGAGTTGAACTTGTGGGAATTTCACACTCTGCTTGTACGGTTCAGCTCAACCCCTGCAAAGGGTGAGATGCTTCTACGATATGACCGCCAAGCAACTTCCTTATTCTAAACCCGTTCTCCTTAGCTTCATCATAGGATAAGTATCTTGTTTCGGGGAAATCTGATCTACTACCATGTTGTCTTTCTCGTATTTCCAGAGAAATAAAACGATTACACCAATCCAACCCCAAATTAACCAAGTAGAATTGAATAATTTGTGTTTTGAGTCCAACGCGCGAGTCCAGTAAATTAGCAATTGGATATCCTTGGAACCATGTTATCTCCATTTTTCTGAAGCTAACATGAATACACATCTTTACGGTGGTTGTGACAAAGCATAACCATTGCCCACTTAAAATTATGGTTACCGTTGTTCACAATCTTTACTTATCTACTAAAATAATCAATTGAAACAACCAAATTCCTATCTATAGAGAAAATCAAAATCGCATCAACAGAAGAAGAGAACATCAAGTTGTTCAGCAGGATTAGAGATCCGTAGTGGTCTGCGAAACAGATATGGAATGGACACTAGATCATGCATAAGATCACAAAGTAACCTCTATCAACTATCAAGTATGAAGGAAGTCCAAATGCCTACTCAAAGCCTAGCTATCTCAGTAGGCGGCCGGTGAAGTCATTGCAAATCCAAAACTTCGGTTTAGTGCAAACGATTACGACAATGTGAGGAAACCATTGAACTACATGAAAGAGGAAGTACTAGAGCTGTTTAGGACTTCCGGCCACCAAAGATGAGTCTGCTAGTCATCCAACATCTGAATTAGAGCAATTAAGCTAATGCCGATTTCTTTCGATGCTTGACACCAAATAATTCAATATGGAAAGCGTTCTATGATACTACAAAAATAAAATTAAGGTGCTAGGGTGGAACTGCGAAATACTTTCATAGACACTTACAGCCCCTCTGGAAATGTTTGATTGGCCCATTCCCTTTTCTTATCTCATCGATCATTTCCCACAATTCAAATGGGTTGTTACAAAATTGAGCAAAAGGAACTTATATGAGCATGAACCATGCATATGCTCGGCTCATTTAGTAAACAAGCCAAGCTCGACTTTGAGTTTTTGACTCGTTTAGTAAACGAGCCGGGTGGAGCTTGGCTCGTTCGACAAAAGCTCGACTTGTTAAGGGAGCTAGGCTTGGCTTGATTAAATAGGCTAGTTTAGTAAAAGACTAATTAAGCTCAACTTATTAAGGGCTCGGCTCGTTTACAGCCCTACTAGTCATCGGTAGATGCTTGCTTGCCACATAACTTTAACCATCTTTCAAGAAACCAATCAACAAAAATTAACCTGAATGAAAAAGGACACAATTTAACTCATTTCTAGGCCTTCTGCTAAATTCATTACCCCTTCGAACCACCCATGGAATGAACAGATCCCATGGAAAAATGTAAGCATTCCCACTGTGGACTCTTAAACCGAAGTAAGAAAAATCAACTAAGCACAAACAATTTCCAAGAAACTTTAGCTTAGGCATAGTATTGCAAAAAATTCAGACTCAAGTTTTTACCTGACACTGCAGCTGAGTCTTGACCACATCAAGCGGCGTCGTAACTCCCGCCGCCAACGCCCCCGTGGCTGCCCCGGCGGTGGCATGCACCGCCCACCCCTCTTCCTCCCCCGCCCTCTCCGAAGAAACCTCCGTCAGCAACAGGTTTTTCTTCACCGCCTCGTACGTCGCGAAATGCACCGCGGTGTACGGCGCGTTCATCACCACCGTCGTCTTGTACGACGCGTAGAACGCCCCCACCCCCTCCTCCCTCGCCACCCTCCAGTCCTCACGCAGTCCCACACCCCATTATAAGCGCCGCTCCCCAGCTGCAGCCTCTGCTTCACCACGTCCATCGGCGTGATTACGGCGTCGATCGCCACCGTCGCGAGAACCCCGGCAGCCGCGTGGGCGTCGGGGTTATTACGGTTTTTTGTCTTACCCGAAAAGGCCTTCTTGAAGGCCTCATAGACGGAGAAGTAGACGGCGTGGGCCGGGCCGGCGCCGAGGCCCATGGCGGAGATGCCGCAGTAGAGGCCGGCGGGGCCGTCGGATTTGAGGATGGAGGTGAGGGCCTGGTGGAGGCTCAAGGGGTTTATGGGGCAGGAGGGGGAGGAGCGTAGTGCTTGCATACGGGTTTTGATGGTGTCGAGGGGGTACATGGCGAGGTGCTCGACGGTGCCGGCGATGGAACCGGCGAGCATGTACTGGTAGAAGTGGAGGCCGTCGTGGGAGAGGGCGACGGTGGACATGGGGAGGTGGGAGCGGTGGAGTTTGGAGAGTTGCGCGCATTGGGTCGTCGTCATACAAAGCTTGGAGTCTAGATCTTTAGAGAGAGAAGTTACTTACATATACTAATACAGAGCTGAGAAAGAAATGTTGGCCAGTTCAGACATCAGGATACACACAATCCGCTTAGTCTCGGGGTAGATGGTCTTTATCGGATAAAAGAGGAGAATAGTTAGTTCGGACACCTCTAATCGTCAATCAAAAAAAAAAAAACAATAAACAAAAATTAATTTTACATGTCAATCATACACACTAGTGCAAAATGGTAGTAATAACGTAGTACTGTCACGGTATACCAACTGAGCGCTTTTTTATTTTTTTCATCTTAAGCTTAAGCGTACATCAATTTATTTTGGAAGATCAATTTCTGCATTTGCTAACTGGACCCATTTATATTCGTAGCAAAGGCAGTATTTTTTTATTTGTGAAGATTATCAAAGCCTAGTATACCAACTCAATTTTGAGTCTTCTCAATTTGACTTGTCTCAATTTGTTGAAAGCTCGGAATTGAGTTTTAATTTATATGATCAAGATTGAGAATTTTTTTCAAAAATCTCTGAAAACTTTGAACACAATTTTATTATTCAATTCGTTTAATTTATGATGTTTAAACATTTTAACTTACCAGTTACTACCACATTGTGGCAAAGTTCTTTTATTTTCTCTTGCTATTAGACCAAACACTTGTGTAGGAGGCAATCCTGTACTAGGGGAAGAGAAAATTTTATTTGCGGAGCTTTCCGTGAAGAATTTTTTATGGAGCCTAATCGTAGCCGTTCAAAAGTATTTTGGGGCGGTTCGGATAGAAAACCAATTTTGATTGGTAAAACCTAATCGCAGCCGTCCAAAACTTTGGACAGTTCGTTAAAATTAATTAACCGGTCAAAATTGAAAAGTAATCTCAGCCATTGATTAATGGACGGACAAGATTGTGCAAAGCTGTGAGAAACTTATACACGGCTTCTCTCCCAGAGAAATCATGCACTTGACACTCCGATAGTCCAATGCTCACAAGAAAAGAGAAAAATACTACTCCACACATAGCATTTGATCAATAGCTAGTCTTATTTTGAACTAGCAAATTTCGCAAAGATTCTTGCAAATTATAAAAACGGGCTTCAAACAATGATCCAATCAATCAAAACAAACCACGGAAAAATCTGGTTTAACGGTCATGACGTCGCGAAATGTCCTGAATAAAAGCATCAACAGCAGTTTCGGCGGAACCCCCTTTGAAAATTGCTCTTCGGCAAACCTCCTTGAGTTCTTTTGCTCTTCTCCTCATTTCTTTCCCCTCGTTGCTTTCCAAATCCATGAGCCTCTGCACGATTCCAGCAATTTCTTCTCTTGTGACCAAGTGTTCTTCCTCACCCATTCCTCTCCTCACTTTCCACCCAATCTTCCAATCATCCACTATAGTCTTGGAGTTTGGAACTTGATCCCAGAATATTGGATAAGCGAGGAATGGAATTCCGGCGAAAACACCTTCCTTTGTTGAATTCCACCCACAGTGAGTCCAAAACCCTCCTACTGAAGGGTGGCACAACACCTTCAATTGGTCACACCATGGCACCAACACCCCCTTGTTTGACAAATCTGCTCAAAACATGGTTTTTACTTTTGAATAAAAGAAAAACAGATCAAACACAATAATAACATATAGACAAAAATAGCAATTGAGATAGAATAAAATGAGAAAGATGTGAAACTGTGAGATGAATAAATATTTGTGGAAGCTTAGATATAAATTGAAAATTGTTTGGTGGTCGTTTCTATATCATAGGAGTAACACTCTTCTGAATTTATTTTTGAAATAAAAACCTCATCATTTTCACATTCATTTAGGGAAATGATTTTGCCACTCCCTTTTTTGTTAACGCCACTCCACTGCAAGTGTATTTTTTGTGCAAAAATACACACTTGCAGGAGAGTGGCATTAACAAAAAAGGGAGTGACAAAATCAACAGCCTTCATTTATTACGGAATCCAAATTCCGAGAACTTGAAAAGATCCCTTCCATGTTTTCTCGAATGGACTAATTTGCGTCCACAAGATTGTGAAAGCAGGAGTTTTGAAGCCTTCAACCAATACAGTTTTTTTTTTTTTTTGTTGTTGTAAATTCACAAAATTGATTCTGAAACCAACCACCAAATAGAGCTTTCAAGCTTCTTGTATACTTTTGTCCTTACCACCACATCCCTCTTTAATCCGTGAAGCATCACCACGCGTCACCCACAAGAACCGAACGCCGCTCATATCCACCCCTGCAATGATTTCATCCATTTGGGTTCTGGAAACTGAAAGGAAACTACCCTGAGAAATGTACAAAACAGAGGATTTGGGCTGAGAATCCAGCCATTGCACGTAGCTGTTTTCACCGTTCTGGGAATCGATAGACAGAGAGGAATTGTCTCCTAGTCTGAAGTAAGGTATCGATGGACCAATCGAGTA
Source organism: Rhododendron henanense subsp. lingbaoense (assembly GCA_020567845.1). NCBI lineage: Eukaryota > Viridiplantae > Streptophyta > Magnoliopsida > Ericales > Ericaceae > Rhododendron > Rhododendron henanense. The sequence goes on from CM036312.1 coordinate 6,453,434, forward strand.
TATTGGTGTTGGAATTGCTGACTTTATGGCGTCGATGGTTTGGGATTCGAGCTCGTAGATTGAAGTGAGTAGAAGATACTGTGCTTTTGGGACTCGTGAAACGGCGTCACAAGTTAAATGCACAGTTTTAACTCCATCGCCATGGAAGAGTGTTGGAAGATCTGCAATGCGTGTTGGCGGAATTCCTGGTATGTAGTTTACCAGCTCGTTTCCTCGTTCTGTTACATTGCAAAAATAAAGTAAGGCCTTGTTTGGATGGTCAAGATAGAAATGTACATTGGGTGGAATGAGATTCTTTCCCTCAGCAATCTAGGAAGGCACTGGTGAATTATATACGTCTACGTGATATGTCGTTCAAGCAGCTGGAAACTGGATAAATGTGAACCTGATACAAGATGTACGGTGTAATATTTTTATACCTAACACAACATGATGGTTTGGCCGGTAGAAACTTCATATTAAACTCAAAAGTTTATAACATTAGGTTTACAACATTAATTATATTAAGTGATCACCCACTCCAGATGCAAGCAATGTGGGATTGTATTTATTAACATCCCCTATCATGCGACCGCGATTGAGATCCATCAATTGTAGCTTCTTGTTGGATTGATTATTTGCAACATTTTTGTTGACTCTAGCATTGTGGGCTGTGATATTTAATTTATGTGATTTGAAATGAGGTCATACAAAAATGTTGAAGAGGTTGAACATTATGTTAAAATATTAGTCGGAGAGGTTAAACATTACTCCCTCCGTCTCTTTTTAAGTGTTCCGTTTCGTAACTCCAACTTATTAAGAAAACATCATCATTACATTTTTCACATCAACTTTTACCTCCACTTTCCCTACTTACCCTCTATGAAGATATCATCATTACACTTTGGGAAAATTTCAAAATAACACCTGATCTTTCACACAAATCACACATAGGCACCTGACCTTTTAAAATTATCAAAAAAACACCTGACCTATTTAAAAACTCATCAATTTCCCACCTGCCGTTAACTTTCCATCCAAAACTAACGGAAATGTTGAAAATGGGACAACATTCATTTGTCTTAACGTTTTTTACACCTACCATTCTTTGTCTTCACTTTGCATAATTACTTTTCTTTCTCTGTCGTCACTTTTCACACCTACCCATGACTATTCTATGTCTTTTATTTGTGCCTTTTCCTTTGTTTAATACAGAATAATCTTGTTTGGCTGCATCGTTATGGATATTTAATTACGAAATTAAGCTTGATTTCTTATTTTGGGTGGATTTGAATTGAAAAGTTAGTAATTTTGGTGACTTATTGATTCATTTTGACGCAAAACTAACAAATGTAATTTTTTTTTGAATAAAGACAAAAAATAAGTCATGGGTAGATTATTTTTTGTAGGGATAGTCAATTAATAACTTACTACCTCCGTCCCAAAATGTTTGTCTGGTCTGCAAAACGAGAACGTAAAAATAATTCAAGTTTTGCAAGAAAAATTTAATTTTTTTTCGACAATTTACTAGATCTTGACGAGTTCTTTTAATTTATGAAAAAAGTTTAGAATTTTTCTTAAAAGAAATGCATTATTTTTTTGCCCTTGTTTTGCGGACCGGACAAATATTTTGGGACAGGGGAGTACTTATTTTTAGTCGATGAGGGTATAAAGGCAGATAGAGTTAACAAAGATGATGTCATGTGGAACCATTCTTCTTATTCGCGCCAAAATGCACATTTTCAACATTCCCGTTTGTTTTGGATGGGAAGCTAACGGCGGGTGGGAAATTGATGGGTTTTTGAATAGGTCAGGTGTTTTTTTGATAATTTTAAAAGGTCAGGTGCCTATGTGTGATTTGTGTGAAAGGTCAGGTGTTATTCTGAAATTTTTCCTTACACTTTTACTCACTAACTTTACCTTTTACATCAACTTTTACCTCCACTTTCTCTACTTACCCTCTATGGAGACATCATCATTAAACTTTTACTCACAAATTTTTTAAAATAGAATATACTTTTAGGGGCAAAATAGAAAATGTACCAACTTTTACCCACTAACTTTACAAAATGGACACTTATTAAGGGACAATTCAAAATGGAATACTGGACTATAAAAAGGGGGACGGAGGGAGTATGTTAAGTGAGAACATATTCTACACTTAAGCAATATGAGATTGAAGAATCTAATCATCACTAGATATTGATCTCACACAATATGTGTAGGCTCCACAGGCATTTGCCTCAACCCAGGTGTGAGAAAATCTGATACACTCTATTAATTGGGATGGATATTTGGACAACAATTGTGCCCGAATCTATTTCCAAAATTTTGGATATTTTTGAACTTGAGGTGGATATTTGTATTTTATATGGACCCAACTTCTCTTCGGGCCTTCAGCAAGGAACTGGATTGGACCGTCCGGTTTTTTCGGATCATTTTCAAAAATATTTTGATGACAAAAGATGTTTAATTTATAACACCCCAGAATCGAGCATTAGCCACATCATAAATCATAACCAACGAATCTCATTTTGTATGTTTTCAGAATGCATCGTTGTTGTGAAAAATATTAATTTGTTTCAAAAACAGTCAGCCAATATGATTTTCGAGGTAAGATTGAAAAGAGCAGTGCTAATTAAGGACACAGATGTCCAAATACAGATATGGAGACAAACAAATTTTTGAACCGTCCAATGCACTTAAATCCAGACCGAGGGACTGTGCTGCGCAGCCCCGTGCTGCGCAGCGTGCTGTGCGGGGCGAATCGCCGCCGCTCCGGTCTCGGTTCAATGATCGAAAACGTTCATTTTGTAGAGCTCATCGAGTAGAATAAGTGTACTAAAAATCAACTCAATCAGATATCATTAAGTGTCTCATCCGAACATTATTATCTTGAAACGAATGGATCCGAAACACTAGATTAAAATCCACTGTTTTTTGGTACACTTAATAATTTCAAGATAATAATGTTCGGATGAGGCACTTAATGATATCCGAACGAGCTGATTTTTGGTACACTTGTTCTACTCGACAAGCTCTACGAAGTGAACATTTCCGATCATCAAACCGAGACCGAAACGGCAGTGATTCGCCCCGCACAGCACGCTGCGCAGCACGGGATTGCGCAGCACTGTCCCTCGGTCCCTTAAATCCTACACCTCTTGTGGACAATACATTGAACTCTTTTGGACACATCTTGTCGGAACCGAATATGTGTCCGTGCATCTAGATTCAAAGCATTTTGTATTTTAAAAAGTAAATGATAAAAGTGGATCAATTAAGGAGCTACTAAGACCTTCACTTACTAGATAGAAGCCCTATAGGCCTATACCTTCCTATCTCTTTGCAAAAATTCACGCACAAACACACCAACACTTACACAGACTCTCACACGAGGAGTTGCGGGTGTTCGATTGTTTTCGTGGCCTTGGCAAAATTAGAGGCTGTTCCACTACGTATTTTTTGAATTAAAAGTGATGTATTATGAGAGCAGTGGTGTTACAGTTCCCGACGGAAAGGGATCCGATCAGAATCCCGATGCCGCATCGGGCTTATTCCGGCCACCGGACGTCCAATCTGAGCCGTCCAAAAATTCTATAAAAAAAAAATCGAGTGGGCCCACGTGATAATCAATGGCATCCGATATGTGTAGGTGCTCGGATCAAACACTCCATGTTTTTGTATATATGTGTAAGATGCTGTTGATACACATATATACAAAAACATGGAGTGCTTGATCCGAGCACCTATACATATCGGATGCCGTTGATTCTCGAGTTGGCCCATTCGATTTTTTTTTATAGAATTTTTGGACGGTTCGGATCGGCCATCCGGTGGCCGGAATGAGCCCGGCGTGGCATCGTGATTCCGATCGGGATCCCTTGATCGGAACCCTAGACTTTTCGTTATGAGAGGTTGACTTGTTTCGTAAAGCGGGAAATCAGTATTTAAAAAAATAAGAATCTTAAGCTATTACTCGGCCTGAATTATGGAGTATATAGCAGAAAAGCGCACCTGAAACATCGATTGGGAATTGGCCATTCAGTTTGAGAAGATCAAAGTGATAGTACACCGAGAACACCGACACCGTCTGGGTCCAAAACGAAGCCACCGGAATATCCCTCCGATTCCCGACGCCCACCGGCCACGTCAAAAAAGTATCATAAATCATAACGCTCGGCTTCGGCGGCTCAAGACGATCCAGCAGACGCTCGAAGGGCTCTTCCATCTTGGTCATAGCAGCTCTGAAGAAACCTGGAACATCGGCGGCCCGACCTATCTCCGACGGGATAACGTTGGGGATGGTGGCGAACCGGATGTTAGCCGGCGGCTTGGGCTCGGAGCTGAGGATGCCGAGCCACTCCTCCGTCACGACGAAGGTGATTAAGATTTCGTCCCTCTTCGAGGAAAGTAGCTTGCAGAAGTTCATCATGGGGTTGACGTGGCCCCTACCGGGATAAGGTATCGCCACCACGTGGCATATTGTGGTTGGATTGTCGTTGGGTCCCATTTCTATAATTGGATGGGGAATAGAAATGGGAGCTCGCTATGGAGAAGCAGAGTAGAGGAAGAAGATGATTCTTTTCTTTGGAGCAGAGCGCTTTTATGGGTTTCCGGGATGTTGGTTGAATTACAGGAATGCTCCTTTGTGAAGTGGAAAGAAGAAGACGACAGAAGATTCGGCGTCGGTGGTCCGCCCCACGTGACCAAAGTTAACTTATTTTAAAGGAGAAAACCAGAACAAGCAGCCGATTAGGTGAAGATTATTCAAAGGAGAAAACCAGGTTGCAGCCGATGAGGTGAAGAGGAAGGCAAAATTCATTTTGCTTCACTTATTCAAAGGAGGAAACCAGGTTGCAACAGATTAGGTGAAAAGGAAGGCAAAATTCATTTTGCTTCACTTATTTAAAGGAGGAAACCAGGTTGCAAAATTCATTTTGCTACAATTGTTAGCTTCCTTTATCTAGCACTATTCATAAGGTACTTTACATTTTATTGTTTTCTCTGTCTCTCTCTCCCCCTCTCCTCGCCCTTCCACTTTCTGAACAAACTCGACTTTGAACGGCATGTTGGCCGAGATTCGCTATTCACAAGGTACTTTACATAGAAGAATTTATGTATAGGTATTTTACACATGCAGAGGGTTTTTTTTTTTCCCCCTGTTCTTTGATATGTAATTTACATCCGGTTGGTTTGTAAATCTGTAAATTAAGCTAACCGGTGAATGATGCGTTTCAAGAGTAAACGGCTGAATGATGCTCTTTAAGAGTCGGAGCAAAAGAAAAGATGTTGATTCGTAGGGAAATTACGTTATTTTTCTATCCGGAGAAGGTAGGATTTTCGTAGTTTTTTTGAAAGTATAAGACCGGAGTCATTCCTACTTAATTATTCCGGCCAACCAAAAAAGTTGCCGTGTATGTCTTAATGCTTCCTAAGAGGAATATTTTTATTCAGCACTTGCTTATACTTCGTGTTAGACCCCATTAAGCACTGAAAGTACATTCAGGATTTTTTATATATTTGTTTTTATTTGAATTTTTTTTTTTCTCATTCGGGTAGTTTCTGTTGGGTCGAGACCCCGACCCAGCCCCGGCTCTTGGGGTATGCCAAGGAAGCAAGAGCTTCTGGCCCCCCATTTGTAGCCCAAAATAGGGCCCCTAAACTTTAGTTGTCCTTATTTACTATTGTCTGCTAATAATAAATTGCATGGAATTGAAGGCCCACAACTGAATTGGGAGAGAACTCAACTAAAAATTAATAATTTTCCAAAGCCTGAACTACTTGGGGATTTATAACTTGTGGATTGGAAACAAATACACATATCCCTCATTATTTGTTTGCTTTTCGTGAGGGAGTCAAAATAGTATTCTTCATTGTTTTAATGTGCTGTTTGCAACTGACTTCAACTAAGGGGGGTTGCTACGTCGGTCGCCCCCTCCTCTACCCTTTTGAATATCAAAAAAAAAAAAAAACTGACTTCAACTAATTCCTAAACTAGCATTGGTAAGGTCTCTAAACTCTATTTGCTTCACATTCACCTAAAAAATGATCATAATTTTTTCAGTTGGATGCTTCTTCAAGTTTAGTTTTTTTTTCTTGGGGATTGTATTAGACAACAATTAGATTTCTGTCTTGGATATATTTGTTAGATTGCCTTTTTTTTTTTGGAAAATTTATAAAGGCCCCATTATAGGAGTTCGCTTTAGGCCCTTGAAAGTCTTGAGCCGGCCCTGCCCCGACCCCGATTCCGCACCCTCAAGCACAATACGAAAACATAACCAAGCACAAACACAAGAGATGAGAGGAAAAACTTAGTATATGTGTTAATCACAAAACAAATACAATATACATGAAAAAACCTCACAGGCACGCCACAACCCGACTGCCATCACTCATCTCTCTCTCCCTCATTCCGGTGGCTCTCCGACAATCTCTCTGGACATCTCTGAGGAGCCCGGCTCCTCCCGAAGGAGGAGCCTCTCGCTCACACTCCCTGGCCCCTCTCCCTTTGCCCACACACACTGCCAAAAGGCAGTCAACAAAATAAGGAGAGAACAAAACAAAGGGATTTTATCCCCTACATCTCACACCCACTCCACTTGGGTGTACCCAACAGTTTCAACTGCTCCCCACGACGGCTGAGCTTCAGGAGCTAGAAGAAGGTGAGATCTGCCAAACCAGTGTTACGTCGTGGCAACTGGAAATCACGTCACCCCGAGCAGGTCACCTTGGAAGGGCATGGAGTTTCTGCCGAGCTACTTTCAGCAACACGTGTCAGACCCCTAGCGTTCGGTTACAAGTGACTAAAAACGTACTATATAATCACAAACTATACTCCCTCCGTCCCTTTTTAAGTGTCTTACTTCGTAATTTCAACTTATTAAAAAGACATCATCATTATATCTTTCGCATCAACTTTTACCTCAACTCTCTCTCCTTATCCTCTATGAAAACATCAACATTACATTTTTACTCACTAACTTTTCAAAATGGAATCTACTTTTAGGGACAAAATGGAAAATTCACTAACTTTTACCCATTAACTTTACAAAATGGACACTTATTAAGGGTCAGCCCAAAATAAAATACTGGACTCTAAAAAAGGGACGGATTTTTTCATAACTCAAGAGAATCCAAGCCGTTCATAATTTTGTTACACATACTTGACACTTCGAAAGTCCAATGCTTCTTATTTTGAACTTGCAATTTTTATAAAGATCGTTGCACACAATTCCGAAAGGCTTCAAACAATGATCAATCACCCGGAACAGTAGAAAGTATGTTTCAACAATCACGATGATACGAAATGTCCTGAATAAAAGAATTAATCGCACTTTCAGCTAAACCACCTTCGAAAATTGCTCTTCGGCAAATCTCCTCAAGTTCTTTCGCTTTTCTCCTCATTTCATTCACCTCGTCACTTTCCAAATCCATGAACCGCCGTACAATACTGGCAATTTCTTCTCTCGTAACCAAGTGTTCTTCATCACCCATTCCTCTCCTCACTTTCCACCCAATCTTCCAGTCCTCCACAATAGTTTTGGAGTTTGGCATTTGATCCCCAATTATTGGATAGGTGAGGAATGGAATTCCGGCTAAAACACGTACCCTTCTTAATTAGTTGAATTCCACCCGCAATGAGACCAAAACCCGCCTATAGAAGAGTGGCACAGTACCTTCAACTGGTCATACCATGGCACCACCACCTCCTTGTTTGACAAATCTGCTAAAAAAAATGATTTTTATTTTTGAATTAATGAATCAAAACAAAAATGTATCAACACAATGACAAAAACTTGACTAAATAGCAATTGTGAAGGAAGAAAATGGGAAATTTGACATGCAAAACTATGAGATGAATAAATAATTGTGGAAGCTTTAGAAATAAAATGAAAATTGTTTGGCGGTCATAAATTAAAACTCATTTTTGAGCTTTCAATAAATCGAGATGAGTCAAAATTCAAGTAGCTTAGTTGATATACAGGGCTTTGTTAATCTTCACAAATAAAATTGAGTTCACCTTAGCGAATGCAGAGATTGATCTTTCAAAATAAATTAAGGTGCACGTAAATTTAAGATAATAAAAAAAAAATCTCAGTTGGTATACCACATTACGTTATTACCATTTTGTACTAGTATGATTGACATGTAAAATTAATTTTTGTTTGTTGTTTTCTTTTTTGGTTCGACATTTAGATACGTTCGGATTAACGTACTCATACCTTAACTATTCTCCTATTTGGTCCGATCAAAGACAGATGATCCCCCCGAGGGTAAGCGAGTATGTCCTGGTGTAGATCTCCCTGGTGTAAGCTTGGAGTACTAGACTCCATGTTTTGTATGACGACAACCCAATTCAACTCCCCAAACCCCACCGCTCCCACCTCCCCATGTACACCGTCGCCTCCTCCCACGACGGCCTCCACTTCTACCAGTACATGCTCGCCGGTTCCATTGCCAGCACTGTCGAGCACCTCGCCATTTACCCCCTCGACACCATCAAAACCCATATGCAAGCCCTACGCTCCTCCTCCTCCTCCTGCCCCATAAACCCCTTGGGCCTCCACCAGGCCCTCTCTTTGCTATTAGACCAAACAGTACTGGTGTAAGAGGCAATCCTGTACCAGGGAAATCATGCACTTGACACTCCGATAGTCCAATGCTCACAAGAACAGAGAAAAATACTAGTAAAAAATGGAGTAGTAGCATTGGATCAATAGCTAGTCTTAATTTGAACTTGCAATTTTCGTAAAGATTCTTGCAAATTATAAAAACGGGCTTCAAAACAATGATCCAATCAATCAAAACAAACCACGGAAAAATTTGGTTTAACGGTCACGACGTCGCGAAATGTTCTGAATAAAAGCATCAATGGCAGTTTCGGCAGAACCCCCTTTGGAAATCGCTCTTCGGCAAACCTTCTTGAGTTCTTTTGCTCTTCCCCTCATTTCTTTCCCCTCGTCGCTTTCCAAATCCATGAACCTCTGCACGATTCCAGCAATTTCTTCTCTTGTGACCAAGTGTTCTTCCTCACCCATTCCTCTCCTCACTTTCCACCCAATCTTCCAGTCTTCCACTATAGTCTTGGAGTTTGGAACTTGATCCCAGAATATTGGATAAGTGAGGAATGGAATTCCGGCGAAAACACCTTCCTTTGTTGAATTCCACCCACAGTGAGTCCAAAACCCTCCTACTGAAGGGTGGCACAACACCTTCAATTGGTCACACCATGGTACCAACACCCCCTTGTTTGACAAATCTGCTCAAAACATGGTTTTTACTTTTGAATAAAAGAAAAACAGATCAAACACAATAATAACATATAGACAAAAATAGCAATTGAGATAGAATAAAATGGGAAAGATGTGAAACTGTGAGATGAATAAATATTTGTGGAAGCTTAGATATAAATTGAAAATTGTTTGGTGGTCTTTTTTATATCATAGGAGTAACACTCTTCTGAATTTATTTTTGAAATAAAAACCTCATCATTTTCACATTCATTTAGGAAAATGATTTTGCCACTCCCTTTATCGTTAACGCCACTCCCTTGCAAGTGTATTTTTGCACACAAAAATACACTTGCAGAAGAGTGGCGTTAACAAAAAAGGGAGTGACAAAATCAACAGTCTTCATTTATTACGGAATCCAAATTCCGAGAACTTGAAAAGATCCCTTCCATGTTTTCTCGAATGGACTAATTTGCGTCCACAAGATTGTGAAAGCAGGAGTTTTGAAGCCTTCAACCGATAAAGTTTTTTTTTTTTTTTTTTTTGTAATTCACAAAATTGATTCTGAAACCAACCACCAAATAGAGCTTTAAGCTTCTTATATACTACTTTTCCTATAGTCCTTACCACCACATCCCTCTTTAATCCGTGAAGCATCACCACGCGTCACCCACAAGAACCGAACGCCGCTCATATCCACCCCTGCAATGATTTCATCCATTTGGGTTCTGGAAACTGAAAGGAAACTACCCTGAGAAATGTACAAAACAGAGGATTTGGGCTGAGAATCCAGCCATTGCACGTAGCTGTTTTCACCGTTCTGGGAATCGATAGACAGAGAGGAATTGTCTCCTAGTCTGAAGTAAGGTATCGATGGACCAATCGAGTATATTGGTGTTGGAATTGCTGACTTTATGGCGTCGATGGTTTGGGATTCGAGCTCGTAGATTGAAGTGAGTAGAAGATACTGTGCTTTTGGGACTCGCAAAACGGCTTCACAAGGCATATGCACAAGTTTAAGTGCGTCGCCGTAGAATACTGTAGGAAGATCCGCAATGCGTGTTGGTGGAATTCCCGGTATGTAGTTTACCAGCTCGTTTCCTCGTTCTGTTATACACAAAGATAAAAGTACTTAGCCTTGTTTGGATGGTCATAATAGAAATGTACATTGCATGGAACGAGATTCTTTTCCTCAGCAATCTAGGATGCCACTGGTGAATTATATACGGCCATGTGATATGTCATTCAAGCAGCTGGAAACTGGATAAATGTGAATCTGATACAAAATGCACGGTGTAAGATTTTTATACCTAATACAACATGATGGTTTGGCCTGTAGAAACTTCATATTAAACTCAAAAGTTTATATCATTAGGTTTACAACATTAATTATGTTAAGTGATCACCAATTACAGATGCAAACAATGGGATTGTATTTGTTAACATCCCCTATCATGCGACCGCGTTTGAGATCCATCAATTATAGCATCTTGTTGGATTTATTATTTGCAACATTTTTGTTGACTCTAGCATTGTGGGCTGTGATATTTAATTTATGTAATTTGAAATGAGGTCATACAAAAATGTTGGAGAGGTTGAACATTATGTTAAAATATTAGTCGGAGAGGTTGAACATTATGTTAAATGAGAACATATTCTACACTTAAGCAATATGAGATTGAAGAATCTAATCATCACTAGATATTGATCTCACATAATACGTGCAGGCTCCACAGGCATTTGGCTCGTTCCAGGTGTTAGAAAATCTGATAAACTCTATTAACTGGGATAGATAATTGGACAACAATTGTGCCCGAATCTATCTCCAAAATTTTGAATATTTTTGAACTTGGGGAGGATATTTGTATTTTATATGGATCATTTTCAGAAATATTTTGAAGACAAAAGATGTTTACTTTATAACACCTCAGAATCGAACATTAGCCACATCATAAATCATAACCAACGAATCTCATTTTGTATGTTTTTAGAATGCATCGTTGTTGAAAAAAATATTAATTTGTTCCAAAAACAGTCAGCCAATTTAAGGACACAGATGTCCAAATACAGATATGGAGACAAACAAATTTTGAACCGTCCAATGCACTTAAATCCTACACTTCTTGTGGACACATCTTGTCGGAACGGAATATGTGTCCATGCATCTAGATTCAAAGCATTTTGTATTTTAAAAAGTAAAAGATAAAAGTGGATCAATTAAGGAGCTACTAAGACCTTCACTTACTAGATAAAGCCCTATAGGCCTATACCTTCCTATCTCTTTGCAAAAATTCATGCACAAACACACCAACACTTACGCAGACTCTCACACGAGGAGTCTGTAGCAGAAAAGCGCACCTGAAACATCGATTGGGAATTGGCCATTCAGTTTGAGAAGATCAAAGTGATAGTACACCGAGAACACCGACACCGTCTGGGTCCAAAACGAAGCCACCGGAATATCCCTCCGATTCCCAACGCCCACCGGCCACGTCAAGTAAGTATCATAAATCATAACGCTCGGCTTCGGCAGCTCAAGACGATCCAGCAGACGCTCGAAGGGCTCTTCCATCTTGGTCATAACAGCTCTGAAGAAACCTGGAAGATCGGCGGCCCGACCTATCTCCGACGGGATAACGTTGGGGATGGTGGCGAACCGGATGTTAGCCGGCGGCTTGGGCTCGGAGCTGAGGATGCCGAGCCACTCCTCCGTCACGACGAAGGTGATTAAGATTTCGTCCCTCTTCGAGGAAAGTAGCTTGCAGAAGTTCATCATGGGGTTGATGTGGCCCCTGCCGGGATAAGGCATCGCCACCACGTGGCATATTGTGGTTGGATTGTTGTTGTGTCCCATTTCTGTAATTGGATGGGGGATAGAAATGGGAGCTTGCTATGGAGAAGCAGAGTAGAGGAAGAAGATGATTCTGTGGAGCAGAGCGCTTTTATGGGTTTCCGGGATGTTGGTTGAATTACGGGAATGCCCCTTTGTGAAGTGGAAAGAAGAAGACGACAGAAGATTCGGTGTCGGCGGTCCGCCCCACGTGACCAAAGTTAACTTATTCAAAGGAGAAAACCAGAACAAGCTACTTAACTTATTGTTGCAGCAGATTAGGTGAAGATTATTCAAAGGAGAAAACCAGGTTGCAGCCGATTAGGAGAAGAGGAAGGCAAAATCCATTTTGCTTCACTTATTCAAAGGAGAAAACTGATGGGTCTGAGACCCCGACCCTATAATCCGCACCCCAAGTACAAACACGCAAACAAACTAAGCACAAACACGACAGTTGAGAGGAAAAATTCTGTATTTGTATTAATCACAAAACAAATACAATATACATGAAAAAATCTCTCCGGCACGCCACAACCCGGCTGCCATCACTCCTCTCTCTCTCCCTCACTCCTCTCTCCCTCCCTCACTCCGGTGGCTCTCTGACAATCTCTCCAGTCATCTCCGAGGAGCCCCGCTCCCCCGTTGGGAGAGCTTTCTCCGCTCACACTCTCCTGCCCTCTCTCCCTGTCTAGTCTGTCTCTCAGCCCACACCATACACTGTGCACACACGGCACATATATATCAAGGGGGAATAATCCCCATCAACACACACACACTCCTTTTGGGCGTACCCAACAAAAACCAGGTTGCAACATATTAGGTGAACAAGGTACTTTACATTTTATTTGTTTTCTCTCTCTCTCCCCCTCTCCTCGCCCTTTCACTTCCTGAACAAACTCGACTTCGAACGGCATGTTGGCCGAGATTCGCTATTCACAAGGTACTTTACATCGAAGAATTTATGTATAGGTATTTTACACTAGTAGGGTTTAGACATGCTGAGGGTTTTTTTTTCCCCTGTTCTTTGATATGTAATCTACATCCGGTTGGTTTGTAAATCTGTAAAGCTAACTGGTGAATGATGCGTTTCAAGAGTAAACGGCTGAATGATGCTCTTTAAGAGTCGGAGCAGAAGAAAAGAAAAGTATGTTGATTCGTAGGGAAATTACGTTATTTTTCTATCCGAAGAAGGTAGGATTTTCGTAGTATTTTAAAAGTATAAGACCGGAGTTATTCCTACTTAATTATTCCGGCCAACCAAAAAAGTTGCCGTGTATGTCTTAATGTTTCTTAAGAGGAATATATTTATTCAGCACTTGCTTATACTCCGTATTAGACTCCATTAAGCACTAAAAGTACTTTTAGGACTTTTTATATATTTGTTTTTATTTGAATTTTTTTTCTTCTCATTTGGATAGTTTCAACTGCTCCCCACGACGGCTGAGCTTCAGGAGAAGAAGGTGAGATCTGCCAAACCAGTGTTACGTCGTGGCAACTGGAAATCACGTCACCCCGAGCAGGTCACCTTGGAAGGGCATGGAGTTTCTGCCGAGCTACTTTCAGCAACACGTGTCAGACCCCTAGCGTTCGGTTACAAGTGACTAAAAACATACTATATAATCACAAACTATACTCCCTCCGTCCCTTTTTAAGTGTCTTGCTTCGTAATTTCAACTTATTAAAAAGTCGGCTTTGTTTGGTTACCCGTTTAGTTTTAGTTTTAGTGTTGTTTTCAATCATTACTCTATTTCTTTTTTCAATCATTACCCTATTTTTTCAATTATTACTTTCTCATCTCTCTCTATATCTCTCCAATCATTACCCCTATCTTCAATCATTACTCTATTTCTCTCTCCACCCACTACCCAAACTAAACTAAACTAAACTCTCAACCAAACACAACGGATCATTATATCTTTCACATCAACTTTTACCTCAACTCTCTCTCCTTATCCTCTATGAAAACATCAACATTACATTTTTACTCACTAACTTTTCAAAATTGAATCTACTTTTAGGGACAAAATGGAAAATTCACTAACTTTTACCCACTAACTTTACAAAATGGACACTTATTAAGGGTCAGCCCAAAATAAAATACTGGACTCTAAAAAATGGACGGATTTTTTCATAACTCAAGAGAATCCAAGCCGTTCATAATTTTGTTACACATACTTGACACTTCGAAAGTCCAATGCTTCTTATTTTGAACTTGCAATTTTTATAAAGATCGTTGCACACAATTCCGAAAGGCTTCAAACAATGATCAATCACCCGGAACAGTAGAAAGTATGTTTCAACAATCACGATGATACGAAATGTCCTGAATAAAAGAATTAATCGCACTTTCAGCTAAACCACCTTCGGAAATTGCTCTTCGGCAAATCTCCTCAAGTTCTTTCGCTTTTCTCCTCATTTCATTCACCTCGTCACTTTCCAAATCCATGAACCGCCGTACAATACTGGCAATTTCTTCTCTCGTAACCAAGTGTTCTTCATCACCCATTCCTCTCCTCACTTTCCACCCAATCTTCCAGTCCTCCACAATAGTTTTGGAGTTTGGCATTTGATCCCCAATTATTGGATAGGTGAGGAATGGAATTCCGGCTAAAACACCCTTCTTAATTAGTTGAATTCCACCCGCAATGAGACCAAAACCCGCCTATAAAAGAGTGGCACAGTACATTCAACTGGTCACACCATATGGCACCACCACCTCCTTGTTTGACAAATCTGCTAAAAAAAATGATTTTTATTTTTGAATTAATGAATCAAAACAAAAATGTATCAACACAATGACAAAAACTTGACTAAATAGCAATTGTGAAGGAAGAAAATGGGAAATTTGACATGCAAAACTATGAGATGAATAAATAATTGTGGAAGCTTTAGAAATAAAGTGAAAATTGTTTGGCGGTCATAAATTAAAACTCATTTTTGAGCTTTCAACAAATCGAGATGAGTCAAAATTCGAGTAGCTTAGTTGATATACGGCGCTTTGTTAATCTTCACAAATAAAAAAATACTGGCATTTTTACAAATTTAATTGAGTTCACGTTAGCGAATGCAGAGATTGATCTTTCGAAATAAATTAAGGTGCACGTAAAAAAAAAAATCTCAATTGGTATACCGCGTTACAGTATTACCATTTTGTACTAGTATGATTGACATGTAAAATTAATTTTTGTTTGTTGTTTTCTTTTTTGGTTTGACATTTAGATGTGTTCGGATTAACTTACTCACACCTCAACTATTCTTCTCTTTGGTCTGATCAAAGATAGACCATCACCCCGAGGGTAAGCGAGTATGTCTTGGTGTAGATCTCCCTGGTGTAAGCTTGGAGTACTAGACTCCATGTTTTGTATGACGACAACCCAATTCAACTCCCCAAACCCCACCGCTCCCACCTCCCCAATGTACACCGTCGCCTCCTCCCACGACGGCCTCCACTTCTACCAGTACATGCTCGCCGGTTCCATTGCCAGCACTGTCGAGCACCTCGCCATGTACCCCCTCGACACCATCAAAACCCGTATGCAAGCCCTACGCTCCTCCTGCCCCATAAACCCCTTGGGCCTCCACCAGGCCCTCTCTTTGCTATTAGACCAAACGGTACTGGTGTAAGAGGCAATCCTGTACCAGGGAAATCATGCACTTGACACTCCGATAGTCCAATGCTCACAAGAACAGAGAAAAATACTAGTAACAAATGGAGTAGTAGCATTGGATCAATAGCTAGTCTTATTTTGAACTTGCAATTTTCGTAAAGATTCTTGCAAATTATAAAAACGGGCTTCAAAACAATGATCCAATCAATCAAAACAAACCACGGAAAAATATGGTTTAATTTAACGGTCACGACGTCGCGAAATGTTCTGAATAAAAGCATCAATAGCAGTTTCGGCGGAACCCCCTTTGAAAATCGCTCTTCGGCAAACCTCCTTGAGTTCGTTTGCTCTTACCCTCATTTCTTTCCCCTCGTCGCTTTCCAAATCCATGAACCGCTGCACGATTCCAGCAATTTCTTCTCTTGTGACCAAGTGTTCTTCCTCACCCATTCCTCTCCTCACTTTCCACCCAATCTTCCAGTCTTCCACTATAGTCTTGGAGTTTGGAACTTGATCCCAGAATATTGGATAAGTGAGGAATGGAATTCCGGCGAAAACACCTTCCTTTGTTGAATTCCACCCACAGTGAGTCCAAAACCCTCCTACTGAAGGGTGGCACAACACCTTCAATTGGTCACACCATGGCACCAACACCCCCTTGTTTGACAAATCTGCTCAAAACATGGTTTTTACTTTTGAATAAAAGAAACAAAAGAAAAAAATATCAAACGCAATATTAACATATAGACAAAAATAGCAATTGAGATAAAATAAAATAGGAAAGATGTGAAACTGTGAGACGAATAAATATTTGTGGAAGCTTAGAAATAAAGTGAAAATTGTTTGGTGGTTGTTTTTATATCACAACACTCTTCTGAAGTTAATTTTGAAACAAAAACACTCATCATTTTCACATTCATTTATTACGGAATCCAAATGCCGAGAACTTGAAAAGATCCCTTTCACAAATAAAGTCTTCTTTTAATTCACAAAATTGATTCTGAAACCAACCACCAAATAGAGCTTTCAAGCTTCTTGTATACTTTTCTAATAGTCCTTACCACCACATCCCTCTTTAATCCGTGAAGCATCACCACGCGCCACCCACAAGAACCGAACGCCGCTCATATCCACCCCTGCAATGATTTCATCCATTTGGGTTCTGGAAACTGAAAGGAAACTGCCCTGAGAAATGTACAAAACAGAGGATTTGGGCTGAGAATCCAGCCATTGCACGTAGCTGCTTTCACCGTTCTGGGAATCGATAGACAGAGATGAATTGTCTCCTAGTCTGAAGTAAGGTATCGATGGACCAATTGTGTATATTGGGGTTGGAATTGCTGACTTTATGGCGTCGATGGTTTGGGATTCGAGCTCGTAGATTGAAGTGAATAGAAGATACTGTGCTTTTGGGACTCGTGAAACGGCTTCACAAGCTAAATGCACAGTTTTAAGTCCATCGCCGTGGAAGACTGTTGGAAGATCTGCAATGCGTGTTGGTGGAATTCCTGGTATGTAGTTTACCAGCTCGTTTCCCCGCTCTGTTACATTGCAAAAATAAAGTAAGGCCTTGTTTGGATGGTCATAATAAAAATGTACAATTAATGCATAGAATGAGATTATTTTCATCAGCAATCTAGGATGCCATTAGTGAAATATATATAGGGCTACGTGATATGTCATTCAAGCAGCTGAAAACCGGATAAATGTGAATCTGATACAAGATGCATGCTGTAAGATTTTTTATACCTAATACTACATTATGGTTTGGCTTGTAGAAACTTTATATCCAACTCAAAAGTTCATATTATTCGGTAAAAATATTACTTCCAACATTATATTGAGTGATCACCCTTTACATGTGCAAGCAATGTGGAATTGTATTTGTTAATATCCCTTGTTATGCAGACGCGTTTGAGATCCACAAGTTGTAGCATCTTGTTGGATTGATTATTTGCAACATTTTTGTTGAGTCTAGCATAGTGTGTATGTGATATTTAATTTGAAATGAGGTCATACCATCTACAAACTATATCTCCGGCGAAATATTAGTTGGAGAGGTTGAACATTAGGTTAAGTGAGCACCTACACTTGAGCAATATGAGATTGAAGAATCTGATCATCACTAGATATTGATTTCACACAATATATATTTGCAAGCCCCACAGGCATTTGGCTCGACCAAGGTGTGAGAAAATCTGATACACTCTCTTAATTGGGGTCTGGGGTAGATATATATTTGAACAATAATTGTGCCCTAATCTCTCCAAAAATTTGGTTATTTTTGCATTTGGTGTGGATATTTGTATTTTATTTGGACCCAACTTCTCTTCGGGCGTTCGGCAAGGAACTGGATTGGACCGTCGGTTTTTTTGGGATCATTTTCAGAAATATTTTGATGACACAAGATGTTGACTTTGTAACACCTCAAAAGCGAGCATTAGCCACGTCATAAATCATAACCTACGGATATCATTTTGTATGTTTTCAGAACGCATCATTGTTGAGAACAATATTAATTTGTTCCAAAAATAGTCAACCAATATACGAATATGATTTTCAAGGTAAGATTGAAAAGAAAGGTGCTAATTAAGGACATAGATGTCCAAACACAGATGTGGAGACAAACAAATTCTGGATTGTTCGATGCACCTGAATCCTGTACTTCTTGTGGACCGTACATTGAACTCTTTTGGACACATCTTATCCGAACCGAATGTGTGTCGGCGCATCTAGATTCAAAGCATTTTGTATTTTATAAAAAGTACAAAAGATAGGAGTGGATCAATTAAGGATCTACAAAAGAGCTACTAGGACCTTCACTTACTAGATATAAGCCCTATCCCTTCCTGTCACTGTGCAAAAATTCACGCACAAATACACAAACACTTACACAGACTTTCATGGGAGGAGTTGCGAGTGTTCGTGTGTGTTCGTGGCCTTGGATGGCAATTATGGAGTATTTAACAGAAAAGCGCACCTGAAACATCGACAGGGAATTGGCCATTCAGTTTGAGAAGATCAAAGTGATAGAACACTGTGAACGCCGACACCGGCTGGGTCCAAAACGAAGCCACCGGAATATCCCTCCGATTCCGGACGCCCACCACCCACGGCAAGTAAGTATCATGAATTATAACGCTCGGCTTCTGCGGCTGCTCAAGTCGTTCCAGCAGCCGCTCGAAAGGCTCTTCCATCTTGGTCTGAGCAGCTCTTAAGAAACCTGGAAAATCCGCGGCCCGACCTTTCTCGGACGGGACTACGTTAGGAATCGTGGCGAAGCGGATGTTGGCCGGCGGCTTGGGCTCGGAGCTGAGGAAGCCGAGCCACTCCTCCGTCACGACGAAGGTGATTAAGATTTCGTCCCTCTTCGAGGCTAGTAGCTTGCAGAAGTTCATCATGGGGTTGATGTGGCCCCTGCCGGGATAAGGCATCGCCACCACGTGGCATATTGTGGTTGGATTGTTGTTGGGAACTTCCATTAATTGGATGGGGAATGGAATGGAAATGGGGAGGGAGAGGCAGCGGAGATGATGAAGATGATAGTGTGGACTGTGGAGTAGGCAGAGCAGGGCGCTTTGTGGGTTTCCGGAATGTTGGTTGAAGTGGAAAGAAGAAGACAACAGAAAATTTGGTGGTCCGCCCCCCACGTGAATGAATGTGACATATTATTGGATAGAGATTCTATAATTTATTTTCATTTCTTGCATTTTATGAAATAATCTAGGAGAGATTCATCCAATTTTTTAGATATTTGGGTCTCCAAATTGCCTTTGGTTCTCTAAATATGGAGACCCTACTCCTATTTTGGAGATAAAATCTTTAAAAAATACGATGAGTTCTTCTAGATTCTCTCATAAAGTGCAAAAAGTGGAAATAAATTATACTCCGTAAAATCTTTCTTTAATATGTCACATTCATTCTTCATTTTGGACTTTTAAAGATGGGTTGTAGATACTGTTTAAACCACTCCAACCCAACTCAATTCGGGTTTCCAAAATGGAGACTCAATTCTCATTCTTAAATGGAGACCCATCTCCGTTTCTCCCTTCTACTATAATACCAACTATATTCTATTTACTTTTTTCCTAGAATTTCGTCAATTACATACAGTATAATTTTTACATTACCCATTCTATTTCTATAAAATCAGTATTATTGAAAAGATAATAATAGTACCTTTAAAATAAGTCTAATATCAAATATATGTAAATATATTTTGAGGTAAACATCAAATGCAAATTCAAACCATTTGAACTCTTTTTTTTTTTTTCCCACTTATACTCGTTGCACTTGTTTGAACTATGAATTCGAATGAGAAAAAATATGCATAAATGAAAGGAAAAAAAAGAAGAACAATATCAAACGATAAAAGGAGGAAGAATTGGCTTTCGTCTTGGAGATGGAAAATGAAGAATTGGGTTGGAGTTATTAATTCTCCAAAATTGCTTTTTAAATAGAATTAACAACTCCAACCCAATTCTTTATTTTCCATCTCCAAAATGGAGAAAGAGTGACAGATGGGTTGGAATTGCTCTTATTTTTGGTACATTCCAGGATTCCTTTTTTCCTTTTCTTTTTTGGTTCAATGATTTTGGAAAATGTTACGGACTAGCTGTCATATTTGGTGATCATGTTCGGACTCATTATGTTAATGCATTGAGAAAAACATTTTCATGGAGTTTTTCGTGAATAGTTGTGTACGGAGTTTAATCGCGAGCGTCCAAAGTGTTTTGGACGGTCTAGATTCTAATGAAACTTTTCCGTGAAAGAGTTTAACTTTTTCTCGAAAAAATTTCATTTAAATCCAGACCGTCCAAAGCCGAAACGGATGGCTGAGATCGTGAACAACCTGTTTATAGCGACTCCATAAATAAGTCAATCTCTACTAAATAATCTATAGAGATGAACGTGATAGTAACTTGATAATCAATGAATTCATAAAAAAGCATTTTGTAGTAGCTTGATTCTCACTTGCATGTTAATTATCAATTTATGTATTGAGCAATTCGTAGAGACTTTATTTCGACTTTTATTAGGTCTCATGCTAGTGGACGTTGAAAGTAATAAAAAAAGAAGAAGCATAATTAGTTGATTCATTGAGCTGGTTCATGGCTCGACAAAAAGTTACTCTCTCCGTTCCAAATCACCTGTCCAAAATAATGAATCATGGTAACAAAACGGGTACTATAATTTTTTTATGCCTTGTTCGGTTGGTAATTTGGAGGAATTAATGCCTTCAACCCATTACTGCTGGAAAACTTTATCCAATTGATTATACTAGCTAGGAAACACACATCAAATTAAGTCATGAGCTGTCCATATATCCGGCGAACTAACCTGACACATCGGCCGGAAAGTGGCCATTTTGCACGAGGAGATCAAAGTGATGGAACACCGTAAACACAGACGCCGGCATGGTCCAAAGCGAAGCCACCGGAATATCCCTCCGATTCCCAACTCCCACCACCCACGGCATCTCGGTATCGTAGATAATAACCCCCGGCTCCGGCGGCTCAAGCCGATCCAGAAGCCGCTTGAAGGGCTCTTCCAGCTTAGTCTGCGCAGCTTCGTAAAACCCGGGGAAGTCGGCGGTGCGGCCTATCTCCGACGCTAGAACGTTGGGGACGGTGGCAAAGCGGACGTTAGCCGGCGGCTTGGACTCGGAGCCGAGGAAGCCGAGCCACTCTTCCGTCACGACGAAGGTGATTCGGATTCGGTCCATTTTGGAAGCTAGCAATTGGCAGAGGCTCATCATCGGGTTGATGTGGCCTCTGCCGGGGTAAGGCATCGCCACCACGTGGCATTCTGATAGGCGCGTAAATGTTCACATAAGCGTTCCTTAATTTATCCTCGCTAAGTCCATTTATATTATTACTCGGAATTTAATGCTTGATTTTCGTATGGTAGGTGGCTGGAAGCTTAATGCACTAAAACAGATTAAAATTGGACTGATTCTTCATGATATTGGGTTCAACAAGGAATAATTGGATGAGGCCCAAAAGGAGAAATAATCATGCATGGCCTAATGCAAGCTGTGCACGTGGGAGTCAAGGCCCAAGTTATATATGTTTGGTAGTGGGCCAGTTTTAAATATAATGGAGAGTTAGGCTTCTTGGGTGCAATTGGGTGGCCACGCACTAAAAGGCACGAGGGGAATTAAAATCGGCTACAGCTTATAAAAAGGAGAAGGAAAAATGACGGCCAAGGACGTGTTTTGATAATTAATAACCCCGACTGACTGACTGAGATTAGGGGACGCTATCAAAGAGGGAAAAGCCGAGAGACCAAGAGCTGCGCATAAGTTCCAACGCGTCAGAACCAACAATTGGTGTTCACGGCTGGGCAACAGAGGAGCAATAAAGGGTTAAGGATTGGTTCATACTTACCCAAACCTTTATTCTCTTGCATGGAGTTTTATTATTTTGTGATCGTTTATATTTTCTCTATGTCCGGCTGAACTCGTTTCTAGGGTATAGATGAAGCTCGAACTCTGAGTAACGATGTTTATATTTTGATTTAGTATTTTATTATTCAAATCATGGTTGTATGACTTGAGGATTTATTTGCGATATTAATTTTCTCTATCAAATCTTGTGTATGATTTTCTAGATTTTTATGCACGTTCATACAACGGTTCTTAAGGGTAAATTTCACTGACCTCCCCTGAGGTTTCTGACACAAACAGATACCTCCCCTGAGGTTTCTGAAATAACATTGCCCTCCCCTGCTTTAACTGACATTGTACAAATTCCCCCCTTCGTCCAAGTAACGTTAGAAAATTGACGGAAAGCTCCAAGACATGCTGATGTCATGGTGTCCTTACACAGATTATACCAACAATGCCCTCAACCCTTCAATAGTCTTCATTCCTATAAGCAAAAATACTTGCAACAATGCCGTTTAAAAAAAGTACTTGCAACAGTAATTCATGTATTTTCTAACCACTTGGGTAGAGCATATCAAAAGTACTCCGTATTTGTAGTGTTTCTGCACGTCAAAAGTAAATACTTGCTCTGTCCTATAATGTTTATTCGGTCCGCAAAACAGAAACGTAAAAATAATACAATTTTTGCAAGAAAAGTTTTTAAAATTCAACAACTTACTAGATATAGATGAGTTTTTTTAACTTATGAAAAAAGTTTGATTTTTTTCTTGAAAGAAATGCAATATTTTTTAGTCCTCGTTTTGCAGACCGGACAAACATTATAGGATGGAGGGAGTAACATTAAATTGAACCAAATTTAGTTAAAGTTCAATGCAAAATTTGAATTTCTTCTTCTTCTTTTTGAAAAATGGCCTTCGAAGCAAAAACCTAAACCACATGCACTAAAAAGTTTTTTTAATTTTACATTATAGTACATAGACATCTAGCTTACAGTGGTTTTGAATTTTGTTTTACCAATTTTTTTGAGTACCGGTAAAAGATTATTTATTAATTTGGATCGTTGATTGATGAGATCAACGGCATTGTGGTGCACTATAATCCCTGTAGGGCGCTCCGCCTTACAGGAACCCCGGGTCTGTGATCGACATGTTCTTAAATCAAGAAAACTCCTTACAGTTATAAAAAGTAAAAAAATGCAATCAATTTTAAAAAATAAAATCATGAAGTCTAGGATATAATGAGTTTCATTGTATCTGTAAATTATTTTGATAGAAAAAAACACGTTGGAAGAATGCTGAATTTCATTTTGATATTAAAAAAAAATAGATGAACCAAAATTAGAAAAAGTTAGAAAAGACGAAAAAAATTCACAATATCTGCCTATTTGGAATATTTTGTCATTAGTGAACCAATCATCTGCAAAAAAAAATTGCACATAATTAACAAGAGCATTTTTTTCAATGGAGATATAAAAAAAATTGAAAAAAGATTATTAATCCAAACCATGCCTAAGTGAATGGGCTAGTTGTGGCGGAGATTAAGAGGCGAAAAGAGCAACAAAAAGATTGAAAAAAAATGAAATCACAACAGTTGCAGTGCCTTCATGCCTTTTTGTAAACAACGATAAAATAAATCCACAAGCACAAACTATCTTTGCATTTTTTTGTTTAAAAATGAAATTGGGAAAAAATAAAGGAAACATATTTTTAAAAAAACATGAAAAGTAAAATCCTCTAATGCCCAAACAAATCAAGTAATGCAATATTTTTTGCTGCATAATTTCGGATTTAATATAAACTTGATTCACTCTCTTTTTTTAAAAATTTCATTGATCATTTTGTTTGAGAAAAATAGAAAAAACAAAAACATTTGAAAAAAAATAGGGAAATGATTTTGTCACTCCCTTTTTTGTTAACGCCACTCATCTACAAGTGTATTTTTACACCAAAAATACACTTGCAAGGGAGTGACGTTAACAAAAAAGGGAGTGGCAAAATCAGCTGTAAAAAAATAATGATAATAACAATAACAGTAGTAGTAGTAGTAGTAATATTCATTTCACAAAATGAAAGAGATAAGGTGTGATTCCAAGAACCAAGTTTGTGCAATCTATTTACTTTGTTATAAGGGTATTTTGGTACTTTTCTCGCAAATGTTAACGCCATCCATGACAAATTAACAGCAAGGGGGTCTGTTGATAATGTCAGTTAAAGCAGGGGAGGGCAATGTTATTTCAGAAACCTCAGGGGAGGTATCTGTTCGTGTCAGAAACCTCAGGGGAGGTATCTGTTCGTGTCAGAAACCTCAGGGGAGGTCAGTGAAATTTACCCCGGTTCTTAATTGTTTGTGATAACTGAGTAAGATGGGTTATGCTCCGTAAGACGCGCCATGCTATTAGACGATCCGTGCCATAGAGACGGATCGTATTAGTAAGACAGTTCGTGCTAGGCGGCGATACCCCATGCTATTTGGTAATTCATAAATATTTTTAGGCAATACCGTGAGGGCCCGCGAACCCTAACAATATCCGGATTGATTCGAATAATTAACCTTTATCATCGCATAAATATTGTTACAACGGGTCGAGTGGATTCGAAACTCTATATCTTTTCTCTCATAAACTTTCATTATTTCTTAATTGCTTTAATTTAATTTAGCTTTTAATATTTTTGAAATCAAACAATCAAATCTCCTTCTGAATTAATTTATAAATCAATTGAAGCAATTGCAATTTAGCCTTCGTAATCCCTGAGGACGATACTCGGAGTATTTACTGCTATCTTTTAGGTAGTAGTAATTAGTCTGTTTTATTAATTATTTTTTATACGGAAACGACACGATCACATTCCTCCATTTGTTCCAGCGTGTGTGATTGTGTGTTATCACCGGAGAATTAATTTGACGGAGGATTGAAATGGAAGAGAGAGAAGCTCAAGAGGATTGAAACGGAAACGGAATTCAAATTTTGTAGAGTACTCACTAAAGTTTTGGAATATCCCACCGTTCCTAAATAGATGTTCCATCTGCAAATCTAGGCTTTTAAAAACATGCATTTTTCCGTTACAAAAATTCAAATTTTTTTACAACTTGGAAGAACTTATTTATATCTATTGATTTGTGAAAGAAATTCAAAATTTTTAACAGAAAAAAATACATTTTTGAAGAGGCTAGATTTGCAGTTTGGACATTTATTAAGGGATGGAGGGAGTAATATCTTTTCCGCAATTTAGTAGATTCGCATTAAATTTTTTATATGCATGGGACATTCTTCTCGACGAGATAATTTTAGAAAAGTAAGAAATTACAACAAAAAAATCATTAAAGACAAAAATAACACCAAATAGTTGTCCATTTTGTTGTACTACATGAATTTTATCAACTTCGGACCACATTTTTGTACTTCTCTGATTTCTCTCGTCGAGACTAATGATCACCAAATTTAAGAAAAACAAGTGTAAATGCTGAAAAATATAGTCATCTCAAATTTGTTTCTTTCTATTTAATAAGTATAGTGGATTATGAAGAGTGTTTGCATTATTACGTAATAAAGAACATCTTATCCATTATATTTTAAAATATTCCTGCACTAATTAATTTCCTATATGAATGCAAATAATTGTTGAAAATGATGTATCAATATTTTAAACTAGACAGGGAAAGTAAATTAGGGTTTAGACACGTTGAGGGTTTTTTTTTTTTCAACCTAAAATTAATTGCAATAAATGGAGTAGCCACTAGATTATATTAAGTGAGCTTGGGTGGCTTAGGTGTGATGTGGGATAAAGTCTCACTCTCCATCACGTGTAGCCCGAAAGCATATGGAGGAGAGGCGATTGACTCGGACAAAGACTCTACCATATGAGGTAAAGCCACCTGAGACCTAACTCCAATACCATATTACTCCGTACAATATTGAGGAGGAGGAAAGAGAGATTGTATTAATTAAGCTATGCTTGATTGGGTCCTATATATATATATATATAGAGAGAGAGAGAGAGAGAGAGAGAGTCCCCTTCAGGTAAGGGCGCCCTCATTTTAAATAAAATGCAGACATCCTCTTTTCTCCCATTTCTCGATTAAATTTCGATGATCCGAGCCGCTCAATGTGTTTAGAACGTGATTTTAAGGGTACACGCAAGAAATCAGCAAAAAAATTGACCGAGAAGGGCTTGATTTGAGCAATTTTTATTTAAATCATTCGATAAAATACAAACAAAGACTGCTCGGATCAAGCCCTTTCCGGTCTTTTTTTGCTGATTTCTCGCCGGTACCCTTAAAATCACGTTCTAAACATATTGAGCGGCTCAGATCATCACAAATTGATCGGGAAAGGGACGTCATTAACTTAATAAGTTAAGGGTGCCCTCATTTTAGTTAAAATGAGGACCTTCCCATTTCTCCCATTTCCCGATCGAATTTTGATGATCCGAGCCACTCAATGTGTTTAGAACGTGATTTTAAGGGTACTTGTAAGAAATCAGCCAAAAAAAAAGACCTGGAAGAGCTTCATCCGAGCAGTTTTTATTTGAATCGTTCTAAAAAAAAAAAAAAAAACTGCTCGGATGAAGCCCTTCCCGGTCTTTTTTTTTTGCTGATTTCTCACGGATATCTTTAAAATCACGTTCTGAACACATTGAGCGGCTCGGATCATCGAAATTCGATTAGGAAATAGGAAGTCCGTATTTTATTAAAATGAGGTGATCCTTACGAAAGACGAACTGTATATATATTATACAAGAGTTGGAGTTGGTCACCAGACCAAAGAAACCTAGGAAAAAGAATTGTACATTAAAAAAGGAAAAATACTAGAAATACAAACATCAGAATAATATACTCCATTAGGCATTAATATT
Organism: Rhododendron henanense subsp. lingbaoense; assembly: GCA_020567845.1. NCBI lineage: Eukaryota > Viridiplantae > Streptophyta > Magnoliopsida > Ericales > Ericaceae > Rhododendron > Rhododendron henanense. The sequence goes on from CM036312.1 coordinate 6,480,325, forward strand.
GGAAATTCGTAACAGGCAGGTGAAAGATCCCTTTCAAGAGTATCATCAGCAGAAGAAAAGAAGTACGATGATTGGAAGAGAAATTGATATCTTTCAAACTGAAAAAAGGTGGAACTTACGGAGTATTATTTAAGTGAAATGGTTGCTTACTACGTGAACATTAGTGGTAAGATAATCTCTAGGATTCAGAACCGTAGAAAATATGTGTTTCAACAATCACGACGTTACGAAATGTCTTGAATAAAAGAATCAATTGCAGTTTCAGCTGAACCCCCTTCGAAAACTGCTCTTCGGCAAATCTCCTCAAGTTCTTTCGCTTTTCTTCTCATTTCTTTCCCCTCATCACTTTCCAAATCCATGAACCGCCGTACAATACTGGCAATTTCTTCTCTCATAACCAAGTGTTCTTCATCACCCATTCCTCTCCTCACTTTCCACCCAATCTTCCAGTCCTCCACAATAGTTTTGGAGTTTGGCATTTGATCCCCAGTTATTGGATAAGTGAGGAATGGAATTCCGGCAAAAACACCCTCCTTGGTTGAATTCCACCCGCAATGAGACCAAAACCCACCTATGGAAGAGTGGCACAGTACCTTCAACTGGTCACACCATGGCACCACCACCCCCTTGTTTGACAAATCTGCTCAAAAAAATGATTTTTTATTTTTGTATTAATGAATCAAAACAAAAATGTATCAACACAATGACAAAAACTTGACTAAATAGCAATTGTGATGGAAGAAAATGGGAAATTTGACATGCGAAACTATGAGATGAATAAATACTGCGGAAGCTTTAGAAATAAAGTGAAAATTGTTTGGCGGTCATTCTATATCATGCTCTGCGTGACACTCTTCAGAAATTATTTTCGAAAACAAAAGTTTTTAGAACTTGAAAAGACCTCTTTGATGTTTTCTCGAACTGTGTTCTTGTCCATGAAGTTTTGAAAAGACAAGTTTTGAAGGCCTCACTCAACCGATAAAGTTTTTAGAATTTTGCCTGACTGATTCTGAAAACAACAACCAAACAGAGCTTTCGAACTTAGTATTAGATACTTGCTCTAATAGTACTCCTTACCACCACATCCCTCTTTGATCCGAGAAGCATCATCTCGCGACACCCAAAAGAACCGAACGCAGCTCCTATCAACCCCTGCAATGATTTCATCCATTTGGGTTCTGGAAACAGAAAGGAAACTACCCAGAGAAATATACAAAACGGAGGATTTGGGCTGAGAATCTAGCCATTGCACGTAGCTGGTTTCACAGTTTTTGGAATCGGTAGACACAGAGGAATTGTCCCCGAGTCCGAAGTAAGGTATTGATGGACCAATAGAGTATACTTGGGTTGGAATTGCTGCCTTTATTGCGTCAATGGTTTGGGATTCGAGCTCGTAGATTGAAGTGAGTATAAGATACTGTACTTTTGGGACTCGCGAAAGGGCTTCACAAGCTGTATGCACAAATACAATATCAAGTACTTTGCCGGAGAAGACTGTCGGAAGATCTGCAATGCGTGTTGGTGGAATCCCTGGTATGTAGTTTACCAACTCGTTTCCTCGTTCTGTTATATAGGAAAAATAAGTAAGGCCTTGTTTGGATGGTCAGAATAGAAATGTGTAGTTCATGGTATGAAATTCTTTTTATTTAAGCAATCTAATTAAGATGCCATTCCATGAAATATTTATGGCCATCTCATTCAAGCAATTGAAGTACACGTGAATCTGATTACAAAATGGTCTGGCTAGCTCTTCTTGTTCTCTCATTTTAAACAAGCTACTCATCACTAGGTATCGATCTCTAGCTCACACGCCCCACACGTATTTGGATCAACAGGAATAAAAAGCTCCTCATGCACTTTCCTAGCTACGTGCACATACTTAAATGCATTGATTCAAATGTGTCAGCAGTCGTCCAATATACACGAACCCCACATACAAGTACTAAATGATTACAATGAGAGTTAGCACGTTGTGATGTTCTCAACTATCAAGAGCCCATAAGTTACAGCCTAGATCAACTTATACCAAATCAATGAAACATAAGCATTGAAGTAGAAAGGAAATAGGAAGACAGTGGAAAATTAAAATTAAGGAATTTAATTTAATCGAATGCTATAGTTTTTTTATCCATCGAAAATTTCATTCTAGAAAAGTCCTACTAACATATAGGAAAGAGCTAAAACCTACATGACCATGACCGAAACATCACATATTGTAAAGCACACCGAACAATGTTCGGAAATAGTTGTAGTCTTACTATGAGATCGAAGACGAACAAGCTCTAACGATAAAACAGTAGGCACAAATGGAAACGCTGGGCCTAAAAACCCTCCATGGGACAAAATCCTATCCGTTTTCATCTCTTCCCTTCTACTACTATACTGTATGTAACAGAAAAACGCACCTGAAACATTAATTGGGAATTGGCCATTTTGTTTGAGGAGATCAAAGTGATAGAACACTGTGAACACCGACATCTGCTGGGTCCAAAACGATGCCACCGGAATATTCCTCCGATTCCCGACGTCCACCACCCACATCATGTACGTATCGTGCATTATAACGCTCGGCTTCTGCGGCTCAAGCCGTTCCAGCAGCCGCTCGAAGGGCTCTTCCATCTTGGTCATAACAGCTCTGAAGAAACCTGGAAAATCCGCGGCCCGACCTTTCTCGGACGGGACTACGTTAGGAATCGTGGCGAAGCGGATGTTGGCCGGCGGCTTGGGCTCGGAGCTGAGGAAGCCGAGCCACTCCTCCGTCACGACGAAGGTGATTAAGATTTCGTCCTTTTTCGAGGCTAGTAACTTACAGAAGTTCATCATGGGGTTGATATGGCCCCTACCGGGATAAGGCATCGCCACCACGTGGCATATTGTGGTTGGCTTGTTGTTGGGTTCCATTAATTGGATGGGGAATGGAAATGGGAGGGAGAAGCCAGAGGGGAGGAGAGGAAGAAGATGATGATATTGTGGAGTATGCAAAGCAGAGTGATTTGAACTGTTCATATTATAAGACCCGCGGAATAGTATTGTCATGCAAAAAATTAGTTTCATCGAAAGCCAATGGATATATCAAAATTTGAATTTAGGTTTATAAACTGGACGATCTAATTTCAGTCAATAATAATAAAGATAAAAATTCAATTTCTGATATTCCTACAGATGTCCGATCAAGTTTATTTTTTGCACGGATACACTATATATTATGTGGGGTTTACAAGATGGACGGTTCAGATCAATAATAAACACATGGTAAGACCGAAAAAGGCGGTGGTAAAAAAGTGAAATTTTCCACCGCCGGTGGAAATAATTTAATCTCCGAAGAAAAAGAGGAGAGAAAATAGAAAAATTCAGAGTTGTGCCCAGTACACAACTTTTCTTCTATTTTCCTTACTCTCATTTTTCCCCCATCGTCCACGTGTTCAAATAACTTTTCCCTCGTTTGGTTTCAATAGGAAAAAGGGAAGATAAAAAAGTAGAAAACTGGTTACAAAGAGGCTTTTCCGTTTCCTGGTGCCCTTTTTCTTTTCTCCAATTTTAGATATTTTGGAATCAATCCTTGTGTCATGCTCTATTGCTCTCAAAAGGGACCACTGGCGATAGAGATACAACAAAAAGATACCAAATAATGAAAAGCCCTAAAGAAAAAGATTGACAACCAAACACAATATCCAACCCACCGTAAGGCCGAAGTGGGCGGTGCCGTGGTGGTACCCGCAAGGCAAGCTTTTCACGATTGACATACAAACCAGAATTAATTACGTATCATTCTTTTCAGAAATCAATGTGTCAGGTTACCTGAGGCACACTTCGGCTAATTTATGGATGACCAATTCAACGTTTATCAACGGTGGACAATTTAATGCCAAGACAAAGCCTGCATATCAGTCGGCCCATAAGAGTTGATGTCAACTTAGAAGTTTCAAACCTAAAACTTAAGAGTGAACAAATTTTTAAGTCTCGAACTTCGAACCAATACTCCCTAAGTTCTTAATTATGGTTGTGTTTAGGAACTTATAGACCAAAGCTTAATTCTAAGAGGATGTTAAGCATGGACATGATTCTTATCATGGACTATGCTTCGAAGAAAAACTTTTAATAAATATCGGATCAAACAGGCAAAAAAAAAGCGGATCAAAAAAAAAACAGGCAAAAAAAAAGAGTACTACGGAGTAGTATGATACAGAAAAGGACACCGAAGGCAGGAAAAAGTATAAAATACTGACGGACGACTAGGGCGGTAAACGAGTTGAATCGAGAATATTAGAATGTTCGGATTCGTTTATTAAGTTTTTTTAGAGAACTCAAGCTCGAGCCGAACTCAATGAAAATTATGACGAGATGAACTAGAACCGAGTTTGCCTAGATTTGGGTCGAACTCGAACTTGTTCACGAGCCTGTATCATATATTTATGCACTTATACAGGTCTAAAGCTATAAAAAAAAAAATAGTATGTACATAAATATGTTCATATACCATATAAAATGATAAAAACATATACAAAAGTACAGTAACTTTTTAGTAATTGTAAACGTTTAGACTTGTACAAATTTTAAAATTTTCTCTATGTAACTCTATAAAATCCTCATAATATACATATACTCCAGGTTCGCGAGTCTAATCGAGTTGAATACTGCTACATTCATGTTCGGCTCATTTATGAAACGAGCCTAAAATTGGGATTCAAGTTCGGTTCATTTAGTAGACGAATCGAACTCGAACGAGTCTTTACCGAGTCGAGCCTCAAACAGTTCACGAACAACTCAATTCATTTACAGCCATATGGACAACACTGCAGATTGATTCCAACCAATTTTTCAAAACAAAAAGTCTACAAACACAACTATGACACAATTACCTCTGTAGGTGTTCGATGCACGTGGATTCATATATATCAAACAGTTCCAAACGCAGTTATGTCCGGAGTTGAGTTGGTAGCATCTCTCCCTCCAAAATGATCGTTAGGGTCATTTTAAATATGAGGGCATTTACTTTTTCAATACCTCTCGTCGAAACAAATTAATAAAAATAAAAAAATTCATCGCAAAACGAATAAACACAAAAAAAAATAAAAAAAAAAATAAAACGAAAAAAAGCCCAAAAATATCTTAGCGGAAAGCCTCAATTCTTAAGCTTATGACATGGAGTGACAGTCCACAACATGGAGAAGTGCCCCACAGTGCAAAGAGAATCTAAAATTTTTCACATTTCTTCCCATTTGAGACAAAACAGTAAAACACGTGTATGAAGAAAGGTCAGAGCAAGATACTGTTGAGATATTTTCAGTGCTCCACATTTCAGAAGGAATTTTAAGTAAATCAATTAAGCTACTTGAAACAGACTATTTCGCTATTTAAAAGTTCGTTTGAGATAAACTTGTTTAAGCAAATAAACTAAACTAAAATGACGTTTCAGGACGTGTTTTGATAATAAATATCCGTCAAGGACAAGTTAAGAACATTTGTTAATACTAAAATTGTCTTTGGCAGATATTAATTATCAAAACACATCATTGACCATCATTTTCCCTTTAAAAAATCAAGCAGCCTATCAAGAACTAATTTGAAATTGGCTCGACTTTTAAGCAGAACCTTGAATAATAGGATTCTTTTGAAGCTAGTTAAGTTTTCTTTCAATCTCAGGCCGCTCAACTCTGCTCCTGGACAGTCCTAAATTTAAGCGTCTTTTCTGGAACTCTCTTCACAAATCGACCCTGCAACAAAACAACAGAGTTACAGTTCAATCCGGAGAGAGAGAGAGAGAGAGAGAGAGAGAGAGAGAGGGGGAGGGAGGGAGGGAGAGGGGATAACCTTGAGCCTTGGTCTTTTATCTGCATTGAGTTTGCGAACGTGATATCTTATCTTCTTACAGAACAATCTAGTCTGACGCTTTTCCTTGTATCTAAGCACGCTTGCTTCCCTTCTTCTTCTCTCTTCCTCCATTACTGGCACCTCTCCCATCTGCAGAATTATTCACATTTACCAAAATTAGCATTTAACTTTGGATGTTGATTTTGGCGCTCCATTTTTTTACCGCAGACGCTTCACTTTGTACATGAAAACCGTAGGCGCTCCACTTTGTAGCGCCAAACTTTATGTACAAAGTGGAGCATCTGCGTACAAAAGTGGAGCGCGAAAATCAATTTCCTTTTAACTTTTCACCCAAAAGACAAAACAAAACAGAAGCCCTATCTCTCTCTGGATTATCAAAAGCAATCCAAATGAAAAACTAGCATAGAACTCAGGGAACAAGGTTGAATGTTACTACAAATAACGAAATATTTCAGAAAGTCAAATTGAACACTAAATAGAAGAAGAAAGAACTGAAGCAAATGAGTTGTTTGAGTACACTAACATAGCCATTGTTCGCCATCGAGAGAGAATATTCGTCTGCCCGAAGAGGCCCGCGATCGGACCAGGCGTCCAAAACCTCTTGATAATTCAAACTCAGGTTCAAGGACACCTTCTTCTCCTCATGATCATCATCATCCCAAAATCCACAGTTCTTCTGATCACTCTTTGCAGAAGTGAAGCGGCTCTCATGTTCTTGGAAAAACATGCCCGTGTCCGCTACCTTCTGGTCATGACTCTCTTCTTCTTCTCCAACTGAAAAACCTTCCCAATCCATGAAGTCCCAATTGTTTTGACCACATACTTTCTTACCCTCTGGTAAGTCCTCTTCCACTTCCATGCCCCAAAAGCCCTCCAACTCATCCGCAACATCGGTCTCCTTATCGATTTTGGAGAAACGGATGGTGTCTGGCACCTGCTGTTCTTCCTTCTTTGGGCTTCTCAGCAAGGAGGTATACCCCATCTCTATATCCCCCCTCTCGTCTCTCTTTCTCAAACTTCGTTTGTGCTCATGACAGTTTGAAAATGGGGTGTTTTTTAACCAACTTTTCGCTTATGTGGCACCTTATCATCTTGCTATTGGCCCCAATACAACAGCCAACGAATTGTGATAGACTTAAAGATCTAGCTAGTCCAGCTTGGACAGAGGTGGTAGGGTCCAGAGAAGCCTTTATAAAGCCTGATATTTGGAGAAATTTTTCGGTGCCGGATGAGTATATCCCACGTGGTACCTACCGTTTAATACACTTTTGGATGGTTCGGATTAAAACCATCTATTTCCTCTCATCCCCAACACTCTCTCTTTCTCTCTCTCCTAATCCAAGTCATTCAAAAATATAATGGACGGCTCGGATGTGCCGAGCGGACACCACGTGGTACCCACCCGACACTCAAAAAATTTCCTGAGGAGAAGCGACTTGTGTCTAAAGCGTCATATCAAGAAGCATGTGATCATAAAAGAGGTGACATTAAAGAGTGGGTTGGGTTCTTGATAGAACTTCTGTGGTCTTTCACCCTTCGACTAAGAGTTTAATCGAGAGTCAAGCAGTCCAATCTTTTGGCTAGTTGCCCACGGGCATCTAGCCACGAAGGATGATCTGTTTACTAGAACAATCGCTCCTGACCCGTTTTGCATGCATTGTTCAAACTCTGTTAAGAGTAACCTTCGCGTCATCCGCGACTGCCCCTATGCCCGCTCCGTTCGTAACTTTTCTCCTTCCCCCATCTCTCAGCTCTCACTTCTATTCGGAGCCTTTCCCTCAGTGGCTCCAATCCAATTGTCGTCCGCTCTTCGGGCATTCCCTTGGCGATAATTTTTCCTCTTGCTTATCGGTGCATTTGGAACAACCGGAACAGGTTCCTTGTCCTTAACGCCTAATGATCCATTGGAACAAAAAATCTACAACCACCTTGATGTTTTGGCTCGGGCCTCGGAATGGTTCTTCAGCCCACATTGCTAAGCGGGATATCCGAGCTACCACCATTTTGTTTGTTGGGAACCCCCTAACTGGTGTGCTGATGATTAACACAGACGGTGCAATGGATGCACATGGCAACACAGCTTCCGGGGGGACTTATTCGGAATCACAATGGTGCTTTAATTTATCTTTGGTTTCCAAATAAAAATTGGGAGCTGTTCGGTTTTGGCTGCGGAGTTATGGGGTGTAAGAGCATTTCCAATGAGAGATGTCAATTCTTACGTGGACATTTTAACGGTAAAAATTGACACCAAAATTTAATCCATCCTAACAGCCTTCTTTGATGCCAAAATTTACGTGGCTTTGAAGGGAATGGCAAGCCTGTCAACTTTGACAGCCACCCTCCTCCATGCCAAATTTCAAAAAATGACTGTTTGGATTTTGAACATTTGACATAAGGATTGACATTAAGGGTTGGAGAGGGATAGTTTGATGTCAAATAAATAGAATTTGGTATAAGGGTTGAAAAGGAAGGCTTTGATGTCAAATTGGAGATGCCAAAATGTCACGTAAACCTTCAAAAAAAAATTTTTTTTTTTTTTTTTTTTGATCCGTCAAAAAAAAAATTGATATCTCCAATATGAAATCAAGAGTTGGAGATATTGTAAGAGATGGCCTCAAATTAGCTAAGCATCTCCAATTGTTCAAATATTGTTGTTCGTACTGATGCTATTACAGTAATCAATATCATTCAGGACCAGAACCAAACAAATGCCCATCCTTTGAGCGATTTGATAACTGATTGTTCCTATTGGAGGGATAACTTTCACTTTTTACTTTCTCACTAGAAAACCCTTCATTGCACAATGGTCTGCAAAAAAGCGAGAACTTTAATTCTACAAAAAAAAAAAAAAAAAATTGTTAATAGAACCCTCGGGAAAATTAATTTTCATTGTCTTTACTTTATTTTCCTTCAAAATATAATTTTCACGCAATATTTATGTCCCTTATACAGAAATTTTATGCATTAGCCAAAATAGTTTTGTCATTAGCAACGCTTAAACCAGACCAGAATTGTTCACAGATTTTTTAGTTATCGGGGGTGCCGCACTACACGTGTAGTGCGACCACTCTGGCCGTCCATCTCGGTAATAAACTGTTCGGATTTTCATCCGAACAATGGACGGTTCAGATTTATAAGAGTTCGGATTAAATCCGAACCCTTTCATATCAAAATGGACGGTCAAATCCGCTGCACTATACCCATGGGCGGAACCAATATAGGACAAGGGGGTCACTTGACCCCGCTGAGTTCAAAAATACCTTTAGAGTAGGTATAGTTTTGAGGAGCATTTTGTAATTTTACCCCAAAAGATATGTAATTTTGCCCAGAAGATCTCACGAAATTACATGTGTTGTAGATATTTGACCTCACTGGAACAAAATCCTGGGTCCGCCCCTAAGTCTATACCGTGTAGTGTGGTTGCCGCAATACTGGGTAGTGCGGTTGCGGCACTACAGCAACTCTAGTAAGGGCACACAAACGCCTAGGGAGAGAGAGATAGAGAGACCATGGCCGGAAGAAACTACCTCCCACCAAACGCATTAAAACTCCGAGAAGCACCCTTGACGAGGGCACCACCACACCCAACCCTAATCGACGACCCTCGCCTCCTCCACCACCACCGCATCCCTCACCCTTCCTCCTCCTCCACCGCCGCCCTCCTCGAAGACCGCATCGCCTCCCACCACCGCGACATCCAATCCCTCCTCATCGACAACCAACGCCTCGCCGCCACCCACGTGGCCCTCAAGCAGGAGCTCGCCGTCGCCCACCAGGACCTCCGCCACCTCTCCGTCGCCGCCGCCGACGTCAAGGCCGAGAGGGACGCCCAGGTGCGGGAGGTCCACGAGAGGGCGGTGAGGGTCGAGGCCGAGGCGCGGTCGGTCGAGGGGATAAACGCTGATTTAGGTCAGGTGAGGGCCGATGTGAAGGCGCTGACGGATATTAGGCAAGAGCTGACTGCGAAGCTGAAGGGGATTGATGAGGAAGCTGCCAGGGCGCGGTCGGAATTGAAGCAATTGCCTGCGGTAAAAGAGGATATTGAGACCATGCGCAAGGAAATCCAAAGAGGAAGGTCGCATTCAACTCATCCCTCTTTCTCTCACTCTCAACTTTCTCCCACCTGACAGTTGATAAAGCACACGAAATACAAAGAAGTTAGATTTTCAATGTGTTTTTCTCGATTATCAATGCACTTTTAACTTATACTATTTATTGAACTTGATGCATTCATTAATCACTGTAACTAGCATTTTCCTCTGTATTTTCAAGAACTGAACGTTATGACTACTACACTCAATGAACCATCAAACCACCAACTCAATCATAGAAAGAACAAAAATGCGGGAAAAACATGACTCCATGCGTGACATGAACGTTTACTCTCGATCAACACGCTCATCAAAGGATCGTACTACACTCTGATACCAATTTGTTGGAAATCTGGAATGGGCCTAAATCACTCACACAATTGGAAAGAGACGCAGGGGAGGAGATAACACACTATTTGACTATTTGTGTAATAAACACTTAGTATTACTTCAATACACGTAACTACTTCTTTGTAGGTCGTTCACACAACACAACTCAACCCCACTCTTTTTCTCTCCTTCTCTCCACCTTGGCCACACCTTAGAATCAATGGAGTACATAGTTTACATAGACTCCAAGTTACACGAACCTAGCCAAGTACACAAACTCTTAGATGACTCTTGGATATCTACCATAATAATTCCAAATTATCTTCAACTATATACATGACCCACACAATTCCTGTATCATGTGTCTACACAACTCCCTAGAATTCATAATGCCGTAAAATCAAGTTTCCTTTTCAACATTTATTTTGGAATAGAGGAAAAAATAAAATCTATCAATTTAGGAAATGTGAGATGCGAGAGTGGAAAAGAGGTGAGAAGAAAATTAGGGTTGCAGGTTTCTTTTCCTTCTTGACAGTTTCTTTAGGTAGTTCAAGGGTACTTTAGGAAACTAAAATGTGAGTCAGCCTCAAAAGTGACCTACACAATGAAAGGTGTTAACCCTTTACCGTGGTTATACATATAGAAGTATTGTCTGTACATGTTCATGTTCCTTTGGGGTGTAGTGCCTTATGGATATTGCATAGTTAGGTCTGCAAACAATCAGAGTTGAGTAGTGGGTTGTTGCAGAGTTGAGTAACAGGTTGTTACTTGAGAACTCGATGAGATCCAAAAAAATGTGTTCAAGTTGCCTTATTTGTCGATGGAACTGATTACACGCTCATGGTCTCAGATTGTTTGATTTTTCTCTGGAAATTGACTTGTTCAAGTATAATTATCTGTGGCGTTTAAGGTGAAATTCCATCTGCAAGCAAAGTCATTGGAGAAATTTAGAGTTCGACATTTTTTAGGTTACCAGCAGAGGTGTTAATGTAGTCCAAATGGTTCCATCCCGTTGTATATTTGATTCAAGTTGTAATGGCTCAATCTCATGGGTAGATTAACCGTTTGTTGTTATTTTTGGAACAAACTTTGTACATCTTATGAAATTCATCCTGTGTATTCACAGGCTAAATGCATTACTTTGTGTATTGTCTCCCAGTGATTGGACTGGGTATATCATATGTTGTTTACTGCCTCATCACAATTAGTGTTGCATTAGCATCCTATATGCATTGCATATTGCATTTATCTATCACTTAGGCTTTCTTATGTGATCTATTTGTTTGCTGCCAATATCTTAATTTTGCCCTTCTCTGATGGTGAATACGAACAGGGCTGCCATTGAATATGAAAAAAAGGCACATGCTAGTAATCTTGAACAAAGTCAGGCAATGGAGAAACAGATGATCTCCATGGCTCGAGAAATTGAGAAACTACGGGCCGAACTTGATAATGCAGAGAAGAGAGCAAGAGCAGCTGCGGCTGCTGCAGCAACTCCAAGTAATTTATCGCAAACATCTTGTTTGTTGTCTTCTAGCTATGCTTGTTTTGATGCAATATTCAGAATTAAATAAATCCAAGTGTTGTAGCCTATCCAATAATAGAAACTCCCGTATGCAGGTCCTGGATATGCTTCAGGATATGGAAACCATGAAATGGTGTATGGTGGTAATTTGTACATGGATCCTTATGCTATGCATCTGGTAAGTGCTGATTAATGTATGTATTCCAATTTCATTACCTGAATCCAGTGCTTATTATGAGATGTCATTGTTTTGTTGGATGAGCTAAGAAACTTAGAAGAATTTTGTTGCCTCCAATTGGGTTCACAGTAGGTTGAGTACAGGGAAAGCTTGGGGATTTAGTATCTGAATATTTACTTTACCGTTGTTTAGGCTTATTGAAGTAAAGGAATGGATTTTTTCTTGGATTTTGAATTTCAAGCTGCTGGACTCCTTGAGAATAAGTCAAGTGCAATTGAAAGTAGCAAGCGATAGTAGAGTTCTGGGAGAACTAAGAATCGAAGACTAAACATCATTTACTTTGGTTTCGAGGGATAGACGGTGGACCAACAGTTAGAATGAGAATGCCTATTAATTGAGTGATGTTGATGTGAACAACTGCATTCTCATCTGGTGCCCAAGTTTCATTTTCTGCCTTTAGGATTCTTTTATCCTGTCATTGTGGACATTCTGTGATGCTATTGAATTGGGTTGACATGAATTTCCTTGTCTAATTACCACTCCACGGACTTTCCGACATGATTCACTGGAGGAGATGTGGATCGTAATCAGTTGACATATCATCTTGTAATGAACAGACGAACCCAGTCACCAAACTCGTTACAATTTGCTTTCCTGTGGGACTGCTGTTAAAGGAGTGCAATTTTGTTCACCCTCCTTAAAAGCTGCCGACGTCACTTTGTAGTGGGATCCACACCATTTCAATCAATAGGAAGGAGGGTGATGTTCACCCTCTTGAGTGGAGGGTGAACAAAACTCAACTCCTGTTAAAGCCTTGCATGGCCAATCTCCTATATCAGGACCACATCCTCTGTTAGTTTATAGGCTTTTCATTTGAAAACTATGCAAGGACTGTAAGTCTGGCATTCATTATATAGGTTTTCTGATTGCCTTGGCCATTTCTTATGGTTTTCCCTCTGCCCATGCTTGGTTTTTGGTGCTTTCAACTTGATTGGAATTTCTATGCCTTCTTTTTTCTCTTGCTGAAAAAAATCAAAGAACAGGAAATTCATACAGTTCATCATTGTATACTTCTTTTTGCTTAGTTTAAGTGAACAAATTGTTGGGGCAAGATATTAGTAGTAGAGAAAGCTCGCTCTTAGTCGTTGACGAGTCTGTTAGTACGTGAATGAAATATTCACAGGACGAATACCAGAAATAGATGGAGCACTTATGTCGGACTAATTTTGAAGAACTCCATAGCCTCCCAACAAGGGAACAATTTGTTGAAAATATCTTATTACTGTGTTTTCTCTATTACAGGTTCAAGGAAGTGCTGCTGCTCCTCAACATGGTTCTGCAACGGCGCCTCATGGTTTTTATGTCGTTAAACAGGCCCATGAACATAGATAAGCTCTCATTCGAATTAAAGAACATGAATTCCCATTTTCTCGTATGCTGTTTGATGGAGGAGATTGTTGCTTGTTTCCCTCCATGCCTTTTCTTTGTTTGGAAGTGTAGATGCAGGTACCTATCTTACTTTGTACTTTGTAGTAGAAGCCTAATATAAAGTTTTTGTCTCAGGACATGAAATGTGATACTGGAAACTGTGGTCAATTAATCACCTAATTTCAAGTCAATGCTTTTCATTTATGCCATGGATTTGGATAATAAGTAGAAATGGTCATCTTCGTTTTGATGTGTTCACAATTATCAGAAGATTGGCTTATGATTCATGAGTATCCCATGCAACTATAATGCATTATAAGCTATTCAGCCTATTAGGTTTATTGCAGCTGTTAGGAAGCGAGGACTATAACACATTGACTTAAAGTCTTAGCCACCTCATTAAACCTTGTAATTGCCATAAGCCCAGAAGCAATAACTTGCTAGCCTAAGGATTTTCTACAGGCTTCACTGGCTCGAAGCTCCACGAAAATGTTAACCTCAATTCCTTGGAATAACGACCAAACACGACCATAAGGAGAAAGATACAAAAAGAATTTGAGGATAAGTATCAGGGCCATCACTGAGGGGTTCTAAAACAAATTCGATCACTACTACGGCCTCGTTTGATTTGGTTATAGGTTGAAGGGGATTGATAGTGAAGAGGGGATTGGGATTTGGATTGGGATTGGTAGTGAGGGAGTAATAGTAAAGTTGGTTGTTTGGTTGAAATAAGACATTGTGTCAGGATGGTTATAACCATGCTTGTTTTGTTGAGGAGTGGGAGAGGATTACTGTGATAATGTGTTTAGTTGGTGGAGTCTGGGCAGATTGGACTTTGAAAGACACTTATGACGTCCAAATCTGGTTTGTTAGATCCGAGCTCAAGGTTCTCTAAGGTCCATGAGAGAAGGCCGCAAAGACACCAGGGTTGGTGTCTACGCTGCAATTTCCGTTAGCCTTATATGCCTTTGCTCACATCATAAGAGGTCACCCATGGTTGTGGGCCGTCATTTGCCATGGTGCAGAAATTCAGGAAACAGTGAGCGTGGTCGTGGTGTACAGAGATTCCTTTCCCGGGAACAAAGTCGGTTTATGGGTCCATGAAATGGTCCGCCCCCTCAACCTGAGGAGCAAAGTATGGGAGGGGGCCTGGGTCTCCCCCTCCCCTAGTCCAGGTCGGTTCCTACCTCGCCTATTCTGGGCACATCAGACGGCTCCGTGCGTTTGCCAACCTCCCAATTTGGGAGATTCGGAGTGCGGGGAACTAATATCCCCCTAAAATTGCAACCAAACAGCGGGTTAATGGACCTACAGGATCGTAACTCAAATCCCCTCCCTACGCCATGCATCAAACATGGCCTACATATTTTCGCTGTTGAAGTACTTTCTTTTGCGCTTCTTCCACGAACCGCTTTGAAGAGGTTGGGAAGCCTCCATGTTACCCGTAGAATCTAGTCATGTGAATGATTTTTGTATGCGGAGCTTTGATCTCATGACTGGAGAGTAGAGAACCACCTCTTCTTTTTTTAAACCTGAAGGAACATACCCTCTTAGTTATCGAAGATCCAATATTTCTACTTCATTATCGGTTGGATGTACTTGGTGGAAAACTTCACCCATCATCTCAAAATCACAACTGCTCTTTGATAACTTCACCACCACTGCCTACCTTGTGAAAGATCCATCAATTCGGCACCATCACCGCTGCCCTGCCACCATAGCAGAATCTCCTAGCAACCACCGGTAGTGGCATGGGAAATGGAAATATAATTGTTGCCATGCCTCACACATGGAAAATTGGTCAAAATCAACAATCGCAAGTGTATCTCTCGCCACCACTGTCACTGCTCCACCCATCGCTGCCTACTATCTTTCGTCCTCCTCTATCTCCCTCCCTTTTTCCCAGCTTCTCTTCCTACGCCTCCATTTTGGTGGTGGTGGAGATACACCTTCAATTTGTCGATTTTGCCCTTTTCCCAAACCTCTCTTCTTACGAATCCATTTTCTCTCACCATCTATCTCCCACTGCCACAGCCCGATTCACAGAAATTATGTCCAATTAAAACATGTTCAGAGCAAAGCAAATCCAGACTAACACCATATTAACCTTCCATTTTCGACCAACGACAATGCTACCCTCATTATCTTTATTATTGGATTCAGAAGCTCTAATGCTGATGAAAATTTGGCACCGATGTTGTGCAAGAGGGAAAGAGATGGGGTGACGGTGGGGGATTGAGAAGTGATGGTGATTAAAAGGAGTATGTAGGTGACATTAGAAGGTTGTACAAGATGAGAGGGAGAGAACAGGGTTGTGTTAAGTTGGTAATAGTGTTTGAGAGAGAGAGAGAGAGAGAGAGAGAGAGAGAGAGGTAATATAGGACTTTATCATGTGAGGGTAAATACCAAATCTACACTTTCATTTATTTGGTTAGTAACAGTATGCACTATCTTTCTTTTAAATCAAACTAGTGTTGTTCCCTCTATGCACGGGAAAAACATATATCATCTCTTATTGTGTGAATCAAAAATTTGATGCGAGAATAAAATTTACTCAATTAATTACAAATTATGAAAATATAAACAAAGTAACCAAATAAGGGCTGATGTTAATCAAATCATAAGAGAGATTTCTACGGATGTTCGTGCTTATGTGCTTATGTTAGTTCTTGGAGGAAACTTAGAAAGTCATGAAAATAAGCTTTTGAGCTTAGCCTGGAATATGGAGTATCTTTTAGGATCTTTGAAATTGTATAGCTTTCATGATTCTTAATTAGTTCTCTGTTTCTTTCTCGCGGTCTGTGCTTGACTGATTATTCAGGGGTATGCGCCGCCTTAGATCCTGTGTTTGTCCTTTTTTCAATAAAATCTCAATTTACCCACTCAAAAAAGTAACCAAATAAAAAGAAAAAATTGTATTTTTCATTTATATCTTCTATAAATAAGAAAACTCAACTCCCACTACCCATGAATATCTCTCTCTCTCTCTCTCTCTCTCTCTCTCTCTCCACGTTCTCTCTTTCTAAAATCTTAACAATAAGAAAAATAGATACTTAAAGATTCATCCTCAAACCATACTCGACTTGAGTTTTTATGTCACACCCTCGATTTTTAAACATAAATAATAAAGAGTTCCATAAATAAGACCTCACAATATTCTATACGATACCCAAAAGATTACTGTATTTTCATTCTCATAATAATACTTCCAAGTCCATAAGATTTCCAAATATTACATCATCGGCTCAACAGCCCAAATTAACATAAGTATCAAATGTTATGAGAGTTTAGAGTTACAAATATTCCATAGTCAAAAGAATTATAACTTAAGTTACAAATACATATTTCAAAAGAAATTTACAAAAATGAATAAGTAACTCATTTGGTTAGCTTTCAAAAGATATATCCACAATCCAAGCACTCCAGGCATGCAAGCTATGGTTCCGGGTTAGCACTTGAAAATGATGTAAGGTTTGAGCTACACTAGCCCAGTAGAAAAGTCTATGCAAACTCTATATGCAAATGAACAATACGGAAGAACAAATAGTAGAAACCAAACGACAACGGATGTAAGCACAACTTATCATGATCAAAGTGTCCAATTATCACCAATCCTTCTTCTCGACATACTCTTAAGTTTTGTTCATTATATTCGTGTCTCAACATCTCGTATCCTTTATGTGTTTGGGCCGAAGCTCCTGCCGGGCCAATTATGGGATCCCGATATCTCCTGCCAAGCGCCCACCTTGTAGGTTAGGCCTTGAGTGTTCAATATGAGCATTAGCTCCTGTCGGGCCAATTATGGGACCCCGATATCCCCTGCCAGGCACCCACCCGTCGATGGGCTCTGAGTGTTCGCGCGTCGTTCTCATGCTCAAGTGTATCGTTCGTATTTCAACGTGCAATAACTTACTTTTCTCATTTCTTAACACAATGAGTTCATTTTAGTCCACCGGATACCACTCTAAGTATGAAATAGGTAACGTTTCCCAAACACTTGAAAGAATGCATAAACAAACCCATTAGAGTCGATGAGAGGCTCCAAAAAGTGATTTGGAAGACGTAAGAATTAAAATTAGCTCCTGGACATTGTGCGTACCGGTAGGTACGTGAATGAGTCCTACCGGTAGAAGAGAGGAATTATGCACTTGACCTACCGGTAGGTGAAAGTTCCTACCGGTAGGAAATGGAAACAGAAAGGCCAATTTTTCCCCAAGAAACATTTTGTACTTTGCCTACCGGTAGAGTGTCTTTCTGGCGAATTTTGACAGGATATTCAGATTTCGATCCAATCTCAATAACAACCAATACAAGTTCGAAAGAGACATGGAAACACTCAAATAACATATAAAGAGAGGTAGAATTCCCTACCTCGAGTATCCAAGCCAAAACCGAAGAGATTGAGCAAGCTCTAGCTTCCGAAATCCAAACCGAACAAAATACACTGAACCGTGCTCTATCCAATGAGATACGAGCCCCAATACACAAGTAGAAGATGGAGTTGAGGTTGATTGTTGTGGGTTTTGAGTTTGGAGGTGAGTTTTTGGGTGAGGGAGTGAGAGAGAGCCGAGAGAAGAGAGAGAGACCGAAAGATAGAGAGGAAGGAGGAAAATGGGAATTTTTTCCCCTGGCACACACATGCACTATTTACATTAACACCCATATTTTCCAACCTTTGCACATTTAACCTCCACACTCACATTCACGTCATTTTCCATCCTTTTTTCCTCAATTACAAACATTAAAATTAAATAAGAAAATTTACGGGTCTTATCATTTTATCCCAATCAATTTGAACATTTATGTTTTGTTTTCATCCTCTCTTTTTAATAATTCCAATAGTGCCCTTATATTACATTTGATGTGTGTGTGTGTGTGTGTATGTATATACAGTCCCCTTCCAATAAGGGATCCCTTATTGAGTTAAGTTAAGGACCTCCCCTTTTCCAATCGAATTTTGATGATCCGAACCGCTCAATGTAATCAGAACGTGATTTTAAAAGTTTCCGCGAGAAACCAGCAAAAAAATATGACCAGAAAGGGATTGATCCGAACAGTTTTTCATAAAAATGCATTTATAGCATTTGTACAAAAAAAAACTGTTCGGATGCCCTTTCGGTCATATTTTTTGCCGATTTCTCGCGGGTACCCTTAAAATCACGTTTTAAACACATTGAACGGTTCGGATCATCAAAATTGATTGGGAATAATGTCAAACTCATGAGGTTCTTAACTTAACAAGTTAAGGGATCCCTTAATAGAAGATTACTGTAGTCTAGATTAGGTAAGGGATCCCGGACGGAGCGTTTCGTGCGGATCTCGCGTCTCAGCCGTTGGATCGTGTTTTCAATGGTCCGGATCTGCGGATGGTTTATGACCAGTCACAATTAACTTTTCCCTGGAAAAGTTTCATTAAAATCTGGACCATTGAAAATACGATCCAACGGCTGAGATCATGGTCCGCACGAAATGCTCCGTCCGGGATCCCTTACCTAATCCGGACTATATATATATATATATATATAAGGCTGAATTTTGGGATGGAAACTAAACAAATCTAGTCCCCGTAAATTCCGCCATTCCATACCGAAAATCTCGACCAAGATATTCATCCCACCACATCCCAAAATCAATAAAACCCATTTTCATTCCAATCTGCACCAAAATTTGAAAACCCACATGGGTTCCTCCCCTCCGCCACTCTTAATTGAAGACCCAGATGGTGGCTGGCCTCTTGTTCTGGTAGTTTATGGTGGCCGACTCCGTCGCCGGATTTTGCCAAGCTCATGCAGATCATGCCGACCTCTCCGACGCCCTCTCCTCCCACCCCTCGAAGCTCCTCTCTGCCGCCTCCGCGACCCTGACTCCTCTATCCAATCCGCATGCGTCCACGATGCCTAATCCATCTCCTCATGTTCGACGATGTTACGACGGACACCAACGCCTCCGCCCCCTGGTTGCCGATCAGCCCCTTGGTCGTTGTTAACCACGTCGTCGCACCGCCGCCCTCCCATTCCTTTAGCCCATCGCCGCCGCCTGCACTCTGACTTTATTTTGCCATTTCACTCCTCTACGTTGGCGATTGGGTTTTGTTTAGTTTTATTCTATTTCATGGTAAATTATTTACTTCATTTACCATGAAATATATTTGTACCATTTACCATGAAACTATTTCATGGTTAATTAATTGTTTGTCTATGTTCACACCAAACCCACATTAGTCCGGCGAAAATCCACACTAGTCCGACCTCCATTGTTGCGAAGTCCGTGGAAGAAGAACGATGCAATAGCAGTGGTGGCCGTGGTCGGAGTTAATGCCAGAAGGCCACGATCTGGGTTTTTCGCGCAATTTTGGTTTAGTTTAGTTTTATTCTATTAATTAATGGTAAATTATTTACTTTATTTACCATGAAATATGTTTGTCTATGTTCCTATCATTTCATGGTTAATTAATTGTTTGTCTATGTTCTAAATATTGCATGTTGTAAATGCAAATAATTTGAACATTTGAAATCTTGAAATCCTCCTATGATATCTCATTTAATTGCAGAAATTAATATTCATCACAATCCCCTTAATTTAGGAAACAATAAATGTGTGTGTGTATATATATATATATAGATAGATAGATATCATAGTAAAAGAGTAATAAGGATAATTCATGCAGTGGCTCGAAGGGATAATGGTCAGGTTATAAGTATTTTTCTGGCTATTCATGATGGGATCAACTCGTCCAGAATTGCTGAAGCCTTGGCCATTCGTAATGGGTTAAAACTGGGGACTGCTCTAAAGTGTCCTAAGGTGCATATTGAATCGGACGCGGAGGCGATTGTGAGGAGATGCAGTGATGATCAAGACCCTCCCTCTGATATAGCAGTAGTTATTCATGATTGTTTAGTCTTGAAGAAATCTTTTACTTCCTGTGGTTTTAGTTTTGTTAAACGTGAATGTAACAGGACTGCGCACTGTTGTGCTCAAAAAGCCCTTTCCAATAGTATGTCCGGCCTGTGGACGTCCATTTTACCCCCATGGGATTCTCATCTCTCTGATGTTTAGGCTTTGCCTATCAGATGAATAACAATTCTCACCTTTTGCCCCAAAAAAAAAAATTTTTGATGAATACAAAAGCACAAAAAGTGGATGGAATAAATACTTACGTTGTATGACTAATTGGGATGAGTGGGATGAATATTTAAATAATCCTAAGAAGGATAAGAGTTCTACAAATTTAGGATTGTGGGATTAGAGGCTTTCAGGGGTTCGTTACATTTCTCTTATAGAATATAGATTGATAACGAATGTCCATTGGGAAGAAATTATTACCACAAAATGCCACAAACTTTTCAATTTCCACTCTTGTCCCAAATATCAACATTATCAATATGAATTTTATGCACATTAAGCATTGTCTTACGACTAGTCATCAACATTTTTATTTTGATACTCGAAGGTAAACCTCAAATAAAGTTTTACAGCAAAGACCCTTAGCCTTCTGGGAAACGTGCAATTTGACATTTTATTTGCAAATTTACCACCTCCATATGCTACATGTGAGATTTGGTACTCCACGCATCTTATTCATTTTGCTTCTTTTGAAGGCTTACGAAATGCACAACTCCTACTCCTCTCCGAGGTATTATAGAGCTGTACATAGAGGCATCCAACAATAGAACGAAGAAACTTTGGGCGCTACAAACCCGTCGGGAGAGCAAAAAAATGTAGCATAGGTTTGGATCCCTTTCTTTTGGGAAGTGTTCTACATCTCAAGCACAAATCATTCGCAGCAAAAGACAAATTTCAAGGTCCATTGTAAACCAGTGATGAGGTTGCAGCCTGTTGGTGGGCATCTAAGCACTGGAAGCAGTACAACTCCAACACTGATTGAAGCGCAACTCATATTGATCAATTGCAAATCTACAAAAATATCCATTGTAATGACATTAACCTTATCAGCAAATCGAAAATAAAAATATCAATTTCGAACTGCAAATTTTTTCCTTCCCTCATTGATGATTGAAAATGATATTGAAAGAAACAGGAAAACCTTTGATAGAAGCTAATGACTTTCTCCTATTTTCCTGATGCTAGACACATTACAACGAAACAAATACATGACTACAACAATCAATTTTGTTTAATTATCAAGTAAAAATCAGATACACCATTCAATGAGAATAATTTCAATAGGACTCCCAGTATGCATTTACTTTTTTAGAGGAATCCATTATGGTGATAACATTCATAAAAGACCCACAACAAATATCACATTACAAGAACATTAACCAACCATTATCAATTGCCAAGCTTTAAAGTTGGCACAAAACTACAGGCATTGCCATAGCTGGAAAGTTGCTAAAACATCCTATAAGGCAATCCAAAGCCATCATAGAAACAAGTCGACCTCAAGAGAGGGGTGAGAATCACAATCCCTAAGAAATTAGTTGTCTCGAGATAAATGTGCAAGTTGTAACTCATAATAATTACTATGTATTAAACATAAAAAGCTCTACGAACGGGGACGGTTTACCAAGTCGACCACCCACCACAAATAACCATCTTAATAC
The DNA here is from genome assembly GCA_020567845.1 of Rhododendron henanense subsp. lingbaoense. Lineage (NCBI taxonomy): Eukaryota > Viridiplantae > Streptophyta > Magnoliopsida > Ericales > Ericaceae > Rhododendron > Rhododendron henanense. The sequence continues at coordinate 6,502,273 of CM036312.1, forward strand.
AAAATAGTCCGCTAAAAAAAATGGCAATAGAAACTACAGTGAAAAAGATGAAGGAAAGGAATCCCATCCAAAGTGGCAGCACCTTTGTGATGGCTTCAGAAGAAAAGCATATGAAATTTTGGAAGTCATTACACACCCCCCTTTGGAAGAGAAGAATTGAAGCAAGAGCTTAAGATCACAAGTTGGCTAAAACACCTCAGAGCACAAGCACACAAGGGCCAATATGTACTTTCTACGCCTAAATAAACAGTAGGGAAAAGTAAAGAAAACCCCTCCTCTAAATTCCCTAAATTTACCGAAACACCATCCTTCAACAAATCAAACAAACCCGTCGGACAATGAGTTCACCTCGCTGTAATTCTTTTGAACCACCCATGGTTACAAGTTTCTAATTCTCAGAAAGGAGCCAAGGTAAAGAGGAGAATAGGCATGAGCCACATCAGATACAATAGCTTAGATGCAGAATACATCTTGCGACAAGAAAGAAACTATGATACGCCATAAACTACAAGTCTAGAAATCAGAAAAGTTAGTATTCATCATCCCCTGGTGGTGTTGGAATGAAGTGATAAGCAGTACGTTGAAGCATGATTTCTTTTTTACCAACCCCACAGGGAGAAGATGTAAGTTTGTGGGCCATAAATAAACAAATGTGCCGCTGAGAGTCCCAACGAGCATAGATATGCAATTTAGATGCAGCAACACTCACCTGAAAATGTCAACCTACCTTAGCAGTTAGCAGCAATTTGGAGAACATCCACTTGCCTCTATAAAAACATTGACACAGTTTAAATCAATCCAAAACTTTAAAATAGAAACCCCAGCATCCAGCAAAAGATTAAACAAGCAAAAAGGGGGCATTGCTCAGAGTAAATGGACAACCTACCTCTTTGTCTCCAGTATCAGAACAAACCCCGCGAACAGAATATAATAAAGCATTTCAACCACAATTTTTAGTACATAAATTGCTCCTCTGAACTTCAGTATGGGCGAGAGCGGTTTCCACCATGATAATTTCTATCTGGACCAGAACCTCCGCCATCTCTGTTATTGTCTCTGCGTCTGTCTCCACCACCCCCATATCCACCTCCACCTCGACCTCTACCACCACCCCTGTGGTATGAAAAAGCAATCAAGAGAAAACTATTAAGTAGAAGGATTTATCTTTTCTAGTTTTCATTTGGAAAATATAACTTCCTTTACGCTTTGATGCCATTAACTCAAGTTGGAAACAATTCATTCTTTCCTCAACAAGAAAGGTAAATCATTCTCTCATCCACAGCAAGGCAAATGCGCAAATAAAATGCCTTACAAAAGTGCATCAATAAACAATCCCAGTTGTATAATGGCACAGCTAAAACAATAATCACCACCAGGCTTCTGCTCATAAGACTAGGCAAATATTCTCAATGATAGATTACCACCAAATCAAGTGATCTCCCAATGAACTTCAAATTCACTTTTCACAAAATTAGACATGAATTTACACCCTTCACAGCAGTTTAGAATGGAAATTTCTACACATATCAGAAATGTCCGGACAACAATAGGATAGTTAGATGACGATTAATGTGTAACTATCGTATCGTTGACCTACCTCGATTTCCCTCCGGGAAGCACCCACATTCAATTTCTGTTGAGAAAATTATGTTTTACTCGGATTCTGAATTACAGGTACAAACTACTTTGAGGTGCTAAAACCCGGTATAGGCAAAAAACATACTATCTGTAAGTAACACTTCATATCACTACACAAGTTAGAAAACCCTCAAATCTATGAGTTCATAAGTTACTAGCATTTGGACAACACTTGGATATGAAATCATTCAAGTTCACTTCTGCATATTCTCTTCAAGAAATCATAATAAACTGAAACATATGAGGCATTACAGGCAATAGAAGTATGAATCACTTGTCCTTTCTTACGATAGATTTACAGCAACAAAAATTTATTTCGTCTAAAAATGGAATATGTACAGCAATGATATTCATGCACAACGGTATCCTAACACACTAGATTGGACGTTAGACTATAGTTGCCTCACAATTAGGGCTGCAAATGAACCGAGCATCTAGCGAGCCGCTCGAGACTTGGCTCGATAAGAGCTCGTTCAAGCTCGGCTCTTAACGTAAATAAACAAGCTTGAGCTAATTGCTCGTTTCCAATACGAGCCCGAGTCAGTCGAGGCGAGGCTCGCTAGCCAAGTTTATTACTATCAACTGCTCCCATTAGCTCGTAATAATAACCTTCAAGACTTTTGACTTTTTCGGCCACCAAGGGAGCCACTAGTCACCATGATGGTATATAGGAACAATGGATGCCCCTTGAACTTCTACATTTTTAATGTGGGACAAGAGGTTTTTTGTCCAAATGAAAAACCAGCAAAAGGCTCACTCTTCTCCTTTAGTCTCACATCAGCTGCTCAACACATCTGGTTAAGCCAGATTCTGTTATTAAAAGGAGCCCTACCTGTTCTCCTCACCTATGTCTCTTAACACGTGAAGTTGGTCAATACCTCAGAGCTAGAGCTAGCAGAGTTCGAGCTGTTTGATAATTTTTTGAGTCGAGACTGAGCCAAAAACTAGCTCATTTCAAGTTTGAACCGAGCTCGAGCTGACCTCATTTTCGGCGACCCGAGCCTGACACCTGAAAGCTCGACTGGGCTCAGCTTATTTGCAGCCCAACTCACAATACAAAATGCCAAAGAAGTACATTATCACTAAGAATGAAAGCACGTGAGACCTAAGCACAATTAAATTTGGAAATAGAACAACCAAACAATCAAAAACTCAAGACTTAAATATTGAAAAAGGTGCCGAGCTTACACTATATATACCAAGTTGCAAGAAAGTTTTCCAATCACTAGCCAACTAGACTAGAACAAATTTGTTACCAAATGGGATGGAGAGGATGAATACAACCTAAGACAAACTACCAGAATGCCAAGATCAGCAAAACCCCAGGAACATTACTAGAGTCTAGATCAATGTCCACATTGGGATCAACAAAAGAAATAAAACATGATTGCAAATATCCCATCCCCTCTAGGCATTTAGCAGTTTACTACAGCCAAAATAGAACTCCATAATATCTCAAAAGCAATAAACAAAAGAGTTGAAACATTATATGGATAGAGGTAAGAGGGTTTACCCTGAGCCAAATGCAGGAGGGGGCCTAGGAGCTGACTTCTCAGCCATTACAACACTTATCTTATAACCCCTCATGTCATGACCTGATCAGGAGATTCAAAGATAAGTAATCAATTTAACAACAGGTGTAAGTTCAAAATACTACTTAAGAAAATACCATTATAAAAACCGCCAGCACAATGTGCTGCAGATGGATCTTCATATGCCAAAGCAGCATCTCCTTTGTTTTTTCCTTGCTCATCCGTGTAGATTTTAATATTCCAGGGCCACTGGTCCTTATAGCCTCTCTTTTGCTTAATTCTTCCAACCTAAATTAAAAAATACAGCATGAGCATTTAGAAACAAGTAAACAACACAGGCATTTTGATTCGGTATAGGAAACAAACTACCCGCTTTTATCCACTCCACTCCAAAAATACAAAAACAGAGAGAGAGAGAGAGGACTTTATACAATATGATACATCAACCATTCAAAATATCAGAACAAAATGTCAAAGAGAGAATGCAGAGAAATGCATTGGAGGCAAAACAGTATTATATGAATGCGCAGACGAGAAGATGCAAGTTCGTAACAATCACATTTAATCCATGGGTCATTGCAAACTATCTTACATGTATTCAATGTAGAAAGGCTAAAAGAGAGAATAGTTTATTACTTGTCCAATGCCTCCAAAAAGTTCTTGCAATTCATCAACAGTAACATCTGGTGGTAAATTTGAGATGTAAATTCTCGCATTGTCACAAGAATCCCCGCAATTCGCATCACATTGCTTCACCTCCCCAGGAGGAGCCTCGGCAGGAGCAGCGCCATATCCACCTCCAGCATTTCTTGAATTACCACTGTACCCACCATCATATCCACCAGACCTGCCACCATCATATCCACCCGACCTGCCACCGTCATATCCACCTGATCTGCCACCACGTCCACCATTGCGGGCACCAGCCATAGCATCGCCACCATAACCACCAGGAGCACCATATGATGGGGGATACGAATTAGGTCCACCAGTATAGCTCGTAGGTGGAGGAACTGCATCCGTTCCATAACTAGGATTCCCGTAATTATCGCTAGGTGGTGGGTAATTGCCACCCGGCCCACCATAAGAGGGGGGCGCAACTGGAGAGACCTGCCCATACCCACCATCATCTCTCCCTTGATTATTGCCATAAGAACCACCTCTGCTACCTCCACCACTTCCACCATCATAACCACTACCTCTACCGCCTTGTCCCCCACCGCTTCCCCCTCTGTAAGTACCACCAGCACTCCCACCATGATCTCCGGCACCAGAAGGAGCAAGTGCACCACATTTGTTGCACTCACCTCTTCTTGCAAAGTTCAGATTCCCACAGCTTAATCAAAGTTACCAGTTTCAGTGATACAATAATGAAAGGACCAGCAATAAACAACCAAAATTGAAGCAAAGGGAACGAAAGAGAACAGGGAAAATAATAATTTTACTTCCTTTATGTTGATTCTTATTTTAAGAGGAAAAGGAAAATTTTTAGAGAAGGCAAGTAGAAGATATTTTCTTTCAACTTCCTAAAATGATTGTTTACTGATTATCCATTCCTTCTCTATTTCTTTGCTTCAAAGGAAATTTAATTAACTACTCATTCTTTTGATATTCTTTGTAAATCCAAACAAAGAAACATAGCAAACTTTTTATTGAACTTCTTCTTCAGTCCTTTCCATTCCTTTCTATTGCTTTCAACAAGTTTCAAACACATCGAAAAAAGAGGAACTTTTCAAGGCTTTATCAACACTACTGGCCAGGTCAAGAACTAGTTAGGAAAACGTAGCTCAGTTATTTCGAGAAGTCTTTCAATCAAAATAAACAAACATTAAGCAGAAAAGTGTTCATAGACTGAAACTAACTCAACAAATAGACAGATCCAACAGGAAAATAGGAAGTCAATGAGTCGATTAGAATTGAACACCCAAAAGAGGAGTGAAGTACCCGGGATTGGGGCAACGCCAGTCACCATCCCTTCCACTTCCACCGCCACGGCCACCACCTCGACCGCCACCGCCGCGATCTCCTCCTTGATACCCTCCACCCCCTGCAATCCGACAAACAAACCAAAAAAAGCAAAGAAATTTCACATACGGGGGAAAAGTTCTATTAAAACCCCAAACCTAAGAATCTCTATTTAAAACCTGTAAATAATAAATATAGGGGGAAAAAAAAAAGCACCTCGATTCTGTGAATTACCGCCATATCCACCGCCGGCGCCTCGACTCCCGCCGGCGCCTCCACCATAACCTCCACCGCCGGAGGCGGCGGCTCCATATCCTCCTCCTCCGCCACCACTACCTCCGTAACCACCGCCGCCGCCGCTACCTCCATACTCTGCGCCGCCACCGCTGCCTCCGTAACCCCCACCGCCTCTTCCTCCGTAACCTCCACTGCCTCCGTAGTTCCCGCCGCCGCTACCACCGTAGCCTCCGCCGGCGGATCCGTCGCCTTCGTGGCCGTAAGTACCCGACATGTTCTTCTAGGGTTTCCTGGGCTGCGTTCTTTTCACAACGAGAGAAATATCGAGAGCTGGAGATATGAGAGAAGTGTTACTACTAGTCTAGTGGTCTATACGCGTGTGACGGCGTGTCTAATTTAAAGGGCCGGTTCGGGAAAATAATCCTATTGAAGGCCGGCCCGACACCGAGACGGACCGGTTCTGTGTTTAGAAGCTTGGACCCAAAGATAAAGATCAATCAAAAGCCCAATACATATAGTAGAAGCGTGCCGATTTATCCACCGGCCCATTCTTTTTGGGTCTCGAATGAAAAAACAAAAAACCTCACGAAATTGTTACATGCGACCACCTTATATTGTCGCGGTATAGCTTACGTACATCTCGACTAACTTTGAAAAATCAATCTAAATGTTCACTTCTTTTCTTTCTTTGATAACTAGATGTCCAGACCAGCTTGTGCACAACTCGACTAATTCCGGGGTCATGAAGGTAACGACCGGGGATAATCCTTAGTAGCCCCAAGATTTGAAATGTTTGGCTTCCGTAGGAATGGAACCGGTGACCTCATGGAAGAGCACTTATTGCTTTCTCACAACCACTTGGTCAAACCATTTAGGGTTATCTCAGTGTTAACTTGCAAGGGTCCCGATTAAAGACAGAACAAAACTCTGTATGGACTGACTCCAAATGATCAATTAATAGCACCTGAGAGCTTCAAACCTAAGATCCCGCGAGGGAGTAATCTTAACCACTATGCCAACTCATTAGTTCAACTCATTCGAAAGACTACTCAAAGAGACAGAAACACAACAGTTAAGACAAACTAGTAGAAGTGAAGGTTATCCAATGTAAACAAAAGGAATCTCTGCAGGGGGTAAAAACGTTTAACCGGTGGAGGGCATATATGCCCAATTAAATTTCCAGCATTGCATGATGGCAGACCATATATTCTCCATGCAAATTGACAATGCAACTGAATCTGGTTAGGTGTCTGAGCAGGCTCCAAAGAGGGAAAGGGACATAGCTCTTAGAAAATTATCTCTCAATATATTCCTTCTCAACAGCTCGATCAGGTCTGGTAGCAATTTTACATTGGAGAGATAGCTTGCCAGGCCAAGATCTCCACCTTTGTTACATAACATAAAAACATCTATCCATATATAAGTATATCAGCCGTCACGAGTAACAAATTGATTGTGACTTTTGTTTTGCGTTCTATTAAACGAACAAAACAATTGCAAATCGGTCACCGTTAAAGCAGCAACACATAGTTTTATCCGTCCCTGATGCGTACGTACGTAGTTCATAACCTCTACCGCATTCAATGGTAATGTCGATTGCATCTAGTTCATCATAAATCTGAGTTAATTAGATTCCACATCATTTCTGCAGTTCTAGCTAGTCTAGTCATTGTGTTTAGGTTTGCTGGTGGACTTACGTGCTTACGTTTTGAATGACCCTGCCACCCTTAGGATATTCGAATATCGATCACATAACATGTTTGCTATTTACAAACCAAATCAAGGTTAATTTGTTTGTAATTGAATCTACAGGAGTAAAGAACGGAAATTTGGAGCTGTATGAAGCTTTAGATGATCAATGTTTGTCTTCTTCTTTTTTCAAATCAACCGGACCCTTTTGTTTAGTTCAGGATTCTAAACTATGGACCTGAGAACATTTTTGGGACATATGTATATACATCTTTTCGCTTGCGTAGATATAATCCATTTTGCCTGTACTCTTGATCATTACTCTCATGAGACTCACTTTTTTTTTTAATCGAAAGTCGTAAAAATGTGCCTCTTAGCACTGCCATTGTACTTCACAATCTCATTAATCCCAATCTCGCTTCGTTTGTTGACTACTATTAGTCATAACTAAGACACAAGAGTTATCAAAGAAACAACTAATCTAAAGTGCCGATAAATAAGATGACATTACTTGTTTCGAAATAGTGATTTTGATAACCCACATGATACGTAGGAAGTGAAGGAGCTTTTTCAAGTTAAATCGTTAAAGTAACTTATGTGTTGCTGTGTTAAACATATCATAGGAAACCGATCGAAAAGGATTTAGGGTTTCATTGATCACTTGTTAGCTACTGTTTGCACAAGACTTCATTTTCTTGATTAGAGCAGTGTACTTCATTTCTTTTCTTCTTCTTTTTTCTGTTTTTCAAACCAAAGGCAAACTTATTTACATTAAAACAAAAGATTTACAACGACAACGTGATCGCAAAACAGACGTTGGTCTCATCGAGCCCGCTCTATCACACAACGAAATATTATGCAAAAAATATGTGACAATTACATTGTACAAAATTTCAGTTCTCCGCAGCCTTTTTCTTTTTAGTCAAAACATAAGCAACGCGATTCCTTTCACGATATATAAACAAAAAGTAGGGCTGTAAATGAATTGAGTAGCTCGCGAGCTCGACTATTCGGCTAGTAAACGAGCCGAGTGGAGCTCGGCTCGTTAAGGCTCGAGCCGAGCTCGAGCTCGAGTTTTTGGCTCATTAAGTAAACGAGCCAAGCTCTCGGCTCGTTTACACCCCTAACAAAAAGTCATCTTAATTATATTGCATACTGAAAATAGCCTAAACTTTTGCAAGGCAATCATTGCGGTTTTATTGACAAACTTGTTTCCTCTGAATGGGGATGCATGTCTCTATGATAACAGAAAGTCTACCCCGCTCAACATTCACCGCTCCTCCCGTTATTCTCAATCTTATAGTCTAAGAATGTTTAATTTGAACAGTTTGGATTTTATAAAAATTCTTTCCTGAAAAAGATTTAGTTTTTTTTTAAAATTCAGACCATTGATTATCGAAACGAACGATGAAATGTTGAGCGATAGAATGTTGGGCGGTGGGATAGTCTTGCTGCTATGATAATGTGCACTTAAATTTTGTCTGTTCTCTTTCTCTCTAATGTCAAAACCACTGGTGGATCCAACACACCAAAAGAGGAGAAATATCGAGAGCTGGAGATATGAGAGAAGTGTTACTACTAGTCTAGTAGTCTATACGCGCGTCTAATTTAAAGGGCCGGTTCGGGAAAATAATCCTATTGAAGGCCGGCCCGACATCGAGACGGACCGGTTCTGTGTTTAGAAGCTTGGACCCAAAGATAAAAGATCAATCAAAAGCCCAATATATAGTAGACGCGTGCCGATTTATCCACCGGCCCATTCATTTTGAGTCTCGAATGAAAAAACAAAAAACCTCACGAAATTGTTACATGCAACCATCTTATATTGTCGCGGTATAGCTTACGTAGATCTCGACTAACTTTGAAAAATCAATCTAAATGTTCACTTCTTTTCTTTCTTTGATAATTGGATGTCCAGACCAGTTTGTGTGCAACTCGACTAATTCCGAGGCCCTGAAGGTAACGACCGGGGATAATCCGTAGTAGCCCCAAAATTTGAAATGTTTGGCTTCCATGGGAATGGAACCAGTGACCTCATGGAGGAGCACTTATTGCTTTCTCACAATCACTTGGTCAAACCCCTTGGGGTTATCTCAATGTAACTTGCAAGGGTCCCGATTAAAGACAAAACAAAACTCTGTATGGACTGACTCCAAATGATAGCACCTGAGAGCCTCAAACCTAAGATCCCGTGAGGAAATAATCTTGACCACTATGCCAACTCATTAGTTCAACTCATTCGAAAGACTACTCAAAGAGACAGAAACACAACAGTTAAGACAGACTAGAAGTGAAGGCTATCTCCAATGTAAACAAAAGGAATCTCTGGAGGGGGTAAAAACGTTTAACCGGTGGAGGGCATATATGCCCAATTAAATTTCCAGCATTGCATGATGGCAGACCATATATTCTCCATGCAAATTGACAATGCAACTGAATCCGGTTAGGGGTCTGAGCAGGCTCCAGAGAGGGAAAGGGACATAGCTCTTAGAAAATTATCTCTCAATATATTCCTTCTCAACAGCTCGATCAGGTCTGGTAGCAATTTTACATTGGATAGCTTGCCAGGCCAAGATCTCCACCTTTGTTACATAATAACATAAAAACATCTATTCATATATAAGCATATCAGCCGTCACGAGTAACAAATTGATTGTGACTTTTGTTTTGCGTTCTATTAAACGAACAAAACAATTGCAAATCGGTCACCGTTAAAGCAGCAAAACATAGTTTTATCCGTCCCTGATGCGTAGTTCATAACCTCTACCACATTCAATGGTAATGTCGATTGCATCTAGCTCATCATAAATCTGAGTTAATTAGATTCCACATCATTTCTGCAGTTCTGGCTAATCTGGATCATTGTGTTTTAGGTTTGCTGGTGGACTTATGTGCTTACGTTTTGAATGATCCTGCCACCCTTAGGATATTCAAATATCGATCACATAACATGTTTGCTATTTACGAACCAAATCAAGGTTAATTTGTTTGTAATTGAATCTACAGGAGTAAAGAACGGAAATCTGGAGCTGTATGAAGTTTAGATGATCAATGTTTGTCTTCTTCTTTTTTCAAATCAGACCCTCTTCTTCTTTTTTCAAATCAACCGGACCCTTTTGTTTAGTTTAGGATCCTAAACTATGGACCTGAGAACATTTTTGGGACATATGTATATACATCTATTCGCTTGCATAGATATAATCCATTTTGCCTGTATTCTTGGTCGTTAGACTCGTTACTCATGAGACTCACTTTTTTTTATGGAAAGTCGTAAAAATGTGCCGCTTAGCACTGCCATTGTACTTCACAATCTCATTAATCCCAATCTCGCTCTGTGATCGCAAAACAGACGTTGGTCTCATCGAGCCCACTCTATCACACAACAAAATATTATGCAAAAAATATGTGACAATTACGTTGTACAAAATTTCATTTCTCCACAGCCTTTTTCTTTTTAGTCGAAACATCAGCAACGCGATTCCTTTCACGATAGTATAACAAAAAGTCATCTTAATTATATTTATATTGCATACTGATCAAGTTCATTGCTCAATGAAAATAGCCCAAACTTTTGCAAGGCAATCATTGCGGTTTTATTGACAAACTTGTTTTCTATGAATGGGGATGCATGTCTCTATGATAACAGAAAGTCTACCCCGCTCGACATTCACCGCTCCCTCCACCGTTCTCAATCTTATAGTCCAAGAGTGTTTAATTTGAACGGTTTGGATTTAAAAAAAATTCTTCCCTGAAAAAGATTTAGTTTTTTAAAAAAAAATCCAGACCATTGATTGCCGAGACGGACGATGAAATGTTGAGCAATAGAATGTTAAGCGGTGGGACAGTCTTGCTGCTATGATAATGTGCACTTAAATTTTGTCTGTTCTCTTTCTCTCTAATGTCAAAACCACTGGTGGATCCAACACACCAAAAGAGGAGAAATTTTTCAGTGCCGGGTGAGTACCAGGTGGTGCCCGCTCGGTGTATTCGGGCCGTCCATTTCGGTTTTGGACGGCTCGATTTTGAAGAGAGAAAGAGGAGAGAGAGTGGTGAGATGAGAGTAGAGAGAGGGTTTGAATCTGGACCGTCCAATATACTTTTGGACGGTCCAGATGGACCGAGCGGGCACCATGTCAGCTCGGCCACGTGGTACCCACAAGGTACCCAAAATTTCCTCACCGAAAGAGGAGTTGCCTACCAAAGTGGAAGAGAGAGAAATTCAAAGGTTATAAGTTCGGTTAGTTGGTTGGTATGTTCCCTAAATAATTAATCTTAGATTAATTTTATGTGTCATGCCGCAAGAAAATAAGTATCGGGGCGTATGGTCTACCTTTGACCGGCCCAGAAAGAAATTTATTGAAGGTGCGCGTAAGCTAATCCAAGCATCCGAGAGGGAGAGGGAGGAGTCACTGTATCTGCCATTAATTAAAAATCTATGCTCCATAAACCATGTCGGCCAAAACGGCCACAGTTAGTCAAAATAACTGGGGCCCTTTCATAAATGCCCAACTTCATTCATTCCTCTTCGTCGATTCGTCACTTTCTTTCTTCTTCTTCTTTTTTTGGGTACTTCGAAATACTATAATGTCACTCTCTTCCTTGAGAGTCCTTCGTCTTTTTTAACCACAAAGAGAGAGAGAGAGAGAGAGCTGTACAGTACTGTACACATGTACCTGTATGTTAGCACACATATGCCACCGACAATTCCTTGATCCGAATTAGGGTTTGCAGCTGCACATTTTCGAATTTGTTTGTTTTGCGTTTGTACCCACTCGGCTACTATAATTTTGCTATTACATGTGCATTATGTGAGCCATTATCGTATGAATCAACGTATGGATAATTACGGAGTAATAGCATTTCTGCTATCTTATCGCACGGTTTTTAATTTTTTTTTTTTTTGATCCGCCCGGTTTTTAATAATTACTAGTAACATTTCTGCTCTCTTATAGCATGGTTTTTTTAATAAATATCTTCTCCCAATTGTTATTTTCATTTCTTTATTTATCTATCCATCTATATATTACCCCAAAACTTCTCTCAAAACCTTTTTACCAAATAATCTCTTCCACTTCTATAAAAACACACAACAACTCAAATGATTCTTTTTTTAAATATAATCAGATGTCCGAACCAACTTGAACACACCTCAATTAATTTTTGGGCTCTGAAGATAATTACCGAACATAACCCCCAGTGCCCTTCATTTTTAGAATTGTTGACTTATGTGAGATTTGAACATATATGACCTCATAGTCAATCTCACTTTCCCAACTCTTGGGGTTAACAAAAACACAAGTAATTCTATACATTTAAAATTAGAGGGTGACGAGGATAGAACCTATGACTAGACAAACCTAGAAAAGGTAAACTTAATTATATTAGCTTGGAACTTCTATTTTCCTACCATCAGTTTAAAATAGAGATAAAGAGAAAAGGTCATTTTTAATTGAATTCCCTTTCAATGGTTGGAGTGAATGGAAACACACGAAATAGAAGTCGCATTATAATTTGGGGTTTGGTAGGATACATGACAGATGTCCATGAAATCGTCCATGAATAGGCAATGAACAAATCAAATTCACAGTCTATACATGACAAGTATCCATGAAATTGTTCATGAAAGGACAATGAGCGGATCAGATTCATTGTCTTTTCATGGATACTTGTCATGTATCCTACCATTTTTGTTATTAAATGCATTAGTACTTTTCTTCTAGAACACATATGTATGTCAAGTTGTCAACCCGAAAGGAGTTTGGCTAAATGAGAATGAGAAAGCTAATAAGTGTTTATCCTCTATGAAGTCACGTGTTAGAATCCCATAAAGGCTCAACTTTCCAAACCGAGGGGCTACTCAAGGGGTGCATTAATTGTCCAGTCGTTAATTTCAAAACCCTAAAATTAGTCACGCGCAACCTGACCCTTGCATCTGGCTATTAATTAAGTATAAAAAAACACATACGTATGTCATGAATGATTACGGATTATAAACTTTAAAATTATTAAAGGTATAGAATTATGGTAGTGCGCAAATTGATTACGATGCCTTATGCATGGCGCGCACCCAAAATCATTTTGAACCGGCTCCACTCCGGGTTTGGAGAAAAATAAATTGGTTCGGTTTTGCCATTTAGACTTCATTATGGGTTTATTTAATTTTGATGATCGGAATGGTTCATTTTATAGTGCTCATTGAGAAATTTAACCTTGTGAAAAACATTTTGATTGAAAATCAAAAAATTAACGATCAATGCGTCCTTATAGTGAACAAATATGGGTTCCGATTGAGTTTGATCGGAATGGTTCATCGCATATCGATAAAGGCCTGGACTAATCATTTTTATCCTAAGAGCAATGAAAATTAGACTCCGCATTAACTACTGAATTAAGTTGGTTGTGTCGTGTGGAACTGAAACAACCAAATGAATTATGAGAAAAACTTCGTAATTAAAGAAGGTTTTCACGGAGGCGAACAATTTCACCCGTTCAAAAGTGTTTTGGGCGGTCCAGATTTTAAATAAACTATTCGTGCGAATAGTTTATTTAAAATTCGGACCGTCGATTACCGAGACGAACGGTGAGATGGGGTAGCGCGAAAACCTCTTTTACGGACCCTCCGTGAATAGGGCAATCTCATGAATTCTGACCGGTGTGAAACCAAAAAGGTTACCGTTTAAATTTTCCGGGTGACATTCCCTGGCCGGATTCTGCCAAAATCAAGAAAGTTTAAAAACTTATTTTCCCTTGACACGGTTTGAAACATCAAAAAAATAAGAAAGTCAGCAGTCCAAGCAGCAAACAATTACCAAATGCATAAATTGTTACTACCATTTAATAAAATGGTAAAGCATTATTAGTCAATAATGTGGGATGATTTTACTCCGAAAGTCTACCCCAATCGCTCTGTTTCACCGCAGCGCTCAATCTCACCGTCCGTCTCGGCCATCAATAGTCAGGATTTTAAAAAACTCTTTCACGGAAGAGTTTCCCCGGAAGTGTTCTTTTAAAAATCAATGCACCCAATAGGGTTTGCAGGGTTGTTTTGGAAGTGCAATGGATATAATAATTGAGAATAAACAAGGACCAAGAAGAAAACGATAAACTAAAATATTTGAAAGAGGGCGTATTGGGTATACATTTAAAGATAATAAAAAAATACTATAGCACAGAATGGAAGCAAATTAGGATTAGATACTATGTCGTTTTCACCATGTGGTGGTGGACTTGTGGTTTCCGGTTGCCCCAAAATTAAATAAAAGACAGCTATCATCACCAGGATTATTTTTTGGATTTCATCCCATATACATTGGTGCAGCCGTTGTTATCACAGAGAAAGAAAAAGTTCTTTCCATGCCATTTCCCCATCGTAGTGTATATTTTGGAGAAAGGGACAGATATTTCATCCTATTTTTCGAAATCCAAAAGTAATTTATTCTCTCTGGTGTTGGGATACATATAGTCGATATAAATAAAAAATAAAAAAATGTTAGTTTAAATATTTGGACAAATTTAACGTCAATAATTTGAATGGTGGACGAAGCTAGACAATCCATTTGGAAAAACTATTGATATAATATAATCTCGTACTCGGTGCTAGACGTAATTATTCTGTACTTCTGGGTATCGCAACACGATATTTCGATCTACTCTCGAGGACATCTATACCTATTCATTCTAGATTTATACACTTAAATTGTAGGCTACGAAGGAATTTCTTTTGGCTAAGGAAAATGGGAATGGAGGGGATGACCAGGCGTGGTAACCTGTCTTTGGGCGTGATCATTGAGCCTCCAAATCTGCCGTAGATCCCCTTAGCTCAACCCAAAAGTGTGCACTTGCCAAAGCAATCCATCCAAAGGGGGAGTCAGCTCGTGAGGCCACCGCCCTAGGGTTCAAAGGGAGTGTCGATAGCACACCCTAAATCCGCGACCTATGATCTCACCAAATAACCTGTGAACCACCGGGCCAGGTGGTTGCTGCATGTGAAGGAATATATACTTGTGAAAAAAGTTTGAGACAGTAATCCCATAGTGCATGACACCACTATGTATCCACTCAACAATGATGGTTCTTAGATTTAGGAATATATTGTTCTTAGATTATAAATTTTTTTTACCGTTCAAAAAAAAGAAAGAAGTTAGACGCATTGCGTGACGGGTGTACAAAGAGCACCCCAATAATTTTTTTTCCTACTAGCTAGACTCTCTAAAAATCCATCTGGCAGTCCAACATGGACTGAGAAAAGTGGCCAAATTATTCTTTTTAATTATTCCTAACAACAATAGTCATGCACAAATTTTAAATTCCAAGACTGTAGAGTCTAGATCTGGTACCACACTTCAACCCCACAAATATTTAGTACCCAAAATCCACAAATCACACAAAATATATGCTGAAAGCAAAATCGGAGTAGACTGACGATAGTGTGGAGGGAACAAAGGACAGGAGGCACCTGAAACTGAAAGTGCAAATTAATGTGACTCACGTGGGTGCGCATGACTGCTGTCTGCATATAGGCAGAATTATACTGCTTGCTCCATGCCAACTAGGGGCCTCCTGTTCGGTTTGAGTTATGAGGTAGATTTTTTAGAGTAATAAGTAGAGAGATAGATAAATAAAATTTATTAAAGATTCTGTGCAGGGGTTTTGAGACCTTAAATGAACAAGCCTGTCCACAAACTTGGGGACCCTTAGTGCGGGGTGCAGTACGCACTATGCGAAATCCAAACCGTCCAGAAGTAATTTTAATGGTTCGGACGGTTCGAATCGCGCACTACACCCTGTCCCCAGGTGCTCTACACAGGTGGTAGCCCCAGCAATCCTTAAAAACACTAAACCACTCGTTGTTGGAAGAGAGAAGTGGAAAATACTGTAAGGTTTTTAGGGTTACTTTTGAGGACAACTGCTTACAGTGGCTCTCCCGCGAAGCTGGATAGACACTCATGGGTTTAAACTGGAACCCAAAATATTGATCAAAAAGGAATAATCTTGGCACTAAAATTACGCTTATCTCTATGGAATAAAAGAGAACAGAATTCTTGACGAAAAACCCAATAAAAAAAAGTCAATTAAAAAAAGTGCTGGTTCAAAGAAAGCAATTTATAGCTTATGGATTCGTAAGTTACTGGGAGAAGGAGTGTATGGATTTCACATTTTCCGAAATGACGACTCTGATTCATTAGTTGACTTGTTTTCATTCGGAGCCGTATACCGCGTTTCATTTATATATATTAGTATCGTAATCTAAAATTATAGACCCGACAAACTTCAACTTATTTCCTAACCGTAACGACTCGAATTTTCAGCATAACACATGGGTATTGTAGATCTTAGGAAGGACATCTTTATGCAATGAATGTTGTTACCCAATTAAAATAAAAATAAAAAATCTTTATGCAATGAAAGTGAAACAGAAATACAAAATAAAGTAATTACTAGCTCCTTTCACTCATTATCTCATCATTGTTAGTAACATCTCTCATTGAAACTTGGGAAAGAAATGGAAAAGCCAGAAGGAAAATAATTACTAATTATGAAGGAAATGAGAGAAAGTTAAAGAGAATTTTAATTAAGGAGAAAGTTGCATTAATTTGTTTCTGATGTTTTCCCTTCTCTTTCTTTTAAGAACCAAGGAAGTGAACTTTAAAAAAAAAAAAAAAAAAATCTTCATTTACGCTTCGTTCCACAAGTTCCAAACGGAGGCTTAGATTTCTTCTCGACTGAGATATGAGGATTGTGCTACTCTTAACAAAGGATTATGAGCTGGTCTAATAGAATGTTGTCTTTTGGTGGGAGGGCTCAACTGAATCATTCTGTCTTGTTTAATATCCAGGTTTATTGGTCTTCTCTATTCATTCTTCCTAAGCGGATTTTGAAAGAGATTGTGGCTCTTTTAAGGTGTTTTTTTTTTGGTCTGGCGTGGATCTTAAGTCTACTGGGGCTAAGGTTCGTTGGATCGATGTTTTTTTGTACCCCAAAAGATGAAAGATGGTTTGGGTTTCAAACCTTTGTAGAGAAATGGAGCCTGATTAGTAGCAATAGATGATGCTGGACTTAATAGGTCTCAATTTAGGGAATAAGACGATGTGTTCCAGCCTAGCTTTCAGAAATACCAGTGGGGTCATGTTTTCTGGTGAGTTGCTTGCCCAAACAAGCTGACCAAGAACAAAAAGAATATACACATGGTAGAGAGAGAGAGAGAGAGAGAGAGAGAATTCTAACTAGATTTCGCTCATTGGACTATCCAATTACAAGTAGTACTACTACTACGATATAATGACTCTTAATTTGTAATCACAATTTGAAACGATATTCTTCTAGTGAAAAACGAAACGGGAATAAGCTAAGAAGCCTTTAGCTCAACGGTATGAAGAGTTCACTTATGTGCCAGGAGAAAGGCGGTTAAGAGTTCAAGTCGATTGCTTGCCGTCGGACAATTTAAGAGAAGGCACTACCCGTGCTTTGGTTGTTTGGCTTTGATGCCTCGTGCTAGCACACGTCTTGTAGGCAAGGCATGAAATGATATGTGCTTGTTACCGGGCTAGAAAAGACATGATGGGACACGTTAAGGCATGGCCAGACAATTACATGTTACCCGACTGGGTAAGGCATGACACTACACGTGCTTGCCACCAGGCTAATTAAGCAAGGATCGATACGCTCTTGTCGAAACTTTCGAAACTCTTTTTTCAAAATACTAATCTAACTGTTATAACAATAATGATTTTCGCCGATAAAAAAATAGAAATAAACAGTGGAAATCATTAATTCAAGAGAAGTGAAAACTATACTGTTTTACTTGTTACTTGAAGGATCAACAGTAGCCGCCACATCAGAACCACCACCGCCGCCGCCACTCCCTTCACCACCACCGCCGCTACTACTACCGCCCACCGACGCATTTTCTGCCGCCGCGGTTGCTCTTTTCCGCTTCTTCTTCTCGTACGGTATCCCTCTAGCCTTGGCCTGACCTTCGCGAACTTCCCTCAAGTAAATCCTAACCGCCCTCGCCCCGAACGGGTTCGACTCGGGCTGCCCACCGTTCTCCTCGTACGCGGCTCGCAGCCGCCCAATGAGCGCGTCGAGGCTCCCCCACGCTTGCTTCATCGGGCACGCGCACGGGGCGGGCGGGTTCGGGTGCCCGAAGTGCGGGCAGCCCGTCGCGTGCACCTTCGTCTTGCCGAACTGGTCAAGGTACTTGAGGAACTCGATCACGTGCGCGCCGCTGCACCGAGCCAGCGTCAGCGGCGGCTTGTGGTTCTTCAGGTACTGCAAGAACGTGTTCCAGTCTCGTCGCTTTTGCGACTCGTACCGGCTCGGCGGCGCCGCCGCCGCTGTTGACCCGGCCCCCGACGATTCTCCGCCGCCTGGAGCGGTCGATGAGGGACCCTGGCCCTCGTTCGGGTCGGGCGCTCCGGCTCCGGTTGCCGAATCCATCGATTTTGAACCCTTTTATTAGAACATGAAATTCAGCAGCCTCTTACTGGATTCAATAGAATTGTTGATCCAATTGTGGGTTGTATATATCCTTCTGTTTCGGATTTTTTCACGGGAAAGGGAAGATTTGGTGTGTTACTTAAATTTCTGGTCTATGGGTAATTTGGTACGTCGTTTACGCTTTCTTTGCTGAGAAGGGGAGCGTTTGGGGGGAAGAGAGAGAGAGAATGAATGGGACGTTAAAAAGAAATGTAAATGGAAGAGAATGAATGGGTCTCTTGCTCTTGCTCACTCTTTTAAGAGAGAGAGAGTTCAGTCGTGACTTGTGAGGGAGCATCCGGAGAGAGAGAGAGAGAATGGTAGAAGAAGAATTCACGTGGTGGCCCCGTGATATGTCTATACTTGTACTATTCACCCTGGGGGGCCCCTCTGCTCCAATTACACACGAGGGATTAGGTCAGTGCACCATCCTCGTCGACTAAATATAGGTACATTATATAGTTACATTATATCTTATGTAGGGTTCATTTTAGATTTCACAAAAATTTAAAAAAATACCGATAAATTTTAAAATATTATTTTATGGGGTCCTGTAAAAAATCAGTTCTAACGGATATCGGTAAGTATCATTTCTAGATTTATAGTAGCGAAACTGCGAAATTGAGCAATTTCATCCCTACGAATCAAGAAGTAATACTATCTATCAACTAGATAAAAAATTCTTTTTCTCCTCTCTCTCTCTAGATTTTTCTCTCTCCCTTCTCTCTAGACTCTCGTTTGCGGCTAGGGTTTCGGGGGGAGGGGCTCCCACCTTCGCTGCCTCCCCCCCCCCTCCATCTTCCCTCCCTTCTTCTCCTCCCCTCCCTTTTCCCCCCTCGTTTCCCCTCTTCCCTTCTTATCCTTTTTCTGCCTCCCTCCGGTCGGAATGGTGGGGCGCGAGGTCGGCGGCAGGTTGGGGAACGATGGTCCTCCAGCCTGTTTATGGCTCGACCGCCCCCGTCTTTCTTGGTTCTGGTGTTCGGTTGCTGCAGCAGGGGTGATAGAAGTTTGGAGGTGGCAGTTTTCTGAGGATGGGGCCTGAATAATGGGGTTTGGAGGGTCGGGGTTTTTTTCTGTTCTCTGTTGCTTGGTTTGGTTCCCGGCTTTGCCCGGTTGGCCTCCGGCGGGTCTCCCCCGTCCGGATTTGTTACCGGTCTGGGCTTTCCCCATATCCGGTGGGAAGGTGGTGGGTAAATAATAGTCTTAGTTGCTGTTTGCTTCTGATTCTCGTCTAATTTGGAGTGGTGCTATTTGGTGGCTGGAGTTTTGATCTGGCTGCAAGGTGGTGTCATGGCAGCTTGACGGGTGTTGGTGGGGACAAAATAAGGCTCCGGGGCGTGGTCCTAGGCCATGATTTGTCGACAGCAAAGGGGGTGATCGGCAAGGAAATTTCCACGGTCATCGGCGCCGTGGGCCGGTGATCGGAGATCCTGCCCGGGATTCGTACTTCGATCTCCGTGTCCGGAGCCTGTCGTGCCAGCGTAGGCTTGCTGGAGATCTTTTCTCCTCTCCTTCGGTTCGAGATCCAGTCGGTGTCTCCTTCGTCGGTATTGGGTGGTTCCTCTCGGCTGGAGGCGGCCGGCGTGTTTGTGGATTCCATCCACGGTGGTCGTGTTTATCTTTCTTGTCTGTTTTATTCCTGTTTCCATCAGCTTGTATAGCTTATCTCTGTTAGGGTTCCTGTTTTCAGGCCGGGGCGGCAAGTGGTTAGATGGCTGGCCCCTCGTGTCCCGACCCTTTGTGGTGGTAAGTCGTGCACAGGTCTAATTTCTAGCTTAGCGGTTTTATCGCTGCTCCTGGGTCACCTGTTCTTATTGTTTTATCCTTCGGTGATGGTTTGCTGTAGGTTCTCTTTCTCTGTTTTAGGATGGATTCGCTGTATTTAGCCTTTTTTTGGCTGTTAATGAAATGGACTTTCGATCAAAAAAAAATCAAGAAGTAATACTTGCCGATATCCGTTGGAGCTGATTTTTTACAAGACCCCATAAAACAATATTTTAGAATTTATGGATATTTTTCTGGATTTTTGTAGGACCCGAAATGAACCCCACATAAAATATAGTGTAACGTGTAGTGTAACTATGTAGTGTATGTAGCATCTCTGAGGCAAACAATTCAGTAGGCAATAATTTTCCGTTGTAGACATCTAAAACATGGTAGTAGTAATTTTTTTGAGCTCTCCATATGGAGAATACATTAGGGGCTTTCAATTCTCCTCAACAAGTCGAAGAACAATCGTTAGCGGAGTGAACGCTTTTAAGCTTAGACTTATTACACCATTCCAAAATAAGATATGTAGTGGGCCGAACCCACTTTAACATGGGTCTGTCGAAAGGGGCAGTCCATATCCTACAAGGGGCTCGTTGGGCCGAACGCTCGTGGGCCGTGCCCTACGGCTCACCTGTTCCGTGTAGCCCAATGCATAAGCCCAGCATCCTGATTTGATAGAGTCAGGCCGAGCCCTCGTAAGCTGACCTGAAAGTTAGTTGGAGATATTACTGCGGCGTCATGTTCCGTGCACGTGGATCTGGCCACGTGTCCATTGAGAGTCATCTGTGACCTCACTAACCAAAATCGTAATGGGTGACGTTAGGCACTTGTACCTGGCACAAGATACTTGGAGAGCAAGTGCTAACCGCCTATAAAATCCCATAGATAAACCCTAGGGGAAAAGCCATTCTCCGATTTCACATCTGTTGTACTCTTTCCTCTTCTCCTCCAAGTACAAACTTAGAAATCGGAGTGCTACTAACAGTTGTTCTTTTTGCAGGTTTGTCACGACCTGGATTTTTAGCATAAATAATTAAATATATAAAGCTTTCATGAATTAAATCTGTCGCATATGATAGTAAATACCCCAAATAGTTCCCACTCTGTAAAGCATTACAAATATGACCCAGTTTCAAGAGTAAACAGTTTTGGCACTCCGGCCCCAAATAGATTACAATTGTTTGTACGGACAAGTCATCAAGTTACAACCTCATCTTTATCAAAAGAAAGTCTATTACAAAGATGACAATGTAACTAAATCAGAGTTAGCTTCCAAAAGAAAATCCTTTTCACTTCCAGGCACGCAAGTCATGCAATCACTGCCCAGCATTAAACCCCGAAAAGAGAGATTAGGTTGAGCTATGCGAGCCCAGTAGGAAAATCTTTACTAGACTTATGTGCAAATAACATGCTATGTGCAAAAGGAAACGAATGAGAAGACATGGTCCAATCAAGCATGACAACGATCAATGTATTCACTCTAACCATCCCGACAAGACTCGACGACATCAACCTCCACTAACTGTATTTCCACCCCTCGCGTTACAGTATAACATCCCGTGAGTCACCGTGTTATCACCCATTGCGTTACGGCGAATCCCAACTCTTCGGACCATCGTAGTACCACCCCTTGCGTTACGAGGCCTACTAGAGTCTCTGTATTTCCACCCCTTGCGTTACGAGACTCCCAATGCCAATCCCGACTCAACAACGTCTTATTTAACCAACATGTGAACTAAGACTCTCTCATAATCACTCTCATGTATGCAACATCTCACATCATGTCAACAATACCACTGTGATACTACAATTACTTGGAAATAACCAATCGATCGATAAGTCTCATTTCAACATGGTTTACTCAAATGAACTCATAGAAAATCCTACTAACAAGAGGTCAATTGAACAAGGATACACCAATCAATCATTGGAAGTCAATTGAATAGCTTGAGATAGTGTGAGAGGTGTTACAAGGGTGTTAGAAGTGTCCGGGGTTCAAAACAATCGAAGTAGAAGCAGCGAAGGCAAAACTGCCCATAAGGAACTGGTATCGATACGGCCAAAATGGCTGTATCGATACAGGATGCTTATCAGCAAAGCCCACTCTGTGTTAATCGGGTATCGATACGGCAAGAATCCCGTATCGATACGGAGAGGTTTCGAGCAGATTTTTCTGCAGATTTCAGGAATTCAACTACAACACCAATACCAACAATTACTAGCACGATTTCACACCATAACAAGCTACTAACACATAAAAGTAGCAAAGAAATCCCTACCTCGATTCAAGGAACGAAACCCAACACCTCGAACGAGCTCTAGCTCCCAACTTTCAAAATTTGCCACGATCTCCTTCCCGAACCTCACCCAACGCGATACGAGTCCGGGGTTGCGGAGAGGAGGTGAAATGAGGGTGGGTTCTTGAGAGCTTGGAGGTGTTTTGGTGGGTTTTTGAGTGGGAGGAGAGGAGAGAGAGAGAACCGGCGGAGGGAGGGAGAGAGAGCCGAGAGTTTGGTTTTGGGGAAAAATGATCCCATACACTCACACTCTCCTATTTATACCTCAAAATCTTCAAATCACACATTTACCCATCAACCTTCCATTCTCTCACTTAAGTCCTCGACTCAACTATTCACAAATAAATCCGTAATTTCTCAATTAGACTATTAATCGATATTTCAAACATTAAAATTATTCGGGTCACTACAAGGTTGGTTAGGGAGACGAATGACAGTCAAATCTATCCATTTGGCTATCCAAAACCACCACACCACAACATGCCTATCATGGTAGCATATGTGTTTTTTCCTTTTATGCTCTTAGCTCATTTACTGTCCACCCATGCATTGCTACTAAACATCGTAATCAAAATGTGGGGGGCTGAAACAACCTTTGACCCTTTCTCTCTTCTGTTGAACGATGGAGGAATAAAACGGTGAACTGAGTACCTGAAATCCGAAGGGGGGTATACCTCCGAAAAGAAGCTCCAACGAGCAAGTTAATATGTGGAGGAATAAAGTGTTTGAGCTTTTATTAGCGACAGTATGAGGAAGAAGATCCCCTACATAGAGGGGTAGTCCCATATTTATAGGCAAACCTTGGAGTGTTGAACAAGTAGGTTGTGTGTTCTTGTGCATTGTACCATTCGGATGATGTTATGTGTCAGAATCATTTAATGAGCGCCGCTTCCCATGGTATGTAGAGCCGCGCATGCCAATGTCAGAGATGTCACTTCGGTCTGACATGGAAGCTTCTACAAGACCGTTGAATATCCACAGACGAGTCTTACTCCTTAAGTAACAGGCTCAGCCGAACGATTAGACTCCACCAAGTGTTGTCATATTGCCGAATGACGGGAGAGCGTGCCGAGCATCGTGCACAATGAACAGGGGGAACATTCGGCCGAGGGGCTGAGGTTCGACTAACGTTCAGCAAATCGGCGAAGGGTCTTCCCGAGGCATGCCTTGACTCACAGATGAACTGAGACAACTGGACAATGGGTCCCAGCCCGTGACCCTTTTGAACTCTTCAAACCTTTGGTTATTTCGGCCCACTATACAAAATTAAGAGAAAAGTAAAATCCACACACAAGTGATGGGAGTCAATGTAATGCATTTTGTGCAAGCGTGAGCAACTATGAAAATTCTACTACTAATATTATTTTAACGCAATACTCCATTCTATTCTTGAATGTGTTAAATCGGGGGGAAGATGTCAGCAATTGGTAGAAATGAAAAAGAATGAGGTTGTATCGAATGCAATTTCTTTTGCCAACAATGTTGTTCCCTACTTGTTTACACCATCATTAATGGATGTCTTACGGGTAACCCGTTTCCCTGTTAGCCGAAGCCACTAAAGATAATGGAGTGTTTGTTTGCAACCACGCTGCCAGCTCAGCATAACAGTTTTTGGGTCATTGTTTGATTAGTCAGGGGATTAGCTTTCTTGATTCTGTTAAGAGATGTAATTAGTAAAGGGCAGTTAGTATATAAGCCCTCTTGTAACCCTGGGTTCAGATTGAACCATTGAGCAATGAAAAGCTTCTTCGTTTCTCTCTCTACATTCTTTCTTAGGGTTTACGTTAGATTGTAGTTTTTCCATATAACTTCTTTAAGAGCATCCACAATGATAATAATCAAAATCAAAAACTAAAATGTGTCACGTCAGCATTTGATTATCCATTTAGTCCATAATCAAATTTAACAACATCTACCTCTACATTGGTTATTTTTGCATTCCTAAACAAAAAAAAACCCCACAATACACATTTGTCCAATCGCAAATGAGTTCCAATCACACACCCGACCACACCAAATTATTCGTCTCGATGAGACGATTCCAATGTGGGGTGTTTTTGAATTATTGAGTTTTGAGTTAGGTTATAAAGTTTTGGTTATTGGTAAAAATTGCTAAGTTTGGTTATGGAATTGGTAGAATTTGGTTATTTGCTAAAAAACTTATAACTTTGCTTATTAGGCCATCCACAGTGGTATAATCAAAAGCCAATTATTTTTAAAGTTAATAATATTGGTGCAAAAAATGGCTCATAATGGTATAATCAAACTTAGCAACATACTTAGAAATAATCAAATTTTGGATTTTGGATAACCAAAACTAGCAATCTTTTTCAATAATCAAAATTTGTGGACCCCACACCATATAAGTTAACTAGTTTCAAAATTTGTATACACGCGTGTTTTAACTAGTATTTTCTTCTTCTATTCTTCGCCTACTCTATATCTTCTTCATTTCACCCACAAATTATTTATCTTTTTTTTCCTCCAAAAGTGAAACTCATATCTCTCAATCATCTATAATTCAACTCATCGTCGCCGGATTAAGGTATTTCACTATTCTTTCCCATTTTTATTCCCCCCCCCCCCAAAAAAAAAAAAAATTTCATAATAGGAGGGAAGAAAGTCACCGATTTTTTTCCAAAATTAAAAGAGAAAATCGATATATTTTTGCCCAAAAAAAATGTAAATGAAGGGAAGTGAATGGCGAGAGAGAGAGAGAGATAGAGATTATACTGGACCCCTTATTTTGGTTATGGATTAGAAGTGACCATTGTGAAACTCAACATTGTTAAGCTTAACAATCTCTTAAGTGAATGATCAAAAGCTGATGTGTCAACTTTTGATTATCCTTTTTTTATTATACCACTGTGGATGACCTTACAATGTGAATTGTTTTTTTGAGTATTGTTATTAAATTTGTTTATCCACATCCATTTGCTTATTACAATGGGAATGCTCTAAAAGCAGTTACAATATGTTATGTTGAAACAAATTCAAATTTATTTTATAACAGAATGTCTGAACCAGCTTGCGCGCACCTTAACTACATCTGGGGCCTTAAAGAAAACGACCGGGCAAATCTTCAATGGCTCTAACATACATTTTCACGAGAGCTCTAAAAAATATGTTTTTAACACATTGATCGGCTCCGATCATTTTGCTGGGACTTTTAAAAACAAAAGGTGTGCAATATAAGTGCCAAAAAGTGTTAGCAGATCTGGCCCCATGTATATGTGTGTATATATATACAGTTCTTTTCATATCCGATCGCCCGGATTTTAGATTGTCCGGATACTATTATTTTATTCCCCCCCCCCCCTTATTTCCCCCCACCCCCCTTTATTCCTCCCTCCCCGTTCTTTCCCATTCTCCACAGAAGAGAAAAGGGAGGCGGCGACTGTGTACGAACCAGAGCGCGATCGAGATCGACGACGTCTCCCTCTCTCTCTCGTTCTATTCCTCTCTCTCTCGTAAGCTTCCTCTCTCTGCTTACGAGTTCCACAGCCAGAGAGTGAGAGAGAGAAACTGAAATGGAGGCGACCAAGATCCGAACGACCCAACGTCAGTGGTAAGGTCTCTCTCTCCCTCTCTCTCTCTCTCTCTCTCGCTCTTTATCTCTCTCTCGTTCGAAACAATAACTGATTTTTTGCCCTAATTTCTGATACGAACGACCCAAGCTGAGATTGAAGACGACGAACGAACGACGACCCAAGCTGAGATTGAGGACGACGAACGACGACCCAAGCTAAGGTTTCTCCCTCTCTTTGTCTCGTTCTTTGTCTCTC
This sequence comes from Rhododendron henanense subsp. lingbaoense, assembly GCA_020567845.1. Lineage (NCBI taxonomy): Eukaryota > Viridiplantae > Streptophyta > Magnoliopsida > Ericales > Ericaceae > Rhododendron > Rhododendron henanense. Next base: position 6,528,664 of record CM036312.1, read on the forward strand.
TCGTTTGATTTGATTTTCGAAAGAATAACTGACTTTTTTTTCCCTAATTTCTGTGATTGAGAAAGTTCAGTTCGTTTCCAGGAAAGAAGCTACGTTCGTTTCCAGCTCCAGAAGAAGAAGTTCTGCTGCTAATGGAGCGTGTCTCAGAGGTCGTAAGAATAGCCCAAATGGTATGGAGTTCTTGTCTTGTCTTTTCTGTTTTTTTTTTTTTCTCCCTGCAGTTAGCTTCTCTGCCAGTTAATGACCTGGACTTAGAACACTTGTTGTAGTAACTTGGATTTGGGACCTAGTGAGTGATTGCAGTGCTTGTCTTAGTAATTGACAAAGTTTTATTGAAAATTTTCTCATGTGGCCTTTTACCAGCTTTGCTTGTATTGTATTGTTCTCTTGTCAGCCATTTTTTCAATGACATTCATCATCTTTAGCTGCCTTGGAACTAATTTTCTATGCAAGAGTATGAGTGATAAAAATGGGACTTCAGGTTGAAGCCAGGACCTAGTCAGTTGGATTTCATGCAACCGTGATTTATTAGTTCCATCAGCGAACTAATCATTCTAGTTGAAAATCGTATAACATTACAATTGCGTTGGTCTCTGCTCTGCCATATTAGTTTCCAGATGATGTCTGATTTTTGGACTTAAAGGAATGCTTGTGAATTTGTGATGATAACATCTCTTTCTGTTGTGAGCACCCCTTTGACTTATTTGTAGTCATTGGACACTGAGGTTAGCCTTTTTTTTTTGCTAAGCCACTGAGGTTAGCCATTGTACCTTGTCCAGTTAACTGATTCAGTGATATACATCTCTGTTTTGTTTCAATCTGTCACTGTTATGCTCTTGGTTGGAATTTTGAAGCTCGAAATATGTCATGTGCCGTGACCGGTTCTTAGATCTTCGCTAAACCGCTATGATATAGGTTGGGATCAACGATTATGTGGACTGCTTTTTGTGTGACTTATGCTGATTTTTTTCCCCGTAATCTTTGAGATAATGTCTGCCATTGGTAGGTACGTTACCCATAAGTAGGTGACAATTTGATAAAATGGAAGACCAAGATCGAACCAATGTTGATCCAACCCCCTTGTTTCGAGCACCACCACCACCGAGGTATCTCTCTCCCTCTCTCAAATATTTGTTGCAGATTATAGTATAAAGGGAGACACATAGACTGGTATTCGTTGTAAATATTTGTTTGCATGGTAGTAATTGTTTTCTATTTTGATTTTTAGAATGCAATCTTTGGATGACATAGCAGTATCACCGTCACCATCCCAACCGTGTCAATCATCTGTGAATTCTTGTCAAGAAATTGACAGTCCTCCAGTTAAAAAAGCAGTGATACCGAAAGTAGGCCAAGAATTTGTCAATTTAGACAACGTTTTTGAATTTTACAACGAGTATGCTAGACAAGCTGGATTTAGTGTCCGAATCAATTCTAGTCGGTTGGGTGAGAATGGTACAGTAATGAGGAAGGAGTACGTTTGTTTTAAAGAAGGGGAGAGGAAAAATTCTAAGGCCATGAAACGGCGTCGGGGTTTAACTAGAGAGAAATGTGGTGCAAAACTTGCTGTTGTCAGAAAGGGTGAACTGTTTGTTGTATCAAAATTTGTCGAGGGTCATAACCATGACCTTACAACGCCAAAAAAGGTTCATTTGTTAAAATCTCATCGCCGAGTATCAGCCGCACAAAAAGCTTTAACGCAACAATTATCTGCTGCTAATGTACCAACTTGCCAACAAATGAGTATTTTTGAGTTGCAAGCGGGGGGTATTGAAAATGTTGGATTTTTACCACGAGATCTTTACAATGATAAAAGAGATATGAAGAATGGTGTACATGGTCATGACGCGAACATTTTGTATGAGCATTTCGAGATGGAACAACAAAAGAATCCGGGCTTTAGGTTCACATTCGAGAAAGATGACAAAGATAGAATGACTCACTGTTTTTGGGCTGATGCAACATCTAGAAAGTCATATCAATATTTTGGGGACGTGGTAGTCTTTGATACTACGTACTACACAAACAAATATTCATTGATATTTGCACCTATATTGGGGGTCAACCACCATAGGCAGACAACACTTATTGGGTGTGCGTTCTTGAGTGATGAAAAAACTGAATCGTTTGTGTGGTTCTTCAATGAATGGTTAAAAGCGATGCCAGGTGGACCACCCAAGATGATCATAACTGATCAAGATCCGGCGATGCCAGGTGGTTCTTCAATGAATGGTTAGATAGGCGGTTTTGGCTCATGAAATTGTCATCATAGCCAAATAGAATGGCTCAGATAAATGAAATGTTCACGACACCAAATTTTTAAGGCACTAAGGCGGCAACATTAGTTGCCAATTGACCATCTAATGTTTCCAGGCCTAAGTACACATTGCATATTCATTTATCATCATAGCCATCAAATAGGGGCAAACAAATCTGGAAATAGGGATAAACAAATCTGGAAATAGGGGCAAACTCTCCCAATGGCTCAGAAAATTTTCATCATAGCCAAATAAAGTGGCTCAAATAAATGAAATGTTCAAGACACCACTTTTTTAAGGCACTAAGGCGGCAACATTAGTTGCCAAGCTGACCATCTAATGTTTCCAAGCCTTAGTAAACATTGCATATTAATTTATCATCATAGCCATCAAAATGGGAAAGGGGGCTGGGGGGGAATAAAATAATGGTATCCGGACAAATCTAAAATCCGGGCGACCGGATATGAAAAGAACTGATATACAGTTCACAGTTCTATCATCACTGATAACACCAAACAAACCCCACTTTAAAATTCTCTGGCCAAAATCAGCATAAGTCACAAACGAAAACCAGTCCACATAGCAACTGATCATAAGAAAATCCAACAGCTCAGACACAAATCCGGACCTTAGATGCCCCAAACCGAATATCATATATACAACCCCAAAATACTGTTAGGGTTTCGAAAATCATTCAATCAGTAGAAATCAGTCATCCCAAGATCGAAAGTAATCACCACACAACCAAATCACAGAAATCAGCCCATATTCTTCATTTAGGGTTTCAAAAATCGAAGATATACTGTTAGGGTTTTGAAAATCGTAGAGACCGAGAGACAGAGAGAGAGAATAAGAGAGAGAGAGAGAGACCTTGGGGCTGATCGTAGCTCCGATCGTCGCTCTGATCGCGTTTGTCGTCGGCCATCCCGATATCAATTGAAACCACACAATAAAACACAAAAATCAGTTCGAAAAAAATTCACATGAACGAGAGAGAGAGAGAGAAATAGCGAGAGAGAAAGAGCGAGAGAGAGAGAGGGAGAGAGAGAGACCTTACCGCTGACGTTGGGTCGTTCGGATCTTGGTCGCCTCCGTTTCAGTTTCTCTCTCTCACTATCTGGCTGTGGAACTCGTAAGCAGAGAGAGGAAGCCTCCGAGAGAACGAGAGAGAGAGGGAGACGTCGTCGATCTCGATCGCGCTCTGGTTCGTACACAGTCGCCGCCTCCCTTTTCTCTTATGTGGAGAATGGGAAAGAACGGGGAGGGGGGAATAAAGGGGGGTGGGGGGAAATAAGGGGGGGAATAAAATAATAGTATCCGGACAATCTAAAATCCGGGCGACCGGATATGAAAAGAACTGTATATATATATATAGTCTTCTTCCTATAAGGGCATCCGCACTTAGCAAAGTGCGGACCTCTTCTTTTCCGATCGAATTTTGATGATTCGAGCCGCTCAATGTGATCAGAACATGATTTTAAGTGTCTTCACAAGAAATCAACAACAAAAAAAGATCGAGAAGGGCTTCATTCGAGTAGTTTTCATTAAACAATTCAAAAAAAAACTGCTCGGATGGAGCCCTTTTCGGTCTTCTTATTTTGCTGATTTCTTGTGTGTACCCTTAAAATCACATTCCGAACACATTAAGTGACTCGAATTATCGAAATTCGATCGAGAAAGGGGACGTCCTCACTTTAACACAATGCGAACGCCCTTAGGTGAAGATTTGTGTGTGTGTGTGTGTGTATATATATTAATTGAACCGTTTATTAAATCTAAGCTAAAAACTTCTCAGATCAAGCCTTTCTCGGTCATTTTTTTTGCTAATTTCTCGCGGATACCCTTAAAATCACGTTCTGATCACATTGAGCAACTCGAATCATCAAAATTTGATCGAGAACTATGAGGTATTTTTTTAGGTGTCTAATTAGTTATCCCCGGAACCGTCTCGTATATATATATATATCCTTTTATTATATCTCATCTCAAACTATATCCACCCAAATGTAATCCGGTCAGCAAACGATCCGTGCAAGCTTCTTCTTTGGCCAAGGCAAAGACGCAAGGGCTTTTTGGCTAAAAAAGTTAATTGGCTTATTTTTTTTGTCCTTATTCAAATTAAGTTTGGACCATAAATTTAATATTTTTTCGATTCCTCTGATTGAATCAAACAAATAATCCACAAAAATTTAACGTAAAATTAACAAATGCGAATTTTCCGTAAGTAGGAAGGAAAAGAATAAACAATTGTAGCTTATTTAGCCAAAGAGCCCCGCAGTGGGGTCGGCCCTGCCGTACCAAATTGCTTTGTGGCAGTGGGATTCCATATTTCAGTCGGTGCTTCAGTTGACCGAGAGTATGGGGCCGGAGGCATCCCATCTTCCGTGATTCTCATTAAACACTCTCAGACTGACTCTCTCTCTCTCTCTCTCTCTCTCTCCAGGTGTACGAGACTCAGATTAAACACACACTCTGTCTCTCTCTCCAGGTGAGAGTGATGAAATTTGCGAGGCAACAAAACGCCAACAAAAAGGGAATACGAGGGTAGGGTACAGCCGAGTAGTAACCGAGGCGCGAGGCGCGAGCCCTCTCCTCTCCCCTCCACATTTTGTATTTTACCTTCTGCTGCGTCTCATTCATATATTTTAACCAGGCACGATCGAATCGACGACCATGAGCATAGCACGCAGGGCCGGCCAAAGGGAGAGGCGGGAGAAGCATGGGCTTCGGGCCCCCAAAAAGGTTGAAAATGAGGGCCTCAAAATTCTAGGACTCATATATGTATGTATGTATATATGGCCCAATTTTTTGTTTTTGCACTAAGCTTTCTTTATACAAAATAGATCCAATTGAAATTTAAGAGTCACAAGATAGGCTCAATGGTGGAATTACTAATTAGAAACACTCCAGTTCATGAAGAGTTGAGGACTCTGAGGGACAGGAAGACTATATTGAGGCGATCCAAAAAGAGAGAGAAAGAAATGCTTGACTGAGGACTCGAAGAGAAGGAAAGACAACGACCAACGACCGTGGACCAACTTTTGTATGAAAAATATAGAGAAGCCTCCTTCAAAAAGTTTGCTTCCGACTTTCAAAACTTATAAGCCGGGCCCTTATAGCACGAGCATAAGCACGAGTACTAGTAGCTAGCAAGTGGTAAATGACAGTAATGGCTGCTTCCGTTTCTGTCTTTGACTAAATTCTGGGCCATCTAGAATGCGGGACATCAAACGTGGGGCGTGCATGCACTTACCATCATCCTTTACTCGAAATCATTGAATTTGGTTACCCACAAAACCTATACATACATATAATAACTCCGATCAAAAAAAAATACATATAATAACTAAATATTCGGACTAGTTTGAGCGCGCCTTGACCTAGTCTGTGGCCTTGAAGTTATAGACACGGCAAACCTTTACGTTGCACCAAGGTTCTAAATGTGACTTCCGTTAGATTCGAACATACGATTTCATGGAAGACAAACACTTATTAATTTTTTTAATACTTGCCAAACATCTTCATGGTTTGATTATATATTATAGTGATAGGGAGAGGTCTGATGGCAACTGATACAATGCCCATACAGCCATAAAAATGGATGTGTAGACTGTAGACTATTCATTCACCCATTGATTAAAGAAAAAGAAAAAAAAAGGAAGATGACTAGGCACTCATTCTCTGTTTAGAAAAAAAAGGGAAAAGAAAAAACACTCATTCTGGTGCTCTTAGCTTTATGCCATCGTTTCTATTTTCCTATTTCTTGATCAATTTTTTTTTTTAAAATGCGAGGTGTCCCAGGTCAGTTTACGCATACCTCGAATTAAATCTTACAGCCCTTTCCACACTAACACGTGAGGTGAGGTGGCCTCACGAGTTGCTGAAAATGAGATTCGAATCTAAAACCGTAGAAATGAACAAATTTCTAAATCTAAGGCAAAAACTACCCGTCCAACCCCTTTGGGCGGGCGGCCATTTCTTGATCAAAATTTGACGAATAATATTCGGACTTAATTTCGGATAAGTCTTATGAATCAGCCGATTCTTAAAGAAAAAAAAAAGAAGCAACAAATTCATGTTTCTTGATTCTCGAAAACTGTTCTCTCAACAAAATGAGTGATTTTTCAGTGCCGATTGGGTATATCCTACGTGGTATCCGCTTGGTGCATCCGAGCCGTCCGATACACTTTTGAACGGCTCAGATTGAAACCCTCTATCTTCTCTCAGACAACACTTTCTCTCTCCCTTTCCTCTCTCCAAATCTGAGCCGTTCAAACACGCAATGGACGGCTCGGATGCGCGAGCGGACACCACATGGTACCCGCTCGGCACTGAAAATTTTCCCCACAGAATACTCCAATACACAAAAAAATAATTATCAAAGAGTAGCGTAAGAAGACGTTGGGTTTCATGCAATAGATCTCTTGTCTTTCTTCCATTCTTTAACGTAAAAGAAGGCGCATCAATTTCATTAAAATAAATCTTAAGAATAAAATGAAGACAAAGTAATTTGACCACCCCACCCGTGAATTATTATTTTTTTCCATTAGTGCAATGTATTCGCGCCTTATCTTATTAGTAAAGCAGCCTTTCGGGTTTTTTTTTTTTTTTTATAGCCAACTATATATGTCCCACCACATTTTCTTGCCTTTATAGTCAAATATTTATCGCAAATAATCTTGCGGAATAGTAAAGCAGCCTTTCGGGGTTTTTTTTCTTTTCTTATAGCCAAATATATATGTCCCCACCACATTTTCTTGCCTTTATAGTCAAATATTTATCGCAAATAATCCTGCAGAATAGTAACTCCAAGTGGTTAATTAGTCTAGTGGTCTTAACCTGAGGTTTAGGTGTTTGTTTCATCCTAAGATCGATCTCAGGTTCGATTCTCCTTACCAACAATTATTTCGGTTATCTCACCTTATGCATAAGCATGTGAAACAGCTGTGGAAGGATTTAAAGAAATTAGTCCGAGGTGTGCGCAAGGTGGCCCGAGACACTCTGCATTATCCGAAAAGAAAATCTTGGGGAATGAAACCCCAGATATATCTAGAGTATATCCTATTACCGGAATATTATATCTAGGCTTGGATCTAGCTCTAATCATTCGATAATAATGATTACTGTGATAATGCTAAATAAAGAGATGTCATGCAATCGAGGTCCCATTGGTGATTTTATTACTATAAATAAAATAATTTCCAGTATTGGATTAAAAAGTAGAGTATTTTTAAAGGATCGTATACCGTAGAGTACTATATATATATAATGTCCTGTAATGTAATCATTTCAAGTTATGAACGATGAGTTGAAAGATAAATGAAGCAGAAATGGACAGACAAAAAACTTGATTTTACTGCGTATTACGGCATAAATCTAGAATATCTACAGGTCAAAGGTGTGATAATAAGTTACAGAATTGGAGGAGTCTTGGAGCAAAATTTCGTTCAGTGGTGTCAAGATGGCAATCTCGACCGATTCGATGGGTATCTGAACTGTAACCGATGTTTTTTTCCCAAACCATAAACGATTTTGTTTCCGTGGGTTTGAAATCATGCACTAGTGTATTTTTGGCAAATAAAAAAATTTCACTTGATCTAACGGCCAAAAATCCATCGGATCGGAACATGTTGTACAAAAAGATTTGAATTCATTGTCTTTATAAGCAGTATACATGTCATGGATCTCAATTAAGATTAGACTTTTTGGTTAACAGAAAGATTGATTTTTACTAATACCTAACGTAATCCTTTATAATTAATGATTTGCTCTTTTATACCTCAAACAATAGTCAATTATTTGGGATAAAATTCTCTAAAAAAATATGATTTGATCTATGTTAATAGAAAAATAATATGATTCGATCCATGTTAACAAAAAAATTGGTCTTTACTAATACCTAATGTAGTCCGTTATAATTAATAATTTGCTCTTTTATACCTCATATAATAGGGACAAAGGGGTATGAAAGTGAAATGATTTTAAGGGAGGGGCATTTTTGTTTTCAAAACCATGTCTTGACAATTAATCTTTTTCTTTCCATGACTTTTTAATTCCGAAAAAGTAGTCCATGACTTGAAAATTCTTTGCCCCTCCCTCCACTGTCCAGTAAAAACCCCATCTGTTTATTACCCTTACCTACCATTCATGCGTATACATTACTAGTGTAGGGTTTTTATGTTGATGTTGGGTCTTTTTCAAACTGATTGTGACCCAAAAGCCATGAAAGCATAGTATGACTAATATTTGGATGCAAGAGAAACCAACAAGAAGGAACTTGAGGGAAAAATAGGGAATACTACAAAGAATTTGAGTGCACCAAGCTCTTTTATGCAACTTAAGGCCGCGTTCTCTTGAACTTAACTTAAATCTGAAAGTTTTGTCCTTATTTGAATTTTTTTCACATTTGTTAGTTTTGCGCTAATCTTTTGTGGGTTATTAATTCGTCTCGACGAGGGGAATCGAAAAAAGTACATTTTTTTTTGCTAAAAATGGTTATTTCTCAAAATACTTGGGTACGTAAAAGTAAAAAAGATTTACTTTTCCGATTCATTTTGTCGAGATGAATCAATAACCCACAAAAATTTGGCGCAAAACTAACAAATGTATGATAAATTCAAATAAGGACAAAACTTGCAGATTTAAGTTAAGTTCAAGAGAACGCGCGCAGCCTTATACTAGCGATACTCAATTTAGGCCTTATTTGGTCACTGATTTTGTGTTTGATTAACTTTTTAAATTATATGTTTTAGCTGCTTGTAGGCGTTTTCCAATTGTCATTGAGAAATATAGGCACGAAGACTTGCACTAACAATTGCACCTTTTTTTTATCTTCCAAAAATGGAAACTTATACAATTGTACAATAGTATGATGATATAACAGCATTCTAGTGTGTATTTATTTTAGTCATTATAAGTGCATGTATCAATGTTTATGTAGGTCTAGGTGGTGGGGTGGCTAAGACCATTTTCCAATAATAGTGCACTTCGCGTGACCACTGAAAATGGGATGAATGCAAAGCTTATTTGACCATTCAATTGTTCAACGCTAAACTTTTAAGTGATAAGAGTTTTCTTAAACTACTGTATTGTGAGAAATTTTTGGGTGCCGAGCGGGTACCACGTGGTGGTATCTGTCGGCGATCTCAGCTGTTCAAAGACTCCAAACGTGTTTTAGACGGTCTACAACACGTTTAAACGGCTGGAATCGCCGAAGGATGCCATGTGTGTGGGGTACGTGGCGACCGACACCCAAAAACTTCTCACTGTGTTATACAGGAATTATAAGATGAGACATCACCATTCAACAGCTTCAAAGGGAACGCCACCACGTTTGAAAGATACCCATCGGTTGGATGTTCAGAAACATCTATTGTTGCCTGTGATATATACATGTACCAATAAGGGGAAAGTGAATTCAAGGAAGAGACAAAGACAGAAGCATAGTATTTTTATTTTATTTTTGACAAAAGTGAGAGGTACTACATTGATAAAGCCCAACGGCACTTACACAACGAAATTCATTACAGATAACTTGGACAAAGCCAAACTAATCATCTAGCTGATACAAAACGAGAAAGAACAAGGCGATTGATGTCTTTCATCCCCAGCCCAGGCATGGCCTGACGCACCTTCTGCTGAGCGAAAAATTCATATATCTTATAGCAGTCTCAAAAAGAGATACATTGTTAGCCAAGAAAAAAAAGACAACAAGAACCCAGACGATCAGATGAACTTCGACCAGAAATGAGCACACTAATGAATTTCTAGCAAACCATCAATAGATGTATATTAATCTTCTCGAGCCCGAACAGTAAACAAATCGCCCAAAGACGAACTTTATTACTCTCACAATGAGAGACAAAACTCTCCCAGATCTTGCTCTAAATCCAGCCGCCTAAAAACCGCCGAATAGATCGCAACCCTCACTGCCTCCACCACTGCTGCCACAAGGGCTTCGGCGACGAATTACATGCGGACAAACGACTCCGGTGACGACGGAGCTCGTCGAACAGAGAGGGTCAGATCTGAGGGAGGAGAAAACAAAAAGAATAAAAACTATAGAGAAGAGGAGGAAGAAAGAGAAGAGCGGATGGAGGAGGAGGAGCCCGGGGAGGAGGGAGAGGGGTGCCTTAGAGCTCTCAAAACCCATAGAGGAGGCAGCTTTTTAAGGGCTTCGACTTGTGTTAAGACGCATAGTAAAAAAGACACAAAGTATATAAAAAGGAATAATGAAAATCAAGTTTGACTTTTATCAATGTATCTATCTATCTATACTAGTATATACTAGAATAAAACGAAGCTCTCTCTTCTACATCAAATTTTCTCAATTTTTTTTTAAAAATTTATTCATTATTCTACATTTTTTTACAAAATGCAAAATATGTACTTTATTTTGTTTAAAAAGGAAGTTAAGTTCAATCAATAACATACTCCGTAACATATACTCCTTGAAATCATCTCTTTTCTACATTTCTTTGTTTTTTTTTTTTGTGTGAAATTTTCTTAATTTTTTCGAGAAAAAAGAGTAAATTCCAAGAGCCATATGCACCGATCCACTGATGTACAGGACAACAGAAAAAAGTTCTCATAGATGTTTTTTTTTCCGTCTCCGAACATCGAATGAACAAGATATTAGTATAATTTTAAGCAGATGTCAATTTGGCATTGGAAGAACCATGTCTTATCAACCAATTTCCAATCCTATGTATTTTGTGACAGACGAGGCTGCTGAGGATCTCAGTCACACCTGAGTTTCACATCACGATGCAAACTGTCTTAGCACGATTCCAATGCATTACGTTAGAAAACCCATGGCGTTAGATTTTTTTTTTTTTTTATAAGAAAAAACATATTAACTTGAGTAGATACAAGAAGTTAAACGCGAGAATAAGAAATAATGACACCTAACTGGGTTGGATTGTTCAACTCTAAGTCACATAATTCGCATGCCTGAGCGGGTACGGGAGTGCGAGCGTGAAAACATCTTTGAAATTCATCTCAAGTCAGTGGCAGAGCTATGTTGGGGCCCTCCGGGCCCCGGCCCCAGCTCCCTGAGCGTCCAAGTTTTAAAAGTTTTGTTTTGTACATACCTGATTTTGAATATTGTTGATAATTATTCGTGTATAGTTACTTATAATCTTAATAATTTTGGTCCGATTTGATAAAAAAAGAAAAATCAGTTATTATACATTCTCATTTTTCAATTTCTTTCATAAATAAAAAATAAGCACGTGACAGTTGAATTAGCTTAAAGAATCATTTTAATGTACAAAATGTAGTGAATCGAAAAGCAAAAATCTTATGATATAATAATAAGCATATATTCCGATTAAAAATATATGTCTTTTAAGCCCCGCCCCCGGAGTCAAAATCCTGGCTCCGTCACTATCTCAAGTAACTACAATTCGTGTCTCGTAAGGATTGAGAGCACGACCGCGAGATTTTTTCAACCAGCTTGTCCAGCCATACTCCTTTGTTGTTCGGCCATCTATATAATAAAACAGAAAGGTGTTTAGGAATATTCTTTAGGAATATTACTTTTCAATGGCTCAGATTTCTCCCTCACACAAGTTTTATCTACTCATACAAACAAATTGACACCCCTGTTTGCGGCGTACGTTCTACGGCGACTATGATTCACTCTGGTTCTTCATCTCGGTAACTTAATTCATTGATCTCTCGGCTTTGTGGTTGATTTGGGTTTTTTTTTTAAACTGTATTTTAGGGTTTTATTGATTTGGTTTTGTTTTTGTTTTTTTTGAACTGTATTTGGTTTCGTTTGGTTGGTTCGTAATTGCAAGGAGGGAGTTGGTTGGTTGATCGGGGCAAGCCTCATTCATTACTTGCAGAGTTGCAGCATACAATCCCACGAGGTGAGGAATTTTTTCCCACTGGCCAACCAAGAAATAATGATTATTGTGTTCCACTGGCCAAAACTTTTTTTGATATTCGATCCCATATATTCAGCTTATTATGTTCTTTTGTCATGATTATCCTGAATTATTGTCCCTTTATGACCTTTTTTTTAACTTTATTATTTATATACCTTCAACACACGTGTAGACACATTCTCCTTCATAAGGTAGGCAGTGAGGTTCGAAGCGGGTTAAATTGTTAAACTGTATTAGAAAATTTTTTACATGGTATTTACTGGAATTCCATAAGCAAATTAATAATTCTTTGTAGCTAGCTTAAATGTATAGTTGAAGGAGTGTCATAAGCACGGGTAATTCTTTTTCGTGCCACTAAGAAGAGGATCACATACTACACACTAATGTTCGAGCCATTAGCTAGCAAGTGCCGTAGGCACGGACAATTTCAACCGGGGTGCGTAGTACCGTAGGCACGGACAAGCACTAGTATTTATATACAATCCGAAGGCTTCAAACAAAAGGGCCAAATAGTTCGACAGCCATGAGCCATGCCAAGTTAACTCGATAAGGCATTGGCTTTCCCTGAAATCCCCAGTCCAATGATCCAATCGAAAAACCCTACCCTTTTTCTGTTGGAACAAAAAGCCCACGAACTTGTTTTGGTAGGGCTTCCAATTGGATTGCCAATGAGCTACACATATAAAGCTGGATATCACGGCCCAAAACATTCTTACATCCTTCTTCGCTGGATTGCCCGCCCGTCAACTAATGAACTTTGAACCTCAGTCAATCACATCACATTATCCTTCAAAATGCACTATGTTTTCGCCCTCAATTCTTGTACTGTACTCGCGCTTCAATCTTGACTTGTGAAGTTTATTAGTCTAGGATGTGCTTAAAAGACAATTTCACGCTCACGCTCAGACTCTCGCACACAAATTATGTGACTAGCTTTGAAGTTTGAAATAGTGTCGTGCTAAGGCAGACGTATATATAAAACAGACATTTTGCAAAGCGTTTGTTTGTTTTGTTGTGTATTTTTTTTAGAAGAAGAATATAGTTGTTATTGATATAAAAGAAGATCCGAGAATCGAATTACAGATATATATTACACTGAAGAACACAGAGGGGCATGCACCCGACTCAATCTAATTACTCCGTAAACAATCCCTGAAAGACTACTAAAGCACATCAGCGATTGTCTACACGGCGGTGAATGTTCATAAACCGTTACGGGCAAATTGCATTTTTTTTATTTTTTTATTTTTTGCCATTTCTGATTATTACTATCCCACAAGTAAGGGTCATCATTTAACCCGAAGGCCCGCGACCCGCCCTAAGCCCGCCCGGCCCATCGGGCTTTTACCCGGCCCGAGCCCGTGAAACGGGCAGGCTAGCCCAGCCCGTAGTTTGTAATGGGCAGGCTTGGGCCAATGAATTTTGACTTAGCCCGCCCGTAGGCCCGGCCCGTGGTACCCGCTCACGGGCCTACCCATTAGCCCGAAATCCCACAAAACCCTCTCTTTTTTCCCTTGATTTAGTTTTTGCCCAAGGAAATTTAATCCCGCCAGGCTTTTGGCCCGCCAGCCCGTCAATTGGGCTAGCCCGTGGGCTGGGCCTGGGCTTCAATTTATGGTAGGTAGCCCGGCCTGTAAAAAATAAAAAGCCCACTCGGCTCGGCCTGGCCCGTGGGCTGACTTGGATAGTAACTTGGCGGGCTAGCCCGGCCCGGCCCGATAATGACCGTTACCCACAAGAAACGAAATTTGCAACCACTACGGGATGCAAAGCGTTTGTTTATTGTCTTCTTTTGTTGACTTTATTTTGGTCCCCAGAACAAAAACGAAATTTGCTTTGTAATCGGAGAATCCGTAAATCAAATTGGACCACCACCAATGGACAAGACATTCAATTCCTAATTATTAGACTGACGATCAAACAAGAACATATTTGTAACCGGAGTACTATTTTACGTATTCGCAATATTTAGGGATGGAATGATTTACTGATAAGGGGATCAATTACCTAATACCTTACGCGTTTCATTACGATTACGTCATGTTTAGCACTAATAATTGACTAATTTTTATGGAATCAAAATTAGTGGAATACTAATAAATTTCCAACAGGGTCAAATGACCAAATTTGCCACCAAGACTTGCGCATTTGATGGTAATATGAGAGAAATAAACCCGTACGTTTTAGATAATTTCTTTGAGATTATTCCAAACGAAGCAACAAATTGCCAATATACCTCGAAGTGGTGGGAAAATCAGATGAGATGCAACATTTATCTTTCATATGTAAGTTTATGGTGACTCTACTCTCATTATCTGCCGAGCTGTAGGAGAGTGGAATATCGGAGGGGAACCCCAGCGAATTCCGTATGGTGAGTATCTGGAGGAGTTTATAATCCGGTTCAGAAAGATCACTTTCAGTTTTATGCCCAAGACCAAGAACCAGTTCGCAGATGCTTTAGCAAGACTCGCCTCAATGGTCCGAATTTTAGAAGAAAGAGACATCTAGATGTATAATATTGACCTCAAAAATATCCCTAGGGATTGACAAGGAATCAATGCCTGAGACGTCAGAGAGTGCTCCCATCTAGATTTTTGGTTGAAACTTTTTCAGGTGCTATGAACTGCTATATTTTGAGCCCGTCCTCGGTGTACTTTGCTTCGATTATAAATGGACTCCTATGGATGAACAATAAAATTAATAAATGCACAGGTAACTGGACAACTTTGAGTTTATTACCCAACATGCCCGGTGAGCCTATTGAATAATGCAGTGGCGAATTTTGGCTAGGGCCGTGAGGCCCGTGACCCCAATGACTTCTACCGGTCATACGATGTCGTTTAGCCTTCGTTGCCGTGTTGACTCTTCTCATCTGTTTCGGTTGAACGGTCTCCTCTCATCAGTCATCAGCCTTCGACCGACTTCCATCTCCACTTTCAGCCCAACAAAACAAAAACTCAAGCCCATAAATACCCCCTTACCCCCATCTCTCTCTCTCTCTCCCTCCACATTTCCACACAACTTCTCCCCCAGCCTAACCAACCACCACTCGCTCGATGCCAAAACCAACAGCTCACCACTCCGCCCCCCTCTCCTCACTCTCTCTCATCCCATCAATCCCCGCACCGCTGCTCCAATCGGTACGTCCCTCACTCTCTCTCTCTCTCTCTCTAGAACAATCTCCTTTTCTCTCTAATCGATTTCGAAAATGAAACTGTCAACGAGGCTCATGCTCGTGGCAGGGGCACCGATCGTTCTCGGATTGGTGTACAACAAGTGTTTCAATCGTAATAGCCGAATCGTCTCTCTGGTTAATCTTAGGTTTCCGTTTATATTTCTCTGTTTGACCGCTTTCAGGAGGTTGTTGCACTTTATGCTTCCTAAGAAGAGAATTAGTAGTGAAAAAGAAGTAGTAACAGAAATCGATTCTAGTGATAGCGAGGGCCTTGTCAAGAAGCATCGGATCGATTGCTCGACGGAGGTCGGAAACTGCGGCGGGGATAGTATTAGTAGCGAGAGGAGTGACCGTAGAGGTGTTTTGGATATGGCGTTGGGAAACGGAAATATGCAGGAGATCGACGAGGATCTGCACAGCCGTCAGCTGGCGGTGTACGGACGCGAGACGATGCGGCGGCTGTTCGCCTCTAATGTACTTATCTCTGGGATGCAAGGCCTCGGCGCTGAAATCGGTACGTCTTTCCGTTAATTTAACAGCGGGTTTCGGATTATTTTTTGCTGATGTTATTGTAGTTTTGTGGTGTGGTGAATGTTGTGATGCTGATCGTAGAAAGGTTTGCGTGATACAGCAGGTGGCCGAGATATTTTTTGATAACCCAGGTGTCCGGACCAGCTTACGCGCACTAATTCCGGTACTAATCCCACACATACCGAGCTGCTCATGAGCGGCTCGTTAAGGCTCGGCTTGCCTCGTTTAGTAATCGAGCTCGAGTTTTAGGCTCGTTTACTAAACAAGCCGAGCTCAACACTCAAAAGCTCGGCTCGTTTACATAGGCTCGTTAAGTAAATTAGCTAGGCTCGTTTACAAATGAGCCGAACTCGAGTTTTAGGCTCGTTAACTAACGAGCCGAGCTCAAACACTACGAAAATCTGCTCCGTTCGGCTCATTTGCACCCCTAACGGTTTGATATTGCTGAGTTGGAATTCCAAACTTGTGCATGATATACGAATTGTTATTGGATGTTATTTAGCTCTATTTTTGTTATATTGTTGGATTGCTTGCTTGGTTGTTTAACTAGTTTTTGTTCTTTCTTTCTTGCTCGCGGAGTTCCTTGGTCTTTGTCGTATTGTTGCCGGAATTGGTGTGCCTTTTGTTGCTTCCTTTAGTAATTGTGTTATGCCTGTCAATCTTGTGGTGATTACACTAGTTCTATGGCACCCCCCAGATGTAGATAGGGGTAATCATCATTGAATCATGTAGAGTGGATAATCACTCTTTTCTTTAGGAGGTCTCTGTTATAACGACTCCCTAATCAATAAGGCAAGTCACATAAACTAGATAGTAAAGGAAGTCAAGCTAACCTTGGAGTGAGGCAAGTAAGAAGGAAAGGTGACTGGTTGGTCGGTAGCAAGTACACTTAATGAAAAAAATATTGAAGATGGAGTATCAATTGTGTACTTATGCATCGTATTTAATTTGTTCCCCCATGTAAGTTTATTATGGTCTATTTCTTCACTACCGTCGTAAAATAGTGGATTGTTTCCGTTCTATCTTGTTGCCTGTCCTTCGGGGATCTAGTTTTGTATTGTATAGTTTCCGCACATGCTAATTATTATTCTTCACAACCTATGATGGGGATATGGTTCCTTGGAAAGAATTGTTAGTATGTTAAGACCATGGATTTGAGTTTGTGATCTTGTGCAATATCATTGTATTCCGCTTGCAGCAAAGAACCTTGTACTTGCTGGTGTCAAGTCCGTCACATTGCATGATGAGGGAACAGTGGAGTTGTGGGATTTGTCCAGCAATTTCATTTTTTCGGAGAATGATGTTGGTAAGAACAGGGCACTTGCATCTGTTAAAAAGTTGCAGGAACTTAACAACGCCGTGGTCGTTTCTACTTTAACCACGGAATTGACGAAAGATAAACTTTCTGATTTCCAGGTACCCCAATTTACTCTGTATTCTACCTCACTGATTCATTAAAATGTAGATTAATTATATGTTCCTTTAGTTTCAGTAATATGTAGTATAGAAATTCGGTTCACTGTTAAAAATCCTGTTAGCCATTGAGTTGCTTATGAACTGTATGTACAAGGCCTGGCTAGGTACTGAACAAGCCCAGCCAGGAACAAAAGAAAAAGGCCCTTTTGCACAAATCAAAGCAAAGAATTCTTCCGTTATGTTCTTAATCTTGAATTCTTCTGTTATGTGCAGTATAAAAGCAGTGTCTGAATACTCCTTTTCAATGTTCTGTTTGGCTCTGTTTTCTCATACTTATTGAAACCTCCATGTTTCTGGAAGGCCGTCTGCCTTGTTATATTGATTTCACTGCTTGGGCATTGGGCAACCAAAATGGCTCTTCTATGCATGTTTAATGAGGCGTCTAATTAGTAATTACTCCCTCTGTCCCATTTTATTTGTCCACTATTCCTTTTGTCTCAAATTAAAATCTATCAAATAAGATCCATATTGCATATTTTTCAAGATCCACATTGAAAGATATAGGCAATAGACACAAAAGATACAAAAGGAATAATGGACAGACAAAATGGGACAGAGGGAGTACTCTGTAGGAACATAGTGAAAACTATGGGTTGACTTCCCCATTGTTTTGGTTGACTAGGGAGTACTCTGTAGGAACATAGTGAAAACTATGGACAGACAAAATGGGACGGAGGGAGTCTCATGTTCTGCCACATTGTTTTGGTTGACTTCCCCCGAAGTGGTGACTTAAGTCTTAACTGCACAAATGGAAAGATACTTTGCATTTTTGAAGTCGCATCATCTCAAAATGGTCTTGAATTGATCGATGTCTTTTAGTTGGCTAGAATCTTTCGCTTATACCTA
The DNA here is from genome assembly GCA_020567845.1 of Rhododendron henanense subsp. lingbaoense. NCBI lineage: Eukaryota > Viridiplantae > Streptophyta > Magnoliopsida > Ericales > Ericaceae > Rhododendron > Rhododendron henanense. Next base: position 6,546,843 of record CM036312.1, read on the forward strand.
TGTATTCCGGAGTTCAACGAATATTTGTAGGCACATTTGTATCTCACTAACAAACTAAGCCATTTTCGTAACCAATATGAAATTGTCTAACCAACTCAAACCCACTAACGTGATTCTATGGGTTGAAAAAGAAAAATGCATGGGGATTCTTTCCAAGTCCTACCATTAATAGTTCCTATTATTTATGTTTCAATTTTCCAAACTAGATGACTCCTTATGGGAAATTTTTTCTTGCTATTTGATGCGTCACTTTATAAGAGTTTTAGCCCCCTGTTATCTTCTTTAGGTCATGGTAACCCATCTACTATCTGTCATTTTTTTTCCTTTGCTGAAGTTCTTCGGGCTTGCATGCTTGTAGTTTTAGACTGCTTCTAGAATTGAAGCTTATTCTTTAATTTTGGGGGTTACTCTCGTTAGACATGTTCTGAAAGGATGTGCATATATATTATATAGTGAGCAGATTGCTCCTTGTCGGATTTATATTAGCTAAAAGGTGAACCTTATATATTTTCTGGTGTGGCAGGCTGTGGTTTTTACTGACATTAACCAAGAGAAAGCCATCGAGTTTAATGATTACTGCCATGTTCACCAGCCTCCTATTGCATTCATCAAGGCTGAAATTAGAGGCCTCTTTGGAAGTGTATTTTGTGATTTTGGGCCTGAGTTTACTGTTTTTGATGTTGATGGTGAGGAACCACACACAGGTATCATTGCATCTGTCAGTAATGACGACTCTGCACTTGTGTCGTGTGTTGATGATGAAAGGCTCGAGTTCCAGGATGGGGATTTTGTTATGTTTTCTGAAATCAGGGGAATGACAGAACTCAATGACGGAAAGCCAAGAAAGATAAAAACTGCGAGGCCTTATTCGTTCACTCTTGAAGAGGACACTACGAACTATGGTATCTATGAGAAAGGTGGTATTGTCACACAGGTGAAGCAGCCCAAGATATTGAACTTTAAGCCTTTGAGAGAAGCTCTGAAGGATCCAGGCGATTTCCTTCTGAGTGATTTCTCCAAGTTTGACCGACCACCTCTGTTGCACTTGGCATTCCAAGCGCTCGACAAATTTATTTCTGCACTGGGACGCTTCCCTGTTGCTGGCTCAGAAGAGGATGCGAAGAAGCTGATATCAATGGCTACCTGCATCAATGATGGCTTGGGAGATGGGAAAGTCGAAGATATCAGTCCCAAACTTTTGCGGTACTTCGCTTTTGGTGCCCGAGCAGTGTTGAACCCCATGGCTGCCATGTTTGGTGGCATAGTGGGACAGGAGGTTATGAAGGCATGCTCTGGAAAATTTCATCCGCTTTATCAGGTTACTAATGTCATCAAGATTTTGTTTTCTTTTTATGTTTGTTAGCAAGTATGATTTGTGTATACTTTGTCGAATTGATCCTAAATTATTTACCTCATCATGTCTGTACAGTTCTTTTACTTCGACTCAGTTGAATCACTTCCCACGGAGCCTCTAGAACCTGAGGATTTCAGACCATTAAATAGCCGGTATGATGCTCAGATTTCAGTTTTCGGGTTGAAACTGCAGAAGAAACTGGAGGATGCTCAAGTGTTTGTTGTAGGATCTGGTGCACTAGGCTGCGAGTTTCTAAAGAATTTGGTTCTGATGGGAGTGTCATGTGGCGACCAAGGGAAGCTGACAATTACTGATGATGATGTCATTGAGAAGAGTAACCTCAGTAGGCAGTTTCTCTTTCGTGATTGGAACATTGGGCAGGCAAAATCCACTGTTGCTGCTTCTGCTGCTGCAGCAATAAATCCTTGTTTCCGTATAGAGGCTCTGCAGAACCGTGTGGGCACTGAGACCGAGAATGTATTCAATGATACCTTCTGGGAGAATCTAAGTGTTGTTGTTAATGCACTGGACAATGTCAATGCCAGGCTTTATGTTGATCAGAGATGCTTGTATTTCCAGAAGCCACTTCTTGAATCAGGAACCCTTGGTGCAAAGTGTAACACACAGATGGTAATTCCTCACCTGACTGAAAACTACGGTGCCTCAAGAGATCCACCCGAGAAGCAAGCACCTATGTGCACGGTTCACTCGTTCCCTCACAACATTGACCACTGCTTGACATGGGCTCGATCAGAGTTTGAAGGCTTGCTTGAGAAAACCCCAGCAGAAGTGAATGCTTTCCTTTCAAATCCAAGTGAGTACGCCTCTGCTATGAGGAATGCTGGTGATGCTCAAGCCAGAGACAACCTGGAACGGGTTCTGGAGTGCCTTGACAGAGAAAGATGCAAAACATTTCAAGACTGCATTACCTGGGCTCGTCTAAAGTACTTACCTTCAGTACTGGTCTTGTTATTTTGTTCTTCAACTTTCATGATCAGTGATTACCAGAGTTCAACCATAAGTCACTAAGGGCAGTTATATTAATTATGAGGGGTCAAATTATAAAAATGCCCTGAAAGCGAAGTGAAACTGTTTGCTTACTCGTCAAGTGCAAGAAAGGATCTTTGCCGACTACGCTCCTCGTAGGCCTACCCCACCCTACGAAACGGTTGTTCCATTCAGTACCGCGGAGGTCAGCCGAGCTTATTAGCAGAGCTCCTGAGGGCACTAAAAGGGCCTCGCCAATGTTAATTGACTATATTCATGGCCCTTTATTTTATATTCTATTTTTATCGATCTTTCTTCCCTCTTTCCAACCGAGGATTCCGATTCCACGGGTAGTAATATTGGAGATTTTCCTAGTTGGTGGGGTACTAACAATGGGGTAATGTTCTGTTTCTGACACTCATCTCCCTTTTTTGGTGTCTAGGTTTGAAGATTACTTTGGCAACCGTGTGAAACAGTTGATCTATACTTTTCCTGAAGATGCTGCGACCAGTACTGGGGCTCCATTTTGGTCGGCTCCTAAGCGCTTCCCCCAGCCGTTGCAACTCTCTACTGCTGATCTCAGCCACCTCCATTTCATTATAGCAGGATCAATACTAAGAGCAGAGACATTTGGCATTCCAATTCCCGACTGGGCCAAGAACCCTAGCAAGTTGGCCGAAGGTGTTGATAGGGTGGTAGTCCCTGAATTTCAACCCAAGAAAGATGCGAAAATTGTGACCGACGAGAAGGCTACTAGCCTTTCCACTGCATCTATAGATGATGCAGCAGTCATTGATGAACTAATCATGAAGCTAGAACAGTGCCGGAATAGTCTGCATCCTGGGTTTAGGATGAAACCAATTCAGTTTGAGAAGGTTTCTCTCTCCATCCATCTTTCATTCTGTAATATGTTTTTCCATTTGAAAAATACTACATCCTTCCCCCATTCTTGGTTCCTTTTCACTATTCTGGAGATCTAAACAAATTCGTTTTATTCTATTCTTTTTCTTTTGTTTTTGAAAACTTTGTTTAACTTTGTCTGCGAAAACTGATTGAAATTGTTTGATTGGTGGAAGATATCGATCTTTTCACAGTAAATATATTATTTGTTGATTCAATTTAAGGGCACCGAAGCTAAGAAATCGCCAAGAATATGGAAAGGAGGGAGTACATATTGGTAAAACTAATTTTGTGTGTATATGCAGGATGATGATACGAACTACCATATGGACTTAATAGCTGGGCTTGCTAACATGAGGGCCAGAAATTACAGTATTCCTGAAGTTGACAAGCTGAGAGCCAAATTAATCGCTGGAAGGATTATCCCTGCAATTGCAACCTCTACAGCAATGGCCACAGGTCTGGTCTGCCTAGAGCTGTACAAGGTTCTAGAAGGACGGCACAAAGTGGAGGACTATAGGAACACATTTGCCAACCTGGCGCTTCCTCTATTCTCCATGGCGGAACCAGTCCCGCCTAAGGTCATAAAGCACCAGGACATGAGCTGGACTGTGTGGGACAGGTGGATTGTGAAAGACGATCCTACTTTGAGGGGACTTCTCAAATGGCTTTCTGACAAGGGGCTGAATGCGTATAGTATATCATGTGGGAGTTGCTTGCTTTACAATAGCATGTTCCCTCGGCACAGAGATAGGATGGACAAGAAGATGGTGGATTTGGCTAGGGAAGTAGCTAAGTTGGAACTCCCGCCATATCGGAATCACTTTGATGTTGTGGTGGCTTGTGAGGATGATGAAGATAATGACATTGACATCCCTCAGCTTTCCATTTACTTCCGTTAGTACTTCTTGAACTTAATACCTTTCATGTCCATTACCCAGAAACTTTAGGATGACCATGCAATATTGACATGGTCTTCGATGGTTGTTTTCAGCACGTGACCATATTACATACACAATATGAGAGTTAGCACTGAATAACCCAAGTTGTGGCTTCTGTATCAGTGTATCATGCATATATCTGCATCATGGGGGCATTATCTGTTTTCTATGTTTGTTCATCTTTGAACTGGTTTCGAGTTACTTTCGGAGTTTTGCCCTTGGTTGCTCTGACATTTAGCTTCTATTCTCGTTGGAATTCGGAGTACCAGGTGACTGACAATATAGTGCGCCCTTCCTATCATTTTGTGAATTTTGCAATCTCAGATTCAGTGGTAGGGTTGTTTTTTCCTTTTCATGTCATGCAATGATCTTTTTTTTATGTTCACGTTCTCTTTTGTTTGGCATACCTGTAACGAAAAAGCAGGCTTGTATGTTATTAGTATACTGTTCTTCAGTGTTACGTAGAGCATCTTGAGTTTGAGGCAGCAATTAATGAAATGTTCAATCAGTCTTGGGCCGATGCGTGTCGGGCTTGGGCCAAGCTCATGGTCCACAGCTAAAGAAGAGAATAACGGGGTTGTTTGTTCTTGAAGAATAGAAGCTGAGATGGGAAGCATGTGGTGTTGTTTGAGTTGGTTCACAATCACACGCCTCCACATTATTTTATCTGTGCTGTTCAGACCGGACACATGAAACTTTTCAGAATCCACTCGTACGATACCCACAATCATCTTATCTTTACCTTTTACCAACAGACCTTGTCTCCTATGCAACATGGTCCAGTTCCCACTTTTCCCTTGGGTTCCTTTTTTTTTTTTTTTGATTAGTAAGTTGCACCGTCATCATTTTTTTGTTGTTATTACGAGTAATAATTTGTATCTACTTCCCGCAGTGATTGTGGCCTTGATAGTGGAGTAGTTGGTTCTGATGCCTTCCCCCCCTCTTTTCTTATGATGTCCTTGTCCTAGTAATAGAAAGAGGAATGGAATTGGTGTTTGGGAAAACATTTGGGTGTCCAAGGAGAGAAACTAGTTCGAGATAGGGTATGGTCCAAGGAGAGAAACTGACCATGTTCTGTCCCTAATTAAGTAGATCCTATCCTCGTACGTTTTTATTTAGGAAGAAAGAAAGAAGACAAAGAGAGGCTAATCTTTCTTTCTTTCTTTCTTAATCTCAAGTACACAATTATACAGTTTCCAGGGACAAGACTTTTGCCCTCACTTTTCACGATTTCTTTTTGTTTTGTAGCTTCACCTCTCCGATTATCTCATTATTATTTTCCTTTTCGTTTTGTTTTGTTTTGTTTGCAATTGTTGTTGTTTCTCATTGAGTGAATAATAACGTAAACTTTAAAAGAGTCCCACCTGTAAAAGAGGCAATAAAAGCTAGTATAGATCCAAAAGAAGCTTCAAAGTGTTGCTGCAATTTCAACATAGGATAAGATGATTAGGCTTTTCATAAACTGATGATTAGATGAAGAGCCATTATCCATGCAAAAACCTAATACTAACTGGTATTACCTCACCTTAATTTTGACCTCTAATCTCTTTCTTCAACCCCCTTAAACCTCATTAAAAGCAAAATGCTAGTACTACCATTAAGGACCTCTCATCTCTTCTATTCTCTTTCATTAAAGCAAAACATTAACCACCCTCTCTCTCCTCCCCCCCCCCCCCACCTCTCTCTCTCTCTCTCTCTCTCTCTCTCTAACTACTCAACAACCTCCCTAACCTCCCCGGTCCCCCTATTCTAACCCTTTTCCTCCTAAACTTTTCAAATCCGATTCAATTCCTTCACCAAAAAAGTAAAAATCCGAATTCCTCCCAATCCAATAAAACTTAACCCCCGCCCAAACCCTCCCCCTCCCCCCGCCTTTTCATCTCCTCTCTCTCTCCATTTCTCTTTCCATATCTGTATCTATTGCCTCTGGCTCCAAACCCCAATCCCTCCCCCTCATGTGGCTCCAGCGGGCAAACCCCCCGGGCCGGGCACGGGCCTCGTCGTCGCACTTCGCCACGTCATCGTTCAAAGACATCCAGCACCTCTGCGCCGCCGCGGACGACCGCCCCCCGAAGCAGCCGAAACAACCCTCCATCTTCCACCGCGTCCGCCTCGCCAACTCGCTCCTCCGCGCCTGGTCGACTCACCTCAACGCGCCCAGGCTCAATGCCGCCCCGGCAGAAACCCAACCCGAGCCGGCGATCTACGTCCCCGGCGCGGAGACCCGGATAATCGTCTACTTCACGAGCCTCCGCGTCGTCCGCTCGACGTTCGAGGACTGCCAGGCCGTCCGATCGATCCTGCGCGGGTTCCGCGTGTCGATCGACGAGCGAGACGTATCCATGGACCACAAATTCATGGACGAGTTGCAGGGGATCCTGGCTGATAAAGTCAAGGGGAAAATTACGTTGCCTAGGGTTTTTATCGGGGGGAGATATTTCGGCGGGGCCGAGGAGGTCAAGCAACTGCACGAGGTCGGCGAGCTGAAGAAGGTTGTCGGAAAATTGCCGGCGGCGGATCCAGGGGTTGTCTGCGAGGTCTGCGGCGGGTACAGATTTATCCTCTGCGACGAGTGCAGCGGGAGCCATAAATGCTACACGGAAAAGAGTGGATTCAGGACGTGTGGAGCTTGTAATGAGAACGGTCTGATCAGGTGCCCTTCTTGTTTATTAACCGTCTGATTATTAGGATTGAGGAAAACAGGGGGGAAAAAAAAAAAAAAGGAAGGGAAAAGGATAAAAAAAATTAGGAAATGATGATTTTTTAGTTTTTAGTGAATTTTTGTTTTTTTTTTTTGTTGTGATTTAAGGGGTGTATTTTTGTTAGGATTGGCAGACACAAGCTAAGGTAGACGCGCACCCACTGAAGTGCTGCCCTAACATTCATTTTACTAACTTGTTAATTAAAATATGTAATGTAAGTTGTGAAAACATGTGGGAATGGAGGAAAAAATTATTCAATGCCCAAGGGGCACCGCGGCTTGGCGGCCCGAGGCATTGTGGTGGAACTCAAAAAAAGCTTGTGCATCCTACCGCAATGTGCAGCGAAGAAGGAGAATGAAGCACCACGTGACAGTGCCTTAGAGCATTGAATAATTACTCGGTAACATAGGGGGGTCATTATCACGTGCTCTAAAAGTTGTCTTTTTTTAAGGTGATGATATTTGTGATTTGTCTGTATCTGTGTGGGAATTTAGAACTCAACCATATGACTTTTTGAGAAACTTTTTTGTATACCGGGTATACCAACACCATTGGTATCCCCTTCGGTCCGTTTTCTAATTTTTCGGTCATTTTCCGTTCACACTTGGATGATCGACTCCGTTCATTTTGTAGAGTTTGGCGAGAACCTTAAACATACCAAAAATCGTGTTCATCGGATTTTTGTAGATACATGATCGGCACACATGAAAATTGAAGAAAATCAAAACTGGATTCAAAACCACACTGAATCAGAACCCAGTTTTGTTTTTTTGCAATTTTCACGTGTATCGATCATGTATCAATTAAAGTCCGATGAACACGATTTTTTATTCGATTATGGTTCTCGTTGAACTCTACAAAATGAATGGAGTCGATCATCCAAATGTGATCGGAAAATGGCCGAAAAATTGAAAACGGACCGGAGGGGATACCAAGGGTGTTGGTATCCCCGGTATACTAAAAAGTTTCTCTTGACTTTTTTCAGATCAGAAAGTCTTCATAACAAATGTGCACACAGAGCACGGTGTGAGAGACGTAGTGGGCCTCATATACTATAATCTGTGCCTGTTTTTTCTGTCAAAATAAGAAGATTGTATTGATAAACGTCCAGCAGCACTTACAAAACGGAGATCATTACAAAGAATTTGGACAAAGCCAAACTAATCGTCTAACAAATACAAAACAAGTAAATCACAAGGCAATCGATGTCTTTCATCCTAACTCAGATATGGCCTGACGCAATAGCGACACTTTTAAACTGCCTAACATCTAATTAGGAGTCTCAAATGAGAAAAAATGCAAAGTTAAGGACAAAAAACACCAAATACCCAAACGACCAGATGCACTCCACCTAAGTATGAACGCACCAATGCGCTCCCAAGAACTACAGATCTGCTAAGCCGCCACGAGTTGCCTTGTCAAAGACATCGTGTAAGGGGTGGAATGCTGAAGCATATCGTTGTGAAGCAATCTCGATTGAGAAAACCCGATCTGTAAACATAATTCGTCCAAAGACGAAACTAATAATTCTCGTAGAACGAGAGACAAAACTCTCACAAATCAGATGACAAGTCATAGATCTGGAGTGACAAAAGAAAAAAACAAAAACAAAGAAAGGGAGTCGGTAGTACCATGACCTTCCCCTCCCGCCGCCGCACACGGGTATGGAACCTACGGAGGGAGGGGAAGGGAAAAGATCGGGGAGTTGTGGTGGCTAGGGTTAGAGAGAGGAAGAGAGAGATAGGGTTGAGAGAGAGCCGCCAATTTCAAGCTTCGCTCCAGCTGTTAACTAATGAGCAACGGATCTTCCACATTTGCTGTTCAAATAGTCAGGTTGTTTTCAAGATCCTTTTATAGGTCTTTTAATTACCCGCTTTCTTTGTTCCTTTGTTTTCCTTTATTTCGGTTACTTTTTTGGCATTATGGTTTACTTCAAGTCTAACAGAATCAGATTGTGGTAATTGCAAACAATTGTGTAAGGGGAAATGGAAGAGAAGATGAACCATTTTGGTGGCTATTATGTAGTCACTGGAAGATGCCTAATGCTCCTTTTTTTTTCTTTTTTATGAGAGAATGACAAGAAATTTATCAATATAAATGGAAGTAACAATTAAAAAAACAACTTCATCGTAAGGGGATTGGATCCGGTCAATTTGCCCTCGGACCAATTCGGTCCATTTAGTGCATCCGAGCCGCTCAAATTTAAAGTGGTGATTTTAAAAAAAAATAAAAATAAAAACATCCTCTTTAAATCTGAGCTGTCCAAAACACTTTTGGACGGCTCGGATGCACTACATGGACCAAACTGGTCCGAAGCAAATTGAGGGGCAAGGGGCTACTGTTATAGTACTAACAAAAACACGTTTCTATCTTACTGCATAAAAAAATATGAAAAACCAATCATAAGAGCATCCCCAATGGGGATGTAAAACTGGGTTCTATACTTATAATAGCACCTGAATGCAAAAAAAACCCCTCCAATGGGGATGTAAAATAGCAGAAATCTGGATGTAAAATGGCATAGATGGAAAGGGAGATGTATATTTCCATCCCCTTTTGGCTACAGCTATAAATTACAGGTCATCAAACATCATCAAATCCAACTGCAATACCAGAAAAATGGACGACCGGAGTTACCTGTATTCGCCGGATAGTTGGCCGGAATTTGTTCCTCGTCGCCGGTTTCTGCAAATATTCGCCGGAGTGACCAAAAAATGCCGGAATTGAGTGAGAGAGAGAGAGAGAGAGAGAGGGATCTCGCCGATGAGAGACAGAGATATCAACGGGAACAGTCGGTGATCATCAACATAGGGGAGTTAGGGTTTCATCTCGGTATTCAATGGGAACAGTCGGTGAGAGACGGAGATATCAACGAGAGAGAGAGAGAGAGGAGGGGGGAGGGGGGTTTCATCTCCTCTGGTTCGGAGAGAGAGAGAGAGAGAGAGAGGGAGGGGGGTGTTTCCACCGACTGGTTCTCGTAAAAAGAGAGAGAGAGAGAGAGAGAGAGAGAGTAGAGAGAAAGATAGAGTAAAGTTGAGAGGGAGGGGATTTTTTTCGGACGGAATTTTTTTTTTTTTCGGAATAATTTTTTTTTCAAGTCCTCGATTACCGGATACCAAAATTATTTTTCTTGAATTAGGGTTAAGAAAGTTAGGGAAAATTAAGGAAGAGGAAAAATTAGTTAATTATCCATCTTTTTTTTACATCTCACCATTGGATAGGGGTGGGTTCTATTTTACATCTAACTAACTTTTAACTACTTTTTACATCTAAAATAACTATCCATCCTCTTCTATTTTACATCCCCATTGGGGTTGCCCTAAGAACAATTGCCTCCATTGTGATGAAATATCGATGCACAGGGGGTCAACGCAGGATGTTAGGGCGAGGTCTCGATGGAGATTCTCATGCAACCTGAGGGTGATAAGCTACATACTGCGGTTGTGGTTCTCCTAGCGACAATTCCTCCCCTTAAAATCTTAGCCCTAGACTAGAGAAGGTCAAATAATGGGATACAAAATTCGGTGACCACAAGCAAATCGGTTGGAAATTGATGATGTAAACAAACGCGGAGAAAGATTGAATGACATCGGCGATTGCGATGGATTCAAGAGGTGATCTTGATAATGGATTCAAACCAATGGTGGCTATGAGCTATAGAAGAAGAAAAAGAACAACAATGTGGAAATTGATAGTGCGAATTAAGAAAAGAAAAAAAAAGGTCAAATAGCGGTTTTTGAAAAAATTAAAGCATATGCTAGAAAAAAAAAAGGGTTGTGATAATGCCAAAACCGTTTTTTGTTGGTGTCAAAACCCTAATGCATAAAAGTCTTGTACATTGCACATGGTACAAGCCTTTTGTTCACTAGAGTTTTGGCACCAACAAAAACAGTTTTGGCATTATCATTTCCCAAAAAAAAAATCAACACCTCTAACCAGTAAACAACCAACAACCTACAATAAGCTTCCAACGACCCAAACACAGAAACCCAGAGTGGGGGTCAGAGTGCAGTGTGGGGAAGGTGGGACGAGGAGGAAGGGGGTGTAGGGAGACGAGAGTTGTAAGGGATCAAGTAGCTCTAATGCTCCTTTAAAAAAAAAAACCTAGCACAATCCATGTTCGAATCTGCTCGTTTGAGAATTTCTCGACTTAAATAACCAGTACTCGATTTGAATAGGCTTTGGTTACCACACAACTTAAGTTGTTAGGTTTACCTGCCATTATCCTGGTTCTGGTTGTACTTCGAATTTTATATGGTCTTGCAAATGGGTTGAGCTGGGGTTCTTTAAACAACCTTGAGTGAGGGTCTTAAATCTCATAGTTTGTCATGGTTTTCAATTGTCCAGATTAGATTTGAATATTTTATCGGTAATAATATACTTTTATCGGTAAAAGATTCAACAGATCTAAATCATTAATTGTCAATATGAACGGTCTAGACTGGACTCTACACCCCTCTTTACAGTCAAATGCAGAGAAGCCGGATCCTTTTGTTATTTCCTGTCAAAAAAGATGGAGAAGTCTGAAATCTGTTGGCATCCCCTTTTTGAGATAATGTCCAGCTGATCCTATTTTTTGAGTTTATGGCCTGGGAGATCCTTATCCTCCAAGTATAAATGCTGTGTAGGTCCTTGGAGTGTATTTTTACCATATTATCCTGATTGCGCGCACATCCCCCACACACGCGCCCGAACACGAGCTGTGCCCCTTCTTGCGCGCACATGCGCATATCTAGTTGGTTGGCTCTCTTTCTTTCTACGTCGCAAACGGTGAGTGACGCCCTCTCTCTATCTCTCTCTTTTATTTCAAAACATAAAATTCAAAATGGTTAAAACTCTTACTTTTTTTGAGACTGTTAAAACTTTTACTTAATATATTCATTCTTTATAAATTTATATATTTGAAATCTATTCGTAATGACCTACCTAATGAGACCAATATTGAATATAAAATTATGTAAACATAAATTTTTTATTTTTTAATGTCCTTTTTATTTTGTTGTAACTGAATTTCATATTTGTTAAATTTTGCATGTTTCAACTGTTAATATGTATTCCGTTAAAAAAAACTCTTAATATATATTCCATTAAAAAACTATTAATATATAATAAATAATCTGGTTTAATATTCGATACTATTATAATTTTTGTCTAAATTAATAATTAATAATGTTAATGTACATCCAAATTTATAATTACAAGTGTCCAATTTATAATTAACAGTAGAAATTTTTGTTTGAATAGACAATTAACAGTTTAAATTTACAATTAATAGTGTTAATTAACAGTGCTAAGTTCATAATTAACAATATTAAATTCAGTCTAAATTCATAATTAATAGCATTAAAATAAGCATTTAACAATGCTTAAAATTAAGAGACAAAAATTCACAATATAAAATTCGCATTACAAAATTAAATTTTAGTTTTACAAACTTTTATATTTAATATTGATCTTATTTGATACTGGAGTAGATCTTTACAATTAGATTCCAAATATATAAATTTTATAAAAATATAAAAATATAAAATAAAAGTTATATACATTTTAAGTTTTAGTACTATTAAAATGAGAGAGAGCGGGGGACATTTTAATGCGCCTGGAGGGACATTGAATGCACGTGATTTACAAGGAAAAAAAACTAGCGCGTGACAGATTGCGCATTTAATGCGCCGGGAGGGAAAGAATTATTGTGCGCGACAAATTGCGCATTTAATGCGCCTGAAGGGTGTTTTTGTTTTGAAAGGAATTTAATGTACAGTACTTGTTGGGCCACAGACTTCATTTGGAATTACAAAAATGCTACAGGCACATCAGGTGTAGCATGCCACAGCCTCAGGTGGATCCCATTTCGGTGTGGTTGAGGTGTGCCACATTTGATGTGCCTGTAGGTAGGACTTAATGGATCGTTACCCACCTAGGCAGGACCGGCCCAGAAGAAGCCCTCCTTTTTCCCCTTGTGGTGGGTTTGGTTTCTTTAAGAGGGTTGGGCTTGCTCTTGGATTGATGACTTCTCTTTCACTCGTAAAATGGGCTTGGGCTTTGTCCCGACCAATAAATATTCTAAAATTGCTCCTACACGAATATGAGACGATCAGCCAACACGATAATTTAATGGGTCAAATATGGATTTGATTCGCGTAACTCGATAAGTACACTAATAACTGCTTAATTTTTTGTGTCGATCATTTAACTCGAAACAACACGACACAACACGATTAGTTTTGATTCTTTTGAATTTCCTAATTAGTAGGAGCTAGATTTGAATTTTTCAAATCATGCTGGGTTAAAGTGTATAGAAAAATATCAATATAATTATGGAAAGATAAGATATGCAAACCCATTAGAGTTTTTTTTTTTTCAAAATCAAAACAATTAAATATCTAATTTTCTAATCACTTGATTTTTCATGCTAAAGAGTCCAAAATTAATAAAATTTATTTAAACTTATTGGATTTATTTTTTTTAAATTTTTTAGGCCTAGTATTTTAGTTTAAAATTTATAACGACTTATTCTATAGTTGTTGGTGCTTTTTAATTATTTTAGTTTAAAATTGTATAAAATTATTTAATTTTGAGACCTATGTCGAGTTGTGATTTAAGGCATTTTTCAATGACATAATTTGACTAGTTTTATCGTTTGTGTGATTATGATGGTATTGTTTACTGAATTAAATAAGTAGTTCATGCACAACATTAATGAAAAGTATAAATTTTTATGTACATATTTAAAAAAAATAAAAGGGCCTTAATAGTATCAACTCGAACACGACACGATTTAAGCAGATCGAGTTAGTGTCAAGATATTTGACACAAGATTCTAAATACTGTACCGGACATGATACCATTTTTCTTATTGGTACGGTACATACCCGTATATTACTAGGTACCGTTTCAGATTCCTCGCTACTAATAAATACTTATATATTACAAAAACTATTTGTATATTTATAAACATAAACTTCATTGATATAACCCAAATACTATTAATGTTGAATGCTTCAAAATTAGATTTGGCAACTTAAATAATAGGGAATATCAATTTCCTAAATAAAAGACTAAAAAAAAAAAATTCACATTCCAATGCAACTATATATTCGACTTCTTTTTTCATATATATATTTTTAGATATCGGGAACTACTCCAATTACATGCTCATTATTCCCGAACGGTGGGCCACTGGTTCTCTCTCTCTCTCTCTCTCTCCCAATATTAAAGTTTTACACCGGTATATTTCGTCGACCAGTGACTCTCTTATTTCATCACCCCTCTCCCCTCCGTAAATCATTTGGGAAGGAAACGAACACGACGAGTCACATTTTGTTCCAGAGAAACTCGATCGAGTTGCTACGAAACGCCGAAAAAGATCACGAGGACTCACGTCTTTACAAAATGGCCCAGCTTTGCAAAATACCGGCAACACCATCTGCCCGATATTGTCCTGAATTGCCGGTACCGACCAGTAAGGTCCAGTATTGAGGCCGGGACGGTATTGTAGGGTTAGAGTACTGTTTTCTTACCAAAACGGTACGTACTAGCCGATACGGAACCGTTCAATAAAAAAATACCGGAAAGGGCTTGATTTGAGCAGTTTTTTATTGAACCGTTCAATAAAAAATTGTTCGGATAAAGCCATTCCCGGCCCGGTCATTTTTTTTCTGATTTTTCGCGAGTACCCTTAAAATCACGTTCTGATTACATTGAGCGGCTCGGATCATCGAAATTCGATCGGGAACTTTGTGGTGTTTTTTTAGATGTTTTTTAGGTGTCCCCGGAACCGCCCCGTATATACACATAAGTATACATTAGATATCTCAAGTTCGAAGCCTGTTAGATGCTATAAACTTTTTTGGAGTCAATTCATACGGAGCATTGCTCCGGCTTTAAGTGGGAGCCCCGCTAGTGGACGGTGGATCTATGGTCTCCCAGGGTTATAGTCGAGGTGCGTGTAAATTAGTCCGAGCAACTGATTATCAAAAAAATTACAGTAAATATATAGGAGTACTATCTATAATCATCCAAGATCGCTTAAGAGAAATGAAAAAGTCCTTTTGATGAGCAAAAGATCATTCAGCTAGAACGAGCATATAAAATCTGTGCTATGCACTTGGATAGAAAGACTATATAAAATGGATAAATAGGTTTACCAGTACATTCTTGTCCCAAAGAAAAACTTACTCGCGATGATTTATTCTTCTCGAAAGGATAATGGTATCTGCACCAGCTCGCACAAATCCTTTCTGGTCTTATTTTGGGTCCCGAAAAAATGATCGGAACTGCTCGTTTTGTTTAAAATATTTTGTTCGCGGGTTCGTACAAAAAATAAGTTAGCTCAATCCGTTACCGGTTAGGACGTATATGAAATGTCTAATTTTGTCCTAGAACTCAGGCGTGTTTGATTGCAGATTTCGTTTTGGGGGGATTCATAATGAGGTGGGATTAGGTTGGGATTGAGAATGAGTTGAGATTATTAATGAGGAGATGAATGATTTATTCATGTTTATTTTGCACAGGATTCGATTGTAGGATTGTAAATAACATGTTTGTTTTGGCTAGAATTAGGATTGAGATTGGGATTGAGGTTGATTTTTAAATTGATTTTGCTCAATCCCATGGAGATGGGATTCGTAGTAACACCACCCCCCATGATATTGCTAATACCCCCAAATGGGGATATTAGCAATATCATGGGACAACTAGTCCCTTCCACAAAAGTCTAACCAAACAAAGTATTAGGGGCTCCATAGGATTATTAATCCAATCCCCCCCTCCCAAACCTCCTATCAAACACGCCTCGCATTTAGATATAGTAAATGCGTGTTGACATCAATGCGTGCGTATGTGTTTAGTCATTGTTCATTAATTCGACAGTCGTAAATGGCCGGGGGTTGACATGTATATCTTAAAAGTCTCTTATGATGTATTGTTAAAAAATAACCCGTATCTTAGATGCTAGCTAGTACGTACTATACGGGAGTAAATCGAATGCGGGCATATTAAAATTGCGATAGGCAAGGAAGGAGGTTAAAATATGTTCGATATCCGTTATAAATCAATGACACAAAACAGGTTGAAAATAATTGAGGACCTTATACATATCGCCCGAATCATGGAATGTGTCGGTCAACAATCAACATGATGATTTACTGAAGTATAGGAGATTCTCAACGTGTATTGAAAGTAATAGCTAGTAATTCCTAATGTTATCACTCCTTTGTTCCACCATGCACCTCCACCATCATCCAAGGTCGCCGGCCACCACCGCCACAATATCACTACAACCACCGCGACATGCACCACCTTCTTCGCCACTGGCACAACTTCATAAACATCACCACCACTCCATCGCCTCAACCACTACCATCACCATTCTAGGCATCACCACCGACACTAGAACAACCACTGTCGCTGCCACACCACCATGGCTCCCACCACCACGTCTCACCTCTCACCACCCCCACCACCTTCATCTTTACACCTCTCCAACACCTTCTACCATTACAATAAACCACCACTTGCGCGCCACCACGACCACAATCACCACCATCTCTCCACCACACCACCTTATGCAATCACCATCTCTCCCCACCACCACCAAAAACCCATAGCGAAACTTAGTAAAACTAAAAGTTTGTTTCTTTGGCTTTGTGTCAAATCAATTCATTTGTTTTAATTCAGATATTAATATTTTTATCAAATAGCTTTCCAGGTTAGAAAGTTCAGTATTCAGATTTTTAGTGCTTAATATCTTGATTTTCAATTTCAAAACTGACCGAAAACTGATTATGAAAGCTGAAAAATTAAGTATTTAATGCTGAATTTATTTAGTTTCAAAAGCTATTTGATAAAAATATCAATAGTTGAATTATAACAACTACTTTGATTAGATATAAAGATTATTGAATCTTGGTTAACATATTTGTGATTCTTCTCTTTTAGTTTTATTAGTGGATGCCATGTGTTTGTGGTCGTATTGGCAGAGAGGTGGTGACTGCATGTGGTGTGGTGATGGAGAAATGGTGGTAGCAGTGGTTGTGGTGGCGGTTGGTAGTATGGCGGTGATGGTTGTAGCGTAGGTGGTATGATGGTGGTACATAGTAACAAAGGTGGTGTCATGGAAGGATGGCGACAGTGGTGGCGGTAGAGAGACGGCGAGGTGGATAGTGTTGGCAAGTGATGACACTGGTAAGCTTTAGTGTAGTCATGGTGGTGAAGATCAAGAAGGCCGATGGGTGTAGCATTGTAAGTGTCAAATTCGGTTATCAAACAAACCCTAGTCCTCTCCTAATGTATTATTAAAAAACTATATTTGTTAACACCAAAGTAGAATGCATATTTATATTGCGATACGTAAGGAAGGAGTTAAAATGTGTTCTGTAGAAGTTCAACTTCTTTGTTTTTGTTTTGTTTTTTGATCTGTGAAGTTGTCAACCTGTTCAAAGACCTAAAACGTTTGAAAATATTTGAGAACCTGATACATATCGCCCAAATCATGGAAAGGTGAGTTAATATGATTTTACTAATGCAGAGGATCGAGATTCTTTGCGTCTCAGTTTGGATAGCGGGAAGCTCGAGGAGGAACAAAAAAGTAATGACATATCCTCATGATACCTATATTTAGGATATATCTGAATCATAATGTGACATATTCAACGAGGAATCACATTCTCAGATCAAGTGAGAATTTGATACTCTTAAATTACCTCAAGGTCATTTTAGATTTCCAGCTCAATGCCTAAAATAAGAAAATGTTCAACTGAAATAATTCAAACACTGAAATGCAACTACTTTAGGTTTGAATTACGTACTAAGAAATTAATTTCTGATAATCATATTCTCTTTTCCCCTCAACATTCCTACCGTCTAAACACAGCAAAGTGATATTCCTCCCAATATGCTTCCCACAAAAATTCTCAAAAGTAATTATCATTGCTCTCGACAAAGATATATATACAAATATACACAAAGCTTCTTGTAAAGACTCCCTTACTTAGCTTAAGTAAGGACTTTACATTTCTCGATCAAATTTCGATGATCCAAACCGTTCAATGTGTTTAGAACATGATTTTAAGGGTCCTCACAAGAAATCAGCTAAAAATATGATCAAGAAGTGCTTGATCCAAACAGTTTTTCATAAAGTCCGCATATAACTATTTTTATGAAAAACTATTTGGATTAAGCACTTTCCGGTCATATTTTTTGCCGATTTCTCGCGGGAACCCTTAAAATCACGTTCTAAATACATTCAACGGTTCGGATCATCAAAATTTGATCAGAAAATGTGAAGCCCTTACTTAAGCTAAGTAAGGACTCCCTTACAATAAGGGGACTCTACAAATATATATTTATATATAAGTATATCAGTGAGCTTCTAATGTGTGACACCCCAAGGCAGGGCAAAGAGTCCCACATCGGGAATTTGGTATAAAGTATAGTAATATAAATGGAAACTCGACCAGCTATTTTATAACTGAGATTAATCTTTTGAGCCACGTGATTAGGCGAAGAGTTAGCATGTCAGCTGGGGCGGGTCGTTACAGTTGGTATCAAAGCACAACCCTGGTCTACATGGTGGGGGCTATCTCTAGAATTTGGTACAAACACACTGATTGTGCTGTACAAAACTAAGTGCCACACCATGGCCACCAGGGGTAGGTTGTTGGGCCAATGCAACGAGGTGCAACGGGGACGTTGCATCAAAAAGGTGGAGAGATTGTGATACCCCAAGGCATGGCAAAGAGTCCCACATCGGGAATTTGGTATAAAGTATAGTAATATAAATGGAAACTCGACCAGCTACTGTATAACTTGAGATTAACCTTTTGAGCCACGTGGCTAGGCGAAGAGTTATCAGGTCAGTTGGGGTGGGTCATTACATAATAAGCACCTTAAAATGAGAACCTTAAATGTGGACCTTATAGTTTGGAGCCTTCCGGATTATATTTTGATAATCGAAACCGTTCAACTTATTTAAAACATATTTTTTAGGGTATCCACAAGAAATTGGCTCAAAATATAACCGGAAAACGCTTGATCCAAACATTTTTTACATATAACAGTTCTTGCCAAGCTTTATGAAAAATTATTTGGATCAAGCACTTCCCGGTCATATTTTGGGCTGATTTCTAAAGGATACTCTTAAAAACATGTTGTAAACAAGTTGAACGGTTTGGATCGTTATAATATGACCTTGAAATAGGAAGTCTGCATTTTAACAAATTGAGGGATTCCTTATTTGATTACTACACACACATGTTACTTCACTCATTTGATTACTAGCTACTTGAGAAAATTTTATGTGTCTCCCACCTATCAAGTGATTGTAATCAATTTTAGGAGTAATTAATTGAAATAGCAATTTGATTGGTTAGGCGCCTCTAGAAATATTAGAAAATTGTCTCTCGGGAATAGAAAATGACTGTAATTAGTTGAAGTCTTATCTATGTAGCAATTAAGTAGTCTTGTTAATTACTACTCCAAAAGACTTGTGGTGTGAATATGCATGCAATTAATATATATAGTAGAATATTAATTAATTAATTATGATGGATCTATATATCCTGAAATATTATTCGATCAATGTGGAAAGTCATGATAATGATTGTTTGTTTGGACTTTGGACTTTGGCAAACACGAAACCTTCAACATTAATTAATGACAACGAAAGAGATTCTATATATTGTACTCCATTGTATTAATGGACTCAAAATCTTCAGTTGATTAAAACGTACAAAATTCTGCTACGTTTGGTCAACACTCAACAGTACTGGATTTGTTGATGATCCATGGTTTTTTTTTTTTTGCCAAAGTTTAGGATAGATTTTATTAATCTCAGGGAAATAAAACCAATACATCAAGATGGGCTCTCATCCTCACATGATGGATGAAAAAAGCCAAGGGGGGATAAAATTCCCACGAACGAATCCCACTCCCTCTCACAGCATCTTTGGCCACAACATGCGCCGCTGAATTGCCAATCCTTCGAATAAAACTCACTCTAGTGTCTTCAAACTCCTGCCTTAGCTGGGTCACATCCGCAATTAGAACCCCAACTGTGGTGTTGACATCTTGCTGCTTTTGAATCATGCCAATCACCAATTGGGAATCTCCTTCAATATGCACCTTCTGCAACCCAAGTTCTTTCGCAAAGACCAAACTTTCTCGTGCTGCCATCGCCTCCAACACTACTGGGCTCATCAAATACTCGTAGTGAAAACCTCTGGCTGCTCTAAAATGGCCACGCGAGTCTCTGATCACAATGCCTATCCCGCTTGACTTCCGGTGAATGTCGAGACCCCCATCGAAATTTATTTTAACCCATCCATTGATGGGTTTTTTCCATGGTTACTCACTGCATCAAGCCTCTAAAACCGGACTCTTTCTTCCCTCTCGATCCCACCCATATCCCGAACGCGAACCTGGATCCAAAATCTGAATGATCTGGAATTCCTTTATTTGAACGACGATATAACTAACAAATACAGCTCTAGAAAAAATTTCAGCACGTTTACCAATTTATCTGTGTCCATGGATTACTTTCTAGATTTTTAAAGAAACTTAATCATCTATAATCCGTAATCCGAAAAACATTGGCACCCAAACACGCTCTACATTTTATCTTGTTATTTTTCGCATTTGCATGTTTATTAATTCCTTCTTACATGATATATCAAGGCAGCTAATCTTATGAACAATAGATCCCTAAGTGGATTCTCTCCGGCTTTGAAACAAACTGGGCGGATCCAATTTTAGCCTTTTCGGGCTTATTCACATAGATGATCAAACCGTGCATTTTTTAGAGCTCATCGAGTACTTTAATCATGAAAACATAATATTGATAGGATGCCGATCCATGCCTAAATGAAATCAAAAAATTGGGTTTGATCCAAAGTGCAGAGTGCATTTTTCTAAAGATGAATGTGTTCCTATCATGCATTGATCAATATATATACGATTGACATAAATTTAGGCGTCGTCGAAGCAATCAACGAGCTTTGCAAAATGAAGGGTTCTGATCATCCACGGGAGCCTGAGATAGGCCCGAAAAGGTGAACACTGGAGCTGTCCCGTTTCTTTTACAAAACTGAAGAGTCTCTAGTTCCATCCTTCATACCTCCCATATCCTGATACAACCAATACTGTGACCTTTGCTAATATGATTTTCTTCCTACGATCTCTCGTGTGATGATTTCCAACCAATCATTTTATACGTTTCAATGAGTACATATGTATACATAGTCCACGTAAAAAATCAAGATGATCACACGGGCATCCATTTAAACATAGTATATCTATCTGAAGAAAAGTGGACAGTCAGTTCTAACCACTAATTTCTCCCAAGACAAACATGATTTGCGCAAGCCTCTTATCGATATTTGATCAACGAATGATATCCACATTTGAGGTCTGCAAAATGAACGGAAAGAATCGTCATATAAAACCCTGTTGGCTGTTGCATCTCATTTTCCGTCACATTAAAAAAATCCTTTATCCGATCAGCAGTGTGTCATAAGATACAGATCGAGATACGTTGATGCCAATTGATAAATCTCTTTTCTATTTTTAATGAGTGTATATCGAAAATTTTGATGTATTTTATTAGCTGTCAAACATGCAATCCAGTTTTATATTGCAGGTAGTTGTATTTTAGGTATTGAATTTTGTCAACAAATCAAGCAATATCCCCTCAAGTGATCTTTCTTAAGAATTTCCAGTGGAATAGTTCCAATTGGACAAATTTGAGAAACTCTTGAGTCCAAGATGCCTGGGATATGGGATCTACTTTATTTTCCCAACCATTGCCTCCATACCTCCAGCAATAATATATGGCCATGCCTATATATATACTCCCATAACACAAGTTCCATGCAACCTGAACCATGGAGACCATGGAAATGATGCAGCCTGAGCTGTATCAGCCCTCATGGTCATACCACAACACTTTTGATTCCCCCTTTCATGAACTTTATTTTCCTGGTCTTGACATGGATACAGACAGAAAATTGTGAATTTCCTTATTATTTCCTCTCTGAATCCGAGCATTCTCCCGAGTTTTCTACTTCAATACAGTTCATCTCGTCCATGTATCATGGCGAGTCCTCCTTAGAACCTCATTTAGCGAATCAGGAGGATTCTGGAATTACTTTTAATGAAAAGCTCTCAATTGATGAGGTTGAGGGGTTTTTCAATTGGACGGAAAGTGACAACAGTTCGTCTTCACAAGAATTCTGTATTATAGAAGAATCGGTTGATGTCTCATCAATCAGATGCCCCCTGGTTTTTCCCCAGGAGGACATGGAAGTCGATGATGAAGTGAGCATACCCCATTTGCTCAAGGCTTATGGGGAGGCCATGGAGAATCGAAACAAAGAGCTCGAGGAAGTAATATTGAAGCGGTTAGAAGAGAAGGCTAGTCCAAGAGGAGGAGCCGCCCAACGCCTTGTTTATTACTTGATCAAATCACCGGACCAAAATCTTGACTATTTGACACATGAAGCAAGCAAGAATTATGAGGTGGCGTTTACGGCCTTCTATGAAATCTTCCCTTATGGGAGATTTGCTCATGTCTTTGCTACTTCATCGATCCTAGAGGCCTTACCTGATGATACAGAGCAAATTTGTATCGTGGACTTCGACATGGGGGAAGGAGCTCAATGGCCTTCCTTGATTGAGGCACTGGCAAAGCAAAGCCAACGAGTTACCCGAATCATATCACTAAAAAGCAACGACTCCAAATCTGTACATCCCCTTCAGAGATTTGAGAAGACAAAAGAGCGACTATGTAAACACGCCTTTTCTTGTGGATTAAAACTAAAAATTGATGAGATTGATATGGAGGGATTGGTATCCGAGATTAAGAAAATGACAAAGTTTGGAGGAAGGGAGTTTTTAGCCTTCAATTGCATGGTAGGTCTCCCACACATGGGGAGACAAAAGAGCTCTAGGCATGTTTCCCAGTTCCTAAAGATAGCTCAAGAATCAATCTATACCGGTGATGGAACTAGAAACCGGGGAGTCATAACTTATGGGGATGGAACCAGGGTGGAAGAGAGGAGAAGTGATGGCTACGGATTTGGATCTTTCTTTGAAGGGCAGTTGGGCCATGTCACAGCATTGCTTCAGTCGATGGAGTGCCAAATGCCTATGCTGCTTAAAGAGGCAAGAATAGCCATGGAGTGTCTGTTTGTGGCACCCTATGTTTCTTCTCTTTCTAGCTCTGAGAAGTGGGAAGAGAGAGATTGTAGAGGTGGGCTTCCATCAAAGATTGGATTGAATGCCCGGAGGGTGAGCACAGATATTGTTTCAGAAGCTAAAGAACTAGTGAGATATGGGGATGGTCTGTATTGGGTAGGAACTGAAGGGGAGAAAGAAAATCAAGTGGTGTTGTGTTTTGTGGGGACTCCATTAGTAAGAGTTTCTAGTTGGAGTTAGACTAAAAATATACACAGAGATGGAAAGGAGCACACTCCAGGACTATCTTCAGCTCGTACAGATTTTTTTACTGCCTTTTCTTTTTGTAAGATAGCTAGGGTTTTCGCAGTACCCGGACCTATAAATTATGTAGATGGCTGTATAACTTTAGTTGGAGTTAAATAAAACGTACTTTTGTGTGCACACAACATAGCTGATTTGTTACTAGAGCAGAAAAAAATCATTACATGGCATCACTACCCCCAAGCAACTTGTTCTGGTAATTGTTTTCCAAGAACCTAAGCAGGGATCACAAACGGAAAAGAGAAACACATGCGGCAGTAATCCAATAAATACTACAAAAATAGGGACAATTTTTCATTAACAAAGTAAAACGATGCTGCATTGTATAAACAGCCTAAAACAGATCAATCACCGAAATTTATGCCATTCAACAATGAGTGTTGGAATAAATCAGTTCGTTAATATGTTTCCCTCTCAAACACTGATCCTCCATGTGTTTAGCCCTTTAACAATACAAGGACTCTAAGAAGCACAGATACGGATACGGGACACGACACGATACGGATTTGCAGGCACATGATTTTTCCCAAAACTAGGACACGGACACTTTGGAGAAAACGTTAAGTACATAAATAATTAGACAGTTATATACATATAAATTCAACAATATGTAAAAACCTATTTTTTCCAAATTAAAGATGAAAAAATCCAATGGAAAAAATGAGAATAGCGGATTGTGTTCTCATCGTTAACTTATTTAATATTGATTTTAAATTTGGTTCATGTCTTAAATATAACATTTTTACCCCATTTCAAGTTTTAAATTACAACCCAAAAAGTTTCCGATACGTGTCCAGTACGTGTCCAACTAAGAAAATAAATAAATATTCGGGCAAATAATTTCACACGTCAGACAAGCGATGTGTCCGCGTCCGACGCGTCTGCAACACGGATACGTGTGCATCAGTGCATGCTTCTTAGCAAGGACTAATGCATCCATATATTTATCATAAGCAGCAAGAAAATATTCGAACATAGTGAAGATTCACATAAAGGACAATGTTAAGTGACATGCTACCAAAAAATCAACCAATATGCTTATGTATGCATTATTTGGATTTTAGTATTCAACCTGCTGACGTTCTTTTCTTATTAGACGGCTGTTTAGATATAATATAAGGTCTACCCCCAGTTAACAAAGTCAACTCAAAGATTCTTCTTAATTCATGAAGTTCCCTAGGAATTTCGTGCAGTGGGATCATTAGGATTTGAATAAGACCAAACCAAACTCTAACAAACAAAACAATATGCATAAATGAGTTTATCTTTAATCAACTTCCATTGAAAATAACTCAACCCCAAGTTTGTGTTTGATTGTCTCAAAATGATAAACTAAATGACTCCTTTTTTGACTGAGACAAGAAACTCCTCAGGCAGGTTCAGTCTGGACCCGTGCATGTAGAGTAAATCCCAAATACAGGCAACTACCCAGAAACCACAAGGCAGGTTCACTCTGGACCCATGCATGTGGAGTAAATCCCAAATACATGCAACTACCCAGAAACCACATGTAGGGTAAGCCACAATGTTGCAAACGACAGTGACCACAAGACCTCTGAATTTAACTTTGATCGCAATAGCAACCTTAACCCGAATAGGTCCCAGTTAGTTGGCTTTGCCCTACCTCTATATATCCAGTTAGTTTTTTTTTTTTTTTTTTTATCGGGCATTTAAATAATCCTTATTATATGATTAATCAAGACCCTAACCCTAGGTGCAATAGATTCCCAAAATCTCCCATATCCTGATGAAAGCAATACTGTGAGCTTGTCAATATGAGTTTCCATATCAACAGCCGGATCATAAGAAAATGATGGAGATATGATGATGTAAATGGATAAAGTGATCTTACTATTTTAATGAGTATTAAACATGAAGAATTTTTATTATAAGTTAAACCAACTGTAAACCATGGAATCCAATTTTATATTTGGTGAATTGTGTCATATTGAAAAAATAAACAATACCCACCACATAATCATCTTGAGAAATTTCTAATGGAATTGGTCCAATAGGAGAGGTTTGGGAAACTCTATTAGACAATGATGCCTGGGATCTAGGGATCTAGATATTTTCTCTCTCCTCCCACCCCTTTGCTACCTTATCTCCAATAACAATATTTGGTCACATCTGTAGATACTGCTGTACCACACTTGTTTTAGGTTAATAACCATGGAAATCATGCAGCCTGATCTCTATCAGCCCTTACTGTCATACCACACCACCTTTGAATCCTAGTTTGATGGATTTTGTTTTCATGGTCTTGACAAGGATATTGACATGGAAAATTGTGAGTTCTATTCTTCTTTCTTCTCTAACGGCGAGGGTTTGGCAGAGTTTCAGATTCACTCACTTATGCATTATGTGAGAGAGAGAGAATGTTGCCATTCGAACAGTGTTTACAAAATAAGGAGGATCAGGGAATCATTTCGTAAGAAAAGCTTTAATTTCATGAGGTTGCAGGATTCTTCAACTGGGCAGAAAGTGAGAACCGTTCACCTTCACAAGAATTCTTTACGATTGAAGAATCAGTTGATGTCTCATCAGCCAAACAGCCTTTTTCCCATAGGAAGATATGGAACTTAATGATGAAGTGAGCATAACCCATCTGCTCAAGGCTGTGGAGAGGCGATGGAGAATCAAGATAAAGATTTGTGGAATTAATATTGAAGCGGTTAGAAGAGAAGGCTTGTCTGAAAGGCAGAGTCACCCAACGTCTTGTGTCTTACTCGAATTTGATTCAAACTCTGGATGAACACTTCAACTACCTGACACAGGACACAAGCAAGAACTGTGAGGCAGCGTTCAGGACCTTCTATCAAATCTTCCCTTACAGGAGATTTGCTCACTTCATTGCCAATTCATCCATCCTAGAAGCATTAACTGAGGATGTAGAGAAAGTTTGCATTGTGGACCTTGACTGTTTGACAAGGGCAAAGGAGTTCAATGGCATCCCTTGATTGAGGCACTGGGAAGGCAACGCCAGTGAGTTATTCGGATCATAACAAATAAAGAGTGATGCCGGCAGATCTTTTCATCCCCTTCAGAGATTTAGAAGATGAAAGAGTGGCTCTGCGAATATGCTTACTCATCTGATCTGAAACTAAATATGCCTACTCATCTGGTCTGAAACTAGAAATCACAGAGATGGACATGGAACGATTGCTGTCCGAGATGAGGAAAATGATGAAGTTTGGAGGAAGCGAGTTTTCAGCCTTCAATTGCATGTTGGTCTCCCAAACCTGTGGAGACAGCGAAGTTCTAGGCGCGTTGCAGAGTTACTAAAGGTAGCTGAAGAATCAATCAACACCAGTTTTGGTTTTGGAAAGAGGGGAATTAATACATTTGGAGATAAAAATGCAGTGGGAGAGAGAAAAATTGATAGCCGCAGATTTGGTTCTTTCTTTGAAGGGCAGTTGAGCCGTCTAACTGTGTTGCTTGAGTCAATGGAGAGGCAAATGCCTTCGCAGCTTAAAGAAGCAAGAATAGCCGTGGAGTGTTTATTAGGGGCACCTTTTGTTTCTTCTCTTTCTTGCTTTGAGAATTGGGAGGAGAGAGATTGGAGAAGTGGCCTTGTGCCAAAGATAGGATTCGATGCTGGAGGGTGAAGATACCATTGCAGAAGCAAAAGAACACGTGAGAGAAGGCAATAGTCTATAATGGGTAAAGACTGAAGGGCAAAGTGGTTTTGTGTATTGTGGGAACTGTGTTAGTAAAAGATTCCTGTTGGAGTTGATAACAATTAAAGACGCATTTTTTGTTGGTAGGAGAGGTATAGAGCGTTCTTTTCCCCAATAGAGAAAACACAATACATATTTCATTTGTATTGATTGATTCTGTATATGCATATTGTCATATGGAGTCAAATAGAATAGATTGATTTGTTAGTAGAGCACGATATAAAATCCCAGAACTTGGACATAAATAATCTCAAGCAACTTGTTTCTGGTAATTGTTTAGTTGTGTTGAACGAAGTAGAGATTCAATAAGAAAGGACATACCAATATGCAGCTTGAAGACAACAGCAAAGCCATCCATAATGCAACTGAAAGAGAAAAATGAGAATCTCCAACCGCTGCTCTCAGTTTAGAAGAAATCAATGTCTTATATAAGAACCTTTTAAGTGTACAAGAGAAATTGTATGAAAATTTCCTTTCTTACAAGGCAAAATGCACAAAATCTCATGCCATCCTCCAAAACAATCTCCTCCGTCAACCGTCTCAAACCCCCTCTCGGCCAGCTGAATAGTGTGGTGGGAAATTTTGTTTTTGTTCTATAGAGGTCTCGTGGGCTGCTCCACAAACTGTTTAATCATCATCATCAGCTCCATATCAACATATATACATGGCTCCGAGCTTAACCAAACTCTTACGCAGCCAGGGGTAGGAAATAAATAATCGATTTTTCAATCATAAGTATCATGTGCAGTCTTCAATTTCCAGTTGATTGGTGTTCCATCCGAAATCCTTCAAGACTGGCAATCAGTATGATTCCATTAATGCAAAAATAGTGACTCACATATGCAAATTGGGAGCTCCACCGTGTATTCGATTATATAGATCAAGGGTGTCTTTGTGATTGGGATCCAAGCAGAGAGCGGCCTCACAGTCTCTGAGACCAGAAACGAGGTCACCCATAGACTCGTGGAATGCTGCTCGGAGATGGAGCATTTGCAAGTCAGGCTTGAAAGCTAGGGCTTTTGTTAGCTCTTGCACTGCTTCATTTTCTCTTTGGTCATCCATAAGCACTGGTGGAATTATTGTTCATATGTTAGTGTGAAATAAACAGAACAAAACATGAATCTTGTACAAGCTAATGAAGTCCGTATTTGTATACATTTCTCCAACATCAACAAACTTCACCAACTTAAGCATAGTTTCTGTGAAACTTCAAAGTTCAAACTGAGATCTTATTCGCAGACACTACAGCATAAATTGCATAGAAATTCAAAATTCCGCCCTTGGACTATTATTTGGAAATGTTTGAACTTCGAATACATTTCAGAACCTCAGAATAAAGTTTAAGGTCACAAGAAAATACCTGCAGCCCTAAATCTGTAGGGATAAGTTCTCATAGGATCCAATTGTGTTGCCATACTGAGATCACTATTCGCCAGTTCACGGTCACAGTACTCTGATCGCTTTTCATAAGCTGATGCTTTGTTTTGTGCCTTCTCAATCAGCTTAGTCATTTCATCATAAGCAGCTTTTCTTTTATTTTTAAGGTGATATACACGTGCCAACCCTTGATGTGCTCTCGTATGCTTGATGTCAAGGGCTTTCGAATAGCAATCTGCAGCAAGATCCAGTTTACCACAATCCACATAAATACTCCCTAGGTTGTTCAGTGCCTGCAAAATATAGTACACAATCAATAAACCCAATTAGGGAATGCAACAAAGAAAATGAAGACTTCCATTCTCCTTGTAGACATACTTGTCCTTTCCGGAGACTGTCTGAGGGACATCTGAGAGCTTCATCCAAAAGTTGAATGACATGCGAAGAAGATACAGAATCCAGAGTGGTATCTGCTAGTGTGTATGCCTTGAGGAAGAAGGCTTCAAATGACCTCTGAATCGAAATGGACAATTCAGCTTTAGCTAGTGCTTCTTCTCGATACCCAGTGTCGTAGAGAATCCATCCTTCATATATAAGCCTTTCATGCTCTGAGCTAGCATGATTCCGAGCCAACCTCAGACATCGCATCGCAGCCTTTTGACAGTTTAACCTACACCATTAACAGATATGAATTGATCCTATTACTTCAGCCATCAAGATGTCGGCAGATATCAATAAAACTTACAGACCAAAAAAATTCCTAGGAAAGTGTCTTGTGGAAGCATCGCATTGTGTGCGAGTGGACCATTAAAGTGAATGTAGAGCTAAGCATAGTATGCCAAACGTTTGACTAGATTAGTTCATGGGCCTATGTTATTTCCTGTAGGCATGATTTCACACTTGAAGAATAAGATGCCAGTTCTACCATGTAAAATGTGGAAGAGTTTCTTAAGTGTGCTAATCTGGATAATCCATATCTAGTAATAATGACAGCATAAACTTATTATGAGTCCAAAGTAATCGCGAATGGATTAAATTCAATCGTTACCTTACCTTAACAGAAGTAGAGATTGTCGGAAGAGCAAAAGGCTCCTTCGAGGGTCATTTACCAGCATTTGATGTGTAACCGCTAAAGAACCAATATCATCAACCGAGGACCACCGATCATAAAGTTGCATCCAGCAGTCACCGGGACCCCATTGTTGAACACGCTGACTGAGGAGCTCAACCAAGTGGTCCCCTCTCATCTTCCCACCAAACATCATATAATCAGGCTCCAAAGTTAACAGTGCCCTAATATCTCTCAGAGCAGCTTCATAATCCCCAAGCGTGATAAAAAACCAAGCCCTCAGTTCAAGGCAGTCTGGAGAAACCTTAAACCCGATGACTTTGTTAATCTCCAAAATGGCATGCCCAATTTGACTTTCTTCCACCATTGCAACTGCTCTGTACTTATAGGGAAACGAAAGAGTGGGATCCAATTCAGTGGCGGTCTTCATATCCAAAATCTTCTTTGTCCCCACATTATACAATGACAATTCTTGGTACATCCACCCAACTGGCTTGTACTCGGAGATCAGAGAATTAATCAACTTGTATGCTGAAAACCTCTTTCCTTGCTTATATTGAATTCTTGCAACACCAACAACGGAATAAACATGACCCATTTCGGCTGCTGCCTCAAAACAATTTTGAGCTTCCTTGTATTCCTTCCTTTCCAGTAAAACACAACCCAATTGATGCAATGCAAGTTCCTTCTGCCACTTCTCAGTGGCACAGTCTTTCAGCCTCTCCAGTAACATTACCATTATTTCCGAAGTTACTCTCTCTTGCATAGCAACCTGGGTTAGGAAATCGTACAACAAGAAAGAACAATGTCCTGCCATGGCCAATCTCTCTCTTCCCTCCGGACTACAAAATATTTTCCTCACCTTTGAATTATATAATGAACTCGGTAGCTCTCTCAGTAATACTTGCAAACAAGAGGCCACAAGAAGATTCGCGCTATCCTCCAACCCGTAATCAATCAGAATCAAAGCATTTTCTACATTGGACACTAAAGACGCTAAAGTCTCATCACAACTAGACTTCATTTCCTCACAGCAGAACCTGTTTGCAAAAGAAAGCAGCTCAAGAACTACACCAGGGGCAACTGAGTCCAATCTCCTGGTCCTACTGAACACATCCACTGCTCTCATTCCTTCCACGGAAATCCCCATTTCTGAAAAATCAATCCTCTCCCTCTTCGACTCGATAAAACCCCCATACAGCATTGCTTCCAAAGGGCGCGAAAGTGCAGCAATTCTCTCTCTCATACAAAAAATTTCCCCCTCTCCAATACGGAAACAAACATCACTTTCCCCAATTGATATACCCACATTAGTTGCCTCCATTTTACCATTCTGACATCTGTAACAATCAAAAATTGAATTGGAATCATACCCAGAAGCCGAAGCCACGTTAGACAAAATACCCACAAGCTCATCCTCCCTCCTCTCATAACGCAACCACGACGACAGCACAACCTCCAAGTGCACATCTGCCGCGTGCTCGCGCGCCGCCTGGAGGCACCGCCGGAGCAGCTTCGGGTCGTTAAGGCCACGCAGGATCGAGTGCTGCTCGAGCAAAACCAGCGATTTGTTTTTCCCGCGGCAGTTTTCGAGGCGGCGGTAGACGTCGGACAAGGCAGCGAGGAAATCGACGGGTTTGAGGTGAGGGTCTACGGGGGGCTCGAGGAGGTCAGTCGCAGGGAGTCCGTACGGGAGGAGAGCTTCTTCGGACGTCGAAACGCCGTCGTTGTTGGAACTTGAGAGGATCGAGCTGATTGTGGGTTTGGCAGAGGAGGAGGAGGTGTCGGAGGGGTGCAGGGCGTGGACTTGGGTTGTCTTGTGGCGGTCTATGAGGTTGAGGCCGCCGCGCACGGTGGTTGTGAACGGCTGCGCGTAGTGACGGATGAAGTTTGCGAATTTGGAGATGGAAAGGGTTGCTGGGTTCGGAGATTGATTGCCATTTTCAGTGGAAACTGACATTGAAAGGACTCGCAGCAGCGGGTGCGCATAAACTGACCCGAACACCTGAGTTATTATAAAAAAAGAAAAAAAAAGAAGGAACGGAAGTGTTACTGTGGACGAATCGACTGAATGGAAAGGATGATTGAGATTGCCTTTGTTAAGGAGAAACAGAGGAGAGGAGAATGATGATTCAGAGGAGAGAGTGAGAGAGAGAGTTGAGCGTCTCAGGTGAGGTGAGGAGTTTACTGGAGGAAAGAGAAGTTTCAGATCTAATTTCAATTTTTTTATTCACAGTGGCAGCTTGTTTTATTATCAGGCCGGGAATGTGCATGTATGCTGGATTTTTGGAGTATATGTGTTGACTAATTTCGAGAAAATTCTGTTCCAGGATTAAAATTGAAAGAACATTATTGTGAAAGTAAATTATTGTGTGATTCAGATTCAAATCGACTCAATCTCGTGATCTCATGATGACTGTGTAGGGATTTCGTACTTGCGGACCTTTGTTTTTGGAAATTTACATATGCTCCGGTGAATTTTTGGAACCGTAAAAATGATCCTTCGTCTCCTTCAAAGCTAGTTTTTGAGGACCCGGGACTTCATGAAAGATTATTTCGTTGCATTGTCCCAGAATCACTAAACAATTACATGGGTTCGCGAGTAAAGAATATGGAACCTCACATGATTGAGTTGATAATTAGTATAATTACTACTATTAATTACTGGAGTGCTAATGAGGAAGCCAGAGGGAAGTTTGACATTTACTCCAGGTTGCTTCAAGGGATTTGCTTCAATCTAAACACATACTACTGCTGTAAAGGGAATCCATTAATTAAATGTTCTGAAGAATGCGACAATTAATTATTTAATTATTGCTGCCAATACAAATAAAGTTTCGAAAAAAAAATTCGAGGCAAAGGTAGAAGTCAAAATTCCTTGTTTGCAATTAATGGGGATTATTAATCTTTTTCTCCATTTTAGTATTTTTTTTTTTTTTAAAAACTTCCAAGCAGAGTCTATCAGGTTTAGCTTTGCTGATTATGTGAATTGTAATAGTACTTGAATTACCAACTAGTCTATCATTGATGAGCAATTATTATTATTGTGACAAGATATTTAAAACAGAAGGGTGTAGGGACAAGTTATTGGAACGGTTTAGATTCATTTGATCTAAAGGCTGTAGTGCATCCTCCCACTTCCCGGTTAAATATCCATGGTTTTAACCTAAATCACACAACTGCCCCTAAATCACACAACTGCCATCCCCTTTCAGTCGAAATGTGTAGTGCCGTAGGCACGGGCTAACACTAATTACTGTATAATTCCACATGATGTCCATCCTCTCCTCCAGTAGACTTGGTGCACTGCCAAAGGTAGAAGTCAAAAAAAAAATTCAAATTCTCTCCGCCAGGAGGAGGAAAAGTGGGCTTTTCCTCCAAACCAATACTCTTCCGCCACGTCAGCTAACAGTACAAAACTAAAGCAAACAACACAAAACCAGGGGGAAAATCACGTGCTGTACTGTGTTTTGGACTTTAACTTGGGTTAAAGTTAGAGAAAATGACAGCTCATGACGTGTTTTGATAAGGTGGTGTTCCACTTTCAAAAAAAGTACATTTTTCAAAATAAGGTAATTTTAAACTCAAATATAATGAAAATGAAAAATATCTTAATGAGATCTATCAAACAAGATCAATATTGGTAGGAAAATTATTTACATAAACACATGATTTTTGAGCTTGAAAAACCTTCTTTTTCTAAAACTACTTTTTACTGTTGATCTGGAACAGGCCCTAATTAACACCCGCTAAGGACATTTTCAGCATTAATAAATATTAAACAAATATTCTAAGCATGTCCTTGGCGGGTATTAATCATCAAAACACGTCATTGACCGTCATTTTCCCTTAAAGTTATAGAAAAATAGTCTTAGGTCCATTATGTAAATTTCATAAACCCACAAGTCCACTAATTAATTTTGTAAGATCTCAAGTCCATTTTAGGATACCCTGGAATAGGATAGGATACCCTAGGGTTTAGACACTTTCATAAGATTTTAGAATGCACTTTTTTATTATAGGATAGGGTACCCTAGGGTTTAAGCACTTTTATAAGGTTTTAGGGTTCACTTTTCTATTATAGGGTTTTAATAATTTAGGCACTTTCATAATGTTTAGGATTTTAGGCACTTTCATAGGGTATAGGGTTTTAATAACAAGTCCACACATCCTAGGGTTTAGGATGTGTGGACTTGTAACTTTACAAAACTATCAGGTGAACTTGCTGGCTTATGAAATATCTTGGATCTATCATTAAATCTCCCTTAAAGTTAAACCAACTCCACATCAAACAGTACAACAACTGTACAAAATCCATTTTTTTACATGGTCATAGATGTGAATGACCGGACCAGTTTACCTGCACCTCCACCATTTCCCTCTTACAGCAGGTTAGCAATATTTTGAGCCAAAATTGCTATTGATCAACAGTACACTTTTCCAACTTTACCTACTTTAAACCCCACACTAATACTCTCTATTTTACTTACTCTCTATTATTATAATGTTACTTTTTTAGACTGTTTATATATTAAAAAATATGATTAAAAATTACATGCTTCAATTTTTAATCCGTTTGAATTGGTGCAAATGTCTTATTTTTCTGATCATTTTATCATAAAGGGTCATAATTAATTTTGTCTATAAAGCTCTCATAATAAAGCTTCTGCCTAACAGGCTCCCTAATAAAAAACAAATACTTAATTATAAGAACCTTAGAGACAAAAATTAATTATGATCTTTTAGGATGAAATGATGACAAAAATAAGATCTTTGCATCGGTTCAAACGGTTTGAAAATTGGAGCACTTAATTTCTTAATCATATTTTTTAATATATAAACCGTCTCAAAAAAATAAGTGCTACAATTTTTAATCCGTTTGAACCGATGCGAAGATTTTATTTTTCTAATCATATTATTCTAAAGGGTTATAAATGAATTAATAATTGGAGCACTTAAATTTTTAACTATATTTTTTAATATATAAACGCTTTTAAAAAATTAAAATAGAGAGTAAGTAAAATAGAGAGTGTTGGTATGTAGTTGAAGTAGGTAAAGTTGAAAAAATGTACTGTTGATTAATAACAATTTTGGCTCAAAATGTTGCTAATCTATTGTAAGAGAGAAATGGTAGAGGTGCATGTAAACAAACCCGGACA
Source organism: Rhododendron henanense subsp. lingbaoense (assembly GCA_020567845.1). Taxonomy (NCBI): domain Eukaryota; kingdom Viridiplantae; phylum Streptophyta; class Magnoliopsida; order Ericales; family Ericaceae; genus Rhododendron; species Rhododendron henanense. Next base: position 6,581,506 of record CM036312.1, read on the forward strand.
TCCGTGATCATGAAAAAAAGGGATCTTTTGTACTTTTTTTTGATGACGTGGAGGAGGAGAGGGTTTAACCCAAGTTTGCCTTGATTATCCGGGAAGGGCTACAATACACACCCTTGTTTGGGGTGTACCATATGCACCCGTTGTGTGGTCTATATTGTGCCACTTCATAGCAAATCGTAACATTTTTTAGAGTTTCGTAACTTTTCAGGAATATGATTCGTAACATTTTCTTTATGATTCGTAACATTTTTGTGCGATTCGTAACATTTTCTCTATGATTCGTAACTTTTTTGTCGATTCGTAACTTTAATACAAAAAATCATAACTTTTTTCTATCAATTCGTAACATTTTTGGGGGTGCATATGATACACACCCAAATAAGGGGTGTGTATTGTAGAATTTCCCTGATTATCCCCTTGATTTTGTACAGTTTGCCTTGGTTTTGTACTGTTGGCTGACATGACAGAAGGTTATTGATTTGGAGGAAAAACCTACTTTTCCTCCTCTGGTGGAGAGAATTTAAAAATATAGATGCAACTTTAAGTGAGAGATTTGTGCGGTTGTTAAGATCTTTTTTTCTCTGAGGGTCATCACTTGAATTGCTTGTTAAACAATGAGTAGTTAATCAGTTAAAACGTCTCATCATCAACAACCAATCTTTACTTGTTTGGCGTAGAAAGAAAGCAGAGTCTGGGATGGGTTCCTCCCAACTTTCAGCCTCTCTCCTCTCCTTCTCTGTTTTCGTTGGGCCTTAGAGCATGTACACCAATGAAAATATAAAAATGTTGGACAGTGTACTTTTTTCATTTTACCTACACACATCTTTCTCAACACTATACCAATATTATCTATTTAACCTATTCTTTATTAAAATATTATTACTTTTACTTTCTTTTTTCTTTTTTCTTTTCTGGAAGAGAGAGAGAGAGGGGGGGTGGGAGAGAGAGACAAAGAAGAACCAATTAAATATTGGGTAACTGCTGAACAGTGGTTCGCTTCTTTTACAGAAGCACTGTAGCAAAATGTATAATGGATGGATAAATACCTACTCTGCTGTAGCGTGGTTTTCTTTGATTTGTCTAGCTACTTTACCGAAATCGTCACTTTACATATGCTGGTATTGTTGCTCTTAGGTTGTGAGGTAGTTGAAACTCTCTCTTTAGGAATTTGACATTTCTCATTCATCCCTTCATTTTTAGACTCTGAAGCCAGGTCTGGCGTTCTAGACCTTGCTTCTTGGAATCAATTCATCGGCGACGAAGACGGCGTCTGCAGCGGTTTCTACCTCCAGTCTGCGGCGGGACGAGATCGAGTTGGTGCGGCGGGTCATCCAGGAGAGTTTGCTCTGTGTTCATACCTGGCCTCTCAACCTCGGCCTCTCCAACCCCTCTTCACGAGTGTGTTCAATAGGTCCGGCTCCGGCGTTGTGGTTCTAGACGGCTTTTCTTTTTTTATTTTGATTTTGTTGTATTTTATTTTATTTTATTTTATTTTATTAGTTTTTGTATTTTGGGACCGGTAGTGTCCCCCTTATTGTACTGTGTTTGATTTGGTAGGGTTTGTTAATAATATTGGGATGATCTGGTTCAGTCAAAAAAACAAACCAATCTTGCAATTCAATTGATGTGCCGACGATCGAACGATGCCCCTTTGTACCTTTGCAATTCCGCTGGCCTGACTGTAGCGATAGAAACCTATGATGATTGGTCCCTCGTGTGACCTGTCGCGGATCTGGAGTTTCTATAGTCACACTGAGAAAAAATTGTAGCCGGTTATCCCCCTCTTTCATCCTTTTTGCTCAGCAAAAATCTTGCAATCCTCCTCGAATGAACGGAGATCGAAAAAGGAATTTAGAAAATTATCCATTAGTCATGTTATTGAATATTGGGTTTTGAGTCATATAACCAGTCCATTTTTATGAGTCAAAATTTAGAAGATTTTCCCTTGGTCATGCTATTGGATTGTGAATCATGACTATGTACCCCCCCCCCCCCCCCCCCCCCCCCCCCCACCCAAACCCCCCCCCACCCCCCACCCCCCACCCAAAAAAAAAAAAAAAACCTTCATTGTATCATGTCATCTCACGGGGCAAATTGAAATGGAAACTTATGTACTCCACGTATGACCTAAAGATTCTTGTAATGGAGAGATCTGAAAGCGAAATCAAAGATCCAGAGGAAGCCACGTACATAGTATTATTACAGGGCCGGCTCAAGAGATTTGGATGTCCAAGGCTAAATTGTGAGAGGGTGCCCTACGTATTTTTAAAATTAAATAACAATGATAGAAATGTTTCTTTATATTACTACTTTAGATTTTATAATACATGTTAATTGCTTTGTCACCAATGACCAAAGTGGTTGGCCTAAATTCTACTTGACTCGGAAAAAACATTTCAAAAGAAAAAACTGCCCAGAAGACTCAAACCCAAACACTCCACATGGACTAAAATCAACTTACCACTGAGCTAGCAAAGACATTTGTGTTATAAAACGAACAAATAATATATATACTAATTTATATAAATAATATTGGAATGCCCCTAAAATTTGAATTTTTTTTGAATGTCCGAGGGGCCTTGGGCCTGGGCCGGCCCAGTATTCTTACAATATTCAACCAACAAATTATTGGACGTTGATGGTTTGGGAAAAAACATTAGATTTAAGGGACACCTCTACACAATAATATCGTAATTTATTTATGGTGATCATCATTCCGCAACGACAGCTTGACAAAATTGACTAATGGTTAGGTGAGCATTCTACGTTGTGCGGCCCATAAAACCTCCCCCCAACTTGGAAACCTCAAATTGGAAAAAGAAACAAGTAGTAGTAGGTTAATAAATTCCAGTGGAATTTGTAAAAGGTGTATCTATGAGGAACAAACTTAAAGGAAATTAAGGAAATTCCTTCACGTGCCCAGGAATAGGATTGGGACCAATACCATGTGTTTGTTTGCTTGTAAGGCAGTCTGTGCCTCGTCAGTCTGCTCATATTCGGACATCTTCAAGTAGCGCCCGGGATCACATGGCCAGAAACAGAGAGAGAAAGACCCATCAACTTCTTTTTCAGGGGGGAGAGAGAGAGAGAGACCCATCAACCTCTTTTTCAGTTCATAGTTTCATACCAGAGAAACTTTTTAGTATCCCGGGATACCAACACCATTGGTATCCCCTTCGGTCCGTTTTCAATTTTTCGGCCATTTTTCGATCACACTTGGATGATCGGCTCTATTCATTTTGTAGAGTTCAACAAGAACCATGATCATATCAAAAATCGTGTTTATCGGACTTTAATAGATACATGACTGGCACACGTGAAAATTGCAAAAAAAAATAAATTTGGGTTCTGATTCAGTGTGGTTTTGGATCCAGTTTTGGTTTTCTTCAATTTTCATGTGTGCCAATCATGTATCTATAAAAATCTGATGAACACGATTTTTGATATGTTTAAGGTTCTCGCCAAACTCTACAAAATGAACGGAGTCGATCATTCAAATGTGATCGGAAAATGACCGAAAAATTAGAAATAGATCGGAGGAGATACCAAGGGTGTTGGTATACCCGGTATACAAAAATGTTTCTCTTCATACCATATCAGCCAATTAATGTCTGTTGCTGGGTGCCAAATGGCTCCCCAAAATGGCCCATTTGTGCACAACATGCGTGTTGTGCACAATCTGAACCGTCAGATCGTGCATTCGACGATTCGAATTTTATCTCGACAATAAACCACACCCCCCCCCCCCCCCCCCCCCCAATTCTCCAAGATGGTGGTAGAAAGTCCTCAACAAACTTTCACACCTATGGGCGCCATGGAGTACCATACCAACTCGACTTGGGGCACTTTTAAAACTTTTTTTCCCCTAAAAATAGTACTACTCCATTTCACGTGTGCAAAGTTCTGAGTGAGTGTAGACAAACGTCACAAACCCAATGAAAAGGGTCCTTAATAATTACTGTAATTATTGGCCATGGCAATAGACAACTGGATTGTTCCAAGGTGATTCATAATAATAATGTTGTACAATCCCGTGGTAACATGCCCAAGCCAGCAAATACCCCGTGGGATTTCATGGCCATGTTTGGAGGATCTAAATAAAGAAGGGATCTTGTCACAAGAAAGCCCACAATTATCAATCTAATGTCTACAAAACCTCATTCAAGTGTTGTACAACAATTCAGAAAACGTATTCACAAGTTTGGTTTCAGCTTTTGGGCATGTTTTTTTATTTATTTATTTATCAAAGCAAAAACATAGCATATATATAAATAAAAGGACACTATCGGTCTGAAGTACAAACTACAAATCAAAACAACAAACAAAAAAACAAAGATACAACAGAAAAAGAAAAAAGAAAAAGAAGCCGCAAGGAACCAAAAACGTCGGAGTCGGACCCATTGATCACACTCGTGAAGGTGGGTGGAGTGGTCAACAGGGTGGCCAGGTATGGGAAGAGCTACTCTCGAGATAGACCCGCCGCACCAGTTGAGCACATGCCCGCCGCAGGATTCCAAGCCGAAGCTGCTGCCGAATGCCGCCACCGTCGCCGCTGTTGAGCTGGTTCCAAAGACCCAGATCTAGAACCCTAAATCTGGACCCCCGCGTCCAAATATAATGGGGAGAGGGGAGAACTCCCTCCCAAAGGAAGGAATCTCCCCATGTTATCCTTGTTTTTCATCGTCTGGTGTTTCATGTTTGGTTGCTAATGAGCAATATCAGCCCGCCATAAACTTTGTGTTTGTAGATGGAGCTAGGTGTTTGGGCCGGATTGGCCAAGGGTGGTCTGTTTTGTCCGTTTAGTACCCCATGTTGGGTAATGGGCTCATTTGGCTTTAAAAGTGAAATAGTAAATTTTTTTGTTTTGTTTTTATTCAAAAAAAAATTGCATTTGTTAATTTTGCGTTAAACTTGTGTGACTTATTGATTCATCTCGGCGAGAGGAATCAGAAAACTAAAAAATTTTGATCGAAACTCTTAATTTTTTTCAAAAAGACAAGAATAAGTAAAAAAAAGGTGACTTATTGACTTATTTTTGTCTTTATTCAAAAAATTATGAGTTTCGATCAAATTTTTTTACTTTTCCGATTCCTCTAGTCGAGACGAATCAATAAGTCACAAAAATTTGACGCAAAACAAACAAATGTAAAAAAAATTTGAATGAGAACACTCAACTTTTTAATCCAAACCCACCCTAACTGATACCAAGCGGAGGGGGTATTAGCTAGTCCCCTTCTCTAGATTATCTTCCTCCTCGTCCAACTATGAAAAAATAATCCAAATCATCTTTGTCCAATCTTTATCTCATTCTAACCAAACACAGTACAACTAATCCTAGTATTCATGTAATCTCATCTATTATCCCGTGGATCCCACTTGCCGCCCCTCCACACCCCACCCCCTTAATCCCATCTTATCCGATCCCTCCGGAAAATAATCCGACAATCAAACATGCCCAAACAAGTTGGACCGTCGCAAGTCAGAAGAAGTAACCTTGGAGCAGACAATATTAGTGCTTTCTTTCGGTTATATGTACTCGATGTAGAACAGCTTGTGGAAGAGTTTCCAGAGAAGTTGGACGGTCACAAGTAAGAAGAAGTAGTCAAATTAGTTGTTTATTAATCATGTGGGAATGCTAAATAAGTGTCTTCCAAAGTTCCAAGGTTGGTACTTTGTGTTAAGCATAGGAGTCTAAAGCATGGTTCTTTGTATCCTTCAGATTCTTTCTACTGCACACGAGAGACCAAGACTCTGGTCGGTTCATTGTATTTCACACAAGAGTTTAAGTGATAGTTCTAGCAGCAAGTGTTAAGCTTATCTCTCTTTTACTACAAACTAGCCTAACCAGGATTCTAATCCTAACGAAAAATACAACTTTTATCAAACTTTTCAATCAAATTGCATGTGTCCTCTATCCTTTGTGTTCTTTTTTTTTTGAATATGTCACCTTTGATTGAAACGAAACAGTTTAGTACATATCTTTACGCAAAATAGATTCTAACTCAAGCGGAATACAACCCGTATGAAATAAGATTTTTCTCTTGAAGCACCTATTAGCAATCCAGTGAGCAGCCCCATTGACAGCGCGATTACAACATGCAAAGGTCCATCTTCTTGTCTGCGCCCATTCCTTGACGTCCTCCACCATAGTAGCTATTTCCCAAGGGCATTGCTTCTTCTGATCATTGAGATAGCTGATAAGGTTCTTACAGTCAGACTAAAAAATGACCTCTTGCCAATTCTGCTCCTTGGCCATACAACAAGCTATTCTAAGAGCCCATGCTTCGATTGCCAAAGCTGATAGGACCATCACTCTTCCACATTGCCACATTAGAGCCGATCCACCACAATCTCTGACGACAACGCCAAAGGCAGCTGGGCTGCAGAAGGATTTAAATGCTCCATCACAATTTATTTTCAAAACGGAGGGAGGGGGGGCTATCCACCTTTCCATCCGAACAGAAGTAGGGGAACTCTGAACTTTATCGCAGACTGCTTGAAGGTAATCTACCTGAGCTATCTGAGCTTGCTCTATGATCTCATCAGGCTTTGGTCCTTTGTTCTCGAAAACAAATTTGCTCCTAGCTTTCCAAATTGCCCAGCATATCTGGAACATAGCTCCCACATCTTCTCTGCTTGTTTCCTTGGAGAGACAACCACATAAGATATCTTCCAACCATTTCTCTACTGCATTGATCTCTTTTTGAAAAACCCAGAAAGCTCTACCGCTCCCAAACCAAACAGCCCAAGTCAGGATATCCATTGTGTTCAAGGTGTTGTATCTTCCTTTTTTTTGGAATTAAAAAACCCGTTGACTAAAACGAGATCTATTCACCCCACCTACTAAAACAATGCATAGTCATTCTTTCTGCTACAACGTTGCGCCATCCAACACAATAGATACAGTTCTATAGCAGGAAATTTCGTTAAAAAGCATATACACAGATCCGAACAAAAATGGCAGAATAGAAGTATCACGTCCCTTTAGCAAGAATACACGGCCTTTCTTATTACATTGTGCTAGTTTTCTTGATTATGTTTCAACGCCCACCAATATACAACTCTATTACAACATGAGAGCAAGAATACGCGGCCTTTCTTATTACATTGTGCTAGTGTTCTTGATTATGTTTCAACGCCCACCAATATACAACTCTATTACAACATGAGAGCAGAATACTCATAACGCATCTCTGAACTTCGAAGTTAATCCGTCCAAAGGAACTGCTCTGCCCAACATTATGGTTCCGCTCTTAGACCCACCCCAATCTATACATATGCAAATGAAGCTTCTCATCTGAGCCATTCAAAGCATTTTTATTATCCAAAGCTTGTACTTCTTCAAGTGAAGATAAAAAAGACTAGGCCCAGTCAGTTCTTCATCAGAGAGGCGCTTACACAACTTCACATATGTTTCCACGTCTCCTGTTTGTCGAATCCTTTTTCTTAGTCCCTGAAGCGCAGCTACCCTGTCCACAAACTCTGGATACAAACCACAGTCCAGCATTTTAATCACTGTCTCTGCCGCATCGTTGAAATGACCACCTTTCACGTACCCTCTCAACAACCACGTTAGGGTTTTCTTCTTATGCACAGAACCCATGACCTCAGTTCGAGACACCAATCGTGCAATGGGACCCTCTTCCTTCTGGGAAGCACAGATGGCTAAAACAATGTCATAAAGTCCACTATCAGCTTCCTTACCCGCATATTTCATATTCCACAACTGTCTTTCAGCCTCTAGTCCACGACCAGCACAAATGTACATGGCGAGGAGTCTCTCGTGAACCAACCCCAACCCACGAAGTGAAGGTCTTTCCTCTTGAATCACCCAGTTAGACAAGCGAACTCCATCGGCCACAAGATCTGACTGATATTTCTCCATAAGCCCAACAGTTTCTGGATCCAGTTCAGCAACTAAACCACTCTTGCTGAAACCTTTTAACTTGCGTAAAGCTTTTGCAAATTCATTCAGCTCTTTCACCACAGCTGTCATCGCGATTAGGTAGCTGTAGGCCTCTGGCTTCAACCCGGACTCTTTCAGGTCAATCACTAAGTTGACTGCATCCCGATATTTACCATCCACCTGACAGGAAACGTATCATTGACATTTTTTCCCACAAGAAACAATGAAAACACACTAGATAATAACAACCCTAGCTAAGAATTCAGAAGGTAAGACTGACCGCAACATATGCCAAAAATGAGCCTATCAAGCTATATTAATGGTTAACCAAAGAAGTATGTTGGCTCAGATTGTAATGTGTCAAGCCCATAAACACAAGATGTCATCTAGAGCAGCCCAACAGAACTTTTGGCATCTTGAGCTTGAGTTGAGCACAAAAGGATCGCTTTGGGATGCTTTGCTTCGGTTGCTTATTGAAAACAAAACATTCTCAGTAACTCTCTACACAATAGTATTAAAATCCGATATCTGTCAATTTATGAAACAAGACAAAAAAGGCAAAGGAAAGTCTTTCCAGCTTCAGCCAACCCCCAAGAAGACATACACTCTGTGACGTCACTGTGTTTCCCAAAGTATCCCTTGTTTAATTTTTGAGAACTCAATTGACAGTCTGGCAGTCTATGTTAGTTGATACATCTGCAATGTATTGCATTTGCATCTGAAGCAGTCAAAACTGTTCAAATTACTCAAATCTTATTCTTAGGACCGAGTTGATTGTCAAATTTACTACTGGCTGTGCTTTCGTTGGGATTTAATATCATAAATTGAGGCCATGATAATGTAGGAAGTCAAAAGATGGGCGCTTCATTCATTTTGCAGCATCCATGTTCAATTGAAATAAGTGAGATTTGAGAAATAATCCCAAGAAATTTATAACAAAGTAAAGAGGTCAGCTACTCTTATACTGGTGTCGTTCCTTATGTCTTCTTCCACATTGATGCCAACAATCAAACGCTTTTGCAATATTTTGTACATGTTAGACTTCCAAAATGTCAGTAAACACACCCTGGTCAAGATAATGGTATTGACATAGAAGAGAAGTAAGTCCAAAAAACCCAAATTAGCCATGATTACACATAAGAAACAGAAAAATATGAACACGTAGGTGCACAATTGAAATTAAAAACATGCGTAGGTATGAGTGCATATAATTATCGTTTTAAGAGAAAGAAAACATTGAGTAGAAAATGCAGCATAACAATACATAGATAAATTAAGCATTAATGGCATAATTCAGCAAATATATATCCATATCATTACGCATGATACACAATTATATTATCCCCCTGACATTTTGGTAGAGTAAACAATTATCCGATGCATGACAAGATAGTTTGGTATCCACTCGTGAGATAAAATCTTGCAACATTAGAGAGCTTCCTGCAATTAAATGCTAGCAAGAAAACTGAAAATGTTACAGAGAGTATCAAAGAACACGCAATCCAAATCCCATAATAAAACCAAATACCAAGATGATAAACTCTAGGATTATGATTAACAGAACCTCACCATCATCTTCCAAGCGAGATAACCAGCAGGGCCAACCTTATGCCCTTCCGCACGATCCTCCTGGTACCCGATCCCCCGTCTCAAAACCTCTTTCACAAACGAAACCGCTCTCTCCCCCTCCCCCATCTCCCAATAAATGGACACCGCCTCCTCAATCATACTAAAACCCGGCTTCAAACCAACACAATCCATATCCACAAGAACGTCAGCAACAAATCCCACGTCCTGCTTTCCTTCAATCAACTTCTTAACCCACGCACACATTAGCGAGACCATAAGCTCCATCGTCTCCTCATCGACCCGGTTCTCCTTCCGGAGCCACTCAAACACCTCCAAAGCACACCAAGAGTCTCTCCCCTCCTGCGAAAAATACACCAACACGAGCTGCAGCTCGCGAGCCGATAGCCGTTCGTACATTTCCTCGAGAACATCCGACGGCTCCCGATTCATTCGCTCTAATTCCTCAATTGCCTCGAAAAACCCGTCACTCATTTCACCCTCATCGTCGCTGGTTAGAAACCCATCTAACTCAACCGAATTGAATAGCCTCAAGTCTCGAATTTTACTCCGTTTAGCTACAGCAAAACTAGGGTTTTGGCTATTGCAGATTATAATCGAAACCCTAGAACAAGATTTAATCTTTTTACTAAATTGAGGGATAAGTAGATGATACCGTTGGGAGGAGCACGTGCGTGTAATTCCTGAGTTGGTGAGAGAAGCAAATCCGTGGGGAGAAGCCATGTGCCAGAAAATTTGGTAGGGTTTCAGTGGTTACTGTTTGGTTGGCCGGGAAAAAAAGGATAAAATTTTGCTTGGCTAAAGGGAAGTGAAAGAAACCCTAATCGGTGTGAGTGAATTTGATGGTGATAATGAAGCTATAAATATCGCGGTGGCCGTCATTCGTCACGCCACTCTGAAAGTGTGAGGACGACGAAAACACGGTAGAAAACGTTGGAGTGACGGCGGTGGCGACTCGAAAGGAATTCAGCCGCAAATAAAGAGGATGAGAAATTACCAGAATACCCTAGCCTTTTATGAGTGTTTTAGTGATGCCTTTTTGTCGTTTTCAATAATCCCTCCTTTCCGGTAAGAGTTTTTCTCTTTCGATCAGTTTCTTACGGAGTAATTTTTTTTTTTTTCACTTGGCTTCTCTTTTATCAATGTGATGCCGGTTCAAGTTTCGACAAAGGTGGTGGTGATAATCATTTGACGAAGCAAGGAAGAGGCAGTGGTGACCGATCAAATCGGTTGAATTGACTTACCATCAGTGTGTGGTCTTGCCCTACGTAAGTGAAAGTTGTAATCGAAGAAATTCGTGCGCGAAGTTAATTGGTTTAGGTTTTGTGATTTTCTTTTTATTTGCAGATCGATAAAAAATAGTTGCACACATTTTGGCAACTTGGGGTTTGAGAGATTGTAGTATTTGTACTTTAGCCGCTAGACCTCCTGATTAGTTATTGAATCCTTGGTGGTGGAACGATAATCTTCTCTACTACTCTTTTTTATCCATGAAAGTTCCTTACCATGTTGGGGAAAAAATCATTTTGTAGGGGATTCAATCGCACTAATGTCAGGATCGATACTAAAGTCGCACTGCGTACTATACAGTACAGGTGGTGTAAGGAGTACGTTTAACCCTAATCACAACTATGAGAACTTGAACTTGCGTTTGTCCAACCAAACCCAAGTCACATTTTCCCCCCCTATTCTTATAGTTAAGGGGGAAAGCAAATGGCCGAGTTTTGTTCCTACCGTAATTCTGTCTTCAGGAGTTTTTTGGTCTGGGCTGGACTTTAGGAAAAGGCGTGTAAATTTGCTCAGAGGCTGGTGGGCTGGGCCTTTCAAGAGACGGGCATTTCGGGAAGACGCCCAAGTTAAAGTCGGGCCAATCCAAGACTCGAACGGGCTCGGCCTGGACCAATGCAGGCCTGGACCAAAAGACCTTCATTTTGCACTGGAAAAGGTTCGGGAAAATGACGGCCCAGGACGTGTTTTGATAATTAATACCCGCCAAGGACATGCTGTGAACATTTGTTAATGCTGAAAATGTCTTTGGTGGGTATTAATTATCAAAACACGTCCTTAGCTGTCATTTTCCCAAAAGGTTCTTTTCTTTTTTCTTTTTTCTTTTTATGTTCTCTTTCGAATTTTTTAGGTTCAGACTCCAAACCAGTTTTCAATCCTATAATTTAGTCATGTTTTCACCATTTATGGGCTTATCCCTATCTGCAATAACAACCCGGGCGGCTGATCTTGTAGACCTTGCGAAGAAAAATCTCGATGTCAAAACTTAACTTGACCAGACATTAATAGCTACATGAATAAATCGCACTTGTTCTAGAAAAATTGTACAAGATGTGGGTCGAAGATATATATGTTTTAAAAAATGCTGAAAAATAGACCGAGCTGGAGGAGTAGAAAATGGATGAGAGCCGAACACACTTTTGAGATTACCTGAAATCGAACATGGCAAGTCACGGGCCAAATTTGTTGCACATGTGATCAAATGTTTATTACTCCATCCAAAAACAAAAACAAAAAAAGATTCGTCTCAATAGAGGTATATATATATATTGATGAGGTGCATATGAAGCTTGAAGGTAAAGACTAATTTGTTGTGAAGCTAATTAATGGGATTGGGCATTCTAAATAAATAGTGTTAACAAGGACCACGCTAAACTAATATAGTACTACTAGTACTAGTACGTACTAAATAATTAGACCCAAAAGCTGGCCCAATTTAGGGCACAAATTAATGATGCCTGAAGTAGGTAAGAACTAAGAAGTATATGCGTTTAATTAGAGATTTTTTTGTCATTTGTTTGCAAGGAGAGTTCTAGAGGGCAAAAATGTTAGCGTACATGACACTCGGTCAATGCCATTAGCAACGGCGACTTCTACATCTCTTCTCCCTCATCCTTCTTCTCTCCTCTCCTAGTCCTCTCCCCCTGCGATACGGTTATATGGTGGTCGAGACTCTTGTTCTTAGGAGAGATCGATGTTCTTCCACCACCCCATCATTTTTGGACCTTGGTGACCCAGATCGATCTGGTTTTCAGATTTGGGTTTTTTTGCCCTTAGATCCGATCAGCCTTGGCGATGGGTCCGTGGTTTCTTATGCAACAAAGGTGGTGGTACACCCAACAGTTGCGACTGTGGTGGGACGAAGGGACGTTGAGCTTCAGTTGCCGATGTGAATCTTTCATCTTCCTCCAACCACATCCACGAGCGAATCGGTGGTCTCCATCAACGCGGGCTGTCAATTTTGGCATGATTTTTATGTTTTGTAGTTTTTGTTTGTTTGTTTTTTCCTTATTTTGTTTGGATCTTTTGGATCCTTGTATTTTTTTTTTTGAACAACGTTGTTGTATTTTCTTTTGTTATTGTAATCTTTTAGTTTAAATATAAATGGGAGTATCTTGTTCGTAAATAAATAATTATTACGAAAGACTCAGAACCAGATTTCTTAGTTACAATTTGCATGAGGGACAGGACTTGACTTCCATTTTAGATTGCACAAACCTCTTTATTAACAATAACTAATGCTTTTTGCCGATAAAATGAAAAATTATCATTTACTGTAGTTTCTGAGTCTCATAATACGCAGAATGTGAATGCCGAGAGGGTATATCCTATATGGTCCCTGCTCGGCGCATTCGAGCAGTCCGATACACTTTTGGACAATTCGAATTGAAACATTCTCTCTCCTCTTACCCCAACACTTTCTCTCTCCAAATCTGGGCCGTTCAAACACAGAATGGACGGCTCGGATGCGCGAACGGGCACCACATGGTACCCACTCGGCACTGAATTTTTTTTCCTATATGATAGATGAAGGGCTTTCTGTTACATCATTAATTCCATGAAGAGGTAGAACTGTAGAAGAAGAAGAACGTCACAAAGAAAAATGTAAGGGGAAAAAAAAAGACTTACTAGGGACTTGTGGAGTACTGAATATCTTGCATATATTCAGCGGGTGTTTAGTAGGTTAGTCACTAACCATGTAGGGTACTTCTTTTTATTTTATTTTATTGTCAATATTGTATACATCAAACACTAGCCTTCCAAATGCCTACGACGGGACTCAAACACTAGCCTTCCACGTGGGGAGGACAAGAGTTAGCAACTGGGACAGGAGCCCATTGGTAACCCCATGGGGGTTGGCCCTAGTGATTATCGCTGGGACTTAGGGTTTGCTCTTCTAAGGTTTCAGCTTTAAGTTTTTTAGCCAACAACTCTTGAGGCCACCTCACCTCACTCACAGGCGTAAAGATGTGAAAATTCTGTACAAGGGGTTGCAGAAATTATTTTGACATGTGTGCAAGCTGGTCCGAGACACTCAGCATTACCAAAAAAAAAAAAGACGATAATTAGTCATACATGTGGTGGTTGGGAGGAGTGACTATTCGAAGGCAAAAAAGACAAACATGCTCAATTCTGGAATGATGGTTGTGATCCGCATTTGTAGGGAGGGTTACGTATTCTCATGCAATTTGTTTATTTTGTTTCTGTGGACTGTAATGACATTTTAGAAATAGAGGGGAGTTGACCCTTTTCGATGCCAATGTTTTTTCCAAGCTCCTTCTCAAATCTCAAGAGACGAATCAAACAAAATCATTCAGAAATTAAATATTCCCACATGCTTACAACAAGGCTACCTTTTCAAGAATTAAAAGAATATATAGTGTACCACAAGAAATGATAAAAGTTTTCTGTCAAATTTTACGCATTGATCGAGACGCGTTTCAGTACCAAACCAAATTTTGTGTCCCACTCGATTGGGATCCGCTATATGAATCCTGTTTTCTTTATTTAAATTTACTCGATCTGTCTACGAGTCACACCAGCTTTTACAATGTATTTACATTGGTTATTGCATATGGCAATTATTGGAACATAAGAGCAGCTCAAATCAGATCAGGCTTCACATGCCAAACAACTTACACATTAGAATATTGATAATGTTATTTTGTCATTTGCATTCCAATTTCCAAACCCAAAAAAAGAAGAAGAAAAAGAAACAGTACAGAAGAAATTAATGACATACAAGACCCTTGATAAACATAGATTATTATATTCCCTGGAAGAGGGTGGGGGGAATCCCTCAAATGATGGGAAAAAATTTCGGTGCGGAGCGGGTACCACATGCATGGTGCCCGCTCGCGCATCCGAGCCGTCCATTGCGTGTTTGAACGGCTCAGATTTGGAGAGAGAAAAAAGAGAGAGAAAGTGTTGGGGTGAGAGGAGAGAGAGAGTTTCAATTCGAACCGTCCAAAAATGTATCAGACGGCTCAGATACGCCGAACGGATACCACATCAGCAATACCTGCTCGGCACCGAAAAACTCCTCCAAATCTTGTATTGGGAATGACCCAAGACAGGAGCAGCACATTATTAGGGATATCTCATGTATTGAAAATAGAGGAATCTCAGAGAAATGTACAAAAATGCAACTTTTTTTGTTTTTATAGGTGGTGTTCATGGTACCAAGCAAAAACAAAAACAAATCAGTGAATTAATATTCCGACAGAAAGCATCACACCAGGCATTAGCACATACTGTAATTTCCTTAAGAAAAGGATTGAAAACAAAGATTTACTGGTCGAGTACTTTGAAGACGTTATAGACTGAACAGTCTAGCGTATGTCGGCCCGGCCACTCTGAACCAATAAAAAAAAAAAGACTGAACGACACGGTTAGATATATGCCCAAATAAAGTACCGAGAAGAGGGTTCGAAAAATAAAGTAGAGTAAATTTATTTGGTGCCCCAAGACCGCCAAATATATGAAAGCAATGCGTTATCCCACGTGCTTTATAGTGCCTAAATTCATTCCCCCCTCGCGGTTTGATTATCTCGTGTTCGTTTTTCCTTCTGATGATGTATATACTTCTGATGATGTATATAGTTTGATCTAGAAGTTTCACCACGTCAAGCACATAACAAGTCCAGTTTTTTACTTTTCAAAACGGTTCCATAGTCCACAGGGTTATACAGTAGTAATTGCTTAATAACATAAACAAATAAGTAGCAAAGATGCAATGGGGATGCGTGTAGACAAGTCTATCTCAATGTTAGGACTTTGAGAGCAGTAGTTAGGTTTGCCATTTTTCATCACTCCATAGACCTTTCGCTCCTTTCACTTCGAATTTTCTCTCCACACATCAAAACCGTCCGATAAAAACTTCGTGATCAAGTGATCAGCAAAACAAGCTTCAAGTTTGCAGTTGAAAAACATGAAGGAAATATTCGATGATCCGAAGTTGAATCCTTCGGAGAGGGAAGAGGATCAGGATCACGACGAGAGGGAGGAGGAGGAGGGCTGTGACGAAAATAAGCCGAAAGCTAGCGAAAGCTCGAGCAACACCGTATCTGATGATCAGGAGGGTGATGATGATCGGAAGAAGGTTATAAGTTCCGGTGGGGTGAGGCCGTATATGCGATCCAAGGTTCCGCGGCTAAGGTGGACTCCGGATCTCCATCTGTGCTTTCTTCAAGCTATAGACCGACTCGGTGGTCAACAAAGTAAGGCCTGAAAAAAAAATTCAGTTTGTTTATATATCATCATAATCCTATCTAAATACTGATGCATATTTTGAATTCTTGATGAATCATGATATACTTGTTTGCGTGATAGGAGCAACACCCAAATTAGTTCTACAGCTGATGAATGTCAAGGGCCTAAATATTGCTCATGTCAAGAGCCACTTGCAGGTAAAAGATTTGGTTAATTCAATAGGGAAAATAAAATAAAATAGAGATAGAATATGGATTTTAGATTTAGCGTAAATCGTATTCGCGAGTGTCCTTGATGTTGTATATATTCTCGGGTTATCGTCTCGCAGATGTACCGGAGCAAAAAGATTGATAATCAGGGCCAAGGTATCATCATGTCTTAGAATTAACTTGATGTTTCATAAGTATTTTTTTTTCCATCTTAATTAATTTCTACATATGTTCTGAGATTATTGTTTTTCATTACTTGACAGTTATAAATACTAGAAGAGCAGATGGCCTAGCCCACAATCTTTGGCAACCCCTGGTGCTTGATCCAGAATTTAGGCCTGATTTCAGGTGTGATAAAAAAAAAAAAATCCGATCAATGGTACCCAAAAAAAAAAAAAAACACATTAACTAATAATTCTTGGCAAAATATTGCAGACGAGATTCATTATAACTATAACCGATCCCATATCTAGGTGAAATGTGCACTATAACTATGAATATAAGTTGTCTTCATGACCTTGACATCGATTGATTGTTTTTGCAGATGTAGGGAAGTTTCTTGGAGTGGCCATGGAAACTGGACATCAAGGTCTTGCGTAACAAATGAGAGGCTTCATGAGCTCTACGCGGATAACGGTTCTACGTTCACAATGGAAGATAATGGCAAGAAGAAAACCCACGAGTTCTCCAAAGATTTGAAGCAGTACTGGCATGGAAACGAAGGAGAGAGTACGGATTTTATTAACAGTTCTATTGTTCTGGACACCAGTTGGAGCACCACCAATGGAGGCCAAAATCCCAACAGATCATTGAAGAGGAAAGCCCAAGACGTGATGACTGACGAGCTTGATCTCAATCTGTCACTAAGCATGAAATCAAGACAAAAGGAGGTGAAGGAAATGCTTTGGGATGAGGAAGTGGATAGTAACCTATCTCTCTCTTTGTTTTCTTGTGCTAAGAAAGAAAATGGGTTCCATGGGTTTGAATTTTCCATCACAAAGCTAGCTGGTTAATTGAAAGAGTTTTGGCTATCGGTCCAACGTACGCAAGTACGACTTGTCATTAGCATCTCTTTGACGAAGAGAGAACAACAACAACAACAGCAGCAGAACCCATTTAGTCTCCAACGACAACAGAACAAGTCACGAAAATCATAAATATTGGAGGTAAGAGTGTGTACATGTTTTGCCCTTAATTTTTAGGTTAATTCCGCGCGCTCTATCTGGAGTTTGGTGTCTCGTAAACTGGCCGGGGGCCGGCTTGCCATAAATATTTTTTTTGTTTAGGTTTTGTGATGTGGTAGAAGATGATATTGCGAGGGAGTGAACAAGTACTCTAGAGATCTCATGACAACATATAAATTTAGCCAAATTCTGGTGAGATCTTGTTGGGTACTTGTTTCAGAAGATCTGTCACAAATCATTTTTCTTTTCCTGTATGGTTATTTTGCTGATTTGTTTGGACATGATTTTTTTTTACCTACTGTTACATTTCATATGTTTCCCTAGCCTATAGTTTTTCTTTTTTTTGGGTTAATGCAACCCGAGCCAACTTGCGCGCATCTCGAACTAATTCCTACAGTCCATTTCACAGTCGTTTTACACGCTACGTGTGGAGTAAAATGATCCCAATAGTTATTGACAAAAAGAATATCGAATTTCAGACTTTAAGATGGAGCAAACAGGTTAGCGTCTCAAGCCTATAGTTACCATAATGCCTGCACAAATAAGGCTGTGTGGAGGTGTCTCCGTTCGACCGTTCCCCAATAAGATTCTTACGTGCTTATAGTAAAACTTGTACGTAAGAGAGAGAGAGAGTGAGGGGTCAAACACAGATGCCTAGGTCATGGCACTGTGTGAATTGGAACGGTAAAAAATGATCAACAAAAACGGTAAAAAATGATCAACAAATTATTTCCAGTCTTGTCTTATTTCCGAAAAAAGCCGAGCGGTACCACGTGATGTCCGCTCGCGTATCCGAGCCGTCTATTCCGTGTTTGAATGGCCTAGACTTGGAGAGAGAAAAATGAGAAAGAAAGTGTTGGGGTGAGAGGAAAGAGAGAGTTTCAATTCGAACCGTCCAAAAATATATCGGACAGCTCAGATGCTCCGAACGGATACCACGTAGGATACTCCTCGGCACTGAAAAATCGTTCCTTATTTCCAGAGGAGTAGTGGTCCTTTATATTCAATTCTAAAATCATTATAATTTCCCAGAGTTTTCTCTAAAGACTGACGAACGAAGCCAACATTTCTTCTCCAGACACATGATCAATGACAACTACCTTTTTCCTACTACCCATGGACTGACGCCCCTTTAGTCTATAGTCAGGACTTAGGCTGTTGGATAATTACATAGAATACGAAATTACCAGATGTTTGGGTCAGTTTGCGCACACCTCAACTAATCTCGGGTTTCGAAGTTAACGACCGAGCTAACCCTCCAATGGCTCTAAGTTTTTGAATGTTTCGCTTCCGTGAAATTCGTACATCTTGCGACCTTTTAGAGAACAAGCAGCACCTACGCTTAAAAGTTAGTAATTGGGTGAAGTTATGAACACCTTCTTTCTTTCTTTTTAATAACCGGATGTCCAAGTCAGCTGGCGTGCACCTCGACCACTTCCGGAGTCCTGAAGATAACAACTTAGCATAACCTCCAATAGCCACAATATTTGAAATGTTTGACATCCGTGAGAATGGAACCTGTGATCTCAATGGGAGTTCTGAACACCTTATTGACCCAAAAGACAAGAGGAATTTCTACCAAGAAGAAAACTAAATTGGAATTTAGGTTGGAGAGAGAGAGAGAGAGAGAGAGAGAGAGAGAGAGAGAGAGAGAGAGAGAGAGAGAGAGAGAGAGGACAAAATGCATTTATAACAAAAGAAGGGAAAAAAGTCTATGAAATGTTGATGTTGGGCAGATATCACGATGAATATAATAAATAATGAGTCACGGAATAATAATTTAGAGGACGTTTTCAGACTGGATCGGTATTTTGATGACCAGTTCAACGCGAAATGCTACTACATTCCTATGATTAGCAACTTGAACAAGTAATTGTTTATTTAGTAGGAGTACTTAATTAATTATTTTGGTAATATCCTTGGAACAAGGAGTATTACACAAGTCTACATAATACTAATTAATATCTCCAAAGTTAGTAAACCATTAATGTAAAGTATCGTGACTAATGTGATTTTTTTTTTTTTTTATCATTAATCAAGTAATTTACTCAACAATTCCTGTGAGACAAGTAGTCTTCTGTAATAACCTAGGAGGTTGGCCAAGTGGTCAAAACTTGAGATTTAAGGGTTTGCTCTCTTCTCAGGTCTCAGGTTTGAAATCTTTCAGGTGCTATTAACTCTTTTGGGATCAGTTCATATAGAGTTTTGTTTTGGCTTCACTTGAGACTCCTGCAAGACGGTCGTGGGACTGGTCTCCCAAAATTAGTCGAAGTACGCGTACGCTAGCCCGGACACTTGGGTCATAAAAAGAAGTAGCCGCCTTTAGGTCATGTTTGGTAACCATTCTATTTGCAGTTTTCTGTTTTCATTTTCAGAATTTTTAAAAATTAAATTTGAAAGTTTGTTTGGTGCACTACTTCCACTTCCAAATTCTAGTAATCACTTTCATTATTTTCATAATTTGAGGAAGTAACAAAACCCAACTTTCACTATTTTCAAAAACAAAAAACTGGATGCCAAAAAAAGGCTCCACTAGGACCGCTACAGTGTCAGGCACTCAACCCAGCCTATTCGTTGGTTTGAATCCTGGAGGTCTCTCTCTCTCTCTCTCCAAATACAGCTCTCAAGAAACCCATCTCCTTCACTCTCTTCCAAATACAGATCGACCAAGAGAAATTGCAAAAACCGCCTATGGAGCTTCAAAACCCTTGAGAAGCCGGTGGATCACTTGCGTCGAGTCCGGAACGGCGGGCTGCATTTTCTGTTAAAAAAGTGAGAGAGAAGGCAGCAAATCTTCGGGTATCGGATGCTTGCTTCAACAGTCCCTTATTCCTCCGTACAATCCGTTTGATCTTCTGTCACTACATTCTTTGCTGTTTATATATGTACGGCGAAGTTTCAGCTTCGTGTTTGGGACTCTCTTTCCATCGATTGGGGGTGTTTTGCTTTGGATGTTTTCTTTTAACTAAGAACCATCATTCAGATCTTTAGGCAAATTCACATGAATTCGATGACGATTCCGAGGACAATGTTAGTGGAGCGTAGATAAACAAAAATGTGTACTCAATTGAGCTTGATTGTGTTGGTTCCTTTGTTGTTATATGTCACTGTTCACATACCAACTAATTTTTTTTTTTTGGAAAACAAGTTAACACAAACATGTTTTCTGTTTTCACTTTTTTTTTAGAAAAAGTAGAAACTGATTTCAGCAAATTGAAAACAGGAAATAAAAAAGTGACAGCGTTACCAAACATAGCCTTAGTAACTCACCTATTTCTCTTGTCACTTGGATGCCAATGGTTTTTAACAAATCCTACAATTATGGCCGATGTTGGACCTTAACGTCCGACTCCCCATTAATATAAACCCATTGTCTTTTGGCCCATCATTAAGTGGCTCGCATATTTTTGGGCCTATTATGGGCTTGTATAAGATCAGGATTTTATCACTGGGACTTCAAGATTTTAAGAGTTAACTTCAAAGAAATTAAATTATTTCCACTATCGGTATAAACATTTGTTTTCCCCAAATCAAATACAGTATGCCACGTTGCCATGTTTTTTTAATTGGGACCACAAAATGACGACGTGGGACAATATAATTGATTTAAAGAAAACAAATATTTACACGTCCGGTGTATATACGCCGCCGCTATAACTACGCATTTCTTTTCTTCTTCTTTTTTTGGGTACATAACTACGCATTTCTCATGTAATTGTACAAACTTGCTCAAAAAGATTGCGGGTCCCACACACTCCTCCCTTCTATCAACATTATTAAATGAAAATTTTCCTAATCTCCAATTTTTGAGCTTCATGGCCATTCCATTTCTTCTCTTACTCCCTACGATGGCAGGAACTTTATTTTCTTCCATTGTCTAAACGATCAACTGAATCGTTAGAAATCGTCTAAAGCCCTTAAAAAAGTTGTAAAACTCGAATTCAATGGCAAAATAAAGGAAAGGCGCGCTGTGTTCATATATATAAAAAAATAAAAAAAAAACCCCGACAATTTCACATGATAATCCAATCACAAAGAGAGTGACAAACAAACAAACACACATCCAAAACCTCGAAATTAAACAGCAGAAAATAGATCAATCCATCAAACTCTTTGGAGGATCGATGGTGAGGGACTCAAAGTTCAGAGCAGGGTCTAACTCCAGACCCTCCATTTTCACGGAGCTCCATTTTCTTAGTTGAGCAGCATGGAGTTCGTTGTACCTCTTTACTTCCGCTTGATTCTCTTTCATTTGAGCTGCACAAAATTCTCACTAAATCATACTTAATTGCATGCATGAATGAGAGAGAGAGGGAGAGAGAGGGAGGGAGAGAGAAGTGTTACCGAGCGACAGTTTGGCTCTAACTTCTTGAACACGTATCTTTTCTTTCAAAATTTGGTTCTCCATTCGCAGCTGTTTATTCGTATCTATCTCACTTTCTACAATAGGATGAAGCACCCCAACTTCGGCCTACACAAATGTAGTACAGATAGTAAACACTGAAAAGAGAGAATGATCCATAGCAAGTGTGAGTAATTTAAGCCGAAACAAAACAAACTTTTATTTAGAGTATTGTTGTTACCTCTAGATCTTTCAACTTCTTTTCCAGTTTATTGGTATGTTGATCCTTTCTCAATCTGGATCTCTTGGCAGATATTCGATTCGATAGAAGCCTACAAAGAAAATTCCATGCATAAATATCTATCTCTCATGAGTGTAGGTTCACCTTTATCTAAACTCTGCCCGAATTTGTTTTCAGGATATGTGGGAATGCATTGGTCTTTCTTTTGCTAAGGACATCTTTTTGTATCCAGCTAATAACACAAAGTGTAGTTGGAGAAAATGGAAGTGTAAAAAATCATCACCCACATGGTGTTAGTAATCAAGACAATCGGACCAACTAAACACCGGATTTCACGAAGTGTATAGGATTAGCAGTTAGGACAAACCGACCAACTAAATGCCAAAGAGACAAACTCTGACATGATGGACCCATGTTTTTGTTAGTCAAAACCTCGCGCCATAATCCCGCGAAACAAACTAGCCATAATAGACGAGCTCGGAGGGGAAAGCAAGATAGATAACCTTCTGAGCTTTCTAATGTCCATGTTGAGATCTAGGTTACGTCCCCCCAGCTCGTAGTCAATCCCTTGCTCGGTCTTGACAGTAATACCACCAATATTAGTGGATGATGGTTCAACTGCAGTGATTGGATTCCTAGAAAGTACTAAAGGTGGGTTTTTGTTTGTAACTTCCAGTGATGGCTCTTGATGAGGCTTGGTCATGAAGTAGGATTTTTGCCACCCTTCAGATGAACTAGTGGCCATTGGAAAGGCAGTGGACGAAGGAATCAGAGTGAAAGGTTTAGGGCTAATTGGTGGCCGGTTGGTGGAGGAAGAAACATACTTCTTGCTCCTCTCCATTCTCTGAGACTACAAAAACTGGAAAAAGGGAGAAAGCGGAAACCTTGATGTGGAACTGATACCTAAGGGGTGACACAAACACTAAGGCGAATTTATAGAACACCTCATCTGAACTCACAAAGCGAATTTAAGAGCATGCATCGTATCGAGGCGCAATCCAAAACAAAATCCAAACAGAATTGGAAGCTCAATAATGATATGATAGTAAAGGCCAATCAATTTATGCCAAAGGAAAATCGTTTCGTACAATTTCTATGTTTTTCACAACCTAATGCACTCATAGTACTTACCAAAACTATGCATGTCAATCTACTATTATTGGAAATTAACCGATGTATTTTCTTGGAGAGATCTGGTTATTTAATGGTGAATTTTGTCGTAGTACGTCAATTAAAGATGATCCAACGGTTTACTAAGTTGTTATTTTAATTTCGATAGATTTGGCACTGTGTCACAGTAGGTTCCAAGTTATTACGGGTCTAGGACACTGATTTAAATGTAGTGTCGTTAAGAAGCCGAATTATCAACATCTTTTTGCAGCTGACAGAAGCACTGCCTATAACCGGCTTTTAGGGTCTTTGTGGTGCATACCAAATTAGCTGGCACATTGACATTGATACCATAGATGGATAACGTATTACTACTATTGATAGTTCTCTAGTCCTAAGATGTGCAAAGTTGATCTTAGGAATTTGGTTAATGAAGACAATTACTGAGGTACAATGCAAAATCATGAGCTTAATCAATTGATTACCGGCTGATAGCAATTAACCATATTATTAATTATTCTAAATGTGCAAAATTTATCTTATGAATCTACTTAATGAATACAATTAATTGCTAAAATATTTTTTCCATGCAAAACAAAGTGTGTAATTGAGAATTAAGCGCTACCGGCTTATCCATGACTTCTTAAGTACATTTTGTTTCCAGATGTGTTTCGTCCTCGACCGATCTTAGATACTTGCAGTAAATCACTTTCATGCATAACCGTAAAGGCGATTAACTATCAAGTACTACTATACTAGCCATAAATGTCATTATTTATTTGTGTGGAAGCATGTCAAAACATGCACTTTACTAAGTAACTAACCCTATCATGTCTCTGTTTTACATAGGGCTTCCAAAACTTGATTTTTCTTCGAGTTTTAGGTCTAAGGTTTAGGCTAATCTTTCTTGATAATACACTTCAGCCATAATCTGATACTAAGTTAGCAGTTTCATCTACCAATCACACTATGGTTTTACTATATTGTTTTTCTTCCTGGCGATGGAATCACCTGGCTGATTTTGTAGAACCAATCAAGTGCTGGTTTTATTTGGCACTTGATGAGCCTCTGGTGTCCAGAGTCTCGTTGGCCAACTAAAGCAAAAGGTCATTTGTGAAGGTTACTGTTCGGATAGAAAGATACAGATCTACACATTAAAAAGGGTTTACAACAGGCATTCATCTTGGAGGAATTAGTCAGAAAGATATGCTAAGTGACCACACATGGACAAAAGCCTTTTTTTCTGAAAAACTCCGGTAGAAGTTGCTAGCTGGTAGAACGTAACGCGGTTAACGCCTTTTTTTAGTGATCATTCTGACTGCAAGAATGGATATATATACATCTTGGTTCTCCTAGCAATCATGAAAAAATGCACCACTAATTCGCCAAGGTCAATAGCAAACTCTCCAGTAATTTCTATCAATTCCAAATGGATGTTGAATATGTCAATTGAGCTTCTAAATGCACCAATATTTTCTAAAACAATGAACTTCCAGAAACTAATCACGTTGCAGCCATGTCAACCTTGATGGAGGCAACAACCACGGCTGCTCATAAATAGTAAATACAGCTTATATGAGCTTTTCTTAGGCAAACAAATACAGTGCCCCCATCCGGGATTCAGAAGGCTAAACTATTCCAAATAGGATGAAAGACCTCTTGTTATCCAACATTATCTAGCAGTGACAAGTTTACTTTGATTAAGAGAGAGATCCAAATACGATGAAAGACCTCTTGTTATCCAACATTATAGCAGTGAACCATTTCCTCTGTGTGTGTGTGTGAGAGAGAGAGAGAGAGACTAACAACAAAGAGCTCTGCAGCTCGGAGGTGAATGATCTTTATTTCCAACTGCATTTTGCTTTCGTCCATTGTTTACCGCACATCTGCCCCAAAACAAAGAAAGACAATTCAGCAAGTAAAAAACAGGTTGTGGAGTACACAGTGGCACCTCATAGTCATTACTTGGGTTCAGCAATTCAATTAAGGCGGTTATACAAAACAATCAAGCAAACCACTCCAAGAAAGCTTTAACACAAAGAACAGTAGCATTCCACCAATTGCATACCACGAGCAACTTAAGTGAACTCCTCATTACAGCATTCATCTGTTTTGGTTACTTCGTCACTTAATTATTTTCCAAAGGGTAGATGAGTGAACTCCTCATTACGCATCTAGGTTTTCATCCATCCTATCATGAGTAAGCTACACAACCATCGCAGTTAAAGATTCCAGAATGATTCGAGTATGTATAAATTACAAGGGGAATCGCAAAAACGACATGCAGGCACTGTTAAGATCAAAATCACTGTGAATCTGTGATAGCTCAACTACAATGCAGTCTAACTTTCTCATAGCAAGTTCATTGATATTCTTATCACCAAGCAGACATCTCACTCACAGTGCATTCAACATCAGTTTTGAATTTGTACAGCTATCTGACGTTCCTCCTTCATCCAAATCCATACCCATTACCAATTCTAATCAAACTACCATCTTGTAAAATATTCATTAGACATCCAAACATCTAAACTTTCACCTGATCTATCGATTTATCTATCCATAGCAAACACAAGGAAACAAAAATAGGATGAATACATACAATAAAAAATTGGTCTAGGGTCCATTATAGCACGTTTGTAACCCACCAAGTCCACCTCTCAAGTTTGTAACCCACTAGGTCCACTCAGACAAGGGCCCTATTTGGCTTAGACAAAAAAAATGTATTTTTACTCTTTTTCTTTTTTTGTGTTGCCAAACTGAGCCCTTGTCAAGCCAAAAAGGAATTAATACAAGCCAAAAATGTCCCTGCCAGCTTTTTTTCACTACAATCACGGCAGTTACGTTGTAGGAGGGAGTTTTGCGACAGAGAGAAAGAGGGAGAAAGAGATATAACGTTATATACTCGTTCATCAGTTCATATTTAACGTTAGATACTTACATTTAACGCGCTGCACAGATAACATTATATGTTCAGGTCTGTTAAGCCGCTGCGCGGACCAATTCATATAAGGTGATCTGTTAGACCACATATAACGATATTAAGGATGCAAACCTAAAATGATTTTGGTTGTTTAGGTTTAACCTTATATAATGTCATATGTTCATTTTTCAAGGGATACACATGACCGAACAATACTGTTGTTTCTGTATGAGCAAAAAAATAAAAAGAATGAACAAGAAAGAGTGCTTGAGGCATAGCCCAAACACAACCAAGAAAAATTGACCTAATACTACACTTGGAAAAAACAAAACAAAAGGAAAGGAAAGAGATTTGATACTTGCATTGTTTTTTGGTACTTGAAAAAAGAAGAGAACATAATTAGTTTAGATGTCTCTATAAAACCAATTAAATTAGATTATTGAAATGGTCCGCGCAGCGGCCTAATTGATCCGAACATGATTGGTGAAAACATGATATATAACCTTCCACAAGTCTACTGGTCATATATAACATTATATCAAAGTTAATATGAAACATCTAACATATGTATGCTGTTGCAATACCATGAAAATGATACAGATTATCAATGGTTATAATATGATGTTGCAATACAATGAAAAAGGGAGAATATATATTGTTATATAAGTACAATAACGTTATATACAGTGTACCTGAAAAGAAGAATATAGGAAGTTATATAACGTTATATAACTTTAATATGTCACACTGAACACAATTGATGTCTATAAAACAGCAGTGTACCTGAAAAGGAGAATATAGAACGATATGGTTATATATTCAGATCATATATAACGTTATATGTTCATGCCTGTACATGTTTAAGTCTTAATAAGTAACAATTATTGAAACCATTACATCCGCCAATCAAAACATATGTGTTCAAAATAAATAAATAAAATGGATTCAGAGTATGCTATTGTTCAACTACATAGTTATAAATTTGATCGATAGATCTACAAAATGGATTCAAAGTCTTCTGAATAGCAATATGAAAACACGACAAAGAAATTACACCAAAAGACTTTAACCAAATTAAAATTCTAAATCTAATGTTCTTGGCTGTCTTGTCAGGATCAACGATCCTAATGTGCCTCTTCAACTTCATCAGGTACCTTTGGTAGAAGGATTTGATGTGGAGGGCTCTTCTGAGGTTGGAGTTCATCCTAAATTCCATTATCACGGTGTCATGTGGTGATACTCCAATTTGCAATAAATTGGATTAGGCACTTCATGAAATCATACTCCTATTTCTTTTGGATTCGTCATTTCTGCACATTTAAGAAAAAAGTTAAACAGATGGAAACATAGAGCTTTATATGTTTAAAAAAAGATTCAAGAATTCGTATATTACCATATATATTTCATGATATCAGCTGTCAAACGAAAACCTAAACATTATATGTCTAATAGACCTGAATATATAACCATATAATCATATTAAAGCAGTCCACATGTAATTATATGATGACATGATACTTTTTACAAAATTGGATATATAACCATATATATTCACAAAATAAAATGACAACCAGAACAAAATGATATATGTAAACAACCAAAAGGAGAATATATAATGTTACGCAGTAACATGTAACATTACAATGTTATATGTTATAACCTAATGTTATATTTTTACATTTGAACTCATAAATATATATATATATATATATATATCATGTATGAGTACAGACCTAAACATATAACCATATATGTTACTCAACAGCAGTTTAACAAAAGTACAAAAAACATTCCAAAGCCAGCAAAAAACTAGTTAACCCTACTCCGTTGTCCATTACCTATATTGAATTGGTCCGCGCAGCGGCCTCATTGACTGACTTCTATAACATGTAGAGAACAAATTTGGACATATAACCATATCTAACATTATATGGTTATAGACCTGAATATATATGGTTATATATTCACAGAACAAAATGACAATCGAACAAAATGATAAAATACCATACATCTTCACAGAACAAAATGACATTTTATAAACAACCAACAGGAGAATATATAACGTCATATAATGTTACGCAATAACATATAACATTACAATGTTATAACCTAATGTTATATGTTTACATCCGGGGGTGTGGGGGCGGAGCCCCCACGGCACAATTATATTGCAATCGGTATGTAATTAGGGTTATATGTTAAAGACTCAAATGTAAACATATAGTATCATACGTTCTTCCATTGTAATCATATGATGACATGATACAAGGTACAGAATTGGATATATAACCATATATATTCACAGAATAAAATGACAGCCCAAACAAAATGATATATGTAAACAACCAAAAGTAAAAAAACATTCCAAAACCAGCAAAAACCTGTTAACCCTATTCCGTTGTCCATTACCTATACTGAATTGGTCCGCGCAGCGGCCTCATTGAATGTCTTCTATAACATGTAGAGAACAAATTTGGACATATAACCATATATAACATTATATGATTCCATAAGTTCATCCAAGACCCTACTAAAATCAGATCTGCACAAATACTAACAAATAACAGTGTATGTCCAATCCTAAACTAAACTCGACTTACCTATTTGTGTTGAAAACAACGGTGATGGTGGGAACGAAGCCGACAGTCGGAAAGGACGGCGATCTCGTAGAGATTTGTGCAGATCTCGTTTGGTGACGCGTTGGCGACCTATTCCAATTGTTGAACACGATGATGACGCGGAGATGAGATGCGATTGCGACGACGAGGCTGGGACGAGGAGGCGGGACGGGATGAAACGGCGACTGGAGGTGGGTGGCGATGGCGACGGGAACGGGAGGCTGGGACAGGATGTGACGGCGACTGGAGGTGGGTCGCGACGGCGGTGGGTCGCGACTGGAGGTGGGTCGCGACGGCGGCGACGACAGGAGGTTGAGTCGAGATGCTTGTCCCGGCGCTTCTCTCTCTCTCTCTCTCTCCCCGCCCCCCCCCCCCCCCCCCCCCCCCGTTTGAAAGAAATGAAAAAGAAACTGCTATAGTGGGGTATATATTGATTAGGGCTACAAGGTTATATTAGTATTTTCGTAGGCTAGTGGACTTAGTGGGTTATGAAGTTTAGAAGTGGACTTAGTGGGTTATGAAACTGCTATAGTGGACTTATGGAAAATTCTCCCTACATACAAATGGATAGATCAATAACAAAGGGTCTTTTCCCGTGTAGGAAAAATTACTACAAACAGGTAGCACACTTCAATAGTATTACTCATACATTTGCACATGCATTCTAATCCATATATACAGATCAATACATTTAGGAGAATTCGAGGAACATAGCTTCGGAGACAACTCTAGACACCATTGTTCTAAAACAAGGAATTAATCGGCGATTAATCGCTACCGGGGCCTATCCAATTAAGTTCGACTAACAATTAATCCCCGATTATTAATTAATATGCACCGATTAATTGCCGCCCGACTAGCGCCTAACTTAGAACATTGCCGGACACAACTATGTCTGAAACCGTTGGACGTACGTGAACCCACATGAATTGAACCGCTCTGGACGCAGTTGTGTCCGGAATTGTGTTTTAAATTTGTGTTCGTATCATTGCTCATATACTCTAAGTTACTGAATTAGGAGTACCTGAGTAAGTGCAGTCGCATGAGTAAGCTTCCCACAAGATTAGCAATTTCCCCCTAAAACCGACAGCCTCATTGCAAACTAGGTCGGAGATGATCGACATCGGAAGCTCATCGTCGGCGCGGACCGGAGCCACCGATCTTGAGAAATGAATTGGAACTTTGTCCATTTGTTGAACTACAGAATCAAGGTTAATATATTTAATGTGTGCGCCAAGGAGACAAAGCAAGTCCCGTAGCTCAGTTGGTTAGAGCGTTGGTCTTATGAGCCGAAGGTCGCGGGTTCGAGCCCCGCCGGGACTATTTTTTTTACTACTAACATTGTATTCGGGCTTGGGCTTAAGCCCACGTAAAAGTTATGTGGACCCAGCTCAAAAGCCCAAAACCGGCAAGCATGTGCAAACTGGTGCCAGCAAGGTCCGGTTCTGATACCGGGTTATCCCTTATCCATGAATCGAATCTTTTTTCTCATCCACATGTGTGGTGCCCGTCCGCCCGGCACTCAAAAACTTCTCATCATAAAGAAATTTTTTTGCGTGCCGAGTGGATACCACGTGATAGTACCTGTCGGCGATCCCAACCGTCCAAACGTATTTTGGACGATCTAGATTTATTCTCTCACCCCACCACTCTCTCTTCTTTTTTTCTCTATCTAAAATCCAGACCGTGCAAAACACATTTGGACGGGTACCACGTGTGTACTACCCGCCCGGCACCCAAAAACTTCTCCATCAGAAATATTTGTTTCACTTTTCACTTACTCCCTCCATTCTAAAATGAATGACCTTTTTGGGAAAGCGTGTCATTTTCAATCGCTTTTATCTTTCAATATGAATGTTAAAAAAATATGCAATATAGATTTTGTTTGATAGATTTTAATTAGTTCTATTAAACAAAGTTTTCAAAATCGCATAAAATTTCATAAATTTAAAGATATAAGTATTTTAAAATGACACAGAGTCGTAAAAAGGTCACCCATTTTGAAACGGAAGGAGTATAACTGAGGTCATATTCTAGAAAAGCCCATAAAAAAAGGCGGGTTTTTGTTTTGTTTTGTTTTGTTTTTTTTTTTTTTCTGTCTCTATGTTTTCATAAAAGTTGATTTAAAAGCTCCAATGTTCCGTGAAAAAATAAATTCTTAGGTTTGGGACCTTAATCCACAACCGATCAAATTAGTCGGAGTGGACTCAAGATATATATTTTGTTTTTATTTTGAGAGGCGAAGAGTGTGTATCTTAACAAATCTTCATGAAATGGCGCTCAACTGGCTCTGGAAATCATGATGACAATATCTGGTGCCAAGAAGATACCTAGTGACGCAGATACTTGTTTTAAAATTCATGTACTGCGTAGAGAAGTTTTTCAGTGACAAGCGGGTATTACCGACGTGGCATTCGCTCGGCGCATCTGAGCCGTCCGATTCACTTTTGGACGGCTCGGATTGAAACCCTCTCTCTCCTCTCATCCCAACATTTTCTCTCTCCTTCTTCTTCCTCTAAATCTGAATCGTTCAAATATGAAATGGACAGCTCGAATGCACGAGCGGACACTACGTGTTACCCGCTCGGCACTGAAAAATTTCCGACGTACGTGGGTTCAATGAAGTCTTGTTTCAGGTGATTGGTGATCTCAACCAACCATGACCATGACCATGAGGATATTCTACCCATTCAGGAAAAAAAAAAAAAAAAATACAGTAGTTGATACTTACTGTTTTTTATCTTTCTAATCTTGATAAACAAAAACAAAAGTAGCAATTTTGGCCAAGGAATTACCCATCCAATGATCTAATCTTACTTTACTCTGCTTCTTTCTTTTAACATCAACCAACACTATAATGACGAAGACCATAGCAAAAGATTAGGTTTTAAGATCATCAATAATTCAAACAAATCTCTTACTAAATATTTACATTTGTATCAAACATATAGCTAAGCTAAGCTTCATCAACATAACTTGATTCCCTCGATCTCCTTTTACATGGCCGGATGTCCGGACTAGATTGCGCACACTTCGACTAATTTCTGGGATCTTGAAGTTAACGATCGGACAGACAAACCGTTAGTGGCCAAGGCGATTCCCTCAATCCTCCGGTTCCTGAAAATCGGACGATGACGGCTGAATTTTCCGTCCTCATATATTCCTGCTCACCATTTTCTTCAACGATACACCCATTGCCGCAACTTGGGACGACAAAGAAGACGACGATAAACGAGCCGTTGCCGCAACTTGGGACGACAAAGAAGACGACGTTGCCGCAACTTGGGACGACAAAGAAGACGACGATAAACGAGCCGACGAATCACTCAACACTTCCACTCCATTACTACCATTGTCGAAAGAATTCACAACCTCAACCACAACTTCCGATGCCGAGTCCTCGGTCGCCACACCGTTCGGCGTCGAATCGATGCCAGCAACCTTACCCTCTCCCCCAACCCTGACCCCCGCCCGACAAATCGGACAATTCGAGTGCGAACTCAACCACATATCGATGCACTCGACGTGAAACCCGTGCCCGCAGTCAGGTAATCTCCGTCCCACTTCCTGATCCTCAAATAAACTCAAACAAACCACGCATTCTAATCCGTTATTGTGGTCGACAACAGAGTCGTAGACGAACAGAGGAATCGAAGCGATAGCGGAAGCCTCCAGGCCTTTGGTGGGAGAAGCAGTAATGTCGAACGTCAAGGAATTTATGTTGGCGAATCGGGTCGGGCCCAGGACGTGGGATAGGGAGACGGATCTTCTCCTCCGGCGACGGGCGTGGGCTTGGAACCATTTGGCGTACATGTGGAGGAGGAGGACGAAGAGGATGACGAGGAGGAGGCATACGACGCCGGCGAGGAAAGCGTCGCCGTTGTAGGCGAAAATGGTGTCAAGGAGTTTGGTCATCTGGGAACTTGGGTCCGTCTGAGACTCTGTTTTCTCGAGTAACAGAGAGGTGTGGGGGGGGAGATTTTGGTAGTTGGGGTGTGTCTCTGACTTCACGGGCAGCGGGTTTACTACGTCAATATAAAGTCGTTGATAACGGAACGGACTAACAAAGTACCGCGGGAATGGTGCCTTGGATTCTGCTTACATTGCGTGTTTGTTACCTAAGCAAAACTTGATACCCCTCTCTCTCTCTCTTAAGGTCAACAGAAAATTCCTTTATCCAAGGATACTGTAGACAGTGTGGAACTGGTCTTGAGAGAGAGAGAGAGAGAGGAGGAGGGGGAGAGAGAGAGAAAGAGAAGGGGAGTCTCGTGAAGGCGACGGAGGCAATTGGTAAATGTATAAAAGGTCTTGTGATTGCGCATGCAGTTTCATTAATTAGTCTGCCCATTATTTTTTCCCTGATTGGACGAGCTTGTAGTACCGGTAGAAAAATATGTATTATCCCGTTTCAAAATATTTGTCTGGTCCGTAAAACGAGAGCTAAAAAATAATGCATTTCTTTTAATAAAACGGGTTTTGCAAACCGGACAAATATTATAGGACGGAAGGAGTATATTTTTAGGCTGCTGATTTTGTCATTCCCTTTTTTGTTAACGCCACTCCCCTGCAAGTGTATTTTTAGTGCAAAAATACACTTAACGTTAACAAAATAGGAAGTGGCAAAATCATTTCCCAATTTTTATTGAGTTCTTTTCATGATTACGGTTATAATAAAAAAAAAACGCGTTTTCATTCACGTAATTACTAAGAGGGTTGATAGGGTATGTGAATTACTAATATGAGATCAATGTGATGTTTTTTTCAAATGTCCTAAAACTCAACGAGTTTCAGTTCTTTTTTTTTCTTTTTTTTAATCCTAACGAGTCTCAGCCCATTCACATATGGGTAAGAGCTTGATCAATTTTTCGCTCCAATTTTTCTGTCAGAAAATTGAGCACATAACTGATCAAGCGCTTGCCGATATTGCAATATACGACTAAACTTTCTTTTTTATAAAGAGAGATAGTTTAAGCAAATTGAGCGATTCCAATTATTTGAGTGAGATACCGCGTAGTGGGACCCTTTGTATCCACTTTACAGAGACATGCGCACACACGTCTAATGCATAGATGTATTACTGCCTAATTAGTCAGGGTCCCATAAGAAGTATTTCCTCCGTTCCAAAACGGATGACAGTTTTTGAAACTCGTGTTATTTTCCATCGCTTATATCTTTTAATCTATAATGTGTTTCATGAGTTTGAAAACTTCGTATAATAGAACTAATCGAGAACTATCAAACAAAATCCATATTGCATATTTTTTGAAATTCATATTAAAAGATATAAAAAATTAAAATTGACACCAATATCAAAATTCACATTCAATTTGGGACGGATGGAGTAAGATTTTCTTCGGAGTGCCATGTGAACGGACGATAGACTGGATACAGTCTATTGACTCTACGACCAGGACCCCAGCCCAGGACTTCTGTAACTACTACTACTGCCACCATTGACCACAAGCCCATAACCACTGGGTCCACCACATGTAATAATTCCACGCAAGTCTACTGGTGCTAGTGGGTTGAATTCCAACTCTTCATGACACGTGTAGGGATGGCAAAGGGACGGATTGGGACGGATTTTACTACCTCCGCCTTTGATCTCCGAACACTTTATCTGCCTCCATCTCCTCGCTCTGTCTCCCGAACGGAGAATCACCTCCACCCTCCATCCCCCTCCGAATGGAGATCGGGGATTCCCGTCTCGATCTGAAATTTATCTTATCAAAATAGAAAAAAATCAAAATTTTCATTAGTACATTTTCAAGCCAACTGGATACGCTATTGACAAATACATAATGCTAAGGGGACCGACGGGTTCCCTACCTATGGGGTATTGACAGACACGCGGAGCCCACTCCGGATTTAATATGTGTAGATACTCGATTCAATCTTTTATTTTTATTCAAATTACAAATATATGCCCTGCATACCCGTCGGTTCCCTCCTTGTCGATAGCTATAGCAGGGCTAATTGACAAATTGCGCGAAGGGACCAACTTTTACTCACCACAAAAGAAAAGGGTCAGGTGGGTTTAGGCGTACGCTCGTGAACTCTGTTCTGATGAGTCTTTCTGACCCAATTCATAGGGCAAGGACATGCATGCCTTCTTCCACAGGAAAAGAACAGGTGGGGAGGCCTGAAAACACTTGTTTGGTTGGGTCAGTCCAACATCAAGGACTATGTTCATTGACTGGCGTACAGTAAAATGATGATTCCAGATATGTGACCTCGATGATTTATGCGATAAACCAATTATTGGGCAGGATCTAATTCACAAAACGAGTATGAACGAGCGTGAGGAATAGTGCAAGTATGAATGTTAAAACGTCTCTATAAGAAAACATTTCAAACTAACCCGATTTTTTGAGGATTGAAGATTAAGAGCGAGAGCGGAAGATTCTTTCAAAGAATTATCGGACTAAAAAAAGGTAGAACCCAACTCTTTTTTTTTTTTTTTTCCCTACTTATCAAGGGGAGGCATTGAATACAGGTTTCTAATTGTAGAGTGTCTACTTCATGTGGGACATTAGATCTGATATTAACATCCCCCTATGTTTTGTAGCCAACGTCTATGGTAGTTGACCCTTTTTACACTAAACTAGCTCTATAATAGTCCCTCGTCTTTTAGCAACTCCACTCATCTATCAGTATTCAATTTCTCTAAACATTTTGATCCAGTCTTCTGGTGGCTCTTTCGACGGCTCAAAGCGCAAAGTCATAGCCCATCTTATCTCGTACATGGTCATACTCATGTACATAGGCTATATCAGATCCGATACTCAATGAAATGGCTAAGGCTCTGTTTGGCCTAAATAGCAACTTGGCTTTTTGTTGTCTTTATTAAAAAAAATAAAATCGTATTGATTAGTTTTGCGTCAAGTTTTTGTGGTTTATTGGTTTGTCTCGATAAGAAGATTTGTAAAAGTAAATTTTTTTATTTTTACCCAAATATATTTTTAGAAATATCGAAGATAAAGCCCCCAAATATTTTTGAAAATATTGAAGACAAAGTTTGGGCCTTTATCTTCGATATTAATTTCTAAATATATTTGGATAAAAGTAAAACATTTTGGGTTTTCTGATTCCTTTTGTCGAGACAAATCAATAATTTACAAAAATTTGATGTGAAACTAAAAAAATGCAAACTGTTTTGAATAAAGACAAAATGAAAAGCCAAATTGCTTATTTAGGCCAAACTGGGCCTAATCTTAATACAAGATGATACAAATACATACTAAAACTTGAGTGCAACCCACCTTGAAAACCGAGTATCCAAGAGGATCAAGTTGAAATTTAGCCGGTGAGAGACAAAAGGATAGTTAGAAAAACGCTTTGGACATAGATGTGTCCCAGGTCGTTCAATGTGTGTGGATCATACATATATGCATCGTATAGAAATAGAACTCGCATACATTAAACAATTCCGCATTTGTGTGCAGACATTTGTAACTGTAGCAATGCTTGGGTCCTAATAGTACGAAAGTTATGTACTCCCTTCGTCCCACAATTTTAATCCACCTTTCCCTTTTTGGATGTCCCAAAATATATGTTCATCTTGACTAGTCAAAGAGCAAAAGTTGATGAATTTACTTTTATGTCCTTCCCCTTTTAAATTAAGTGATACTCGTAGTAGCTCTCAATTTCAAATTGGAGGGCAATTTTGCAAAGGGGCTAAAATTAGATTTTAGCACTCCAAAAATTGATGGAGGGGCTCCAAAACGACGTCGTTTTGTGTATCAACACAGTTCAATTTTGGAGCTCCTTCATCAATTTTTGGAGTGCCAAAATCATAATCCAGGAAGGAGGGGGTAGTTATTAAAATGGAAATGGATTATATGATCTGCTTTTCTGGTTCAAAGGTAGCAAGAGATGTCTTCTGGAACATAGAACCAGAGAGAGTTTTCGACTATCCGAAACAGAACATTTGGTTCGGAATCAGGTAGCGTAGCGTAGCTCATTTACTACGAAACCAATGCCAATCTACCTGCCTCATCCCTCAGGATCAGAACAATAGAGAGAGGCCTTTGAAGAGTTGAAACAGATCATGATTGCATTGGAGTTGAATGTATAGATAGACACTCATTCTCAACACCACAACAGGCAAACAAAATGTATGTGAGGGCGATGCACGCTCAAGGTGCATAGCAGAGCAAGTACAAGTATTAGCAGCAAAACAAAAATGTCATAACTAAATAAATTAGACCATTGCTGAGCATTAAGATAGATGTTACTAATACTTAAAAACCATTCTCAACCGCCAGAAGCCGAAGTCGCCAAGTCTATAGAAAACTAAACCAAATCTACCTCACATTCTCATAAACTCCATGAAACATATAGTAAAGCTAGTCAAGATAGAAGTTCTACTGCGGATTTGGAGGACGGCTATTGGCAGAAGACACCCTGGATCCCCACTCAAGTAGCTCTTTGCTTGTATCATCCTTGTGAACAATCACTTCAATGAAGCAGAGACAATCCTTCTTCTCACCAGTTGCCATTGCAATTGCTTCAATAAGCTCCTCTTCACAGCGTACCTATGGAAAAAAACACACGTAATAAACTGTCAAGCAACTGATTTCTGCAGTTCCAAATTTCCAGTTAACAGTATTGAGATCATCTAACCTTCATTGTCCAGCAATTGCCTTCACCATTGTGGATAGCATCAACTAGTCCGGTGTAGTTCCAGTTCTTAATGACATTGTATGGTCCGTCATGGATTTCAACCTCTATGGTGTATCCCCCATTGTTTATCAGGAAAATGATGGTCTTTTGCCCGCAACGAATCATGGTTGACACATCTTGTGCAGTCACCTGTCAACCAAAATCATTTCTGAAATTTTTAAAAGTTCCTTCAAGGTTTCAGTTATGTGTTGAAGCGAGTAGAACAAAGGGATTGGATTGGATTCAGCTACAAAGCATAGAAAACTAAAATGGGTTTTTTTTTTTTTTAAACAAAAACTTCATTTTTACACTGCGCGTTGTTCATACCTGGAAACTTCCATCGCCAATGCAAGCAATCACTCGCTTATCGGGTACTGCCTGGGCATATCCAAGGGTAGCACCAACAGACCACCCGATAGAACCATACTGCATTTGGAATTCATACCTGCAACACCAACTTTTGTCCTCTAAGGTTCATTAATAAACTCGACACCAAAGAATTTTAAGGATTTTGTTACTCACCCACATCCTTCTGGTAATTTCAGCTTCTGGCAATTAAACCAGGAGTCTCCAGTTTCAGCAATCACAGCCGTATCATGTGAAAGCATCTTCTGCACATGCTGGAAGAGAACATTAACCCTCAAAGGCTCACTTGGTTCACACTTGAGAGGAAACCCGTCAGCAACGAAGATCCTGCTGTAGTTTTCATGAGCTGTAGGATTGCATTTAAGCCTCCTTGCAAGTGCAATGAGAAAGTCCTTCATCAAAACGCATCCGAAAGTGGGCCCATTGGCAATCACCACCCGATCAGGCTGCACGATGATTGCCTTCTCCTTCTTGAGGAGGAGGGAGTACCCGACCGAGCTGTAGTCGTTGAAAATGGGGCCCGCAAACACGTAAGCATCTGCTGATTCCACAATCTCCGCGCAAAATGCAGTGCTAACGGCACCCCAGTAGGTCCCTATGAAGCGAGGGTGGTGCTCTGGAAACATTCCTTTCGCCGATGGCATCACTGCCACAGCATAACCAGAAGCATCTGCCAGTTCAACGAAGGCATCATTGGCTTTTGCAACTCGGAGTTTTGGACCTCCCACCATTACTGGCTTCACTGCCTTGTCAAGAAATGCTGCTGCTGCTTCCACAGCAGCTTCAAGCCCCATCTTGTTACTCAACCTGTGCCAAGATGTCATAACATACCAACAAAATATTGTATCAATTAATTGGGTTCACAAAAAATTGAGGAGCTACTTCAAAGATTATCCAGAGTCCGATGAATTACCGGGGCGACAGGGAAAATGGAATGGGTTCTCTGCTGAAAGTGGGGTGAGGAATGGAAGGTAAATTGCAACTGATGCTTATATAGACGGGCTTGCTCTCTTTCATAGCAGTAGAGATGGCCGTGTCAATTTGTTCATGTGCATCTTCCAAATTACTAATAACAGCCTACGAATAAACAGTAGAAAATTAAATCATCAAGTTCACTTGGTAAAGAATAAGTCCACTGTAAAATTTGCCCAAATCAGCAAATTAGTAAATGGTGATTTTCCAGTAGGGCAAAAATGCCAAAAATAAAGGCCAATGAGGATTTTGCATCTACTCATAGTTTGCCCACGAAAGGGAACTGCATGTTGTAACACATTTGTATTTGGGTTTGTACATATCTTTCTGAATGTCTAAATTCATACAACCATTTCATATAGAAATATGCACAATGTTGCATAAATTCATTTCATTTGCATAAAAATTCGTAACGTTTGCGTAAAAATTCATAACAATAAGACAGACTCATAACATACAAATGTGATCATGTATTCAAATTGATGTGATTATATTTAACTTGTATAAACTTTTATACAAAACGTAATAAGTTCAATATTGATGCATGAACTTTTATGCAAAATGCTATGAGTTCAAGATGATTCAAAGGGGTGCACACCGTAGACATTCAAATATTAAGAGTGGGTATTGTAGCATATTTCGGATAAGAAACATTGCCCGCAAGCCACATCATTAAGTTCCAGGGAAAGGGTATAGTCAAATTGCAAAAGTTGCCAATAACCATCAAATTTTTTATTTTGAAATCAACCAAGTTAGTTTGTTGGAAAAAAAAAAAAAGAAGAACTCATCAATTGTATAATTTGCAAAGATTCAACCAAACAGAACACTTCCAGATTTTTCCCAGAAGTTCATAACAGGATATCTTTCTTCTGTTAAAACAGATTCAAGAATGCAAAAACAAAAACCACACAAACATGATTATCAAATGGACGTGGGTTGATAATATAATACTCCTACAGTAAACCACACAATCAGCTCATTAAATAAGCCATAAAATTGAACGGATCACATTAGGAGAGCTAATTTTAAGTACCACCAGGTTTTAAACCACACAATCAGCTCATTAATTAAGCCATATAATTGGATGCATAGTGTATCGGCCATTGAGTAAGGAGATTTTGGACCTCTGATGCATACGGTCCGATATTGGCCGTTACATCGATACTGTTACGTTTTTCGAACCGTGATTTAAAACCCTGAGCACCACCCAAAGAAACATTGCCATAACCATTAAATATTTGGATCAGTTGATAGTTTACCAAATATGTCTTACCAAAAACCTATCATATATTTGGATCTCACAATCACAATTCAATCAACCTTCCGCCACAAAAATTCCCTCACAAACCCATTTCTAAATCAAATGGACACTTTTTCCAGTTCGTTTCAATTTCGCATGGCTTGATAATTAAGTTTCCACATATTATGAAACCCTAATACCAAACCGAGCAATGCTATGAGCACACATTTAGAACATAACTTCGAACGATACTGTGTCCAGAACCGTACATAGATCCACATAAATCTAATGGTGTGTTCATAGACTTTTTGATACCAAAATCAATTTAAAACACATTTTGTCACCTGATAGCAAGTAACAGTCTGAAAGCACCTCAGCTCCTGACTAAAATCCGGCAACCCGATCGTATGATGCAAAACCCGGTTCGTCCCGTAATCATTCGTGTTCGGACCCCCCACCACACAGATAACCGGCAAGTTCTCGCTATACGCGCCCGCAATGGCGTTGAGCACGCTCAGCCCGCCCACCGTGAACGTAACAACGCACGCCCCCGCGCCGCGGGACCGCGCGTATCCGTCGGCGGCGTAGCCAGCGTTGAGCTCGTTGCAGCAGCCGACGTTGTTGAGCCCCGGCTCGGCAATGAGGTGGTCGAGGAGGGTGAGGTTGAAATCCCCGGGTACGGAGAAGACGTCGGTGACGCCGATCTGGACGAGGCGGTGGGCGAGGTGGCGGCCGAGGGTGGCGGTGTCGGGGGTGGAGACGTGGTGGGAGGGTTGGACGGTGCCGTTCTGGGGGGTGGTGGAGGGGAGCGTTCCGATCATGGTGGGAGAATGGATCTTAGGTTTGTGTTGGAGAGAGAGAGAGAGAGAATGGGAGTGTGGGTGTTTGAGTGTGCGGGAGGTATATATATATATAGGTTTGGATGCATTGGAAATGAGGCGGTTTCGAGTGAGGAGTGAGGACCAAGGCGTGGTGTGGAGGCTATGGTAATTTCTTGGGGAGGAGGCTTCTGTTTGTTGCCATTTATTTAGGTAATTATTATGAGGGGATTTGAATTATTCAAAATGGTAGTTGGTTTAATTAAATTTCTGAGATTTTTAAGATCTGAGATTTCATATGCTGATTTGGAGGATGTGCGAAGAGTTTGTGAAAAGGGAAAATCTTTATTTACGGAGGTTCCATAAATAAAGTTTACGGAGGCCAATCTTAGTCGTCCAAAAGTGTTTTGGATGATCCAAATTGAAAGACAAACCATTAAACGTTAAGAGATATTTATTATCGGTCAAAGATTAAAAATATATTTCAACCGTTGATTGCCGAAACGGACAGGTGAGATTGCGTGTTTTCTGTGAACAATTTATTCACAGCTCCTCCGTGAATAAGTTTCTCTCTTGTGAAAGTTTTGATCCTCTTCGTTATGGAATCCAGATTTCGTGTAAGATGTATCGAGAACTTTTGGGTATCATGTGTCATCAAAGTATTGGTAGAATGTGCTTCATTACGTGACAAATGAAATATATTTCACGAATATATTGATGACACATCACATGGTACGTACTCAAAGATGGTTACCAAAATATTATTGCGTAAGATAATAAGGGACCCATTTACCCAAAAAATAATAAGGGACCCGTGAAGATCGAATGGTTCGAGACATAATCGTATTCGAAGTTCTGCAAGTCGAATTGCTCTATGGTATATAGATATTCACTTGAATGCATAAGATTGCGATATATAGTTAAACTCAATCATGTCTTTGTGAGTTTTACAGCATCTACTATAGTAATATTTTAGAATTCATAAAATTAAAAAAAATTGATACTCCCTCTGTTTCTAAAGTGGTGTCAAATTTTTTTAAAAATTATGCACGGCAATACTTTATTTTTGTGTACGAAAAATACACGTCTTGTCATAGTAAACTAGTACGAGTATCATTTAAGAACGGAAGAGTATGAATTTCGGACCACTATTGATCATGAAATGGAGATAAAATGAAATGAAAGAAAAAAAGATTAATGGAGGGAAAAGAAAGAAAAGAAGTAGCCAAAATAAAATATTGTCTGAACAAGTTAATTCCTCCATGCTCTTTTCCCTCCACAGATCTCCAACTTTGGGTTCGAATTTGAGGATGTCAAATTTCTTTAAGGCTTGCACGGCAATTAGACATGTTAAAATTTGACATCTTCAAGGTGCCCACTTCAACCAACATGTCAAATTTATTATTTTAAAAAGTTTGGGGTAAAGTGGTGAAAATTGTTTTTGACATCAGATGTCAAATTTTGCATAAGCATTTGACATTTCGGTTAGAAACTTAGAATTGCTTCATATTTCAATTCTTCCACTACCTTGTTTTCTTTCCATTTGCTACCTTTTCTAACCTTTGTAAATGGTCGCTAACTTGAGATTCATTCTCACAGGATCCTTACCCAGTCTCCTTCCATATTGGGAAATTTGTGAACTTACCAACCAGAGATGTCAAATTAGTGTTAGTCAAATTTTTTTTGAAGGCTTAGGTGACATTTTGACATCAAGCTCTCTTTTTCCAATCCTTGTGTCAAAAAAAATAAAGCTCATAAACTTTAAGGGAAAAAAAAAAACTCGAAAGGCAGTAGGGCAAAATCATGTTTGATCTCAACGGAAAGCTTTCAAACTTTCCAACAGTTACTTTTTGAAATTTGGCAGGCGAGGGGTAGGCTGTCAAAGTTGGCAGGTTTGCCATTTCCTTCAAAACCACGTAAATTTTGGCATCAAAGAAGACTGTTAGGTTGAATTGAATTTTGGTATCAATTTTTACCGTTAACATGTCCACGTAGGAATTGACAACTCTCATTGGAGATGCTCTTACATTTGAACCAAATCAAATCTCCCATTTGTAACTGGTTTATTACTAGGGCTAATAGATGAATCAAGCTACTCCAGTTTGAGTTCATGTTTGTTCGTTAAAAAGTTGAAGATGGGTTTGCAGCATGAACAAATAAGCTTGAACAATCTTTTGAAGCTCATTAAGCTTACACGGTTCTTTAAACTTACGATGTGGAGTATAAAAAACTCAAGGTACTCGTGATCGGCTAAATTAAAACTCACTTGAGAAAGACTCGTCTCATAAACAAGCTAAGTTCGAACATATTTTTGAAGCTTACTAAGTTTTCGAGCCAAGCTTGAACAATCACATGCTCGGCTTGTACATCGGCCATATTTAAAACCGAGTTAATCCGGAAATCATTACGAGAACAGCATAGTAACAAATCCATGGTGATGCAAGAATGAAGCAACCCCATGTTCTTCAAATCACATTGGGATGAATCCTGCCTCTACTTCTGCAATAACATGTTGGGAACAAATAGCATTTCCAGGAAAACACCACTTCCACCAGATCATTAGAAGTTATGAACAAGAAGAACCA
The DNA here is from genome assembly GCA_020567845.1 of Rhododendron henanense subsp. lingbaoense. Lineage (NCBI taxonomy): Eukaryota > Viridiplantae > Streptophyta > Magnoliopsida > Ericales > Ericaceae > Rhododendron > Rhododendron henanense. Next base: position 6,624,769 of record CM036312.1, read on the forward strand.
TATAAACAGGGTTATTTTTGCTTTCTTCTTGCTCTGTTCAGTATCTTATCTCTTCTATTCACTCTAACTATATTTCTGGGAACGGTAAATTAGAAGCCACATCTCTATAGAGGTCAGACATAGTAAATCATACCAACTTCCAGCAAAGAAGTGTGAGGCACACTCATAGCAACATCAGGTTCCCTACAGTTTTTGCTCAGGAACGCATAGACAACATCAATCGCAAACTTCTTGAAAATCGAAGAAGACTTCTTTGCCTTTGCATGAGAATGCCCGAGGATATAAGCAATGCCGGACTCCCTAGCCTTCAATATGTCCAGAGACTCGTCCTTTAGATAAGAACCTTCCAATTGCCCATTCCCAAGAACCGTCACATTAAAATCTAGTAAAGAGCGAGTAAATCTTCCCTCGTGATTTGGAAGTGTCAATGTGAGGCTGGGAGAGGATTCTATAACCGGTGGCATCTGACCTCCTCCTTCTGTCTCTACAAACTGTATGATTGCGTATACCAGTTTATCCTCAAAGTCATAGTTCTCTTGTTGCAAGTCCTTATAACCGTATCTAACAACGCACCTGAACAGGGCATACTCTTTTGGCCCCACCCTGCTTATGAGAAACCGTTCCTTCTCATCCACGTATGGAACTTGCACGGATTTGACACAGATAAATATCACAACATGATGGAAAGCGGGTAAGTTTGTCACAAAGTGTCCGAAAACAGCTGGGACACCTGTCACCAGATTAGAGCAAACAAGTCCAATTCCAGGGACCCTAACCATGCCAAGGCTAGGCCCTAAAGCCAGTATCCGGTTCATTGAAACCTTGTTTTCTACATCGAACTGGTGTTTCTTTAACGTTCCGTAGTTCCATAAGATCATTATGGCCATAAATATAAAGGAGAGCACAAGCGGGATCCAGCCGCCTTCAGGGACTTTATATAAAGCTGCTGAGAGGTAAAGAAGCTCCACTAATCCGAAAAACACTAGAAAGGCAAGAGTTGTGACGATGGCTTTCTTCCACACAATTATCATTACCATTGCCATTAAGCAAGTTGTCACGAACATAACGGTAGTAACAGCGAGTCCTACAAACTCAGGAAAACAAGCCACTCTAGTTAGAAAATGAGCAAAAAAAGGCCTAAAGTATAAATTTTATGATATACATAATAAATTCAGTGTTATTTCAAAAAAATGGATACCGTATGCATGTCCAATCATGTTTGAGTCCCTTAATCCGATAGTCACAGCTAAACAGAGGCACATTAACGTCCAATTGACCTCTGGAATATATATTTGCCCATATATTTTGCTTGAAGTATGAACGATTTTCACACGGGGAAAACAATTCAATGCACAGCACTGGCTTATAATGGAGAAGGTGGCAGATATCACAGCTTGGCTCCCTATCACAGCTGCACAAGTGGCCACTATGAACACTGGCCAGAATATTGGTTCTGCACGCAGGATATTAGAATCAGTAAGATTGACAAATTCAAGCTGTGTGGGTATCCCAATAAATTCTTGCCTGGTATCGCTTTATAGAAACTTCTCTGGATATCTTCATGGTGTCGAGAAAGAAATGCAGCCTCACCCAAATATGAAAGAACCAAACACGGATATACGAGAAAAGTGAAGGCTATCTGGAATATAAATACAAAAGGTTACAATATCAAGATTACAGGTGAAATAACCTTAAGATGCGGGATCTCTTTAAAATTTTATGGGTTGAAGGTTACATATTTATAGTTGAAATTACCTTAATTGACAAAGTGGAAAAATGTCCCAAAGCAGCAAACATTGCCTCCACGCCTGAGATGGTAATATTTGAAAATGAAGGTTCAAGTAACTAAATTCAATAGCAACTAGAATTCAGAATGCAAACCGAAAATTAAGAAGTTACCTGTGATTGAGAGAACCACTCCCCCTAAGGACACCCAACCTTCAATGCCTGTGCTTCTGAGGAACTTAAACATGTAAACTGGAGATAGTGCATGAAATATATGCGGATTCCACTTGATTACGTTATATATACCGATGCCACCAATGCACAGAAGCCATGCAGTGACTATTGGAGCAAATATGAAAGCAACTCTATGTGTTCCATGATGCTGAAGAGAGAAAAGCCCCACCAAAATGACACATGAGATCATGACAATATAGTCTGAAAAAAAAATCAAGCAGTTTCTTTATCAGATATCGGAAAACATTCAGTGTTGACTATTGTAAACTGTAGCGAAGGAGACTAAAGCTTACTTTCATGAAGTCCTGTGAACTTAAGCTTAACACCTGAAACTGCGGAAAGAACTGAAAAGGAAATACGTCAATCTCTTAATTGCAGTACCCTACTGTATTTACGATCTTATATCCATAACAAATATCTACACACGATACGTCGTTTAATTGGAGAAACAAGAAAGTACCGTGACATCAATACTTCAAAAGGTTTTAGCTGAAATTTACAACTTCGTAAGCATTAAGCACATTGAAAAAGGATCATATTTTAATTCTATGCTTACACCCCATACCGCATTGTGTTCACTTAAGGATGGTAGGAGTCAAGGATCAAGGAATACACAAGACTGAAAGTATAATACTAAGATGCTACCTGATATTGCAGGAGTGAGTATACCGTCACCAATTGTCATACATGTTCCCAGCAAAACAAAAACCAATAGACCCTTACAACACTTTGGGTTCTTCTCAAAGAACGACTTCAGAACAGAACTCTGCCATGTTTCTGCTGATCCTTCCACGGCATATGCAGACAGCTTCTCATCTGTATCTTGTTGATTGGGTAGAATGCTAAGTTTTGCATGGCGACACAGTAACGAGTACAATGCAAAGGTACCACCTGCACTATGAAGGCAAAGTTGAAAATTTCATCAGGTAGGCTCTGAAATGGACAAACATACTCTTTCCTTTCTCCAAATTCCATCAGGTAGGCCCTGAATAAACAAGCACACAGCACATCTTACACTTCCGTTCACTGATGGGAGTGTTTAGCTTACAAGACAGAAGGGGGAAAAAAAGAAGAAGGTGTAAATGAAGCGTAAGCAGCATGCTAGTAATTTTTTCTTGTCAAGACTACCTATAAACACCAAAACTGGAAAAACACAAAGAGGCCAATTGCAGGATCCCACTCTAAAGTTTCATCGTGATCACCATTCAAAGGAAGGAAAGAAGAGGAGAAAATAGTATTTAAGGCCTTGTACAGAAGCGAGGAACTATAAGAATATTTTAAATGAAAGAAGTAAAACCAAAAATATGGAAAATGAAAAAAAAAATCAAGAATTGATATCTTGTTATGTGCATATTATCTACAATGTATAAGTGATTTCAACTAACAAAAATGACATTACTTTTATTTAGTTTCTCCATCCATACCAATGTGCCAGAAGCATGTCTAAAATTACATAGCACCTTTATGGTTCATCATTTAAATCTCACTGGACCAATCTACCATCTCTCTGTGTGAAAGGCATCACTAGATGGCAGAATAAACAAAAAGTAACAAGAAAGAAGAGTAGCTCTGCAAATAATAATAAGAAAGGGGAGCAAATGCTAGCTGCCAAACAAGCCCAATTCTATGTTTCTTCGGTTAAGCTCCAAATTTGCCTGGAATAGTTTAATAGTGATTGGGAAGGATAATCCAGTCTCACATAGGTTCATTAACATGTCTCTCTCCGTCAATCCTTCTCAAAAATTTGTTCTGGTATTGCAGAATTACCAACAATTTGTTCACAATTAATCATTTGTTTTTTATTAAGCAGGAGATAGAGCCATGAAAGGTCTAACCGTACCTTCACCATTGTCATTGGCCGACATCACAATGAAGATATACTTGAAGAGAGCAATGAGAGTAAACGTCCAGAAAATAAAAGAAAGCACGCCATATATCTCCTCATCATCCTCGTGGAGGCTCAGCTTCCCGGAGAAAGTGGTTTTGTAAACATAGAGAGGAGAGGTACTGAGATCGCCATAAACTACTCCAAGACTCTGATAAGCTAACGTAAGCATTGTGGAACATGACGCCTTCTTTGCATTCTAATGAAGGTAACAACCATATCAGTATTATAGATTTTTTTTTAAAAAGACTGAAGGAACATTCAAAGATCTTGCATGGCTTCTGTTTCTTGGAAATTAAGGGAAGCAGCATTGAATATCTTGTGCACATTCCTACAATCAAAACACTAACTCGACCGTTGCTGGTTTTCACTGTAGTCACATGCATAAAGCTAATCACCAAATCCTCTAATTTCTTGGTGAAATTTCAATTTATCACTGCAGGCATAAAATCCCTGCCCTCGCATTAGGAAATACTCTTTAAAGTTTAAATCCTGTGACGTTCTTCCCTATAATGAATCTCTCCAGAAACAAAAAAAGTCTACGAACGCAACTCTATAACACAACTCCGGATGCAGAGCCATTCGATATACGTAGGCCTACGTGCATCAAACGGTTCCGGATATAGTTGTATCCGGAGTTTGTATTCTAAAATTGCGATCCCTAATATTGCCCACATTTGGATACCCGGTCGTCACAGGTCCTTGTTCTTGGACATTCTACGTGCAATTGTGCAGACTATACAACTTCCATATTTGCTCAACACACCATTTGTCCTATAATGCGAAACCCTTGCAAAGAAACCAACTAAATGATCATCCCCTAGTCCATTCAATACGAACCCATAAATCAAAATTAATCAACAAGAACAAAATAATGTCATAAATTGCAAGATCAATTAAAACCAAACAAAAACAGAGAACTGGGTCTTGTTTTAGACTAGAGGACGAGAAAGAAGTACCTTTTGAGAAATCCCATTTTCCACAGACTCTACAGAAGGTATTGGATCCATCGTTGAAGAAGGACTTGAGAAGCAGAGATTTTTTAGAGGCAGTGCATACCCAGAGAGGGAGGGGAGTGGTGAGGAAGTGGAAGCCAATCAGTCAAACTGTCAAAGGTTAAAAAGAGTGAGAAAGTCAGAGAATGTAGGAAGTGAACAAAGAAGTTGGGTGTGTGCGCAAAGAAGTTGCAGAAATGCATTCAATGCTCTCTCCCCTCTCTCTCTCTCTCTCTCTCTAGAAAGTTGTATAGTTGTAGGCTTTATAGCTACACCATTATTAGCCAAGGAAATCTTACTATTCCGATGGGAAAAAACAAATGAAAAGTTCTTTTTCATTGCATTTTAAAATAATCTAGTGATGATAAACAGTACCATTTGGAGGATAAAAAAAAGAGAGAGAACCATTTGTGGCTTTGTGCAGTTCTGATTTACGTTGCATTTTCTATTTCTAATTCTACGGGTTTAAGAGAAAAATAACCACTGGCAAAAACCACAACATGGAAAAATAAATCACATTGAACCCCTCCGAATTCGAAAATAACATAATTTTCTTCATTTGAAACTATATCATGTTAAGGGATCATCATTATTACACTTTGTATTTTTTAATTTTTTGTCCTTATTATTATCCTTGAGAAAGATAGGGGGTCGTTATTATATTTTGAGAGTTACTTTTTTTTTTTGCCTCGATTAATTTGTAAAAAATGGTAAAAAGAGTAAGATCGCTAACTTTTGCAGCTTAGTTGTTTAAGATGGACATTCTTTTGGTACACTAAAATGTGCAAAAACGGATTAGGGACAGATGGAATTTTTTTTTTTTCCAGAAAGTCTACCCACACATACAATCTGTGCACAGATTGTATATAGATTTTGTTGTGAGGTCCACCACGAGTCCCACACAAATCATCCGAGTCGTTCATTAAATGTAAAACATTTTTTCAAGGGTCCCCATAAAAAATAAGCTCAATCCGATACCTATAGGTGCTCGATCCAACCATATAACTTTTCATTATCCGAAAATCTAAATGAAAAGTTAGATGGTTGGATGAAGCACCTATAGGTATCGGATTGAGCTTATTTTTTACGGGGAGCTTTGAAAAAATGTTTTACATTTAATGAACGGCTCGGATGATTTACGTGGGATCCGTGGTAGGCCTCACAACGAAATATGTGCACAAATTGTCTATGTCTGTAGCAGGACTCTTTTTTGTTTACTTGTACCACATTTCACCTCAATGAGAAAGAATTCTAAGATGAACAAACTATCAAAGCATAGAATTCCTATTGACCAAGTAGGTAATCAACAACCATTCTTTGAATCTTAGAGCAAGTAGATCAGTTGAGGTAAAAAGGCTTTTGAGCTATTTTGGAGAAAAAAAATACAAAAAAACAGGCTGCATCAGATGATGTAAAATGGAAGGTAAAAATGATTTATGAATAGTAGTTTGATACTTTTAACTAAGCACAGCCAGCCTTTATTTTATTGTTTCTTTCTCTCTCTCTCTCCTCCCTCCTCTCTCTCTCTTCTTGAATTGTGGGGTTTTCAATTTAAAAATAAAGGATAAAGAAAAAGAGTGAAAAATGTATATTTTAATAGGTGTTAGGTAAAATAGATAGTGTTGGAGTAGTTATGAAAGAAAAAGTTTGATAGTAAATTAAAATTGTTGTGAACTATTCACAAGGTAGTTTAGCTACCTATTGGTGTACGTGCTCTTAACCTACTTAATACCTACTGCCTAGTCATGAAAAATAGATGCATGTGGTGAAATAACAGTTTCAAGATCACAAAAGAATGAATGGAGCTTAATTGGCACAACCACATGCGATTCCAAGATTTGGTTCTTTAAACAAAGCACACAACACATGCACTTCGTCATATGTTTGGTATGGGTTTCCAGGGAGGGTTTTGGATAATAAATGGAGAGTGATAAAAAGATGAGAGTAATGAATGGAGAGAAACTTATAATTGAAAAGTGTGCACAGAGAGAAGAAAGTTTTTGAGACCGTATGAGAACAAACCCAGCTTTTGCTTGATGGATCAAACTTTCAAAATATCTCGATCGATTTCTACTTTAACTAGATGTTTTTCTTCACTAACAATCTTATGTCTTATTTTGCTTATAATTTCTAATTGATTTTTTTTCATCTTTTCGATAAGTTCTCTTAAAAGTCTTCTTAAAGTAGGAGTATTATTTTGTTCCATTATGATTTGTAGAGACGTCCTATCATTTAATGCAACGATTTTGATTCTTCAAAATAGTTTATGGTCAAACACATTATTATATGGTGGTCAAGTTGGAACCCAGGCTCTGATACCAAAAGAGGAGCCTAATATGAAATTTTTACGAATTATAGTGCGCTTTTATACTTGATAAAGAATTGTCTTTGTGGTTGTAACCTGAAACTTGGAAAATATTTTTTCAGAGGACTTAATTGACACAAGTTGAATATTTCAAGGACTAAATCAACTCAAATAACATTTTGAGGACTAAATTGAAACTTGAGTAATTGAGGTATAAATCGACTCGATTAAAACTTTAAGGACCAAATTAAAACCTACCTATAAATGTGGGGACTAAAATTGTAGATAAGCTTATTGTTTATGGGCACACGTGATCCAATTTCATACATTTTGTCTCTTCTCCGACTTGGAATAGCATTCTCTTTTTCCAAAGATCTTTAAAAGTTTGCCTCGCATATTCCACCCATTATGCTATGTTTGGATGAGTTTTTGAAAAAAAAAATTATGAGAGTAATGATTGAAAGTATGGATAATGAGTGGAGAGAGAAATGAAAATAATGATTGAAGACCATGGGTAATGAGTGGAGAGTAGTGATTGAAAATAGGGATAATAAGTATTTTTTGAGTTCGAATTTTTTTTTCAAATCTTGATCCAAACAACAAGGTGAAGGAAAGGACCTATGATTAAGAAAGGAAAAGCAATAGGAGGAGGACCAAGCTGTCATTCCATTTTGCCACTGGACAGCTTGTGGTGATGGGCCACAATGCAGGTGAGTATGGAGCCTTTGGACCACAAGGGAATTGGTAACTTGGGAAATGATAAAATCCAAATATACCCCCATGACTTTATACATTGAGATGGATCTAATTTATGATCTGATAGGTAAATCCGTCTTTATGGCAAAGGTGGGTTCTAACGTCAATAACAAGGCATATATCCTCATACCGGTTGCATCTAGTTATTGACTTATTGAGAATGAAAAGAAAGACTTGACAGTGAACAATGCCTAAATTCTCTATAAATTATTGGTCTGCTACTTTTTTTTTGGTATTATTTACTTTCTTCACGAGAGTAGGTAAAATAGGTTATTCTCGCTCTTTGGAAAAAGAAATTGGTCTCCCAACTCTACGTGAAAAATGAGGATGCGACTATCAATTTAGTACTTTTTTTTGAAACGTGTCGACTTAGTACTTGGTCATCAGTTTATGATGGTCTCAGTATTTTTGCCAAAAGAGAAAGGTTTACTATTTCTCACCAATTGCCCCCTCGTGCTCTTCGAGACCCCATTGTGGACAGTAGCCATTCAATTCCTTGGACTCTTTCAGACACCAATTGGAAAACCTTGCGCACTAATACGACTTTTAGCTTGATCTCACAATTGATACATTTACCCAAAAGTTGGGTATGAAGGTAGGTAGAGTTCCCCAATTTATCTTATTCATTAGACGGCTTTCTCTAGTTCAACCAAGAAGAAAAGCAATGAAAGTCTTCAATTGTTCACTTGTTTTGTGTTGATCACACATTCTCACATAAATTGCCCCATTATTGAAGTAGAGTGATTATCACACACCTCTTCCGCAATCCACTTTTTGTCTTCTTATTTGTAAATTTACATGATTAGCTTATCAGGAGTCAGTGATTGCTTCCAGTACATTGTACTGAATCGTGAAATCGTAAGCAAGACCTAGAAGCACATGAGAGAGATTGACAGCGCCAAGCGGTGGACAATGCTTGAGTGTGCTATCTTTATCAACCATTTAATGCATCAATTACTAGTGTTTAGTAACCTTTTGTCATTCGGTTAATGGGTATTGGCCATAGAAACTTGGTAAGAATTAAGATCACCTGATCCCTTTAGCGTCTATGTTTGTATATATATAGAGAGAAGTGTACGAAAGGTTGATGGAGAGAGCTTACAAACGTTTTGGTGTTGGTTGCTTTCAAGAACAAAACAAAAAACAAAGGCAGAATTAGGTTGTCAATTCTGAGGATGAAGACACTCCCATTAGAGTAATATGATGGTTATCGTCGACTACAATTACCGGGTTTGGACATGAAATTGTCGATGAGGTAATTATTTACACTTACATAGAGTGGTGAAGAGGACATTACAAACTATGCCAATTCCAAAGCATTTCGAAATTGCCAAACTTCTCTCAGGACACCTCATCAATGAAGAAATTGAAAGGTTTGGATTGGATTGGGCGATATCATCGCAATAATGCTAGAACCACACAGATTCACACTCAACTCAATAAGGGGGAGGGGTAAGTGTGTTGTAGGGCTGCAAACGAACCAAGCTGCTCGTGGCTCGGCTTGTTTAGTAATCGAGCCGAGCTCAAGTTTGAGTTTTACGATCATTTAGTAAACGAGTCAACCTCAATACTCTAAAAGCTCGGCTCGTTTGTTTAGGCTCAGCACGTTTATAGAAGCTCATTTAAGTAAATTAACCGAAACAAGCCGAGCTCGAGCTCAAGTTTTAAAGGACGATGACCCATCTGTTTTCCAATTCTTCCTAGCTGTTTTATCTAAGAAAACGGAATTTAAAGAGCTTGTTGTACATGCTCTGACCAAAGGAGAATGCTAGTATATGCTAGAGGGAATGATATAGTTTCACCTGTTCTCCAGCATATACTGGGCACTAGCATCAGTTGTAGTAGAATATACTATAAAAGAACTCGGCGAACCATAGAAATATACCCCAAGAAACAACACATGTTTCTATAACATCTACTGTTGATTCAGTATACAACCTCACAACATAAAGCAGGTTAATATATAGGTAAAATTGAAGGGGGGAATCGAGGAAAAAAAAAACCACGACATGAAAACAGGAATATTGACCAAGACTACACTAATGTGCTAATAACAAATCCACGCCGTTCGGACCCATGAATCAGAAACTACTGTACCAGGTAGAATATACCAGGAAAGGGGTGGTAAAAAAAAGCCCGACAAGTATACTCCCCAGCTCGACAGGAATAACGAGATGGTATTGAAACAGAAAAAGTGTCCCTCAAGTTGAAGAAACAGGCTCCTCACCCTTTGAATCAGCATCAGTTTTCCCAGGCTCAATTTCAGACTCTTCCTTGGCTTCAAGAGACCCACCATCTTTGGCTTTTTCTTCACTTTTCTTATCTTCAACGCTCAACTTCTCAAGCAGCCCAGCAGTAGCGGATGCATCTTTGTTTTCATCTTTCATTCGTTGAGATTCAGCTACCTCTTGAACCATTTCCATAAAGATTTTGCAATCTGGGGAAAATAGGTACGTATAAAGCTGAAATGTCTAAGCGAATAATCACCAATACCATCACAAAGAGCAATAGGAGTATAGGACTGCATGTAGGTATATTTAATACAACTGTCAGATCGAACTAACATACAAAATGCTAATGCACAAAAAACTCAAGGTTAGAAAGTGAAAAACAAGCTAATCATGAATTCTGGCTTTTGTTCTTCAGTTCTAGTTAAATAGGGAATGCCTATCATGCGCCACGAGTAAGTTAGCGCAAAATGAAAAAGACAATTGATGAGTATAAAGACCTACTCCCAAAGACAACTGCCCTACTCGGGCACTCGGATGTCAACTCAGCCATAAATGGACATAAAATGAGGGTGACTAGGAAAAAGGATGGGTCGTTAGCCCACCGCCCTAAAGGGTTCTCATGTGGTTTAGGACTTATCCTAACCGCTTTAATCCCAACGGGTTTACATATACCTCTCCTAAAAGGAGTGGGAATACCATATCTATTGGCACGCGCACACATAGATCAACCTTCTATACTAAGATTCCTAAAGGAAGGGACCTAATAATCCTACCACTCCCTCCAACTTTCTAAAGAACTCTCTACTCACTCTCCAAGGTATAATACTGTTAATTCATCAGCTTAGAGTCTCTCCTAGCTTATATACCTACAAACTCGACTGACTTAGGCATCAGAGGGGTGTTGCCTGACAACAGACTGGTGTCCTTAATTTCCCTTCCAGGTCAGACGATCAAAGCATTTCCAAAACTGCTTCATCAATCGGTGCCATTTGAGGGAACACTTCTCAAATCCCATATGTGATGAGTGGTTCACACAATGATCACGGCCAATACAATGAAGGTCAGAAGGTTGGCAGTCATGGTAGAGGAGCACCACACGATGGAGATCGCTAGGATGGGAACCATTACCTCTGTAAGACGGCCATCTCGAAGTTGGCCGAGCACAATTCCAAACACGACAGAACCAAGTTCAAACATTGAACCAAGGGAAGCAATAGCTCATACAGAAAAACCAAACCCTCGTAAAGCACTTCACAAAACCGCCTCCGCCTCCATTGCCAATGAGGTGTCGGCAGCAAATGGAGGCCAACAAAACGACCCAGACGTTGTAAACAGAGCTTGGTCAACAGGCAGGCCCAGGTTGTCCTTCCCCAAACTAGGAGACAGCTTGATCATCTCATGGACAAGATGGTGGCTAATGTCAACCAAGATGACCAGATGAAAGTGCTAGAAGCTCAGCTAGATGGACTAGCTGAGTAGATGAAAGCCAAAGCACCAGCCCTATAGAGAAGTTGGTGCAAAAGACAGATCTGTTGTTCACTCCAGAGGTTGTCATGAAAACTCTACCTGCAAGTTTTGAATGGTCAAAGTTGAAAGCTTAGATGGGACCAAAGATCCCTTGGATCACATGGAGAAATATAAGTCTGTCGTGCCATCTCTAGCATGTCCCGAACGAAACCATGTGCTGAGCCTTCCCAACAACCCTAAAAAGTGTGGCCAAAACTTGGTTCAACAAACTGAAGCCCTGGAAGATTGAGATCTTCGAACAAGGACGGACTTTGTTGGTCAGAGATATAGAAGGCAAGCGACATACATCTTGAACAGCAAATAGAACAAGTGGGGATTTCACAACAAGGTTCAATATGGGAGCCATGAAGGCGGCAGTCGTGGATGAGGCGTCAATAGATGCACACATGGTCGGCTATGGCGCAGACAATATCTATTCCCTCTCTCCCAGGAGCTGCCCGTAAGCATAGTTGAGTTGATTCTCAAGGCACAAAAATACATGAACGTTGAGGACAATTTCAATTCTCAGCGATGTTCTGGCAAAACAGGGAAGAGCAAACCAATGGGCAACAAGGAGGTGGTTATCTGGGAGGACAGACAAGAACAAGAAGAGAAAGATCAGAATAAACCACGACGAGGAGGTGGCCACCTGAAAAATCGAAGGACAGACAAAAGGGAAAATACCCCTCCAAGGAGAGGAGGGTTATAAGAGAGATGGTTCAACACCACTATAATCCTATAATGGCTACGTACTCAAACAGCTCCAGGACGATCTAGGCCTAAAATGGTCTAGAAAGCTACGGACGACTATAGACAAACGATCAGGCAACAAGTATTGCAAGTTCTACCATGATCAAGGTAATGACGCAGACAACTGCATCAATCTAAAGGAGCAGAATAGCACAGAGTGGTTGATTCCTGTTAGAAGTGTTAGTAGAATAAGTGGGTTTGTCCCACATCGCCAATCTAATGTACATGTAACTCTCCAGAGTAATATAAATATGTGTGTGTGTGTTAGGGTGTTATCTTTCACCCTATACACTTTTTCCTTCCTAAACAACATGGTATCAGAGCGTTATTTTCCACCACCATAACTGATCCCATAGCCGAAACCCTAACTGCCGCCCTCTACCACCATAGCCGCCGCCCTCCACTGCCGCAAACCCAAACCCACTCGAAAAACCCTAACCTACTGAAACGTTTCATCCTACCGTCGTCGTCGATCCTTGCCGACCACCCTACCGTCATCGTCAGCCCTACCCCACTCGAAAAACCTCACATATCCAGTCCCGATTTCTCCTGCAACCCACGATTCAGTCCCTGCCCAGCCTCGAAACTACTTGAAACCCAAGCCTCATACCTGCACAGTACTCGCCGGCGCCTGAACAGTACTCGTCAAACCTGCATAGTGCTCACCGGTGTCGGATTAAGGTGTTTCGTACCTTGTCGGCTCCTTTTTCAGCCCCGTCGGGGTTGCTTTGCTGCTGTATTTGCGCTCGGATGCCCTCTTACTCATGTTCCGCTGTTTCATCTACTCTGATTTGGTTCTAATAATTTGTGGCATGCCATCCAGTTGGTAATTACTTCTCCCGATTGTTTGATATCTGCTCCGCCGGTTGTTTATTTTTTTTCCGTTAGCTTCATGGAGATCACACTTGTTATGAATGATTTCTCTAGTGCTATGTTGGCTGTTGGGAATTTTTGTTGCAGCCCCTCCGTAGATCTAGTGGCCGCTTCTTGATTGTTGGTTTAGTATACTTGTTGTTTGGCTTATGGCTATTGGTTCAGTTGGTTCTATTCAGTAAGGTTTTTTTTTTGGTTGGTTGGTATTGCTTTGGTTGCATACCTGATTATTTACTAGTTATTGGGTGTTGCCTCTCCATTGTTCGGTAGAATGTCTGAAAAGAAGGATTCTGATTCTGGTACTGTTTCTGGCTCTAGTTCTACTATTGTTGGTAGCTCGTCGAGTGGTTCTCGATCTCGCGATAGGCACCCTATTACCTCCACACCATTAAATGGGGGCAATTATGTTCTTTGGGCTAAAGCCGTTGAGGTGTATTATATGGGTGAGTCTGAGGACTCCTATTTGACTGATGCGCCTCCTGCGGCGGATGGACCCACATATCCGACCTGGAAAGTAGTTGATGCCCGTATTCATTTCGATCTATGGAATAGTATGACCGAACAGGTTACCAGTACGTTGATATTCTGTGATACAGCTAACGAGGTGTGGACACAGGCCAAAGAATTATATTCTGGTGTTAACAATCTTCGTCGCACATATGACCTTCATCAGTCTTTCTTTAATATATTTCAGGGTGCTGATTCCTTTGAGGAGTATTATGCTAAGTTCCGGCGCATTTGTAACGAATTGGATATCTGTGAGCCTCTTATTGCTGATATTCAGATTCTATGGTGCCAGCGTGAACGTACGAGGGTTACTCGTTTTTTATCTGGTGCATCATCAACCTTTCATCCTGTGGGTAATCAGATTTTGGGGACTCGTGACTTACCTCCTTTCAGCGAGGTTTTCAGCCGTCTCCGACAGTCATCGTCTATTTCTGCACCGCCTCCCAATCGTTCTGCTTTGACCTCCGTTGTTTCTGATAGCTCTGTGTTCTCAGTCAGTCACGGCGGTGATTCGGGGTTTCGAGGTCGTGGCCGAGATTTTGGGATGAGTGGCCGTGGTTCAGGTGGTCATCCAGATACTTGGTGGTCATGGCGATTGTCCATTTAGTCATGGCGGCCGCACAACAGGGGGAGGCCGCGGTCGTGGCCGTGGCACTCGGTCGTGTACTTATTGTGGGGGGACCAATCATTGGATGGACACATGTTATGAGTTGTATGGTTTTCCTCAGGCTCATCAAGCCGCCGTCTCTGAGGATACTAGACAGTTTGCTCAATCTTCTGCCGATGGTGTGGTTATTTCAGCTGATGAGTACCAACGCTTATTGTCATTTCAAACTGCGACAAGATCCTCCACTGCTACGCTCGCTCAAACCGGTCCATCTATTGCTTGTGTTGCCTCCTCTTCTTCCTCTCCTTGGGTTATGACTAGTACACTTGCTATCCTTTGTGATCGACAGCCAGTTGGTAGATCCTCTCATGCTACTTTAGCTGATGGTTCTACCACTGCTGTTACTGGTTTGGGTTCAGTTCCTGTCTCTTCCACTCTTACTTTGACACCTGTATTACATGTTCCTCGTTTCCCGTTTAATATAATGTCTATGAGCCGACTTACCAAATCTTTAAATTGTTCCATTACATTTCTTCCTCATGGCTGTGTTTTTCAGGATCTCAAGACGGGGAGGAAGATTGGTGGGGGCATTGAGCGAGATGGCCAATATTACCTGACTGTTCCTCAACCTGTTGCCCTTCAGACATCAGAATCTCTGTATCAATAGCACTGTCATCTTGGTCATCCCTCTCTTCAGAGTTTGAAGCGTCTTGTGCCCTCGTGTCGTTCCATTAATAAGTTGGTTTGTTAAGTCTGTGAGTTTAGTAAACATCGTCGAGTCACTTTTTATCCTAAGGTTGAGTGTCGTGCATCGCGTCCTTTTCAATTAATTCATTCAAACATTTGGGGGCCTATTCATGTGCCCAGTATTTTTGGTTTTCAGTATTATGTTATTTTTTGAATGATTTTTCTCGTATCACGTATCTTTATCTAATGAAAGAGAGATTTGAATTGAAATCTGTTTTTAAATCCTTTTACACAGAGGTTAAGAATCAGTTTGATACCTGCATTAAGATATTTCGTTCAGATAATGCCCGTAAATATTTTCATAGTACACTGTCTCAATTTTTCGATGATCATGGCATTATTCACCAATCGTCGTGCTCTCGGACTCCACAACAAAATATAGTTGCTGAGCGCAAGATTTGGCACCTATCTGAGGTTATGCGTGCCTTATTATTTCACATGCAAGTTCCTAAGTCATATTGGAGTGACGCCGTCCTTACTGCCTGTTACTTAGTCAACCGCATGCCCTCCATGGTCCTAGGTGGTCAGGTTCCCCATACAATCTTGTTTCCCGATCGGCCTGTCAATTCATTACCGCCTCGTGTTTTTGGGTGCACCTGTTATGTCCATGCTCTTGACCCTGATAGGAGTAAACTTGATCCTCGATCTTTTAAGTGTATTTTTCTGGGATACTCACAACCCCAGAAAGGGTGTCAACGTTTCTCTCCTACTTTACGTCGTCACTTTGTCTGTGCTGATGTCACGTTCAATGAGTCATTGCCATATTACTCGGGTTCTATTACTACCAATGACCTCCTTACACTAGAGTCTGTGTTACCTATGGCTGTTCCAACTGGCACTGTTCCACCAAACCCTTAGCAGGTCTGTTCGACGTTCCACCGTACCAACCCAGCCTCTGGCACAACCCCAGCCCCCACCTACAGAACCATCCCAGCCTGTTGAACCATCTTCGCCAGCACCTCCGTCTTCCCCCCGTCGCCAGATCCGCTTGCCCCTCGATATCCGACTCGTGAGAATCGCCACCCGCCGGTAAAATATGATTTTTCTCATTGTTCTAGTACTTTTCATCCTCTTTCTCGGGTTATCTCATATGATAATCTCTCTCCCAGTCTCCGTGCTTTCACTACTACTCTCTCTGTTTTTGTTCCTAACACTGTTCAGGAGGCATTATCCCGGTCTGAGTGGCGGAAAGCAATGGCGGATGAAATGTCTGCTCTTCATAATAATGGCACATGGAAGTTGGTTACTCTTCTTGCTGGTCAAACTACTGTCGGCTGTTGTTGGGTATATACTGTCAAGTATCTTCCTGATGGTACTGTTGAGCGTCACAAAGCTCGCCTGGTTGCCAAAGGTTACACCCAGACTTATGGTGTTGATTATTCAAAACGTTCTCTCCCGTTGCCAAGCTTGGTTCTGTACGGATTCTTATTTCTCTTGCCGCCAATCTTGGTTGGCCGTTGTTCCAGCTCGACATAAAAAATGCCTTTCTCCATGGTGATCTCCAGGAGAAAGTCTACATGAAGCAACCACCTGGGTTTGTTGCTCAGGGGGAGCGTCATAAGGTATGCCGTCTTCGCAAAGCACTCTATGGACTTAAGCAATCTCTTCGAGCGTGATTTAGCAAGTTTAGTGATGCCGTTATGCGATTTGGCATGTGTCGAAGACAGTCAGACCACTCTGTATTCTCCCTTATGTCGGCTCGAGGGAAAGTACTGCTCATTGTCTATGTAGATGACATTATTATTACTGGAGATGATCAGAAAGGGATTGATGAGTTGAAACAGTTTTTACATAGTCAGTTCCACACTAAAGACTTGGGTAAGCTGCGATATTTCTTGGGTATTGAGGTAGCAAGGTCCAAGGATGGGATTAGTTTGTCTCAGAGGAAATATGTATTGGATATTCTAGAGGAGATAGGTTTATTGGGAGCTAAACCTGTGGAGACTTCAATGGATCCTAATGTCAAACTCTGCATTGATCAGGGGGAGGTATTTCCTCATCCAGACCAGTATCGTCGCTTGGTTGGTAAGTTAAATTATCTTACCAACACACGTCCTGATATTTCATTTGCTGTTAGTTTGGTGAGTCAGTTTACGTCTACTCCACGTCTTCCACATTGGGAAGCTTAAATTCGCATTGTCAAGTATCTTAAGGCTCATCCTGGACGCGGTTTGTTTTATCGTTCTAATGGTCATTTTCGTATTGAGGTATTTACGGATGCAGATTGGCAGGGTCACCTTCTGATAGACGTTCAACAACTGGTTATTGTGCTTTTGTTGGTGGCAATCTAGTTACCTGGAAGAGTAAGAAGCAAACTGTTGTTGCAAGGACTAGTGCAGAAGCTGAGTACCGCGCTATGGCTCATACTACATGAGAAATTGATTGGCTGAGATCCTTTCTTGAGGAGCTGGGATTTCTGGTACAGTTACCTATTCCTATTCACTGTGACAATCATGCAGCAATACATATTGCCTCAAACCCGGTGTTTCATGAGAGAACCAAACATATTGAGGTAGATTGTCACATCGTTCGATAGAAGATTAACAGTGGCGTGTTGGTTACGCCCTTTATGTACACGGGAGCTCAGATAGCAAATATTTTACCAAATCACTGTTTAAACCTTGTTTAGAGTTTTTATGTAACAAGCTAGGATTTTGTGATATCTATTTTCCAACTTGAGGGGAGTGTTAAAAGTGTTAATAGAATAAGTGGGTTTGTCCCACATCGCCAATCTAATGTACATGTAACTCTCCAGAGTAATATAAATATACTTGTGTGTTAGGGTGAAAGATAACACCATACACACTTTTTCCTTCCTAAACAACAATTCCTATGGATATCCAGAAGAACCTCTCCATGAGGAACTTACTCACTATCCCGCTAGCAACAGGCGAGCTCTGTTGGAGACTTGGAGTTGTATCACTCCTCATTCCGAGCAAGCTCTTAAGGCTCCATATTCTTCCTTGCAGCCATAGAAAGGGATCCCCAATATAGCCCCCAAGGAAAGGCACTATGAATACTTAATGAGATCCCTAGAGCATCTCACTAATAAGACTCCATTGAGCATGGCAACTCCTCCTTCTATAATATGCTAGACCAAGAGCAAGGCTACTTTACAAAGTGGGGGATCGATATCATTAGGCTACTTCTGCTAGGCTAAGAGCATAACAAATATGCAATTGTTGCAATAGGTAATTTACGAAGTGAGTGGAAGCTTAGCCCATGGCGAAATTACCAAGGAAAAAGTAATCAACTTCGTCTGGAGGTGCATAATCTGAACGTTCGCCCCACAAAGGAGCAACGACGGCAAATAGTTTGACAACAAAAAAATTTCAAGAGTTTTGCAACTCTTAATGAACATATGTTCACTACACATCCCAAGGCCATCCAAAAGCTAATGGACAAGGAGAGGTAACCAACCAAACACTAGCTTCCAACGTGCTTTAGGGTTATCGGAAAACTACAAGAAATCCACTAGGGAGACACCTTACTCTCTAGCCTTAGTGGTCGAGATCGTAACTGAATAGGTATCGGTCTCTTCAATCACCACACCACAATATTTGATGATAGAGGTGAGTTAGACCTCTTTGAAGAAAAAAGAGAAGTAGCAACAACCACGGCCTATCAAAAAAAGGTTTTAAGTATTATAACACTCAGGTAGGTCGAGCCGTCGAGGAGCTTCCAAGTTGGAGCCTTGTCCTACGCAAGTTACTGCAACAGGAGAGAGACAGTAGGCAAACTTGACCCAAATCGGGAAGGTCCCTACGAAGTCTGACAACACCCAAGGCTTGGGTCCTATAGGCTGGAAACCTAAGGGGCAATGAACTCCCACACTTAGTTGCACGAAGCGGAAGCGGGGTGGGAGCGTGGGAGTGAGGGAATACAGAAGCTCCCAAGGTTGGGAGCATGTACATATATTATGAAAATAATGTAGCTGTGTATAGCATAAAGTGTTCAGTTTAAAAGTACAATCATTTTAGGAACTAAAAATATGGGCAAAGTCCTCCATAAGTGTAAGAAATGGGCTAGTGTTACAATATAATATGATCTTCTTTTCAAGATATCATGACTTGGTGATGCAGCGGAAGCTAATGAAAAACAGAACTATTTAATCGAGTCCGAAATCCGTTGATTCGTAACGAATACCCGGAGATCAAAATCCTTCTCTAAACCCGTTTAGTCAAAGAATACCCAGGAATAAAGGCATCATACACTTTGTTGATTCCGTAGAATACCAAAGAATTTGGCATAAAAGAGAACTCTCTTTATAATTTCATTAATCATCAAAAACTGAATAGTCTTAAGGCTTACAACTCAATTTATAGTAGAAGAAACCCTACACACTAGGAAATAAAGAAAAAGGAAACTACCAAAGTTAGAATCGAGTCTTCTTGATCAAATAATTCTTAAAAGGAAACTAAATTGAAAAACTAAATAATGTAGACACTTATTTCTATAATTGCAAGATTCCTAACAAAATAAATAAAACAAAAATAAGGAACTTTACATTCTTTTTTTTAAATAATATAATATTTTCATTCTTCATCACTTGGGCTAGATATATGAGTTCATCAAAGACCAATTAATAAACCAAAGTGATAAATCCCTGTTTTTCTATACAAAGATCATACAAAAGCTCCCATCTTTGTGAAGAGCGAGCTCCCACCTCAATGGGAGTGGGCTCCCGTCAAGCTCCTTAGTTGGGAGCGCAAAAGCAGGCTCCCAAGGTGGGAGCGGCACCATTTTAGGAGCTCCCTACAACTAAGCTCCTACACCCATGGAATGCTGAACATTTGAAGTACTACTATTAGATGGCAGTAGCATATTTAGCTAAGTTCAATTTTCCTTCTTAGTAGATCAGTCATTCGTATTCAGTATTTTAGATCGATGATAAACTTGATACAAAACTTAATAAAGAGTTTGTTTCCAGAAAATCTTCTCCCATAAATTAAGCTGATAGACTGACCAACAAGACCCCTCAACCAAATGCTACAAAATAGATCAAAACTCAACAATGCAAATTGGTTAAGTTTTACGGGACAAGAGTCCGAATAGCACAACTGATCGGTCGTAACTTGTATCACAGCTTATTTAAAACCAAACAAAATTGACTAGGTTCCAAGGGACCAACAAGGACAACCAGCTAGACAGCTCGACTAGGTGCTGATGAAAAGTTCAACACTTAAAAACTGAAAATTATAGTTGAACCGAAAATTGGATAATTCCTTAGGGACCCAAGTCCGACCAACAAGACTGCTCAGCCAAAAGCCAGGAATGGCTTAAAACTTAAAAAGTGAAAATAAGAAAAGTCTTAGAAGGACCAAAAAGGTTGACTTGCTATGCAAATAGCTTAGCATTAAAGCCGAAGAAATTGGCCAAGTCCAAAAGGATCACACAACCAACCAGCAAGTGATGCAGACTTGATTGCTTTCATATACATGGGTTAGCACAAAGGGCAAAGTAAGAATACGATTATGGTGAATTTTTCAAAAACCAAAATATACATGTTTGAAGTCCTCCAACAAATCTTCACATATTTTCCATATGATAACAAATCTTCACATATTTTAATAGGAAGTTTCTTTTCAATGCCGCTTGTTATGACATGTTTCTAGAATTCTTTAGGAATCAATTAGGTCCAACGCATTTCTTATTTTTGGTAGTATTTTCACTTGACTGGCAAGTATTGACTTTTGGTTATTTGTCTCCTAGTATGTTTCGGTCTTAATAGCCTATAAATAAGCATTGTAAGCCTTAGGGAAAATCAGTTTATGAGTATTAAGTTTTTCCATGAGAGTGTCCCTTGTTTCCTATAGTTTTGGAAATCTTAGGATTCAAGAAACTTGTAGAAAAGTAGTCTTCGTTCGTGACGGGAGATTCTCATTTGGTTCACGTTTCTACACTGTGTCAACAAGCCTGCTTGCCTGAAACTCTAAAATCGACTTAAATTCTTGACCATAGAAATTGGTTAAGGTCCAAGGGACTGACCAACAATACTGCTTGGACAAAAAAAAGTTCAAAGGTTTGAAACCCAAAAAAAATATAGTTTGGTCTAGGTGGACCACAGAGGTCGACTAGCATGGTTATTTGGCCTAAACAAAACCTATTGTTAATAAAAGAGAATTGAAGTTATTTTCATCGATGTGTATTATTGTAACCCTAGCATGCCTTTATATAGTCTACACAACTTGGTAATCAAGAAACCTAGACCAATAAAGGAAGTACGCATAACAAGGAAACATTAATATTAAGCTAGCCTAAACAGGAAACATAATATTGAAACCTAAAAAATGTTATGTTAACAACCCCCTCAAACTCAAGTAGGTCTACCAACTTGAGTTTGAAAAAGCCAAGAGAAACCAGAGCAGCCAAGCCAAGAGAAACCAGGAGAAGCCAAGCTAAACCAGGAGCAGAGAAACCAAAAGTCAAGCCAAGAGAAACCAAGAGAAGCCATGGAGAAAACTAGGAGAGCCAAAAACAACAATGAGCAAGAGAGGCCATGACGGTAGATTTGAGGTGAAATCCGAGTGCCTGGCGGACAGCAGCGAGGCTTAAGCAGCCCGCCGAACAGCGAATATCCCACAAGCCTAGATCTTATGGCTCTAATCCCATGTTAAAGCATCCAACTCAAAACAATTGGCAATGAGGGAAGAGACTGCCCAGGCTCATATACTAGTTTTGGAGGTTGTAATTAACCAATAAAAGACAAGCTCTAACACTCCCCCGCACATGTAAAGATTGAGCTAGTTTTCCTGCTTATACACCTATAACAAAGGCAGAAAGATAGACCCAGAGAGAAGAACTGGTTCACAAATACTATTCACGTTAACACACATAAAAAGGAGAAAAGGACAAGCTCTAACACTCCCCCACACATGTGACTCCAGACTCGCACATGGAGAGGTAAATAAATGATCCATAACATAGGGATTTCAACAAACAACGAAATAAGGTGCGCTTGAGGCACAAGCAATGAGGCAACCAATCAAGAGAGTCTTGTCCAAAAGCCTCCGAAAAGCTTAAGCTATTAAAGAGGGGGGCAACTTTATTATTTATACCTTCAACACACCCCTCACGTGTAGCTAGGTTCTCTTCCATAAGCGTGCTAAACACGTACAGTGGTGGAGCCAGGATTGTGAACCCGGGGGAGCCGGCTTAGTAGATGCATATTTTTTTATCAGAACGTATACTTATTATATCATTTACATTTGTACATTGAAATGATTTATCGGAACGTATACTTATTATATTATTTACATTTGTACATTGAAATGATTCTACCCTAATGCAGTTAAAGTATACCAATCATTTTGTATTTTTTCTTTACGCTACTTCAACAGTTACGTGCTTATTTTTTATTTATGAAAGAAATTGAGAAATGAGAATGTAAAAAAACCGATTTTTTTATCATATCAAACCGAAATTATTAAGGTAATAAGTATACACGCATAATTATCAATAATATTAAAAATCAGGTATATGCAAAATAAAAATTTTAAAACTCGAGAGCTCGGGGTGCCGGGGCTGGTGCCCCCCCCCCCCCCCTCCCCCGAGCCCCAACATAGCTTCGCCACTTAACACGTGTAAATATTTTAACATTAGGTAGGCAAGATCTATTGCTTGCGGATCTATTGCCTGCTCTAATACCATGTTAAGTTACCAGTAGTCCTAAAAGCTTAAGCTGTTAGAAAGGGGCAACTTTATTATTTATACCTTCAACACTTATCTCGTGATTACGTCCCACAAAACTTCCTAAGTGCCAAAATGCCAATGACACCATGACATTTGTAGGATTAGAGATGTGTATCACCATCACAAATCCAAGATCTTCAAGATCAAGGCGAAGAAAAAGCCATAAGCAACCACAAGCACAACACAAGATCGAAAGGAAGAACGTCTAAAAGTTAAAAGGCGAAAGATTCAGACCCACAAATAAGAGAATCTCAGAGTTACAGACTTAATAAATTTAGAAACAAAAAGCAAAAATCTACAAAGCCCTACTCGGCTTTCTCCTCAATATTCTTTTCACTCCCGGGCCTTCTTTGCCTTCTCCTTAGCAACATGGCTTAGCTTTCCTTGGATGGCATCATCAACCACCCCACCACCCTCCTCTTCTCCGGTCATCAAGGATGGAAGGTCATCATCGGCTTTAAATATCTTGAAGTCCACACTAGGGTATGCAGCCATAGCCCGACGACGAAAAGCCTCAAACCCTTCAAAGAAGTAGACGGTCATGGAATCAATGAAGCCCTGAGACTTCTTGTATTCCAAGGCGCCTGCTTCCTTAGCTTTGGCCTCTGAATTTCGGAGGCACAACATTTTATGCTTCAGGGCGACAATTTCCATGTCTCGGGCCGAGACGACATCGGCATAACTTTGAAGTTGCACATCTTTGAGGTTTATGTCCTCTTTAAGTTGATTTTTCATAGTGCGTTGTAGGTCCACCTGCGACATTAAATCTTCCTTCTCAATTGTTGCCTTACGGACCATGTCCTCCATAGCAAGGGAATGGTTGAAATTAGTAAGGCAACGCGCGGTTGTGGCATGCATATGAAGAGTAGCCTGGGACAAAGCAGAGTACAATTCAAACCAGTAAAATAGCTAAATTCTGCATAAACAAAGGTAAAGATGTGTATACCTCGCCAAGAGAGGCCAAACATTTCTCATAAAGCTCCTTATCAGGGAGCTCATCCAACTTCCTCATGTCACCCTGAGAATTAGAGAGGCGATTGCCAACCTCTTTAGGGTCAACCTTGATGGAGGGCTCTTCAATGTTCAGAGGCTTCTTGCCAGCAGACTTAGAGAGGAAAGCAGCAGTGTCGATTGCTTCCTTGGGCTTCATCCCCTCATCAGCCCTTGGCATTTCAAAGATGACGACCCCCTGGTCATCGGTCCCCTTAGCCTCTCCCCCGAGCTTCTGCTTCTTCCTGGCAAACTCACCCTCTAATATGGCTCCTCGATCAGCCCTCAACTTCGCCAACAACTCCTTGTTCACTTTCATTCCTGTGTGTCCTTCTGCCTCATAAGCTAAACGAATGAAGAAAAGGAGGCTAAGGACCGAGAAAAGAAACGGACAAACAAACAAACAAATTACCTCTTTCTAATCCAATAGCCTCATGCGTACGTTCAAGACCGAGCAAAGGCTTGGCCAAGGACTCAGTTGTAACAAGGTAGTCAAATTGGTGAAAGGTATGCTCTTCCCCCTCCTTAAAATGCAGCCCTTGGTTCATGGTAATTGCAAACATAGCCTTACCTATAGCCAAAAGACGCAAGTTATTCAACAGGCAAATGGTCACACTACGGAGTCACAGACTAGGCTACCCCCACACTGAGAGAATGCAAGACGTAGTGTCAACATCTTCCCAAGCAGAGATCTCCAGAGAAAATTGTGTTTCCATCTCTTTACTAAGGAAGGATTGCCATCGACTAGTTCTAATTGTTGAGTTGGTGTGGTGGGAGCATAAAAACAACTCTTCAGCAAGAAGGAGCTTCCCGTCATTGGTAACGGCCCACAGAACTACTAACCGACTAGGAGACACCAAGAATTTGTTGGGAACATGTGTGAAGGTTGAGTCTCACATCGAATAAATAGAAAAAGAGTTGGATTATACAATTGGATGGCACACCACTTACAAGGCTTAACCTTTTAAGTGGATATGGGTCCTTCAATGTATATTGGGTTCAGGTGATGTGGTGTGGACTCCGTGGATACTTCCCAACGAATTGGGCCTACGCGCACATGGGGAGACTTCAGGCGGATCAAACTCCCAACAGGTGGTATCAGAGCCGATGGCTAACGATCTTTGGGCGGACTCAAACCGATTTGGTGGGCTTGCATGGAGACTCTCGATGGAGCGAGAAAAAATCCAAGGTGGCTCTTGATGGAGCAAGGATGCAAACGGATGCAAGAAGGCTCTCGATGGAGTAAAAGGGATGGCTCTCGATCGATGGAGTGGGTGCGGTGAAGTCCGGTGTTAAATCGGTGTTTGAGAGCAAAAAGATCATGGATCAAGGGGGAGTCAAGTGGATCAAATCAGGGGGAGCTAGGCCCAATGCATGGTTCACACATGAGGGGGAGATTGTTGGGAACATGTGTGAAGGTTGAGTCCCACATCGGATAAATAGAAAAAGAGTTGGATCTTAATATACAATTGGATGGCACACCATTTAAAGTCTTTTAAGTGGATATTCAATGTATATTGGGTCCAGTTGATGTGGTGTGAACTCTGTGGATACTCTTCAACGAATTGGGCCTACGCGCGACGGGATTCGAAGACTACTTTCTAAAGAAGCGTCGTAAATGCAAATCGCTTCGGGTAGTTGACAACAAGCCGTTTCACTCTCCAAAGGAGCTTGAAGGACTATGGTTTCAAGAATTTGCTATTCGCCCTAGTAGCCTTAAGGTCAACAATGGTAATGGATGAGGAAATGTTCATGCCTTCCAATGTTATCTTGGATACAGAGGCCCGAGAAGAACCACCATCCAAAGGACATCTTGTCAAGTTTGTGGTAGTGTAAAAACTCCTCTTTGGTCAGAAAGAGCTTCCCATCATCGGTAATGGCCCACAGAATTGAAAACCAACCAAGAGACACCAAGAATTTGTGGGCCATTGGCTTAGCACTAGGTTAAAATGGCCAAGAATCTCCCCCATTGGCTGAAGAAACAGGATTCAAAGGTCACCTTCTAAACCAGCCTTGAAAATCCAAATCTCTTCAGGCATGTGACAACTAGCCGTTTCACCCTCCAAAGAAGCTTGAAGGACTATGGTTTCAGGAATTTGGTATTTGCCCTAATAGCCTCAAGGTCAACATTGGTAATGAACGAAGAAATGTTCTTGGCCTCAAACATTATCTTGGGTACAGGGGCCCTAGACTAATGCAAAGGAGAGGGAAGTATTGGGCAAGAATACTGGGACTACCACACCCTAGATTAATGAACAAGCCTATAACCCTCTTCGTTTGATTCATCCGACTCTGAGGTGATGAAAGAGGAGCTCCAGAAAACTGAATCCTATATGATTGACTTCTCATTGTATCGGCAACAATCAGGTCAGGCACTGTTGGTGCTATAAATCAGAAAAGGTCCCTAACAATCTTATACTGAACAAATGGGGAGGGGGCAAATTTCCTGAAAAAGGGTTAACAAGAATGATTAATAACGTTGTAGCAGAGTCCATGAAAGATAAAATCACCAGGAACCCTAATCCCAACAGAGGCCTTGTCAAAGTCTAGTGATATGTTTAAGGAAACCAAACTGGCCGAAAGACCAAAAAGAGGGGGGAAGGGAAGGATGAGCATACCTAAAGGGCGATTAGGAATCGATGATCGATCAGAGAATTGGCAAGTTTGCCAAAATGAGTTGAAGAAATCACCAAAGAATAGAGAAGGTAACGAGAAAAGTGCAAAATGGGGGAGACAAAAATGATTAGTCTCCCCAGGTTTGATCTTGACCATCCACTCCAAAGACACGTCCAACAGATAGGATAAGGGCTGCATCGCATCCCATTTAACGTGTCCATAAAATCGAAGAGGGTAACTTTTGGTCTCAAAATTCCAATTATTCCCTCCACCTCTTCCTATCCGAACTCGGGGATAGGGTAGTACCAGATGAGAATAAAGACCGAATACCAAAGACGACAGCTTTGCTTGGGCACCCAAACGTCAACTCAGCCGTAAATTGGCTAAAAAAGGCCGACAAGGAAAAGGATGGGGTTGTTAGCCCACCGCCCTAAGAGAATGACTACACGTCCTCGACACAATAGGACTACCTCCTCCTAAACTCGTATGGTTTGATGTAATTTTATGACCAATGAAAGGCGGATAATAGTGTTGGCCAGAGCATATAGTTGCTTCTTTCACAGTTTGGATAAGGTGCAGTGAGTAGGTACAAGATGCCATGGGAGAGCCACGTGTTGGAAAGACTGACTACTAGAAAGTACAAGTCTATTTGACAAACAAGCACCTTTATGAGCTTTCCTATCCAGCCTCCAAACTAATCCTCCTGAGTGAGGAGTCATGATTCGCTCAAGTGTCCTATGAGTCTATGACCATGCACTATTGGAGCATCATGATGCCTTTTGCATACTATGTCAATCGGGAAGAGAACTCGCGATGGGCTGCTCAGTTGAGACTGCATGGGATAGTTAGTGCAATGTCAACGAGAGCATCTGCTCAACTAGATAGAGGAAGTTAGGAACACAGAGGAAGTCATTCACCAGGCAAAGAGATTCAAATCACGACAGAAAGAGCAACTGCTTGTTCAAAGATTCCTTGGCCACACAAAGGGAGTCCATGAATTTTCTGGGACATGCCTTGTCCTAGAGTAACTAAGCTTAAAGTAAGGGCATGTATATGCATGCTTGCCTTAACTAACAAAGAATGGCACTTGAGGAGAGCACGCGGATTGTGCCATTGATCTGCATGTCGTGTCACCTCACAAGGCTAATTCGTCGATTTAGATTCACAAGAGATCCTGAAGTAGAGATGATAGGGCAATGCCTATGGACGAGCTGAACTCACAAAACTAAGTATCAACCACATCAATGAACCCAATGACCCAATTCTAAAGTCAGGTATTAGATTATGAGGTTGCTATGACAATCTAATTGACATAAAGACCCTAAGCAGTAGCAAGGTTTGAAGTCAGCAGTCGCCAATGGATTCAAGACTTCAGTTCAATATTCAGGATCTGATCTAATTATTTTTTCTTTCTCCAAAAGGCCAACAAAGTACTAGAAATGTACATAATCCTAACAGTTACACTGAATGTAACATAAAAAATTCAATGAATCTAATTTCGTCACAATTTGGACACGTGATTTAGAGTATTAGAAAGTACACGACACTCAAAATATTGAATCCTGAAAAGTGAATATCAAATTACGGATACATTTAGGAAGTATCAGGAGAAGTATCCCAACATTCCCAAGAGTATTGGTACTCCTACTCCCCTTCTACACGTATACGTGTACACTATCAACCTACAGATCATTACAGTGCGAAAGGAAGAGGAGGAATTGAGATTAATCAACTTACTGTCAATCGAGCCAAACCTAATGCAAAAGAATTCATCCTTCCGTTCACCATCAGAGAAATCAGCCGCGTGCCAGACGCAAGCCTTGTCGTTTCCGGCATATTCCTGAACTGACATGGTCGGACCAACTGGAAAACAAAATCACGCAAACACCAAAGTTTAAACCAGAAATATGTATCCAAGAAAATCCACAATAGAAATTGGACAAAAAACAATGGTTCTGCCAACCACAGCCCACCACGCAATGAATAATGAACACAAAATGCCAAGAAAATAGAGTTTCGATGCACTTTAACATATATCTATACAGCTTTTACAGATATCGATGCACTTTTTTCAAGTTACCCACTGTCCGTAAGACTGTGATTAGCATCCGAAAAACAAAGGCAACAAACCGAGATGGTTAGCGCAGATCTTGAGGGTCTTCGATTGCCGCATAACGAGACGGACTTTTCCGTTTTCCTTGTGCTTCAAAAGCTTCACCGTACCAACGCCTCTCTCCTTCCACTGATTCCCTTCCTTATCGAATCGATAAAGCTTGGCTTTCCTGACAAAAATTGTCCACAGAAAAGAAACAAAATCAAATCGTAACGTTGTAGCAACTGCGTGTAATACAGAAACCCTAGAGATCGATGTGTGTGCGTGAGAGAGAGAGAGAGAGAGTACAGATCGAGAATGGCGTCTTCTTCTTCTTCGCCGGTGGTGACGGCGACCTCCTGTAACTTCACGAGCGGGGTGACCTGTGCCCCGGTGTCTTCGTCTTCGCCCGCGGTGGCTTCTTCCGCGTCTCTGTAGTCTGGATCGGTGGTTGCCATCGACGAGACGAGTTAGGGTTCAGTTGGGAGTTGAGACTGTGTGTAGTGCACTAGTGCGCGTTCGAGTCGGGGAGTGAGAGATAGGTTGCGGGGCAAGAAAATACAGTAAGAGATTATGGAAAGATAATCCGTTGGGTGGATTTAGTATTTCTAGAGTCCGAAGTGGGTAAAAAGTGCTACACGCACAACAGCTGTGCAAAATTCTTTTGCACAATCGATCGCTACCCGTCCATCAATAATGGACGGGTTAGATTCGCTCATGAAATAAATAAACTATTCGCGTGAATAATTTACTTAAAATTTGGACCGTCCAAACACTTTTGAACGGTTAGAATTTATTACACAACACACACAACGGTTGTGTGTAGCACTACGTCTAAAAGGGTTTTTTTTTCTTCTTTTTTCAAAAAAAAATGGGATGACAATCCACACAAATTATCAGAGCCGGTTAATTTGTTTAAGAAAAAATTTAGAATTCTTATAAAAAAAATCAACTCAATCGGATATATTGGTAAGGATTTGATCAGTTATTTGTTCAATTTTGAGCGGAGAATTGATTCTTAGTTATTGAAAAAATTCTCAAATTTTGCGATGCTATTTCGAAAAGTATTGATTGTTATTTATTCATACTTTTATTTAAATCGTATTCTAAGCATAAATTCGAATAAAGGCTTCATCAGTATTACAGTAATGAACTAATGTACATGGTAAAAAAGTGTTAGTTATTAGAATTTTAGCCTCTACTGATTTGAATAGAAATAAATTTGAGTTAAATAGAAACATTGGTTCCAAATATATAAAAAATTGGTGGGAGGTCCACTATAGCATGTTTGTAACCCACTAAGTCCACTTCTAACTTTCATAATCCCTCTAGTCCACTAATATAGTTATACAACCTAATAACTCCAATTTACTTAAAAAGAGATATTTTTCAAGACCAAAAAACCCTCCTATATAACATATAGAGAGAGAAACCCTAGATCACAAAACAGATCTGAGCCTCCCCTCTCTCCCTCTCTCTCTCCTCTCCTCCTCTGGTGAACCGTCCGCCTCCAAATTCTCCACACCGACGAGTTCTCCCTCACTCACCACAAACTGGGTCGGACCCGCGCTGCCCATAACGGTGATGCTTACCAACAGGCGACTGCTGCCACCGCCACCGCCCTTGATGGACGCCGTTAACATGGCCCTTAATGGACGCTGCCGCCGCCATGGCCAGAGATGGATCGGCCCATAAATCACCGTGAATCGATTTACTAGGCAGCAAAGGAAGAACATACGCGAAGTCATGGTTATTCCGGGTTGGCTCATTTGACAAATCTGGGAAGCGACGACGAAGAAGCGATTGATTATTCCTATAAAAGTAAAGCCGAAGCCAGTCAAAAACCAATTCACGCATTAGCTTAGTTCCCATCTCATCATATAAAAAGAATAGCGTTCAGGGGGCTTCTTCTCTGTCAGAAGCTGGTTGAGGATCAATCAATCACAGTTTGACGTGCCGGGGGAGTCATTCACATAGACCTCGGAATCGGTAATCTCATCTTATACATATAATACCTATTCCTCATAGTAGTACTTGTTGTTCTATATCTTGATCTCTTTGATATTTAAGGTTATAGTCTATTTCTTGCACTAATCTTGAATGAATTTGGATTTTCGACTTGTTATGTGTGTGGAATTTGTAGTTTCAATCAATTATATAACATTATTCCGCTTTTTCAAAAACGTGCTTTAAAGTTGGTTTGTCTATCGTATTAAGAAGGTTGATCCGGTCTTTTATTTGTTTTACTAGAGAGAAATCTGGAGTAGTAAAAACGAAAAATATTATATTATAAGAAGGTTGATCCGATCTTTTGTTTGTCCCGTGTCCGGTTATCATCAGATTTGGAGGTTTTTGAATAAATACATAAGGTTATATGAGTGTTTTTCCTAGGGTTAGAGATCTGAAGTTTTTTGAATAAATATATAAGGTTATATTTGTGTTTTTCATCAATCACTTATTGATTTGGTTCGCGCAGCGGCTTCTCCGACTTGTTTCTGATATATTTGGAGTTTTTTGAATAAATATATAAGATTATATGTGTGTTTTTTCTAGGGCTAAACATATAAGGTTGGAGCAGGTTGTGTTTTATGAAAAAATATATTTTTGTGTGTTTTTGTTGTTATTTAATGTCATTTTTTTAATAACGTTATATGTTCTCTTATTGAATAGATCCGCGCAGCAGCCTCTCAAAAGCACATATGGATATATCCATATATTATCAGAAGCAAGTCGAAGAGGCCGCTGCGCAGACCAATTCAATAAGTGATGGACAACGGAGCATATAACGTTATATGTGAACTTCTGTCATGTGTAACATGTGTTTTTCCTAGGGTAGACATATAATATTATATCTCATTTTTTAGATATATTAATGTTGTTTATGTTGTTTTGAATATGTATATATGTAGATATAGAGGTTATAGGAATGCTATTCGGAGGCAAAAAATCACAAATTTTGAAGGATTCGATAAAGGTTTTGATGAAGAAGGGTGAAAAAATGAAGCTCGACCCCCTATGGCCTCATCAACATTCAACTTAGGATTCAAGGCGCGACTGGAAACAAGGATAATGGTGGCATGATATGTGAACATATAATGTTATTTTTTGAGATATATAATATTGTTGGAAAGATGTGATGCTGTTTTGAGAACATATAATTTATATGTCATGTTTTGTGAGACTTAGAGCTACAGAAGCTCAGATATAATGTTATATATTCTGTTTTTTTTGTGAGATTTAGAACTACAGAAGCTCACATATAATGTTATATGTTTTGTTCTATTTTCTTGTGAGATTCAGAGCTGCAAAAGCTCAAATATAATGTTATATACTTATATGTTCCGTTTTTTTTTTTTTTTGCGATATTTAGATATTCAAAAAACTCACATATAATGTTATATGTTTTATATGAACCAGCATATAATGTTAAAGACTAAAAACAAGAAAAACCAAAAAGAAATGTTGCATGTTAGAAAATTTTTGCCACACATATAATGTTGTATGTTAGGAAATTTTTATCACTCATATAACGTTAAAAAATCAATACAAGAAAAATAGGAAAAAACAAAAAGAGAAATTTGTCACATATATAACGTTAAATGTTAAGTGTAGCGGGTTCAATAAATAAAATCGAGAAAAATGAAAAAATACGTTTTTTGTTACACATATAACGTTATATGTGGCGTGATGGCAGCGGTGACAGCGGCGGCCGCAGTGACAGCGGTGGTGGCAGCGGCGGCCACAGTGACAGCGGCGGCCACAGTGACAGCGGTGGTGGCAACGGCGGCTTGATTGCAACAAAAATGGAAAAAATGGAAAAAAAAATACATTTTCATGTTAGCCAAACAAGGCCCTTGTTTCTTAGGTGGGGGTTTTTGTCATTAAAATTATTAGTGGACTTAGTGGGTTATGAAACTTAGAAGTGGACTAGATGGGTTTGGAAACTGCTATAGTGGACCTATGCAAAATTCTCCCATTACTTGTGGATTTGAATAAAAAAAAAAAAACTCTAAGAAAAGAAAGTGACAATAAATGAAAATCTGCAGCACACCGCTCTTCTTTATTTTTAATGTGACACTGAGGAAACATTTTGTAAAACCAAAACAAAACCAAGAAAAAACACACAAATTGGGCCCCATACAAGAAGTGATACACTCGTTATTCTTTCCAAGAAAAACCCATTATTATCCCCATCCTACAAAACCCTCTTCGAAATTTCACTAGTTATTAGCCTTGATGTCCATGAAGAAATCAAAGGCCTTCTTCAGATCAGGGAGAGTCTTGGACACACTCTCTTCTTCCATGCACTTATGGGCCCAAGCAACAAGTTTAGGGCACTCTTCCACCATAAGGAAGCTGCCAAAATGCTCAAGTGC
This sequence comes from Rhododendron henanense subsp. lingbaoense, assembly GCA_020567845.1. Taxonomy (NCBI): domain Eukaryota; kingdom Viridiplantae; phylum Streptophyta; class Magnoliopsida; order Ericales; family Ericaceae; genus Rhododendron; species Rhododendron henanense. The sequence goes on from CM036312.1 coordinate 6,657,656, forward strand.
AGAAAACCAAGTGTAGAATGGGATCAGGGCCACATCCACAAACCCTAGAGTTTCACCACCAAAGTAGGGCTTTTGTCCAAGCTCTCCTTCCATCAGCTTAAAGAGCTCCAAAAGTTCCTTCGTTGCAGCTTCTTGGGCTTCACCTGTGGACAACCATACTTGCTTCCCAAGGCTGTATACCTGTGGAATAATTATCAAACCATATAAATAGTCGTAATGCACAAATGTGAGTATACAGACATATATATGTGATTTCTTATGAGCAATATATGGTGCGGCGATACACAATACTTTTTCTTGTTAGAGCAGATTATAGGGTTGAAGAATGGATTATACAACCCAGGGGTTTAGCAAGTGGACGTGAGAAAGCAAGTAAGTACTTGTCTTTCATGAGATTGCAAGTTTGAATTACACGGAGGCCAAATATTTCAAATTTTGAGGCTACCGGAGGGTTTGCCCGGTCGTTAACTTAAGAGTTTCAGAATTAGTTGAAGTGCACACAAATTGACCCGGACAGATGATTATCTTAAAAAAAAAAAGAAAAAAAGAAAGAAAGATGTACGTATCAATGTATATTGTTAAGGAAATAGAGTCTCACATTACTTGGGAGTGGAATGGGTGATCACTTAATAACATCTGGGATCTCTCCACTCATTGCCAATTGGTTTTGAGATGGATAATAAGTTTCTACATGGTATCAGAGCGGGGCCCGTTCCACCCCACATTTTAAAAAAATTTACAATTCACACCCCACGATGACAGACCAGCAAAAAGGCTGCACGATGATAGTACCCAAAAGTGGCCACACGTGACAGACCTCAAACGCGGCTGCACGTGAGGGGGGATGTTAAGGAAATAGAGTCCCACATTGCTTGGGAGTGGAATGGGTGATCACTTAATAACATCTGGGACCTCTCCACTCATTGCCAATTGATTTTGAGATGGATATAAAGTTTCTACATATATGACTCACCTTCTTGTCCACAAAATCAGCCCAAAACCTGGCTTGAGCTCTCTGGTAAGGATCAGAAGGCAACAGAGGAGATTTCTGATTCCACACCTCATCAATGTACTGAACTATAATCAGTGACTCACAAACCGGTTTCCCATTGTGAATCAAAACAGGGATTTGCTTCTTAACAGGGTTCATTTGGAGGAGTAATGGACTCTTATCGCTCAAATTCTCTTCCTTGTACTCATACTCTATCCCTTTCTGGGCCAAGGCTATTCTGACCCTGATCCCAAAAGGGCTTAGCCATGAATCCAGTAGAGTGATTTTTTTATCTGCCATTTGGAGAATAGATAGAAAACTGAAAAGGGTATTTTGGGAAGTCGCTCGTTTTGTTGTTGTTATGGGATTGTAAGGGTGCGTCTGGAGTGTGTGTATTTATAGGGGAATTCTGATTGGTGACATTTGCAAGTACGTTTGTGAAGTGTTTCTGGATCTTTCGGAGGTTTTGGTCATTGCGTGCGTACGTAGTTTGACTGAGACCATCATTTGGACTTTGGACTTCCCTCTTTGTCCCTTGTTCTACAAGTTTAAATTCTTTTTTTTCCGACCAGTTATAATTTAAATCATTTCGACCATGTTCGGTTTGGATTTTGAGTGCGGTTTCAAAGTCTAATGAGTGTAAAGAGATAGATAGAGAAAAATTATTAGAGACTGTGCGCAGAAATTGGGAGTCCCCCAAACGAACAAGCCCGAATATTGATTTTGGCGATGATATAAAATAGTAAAAATATTTGGTACTACATAACTTCCTCTTTACATGTTTTTTATTTTAATAAACAGATGTCCGGGCCTTGTGCACATCTCGACTAATTCCAAGACTCTAAAGTTAACTCGAGTAAACCCTCCAGTGGCCCCAATACTTGAAATGCATCTTCGTAGAATTCGAACATGCGATTTCATGGAGGACATGCACTTATTATATTTCTCATGCTCACTTAGCCAATCCCTTTGATATCCCCCTTGTTAGGTTGGGTGGTTGTATTTTCCCATTTTGCGAAATACCCACAAAACATTAGAAGCATATACCAAAAGTTGGATATTGACTTGGGTTCAAAATTGTTATTCTTATTTGTTTAAGTTAGCAGAATGAATATCGAATTGCCAAAATGTATTTGTTCCAACATTTTGGAATAGAAATTTTGATTCTCAACTTTTTCCTTTCATTTTGCTTCCTCTAGAACTCTTCCCCAACCAAAAAGCAAAAAAAGAAGAAGGATAAATTCAACACTATTCACCTATGGTTTCTCTAAATTATGGTTTTTGTTGTTGTCTCTCTGTTTTTCGTAGGTTCCAAATAAAACCCTTCAAGAATGTGAAATTACTATACGCTAGGTTGTGACATATTATTATAAGAAAAAAAGTTCCACACTAGATCTACAAAATAGTTGAATAAATTTAATAATTGATTAGCTGATTCCAAGGTGTACATTTTTTTTTTCTTTCTAAATATCAATATATCATACATCACGGGATTTTCATTATCATTTTGTGCCACCGTATAATCGGTTATTTGTAATGGTCCAATGTGTGGAAAAATGTATATATAAGTGAACATCTAAGGATATTAATTTCCAATTGCATAGCTAAAATTAAGTAATCAAAACTTGTCACCTCATCTATTGGTTATTCATTTAAGAGGTTGTTAAAATTAACAATGTGAAGTCGCACAATAGTCATTTTTAGCAGAGAGAGATAGAAACAGTTGGGAATAAATGTAAGTAAGCGGATCCGTTGATAGTGATGGGAGGAGAAAGAAAGATAAGGGATTGAAAGAGAGAGAATGTGGTCTCCATTAAATCTGGATATCTAAAGTGAAAAGGTTGCTAGTTTTGATTATCTAAAAGCTAAAATTTGATATAATTGGTTGAGAGAGAGGTGCGCACATGGGGGGAGAAGAGAGAAAGAAATGGAAAAATTAGGATCCTCCCAGCCATGAACTAAAAAATTGTAATAAAAAAAAAACTAAAAAATTAGGACCGGCCAGGAATTATCTCGTAAGTCATTGGGTTATGACTCTGGCAAAACCTCGTTAACAGGCCTAAAGCCCAATTGTTCATGTGCTTTCCGAAGCAGCCCAAGCCCATGCCACAATGATTGTGTATGAAGAAGGAAAAAACAGAGAAGCCCAAAAAGTGGCAATTGCAAATTGGATAGGAGAGCAATTGGATCTAGAGTTTTGCAAGAATCTGCCAGTTTGGGTCCATCTCGGGTCCCACAAAAATGATCCGAGCCGCTCATTTTTGTTCAAAATGGTTTCTTTAGGATGCCTTCGATTATTCCGAAGCAAAGTTGGATGTTTCGTAAATGCCTTTATCGATATCCGAAAAAATTGATTTTTTAAAGGGACCCTGAACAAACCATTTTGAACAAAATGAGCGGCTCGGATAATTTTTGCGGGGCCCGAGATGAGCCCAAAATACGTATATACACGGTGTATGTACATGAATGTATGTACCTAGAGCACAGCTCTTCTTATATAACTCGAGTGTCCGACCTAGCTTACCCACACATGACTACGTATGAGGACCAATCCCACCGTCTATTTGCAGGGGTCCCAATTAAAATCAAAGCAAATATCTGTATGGACTGATCCCAAAACAGCTGATAGCACCTGAGAGATTTCGAACCTCATGAGCCATAGGAGAAAGCAAACTCCTAAGTCTCAGGCCTTAACCACTAGTTCAACCCTTAGGGTTAATCTGCCACGTATTATGGCTAATTAACAAAACTACTCCATATACATTGGCGGGGGTATTTTTTTTTTTCCTAAACTAAGAATCAGATCACCATTGTCATTAGCTGGCAACAAAGTTGAAGATTTTCATGTCGTTCGTTCAAACAGCATGACATTATTTGGGGGGACCAACGTGCAAGAGACAAAGGATCAAAAAAAAAAACGTGCAAGAGACATGCTGAACATTAGAGGGACTCTGAAGATTTGAATTCTGCTCATTGGGAGACCAAATCCTGATTAGCCATGTATACGTTCTATATATTCTCCAAAATCCAGGCATGAATCACCCTTCCAACTCCCAAGGTCACAAATTGTAAGCATATGTTCTATTCTCCAAATCTATTGGAACACAAGGTGCCGGGTGATAGGACGTTACGTGGACATTAAGCACATTCCGAAATTCCATGAGAATAAATTATATTCTAGAGCCATTGTGTGAAAAGAAGACATTTCTCAAACATACAACGGGATGGTTCCAGGGACAACTAATTAGACACCTAAAAAAACACCTCAGTTCCCGATCAAATTTTGATGATCCGAGCCGCTCAATGTGATCAGAACGTGATTTTAAGGGTACCCGCTTGAAATTAGCAAAAAAAATGACCGGAAAATGCTTGATCTGAGTAGCTTTTAACTTAGATTTAATGAACGGTTCAATTAAAAACTGCTCAAAATAAGCACTACCCAGTCATATGTTTTGCTAATTTCCCGCGGGCACCCTTAAAATCACATTCTGCACACATTGAACGGTTCGGATCATAAAAATTTGGTCGGGAAGTATAAGATTGAAATTTGGGGTGTTTTTTTAGGTGTTTATTTGGATGTCTCTTGAACCGTCCCGAACATATAATAGTGCCACAGAGTAATTAAACACCGTCCCGGTCCTCATGTGGCTTTTTGGGTAAAGATATCAATAGTCCAATCAGAACTGACTTGTGTTTGGTTGGCATTTTAGTTTAGTTTAGTTTTGGTAGTGGGTGGAGAGAGAAATAGGGTAATGATTGGAGAGAGATAGAGAGAGAAATGAAATTAATAATTAGAAATATATGGTAATGATTGGAGAAAGATATAGGGTAATGATTGGAAACAAAACTGAAACTAAAACTAAACAAGGAACCGAACAAAGAGAACTAGTTATATTTGTCTTTGCGTGCATACCCATATGATCACGCAATAGAATTAGAAAAAGGAGACTATGTTTATTTACTACAGTAACAATTTCAAGATATATAAGAAGCTAGTGATTCTTGATTACAACAGGTGCATTTGGTAAAAGAACAAAAAAGACTGCTTAAAGACTATCTCGAACATTCGGGGCCCGAGAATTATCTCTTCCAGAAGATAAATATCGACGCGGGCGATCAAATCTTCGGTAGTAAGATACTGGAAAAAATCAAATTAAAGACTTGCCAACACTTTTCTTCGAAGTAAAGCTTTTTAACTTTTGTGAGATGTGCAGGGAAAAAGAATCCGCGTGAGAAACCATCAGATATGAAGAGACCATTTTACATCAGATATGAAGTACATAGTACAAACCCGGAATACTGCATCAATTGTGAGAATCCACGAGATGACCAAGCCCGACAACTCAATCAATATAAGAAATAAGCCCATTATAGGGTAGAGACAAAGAAAGAAAGGAAAAGCCTTCTAAGGGAAGAACACTCGCACGCAGGTGGGGAGATTCAAATTCCTGATCTCCTAGTGAGATGCAAAAGTTATGACCAACTGAGCTAGCCGGCAGTTGGTTAACGAAAAGATTTGGCTTCTTGTTTAAGTAGGAAGCAACCTATGGAAATCTGAAGGAACAGGTTGTGGGCCAAGTCATTTCCCACCCACATGCGAAAATCTAAGATGAGTGAGACAACCCACGGCTTCACCCCTTGGTTGTTTGCCCAGAAAGAGTCCATGTGACTTTCCAGTTTACTGTTTCCCGCCAGAGATATTTCTGGGTGCCGAAATGGTACCACGTGGCGGTACTCGTCGGCGATTTTCAATTGTCTAAACGTGTTTTAGACGGTCCAAATTTATTCTCTCTCTCCTCTCATCCGATCACTTTCTCTCCTCTTTCTCTCTCTTTAAAATCCGGACAGTTTAAACGACTGGAATCGTTGACGGGGTTTTAAGTGTGTGGTACCCGTTCTGCACCCAAAAAAAAAAACCCTTCTCCGCACGCCATGTCGTTCGGAAATCCAACTTTAGCATATTCCACAGCACAAGTACTCTCACGCTATTTTTAGATTTTATGCTCTCAATCATTCATTCTCTCATAGTCTCACCGATACTTAATTATCTACCGTGATGGTTAACTGATCATTACAAAATGTCGGAAAATATCGTGTCATTTTAATTTGGAATTTAATTTTTACACTCTTTTTTTTTTATTCACACTCCTTTTTTGTCTTTTACCAAAAAAATACTATTACATACGCTTTCAACCCTAAAAAACAAAAAAAAAAGGGTGTGGATATCAAAAAAGAGAGTGTGAAAATCAATTTTCTTTAAAAATATGTTTAAGATTGTGTAGAGAATTTTGAGTAATTGTGTTTGAAATTGTCAAATAATTATAAGGGCTAAACATAGTTTGTAAGGTTTCTTTGTTTTGGGAATGGGCTCTTTTCCCGTATACTTGTGAACTAAACTGTGTTATTATGAGGACCCACTACAGCTCTATTTTGATGATCTTAATCATTCATATTATAGACCCGATGTGTAGATAGATTACTATAAAAAAATCGTAGCCACATGATTTAAAAAAATGAATTGTCTATGTTTAGAAGCATATTTGTTATCAATAAATCACGTGGCTAGGTTATTGGATTAAGCTGACTTTCTTACAATAATTAATGGGAAATGATTTTGTCACTCTCTTTTTTATTAATGTCACTTCCCTGCAAGTGTATTTTTGCACAAAAAAATACACAAATACACTTGCAGGGAAGTGACGTTAACAAAAAAGAGAGTGGCAAAATCAGCTAGCTAATTAATACACTAGATCTACACAATAAATGAGTTCATTCATCAACATAAGACTCATGATAAAAGTACCGGAAATTCTAATCGCAAAGAAGATTTACAGGGAACCACGCAAGGAAGAATGCGTTTGGGCCCATTCCGGGTCCCACAAAAATCTAGAAAAATATCTATAAATTTTTTAATATTATTTTATGGAGTCCTGTAAAAAATCAATTCCAACAGACATCGGTAAGTATTACTTTTAAATTCGCAGTAGCAGGGCTCTAAAAGTACCATTTACCCCAACAATGTCGCCCATGACCAACTCTATTCTTTTTAGATACGGAATTATTTGTATTTTTTATTCTAGTAAAGAAAAACATATGAGACGAAGAGATAGATAACTATTTTTACTATTTTTAGGTTTCGCTACTATTTTGTATCTATTATGTTTTATTTTTGTAGCTTTATTTTGATTTTTGGTATCTATTATTTTGAGTTTGAAAATACTCTGTTTGAAAATTTTGGAAAATATTTTGTATATTTTTTGAAAAGTAATATAAAGTGAAAAGAAGAAAAATCTAGAAGATGCCATGTAAGAGAGAGATGATGAGAATACTCCATTTTATATTTGGAAATAACACTCTTATAGTACACTCTTATAGTACAGACAAGCGTCTTACTCGTGTTCGACACTACACGCGCACTATACCGGGGTGCACTATATCACCTCCGGATCCATAGTAAAGATAGATAGATAGTATTGATATGACCAATTTTATATTTTTTTTTGAAGAGGTCATTCATTCGTCAACAGTCCATCGGGCAATTCTATGATTTTCTTGGATTCATAGATGGCTGCTTTTGAATTATATGGGACGGCTGTTTCTAAGACCAATTTTGATACACTTCAACGTGGTTGGGCTTTGGTTCGTTAAAAACTCATTCTTGGTCACATCAAATGTCTCAAATGATAATAACAAAAAAATATGGTTTTCAAACTTCAACGAGCCAGTCCTTCTATTTTAATGGAGTAAATTTACATGGAGCAAAATAATTATTCTATTCGACATTGATTCGTGATTGGCCCAATTTAGACATTTTTGATAAACACCATGCTTAAGTAATCAGTTGATCAATTCTACTCGTTCCCGGTCTTATTTAGGAATTTGATATATATACAGTTGTTATGAAAAAAATCTTATCCACAGAGAATTGAATAGGTACTCTTGTACCACCGGGGTGGTTGCCAGAATGGCAAGTGGTGTGAGGGTGAAACTCTCCCCCAAGCACACAGTCACGAGTTCAACTCGTGCTTGCATGCATGCAGTAGTCCTCATGAACAAAAAGTTGTGTATTGGGCACCATTTGTTCAGTTGTGATGACGGACTACCATCCTATGAATAAGAGTTACTTCGATAGAACGCCCCAACGAGCTTGACTCCTTAATTTAATGGGTAGTATTGGTTCACTACCTCTTTTTATTTACTTAATAAAAAAGAAGAAGAAGAATAGATGCTCCTATGTTTTTTGTGTAGGTCAATTAATTATTCAACACAACATTTCAAGGAAGTTGAGATCTAAAATTGAGGGGAAGATTCCAAATATGAGAAATTACTTAGATAATTCAAAAAGTAACAAGAAGTTATAGTTGGGAGAAGTTTGTTCACATGGACCGGTTGGATCCCAAATAAAATTAAAATAACGAAGATTATAATAATCATTAACGAGGTACATGCGCGTGGTGGGAAATACAACGAAATTTCGAATAAACATTCAACGCCGGCTCCAGCTGTAAAGCCTTGGCCTCCACCGTCCACCGCCCTAACCGCCGCACGCGGCCCCTGACGACAGCTCGTACCGGAACATTCCGCCGGAATATCGCCGCCGAAGCCGGAAAATTCCAAATTCGCCGTTGCAATTCCCGTCGAATCCGAATATTCCGAACTTGTCCCTTCCGTTTCTCTATCTCTCGTCGCAAAATCCGAATATTCCGAATTTAGAATGGGAATTTGTTCTGCTCTGTTTCCAATAGCGAAATTCCTCACCACCTCCCAGCCGTCGGATTCCCAAATTGCCCCCGCGCTCGAAGCTAATTTACCGATTCTCTCCCTGACGGAATCGAGTCGTAATTCGGAGACTTCTTCTTCTTCTACTTCAATTTCACTTTCTTCGTCGTAGAACTCTGAGCTCGGCCAATCGAGAACGCAGCGAGGCGTTGAGTGCGTTATCGAACCGTGCGGCGCTGATTTCGATATGAACGGATGCTGCAGCAGCTGATCGCAGCTCCACCGCTCGACTCTGTTTCGCCTCAGACACTTGTCGACGAAGTCCCTGCCGAGCTCCGACAACTGAGCCGGCACCTCCGGCAACTCGTCCGAGTAACCGATCCGACACAGCGTGTCGACGCCTCGATCCTCCCACGGGGGCTCCCCGGTGACCATTTCGATGACCGTACACCCCAGCGACCACAAGTCGGACTCCGGCCCCTGGTACTCCCGTCGAACCACCTCCGGCGCCATCCACAGCGGACTCCCTCGCGCCACCTTCACCTCGCCGGCGTCAAACTCTGCCGAGGATCCAAAATCCGCGAGCTTGGCCTGGCCGACTGCCTGTCCCACGAGGACGTTCTTTCCTTTAACGTCGCAGTGGACAATGCCCCTGGAGTGAACGCAATTCAAAGCAGAGACGATACACCACGCGTACGACCGGATGATTTCCTCGTCGTACACGCCGCCACCACTACCAGTGCATCGTCTCTGCTTCGCCAGGTCAGCAACGGTGCCACCCGGCAGGTACTCCAAGTGGAGGTTCCGGAACGACGTCGCGCCGCCGGCCTCGACCGTCGCGTCGTCGCCCAGGTACTCCACCACCCAGGGCGACGAAACAGATTTGAGAATCCGAATCTCGTTCTCCAGCGCCTCGACTCGGGGCTCCGAACCCGGACCCCGCTCGACCGACTTCACCGCGAAAACCCGGCCGTCCGACTTGTCGGCCGCCAAGCTCACGCTCCCGAACGATCCCATGCCTACGCAGCTCCCCCTCACCCAGTTCGAAACCCTGTTTTCCTTCCCCTCCATTCTCAGAAACTTGGGAATTAAGAAACTCTCGAAAGAGAACACCTTTCTCGCTTGTGGGTTTTGTCTTTGTTTTGGAGGGGATTGGAGCGGGGGGGGGGTTTTATTTATACATGGGGGTGTATGGAGTACTACGGTGGACGCGTAAAGCACCGAGTTGGCAAATTATCCGAAAGAACGGTCTGGTGACGTCGTTTTGGAGTTTTTTTTCAGGTTCGCGAAGTATAAAATTGACGTAAAAGCGGATATGATACAGTACTACCAGGTTTTATCCTTATCCCATGTGGCGATGGGTGCATCTCCGCCGTCAGATTTCGCGATGAACGAACTTGTTCTCCTAGGTGTGAGGCCTGTGGAAGGTCATTGCTGAGGTGGATATTCAGATTGGTTTTGGGTTTTTTTTGCATGTATCTTAGCACCAAAGTTCAATTAATATCATAAAGCCCCTTTTTGGGTTCTGTAAAGGTGTCACTTTTATTTATGTTACTTTTTTGTATTTTTCAAAATACTTTCAGCTTTGGACCTAAAAATTTGGTTTATAAACTGAATTGGTGAAAGTGGAAAAGGACACCGAAAGGGGAGTAAGGCGATCTTTTTGGGCCTGTTCTGAACCCTTATCAGATTCACCTCTTTCACTGAAAGGGTAGACTTGCCTACAGAAAGATCGCTCCTGCTATGACTTAGCTTACCTGGAAAGAAAGGAACCTGGCACAAGGTTAGAATTCTAGCTCTTCCAGAATAGTATCTCACTGATGGCTCGGGATATTTAAAAAATTCATCAAGACCAGTAACTATCAAAAGTTACATTGATCGGACATCGAATCAGGGACGGAGCCAGAAATTTCATCACGCAGGGACGACTGTGCATGCGAGAAAAAAATATAAATACACATGCATAATCACGTAAATACATTAAAACTCAAAATAACATAAATCGATTTAACTAATGGGATCGATCTTGACGTATGTGTCTTGTTTTTCTTTATTGTTCATCTTCTTTTTTTTTATTCATCACAACTGGACGAATTCGGTACATGGACTTTCATGTTACTTGATTTTACCAGTCAAAAAACAAAGAATTATGAGAAGTTTAGAACAACAATTGGGAAAAGACATACCTATAACTTTAATTTCACCAAAATTACTTAGGGTTTCCAAAATCTCTTCTCTTCTGTCTCTATTTTCTCGAAATTACCTCTCTCTCTTTTGTGTGAAAATGTTAGATCGAAATTGCCTTTGAAGTCTTAACAATTAGAGATGCTTGTGCCGAGAGAGAGAGAGGGAGTGCCATGTTTATCCCCGTCGATTGGAATTACACGGGCATTGTTTTATTCTTGTTTTCAAACATAACTACTTATAGTCGATAAGAATAAAAAATATAAATATACGTATTCAATAGAATAAAAGATAAAATGACTGTTTTTTCCTTATTAAAATCAAAACTTTTAAGGCACTCAAACCGAACTTTTTATTTTTTATTTTTTATGGGTGTGTGTGAAACTCATTCTAACCGAACCTCAGGGTGCTACATTATTGTTGCGTTGAAGTGCTGTCAGTGCCTAACAAGGGCATTACGGGAGGGAGAACGTGGCGCACCAGAAACACGGAAAGGTTAAAAACATAAGTACTAAAATAGAATCGGGAATGGTGCTGTGTAGTGATATGCGCGGTGCTGTGTTGCGAACCTCCGAACCGTCGGATCGTGCATCCGATGGTTCGGATCTCATTTCGGCAATGAACGACTCTCAATCGTTGATTGTAGAGATAAGATCCGAGCCATTAGATACTGTGTTGCGTACCTCACTGCACAGCACCAACCCGGAGTCTACTAAAATATTACTGCTGGTGTTGTGGTGGAGGTGGAGTCGGTGGCGGTGTGGTCCGGGAAAAGGACCAAAAAGTTTATCCAAAGTTTTTCGTCCACCACATGGAGTCATGGAGGTGAGACCCACCATTCTTCTTTTTTGGCTGACATGGGGCGGAAATTGCAGGTCCACGTCTCGGCGACAGAGGAACGAGAGGCTATCTCAAGGAGATGCCAAATAAATTCGCGTCGCGACGTGCCTCCTCGATCCCAAATCCCGGTGTATATTGAGAAAATTTTCAGGTGGCTACCGAGTGGTAACCCGCTCGGCACATTCGAACCGTCCATTTCGGTTTTGGAAAGCTTGGATTTGGAGAGAGAAAGAGGATAGAGAGAATTTCGAACTGGGCCGTACAATACACGTTTGGACAACCCGGATGAACTGCTCAGATACCACGTGATACCCATACGGCATTGAAAAATTTCTCTGCTTGCTTTGCTTGGCTTCTTTCAAACCCTTTTTTTTTTTTTTTTTGATCAGAATTTGGCAAGTTGGCTTGGGTTACGGAGTGAGTGTTTCTTGGAAGATGTTGGTTGACGTGCGAGACCACCCTCCATTCAATAATGCGTATGTATCTATAACTGTATCTTTTGAAAGAATATGACACTTTTACATGCAATTCCATTGCACTTTATTGGCAGTCTCCAACTTCCTTCAACCTACCCTAACAGTTGCTGGGACTCTTGTTGGAATTTAAATTCTATCCGCCTTAGGTGGAAATCCGTAGTTTTCCACCACCATTAATTGTGGGTTCTATCGTGCGTTTATTGTAATAATTTGAACCGTTCATTTTGTAGGACTCGCAGAGTAGTATATCTTTGCAAAAAATCAGTTTTATCGGACATGTATGGGTATATAAAAAATTGAATTTTGGTTTATAAAATCGACATTAGATAAGTTTAAAGTTAAACAATCCATGACCGTCTATTTTTATAAACTAAAATTTAATTTTTCATGTACCTATCGATATCCGGTAAATATGATTTTTTGCGTCAATGTACTACTTTGCGGGCCCTACAAGATGAACGGTTCAGATTACTAAGAAAATGCACAGTGCCTAAGGTGGAAAGAATTTAAACTCATGTTAATGTGAACTTTCGGGCCCGGCCCCGAAATGGATGAGATGTGACTCCTAGGTATAAATTCAGATTGCAGGGAAGTCGGGTCCAAATTAAATAGTTCTCCTAATAACGGTTAAGTTTATACATTCCGTTTCTCATGAGGGGGTCCTCATTCTAGTTAAAATACGGATCTCCCTATTTCTCCCATTTTCCGATCGAATTTTGATTATCCGAGCTGCTCAATGTGATCAGAACGTGATTTTAAGGGTACTCGTGAGAAATCAGCAAAAAAATGACCGAGAAGGGCTTCATCCGAACAGTTTTTTATTGAACGGTTCAATAAAAACTGCTCAAATCAAGCCCTTCCCGGTCAATCTTTTTTTTGATTTCTCGTCGGTACCCTTGAAATCACGTTCTGAACACATTGAGCGGCTCAGATCATCGAAATTCGATTAGAAAAGGGAGATCCACATTTTAAGGGGTCCTCATTTGAAACTTTCTATATATATATATATATATATATATATCAAAGTGTTGTTAAAAGAAATTAAAGAAGCTGGCATTTTGAAATAAAAACACACACGCACACATCAAACTATTGTTTAAAAAAACTAAAGAAGCTGGCATTTTGACATAAAAACACACACACACATGAAACTATATATTGTTAAAAATAATTAAAGAAGCTGGCATTTTGACACAAACACACACACATCAAACTATTGTTAAAAATAATTAAAGAAGCTGGCATTTTGACATAAAAACACACACACACATGAAACTATATATTGTTAAAAATAATTAAAGAAGCTGGCATTTTGACACAAACACACACACATCAAACTATTGTTAAAAATAATTAAAGAAGCTGGCATTTTGACATAAAAACACACACACACATGAAACTATATATTGTTAAAAATAATTAAAGAAGCTGGCATTTTGACACAAACACACACACATCAAACTATTGTTAAAAATAATTAAAGAAGCTGGCATTTTGACATAAAAACACACACACACATGAAACTATATATTGTTAAAAATAATTAAAGAAGCTAGCATTTTGACACAAACACACACACATCAAACTATTGTTAAAAATAATTAAAGAAGCTGGCATTTTGACCTAAAAAAAACTATGGTTAAGACGAATTCAGAAAAAATGTAAAATATGGACCCAAAACGGCAATTAGTTTTACAAAAAAATAAAGAAAGAAACAAGGTTTTTGCCTGTGGACAATCCAAACTGAGTTTTTTTTTTAAATTTAATTTAAAGGTGAATCCAAACCGAGGTTAAAGGTAAGAATTTGGATAGTGGTTTAATGAGTGTCATTGGTTTTGACCTGGCAGTATGCCATTTGTCATTTGTCATTTCTCTCATGTGTAAAAATGGTTAATTATTGGGATACACCAAATAAAATGAGAGGATGAAAATGGATAAGTAGGAACATTTCTAATGGCCTGCCACAAGAGAGAGAGAGAGAGAGAGAGAGAGAGAGAGAGAGAGAGAGAGAGAGAGAGAGAGATGTTCTTCTCCAGAGAGAGAGAGAGAAGTGTTCTTCTCCACATAAATGCCAGTGGCAATTAATGTTTCATGGGGTGGGAAAATCCAATTGGGACACTAGAAAAGACGTGAGAGTAATGGGTGGTCTTGCAAAATGTGAACCACTTGGTTTTCGAAGTGATAAAGTGACAAGGAGAGATTGGGTACACTTTGCCAATTTGTATGGTTGTACTAAAATCAAGGAACAAACCCATATGAGGGATTGAGGCAACTAGGTTTGTTCTCATCAAGTTGCCAATTAATAAGCTCATCTTATTTTTCGCGAAAAAAATCTAATCCCAATTATAGGGGATATTTTTATGCACAAATGCGTAGAGTTCATATGCAGTGGTGCGTGTGGACACTACACATTCATGTAAAGCGTTTGTATAAATATATGGTGTTTTAGCATAAACTCAAGGTGCGCAGGAGCTTGTGTCCTCCTACGTATAGAATAGGTTGAAACTTTTTCAGTTTTATCAACTCTCGTGTAGCCAGTCCGAACAACTTGATTATTCATGTGTGTATAGCATAATTCATTATTCACATTGTCCTTTTAGAGTTGTGATATAGAACGTGAAGAATTGTGATATTCAAACTAATAGATAAATAATAAATTTGTTGTGCAAAACGTTACTTACTATTTATCAAACCAAATCGATAAATCATGTCCCTAACAAATATTCTCGATTCCCTTAATTATCCCGTATTTCCAGAAATACATGAAATTAGGGAAAATTTCACAGAAAAACGTTTTCATTTGTACTTCAGACAATAATGCTCAGGACATAATAACGGGCTACATCACCAACCATACTCGCCTATGTGGCACCACCAATCATGCAGTGTCACATAGGCGGATGTGGTTGGTGTTGTGGCCCGTTATTGTGTCCGTAGCATTTTTGTACTTCGAATAATCATCCACAGGATCAACAACATAGAGCAAATTGTTTTAGGACACGAAAATCTGAAAACCAAATGATCAATTTTAGGTTACCAGAAAAAGGAAAGTAGCGAAAACAACGCCGGTCTTTTAATCCCGTAGGGAAGAAATGGGTTTGGTTGGCCTTAGGCATGGCGGGAAAGGTGGGTTGTGTTCGGGCGTTGCGTAGTGTTGTCGCGGGTGCGCATGACAAAGCGGAAACAAACTAATCAAACGGCCGGCCGACAAACCAACAAATGCGTGAACGGGAAAAAAACAAAACCCGGGTAGATCCCACATCTCTCTCTCCTAACCTTGTGACATGCGAACCTCACCCCATCGGCTTCATGATTTTGTTTTTGCATTTGTTTAATTAACGTCATCACATCCGGTAATTTGGTGCTGACTTGTAGGATTATTATTATTTAGTATTTTTTTCATTTTTTCTTTCCGCAAACAAAACGAATATCGAGAGAAACGACCGAAAAGACCTAATGGGAATGGGAGATGCTGCCAAGCGGGAGTGTTTAGCAGCAGTGTCGAGGGGCCGATCCGGTCATTCATATCGGCACGGATGGTTCGGATCTAATCCAAACGCATAAAAATCTAACCGTCCATTGCTCGGATTATGATCCGAGCCGTCGATTGCCGAGATGCACGGTCGGATCGGCCACTCGGCACTGCTGCCAAGCACCCTCGCTTTGTTTGGTAAATATTTTGAGATCGAGAGATTTTTGGAGTTATAAGTGGAGAGATATATTAAAAATAAGTGGAGAAAGAATTTATCTGATCACTAATTTCAAGACTCCGGAATTAGTCGAGGTGTACTCAAACTGATTCGGACATCTGGTTATAAAAAAAAAAAAACTAAGACAAACTTGAATCAATATATATATATATCGGGGCGGTTCAAGGGACACTAAAAAAACACTATGATTCTCAATCTCATAATTTCCGATCAAATTTTTATGATCCGAGCCGCTCAATGTGTGCAGAAAGTGATTTTAAGGGTACCCGCGAGGAATCAGCAAAAAAAAATTACCGAAAAGTGCTTGTTTTAAGCAGTTTTTAATTGAACCGTTCATTAAATCTAATCTAAAAACTACTTAGATCAAGCCTTTTCCGATCATTTTTTTTGCTAATTTCTTGAGGGTATCCTTAAAATCACATTATGATCACATTGAGCGGCTTGGATCATCAAAATTTGATCCGGAACTATGGGGTGTTTTTTTGGGTAAGTTAAGGAGCTTCCATATATATACAGTGAGCTTCCATTAAGGGACCCCTTAACTTGTTAAGTTAAGGATCTAATGAGTTTGACATTGTTCCTGATCAAATTTTGATGATCCAAACCATTCAATGTAGTTAAGGATCTAATGAGTTTGACATTGTTCCTGATCAAATTTTGATGATCCAAACCATTCAATGTGTTTAAAATGTAATTTTAAGAGTACCCGCATGAAATCGGTAAAAAATATGACCGGAAAGAGCTTGATCCGAGCAGTTTTTTGTAAAAATGCTATAAATACATTTTTATGAAAAACTATTCGGATCAAGATCTTCTTGATCATATTTTTTGCCGGTTTCATGAAAAGACCCTTAAAATCACGTTCTGATTACATTGAGCGGTTTGGATCATCAAAATTCAATCGGGAAAGGGAAGGTCCTTAACTTAACTCAATAAGGGACCCCTTATTGGAAGGGGATACACACACACACAGGTTTTCCTATCAGTCCTCCTGGATTTTAAACAAAATCCGCACCTCTCCTCTCAGTCGTTGGATTGTGTTTTCAATGGTCCGGATCTGCGGAAGATTTATGACTGGTCACAATTAACTTTTCCCCGAAATTTTTTTATTAAAATTTGGAACATTGAAAACACGATCCAACGGCTGAGTGATGGTGCGGATTTTGTTTAAAATCCGGGCTACTTGATAGGAAAACCCTCAATAAGAGACCCCTTATTGGAAGGGGACTGATATACATACATACATACATACATATACATATATATATATATATATATATAAAAGGTGTGGACTTGATCGGGACTATATATCAGTTCGGATCAAGTCCATACCTCTTACGGTTCGTACTGTTTGCACCTCCCATTTTTCGATCGAATTTCGATGATCTAAGCCGCTCAATGTGATCAAAACGTGATTTTAAGGGTACCCGTGAGAAATCGGCAAAAAAAATGATCGAGAAGAGCTTCATCCGAAAAGTTTTTTATTGAACGGTTCAATTAAAAACTGCTCAAATCAAGCCCTTTCGGGTGTTTTTTTTTTTGCTGATTTCTCGCTAGGGTTACCCTTAAAATCACGTCCTGAACACATTAAGCGGCTCGGATCATTGAGATTCGATCGGAAAATGGGAGGTGCGGACCGTAAGAGGTGTGGACTTGAATATGCAACACCCAACATTATAATAAGTCTGGAAACCCAACTTGCCTAACTGGAACGTGTGATGTGGGAAGGAAGAAACCGGCCAGTGCAACTCTCTTGATATGTCATGTGCGCAGTACTCTTGATTGGTTCAGTTTCAGCACTAGGGAGTGCCTTACTCTTACAGACAGCTATCTAATCTTGTCTTGTAATTACTATGTTTTTCCCTTTTTCTCAGTCTTTTCATTATTATTATTATTATTATTATCATAATTATTATGTTTATCATTAAGGTTATAGTTTCATGTTTGGTATACATATATATAAACTAATGGAAGCCAACTTAAGTGGGGCAGAGGTAGGGAGGCATGTGGTCCTCTTTGCCTCTCAGATGTCTCTCAGTATAACAAAGATTTGGTCGGCTTCTGATGAGGTCTAATTTTCCAGTTCTTCTTCCTATTCAAATGTAACAGGCGCCGTTATGATGATTTTATTTGTATCACAAAAAAAACACAGATCTGAATATAGTTGTGTCCAAAATTGTATGATGCACTTGGATCCCACACGAGAGACGTGAAATCCTGAGTCCACACAGATTGAATAGTTCTGAATACATATGTTAGTTCCTCGAATTCAGCTTCGGATGGTAACTTCTTGGCTAGGTGATTGCATGATCAGCCTTGAAATTGGTCATAAATATTTCAAGGACATGCTTTCTCATGCATAAGCCCATCTCCAGAAAAGCAAACTGGGGTAAAAGTGCGAGATTTTTTTTCGCTCTGGCGTAGTTATTTTTTGTTAGTTTGTGTTTGAGACTAATTGTACAGTGAAATATAAGGATGTGTGCAGTTGTATATGTGATATTCCGAGACAACACTCTCAGAACACTCTTGCACAAGTTTACGAAACTTGGTTTCTCAAACAACGACTCTGATTTCCAAACGAAAAACCGCCGAAAGAGATGCAGGTATAATTTAGGGTCCTCTCTTTGCGGGATAGAGTCAAGCAAGCTGCCTGCGAAGTTGAAGCTTACTTTGCGATACAGACCATTCGCCATTTTTTTGGGGGGAAGACTTGAGTGAGTGACTCTTGCAGCCCCGACTTCATTAGAGGAAAAAAAAGTAAGTGTAAGTTCCGGGAGGCTGGCATAGCCTTACCTCGGACCTGGCCTACCATCCCTTCGAGATAGTCTCATGTATCGTTGAGTTTCAGGTGTTACCAACACGGGTAAGAGTAAGCGAAGTCGTCTTGCAACTAGTACCAACCAGAAAGTGATAAAAAAAAGTTATTTCTGCAGCAACAAACTGATCAATTCTCTTAATCATTGAATGAAAAAGGGTTCGATAAAAGTCGTTATCCCCACAATCAACAAAATATCAACGGTTACACTAAATCGACATCTAGAGACAATACGAAGAGAGAGGATCGCAAGAAACAAGCCTAGACTCAACAAGCCCAAACAAAACCTATCCAGTTGTTCAATTAACCCGAAAGTCCATTTCCGACTTGTCCATCTGACCGTCCCACCAGCCTTGAAATTCTTTCAAAGATGGTGGTTTTTGGGCAGTTTAACTTAACTGCAAATTAATTTTGGACCGAATGAAAAATACGTTTTTGCAATCCCGAATCCATGGCAGGACATGTTTCCCAAGCGTAATCAGTCCCATGTTCGAGTTCAGATAGGACTAGGGTTCCTTCTGTTATTCGCCCGGCCTTATGAACTTTGGACACCTTAGTATAATGGAATGAGAAATTTGTAAATGAATGAATATTTACTATAAGCAAACAGAAATTTACAGAGTAAAACCAACTGATAACTACTCCTTACAACTAATAGCAGGATAATATATCTGCGCTAACTCCTTACAAACTACCTTTTTTTTTGAAAATGAAAATGTAGTTTGTAACGGCATACTATGGCAACGGCATAAGCACCGGAACTGTACTCAATTTTAGACTATGTGTTAGTAAGGCAACTCTAGCGAAAATTCCGGACTGGGATCGTCAACAAAAATGTCCCAATTGAATTAGCATCACGCTAATGTCATCAGTCGAGCCTCGTGAAACAGAGAGTGCTGCGAGCTTTTCACAGGCGGAGAGCGGTTCCGGATTTTGGATGCCTATGCACAAAGGGCGAGCAATATCTACCGCTTCTTGATTGCTAACCTGAAACCCAAAGAGGAGAAGGGTTAGCCAAATAATCCAGAAAACTTTCTGTAATTTGAATCGATAAGTAGACCTAGAGATCGGACTGATAAACGAGCTTTGCCGAACAAGGAATTATGCAAGCTTAGGCGAAAACTAACAAACGAGCTTTAATCAAGCTGATTAGAAGCTGGTCTCGAGTAGTTTGAATTTGTTCGGCCGGTCTGTTTATCAGTCCTACCTAAACATATTCAAGATATGCAGTACCTTATCCCACAAGCCATCGGAAGCAAGGATTAAGAATTCCAAATCAGATTCCATTGTAAGGATTTTTGTTTCTGGCTCTGATGTTACCCATTGTTTCAAGTGTCGATCTCCAATTCCTCTGGAAACAGCCAAAGATCCAACTCTCCAAACGCCATGGAAACGATCCACATACCCACCCTACCAAAACACAAGACAGTATCCATCAGCCACAAGTTCAGATGCCACCATAAGTCAACTTAAAAAATAAACGATAACTTGCCAGGGATACTTCTTCCCAAAACCACCATCCCGATACACTCTCAGCCGCATGATATGATGAGAACCTCAAAATATACGGGATCTTGAAACAAGATCGTGCCACTGAAAGTGGTTCGGGAGTGGGAGAGATTTGGGAGACTGAAGATCTCCTGCCTAATGCGTTAGCAGCTTACCAAGGTCTCGATTCTATGCTTTTCATCCTTCCTCGAAGGCCGGTGATCGGATGTAAGGGCCTCGGCAGTCCCTCCTCTGCTCATCACAGCACGACAGTCACCGGCATTGGACACCACGAGATTGCCGTTCCTGATCAGTGCCGTGACACAACATGATCCTCCGCGGAGATCTTCTTTCAGAAAATCGGAATCTGTGTTTAGGTAACCGGATTTAACGGCATCCACTATTTCTTCGTCATCTCTTACTTCAACTTCATCCAAAATGTTTGTACCCAAGTTTTCTGCTGCAAACTCGGCAGCCTTTGCACCTCCATGCCCATCAAAAATACCAAAGAAAGCCTACAAATGGAAGACTCAATATCAAGACACATAGGATTATGCATATAATAGGGTGAAGTCATTAATCTGTTTAGCAATTTCAACTTCTCCCCCAGATTTCAATAAAAGAAATTTAACCAATTTGAACTGTAGTCACTGTACAGTCTATAGAGCAGAATCTGAGTGTGTTTGCGATAACTGTACGTATAGATTCTAAACTATAGTTTCATATTCCATTGCAGATTTCAAATTTAAAAAAGAACAGATGAACTATGGCTATGAAATTTTGATTAAAAAAAAACAAAAATTTACCTTTTAAAACAATTAGAATCTAAAATTTGATCCAAAGGTCTCTAATATTTCAGAATTATGTGATATAAACAGACCTTTTTCTAACTAGATTATGTTTTTCTTAGAATGATTAACAAACCTTGTAGGCTTGTAGCTATTAGCATAGTGCATCTTTGAATTTTTTTTTGGTTACCAACGACAAGAAAACAATATTGGTTTCTGAATCTCATCCTCACATTTGCAAACAAACATGAGGTTGGGCCTAAAAATCCAATCCCAAGGTCTAATACTATCGAAAACAAACAGGGAATTGGAATTTGAGGGATATTGCGTATCCTATCCTAATCCCATCAACTTACCAATCCCTTCGTAGCTAGTCGGGTTATCAAACCGTTTGATAAATATCTTCGACACACTCGTAAAAACTTAAAAACTAAAATCTCGAAATTTACTATTAGAAGTTTTCATGACCATATATAGTGCAAACCTAATTTGAACAACAAAAGGAAGCTACAAGGACTTTAAAAATAAAATAAAGCAAAACCAAAATACCTGTTTGGGATCTCCATGAAAATTGACTACCGCGGAGTACCGATCTTCCATGGCTTGTCTCTTCCCTTTTCTGCAATACACCGAATACCCATCACTCTCGACCTCCACAACCTCCCTCCGGTCCACCGCCGGCGTAGCCAGACCACCGCCAAAGCCCTTGGTCGAAATCGGAATATCAAGCTTGGCCGGCCTGTTTCTCTTTAACTGCTTCGGTGGATAAGAAGATGAGGTCAAGGCCGCATCGTCGTTAAACGCCCGATTCATCCCAATTGGAGGCTTATGCAACCGTAAAACCAATGGCGAAGACGGAGAAGAAGAAGAAGAAGAAGAAGAAGAAGAAGAAGGGGAAAGGGTAGAAGAAGGGGAAAGGGTACGGGAAAGCGTTTTGTCGAGAGTTGGGCTGGAGATTTTAATGGCAGAAGACATCTCTCTGTTCAAATAACGTTGTACTAGTGTCAAGAGTTTTTGGTTTTACTGGTTTGGAACTGAGATTGTTGTGTTGGTGTGTAGAGGAGACAGAAGAGACATATATATACACTCACAGAGGGGGAGAGAGAGAGAGAGAGGGGGGGGGGGGGTGGGGAGGGCGGTTTGTCACAATTCTATTGGGAGAGAGAGAGAGAGAGAGAGAGAGAGAGAGAGAGAGAGAGAGAGAGAGAGAGGGAGGAGGGCGGTTTGTCACAATTCTATTGGGAGTCAAAGAGGAGACTGGAATGGCCATCCGCGTTTAAAGAGCGTAGCTTCACCTTTGGGTTTTTGGAGCGATGATTTGGGGTCAAAAGTTATTTTAGGAAAATCATTGAGGAGAGAGACTTATCCACGAAGCGTTGTAAATAGGTTATTTACAAAGTCGTTCGATCTCATCTGTTCGTTTTGATAATTAATACTAGTTGAGATATATTTTTAAATTTTGACTGATAATTAATATTTTTGATCGTTAATAATTTGTTTTATTATGCACCGTCCAAAACACTTTTGGATGCCCGCGATTGACTCCGTAAAAACTTATTTACAGAACCCTAAATTAATTTTTCTGAGTTATTCAATACTCCCTAGCTTCAGAAAAGGGCGCCTGCATATATACAATCTGCGGATATCGAGCGTCAGCCGTTGAATGTATGATCCGGATCCGCAGACGAGCCGTTGGATTTTGTTTTGTATTGTCCGGATCTGCAGATGATTTACCAGTTATAAATCATCCGCAAATCCGGACCATTGAAAACAAAATCAACGGCCAGGATCACACGTCTGCATTTTGGCTATTTAGGGTGTTCTTCTAAATAAGCCATTTGGCTTTCCCGGCAATTTTTTTTTGTCCTCATTCAATTTTTTTTTTGCATTTTGTGGCTTATTGACAATTTTTTAGGGATTATTGCTTCCTTATGACGAGAGGAATCTAAAAAATAAAAAAATTTGGTCGAAATCCAATTTTTTTTGAATAAAGACGAAATAAGTGGCTTTCCCGCCAATTTTCGTCGAAATTCAAAAAAAATTGGATTTCGATCGAAATTTTTTACTTTTTAGATTCCTCTCGTCATAAGGAAGCAATAATCCCCAAAAAATTGACAATAAGCCACAAAATGCAAAAAAAAATTGAATAAGGACAAAAAAAATTTGACAGGAAAGCCAAATGACTTATTTAAAAGAACACCCCTTCGAGCGTCCGTAGGAGAAGGCTGGTGTATATATACATGGGATTATCTTATTGGTTGAAAAAAAAAAAAAGGGAACGGTTTGACTGTTCTGGAAGTTACTACTGTCTTAGCTGGGAAGATATACTCCAGTAATTTAATCAGACAGGTGGCGCTCTTCTGTATGGTGAAGGAAACTCCTGAGAAGTGAGAAGTCTACGTTAACGATGACGCAGGAGTCACTGATAGTTCTATTCCGTTTGACCCAATAAAAAGAGAGAGAAAAGAGTCACTCCAGTGACCTGTCCAAATTACTCCATATTTGGGGCATTGATTACCTTAGAATAAGGGCAAAATTGAAATTTGACAGTATCAACTCCTCATACAAACTTAAAAACTAAAATCGAAAATTCTAACTCCACACCCATTTACACACCAAATTACACACCCATACTCACAATAGGGATGGAGCCCACACACGTTACACACCTCTATTGTGAGTGTGGGTGTGTAAATGAATGTGCTGGTAGAATGATTGAATTGAAATTTGGGCAGATAAATATCCCCATTCTATAATTAGCAACCAAGCCTTACCATAGGGGTTCCCATCCACTGTGAAATGTCCAGTTTGAGTCCTTTCAAAAATTTAACCACTAACAAACGGGCCGTTAAGTAATTATAAGTCTATTAGCTCATCTCCTACGGATCAAGTCCGGCTTTTCTTCGGTCTATTTTTAGACTGCAAAAGGTAATGAATGCATCTCTTACCGATAAGAAAAACTATTGATTGTTGTGGTCTACGTGCTGCGTTCTGCAGTTCAAACCGAGACCGTAGAAAAGTCAGTCGCTATAAATTCGGCTGATCACTAGCAAGCTAGCCAATTTGGGCCTTGCGCCGTCGCAATTCTTAAATTACCTTCCAATTTTCTCTTTTCGCCTTCAAATCCAAGAAATCACAGAATGGCCTCTTCTTATAATGTACATACCGTATTTAACCCATATTTCATCTGAAAGAAACCCTCAATTCTCTGGTCCATCTTGCATTCTCAGACATATTTCATATTACCATGAAAGAATAGTAAATCGAATTGGCCACCCTGTGTTCAAAGACATTATTTTCTTGCGAGTCTTTCATTTTTCCAGAAGAAGATCCGCTCGAGATTGTATTACCGGAACTACCAATTGGCTGCCTAAGCTTTGCTAGCAATCTTCTCTTGCTTTATGATAGTAACAATTTGATAATAGTTAATCATTAATTAAACCATAGTATTGCAATATCAAAATTAGCGAGGGAAGCGCGACACATTGCCTAATTGTTCTTTCACTAGTAAGAGATTGACCGTTAATAATTTGTTTTATTATGCACCGTCCAAAACACTTTTGAATGCCCGCGATTGACTCCGTAAAAACTTATTTATAGAACCCTAAATTAATTTTTCTGAGTTATTCAATACTCCCTGGCTTCAGATAAGGGTGCCCGCATATATACAATCTGCGGAGAGAGCCGAGAGAGTTCTAGAGAGAGAGAGAGAGTTCCCTGGGGGAGGGTTCCCCCTTCCCGCCGCCCCCTTCCCCTCTTTTCTCTCTTCTTTGTTTCCCATTTTTCTTTCTCTTCCTCCATCTCTACCTCTCCTTCGAGCTCTCTCTCTTCTCCGGTCTCTCTCTTGCCTCTCCTCTCCTGTCATGATTGTGAGGTGGTTGAGACTCTCTCCTTTGGGAGTTGAGATTTTCCACTCTCCCCTGCATTTTTGAACTCAGGAATCAGATCTGGGGTTCCAGATCTAATTTTTTTTCTTGGAATCAGCGTACCGGCGACGAAGACGGCGTCTGCAGCGGCTTCTGCCTTCAGTCTGCAGCGGGACAAGTTCGAGTTCGGCCTCTCCAATCCCTCCTCACGAGTGTGTTTGACGGGTCCGGTTCCGGCGTCGTGGTTCCATGCGATTTTTTTCCTGTTTTTTTTGCTTCTGCTTCTGCTTTTGTTTTTTTTTCTTTTGTTTTGTTTTTGTTTTTATTTTTTTCTTGTATTTCCGGACTGATAGTGTCCATTTTTATTTTATGTTTTTTTTTCTTTAATATATCTGCATTGATCTTGTTCGTAAAAATAAAAATAAAAATAAAAACGACAGAGTCACGGATAGTTCTATTCCGTATTCCGTTTGACCCAAAAACCAAAAGAAAAGAGTCACTCCAGTCTTGGAATGACCTGTCCAAATTACTCCATATTTGGGGCATTGATTACCTTGAATAAGGGCAAAATTGAAATTTGACAGTATCAACTCCTCATACCAACTAAAAATGAAAATCGAAAATTCTAACTCCACACCCATTTACACACCAAATTACACACCCACATTCACAATAGGGATAGAGTCCGCACACACTACACAACTCTATTGTGAGTGTGTAAATGAGTGTGGTGGTAGAATGGTTGAATTGAAATTTGGGTAGATAAATATTCCCATTCTATAATTAGCAACCAAGCCTTACCATAAGGGTTCCCATCCGCCGTGGAATGTCCGGTTTGAGTCCTTTCAAAAATCCACTAACAAACGGGCCGTTAAGTAATTATAAGTCTATTAGCTCATCTCCAACGGATCAAGTCCGGCTTTTCTTCGGTCCATTTTTAGACTGCAAAAGGTAATGCATCTCTTACCGACAAGAAAAACTATTGATTGTTGTGGTCTAGGTGCTGCGTTCTGCAGTTCAAACCGAGACCGTAGAGAAGTCAGTCGCTGTAAATTCGGCTGATCACTAGCAAGCTAGCCAATTTGGGCCTTACACCGTCGCAATTCTTAAATTACCTTCCAATTTTCTCTTTTCGCCTTCAAATCCAAGAAATCACAGAATGGCCTCTCCTTATATATAATGTACATACCGTATAACCCATATTGCATTCTCAGACATATTTCATATTACCATGAAAGAATAGTAAATCGAATTGGCCACCCTGTGTTCAAAGACATTATTTTCTTTCGAGTCTTTCATTTTTCTTGAAGAAAATCTGCTCGCGATTGTATTACCGGAACTACCTATTGGCTGCCAAAGCTTTGCTAGCGATAACAAATGACAATAATTAACCATTAATTAAACCATAGTATTGCAATATCAAAATTAGCGAGGGAAGCACAACACATTGCCTAATTGTTCTTTCACTAGTAAGAGATTGAGCTTGAAGAACCTACCTTGTGGACACGACATTGGTCGACTGCAGCTTTTTCTGAACATGACTCTGAATCTTCAAGATAGAACATGGCAGAAGAATTTTGCCTCCCTTCGTTGAAAAGGAAGGAGCTTGTTGTATTATCAAATTTCTCCAGAATATGATTCAAACATCAGTTCAAATGTTCCAGTTTTATCGGCAAGAAGACTGCATTGAGAGAACCCATTTTCAGCCACAGTAACATCATAATGTTCATCTAACAATAGCCGATCAACAAAAAATGTTCATCAGAAGAAAATGTTAATCTAAAAACTGCAACTCCGAATCCAGAGTAACCAATTGAAGAAGTTCCATCCGTACAGCTTCATAAGTAATTCTCATTATGTTCAATTTCAACACGCTTCGATCACAAAAACCTGATTACTTCAAGAGTTTCGCATACGGTTATTAGCAAACAGAAGAAAAGCCATCGTCGGTAAGAAAGAGCATCAAGATAGCATATAGATAGCCCAATCTTTTTAGTAATTTTCAAGAGACTTGAGGAAACAGACGCAAGCATACCAATAGTCTGGTTGTGATATACTAACTGGCAACTTTTTAGCCTAATTAGGTATCTAGCTCTACATTTCTGTAATTTGTATGTCATTCAGTGTAGAGCTGCCAGAGAGCGCGATAAGAGCGGCAATCAATTGCCACAAAATAACACCATAGATAAATTACTTGCCAGAAAAGAATCTCATAGCTCCATCACGTTCAGCATAAACAAGTCCCCGTTGATCAAATTTCTAAGAAAACGAAAATTGCAGATGAGAATAAAGACGAACTCATGTGTACAAATGTAGTTCCCCAACGTCCAAATGAACTATAAAATGTCTCACCGGATAGCAAGAGGAACAATTTTCTAGCGCCACTTCAAACAGCCCCACACAAACATCATTGTATTAGTGTAGCAGAACCGTATTCACATAGTGAAGCCGTTAGGTAATTTTTGCCTATTACAAATCAACTAAAAAGTAGCAGCAAAACCCCAAACTAAAAAAATACAAAATACAGTTCAAATGTAGGAGCTAGAAGCCTAGAATAACTCAGTCCCTTGGATGTTCAAAAGATCGGCGATCATAGTCGCACATGCATCATTACAGGTCTGTAGTTACTCTTCACAGCCTCCTCCATATCATTTCAGCGATACAATTACATACACAAATATGAATACGATGGGTGTATGAAAAATCGTAACAGTGGAAGCGATCGTTGCCTTTCAACGAAAAAGTTTCAAGATTGGCAGTTGATAAGCCACTTCTTGCAATTCAGATTTGGATTACGGAAAAGCAGTGTCCATAGAGATTTGGCCTTTGGGTGAGGACTAGCTAGCTAGCTAGCTTGTGCCTTGGGCTGTCTCAAGCTAAGAATTAGCTTCTAATTTTCTCATTTCTCCTTCAAATCCAAGAATCCACAGAATGGTCTCTATTTATCATAAGGTATACTGTATAGATGGCCGTATTTCTGTTAAGTCGATTCATTTTTGGAAGGAAATACGGTAGGGATTGTATTATTTGAACCACTAACTGCCATTCAAGGCTTTGATAGCAAATCTTCTTTCCCTACTTGAATACGAATGATTGTCATTAAGCATTAATTTTAACCACGATAGTACAATATCAAAATTGCTACCCTCTCTGGGGGATACTCGGGCATGCACCACACCATGCTTATTTGTTCTTTCTATGGTAACAACGTTGAACCATGTGAACATAACGAATTAACGACTGTTGGTTGCATCTTTTTCTGAACACAACTCCGTATCATTAAGGCAACACAAGAACATTGTGATTGAATTTCAGCTCCATTCGTCTGAACATGAAGGTGCTTGTCGAGTATTCAAATTTTCTCCAGCATACATGATTCAATCATCAGTTTCCATATTCCTGTTTACCCACCAGGAAGAAAGTAAAACAATAAAGGGAGCAAAGTATAACTGTATTGTCACCTGAAATCACCAATATTTGGAATCAAAAGATTGAAGGATCCATACCACTCAAAGAAGATGGTCAACAATGGGATTGCTAAGCATCAATCAGGAAATTATAACCAAATCAAAAGATTTAAGGGTCCACCAGGAAGTGATTGTTGCCTAACGGAAAGGGGTGTTTCAAGATGGGCAGTCAATACGCTACTTCAATTCAAATTCGTACTACAAAAAAGCAGTGTCCATATAAATTTGGGCAAGGACTAGCAAGCTAGCCATTTTGGGCCTTGGGTAAGTGGAGCCGTTCATTTAATTTAAAATATTTTGTTTAGGATTCCCGTAAAAAATCAGCTTAATCAAATATCAATAAGGACGTTTACGTAGCATCCAACTTTGTCTCAGAATTCAGGTCTGGACTTGCAAAGTTGGATGTATTGTAAACAGCTTTACCGATATCCGACTAAGCTAATCTTTTATACGAAGCTAGAACAAAATATTTTAAACAAAATGAGCGTCCCTGATCATTCTTTAAGACTCGGGATAGGTCCAAAATGGATTGTGCGGGATCAAATGTACACCAAGTTGTGTGGGATCCACCTCGGCCTCCCATACAAATGATTTGAGTCGTTAAATTTTATTAAAATAATATGGTTTTTAGGATGTTGCTGTAAAAAAAAAAGTTAGTTCAAATTGAGTACCGGTAAGATCTTATCAATTCATTTAACTTTTGGTTCCTGTAAATTCAGAAACCAAAAATTGAATTAGGACCCTTAAAATAATATTTTGGACAAATTGAATTGCTCGGATCAATTGTGTGGGACCTCAATGCGTGTCCCACCGGTGTAAACTTGGTGCACAAATTTTAATTTCTCAACAAACTCCCAGTGAGTTAGAGTCCAAGACTTTCCCATCACTCCATTAAGTCCCGCCGCCCTAGTTTCTGTTGTGTATATATATCCCTATAACCTTCACAGAGAGAATAGCAGTTCAGAGAGCAGAGAGAGTTTGAGAGAGAGAGAGAGAGAATAGCAGTACTTGAGTAATAGAGCAGAGAGTTGAGAGAGGAACAGCAACATGACTGTACCACCAGGCTATCTCTTCAGGCCTACAGATCAAGAACTCCTGCTAAAATATCTCGAGCAGAAGTGTACGAACGAAGCCCTGCCTTGTGGCGTCGTTATCGAGCGTGAGATTTACGGGGCTGGCGACAGAGCCCCGTGGCAGATTTTTACCGACGAAGAAGAAGACCCATGGGAGATATGCAAAACCAAAGACAAGAAGACAGACTTATGGAAGACAGAAGGTACAATCTACGTTTTCACGACCTTGATCAAGGCCAGCAAAAACAGGATTGCCAGAAAAGCTGGTTGTGGCTCATGGCACGGAGAGACCGCTCGTGAAGAAGTTAAGAACGATAAAGATTGTGCAATAGGGTACAAGACGACGTTGTACTTTGAGATCGCCGCCGACGAACCTATTGCAATGGATTGGCCTGTGAAAAAAGGCCACTGGATCATGCAAGAGTACTCTCTTCGCGATGGCAATACTGATAAAAGTAAAGGCAAATATGTTCTTTGCAGGATAAAAAGATTCGACTCAAAGTACACCAAGGTATCTCCGAGAAAAAGAAAGAATGTTGAGGCTGCCGCTACTGATAATGACCTTGTTGTTCCGAAACCCGCAAAGCGTGTTAGAACTGAGGTTATGCAAGAAAAGAAGATGGAGTGTGAGATTGCTGCAGCATCGGATATGATGAGTAATGATGCAAATGAGTTAACCGTTGAAGAACTTGAAGCTATTTGGGAAGAGGAGGAGCAAGAAAGTTATGCAGCGAGGCATTGTGATAATTCTGCACTAGTTCCATTGGATAGCTATACTTTAACGTCAAATACTAACTTTCACATGTCTGCGGCATATCTTGACGAATCAGTTCCTGTAGTGGAGCAGCAACAAGATTTTGGGATTGATTGTAATGCATTTGGAAATATCTATTCGACTCCCGAAGATGATTGGGTACAGTATTCAAACCCCTCTCACACATGGGCGGAAAATCTGTCAAATACAGAAGCCTGGTTGAGTGCTGAGCTTTTTCCAAGTGATCAAGAGAGTGACAGGTTCTTGTCTCCAAACTCCAGGTTTAATGCCACAGCGGAACCATCACCGATATTCTCTTTTTCCAATGAATTTTTTTTGGATCAGCAGAAAAATAACATGTCTCAGTTGGAGTTTGACCCTGAAACCCTATGGTGGCGTAAAAACATGTTCAATATGGGGGTGAAATAGATCTTTCCTGAAGAACGAGGAATGGAGCTAGCAACATCAAGAGCGAGAGAGTTGTGGTATGCTTGTTGTGTGTGTCGACGGAGGGGATGAGAAACTAAAGAAATTGGATCCGTAAATGGTAGTTTACTAATAGTTCATTAAAACAATTCATTGTTCATTTATAAGTACTCTAAATTTCAATAAATTGCAGAAATTATAGTTTAAATATTGATTTTTTTTGTTATCAATTACGAGTTTTCTATACTTTCGAATGTAAGGGCCTCTTCTATTTGCCTAATGGTTTGCTTCTGTTTGAAAAGTTTGGTTCATAAAGCTATCGCTGGACATAATTTCAGCTTGTGGTTAGTGATATGTAAAGGTATTTTAACTTAAGATGAGATGATGCAAAGAGGTCACTGTGTCATTTATATTTACCATTGTGGTTTATGCCAACATGGGTGCAGCCAGAATTTAGTAGAAAACCCATCACCCGCTTGCCAACAAGTTCCTCTTCGAAGTATCTCCTGCCCTCTCTCAACCCTTCCCTTCTCCACAAATGACACACAATAGAAGCATTTGTTTCCTAGATGTTCTGCCCCTCCCCTTGGTACTTGCATCTAAGGACCCACAGACTCATTTTATTGCAAAAGTTGCCAACCCAGTTTTGTTAAGAGGACTTTATAGTCTGTATTCAAGCCATCCATGTCTAACACTCATCACAAATTACTCATAGGTTTGCAGATTTTATCTAGGGATATGAGGAGGATATTCTGCTTGTGTCCATCTTTTTCCTATAAGAAATGAATGTTACAGCCTTATGAATCTATCATTTTCTGCATAACATAAGCTAAGATAGTCAATGTGACGGATTGCTCCAGAGTAGCTATTCCAGCCATGGACAATTATGATGCTTTCCAACTCGAGAGTATCGATGAAACTCACCTGTGAAGCCTGTACGTAGACTCCTTGGGACCGAGACTGAATTCCCGCTATTTATCTCGGTGATCATTTGGCTTGTGTGTGTGTTTTGGGAAGGGGAATGAGAAACAAAAGAAATTGGAGCTATAGACGTTAGTTTATTAGTAGTTCATTTTGCCTATTCACTATTCATTTGTAAGCAATCAGAATTTCAAGTAACTGCTGATGTGATAATTCAAATATATATGGGATTTTTCTAGCAGTTATATTTTTCAATGCTTTAATTTGGAATATAGAGCTTCTTCTATTTGCCTGATGGACCATGGTTTGCTTCTTTTGTACGGTATGTGGTACACAATCCCTACATATAGGCATGCATTCAAAATTTTGAAATAACCACTGAATTCCTCTTTCTGAAATGTTTGCTGTCAGTTTATTTGGGAAGCTACGGTTCAAGAAAGCTATTCCAGGACACAATTTCAGGTTGAACATCTTTGACTTAAGTTAAGATGATGAAAAGGAATAGGAAGGAGTCACTGTGTAATTTAATTCTTCATGGTAGTTTATGCCAACAAGATGTGGTTACGTATAAAATGAATTATGGCGGCATTGACATAAATGGAATGAGGCTGTTGAGAGGGCGGTAGCAACAATGTATGCGTAGATGCTGGTCCGTATTAACTAGAAGAAAGATTGCAGCTTGAAGCCAAATATTTCAATGATAGGGGCTGCAAAAAATTTCGTAAATGCTCTTCAAAACCAAGTAACAAGCAAGACAAAAACAGACCCGTGACGACAAAAACAGATATCAAACCTACAACATTAATTGCAGCCAGGATTCTCGAAGGTTCACCACATACACATATCAAAAACACCACAGTTACAGTAGAAACTTGATAGATGCTTCGCAAAGGCTCCCTAATTCTCCTATTTTCCTCAGAAGATAAAACCTTGTGCCAGATTCTATGCAAGCTCTAATGAAACTAACAATGTTCAAAATAACAATAGCTTAGTCAAGGCTTGTCTTTGGAAAGAGTCTGCTATCTCATTCTCCCAAACATACGCCCAACATCTCTCATTAATAGGCCCAATAGGATCTCCGGACCAGCAAAATCCTCTGAAGTCCAAACCAAACATGAGAACTGACATTCAAAAAAGAGATGGCTGTTGTGAGACTCAAACCAACTGGACAAAGAATACAGCCCTCATCAGTTGTGACTTCCCGTTTTGAGGGAGTTGCAATACGAATCACTTCAGATAACGAAAAACTTGATGGAAAAATAAACTCAGTAGTTGCTTTTTAATCCCTTTTTTATGCACGGTTAATGTGGTGCTGAAAGAAACTACCTTTGAAGAATTAGCCGGAGCTTGTTTCTTGCCTCCACTGCTTCCTTATCCATCTTCAAGTTTGAGTGAGTGTATAATTTGATCAAGATATACAACCTCGGACCGAATGAAAATAAAGGACTTGTAACAGACCAGACAATATAAGCTTATAACATATTTAGTGTTTAATTCAGTATCCCAATCCAACCTAGCTCAGCTCACACCCTGTTGCTCCAAGTTCAACGCAAATGACATCGGCATCCAAGAAGCTCACTTGTTTCACCAAATACGAACTAAGGCAGGATTGATTGATAGATGAATACCAGTCCACTCAATGTCCAGCCCACAACCATTACAATTTTGGTCTGTAAGCTCCATTTCCTCTTCTAACACCAGAGAGAAGCTTCTTAGAAGGCAATAACACTAGAGAGAAGCTAACCCCAGAACAAGCAAGAATCATAACAAAAATCCCTTGTCACCTCACAATGTTTTATCACTTCAATTCATATTTTTGTATCTTTTTATTCTTCTCATCTAGACGAATACTTGAACTCAAAAGTATTTGGACAAAAACCGACTAAAAATAATTCATTAAGTACAAAGAATACCCACTGTCCTTAATAATAGTTAATTTAATCCCACGGGCGAATATACACCATCAAAACTCTGGATTGGGAAATCCTGTAGTGCAAAGGCCTTACAAGGCATCCTATAGGGCGCACACGGGCCATCGATCTTGACAATGAATGGTTGAGATGTGATTTTTAATTATGACCGGTAAGAATCATTTATTACCGATCATAATTGATTTTTAATATTGACCGTTGATTGATGAGATTGACAGCTATGTGTGGCGTGGACTACACAGGGGTGCACTACAGCACCTCCAGATCCCAAAACTCTTTGTTAGATTCCCATCAATCCTATGCCCTACATATCCATTTCGGACCCTCCAAAG
This sequence comes from Rhododendron henanense subsp. lingbaoense, assembly GCA_020567845.1. Classification (NCBI taxonomy): domain Eukaryota; kingdom Viridiplantae; phylum Streptophyta; class Magnoliopsida; order Ericales; family Ericaceae; genus Rhododendron; species Rhododendron henanense. The sequence continues at coordinate 6,691,437 of CM036312.1, forward strand.
ATGACCGGACCGGACCTGTTCATTTATTTATTTTATTATTTTTTTTTTGGGGGGTAAATGGACCCATTCATTTTATGTTAAAAAAATTTTGTTTTGGCTTTCCGTAAAAAATCATCTCATTCGAATATCAATAAGGACGTTTACGTAACATCCAACTTTATCTTAGAATTCAGGCCTAGACTTCTGAACCAAAGTTGGATGTATCGTAAACACTCTTACCGACATCCGGCTAAGTGTATTCTTTTATATGAAGTTTGAACAAAATATTTTAAACAAAATGAGTGGCCTTGATCATTTTTTAAGACTCGGGAAAAGTCCGAAACAAATTGTGTGGGATCAAATGTACACCGAGTTGTGTGGGATCCACCTCGGGCTCCCATACAAATGATTTGAGCCCTTAAATTTTATTATTAAAATAACTTTTAGGATGTTGCTGAAAAAAAAATTAGTTCAAATTGATTACCGGTAAGATCTTATCAATTCATTTAACTTTTGGTTCTTGTGAATTTAGAAACCAAAAATTGAATTAGGACCCTTAAAATAATTTTTGGGACAAATTGAATTGCTCGGAATCAATTGTGTGGGATCTCAATGCGCATCTCACACAACCGGGAGTAAACATTTTGGTGTACCACATAGTTTTGTATAGGTAAAAAAAAGATACCCGTAAATTTTTATGAGATTAAATTATATAAACATTTATTTCTTACAAATCAATTACATTGCTCCAAGTCGCCATGTTCTATTAATTATGCCCACTGTTTTGCATAATTTAATGGAATTGGAAGAAACAAATGTTTACACCGTCGTTGTATATATATTGTTTTTCAATTTAGTATTTTCTTATGAAATCCTTTACTCCGATTATTTCTCAACAAACTCCGAGGGAGTTAAGAGTCCAAGACTTTCCCACGTAGATTGCATCAACCCCCCCCCCCCCCCCCCCCCCCCCCCCCCCCCCCCCCCCTTTAATTCCTTTCTTTATTTAATTGCTTTTATCTTATTTATTTAATTTCTATAAATACACCCTTTCTATATTAAAAAATATAATTCAAAAATTAAGTGCTCCAATTTTCAATTCAGTTGAACCGGGGCGAAGATCGTATTTTTTTGATCATTTTATTCTAAATGGTCATAATGAATTTTTTGCTCTAAAGCCTTTTCAACGAGCACCCAAAGACTCATTATTTAGTTTCAGGACTCTCTTAGGGTGTCCATTGAAAGGCCTTGAAGCCAAAAATTTATTACGACCATTTAGGAAGAAATGATCAGAAAAATAACATTTTTGCACCGGTTCAAACGGATTGAAAATTGGAACACTTATTTTTTTAACTATATTTTTTAATATATAAAGGACAAAAAAAGGAAAAAAAAACAGTCGGATTCATTAGAGGCAATGCTTACACCTCATGCTTGGAGTGTGAACAAAGGACAAGATAAAAAATGTTGATTCGTGTGCCAAGATATGGCAGCGATCGACTGGTCCAAAAATGTTGATTTGTGTGCCAAAAATGTTATTTCTGGAGGCTATAAAAGGGGGACTTTGTGTTTCAAAAGGATATAAGAGTTTTGTGTACATAGATTCCACTAAGAAGCCATCTATTCCTCTTTCCCTTAGGCTTCGTCATAAACTGCTGTAAGAAAAAAAAAAGAGTTTGATTTTAGTGACAAGAAGAATCCCAAATTTTCTAGGAACGCCGCAGCGGAAAATTCTGGGTAGAACAGTGGATGACTACAACTTTTTAATTTAAGATAGTTGGTCATTTGATAATGATGTTCGTAATGGGGAGAGCATCTCCCACAATAGTCGCTAAATGATGGGTTGCTAGTTATGGAACACGTATGTAATTGTGGTACGAAATAATGGGTATAAGAGCGCCGGGAGCAGAATTTGGAGAAAATATTGATTAGAATTTGTGTTTTTATGTATTTTCATGTATTGACAATATGTACTCAATTATAATAAAATGAATTTTTTTAATTTTATTATTGTTGATTAGAAGTTATATTTATTATTCATTGTTAAGACAAATTAATTAACTAATTAAAATAATATAAACTTATTAAGTATAAATTCAATTTTAATTGAAAATATAATTTAAGTTAACCAAATTAAAATTAAAGAGTGGTGCTTAAATAAATAAAGATATGAAATTAAGTAAATAAATAAAATAAGTAAACAAATAAAGAATTAGAAAATTAAAATAGAATGGGGGGGGGGGAGGCGGCGGTGGGGGAAGCACCAAGTTCCCATCACTCCACGATTTTCCCACTCTATTAAGTCCCACCGCCTTTCTGTTGTGTATATATATCCCTATAACCTTTTACATTTTCCTACGTAGGATCACATTCACAAAGAGAGAATAGCAGTTCAGAGAGCAGAGAGTTGAGAGAGAGAGAGAAATTTCGTAGGATCATAGAGAGAGAATTGCAGGAGAGAGAGAGAGAAGCAACATGAATCTACCATCAGACTATCGCTTTAGGCCTACAGATAAAGAACTTTTAGACTATCTTAAAAAGAAGTCTAAGGACGAAGCCCGGCCTTGAGACGTGGTTGTCGAGCGTGAGATTTATGGGATTGGCGACAAAGCCCCGTGGCAGATTTTTACCGACGAAGATCCGTGGCGGATATGCAGAACCAGGGACAGGAAGCAAAATAAATTGAAAACAGAAGGTACAATCTACGTTTTGACGACCTTGATCAAGACCAGCGAAAAAGAGATAATTAGAACAGCCGGTTGTGGCTCATGGAACGGAGGGACCGCTCTTGAACAAGTGGTGGACATGGACAAGGATGATATCAGTGTGATAGGGTACAAGAGGATGTTGCGCTTTCAGATTACGAACGAATCGGGTGCAATCGACGGGAGTGTGGAAAAAGGCCACTGGATCATGCATGAGTACTCTCTACGCGATGGTAATACTATGACTGCTGGGAAAGGCGAATATGTTCTTTGTAGGATAAAAAGAGACGACTCAAAGAACACCAAGATATCACCGAGGAAAGGAAAGAATGTAGAGGCTGCTCCAACTGTTGATGACCTTATATTTCCGAAACCCGCAAAGCGTGTTAGAACAGAGTTCGTGCAAGAGCAGAAGATGGAATGTGATGCGGCACCGGAAACACAAGTTGTTCCCTTCTCTAAAAAACTATTTGGATATCTTAATGAACAAGTTGCTACTACTGATGATGACGTTATAGTTCCAAGATCTTACAAGCGTGTTAGAACGGAGTTGGTGGAAGAAAAGAAGATGGATTGCCATATTGTTGCGGCACCAAAAACAGAAGTCGTTCCTTTCTCTGAAGAACTACTTGTGCAAGAGCTCTCAAAACTCAAGGTTTCAAGCCACAACAGAACGATCACCGGTATTCTCTTTTCCAATGATTTGTTTTTGGATCAGCAGAAAAATAACATGTCAGAACATCTTCCCTCAATATGGTGGTGAGATAGATCTTTCCTGGAGAACGAGGAATGGAGCTAACAACATCAAGAGCAAGAGATTGCACGTTGTGGTATGTTTGTTGTGTGTGTCGTCCGAGGGGGGATGAGAAACAAAAGAAATTGAAACCATTTACTATTCAGTTGTAAGCAATCAAAATTTCAACAAGCTGCAGATATTATTTATTATCAGTTTTACGATTATTCTAGGCTGTGGAATGTAGATCTTATTCTATTTGCCTAATGGTTTGCTTCTCGTATTTGCCTATTGGTTTGCTTCTTTTGTACGATACGTAGCCCAAAATCACTACATTCCAAAGGGATAGGAAGTAATCACTCTTTTATTTATTTCTCTCTTTGTAGTTTATGCCAACAGGTTTTTGTTATATGCCCATAAAAAAATAAATTGATTCGATCCGGTGGCAATGTGATGAATGGAATAAGGCTGTTGAGTGGGCGAAAATGTTTGCATAGATGCTGGTTCTATATTAACTGAATGAAAGGTTTCAGTTTGAAGCAAAAAATTTAACTGATATGGGCTGAAATTTTCTTACCAAATGCTGCTCATCATGGGAATTAGTACTTGATACGCGGAGCTGCAATGTGTAGTGGGCCGAAATATCCGAAGACCCAAAGGGGTCAACAGATTGAGCTTGTGGGCCCACGGTCCAGCTGTCCCAGTTCGTCTGAGCAAGAAAAGTCAAACGTGACACGTCAGCCCCGTTACTCGCCGAACGATAACCGGCCTCGCGGGTGTCGGCCGAGCGTTAGCTATCTCGCCTAACGTAAGTACACCGCCCAGCTCGGCATAGGTCGAGTTCGCTCGGACTAGCAGTCTACCTGTTCGAAGGAATTGTCCGAAGAACAAGCCTTGTGCTCGGCAGTACCACAGCTCCCTTTTACTCCTTCGGCTCAATCTGGCAGCGGAGGAACGACTAGGAAGACATCAGCTGACAGTGGCAGAGATATGCGTGCACGCCTTTCTGATAGCCGATGGGACATCTCTGACTCTGGCCCACGTGGGTCAGCATGGGTCTGCAGATCCTGAGGTCAAATATCCATCGAGTGCCTCTGACGTGTGACGTCATCCGAGCGTAGGAACGCGCGTGCAATACACCTCCACCTTACTCAGCACCCCAGATCTTTGCCTATAAATAGCAAGTAACCCCATTTTGGGAAGGGGTTAGAAATTCCTCTCCCTTAACTTATTCTCCTTCACTGTTGCTTCTTCTTATTCCCTCCGGTTCTGACTAGATCGTCGGAGCGTCTACCCGGAGGAACATCCCCCCCTCCGGTTTGCAGGTACACGACGTCGTTCCACAAGGTCCACACGATCCAAGCATCAAAAAGGAAGGTCAGGAGGCTTAAGGATAATCCACACCCCCACAATTGGCGACTCTGCTGGGGAAGAACAGTTCTTTCCAAGCAAAACAACGTGGACCGTGGTCCATCACAGGCCTCCTCCTCCCTTCTCCGCCGTGCTCCACCGTCCGTCCGAGTAATGGCACAACGCCTTCCCCCTCCAGGCCCAGAAAACTTCACCATCGGTTTGTCTGGGTTTGGTTCCATAAATGCTGACCCCAGCCAAGCCGCGAGAACCACTTTGCCAGTCGCACGACAGCTCACTTACCCCCCAACCGAGCTTGAAGCAGCTTTGGCGGAGCAAAAGCGTCAGGCCGCAGTGATTGCACTCCTCCAACAACGGCTTGAAGAGCGGGACGGAGGTGTGGCCACGACTCCTGTGCATGGCCACCCTGCCGAACCAAGTCAACCGAAGAGATCTCTCAAGCGAAGCAGGAAGTCCCGACGGGCGCACACGTCCGAAGGTGCCCCTTCCGAGCGTCGTACTGTTTTCGATCGGCTCGAGCCTGCCTCCAGGATCCAACCCACGGCCTTCTTCCCACGATTGGAAAGTATCGTTCGCGACGAGAGCACTCGCTCTTCGGCGACTAGCTATACAACAGGGATACGCGGGATGGTACCCCCCGGGAGAACGAACAGTGTTTCCCGAAAAAGACGGGAGCATTCAGATGGGAAAAGACCCTTGGATCTCAATGAGCCGCCTCGGCGCGTTCGGACCAATGAACGCCCTGAGCGTACCGAGCAATCAAGGTCATGCTCGGATACACACTCGGGTGGGCGGCGCCCGGCAGGCTCATCAAGCCTTCACCGAATGGAAAGTGGGGGACAACGAAGGCAGGACGACACCATCATTCTATACGATCAATTCACAGGGGTGCCCACGGTATACCGACCGGTCAATGAGGATACTAATCCTCGGCGAGTCCGTCTAGAAGATCCCAGAATCGAGCAGCTAGAACGTTCGGAGGATGTCAGGCAACGGCAGCAAGAGGAAAATAGGCGGCCGCGGCACCGCCACAGGGAACCTCGGGAAGGCCGAACCAATCGCCTTGAAGCTCCACTGACGGTTGTTCCAAGCACCCCGGAAGTGGTCGATAATTCCAAGCTCGGTAAGGCCAAGGCCTCTCCCTTCATCGATGCCATCCAGCAAGAGCGACCTCCGGATCGTTTTGTCCTGCCGAAGCTCAAGCGTTACGAGGCCAAGGAGGATGCGGTTGCGTTCGTCTGCCGATTCCAACAAACGATGAGCCTCCACAACTTCTCCGACGCGCTTATGTGTAAGATTTTTCCTCTTACATTAAGTGAACCTATAATGTTGTGGTATAATCAGCTCAAGCCGAAGTCCATCAAGTGCTTCAACGAGCTGGAGCTGGAGTTCACCAAACGGTTCGTAACGAGCAACATCCAACCGAAGACTCTCTCAATGCTGGTGAATATGAAGAGGGCGCCGGGAGAGACCCTTCGGCTATATACCGAACGATACTGGGAAGTGTACAACCTCATCCCCGACTGTGATCAAAGCGTGGCGGCCGAGTCGTTTATGAATGGGTTGGATCCAACCTCGGCAATGTTCAGAGATTTGTCCCGAAACCCACCAAAAACAATGGGGGAGCTTATGTTGATCATCGAGAAAGATTGTGTGCACGAGGAGGCTGTGGCCGAGCGTAACACACCAAAGGGAATTGAAACATCAAAAGCAACGGCGGCAAAGAAGCAAGTGGCCAATGTTCGGCAGTGGCAATCGGGTCAGAATGGCGCGGGGTCAAGTAAACCGAGCAATCGAAGCAAACCCCCCGTTCACCCACAGCAACAGTCTCAGTGGCAGCAGACCAGGAAGGAGCCAAGACCTGATGAGTACGTGGCCGAGCGAACTGCGTTTACCGAACCTATCTACAAACTGCTAGGTATCATCGGGCAAATGCCGTTCTTCGTTTGGCCAACGGGACTCTTAGGAACAGCGGGCAGTGGCGCTGGGATGTGTTCGTACCACAAGGAGCGTGGCCATTACACCACTCAGTGCCAACCGTTCAAGCGCCATCTCGAAGAACTCGCGGCGGAAGGACACCTCAATCAGTGGATCGACCTTCGGCGAAATCCACTGCCGCCTCCTCCACCTCTTCCGGCGGGGAATCTTGTCGGCGTCATTCAAGGAATTGTATCCGAGGGAAGAGCAGCCGAGCTACGTTCTGAGATAGACAGAGCCGTTGCTGCCTTGGCCGTCTGCAACGTGGGAGTCACACCGAAGAGAAAGTGGGTTGATCCTAGCCTTGATGGCCCGCTAACTTTTACTTCCGAAGATTTGCGATGGGTCCAAATGCCTCACACCGACGCTCTAGTCGTCTCGGTAACGGTCGGCCCCTCCAAAGTTCAACGAGTATTAGTAGACCAGGGAAGCTCGGCAGAAGTGATGTTCTATTCTACTTACAAAAGCCTCGGACTCAGCCCGAACCAGCTTCGGACGGCAAGCACACCCCTCGTTAGCTTCACCGGAGCACCTGTATGGCCTCAGGGGCTGATCACTCTTCCTGTGAGAGCCGGCTCCCGAGTGATTGATGTCGAATTTGTGGTGGTAAGCTCTCCTAGCCCCTACAACATCATCCTCGGTCGAACCTGGCTGCACGGAATGAAGGCGGTCGCCTCTACTCTCCACCAGGTTATGAAATTCATCGGTTGGAATGGAAGGCAGGAGAGCCTTCGGGGAGACCAAATTCAGTCCAAGAAGTGCTACGTCAGTACAGTGACTAACGAACGGAGCTTCCTGGAGGTACAATGCGTTGAAAGGGCTGATATCCTTGAGCCCGAGGAAGTAGGGATACCCGCCGAGGAAAGGTCAGCCGAAGAACTCATAAGGATGCCGATCACCGAAGATGGAGGGAGATACTTCCTCGTTGGCAGCTCCTTGAGTGAATCCGAGCGTACAGACATGTTCAATTTCTTAAAAGCAAACATGGAAGTATTCGCTTGGACTCCTCAGGAGATGCCGGGAGTGGACCCATCCTTCGCCTCTCACTCCCTGAATGTGGATCCGAACAGACGCCCCGTGGTTCAAAAGGTTCGTCGTTCGGCTGCCACGCATGTAGAAGCAGTCATGGCTGAAGTGGATCAACTACTGGAAGCTGGAGCCATTCGGGAGATTTTATACCCAACCTGGCTCGCTAACCCCGTCGTTGTTCCGAAGAAAAATGGAAAACTCAGGGTCTGCGTCGACTACACCAACCTCAACGATGCTTGTCCAATGGATCGGTTCCCCCTTCCTCGGATAGAGCAAATGGTGGATGCAACGGCTGGGTACGAACGTCTGAGCTTCATGGACGCATACCGGGGCTATCATCAGATTGCTCTTGCTAAAGGTGATCAAGAGAAGACGGCATTCATCTCTCCCCGAGGAACGTTTTGCTACAACGTCGTTCCCTTCGGGTTGAAGAATGCCGGAGCAACCTTCCAACGAACAATCACTAATATGTTCCTCCCCAAGCTCGGCAAAACCTTGGAGGCATACATTGACGACATGGTGTGTAAGAGCAAGCTCGGCACTGACCATCTTCGGGATCTGGGTGAGATCTTTGACATCCTCAAGGAATACCGCCTACGCCTCAACGCAGAGAAATGTGCCTTCGGCGTAGGCTCGGGAAAATTCCTCGGGTACATGGTCAGCCGCCGAGGGATAGAGGCTGACCCAACTCAGCTCACCGCCGTGCGAAACCTCCGAGCTCCAACTACAATCAAAGAGGTTCAACGGCTGACGGGGATGGTAGCGGCGTTAAACAGATTTATTCGACGCTCAAGTGATCTTTGCAGGCCCTTCTTCCAAGCCATCAAGACCAGTCGGCGCAGGTTTGAGTGGACTGAGGAGTGTGAGCGGGCCTTGCAATCCTTAAAGGACTACCTTTCCCATGCTCCACTCCTCGTCACTCCCGAGCCCGACGAAGACCTGTATCTATACCTAGCTGTTTCGGATCATGCGACGAGCGCTGTCCTCGTTCGGAAAGAAGGAATGGATCACTTGCCGATTTTCTTTACAAGCAAGACGATGACGGACTCACAGACGAGGTACCTGCCTATGGAGAAGTTGGCTCTAGCGCTCGTTTCTGCCAAAACGAGCCTCATGCCCTATTTCCAATGCCATAGGATTGTGGTCCTCACTGAATTTCCTCTCAGAGCTGTCCTTCGGAAAACCACCTCCTCCAGCAGAATCTTGAAATTCTCCCAAGACCTCGCCAATTACGACATTCAGTTCGAGCCAAGAACAGCAATCAAGGGCCAAGCCTTGGCTGACTTTTTCGCCGAACTAACACCTGGACTGAAGGACGAGGAAAACACCTTAGCAGCCGCTGCCGAAGAAGCTCGGATTGCGAAGGAAGAAGAATTTGTTGAATGGAACAACCCACCCCCCGAGTCTCTTCGGGCACGATTTACTTTGGGAACAAAAAGGCCGAGGAAGGAATGGAAGTTGTTCTCTGGAGACGCCTGGAGGATGACGGTTGACGGAGCATCGAACATCAACGGGGCTGGGGCTGGCATTGTGCTCGTATCACCGGTCGGAACAGTCCACGAGAGCTCGGTCACAATTGGTTATCCGGCGACGAACAACGAGGCCGAATACGAGGCTCTCATTGCTGGGTTGAAGCTCGCCCTTCGGATGGAAGCCGATTCGGTCCACGTCTTCTGTGACTCCAGACTAATTGTGGGCCACCTAAACGATGATTACCAGGCCAAGGATGAACGGATGAACGCCTACGTCAGTCATGTCCTCGCTCTGCTAAAACAGTTTGGACGCGTCGAGATAGAATGGATCGCTCGGGAACATAACGCACATGCAGATGCTCTGGCTGGTCTTGCCTCGGTTTACCGAACGTCAGGTACTCGCACGATTATTTTTGATGAAGTCGACTCACCGAGCTTCGAACCGGTACCTTGCTCGGTAAACGCAATCACCTTCGGTCCAAGTCTGTTGGACCCCATCGTCGCCTATCTCAAGCACCAAACCCTCCCCGAGAACAAGAAAGAGGCTCACAAGATTCGCTGCCGAGCGGCTAACTACTTCCTTGATCCAAATGGAAACCTATACCGCCGAACGTTCACTGGTCCGGATTTGCGTGTCGTGCATGAAGACCAGGTTCAGAGTATCTTTGATGAGCTTCACTCGGGGAGTTGTGGAGGTCACTCGGGTGGGCGAACGATGGCACAACGGGCGTTAACACAGGGTTATTGGTGGCCTAAGATGGTTAAACAGTCAGAGGAATACGTGAAACGCTGCGTTCGGTGTCAGAAGCATGCCTCCATTCCCCACCAACCAGCCTTTCCTCTTAAGATGATCACCAGTCCTTGGCCGTTCGCTGTCTGGGGCTTCGATATAGTGGGAAAACTGCCGAAGGCGCTCGGGGGATTCGAGTACATGCTCACTGCTACCGATCTGTTCACAAAGTGGGTCGAAGCTGCTCCCTTAGTGAAGACCACGGCCGGGGATGTCGAACGCTTCATTTGGAAAAACATCATTTCCAGGTTCGGCGTTCCCTACGCTATCCTTTCGGACAACGGTTCTCAGTTCGTAGCTTCGGCAATCCAAAGTTTCTACCAGGAGCACCACATTACCATTCACACTTCATCCGTTGCTTATCCCCAGGGGAACGGCCAGGCCGAAGCATCGAACAAAGCCATTACTCGGGGGCTGAAGCGTCGTTTGGATCGTAAGCTTGGTAAATGGGTTGATGAGCTACCCCAGGTTTTATGGAGCTACCGCACCACCCCTCGGCGATCCACTGGCCGAACACCGTTTTCCATGGTCTATGGCATGGAGGCGGTCCTACCCCTCTCGACTCTTATCCCTACGGTTCGGTCAGAAAACTTCAATCCCGTGGACAACAATGCTCTAGTGGGAGCAGAGTTGGATTTCGCCGAGGAGCTGCGGGACAATGCCAATCTTCGGCACGCAGCGTATCAGCAAGAAGTCGCTCGGGGATACAACAAGAACGTTCGGGCTCGGCCATTTAATGTCGGAGACCTGGTCCTTCGGATGGTTGTTGAGGCAAAAAAATTGACAAAATTCAAGGATCCCTATGAAGGCCCTTACCGAGTGGTGCAGAAGATTGGTCACGGCGTTTACAAACTGGCCGAAATGGATGGAACACCGATTGCGAACCCCTGGAACGCCCAAAAACTTCGGAAGTTCCATGGGTAGCTTCGGTGGGTTTCCCCTCCCTGTTTGTTGATTTTTTGGTTCGTTTTATCTCCCTTCGGAATGTAAGCCCTCGGGCGCCTTTATTAATAGAAATTTCATGTTGTTGCATATTATTTCTTCGCCTGAAACACTCGGTAAACTAGGTATACTATCTCGCCCATAACCTTCGGCACGTGGCATTTCTACCCTACGACCGTTCGGATACACGATTGTGGCGAAATCCTCTTAGCCTCGGTTCTCCATTGTTTACCCACTTTCCTGCCTTAGTATTTTCCTCACTTTGGTAATACACTAAGACAGGGGGGCTCCTATGGGTAAACATAACACGAAAGTAAATTCGCATGGGTGGCTTCCATCATTCGGACCCCCAAGGAAAGTACTTCGTTCGGTTGGGTGGCTTCCATCGTTCGGACCCCCAAGGAAAATACTTCGTTCCATCGTTCGGATCCCAAGGAAAATACTTCGTTCTGTCAGGTTATATCCATCGTTCGGACCACCGAGGGTATTTGTTCATATGAAATCGAGGCATTCATTATTCGGATCTCTGAAATACATTCGGACTGAACGAATAACTATAATTGCACGCGTTCGGGGGGCATTCGGAGAAAAACATTGTAAAATGCTAAAGGCATAGGAACCAAACAAAAATACTTGCAATGTTGGAAAATAAATTGTTGCATAACAAAAATGCTTCCACCGAGCACCAAAGGTTGAAATTTCAAAACGTTGCTACCAGGGCATGGCGGGTGGTGCATCGTTCGGTGCCATCCCTGGACAGCCTTACCGAGGAGTGGCCTTAGTGAATCGTTCTTGGCCACCCTCTACCTGTCTTAATTACATACGGCTCGGCTAAAACCAATTGTTCGGTGCCGACCGTTCCAAATGAAATTTACTAAAAACAAAAACGGGAAAAAACTAACAAGTCTTATCCTTCGGGAGTGGGGGTGACTGGGGGAATATCGGTGGAGTCCGGGGCCGGAGTTGCAGCTGTCTCATGTTCGGACGGGCTGGTTATAGCTTCGTCAGCGACTGGTTCTTCGACCACAGTTTCCTCGGCTGGGAGAGGAGGAAACTCGATGAGGCTCCGGCGCTCGTCATCAGCTTCAACGCCAGCTTCGTCGAAACCAATGTTAAATCCGAGCTTGAAGCTTACTCGGTGCTGTGCCTCCCTCATTTCAGTCCGAAGGACCATGATCTGATCCGCAGCATCTTCCTCAGCCTGGTAGTACCCCTTATCGAACTGCTCCTGAAGCAGCTTCTGCATCTCCGCCTCCACCTCCTTCCTACCCAGGTCTCGTCCTTCCGCGAGTCCTTCAGCTTTCCCTTCGGCCCTGGTGTGCTCGGCTGCATCTTGATGGCCCTTAACCAGTTCGTTCAAGGTTTTAATCTGTACCTCTTGGGCTCGGCGAACAAGCTCCGAGTGATCCAGATTCTTCTTATACTCCTCCAGTGTCAGCTGGCCGAGCTCCACCTTCTGCCTCAGCGACTTTGTCTGCTTGTCATGCTCGGAGAGGTGCAGCTGGGCGCTCATGATTGATTGTGTTGCCTGAAAACGAAGGGAATGTGAGTTACTCAAAGTGCAAAAACAAGGGTACAAAGTGGAAATTTGGACTTACCCTCCCAACATGAAAGTAGTAGTCACTCAACGCCGTCTTCAATGTTTGAGGAGCCACGATGTCCTTCGGGAGCATAAGCCCCGAGTGCAACGTGAAGGCGAGAGAGGGATCCTCTTGGAGACTGTCAGACTTGAGGATCTGCTTTTTGCCCGGGATGACGAAGCTCGGGGCCCAGGGGACATCAGCGTCCGAGGAAGCCTTCGTTTCACCCTCGTCGGCCTTGTTCTTCTCCTTCTCCCCCACCCTCGAAAGGCCGACCCCAGACGATTTGGTGGCATGGGACTTTGTCCTCTTCGCCGGAGGAGCAACCTCGGATGAGGGGGTGGTAGAAGGTGGCCGCTTTTGTGCTTGAGGGATGGTGCCGCTCTTGCTCGGCGCCGAGCCTGAAGCCCCAGGCGCACCTCCCTTCTTCTCGGCCAACTCCCTCGCTTCATCATCCAGCCTCTTCTGTAACACGGCCTTCATGCTGCGGGGAGGCATCGTGTCGTCCTCGGTAAAGGGTGCGTCCTCGGTCGGCAGTCTTATCTTCCCTCGGTGCGGCTTTTCCTTGCTTGGCTGAAGTTCTTCGGGGAGTACCTCCGCTTCCTCTTTCTCCACCACCTTTCTTCGGATTCTTCCTCCGTAAGATGGGTCGTACTGAAGGATGGTGGGAGCGTCTCTCTCTGCACTCGGGATCGTCAAAAGGCTTGCAGCAAGCCCGCACCCCCTCGCTAACCCCAACAGGACTTTGTTGATCTTCGAAGTATCTGCCGAGGTTAAAAAGTTAAACAAGTTGAGCATATCAGTTGCAAGTTGAAAAAACAATGGAAAACAGTACAGAGGAAAATAGGAAGCAAACTAAAAAGTACAAGGTGCCTACAAGGATCCCCCCTGTGGGTTGCAATCCCGAATTGCCCATATTCTTCGGGAGGGAATTGGAAGTTTCCTCGGACCTCGACATAGTCCGAAGCCCACTTCTCCGAGTCGTACATTCCCTCGGGAATGATCTTTTTCATGTTTCTCCGAGAACACAAAAAATACCGAGAACGTCTGACGTTCCTCGACATCATGTAATTTTTGAAGATGTGGTAGAACTCCAGGTTGAACATCTTCACTTCGGCGAGCTTAATCACCGAGTGAATGATTCGGTAGGAGTTTACGCTCAATTGACACGGCGAGAGGCTAAATCGATGCAAGATCTGTCTCAAAATCTTATGCATCGGGAACCGAAGTCCTCCCTCGGTGATCGCCATAAGGGGAACCGTGACGTGCTCGTCACTGAACAAGATCCTGGGCCCTTCGACGGGAGTAATCACGACGTCGTTCGGGATTTTGTAGGCTCGCCGAAAGAGATCTTGATCATTGAAGCAATCCCAGTAAGGACAGGGATCCTTCCCTCGCTGGTCGGGAATCAAGTCTGGGTCCAAGGGGATGATCTTTCTCTTGACCTTCTTCTTCGGGACAACAGAAGATGACTCGCCGAGGGCAGCCACTTCCTCTTCCGGCCGGCTAGACGAGGCCGCAGGTGTACCTCTCTCGGATTGATCTCCCTCGTCCCCATCTGCTGCCCCCTCTTCTAATTCCTCCTCGTCATCTCGGTCATCATCGGCTCTCTCCGAAGAGTCGTCATCATCAATCTCGACGATTTCGGGGTCCACTGACCGAAGAGGCGCCACGTTCGAGGGGAAATCAATCCCCTCGATTCCGGCGTATGGGGAGCCAGATCCCACGCGGTACTTCCGAGCCTCGGCTCTAATCGCTTCGGCTATTCGGGGGTCCATCTCGCCGAAGCTTGAAGCCTTAGAATCTGCCGAACGGTAAGATTCTCCCGAAGAAGTTGACGGCGACTCCATACCTAAAACAAAGTGCATGGGATAAGACCGTTAGCGAAGGGCAAGGTCATGGTTCCTAAGGTGCCTAGATCCCGGTGTCCTAAGCTAACTGAACGAGCGCGTTACTCCCGAACGACTATATGTCGAGTGGGGATACCGAGGGAGATTTTTGTTCGGAAGAAACTTATTCCTTCTCGTTCGGAGAATCCTTGGTTTGGCGTGCTTCGGATTATGTTTGTGTTCGGAAGAACAAGGGTCAAACATGTTCATGTGCTCGGAAGAACACATGAACATATTCAACCTGTTCTACAGCGTGTAGAAACGGAGACGGACAGAGCGGAGGAGAAAACCTACTTTTATGGTCGAAATGTGCGTGAAAATGACTGAAAAAAAATGCAGAGGAATACTAAGAAAGGCGAAACATACCTGAATATCAAAAGGAATCTGCGATTTGATGTGGTAATCTTCAGATTTCAGGCGATATTGGGGTGATAGCAGTCGAGGAGCGGTTGAAGCGTCTGTTGGAAGGAGAGAAAAAGTGATTTTCTCTCTCCTTCCACCCCTTTTATACCAAGGCGAGAATTCGAAACGACGCAGGACCCCCAGCCGTTAGATCGAAGCGGGAGACTGATGTCCCGCGCGATGACTGCCACGTGGAAGACATTGTGCAACGCCGTTTCGCTGTCCAATGGGTCGATGACACGTCTCAAGTTTGAAATTGGCGGTTTCAGAGGCATTAAATGCGGATTCAGAGCTTGTCTGCTCCGGGATAAGTGAACGGTTAACGTTCGGCTCGTAGGACATTTATTCGTTCGGCATACTTCTTCTTTCGGCTTGAAGTGAAGTTAGTTATCCTTCGGTTCGTAAGGGAACCATTCGTTCGGCTTAACTTTTTGTTCGGCCACTATTGTCAACTCCTCCTTCCTTTAGAACGTGCAAGGCAGGAGTTGAGGGGCTATTGTAGTGGGCCGAAATATCCGAAGACCCAAAGGGGTCAACAGATTGAGCTTGTGGGCCCACGGTCCAGCTGTCCCAGTTCGTCTGAGCAAGAAAAGTCAAACGTGACACGTCAGCCCCGTTACTCGCCGAACGATAACCGGCCTCGCGGGTGTCGGCCGAGCGTTAGCTATCTCGCCTAACGTAAGTACACCGCCCAGCTCGGCATAGGTCGAGTTCGCTCGGACTAGCAGTCTACCTGTTCGAAGGAATTGTCCGAAGAACAAGCCTTGTGCTCGGCAGTACCACAGCTCCCTTTTACTCCTTCGGCTCAATCTGGCAGCGGAGGAACGACTAGGAAGACATCAGCTGACAGTGGCAGAGATATGCGTGCACGCCTTTCTGATAGCCGATGGGACATCTCTGACTCTGGCCCACGTGGGTCAGCATGGGTCTGCAGATCCTGAGGTCAAATATCCATCGAGTGCCTCTGACGTGTGACGTCATCCGAGCGTAGGAACGCGCGTGCAATACACCTCCACCTTACTCAGCACCCCAGATCTTTGCCTATAAATAGCAAGTAACCCCATTTTGGGAAGGGGTTAGAAATTCCTCTCCCTTAACTTATTCTCCTTCACTGTTACTTCTTCTTATTCCCTCCGATTCTGACTAGATCGTCGGAGCGTCTACCCGGAGGAACATCCCCCCCTCCGGTTTGCAGGTACACGACGTCGTTCCACAAGGTCCACACGATCCAAGCATCAAAAAGGAAGGTCAGGAGGCTTAAGGATAATCCACACCCCCACACAATGCGATTTCTTTTTTCTGCATTAACAATTATTGCTGCTGATCAATTTTGCCTGATTTGATTTCGTAGTTTTTTTCTTTCTTTAGGGAAGTTATTATCGTTACGAGAAAAACCAAAAAACGGAACCACCCATGAATCCCAAAGCAACAGAAACAAGGGATTAGCTACCAACAGGATTCACTCACTACTGATCTGACTTATTGTGAACTTATAATACGTAAACTCAAGAAGGATAAAGTCCCTAACAACTTCAGTCTTTCGAATCCATCCTTCTCAATATGGGCTTGATTGGTTTCCTCTTGTTACCTTTTCCAAAAAAAAACTAAGTTTTTGTCAAGAGAATCTCAAATCCAGATTGAAATCCATCAGCATATGTTGATTTAGAATCTCTTACCTTTTCCAGTTGGATTGTTCTTTACCGGACACGGACAAAGGCTAAGGTTTGATCAGAAATGTAGCAATTTATCAAACTCAAACATCACAAATAGGAGCCTGCGGGCCTTGTTAAATGATCAAAAAAAAAAACATCACAAATAGGAACTAAATTTTTGTGCAGTGGCAATATGATGAATGGCATGATATTTCTGGATATTCCATATGGAAACTTGTTATGAGGAAAAGAAAGTTCAGTAAGCATGGAACCTACTGTCGTCGAAATTTTCAATTAATGCTGCCTGTAAGAGTTATAATTCTCCAATGAAACATGGAGCTGCTGATTATGTGCTGTTTTAGTAGGGTTTTTTTTTTTTGGCGGGTTTCCATTGCTCTGTGATCGACATGATTTTTTCCGCTTGAAATGCTGTAGCGCCATGGGAAAGACACCAGAGAGAAGCAATTATAAGCATCATGATGGAATTCTAGTCACGCGATCCAAGCAACCAAGATTTTGTTATCTTCAAAGTTGCGCGAGCACCACTCAGCCAAGCCCTTTTTTCTAGCCTAATCTACTTCGGAAGATATCTGAAGACCAATAGACAATACAAGAGAAAGGACAATAAACCCTAATAACATCCCAAAAAAGCACAACAGAGCAAAAAAATCGGTAAAGCCAAAAGGACGAGGATACTTTACAGACAAATGAGTGTTAAAAGGGTCCTCTTGCCCCTCACTAGTCAACAATTGCTTAGTTGAGAGGGTTAAGCAGGAATTACCCTCTTGCCCTCTGCGCAAACAATAAAATAGAAGGACGAGGATACTCTACAGACAAATGAATCTATAAAATTCATTAGACTATCAAAAAGAAGCATCTATCTCACAGAAACCAAACTATACAGCGTTACCAAAAAAATAACTTCTCAATCTGCGCACCAACAATTCTATCCCAGCAAAAGTCCCTCTGTCGCATTACTTTCCACTGAGGAGGTGAGAGGAGCCAAGCCTTTCTTCTAGCCTAATCTACTCTTCCAAATAAAACACCTGCCCATATTCTCCTGTAACACCGTACTCACCCCAAAACAAGCAAGAATCAGAACAAAGATCCCTTGACAACTCACAATGCACGACAGAGTGCAAGACTGATCTCCTCCCGTCCCTCCCTCCCTCCATGACACATGCAACACCAATTGACAACCCTCCTCCTTGTAATCAGATCGTCTTCCATAAGAAGTCCAAAAATAGAATGCAGCAGGTGATGGGCCCCCACCTTCCAGATACCTTCCCATGGGAAGCCATTCTCCCTACTTCCCAACGGAGTCCTCTAGAAGACTTCACATAAAATCTGCCACTACTTACTCAGCAAAGGCTCTATTTTCTATGGTAACAACGTTGAACACGAAGAACCATGTGAACATAACGAATTAAGGATTGTTGGTTGCATCTTTTTCTGAACATAACTCCGTATCATTAAGGCAACACAATAACATTGTGATTAACGATTGTTGGTTGCATCAGCTCCATTCGTCTGAACATGAAGGTGCTTGTCGAGTATTCAAATTTTCTCCAGCATACATGATTCAATCATCAGTTTCCATATTCCTGTTTACCCACCAGGAAGAAAGTAAAACAATAAAGGGAGCAAAGTATAACTGTATTGTCACCTGAAATCACCAATATTTGGAATCAAAAGATTGAAGGATCCATACCACTCAAAGAAGATGGTCAACAATGGGATTGCTAAGCATCAATCAGGAAATTATAACCAAATCAAAAGATTTAAGGGTCCACCAGGAAGTGATCGTTGCCTGACGGAAAGGGGTGTTTCAAGATGGGCAGTCAATACGCTACTTCAATTCAAATTCGCACTACAAAAAAGCAGTGTCCATATAAATTTGGGCAAGGACTAGCAAGCTAGCCATTTTGGGCCTTGGGCTGTCTCAAGCTATGAATTAATACCTTTTATTTTTTTCTCTTCTCTCCTTCAAATCCAATAAACAGCAGAATGGCCCCTCTATTTATCAGAAGGTAGATGGCCATCTTTCTGGTAAATGGCTTCATTTTTAAAAGGAAATATGATAGGTATTGTATTATTGGAACCACAAATTGGCTGTCAAAGCTTTGATAGCGAATCTCCTTTCGCTATTTGAGTAGGAATGAATATAATTAAGCGTCAATTTTAACAATGATAACACAACATCAAAATTTGCTACCTCTCTGGGGGATGCCCGAGCATGCACCAAACCATGCTTAGTTGTTATTTCTTTGGTAACGACGTTGAACCTGATGGACCTTGTGAACTTAACCATTGCTGCTTGCATCTTTTCTGAACATAACTCTGTATCTTTATGGCAACACAAGAACACTGTGATTGAATTTTGGCACCCTTTGTTGGAGTATGAAGTTTTGGCACCCTTCGTTGGAGTATGAAGGTGCTTATTGAGTATTCAATTTCTCCAGCATATATGATTCAATCAACTGTTCCAATATTCCTGTTAAATAATAAAGGAAGCAAAGTATAACTTTATTGTCACCTGGAATCATCAAAATGTGGAATCAAAAGGTCCATAACAGTAGAGGAAGATAGTCAACCATGGCATTGCTAAGTATCGATAGGGAAATTATAACCAAATTTCGTAGATCTTCATGGTACAAGCCTTACTTTCATTTAATTTACACTAACAAGAACCCATGTCCTCCCATAGTTGCATCACAATATTTATCCCACAACGGCAACTCAGCATTCCAAAAGTATCAACTTAATGAAGTTCATCCATTCTGTTCTACAAGTACTCCCAACATTCTGTTAAGTTTCTGGGCACCTTGATCACAAACCAGTTACTTCAAGAGTTCCTCATTATGGTTAATCAACAAATGGAAGCCATCATCTGTAAGACATCGCATAACTTTTATCTCGTATATAAATAGCCCCATCTTTTACTCTGCACAGACTTAGGTGACAGATGAAAGCGTACCAATTGCCTGTTCATCGTAAGACAAGTACTCATAGGCAACTTTTTAAGCCTAATTGCAACATATCCAGCTCTAAATTACCGTAATTTGAATGCCATTCACTTTAAATCTAACGTAAAGTGGCAAAAATTCTCAACAAAATAATCCAAGAGGTCAATTACTTGAAAGCAAAGAATCTCATAGCTCAATCTCGTTCATCACAAGACAAGTCCTCACCGAGCAAAATTGTATGAAAACGGAAATTGCAGGTGAGAATAAACACAAAATCATGTGTACAATGTAGTTCCCCAACGTCCAGATGAAACATAAAATGTCTCATAGGATAGCGAGAGGAACAATTTTCTAGCTCCACTTCAAAAAGCCCTACACAAACATCATTGTAATAGTGTAAGCAGAACCATATTCAAAAAGTGAAGCTGGGGGGTAATTTTTCTCTATTACAAAACCAACTAAAATGTCCCAAAAAAACCCCAAAACAAAAACAAAAGACAGTTCAAATGTAGGAGCTAGAACAACTCAGTGCCTTAAATGTTCAAAAGATTTGCGATCATTTTCACACATCATTACAGGTCTGTCGTTACTCATCATCGTTGTCCAATAGCTTCCTTCAGTTAATTTCTGAGATGCAATTACACATACAAATATGAGTGAATATATATGTGTGTGCTCGTGGGTGGGAGTATTAAAAATTGTAACAGTGGAAGTGATCGTTGCCTGCCAACAAGAAACCAAAGAATGATCTCTCTTTATCAGAAGGTACACGGTATAGATGGCCGTATCTCTAGTAAGTCTCCTTTTTTTTTTCCGGAGGGAAATACAATAAGGATTTGATTTGTATTACTGGAACCATAAATTGGCTGTCAAGGCTTTGAATTTGATAGCCAATTTATGACTATCATGAAACATCTTCTTTCACTATTTGAGTACGAATGATTATCATGAAACGTTAATTTTAACCATGACAATACAGTATCAAATTTCGTAAATATTCATGGTATACGCCTTGTAACCTTCGTTTTATTTACACTACAAGAACCCATGTCCTCCCATAGTTGCATCATAATGATTATCCAACAACTGCAACCGTGCATTCCGAAAGTACCAATTTGAAGTTCATCCATTCTGTTTTAACAGTAATTCACATTTCGTTCAATCTATGGGCACCTTGATAAAAAAACCAGTCAATACAAGTCAATTCAAGAGTTTCTCGTTATGGTTACTCTAGCAAGGCCATCATATGTATTCTGCTATAAACCACATGAACTTTTATCCTTTGTTATAGCTGGCAGTCTGGCGCAAAATTGCCATATCTTTCACTTTGCACAGGCCCACAGACTTAGGAGACAGATGCAAGACCAATTATCTGGTTGTAAGACAGTCATAGGCAACTTTTTAATCCCAATTGCGACATATCTAGCTCTAATTTTAATGCCATTGTGTACATCTACCGTGGAGAACAATAGCAGCAGCAAATTATCGCAAGAAAATAATCCCATCGATTAATTTCTTGCCAGAAAAGAATCTCGTAGCTCAATCTTGTTCATCATAAGATAAGCCCTCATCAGGTTAATTTCTAGTAAAACGAAAATTGCAGATGAGAACAGACACAAACTTATGTGCACAAATGTAGTTCCCCAGCATCCAAATGGACCATAAAAAGTTTCACCGGATAGCGAGGGGAACAATTTTCTAGCTCCACTTCAAACAGCCCCACCCAAACATAATTGTATTAGGGTAAGCAGAATTGTATTCACAAAGTGAAGCCGTGAGGAAATTTCTCCGGCATAATCAATTAAATCATCAATTCCAATATTACTGTACTTTGCTACCAGGAAAAAAGCGAAACAATAAAGGAAGCAAAGTGTATCCGTAATGCCAACTGAAATCATCAAAATTTGGAATCAAAACATTTTTTTGATCAGGCGAATCAAAAGCTTAAAGAGTCCATACCACTTGAAGAAAATCATCAACAATGGCATTGCTAAGTAGCGATAGGGAAGTTATAACCAAATATCGAAAAACTTCACGGTCCATGCCTTGTAACTTTCATTTTGTTTACACTAACAAGAACCCATGTCCCATAGTTGCATCACAAAGTTTAACCAACTGCAACTCTGCATTATGAAAGCAAGAGCTGGAAGAAGTTTATCCATTTTGTTTTATAAGCAATTCACATTCTGTTCAGTTTCTGGGCACCTTGATCACAAACCAGTTACTTCAAGAGTATCTCATTATGAATCCACAAACAGAGGCCATCATCTGTAAGAAACACACAAACTTTTATCCTTTGTTGTTTTTTGATCGGCAACTTTTATCCTTTGTTATAGCTAGCATATAAATAGCACCATCTTTCACTTTGCACAGACTTAAGAGACAACTGCAAGCAAACCAATTGACTGGTCATAAGATCCTCATACGCAACTTTTTAAGTATAATTGCAACATATCCATCTCTAAATTCCCATAATTTGAATGCCATTCACTGCAAATCTACAGTAGAAAACGATACCAGCGGAAAATAATCTCAACAAAGTATTCCAACAGATCAATTAATTGCCATAAAACAATCTCATTCATCACAAGACAAGTCACAGTAAAATCATTGATAATTGAAACCAAAAGAATGAAGGGTACTACTGAAAAAAGACAGTCTTGGTCAGTTTAATGGCATTGCTAAGTATCAACAGGGTAATTATAACCAAAGTTGCATTTTCAGCCTTGTGGCTTTCATTTCTTTTACACTAACTTAAACCACTTTCAAAAATCGTTCTTTTGGGTAAATGTCAGCTTTTTAATTTCAAGAGACGCAGTTGACAGACGCAAGCATACCAATTGTCTGGTTGTGATATACTGACTGGCAACTTTTTTTAGCCTAATTAGGTATTCTAGCTCTACAATTAAGTAATTTGTATGTCATTCAGTGAAGAGCTACCAGAAAGTGTGACAAGAACAGCAAATGATCGGCCACATAATTTGATCAATTACTTGAAAGAATCTCATAAGCTCCATCACATTTAGTATAACTAGAAACAACTCCTCATCGAGCAAATCTCTATGAAACGAAAATTGCAGATGAGGATAAACACAAAGTCATTTAGACAAATGTAGTTCCCCAACATCCATATGAACCATAAAATGTCTCACCAGGGAGTCTAACAAATTCCTCCTCCAAAAAAATTTCTCATAGTCTGGCCCGTTTCAACTTCTATCCCTAGCTCCTCTACTGAATTAACAGAGCAATTGATCCTTGCCTACCGACAGTGACGGGAAGGTTTCAAGATGGGCAATTCAAATTCAGACTGCTAAGAAGCAGTGTTCATATAAATTTGGGTGAGGACTTGCAAGCTAGCCAGTTTAGGCCTTAGGCTCAAGCTTCGAATTACCTTCTAATTTTCTCCATCAAATCCAAGAAACCACAGAATGGTCTCTATTTATCGAAAGGCATGTGGAATTGTATCTTGGATCATAACAAGGTTGAACCTGAAGAATTTTATCTTGCATATTTCTCTCATCATAACTCATAATCATTAGGAAAAGTCTAGTTAGTAGTGACACCACATTTTTTGCAACTGGGGGCCACCACACTTACAGTCTCAAAATGCAGCGTCAATAGCATTGCTCGTATCATTAAGGCAGCACAAGCAAATTGAAATTTAATGTTTCTTTCATTTGAAAAGGAAGGAGCCTGTTGAGTAACCAATACAAGGAAGCAAGGTATAACGGAATTGTCACCTGAAATAATCAAAATTTGGAATCAAAAGATTTTTCCTTTGATCAAGGAAACCGAAAGATTAATGCTGTGTTTGAATGAGTTTTTCAAAAAAATTGTAAGATTATAAGTGGAGAGACAAATTATAATAATAATTGGAAAGAGACAGAGAGAAAAGTGAGAATAATGATTGAAAATAGATGTAAATAATAATTGCAAATATACGTAATGATTATTTTTTGAGTTGAGAAATTTTTTTCAAAACACAATCCAAACAAAGCAAAAAGGCCCATACCACTTGAAGGAAATAGTCCACAAACAATGGTATTGCAGGGTATCGATAGGTAAATTTCAAACTAATTTCGTGAAGCTTCATGTTACCCACCCTGTAACTTTCATTTGATTTAAACCAACAAGAACCTATGTCCTCCCATAGTTGCATCACAATATTTATCCAACAACTGCTACGCTGCATTCCAAAAGCAACAACGTGAAGTTCATCCAATTTTGTTTTACCAGTAACTCACATTCTACTCAATTTCTGGGCACCTTGAGTCTCATTATAGTCAAAGGAACAGAGGCCATCATCTGTTAGAAACCCCATCAACTTGTATAGTTCATTGTTTGTATTAATGCATCTTTCATATCAACTTTTATCAATTGTTATTTTTTCGATTGGCAACTTTTATACTTTGTTGTAGATCTTGTCTGTAAGATTATTGCACCATATCCCAGCTCTAAAAATCGCCGCAATTAGAATGCCATTCTCGGTAAATATAATGGCAACAAACTAATCCCCACAGATCCATTACTTGCCAGATAAGAATCTCATGGCTCAATCTCATTCGTTCGTCATAAAACTAAGCCCTCAACAAGCAACGAAAATCGCAGATGAGAATAAACACTTTAAATACTCATGCGTAGAATGTGGTTCCCCAACGTCCAGATGAACCATAAAATGACTCACCGGATAGCGAGGGGAACAATTTCTAGCTCCACTTGAAACAGCCCCACACAAACATCATCGTATCTGTGCAAGCAGAACCGTATTTACAAAGTGAAGCCATCAGGAATTTTCCACAAATTCAAAATCAAACTAAAAAAATAGCAACAAAACCCAAAAAACAAAACAAAAAACATACTCAAAATACAGTTGAAAAATATAGGAGCTAGAACAACTCAGTCCCTTAGATGTTCAATAAGCGATCATGTTCGCAAATCATTACAGGTCTGTATTTACTCATCATCGTTGTCCAATAGCCTTCCTTCCATACAAAACAGAGACAAAATCACACACAGAAAGAAATACTACATGTGCTTTACGTATATGAAATATAGTTGCCCTAAGGTTTTCGAGAGGCAACAAAAGAGCGCCCCTCGACAGATAAAAACAAAGGGCAACACGATTACTCTCGCTTCTAGGGAACGAGTCGGGCAAGAACTAAATTAATCTCGCCGACCAGATAGCGAAGCCTCCTTCATACGTATACCGATCCATACAAATACGAGTCCATTCGTGTATACAATAGCCAAATATACAACCTTTGAATCAGATCTAGAAAAGTAAAATCATGAAAGAAGAAGAAGAAGAAGAAGAAAGGTACGATACCGAAATCAGTAGAAAAAAAGTACACAAATTAACAGAACGGCGAGAGAGAGAGAGCGGAGGAGGAATAACCTAAACCCTAATTCTCATGACTGCTGCGAAGAAGAAGACAAGTTTGGGAAGAGCTTGCCTGGAAGTTGATTTATAGGGGACGGGTGGTGGTACATCGGACGGCTAATATGGTTTTTTGTGGATGAGCGGCTGAGATTAAATATGAATCCCTAATAAACGTTTTATTGGGCCTGGTCCTTTTTATCGGACTTACTCCTCTTACCGTTTCACCCAAAATGAAGCGTACAAGCCGTATTGAAGAATGGGCCTAAGCCCAATTCAATGTAGGCTGTGTTTGGAGGATGCAATCCTAAAGAATAGTTTATGGGCCCCCAAAGTATTGGATCTAGTAGTATTTTGGAGGTCCACAGAATAAAGCAGGTCGGGCCGAAGAGCAATCCATTACCTAGTAGTAGTATTGGATCTATGATGCCTTATTTCTATGGTTATGATGTTTGGAAGAAACAAGAACGGGAATGCAATGCCATATACTTCTATAATTTAGACATTTAGGAGAAATAGGAATGTGATTCCTTATGACATATTAAACCAGGAATCACATTCTCAGACTGAGTGAAAATTTGATCCCTCCCTTACCCCATGATAATTTGAGATTCCTGGCTCAACCATTAAAAATAAGAAATGTTGTCTTTGATAAATTTTTCAAAATAATTGTTTCCTGCATTAGATTACTGATGAATTAATTCAAACACCGAAATACAATTACTCCAGGTATAAAATTCCTAGGAATTTGATCCCCCAATTCAAATAGGCTATGAGTATATATGAAGTGCGACATTTCCAAAAAAAAAAGAGTATAAAAGTCATAATTTTTTATTCCTCTTGTCGAGATAAATCAATAATCTATAAAAGTTTAACGCAAAATTAGCAAATACAAAAAAAAAAATTGAATAAAGACAATAAAAAAAATAGGCCATATTGTCTTTGACAATTTAGTTATGATCACTAAGAGCACCCGCAATGGCAATAATCAAAATCAATAATCAAAATGTGCCACGTCAGCATTTGATTATCCATTTAGTCCATAATCAAACTTAACAACCTCTACCTCCACATTGATTATTTTTGCATCCCTAACGAAAAAACCCCCACAATACACAATGCACATTTGTCTAATCGCAAACGAGTTTCAATCACGCACCCAACCACACCAAATTATTCGTCTCGATGAGACGATTCCAATATGGGGTGTTTTTTAGTTATTGAGTTTTGAGTTTGGTTATTGGTAAAAGTTGTTAAGTTTGGTTATTAAATGGGTGGAATTTGGTTATTTGCTAAAAGACTTGTAACTTTGCTTATTACAATGTGAGATGTTTTTTGAGCATTGTTGTTAAATTTGCTTATCCACACCCATTTTTACTTATTACAATGGAGATGCTCTAAGTAGATCACCTACTATCTCTTTCTCTCTCTTCATTTGGACGGTAAAACGACTTGATACAATTGCACTGTGATCTTCCTTTAATAGTTGCACTAAATTCTGATTCAAACTTCTACCGTTACCTGACATCACGAATTAAGTATTCACTACCTTGATATCACCGTGACAAATTTGTGAATCAAACAATATGAGAGAGTCTGCACGTTTTTTTTAACTTATATAAAAAATGAGTTTTTTTTTTTTTCGTTATAAAAATGAGATTCAAGACTGTAGAATCGTAGAAACAATACATCAAGAGGAAACTCCATTCCTAAACAAGGGATCAAGAAGCCAAACAAGAGGGGACTTAGTTCAAAGACTACACTCAACTCCAACTAAGCCCATCTCTCCAAACAAACGGAAAACTACGGAAAACAACCAAAAACTTCCACAAATGGGTGAAAGAAGCCCCACAAACGGGAAGAAATCCCACCAAGGGGACACCAAAGAAGAGAAGCAGGAAAAAGAGAAAAACCGGTAACAGAATCGGACGGGAGTCCGTCGTACCGGAGCAGACTTCATCCACCAACCTAGATGGACCACTCTAGCGGGGGGAGGACGCCTCCAGCAACCACGGTCTGTAAAGCACTACCTCGAACAACCGTCGGACTACACAGTGGAAAAGTCAAAGGAGGGGCAGCAGATGGTAACTTGGGGAGGAGGAGGATGGGCGACGGTTTCTTTAGAGTTAAAGAGAGAGGTGCGAGAGGAGAGTCAATCCCCTAGGAGAGTTCGTAGCCCTTCAATTCGGGCTGTGAGTCTTGTGACTGGACTAATGGTATGTGGAGAGGATTAAAACCGTAGATGTTGAAAGTGAGATTTCATGTGTTGTCGTCATGTGTTTTAGACTTTTAGCACTAGAATGGTTATTTTGGTGAAACAAATGATAGGAGGGAGGTCTTCACGTTAATTCGAACTTAACATGAAGACCTACATTAGAACGAAAGTGAGATTTCATGTGTTTGTTTTAGAGATATTTAGATATCCCGTAAATCATGGGATGTGTGTACGTAAGATTGGCTTGGTAAGTGTTTCAAATTTTAAAATTGAAAATGGTAGTAGAAGTCAATCTATGAAATCTCAAATTTTACTTTTTGTTACTCAATTTAACAAATAATAGGTAAGAGTCTTCGCATTCAATTCACAAACTAAATTAAACTTCGTTGATAATATAGTCACATCCACCCCTGGGTATAATGAAAGATGTTGGACGTCGAAACCGATTTGGACAATTTTGGTTGATTTTTCCAATTGTGCCCTCTGTTTGGGGGACGTTGCGTTTTGTGCTCGGAGGTAATATGGAATAGAAGGAAGACTTCACTGATCGTTTGAGAACTATAGTAGAACCAAGAAGTAATGAGATGTGTTAAGGTTAGTTTGGTAAGTGTTTCAAATTTTCGAAAAGGGAAGTGATTTTCACACTCTTTTTTTTTCATATCCCCACTCCCTTTTCGTTTTATAGTGTTGAAAATATACAGATTTTTTTTCATTTCTAAAAGACAAAAAATGAAATGTAAATATAAGAAAATAGAGTGTGAAAATTTACTCCCTTTCCGAAAATTTAAAATGGTTGTACATGCATGTAGTAGCTTCCTGATATAGACTCTCTATTATGAAAAAAATTTCAATGTCGGGTGGGTACCACGCGGTGCTTGTTCGGCGCATCCGAGCCGTCCATTACGTTTTTTGGACGGTTCCAATTTGGAGAGAGAAAAAGGAGAGAGAGGGTTTCAATCTGAGCGTCCAAAAGTGTATTGAACGGCCCTAATATGCCGAGCGTGTACCACGTGAGATATACCCACCAGGCAAACCGAAAAATTTCTCCTCTATTATAGAGTTTTGTGACTGTAATCCACTCCACTGCCACGGTACGGATGATGTGCACGCAACTCATCCGGGGACCAAATTTTAGGCGGTGTTTGGTGGTGACGCTTGGCGGTCCGACTGACGCTTCGCGGTCCAACTGGTACTCGGTTTGTGTCGTCTTGTTAATGCTTCGCACGCCAAACAAAACTTAGTTATCATCGGCTTTTGACAAAACTCGCGTGTGGCTAATCGTTTTCAGCTTCTCAATCAGTTTTTTTTCCATATAAAGGTTAGGTAATGCTAAACTGTCAACCCAAAAAAAACCCCGATCGTTACGCCACATATCATTTACTGTACTAAATTATATTATCGCATCCGATCGCCACGTCGCTATTCTGTCCTATCCTCACCCACAGTGTTAATCGCATTATTGTCTTCTATAACCAGATGTCCGGATCAGTTTGTGCGCACCTTAACTAATTTTGGTGTTCTGAGATGAACGACCGGACAAACCCTCCAATGCCCAAGGTTTGCAATGGTTTGCCTACGTTGGATTCTAACCAGCGATCTTTTGGAGGAGAAACACTTATTGCTTTTTCATACTCCCTTGGTCAGAACCGTTGATGTTGTCAATGGTATGGGGTTGCATTATTGTTCCAACTTTGATTTTAAGCTTTTTGTCTTTTCATAATTCAAATGGTCCAGGCATGCGCATAAGTACTCGATTTATTTCGTTGGACAAGTATACAATGTACCATGACCAACTACTGTATAATTTGAGATTAATCTTTTGGGCGAAGGATTAACAAGTCAGTTGGTGCGGATCATTACATGAACCAACTTTATAAGAATTGACCACACCCAGAAACTTTGAAGTTTACACAAGAAGAATATTCTAAAAACAACTACGTGTTTCAAATATTGGAAAACACTTAATTATTCTTTAAAACATTTATTTCGTGACTAATTAATACTCATCCTCTTCATAAAATACTATTTATTTTCGGTGTATTACGAAAAATTCAAATTGAACTTAGTTTTCTACAGAAAGTTCTTCAATCATTTTTAATAATTCATATTTTTAAATAAAAAAATATCATTATTTTCAGTATAATAATACAGTAGTTGAGTATCACTTGGTGGTAGTTATCCAAACATCGTGAATATAAATAAAGAAAAAGAAAAAAATCCAAAACGTGCCTCGTACAGGAAGATAGAATTTTAAAATGCCTGTCCATTGAGTTTTGAGTACCTGATCTGCCAACTCATGAAATGCACATAATTTGCTTCAAATAATATCGAGTATGTTTTTACATTCGCTGCGTCTTTTTAACTATAAGTTTGAAATTTATTTTGATATTTTTTTATTCTTCGTAACTTTTTGTTTATCTTTTCGTCGGGATTAATCGTTCGTCTCGAATCGAAAAAGTATTAAAGTATGGACCGATGTTAAAAGTTTTTTTTTTGCTTTCGGTCATAATTTTATATTTTTTAAACTCCCCTCGTCAAAATGAATGATTAATCCAAAATATAACGCAAATTTGACAAAAATTCAAAAAAAAAAAAACACACACACACACAATACAAAGAATAAAATTAAGTTTAAAAAAAATGCACCCTAACTTCCATGCATGAGAGTGCCGGTCCTACAAGTCTAAAACTTTTAGTCGTTCTCGCCCGTATAGTTTGACGAGCACAAAAGGCCACATCTTTATTTTACCTACTCTTTTTTGTTTTTTTTTGGCAATTTGGGTATTCAAGTCAGTTAAAACACACCTCGATTAATTCGGTGACTCCAATATGACCCGTCCACTAGCGGAAACCCAGTCAAACTTGAAGAAATTGCAAACCTCTAAATTTCAAGTCTTGACCCCTTCACCCCGGGTTTCCCAGTCATTTTTTTGCATGAGCTACTCGTTTTCTTCTACGTTTATCCTTTTCCGACAAGGACAGATTCCTGAAGCGATATATCCATTGGTTCTTGACAACTCACAATGCGTCAGGCCCGCCATCAAGATAACCACATACCTGACGGTTGGGATATTTTACAATCTCCAAAAACCCAACTTTTCATTCCAAACTAAGGCTCCGTTTGTTTCGATGTAAAATGTTTTACAATGTAAAATATTTCAAAAATAAGTTTAAGTTAAGGCTGCGTTCTTTTGGCCTTAACTTAAATTTAACTTATTTTTTCTCCCCTTTTGAAACTTAAATGAAAATAAGTTAAGTTCACCCATTCTTGTAAACTTAAACTTAATTGCCTATTACACACATAATTACAATATATAAGTTAAGTTTAAGGATGGAAAATAAGTTGAGTTAGAAGAATGGATTGAATTAAAAAAAAATACTAAGCTAAGTTTAAGTTAAGACCAAAAGAACGCAGTCTAATCAGCGACACTAGGGCTTGTTCATTTGTGGGACACAAAATTTATGCGCATGGTTCTCAATAAATTTTCTTTATCTATCTCTCTCCATTTATTACTTTTAAAAATCTCTTCCAAAACTCAAACTGAACAAGATCTATTGGTTGCACCTAACTATCCAAACTCTCATTTTACGAACTGGACAAATTTTATGAGACAGAAGAAGCACATGCAGAATACTTTGTACTATTAATACTTATGGAAATTCAGAGCGGGTCCTTGCTGTGCTGCCTCCCAGCAATACCTCCCTCCCATGTGTGGAGTGCTCCGTTAGGATCAGGATCGTCCCCACATTTCCCTCGGCTATCTGTTTGGCCCAAAAAATTATTGGGTGGTATTGAGACACTGCCACGTAAGTACTAAACATTTGAACCCTACAAAAATATGGGATAGCTAACAGGATTAGGCACCACCACGTGGCGGTGTCCCAAGATCTCTGAATAATTACTCGTTTTCTTTTTGAACGGCGGAAGAGATTTTATTAATCAAATGTAAGGATTACAAGAGATCAAAAGGACAAGAGTAAAACGGCATCACAACGCGAGGAAAGCATTTCAACAAAGTTGGCACCCAGATCACGCGACAATCGTAGGCCAGTCAAGACCTAAAGAGGATGAATAATTACTCGTTTGGCCATTGCTAGAAACTGAGACCCTGTTCGTTTAAGGGTTTTGAATTTTGGATTATAATCATTATCCTATTTCTCTCGTTTTTCTCTCTATCTCTCTCCAATCATTAACCATATTTTCAATCATTATTCTATTTCTCTATACATTCATTATCAATAAATTCAAATACAAAATTCCAAAACGAACGGAATCTGATTGACGTGTATGATCTTCCCAATGTCGGGTGTATATCCCCCGGCCCCTCCAAGAAAGGACATCTGTTCTTTACGTACCAATAATTGTCTGTGCTCCCAAAGTAGCATTATCGAGAAAATGCATGACCTTCCGTCTCCCCCGCCTCTCTTTTCTGGGGTCATATCAAGTGCATATAAAACGCTTCGCTTTACTGTTTGCGCTTTCGTTCATGAACGAGCACATGCGCACGAATTATATGACTTGATTTATCGTTTTTCCATCCACCACCCGTTGCTAATCCGAAATAGGGTGACAATTCTCAAAATAGGATTAGATCTTGTCCTTGTTCGTTTTGAGGTCTCAAAACCCACACAGTCTCCAATAAATGTTCTCTATATATCTCTCTTCACTCATTACTCTAAAAAATCCCTCTCAAAACCCAAATCGAACAGGGCCGGCGTAAGATATATGGTGTTGATTCAAGAATTGTTCGAGCATCACAGAATGTTTCTCGTTCACTGGTAAACTGCTTTGCTGGCACTAGATAACGTTTGTAACACTCTGGCAACTACAGCATGTACAAATATAATAGTAATAAAAGAAAGTTATGGGTAGGCATGTAGATGCAGGGAATCGAGACCGTGTTTCCTAAAATATCCTTTCTTTTCTATCTCTTTCTTTTCTTTTAAAAGGCAAAAAGAACATACTGATTTGTGATGACATATATCCTCCATTTTAGTACTTATCTGTTATGTAAAATATATAATATTTTCAAGTTGAGGGCCCAAGTTCGTTAATAAGTTTACTAGAGCCATGCACCATCATTTGCGTTTCTTACCACTATTCAATTTGTCATCATTTTTTATCGGGAGAGTCACTATTGTTAGAATAGTAATATTAGAGGAGATATGACTCTTACTTCTTTAGACCATCTGGAAGTACCATTTGGCTTCCAATAGAAAGGTTTGTGGTTCGAATTTATGGAGAGAAAAAAGACAAGACAAATGCCGAATCTTCGTTCTTGTAGATTATTAATCGCACTCTTTCTCTGGATGGGCAATGGGTTGGAATTTATTGAGCTATAACTAGCTCTAACCACAAAAGATTTTCTCCGGCTTGTTTTACACATGTTAGAAATTTATGAATTTTAGCCCCGAGGGTTACTCTAGTTGGTTGATGGACTTGCTCTCCAGTACATAATTGATAAAGTAGGGGAGTACAGTGTGATTTCAAAGAATAAAGGGGGTGACAGTGTGATTCTAGTAAAATCCAGGGGTGTCAGTGAAATTTGCCGCTATGATATTTGATCGGTTGAAAAGAAAGAAGGGCCTAGCAGCTTAATGTCATTTGATAGATTGATGTTTTCTATTTTTTTTAAAGGCAAATCTTCATTAAGAAATTCAAAACGGATCAAAGATGATACAAGAATAACAGGATTACAAGGAAAGTACTTAAACAAAGCCCACCTAAAGTCTACTATACTTGCAAGCACACCACAAGCAAACACAGAGACAAATTCAAGCTGAAAAACATCTCTGAACTCGAAGAATCACTAACAAAGACAGCAAGAGAGGCGGACTCATCCATGAACAGATGAATTTCCAGCAATCCTGTAGGGTTCGTTATAGGAATCTTGAAGGAATTTCTGATCATTACGTCCTTGTAATAACACACTAAGTTTGAGGATTTCGTAAGAAACCCTAAGTCCGAGATCTCATGTCAAACTATTGAAGAAAATAATACCGTATGTGTATCTGTCGCCATGGAGGATGAAAATTTTAGTGTGTGGTTATTTGTCTTCCACCTCCAAACCCTTCTCTTGATCTTGACTTTAGTCTCACACCAAGATGGGGAGTATGAGAGAGAGGCTAGGGTTTAGAGTGGGGAGCTTGACCACATATTTATAAGTAGGGGTGTAAACGAGCTAAGCCAAACCGAGCTTCGGAGAGCTCAAGCTCGGCTCGTTTACTTAACGAGCCAAAAACTCGAGCTCGAGCTCGGCTCGAGCCTTAACGAGCCGAGCTTAGTTATTTATTAAACGAGCCTCTTTAATCGAGTCGAGCCTCCCTTAACGAGCCGAGCTTTTGTCGAACGAGCTGAGCTCCACTCGGCTCGTTTAGTAAACGAGCCGAATACTCGAGCTCGCGAATAGCTCGGCTCACTTACAGCCCTATTTATAAGTCATGGTTCCATCATAGCCCATCATAATAGATAGAACCATATTGGGCCATTTAATTGGTCTCTACATATAAAATAAGCCCGCACCACTTAACGCACGTGACATGACCCAAATTCATGTTAATAGAGACGTGTCTATTACCCGGGTCACATTAACTGAACGATCACAACCTTATGGGTAATATCGACATTACTCAAACCTTATTCGACAACATACAATGTTTAATTTTATGATCTATGTAGGCCTACCAACAGAAAATTGCTAACATCATCCACTAATAAGGGATCCAATTAAGTAATGCCCTTATTATGAAAAGTCATACGAAGTTGGCACGCTTTATGCGTGTGTACTGATCTAACCTCTGTCATTTTTTCCTCTAAATTAAATTTCTACTCCTCATTAGTCAATGCCACTGCTTTCCACTCTTTAATTGTTCTATTTTAATTCATTGCATGATTAGAACATGTTCAAGGATTGTGAAAGAGGGATGCTACCCAAACAGATAGTTTCTGCACATATCATGCACAGAGTGCCTTGTGGGGCTCACTACGGGATCTCCACAAACGATATAAGCCGTCCATTAGATTCAAATCCATATTTTGAGTCGTTCAGTAAAAAAAATCAGCTCAATCAGACGATTAGATCAAGTACTTGGAGGTATTGGATCGAGCTCGTTTTTTGCGGAATGACTCAATTAAAAAACAAATTTAAAACCAATGGAAGGATTGAATTGTTGGTGGCAACCCTGTAGCGGGCCCCTGAAGCTATTTGTACACAAACTGTCTGCGTGGGTAGTGTTTTATGGTTGTGAAAAATTCTAAAAAGAAAATGGTCTTCACAATTTTTTATTATTCGAATCAGGTTCGCATCTTATCTACTAACCTTATCCCCGTCGAGAAATACTACTATATTTATACAGACAATCAACAAACACAAAGGACATTAGGCAACAGCAATAATGGAAGCCTTCTTTTTTCGGGTACGACACAATAATGTTAGCCTAGCCTTCTCAACACAAAAAGCACGAGGCAAAAATGTTCCCTTTATGAACTCGAGGGGCTTAATATGCAATTTACACACGATCGAAATGTAGATAGAGCCGATAAACGAGTGGAATGAGACAAGCAGTATTATCGGTAGATTTCGGTTGAAACCTTTTTGGTAACTCAGGTGTCCGGCTCAACTTACGCATGTTTATTGGTAGATTTCAACGAAAACTAACAAGTATGTTGTTATAGCTTGACTTATCTTTTAAGCAAGAGAATCTCAAACGAGCAATAATTGAGCCGATTACGGATTGATGAGTCGGTTTCCAGTTTCCACAGGTAGGTAGGAAAAAGGGTACATTTTTTTCACTTGTATTGATGTGTAAAATTAGAAAAAAATGTGGCACTGACTCAGCACGAAGAATTTCTGGAGAAGATAGGAAGTCTACCTCTGCCAAATTTGGAACTCCAAGGGTGCCATTGTAATAAACAAATAAACAAGCAAAGCAAGAAGCGAATCACTGAGCACCGCATGGGGCCAAGAAGACACAGCGGGCAGTGGTACCGGAGTAGACGGATAAACTGAACGATGCGCTATGGATAAAGGGAAACGGGCTCCTCTAGTGCAGACCCTGAGGTGCATCATGTAGTGCGGCATCTTAAACGTTCATTTCAACAATCAATGGTTTAGATGTGTTTGTTAACCGTTACCGATAGAGTTACGGATATAAAGGGGACATAGTTTAATTAAGCACCTCAATTTTTTATGAAGGATGTTTTAAAGGGGTACTTAAATAGGGGTCCTGTCCCTAGTGATACTTATGTCCTCGTTCTTTGTGTTTTGAATACTTAAGTCCCCCCCCCCCCCCCCAAAAAAAAAAAAAAAAGCAGAAGGTAAACAATCGTCAATATGTAACCTTCTTCTTCGCCGATCTACATAAAATTTGTGAAATCACCATGAAACCAAAAAAAAAAATCATGAATATATATCGTAAAATTGTGCCGACGAAACTACAGTAAACCAAAATCATGACAAAATTCGGAGAAATCGAAACACACATACAGAAATCATGACAAAATTTATGGAATCACCATAAATCATAAAAAATGATGAACACGTATTGTAAAATCGTCCCGACGAAACTACAATAAATAAAAATTATGACAAAATTTGGAGAAATCGAAACACATACTCGGAAATCATGACAAAAAGTAGTGACTTTTCCGCCGGGATACGTATTCATTTTCAAATATGATGAATTCATAGCAAATATGATTAATTTACGGTCCAAATCAAAACGATAACTACAAATATACACTTTAGAATTAATCTTGTGCTACCCACGCATGATTCGATACCTCTACACAATGAAACCAACTGAAACAATACAAAGGAAAAAAGATGGGCCCTTTTCAAATGATATTACCCGAATATCCTTGGACACAGGATGTGAACAAAGAACACCGGTGCTTACCCAAAAATAAAAAATAAACAGAGGTCACTGGTACAAGTTCAATAAAAAAATTTGAAGCGTGTGGACTCCATTGGCCACGTCATCAATAGTTACGGCAGCCTTAGACGACGACGCGGCCGCCACGGCCTTCCCTCCCCTCTTGGCAACTGCTGCTGCCCAGAAGGGTCGAGAAATTCGGGTCGTGTCATTGCAGTTGAGTCAGGAGAGATTGCTGTCTGTGTTGAGGACCATAGTAATGTGAAGTGGGGGAAGGAAAGGAGAGTTGGGTTTGTATCAGGTAGAATAGAATGAGGAGGAATTTCATGGTTGTTGCTGATGAAATTGAATGGAGCACGTTGTGTTAGGTAGATGGAATCGTGGAGGAGAGAGAGAGAGAGAGAGAGAGAGATTTGCACTATAATCGTGGGGATTAAAAATCTGGTATATCCCATAAAAATATATATTAATGTATGTATATTGGTATAAGAGCATCCGTAATGGTAATAATCAAAATCAATAACCAAAATGTGTCACGTCAGCATTTGATTATCCATTTACGGAGTAGTTCATAATCAAACTTAACAATCTCTACTTCCACATTGGTTATTCTTGCATTCCTAACAAAAAAAAAAACCCCCACAATACACAATGCACATTTGTCCAATTGCAAACGAGTTTCAATCACGCACCCGACCACACCAAATTATTCGTCTCGATGAGACAATTCCAATGTGGGGTGTTTTTGAGTTATTAAGTTTTGGTTACTAGTGCTAGCCAGTGCCTACGGCACTACGCATCCCGGTTGGAAGGAGATGGCAGTTGTGTGATTTTGGTGAAAATCATGGGTATTTAACCGAAAAGTGAGAGGATGCACTACAGCCTTTGGATCAAATGAATCTAAGCCGTTCCAACAACTTGTCCCCACACCCTTCTGTTTTATAATAGAGATTGGTAAAAGTTGTTAAGTTTGGTTATGGAATGAGTGAAATTTGGTTATTTGCTAAAAGACTTGTAACTTTGCTTATTACAATGTTGGGTGGTTTTTGAGTATTGTTGTTAAATTTGCTTATCTACACTCATTTGTTTATTACAACGGGCCGGGATGCTCTAATGGGACAACTTGACAATTTGAGGATAGGAACATAAGTATTTAAATCCACTAGGATGGACACCTAAATAAGTTCCTCAAACAGAATACCTATTTAATTTATTCAAAAAAATAAGGTTTGATTTCTAAAATCAAGAAGTTGTTTTTGAGTTTCATGGTCTTCATGATTGATACTTCTGTCTAAAATATCAATCACGAAGATCATCTCACGTGATGTTATCTCATTAAATCCTTCAAGTGACGAAAAATGAGATCTACTGTGATCTTCTTTTAATCGATCGTTTATATTGTAGGCACTTTTAGTAATTTACATGAAAAATAAGATTGATCTGACATTGATAAAGACTTGGCCGAATCAT
Source organism: Rhododendron henanense subsp. lingbaoense (assembly GCA_020567845.1). NCBI lineage: Eukaryota > Viridiplantae > Streptophyta > Magnoliopsida > Ericales > Ericaceae > Rhododendron > Rhododendron henanense. Next base: position 6,728,860 of record CM036312.1, read on the forward strand.
ATTTTTTAGAAGAAAAATAATATATGGTCAAATATGTTTCGTTCATGTTAGATTTGTCCTACATCGCTTATGTAAGCACCTAAATTTGGTTAATATATTCTAGAGGTTACTCCACCTATTGCCAATTGGTTTTTAGGTTGGAACCCTTCAAGAAAATTTAACATGGTATCAGATTAAGGTCTTGGGTGACCTTATCTCTCGTGGGCAAGTCTCTGGTCTCCTAGTTTGTCATCTCCACGTGATGCACGTGAGGAGGAATGTTAGACTTGTCTCATATCTCGCTCATTTAGGTAGGTAGAGGCTACTCTACCTATTGCCCATCAGTTTTAGGTTATAATCCTCCAAGAAAATTTACAATTCAAATACAAGTCGATGTGTGATTGATTAACTTGTATTTTAATTATAACTGATAATAATTATATCGAGAGTTACAAAGGGAACGATTTTAAATTGTGAAATGAAATCATAGTAAATCTTATTTTACATCACATGAGAGGTCACGGAACATTATTCAGAATATATATTGGATTGTTGATTGGGTCTGCGATGATTCTTTTGTCTTGAAATTATGATTCTCATTCCTGAATAGTTTAAATTTCTTTTTATACCTCACGAATAAATAGTTAAATTATTAATGTTGACTGTTATTGAAAGTAAAATTGCAACAACTACTGATATCATAAAATGCTTCTTCTTCTTTTTTTACATTTTTTTCTTTATGTCTACCGGTAAGAGCATGCATTGAAAAAGTTATCTTTATTATAAAATAGAAGGGTGTGGGGACAAGTTATTGGAATGGCTTAGATTCATTTGATCTAAAGGATGTAGTGCATCATCCCACTTCCCGGTTAAGTGCCTATGGATTTCACCTAAATCACACAACTGTCATCCCCTTCCAACCGGGATGCGTAGTACCGTAGGCACGGATTAGCACTAGTACTCCATAATTAATAATGAACTATATTAATCACGTGAAGCCTACAAGAACTAAATTAAATCTAAATAATAAACAGATCTATATGAAAAAAAATAAAACGACGACGAAAATTTAATAATCAATTCTATTCGAAAAACGTTTGACTTCGTGAACTCTTAACAGATGGTGTAAAATGACGACCCACTGTGTTAGCCTACCCTAGTTGGTTTTCAATGCTTTGGTTGAGAACCCTATAAACGATTACTCCATCCATCACAAAATGATAGTCTGATTCGCAAAACAAATACTTCAAAATAATAGTTTTTTCTGAAGAAAAATTTCTCTCTTTTTTCAATAATTTAAAGAACTCAATGATATATATGTAGTGATTGTCAAAAAAGTTTAATTTTTTTTTTCAAAAAATTGAATGATTTTTAAGTCATCATTTTGCGAACCAGAGTATCATTTTGAGACGGAGGGAATACCATTTCACTTCTTTCTAAAAAAGGAGAGATATAATCAGCATATATATAATGTTAACGCTCCTATTGTTTGTCCTTTTGTATGAGGGTACACCATCAAAAATCAATGAGTGGGTGAGATAGATCATGATTCCCTTTCATTTAAGTCTTTTTAATCATAACTTGTGTAAGAGCATCTCCAACCAACACTTTATTTTTATCCTTATTTCTTCATCATGAAGAATTGTTCGGCCTCCAACCATGCTTCATTTTCTTCCTTCAAAATACGAAGAATCTTCCAATAAATGAAGCACATTCTTCATTTTCTTTCTAACTTATAGTATCGTAATTCATTTTTCATAAGATTAATATAATTGAAAAGGTATTCATGAACTAATTAACAAATGCGAACAGAAATTTGAATAAGAAAAAATAAAGGAAATTACATACACTTTTAACACTAAAATCCAAAAAAAAAGAGTGTAGATGTCAAAAAAGAGAGTGTAGAATTTAATTTCCAAAAAAAAAGAAGGAAAACTAGGCATAATATCTATTGTAGTCTTTGTAGATACTCTCTCTTTCTCTCTCTTCATTTGGACGATAAAAAGGACTTGATACAATTGCACTGCGGTCTTCCATTCATAGTTGGACTTAATTCGAATTTCTGAACCTGCCCTGACATCTTGAATTAATTATTTACTTGATATCACCGTGATAAATTTGTTAATAGTTTGAGGCTTTAGCGCTAACGGCTCGTTTGGCGAGGTTAAAATTTTAGAGGGAAGAATGGGATATAATAAGGATGGGATAAATAGAGGGATATGATCGAAGGAGAGATTATTCATGAAATCTTTAAAAACAAGACCACTCATCGATATATTTTGCTAATATTTTCAAAACTATTAAGTTTAAATTATGCAGAAATTTTTAGTTCTGAAGCGAAATGAATGAGATTTTAAGAGTAGAGTTATTAATGAAGAAGCAGAACTGAAAAAGAAAAGGAAAAAGGAAAAAACCCCCAAATCCCAACCTCACCAACCACCCACAAACACCACCTCCCACCACCGCTGCCCGACGGACACTACAACCAGATCAGGGGCCGAGGGGAACTGGAAAGAACGAGGCCACAAGCCACCAGCCTGGGACTCCTCTCCCGGACCACTCCCGAGACCCATCCCAATCGGAGAGGGTACGAACCAAAACAGCAGAGAGGAGAGGAGAGGGAAAGGAGAAGGAGAGGAGAGAGATGGGGGGAGGAGCCGGGAGGGGAGGAGGGGAACTGCTTCTTTTGCCGGTGTTTTTCCGGTTCTCTCCGGCTGGTTTCCCCAGTCCGGATTTGTACCGGTCTGGTTTCCCCAGATCCGGTGGGTGGTGATGGTGGGCAAATAAGTTTTGTGTGTTGTTTGCTGCTGCCTCTCGTCTTTCTGGTGTGGTGCTGCGTGGTGGCTGGATGGAGTCGGGGTTCGGCGCTTAATCCAGTTGCTCAGTGGTACTGCGGCAGGTGGAGCGGGTGTTGGTGGTGACTAAATAAGGTTAAGGGGCATGGCCCTATGCCATGATTCGTCGTCAGCAGAGGGGGTGATCGGCAAAGGAGCTTCCACGGCCATCGGCGCCGTGTGACCGGTGATCGGAGATCCTGCCCGGGATTCCTACTTCGATTTCCGTGTCCAGAGCCTGTCGTGCCAGCGTAGGCTTGCCGGAGATGTTTTTTCTCCTTTCTTTCGGTTCGAGATCAGTCGGTACCTCCATCGTCGGCACCGGGTGTTTCCTCTCGGCTGGAGGCGGTCGGCGTGCTTGTGGATTCCATCCATGGTGGTCGTGTTTATCTTTCTTGTCTGTTTTACTCCTGTTTCCATCGGCTTGTATAGCTTATCTCTGATAGGGTCCCTTTATCAGGCTGGGGCGGCTAGAGGTTAGATGGCTGGCCCCTCGTGTCCCGACCCTTTGTGGCGGTGAGTCGTGCACAGGTCTAATTTCTAGTTTTGCGGTTTTTACCGATACTCCTGGGTCACCTGTGCTTAGTGTTTATCCTTCGGTGATAGTTTTGATGCAGGTTCCCTTTCTCTGTAATTTGATGGATTCGCTGTTTTTAGCCTTTTTAGGCTGTTATTGAAATGGGCTTTCGATCAAAAAAAAAAAAAAAAAAGAAGTTATTAATGAAGAATTGGGTTGGAGTTAGTGTGAATAGTTACATTCTTGATACTTATAATGCTTTGTTTGGTTTGGTATTTGAAAAGTTTTTTGAAAAATAGTAGGGGTAATAAGTGGAGAGAGATAGAGAGAGAAATGTTAAAAGTAGGGAGAATCTAGGAGGAATCTAGGGGGAATTTTTCAAAAAGGCAAATGCTAATCTCCGCTGCCCTGCGGAGGATTAGTGGGCCCAATTCCATAACTTTTCTGAAAACGTTTTCTGACTTGGTCAGAGGAAAAGATACGTACAAGAGTATGACAATTTTAACCCTCACCTTTTTAACTAATAACAAATTCAATATTAAAAATGCACCAATTATAGATAGGACGGGCGATTTTCCCTCCAACTTGTGCTTTTGCTGGATATGTACTTTTTCTCTTCTAGTCCTTCCGTCTTTTTTTAAGTGTCTCGCTTCATAACTCCAATTTATTAAGAAAATATCATCATTACACTTTTCACATCAACTTCTACCTCTACTTTCCCTATTTATCCTCTATGAAAATATTATCATTATACTTTTACTCATTAACTTTTCAAAATGAAATATATTTTTAGGGGCAAAATGAAAAATGTAATAATTTTTACCTACTAACTTTACAAAATAGACATTTATTAAGAGACAACCTAAAATAGAATATTAAACTTTAAAAAGGAGACAAAGGGAGTATTTTGGATTACTTTACTTTCCAGTTTCCACAGCTTTACATTTTAACCCATCTCCATTTTCACCTTGAAGAACTGGTGAGATTTCAAAGGTGAGTTTTATCTCTATTTTACAGTTTTTTTTTTTTGGGAATTTATAATGCCAAGACACATTTTGTATCCGACAGCAATTCCACCATCTCTCTCTAGATGGACATTGTTTAGTTTTGTCCCTTATATTTTTTGGGTTTAAGCTAAATGGACATTGTTTAGTGTTTCTTTTGTATGTGTAAAATATAATATTTTTATTTGAGTTTCGGGTTTAAAACCTCTCAGCCTCAGGTGTATCAACTTCTATAGGCCAGTCTATACAGAATTTTGCTCTGACTTTAATTGGGACTCCCACAAATGGACGATGAAATTGGTTCCCAGAATTAGTCGAAGTGCACATGAGCTGGCCCGACCACCTGAGTTATAGTTAAAAAATGGAGTGGCAATATCAATGAGCCTATCTTTAATGTGCACTGAGAAGTAAATGTGGTGCTCTTCAGCTAAAAAAAAACTGGCGTCCTTTTAGTTAGAGGAAGCAAAGCAATAGCAAATGGTTCCAGAGTAAAATTGTTTTTTGCAATTAAAGTAGGTGGTGTTCCACTTTTTCTAAAAGTACTTTTTTTTAAATTCACGTAATTTTAAATTCAAATATAATGAAAATGAAAAATATTTTTTCAAATTTTTTGTACCGTTTAAAAGATCTTAATGAGATCTATCAAACAAGATCTATATTGGTAGGAAAATTATTTACATAAACACATGATTTTTTAGCTTGAAATTACCTTCTTTTTCTAAAAGTTCTTTTTTGGAGAAACCGGAACACCGAAACATAGATTAACTTTTGAATAAAATGGCAGAGAAAGGACAACTAAGTGGAGGGAATTAATATTTAAATATTATACTTTCTCATTCTTAAAGTGTGCCTATTGGGCATATGTTAGCTAGACCGTCATACTTACTAAAAAGTGTATTACATAAGTGGGATTTACACCATGTCAATTAATTAAAAAAAGATAATATTCACCATCTTTTAAAAAGGGTTAATGGAAGAGAGAGGGTTTGTTCTCGTAGTGAAAGGCAAAAGGAGAAAGACGTAGAGGGGAGGGGTCCTACCACCAGCGGGCGGCACCGAGTGGTCTGTGGTAAAAAAGAAAGTTTTACAAATACTATAAAGTTATAAACAAAGGAGGTCCATACAGGATAAAGTTGGAGGGCTATTTTGGTCATTTGCTTTTTTAGTTGAAGTCTTCAGTTTTTATCATGACACACTGCAAAAGGACTGTCCATTTTGCCATGAAACTCACGCCAATCGTCTGCCTCCCGGGCGGAGAGTAGAAGGACCCTTTCCAAAAATGCTTTTTGAAAAGGGAAGAGAACACAACATTATTTTTTGAATAAAAAATAGTACTTTGAATATTCAATTTGAAGACTTGGGTTAAAGATGTTCTGATCGAGCTGACTTCACCACACATTAACTATAGTAATTTGGTTGAAATAATTTGTAATTCTCTCTCATCCAATTATTCAATTCTGGCTAAGCAAAATATCTCAGTAAACGTATTCAAAATACTCTATCTCTAAAAAACTTCAAACCCTAGCCGCCAACAACCCTTCCCCTCCCCCCCTTCTCAGGCGACGGGAGGGGAGGGATCATTCCCCTCCGATCTCTCTCCCTCTATTCCCTTTTCCCCACCGTCAAACCGTCTCCTCTCTCAATTCTGCGACTGAAGTTCGGGCGTCCATTGGGAACTTTTCAACCAGATTGTTTTCCAGCAACGTTCCGGAGCTTCGCTTTCAGTGGTTGCGGGTAAGATATTGTCCACCACCGTTCTCAGCCTCCATCTTCTCAGATCTGTGACCTGACGCCGTCTACCACGTTTGTTGGGCGACCACCTCCCAACGATGTGTTCCTATTTTGTGAAGCAGAGGTGGTGGTTACGAGTCTATCAAGATAGTTGCGAAAGAGTGGCGGCAGATGTCTCGGCGGTGCTTCTTTTTATTTTTTTTTATTTTAATAATGTCCCCTCTTTGGGGGGTTTGTCCTCCTTCGGGAGGTTTCGTCCTCCTTCGGGGGGTTTCGTCCTCATTTGGGAGGTTTCTTCTTATTCTGTAGGGCGGCGCATTTATGCGCTTATACGCTCTTTTTGTTGGAGTGTTCGATCTGTGAACTCCCAACCTACCCCCATGGGGATCTTTTGATAAATACTACCTCTCAACTTTTGACAAAAAAAAAAAAAAAACATATTCAAAATAATACATTTGGTAAGATATTCCATCTGCATAATAGTAACATTGTTATGACTCTTTTTTTTTTTTTTTTTTTTTTTATATCAGATACGAGCACTGAGTTAGACTACATATTGAAGATGATCGAGATTATAGCTTGGTTAAAATATTTACGGACCAGATTAAACATATCTAAAATACGAAGTTGTAAAAAACGTGAAATCCACATTATTATGAATGCGTATATAAATCCAGATACTATTCATCTAATAAACTTATGTTACTTTTTACTAGTCCTGTCAAACAAACGATTCGGGACGGATTAAGCCGTTCCGGTTTCTCAAAAAAGAACTTTTAAGAAAAGGAAGGTAATTTCAAGCCCAAAAATCATGTGTTTACGCAAATAATTTTCCTACCAATATGGATCTTGTTTGATAGATCTCATTGAGATCTTTTATACGGTGCAAAAAAAATTAAAAATATTATTTTTCATTTTCATTATATTTGAATTTGAAAATTAAAGAAAAAATACTTTTTAAAAAAGAAGGGAAATTGGAACATCATATCTCATTCTAAATGCGGCGAAACATTGCCGGGTGACTCTGGCCCACTCAATGCCTATTAATACGATGGCTCTTCAAGCTGTAATATCCACCGCCTCTGCTACTATCATTCCAAACCGTCGGAAAAAATACCCATCCCCCCCTTTTCTCTCTCTCTCTCTCTCTCTCTCTAAATCCTCTCTTTATCCACTTCCCATAATCCTCTCTGTTCCAAGCTCTCTTTATCCACTTCCCATAATCCTCTCTGTTCCAAGCTCGCGGCTTTTCATTCTCCTCTCGATACATATATTCATTATCTTGCTAAAATTTGCCCAGTTTCCAATTAGAAAGGATTAGCATTTTGTGTAGCCATGTGTGGGATACTAGCAGTTTTGGGTTGCTCTGATGACTCCCAGGCCAAAAGGGTTCGCGTCCTCGAGCTCTCCCGCAGGCAATTTCCCTTCACTAATTTCCCCTCTTTTTTATTTTATCCGTAATTGTTTTTAGCACAAGGGATTCGTTTTCTTGTGGGTCGTTAGTCGTTACCACCAGTGATCACTTGTCTTACAGTCCCTACATATGGGTTTCATGAGAACAGAAAGGAAAGAGTTATGGTTTATTAAGATATTGCTCATTTGAATTGAGCATTTTTTGGGAGAAATAGAAGGAAAAGTACAAAAAAGAAATTCTTTAATTAACCCTTCCCCTTTCTGACCTTTTTTTTTTTGAGATTTGATGGGAAAGGACTCTCTTTTATTATCTCTATCATTTCTCACCATTCAAATGGGCTGGTACTATCTTAGTATCTTGTATAAGGAGATTAACATTTCTTCTGTTTGATTGCAGACTTCTAAGCATACCCCAAGTAATTATTTGATTAAGGTTCTGTTCCGCATCCCAAAATAAGGACCTATTTTTAAGCTTAAAAATAATGGGCTTACAAAAATAATTTTTTAATTTTTTTTGCAAGAATTGATAGATCTTTCTCAAATAAGATCCATATTGTATATTTTTTGAATTCAGTAAGCCTATTATTTTTAAGTTTAAAAATTACAAATAAGTACTTGTTTTTTAAGGAAGTAAACCGGAACACTACCTAATTGGTGATCATAAAGTTGGTTTGCTGCCTATGTATCCATCAGGAAATTGTGATTATCAGCTAATCAACTTGATCATGGAATCTGGGGATGTGGGACATGGCTTGATTGATGCCTTTGCGGCAACTGTCTTTATCTCATGACTCATGAAAGATTACCTTAAATAATCGGATCCACCACTTTTGACTTGAAATTAATTGATTCAGTGGGACCCTTTGACGAAAGAAGCTCACACCCTCTTTTCTACTAGTATGATGGATTATGTTGAATTGCAAAAAAAGGTGAAAAAAATTGAATAAAGGCAAAACAACAATAGGTCATTTGGCTTATTTGCCAAATTGGTCTTGAATGGAATAATTTGCCTATGTGGAGCTCCTCTTCCTTTGGTGTAACTGTTTAAATTTAGCGCTGACTCGAAGGGGGACGACTAATAAAGCAATATTTGCAAATCAGCCCTCAATGGGGACGGACGACTAATAAAGCAATATTTGCAAATCGGCCCTCAATGGGGACAGCAGAGGCCCCGTCACCTATAAATTATGGTTGCCAAAAACTTGAAAATTGAAATTATTTGCAACTGTTTGGTGTTTATAGGTTGAAGCACCGTGGTCCAGACTGGAGTGGGATATATCATCACGGCGACTACTACTTGTCACATCAACGGTTGGCAATCGTTGATCCCGCTTCCGGTGATCAACCTCTCTTCAACGAAGACAAGACGATCGTAGTAACGGTGCGTTACTTTCAAGTCATAGAATTAATTGCCCCCTTTTCTTTTTTTTTGTGAAACGGAAATTAATTAATCGTCCTTTTGGATGGTGAGAAGAGGGATAAAAAAAAAAGAGTCTACTTATTTGGATAACTGAAAGAGATGAAAATGGTGAGAAAGGATTAGTAATTGAAGAAAAAATGAATCTTTACCTATCCATTTTGTTCCTCACCAAATTAAGTCCAATTTTGAAGTGACGGAGGTTGTTGTTGTGGAAACCAGGTGAATGGAGAGATTTACAACCATGAGGAACTGCGTAAGCGCTTACCTAATCACAAGTTCCGCACTGGCAGTGATTGCGAGGTTATCGCTCATTTGGTGGGTACTCTGTTTAGCATATTTGCTCATACTTTGAACAAAAATGCCTACTTTCGAAATTCAAGAACTACATCAAAAGATATCGAAACATTTCCTTTTTCCCAACAAAGTTTTTGATTTGTTTCTCCAGTTACTGAATATGTATTTACTCTTGTTCATTAGTATGAAGAGTATGGAGAAGAGTTTGTGGACATGTTGGATGGGATGTTTTCTTTTGTGTTACTGGACACCCGTGACAACAGCTTCATTGCTGCCCGAGATGCCATAGGGATCACGTCCCTCTACATCGGATGGGGACAAGATGGTAATGATATAAAAATCATACCTGGACCTAGTAACTAGTTGAATCTTCTTGTACATTCAATTCAAGTTCTGATTTTCAAAAGTTATGGTGTTTCTATTTTTGTACAGGATCTGTTTGGATTGCGTCTGAGCTGAAAGCCTTGAACGACGACTGTGAACATTTTGAGACTTTTCCGCCCGGTCACTTGTACTCCAGCAAACAAGGCGGTTTTCGTAGATGGTACAACCCTCTCTGGTTTTCTGAGGCTATTCCATCAACCCCATATGATCCACTTGTATTAAGGCGTGCCTTTGAAAATGTGAGAATTTACGAATGATTTAAGAATTTACTCTTAAGACGGGAAGTATTCAACAAAATTACCTATGGGTTGATTGCAAATTGCAGGCTGTTGTTAAGAGGCTGATGACTGATGTGCCTTTCGGAGTTCTTCTTTCTGGAGGACTAGACTCATCCTTGGTGGCTTCCATCACTGCCCGTCACTTGGCCGACACAAAGGCAGCAAAGCAATGGGGCTCTCAACTCCATTCCTTCTGTGTTGGCCTCGAGGTGAGCTCACAATCTTTTGATACAAATTTGGAGTGTTTTCTGGGGAAGACAAAAAGAGAGGAATAAGAGATCTCATACCGATCTTTGCTTTTTTGTTGAAAAGGGTTCACCAGATTTGAAGGCCGGAAAAGAAGTTGCTGACTATTTGGGTACTGTTCACCACGAGTTTACTTTCACTGTACAGGTATCAATACAAAGAATTTCACCTTCCCAACCTCTAAGTGTTTTGTGTTCTTCTTCTTAGTTATTTAAGATGAAAAAATTTGTCTTTGGGCATGTGGGCAGGATGGCATCGATGCCATTGAAGATGTCATTCACCATATTGAAACATATGATGTGACGACAATAAGGGCAAGCACTCCTATGTTCCTCATGTCCCGTAAAATTAAGTCGTTGGGAGTGAAGATGGTCTTGTCCGGTGAAGGCTCTGATGAGGTTTTCGGTGGGTATCTATACTTCCACAAGGCACCCAACAAAGAAGAATTCCACCGCGAGACTTGTCGCAAGGTATTAAATCTTTGTTTCAATTGCAGGACTATTTTGGAAAAAGGGACTTTGTGGGCTAATCTTGTTGTAACAGTTCCTATGTGGCTTATAATCTTATGATATAGGAGGGGGTGCAAAATACCCTTCAATCCTACACGTCAACTACCTTTCATATGTATCGGAAAAGTGAGATGGTTCTTGTTCTGGTTTTTTGTATGCAGATAAAAGCTCTCCATCAATATGATTGTTTGAGGGCTAACAAAGCAACATCTGCCTGGGGACTGGAAGCTCGGGTCCCCTTCCTGGATAAAGAATTTATCAATGTTGCAATGAGCATCGACCCTGAGTGGAAGATGGTAAAGACAGTTTGATCCAAGTAGTTTGGTATGTAAAAAACTTAAGTTCTTTATTCGGAGGATTCACTAACTTTCATCAAACATGTATCAGATTAACCGAGAAGAAGGGCGAATCGAAAAGTGGGTTCTGAGGAGGGCCTTTGATGATGAAGAACACCCCTATTTGCCTAAGGTCAACAATCCCAAATCAAAACACTTCCTCATTCAAACTCTTGCTTTGTTGAATGTGCTTAGATTAACATGTCCTGTTTGATGCCCTGCAGCATATCCTTTATAGGCAGAAAGAGCAATTCAGCGATGGTGTCGGCTACAGCTGGATTGATGGTCTCAAAGCCCATGCCGATAAACACGTAGTCATCTCCTACCTTTCATCCTGTTTTTAATGGATACATTGTAATCGATACGGTTATATTTGCGTGTTTCTAATGCTATTTCACTTTCAGGTGACCAATAAAATGATGCTTAATGCTACACATATCTATCCCCACAATACCCCAACCACAAAGGAAGCCTACTACTACCGAATGATCTTTGAGAGGTTCTTTCCACAGGTGATCAATCCGAAATCAAATAAAATCTCCATAAACCCTTCACATTAATGTCATGAATAGTAACCCGATATGTGTGCTTTGCTGGTAATATTTTTGCAGAATCCGGCTAGTTTGACTGTTCCAGGCGGTGCAAGCATTGCTTGTAGCACAGCCAAGGCTATCGAGTGGGACGCTTCTTGGTCAAACAATCTCGATCCTTCTGGTAGGGCTGCACTTGGAGTTCATCTTTCAGCTTATGAACATAAATTATCGTCAGTCGCCAATGGGAATTTGGGACCAAAGATTATTAACAACTTGCCCCAGATGATTAGTGTTCCAGGAGTTGTGATCAAAAGCTAAAACCCCCTGTTTCAAGGAGTGTCTTTCATGCGTGTTTGATCGTAGAAATTAAAGCTCTCACGGGACTTTTAGATATCCCGATGTGTGAAAGTTTGTTAGGTAATGTGTGGATCTAAAATAATGTTTGGTGTTGTAACAGACAATCTGATCGTTATGTTGTATGAGGTCAATTTCTGAGCCGTGTAATGTGTCGTTGATGTAATACGTGTGAAACTTCAAGTTGGAGGTCGAGCTGTGACCTCCTTTGCTAGTACGATGACTTTCGTTTCAGTTAATTACGAAATTTGTTCGTTTGAAATGGAAGTTATTTGCCAATCTTAATAGCAATAATAACATGTTGGTTTCATTGTGTTACCAGTTTCCCGTACAGAAGACTCGACGAAATTCATCCCACTTGCTGGAAAAAAAAGAGTAAATGATCCGTCACGAAGCAAATACCAGCAGTGTATGGTAGTAACAGCCAGTTTAGAAGCAGAATTAGAGGTTAATTTGAACTTAAATGACGAGAGATTGAAACTAATGCCCAAGCTGCTGTTCTTCTGATGATAAGCAATGACCGAAATCGCCATTTTTTTTTGGCCTAATCAGTGAATGTAGGATCCTAATGGAAAGGCTTGGCCAGACAAATGCTTAAGCACGTCTATTGTGAAGCAAACAAATACGCCATACTTCCAGCAAAAACGCAGCAAATCCAAGTTCCAATGGAGTTGTCAATCCTCTAGGCCTAGTTTAATTTCCCCTATAAAATGTATGAGGATGATTAGGTGGTTCAACCATTTCGGTTGCGAAAGGAGATTTCTTGAACTTTTAAGACATTCAGAAGCTTTCTTTCCAAGATGTATGTGGCGTCAAGCGCGATGTGCCAGAGCCAAGCGGTTACAAGCACATGTCGGGGCCATGTCTCTCCTAAGCCCGGGTGACAAGCACATGCCGGGCGATGACTTGCCTAGTCCGGTGACAAGTTTCTCAATTGCATTGGTTGGTCTTTGGATACGAGACATCATCGGAAAACCGAGTCATACGAATCACATAAAGAGAGAAAAGGGACACAAAGAAATATTGATTCATCAGTGGTAATGAATTAAGTAATTCTGTTCAAGCTTCAACTAGTCAACATGGAAATAATTAAGCAACACTATTTAATTTTGGCTAGTGATTTTGCCACACCCTTTTTTGTTAACGCCACACCCTTTTTTGTTAATTTTGGTGTGGTAAAATCATTTCCCTTTATTTTACAAGAGAGACAGACATCTATAAGGTTCAATTTGCCCCAATTTCTAGGTGTATACCAAATAACCTACAGAAAGTCTAAACCCAAATCCATACTAGTAAACCTTTGGAAGAACAAAGCAGAAAACTTTAGAAGAACAAAGCAGTGTAGAACAATTGGTTCCAAGTATCAGGCAAGCCAGGGAGGCACCAATGGCTGCAGTCAGCGGAGTGGTCAGGGTTCGCCCTTTGTTCGGGGCTCAGGTCGCCGCTGTAGATGGAGGGATGCGCGTCTTTCCGCATCGCCGACAGCGTTGTTATGTCGAGCAGGAACGTAGGGGTGTTCATTTCATTTATCACCTCCTGAACCACCTGCATTTGATCAGGGTATATCCCCGGGTAGGTTGTGCCGCTTGTCGGCACGGTCTCCCCGTAGCAGCTCTTTGTTACTGCCCCACCATTCCAGGCACCCGGGCTGCGATTGAAATCAGGAAAATGGTTTGGTGGCTAACGGAAAATAAACCAAAAGCAAGGAAAAAAACAACAAAAGCAGAGAAAGCAAACAGAAAAACATCAAGAGGTCTTAACATTGACTATTGTGCATCATTATTGTGTCGGGCAAGGGTTTTCAAAGTATTCGTCACTTGCGGATCGGTTTTGTATCTCTCCGATACATTTTACAAGAAAAATCACGTGCCTCTCGACTCATACATCCGATTCGATCAGTTGCTTTTTCGAAGTCTTTTCTCGCGCTAAATTGATTTTGAAAATTTTCACGGGCGCAACCAATTTTTCGCTATGTACAGTTTTATACCATCGATACTGTTAACGCTACGAATTTACGAACTTTACATGTCCTGATACTCCACCATTGCTCAACGTGCAATTCAGAAGGGCCTAATATTATGACTGGGGGAGGAGACGGAGCAGGGATTGGGCTACCGGTGAGTAGGGCCGATAAAGAAATCAAACTGCTCGAGTTCACGTAGTGCACATGTTTGGTTCCACCGACGAAACTGGTGTCTGAAAATAACGTGAACACCATGCCCACATGTTCCTTCACGGACTAGGCAACACTACTACTGTTGGGAGAACATGCGTGAAGGTTGAATCCCGCATCGGATAAACAGAAAACGGGTTGGACCTTAATATACAATTGGATGGTTCACCACTTACAAGGCTTACCTTTTTAAGTGAATATGGGGTCATTCTATGTACATTAGGTCCATATGATGTGGTATGGACTCTGTGGTTACTCCCCGAATGATTGAGGTCGCGCCCACACGGGAGAACCTCAAGCGAATAGACTCCCAACAAGTCTAGGTTCTGATCCTGGATCTGTGGGTTATGGGCCCACCATGTTTTAAAATATTCACAAGGTTGGAAAAGCTTGGAAACCTAACCTAACACACCACCATTTTGTGAAAAGCTTGGAAACCTAACCCACCACCATTTTTTTTTAAGGCTCAGGGATGTCCAGACCAGCTTACGCGCATCTTGACAAATTTTCTTCCCGATCCGGTCAAAGACAGGCCATCAACGTTGAGAATAGCCGACTAGAAAATTCACAAGACGTTACTTTATTGCGGTCTGACCCCAAGAATCGAACCTTGATCAATTGTGTGGGGAGCAAACCCACCAACCAACCAGACTATCTTGTGACTACACACCACCAGTTTCGGACATATAGCAGATGAAAGTAATCAATAGTACATTGTAAATACATGTGAAATTTTTTTTTTTTTTGAACTGCTGTAAATACATGTAAATAAAGACAAAAAAAAAAAAAAAAAAACGGTAGTTTCGCTCTTGTGGGGTGACATGCCTCTCTTGTCCCTATTTTTGTTATGTTCCTTTGATAATTTTTTTTTTGTATAATTATCGAAAAGAGAGTGCCAAAGTCAATTCTGATAGTAATCTCTCTGTTTTTTCAATGAATAGGCAATCCTCATTTGGATAAAACTACTTTCGGATGCATGAGAATCCTTTGGGCCAAGAAAGGTAAAGTGATGGTGAAGATTAAGGTAAAGCTTAAAACGGCATTAAGGTTTCAATAACATACTCTCACGCATGATAATGCATAATCGGGTCCGTTCCCCTAACTAAAATAAATACTTTTATCTTTTAAATTAAAAAATATATATCACGAGAGAATCACTTATCTTGTATAAAACGGAAAATAAGTACTTTACGGAACGGGCCCTTAGTGATTACAGCTATCAATTTTCTTGAAATCGGATAACAGCTATCATACTGCACTGATGAATGGGCACTCTTTTCAGTTTCCTCGTGAACAAAAAAGCAAATGCCCGAGAGCTGGCATTCAACAACCAATAGTGTGTGTGTGTGTGAGAGAGAGAGAGAGAGAGAGAGAGAGAGAGAATTACTAGTACTTACTTGTAATGAGTGGGAGAGATGGATTGGAAGAAGACCCTGGTTCTACTGTAGTCAACATTGGCGTCCACCCATCTGGCCCACGTCCTCAGCCCTCTCTCTAAAGCAACCAATCGATCCATATCTTGATACAATGACCCTCCCGATTCCATGTAATCCCACCTACGCACACATTCATCGCCCCCAATAATTCATACATCTTTATGTCTGCCTTCAAATTAAAGAGCTAAGGCCACCTCCCGCTAAGATTTTTGAGATTTTTTCTTGATTCAATTGTTAATTTTGCGTTTAATTTTTATGAATTATTGATTTATCTCGGAGAAATGAATTATAAAAATAAAAAAAAATTACTCAAAATTTTTCTAAAATATCATAAAAGAAACCCCAAAACCACCTTTTTGGGCTTTACCCAAATATTCAGCTCAATACACTTTAACAAATGTATAGGAGTTTTATGCCATCCGGCCCACAAATGTGATCCTCTCGTACGACAATCGACAAACCAATATTCGATAACATGATCTTCAAAGTGAACTTTATTTAGTGAACAGTTTAGATTATTAAAGTGTTCTCCGGATGGCATCAAGGTCGTAAAACTCGTTACATAACTTACATTACATGCAATTTTTTTTTAAAAAGAAGTGTATTTATTACTCACCTACACCTATATAGTAGTCATTCGTTAGTTTATTTTTCCGTGTAAAATTAGTTGTTCTGTCTGAGTTTTAATTTAACCATTATGGATCCCACAACATTAATGTAGCGTATCGTTATTTTAATCTAATCTAGTCGTTTGGCTAAAAGACAATAATCTCAACCCCTTCGTGTGTTCAGTTCATACAAAATTTTGCTCGGGTTTTAATTGAGAACCCCAGAAGTGGGGGTAAGGTTGGTTTCCTAAGATTAGTCGAGGTGCTCGTAAGTTAACCCGGACAAACGAGTTATGAAGAAGAAAACAGTATTAATCTCTGCAGTATAGCAAGGGAATGATCACGATTAAAATTGCTAACCCTTGAAGAGCGCCCTTGTGGCTCCACCAGTGGCCGGTGTTAAACGAGAGCACATCCACATCCCTCCAGGCGTTCCCGTTTCCAGACACATCGTCCAGTTTCAAAACCCTCTTCCCCTGCACCGAATCAATGTCCACCAGATACGGAGCTCTGTAGAAAGACACGGATACGCCATAGTCCTGCATATTACCATAACGAAACCCAAATCATAAAAAGAGAGATACTATTTAGCCGGGAACAAGGTCTTTACGACAGCAACCAATCGCGATTGGCTCCGTAAACAAACTATTCACGGCGGAGCCGTTCAAAAGATTTCTCCTCGTAAAAAACCGAAATCATAAAAAACCCAATCAACGACAGACAAACATCAGGGCCCATAAAGACAGAATTAATTAGTACTAATAAAAGAGCTGTCTCATTAATATTGTACACTGCTTACCAAGAACTTAAATGTGGAGAGAGGATCTCCCCTCATCACTTGGGTCGCTGATCGAGACACACCAGCCGAAATCATACAAATCAACGACTCCCATTGGTTCCTCCCCAGAGAGTCACCCACAAACATCACGGTTTTCCCTCGCATTTTCGACAGAAACTGAAGCCCATCGAACCTAAGACCACAAAGACAAATGTTACGAAAAGGGAAACGCTATGGTTGCTATGGTGAGCATGTCTGAGTACCACAAGCATTAGCAAGGTAACGGAAGTTGCTAATAACTTTATGTAACAAAAATTGCACGTTTTTCCGTCGTGAATTATAGTTTTGGGACGGGAGGAGTAGCGTTTTACCCGGTGGTCGATACAAATGTGTCACGCAAACACATTTGGTATGCTACTGTCACAATATTTTGCAAGAATAGTGAATAATGTAACGAAAATAGCTAAACACTTTACGGGGGCAATAATCAGGCTAGTTATACAGACTTTTTCCAAATGATTTTCTTTCTTGCATGCTTTTTGTTTCACTGCTTCTATTTTCTGATAACTGATGATGTTCTGGCCAACTTGCGCGCACCTCGATTAATTTCGGAGCTCTAAAGTTAAAGGCCCGACAAAGCAACTAGATATTATACAAAATGGTGTTGCCATACTCAAGCCTACGGAACGGTGTAGAAGAAAAGGGAGCCCACAAAAATTGGTCTCAGCTTATCTGTAAAACTTCCCTTGGCTGTGAGAGAGTGGAACAGAGCTTTCGATAAATGCAAATGACTCACCTGGGGAGCTCACAATTGGCGGGTTGCCAGCGGAGCTTGAGGTAATCGGAGTCGGGCCGGCCGTACATTTGGCAGTTGAACTGCGGGTCGACGATTGGGCAAGCAGAGGATTGGTAGACAGGGTAGGAATCATCGCGGACCCAAGCGCCCATGAACAGAGCACAGGTGGTCTGGTTGGGGTGGACCAGGGGCTTCCTCTGGTGGTGGTTGCCGTGGTGGTTCTTCAGGCCGGATAGCAAAACCGATGAAGCTCTGTGGATTTGCCCGCAAGAGAGAAAAAGAATCGTTAGGAGGTAGGGAAAAGCGCGGCGGGAGGATTGGAAACCGAGACGCGCCATTGTTAAGATGCTTTTGGAAGAGAGAGAGAGAGAGGGGAAAGTGAGAGAGGAAAAGGAGAGAGAGAAAGAGGTAGGGGGCTGTGCATTACGGCTTGTAAATGGAGTGGGGTTTTGTTCGGTTTTGTTGTCTTTTGTAGTTGTGTGCATGTGAAGGTGGATGAGGAAGGCTCCCGTGATTTTTTTTTAAAATTCTTTTTATGCAGTTGATTTTGTAATTTTTGGAGTGCTAAAATTAAATTTTTATTTATTTTTTAATGATGGATGTGTGCTTATTTGGATCAACTCCTTAGATCCACTATACATGTTTCTCATACTACTTTATTTAATGATGTAACGAAAATACTATAGGTACCGATCGAAATGTACCGATAGAGTACAGATTGGTTTGCGGAGCCCATTTTGGGATATTTTGCGTTAATGATCCGAGCTGTTTAATAATTTTTAAATATTTTTTGAGTGACTTTACGAAAAATCGGCTCAATCGGATGACTGCAAAGGCTTGATCCAGTATACCATTTTTTTCATTTAGAATATAGGATCTTGGATTCTGAACGAAAAACTAGTACATTTGATCAAGCACTTGTAGTTATCCGATTAGACTGATTTTTATTTGTAAGGCCGCTCGAAGAATTATTTTAAAATTACTGAACGGTTCGAATCATTCGTGCAGGATCTCGAGGTAGGCCCTACAAATTGCTCTGTACATTGTCGGTACATTTCAATCGGTACCAATAGTTAAGCTTTTTATTTAAAGTCAAGTGTTTGAGCCAATTTACTCTAATTTTACGAGATTAATCTCACTGTTTGCTAGTGGGGGACCAAATTAAAGGTGGCGTAAAGTCCAGTATGAACTGGCCACATTATAATTGACAGTATTTCAGAGTTTTCAAACCCCAACACAAGGAAAGAGTAAACTCCTGAGTATTAGACCTTGACCATCAAATCAAGTTAGTTTCACATATAATTATCCAAATTAAGTTGCACGTAATGTTAAGGGATCGATAATTCGGCATGGTGGTAGGACTTGAAATTAAAAAAATTCGTTCCATCCTAGAATTTATGCTTCAAACTCTTCACGGCCTGTTTGTCGGGCGATTTTTATCCGGTGTTTGGTTTTCCCTTTTCATCCGAATTGCTCATCCCACCCCACAGTACCTCATAGTAAATTTATCCGGGTGCGGGGAATTACTTGTGTAGTTGTGTGTCCTCGAAAATCATTCAAATCTTTTTTATATTCTAATTATAAAAAGGGGAGTGATTTTCACACACCTTTTTTTTTCCACGTGAAAATCATTTCTCACGTGATTCCTTTGTTCACCCACTCTTATCCACCCATATTATCTACTAAACAAACTATTTCTTAGCCAATCCTCTCTTCTTAATTAATCCCTCCATATATCATATTCACCTCCCTCTTTTTTGATCGGCAAAAACATTTTATTAATGGGGGAAAGGGAAGAGGGGTTCCAACCAAAAGTTGGAAAATACAGCCAAATGGGACAAAGCCCAAACACCCAAGAGGGACAAAATCCAAAATACCTAAACGCCTAAACGCCTAGATAAAGAAAAATAAGCGCATAAAACAAAGGCCTAAAATGCCCAGATATAACAATGGAAACCAGCCCAAAAGAAAACCCAAAACCTAACCCTAAACATTTGAGAAGCTTCAATCACGGCCGTAGATCGCCATACAAACAGATCACCGCCACCTCCACCGTGCAACCGTCACTGACCACCACCACGCCACCACATCAGCAAACCCATCAGCATAGCTGCACGGAACCCATCAAAGCGATCTGCCGCGGGCTCAACACAGCTGTTAGGCGAGTACTGAGCCACCCAACAGTGGAACCCGGGGGGAGCCACGCCGGCCGCACCAACCATAACAGATGGGTAGCACAGCCATGAATGGGAACAAGCGGCGATAGAGATCGTGATAGAAACAAACCAAATATCACCGGGCAGGGGGTCGAAAATAACAGATTGGAGAGGAAGAAGACAGAGTGCTATTTCATTGGGCTAATTCATAAGGAGCAAAAGTGCATTTGAACAGAATCCCTACTAGTGAACAATCATAGTGGTTCACCTAAAATTTGTCGAGGTATGCTTTAGCTATCACAAATGCATTGAGTTATTACTTTACCTAGTAATAGTTGAGTTTGGCCATATAAGTTAGAGAGTGATTTTGGCACTCTCCAAAACGGGTCGTAATTACTTCACCATGTAAATTCAGACTTAAAATATCTTAGGAGAAATCTCAAGTACCTGTGTCAGTGGAAGATGGGTTCACGTGAGGATAGAGTACTTACAAGATTGGTGACGGTGGCTCTATGAGGTTGATTTGCACCAATAATTCAGTTGAGCATGTGAATTTGAGTGCCTTCTTTCTTTCTTTCTTTTTAAGAGAGAAAAAACCTTTACTACTTATGTCACAAATGGATTTTTGTCCACTCATTTGTATGGGGGTCTCGATTCTGCTGCTGATCATACTGAGCGTTTGTAGACGTCCATTCATGGGCTCTCACTTTTTATTCCCACTCACATTTCAGAACCCCGGGGTCTGCTGTGCAGAGGTTCACAGCATTCCTGTTATGCATTTATCTCAAGTGTTCATTTGTGTTTTTTTGAACGGTCCGAATTTAAATAAAAACTTTTTCGGAAAGTGAGAATTAAGGAGCAATTAGAAAAAATCAAACTTCATAAGACCGGCCTCGTCTCTCATTCCTCTTTGCTTGGCTTTACCTCTTGAGAATCGATGAAGGCATGAAGCCGTTCCTCCCCTTGTTGCCATAATATGCATTCAATGCGAAATTGCTCGTTCCCTCAAAAGGCTAATTAGAACTCCCAACAGGAATCAAGACGGGACTATCCTTACATGCTCCATCGTTTATTAATTCCTCATGTGATTAAGACTCATGACGGTCTCATTCGTAGATTCACATGGGTCATTATTTAAGTCTCGACGTCTAAATTTATAATCAAGTCAATAGAATATCGACAAGACATGCATTAAAAGCCTCACCGTCAAAAACATTTATGCATGTTCTTCAGTGTCATACTGTAGTCACAATAGGAGGCATGAGGCCAAAGTGGGTGGAGTGATGAGGTCAGGTCGCTCCACTGTACTTTATCCCAACTTGGTGTATATGGGCCTTCATTGGTACCAGTAGTTCCTGTGGTGTCCTTCGACAAGGGTGTATCTTGAAAGGACATGGTACAAATAGTTTTCGAGAATAATACGCATATTTATCGTCCCTGCTACGAGTGATTTTGGTGTATGGCAAAAATACTTTTTGTCTCATCAGTTAACGAGAAATTTTATAGTACCATCAGGGTGTGTTCCATTAACTAATTTTTTTGAATTAACGGTGATAATGTGAGAGAATGACCTGTCTCGTAAAATGAAAAATAAGTAGTCACGAAAATGGGTTTACGGTACACCCAAAAATAGTTATGCATTAGTATTTGGTTACTTTAATTACACATTCCTTTGGTATTAGTTTTGCATTTTTTTTGATAACCAAAATTTTTTTGAATTGTGTGCCATACTGCCACAGGCTTTCCATCAAAGCTATACTTGCCATACAAAACTACTCCGTACAATTCAATATTGGTCTTATTGAAAGAAAATGTGCCTTGCTTTGCTTCACCTACCTTCACAGAACATCATTCCATGCTTCCTATCTAGAATAACTAGCTAGTGCCACAGCCCAATTGTGCGTCTCCATCATCATCTAGTCATGCTACAATTATTTGAGGGGGGTATATTATAAAGTTTTGCTGTTCTCCACTTCAATTATGGCTGCACCCTTAACTAACAATAAATGTTCATGCCCCTGCAGGTATGTTCGGTTTGATGGAATCAATGTTGGAGTGAAATGATGGAATCAATGTTGGAGTGAAATGATCATTTCATGGAATACTTATTCCTATGTTTGGTTCACCATTAAATGATGGAATGATCATTTCAAATAGAATCACTATTCACTTTAGTAAATGATTTATCATTCCACTAAAAAAACTAAGGAATTGTCATTCTTAGAGTTTCTTTGTCACACCAAAATTATTAGTGCCACTCCAAGATTCACTATTGCCACACTGAAAATTACTATTACCACTCCAAAAAATTACTATTTCCACTTTCAAAATGGCTAATGCCACACCAAAATTTACTATTGCCACTCCAAAAATTACTATTTCCACACCAAAAACTACTATTGCCACACCATTCCATTACGGATGAGAATGACTATTTCTAACTACAATCAAACTTGGGAATGGAAATGATATTCCAGTCTCATTTCCTCCAATTCTATTCTATTGTCAATTCCATTCCATCGAACCAAACATACCTTTAGTTCAACACTATAACATCAATATCATGTAGTAACATATTCTTTCTTTCTTTTTTTAATTGTGGTAATGAGTGCAAAAGCTATGTATATACTGTCAAGAAGAGGGTCGGACGCTTGATTATCAAAATAAAATAAAATGTCAAGAATAGTTACTAGGCAAGATTTACGCTAATCAGGATGAAGATCATTTGATTAATAAGAAAAATAAACGAATAGAGCTTTGCAAAAGTCCTTTCTTTGCCATGTTTATTGAATGTTTCTTTCCTCACAAGAGGCATACAGAGCACATGCATTGCCCATTGAATTTTGTGAACTGGGAAACAGGTATTCCTAGCTTGTTGAAATTTGAAGACTTTGATGATGGAGACATATCTATTTATTTTTCCAATTTTATACACATATCTGCACGGTCCCACTTCTTAATCTGTGGGGTTTACATCTTTTTTCTTCACAAATAACAACAAACTTGATTTTTTTTTTTTTTTTTTTGTCTTTGATCATAACTCTAGGCGTCTATTCAGGGTGGGAGAATTGAGTTGTATAAAACTGTTAGGGAAAAATTCGACAGTAACGGAAATTTCAGAGAACAATTTCATTGATAACATAACAATTACATAAATAAAAATACATAATAGATTACAATTAACAAGATACGAACAAAATTTGTGGAAGATGAACCGAGTCCTATGTGATACCACAGTCTCCTTAAAAAAGATTCGCCGCCTACCATGGGAGTTGTAGGTTGCGTCGGCGACTTCCTCCCAGGGTTGACTCGGCTAAACTGCAAGCCGTCGGAACACCACCATCGACCGCCTTGGTGAACTGACTACCGCCTGCCTCTCTCTCTCAATAACGAATATTAGTGTATGCTGGAATGTTGTGAATTTGCTGGTGCCTTCTCCAAAACGTGAGCCCTCGGCCTTTTATAGAGTGAAGGTGGCCTATGTAACTCCTGAAGATAAATGCTGCCATTAACAGGTGAATGAATTCTGTCAATGAATTCTATCCATCATGGGGAGAGGTTACGGGGGTTGCAGGATCCACACATCAATACATCTATTGATTGTAGTGTGTCCAGATACAACGAACCCGGGACATGCACGGTTGCCTCGGGAGACCCTCTGGTAGCCCCGATTTCATTCATCTAAAATTCTGTAAATTTCTAACAAAAACCATATAAGGTCCGTGTACTATCAATCTTGTACGGTTCGCGTAATCTGTTCTCAAAGTCGTTAGAACTTTCTTGATCATTAACTTGATTACATAAGATTTAATCGAGGTATGCGTTAGCCTCCTAAAGAGTAACGGAGGTGTGCGAAGGTAGGCCGCCGATTGCATAGCATATGAAGATTGAAGGGACACCTAAAATGATTAAAGAAAAGTTAATATAATAAACACCTTATAAACTGGATATAACCATATAAGATTCACTTAATATGTCTTAAGGCCTTCTAAGACCCTGTTCCACTAAAGACTTTTTTTACTTTTAGGACTTTTTTTTTGTTTTTGTCCTTATTCAATTTTTTTTTGCATTTGTTAGTTTTGCACTTCACTTTTTTAGTTTTCGATTCGTCTAATCAAGAGGAATCGAAAAAGTAAAATTACGACTTTTACTCAAATATTTTAGGAAATAACCACTTTTAAGCAAACAAAAAAAAACATCTTTTTTTTTTTACGTTTTTTTTTGTTGCTATAAATGGTTATTTCCCAAAATATTTAGGTAAAAGTATGAGACGAATCAATAATCAATAAAAATTTGGCGCAAAACTAATAAACGTGAATTTTTTTTTGAATAAACACAAAAAGTGCTTAGAGGAATGAAGTCTAAGCTTGGTGCACCTGCAATTTTAGCCCAACATGCGAAAGGAATGAGGCGTGATGAAAAGAAAAAATGTTAGAAATTTACGGAATTTCGGATGAATGAAATCAGGGCTATCGGAGGGTCTCCCGAGGCAACCGTGTATGTTCCGGGTTCATTGTATCTTGACATAATGACACACCACAATTAATAGACGTATTAATGTGTGGATTCTGTAACCCCCGTAATGGAGTATTCAATCTTGTAACCTCCCTCATTCAAATGGCAGAATTCATTCTCCTGTTAATGACAGCATTCATCTCCGGGAGTTACATTGGCCACCAACACTCTATAAAAGGAGGCTCACGTTTTGGGTGAGAGCACCAAAAAATTCACAACATTCCAGACATACTCTGAAATTCGTTCTTGTGAGAGAGAGGCAGGTGGTATAGTTAGTTTGCCAAGGCAGTCGACGGTGGTATTCCGACGGCTTGCGGTTTAGCCAAGCCAACCTTGGGAGGAAGACGCCGAACAAGATCCTACAACACCCACGGTAGGCGACGAATCTTTCTTAAGGAGACTGTGGTATTACACAAGACTCGGTTTGATATTTTGAAAATTCAGTTTGTATCTCGACTGTTTCAATCTGTTTTGTATTTTGTTTCGATTATGTAATTGTTACATTATTAATGAAATTGTTCTCTGAATTTTTTGTATATGCCGAAATTTTCCCAACAAAAAAAAAGGATATGTGTTTATTCAAATTTTAGCCCAACAGTCTACACACTTAGTCGGGAGTTCCACTATCCATTACCTATATAGTCAAGCGGGTTCCTCTACAAGCTAACTATTTAAGAGAAGTGGGAGCAGTCTCTCTGTCTCTTAAGAAAAAAGAACATTATCCGCCCGCCCGCTCTTCTGCCACTTAAATACGTAGATTGATCGTACCCAAATCCTTCCCGGAGTCCCGTATACTATTATAGGGTAATAATATGCATATATGCCGATATGGTCATTAGAACGGAAAAATGGCCTTTAGTGGACTAACCAGAACCGACATTGCGGCCATAAACACTAACCTTGGGGCCACATACTTTAAATTGCGGCCAGGTTCTCAAACCTTGCGGCCACAGCAACGTTAGTTGAATCCCAGGTAGGTTTCATATAAGAGTACATTTTTAGGTTCCTTTTTGCAATCCAAAACTAATTTGAAACCTAGTTTAAAGGTGCGTCGAAAATTATGTATGGCAGCCTGTTGTTGATGATGGTGATAGACCAAGAGGAAATGTGCGGTGAACCACAAGCCGAAAAGGGTGAAGATATTTCAATGCCCCTGGAGCAAAGTTGAGTACGAATCTAGACCGTACATTGGTGTAGGGTCCACTTCCAAGTGTGTAGACTCCACACTAACCCCACACCAATGCGTGGTTCAACTTTGAGCTCAACCTTGTTCCATCGGCATTGAATAATTTCTCGCCGAATAGGCGTTCGACAAAATGCCTAGGAAGGGATGAAGAGGTAGGAGAGTGGGACGACTGTACAAGACTTGTTTACTCGGCTCGCAAATCAAATTTCACACAGTTTTATTGTTGTAGCCTTGCTTTGTTTTTGTTTTTTTTGGGTTCTCTTTTACCAGCTGTGAGAGAAGAGATTCACGGCTCCGTGCAATTTCAATCGTCCGTTTCGGTAAATCCGTGGTCCGGATTTAAAAAAAAACTCTTTCAACGAAGAGTTAAACTGCTCTAGGGAATAGTTTTTTTAAAATCCGGACTGTCCAACACACTTTTAGACGCGCGTGATTGAGCGCCGTAAAGAATAATCACGGTTCCGCCGTAAAAAAAAGTTAACTATTAGTTGGTTATTTTCGTTTTTTTCCCTCTGAATGACTGGTGTTAGTCAGTGACTTTGTGATTAGTTTTTCCCCCTCTTCTTTGGTGAATGAGATTTGTCAAAAACAAAAAAAAAAAGATTTGTCAATCATTTGATCCCCTCCCTCTTTGTGTTTTTTTTTTTTTTGGTATTGGTGTCTCGTAACTTTGTTCTGACTGTTCAATTATGGCCCAATTTGTTTTTTTTTTTTTACTTCGGAATATTATTACAGCCCAATTTGTGCTAAACAGTATATACATCAAAATGTTTGATCGAAAAACCCCCAGGCGGTTTACCCATGACCAGTGTCGTCAAATGGAAGGACTAGACCACGACTCGGTGGATGAATCGCCGCCTATCTCAGCTTCACCATGTAAAAGCTTCCTTCGCCATTGCGCCATGTTAAATGGCGGACCCAAGACTCAAGGCCCTTGGGGATGCACAGTAATAATGGACTTTGGTAGTATTTATGGAAACCCAAATGTAAGCTTTCTTCATTTTCTTGATACACAATATTAATTGGGGAGTGATTTTGTCACTCTCATTTTTGTTAATGTCACTCCCCCTTTGTGTTTTTATTAGATGATTTGTTTTGTGAGAGAATGGGAGTGACATTAACAAAAAGGGGAGTGGCAAAATCAATTCCCTATTAATTTGTTTTATAATTTGTTAACTGTATATCCAAATTGTTCCTTCTGTATAACTTATGAACGTAGATGTCTGTGGGTTACATGTAATCAATTCCACCCTCTTTCTCGCCGGAAGATTTGGCGGTTCGGGTAACTGATATGGCGGGCGTGGTTCTAGGCCTAAGCACAAATGGCGGAACTGCAAAACAACTGGTGGCCGCTAGATCTATCTGGCGACCATGACTTCTGCACTCACGGTCGCTACTTCCTATAGGGACAGACCCTGGCCTTATGACTCTACGCTTTCTAGGCGTATGCACAGAATTCACATTTCAAAATGATTGGTTCCATTCCTCAAGAGTTTAACAGAATTCACAGGACTTCCATATCTCAATCTAGGCATACGGAAATCAATTCATAATCGGGATTTGCCTAAGGTGGGGCTTTAACATTTACGAAACCAAATTAGAGTGTCATTAGAATCCTATCACTTAGCATATATAAATTATTATTCTAAATATGAATTTGTATTTGTAATAAGATGACAAGGGGCAACAGCTGAGCGCGAGCCGTAGGAATTCCTGTCAACATATCATATGTATTTAGATTAAAATTCTAAATATGAATTAATAATTTTAAAAAATTGACACGTGGCAACCGCAGAGAGCTTCTCACAGAAAGTCCCTGTGAGAATTCTATACATAATTGGTTTATTGGGTCTAGAAAGTGATCGAAAACTTTTCAATACGTATGCATTGTTTCTGAGAAATAATGGGAGTATTACAACAATCACAACATGTTTGCAGCAAGAAATGATAATCCCAATGCTACAACGATAAATTTTATCACAATTTTTGGGGTGAGCATAGCCTTATTCTCTGGTAAATATAATTGCATCAATGGGTAGAGAGGCATAATAAGAAAATTAATGTACCATAACAAGGGTACTTCGTTATTAATGTACCACGATTCATGTAGTGTCCCGCTGTGTGTTCTTCATAATTTGTATATAACGCAAATGACCTCTTTAATCCATTGGAAAGAAAAGTGAGGATAATTTAAAGAAGAGTGCTAGGTACAAAGAAGATATACCCCGAAAAAGTGCATCTGTACCGTTGATTTATCTTTTTGGGGTACACTTTCTTTGTACTTAGAATTTCTCTAATTTAAAATGTACCTTCCATGGTGAATGTGCATAATGAATTTAGTGATGCTATATGTAGTGACGGTTTCCGTAGGGAAACCGTACCGACGGCCGCGTCGGGCCGTCTTCGGCCACCGGACGGCCGATCCAAGCCATCCAAAAATTTAAAAAAAAAAACCGAGGGGGCCCACGCAGGAATCAACGGCATCCGATGTGTGTAGGGTGTTTAGATCAAGCACCCTACATATATCGAATGCCGTTGATTCCCACGTAGGCCTCCTCGGGTTTTTTTTTAAAAATTTTTGGACGGCTTCGATCGGCCGTTTGGTGGCCGAAGACAGCGCGGCCGTCGGTACGGTTTCCCTACGGAAACCATCGGTACCTATATCATTTTCGATGAATTTAATACTCCTATCATTTAGGTTATAGATGCTTCGTCCCAACCTTGCCTTCGAAATGAGGTTGAATTCCCCGAGCGTAGGGCTAGGTCGTTGTCAGCATAAATACCGGAAAGTCCGGGATCGTACCCACAGAGATAATCTCTATAGCTAATTAGGATTTGTAAATGTAAGCGTTTCCGGCGTTCAGACGGCCAACTATCGATTTGCTTTGGAAAGTGATGAAAAAGACTAGAAACTTGGTTTTGATTAAGTTAAACAAGCGGCATGGCAATGGAACTACTATCGCCCGCAACTTAGGCCATCGAGCTATTCTCAACGAAAACTCGGTTGAATCGCACGGCTTAGGCTATCAACCGGAGGATTTAGCTTTGAAAACATTGAAAGACTAGAAATGAAATATGGAAAACAAGTGAGCTCTTTTATTCTTTTGGCAAACACAATGCGAGATATCGCTCACGGAACCATATGAGCGAGCATATGATCACCGGAGATTAACATTGACTAGTTTTGTTACATAAAAGCGAACCCTACTTATTTTTCATACTAAACTTTGAGCCGAGAGTTGAGAAAGGCAAGATAAACAAAAGTCGCGAGACGATATTCGTCCCACGGCCAAGCCTTAACGACTACTCACTCATGGTAAAAGAAATAGGAAGCATGGTAAAAATAGAAAACATGATTAACCGATGGAATCGAAAACAAACTTGATTTATAGAAAGATCTAGTCCGGGGCTACAACAATAACAAACGAGAAAAGATCATACGAAGAATACTTACTTGAGTTCTTGAGAAAATGACTAGGAAAGCTTAAAACACCATTAATGGAGCTCTAGAAAAATAAAAAGACTTAAAACTAACTATGAACTACTACATGAGAGGGAGAGAGAGGGTCCTATTTATACACAAAGGCCTTCCTCTCTCCTCCAAAGTCTGAAAATATCCCACAAAACCAGTCATTAAAAGAAACTTTCCATAAGTGGAAAGTCTGAAAAGCAATAAAAATATCTGCTGGAGACAACAGATATCGATACCAAAGGCAATGGTATCGATACCTTCTTTCAAAACTTCCCCCCGTAGATAACTGGTATCGATACCAAAAGGTAAATGTATCGATACCCTCAAGGCTGGACAACTTCTGGACCAAGATGGGATGAAAGGTATCGATACCTTTTACCTTGGTATCGATACCAAAGGCTGAAAATGCAGATTCCAGGTTGAGGCTTCAGCTTCAGCAAACAGCTCCCAGCAACTTCCAGCTCCTTGGCACTTATTTTCATTCTCTAAATTTAAGTAAAGACTACATTTTAAACCTTTCTTTTACCTTTTCTTTACTTTAATTTTATTTAATGAAAATAAGAAAGTACCCCCCATTTGGAAACAATGGCATTACCAGAATTTCAAGATTCAAATTAAATCAAAATGTTGACTTTCCAATTTTAGTACAAAACAGAAAACTGCACATTTTTCTCAAGAGAAAAAGGCTCGAAACATGACCTTGCTCTTCAAATAAAACCTTGCAACTTTGTAGTTACTCTTAGAAAAATTCAAGGATCAATTACCGCCATTTTTAATCTCGAAAATTGATACTTTTTCAGAAAATCATTTTTCCATACTTAGACAGATTTTAAGGGGCCAACAAGGTCTTCGGGTACTTGGAAGCACTTGGGCCATCCATGGCGTCAAACTACGCCTTATTTGCACGTTTTACCTAAAACATACAAAAACCACACCTTACGTGCAATATCGCTATAAAAGCTAAATAAACATAAGTAAAAGCAAGATAGAACGGGACTAGTCGCACCAATTATCAACAATATTGGGTGCTCATCAATAGACTATTTGACTTAGTCAATCAGTAGTTATAGTGGTTACTCCTATGGTACCCTATAGATCACATCTCACCAATGATCACATTTGCTAATTATTTAAAATTCAAATGATTCAATCAATTCGTTAAATACTTACTCAAATCAATCGGTTCACTTTAGTAAATTGTATCGATCGTCATTGATCACTGTCGAGTGTCAACAACTATTACTTTTAACTAGCGCATCTGAATAATGCTAATCATGTCCTATTGACGAATTCAAATGGTTTGAGCAGTTGGTTAAACTTTTAATCAAATTAAAAGCGGTCCATTTTAGGCAATTGTATCAGTCCTCACTAATCATTGTCAATCACAATTACACATGTGCCAAGAACAATCGAGAAAGTAAATTAAAGCGTCCGCGAAGCGCAACCCAACCCGAATCAAGCTTCACAAGCCCAACAGCAATCAAAAGCTAATATCCCCATTTCGACGAGTGTCTTTCATGTGTGTTTCATCATACAAATAAAAGCGTTCGCCAAAGTTTTAGATACGGATTGTAAAAGTTTGTTTGGTAATGTGTGATTTCTTCTTCTTGTCGGAAATGGTCGTAATTTTCCGAGCTTAATAGCAGTAATAAAATGTTGGTTTCATAGAAGTACAGTATCCCCCACAATTCTGGTTTCATTTCAACAGTCCAACTAAACACCACGAAATTCATCGCAAATGCTGGGAAACCCAGGAAATGATCATAGTCACAAGGCAAATTCAGGTGGTGTACGTATTGAAGCGATGACCAGTTTAGCAGCAGAATTAGCTTAGCATCACTTGTTGTTCTCAATCTGAAACATCCAAGGGATTTGGTGCTGAAAACAGAAACCCAGTTTCTGAAATTAAAATTTATCGAGTGCTGAAGCTGGATCGAGATGCAGGAATCTGGTATTGGGTGCTGGAACTCGACTTTGATTCGCCTTAGTGACGCAGTAATAGATATTGCCTTTGTGGCGTAATGACCAAAGGTGTACACAAACTGACTAAATGATTTCACCAAACAAAACATCTTCAAATGGGTACGACTAAGGAGAGGCGTGGGGAAGCTTGAAGTGGCCCAGCCCAACTTTTTTGTACCCAAGGGTCTTCAAGTCTTGTTGGACTCCTGCTCGGAAATCGGCATAGGTAAATGGCTTGTACTTTGAGCTCTGGATCACAGCATCCACGGCTGAGAACACGAAGTAGCCAACCGAGATCCGCTCCTTGTACTTGTTTGCCTTCACTCTATGCTTCACGCTCTTGTACTTGTCATCGCTCATGGCCTAACCCAACCACAATATCCAACATACACAAGAACCCCCAAGTTATTCATGAACATAAAATTCACACAGAATGATGTGGTAGCAAAATTGACATTTGAAATGGTCAAATGGATGTCTGTGCTTAAAATTCAGTTTGGATAGGAACCTGGATCATATCTCCGAGGATAAGAACTAGCGTGTTGGGAATCGGTTCGACATCGATCCACTCATCGTCTCCTTTGCAGACTTGAAACCCTCCAACCTCATCATGGGTTAGTACAGTAAGTACTGTGCTGTCTGTGTGGGCATTGAGGCCCCAAACAGGGAGCGGGCACTTTAGGTAACGGTAGATGCGCATGGATGCAGTCGATGGAGAGAGATACGACTCGTATAGGTTTTGATCCAGGTTGAGGTTCTCTGCCATGGCTTTGAAAATCGTTGTTGCTAGTCTCGATTGGTGCCTTCCGTACTCATCCAGCACGAGTCTTGAACAACATATCGCATCTAACAAATTAGGTTTATATTCATACGACGCTAACATAGTGACATGCAAAAAAGTATTTAGGTGTGACAACGCTAAAATTGTACTACTCCTACCAACCACTCCCTCCAATTGAGAACGACGGATGTGTACATATAAGGCCTAGGAAAGGCCATATCCATCAACATTCCAATCATGCAAAGAAAAAGTATACATGCACGGTGCATGATGCACCCATTTGAAACAATAATTTAGGCACTATTGTCAACACTATAATTGTGATTATGGGGTCGATGTGACATAACAAAAAACTTGTACGTATATGAAACACTATCAGAGTTATTTTGTAGAATGATTTATCAGTGTCATATATAAAATTCATGTTTGAGCTACGATGATATTTTTCCTTTCGAAATCGTAGGACATATATGATAATTCTATAGCAAACAAAAACGTTGTACATAGTATAGTCTAAGGTATGTCTTCTTCACTTTCAAATTTGGTCGTATTATCAATGAAGAAAATTGATCACCAACATAAGCCTAGGGTTTTTTTTGTTTTTGTCCTTTGCATCCAGGTATGCAAAGTTTGCGGCCAAGTGCTTAAATTTGCGGTCAGTTGCAAAAGTTTGCGGCCATGTACAATAATTTGCGGCCAAGTGTGCTTTGCTGTCTATAATCTAAAGTAAACAATGCCATGTTAAGCCTAATTTCCCCCAAAAAAAACTAACAAATGCCCCAAAAAATTGAATAAGGACAAAACGAAAAAAAACCTAGGCTTATTTTGGGTTTTGTCTTTATTAAAAAATGAGGGTTTTTTTTTTTTTTTTTTTAAAGCGAAACAAAAATTTTATTGATAAGAAAAAAGGATTACAAAGCAAACTCAAGTTGGCAAAAAACAAACAGAGAAAGCACCCAAGGCCTAGCCCAGATCACCAAAGGGTCTAAAAGGGTATAAATATATCAATGAAGATCACAAGAAACCCAAAATCCAAATACAACATATAAGCCCAAAACACCCAAACCCAAACCCCAAAAACTAAAAGGCATAACCCATAGACAATATAGGCCTAGCCGGAGACCAACCCATAGACAACATAGGCCAGCCTAAACAGCAACCCTACCCAATGAGTTTTTAGATATTTCTTGTCATGACAAAACAATAATCCAAAAAAAAAAAAAAAAACTAGGCCAATGGAGTGCTTGAGAACCAATTATCATAAGAGCATCACTGGCCCTTACCCCTTTTTTCATCCAAATTTGGGTAGAGATTTGGATAAAAGCTTGATTTGGGTAAGTCATCTACAATGATAAACTCATATTTGTACATAAATATATTACTGAATGACAAACTTGTAATTAATGAGTGACACACAGGTAATTAATGAGAGTGAAAAGATGATTTGAAAAAAATAGGGTAAAATATGTACTTGTCCTTTGAACTATTCCGAAAATTTTTACTTTCCCCTCCAACTACCAATTGAACACCCTTATCCCTTCCACTATAAAACCGCTATCTAGTCGGGACAATTTCTCCCTTCCATCCAAACCATGAACGGAAACTTAACAAAACACCTTACCCTACCGATTTTGGCGCCATCAGAAGGGGACTTTAGACATTCACTCCCAAACCCTACTCAGTCCCTCTTTCATCTTTAAGCCGCAAACCATAATTTCTCAAATCGGACCATACTCGATCAGAGAGAGAGAGAGAGACCCATTGCTTCATGACTGGACTGCTCACGGTTAGATTGCTCACCACTGGATGGCATGGATCTTGTCATCTTGAGAGCCTTCTATGGAAGCAGATTTTGCAATGGCATTCTGCTAGACATTTTGGACTCATTCATAATGGTAGGAATATAAAATATATGCTAGGAATTTGGACAGGACAGGACAGGAATTTGTCCAATTATAGATCCCACTTTTTCTGTCCTTGGAATGCTTGCATCTACCAGATATTTTGGCTTTCTATTTCAGTTTTGATGCATATGTAATGCATAGAACTCTCTCTTTTGGGGCAAGAAAGCATAGTACTTAAGTGTTTGCCAATGTGAGAGAGAGAGAGTACTGAGCGAGAGTGACGCAAACACAGTGATATCTGGTAGGTTAAAAGATTGTGAGATAGGGAGGAAGAAGAGAATAGATACATAAACATATATGGACAGTTAAAAGACATTAATACCCTTACACTAACCCAGTTATGGTGTTTCGTTAAGTTTTCCGTCCAAATAGGAGGAATTGTCCTGACTAGGTAGCAGTTTTATAGTGGAAGGGGTAAGGTTGTTCAATTGGTAATTGGAGGGGAAAGTAAAAAAATTTGAAATAGTTCAAGGGACAAGTACATATTTTACCAAAAAAATAGATATAAATTTCACTCTCCCCAAATTTGGACGAGTAATACTTTGTTTGGATTGGATTTTGAAATTTGTTTTGAAAAATAATAGGAATAATAAGTGGAGAGAGATAGAGAGAGAAATATTTGAAGCAGAGGGAATCTAGGAAAAAAAATTAAAAAAATTCTTTTTAAATTGCAAAGAGAACACAGCATAAATGGGTAGAATTTAAAATGGGTAGCCAAATCCAAATGGGTACTACATTTGAAATGAATTTTTAAGCTTTTTACTCAAATTTTAAATATGAAAAATAAATTGGATAAGAATTTGAGATGCTTTTAACTTAAAATGAAACTCTCAAATAACAAAATGAACAAGAACGAAACAGGGGGACAAAAAGTCTACAAAGCCAACTAGTCAGTAAAAAGTCCACCAAAAAGGAGGCGTGTAAAAAATTACTACCGGAAATTGTCAAGCACGGGATCTTCAACTTGAAGCTGCTGGCCCAGCTGATTCAAAAGAACATTGAACCCTTCGAACCACTTCATGTCCGCCGGGGGTGTGGGACCCCTCTCTACGGTCTCCCCGGTAGGCGTAAGGGCAGGGGTGCCCCAAAAGTAGGCCATGGCGGTGCACGACTTAAGGGCGTGTTTGGAATCAAAGGGTAGAGAGAACGCCTCTTCTGCTCGGCCGTGGAGTTGGTTCAGGAGGGCGTCCGGTATCCCGTGGTTTACCAAACGGAATACGCCCCAATTCCGGCATGCTTCGGATATGGCGTCGTTGTCTATGTTTTGGAAGTCGATAACGGGTATTGGGTCGGGATTCGGGTCGGGTATAGGATTGGGGTCTTGGTTAAGGTCGTGGATTGGGTTGTTATTTGGGCGCAAGAGTGGAGGGTAGGAGTCGTAGTAGCTGGGTGTATGTATGCTGGGGCTCATTTTCATTTGCAGAAGAGATGATGTGGTCCTCTCTCTCTCTTTTTTTGTCCTCCCTCTCTCTGTCTCTGTCTCTGTCTTTGTTGTATAGGGTACACCAGATCTGGACTTCGGGTTAGTGCTGTGCATTAAGGTGCACAACACCATGCTACATACCTCCGAGCCGTCGAATTATGCATCCGATGGCTTGGATCTTATATTGGCAACCAACGATCGAAAGCCGTTCATTGTCGAGATAAGATTCAAGCCATTGGATGCACGATCTGACGGTTCGGAGGTGCGCAACATGGTGCTGCGCACACCACTGCACAACACCATCCCCCAATTCACCGGATCCTAGCAATTTCATTTCCAATAACCGCGGTGGTTATTCTTTTCCTGCATTCTCTCTACCGATTTTAGAGCATTGTAGTTGGTCTCGACTGTCTAGATGCATGAAGACTAACCGTGCACGCAGTTCTCTCAACCTAGGGTACTTTTAGTCACTTGATTTGTATCAATCAGTTTATGTAAGGAAGCTTCGTCAATAATGAGACTATGTGACAGTTGGTCATTGCAAATCTACATGCGGTTCTCTGACATCTAATCGCCAGATCAATTTATCGCTCGATGCGTATCCTTCATTTGATTTGGTTGTGTTATTTGTCTTCATTAGTGTGCAATTTGTATTGTTTTAGTTTGTATTAGTTGCACACGTGGTAGGTGGCGGACCTAGGATATTATGGCACTAGAGTCAAATATTCACAGGAAAAACAATTTTGTATTCGGAAAACTACGGTTGGTTTCTTGCCAACTTGTTTGGGTCCTAGTGGCATATGATTGTCGATGGGGGTGTTATTCGGTCGGGGTCGGTCGGTTCGGGGTGGATTTTTCCCGGACCGAATCGGTTCGGGTTGAAAATTTTCAGGACCGATCCCGACCGAAGTTAAGTTCGGTTCGGTTCGGGGTGGAATCGATCCGGTCGGGAATTTCGGGGATTTCGGTCCGCCCAAAATGGAAGAATCAGCTTCTTCTCCGGCCTCTTCTCCAGCGAAACCATGAGAGAGAGAAGAGAGAGAGTATATAGAAAAAGAAAGGACTGACAAGTTGTATATATAATTATATATATAGTAAAAGAAATGACAGACTAATATATATATTACTATAATACTAGTAAAAAAGGCAAAAGAAAGGACACGGCCAGCTATATATATATATAATTATCTATATAATAAGATAGGACTGGGTTTGAATTCAA
Source organism: Rhododendron henanense subsp. lingbaoense (assembly GCA_020567845.1). Taxonomy (NCBI): domain Eukaryota; kingdom Viridiplantae; phylum Streptophyta; class Magnoliopsida; order Ericales; family Ericaceae; genus Rhododendron; species Rhododendron henanense. The sequence continues at coordinate 6,765,103 of CM036312.1, forward strand.
AAGACAACCAACGGTCCAGAATTGTCTCCCACATATTCTCCACCCTTGATTCTACAATGGTATTTTTGTAAATACTTGACTTTTTCACGACAAAAAATAGAGCACGTTTTTGGAAAGAGAAAATTGGTATCAAATCTGTGACTTGGGGACTAAACGTAATTGCTTAATTAGTGGCAAAAGCTAATTGGCCAAGACAATTGCTTAATTAGATTTTTGTTAAAATCTTTCAACGAATTCTTTTAGTAATCAAATCTAGCCATTGAGATGTTCAACATGGTCAGTTTTTTTTGGCAATGAATGAAATTTTTGGGTTGACATTATATTGAGTTACGTTATGGAACAGTTAGTTTTTTTTGGTAATTTTTTTTTAAATTTCACTTAGATTCTTTCTAGATTTTCTATGCTTTCAACATTTCTCTCTCTATCTCTCTCCACTTATTATTCCTACTATTTTTCAAAAAAAATCAAATACCAATCCAAACACAGCATTATTTTTTGAAAAATTCTTTTTGAATTGCAAAGAGAACACAACATAAATGGGTAGAATTTAAAATGGGTAGCCAAATCCAAATGGGTACTACATTTGAAATGAATTTTTAAACTTTTTACTCAAATTTTAAATATGAAAAATAAAATGGATAAGAATTTGAGATGCTTTTAACTTAAAATGAAACTCTCAAATAACAAAATGAACAAGAACGAAACAGGGGGACAAAAAGTCTACAAAGCCAACTAGTCAGTAAAAAGTCCACCAAAAAGGAGGCGTGTAAAAAATTACTACCGGAAATTGTCAAGCACGGGATCTTCAACTTGAAGCTGCTGGCCCAGCTGATTCAAAAGAACATTGAACCCTTCGAACCACTTCATGTCCGCCGGGGGTGTGGGACCCCTCTCTACGGTCTCCCCGGTAGGCGTAAGGGCAGGGGTGCCCCAAAAGTAGGCCATGGCGGTGCACGACTTAAGGGCGTGTTTGGAATCGAAGGGTAGAGAGAACGCCTCCTCCGCTCGGCCGTGGAGTTGGTTCAGGAGGGCGTCCGGTATCCCGTGGTTTACCAAACGGAATACGCCCCAATTCCGGCATGCTTCGGATATGGCGTCGTTGTCTATGTTTTGGAAGTCGATAACGGGTATTGGGTCGGGATTCGGGTCGGGTATAGGATTGGGGTCTTGGTTAAGGTCGTGGATTGGGTTGTTATTTGGGCGCAAGAGTGGAGGGTAGGAGTCGTAGTAGCTGGGTGTATGTATGCTGGGGCTCATTTTCATTTGCAGAAGAGATGATGTGGTCCTCTCTCTCTCTCTTTTTGCCATCCCTCTCTCTGTCTCTGTCTCTGTCTCTGTATTTGTTGTATAGGGTACATCATATCTGGACTTCGGGTTAGTGCTGTGCAGTGAGGTGCACAACACCATGCTGCACACCTCCGAGCCGTCGGATCATGCATCCGATGGCTTGGATCATATCTTGACAACCAACGATCAAAAGCCGTTCATTGTCGAGATAAGATTCGAGCCATTGGATGCACGATCTGACGGCTCGGAGGTGCGCAGCACGGTGCTGCGCACACCACTGCACAACACCATCCCCATTCACCGGATCCTAGCAATTTCATTTCCAATAACCGCGGTGGTTATTCTTTTCCTGCATTCTCTCTACCGATTTTAGAGCATTGTAGTTGGTCTTGGCTGTCTAGATGCATGAAGGCTAACCGTGCACACAGTTCTCTCAACCTAGGGTGCTTTTAGTCACTTGATTTGTATCAGTCAGTTTTTGTAAGGAAGCTTCGTCAATAATGAGACTATGTGACAGTTGGTCATCGCAAATCTACATGTGGTTCTCTGACATCTAATCGTCAGATCAATTTTATCGCTCGATGCATATCCTTCATTTGATTTAGTTGTGTTATTTGTCTTCATTAGTGTGCAATTTGTATTGTTTTAGTTTGTATTAGTTGCACACGTGGTAGGTGGCGGACCTAGGATATTATGGCACTAGAGTCAAATATTCACAGGAAAAACAATTTTGTATTCGGAAAACTACGGTTGGTTTCTTGCCAACTTGTTTGGGTCCTAGTGGCATATGATTGTCGATGGGGGTGTTATTCGGTCGGGGTCGGTCGGTTCGGGGTGGATTTTCCCCGGACCGAATCGGTTCGGGGTGAAAATTTTCAGGACCGATCCCGACCGAAGTTAAGTTCGGTTCGGTTCGGTTCGGGGTGGAATCGATCCGATAGGGGATTTCAGGGATTTCGGTCCGCCCAAAATGGAAGAATCAGCTTCTTCTCCGGCCTCTTCTCCGGCGAAACCATGAGAGAGAGAAGAGAGAGAGTATATAGAAAAAGAAATGACTGACAAGTTGTATATATAATTATATATATAGTAAAAGAAAGGACAGACTAATATATATATTACTATAATACTAGTAAAAAAGGCAAAAGAAAGGACACGGCCAGCTATATATATATATAATTATCTATATAATAAGATAGGACTGGGTTTGAATTCAAAAGACAACTAACGGTCCAGAATTGTCTCCCACATATTCTCCACCCTTGATTCTACAATGGTATTTTTGTAAATACTTGACTTTTTCACGACAAAAAATAGAGCACGTTTTTGGAAAGAGAAAATTGGTATCAAATCTGTGACTTGGGGACTAAACGTAATTGCTTAATTAGTGGCAAAAGCTAATTGGCCAAGACAATTGCTTAATTAGATTTTTGTTAAAATCTTTCAACGAATTCTTTTAGTAATCAAATCTAGCCATTGAGATGTTCAACATGGTCAGTTTTTTTTGGCAATGAATGAAATTTTTGGGTTGACATTATATTGAGTTACGTTATGGAACAGTTAGTTTTTTTTGGTAATGAACGAAATTTTTGGGTTGACATTTCATATTGAGTTATGGAATATAAAGATGATATGAACGAAATTTTTGAGTTGACATTATATATTGAGTTATGGAATATAAAGATGATTAATTTTGACTGAATATAATGACTGATGATCATAATGCCATCCTATAGGGAAGAATTTCAGGTAATGACATAATGCCATGCCATAATGGAAAACAATGCTTGACATTGCCGTTTGATTCTTTTCCGTCTTCGGTAACGAAATTTGGGTTAATGAATCTCTCTCGTGCACGCTCTCTCTCTCCCTAATCATTTTCTTTACACTTCTCTTTTCTGTCTCCCTCACTCTCGCCCTCTCTCCAGTGAAAATACAAAGCGCGATAGTGTGGGGGTTTTCTTTCCAGTTTTCTTTCCTGTCTCTATGACTCTTGCCCTCTCTCCAATTCTCTCTCCACAGGTATGGCTCTTTCGTTCTCTTTCTTTTGGCAAATTACGCTCGGTTTTTTTTTCCCGATTACTTTTTTGTTTACCTAAGGAACAAATTGCGACGGTGTGGGGTTTTCTTTCCAGTTTTCTTTCCTGTCTCTGTGACTCTCACCGTCTCTCCAGTTCTCTCTCCGCAGGTATGGCTCTTTCGTTCTCTTTCTTTTCGGCAAATTACACTCGGTTTCTAAACCCTTAATTATTATATAGTATAGATATGGAGTATATTCTGTTTTAAATTCCTATGCACATATTCTGAATAGATCAACTCTTCTATTTTTTGGTTAAACTTTTTCGAAATCTTGCACATATTCTGAATAGACCAACTCTTCTATTTTTCCCAACCGAAATTATTTTTGGTTAAATCTTTTTCAAAATCTTGCAGCAATTTATTTTTTCTTTTGTTCGTTTCTTAAAATTAAAGAATCAAAAGCAACAAAAGGAAAAGGAATAAATGTGGGTATAGTTCACAAAATTTGAAAATCAACGTAGAAAATCAGTGTGGACAACCAGATAACCACAACCATGAATAAATGCGTTGCGCCGTGCCTTCAGGCACGGGCATTCACTAGTACTCCTATATAGCTAGTAGCTACAAAGAAAGGACTGTTGACAAGTTGTTTTAAATTTTTTAAAGGATATTGGTGCTTGTGCGGCAAGTGGGAGAAGGACACGCATGTTTTTGGGAAAAGGAAAAAGCATGCATAAACATACTTCGGTTCGGTCCATTCGGTTCGGTCCATAATTTCACATAACCGAGACCGAACCGAAATAGGTTCGGTTCGGTCCACCCCGAACCGAAAATTCATGGCACCAGCCCGACTGAACCCCGAACCGATCGGTCGGTTTTTCGGTTTTTTTCGGTCCGGTCGGTTTTAAAACACCCCTAATTGTCGATAATCACGAATGCCAACTTAGTTGGAATTTTGTTGGAAGGTGTGCTTGTGATGCCATCATGTTCGCATCCCTTTAATCTTTGTAACTTCTATTCAAATTAAAGATTAATAAAAAAAAATGTATGCAATACTTTAAAAAGTAGATGGGGCAAAAAAAATAGTAAGAAAATCAAGTGTTAGGTGAAACAAGTTAGGCAAGATTGTACTTTGGGCAAGATATAGGGCTGAGAGTTAATGTCATTGGGCAAAATTATCAAAACATCAAAAAAATATATGCATATCTCTGTGGCAAATTTCAATCGAGTGGGGTCAGATGATCTCGCTTGCCTCTTTGTAGGTCCACACATTGGTAGGTTGCAATATTTTCTTGTCAATGAAGTTCTTATGCTTCCCCTCTCTCTATATACACATCTGTAATTTGATGTTGTTAGCATAATGCCTTGTTCGTTTTCCTATTTGAAAAAAAAAAGTTAACTCAAAAAATACTTATCACCCCTACTTTTATGAGAAATTTCAAATTCCCAAAGGAAAAAACTATGGGTACATATAAACATGTACATATCGTGCACATATGGATTTTGTGAGGCCCACCTCGGGTCCCACAGAGATGATTCGAACCGCCCATTATTTTTAAAATATTTTTTTTATGGAATCCCGTAAAAAATCAACTCAACCCGATATCAGTAAGGATTTTTTCGGAATTTGTAGGGACGAAACTACCTAACTGCTCAGTTTCGCTCTTATAAATTCAAGAAAAATCCTTACCGATGTTGGGTTGAGCTGATTTTTTACAGGGCTCTATAAAAAAATATTTTAAAAATAATGAACGGTTCAAATAATCTCTGTGGGACCCGAAATGGACCCTACAAATCTCATATGTGCATGATATGTACATACCATATGTATCCATAGCAAGACTCATTCCCAAAGTACTTCACTGAAGGCGGGGGAGGAAGATGGGCTGGAGCATCTGGCCCACCAAGCTTGAAGCCCAGATCGACGGAGTCAAGGCCTTTCGCAGCCCTCCTGAGTCTCGACTCTTCTATAGAATTCTATTCTCCGCTCGCCAATAAAAAGTGCTCCCTCACTCACTGTCCTGACCGCTGCAATCTGGGAGCACGCTAGGGCATTGAAGAAACTTCAAGGTCAGCTCGCTCTCTCTCTCTCTCTCTCTCTCTGTATGCGTAACACCGTGATGGATTCTAGGGTTTTGTTTCTTTCTAATATTCTCCTGTTTTCTGTGAGTGTTGATTAGTGAAGCCGAACTTTTTGTTGAGTAGATCAAAGTATGGTGATGAAACCGCTGAGGATAATGTTGTTATAAGGAGAATAATGTACTTATTTTGCTCGTCTATATAATTATGGGCACAAAAGCATATGCGAGGCTCAAGGTGTTTGGTTTTTGCACAGGAGAAGAATTTTTGGGAATAATGGGGATGGGTAGTGATGAAGAGATTTTCGTAAGAGGTAAAATTTGAACCAGGTAATGTGGTGATGGTATAGAGGTGTGGTTTTGGTTTGTTGTGCGGAGATCCTCCTGAAAACTCTGGCATACTAAGACAACAATCTAAAAATATTAGAAATTGAGAGAGAGAGAGAGAGACCAAATCACGAATACAAACATTAGAAGCTGAAATTTATTGTTCTGCCTATAACGTAGGTTATATGTTAACACAACAACTAAGGGTATTAGTCCTATGAAGGACGCGTACTCCACAAATGGTACCGTACGAGCCCCGGGTACCCGTACAGTACAGTACAGTACAGGTATGGCGAAATACGTACTGGGTAAAACGCACCGGGTACTTCTGAGTGTTATCCTTTTGGGTGCGGCACTGGTACATCGTGGGTATGAGAATGGGTAATTATTTGAGTATGTTTAGGCATGTTCTTAATGCTTTTAAAACCTCAGAGTTTACCTGTGAATACTCAAATTGTTGGCCTTGTTATGCAATTCCTCATTTACAAACTCAAGATCACAATGTTTTAGATCTAGGGTTTTAACTTTAGAATGAGCATCTTCCTTTACGAAGGAAGACGAGAGCCGCTTCCAGTCTCTTCTCCGCCAATTGAATCTATGATCCTCCAGTGACGGGACTTCTGTCGAATGTGGGAGATTTCTTTTTGCTTTCTGCTCATTATTCTTTCTGTTCGTCGATTGGAAGAGCTGCGACCATAGTTGTCAAATCGTGAATCGAATCGAGAATCAAAATGGTCATTTTTCGAATCATGAATCGAATCGAATTGTGAATCGCTTTGATTCGGTCATGACTTCTATAATGCATAGAAACCTATGCTTATTGATTCGGGTAACAACAATATATACTACAAATGAAAGAGTTAGGCCTAAATCAATTAAAACTTTATTCTAAATGATGATTTGATAATAACGTGGAGTATTAGGTATGTTGCTTCTATTGCAACTACCAAGAGATGATGATTCGTGAAGCCTACTTATGGTTCTTTTTGTACGAAAGAGTTATAAAAGTACAAAACAAACCCTTAGAAGGTCTATAGGGTTGTTATATTCCATTTATCTTCCTCATTTTCGATTCACTCTCATAATAAATCTCTTTTTCTTATTATCTATCCATATAACATAGACAAAAGATGGCATATAACAATACTAGACCTTAAAAAAAATTTGAACCCTTTTCAAACAACAAAAGAAGCAAAACAAGACTAAAAAATGAATTACTTACAATTCTCAGCTATTTCCGATTCGGCAGCCAATTTGTATCGATTACCCACCGAATCGTATCGAATTGTACGATACAAATCGTAAATCACCGATTCACTTATGATTCTCAGCTATTTCCGATTTGGCAGCCTATTCGTATCGATTACCCACCGAATCGTATCGAATCGTACGATACAAATCGTGAATCGTATGATTCTGACAACTATGGCTACGACTACTCTCTCCACCCTCTCTTCCTCTTTCTACTTGTTTTGTGCTTGATTTTGGGTAAGCATATGAGAAGTAACTTCTGCTGCTATGCCGTACTGTTACGGATTACCCTTTGTTTGCGTGTAGATCACATTCATCTCCTTGTCTAAATCAGTCATCTTTGGATATTAAATCAGCAATTATATTGACTATAATCCTTAATATGCCCTTATAATCACTCTGTTTTTTGAAATTAGTGTTTTGCTATACTTGGTAGATGTTACATATAATTATATAAAGCATGCTATAGTTATAATTGTTTTCTTGAAAACTCCACCATATTTGAAATCAAAAGAGAGATACCAAATCACATATATAAACATGAGAAGACGAGATTTATGGTTCTTCCTTTAACTTACATCACGTTTCAACACAACAATTAAGGGTTTTACTAATGCAGAGATGATGAATGCTCCAAAGAGCTAGAATGGTGACAAAGCAAACTCTTTCAAAGGCTTAGCTTTCTAATTGATGCTAGTTCTCTGAACAAAGGGGCCCTCTCTACAGAAAATACTCTCCTTACAAGTTGCACATAGGTCTAGTTTCAAGTTTCAACCAAACAGATGACATAGATCTCTACATTGACCTAAAAGGTCTACCACGTACCAACGATGAAACTTACCAAAGATCCCTAACAGATCACCCAAGGATCACTGGGAATACTTAAAACAAAGCTTGAGGAAGTCCAAAACAAGACAAAGTCGGCTGAACGTGTCAAAATGTGAAACTGGAGCCCAACAATCATGTTAAGCACGGATTCTCAAAGTCAAAATTGTGCCTATTTCTGCATGGCACCAAGATTTTGGTGAAGATTTGTCTTCTATGAAACACAATATTCGTTTCAGACAATCTGTCTAATTTATTTGAATGTGAGGCTGTGGCTTTGTGATGAAAATACGGGTACAACCGTACAAGTAACCTTTGTTCTTTCGTTCTTTCTTTTAATCATTCGTCAACACTATAATATTCAACTTGTAGGTTGGCACAAGCTAGGCGCGTGCACCTAGTCCTATCTATGGTTCTAATTTTCCCATTTGAGTTGCTTTTTCTAAACATCTACTCTATGAACTTCTGACCCCTGCTCCCATTGACCAACTCCTTTTGACATTCCCTTGGCCGCTGAAAATGATTGTCCCAGTGGGCCAAAAGTTCTTGATTTGTATGTGTGTCACTTTAAGGGACAGTAACAGTCCTGGCAAACTAAATCTGCAGATTGACAAAAGGAAAACGGCCGCAGTTATTTGTCATCTTTTCTCACTGGAAAGTCATTGCTGATTGCTTGGTAGTTTTTCCGTTGACAGTACTGACCCTCATGTGTAATTGGTTGCAGGTTACATCAAGTTTGGGACTTAAGACCTTGTTGCAGGAAGAATGGCCAAGCATCATCCTGATTTAATAATGTGCAGGAAGCAGCCAGGTATCGCCATTGGACGATTATGTGAGAAAGATGACGGCAAGTGCGTAATTTGTGACTCCTATGTGCGCCCTTGCACACTCGTGCGAGTTTGCGATGAATGCAACTACGGATCCTTTCAGGGTCGATGTGTCATCTGTGGAGGAGTGGGAATCTCTGATGCCTATTATTGCAAGGAGTGCACACAGCAGGAGAAAGATAGAGATGGCTGTCCAAAAATTGTCAATTTGGGGAGTGCCAAGACGGACCTGTTCTATGAGCGTAAAAAGTATGGTTTTAAGAAGAGGTGATAGTATTGCACGATTTGTCTTCCTAGCCTTTTCAGTTACCAATATGTACTAATATGCTTGGGAGATACCATATTTCAGAATGTTGGAATGTCGCTGTGGGTCCATTAGTATCGGGTGTTTTTCTTTAAAAATTGAATTATGTGGACGGTGATGGTGCAGTTAAACTCGTACTTATCTGAATGGTAACATTGTTGTTGTTGAATTTGCATTTGGGCTTGTGCAATCATTGTCGTTAGTCAATCTCCATGTTTATGTCAAAGTGAATCTTGTTTTTGGGCTGCTTTTTGTATCGTCATTGTGGCTATTGCTGGTATTGGTTTTTGTTTTGTTGTCGTAGATTCAAGAGACGTGATCAACCCGTGGAATGCTTCCATGGGATATGTAGTCACCATTGTTGACTTGATGGTTTTATGTTTTTGTGATGCTTTTGCCCGTGGATGTGCTCGTATATTTAGCGATTTTCATTGTCATTGTCGTACGCCATCTGTGGACAGATTTTTTTTTTTTGGAAGAGGATCTGTGAACAGATTGAGCGTGTTGTTTTGTCTAGATTTATGTTAGGACTTGCATTTGCGTTATGTGTTCCTCTCTCTCTCTCTCTCTCTCGTGCATACACAATGGTGCTCATTGGCTCATTGCTTAAGCTCCACGGACCCTAATGTCAGGACCTGCAACCGTTGCTTCTGCGCTCTAGCCCATAGTGGACACTATTGTGTTCCTGCTACTGCTGTAGGCTAAACATGATGTTTGAGTGGAAGCTTGTTTCAATGTGTTTTGACTTGGACACAAATTTGATTTTTCTTTGTATTATGATCACATACTAAAATCATTTTGAACCATAATCAAGCCTTTCGACGAGATTTACAATATTAGCGGAATTGATAATTACATTCGGCTAGGTAAGGGAACGATTCAAAGGCCTTGTTCGTTTTGGGATCTCAAAATCCCTGGACACGGTCTATCATAAATTTTGGACTTCGGATTGGTGCTGTGTGGTGAGGTGCATTGCACCGTGCTGCACACCTTCAATTCGTCGGATCGTGCATCCGACGGCTCGGATCTCATCTCAGCAACCAACGATCGAGAGCCGTTCATTGCCGAGATGAGATCCGGCCGTTAGATGCACGATCCGACGGCTCGGAGGTGCGCAACACGGTGCTGCGCACACCACTGCACAACACCATCTCCCAATTCATAAATTTTGTATATCTATCTCTCTTCACTTGTTACTTTCCAAAATCTCTCTCAAAATTCAACCCGACCCGAACAGAGAAAGTTTACGGCAGAACGGTCGAAAGTTAGAAACCACTTCCATTTTTCTTTTGAAAGGATAGAAACCACTTCCATAAAATAAATTAGGAAACTGTTAACCTTCGCCATAAAGCCAGAAGATAATAGGTAAAACGTGCATTGATATCTGAAAAAAAAATGTATTAATATATGTGAAATTCTATTAACATCCGTGAATATGTATCAATACCCGAACTAATTTGAAATTATTGACCAGTGGGCGGAGATGAGCAGGACCGAATAAATTATTCGGATCATATCTCAAAAGCCAGAGAGGGCACTGCGTTTTTTGCTGACTACGGTCTACAGTGACCCACCCGAGATTCGTGAAGGAAGGCTTTATATAAGCCACAGCAACCCGTTGACCCAATGTGCACGGCTCAGATTCGCTGTCGGGAGAAGCTGTTCCTTCACGTGAGGTTACACACTCTCTTCTCATCTTGCACCGTTTTGAACTCACAAATCCAGACTCCAGAGAGAGAGAGAGAGATGGGGGTAGGACTTCGGCTATGGTTGTGCTTACTGTTGAGCTTTGCCGTGATTTGCTACGCCCGAAACACCATTTCATTCTCAGGTACGCTTCTCGACAATGGTGGTACTATAGATTAATGTCGACGAGTAGATTTCTTTCGATTCGAAGCCGATAAGTTCGTATTTTCGCGTCGGCCTTTTTTGAATCAATGGCATTGTAGTGCGTGCCCTACCCCGACTGTAAAACTCATCAACTTTGGGTATAAGATTTAAGAGGCCACATGAATCTCGTATGCAAATTGAAAACTACCCCCCTCTCCCCTCTTGTGCATCTGTAGATCCAACGTCTCTTGAATGGCATTGGAAACTGAATCGTGGGTGGAGAGTTTAATTCAACATGACATCATGAATCCGTGTCCATCTCTATTCAGTTTGGGTTTTGAAAGAGGTTTTCGAGAATAATGAGTGAAGAGAGATTGATAGAGAAAATTTATTAAATACATTGCCTACATAATTAAACCACACAGTTCATTTGTAGAATCAACTGTTATGCAGACTTTAGTAGTATGAGAGAACCTGTAGATATAATTATTACCACGAGAGGTATAATTTGATTACTGGGTGTATTTTTGTTAAAGGAAAAGTAAATAAGAACACTTATGCGTAATGATACATGGGGGATTGCAGGCAGTGGCATAGTCAGAATTTTCGACAGGTGAGGGCACCCTTATGATGAAATTGGACATTTCTGACAGATTTTGCATTGAAGTCGGTTTTCCTGCATACCTTGTAGCAGGAGTTTCTCCGGCCACAGCGGCGTCTACACCCTTTGCCAAGTGTGGTCACTTGAACCCCCAAAATTTTTGCCAAAAAGGAAAAAATTATGATCAGCTAAGAGTTTAGGAGGGAGTACCTGCAACATTAGAGGGCTAAATTCAAAAGTATTAATAATTATAGACTAAAATGTGATTATGGGAAAGTGATTGGGGGCGCAGGCCCCCACTGGTGCTGATCCTTCCGCCTACTGATCCTTAATTAAATCCGCCGCTGGTTGCAGGGCGGGAGATACCCATGGTGTGGAAGACCACGGAGGGAAGGTCTCTCCAACTTTCACTTGACGACTACGACGGCGGTAGCGAAGCGTCAGCGAACACCGGGCATGATCCCAAGTTCGGAGTTGGGGGTGGTGGGAGCAACAGTGGTCATAGAAGCCGAGGTAATCCTTGATTAGGTCCTGTATTAGTCCTGTGTACAGTGGATTATGCATGTGCAATGATGTAATGGATTGCATAGAGTGGATTTGTGCTTTGGTTTTATTAAGAGTATTCTTGGTGTTTAGTGATCATCTTTTTTGTGTTTTTTCTCATTATATTCGTCTCGACGAGAATTATCCGAAAAAGTTTGAGAATGTTTTGGTACACCTTTATGGCTATGGTATGGATGATAAATGTCTACAACTGAGAGAAAAGGACTTGCTCAATCCGGAAAGTTTTTATGTGAACGAGGAAAAACCCCAGAAAGGAAAAAGGAAAATATCCCAGTCCCCACTTTCATGAGAGTAATTATTCGGTAGTCATGTACCACGGACTTTGGTTTTGAATCACCGTCACGTGGCGTCTTACTTTTTTCCACACGTGCATGGGAAATTCAGAATAAATATTACTACGTACACAACTTTAAAACACAATTTCGGAGATAGTTATTTTTGAGACTATTCGATTTCGGACATATAATAATTGTAAGATCCAGCTGAAGCCTGAATGCGTAATTGTGAAAGAGATTGTACCACCACATAGCACATGCAGGCAAGAGGGTGTGAAAGTTTAGGACCCTTTTTTTTGGAAGCTTGAAGTTAGACGACAGAAAGTATTCTCATCTCAATCGTTCATTTTGTTGATCAATGGTCTAGGTTTGTTAAACAATCTTCCCGGTAAGAAATTGTCTATAAATTTGAACCATCGAAAATACTTTTGATAGCTACAATTACAAAGATTATCCTCAGCAATTCAAACTTGTACGGTAGAGGAGCTCGATTCAATAACGTTGTTGGACCAGATCAAAGTTGAATTGCATGATGGCTATAACGTTTCTTTCAAATAATCCCAACAGGTTGACCTGGTGGTCAATAACTGGAACTTAAGAACTTTTTCACCTAAAGATTCAAAACCTCCGAGTGCTAGCGACTCATTTGGAGTTAGCTCATGCGAAATTTTCTTTCAGCTTTAATTGGACTTTCTGTCATTCTTGTCATATCATCAAACCAAACAACTATTCCAAATGGCATCTCACTACTGCAATCAAAGTTTGAAAAGGAATACACAGATATTATGCAAAAATAAAATAAAATAAAAATGGCATTACAACATTTACATGTGACCTTGTTCATCGCCAAAAAATTGACAATGACTGAGGTCATTTTGCAAAGACCATTGGAATATTTTCTCTAAGAGACTGAAAATAACCTTCTCGTACTAGTTTAAACTTACAAAAAAGTCTAAAACCACAAATACTGGCGCACACTCACAAAGATGGGATTCGGGATTCTTGTGCTGAGGCTGAGCACTAAAGGATTGCAGTGGGTAGCTCAGCCGTCCATTTAAGTTTTCAACGATCCGGATTTAAAATAAACTCTTTCACATAACTCTTTCTTGTAAGAGTTTGTTTTAATCCAGATCGTTGAGAACCCTTTTGTACGGCTGGAATTACTCACTGCAACCCTGTAGCGCTCAGCCTCACTGCAGAGACCCTGAATCCAAGACGATGTGGGCTTCACATGCCTTGTGAGTATATACGTGTAAGTGTTTGTGATTGTAAAATTGTTATAAACTTCAATGAGAAGACGAATGCGTGGTGGGGAACCGGTAGCACTGAATAATTTTAATTTTCCTCTCCAGCCGCCGCTCTCGTCATCGTTGCTGCTGTGTTTTCCGCCGAGTCAGAGATCTGCGAAATCCCTTCCCCCCGTCTTCTTCCTAGAGAGAGAGAGAGAGAGAGACATAATTACATATACATTTTTTCACAGACATGCCTTGGTTCAGAAACTTCCTCCAACTCTCCACCTCCGCCATATCCCGACACTCATCGCTCCAACGCCAAGCCGCCCTCTCGCCTCCTCCATCCCTAACACACTCGGTCACTCGATTCATCACCACGCAGTCGGAGCCCGGCCGGTCCGCCGGGCTGGGCCCGACGAAGCCAGACGAGAAGCCCAGGGTGGTGGTGGTCGGGTCCGGGTGGGCCGGGTGCCGCCTCATGAAGGAAATCGACACCAGCCTGTACGACGTCGTCTGCGTGTCGCCCAGGAACCACATGGTGTTCACTCCCCTCCTGGCTTCGACCTGCGTGGGCACCCTGGAGTTCCGGTCCGTCGCCGAGCCGATCGGAAGGATTCAGCCGGCTATTTCGAGAGAACCGGGTTCTTACTTCTTCCTCGCTAATTGTACCGGGCTTGATACCGATGACCATGTGGTACGGTAGTTTTTCCCTTATTGATGCGATGTCTGTGTCCTTTTGTCGGTTGAGAGTATTTTTTATTTTTTTTTAGAGTATGTTTGGTTGCTAGGATAATGTAGGAAATTGAAATTCTAAATCGTGGATACTTCTTTCCGGAAATGGCTTCTCTGCTATCTCCTGTATGTTTGTACTTCGGAGAGCAGTGTTATCTGAGCCGTCCAAAAATATTTTCAATGGTTACATCTTGTTGAAAGACTCTTCGTAGGAAAGAATATAATAGTTTCTTCCCGCAAAGATTTTTTTTAAATCTGAACTATTGATTGTTGAGATGAGAAGCCGAATCCTTTCTTTCCAATAAAATAACAGAAAACAGAGCTCAAATACGTCTAAAAAGTTCACACTTTTGTGTTGAATGTAACTTTTATGGTGATGAAGTTCAAAGAAGGCACAGGGCTTGGTTTTACCTTTTGTTTTTCTTTCCTTGATTTCTTTTGTGAATTGAATGGAGGGGAAAGCTAGGGTGAAAGAGAATGAGTTTTGTGGCCTTTATTGTGATGGGAATGGCATCTTCCTTTTGTTCTTAAAGCAAGTCTTAATCTTTGGCTATTTGATTACTCTGGTGTTTGTTTCTAGAAGTTTAGCTGATCCCGAGTCATGGTTCCGAAAAAGGTTGCCTTTATTGTAGTGGTACTGGCAGCGATGACACAGTGGAGTGACGCGATGTGAATAGAGTAGTGGTTGCAGCAACCAAACGTTACACATTTCAGAATGCAATAAGGAAGGGTGGCTTTCCAACTTTTGTTCAACAAATGTATCCTTAAGTAAACGTTGTTCATAATCTTAATTCTTCAATCAAAGAATGAATAGAAAAAATAATGTAAGTTTAATGAAATATGGATCTAAGTCCAACCCTGTATGTTGTAGACCTCGGAGATTGGAGGTTTGTAGATTTAACTTTGTGGCCCAAGTATAATCTGCTGAAATCTGTTACCGTTACCTAATGACTATTACAGAACACCGGTTATGAACCGTTATACCTGAGATTTTGGTCACACACAATATGGTCATGATGGGAGGTGATTTACCACCCATATCCATGTCCGTTATGTTGTGCACAGCCTCTCTTTTTTTCTTTTTACCGTCCCTCTCCCGGGTAGTATTTAATAGAGGACTAGCACTGTACTTAATTAAATTGGTTTCTGCCTATGAAAATAGTGATGAAGCAATTGAGTTTGCTCTACTAGGTGCATTGTCAAACTGTCACTGAAGGAGCAGATAGCTTGGATCCGTGGAATTTCAAACTTTCATACGACAAGCTAGTTATTGCTGCTGGATCACAGCCATTGACTTTTGGAATTAAGGGTGTGCTAGAGCATGCAATCTTCCTTCGAGAAGTTTATCATGCCCAGGAAATCCGGAGGAAACTACTCTTAAACTTGATGCTGTCCGACGTTCCTGGTATGGTATTAAGATATCATTCACTGTCATTAGGTGTTAATATAGACTTTCATGATAAGTTCTTTTAATTGTTGTGGATTGAGACAGGAGTAACTGAGGAAGAAAAAAGTCGACTCCTACACTGCGTCATTGTTGGTGGCGGTCCAACTGGAGTGGAGTTTAGTGGTGAACTTAGTGATTTTATCATCAAGGATGTACATCAAAGATATGCTCATGTGAAAGACTATATCCGTGTTACGTTGATCGAGGTTAGTGCTTTTAAAAAGTTTTGCGATGGATTTGGTTGAGATTGATCTTCTTGTGACTAAATCCAAAGCCAAATTTCGCTTCTAGATCTCTACCTCTCACACTGTTGGAACCCACCATGTGAGAGAGGGGATACGCCTCCTTCAAATTTGGTTGTGGATTTCCCAATTCCCCATCTTTACTATTTCCGACTACTTCCCTATCTTCACTAGAGTTGCTGGCCCAATTCTTTTACTTGTGTTTGGAAGCTGATAGGAATGACGCTATTACTTCACTCCTATCATTTTCCATACCTGTATTGATGAAGTTTCAAAAAACTCTCATTACAGGCAAACGAGATATTGTCCTCCTTCGATGATGGCCTCCGGAAATATGCGACAAAGCAGTTAGTAAAGGTGAGAGATAATTGACTGGGTACAAAACTTGAGCTTAGAAGTTCATGTTCGTTTCAGAGTACTATGTAAAAGGATCTTTTTATTCTGTCAATCCAAAAACAATTACTCATACCCTCTTCATTCCATTTTTGCTTCTGCCCATTTGAGATTTCTACTTTTAAAGGTATTTCGTGTAACGCGTTCACATTCAAGTATTAAAGTATCATTATAACATGCAAGCTAACTTTTCAAAGTTGACAATCTTTTTTTTTCCTTTTGTTTTGAGGGTGTTGACTGTAGAGAACACCAGTTTGTACCAAGAATGGATAAGTCTAACACATGTAACTTTCGGTGAAAGATTGTAGGAGAGCATTAATCTCACTTATTCTATGTCAGTTGGTCCTAAATGTTGTCCTGTTTGTGAAATAAAGTTGTTATTTTTTTCCTCATGGTCAGTAGTTTGTGCTTTTTTGCCATACATGTATTGTGCTGCTGTTTCCGGTTCCTGCATGGATGGTGCTTCAAAACCTAATTTTTGGCTGGTATATCTTGTTTCTGGTCTTTCGATATTGTAATCCGTATCATTTGTGGATGATGGGCAATGCGATCTGGTTTTCAAGTAATATTGTTTTTACTAATATTCAATTTAAGTTGCCATTGCGCTAACTTGAAATCTGAAAAAAGGCTCTAGGTGTACACATTAGCCTGAGTCTCTGATTTTTTTCCACAAAATCTAAAATGCTTCACCTCCTGATTGACTAGCTCTAAAATAGTACTACAAAAGTACACGTGAATCTATAAAACACAATCTTTATGTTTCATCTATTTGATCACATAGAAACCTTGGTTGTGTTACTTGTGTTGTGTATATAGATACTGTGGGTATCCGAAAGAGGATTGCCCCGTGGCACTTACCGGCGCGGGCTCAATATCTCGCGGGTAGGGCAAGCGAGCTCCTCCAGGAATATCTCAGAGGAACCATCTTTATTGTCTAACCATTTTGGGGAATTTATCTTTCAACCAAGGATTTTCTCAAAAATTTCAATGCATTAACGTGTCAATAATATAGGTTAAAGTGTGTCTCTACGTAATTCTGCGAGCAATGAAGACATATTTTTTTATCTCCGTCTTTGGCTTCCATTGACTATAGGATCAAATTTAGAAGCTATTCTTGACAAGAACGAGCAAACTATCATTTAAGCAGTGCCCTAACATGGAAGTGTTGCATGAGTCACTCATGCCTGTGTTGGTCTAGGCACCATGCTCATTAGAGTTCAACAATATTACCTGGAATGCAGAGATTTCTGATAGAAGGAATGGAAATGGAAACAAGTAGGAAACATAACATTCATCTAGTTAGCTATTCTTAGTCATAAATGCCATCCTTTCATTGCATGTTGTTATAGTTCTTTATCCTGATTGGTTCATTTTACTCTGTTCATTCTCAGTCAGGAGTTCGGCTTGTTCGTGGGGTTGTCAAGGATGTTCTACCTCAGAAAATAGTTCTCAGCGATGGTACGGATGTTCCGTATGGATTGTTAGTATGGTCTACTGGTGTTGGTCCCTCCCCTTTCATTAAAAATCTAGAACTTCCAAAAGCTCCAGGAGGAAGGTAAACTCTGAATTTTTCTATTTGCTGCATGTTTTCCCATCCAACTGTCAAACTTTAACATATAGTTTGAGATCTTCTTTCGTAGTGTGTGTAGTCCTCTTTCTTTCACTATACATAGTTCTTTCAGCATCTAGCACGTTTGATTTTTTCTCAAATAGTTGTCCGTGGGTGTTTATTGGGGAAAAGTTTTTCCTCTTCTCCTGCCTTTCATTTTTGCCATAGTTATCAAACATTATTCTAGGCTCATGGAATGGTCTTGTAATTGTGTTCCCTAGAAGAGGATAAGAGAATATCATGTTTACAGGATTGGTGTCGACGAGTGGCTGCGAGTCCCAGCTGCCCAGGATGTATTCTCAATTGGTGACTGTAGTGGGTTCCTTGAAAGTACAGGCAAACCTGTCCTTCCTGCTTTGGCCCAGGTAAGTTGTGAAGAAATTCAGTTCTCAGATTTCCTAATTTTTGTGTCGAGGTGTTAAGTAGTTAAAAGGGCTTGTTTGTTCTTTTTTAAAATTGATGTGAGGGATGGGGAAGCCGTTATTCTCAGCCACTTGGCCCATCTCTTAGCCTTGTTGAGTTGAAGATTAGCAAATTTGAGATCACAAATTAGTTGCTCATCAGGGGATCATCTCACTGGAGTTTTCAAGCCGATCCTTACAACTTGATGCCCGATGCCAAAACAGCTAATTTCTGATCTCACATTCTGATATGAGGCATTCAGTTGTTTCTCCCAATTAGATGATCCCTTTCTTTGGATAATGCCTTGTAATTTCTTAGTTGCTTTTTTTAGAACTTTTCAAATAGTCTTGTTTTGTTGAAAACAATCGTATCTGTTTTACAAGTTCTGACAACTAATCAAACTCCATTGCCGATTAAAAAAAAAATCAAACACCATTATTTGTCAGATCTCACACTTTTAAACAGCACAGTAGTAAGGACAATAATCATCCATATGGCCACTGGTTTTAAGGTTATACTCCCTTTTATTAATATGGATCAAATCAACTCCTTAATGCTTTCTTTGTAACAACTGGTCCCTATACTGAGAGGAATCCGTTACAATCCAGTTATCGTAACAAAGTTTGATAATGGATGGTTTAAATATTTTTCCTTGTGGTTGCTTTAGATGAAATTCTCAGGCCATTCATTGCAGCTATCTCTGGTCTTTTGGTTTTCCATTTGGGGCGCTTAAAACAGGTTGCAGAGCGGCAGGGGAAATATCTAGCAAATGAATTGAACAGGGTGGGTAAAGCCAGTGGAGGACATGCAAATGCAGCAAAAGATATAGACTTTGGAAAACCGTTTGTCTATAAGCATTTGGGTAGCATGGCAACCATTGGCCGATTCAAGGCTCTCGTGGACCTGCGGCAGAGCAAGGTAAAATTCCTCAACATATCATAGCCTCTTCTATTTTGCTATTAGCTGATGGAATGGCTGACTGACGGAGCCCTTTATATAGGAGGCCAAAGGGGTATCTATGGCAGGATTTGTTAGTTGGTTTATTTGGCGCTCAGCGTATCTCACGCGTGTCCTGAGCTGGAGAAACCGATTCTATGTGGCAATCAACTGGACTACGACTTTCATTTTTGGCCGCGATATAAGCCGGATATAGGTTGGAATGGGGGTTTCCATTCAAGATCCAATCCCATCTCCCAAATCTTCCGCAAAGAAAGGAAAAAGAAAAGATGGGAAAAAGGAGGAATATTTCAATGTTTGCCTACCTTGCCTTCTAATTGCGATATTTGCTGTTGTACAACAATGCTACCGCCACACACACACACTCACAATAGGGGTGGGTCCCACACACACTGGATTGCGATATTTGCTCTACATCTGTGAGAACATGATTGAGGTCGTACAACAATGCTATCACCACACACAAACACTTACACACACTCCCTCACAATAGGGGTGGGTCCCACACACACTTGGGTGTCCAATGTGTGTGGGACCCATCCCTATTGTGAGTGAGTGTGTTTAAGTGTTTGTGTGTGGTTATATACTTATTGGGCTGCTAATAGTCCTTGGTATTTTGTATTGAATTTTATGTATGAAATACAGTGAGTATTCATTCAACACCACAGTGGTAATATTCCTTGGTCTCTCTATCTTGTGTTCATTATGCAAAGTCAAGCACAGCGGTAGTACTCTTTGTCGCTTTTTTTTTTTTGGTTAAGTAAAAGGGTGGAGGAGCGGACAACCAGGCGTAGCAACCCTTCCCTAGGCGTGACCATAGAGACTCCAGACCATCAGCAGGTACCCCCAAAGGAGACTCGAAACCCATAAGTTCGCACCGCCCCACCCAAGGCGGAAGAAGGCAATAGACGGATCATGGGATTCAAACGGGCATTGACACGCCTCAAATCCGTGACCGCATGGAAGTAACCCATTGCCATCTTGGCTACCGCCCCGCCCCGGGTGGTAATCCGTGTTGCTTGTTATTCTTCGAACTTTTGCTTGTTGTGTCCAAAAGAAATATATATGCAATATTGAGCATTCTTTTTAGTTTTCAGCGAAAACTCCAAGCTTCTTCGTTGCGCACACTGTATTACTAGTTTTTTTTTTTTTTGGATCCGCAAAAACGCCCAAAGGGCTGCACTGCCTGCACACTGTATTAGTTAGAACTTAGAAGAATTGTTCAGGTCTGTTTTGTTGAGGGAACATTCTGGGGGTTTCTGGAGGGACTGGTTGCCTGTGGTGGAGCTTCATCTTATCTGGCATGTCGGGAAAAAGCATATCAATTTTCCCGACATGCATTGACGGGATTTTAGGATGTACTTAAAAGAAAACAATGTGCTGTAATGATAATGTTGGAAAAGGTTTTGCAAACACGGTTTTTTTTGTGGCTAACTTTGAGCCAAAAACAAGAGTGGGACCCGCATGTCTTTCGTGTCGGGTTCGAGAGCAATAAAATCTTCGATAAGAAAGTATGATTAAAATCTTTGATAAGAGATTAAAAACACAGTAGCAGTAGTAATTTTTTTTCCCCCCTTCCACAGTCGTAGCCAGCTAGACCAGGTTCTACCCTATTTTCAGATCGAAATCTTCCTATGTTCTAGAAGGGCGTGACCTCATTATGTTGCTGGGTCATGTGTGACGACTGACGAAGTTAAGATTACTATGACGCTTCGATAGGGTCCTCGTTTAAATCATTCGGGCAGGGCAGTCTTCGATGTGTTTAAGATTTTAGTATGTAAAGAATTAAATTAATGTAAACTTCCTCAAAATTTGGTCAAGTCAAGTAGTATATAGTTTTTCCTGAAGAGAAATCAACACCCATAAACTGGTCGCATGTCTCGTGACAGTATCCAACTGCGTACACTATACATTTACATTACATTACATTTACGTAGGGCTCATCTTGGATCCTTCAGAAATACAGAAAAATATTCATAAATTTTAAAACGTTTTTTCAGGGTTCTATAAAAAATTAGCTATATCGGTAAGTATTTATTCTGGATTCGTGGGACGAAACTGATCAGATTAAGTAATTTCAGGCCTACGAATTCAGAAAAAATAAATACTTACCGATGTCGGATTGAACTGATTTTTTACAGGGTCCTCTAAAAAAATATTTTAAAATTTATAAATATTTTTTCTATATTTTGTTGGGACCAGAGATGGATCCCATGTAATGTAAATACTATGTACTCCCTCCGTTCCAAAAAAAATGACAATTTTTTGAAATTCGTGTCATTTTTTATCGCTTATATCTTTCAATCCATAATGTTTTCACGAGTTTAAAAACTTTGTATAATAGAACTAATCGAGAACTATCAAACAAGATACACATTACACATTTTTTGAGATCCATAATGAAAGATACGGAGTATTATGAATTAAAATTAGCATGATTTTGATCCAACTAACGGTTTTGTTAGCCGTTTTGAGTGCAATTTTGTTCACCCACCTTAAAAGAGGGTGAACATTACCCTCTCTCTTATTGGTTGAAATGGTATGGACCTCACCACAAAGTGATGTCATACTTACCGTGCAATACACTTTTTGGTAAGCATGACATCACTTTATAGTGGGTCCACATCATTTCAACCAATAGGAAGCATGACATCACTTTATAGTGGGTCCACATCATTTCAACCAATAGAAAGGAGGGTAATATTCACCCGCTTAGGTGGATGTGAACAAAACTCAACTCGTTTTTGTTAAGAGATAAAGAAGAAGTCTTCCCTTGGCGTGGGCCAGGTTTGACTTTTCCTTTCTTCCCCAGAAGCTGCTCCAACGCGGTGGTGGCCCGGCTGGTTAGAGAGAGAGAGAGAGAGAGAGAAGGAAAACGCCAAGAGCTCATCAATTTCTCCAAACTACTACTACTTCCTAGCTAAGTTGCAGTAATTTACACACACATGTCATTGAAATTCCGTGTCGGTACTTCGAGTCAACTCACTCGCAAAATCCTTTACTCCATGCCTGCCTCCAATCCCTCGAAATGACGTCCATCTCACCGGCGGTGGAACTACTCAACCGCTCCCTATCCGAAATCTACGCCGCCGCCGACCACCCCTACGCCTGGGAAAACCCTAGGCGGTTCTCCGCGTACGCCAAGCGACTCCACCTGCTGTTAAACCAGCTGCTCAGGCCTCCGGCGCCGGAGAACCTCTCGCCGCCGGTACAGACGGCGGTTAAGGGAATTTCCGGAGAGCTGAAGAAGGCCGACGAGGCCTTGTCGGCGTACCGTAACAGGAGCAAGATATTCGTCCTCATCAACTGCCTCTCGCTGTGCGCGTCTCTCCAGGAGTGCACGTTAGCAATTGGAGGGTGGTTGGCTTTGCTGGACTCTTCAATTCACGACGTTGTTGATCTTCGTAAGAAGGTTGCTGATTTATCCAGTGATATGAAGCAAGCCCAGTTTAAGGTAAGCCTCCTCCTCCTCTCTCTCTCTCTCTGCAGTAGATTTCATGATAGTAAATGTAGTCTCAATTACTCATCCATAATTTAGGGCTGCAAACGAGCCGAGCGGGGCCGAAAAATACCCTAGCTCGACCTCGGCTCGTTTATTACTATTGAGGTGTTTGAGTTCGGATTGGTTAGTAAACGAGCCACCACAAACAAGCCGGGCTGGGCTCATAAACGAGCTTAAAACTGGAGCTCTAGCTCGACAACCAGTAGCCGAACGATCTCATGTGCTGTTTATTGTTCAATGTAAGAAGTAAGAAACTAAGCTAGCTTAATATTTTCTCATCAGATGTTTGATGAAATGTGTGAAATTTTTGGCTTGATTAATGGTTGAACTGTCAAAGTGGTGGTTACGAATTTTTCACCTCATATTGCGGTAATTGAATCTGGTCAAGTTTTTTTTAAAAGACAGACATTGGTAGGGATTCAGGTTTGGAGCTGGTTTAGTTGTGCTTTAGGGTATAGTTTTGCAGTCATATAATTGGGAAGTGCCTTTAGGCACAGGCAATTTCGCTAGTGTGATACTCTATAATGGTGCAGGTAACGGAGAATGAGAAGAGAGTGCAATTGATGCTGCAAAAAGAAGGGCAAGGGAGACCAACAACCAAAGCAGTACAGAGTGCTATAATCATGGATTTGGCTAGGGCTTTGGGAATTGACTCCAATAACCATACTGAGTTATCAGAACAGGTTAAGCTATTGAAAGAAGATATTGCCCGCTCAAATTCGGTTTCAGAGAGGCGAATTTTGACATCACTTGAGAAAATTATGGACAGGTGGTCACTTGAATCGGATGTCTTGACTCAAAAGTTTGATCTCGATTTCGAAGATGATGCTCAAATTTCTCCGTTCAAGAACTTCCTCTGCCCATTGACTAAGGAGGTGATGAAGCATCCGGTGGTTTTGGAGTCCTCACAAAATTACGAAAGGACTGCCATTGAGCACTGGTTTGAGCGGTGTATAGAGGATGGTCGTGACCCAACGTGTCCTGTCACAGGACAGGTCCTGAAGTCTTTGGAGCTGAAACCAAACATTGGGTTGGCTGGAGCCATTGAAGAATGGATCAATAGGAATGTTGAGATTCAGATTAAGTTGTCTGTGCAGTGTCTTAGTGAGGAGTCACCTTCAGAGAATTGTGTGGAACAAGTTTTGGATCACATCTATAGGATTTCAGAAGAGCACCCCTCTAGCAGATACAAAGTGAGAAATGCTGGTGTAGTTGTTCTTGTAGTTAATTTGCTTAAGGACAGCTCAAAGAGTATACGATCACTTTTGAGAAGCAAAGCTCTCATGGTGCTGCTTAGCATGTCCAAGGATGAAGAAAGTAAGGTGAAATTTTCAAGTCTCGCCCTCATACATAGGATGTGATTGATTATGTTTTCTCCGGGCCTTTCATTTTGATTCGGAATACTTTTTGACATATCCACTTTGCCATATATCTTATTAGAGACTTGTGCTTTTCAGGCATATTTACCTCTGCCCTTCGTACCACTTGAGCTAATCTTTTGCGTTATGTAAGTTTCCGTGTTTGCATGATATCAAACTAATTCTACTTATGATCCCACTTAGATGAGTAATTGGTTGGGAACTTCTTTACCTTTATAACTAGAGTTTTTTTTTTTCTTTTTATCCCCTAAACTATGCACCTTTTCTCTACTTGGTCCCTAAACTATCAATTTGATGATATCATCCTCTCAACTATCATACCATTGCCTACTTAGTCCAATAGATAACGGAAATTAGAAATTTGGACGGAAAATGTCACGTAAGACCCTATTTGGGACCCTATAAAGCAGATACTTGATTATGAGAGCCTTAGAGATAAAAATTAATTATGACCCTTTAGGATAAAATGATCAGAAAAATAAGACCTTCGCATTGGTTCAAACAGATTGAAAATTGGAGCACTTAATTTTTTTACAAGGTTCATATATTAAAATCTTACGCGGCATTTTATAGAGACTAACACATACATTTTTTTTTTTTTTAAAGACGGAGTTCTTTATATAGAATTTAGACTGTTTATATATTAAAAATATGGTTAAAAATTAAGCGCTCTAATTTTCAATCCGTGTGAACCGGT
Source organism: Rhododendron henanense subsp. lingbaoense (assembly GCA_020567845.1). Lineage (NCBI taxonomy): Eukaryota > Viridiplantae > Streptophyta > Magnoliopsida > Ericales > Ericaceae > Rhododendron > Rhododendron henanense. The sequence goes on from CM036312.1 coordinate 6,789,880, forward strand.
GTGAAGATCTTATTTTTCTGATTATTTTATGTTAAAAGGTTATAATTAATTTTTCTTTCTAGAGCTCTTATAATCAAGTATCTGCTCTAAAAGGTCCAGCTATTTAATTAGGATAGCCCTAGAGATAAAAATTAATCATGACTCTTTAGAATAATATGATCAGAAAAATAAGATCTTCGTACCGTTCCAAACGGATTGAAAATTCGAGCACTTAATTTTTTTAGAAGGTTTATATACTAAAAAATATGGTTACAAAATTAAGTGTTCCAATTTTCAATCTGTTGAAACCGGTGCGAAGGTCTTATTTTTCTGATCATTTTATCCTAAAGGGTCATAATTAATTTTTATCTCTAAGGCTCTCATAATCAAGTATCTGCTCTACAGGGTCCCAAACAGGCCTTACATGGCATTTTCCGTCCAAATTCCTAACTTCCGTTATCTATTGGACTAAGTAGGTAACGGTATGATAGTTGAGGGGAGTCAAATTGATAGTTTAGGGACTAAGTAGATAAAAGGTGCATAGTTTGGGGGATAAAAAGAAGAAAAAAAAAACTCTTATAACTACATAGGAGTTAGGAACTCAATCTTTTTAAGCGTTAGAGCCTGCACATGTGTTCTAAGTTCAAGTGTCACTCCCACTAAAAAGTTGTGTATGGAGTATATAATTCTCAAGGTTGGTTTTCGTAGTTGAAGAAACTCTTTTGTGGAAATGAAGATTTGTTGAGCAAAGTATTATGGATAAGGTCTAAATGTACCATAGAATTAGCCTTGAAAGAGGAGACAGTGCAGGAGAGAAAATTTCTGTCATATGAGAAATATAAGTAAGATGTTTCTAACATTTTAGGTGTCACTTGGAACAGCTTATATATTTAGGAAGTTGGCGAACTCTTTACTGAGGCAGGAGTTAAAACTTAAAACCTAAAAAGTGGCTTATTCCTTGTAAGAAGCTTCATGATAACTTCGCTAGTTGTGCTGTCCTGCAGTAGAATTTTTTGATTCCCAATTAACAAGATTCAGCTTGTTTTGTATCAAGGTTTTTGGTTCAAAAGCAGATTGGGAATTCAACCAGGGACGGAGCTAGGATTTATGTAGAAGCTAGGATTTAGAACCTAGAATTCCACCTTTTCACATGGTTGTTAAATTTTTAAGTTTTCCTTGCATATAGTTTGAAATTCAAGCATGAAATCTAAGGAATAGTGTTCTACAAGGAAAATATAACCACTTTCTATTCATACTTGGCTAAACGTACATGTACTCACAAATGAGAGTATTTTTTCCCACTACCTATCCACTTTTTATTTTAAACTTTAAAGTTTGGAGGGGCCGATATAATATATTATGGATTTAGTGTACATTTTATACCATATATAGAGTGATACTTCATACTAGCAAGGTTGGGGGAGGCTCGGGCCTCCCCACCCTTACACTTCCCACCGTCCCTGAATTCAACTCATGGTGAAATACTGTGTCCCTTGAGCCCTCATGTGGGAGAGCTGGTATTGTTGTCTAAAGAAGAAATATTTGTAAATTTCCTCATCGGTACTTTTCTTATTATATGGCTGCTGACTACAATATCATTAAGAAAATCATCTGTAACGGTCTCCATGTATTTCAAAGTATGCTGTTGAAATGGCTGCTGACCATAATATCATTAAAAAAATCATCTGTAACGGTCTGCGTGTATTTCAAAGTATGCTGTTGAAACTCTTCTAAAGTGTGGTATTTCTTCACAGAAAATAATGCTTGAGGAGGGTATAACCAGATTGGCCATACATAGCCTTATTGGCAGCTCCGAGAAAGAGAGAGAGTCTGCTGTCAAGTTATTGCTTGAATTCTCAAGTGATGAAGCTTATTGTACAAAACTTGCTTCAGAAAAAGGGGCATTAGTTCTGCTGTCAACCATGGCAGGAAATCTAGAGCATCCCGCTCTTTCTAATTTAGCTGAGGAAGCTTTAAAACTAATGGAAAAGGTGGAGGATAATGTTCAGCATCTAGCAGCAGCAGGAAGATTTGAGCCTTTACTTAATCGGTTACGTGAAGGTAAGGCTTATACCATTTACTGCTTCTACTTCTCATGGTATACATAACTTGGGTATTTGAGATTATCACTCATACTAAACAATAAATGAGAAATGAGAAAAGAAAGAAAGAAAGCAGGAACTAAAAGAAAGAGGAGAAGGCGCGGTTATTAAACAAAGGGAAATTTATATAAATGGTCCTCCTAGTTTCATCTGAGTCTCATTTTCGTCCTCCAAGTATCAATTACAACTCTTTTGACCTTCAAGTTTGGTTTTTGTACCAAATTGGTCCAATTGATAACTTTTGTCAGCCAAATTGGACGAAAAAAATCAGATTGATGGCAGTTTGGACGTTGCAATTCGTACTAAGTTGGTCCAATTGATAACATCTGCCCTCAATCTAATTTTTTCTGTCCATTTTAGCTGACAGACGTTATCAATTGGACCAACTTGGTACAAAAACCAAACTTGAAGGTCAAAAGAGTTGCAATTGATACTTGGAGGACGAAAATGAGACTCGGGTGAAACTAGGAGAACCATTTCAATAAATTATCTGTTTAAGTTTATTGTTGAAAGAAATTGGAAATGTTTATTGACATCTGGATCAACTTTAATTTCCATGATCATTTCAAATTCTGGACCTTTCAAGTGGTTTTTGTAGTGCAGCTTTTACATTGCATGCAGTTGTGGTTCTGCATATCAAGCTAGCTGATTCATGCTTAATTCATACAGTAGGAAAGAAAAGCTAAATCTTTTCCAGATTCAGCGTTGTTTGGTAGAGAGTCTAAAAAATTTAGTAGAATGAAGTGTCAATTAACACATTGCCTGGACTTTGAGGTGTTAAATTTGTTGGTGATTCAAAATGGTGAACTTATTAAAGTATTTGTGTTTTCTCTCTGTAGTACATAGATCTATAATTGAATGAAAAGAAATGAGAAACAAAGCTCCTGGGAGATCCAACTTACTGTTGCTGCAGATAATTTTTTGGAAACTTTTCAAAACTATCGTTGGAAATCGTCCCACGTCGGTTAATTATCACCTCGTAAACTAGTATATGAGCTTGGGCGGCCTCTCCTCTCATTGCCAATTGGTATTGAGTTGGATGCTTTAATATGGTATCAGAGCTAGGTTTTCGGAGGCTTTTCCCCTTTGTTTGTGCCATAGTTGCACTTTGTTTCTTTGTGATCCGTGTGTTCTGGATCCTTTGTTGACCTCTCCATGTGCAAGTCGGGGGTCGCACGTGCGGGGGAGTGTTTGGAAATTTTCCCACATCGGTTAATTATCACCTCATAAACTAGTATATGAGCTTGGGCGGCCTCTCCTCTCATTGCCAATTGGTATTGAGTTGGATGCTTTAACAACTATCTATTGACTGTTCTGGTATTTCTCTGGGAAACAGGTCCTGATGATATTAAAATAGAGATGGCATCTTTGGTGGGAAGAATGACCATGACAAATAGCAGCAAAGAACTAATTGCTCGCCAAAGTGCTACAGTATTAGTTGAACTGCTATCCAAGCCAGAAGGAAGATCTGCGAGCTTGCAAGCTTTGTATAATTTGTCATCCTTGGATGACAATGCAACTATCCTTGTTGATTCAGCAGTGCTTCCAGCTCTTACGGATATTCTGTTCGAAAATCAGGATTTGCCACCAAAGCTGAAAGGATTGGCTGCATCAATAATCGCAAATGTAGTTTCAAAACCTGGGCACTGGGAGTTAGCATCCGCAGACAAGAAAGGGAATTCAATACAGTCGGAAACAATTGTCTCAAGTTTTTTGGGCCTCTTATCTGTAGCATCTCCTCAATGTCAAGCGACTATTTTACATATTCTATTTGGAATGGCATCCTCTCCCCAGGCTTCAGGTAACTTTATGATTGAAACTGTGGCCAATCCTAAAAGTTGTTCACCCACGATTTCCTGACCCCAGACCGTGGGGTGTGGCCATGCCCCTGCATTCCCCAGGGTTATAAAATTTTGTGGATAAAGAAGTAAAGAAAAGAGAAACACGGCAATGCTGTTGGAGCCTTGGTGCATAAAAGTCCTGTTTCCAAAAACTAAGTTCTCCCAATCATCAACGTTTTGTGTTTTGACGACACTGTCTTGGCATATATGGTGTCTGGGAATATCTATTTATAATGGAGAAGTGCGAAACAGAAGGATGCAAGATGCAGAAAAGCCCATAACTTCACCAGATAGCAAATAGCTTGGGTGTCATGTAATTAGTTCGAATCTAATGGTTACACGCTAAATGTAGATGATGGCCTCAAAATTTTATGCATGTACAATACATATCCTCTGTGATGCTACATGAATAGAGTGCCAGACATTCGAGTTGAGTTTTCTTCTATCCGGTCATGTTGATAGTTAGAAATTGCTTGCATATTTTATCCATCCACCACCTATATTCTTCAATGTCCATTGCATTGTTCTCAACTTCTCACTGGGTCCAAATGTATTTTCCTTGGCAGAATCTGTTGCGGGTCATGTAATATCTGGAGATGGCATCAAAACAATTATAGGATTTCTCGAGCACCCAGAAGCTGAATACAGACTTTATGCTTTCAAGCTCACTAGAGTCCTTTCTGAAAGGTTTGGTGAAGACCTAGCCATTGAGCTTAAAGCTTCTAACAAGCTTCCTTTACTTAAACAGAAACTACAGAACGATCAATCCACAGATAACGAGAGACCTGATGCTGCTTGCATACTCGCAAATCTTCCCCTCTCAGAAGATGATGTGAAGACAGTCCTAGGACCTAGTTTTCTGAAATGGACCGTTACCACTCTCAAAGAACTATGTCGAGGATCCGATCGTAGAATTTCCATGCCTTCATTGAGCATGGTGGAAGGGCTTCTTGGTCTCTTACTTCACTTCACAAGGAGTACGGATCCTCAAAGTGTTAATCTCATCAAAGAGCATCGCCTCATGAACATCTTCCTGGACCCGCTTGTTCTCAGCTCAAAACCAAGAGTGAAGTACCTATCTGCCCTTGGTTTGAAATGCTTGTCGGAATCTGGAAGGATCCTTTTTGCCACTGGGGACTCCGACCCGCCACCTCCCCATGGTTTCTGCTCTCCATTGGTGTTCATGTGTGGTAGGGCCTCTCTGGAACATTCCACGTGCCCAATACACAACTCCCCATGCGAAGACGACAGCCAGTTTTGCTTGTTGAAGAGCAATTGTGTCAAGCCCCTAGTTGATCTTCTATTGTACAAGGACACAAATGTCCAAATTGCTGCGGTGGAAGCACTTTCTACACTTTTAGTAGATTCTTTTAACGGTGGGCTCAAACGAGCAGTTGAGGAGCTCGATAAGCTAGGTGTGGTGGATGCGGTGATCTTGCTTTTTGAAGAAGCTCGACCCGGGGAGCTTCAAGAGAAGACTAGTTGGATGGTGGAGAGGGTTTTGAGAGTGGAAAGTGTTAGCCAACACCACTCTCTCAATCAGTCCTTGGTGAGGGCTTTGGTGGAAGCCCTTAAGCATGGAAATGCAGTAACCAAGAGCCATGCACAGGAAGCTCTTACTAACCTGAAGCAGATATCAGGGGTAGGTGGAAGGGGATCGAGTCAAATTCGGGGTCCAAGGTAATCTTTTTTTTCCCCTACCTTCAACGACATGTATGACATCATGTGTAACACTAAATCGGGCACGAAGATAGATAGTGTTGGCTTGAGTTGAGAAACAATTCTAGTTAAACAATAGGGATATCGCTGGAAAATTGAGTCACGAGTCATGATCTTGCAACTCCTGAAGAAAGCCAAACCTTGTGGGTAAGTTATAATCTGTGTGTATAGGAATAGCAGAATTGTTGTAATTAACTAGTTATCGTAGACAGCAATTGGTGGTGGAAATGAAAGAATCTTTGTACAAAATTCTATTGCTGTATTGGGCTTGTATCATGGGCATTATTGGGCTTTGAACTTTCGGGTTGCCCATGCCAATGGCAATGGGGAAATAGGGGAAGAGAAAGCTTTATTTTAGTGCAAATGAAACATGAAACCAAGTATATGACTCCTAGTAAGAGCATCCCCGGCCATTACCTTTTATTTTATTTTTTATTGGTAATGGAGGAACAGTCCTACAACTAAGCCACTATATGGACCCGACTGCGCAATCCAAACCTCTGGGAGAGCTAATGTGGCAACACCAGTCACGGCGCCCACTTACTACAGGGTATTCACTAGTCACGGCCCTTATCTTTTATTCATATTCAAATTTAGAATCCAACTACGGACTCCTTAAAACTCATTCCAGTCCCTGACACAAACCTACACCGAAGTAAGCTTTAGTCAAATTTTTACTCAAATGAAAGAGATTCAAAACTTTATTTGAATTTTAAAAGCTTAAATTGCGCCTCTCAACTTATAACTTTGCAATTAATGAAGTTTTTTTTCAAATTTATGTATAGATTTGAGTTTATTCACTCGATTAATTCATTTCCAACGAATCTTTTATTGAATTAATCCAATGAAGCTTTTATTGAATTCTTTTTCTTATCGAAATTTGAGCAAAAATATTAGTCAAGGCAGGGGATGGCCTAAGGTAACTTTATCCACTGGGCCAACCTTAGGCCTCCTCTTCTTTTCCATTTGCCGAGCCCATTTTTATTCTTTGGCATTGAGTTTTATAGAAAATCATGATAAAATTTGGAAAGAGATACTCCGTAACATGGAAGGAGTGGAATAACAACCTCTAGATTTTTTGTTTTACTTTATTTTATTTTATTTTTCCTTTTGCATTCTGGGGAAACACTTTTGGGGTCAAAAATGTTGAAGATGAATATCAGGAATATTGTGAGTTTTCACATGGGCGGTTTGAAAAAAAACCTTAGTCAATTCCAAGTTGGGAGTCAAAATATGTTGGCTCTCTAGACCAAAAGCCACCGTTGATTTCAGTCGTCACTGTGTTGAATTTTCTTCAAGGTCTTCTATAATATCTGATCATCTTTGATTAGACAAGTATCTTCCTCGTCGTCCCCGGTGGAAGTTTGGGCGGGTTTCCTTAGACGAGACCTTCTACAGGGACCGGCGGGAAAAGGACCTTCTACGGGGACCGATGGGGTACCGACCAATTGTGGGGCACACTTCAGAATCCCACGCAAATGATCCAAATCGTTAGATTATTTTTTATAGAGTATATTTTTTCGAGTTTTCCTGTAAAATTTCAGATCAATCGGATAACTAAGTGCTTGATTCAACGTTCACTTTTTGTTTCAGAGCTTAGGATCCTGAATTCTAAATGAAACATTCGACATATGAATAAGAAATGGCAAAGATTTTCCTTCACAAATTCAAGGTTTTTTTTGTCTCACTTTTTTATTTTCCCTGAACGAATCCTCTTAAATTTCTTTTTTAAATCCCTTATTAAATTTACTTCTTATTATTAAAAGGAGAAATCCGTCCGAGGAGGGGCCTATGTCTGATTAACTAGCTGGTGATGGAGTAGCGTGCCGCCGTACCGTACCAGATGGTCATAGAAAAGGGGCTTAGCATTAAAGGTTAGTGACCACTACAAATATTTCCCTCCTTCCAGTTCCAGCCTCTCTCATTGGAAAAGTTTGCACCCAACTACTCCCTATTAAATTTCTATCAACCAATTGAAAGTGCGAAACCTCACCAACCCCTTCCCAGCATTTAAACTTTCTACCTATAATGTCTGTCTGTCTATCTGTCTTTTTTTTTTTTTTTTTTTGTTATATGGTACTCCCTCCGTTCCAAATTGAGAGTCCCTTATTCCATTTTGGAATGTTCCAAAATGATTGTCCCTTTCCAAAAATAGAAGTTGAAATTTGATAAAATTCCAAAAGTGTCCCTCTTATTTGAATACAAATGGTGCAAAATATGTAGAAATAGGGGTAATAGTGAAAAGTAGGTGTAATGATTACATGTTCCCTAAAAAAGTTGGAATTCCAAAGAAGGACTCTCATTTAGGAACGGAGGGAGTATACATCAGCGAGGGTCAGCGGGGTGTTAGTATGTTAACCCCAAATATTGCCTCAAAATGTCTCTCCTTATTTTCCCCGCGTAATGCAGATCCGAGTCCACCAATTATTGCTCTCTACCTCTCCCCCTGACTTTGGGTAATAAAACCCTTTTTTTTTCAAATAATTCACAAACAAAACTTTTTTCATAATATCGTGACCGCGAATTTTTTCGAAATAAATCAGATTAAAAGGTGTTTTCTTAGCTAAAAATGAGAGCATCTCAAGTGTACTTACGTCATTCCAATTCTACATTTGTAGCATATAATATCCCCATGGACCCTATCCCACAAAATTCTTAATGGATTTGAGTACTGGAAATCTCATTACTAAAAACCTACTCCTAATTTTGAAGGCTGATAAGTTTTGACATGTAACCGACAAATTTTTGGTTGCAAATCGTGCAGCACATCCGAAATATCCAAACATGTAACTAATGGCTAGGATTGAAAGGTACCGAACGGATTTTTTTAAAAAAAAGAAAGGAAAAGAGTGTTTCAATCTGAGCCGTCGGTTGCATTGTCTGAACGGCTCGGATGTACTGCATGGGTCCCACGTCAGCCGTACCTTGTTTGCACCCAAAAATTTCTCCATGTAACCACAAAACAAAATGAAAAATTGGACTAAAGGTGATGTGGAGTCATTGTGGACTAATACTATATATATAATAGTAAAAAATAGAAAAAGATAATAGGAATTGCCTGGAAAATTGACTCGTCATTTTCGGTGGAATTTAAAGTCCTCAACTTTTGTACGAAATTTCGTGGTCGGTGCGCACTTTTAGCCTTGGGAGGATTTATCAACACGACACTGTTTTGCTAACGACCGTTTAATGTGGGAATAATAGTCTACTTATTAATGGCGCAGCCATGAAAAAATCAATTGCGGAGGCGCCAAATCACAGCCATCTATTTCGGCAATTAACGGTCCGAATTTTAATGAAATTTTTCAGAAAAGTGAAACTTTTTCCTGAAAAAATTTCATTAAAATCCGAACCGTTCAATTCACTTTAAACTTGCACGATCTAGACTCCGTAAACCGTTTTTCACGGAAACAACCGCAAAGAAGTTTTTCTCATGGTAGTCAAATTAAAGAACACGTAACAAGCAACATGCACAACAAGCTAGTCATTTCAATAGTTGACAAATACACTTTCTTAGTTTAACTAGTAATTTTTTCTTATTAAACACTAAAATATGTTTTATTTAACGTGTCATTCATTAAAATAAGTATTTTTTTTTTATAATTGGATGTCAGAATCAACTTGCACGCACCTTGACTAATTTCAGACCAACCATAAATTAGCCACTGAGGCAAAGGCTCAAACGTTTGACCTTTATGAGATCCGACACAGAAGTCTATGGTTTACCAACCTTATTTTCCCCACGTAATGCAAATCTGAGTCCACCAATTATTGCTCTCTACCTCTCCCCTGACTTCGGGTAATAAAACCTTCTTTTTTTTCAAATAATTCACAAACAAAACTTTTTTCGTAATACCGTGACCGCGAATTTTTTTCGAAATAAATCACATTAAAAGGTGTTTTTTAAGCTAAAAATGAGAGCATCTCAAATGTACTTACGTCATTCCAATGTTAGAATTGTGGTTCATATATTTAATATGAAGAGATACGAAGAAGTTCTAGAAAGAAGGCCAGATGCCAAAGCGGAGCGAAGCGCAACGAGTAGAGCCGAGCGGAGCGACGGCATTTGGCCTTCTTTCGGCAATTGGAAAAAGATAATAGGAATTGCCTGGAAAATTGACTCGTCATTTTCGGTGGAATTTAAAGTCCTTAACTTTTGTACGTAATTTCGTGGTCGGTACGCAGCCTTGGGAGGATTTATCAACACGACACTGTTTTGCTAACGACCGTTTAATGTGGGTATAATAGTCCTTCATGGCGCAGCCATGAAAAAATCAATTGCGGAGGTGCCAAATCACAGTCATCTATTTCGGCAATTAACGGTCCGAATTTTAATGAAATTTTTCAGAAAAGTGAAACTTTTTTCAGAAAAAGTTTCATTAAAATCTGGACCATCCAATTCACTTTAAACGCGCGCGATCTGAACTCCGTAAACCGTTTTTTACGAAAACAACCGTAAAGAAGTTTTTCTCAAATGTAGTCAAAGAACACGTAACAAACAACATGCACAACAAGCTAGTCATTTCAATAGTTGACAAATACACTTTCTTAGTTTAACTAGTGGAGTAATTTTTTTACTTTAGGAGAAAGAAGAAGCTTTTGAGGAGAGATAAAGTAGTAGGAGTAGTATAAAAAAGACATAATATAATTACTTGTGAAGTGTAACTTAATTACTTGTGAAGTGTAACTGGACATACATGGAGAGTTTCTTTTTCATACGACACATCTGTAAATTTAAATTGCAAACTTATAGAAAACGATATTTGCACTTCATTTCCTTATAAATATATACTCCCAAAATTTTTCTTTTAATGTTTGTATTGTGTGGAATTTAAGCATTAAAGGACAACTTTTGGAGTGCAAAAATCATTAGCTCTACTTTATACTTCTCCACAAGTCCACATTTTTTGTGTTTTTAGTTTTTACATAATTTGTAGGGAAGTGATTTTCACATTTGTTTTTTCAAAATTCACACTCCCTTTATTGTCTTTATCGACTTGAATTTACTATTGTGCCCTTCTTCCAATACACTTTTCCACACATTCAAGGGCAATACTGTAAATTCATGTAAATAAAAAAATAAGGGAATTGATATTTACACTTCATTTTTTGTTATTCACACTCCCTTTTTTGTCTTTCGGTAAAAAAAAATATAGAAACATTTTCAACACTAAAAAATAAAAAAATGAGTGTAGATAATAAAAAAGGGAGTGTGAATATAAAAAAATAGTGTGAAAATCATTTTCCAATTTTTAAAGGGAATTTTGCAAGTAGAGTGGAGTACAGTTGGTGCCTCTCTTATACTCTCATACACATGGGCAGAGTTCGATTCCTGTAAGCACCCATCCCCCTCCCCCAAGCCCCTTAGGATAGAGTAGATTAGAATTAACGTATATATGGCAGGAAAAAAAACAAGGAAATTGATTTTCACACTCCCTTTTTGTCTTTATCCACTTGAATTCACTATTTTGCCCTTTATTCAATACATCTTTTTACACATTCGAGAACAATATTGTAAATTCACGTAAATAAAAATAAAAAAGGAATGTGAATAATTAAAAGAAGACTCTGAAAATCATTTTTCTTTATCGGTCTTGCTATTGTCGGCCAGCACACTAGAAGAGAGTGTAAAAATACATATTTCTATGTACTATTTAATACACATTCACACATTTACTATTGTCAGCCCATTGGACCGATTTTAGAATTTTCCTTTCTTCATATAAACCTTATTAAACCACTTTGAAATTGTGGTGGTTAGGGTTTCCTTTCCTATGAGACACGGCATCAGCCGACAGATTTGCACATGCTGCTGAGAATCTAAACAACACTCCCCCGACACCCAAAGCACCCTTTTATGCTTTTTCCTCCTTTTCTTTTTTCTCATCAATTCCCCACTTTTTATGTACAAAACCACCGTCCGCACAGGACAAATCATCAACTGACAGCCATTTAGGTGGTCCGGACCAATTCGCGCATATCTCTATCACTCTCCGAAGGACAAATCTCATCGTCCACCATGGAGATCCAATTAAAGCAGAGAAAATTAAGTTTCATACAACTATCGCGCAAGAGTTGATAATACCCGAGAAGTTTCGAAACTAAAATTTTAAAAGAGAAAGCAACATTTTTTTTTTGTCAAACGGAAATAGAGAAAGCAACATTCACAATTCTAACCAACTCTTTGGATTTTTCTCTCTCTCTCTCTCTCTCTCTAGTTTTTAATAATTAAGCAAACCAATCTAATCTCTTAAAAGTATAAAGAGAGCATCTAATTGAAAAAGATTGATTCCTTGACACGTGACTACCCTTTGGACCATAGTAATGTTCAAGTGTGGAGACAATTCAAATGAAATCTGGAATATGCCTGGGTAACATCCAATCCTCCCTTCTAATAATAAATACTAATAAAATATCGTATCTATTCACTCTATTGACTCATCTGCATATTGCAGCTCTAAAATTGTACAGTATATTGCTTTACAGTTTTCTTTAACGGAATGGGCAAGTGGACAAATAAATTAGATGGGGGTGTTTGGCCAAAAAAATTTACTCATTATTTTTTTTTTTTTTGTTGGGCTAATGCAAGGTGTCCGGACTAGTTTGGGCACACCTCGAACTAATTCTCCGTTTCACACGTTTATGCGTAGGGACGAGATGACCACTAAATATACTTGCAGGAGAATGACATTAACAAAAAAAAGAGTGGCGAAATCAGCGGCCATATTTTAACTAGGAAATTTGAAATGATCCAGGTAGGAAACCCACCATATACTACTACTACTAGCTGTTAAAAACATTTAAAAGTGAAGATGACCCCACCATTCACCACTTCAATTCTGCGGTGCTACAAGTGGTAAAAGGTCCCCCTCCACGAGAAATTTTTCAGTGCCGAGTGGGGAGGAGGTCACGTGGTGCCTTGCACTGATCTCGGCCGTCCAACGAAGTTTTGGACGGTCCAGATCTGTTCGGCAAATTTTAAAGTGTAAAATGACTAAAATACCCTTCGGCAGCCGAACAGATCCGGACCGTCCAAAACTTCGTTGGACGGCCGAGATCGTGCAAGGCACCACGTGGCCCTACCCACTCGGCACTGAAAAATTTCTCTCCATGCTGTTCTTTTCCTCCTGGGATATATCAAGCTTGTCTCTTGTTCATACCGTTGCTTGTGCTAATTACATGTACTTGAAACGATTAAAAAACACCATAAAGATTTCATTCATTTAGAAAGCACATATTACCATGAAATTATATACTCCTACTAGGGTGTTACAAAAATCGACGGACCGAAAAAATCCAAAAAAATTAAGCGATCGATTCGGTTTTTGGTCAGGGTGATGGCGGAATTTTTTAGGACCGAACCGAACTGAAATCGATTCGGTCTCGATTTCCTAGAATTTTCGTTGGACTGAACCGAACCGAACCGAACCGAACCAAACGACTATATATTTTATATATATTTTACATATATATACTTAAAATTAAATGGAAATTTTATATTTCAGGCGGACCGAAATCCCTGACCGGACCGATCCCACTCCGAACCGAAACAGAACTCAACTCTAGTCGGGGTCGGTCCTAGAAATATTTGGACCGAACCGAATCGGCCTTAAAAAATTTCATCCCGAACCGAACCGAAATCACCCCTAACTCCTACTGTATTATGGAGTACAAAATGAAAAATTAAGAAAAAGAATAAAAATGGGACCCAAACAAGTCCCACGAATCCGACAGGCAAGTTTCGGTCCACATTTTGCGATCTCCTAGTCAAAAAAATTTAATATCTCAAACAATTTTTGTGTTTTTTTATACTGGCCCTCGAACCTTGCAGCAAAACCGTGCATATATTGCGTTGTGTGGTTTATTACCGGTCCCATACAAATGATACAAGTCGTTCATTATGTTTAAAACATTTTTAAAGGGCCACTGTGAAAAATTGGTTCAATCCGATACCTATAAGTACTTGATCTAATCGTCTAACTTTTCTTTCAAGTTTTTGGATCATAAAAATTTAGACGATTAGATCAAATACTTATAGGTATCGGATTGAGCTGATTTTTCGCGAGGGACCTTGGAAAAATGTTTTAAACATAATGAACGGCTCAAATTATTTGTGTTGACCCGTTATGGGCCCCACTACGCATTATGTGCACAATTTTGTTGTGTCCACAGACTTTCCGTATTCAGTGCTCGCTTATAGGAGGAACTCTCCCAACCCTAGGTCACACAATCCTCTGTACGACTCTACGCTCCCCTTTTTTATTTTATTTTATTTTTTTTAAACAAGTCTGTGCGGACAGATTTACTGTTTTTTATTCTCGATCTCACTAAGGTGGTGGAGGTAATTTCAAGCCCAAAAATCATGTGTTTACGCAAATAATTTTTCTACCAATATGGATCTTGTTTGATAAATCTCGTTGAGATCTTTTATACGGTGCAAAAAAAATAAAAAAATTATTTTTTATTTTCTTTATAAAATTTGGAAAAAAAGAACTTTTACAAAAAGAACTTTTACCGGAACACCACCTAATTCCACTAATTCGAGATATTTTCAAAAGAAAAACTTTTTAATGCTTACGCGCTTACCATCGAATAACTTTGCCATAAAAAGCTGTTACGTATATAACACCGCATATTTATGTGTTACCCCACTCACACACACACACACACACTCACACAAATTTGGAGCTTGGACCATTATATATATGTGCTCATGCATTGGTTTCTGAAGTTGCCCTTTTGTACCCACTTGGAGGCTGCAGCATTGAAGCCTGCAAACCCAGGAATAGGATCCTTTGCTCCTCTGCGGAGGATCCAAAGGTGTAGTTTTCCTCCATTCATTTTTGGGGCCTCATTTTCTTACTAATCTGGTCATTGGCTATCATATATATTTTTTTAATTTGTCATTTGGGTATCCTAAATCTGTATCTAAAATACATATATACAGATCGAGATGGTGATGGGGGATTCCAATGAAGCAAGAACAGAGACCGCCTGGAGCAATTCTGAGATGGGTAAAGGTATGCCATGTCAATTATTCCTTGCATAAAGACATGGGTATTAGTCCCATTGCCTTTGTGAATGAATGGGTATTTTTCAGGCTCTCTTTTCTCTGTTCCATTGTTGAATGAATTTACATTCTTTGAGAATGGGTTTGGTACATTTTTTTTAATCTTAGACATCGGGTAATATGTTGGTGGTGCAGTGTTTTAAAATGGGGATAGCCGTACGTGTACTGTATCGTATTTTTTCATTTTATGAATGGTATCAGGATGTGTATCGCGTATGTTTTCTATAGCTAATTACAATTTGAAAATCTGTTGTATATATGAAAAATAAGTGCTTTGTATACAAGTAAATATGTTTTTAGGATGAAAAATTCCATGTCTCCCCAGTAGGATCTATCACAGCGGCAGCTGCCAATCTGCCAGCACTGGCGGAACTAGGATTCTACCATAGGGGGTGCCAAGCGGCATGCTCGCCCGAGTTCCTCCACCCCTTCCCCATTGATATGTAAGATACGGGTCTGATATCAGATCATATTGCATAACGAAATCAGTTAGTATATTTTTGAAGACCAAAGAAGAAGATATGATTTGTGCTCGAATATTAGGATCTTAATTGGTTGATTGATTACATAATAAAAAGAATGACATTTTTCAAATGTATGTGCAGAATATAACTGTGGATGCATTTTGTTTTGGAAGTGTCTTGGGAAGTGATCCTCACTTTTTTATGTTGTATGTAGAGGTCATTGTATACAAAGGAAAAAACATGTTTTTCTTCAAAAACTAGGGTGTCATGGCATCCCTCGGGGTATATGTAGGCTCGTCCCTGTCTGCACTCTGCCACAACAACCACTGCCGTTGTTGCTAGGGAGGGAGCCAAGGAGGAGATGACCAACGCAAATGAAGGATGTAATTAACGGAAATGAAGGATGTAACTAACGTAACTGGAGGAGATAATTGTTGCATTTCTGGCAGTAAGCGGTGGTTGCCTTGCTTCTGCTTTGATGTGCCGGTTGCTTATTTCCAAAGGATTACGGAAGAACGGCTTCTAGTCTCTCTATGGATCTTGGATTTCTGGATGGGACTCTTCTGCATTACCTTGTGGAAGTCGAGGTTCACAACCCTATGGTTTCTAACTGCGAAATTTCTGAACCTAATGTGCAGATATAATAGAAAAGATATATCTTTCCTAATCAGAATGATGTTTTTATATTGGGGAGAAATCGATCAGAGAAATGGGAAAAGCTTGATGTGTTTTTATGTGTGATTCGTGGGATAAGGAAAGAGCATAAGGTTTTCAGTAGTTGCTTAGAATGAGTCCCCAGAAGGTTCATTCCTCATCTTTGTTGAGTACCAGGGGTATTCTTCAATTATCAGCAACTTCTTAAACTGTGTTGCAAGAAAGTCAAATTACCCTTTATATTGCATCAATTAGAAGCTACCGCCTACTGGGTACAAAAGTGAGGTGCATAGTTGGTAATCTAGCTGAAGTTAAACACTATTGAATCATTGATACATATTTGATATTGCATAACTGCATTGGGAGTTTACAAAATGTGGAAAGAATCATGTCATGAAGATATAAATCACGTGTGAATGATTCTTTAAACCAACACATGGGGTAAAGTATTCTGTATTTTATCCTCGTTCTGATTTGTTACTGTTTCTCTCCATATGCCTTTTATCGGCAAATCCAATCTTATTAAATTTTGGTTTCATGTAAGAAATAAGGGCATGTCATTCTCAAAAATTCCCTCTATTTGAAGCCATCTTTCTTGGTCTTGTCAAATTTTAACCATTCTACTGACTTCATCTCATATTGCCCTGCAGATAAATATAAGGTCACTGATGAAGATGAATTTGACCCAAGTGATCCTCCTCCTTTTAGGATAAATGAGATTCGAGCTGCTATTCCTGCGCACTGCTGGGTGAAGTCGCCGTGGCGGTCTCTGAGTTATGTCGTGAGTGACATTCTTGTTGTCTTTGGATTAGCAGCGGTAGCACTGTATTTCAACAGTTCGGTTGTTTCGCCACTCTACTGGGTTGTTTGGCCACTCTACTGGGCTGCTCAAGGGACAATGTTTTGGGCACTCTTTGTTCTTGGACATGATTGGTATTAACTTGCTTAAAAACTTTTGTGTGTTCCTGTTTTGGCAATTAACTTGGAATTCCCCATTTTTAATGCATTTGTGATTTTCGGATCTACAGTGGCCATGGAAGCTTTTCCAACAATGCCATGCTGAACAGTGTTGTTGGACATGTCCTGCACTCGTCAATTCTGGTTCCCTACCATGGATGGTACTCTCCCATTGACACTTCTTTTCCCTGCAATATTTGAGTTTACGAAATGACGATGCTAATATAAATGCCTGATCTGCAATACAGGAGAATCAGCCACAAAACTCATCATAATAATCATGGGCACGTTGAACGTGATGAATCGTGGGTACCGGTAAAAGTCCTAATGTTCATGCTACTACTTTTTCTTCCCATTAAGGCCCCCTTGTTTGAGGGGTGTAACAGTAAGGGGATCAATAATACCACACCACCTGTGGTATTGTATATCCCCATTGTTTTGTGAGATTTAACATCTGACCGTAAAGTTCCACTTACTGATTCCCTTGGATTTGTTTCCTAATTGTTCTCTCGGTTCCAGCTGTCTGAGAAGTTATACAAGGCTTTGGATGTCTCCACCAAATTCCTACGATTCAAAGTTCCGTTCCCCATGTTTGCATACCCTTTTTATTTGGTGAGAGTCATAATATTTGTTTTCCCTTGAATTGAAGAAGCACATCTGTTATCACTTGCACTTAGGAAATGTGCTAAGAAGCTTGCATTGTTTAACTGATGGGTTGAATTGCAGTGGAAAAGGAGTCCAGGAAAGAAAGGTTCTCATTTCAACCCTTACAGTGATTTGTTCGCTCCCAGCGAGAGGATAGATGTGCTCACTTCAACTGTCTGTTGGTTTATAATGGTTGCCGTGCTTGTCTACCTATCCTTGGTCGTAGGGCCCGCCCAAATGCTTGTGCTCTATGGCCTTCCCTACTTGGTAAGTGGAAAATTCCATTTCTAGGATAGTATTTGGGTCATGGATTGTGGAGGAATTTATGAACAGAAAGTAAAAGATAAGAAGTGAAGAAGCTTGAAATCAAGTAGATAAGAATATGAAGTGAAGGAACTGATTTCTCTCCTTGGTTTCCTAGCATTTTCCCTTTCCTCTGCAAATTCTCCACAATTTTACAATTCAAACGCAATGCAAAGAGTTTGCAGACTTTTTTTTCTTACAACTCAGGGTGTCCGTGCCAGCTTACACGCAACTTTTCAATTTTATAATTCAAAAGAGTTTCTAGGCTTCCAGATGATCAAAGAGATTCTGTTTTTTTTTTTTTTTCCCATTAAGCAGTTCAGTTCCTTTGGATATAACTGCTTGTTTGAACCATTTGTATACAGGTTTTTGTCATGTGGTTGGACTTTGTTACTTACTTGCATCACCATGGGCATGAGCAGAAGCTTCCATGGTATCGCGGCAAGGTACTAACAGCCTTCTTGTGTGCATTTTAATTTGCAAGAGTTTTTGTCCAAAATTCTTGATTTCTGCTTGTTATCTTGTTGGAACATCTACCTAAGGTTAAGATAACCTTTTGTTTCCGCTACACAGGAATGGAGCTTCTTAAGGGGAGGGCTAACCACCGTTGATCGCGACTATGGAATGTTCAATAGCATCCACCATGATATTGGAACCCATGTTATTCACCATTTGTTTCCTCAGATCCCGCATTATCACTTAGTAGAAGCGGTACTACCTCCACTAACCGCAATAATAGAATTTTTGATAGCAAATTCCAACAATTTCTACTATCAACATTGCTAATAGTTTGATGCTCTCATATGATGCAGACAGCAGCAGCTAAGCCAGTTCTCGGAAAGTACTACAGAGATCCGAAGAAATCAGGGCCTATTCCGTTGCACCTGTTGAATTATCTAGTTAGAAGCATCAAACAAGATCACTATGTCAGCGACACTGGAGACGTACTTTTCTATCAGACCGATGCTCAATTGTACGGTTCCTCTCAAAAGAAGATGGAGTGACGTCTCTTGGAGAGCGAGGACAATACAGGAAATATATCCTGTATTTGTTACTATTGACACCCAGCAAACAATATTGACCTTGAATTTTTTTCAGAAAAGTGTCGAGAATGTTGTATTGGCAGAAGTACGGTCATTCTGAATGGGAACACCCACACTCAACCAGAATGAATCCAATAAGGCGATACCGCATTCCAACACTTTTCTATAAAAGTTTTGTGTTAATGCCTCACCCATATGATTGTAGCCTACTCCCTCAGTAAAGGGGTTTAAAGATTGTATTTGATGATACCTTGATGGTTTTCAAATTGTATCTGATTATACAGGTATTCATTCTTCAATAACTCTATCCAATATAGAGGAAGAACTGCAATTTTGATGTTCATCAAATTGAGCCATGTTGATTTTTCTTATACCAATTTGTGATCGAACTGTAATTTTTCCTCTTTTGCAGCTCGATACCTTTTGTGTCCGTTATATCGTTGTATTTCTATGTCATACAAATTATAACTGCTCCATTTCCAGTTTTTGAATCCTATTATATCTTTATGCTAGTATTCTTGCAATATCTTGAATCTTATATTTGCTTGTCTATAGAGTACATGGGTGTTCTTAGCTACAAATTTATCGCTACGTAACTTATTTTCATGATTTTATGTCTATCACTGTGCATTCTTTCTTTTTCTTTTTTTTGTGCATTCTTGTTCTTTACTCTTTCCTTATCAATTACTACCATATTTTCCAGAAAAACTGTACTGCGAAATGGTGACGTGATCTAAGGGTTTGTTTGGAACTCAGGGAAAAGAAAAGAAGGAATGGAAAATTAGTTTTCCCTTGTATGGTTTGAGAGGAAAAAAATGAAGAAAATAACAAAACAAAGAATCATGCACAGTACATTTTCCTCCACACTTTCCTCAAAGTTTTCCTTCCATTTCCTTTCTTTTCCATGAGTTCCAAACAGGCAATAAGGTTTCCATCCCTTGCTAATAGGGGGCCTAATTCTTTTTCAAATGGCATTTCCTCTACTTTGGTTTTCTTTTTCTTTTTCTTTTTTTTTCTTTTCACTTTTGCAGATTTTGGAGTAACTTTCAGCCATACTCTAGAAGTTGGAGGAAACAGGAAGCCTAGATCCATGGTCAGTGTGAAGTCTGCTTTGCCCCCAACCAAAAAGAAAAAGTGAGAGGCCCTTTGTATGGGTATAGGGAGACAGAGAGAACTAGCTTTGCTCATTTCAAATGCCAAACAAATCGAAGGGAACAAGTGTGAAGCTTTGCAGCACAAGCATATTTTTGCATGCAATATACTACTGCAGTGTATAGTACTACTGCCATTCCAATTTACTGTAATAATAAGTCCAAAGTCAGAATCTGCAAACCCTTCTCATGTCTCACCAGAACGCTACAACATTCTCCCTCTCTCTCCTCGAACAATTATTCGATACTCTTGGAGCATTGTCGGATTTGTTTGGTAAAGGTTTTGAGGGAAAGAGAGATATGAGTAATAAGTGGAGAAAGAGCTTATTGAGCTTATTGAAAAACGTGAAAGGTTTTTGGAACGCAAAACCAACCACAGTCGTCATGTTTTACCTCGTGTGTATTACAAGACTTATTATAATAAGTAAATACTGCGAGATCTAGGACTTTTGTGGCGGTGTTTTAGAAATCAATGACATGTGGTACATTCTAAATGGTACTATGAAATAATGCTCCAAAACCACTCAACAACACCCCTCTCTCTGTAAATAGTGATCCTCTCATGTAATGTAAAATGAGAACTACTATGATCTCTTTTAACAAGCAGATCTATTTGTTATGTAAGTCTCGATTTGTTTGTTGGCCATGCTAGAAACAAGATGGATTAAATATCGGCAAATGCCTTGTCGAATCGTACTTGTGAAATAAACGGTCAAAGTTTGGCAATCCATTTCTTTTGTTACAAACGTGCTTCGTTCAAGTCGATACTGAAAATGGGATCGACCTAATGTGCAAAACGAAAGACTTGAATCATCAAACGGGATCATTATATAGGTAAGAACCACTCGGATCTCAAATCCTCCCTCCCTAAACTTTTCCTATTCACATGCTATAAGATCCCACATCGGGCAAATGTAGAAAGTGAATTCGATATATAAGAAAACCCAAACAACTACTGTATAATCTGGGGTTAACTTTTAGAGTCACGTGGTTACCCAAAAGGTTAGGGAGTTGGGGAGCAGCCTGCTGTCTCGGCCAAGGGGGCCGTGCTCCGGTCTCGCTCCAATGATCGGAAACGTTCACTTCGTAGAGCTCGTCGAGTTGAACAAGTATGTAAAAAATCAGCTCGATCGGATATCATTAAGTGCCTAATCGAAACCTTTTTGTCTTGAAAAGAATGGATCCGAAACACTGGATCAAATCTACTAGAACCCATTATTGGCAAGTTATATGTGTTCCGATCAGGCACTTAATGATATCCGATCAAACTGATTTTTTGCATACTTATTCAACTCGACGAGCTCTACGAAGTGAACGTTTTCGATCATCGGAGCAAGACCAGAGCGGGGCCCCCTCGTCCGGGACAGCAGCTCCCCCCAGTCCAAAGGTTAGCAGGTCAGCGATGCATTCCTCTTCCTTGCCATTCTGTTCATCCTACGCAGTACTGTGGGTACCATATGCTTTTGGTGTGAAAACAAACACACTGCATATAATTGACTGTTCGGCGTGCGTGGGAACATCCACTCCTTCCTTTTCTCTATCAATCTCAGTTAACATGATCCCAACATTCAAACATAAAGCCCGCCACTCTCTCTCTCTCTCTCTCTCTCTCTCTCAATGATTCTCAAAGACATTCAAATCTGTCTTTTCTCTGTTTGCTTTTTATCACTATTCCTTTTACTAGTAACTTGAAACTAAACTTTACCCAATTTTCCATTCACATTCTCTCCCAACAGCATGAAATCTTTGTCTTCCTCTTCCTCCTCGTCTACCTCCACCGCCGCCACTTCTGCCACTGCTGGGTGTCTAGCCACCATGTTGCGTCGGCTTCTTTGCTTCAACGTTCTCCCTACACACCCCATCAATCAAATTAAAGACATTGATTTCAACTCTGCCGAGTTCGACAAGCTTGGTTGTTTGGAAACAGAGGAGAAGATTGAGGATACAGATAATCCAGGGATAGTGGCAAGACTAATGGGGTTGGAACTGACGCCGCGTTTCGATTTTTCCAACACCCAGATGAAACCCAGTTCGACTACGCGAAGCCGATCGATGGATTGTGATTCTTCGAAAGAGAGTGGGTTAATTCAGGGGCAGCACCGGCGTGCCAAGACATCTCTGTCTTCTCACGAAATGCCGACGTTCTTTGAACACGAGGAGTTTTTTGTTCTTAGCTTTGAGAATTTAGGGAAGGATAACGAATCTAGATCAAAAGGTGGGACATTGAAGCCAAGAAAAGCAGGGAAATGCAGGAGGAGGAAGAGTGAGAGTGAGAGGAGAGAGAGTGTGGCTGGAGAGGAAGATAAAGAGAACCAAGAACATAACAAGAGGGCCAATCACAAGGTTTCTCAAACTGGGATTCTTAGTCCCGCCGCGGTTTTTAATCAAAATTCAGAGACTGCAAGAGAAGCTGTTGATGTTGTTGAAGAGGAGAAGGCTGAAACAGAGAGCAACTCCGAAAATTCGAGCCCTGTGTCTGTTCTCGACTTCTGCGAATCGATTTTTCATCCCCTAGTTCCCACTTCAGGTTTGTTTTCTCAATTCTGTTTACATTTTTCTCTTGATTTACTTGGGGCATTGTTTATTTGTGCATCAGAGCTAGAGGTAGGATTACAGCCTGCATTTCTGTTTGGAGCAGCTTACGCATAAACAAGTACAGTAGAAAAAACCTGATCATTCCCTATTAGTATAAGGATTTTTTTATTGGATTATAGATTCTATGAGATTATCAACTTTCACCCCCAAGTAAGCTCATTAAAATATTTCTCTCTACCTTAGACAACCAATGTTCTAAAAGTCGGCTGACTAATCCCTGCCTAGGCGTTAAGGCAGTAATCCAACGCCTAAATTAGCGTCCGACTAGGCAGCGCCTAGGCACTAGGCACCCCTATTTTTGTCCAACTTGCTCCTAGCGATTTTTAGAACATTCCAAACATAAACTAGGAATGAATAACGCCAAGGATTTGGCGTCAGAAATCTCCACATTAGCCATTTCAACTCTCAATATTGGTTTAGCAATCATAAAAGACCCAATAGTGTTATCAAAAAGATGTAAATGTTGTAACTTTCTCATTCTAAAGTTATTTCACCCTTTATGTTCTTTCAAATTTTGAAACAGAAGGTGCAAATTTTAAGGGTTCAAACTCAAGAAGGAAGTTATCAACAGAGCTTGAAAATCATGAGCACTCGTCTCCTCCATGTGAACCCAGTAGTTCAACAAATGATATTCGGGTAAGGAAGATGATTCATAGAAAATCCTACGGATCAATGCAGAATGATTGCCAAAGAGAGAAGTATGTAAAGATATGGAGCGAAATTTGTAAAATCGCCGAAGCAGAGATGGTGGAATCAAATTGGGTTAAAAGAGCATTCTGGAAGGTTGAAGATTGTAGCGATATCGGTGCAGAGTGTGAGCTGCATATTCTCCAAGAATTGTTGAATGAGGTGGTGGATCAACTTGTCGAGACCTCCCCAGAAAATTTTTGATATGTAACAGTAATATGAGCTGTACATTTTCTCATTTTGGCTAGAAGAAAGAGTTGTACATTATTGTGAATTCTACAGAAGGTAAACTTTCTCTCTACCTGTTAGTGCTAAGTTCCATGAAAATTCAGGTGCTGTGTTATGGTGGGTTGAAGGCTTGAGAGATTAGACATAGGGGGTAATTGATCAAACAGCTAACTAATTGAGAGAATCAAATCAAGGCAAGAAAAAAGAGACAGAACCAGCTTGTAGATGTGAACTAAAGAACATTACCGATTATACAACCGCAGTTTATACAACACAAAAATTTCCTGGAGAAGATCCAGCACAACTATCAGACTGCCTGGCCGAAGAAGGCTCTTTTCGGATGCTACAACTTTACATATGATAATTACAAAGCATATGTCAACAATGGCAAAAGAAAGGAAACTATTTCTATTTCAGAATAATTCTAGTGGGAAGGCAAACTCCAGGAGCTTGCTCTTCCACAAGAAGGCCTTCACAAGCAACCAATTTCAAAACATTCTGAGAAGTGAGATGGTACCTCTCTTGAGATTCTGCAAAGCTCCTACCAAGTACCTGTTCAACCCAATCCTCAACTGCTCTCTTCCTTTCTGATAACCAAGCTGCTGCAAGCATTGACACCATAACTTCTTCGTCAATCTGCAGCATCGCCTGGTGCCCAACCGTACTTTTGAAAACTCGGTCGATTTCTTTTAGCAGTTCATCTGCAAGTGCATCGAAATCAAAGGGATCGAAAACCACCTTTTCATCCAATTGGCTACAGAAATCTTCTAACCAAACATCTGACTTTTCTGAGTTGGAGTCGCTGTCAGAGTTTCTGTAGTCATTATTTTCTTCTTCTTCCTCCTCCTCCTCCTCCTCCTCTACTAGAGGCAGATTCAAATCCAGGTATGATTTTGATGCCTTGTGCGCCCGTTTTGTAATACCCAAGGTCCTGTCCTGCTCTGCTGACTTATTCATGTCAATCAGCTTCCTTTTGTTCACAGAAACTGCCATTGAGGTTTCTTTGCTCTGCATAATTGATATGTTCATCCCTTTGGTTTTAGCAACAGTGCCAGCTACACATCCAACTAAAACTTGCATTTGCAAGCCCTTGGCTCCTAGTATTCTTTCCTCAGAGAATCGAACATCTTTTCCAGAAATGATTTCATTCGTATTCTTTCTTGGATTTGCTGTAGTCACGAAGATAGCATTATTGATGCTGATTTCTCTCCCATGTGAATCAGGAAATCTACCAGTTCTGATAGCCTGAGCCAAGCTAGTCTGAGCCAGGAAATCGGCCTTGTCCACATTTTCAAGGAACACAACTGACTGCGGTTTTCTACTCAACCCCTCAGCTATATAATCAGCAACAGTCTTTCCCCTAAACCTTACATCGCATCTTTTTAAATCCCGGGGGTCAAAGATGGAGTTTGAATAACTCATCCCATCTTCAGAGCTTAGATCCACAGAGATCAAACTTTCCCTACTGCCAAGGATTATCTCAGCAAGAGCTGCAGCAGTTCTCTTCTTTCCCACCTTGTCATCTCCAACAAAGCAAAGCCAAATGTCACCTCTGTGATTTGAGCCACGAAGCCTTCCATTTCCAGTTCTGCAACGTGATACAGTTTGACTAACAGTACAAATAGCTTCACCTTGCCGCCCAACCTTTTCAGTCAATGTTCTCCAAAGGGCCTTGAAATCTTTCGAATGCACCTCTCCTCCCAATGAAGGAGGGGCAATCTTAGATGAAGCAATCTCACTCACCCCAGTAGACTCAGCAGGAACAGAACCTGTGGGGCAGTGAAGACGACTCCTGCGGTCCTCGAATTGGAGATTTCCAGCTTCTCGACCAGAAACTGAATAAAGTATTCCCAACCCCAAATCAGTGGTGACATTAGCAATTGAAGGTTCTACCAGTAGTCTGGGTTGGAAACTGGTATTTTCATCTTCGGAAGCCACTGGAGATCGTACGGACTGTTTCGTGGGAGAAACCTTTCTGAGGTCCTTTGGTGTGGAAGAAATCAGGTTGGAGGATCCACTTCCATTCAGGGACGAATCTTTACTGCTACTTCTGTTCCTCTCTGCAGCAAACTGAAATTCCTCCAAACGTGGAGTTTGGGACCTGTTTTGTGAAATATCTGAACTGAATGGCTGCCTAATGGGATGGAGACGTTGGCAGATATCGTTCCATTTCCTCTGTAGACCCATGAGTTTTGCATTCAACACACCCCCATCATCTTTGGCCTGCACTGAAATGATGGTGTTCATGATCACCCAAATGTTTTTAAGGACTTGAACAATGAAAAAATTCAAAAAACTGTGCAAATGTCTGTGATTGTGTGCAGTGTCAATCATCTAACACTTTGTAGTACACAGTACACACCTTTACAATATCCACTCTCTTGCTTGCCTCACATTCAGCCATATCAGACTGTAACCAAGGAGAGACAGTTGCTGAGAACTGATCAGCAACTGAAGCAGTAGGTCCTCCCTTCAATATAACAGAAGCTTCTTGCTCATACTTCTCGTTGCAGAGATAACACCGGGTGGACTGATTTGTGCTACTTAACAGATTTTGGATCTCAGATGGACTAGGAAAGAAGCCACCAAATGGAACAAATGACCCCATCAAGCTGTAGGCATCACAAGTACAGAATGTCAGATCCATTTAAACTAAGTAGTCAGGAGCCGAAGCGACGATAACATTTAAACATTTTTATGCAAAAGAATATACACATTTTTAACCACTGTTTGCCAGCAAAAGTAACATAATGTACAATCTTGCAGTAAATGCATGCACGGACAATTCAAAAATCAGAAATGTTTGCACTACATATATGATCACAGGTTCGTGAGATTCCCGGTCCGACCGCCCCCTTGTTCATACTCTACTTGGAGAATTGAACTTGAGGTATTAATAAGGGGACAGGAGATTGTTGAGTTGGCCAAGATCAACCAGAAAACAATCAACCGTCAAGATTAACTTTTAGACTATAACTTCAAAAATGAAGCTGGAAAAAACCTATTAGACAAGGATCCCATTAACATCCTTGCCAGATTGTCTCAACTCACTGTTGAAGCCTGGAACACGATTCAGCTTGCCATTTAGGCTCTTGGACTTCAACGAGATTAGAGCATCAAAAGTGGACATATACAATTCCACTTTGATGATGCAGAGTTGCACACAATTGCAAAACTATCACGAAGTCGTTAAAAGCTTGTAGAAGGGTGGTTTTGCTGTCAGACCAAGCATAACTAGCTGCAGTCTCTCAACCACATGCCCTTGGCATGTGTCATGAGCTGGGCTTGATAGCTTGGCTCCCCTGCAATTAAAGACCCTTTTCGTCCCTTAATCTCCAAGCACGTAACACTTTCCATGTTTCAGCCAATTTGATTATAGACTCTGGATCTTATAACAGTAGGGCGATTTACATGAGAGATCCCTACTCTCCTCTAAAGAGTTGAGAGTCTAAAGACTGTGTTTCATCGTTATACAGCATCTCCATACTACCTCTTTCTTTTCCCATATCCTCCGACACCACAACTCACACCCACTGATACTTTTCAAAAGGCTCACTCAAAAACCCCACGCTATCCAAAATTCTTTGTTTACTTACAAAGACGAATAGGAAAGGATTATATCCAGCTCTCAAATCAGATAGGGTTCGATTCATCATCTTTAAGTTGTCCCTGTAAGAAGATCATTGCAGGGAAACTAAGGAGAGACTTCCATATCAAATAGGATTAAAAATGAAGACTTTTCAAATCTCCCAAAGGGCAAGTGGGCAACACTTCTTGGTTTAGAAACATTAAAATGAATCCGAAATCTCAGTCTGAACTGGCATTTCTACCATGTCGAGTGCATATTGCAAGGTGCCACTGCATGAAAACCATTAGCTGATACTGATAAGCCAATTCTGCAGAAGCTAATCGCAATTTTCTATGGCTAAACAAGATCATTACTTTATTCTGTAACAATTACTACTTACTTAAAAGGGTGCTTGCCGCATCCTTTTGATGTTAAGTGTTTATAATAACATTTGAGGCCTCTCCCTCCATCCAAGCAATCAATGTATTTAACTCATGACATCCAACAACTAATAAATTAACCATTAAAAATTATTAAACCCCAAATAAAGCACGGAGAAGCAGAATTGCATAGGAGTACTAGAAGAGCCGCCACTAACCTGGGTTTTGAACACAATCCTCCACTGGAAGGCTTTGAACTGGTGATGGGTAACAGCTGCAGATTCCAATCTTTCTCTATGTCAGGAAACTGACCCAAGATCTTCATATATGTCTCATAACTCTCTACAGCCCCAATCAACCACAACTTCCCCCCATGAACCTCCAACAACCCACTCAATTTCGACACTACATACTTGCAATTATCAACCGGACCTCCATCCCCAATCAAACCCCTCAATTCCCCTATATTTACCAAAACACCAGGCCCAGTACCATTCTCTACCAAATCAACCACCTGTTTCAACTTCAAATCCACCATTTCCTTACTCCCACCAGACACCTCCTTCTCAATACAAACCAAACCCAACCCATCAATCTCGGCCGGTAATAGACCGGTTTTCCCCTTCCCTATCCACTCTTTGAAACTACTAAGCACGCCGTTAGCACAAACCCCGATCAGTAACGGGTTCTTGTTTTTCCCCTTCTTCGTCAGAACCTCTCCGATTCTCCTCCGGTTCTCGTCCCCGTCCTCGAACCCCGCGAAAGGGAAGCTGAAATTAACCCGGTTCGCCCGGTCCGCGTCCGAACCGGGTAAGTTGCAGAGGAACAGAGGCGGGCAACGAGACAGGGGGAATTTGGATATCATCGGAGGAGGTTGGAGGATGGCCAGCTTGATTTCGGTGCTCCGGAAACCCGCGTCGCCGAAAACCCGACTCACTATCGGGTCGTCCAGAATGGATAAGACAAAGTGCTTCAGCTCAACCTTCACCCACGAAATCGAAGATTGGCCGCTTTGGTGGTGCTGTACCTGCTAGGAAAATCTCATTCATCACATATGATTCAAAAAATTACATGAGATACTAGATATTGAAAAAATTACATGAGATATTAGATATGTCCGGGCCAGCTTATGCACACTTTGGCGTGGATAACCTCGTCACCCGCTAAAATATCCGCAGGTCATTGGATTAAGGGATTAACAAAGAGATTTTCTCTCGTGCTGTTATACCTGTTGGTACAAGTGGAACGTCTCGGGATGGCGTCTCTGAGTCGCTTGCGACCGTTTAATCGCCGCCATGAGGGAGTTCGAGACGGGAGGATCGTCGACGCCCTTCGCCGTCGGCAGGCGGTCGAGGGAGACGCCGACGGAGAGCTCCAGGGCGCGGAACTGGAGCCTCGGCGAGTAGGACGAGCTCCGAGAGCGCGCGCAGGCGTCGCGGAGGGCCGACGTCGGCGGGGAGAGGAGGGCGGAGACGGCGTGGAGGGAGGTGGTCTGGGAGTGGCTGCGGCGGCGGGCGACGGAGACGGCGTCGTCGAGGGCACGCGCGGCCTCGTCCGTTAAGCATTGCCTGGCTGTGCTAACCGGCGTTGGCATCGCCGGCGAGCATGTATATGCGTATATATATCTGTATATACTGCGTAGCCTCTGAACCAACCCTGCACACCCTGGAACGGAATAAAAAATTGCAAAGAGTGTAATCTTCGTGCCCTTTTAAAATTAAGTATTTACTAGTCCACCAAGCTAGAGAGAGAATAGACTCTCAAGTGTTTAGTCTCGTCCGGTTGGTTGGTGAGAT
Organism: Rhododendron henanense subsp. lingbaoense; assembly: GCA_020567845.1. Taxonomy (NCBI): domain Eukaryota; kingdom Viridiplantae; phylum Streptophyta; class Magnoliopsida; order Ericales; family Ericaceae; genus Rhododendron; species Rhododendron henanense. The sequence continues at coordinate 6,819,062 of CM036312.1, forward strand.
TTTTCAATTAGAGTTTGATTGTTTGGAATCATGCGGTAAGAAAATAATACGTATGAATTTTGTAATCTCCCGATCGAACCGGAGAAGAAATTAGTTGAGGTTGACGTAAATACGCCGGGGAGAGAATTCTGTGCGTGGTGTGGGTGTGGGGGCCAAGGAACAAACAGATGGTGAGCACAAATTCTCTTTCAATCAAAAAAGGAAGATCCTCTTCCTTACAAAATCTAAATTTGGTATTTATTTTCGTCGTGGAGAGAGATTGTTGAAGGGGTTTAAAGGTGGGGGGAGGGGAGATGCCGTGTCCACTTGACTGATGAAATGCGCCAAACCACTAATGTCACTGTCTTTGCTTTTTGAGAGTGTGAAAATTGGAGCCTTTTCTTTTCTTTTCTTTTTTGATCCGCATTGGAGCCTTTTCTTGAGAGAGAGAAAAAAGAGTCCAGATTGCATATGATAAGGTATAATAATTGGGCCCGAGGGTCTTTACGCTAGTGATTAATTTATACATAATAATTTTTTAGTTCAAACTTAGTCAAAAAAAAATTTTGCATTTGCTAGTTTTACGTCAAATTTTTATGTGATATGGATGAGTATGGACGAGAATAATCGGAAAAGAAAAAATTTATGACTTTTAAACAAGTATTTTGGACTTTTTCTTTAATATTTTCCAAAATACTTGTTTAAAAGTCTTAAATTTTTTCTTTTTTGATTCATCTCAACCTTACTCATCATATCACATAAAAATTTAGTGTAAAACTAAAAAACGCAAAAAAAAAAAAAATTGAATAAGGACAAAACCAAAAAATTGTGATACATAAGTTAATCATTAGTGTGAACGAGGTAAATTTTGAGAAAGAATTTGTCGCAGCCAAACCACTAATGTCACTGTCTTTGCTTTTTGAGAGTGTGAAAATTGGAGCCTTTTCTTGAGAGAGAGAAAATAGAGTCAAGATTGCATATGATAAGGTATAATAATTGGGCCCGAGGGTCTTTACGCTAGTGATTAATTTATACATAATAATTTTTTAGTTCAAACTTAGTCAAAAAAAATTTTTGCATTTGCTAGTTTTACGTCAAATTTTTATGTGATATGGATGAGTATGGACGAGAATAATCGGAAAAGAAAAATTTTATGACTTTTAAACAAGTATTTTGGACTTTTTCTTTAATATTTTCCAAAATACTTGTTTAAAAGTCTTAAATTTTTTCTTTTTTGATTCATCTCAACCTTACTCATCATATCACATAAAAATTTAGTGTAAAACTAAAAAACGCAAAAAAAAAAAATTGAATAAGGACAAAACCAAAAAATTGTGATGCATAAGTTAATCATTAGTGTGAACGAGGCAAATTTTGAGAAAGAATTTGTCGCAGTCAAATTGTTAGCTGTTTTTGGTAGTGAATACTAAATAAGTTGTTGAGAAATGTCAAGTTATTTTCGACAGCGAATAAGTTGTAGATGGATATGTGAGGGAAAAAAGTTGTTGAGAAAGAAGTTGTTAGTTAGGCTGAGTTTCTCTAAGGGCTTTTTGAGCTTTTTCTTGTTTTGTCATTATTTGGAATTTTTTCTCATTTGTTAGTTTTGTGTCAATTTTTTTTGACTTTTTTATTCATCTCAGTGAGAGGAATTAACTTTTTTTACTTAAAAATGGTCCTTGTTCAAAATATTTAGGTAAAAGTAAATTATTTTTACTTTTCCGATTCGTCTTGCTGAGACGAATCAAAAAGTCAAAAAAAATTGAAACAAAACAAACAAGCGCCAAAAAAAATTGAATAAAAACAAAAAATACAAAAAGAATAAGTTCTTAGCGGAACGGCGTCTTAGTGTAAGCAATAATTTAAAATGTCAAAACTTATTGATTAGTGTTGTAAATGTCCCACATCGGCCTTCTAAGGAAAGTATATGTAATGTATAAGGAAAGGCCCACCAGCTACTATTAACTTGAGGTTAACCTTTTGAACCACGTGATTAGGCTAAGAGTTAAGCAAGTCAGCTGACATGAGTCGTTACAAGTGTGAAAAGGAACGTCTAATGTGAACTCAATTGATGAGTGGAGAGCAACTAAAATATAATGGGATAAAATAAAGTGGGATTGTTTGGAATTTCGGGAAAGAATTAAAACAACAATTTTATTTTGGTATTTTAAGACGAAAAAAAATAAAGAGAAGTGTTTGTTTATTGATTTTCTTCATTTTGTTGAATTAATGTCCTATCGTTTTTTAATGTAAGTGAAAACTTATTAACCAGCGATTGATAAATTGAAAACTCACAAAGTAACCTAATAAGTAAAATTTGCTTGAGAGGAGAATCTCACATCAATAAGAGCTAGAGATAAATAAAACTCAATCTGTTTTGAAGAAGAATTTGAAAGACTTTGTACTAAAAAATAAAAGGAATTGATTTTGCCACTTTTTTTTTGTTAATGTCACTCCATTTCTCTCACAAAATAAATCATCCAATCAAGACACAAAGGGGAGTGGTATTAACAAAAAGGGGAGTGGCAAAATCACTCTCCAAAATAAAATCCAAAAAATATGCTTCTCTTTCTAGAAATCCACACAAATATATTCGTAAATACATATTATTAATAAATCAAAATTTCTTTCATGTCCCTTGGCTGGTTGAGAATATTTGTATTTGGTTTGGATCTATAGACCAATCCTATATCTCTGCACACAGTCCCAATAAATTTTCTCCCAAATAATTACTCTCAATTATCTGTCTCTCTCTACTCATTAATCCAAAAAACTCTCTCGAACCAAAACCTCCCTCAAAACCCTTCTTTTTTTTAATGGAAAAACCCTTTCTCTTCCTCTTTATATTAAAGTAATCCTTACTTTCACGTCTCGTAGCATTTTCCTTGTATTATGGTTGCGTTCTCTTGAACTTAACTTAAATTTAAAAATTGTCTTTATTTGAATTTTTTTAGCATTTGTTAGTTTTGCGCCAAAATTTTATGCATTGTTGATTCGTCTCGACGATAGGAATTGGAAAAGTAAAAAAAAAATTGAGAAATAACAACTTTTTAGCCAAAAATGTGACATTTAGTAAAAAGTGGTTATTTCTCAAAATACTTGTGTAAAAGTAAATAAATAAAAAAAACTTTTCCGATTACCATCGTCGAGACGAATCAATAACCCACAGAAGTTTGGCTCAAAATTAACAAATGCGAAAAAAAATCAAATAAAGACAAAACTCGCAAATTTAAGTTAAGTTGAAAAAAACACAGCCTATATGAGAGATTTTTTGATGTGGAAAGATGCGAGAGCTTTTCGGAACCAATAGAGGTGAAAAAGCAAAATGGGGGGGGGGGGGGGGGGGGGGGGCGGCGGAGCAACGGACCTACAACCCCTCCCCTTGAGCAAAAATGATCCAAGCCGCTTATTTTGTTTAAATAATTTGTTTATGGTAAAAAATCAACTTTTACGAATATCGGTATAGGCGTTTAGAAAACATTCAACTTTTTTTTCTTTCTTCAAAATATATGCCTAGATTACAAATCAAAGTTGGATGTTTCGAAAATGCATTTACCGATATCCGGAAAAGTTATTTTTTTTGTAAAAGATCTTAAATAAATGATTTTGAATAAAATGAGCGGCTTGGATTATTTTTGTAAGACCCGAGCCCAAAATACGTACGTACACGGCGTATGTACTACCGGAATCTATTGTACATATAGCACAGCTGACTTGGAAATGATAGGAGGATGATACTAGAGGACCCTGTCCTTGCTTGCCGGTCCCCAACCTGAAGAAACATTAAAAAGAAGGACAATTATTGGCTGCTGATTTTGCCACTTCCTTTTTGTTAACGCCACTCCTCCTGCAAGTGTATTTTTGATGCAAAAATACACTTGTAGGGGAGTAACGTTAACAAAAAAAGTGTGGCAAAATCATTTCCCCAATTATTATCGTACCTTTTCTTTATCGACCTCGTGGAGAGCCAAAGGGCAAGAAGGTACAACCATGGAAAGCAGCAGTTAACCGTTTCAAAAACCTTCTTAAAAAATAAGCAGCCTATTTCAAATTTTCAAACTAAAAAATAATGTAAATAAAAAATAATTTTTCAATTTTTTTTGCATCTTATAAAAGATCTCATCGAGATCTTTCAAACAAGATCCATATTGCATATTTTTAGATTTTAATAAGGCCATAATTTTTGAGCTTGAAATTGCCTTCTTAAAAAATAAGGACTTAAAACTCGTTCTGGAACGGGGACTTAATTGTGACAGCTTATTACTCTCACACTCGTATATATTTGGACCAATGACCGAATCAGCTTGCACGCTTGATTAATGGAAAAGAGTTCCCTTTACCTCACAACGCGCATGGACTGTAATTGGATCTCATAAACTCTTTGCAACAATGCTACCTACAGTAGTGGACGCAAGATTCTCGATGCGGGGGTACCACATGTATTTATAAATTAACAACAAAATATCATCTTCATATAATAACTATTGTTCGGGGACTTTTCTTCATGATTTTTATACACAAAACCTAAATGTAGTAAAAATATTACGAGAGGTTTGCGGGGCCTTGGGCTCAGCTTGCACCTCCCTCAGTCCGCCCCTGGCTACATACACAACATTTAATCACAACACCAAGTACAACACTCTCACATGGAACAAAAATGATACTCACACAACAATTCAAACACAATCCCTCACATACATGTGGGACCCACACACAGTAGTGTGTATGGGTCTCACATATATTTGAGAGGTTGTGTTTGATGTTGTACTTGAATTGTTGTGTGTAGCATTGTTGCACATGGAAGTGGGAGCCACACAAGTGGATCCAAAGTATGCACATGTGTGGTCGGTGTTGTGGTTGAATATTGTGTACTCAAATGTGTTTTAATTGAGTTGATCACGAGTGATATATATCTTTCGATATCGAAGACGAATGAATCGATTAGTATCGAATTCAAACTTGGTTTTAAAAACAAAATATGCAAGCTTTATTTGTTATGTAATGAAATAGATCTCGGATGAACTTCGGCCACACAGAGTCAAATTCGAGTAGCATTTATCCATACTTCTCCGAGGGGAGAAATTATTTACTATTGGTCTTTGAGCACCGTCGCGTGTGCTCCAAATGCGGTGTGTGGTAGGTAAAAATTTCAGGACCCATAACTTTCGAGAAATTTTTCGGTGCCGGGTGGGTATGTCCCACGTGGTACCCGCTCGACACATCTGAACCGTCCAATATACTTTTGGATGACTCGGATTGAAACCCTTTCTCTCCTCTCACCCCAACACTTTCTCGATTAATTTTTTTTCTCTCCAAATCCGAGCCATCCAAAAATACAATGGACGGCTCGCATGCCCCGAGCGGGTACCACATGGTACCCACCCAGCACTGAGACCCTGTTCGTTTTAGGATTTTGGATTTGAATTTGTAGATAATGAGTGTAAAGAGAAATAGGGTAATGATTAGAAAGAGATAGAGATAAAAATAAGAATAATAATTAGAGAAAAATAGGATAATGATTAGAATTCATAATCCAAAACCCTGAAACGAACGAGATCTCAAAATTTTTCCATAACTTCCGATCAGTAAATTAGAGTAAAAAACAATCATTTATGTGACGTGTACGGCTTTTATTGGCTGCAAAATTGGGGAGGATGAAAGGGAAAGCTGTAAATACTCAGAATCCTCTCACTTTCTGCAAAAAGTGGCTTTCCATAGATGGGTGACTGGGGGTGGGGTACCCTTGGAATGCAACTTGCAATATGCTCCTACTAGAAGCAAATAAAAGTAGGAGTACAAAATGATATGAGGACCGACCGCCGCCCCCACCGAAATCGTACCGACGGCCGCGGCCGGCCGTCTCCGGCCACCGGACGGCCGATCCGAGCCGTCCAAAAATTCTATAAAAAAAAACCGAGGGGGCCTACGCGGGAATCAACGGCATCCGACGTGTGTAGGTGCTTGGATCAAGCACCCTATTTTTCGTGTATATATACACATAGGCCCCCTCGGTTTTTTTTTTTAGAATTTTTGGACGGCTCGGATCGGCCGTCCGGTGGCCGGAGACGGCCGGCCGCGGCCGTCGGTACGATTTCGGTGGGGCGGCGGTCGGTGTAAATAGCAGTACTCCTAAAAGTAGTGTCCCATTATTCTCTGCCACTATGGTTCTCACTCGGCCTCCCCTATTTAGCCAAGCCACAGCCCCCAACTTTAAGGGCCATTGCCCCTATTTTTGGTAGCCTTTATCAACGACCCGGGGTGCTACGGTGCGGGGCGCACTGCAGTCGTGTAGTGCGGCTGGTGGACGGGTTGGATCTTAAATTGAAGAAAGAACGGTTCAGATCTACAAGATTCCGTTCGTTTTGGAATTTTGAATTTAGATTTGTAGGTAATGAGTGTATAGAGAAATAAAGTAATGATTGAAAATATGGATAATGATTTGAGAGAGATAGAAATGAAAAAGAGAGTAATAATTGGAGAGAAATAGGATAATAATTAGAATCCAAAATCTAAACAATGATGCTAGTACCACACTCAAACTCACACACACCACTCACATGAGTGGTGGGTCCCACACACACTACACACTCTAGTGTGTGTATGGGGTCCACCACTCATGTGAGTGTGGGTGTGTGTTTGGGTGTGAGTTTGGGTGTTTCACTAGAATTATTGAAATCTAAAACCCTTAAACGAACGGAGTCTAAATGCTCGGATCAAATCCCTTTGGTGATCTCAACTTATGAGGGAATATTATCATTGCACTTGTCATATTTTTCTTTTTCTCGTTTTACCCTTTGAAACATAAATCATTATGTGTAATTGATTTCAAAAAACAAGGGTAAATAGATTAGTCCGTTCCGATTTACCTCCTTAAAAAAAATATTTATTTACAATTTTTAAGCTTAAAAATAATAGGCTTACTGAAATAAAAAAATATGCAATATGGATCTAATCTTATAGATTTCGATTAGATCTATCAAACCCTGCAAAAAAAATTGAAAAATTATTTTCGTAAACCCATTATTTTTAAGTTTGAAAATAGGTCTTTATTTTTTAAGTACTTATTTTGAAACGTGGAACGGGACCTACTCATTAGTTTTTCCCCGTTACTTTCCAACTAGAATAACAATTTTAGGACAACAAAAAGTAGCAAATCGGGACAAAGGGAGTACATTATTGTAACCCCAAGGGTTTGTTCAAGTTGGAATGAGAAAAGCAATTAAGTAGTTATCCTCTATAATTTCGCATGTTCAAATTTTACGGTGGCCAAACATTCCAACCCTTCAAGTCACTAAAGGGTTCGGTCATTAACTTTAAGGCTTAGAATTAGGCAAGGTGCAAGCAAACTGATCCGGATATTCAATTATAAAAAAAGATACATTATTATTATGGACAAATGTATCCGTAACGCATCGCCCCGAAATCAGATTGGAAAATCAAGGTTGATCATCAGTCAGGGGTGGGAATTTTCGACCCGAAATGAAGTTAACGGGCTAGGGTTAACTATTTTTGACACGAAACACGAATATAACACGACACGATATCACGAAAAACTAAATAGATCGGGTTATGATTGAAAGAATTCTGACACGAACACGAGATGACATAACACGACGCGGGGCGGAAATTTATGAAAGAGCACGATAACCCGACACGAATACGATGCCCACCCTTATGACAGTACTAGCCTTTTTTTTTAACTTTTGTCCCCACTGAAGGATGTGATATGAGTGGGCATAGTCGCTCTGTTGTCTTCACCATAAAGATGAGAGCAAGTGGCCTGGTGTTCCCACAGTCAACCACCGGGACCATATCACAAAATCTTTGCAGATATCATCATTTAAAGACCTAAAAGCAAGACAGGGTTTGGTTCTCATCTTCATCTTGACAGGTCTAATCTATAATAGTATATGCAATATCTTCAATATACTATATGCTTGTGATCTTTGAAATTTTTTTATCTCACACTTCCTTTACATGATTTCAATACAATTTTTGTCACTTATCTTATCTTGCCCTTAAATATTACAACGTTTTGAATTAATGAAGCTCCTGAAATAAAACGGGACCCGCTCAGGTTCTATTTCTAATGATTAAGGTCTTGTTCCGCTAAGGACCTTAGGGGTTTTAAGAACTTTTTGGTAATTTTGTCTTTATTAAAAAAATTCGTGTTTGGTAGTTTCGTGCCGAACTTTTGTGGATTATTAATTCGTCTCATCGAGAGGAATCGATTTTTTTTTTAAATGTACTTTTTATCAGCTTTTGGGGCTTTATTTGGGATATTTTCAAAAATATTAGGGTAAAAGTAAAAAAATTTGGATTTTCCAATTCTTCTCGCTAAGACGAATTAATAATTTACAAAAGCTTGGGGCAAAACTACCAAATGCAATTTTTTTTTAATAAGAACAAAATGCCAAAAAGCCCTTAATGAAACAAAAGGCCTGAGTTATCTATATTGTAGGTTGCGATGCATCAGTTGTCAATGCCAAAAATCAGATTGACTGGACATCAATAGAAGTTTGATGAAAACATACTTGGTTGAAGATGAAATGATTGGCGTGCATCACTAAATGAAGCTGCAATGAGGTTTTTTCTCCCCTTTACATGAGAGGTTCATTTCTCATATTCAAGTACAAGGGTTGCATTAATTATTAAAATTGAAAGACAACGATTGAATTGTATTTTATTTCTTTAACTGTAAATAAAAAATTAAAAAAATCAGATTACCAGAAAGACCCAAACGAGGCCTTAATTGTCATGCTTTTGTAAGAAGTTGATTGAAGTTGAAGGGCCGGAAGAGAAAACAAACATGAGTGACTTATTCTCTACACAAAGAGCCAGCAGGATATCTATGTAAATCTCAGGATGGTGACTTGTGAAATTATTATTATTCTATAAGCTATTTGTGGTGTGCTTTTGCATGGCTAATGACACTTGGATTTGTCTTAGAGAATTTCAATGAGCAGCGCTACAGCCACCGCACACCGTGTGCGATCCACCCCGGGCCCCGCATGGATGATCCGGGCCGTTTAATAATTTTTTTTTTAAAAACAGAGTAGGAAACACGAGTAATCAGCTCGATCCGATATGTGTAGATTCTCGGATCAAGCTTCTCATCTTTGAAAAATTGGATATTATAACTAAGAGAAACATAAATAACATGGGAAAATATCTTCTCAACGCACAAAGTTGCGGATCAAAAAAAAAAAAAAAAACTCACAAAGTTCTGTAAAATATCTTCTCAACTCAATAAGTTCTGTCGAGGGTTTTTTTTTGAGATTTTTGGGCTTTTTGACTTTAGTGTCTATAATAAGTTATTAGAAAGTTGTTCCTCTTAGCTTTAGCGTTTATAAGTGGTGCTTACCGAATGACCCTTTTGCCCTTATTCGAATAACTTATTCATCTATTTTTTTTTTGAAAAAAAAGAAGATATTATAACAACTTTAATGGCAAAATCGACATTTCACTTTGACTTTTTTATGGTGGTCGGTTGGTTTGGGAAATGCTACAGTGTAGTGTTGTGACTGTTGTCTATTGATTATGGACAAAAAAAAATCTAAGAGGAAGCTTTTGGCTTTGTGGTAAAGACAAGAAATCTTCGTGAAACCCTTGTTTTACTCTAAACCTAGTCAGAAACCTTTGCACTAATCGAAACTCTAGATCCAAAATACACAAAAAAAAAAACACACAAAACACAGTTCAAACCCTTGTTCTACTCGAAACCCAGTCGGAAACCCTTGCACATTTCGAAACCCTAAACACAGTTCATCCTCCAAATGAAGTGTTCATTTTTTCAGGCATGGCAAACACAAAATCAACAGAACAGGACCCATACGCGCGCGCGCACACACACACGGATCTAAAAATGGAGGAGACAGAAGAGTACCCATTTTTCGCGCACGCACACACGGCTGTTCCATTACACACAATAAATCAACAGACGAGGAGCCATTACACACACACACAGAGAGATCTACTAAAATGGAGGCCATACCTAAGTTCACGAAGCAAATATGCACTGCACTCCAAATCGCCACCAAAACCCTTTTTCCTCTGCTCCACAGACAACAATGGGTCGGCGACATAAATGAAGAAGCAATGGAGGCCTGGGGTTGGGGAAAGGGGGATAAACAGGGGTGATTTCGTCCAAATTTCACCCATTTACAGCCGGATAAATTTTGGGGAACCCTAGACCAGCCCAAAAGTTTCACCGGTGAATCCCTCGAACGAGTGAAAACAAAGAACAGAGGAAAACAAATGAGGGGAACGAATGGAGAATCCAAGCAACGACAAAACCATCGGGCCCACCCCTTTTACCCCCTCCTTTATTTTAACTCCTCTTTTGACTTCATCCAAGCAGGCCCTTATAGTCTAAATTTATTCACTTGGTTCTCATTTTCCTTGCCCATATATTTTTATTTTCTATGTTTTCAATTCCCTTTTTTTCTTTTTCTCATAAATCCAGATACCACAGAAAGTGGAGAAATCATTATCCAAGTCTCCATGTCAATTTTATGAACTTGGAAACCATAGTATGACTCTGATTTTTTGTTTTTGTTTTTTTGTAGAATTGATTGATAATAGTATTGAGTTTGACATTCTTTTATGCTTATGACAAGAATAATATTACACGTAAGAAGCATATAGATAACGAAAGAAAAGTCCCTAGTAGCACGTGTTGGAATTCAGATGGCTTGGTTTTCATTCTTATCTTTTCTTTCTAGCAGGGCCAATCTTATCTTAATTAGCATTAAATATCCTCAAAAGAGTCTATGGCTTTCATAATTTAGCCTTATGCGATCCCTCACGTGACACAAAACGAGATCCACCGTAGTTATAATTCCCTTCGACTATCCAAACCGTATGTTTTACAGATCCCTATGTGTTTATGGTTGGTGCCGAAAAGAAGAGTATATCGATCTGATATCGGCAAAAGCTTGTGTCGAATCATGTTTGTCCGAGAAGAAATGTAGGAGTGGTTAGGGTTTGGCCGTTTATTTGTAAATACGTTTCGTTCAAACTTCGAACGATAACCGATCAATATGCATGGAAGACGAACTCGATCATTGAAAACTATAAAATTACCACCTCCAATCATCAAATGGGTACGGAGAGTTTTTTATTTTGGGCGCGCATGAGGACCACATAACAGAGCATTGATCGATCGCATGAGAAGATCTATGTCGATCACATGAGAGGATCTTAATTGTTTCCTACCCTGTGCACCCCCCGCACTACATGTGTAGTGCGCCAACGAACGGCTAGAATTTGAAGGAGTTCGGATTAAATCCGAATTGTCCGTGCTGAGATGGACGGCCGAATCGATCACACTACACGGTGTATAGTGCGACGGGTGCACTACAGCCCCTCCCATTCCGTATAGTTACATCATTGTCAAAATGTTTCAGCAAATTATTTATGTTGTCTTGTTTTTTTTTTGACATCAAAGAAGAACATCATATATATATATGAAAGAAAGAGTACAAGGGGTTAATCAAACAAAATACAACACAAAATACACTTAGAGCGTGGGGAATCTCACAGAGCGTGAGATTCCCCACGCTCTCACAGAGCGTGGGGAATCTCTCTCTCTCTCTCTCTCTCTGAAAGTTTGTAACCCTTCATTAAAAACAGTGGTTTGATACCTGATACGATGAAACTACATGGTGATAAAATTTGACATATTTACCTATGTGTGCAGGGTGATTACACTATGTGGGGAAAAGGTGTTTTTGCAACGCTGCTACACACAGATTTTTGCACACAAATCGTGCACAGATTACGGTGTGGGGTCCACTACGGATATCACACAAACAATTCAAACCGGTCAATAAATTTAAAACAGTTTTTCAAGGGCTTCCGCGAAAAATCAGCTCAATCCGATACCTATAAATGCTCGATCCAATCATTCAACTTTTCATTAAGATTTTCGGAAAATGAAAAAGTTAGATGATTGGATCAAGCACTTATAGGTATCGGATTGAGCTGATTTTTCGGGGGTGCCCTTAAAAAAATATTTTACATTTAATGAGCGGATCGAATCATTTATGTGGGACCTGTAGTAGGCCCCACACCGTGATCTGTGCATGATTTGTGTGCGAAAAATCTGTGTGTAGACTTACTGGTGTTTTCGGATGAGGGGGAGTGATCATGAGGAATATTTGATGGGTCGGTCGGAGAGCGAGGGACCAATTTCTATAGTATCAAGGGAGCACTTGAGCCAAGGTTAGCTCGGTTGGTTGGTGGGTTTTTTTGCTCCCCACAAAATTGATCATGGTTAGATTTTTAGGGTCGGACCGCTTGCAAGAGCGTAATTTTTTGTAAATTATCTAGTCCCGGCATTGATGATTTGCCTTTGATCGGGTCGATGAGGGAATTAGTTGAGGTGCCCGTAAGCTCGTCCGAACACCCTGACCGTCGATAAAAAAAAAGATAAAAGAACAAAAAAAAGGGAGCACTTGATTCATTCACTATGTCATGGGACATATTGCTCCTTCATTGGATTCATCATGAACATATTCAACCCTCCACTCACCACTGCAGTTGAAAACTCCTTAGCAACTTGCTTGATTCTATTCTCTTTTATTTCACCAATTGTCAATAGATGCTTACTTTCTTCTTCTATCAAATTTGAAAAAGTGATTTTCACTTGTTACATTATTTTCTTATGACATAACATAAGAAGTTAAAAAGCATCAACTAAACTCTATAATTCTTTACAGGTGTTTTAATCAGTATGATATTAAACTTTCGAATTTTGCACTTTATCACTCCTACCCGTTTTTTTCTCCCTCGATTCGGGTGGGTACACATATGATGTTTTGTCATCGTTTGAGGAAGTCAAGAAGTACTTTTATTTATTCTGCAATAATGTAGGAAGGGGGCATATTTTGCCGTTTAAGGTTAAATCACTTTAGAGATTTGTCTAGCCTGCCAATACTTGTAAAGCAAAAAAGCAAGAAAAGATTGGGCCAAAAAGAATGACAGAACACAAATTCCTCTCCACTTTTCCAACCAAAATGGGGGATACAAAAAGTGGGAAAGAGAGTTCAGATGGAATCAAATAGGGGGAAATGACGGTCAATGACGTGTTTTGATAATTAATATCCGCTAAGGACATTATCAGCATTAACAAATGTTCTCAGCATGTTCTTGACGGGTATTAATTATCAAAATACGTTATGGACCGTCATTTTCCCATCAAAATAGTGGTCCATGGTCACCTAGACATGGGAAGGATGAAAAAAGACTGGTTTAACTTACAAGGCCCATAGTCAATTAGAGAGGGCTTCTTGATATTTGTAACTGTAGCCCAGCCCAAAACAACTCATTACCAATTGGGCCACAAGACGGGCTTCGCGAGCAATGTTTGAAAGATTTCGATCATTTTTTAGAACTCATCGAAAACATGAATCGCGCCAGAAAATTACATTGATCAATTTCAGAGCAGATTTATATTGAGATAAATTGGTTAGGTTGTGTTTCGAAACTATACACGAAATCTTTCAGTTTTTGTTGTGTTCCGCTAAGGGTTCTTAAAAAATTAGTAGTACTTATTTGTAATTTTTAAACTTAAAATAATGAACTTTCTGAAATAAAATTTTATGTGTATTATAGATCTCGATGAGACCTTTTGAACGGTGAAAAAAATTAAAAAATTATTTTCGTAAATACATTATTTTTAAGTTTAAAAATTACAAATAAGTACTTATTTTTAAAAAACCCTTGGCGGAACAGGAAATCTTTTTTCAACATATATGTGTTTCGAAATTATACACAGGATCATTAATCTATAAAAGAAATACTTTCTTTCTAAATCTTTTTTTTTTTGAAATGTTTATGTGTATTTTTTTGGGGAACTTAATTAACCATCCTTTTTACCCTACTTATTTAGGTGCTCATCCTAATGTGTTTAAATATTTATCTTTCTATCCTCAAATTCATTTAAATCCTAAACTACCCTTTCTTTCTCCTAAGTTTTCAAATCTCTCTCTCTCTCTCTTTTTTTTTTTAATCTTTTCTCTCTCCTCTTTCAAACATTTCTCTCACCTAATCTTTTGAATTTTTTCTCTCTCCTAATCTTCTCTCTCATATTTTCATTCCCCTAAAATCTAAAAAGAAAATACGACTCTTACAAAAATGAATGTGTAAGCCAGAAAAATATAGCAAAACAAACAAGGCAAAACCTGATCGAGGTAGATGAACAAAACAAGATCAATTAAAAAATATGACAAAATCGAAAAATATGGCAAGTTTTGAGAAGTGTAGGTTTCGATTGAAGTAGATGAACAAAATATGATCAAATAAAAAACATGACAAAAATTAGAAAACATGACAAGTTTTGAGAAGTGTAGGTTTTAATCGAGGTAGATGAACAAAACATCATCAATTCACAAACATGACAAAAATCGAAAAACATAATACCTAAACCTGATATTCCGGCAACGGAATCCGGTAACGGCGGCGATTAAGAGGACGAAAGCGATGACAAATTTTACGAATATGACAAATTTCGTAAAACATGATACAAATGAGGTCAAACATGACAAATTAATTTTAGGAACAATGACAAAATTTGTAAAACATTATACCTACAATTATACCCATTGTTACCCAAAAACTTACTACAACTTCAATTCCTTTGAGCTTCCTGCAAAGGGGTTTTGAAGAGGAGAATTTCCACAAAACCAATAGGGACACCCAAAACTGAAATCTTTTTCACCCAAACTTCAGATTGCCGCCGCTGTTGAGATCGACGTCGTTCGAGATGCTGTGGAGGTGGGGTGTAGATCGACACCGCCCTGCTGTTTCGACGTGGCTTCTGTTGATCCAGAGAGAGAGGGTATATGTATTTGAAATCTTCTCTCGATCGACACCGTTCTACTCCTTTTTCTTTTTTTTCTCCCTGTTTTGAACGAGATAAGGATTGGGAAAGTGGCCTATGGGATTGACGGCGATGGTGGGGTTGATCGGCAACGGTGGGGTGGAGACGGTAGAGGTGATCGGCGACGGTGGATACATGGGTTTCTCGATCCAGAGAGAGGAGGATAGAGAGAAACAAAATTTTTTGGGGGGATTTGCATAATGCCTATTAACAGTAATGCTACCCACACAGTAAAAATGCACAAATTTTGTGCACAGATTTGTTGTGGGGTCCACTTTGGGTCCTACACAAACGATCCGAGCCGTTCATTAAATATAAAACATTTTTTCAAGGGCCTTTGCAAAAAATCAACTCAATCCGATACTTATAGGTGATCAATTTAATCATCTAACTTTTATTCAGATTTCAAGATAATGAAAAGTTAGATGATTGAATCGAGCACCAATAAGTATTGGATTGAGCTGATTTTTTGCGGGAGCCCTTGAAAAAATGTTTTACATTTAATTAACGGCTCGAATCATTTGTGTGCAATTCAGAGTGGGCCCCACACACGAATCTGTGAATGATCTGTGTAAACAGAATTACTGGCCTATTAATGTGGGAATTGGAAACAGTAAGTCTAAGGGTACAGCAGTTAGGTACAGATTTTGGGTACAGATTTTTTGTGGGGCCCACTATGGGTCCCACACAAATGATCCGAGCCGTTCATTAAATGTAAAACAGCTTTTCAAGGGCCGCCGCAAAAAATCAGTTCAATCCGATACTTATAGATGCTCAATTCAATCATCTAACTTTTGATTTAGATTCCCGGATAATGAAACGTTATATAATTGGATTGAGCATTTATAAGTATCAGATTGAACTAATTTTTCGCGGGGGCCCTTGAAAAACTGTTTTACATTTAATGAACGACTCGGATCATTTGTGTGGGACCCATAGTGGGCCCCACAAAAAATCTGTACCCAAAATCTGTACCTAACTGCTGTACCCTTAGACTTACTGAATTGGAAACCACGTCCATGTATATCCCATATATATAATGTACATCCCTAGTATTGTGGGGGAATTAAAAATCACGTCCCTGTAGTATATCTCTCTCTTTAGAGAGAGAGAGAGAGGGGTATAATAGGGCAAAATGATAATTTGAGGATGAGAACATATGTATTTAAAACCTCTAGGATTGACACCTAAATAAATCTTGTAACGAGGATGCCTATTTAATTTCCTCTATTTTTTTCACTAAAAAACAAGAAGAAGGGGTGGGAAAATAATTTTCTGGGAAAACTGTATAGTATTTAGAAGTAGCAGCACGGAAATTTCGTGAAACTGAGATGCATGTATACTGTGTGAGCCCTAAATCACAAAATTAAGAATCGGAACTAAACGAACACAGCTCCGGCGACGACCAGCGGCTCCGGCAACAATAACAACAGGTACCTCTCTCTCTCTCTCTCTCTCTCTCTCGTTCTTGATAAAACCCTATATTCACATCTAGCTACTCCATATCTACCCTTTCTGAATGTTGTCTTGAATTGAGAGGGGGGAAAACTTGCTTATTAACGTGGGTGTTTGATGTTAGGAGAGATGAAACTCATTCGGGGTTTGTTGAGGTCCGTGAATGTCGGTTTGCCGCACCAATTTCAGCTGCCTCAGATTGTCAGAACTTTTTCTATGAACCCAACTTCAGGTACTTTTTTGAAACTTCTGTTTTAACAGCATAATCCTATACTTATGGAGTTATCTAATCAGTTCCTCAGAGGGAAGAAACCGAACGGGGCCAAATGATATGAAAATTTCAACTAACAATGGATGTATTATTTGAAGATGACTTGTTGAATTTTTATTCCTAGGAAGTGATGAAATTTCACCTCTACCATCAATATGTTTAGGCTGTTTATCCAGTGCTTTGGATTATAATTTCGTCTTTTGTCCGAAACGATTGCTGACTGTTACATGTGCAATGCAATTCTGTGTATGCTCTCCTACCTCAAGACTTTGCAGGAGATTCTGCCTTCTGCTTTAGAGGGCATTGCAATACAGTTCAAGTTTGGTCTGTGTGTTTATCCGAGTCTTAAGCTCTAAAGGTCGTAGAAACCAACCCCGTGTATCAAAATATGGGATTGATGATTGTACACACATATGTACACTAAAATGTGACGTATACCTCACCTGTAAATTCAGTAATTCGTGTATCAAAACTTTTATGAGTGACCTATTACCTCTGGGTCCCACTTGGTTATCCCCGTTTAGTCTTTACCGCTTTGCAAGATTTAAAATAAATTCGATAGTCTACATGTCATTCCTTCTGTTTCTGATCAGGTAGTGATGATAGCCAAGGAACAAACTTATTTGAGTCTCCTGATGAATTCGAGCGTCGGATATTTGGTGATGGTTCTGGGAGTGGTTCAAAATCTAATGCATTCTATCAAAAGCTTGAGAGAATTGAGAAGGCTCATGACAGATCTGGTTTCAGTTCTAAATTTAATCTTGGAAATAGATCCGAGTTTTTGGATGGTCTAGATGACAGTTTCAGCTCATTGTCAGACGGGATGGATGCAAAACTGAAGAAAGAAGCCAGATATTTTGAGTTTGATGATAATGAAATAGAGAAAGAAGATTATGCTTTCAGGCCAGATAAGAATTTTAGGCGTGGGGAGACCTATGATACCAAGGTATGAGATAGAGTTGCCGAGGCATCTATCAGCTGGTGCAGTTTGCTATAATTCTTGTTTTAACTTATTTGCATGACTATGGAGTATGGATGCAATTAAGATATATTTTATTTAAGATGCTTCATAATTCAGATATAATATATGGTAGAGTCAGGTACGTGTAAATCTGTTATTATCCTCTAATGAAAGCTACTGAACTTGCGTGTTGATGTCATCAGTTTATTTTTAGCATTGGAAAATGTTTTTTTTTAGTTATATATTTCGCTGTGTGTTTTATCCAGTAGTAAACTTATGGGCTGGCATGGTCCTCTTGGGTTTTGATGTATGTCATTTTGTGATTTGGCCTGGCCTGAGGCTAGCCGCCTAGCCCAAGTTAATTTGCAAATTGGCCCTCCATGAGGCGTGTGCATGTGGTTTGTTTCCCTGATAATGGAACTGAATCTGATGCAGATGACATGTTTGGTCCAAAACCGGTCATCCTTTCAGCTTGTTATGATTTCCATTTGGACAATGAGCTCTCAAGTTTGATTTTGGGTGGGGGGTTGGTTCACCAACCCCCGCCAGCAAATTGAGTTCCTTCGTATAGAAAAATAATAATTTGCTGGCGACAACTCTGCCTTCCGTCTCAACTGATGCAACAAATATTAATAATTGAATAGAGAATTAGTTTTTCTTTTGGTCTTTTTTTGCATGGGATGTGAATTTCGACCTTTGAAATAAACTTACTGTCCTTGATGTCACAGCCCCTTGCCCCTTTACTATATCCAATATCGTCCTACGGATTTGTGTTTCATGTTGTGGTAATGTCATTTTCTTATCTGTGCCTGGTGTCACTATATGCAGGATCTAGATCTTACAAAACCTGGTGTACGTAAACCTTTTAAGAGATATGAGTTTGAAGTGACAACAGCGGAAGTATTGAGGAAAGCCGATTTCAGGGTGAGCATGCTTTTGTATCTAGCATACTTATTTTCTGTTCTTACCAGGTTGTTGGTGAGCATTGCCGCAGCAAAATTTGTTTGAGTAAAGATGATACACCTAGGATCAATGTTGGCTATATGAACACTAGTTAAGGTGCTGATTTTCACTGGGAAAGTTTTCATGTCTCCAATGAGCAAGGCGAGTCATTGAGTAGGCCAAAAGTTGATTGTCACTGTGGTCATTTAAGATAATTGCTGCGGCTCCTCTCCTTAACGCAGTTATTCATCTACTACCCATTTAGTTAGTTTTGTTGCTTGAACCAAAAGTCATACGCACGTAGACTAGCATAGGCAAAGGTCCTTTGACCACTTGAAAGGTATACTGGGGATGTATGTGGGGTGTAATTATGGTATTTTCATAAGGCTCCGTTTGTTTCTAAGTAAAATATTTTCCTCAAAAATTTACGGTGTTTGGTTGATACACATCAAGTAAAACATTTTCTGGCATAAAATTTTTTACCCCATCCAATGGAAAATGTTTTACTCCCGAAATCTCGGTAAGTCATTTTTTAAAATTTAGTCACGGCTTCACGCTACCCAAAAACCGCCTGAAGTGAGAATTGTTAGGCATTAGCTGCATTATTACTCTCTCTCTCTCTCTCTCTCTCTCTCTCTCTCTCGGCATTAGCTGCATTACACACTCTCTCTCTCTCTCTCTAGGCATTAGCTGCATTATTACTCTCTCTCTCTCTCTCTCTCTCCGTTGGGGAATAAACCGAATTGATTTGGAAAACTACACAAGATTTATGTCAAATGTTGTGTTATGTGTTTTGTCCACGGAACCGGCCCCATATATATGTAGGCGCATAGTTATAAACGTTCACGAGGAGACTTATAAAGGCTTTTTTGGAGTTTAAACTGATTCAATTTTTTGTTTTGAAAAGTATTTTTCAAATGTAAACCAAACACCGAAAAACAAAAGTAACAAAAATAATTTCAGCAAAATAATTTTACAGAAAAAATATTTTCCAATGTAAAATGTTTTACGTCAAAACAAACGGAGCCTAAGTTCATATTTTCTCCAATTTCCTTACCTCCTGAAAACGCTTCGTGCAGAACGTCAGATTCCTTGCCAACTTCCTTACCGAGGCTGGAATTATCATCAAGAGGAGCAAGGTAAACAAATTGCGAAATCAACAATTGGGATCAAATCCATGTGCCATGCCACTACTCTTTTTAATTGATTTTTGTTGTTTCTTCTTCAGACTAAAATTAGTGCCAAAGCACAGAGGAAGGTCGCTAGGGAGATTAAGACAGCCCGGGCTTTTGGTTTAATGCCTTTTACCACGATGGGCACCAAACATTTTGTTTTCGGAAAGACAATGAAGGATCTTGATGAGGATTATGGATATGACGTTCACAATTTTGTTGATGAAGACAGCCGGGACCCTCTTCGCGACTAGGTGCTGAAGCGCTTATGTTTTGGCTTTGGGATATTGGATACAAAGGTCATTTATTATTCCCTCTCTTTTCTGGATTTAGCTATCTTATGGGATTTGTACCTTGTAGTGCTGGTTTTCGGCGACAAGCACACCAAATTAACTCCCAGCTAGTCATTTAAGGTCTTTGAGGCTCTCATTATTGCAGCCTGGGATTCTTGCAGTGGGTGGTGATGATACTCTTTTGAGGCAGTCTTCATTCAGACTTTTGTATCTTCAGTTGTGAAACTAGCACTCTGTAACTTTTATTGAATCTCCAATGATCATCTGTGTTCCTGTTCGCCTGTTGGGTTTGTTTCAGAATCAAATTTTTAGACTGTTTTAGAAATGAAGAGCGTTGCCTGATACTTTATCCGTAAAGAAGATTTTATTCCCAAATTTCTCCTTCTTTCCCGTGCTAACATTATGCCCATATTGAACGTCTGTATGTGTTTTAACTTCGTACATGAGTGTTATCATTCAACCACCCTTATTTCATCATTCCATCAGCATCATTTGTTAGTTTATATTGTAATAGGCCACCCCTAACATTTTGAGATAATTACACCTATTCTTTTAGGGTTCCTTCAAATTAACTTTCCTTCTAGCCAACCAGGATACGAAGTGGATAATTTAGCATACGCATGACTGACTATTTGCAAGACAATCTCTCCTAGATTTCTCAAAAATAGGAGATTTGGCACACGATGTTCCTTGCGCATAAAAAGAAAGTGCATAACATGGTTTCGTTTGAAGTTTTCCGAATCATTCTAATACGACACTTTCATAGATCGTGTATGAGAATGCAAATACTCATCCACTTCACAGGGCATTCATCTTCTACCGCATTCAACTCTACAAGTCTTCAATCAAGATACGTTTCCAACCAGAGAGAACGCAATATGTCATGAAGCTTGAACAAAGCATCAGAATTGCAATGTACTGTAACAATCAGATTTGGAAAACCATAGGATGGATTTAGCTTGTAAACAATGATAAGAATTGCCTGACTACATGTTTTTTTTTGCTCAGCTGCCTGACTACATGTTACGCGGTGAACCTAACTGTATGACTTGAAAAGCCAGGGAATGCAGGCCAATAAGCTTCAGTTCTGTTGTTTCTCTTCTCCTACAACACTGAACCAAAACCAAGTTGTCAACATTCTTCTGAATCGACATGAACTGAAATTGCTCACCTGGTTAAACTGAGTTCAACGTTGGACTTTCTTTGCCATGCGCACACACGCGCACGACTGGTGGGCCTTGCAGTCAAGCTCCCTACCGTCTAAAGGAACTCTATGCAATATACCCGGTTTATTAACCTTTTTGGTCCCCAAAGTATTAAAAAAATCTCATTTTGGTCCCCAATAAACACATTGGAGAAATTGAGTCCCCAACGTTATTAAATGTGTACCAATGTAGTCCCCAACTCCTCACGCCGTTACCCCAATCGTCAAAACTAGGGGCATGTTTGTCATTTCCCCTCCCCCAACCTTTTTATTCTCCACGGCACCTATTAGGATTGGGAAAATCACTTGCTCCTCGTGGAGGGAGAGATTCAGACCCCATTCGGCTAAATAAGCCAACTGGCTTATTTTTTTATCCTTACTCAAATTTTTTTTCGTATTTGTTAGTTTTTCGTCAATTTTTTGGGGATTATTGCATCATCATGACGAGAGGAATCTAAAAAGTAAAAAATTATGATCGAAATCTATTTTTTTTAATAAAGACGAAAAAATTGGTTTATTGACTTATTTTTGTCTTTATTAAAAAAAATTAGGTTTTGATCATAATTTTTTACCTTTTGGATTCCTCTTGTCAGTTGTCATGACGATGCAATAATTCCCAAAAAATTGGTTTATTGGCCCTCAGGGGTTGTTCGGCTAAATAAGCCAAGAGGCTTTTTTTTTTGTCCTTATTCAAATGTTTTTTCACATTTGTTAAATTTTGGTCAATTTTTTTGGAGATTATTGCTTCTTCATGACAAGAATCTAAAAAGTAAAAAATTACGATCGAAATCTAATTTTTTTTGAATAAAGACAAAAATAGCCGAGTCGGGCGCTGTGCCAGCCCTAATCCCTCTAATAAGGTGCGCCGATCCGTGGGCCCAGGAGCATGCCGTCACGGCCTGATCTAAAAAGTAAAAAATTACAATCGAAATCTATTTTTTTTGAATAAAGACAAAAATAGCCAGGTTGTGACAGCGTGCTCCTGGGCCCACGGATCGGCGCACCTCATTAGAGGGATTAGGGCCAGCACAGCACCCGACTCAGCTATTTTTGTCTTTATTCAAAAAAATTAGATTTCGATCGTAATTTTTTACTTTTTAGATTCTTCTTGTCATAAAGAAGCAATAATCCCCCAAAAAAATAAGCCACTTGGCTTATTTAGCCGAACAACCCCTCAGTAGGGCCGTGACGGTGTGCTCCTGGGCCCACGAATCAGCGCACCTCATTTGAGGGATTAGGGCCGGCACATCGCCCGACTCGGCTATTTTTATCTTTATTCAAAAAAATTAGATTTCGATCGTAATTTTTTACTTTTTAGATTCTTCTTGTCACGAAAAAGCAATAATCTCCAAAAAATTGATAAAAACTTAACAAATGTGAAAAAAATTTGAATAAGGACAAAAAAATAAGCCACTTGGCTTATTTAGCTGAACAACCCCTCAGTAGGGCTGTGACGGCGTGGTCCTGGGCCCACGAATCGGCACACCTCATTAGAGAGATTAGGGCCGGCACATCGCCCGACTCGGCTATTTTTGTCTTTATCAAAAAAATTAGATTTCGATCATAATTTTTTACTTTTTAGATTCCTCTTGTCATGAAGAAGCAATAATCTCCAAAAAATTGACAAAAAACTAACAAATGTGAATTTTTTTTGAATAAAAAACAAAAAATAAGCCAAGTGGCTTATTTAGCCGAACAACCCCTGAATCTCTCCCTCCACGAGGAGCAAGTGATTTTCCCAACCCTAATAGGTGCTGTGGAGGATAAAGAGGTTGGAGAAGGGGAAATGACAAACATGCCCGTTGTTTTGATATCTGAGGTAACGGCGTGAGGGGTGGGGGACCATAGTGGTACACATTTAATAAAGTTGGGGACTCAATTTCTCCAATGTGTTTATTGGGGACCAAAATGAGATTTTTCTGATACTTTGAGGACCAAAAAGGTTAATAAACCCAATATATATACCCTATTGCTGGAAACATAAATATAATTCATATACTGTAGATCTTAATATCGTGATATTCTTCTTTTCTTTATAGTTGTTGAACTTTGGTTACACGAAACTTTAGAAAACTTATTATCGAAATACATACAGGTAAAAGGGCGGAGAAACAATTGAATGCATGGTATAAACATGTATACAACAAATTAAGCAACAGCACAAAAGCTATACTATACAGTATACACCAAGCGACGAGAGCTTCTCAAACAAATTTGAATTTCATAAGAAGCTTAACAGATTTATACTTTTCTCCCCTGCGATCATGCAGTGGAACTGCTCGAATTCCACTTCTCAACTCTGAAATAGGCAGGCAAGTCTGACCTCCGAAGTCGGGTTTACCGGAAGTGTCATACTCCAACACCTCAATCCGGAGCACAGCCAATTCAGGAACTGTGAGGGGGAACTCAAACTCCTCATTCCATGCTGGAACCCACTGATCCTCAATTGCTCTTGTCTTCAACATTATCGTGTCACGTGGGACTCCGGCAATCCCCACCTGCAAATAAATCAACGAAGCACCACATTCCTTTACGTTATGTTATACTGTCAAAGACTAGGGCCTTTGATGCATTTCAAGACAAAGAGAACACTTCGATGGACATGAAACTTTAGGTGAAGTACTCAAAAGCACTTATTCAGACCCTCAATGAAAATTTCAATTTTCATGGGTTGGTGGTAGAGCAGCCGTAAAAGTCTGACTTTCAATGAGTATCTGAGATTTCAATAGTATATGTCCTAGTGTATTTCACTATGTCCTTAATTATCTTTGTGAAATATTTTAACAAAGAACAATATACGAACTGCATGTTTAGCTAAATAGAAGTATTTGGTATCTTACCCTCGTATAGAAGTCTGGTGGGGAATATAGATCAAAATGGGTACGGCGGAAATCTAAATGCCACCCTTCTCCGGAATATACTTTTACCTGCTCATTAACAAGGTTAACATAGATTTACTTCACACACACACACTGAGAGAGAGAGAGAGAGAGAGAGAGAGAGAGAGAGAGAGAGAGATCTAATAGTATCAATCAGAAGAATCCCACACCTTCAATGTTGTCTTAACTGGTAATTCTTCCAGATCGAAAATCTCATCTGGATTCAGTAGGAAATCTGGTTTTTTCACGTAACCACAACCACCATTAGCTCTAAACATTCCATGCATGATCCATAGGTACTTGCCATATCCCTGAGAAGCAGAATATGACAGCTAATTTACCTGCAGAGTTGAATGAAGGAATATTTTTCTACAAGATCATAGCACATTTTCCTGTTCATCATCTAAAGTGAGACAGAAACAAATCCGAGGATTTATCATAGTCTATAATGCACTTCTGCTTTTAGCAAAAATAATTCCCTCAAACCTCAAAAAGGCAAAAACTTTGTCACAGGCTGGAGTCTGCATTCAACTAATTTAGTATCTTGTTCCTATGTGGCTAACACTTTACTTGAATCCATGTTGCAGGGACACAGTTCCTGAACTATGCATGCCCCAATCTAAGGTTTGGTCTGAAGGTAAGATGGCAGGCTGTATGGAAGGGGGTCAGAGAGAAACAGAATCCTTGTTTTGTTTGGAATAAAAGGAGAAGGGAGGGAAAGGAGGAGGGACAATATTTCCACAGGACCCAAAGGATTTGGTATCCGTCCGCATTTAGTTACTAGTTTTTCTGCTCTACTTTTCTTTTCCAGTATAAGGCAGTAAGTAATATCAATTACATATCTAGGGGGGAGGGAGAACAGAAACTTGAACCCAACCACTGGGCTACCCCTTTAGTTTTTTTTGGTTACTAGGTTGAATAACAAAATAAAGGCATGGTTTAAAAGCATTACTTTACTCCCTCTTCTCCTTTCCACCCGAACAAACAAATTGGAGGAAACCTCAGTCCTTGCCCTCAAGATCGAATTCCCTTTCGTTTTCCCCTATCCTAGGTAGCCACCTCAGCTAACACATAAGACAACTGAGAGCTAGCTAGCATGGACAACGAAGAAAACATTCACTGCTGATTATGTAAGCCACATCTCTCCATATCCTACCGTAAAATCTCTCTCCAGGCCCCCAGGGCCTTCTTCGGGTATTGCTTTGCAATAAGGTTACTTGACTTCTCTGGCCTAATCTTTTCAGAAATATCCAATGTCTCCATATTTCTGGAGATATGATCAAGCAATGGTCCAATAATGATGTGCACAAAAAGCTTGAACAACTATAATGGATTGGTACTAACATGAAGTTCTACCAATTTATGATGGAAGAGAAGGCGAGGAAGAGGATCCATATAGAAGATACAACTGCTTCCAATAAGATCACATGCAAAGCTGGATATCATGGATGTGTTCTTATGACTTATTATAAGTTCTAACTAGTAGACATGCATGCAAAAGTCAGATTTTATGTAACAACAACGGATAATGTTCAAAAGGTGACTGAATCTTGAAAAAACATGGTCCCACTGGAGAAACCAGAAAGAGAAATCTGACCTGCATATTAAATGCAACCATTTGAGCTCCATGTGCCCATCCAATGAAAGGATCGTAGTTAGATGAGTCAAAGCGTATTCCCTTGGGGTATACTCTAAGCAAATTCCGTTGGGTAAAACTAGAAATCAGAAAAAGAAGTAACCATAGTCAATTATTGGTAACCAATGAAGAAACAAGGTAAACCTTGAATACGCAGTCATGATTGCTGAATGCTAACAAATGAACTTGATGATCAAAGCATCACCACTTAATTGTACATAGTAGAAGACTAATTCAGCAAATCCTTGATTGGTTGGCTTCCTGATTTTATGGTCTCAAACGCTCTGTTGGCAACATATATAACATCATGAAATAC
The DNA here is from genome assembly GCA_020567845.1 of Rhododendron henanense subsp. lingbaoense. NCBI lineage: Eukaryota > Viridiplantae > Streptophyta > Magnoliopsida > Ericales > Ericaceae > Rhododendron > Rhododendron henanense. Next base: position 6,845,051 of record CM036312.1, read on the forward strand.
TCATTTAGGCAATGCTGAAAGTAATTCTTCAATTTCCTTCAAGAATATGAGTAGCAATGGTGCAAAACCTAACGCTCTTGTGTCAATAAGCGAAATGAGCTATTTAAAATAGTAGAGACAGATCCCATCGAACTAAATGCAAATGCATATGCAGTGCATGACTGCTCAGTCAGAAGACCTTAATTGAACAAATCATACTGAACACTCTACACTTACCTGACAATATCAGTTGCACGTGTTTTTACAGCATTTTCAAGATCTTGCTCACTCAAGCTAAGGCGTCGAACTTTAGCAGGATCATTCACAAACCAGTTCTCTGTCCCACCTTTCAGCTTCCCAGCGTGGATAGCAATTAACCTCCTATATTCAGCCTGAACATCTTCGTCCTGAGGGTCCTCTTCCTCATCCGATTCATCCTGTGGACTAAAAGGCAAATTCAAATTCAAGTAGATAGTACATGGAAAAGCCTTGCATCCAAATAGATGTTAGTACGCATGCACCTCGTCATCTACTTCAATTCCATCTTTGACAGCTGAGCCCTTGGCCTTCTGTGGATTCCCCTTTTGCTTCACATTGGTTTCTAAGTATTCTTTTGGTGGTTTGGTAGATAAGATAATCCTTGTTTTCAATGATTCCGGTGAAGGCAGCTCATTTAGTTCTGACTCAGTGCGAAACAGTGTGGATCCAAATGTTTTAATAACCATCTACAAGAAAACTCAATTGCAGTGACAAAACAGGATGAGGTTAAAAGCAACCGGATGGATAGATATACTCACCTTAGCAACTTTAGCTTTAAGATCTGGAGTGAGATGGTCTTCGAGTGTTATGATAACAGGATATTCGGAAGCACTAAAGGCATGCTCCTTAATGGCAGACAAACATTTGGCGAGCTCTACAGGAGTGGTCAGCGTCCTACAATCATACAATAAAATGATCAACCCAATCTGTTAATCATTTCAAAATAGTAGTTACAAGATATAACAAATACAAATTAGAGATACAGTTCTAATATTGCAAACATAATTCTTTGCTTTATTAACAACCAATGAGGTGAGATTCTAGTTATCTTTACAAATGGTTGTTGCTATCAAAAGGTGACTCATAGTACAACTACATTCAAACTAGAAAACCCAAAAGTTTGGAGGTCGTATAGGTGCTTTGTAAGTTGGTATGCAGTTTAAGGTAAGTAATGATAAGAAAGAAAGAGACAATACAGGAACGATGGATCTTTTGTAGTAATTCTTGAAAATCTTCGATATATCAATCCTCATCCTTCATGGTAATCTCCTCAATACTCAAGGATGTGGGGTGCAATACCATATTCTATAAAGGCCGCATCATGAAAATCAAGGATCTTTCACAAAACATTAGGATATTCTTTCAACTTATTCATACCGAAGGTACTCATCATAAACAGAGCAGTATAAGATTTCCACAACGCCAATAACTTTGACAAGTGTTTTGTGTAAGAATCAAGCCACGTTTTGAGACGGTCGCCACATACTACAAACACACTTTGCAGGAAATGGTTGCAAATTAGAAAGATAAGAAGATTCTATAATGTTGGAGTAGCATAAGAGAGCAATTATTAGCAAAAGTAGCGCAGGAATAAAATTTCATTCCCTGCAAAACCAAGCATCTCCTTGTGAGTTTTGTGTTTCATTCACACTTCTCTTATGCTTTCTCTCCTCTGTCCTTTTCTTTCATTTGTCCTTTCTACTTGTGCGAGAAACATGAATGGAGAAGAGAATACAAAAGCAAGATATGCATTTGCTATGGACTCAAAAAATAGAACCAAACTAGAGTTGAATCACTGGAATGCAGATTTACCCTCCATGGCGAACATCCACACCATCTCTTGTTGAATTTGGCCACAAGTCCAATTCGATAACTCTTACACCTCTCTTTAGGGCTCTTATAATAGGCTCATCACTGCTGTCACTGCTGAGTTGGTTTCCTGTCAAGTACGAATTATGTCCTGTGTACAAGAAATAATGTGCCAGGGGAGCCGTCATGTTGTGGTGCACCTGCCAAAGAATTTTTTCCATACTTCAAATACGTTGAATCAAGCTTGATCTCTCCTTTTGCACTCTTTGGAAGGGGCAAAAACACATCTACATATGCAATCGAGTAAATTTGAAACCCAGGAAACGGCCTTCAAAAATTTGAGTCAAAAGAAGATTCCCTTCAATTAAGATATTTGAGGAAAAGTCATTTAATATAAAAATACAATTTGTGATATTTTCACTAAAATTGAAGTATCAATCAATGTCTGTATAAGAGCATCACCAGCCCTTATGTTCTGTTTGGAACATGAGGAAAACGAGGGAAGGGACTCAACTTTCTCCTCTTGTTTGGTTTAACAAGAAAGAGAGAAGAAAACAATAAAAATAAAAATAATGAAAACAGCAAATTTTCTCCCACACTATCATCACATTTTCCTTCTTCACTATTTACTCTTCCTTTCCCTTCTTTTCCATTAATTCCAAACAGCATTACTCTTTTAATGGACTCTGAACCAAATTATGAGCAAAAGGCCTCTAAACTAACTCTAGTCCTCGACTCAAATTCATACTAGGTTGAGTTTTTACTCAAAATTTTAACTAAATCAAGGGAGACTCAGATTTTTGCTCAGTTTTTTTAAGACTCGTTCTGCCATTCACAATTTACGATTACGCGATTAATGAAGCTTTTACTCAAATATGTAGGTAAATGAACCTTCTACTCAAAATTTTGAGAGTGCAAGGTTTTCAATTTAGCACGCCTTCTGGTATTACTACAAAATTACCAATTACAAATTCGGAAACATATATCGAAAAATGACTGAATGAGAAGTTGAGATTATTACCCCGTGTGAAGGAGATAGAGGAGGATTATTGTCGCTGATGAGATGCTTAAAGAATGCTTCGAGATTCAAGCCCTTGCGCTGGAAAATGTTGAGGTGCCTGAGGCTATTGAAGATGGTCTGGGCGTCCTCTTCCTTCGCGTTTTCCTCCCCTTGGAACTCCGACAAGAACCAGAACAGGTGATCGACGCTCATGATGCCGTTCTCCGAGTAGGTTTCGAACAGTCTCTTCACGTCTTGAGGCGGTTCCGCCGCCTTCTGCAGGAACATCCGCCGGAAACAGAAGCAGATTCTGAAGGATTGGTTCGACGAACGGTCCATGACGAAAGTGCTGCTGTTCTTCTTCTTCTTCTTCTTCTTCTTCTGCCTGCTTGTTGTTCGTTTGGAGTTTGGAAAAGCAATTGTGGATATATAAAGGGAGAATAGATACAGGTTGCTTCCATGGATGAAGGAAGAATGTAAGGTTGCTGCGGAAGTGAGATACTCCAATTGGGAATTGCGTCCGAGGAGAGAGAGAGAATATGTTCTCTGTCTCAACCAGATGGATAGATAGGCTACTCTGCGCTTATTCTCAGAAGAGAATAAAGAAATGTGAAGACTGTTTTCTTTCCCTCCATCAGCGGGGTAAAGAGTAGGAGTGGAGAATCAAGTTTCATCATTGGTACAGTCTTTATCCGTCAAACTTATGCGACCAATTTAGACCAGTTTTAGACCGTGAAATCGTTCATCTTTTAGGTCTCGCAAAGATGCATGTCCTCGCGCGTAAAAGATTAGCTCGACGGAACATCGATGAATATGTCAACAATTCACATGCGCATAAGAGAAAATGAACGAAGAATGTTCGAATACCGAAATTGTTGACCAGTTTGCTCCAACCTGGAGACGGGAGAACAGGGAATAGGACTAGAGCCTCGTCCGGAAGGAACACAACATTACAACACAATTGTGTTCAGAACCCTTCGTACATGCATTGAACGGTTCTAAACACATAACACAGTTGTGTTCTAATGTTGTGTTCCTAGACTTTTTGGGTCCGAAAATATAGCAGTAATTTGGGCAATCGATATAAGAGCATCCACAATTGACTCTTTGAATATTATGTGTGGCAAAAAGTGTAGAAAATAGGACCCTAAAGTTGTGTGTTAGAGAATTGTTACATAGAGTACTCATAGAGGATAAAAAAATGGTTCAGTTGACATTTTTAGGAAGTTTGTTAGCGTTAGATGTGGGGGACCCTACTGCCAGAATTTCTTTCTCCCTCTCCTTTCTCTCTTTCCTCCTCCTGGCGTCACCTTTCTGTGACTTTTCTGGCGCGTATTCTCTCTCTCTCTCTCTCTCCTCCTTAAGCACTCTACCAGGCAAGTCACAGTAAAAAAAAAACCCAACCCCTCAAGTGTTTTACGTATGTAACTCACGCACAAGCACTCAAATGGGGTGCAAAAATGAAAGAAAATATGGTTGTTATCTTACACAATCAGGAAAAAACTGACACAAAAATAGTCTTAAAAAGACCAAATGCGATTGTCCCTTTGGATGCCGAGTTCATTTGTAAAGCGACAAGAAAACATACTCCTGAATTTTGCCAAAATGGAGTATCAGATTTCCAAGACACAGCCAAACAGGTGAGAGGTTCTATACCTGGGGATCAAAGGTGAATGTGTGTCTTTCCGCTAGACCAAAAAAAGAGAGAAGGTGAATGTGTGTAATCTAAAAGAAAAAAAGTAGTAGTACCACTTCAAATGAGGTAATATAATTCTGAATATCAACAATGCTAGCATTTCTGAATATAATTTCGTCAAAAGTATGGCTGGCAACTTGCAATGCGTGAAATCCGATGAATTGAGGGGGGGTTTAAACTACAAGTTACTTAACGTGAGAACAAATCCAAGAATGAAATCAGGCGTTAATCCATTTCAGGCCGCCTTACCGTCAGACATGAATCTAAAATGCCAAAAGAAATCCTGAAGAACCATCATACCAACAACAGTTTGATAATCAGAAGCTCAAGCGCAATTGTAAAAAATGAATTCCAAAGAACCTAGGAGTATCCATTATCACATATACACCAAACAAAATTCATTCCTCAATTTAAAGTGAAACAAATATCATAGTATCATATACTTAACCAATCCATATATTCCAATTCTCGTTATTCTAACAGGAAGTTTTTCCAAACCCCAATTGCACTAATGAAACAAACTTGCAATATGGTCTAAAAGAGGGGTATTTGGCGGCCCTCACCAACAAGCATTTCATTCCGACCTATTGGCGTACCTCTCGACTTTATCATCATTGAGATTAATCCCCACCATGGCCTCACCCAAACCACAGCTTACCTCCGCCAATATATCTGGGTCACTGTAATGTGTCACGGCCTGAACAATTGCCCGCGCCCTCCTTGCCGGGTCACCACTCTTGAACACGCCTGACCCAACGAAAACACCGTCGCAACCCAACTGCATCATCAGCGCTGCATCGGCCGGAGTTGCCACGCCGCCCGCTGCGAAGTGAACCACAGGAAGCCTACCCAGCTGCTTTGTCTGCATCACCAAATCGTACGGGGCCACAATTTTTTTCGCGAAGGAGAAGACCTCATCGTCATCCATGTTGCGGAGGACACGGATGTTGCCCATCACGGAGCGCACGTGGCGAACCGCCTCGATTATGTTGCCAGTGCCAGCTTCCCCTTTGGTGCGGATCATGGCGGCGCCCTCCCTGACATTAGAAAAATATGATCGAGCATGTTGTTAGACAAGCAAATAAAGTCATATAACGATACGTGTGAACAACAGAGAGTGACACATAAATGTTTGTGAACTCATAGAACGAAAAAACTTGGTCTGTGAGATCGAGGCATGGTATTTGCTGTCTTTCATGTTGTGTTATTTGTATGTTCCAATGGACACCAATGGCTCCAAGATTCAACCCAATACACACAAGTCAGAACTATCCTCGTCTAGAGTTAAGAGTACTCTAGTAGGTGAATTCTCTCAATCGAAGTTGCCATAAGCTCACATGATATGAAGTTATGAACATAAAGAAGAGGTCAAAGTATCTACTACAATATATAGCATACAAGTGCACGTCACCTTTCAACCCATTTGCTTCCTCTTCAAGCCTCTCTCTTACTGTCATACGTCCCCCTCTACATATTAGTAGATTTCTATGCACCATCACTTTTCATGCGTTTCTCATCCCTTTACTAACACATTGCACAGAAAAAAAACATGGCTCCATCTCTCTTCAAAGTTCAAAACACGAAGTCTTCCTTCTATCAACGTCTCCATTTGGCTCCATATCAACATTGATAGAAGGAAGACTTCGTGTTTACAAAATTAATGGAATCATGTGATCACTTTACATCGATATCATCATTTGTCATGCTTGCTGATTGGCTTTAACATTTGTTCACGGAGTTCTTCGTTTTCATCAGATTTGGATGATATTCATATTATGCAAAAAAAAAAATTTTACTGCACCTATGTACAAATCCACTACTCACCCAACGTCTCTCTCTCTCTCTCTCTCCATTTTTCTACTCACCTAACCATTTTTCTCAAGTTTTTATTCATCTCAACTCCTATGAGATTGAACTACATGGGTTCAAGGGCCAAAATGGCCTAGCTATCACGACACTTTTGCCATGTTCAACACTGAAGGAGGGAGAAGGATTCTTGGTCTTGGGACACCCAAGGATTCTCAACCTCAGTTTAGCTTACAGGGGTAAGGAGTAGGGCATGATCATCTAAAATAGTCAAAGAATGAGCGAACCACCCTCGCCTTGGAATATATTTTTATTTTGATCCATACAGCAGATTAAAAGGAGAATAGAATCCCATTCTATGGATTGCAAATCAAATGTGTGAACAACCTCAACATATTCTAAATCCATGTCCTCCAATAAAGGCATGAAACAAGGACATTGATCAAACCCCGATAAGCGGGTCACACGTGTAACTAATATAATCCCCCAGTCCAGTCAAATTCCCTGTCAAAACGCTATCTAGTCAAAATTTGGCAAGTCATTTTCAGTGGACAGCAAGTTTGATTTTTTAGCACTATACCATGTCACCACCGAGTCCTTGGTCTAATAGGTTTATATGGATGACCCTCTTAAATACAAGAGCTCTATAGTGACCTCTTTATCCATAGAGTTTTCTGAGAAGTGTTGCGGTCAAGCCTTAGGAGTTGGGACTCAAGGTTTGCTCCCCTCAGGTCTCAGGTTCGAAACCTCTTAGGTCCTATCTCCTTTTGGGCCAGACCATACAAAGCTTTGCCCTTACTTTAATTGGGATCCATAAGTGGCGGTGGGATTGGTCCCAGGATTAGCCGAGAGGCCAGCAATTTAAAAAAAAACTGACTAACTAATAAACATGCAACAGTCCCAATATCAATATTCCAACAAAGCATGCAATTCATTTACCACAACCAATTCTAAGAAAGATATTGCAATTGGAAATTGGATTCCATAATTGAGAAGCTTTGAAAACACCTGATGCGGCGGAGAGCCTCGCCAAGATTCCGGCAGCCGCAGACGAAAGGGATGCGGAAATTATGCTTATTGATGTGGTTCTCGTCGTCGGCTGGGGTCAACACCTCGCTCTCGTCGATGTAATCGATGCCTAGGGCTTCGAGGATCTGGGCCTCGACGAAGTGGCCGATCCGGGCCTTGGCCATGACGGGGATGGTGACGGCCTGCTTGATCTCCTTGATGAGCTGCGGGTCGCTCATCCGGGCCACGCCGCCCTGGGCCCGGATGTCGGCCGGGACCCGCTCCAGGGCCATGACGGCGCAGGCCCCGGCCTCCTCCGCGATGCGGGCCTGCTCGGCGTTGACGACGTCCATGATGACACCGCCGCGGAGCATCTGGGCCAGGCCCACCTTGACGGAGAAGGGGGATTTCTTTGTGGTCTCGGCGATTGCGCCGTTCCCGTACACTGTCACGACTCCGCTTCCTGACATTGCTATGGATTATGGAGAGAGAGAGAGAAAGAGAGAGAGAGAGAGTGGATTTATGAAGTCTGAGAAACGAATGGAATGGAGGAATGAGAAGAGGAAAGGTGGCGCAGGAGAGAACGGGCGCAAGTGGCTGGGGATAGCGGTGAGCGGCCCTCTGAAAAATTACATAAAAAACACAGGGGGTCAATTTTAATGGTAGATCCTCTTAGTTTTCCTTTGATTTCAAGTTAGTCCTCCTAATATGAATTGCAACGACCGTAAGCCTATAAGTTCGGTTTACACATCAAAACACAATTAAGTGGCCAATGGTGTAGCTTGTAAACTCCACTCGTTAGTATGAAAATAAGGGTGGTGCTAATGTCAAAACTGTTTTTGTTAATGCCCAAACTGTTGAGCATAAAAAGCTTGTATCATGTGCAAAGTACAAGACTCTTATGCATAACAATTTTGGCATTAACAAAAACGGTTTTGGCATTATCAATATAATTGCCAAAATAATTATTATAACTTGCTATTGCATTAAATATTGTAACCTGAATTTGAAACTCCCAAGTTCAAACCCTTTAATTAAAATTATCTCATTTTTCGATACAGATTTATTGACTTGGATGATGTAACAGATTTGACAAAGCTAATGTTACAACCAAATTTGGCACCAAAGTCAATGTCAAAAACTTCGGTTTACATGTGGAGCACCATTATGCCATATGTTCCGCCAAATTTTGGCTTTGGCAGCCTAAATGGCTCATGGGTGAATTTGCTAAGACAGCATCTCATCCTTATTTTATTTTGTTTTGTTTTTTTAACACAAACCCAACATTTGACTAAAAATATCTTAAAAGTAACTCAATTCGTTACTCAAACTCATACCAAATCAATTTTTATTTAAATCTCCACTCAAATGAATAGAGAGGGTCAAATCAATAGTCAGATTGTAAAAGGCTACTTTGTGGCCCTAAAAATTATTGTTGAGATTGTCCATCGGTGGAAAGGAACTTTAACTCAATTTTTTTTACCAAAACGTGAGTAATTTAAGAATATGAGGAAGGACTGGACCTAAGGTGATCAAGCTGAGACGTGGCAGGTGATAAGACTCACAAATTTTGTTAGATTATGCTTCAAAGCTGGCCAATACGTGCATGAGTTTGGATGCATTTTGGCTTCTTTGACAATGATGGAAATACGAAACATGGGGCAGGGCCGCAGGGGATGGAGGAAGGGAAGAACGCCGCTCATTTCCGATCTTTCTGGCTTCCACACAAACCTCTTGAATATAAGATCCACTTGTTTCACAGAGAGAGAGAGAGAGAGAGAGTCGATCCTGCCCCGATGGGAATGGGAGATGCTGCCAAGCCCGTGCTTGGCAGCGGTGCCGGCCGCTCATCTCGGCATGGACGGCTTGGATCTAATCCGAGTGGATAAAGATCCGAGCCGTCCGTTGCTCGGATTTAGATCCGAGCTGTTGATTGCCGAGATGAACGGCCGAATCGACTGCTCGGCACCGCTGCCAAGCGGGGTGCTTGGCAGCATCCCGGGTGGGTCCCGCCCCGATGGCTTTGTCTTCAACTTCTAACGAATCTTTTCGCTGACTGCTTGCATCCATCACTTTCCTGTTATTTTTCCCCCTCACATCCTCCTACTAGCTTGGTTCATTTTTTTTTTCCTCCTCTTTTCTTTTCATTTCCTCCCATTCGGCAAGCAATAGCTTCTAGCAAACACGGTTTGGGAAAACACAAAGTTCATCTAGATAATGATCATGGTGACATTATTTACAATGTAAAAGAGAGAAGGGTGATTTAATCTTAAAAATGAGAGGACCAAAGAATCACACCATTTCCTCTGCGACAGCAAAAGGAAGAGGAGGATTCATCATCATTTCAATGAATCTTCACCCATATATTTGGATGAATCTTTCATACTTACCATCATAACTTCATCTGAGTTCAAATCCTCCGCTTCTGGTGGAAATTGGCAGAGCTTCCTCCAGTGGACTAGATGAAATTATGCGGAAGCGTTCAATCTACTCCTAGAGGGGGGGTGAATAGGAGTTTTGATAAAAAAAAATCACCAATTTTTCTGATCTAAAAATTAATAAAGATGAACGGGTTGATTATCTCGATTAATCCAAACCAAAAAACAAGTAGTGCAGTAGAATAAAAATGAAGACAAGATACGCACGATTTACGTGGAAAAACTTAGGGTCCTAAATAACCCTAAGCCAAAACCACGGCCTAACACTACTGATATATTCTATTAATCAAAAAGAAGTACATATTGCAAAATAGTAAAAACCTTACCCAAGCCTTTACCTATTCTCGCCAATCTCCGATGCTCCCCGAGCTTCTTCAAAATCCAATAGATGCACCACGGACTTCACGCCCGATCTCCGGATTCAACCGGCTCCGAATCAATTTCCAAAAGATTCGGCCACAGCAGCAAACGGCACCAAGAACCACGAATAGTGAATGAATGAATGATATGATGAGGAGCGTGATCTAAACAAACCAAACGGCGTTTGAAGAAACAATATGCAAGAATGAAAAGAAAGAATCTGGGCGGCAATGAGAAAACAAATCTCGCCCCCTACGGCAGTCGTGCACCCTTTCTTTCTTTTATAAGTAAAATAGAAGTATCACATATGAATTTATTCATTTCTGTCCAATATCCTAACGACAAGAGAAAGCTAGTCACGCCAGACCATAACTAGGGTATACCTATCTTAATCACCACATCAAAATTACTACTGGACTCCCGCCAGTTCTATCATCACAAAATTTCACTGGACCACATGCCAGGTTTTATCAACATAAAACGTCACTGGACCACCTGCCAGGTTTTATCATCACAAGACATCGCTGGACCACCTCCAGGTTTTATCATCTGGGCGGCAATGAGAAAACAAATCTCGCCCCCTACGGCAGTCGTGCACCCTTTCTTTCTTTTATAAATAAAATCTCTTGCCTCCACCAAAAACAAAAACTGTCGTGCACCCCTTTCTTTCTTTCACATATATGTAAAATCTCTCACACCTCTATGTGAATTTATCTTTCGTGCACACCTATTTATGACCCAATGGGTCAATATATATACACATGCAGATGCAAACAAAATCCTTGATTTTCCTAAAACGTAGATAGTCTTTCCTTTTGATATATATATTTTTCGGAGAGTAAATCATATATAACGGTAAATGAGTGTTCGGAGAGATTTAGTAATCTTTTTATACTCCATGAAGAAAATCTCGTAATGATATATGTGTGTGGAAAACGAAATTTCGAAGAGATTTACCGGAAAGAAAAACGTGCAGGAATAAATTTCTAATCTTGGAAATAATATGCATGATGTGTAATGCTTTTACCTCTCATGCAATTGGATTGATTTCGCAGCGGTCAACTTGGCGCAGAACATGGGAGGAGCATCGAGCGAGCAACTATCCCCTATGAACCTACCCATTACAATCAAACGGAGTCGATATAGCAAAGACACTAATGGAGGTTTTGAACAACCCCGGAAAGTGCCAAAATATCTAACACTAGAGTCACTAGACAGTATGCCACTATGCCTCCCAGGACCTTACGTTTTGTTTGTGTGAATGTACTTTCCCATGGGCCACGCCGATCTTTCTGGTTTGGTTTGACCAGTGTTGAAGCATAAATCTGTGAGGGAGCTTTTCCAGATAACAACCTTCATTCATCCTCGGAGTCTAACAAGTTTAAAATACTCCAATACTCGAGGCTTCCCACTATATTCAACAACTTACACTAGGACGAGGATCTGAGCCTTTTTCTCGAAAAGCCTTGTTCCATTCTCCTCGTCTCCAAATTCAAAGGGAAGGACACCACTGGATGGAAACCTGGAAGAAGATCATTCCTCCATGTACTGCACCAAATAACGTCAGTCTTACTCCTTAACCTAATTCCTGCTCCTTGATCTTCATCTACCGTTAACAACTTTGAAGCAATAATTGATTTTACTAACAGTGGCCAAAGGCTAAGCTATTGCGCAGTAGGCGCGTGTATTCCTCTCCATTGGTCGACAATTGAAGTGATGCTACCGTATGACGATTTAGCCTCATCCTTATCCTAATACAAATACATATGCATCATCATCATCATCATCTTAGATTCCATTTGGGTGCCCGTTACATGTGGAGCCAACAAACTCTAGTGGAGCCTTATATATAAAGGGCGATTGTTAGATAGGGGGAGACGATGACGGTGGAGCCTTGTAGCAGGACCACACCGAGAACCCCTCCAATGTGCACTTACCATATAGGAGCACCACAAGTCAACTGAAGAAAGATGTACAAAGTACCAACTCCCATCTCCCTTGAAGCAAGAAAGGGAGCCATGAGAAATTGCTCATCTAGCTTAAGTTTCGAGGCATCCGCTCAGAGATGCAACCTATAATAAAGGTTCATGCAAGGTCTAATGATATGTTCTGAACAAGTATACGCTAACATATAGGAAAATGATTATCCTAGAAAAAATTCACAATGTAATAAGAAGAAACATTTAACTTTTATAAAGGAAAAATGCAGTACCAAATGCCACATGATTCATATGAGGTTAAGAAGATTATAGCAGGTGAAGCCTTCATAGACAATGACAATATAAGTGACCGCTATACATGTCAAGTTGATCAAATTATCTCTGGAACAGGGTATCATACTTTCCAATGTAACCTTAAACCGTTTACAGAGAGTCAGACGACAATACAAAATTCTCGCAAATTACCAGCAAAGCCTAACTACTGAAAATCCAAAACCATTCTCACTTAGATAATTTTGCAAAACCACACCTGATGATACAGAGTGGATCTGTGGAGGGACGTCATGTAGGTTGCAGATAGAAAGCCACAACACCAGCCTTGATATAATACAAGGATCACTGACATTGCAATAGTCAATGTTTCAGTTTGCACAAGATTAAAAACGCAAGCGTGACATCAATAGTCTTCTGCCATTGGCAATAAATGTCTACCACAAAGCAGTATTTGGACAACGAATATGCCAGGGATAGACAATAGCATAGGATGTTCTCCATTATTTTAGCACCAATAAATCCCAAATTGGACACTGAATCAGGTTGTCCAAGTCATTTGATCATCAGCAACAGAAAGATCAAAACAAGAGAAAGAAGTCATCACTCATCAATACTAAACACTAACCACGCATCCAGATGGTCATGTTCCGGTATAACTGAAGACTTGAGAAGAATTATTACCAGAATCCTTCATTTTGACAAGCTAACAAGGTCCCTCTCCAGTCTCAACCTTCGGCCCTACCCCTAATATACTAAATGTGGACACTGAAGTCAGCTCCAAGATCTTATGTTCCCAGTTAGAATCAACAACAGGGATGCAATTTTGTCTCAGTAAAAGAATTTACTCCAAAGTCCACACATCGCAAAAAACCAATAGAATTCATCCCACACCCCTACCTTTTGCTGCTTTCCAAAAGTTGAGAGAGAATTGGATTATGAAACCGTATCAAAGACACAAAAAAACGTCATTATGTATCATGGAAAAACAGAAGTACTGAAAAAGGATCATCATTCTATAATTGACCAAAATATTCAAAAGATTAACTTTCAATTTGCGGACTTGCTAGAATCATAGAATGCAACGTTTATGGCGGCACCATTTCATATCGATCATGTGACAGTTCCTGAAGTCTGTTTACTAATAATAATCAGACTAATTTTTTTTGAACAGCATAATAATCAGACTAATCACGAACCATGAAACCTAACTACTCAAGCTAATTAGAAATTAAAAACGCTGACGAGGAAAACACAAAATGATAAAAAGTATGATATTACCGAGATATAATAAGCTTATTAAGCCACTGACATAATTCAGCCCAACAGAATCGACAAAAGTGATCGAAAATTACTACGAATTCAAGAGCCCTCACTCTTCCCCTTGTCGTCGCCGTCACTGCTGCTGCCGCTCTTCGAATCACCGTTCGCGCGTCGCTGTTGAACAATGCCGGAGAAATTGACGGACAGATCGGAGTACATCGACATGACTTTGGAGATATTACCGTTGATCTCCTGGATTAAGGCAACGTTCTTGGCGAGGTTGTCCGGCATCTTCGACTGGTGGTTCTCGTTCACCTGCTGAATCAGCGCTCGGTTCTGGTCCAGCACCGACTGCACCCGTCGGAAGCTGCCGCTCAGCGTGTCCCAAACCTCCTTGTCGCAATCGTCGTCGTTCTTGGACCGTTCTTTTCCTAATTCTTTATCGCCGCCGACGGTTGGACCGGGTCCGGTTCGGCGGCGGTAGCGGTTTGGAAGTGCTTCGTCCGCGGTCGACTCCATCGCCGACGAGGACTCAGGCGTTGCCGTACATAGATGCTCTTTTTCGTCGCTCTTGTACAACAGACCAACCGACTTTGTGGAAGTCTTTTTTGTCGGGGACGCTCCGTGAACAACCTGTTCACATAGCGGTGCAATCTTAGCCGTCTATTCGCGCAATCAATAACTGATATTCTTTTTCAATTATAACCGGTCACAATTGACTCTTCTCCGGAAAAAATTTATTAATATCTTGTCTGTTCAAAACACTTTTAGATAGTTACAATTAAATGCGATAAACACTTGTTTACCGCACATTCGTATACAAAATTTTCTCCTCTATCCAGATAGCTAGAGATATTTACCTTTTTTTTTTCTTTTTTCTTTTTTTTAGTTTTAAAATTTAATTCGCTGATGGGATCTTACCGATCTAATAGAGCTCTGTCATTGGATGGTTCCTGACAGAACCTTTTAAATACGGGTGTGACTATTCGCAGCCATGTATTTTCTTCCTTAGCCCATTAAAAATTTCCAACTACCGAAATATGTTTCGACAGTTAGTTACCGAAATTGAGATACATTTTCAGCATCCAATTACCGAAATAGTATATGTTTCTTGTGCATTTACAACATGTAGTTACCGAAATATAATCTTGTTTTCAACAGCTATTTACTGAAATATATGTTCGGCAGTTGTTTACCGAAAGTTGAACATATTTTCGACATGTAGTTACCGAAATATAATATTCAGAAATTTTTAACGGACTATGGGAGAAAATACGGGACTGCGAATAGTCGGCCCCTTAAATACACGTAGGACAATTTACCAAAATCACCTCCAAGGTTTCTGCAAATTATAGATGGCCCCTCATTTTTTGAGAAATTACAAATTATCCCTTGTCGTGATGTTGTCTGGGATTATCAAATCCTAATTATAATGGACCAAACTGTTTTTTTGTAGCTTGTTGGATTACAGTGTAGGTCCAATGGTGAAGGATTCCCCCACTGGATACGTAGAAGACGTTGATAAGATCCTTCCATTTAGCAGCACCTTAGAATAAGATGGGATAGCCTTAAAGTAAAGGACGAGGTTCGAATAAATTTCATTATAGTAAAGAATAATTCCTTCTAAATAATCATTCAATTGCACTCTTTTTTTTTCAACGGATCTTTTTGATTATGTCTCCTATCTTGCAAAAATGAAAACTTAGGTAAGTACTTTAAAAAGAACTCGATTTTCGGTTAGATTACCATACTTGTATTACTATAACAGAGGATGCATAAAAAATACTCCAGTGGATTGTAGGAAAGACGAAGATACAAAAGGATTAGTAAAGAAAATTTGAAAAGTAAGCCAACTGGATATTTATAAATAAAAAACATTCGAATTGGGCCTTTAAATTAGTAGGGTTGAATCAAATCATGATTTCGATCACTCAGTAATCCACTGTTCAGCTCGCTCCACCTAGTGATCTGCCTTAAGAATCAGTGTCACACAGGAGAAGGGATAAGAGCTGAAAAGCCTTTGGAAGCTTCTCAGATTTCAGATGTACAGCATTTATTCAATAAATCAAGTCGTGGAAGCAATGGAAGTTACCAACATGAACCATTAGGCAATTATACAGATCAAGCGAAGAGCTCCGGTGCGCATGGATAGGAATTGGAAAGAGAAGAGGAAGAAAAAAAGACAGAGAAACAGAAATAAATATCTTCAACCAAAAGCAGGTGCCACTGAAATAAACAGCGGGCGGCTCAAGAAGTACAAATTTCGCATAATCATAGTTCAATATCTCATTACAATCAACTAGTCGATAACGTTGAAACAATTTCACTCTCGTAACATACATACCAAAATATTTGTACAAACGAGGCCTGAACCAAATACTCTATGAAGATGAAATTGTATGTTGTACGTGCTGTGTCTACAACCTAAAGGGAGGGTGTAATTGTACAGAAATAAAACCTCTTAAACCTGGCCTAGATAACCGTCTAGTCATCTAAGTTAGTTACAACAGAAACAAGGACACAAGTTACTGCATCTGGATCCTGGTTGTAGTGATCCCTAGCCAACCATAGAGTACAGATCATATTTACCTGAACTAATGAGCAACCCGAGGGCTAGTCGCTATCGCTCTCTAACTCTAGAAAAGAGAATTCTCTCTGGCCATCAAGCTTGATTAGGATCGTTCCACGATTCTCTTCACTCCATTCAATACCTTCCCTTTTGACCAGATCAAGCACCTGTGTGCATTAACCAGCAAGTTATGGTAATGTAATACACAAGAACACACACACACACAGAGCCTCTCCCCCCATACAGCTAAAATGAATCTCAATCCATCCCAAATGCACAATTATATAAAGAATATGAAACAGTTTACTACTTTTCTTGTAGTAATGTTGGAAATTTATGGTCTCTTTAGATGCAAATAATAAAAACACATCGAGCGGAAGAGCCTGCTAGCTTTGGCTTTCTTATGAACATTTCCTCGCCTAGTGCATTTATGCAAATTATTAAAGAGCATCACTGCAATTACCAAAAATTATAACAGACATATCCAAAATCAATTTAGTAAAACAATTTGTTGCTCTTTGACAAGTCTTAGCTCTCAAGGATGCAGCAGAAAAGAAAGTATTTAAGAAATATATCGGCTACCGCTGGAGTAAGGTACAGCACTTAATCGAAAGAAGTAGAATGATTATAATCCATACCGACTGCTTCAGCTTTGACTTCCCCACACCGTGGCTACCGCATCCCGTGATAACCCTGAAAATCTGGATAGCTGCGGCAGACAATAAAAGAGAGGTGGTATATTACAAACTACAATACAAATCACATAACTTGGTGCAAGATCAAAACAAGCACACTCAAGTACATAATTAACATGAGTCATGCACAAGACCCTTACATCGTACATATGCTCCAAAAAGTAGGTGAACTTTTAAAAGCCTTAATGCTTGTTTGACATGTTGCCCGTGAAGATCAATAGTTATCACATTCTCTATGCTCTTGTTTCTGCCATTGCCAACAAACAAACAAAAAAAGCATCATCTAGAAATACTAAAAGGTACAGGTGAAGAAGTTGAAAGAGACTTTTTTTCCTGCTTCATTGTGCAATAGTACCTAGCTTTGAATATCTCTTGACTTGCTTTTTCATCTGCCTCTCGAGCCATTTTGTTGTATACCCTTCCCTAGAGCAAGGCAGAAAATCTAGTCAACTGGAGCCCATGCTAAATGGCGTAGAACTGAACAGATTTATGCCTTGTTTGGATCAAGATTTGAAATTTTTTTTCCAACTCAAAAAACACTCATTACCCCTACTTCTAATCATTACTCTCCACTCATTACCCCTATCTCCAATCATTATTCTCATTTCTCTCTCTCTATCTCTCTCCACTCATTACCCCTACTTCCAATCATTACTCTCATAAAAAATTTCTCAAAAACTCATCCAAACACAGCATTAATCTCAGCAAACATTTCTTTGTGCCATAATGGATAAGACCGCTTAATCAAGAAGTCCCTGTCCCACCATCTTCCATTACCATCACAACTTCAGCAGCAGTACTCAAGAATTTTTAACATGTAAGCCCCCGACAACTACAAGTAATATAACAGAAGATCACGGAGCAATCCGATAACGCTTAAGATCAAATGCAGCCATTCTTCTCAATCATTTACACCACACTTTCTTCACTAGATAGCGTAAGTTGTTCTTTATCATTACATCATTCTTTCTTCACTAGATAGCATATTGTACGTTGTAAAGCACGTGAGAAGATGATTCAATGCATCGGCTGGCTGAGATACTTGATAAGCAGTTACTTATACTCCAATTCACAAGAAATAATGTAGAAATAAACCTGCTCGAGAAGGAAAGAAAACAAACTTTGATTGTAAATAACCATACCCACCTGCTCAGAAAGGTGAGCTGCATGTTCCCGTTCCCCGTTAGAAAATGCTGTCGCAGCCTGCAAAAGATGTGCTCTTTCCCGTGGTGATTACTAGATTTATGTATTCATCCAACAGCTACAAACAAACTACTAATGTAGCAACGCCATCAGCAGTACACATAACCTCCTAGTTCATTTTACCTTTTGATAGTAGGACTTCATCGAATCCCAGTGCTGTCCGGCAGTTTTTCTAAACACCTGATATTCATTTCCTTCACCTACAATATTCCAAATAACTTAAGAGTGTAAAGCTGGAGATAGTCCCATAAATTTGGAACACTGTGGTGTACAATATATCTATTCAATAGAATGAGGGAGCACAAACATTGGAGCAGTCAGAATGATATATCTCTGACAGCTCATTAAACTTTACAAGTTAACTTTTTAATACCATGAATATTCTCTGATCCTGCAGCATCAGCAAGGTCAGACTCAATCCTCTGTCCAAGGGACTCCATCTTTTTCACTACATCTCTCCAGTTCATAGCATTCGGCTCATGTTCAGCACTCTTGGGCATGTTAAATAAAGATTCCAACACTTTCTGCGGAAGTTCTGACTTAGAACTTCTGGGGCCAGTCAGAGAATGAGCTTGAGAGCAAGTGAGAACCTCAAAATAATTCCTGAAACAATACAATGGGCAAAAGTAGTTTCAAAAGATCAATACAGTAGCCATAATCAGAGGTTTGTTTCAGGAAATATGAGCCTCTTTCAAAATAGATGGCTTGCAAAAAATCCTTATCAATCAGAACTCTCTTTTAGAATTCATTCACAAGCCATTAAAACTGAGAATACAGAAAATACGTACAGGAGCAGTGGTGGAATCAACAACTACAAATTACCTGCCACGAAAGCCCTGAGGCCACACGTTATCCTGAATCTCGCTTTCAGATGTATGAGATGTTGAGTCAGATGCCCTCTCGGTTAACTGTTAAAAGAAAATTAGTGAACCATAATAAGTTGCAGGCTGGTAAGATGAGTTGTAAGCCTAGAAAAAAAATTGTCATGTCTTACTGTTGCATTTCGATTTCAAATACTGCAAGATAATTTGTTAGGTAAAAGAAATGTTCGTCTCTGCGCGATTTTGGAAATCCAAAGAAAGTATACTTCAATCAAACATTACGACACAAACTCTCACTAGCCAGCTTACTGTAACCAGGTATTTCAAATTACTTGCTAAATAAACAATATCAACTTACAGATATCTGTTCAACCAAAGATCTTTATGTACATATACTGTTGTAGCATTAATCGCGCAAGGAAACACAAAAAATTGGTAGTCAAACAAGGAAAAAAAATCATAGACTTAGGATTATACTACAGACTACAACAGAGGAATCAGCGGCTCCAAAACAGGAAATGGGAATGGGCAAGGACATCCAAACCTATGTGCAATTGCTACGTTAACTTTCCAAGAGACCACTTCAAATTTACAATTCATGCAGTTCGAACTCAGCGCCATTAAAATTCTAAGGCACAGAAAAAATCGACATATCTAGATAATAACCAAAGCAAAGAAAATCAATACAATTATAAGCCACAAAAAAGTTACATTGGAGCTCCCTCTGCAATAAAGTACTTAATTCATAGCTCCAACCAATGATCAACGAAACAGAGAATAATCAACCATAGAATCAGCACATGTAAGCATTTATCAAAAAAAAAGAAAGAATCAGCACATGTAAGCAGAAGTAATCAAACAAATAACTACGAAACCCTTATACAAAAATAGACTACGATGATCAGTCCCGTTCATAGATGTAAATACCATGGAGTTCCGACCAAATGAGCAATAAGAAAATCATGGAACTTACATCATCACTGCATTCAAAAAGGAACTGTGTATCTTCTTTGTTGTTTACCATGCCTTCACAGGATTGATCATTCTTGGACTGCTCATAGGAGGAAGCAGATAATTCAAGCAAGGCATTCATAGCCTGGAAAATAAAAGTGGTAAACCAAATTAAAATTGCCAATACAATACTTGCAATGAAAACAAACAATACTTGCAGCAAAACCATCTGATTGCAAAAAGAAAAGTATCAATTTAATCTACAATACCAACCATTAGACTATCCGGAAGGGCACATCTACTGGAACGCAACCAATGCACTAATTGCTAGTAATATGCAACGATCCAAACCAAGGTTTGCTACTGCAGCAGCCTCCCTCAATATGGCAGTAGTCAAAGTGCTATTATTATGACAGCAAATATACCATATTGGTCCATATCATTCATGAAAGCCCATGTTTCACTACGATTTATGCTCTTCTCAGCTAGTTTATCTATCAAACTAGACGCCCGGGCACACAAGATGCGCGTGCAAATTATATTTTGTCAAAGATGGAATGAGGAAAATCTGTAAAGAAATCTGGGTTGTGAGAGTAGAAAAGAGGGAGAAAGAGAAGTTGGGGGGCGGGGGGGGGGGGGGGGGGGGGGGCAGTCTTTTGGGAAAATGACGGCCCAGGACGTGTTTTGATAATTAATATCCGCCAAGGACAAGCTAAGAACATTTGTTAATGCTAAAAATGTCCTTGGCGGTTATCAAAAAACGTCCTTAGCTGTCATTTTCCCCAGTTTTTTTCTTCCTTCTTGGCAGTTTCTTTAGGTAGTTAAAGGGGTAGTTTGGGTAAAACAGGTGTGAGCCAGCCTCAAAAAGTTATTCACACCATAAAAGGATGTTTCCTTTAGAATAGTAATGGATAGACAATAGATAAGCAGAGCTCCAACTCCACAATTGAGCTTGTCTAATAACATGTTAAGAGGCACAAGTGGGACCATATTTGACTCATCTATGTTCACGATAATGGGCTTGTAAGTAGGGCTGCAATCGAGCCGAGTTTTCAAATGCTCGAGCTCGGCTCGCAAGAAATATAATCGGCTCGAGCTCGAAACAAGCTACCAAAGTTTGGCTCGAGCTCAGCTCGCTGCTATTAATCTTAGCTCGAGCACGGCTCGAGGTGGCTCGTGTCTCACGCGGGAGCACAACGGAAGAGAATGGATGTAGTGTTGTAGTTATATAGCGTTCTCTCCACAGAAGTTTTGCAAATTCTTCGATGTGGGACTGCCAGAAGAATCCTTTGCCTTTAACTTCTGACTTTTCCTTTGTCCCACATCGACAAACTATGCCTTCACCACTTGTTCCTTTTGCTTTAAATCTTACCCTTTCGTTCCCACTCCTCTGCTAGACGAGATAGCGCCAAAGATCTGCCAATTGGCAGATGCATGCGGTAAACTTGTCAACCACTTCAGAAACTACTAATATAGTAATAAAATACTCATAATAATTATAATATATAAAAGATTGCATATATACTACATATATCTGTATTGCATGTATATAAGTCTTAGCTCGCGAGCTCATCCGAGCCGAGCTTATGACAGCTTGGCTCGTTTATTTAACGAGCTCGAAACTCTGGCTCGAGCTCGTTCATTTATCAACCGAGTCGAGTTTGAACGAGCCCTACTCAAGCCGAGCCTCGAGCCGCTCACGAGCGGCTCTGTTCGTTTGCAGCCCTACTTGTAAGGGTTGTCCAATAACTTTTGCAAACATCCATGGACATGGCTTCTTCATTATGCTTACATGCATTATAACATAAAGCCTTAACCCCATGGGGTTGGCCTGAGACTTAGGGTTTGCTCCCTCCTAAGGTCTCAAGTTCGATTCCCCTTGCCAACAACTCTTGAGGCCACCTCACCCCATGCGTAAGTGTGTGAAACTGCTGTGAGAAGGGTTGTAGGGTTTAGTCTGAGGTGCACGCAAGCCGGCTCGTGACACCCTGCATTAGCAAAACAAGAAACAAAAAAACATAGTCTACATGGAAAAAGTGTTCTAACATGTTCTAGACGAGTGACCCAAGCTTGGCTCATGTTCTCGTGAAACAAAAACCAAGTTGACACAGAAAAACTATCGCTATGCTCATGCAAAAAAAAAAAGGGCTTTTACGTCAATCTTAAAGTTACCAAATATGTTGCCGATCAAAAAAAAAAAAAGTTACCAAATATGAAGCAGATATGATTTCGTCCACAAAGAGACCCATAAGCTTGTAGGAGTAGACAAATTAAACATCGGTTTGTAAGGAATTGACGTTAAGTGTCACAGTGCTCACCTTTTCAACATCATATCTACATTGACCTGCAAAGATTTTTCAAGTCAGAAGTTACATAAGTGAAATTCATGTCAAACACATCATAAACTATTAAAGCAACTATAAAGTGAGCATGAATGAACATAATTTGCATGTTATCCATTAATGATGTCCATTAGGCAAGCAGGCTTTCCAAAACCAAAACAAGCCAACCAAGAGAGAAATAAATCAGAACAAAAAATCTTGGGCAAACTCAACAAAGGTGTTCCTTATCGTATATCCTAGGCCCTAGCCCATGATAAGGAAGTTAACTTGAGTCTTGACATGTAAGGTCTTCCACCACTTCCCTCCATTCTTTATTGTCTCCAGGGTACTCATTCTACCTCGTCTTGCAGAATGTGACAGAAATCGACCGATGATGTAACAACTTGTGTGGATACTTATGATGTATTAGACCAAAGAGTTAGGTACAAGAAGAAATCTTCCCATTCATACAACAGTAAATGGCATGAGCTGTAGTTTCTAGCATATACGTTGGTGGACGGAGGCAGACAGCCTAGCCCTGCCCAATTCATGAAACCAATACGAAGCTTATTCCTCCAGTAATTCGGTCTGTAAAATTCCCATAAAAGGGCCCCTAAAACTTGACTTGATGTGGTTTGGCCCGGCTGATTATGAATCACGCATCCACCATTGAGCATATACACTTTATAGATTTTAACAGCTCAGCACACCATACAGATTAAAGAAATAGAGAACACATTAATGTTGAAAACCTTTCAATTAAGGGTTAACAAGACAGATTTCAGAATATAACAGTACTGGGCTGCATATCGTTTGTATATGAACAACGATTTCAGTTAGTGACAATGCTATAGCCTATATGACACAAGTCACGACAAATGCTTCATTGTTCATCACTTGTGCGGCGGAAAAAGAGGCTCTTTCCCTCAACAATAACCTACAAATACTAACCCCAAGTGTTTTGCCTAATGGTCAGGGCCTGGGACTTAGGGTTTGCTCCCTCATAAGGTCTCGCGTTCGAAACCTCTCGGGTGCTATCAACTCCTATGGGGCCAGTCCATACGGAGCATTTGCTCCAGCTTCAAGTGGGGCTCCCGCTAATGGACGGTGAGTTTATGGTCCCCGTGATTAGTTTTAGTTGAGGTGGGCGTAAGACACCTGGTTATAAAAAATAAATAAATAAATAAAAACTACAAATCCTCCTAACTCCATACACCAAAATTTTTACTTCACCCAATTTGACATCACAAGATTCACAACATATAGGGTAAGCTCTAAAACAGAAGTGGGGACCATTACAACAAAATCAAGAACTCACCTAGGACGTCTCTAACCACGGCCAAGCTAAGATCGCATTCGTCACCAAGCATCGAGCACAAAAACTGCTCAGCATCTCCCTTACTCAACGGCTCATCAACAAACCCCTCATTTCTGCACTTGCCCTTCCTCGGGCTCGCCATTACATATTCCTTCCCCAACACGTTAGAAACCGTCCCGGTAGCAGCAATAACCTTCTTCTGCTTCCCCCCTCCAACCTCCCGTCCCTTCCGACCGCAACTGGCCTCCAGCAAACCCTCTGTCGAGCTCGAACCCAAGCTTGAGCTCAACCTCGCGCTCCCACCGGAACTCGAGCATTCCTCCAGCCCCCCGAGTATCTCCGCCGCCTTGTTCAAGTCCCCGTCGGCCTCTATATACGCCGAGTCAGCTTCCTCTACAGAAACGGAGGTAAAAGCCTCCATCAGACTCTTTAAACCCCTGCTTTTTTCGCTCTCCTCATCGTGGACGGCGCCTTTGATTACGCCGTCCTGATTTTGAGGCCGGGATCTCTTCTTCTTCCTCTTCGATTGTTTCATGTTATTCTCTCTCTCTACAATGATACAAAAAACTGAATGTATGTATTACTACAGGGCTGTGTGTGTGTCAGCTATTTTACATTGAAAACAACAACAAAGCGAACCGATCGAATGGGAAGTGGATCAAGCGTAGGAGAAATACATGGTCAAAGCAGATCAGTGGTTATAAGATCGGGGTTTTAAGCAAATTTGGGTGTTCGTGATTCTTGAAACCCTAATTTGCGATGGCGTAGTACAAATTAGGGTTCTCAGAAGAGAATCGAAGAGGTTTGCGATGTGGTGGAATTTTAAAAGAAGATGGAGACGAACCAAGAAGTTCAGAGGAAACTTCAGAACGCAATTCCAAAGGAGATCCTCCGAATATTTCGGGATTGATTAGCAGCCGAGATTAATAACGGCTCCTCTTCTCTTCTTCTTCATTTTTAGCGTAACAACAATGCTACCGCCACGTACAAACACACAAACACTTTATACACATATTTACGGATCCACTTTTATGGTTCAAATTTTAATCCGAACAATGAACGGTTCAAATTTGTAGAAGTTCGGATAAAATCTGAGCCGTTCATGCTGAGATGGACGATTGGAAGCTGCCACACTACAGCCCCTCCCAATCCCCCCTCTAGAGGTGAGTTGTGTGGGGCCGACCCCTGTGAGTGTGTGTAAGGGTATGTGTGGTTCTTTTTTTTTCCGAAAAAAAAAAACGGACACCTCCTTCAGGTTACTAAAATTCTGTTGTCCTCCCTTACTTTTGAAACTACTAGTGTAATTTCGCGTGCGAAGCACGCTATTGTACGTGTGTTCATTGGCGTAACTACTAACTGTTCATGTATGTAAGATAGTTCAATTTAAGATATTGTTATGGAAATAAAGAAGTCGTAAGAGTAAGTAATTGAATGAAATGTCATTTTTACAACAAAAAAAGAGAGAGAAAGAAGATAGTATTTTTTAAACAATACAAAAAATATCACTCCCCATCCAGTAAGGTCGACCTTATTTTAAAAAATGCGGACGTTTCGCGTGTGAGCCGTTGGATGAGATCCAACGGCTCTGATAAAAGGAAGGCAACACGCGGGTAAAATGACCATCTGGGTCGGATCAAAACATAACGGGTCATACTTTCCCCACACGCGGATCCTTATTCCCATTCTTCCCCATTTCGTTCAAACACACACAGAGGAGAGAGAGAAAAAAGAGAGAATACCAATGAGGAAAGGAAAATGAAGAAATCGAAGAAGAAGATCGACGAAGAAGAAGAAGATTGAAGCCCACTAACAAGGTATCTCTCTTTCTCGAGATCTGTATCTCTCTCTTTCTCTCTCTCTCTCGTTAGGGTTTGTTCAGTATTTGTAAAACAAGCTCGATCTGTCTGTCTCTCTCTCTCTCTCTCTCTCTCTCTCGAGTTAGGGTTTGTATCTGTAAAAAAAAGGGTATTTTTCGAGTTAGGGTTTGAAATTAAAAACAAATCTGTGTATTTTTTTTGTGGCTTCGTTTCACCAGAAAATGGCACAGAAATTGGTTCGAGTTAGACAAAATGTATAGTTAGGGTTTCTTCGAGTTAGGGTGATGATGATGAGAGTGACTCACATCTGGAGGAATATTTTTGTACACACCGGAATTTTTTTTTTCCAGTTTGCTATTTTTTTTTTCTTTTTCTGATCTTGTTCTGCCTGCTCGGAACGTAGATGAATATTTGTTCTGATACGAGGGCAGCTGATTTCTGTGATAATACTTTGTGAAAATCTACTAGTTATGGACTACCATGTGAATTTTACGTTGTGGGACATTTTTGATGGCATTTTCTGGGTGAGAAAACTTCTATTTGAACTCCAGAGGTTCACCATACATTAACAACTTTATGTAACCAAAATTTGGGTTGCCACATAAACTACAAAACTTTGCTTGGGTGAAAATATGATAGATATTCGAAGGGCTTGGAGTCGTGACGGTGTTGGGAATGTACACTGATATTTAGCCCAAACGTAGAAGCGAATGCTGTGGCAAAATGAGAGACTAGAAGCTGGTCTTAGTTTTTAATTCTGTCCAAGCAATCTATTTGCATTAGTAGAGTAATCTAGTATATGTTTGGTGATGCAGTTATGGTTCCGGCTGGTGCCATCTTCCCAAGCTCAATTGCAAGCGTGCCTACTGCCCCATTTGCAGGATCGAAAGAGTTTGCTCCCGCAGCTGCTCCAGGGACGTCTGATTCTACTAGTCTTGCAATTTCTGTTGGAACTTGTGGCACTATTGGATGGTCATGACAAAGTAGTATGTGGAGTTCTGATGCGAACAACACCACGTGGGAGATTAGTCCCAAGGAATTCAGTTCCTGTGCTGTGCTGATTTTGTGTTACGGTTGATAAATCTTCAATTTAAGAACGGGAAATCTGTTGGGAAGACTACTTGTGAATGTGTATGTGTGTCTGCAAATCTGTTGGAAATGTGTTGGGAAGACTGGAATTTTTTGTATCCATTCGAGCTTATTGAAACTTGAGAACCAGTTGAGCTTTTTGAAACTTGTATCCATTTTTGTATACTTGAATTGAAACCTTATGAGTTGTGAGTCTTCTGACTAAAATTTTTGCATGTGACTGGAATATTTCGAGTTAGGATTTTTTTGAGACTTGATACTTGGTTTGACAGATTTTGAGTGATTGTTATTGCCGACCTGTTAAGATAACATTACGGGAACATCAATTTTATGGGCAGAATCGAAACATGAGCATTGAGGCTACAAATAGTAATGCTACTACCTGTTCACGGTCCATTTGCAAGTCATGTATCAGATGGTAATGCTGATATATTAGTTCCACAAATAAGATAACAGACCCATTGTAGGGAGAATGCAGCCTTTCCACTAACAAAACAATGCAAAACAGAAAACAAAGTGGCATGCCATTACTACCATTAACAAGAACGATTGGAAACTTTCCATTACCAACAGAAAACAATGCAAAACAGCCTTTCCATTACCAACCATTGAACGCAGACATAATATGTCATTAACCATTACTACCATTAACAAGAACCCATTGTCATGCCATTACATAGTCCAACTGCCATTACAAACTGCCAAAATGTGCTATTCTCTTATAGTCAACAACCAAAACAAATTTCCCTGTGCACTGTTTGAAGAACCAATTCTGCTTGCATTGTTTGAAAAAAGTCTGCTTGAACTTGCCAAATCAACAAACATAATACAACACCAAGGAAGAGCTATTATGATCCGCATCTTAAGACTTCATTATAGCTGCCATGGCCATTAGAAGAGCTTCCCGTTGTGCTTGAAGACATTTTGAGAGCTTCCCGTTGTGCATTCTGTTTCATGGCTTAAAGTTTCCACCTTAAATTACCAAAAAGATGCTATTAAACCAACTTGGGAAATATAGAATGAGCAAGAGGGAAAGGTATAATTTAAAATGAGTTAAACTGCCGTATATACAATTACACAGTGCTATCATGGGCTCATATGCTTCTCACCATCTCTTAAATACAAGCAAATATTACCAGAATTCAATTGCAAGAAAATGAAAATAAACGGGTCACAAAGCTCATACTATTTTGATACAGTAAGATTTCACTGTAAAATACTCCGTATGTTACTGCCAAAAAAAAATAACAATCATGTGAGTCACTGTACGAAATCATTTTTCAGTGTGTACAAACATATTCAATAGATGCACCACATTTTCCAGAAGGGAATCACCACATTTACAACTACTGCACTCTCCTCTCGATTCAATAGATGCAAAACATATAGCAGAATTGAAACGATAGCCCCTAAAACAGAGCGAAATTTTTTCATCATCACCCGTAGGAAAAGGATACCCAAACCAACCAGATGAGTTACTTCTAAAATACCAAATACAAAACCCTATCTGTTCTCTCTCGAAAAAAAGAAAAAAAAAAGGATTCAAACTTTTTTGCAAGTTAACCAACCCAATTAGAAATATTAATCAAGACTCAGATCCTGAATTAACCACTTTAATCTAAAAGGCACACCAAAAGATATTGCAGGCAAAATCCACATAACCCTAGTATCCAATTACAACAAAAAAAAAAAAGGAGAAGACTTTGTTCACCACCACATCCATCAATCTACAGATCTACATATCGGGAAAAAAAAAAAAACCTAAAACGAAACCCAAACTATTCTAAAAAGAAACCCTTACTCGAAATTAAAAAAAAAAAAACCTAAAGAACGAAATCGAGAGAGAGAGAGAGAGAGAGGAGGAGTTACGTTGTTCGATTCATCTAGGGTTTCTAGTTCCTTCTTCGTCGATTGATTTGTCGTCGATTCAGAGTTCTTCTCCTTCGATTTGTCTTCGGTCGATTCTTCGTCGTTCGTCTGTTCTCTCTCTCTCTCTCTCTCTCTTCGTTCGCTTGCTTTGGAATGACGCGTACAGTGGAAGCGGCTGGGGTGTTATGACCCGGATGATGATCCGCGAGTGTATTTTACCCGACTCACTCCCTTTTTTACCCGCGAGATCCTTTTTAAAATCACAGCCGTTGGATGAGATCCAACGGCTTACAATGGACGTCCGCATTTTTTGCAAATAAGGTCGCCCTTATCTGAAGGCCACTGATACAAAAGGAGTTCTTGTGCGGAAAAAATAACATATAGAACACTATTTTGGAGTACCAAAATATTTTTAATTTTGTAGACTCAAATAATTAATTAAGACTATTGTAATTTCATAGATCATTCAAGTAATTTAATCCAATATATGCACTAAAACTAAAGAAAGTCACAAATAGTTCAACCTTGTTAAAAAAAGAATTATAAGGAACAGTATTTCTGATTCCAACAGGACAAATTAAACATTGCATAAACATAGATCAAAGAAATAGGTATTTGGATTAAAATAAATTCCTTCTCAAACAATAGCAACAATAATCAAGATAATGTCATGGATTATATTCTAAAATTGTGCAAATAATGAGGCTTTTTCGTCCTTGTGTTTTAGAAAATAACTGTAAAACCTTGCCACAAGAGAGCCTTTCTCCAAAAATATTGAACAAAATTAGAGTTCGGTTTGCTGAGAGCACATAACAAACTATTAAGTATTGATGTTGAAAAAAACAGAACCATAAAAAGTAGTAAAACAATTACAAAACTCCAGAAAGAAGAGACCACTCAAAATACTTCTGATTTGAAGAAGTTCTAACAAAATCATAGTATAGGGTTATGAAATCTAAGAGAATCTGACGATGTAGTTGCTTATTTCTTCGTGTGTAAGAATCTACGATTGAGAAATTGATGCGTCTATTTTCATTTGAATTATAGAGGGATCGATGAGAGACAGATCGGGGGAGATCTAGGAGAGAGAGAGAGAGAGAGAGAGGGGGGGGGGGGGGGGGGGGGAATAAATTTCTTTCTTTCTAATGGTTAGATTGAGAAGGAGAGCTGTTACTCGCCCTCCCGGTGTCAGGGGGGGTCTGACACCGGACCCACCAATTTCCCATTTTACCCCGAGACCCATCCACCTTCCCTCCCCCTCTCTCTTTCTCTCTCTCTCTCTCACTCTTATTTTATTTTATTTAAATAAAATTTTAAATGCTAATAACCTTTTTTCACATATTTTTTTTAAATAAATTTTAAATTTATGAAATCTACTCAACGAAACCTATCAAACGAGCCTAATATTGATGGTGAAATAATGTAAAACGAAAAAACTATATTTTTTTCGGCCTAATATCTTTTTTTTTGTTTTTATTTTTTTGTCCTTCATTTTTTTTAAACTTCTATATTTGAGTTTTCAAGTAAATTATGTATGTTGAATTCACTTAAATTTTCTTTATATACGAAAATGAAATGAAAGTTGAGAAAATTGTGAGGATATGATGAATGAGAGTAAGTGTGAATATATACGCAACTGATTATATAGGCGCTACTGTCAAATCTGCAACGGGCAACAATCCTCTCAATACTGCAGGTTCAACTTTCAACGACCACTATCAATGTAACCCAGCTCCTGACAAGCAGAAAGACTTTTTTCCCTCCAGTAAATTAGTCAACAATGGCCGGCTCTTTTGAACCACCAACTGCAACTTTCAACCACCACTAGTGAAATCAAATTTTTCCCTTTTTGTCCCAAAAATACAATAACCTATTTTTTGTTATTTTTTTATTTAATTAATAATGTTTATACTCTATATATTTTTCCTTTTTTATTTATTTAAAATTATTTTAGTGTTCCGATTTTTAATCCGGTTCAATTGGTGGAAAGATCTTGTTTTTTTTTTTTATCATTTTATCTTAAATGGTCATAATGAATTTTTGACCTCGTAGAATCAAATATCTCTTAGGGCTTATCAACGAGAGTCCTAGAGTCAAAATTTAATTATGGCCATTTAGGATAAAATGATCAGAAAACTAAAATCTTTCCACCAGTTCAAACGGATTGAAATTTGGAACACTTAATTTTTCAACCTATTTAGACAGTTTAAACTACCACAAAAATATAATTTTTCCGTTTTACATCATTTAACCATCAATATTAGGTTCGTTTGATAGGTTTCGTTGAGTAGATTTCAAAAATATAAAATTTATTAAAAAAAAGTATGTGAATTTTTTTTTATTAACATTTAAAATTTTATAAAAAATTAAATAAGAGAGTAAGAGTGTGCTGAGAGAGAGAGGGGGGGGGGGGGGGGGGCGATTAGTAATATCCATTGAGAAGATATATAAAGCTCTTTCTTCTTAACAAAGCAAAGAAGAACTTAAAATACCTAAAATACCCATGAAATGCATTTTCTTTTCGACTAAGCAAAAGAGGACATAAAATACCTCCAAAAATTATTTTCTTCTTGACTAAGCAAAGAAGGACCTTAAATATCTAAAATACCATCGAAAAAGCCTTTTATCCTTGAATAAGCAAAGTAGGACCTAAAATATCTCCCAAAAGTCTTTTCTTTTTGACTAAGCAAATGAGGACCCAAAATATCTAAAATACTCTCGAAAAGCCTTTTCTTCTTGACTAAGTAACATAGGACCTAAAACTACAAGGGTTATCCTAAGTAACGTAGGACCCAAAACCCGCACGCTTTTTTGTTTTTAATTTTTTCCCCCAAAAAAGTTGCCCTTCTTCCCTTCCACTCTTTCCCCGCTTTTACTCTTTTTGATGCAACTATGCAAGTTCACACCCACGATTACCAGCGCAAACAACACCTCACGATCCAACCGCCACTGCCATCCCCAATCAAAGCCATCAAAGCGCCCAAAAAGCAAAAGTAAACACAAACATATATGACATGTGCGCAAGTATAAGCAAAGATTTTCCCTATGGAATCATAAACATGATGTTGAAAAGTAAATGCAATGGATTCTAACTAAGAAATGGTGAAACCAAAGAAAAAATGGGTGAACCCAACCCACAAAATTTTATCCATGTTTTTAATCCAAGTTCATCCCGTCTTTTCCGATTTCTAGAAAAAGAAACTTTTAGAAAATGAAGGTAATTTTAAGCTCAAAAATCATGTGTTTACGCAAATAATTTTCCTACCAATATGGATCTTGTTTGATAGATCTCATTGAGATCTTTTAAACGGTGCAAAAAAAATTAAAAAATTATTTTTCATTTTCATTATATTTGAGCTTGAAATTACCTTCTTTTTGAAAAAAAAAAGTTTAAAAAGAAAGCAGAACGGCACCTAATGGAAAGTACCCAGATTTACATCACAAATTTGGGAGAACGGAAGAACAAAATCAAAATCAATCACGAATTACAGCCCAAAATCCGATTAATCCGCTCATTCTATTGATTTCACCAGATGAGTTCCATTTGGTAGCAATACAAGACCAAAACCCCCAAATTCAACCAATCCATACCGGCGAGGCTTCTCTCTCTGGAGAATCACGAGCCCCTCTTCGAAATCATGATTTTCTTGTTTGTTTTGATCGACAAAATATCGGATTACAAATACTCCAACACAACGAATGGGGACATCCGGATAATAATTTCAAAAGTAAGAGAGAACAGTAATATTTCAAAAACCTCGAGGAGGTATCCGTATTTGTCAAAAACCTCAGGCGAGCTCAATGAAATTTACCTTCCTTCGGTTGTTATTCTAGGAACACACACGCTGAAAAAGAACCACACTTCTCGCTTGTGAAAAAAATCGAGCTGGCAAAAGGAAGGATTAGGTGGACCCTAGACCCGAACAGCAGCCAGCAGGAGTGGTAATATAATGATCTGTTATAGGGGTGATATGGTAAAGATTTCGTAATAGTACAAACGAAATTTTTTTTTTTTGATCCGCGTACAAACGAAATTAACATCGATTATATATACAGATCAGTCGAAGTAAAATGTCGAAAAAAACAATACTCCACTATATATACAAAGTTTGAATGATATTCTAAACTACAATAGGCAAGGTTCCGAGAACCCTTACATTATTGATGCGGACCAAAAATAAAAAAAATGGAGACTACAAAAATTTGAATGGCGCCTAAAAGCTAGAACAATATATAGAAATCAAGGTTTTCGGTCTTTGAATCAAGATACATAACGGTATCTGTGGATACAGTCATACATTGACCGATATGAAATATGGGTAAATAACCGTATCGAAGGTTTAAAATTCCATTGCGGAACGGCCGGTGGAGGGAGAGGGTTGAATCAGGACCGATCTTGCAGCCTCATATAATCAGCATAAAACCGTGGGGTCTCTTCTTGGTGAGCAGTATAGGCATACCCTCCATGACTAGAGATATCAAGCCCAGCAACTTCCTCATCAACAGATATCCTCAAAATCCTGAGCTTGTGAAGGGCATAGAAAAGAGGGCCCATTGTCAAACTAACCCAGCCCACAATTACCAACACCTCGATCACTTGGCATCCGAGAAGGCCCCATCCCCCGCCCAGAAACAGCCCGTAGGGCCTCGACACTCCGCTCTCGCCGGAGTCGTAGGCCTGAACCACAAACTCCTCTTTCGCGAAAAGGCCCGTGAATATGAGGCCCCAAGCCCCACACCCGCCGTGTAGCTGCGTCGCCTCCAGTGGGTCGTCGAATTTAAGTTTTAGGGCCAAGATATTGAGCCCGATCAGGACCCAGGCCGCGAAAAACCCGCAGACGATGGCGGCCCATGGTTCCACCACAGCGCAGCCCGACGTGATCGCCACGAACCCGCCGAGCAACCCGTTGCACACGTCGAGGGCGTCCCAGTGGCCCACTAGCAACCGCCGGCCGAACAATGTTACGATTCCGGCGGTTGAACCAGCGAGAGCTGTGGTTACCGCAGTCCGACCCACCCCGGTCCAGTTTCCTTGATTCGTTGAGTCGAGATAGGGCACGAGGATTTTAGCATAGGATCCCGGGTTGAACCCGAACCACCCGAACCACAACAAGAATGTCCCGAGCACCACGAGAGTCGCATTGTGGCCCCGCATTGGAACGGGCTTACCGAACGCATCGAAGCGGCCAACTCTTGGGCCTTCAATTAACGCGCCCCAAAGCCCGGCAATCCCGCCCACCAAATGCACCACACCACTCCCAGCAAAGTCGATTGCGCCCGACCCGAAAACCAAGCCGCTCGAGCTCGGACTCAGCCACCCGCTCGACGACCAGACCCAATGGGCCACAACCGGGTAAACGAACCCGGTTAGAAAAAACGAAAAAACAAGATAGGCGCTGAACTGGGTCCGTTCGGCTATGGACCCGCTAGTGATGCCCGCAACGGCAATGGCGAAAGCCCACTGGTAGAGGAAGTAGCTGTAGTCGTAAGAGCTGTTCGGGATATCCTTGAGGGCGAAAAACTGGGTCCCGATAAACGGGTTGGAATCAGTACCGAAGGCGAACGCGAAGCCGAAGAGGTAGTAGGAAATGCTGCCGACCACGGCGTCGACGACGTTGGTGAGCATGATGTTCATGGCGTTCTTGGCCCGGACCGAGCCGGCACAGAGCATGGCGAAGCCGAGCTGCATTACGAAGACCAGGTAGGCGGAGAAGAGGAGGTAGATGGTGTTGATTGAGTCTGTGACACTTACTTCCCACGAAGCCTCCATTGATGAGAGAGAGGGGGGGAGGGGAGAGAGAGAGAAAGGGGGGAAGGTAGAGATAGAGATGGGAATGGGGATGGAATTGGTTGGTGTGGTATGGAAGGGGAAATGGGAAGATACAGCTGGGGTTGATATTATTGGATTGGAATTTGGATGGGTGTTTATGGTACTCCCATGTTGAATGGTAGCTGTTAGATTATGACCCACTAGTAGGCAGGGGTATTCAAGAAAATCGCCTGAATCGTAAAATCGGTCTGATCCGGACCGAACTGTCATATTTGGTCCGGTTCTGCGGTTCTATGGTCAGATTATGGTTCCAAAAAAATAAGAACCGTTAATTTTGATTCGGTTACTGGTTCTCAATTAATGAACCGTGATTAGAACCGAACCGGACCGTTTAAAACTAAGATAAATATAGAAATACAGATGTGTGTGTAATTAAATATGTATTTGAATTTGGTAGGTTAATCTTTTCCTTGCTAAACTTAATTTATTTAGAGATGAAATCTCATTTGTTCGGAAAGCTTTTATTTTATTCCTTCCTTTCCTATTCTAGCAGATTATCTTCCTATTTTTTTAATTTTATGAGTTCATATTTTGTGAATAAGTGTTTGGATGCTTATTGAATAGAACCGGAACCGAACCAAAACCGGACCGGCCTTGCGGTTTGGTTCTGGTTAGGTTCCATTCATATATTGGTTAGGTTCTGGTTCCCAATTTTCTAGAACCGTTTGAAATGGTCCGATTACTGATTTTCTAGAGAACCGGACCAATCCGGACTGTGTACACCCCTACTAGTAGGGCATTTCTTTCTTCTTCTTCTTTTTCTTTATTTTTTTCCTCTTGATGTTGTTGACTGGTGGTGCATTATAATTCAATGATTTGGATCTGGGTTGATAAACTTTGACTTGAGGTGCTTTGCCTCCTCATTGGGTTAGGACTAGGAGAAAATTTTCACTGCCGAACGGTTATATCCCATGTGGTATTCGTTTGGCGCATTCGAATCGTCCGATAAAATTTTGGACGGTTCGAATTGAAACCCTGTCTCTCCTCTCACTCCAACGCTTTTTTGTTTTTTTTTTCTCTCTCCAAATCCGAACCGTCCAAAAACGCAATGGACGGCTCGGATGCGCTGAGCGGGCCCCACGTGGTACCCGCTTAGCACTGAAAAATTCTTCCCACTAGAAATTTTTGGGTGTCGAACAGGTACCACGTGGCGGTACCCGTCAGCGATTCCAGCCGTACGTTCAAATGTGTTTTGGACGGCCCAGATTTATTCTCTCCCTCTCCCCTCACCTGACCACTCTCGCTCCTCTTTTTTTCTCTAAAATCCGGATTGTCCAAAACATATTTGGACAGCTCGAATCACCGACGAGGTACCATGAGTGTGGTACTACCCGACACCCAAAACTTCTCGTGTCCCCACATACATCCACGGGGTTTTGAATTCTCAATGCTAATCATGTGATCTAGTATTTTTTTTTATGAAAAATAATTTTGACACTTCACTTTTTTATGATGGCGTTCTATGACTTGTCTTTTAGTGTAAAAATTATACATAACAAGACACACTAAAGGACAAATTTTAAAGTGCCTTCATAAAAAATTAGATTGCAAAAATCATTTTAATTTCTTTTTTATTTGTTATCAACAGAAGAAGCAGATGGTTTAGAATCATGTGATCTATTTTTTTTTTTTTTACTTGTTATCAAGCCATTTTTTTCCCACCTTCTCAATAAGAATCATGTGATCTATTAATTTTTTCCACAGGGTTTTGAAAGGATTAAAAACAGAAGAAGAAGGTAAACCATAAGATGGACTCAATTAAGAAAGAAATGCTTTTTATGCATTATGAGGCACAATATATATCAAGATAATTTTTCTTCTCTTTTTTTTTTTTTTTGGGTCAAACGGAATTTCTTTTCTTCTCTCTTCTATTGGAGAAGTTTTTCAGTGCCGGGTGGGCACGGGCCACGTGGTGCCGAGCATCATCTCGGCCGTCCAAACGTGTTTTGGACGGTCCAGATCTGTTTGGGTAATTTTTAAGTATAAAATTACCAAAACACCCCTCAAGCCCAAACATATCTGAGCCGTTTAAAACATGGTTGGATGGCCGAGATGTGTGCTTAGCACCACGTGGCCGGTGCCCGCTCGGCACTAAAAAATTTCTCCTTCTATTGGGATCACACGACAAGCATTTAAAAATTTTAAAGTACAAACCACATGGATTATCTGGGTCCCCACCCCCATAGGTGGTTTGCTATTGCATAGGTTTTTAAATTATGTGTAAATCACCGTGGAAGAAGAAAAATGATTTCCGCACTTCTCTTTTATCTTCATTTTTTTATTTATTAAAAAATGATTTTGATCTGATAATTAAGGGGGTCATTCCATGTCAAAATGGTTAATAATCGAACCATTTACGCCTCTAATTTTTGCAAACATGTTTATCTTCAATTTTCAAAATTATTCTAGTCACTCATTGTTAGACACAAAAATTATGTATCTAACATTATCAAGTTGTGGTTTTTGTTTATTGAATTTTCTATGATCTGAAATATTACCAACGAAAGGGATAACCAGAGTGCCTACGGTGGTTGGTTCCATGAGCCCACATGCCATGCTGCTGACATTAATTCCTTTTCGAAATACAAAAATCAGAAAGTTAGAGGGCTGCATTGCAAACTAGAGAAATATCAAGGGACCTGTTGATAGTTTTTCGTCACCTAATAGTATTATGCAAACTGTAGTTACAGAAAATCTAGGGTTTGCCTGGTTCTCTCTCTCTCTCTCTCTCTCTCTCTCTCGTGTTCATGATCGGTGGGTTTTTCGAGGGCTATGCAAATCCACCGGGGCTTTGAATAGTTGAATTTGAAACTCTCCACTCGAATCTCCAAATTGTTTGGAGGAATTTCGTATCTTTGGATTGGAGATATGAATCCGCTGACGTTAGTGAAACGGATTCAGAACATCAATTCGAAAGAAGCGGCGTTGGGTATCTCCGAAGCAGCTTCCTGGCACGCTAAGTACAAAGACTCTGCTTACGTCTTTGTGGGCGGCGTTCCATTCGATCTCACTGAAGGCGATCTTCTTGCAGTTTTTGCACAGTAAGTACTTACTTCATCCTATAACTATATATTACATAGCGTGTGATTTTTTTTTATAACTCAGGTGCCCGGACCAATTAAAGCAGGGGCTTTCCCAATATTGTATACATCAGTGGGTTAGCGGGAAATTAGTAAGTTAACAACCAAAGAGGTTCGATGTCTCTCCATAGATTCGAATCCCATACCATACCTCCCCTTGAAAGCCAAGGGATACAACCATATGGGCTAAGAGTCACATTACATATTATTATATGGGGGTTTTACCATGACTAGCTAAAATTCAGTTTCCAAATTTCATTATGGAACTGTATTATTAAGGTAGTGGTTGCATCACAGGGTTGTTTTGTGCTTTTTGAAGTATGGAGCATCGTAATGGAATGAGCGTTCACCTAAATTGGGGGACTATCATTACATTTGTGACACGCATTATGTCATTTTCTAGCTAACAAAATGTTGAAATAAGTGTTCCACTGGAATGACTAATCCATTTTGTCTTAATTCCAGTGAACCAACTATTTTGGCATCACAATGCTGTGTCTGAAAAATGATAAATTGGTTGTTGAGAAATCATGTTTTTGGCTATGGCTTGGGTCTGAAAGGTTGCGCGCTATGCCCACTCCCAAGTGCAGGGGCCAGTTGTCCTTTGTTTCTGTTTGCATTGTAGTTGGCTAATTATATGGCTGGCATTCTGCATGAATGAGCATGATTGGTATACTGATTATGTTCTAAGTTTTGTGAGAAGAAAAAAGGTTTTTTTTTTTTGAACAGGAGATATGAAAAAGGTGACAATCACAAGTAAATAAACTGTTTCAAATGCCCTTTATCGCTGGGCCATATCCCTACCTTCTCTGTTACCCTTAAACCTCAGTGGTTCTGCAGCACCTATCACAATTAAAACGTATGTAGCATTGAGCTTGGGATTGTCTAATGAGTCAGCCTTGCTTGGCTTTTCTTTGGTATTGCAAATATGTCAACCTAAGAGAACCGGAGGCAATACACCACACATAACAAGCCATCGCGGCATGACCAACAACAAGAAGGACTATTGCATTGCGCATTGATGGGCTTATGAATAGTGCACAATTTATTGTCTAACGAAAGAAGTTGGCTTTTGGGGAGAGTCCACAGAAAAAATCTTTGCTCTTCTTTTTTTTCCTCGAAAGAAGGGCACCCAAACCTACTTCCTTGCCCCACGATATCAGTTAGCTTGTACAACATCTCTGATATGCTGCAGTACTTAAAAGCTGCCGAATAGTTGAACAATGAGAATTTCAACTTGAGTTTAGGTTATAACTATAGGCTTTGAAAATAATTGATGCATTTCAAATATTCATTCATTGGACTCTAAGTTTCTTCTGTATGTTCAACTGATAGTTTCCTAATCCTATCGTGTTTCTCGTTATTTTATTTTTAGTAGGGTTAATTTTTTCCCTTTTGCTCCTTTTTTTTTCTCTGTAACTGATCAGATATGGAGAGATTGTTGATGTTAATCTAGTCAGAGATAAGGGCACTGGTAAATCGAAAGGTTTTGCTTTCGTTGCATATGAGGACCAAAGAAGTACAAATCTTGCTGTTGGTTGGTCCCTCTCTCTCTCTTTGGATGTGGCATCCTACTGATAAGAAATAATGTTTTTAGATAAGCTTCCAGTTTATGTTGCGAATGAAAACTTTGCTAATCATCGATCTACTTCACAGACAACCTGAATGGCGCTCAAGTTCTTGGTCGAACCATTAGGGTTGATCACGTTAATAAATATAAAAAGAAAGAGGAAGAAGATGAAGAGACAGAGCGGCAGAAGAGGGAGGCACGAGGAGTATGTCGTGCTTTCCAAAAAGGTGAATGTAATCGTGGAGCTGGCTGCAAGTTTTCCCATGATGAACAAGTAAGATAGCTGATTCTCAAACGAAACATTTTGAGCATTTTTACTTATTCTGCTGCTTTGGTTATTCACCCCTACCATATGCTCTTTCAATGTAAATCTTCGCTTCAATCTTAAAGTGGTTTGGTCACTTCTGTGTTGATGAAGTTGAGGTGAACAACGAGTCACTGCCAGCATCTAATAATTGCATAATGGAAGCCTTGGGTTAAATTTCTCTCTTATACCAATAAAGCGTTGGAGTTCATATTAGCTTTCCTCATACTTCCCCCCTCCTCTTTTAGAAACTATCGAGGACTGACCATCTTTTCTCTTCAAGGCTATTCTTATGCTGCAACTACTACTTTTTCCATTTAGAAGCATTAGGATGTAGAAATATGTTTAGAGGCAAGGAAATTGGATATTCCAGAGAATATCTGACATCTTGGCTTGTTACTGAGTAATTGTGTTTTTTTGTTTTGTTTTGAGATGGGCTAAACAGAGCTTATTTCTCAATATGAAGCTATCCCAAACAGTGTCATCTGGGTCCTGTGAGAAAAGGTGCTTACTGAATTTTATTCTTTCATCTCTGTTTTCAGAGAGCTGCGAACACTGGCTGGGGTCCTGAGGATAATAAGAATTCAAGATGGGGTAATGACAGGTTTGAGGGTCCAACAAAGACTGAAAAACGATCTGGCCCACCAATTGCAGAGATTTCCGCTCAAGAAGGGCTTAGATCAAGTGATAAAGATGCAAGAAGTTTCAGAACGAAAGGAAGTGAAATTGGCAGAGATAGCTACAACAAGGTGAGAGATATAAGATCACGAGATGAGGACCGATCAGAGTGGAAAGAGAAAGAGAGGGGTCACAAGGAAGATTATTACAAGCGAGCAGCAGCAGAGAGAAGACCTCCAAGGCATGATGCTGAACTAAATTCAAGAGACGACCGTGATAGGAGGGAGGAAAAGCAGTCAAGAAGACATGAGCCGGACTCTGACAACAAAGAAGACAGAGATAGGAGGGGTAGGGACAGAAGGTCAGATCACGATAGGGATTCTTCCCCTCAACATCGTCGTCAAAGGTTGGACGAAGATGACCGTCACAGATCACGCAGATGAGTTTTTTGTTTTTACGACATGAGTTCTGTGTTTCCTGAAATTACTCATGCACTGGAATCATGTTCATTTTTCATCCGAGGGTTATGATCCGTTTTGTCCTCCTTATTTTCCAAAGCGGTTGTAGATGGATTCAGGGCTCTTGAAATCTATTTGTGGCGGAAAAAAGCATGGGCTATGTGTGTTGGAGAAGTTAATTTGCTGCCTGATTGTATTGAGAGCGTGAAATTTTCAAGTTTTGAAGCTTTCATTTCGATGTCTGTATATATACCCGGATCTCTTTCCTCGGATGTTCTCCGAATACTTGTGGTGCTGTTTACTTCTATATGGGGTAGATTATGAATGAAAACTACGAAGTTCCCTTCCAACCAATCAACAACATTTTCTATTTCTGTTAATTTTGTACAGGATTATGTAGTGTTCTGTCTCACAACAGGCACGCCAGCACCCTTTCTATTCGCATCTTAATGACTAATCGAAACATTCCGAGTATACGATCCAACAAAAGGAAAATTTTCATTTTCAGTGATGAGCTTTGCAATATCATATGGTGGGAATTCTCTGAAATACAGTTCATGCTAATTGAACTAATTTAAGGAATTTACGATTGTTGCAACTTCCAAATACACAAGTACCCTACTGTATTTCTCTCAAGGGATTGTGATACAATGCAATTGGTTGCGCACTCGGCATCGTTCATCAGAGACATGCACAAGTACTGGTCAGTAACTTACCAATATTTAATTTACGCGTATTTAGCACTCTCTAAATTGCCATCTCAAGCCACCCAAGCTTACAAGGAAAGATGTTGTAGTCTACTTAAGAGTATTGAGGTAGTTGCCTGATCCCAGGCACTCTCTAAGGGAGGAATCTCATGACTCAGCACAATAAGCACCACCTTCAAATGATCATTCATGTATCCAAATCAACTAGAAACCTCCATACTAGAAAGTCGCACGCTTGCATTTTCTGCATTTATTTGTATCTCAAATCTAACCATAAACTAGTTCAATCTACGAAGAAGAAGTAGGCAAATCCAGGAATAGCTATTTCAGTAGCTTCAACATTTTACCCTGGGTCAAGATTGAACCCATAGTTGCAAAGATCAAAACTCAAAGACAAACACAAAAAAAGACAAAACTACCACTCAAAACACAGGTTGCAAGAATCTATATCGGCAAAGCTGCTCCATCTTGGATCTAATTCCAATCCAATTATCATTTCGATGTACTAGTAATGCGGAGGTTTTGATAGAAATTATAGACTGCAATTGGTAATCTTAGTGCTGTACATGTTTGAGACATTTTCCATAGGATTATACAGTACAAGTCAGAAGGCTGTCAAGTACCTTCCATTCCCAGTAATATAAGATGTTCACTGTCACATATTACCACATCCGAATACATGTTTATTGTGCTGGAAGGGGTCGGGGTTTGAGCTTTTTGGTAAACTCAGCTACATATTTACCCTGATAAAAGGCCTGTTGGAGTTCAAGTTCTGTGGGCTGACGAGATCCATCTGCCGCATAAGTTCCAGCACCATATGAAGAGCCACCTTTCACCTCATTCATCTCAAACATTCCACTCCCAAATGTGTATCCTATAGGGACAAATATCATACCGTGATGTGCTAACTGCGTAACAGCTGTCAATCTGAAAAGAGGCAAAAAGGAAATGAGTCATAAACCATTAGCTTACTGATGACAAAGATCACATTTACAGATTAGAATTATTGATCAGTTTTTCTCGTTCCCTGTCGAATGGCCTGTTCCCCCAGTAATACATATCCTACATGTAGAAGTTTTTGCATTGCATGATCCCTCCTCTCATCAGTAGGTCTAACGACGAAATAAATAACATTAATCCAACAGTACATAAGATACAAAGCCCCATGGTATAATGAACGAATCCAAGTGAACATAATCATCACCGTCACCTATCACATGATGCATTATGTGTTTTGGTCCCTTCATTTCTACATGACATAGGAAAGCAAATGCCAGTAGATAAGATGCCATATGGCAACTGGCATACGTATTACTCTTGCAGCTATTAGTACTCCAACTAAAGTAGGACAAAGACACAGAGTGTGGTGTATACTCACTTTCCCTGGACAAACCCTTACACAAACTACTTAGGTACACAACCTTCCTCAGCATCCATCTCCTTCTAATGCCATATCTTTATGTCGCTTAACGTAAGCTAAATCCACATTCTTAACTTCCACTCGTAATAACCAAAATCCACATATTTCTTTGGTGTGGGGTGGGGGCTGGAGAGGCGTTGAATGATGGGCTCAACATGGTGCAACTAATATAAATCAACAACTAACGAGGAACTA
Organism: Rhododendron henanense subsp. lingbaoense; assembly: GCA_020567845.1. Taxonomy (NCBI): domain Eukaryota; kingdom Viridiplantae; phylum Streptophyta; class Magnoliopsida; order Ericales; family Ericaceae; genus Rhododendron; species Rhododendron henanense. The sequence goes on from CM036312.1 coordinate 6,887,494, forward strand.
GATATCCTAACACAATGAACAAGGATCTTCTATGAAATTCCTGCCCTTCAAATAAAATGAGAAAGGGAATTAGTCAAGATGCTGTGTAATTCCCTTTCTAAAGCAGGATAGGCATATCAGTCTAGATATCGAATGCGAACTGTGAAAAGCATTGAAACAAACATAAATCTTCGTACAAGAGGAAGAAGAATGACGGAAAAGACTCACGCAGTAAGCTCCTGCCCTCCCCCATGGAAACCGGTACTCCAGAAGATTCCAGCAGGTTTGCCAGCAAGGGCTTGGGTAGCCCACAGCTCGTGAGTTGCATCAAAAAAGGCTTTGAACTGCGCTGCCATCACCCCAAAACGAGAAGGAAAACCAAAAAGAAAGCCATCAGCCTCCACCAGCTGTTCTGGCCTGATCTCCGGCACATCATGTGGTTTGTCAGGGGCCTTCATCTTTTCCAGTACCCTGTCTGGGAGCGTCTCTGGCACCTACCCTTCGCAATAGACAGCAACTCACAAAAAGAATCTGAAACCCAAAAAGAAACTCCATATTCCTTCTAATGGCCTGTTTGATTGAATTCACTAGCATAGGACTGGATCTTGGATGATCAACGATTCAACATGTCTATCATTCAAATGCAACGATTGATCAATTGAATGCTTACATATTCGTTGAACAATCAATTCCATAAATTACTACTAACAGTTATCTCGTTAACATATAAGTGGGATCACATTTCCCACATTTGAATGCAGTAACTATGAAGCAAGATTACCTAATGTTTGGACAACCACACTATGGTATCAAATACACTATTAGCTAGTTTGGTGACTGGCGAAATCACTCATTTATAATACTTCATCCGTCCTATCATTTTAGTCCATTACGAAGAACCGTGTTATTTTCAAAAAAAAGAAAAGAAGAAGAGTAAAGCATTCTCTCTTGTGTGTAATACTCTCAATTTTTCAGCACCAATTCAACGAACTACTCCATCCGTCCCAAATTGTTAGTCCTTCTCAGAAGTTTGTAATTGCTTATATCTTTTCTTTTAATCGGTAATGTTTTAAGTTTTTGGAAATTTTGTTCGATAAAAGTAATCGAGATCGATCAAACAAACCTCATATTGTACATAAAAGTAGTATCAATTAAGAAGTAAAAAACATTTTCTATCCTATTAGAATAGAAAGAAGTACAAACAAATTAGGTGAAGGAATATAATCAGTTTCCCTAACAATTTTGCAGAGGACTTGAAAGAAAGAAAGAAAGAAGTAGAGTCCTACCTGCCAAAGCGTTGCTTCCACACCTTCAACCCCATTAGCTCCTTCTTGTATTTTTCTAGCCATATCCTCCACATGCCCGTACAAAGAGTAGAATCTGCAACCAAAAACCAGTCTCATCATATTAATACACGCACAACTGGGTTTTGGAGCCCTCGGATGTATAGCCTAACATTGCTCTATTATACTCTATGAGAGAGAGAGAGAGAGATTAGCTTACACTATGTAGACCTTGGTGGTGGGCATGGTTGCATCCAAAAGACGATTGAGAGAAAAATGCAAACCAAGAAATTAGTCCGCAGAGAAAGAGGGAGGGAGAGGCGTATCTATCTAATACGGGGTTTATCCCATCTGGGAAGCCGATGACGGAAGATAAAGATGGGAGGCCTTATCCGGGATGATGATGAAGACTCTCCTCCTTCTCTGGTTTTTTAAAACAATCTATTTAATAAAACAGGACGGTTGTCCTCCGTGACACCCTTTGTTCTCGTTGGCATCCAACACGCACATGCACACACGTTCACATACGCCATGGCATTAAAAAATAAAGTGCTTTATTTTTCAATCCGATTGAACCGTTGCGAAAATTTTATTTTTATGATCATTTTATTCTACTTGGTCATAATAAATTTTTGTCAAATTGTTCAATGAACATCCTAACACTCTTTATTTAGTTTCATGATTCACTTAGGGTGTTCATTGAAAGCCCTCTAAGCCAAAATTCCATTATGACCATATAAGATAAAATTATCAAAAGAAAAATAAGATCTTCGCACTGATTCAAACAGATTAAAAATTGGAACACGTAAATTTTTAACAATATTTTTTAAATATATAATATATTAAAAAATGTGAGCTCTCTCTCAGATGAAACCGGGAGGCTTCATGGTTGAGGCTTGATTTCTTGGACTCCATTTAATTCATCCATAAGCAAATTGATAGTTCTTTGTAGCTAGCTTAAATGTATAGTTGGAGGAGTGCCATAAGCACATGTAATTCTCTTTCGTGCCATTAAGTAGATGATCACATACTACACACTAATGTTTGAGCTACTACCGGGATGCGTAATGCCGTAGGCATAGGTAAACACTAGTTTCATCATAAACTAAAACAAGACTTGGCTAAAATCTATACACATGTGATTTAGGCTCTGTTTGGAACCTAAGCAAATGAAAGGAAAACTAAAAAAAAATTCTTCCTATTGTTTGGTTGGAAGAGAAAAAGAGAAGACAATAACAATTTTCAGTTTTGTGAATAGTAAATTTTTCTTTCCTTTTTTCTCTTATTTTCCTCCCATTTTATTTTTTTTCATTTATTTATTTTTCCATAGGTTCCAAACAGATTAAGTTAATTTTTTACTACTCCGTACAAGACTGGCTAAAAAGTCAAACTTTTGCAAAGTGAACTCCACCAAAGTGTGTTTGTTTGTTTGCACTCATACGGAGTACCAATTTAGTGTGTTTGTTTGCCAACTTTTTACTCATAATACCAATCTATTTGGGATCTACCCACATCGAATGGTTCCGAATAAATCCGTCTACATATTGATTGTTCATTTGTTTTCAAAACCATTTTCCCCCATTTGTTCTTGTGTTATTAATTAACGAGAGTGTTCGAAACTTGGTCCAACCTTAATAATGTGATAGTCAACAAAGATAGTTAGTTCAGCGCGCGATCATGTGGCATCACTTTGTCGTATGAGTCTATGAGATATTGAGTTTCAGTTGACGTATCAACAATATTAATAACAACTTCCGGTTCAAAACAAACAAACAATATTAACAGTACTAATTTAACTAACTCAAAAATATCCTACCTCTAATAATTAGTTATACCTAAACAGCAACCTCGAGGGTATGAGAAATAATATTAGTCCCCCTCCTTAAATTGAGATTGTTTTGAAGACAATATTGGAGATGTAGTATATTTTTTTTTTTATCAAATCAATAGCCGCAATTCACCTGCACATGCACTGGGTTATAGTTTTTTTTTTTTGGTCAACAACACGAAACTTAGATTAATTACTAATAAGTATGGGTATTTCACTCCTACAAAGTCTTCATGGAACTAAAATAAAAGAACTAAAGCCAAATGGTTGATCCAAAGCCGTCTTAGCCAAGACATCGGCACATTTGTTGGCCTCCCGGAAATCATGGTTGAACAACGCCGTTGCGAAACTTTCCAACAAGGTCTTGCAGTCAGAGATTAGAATACTCAAAGGATGGGTATCTGTACAAGTTCGGTCTCGGATAAGGTTCACAACCGAGACTGAATCAACACTAATATATGAACATTATGGAGAAAAAAAAACCTTCTAACTCAAAGGTTCAGAAGGCAATCTAGTCGATTTCCATGTCTTTCTCCTTAGCACTGTTTCTGCTTGACCAAAGTTTGATGGTCCGATCACTCGTCACAGTTGCAATATACTGTCCATCTCCTGCAATATCCAGTGATGTATCTCGTCCTTCATGACCGGATAATGTCTCGACAGGCTTAAAAATCTCTAGATGACCAAACCTTGGCCGTCATATCAAATGAGGCAGTAACCAAAAAGTATCCCTCTTCAGGCTGAAATTTGACTTGAGAGACAGATTTTGAGTGTGCTGGTATTACGTACAATGACTTTCTTTTCCTCAAGTCCCAAATTCGGCAAGTATTATCTTCACCGCCTGTGGCTAAATGATAGCCATTGGGAGAAAAACCGATACCAAAAACCGATTTAACATCGCCTTCCAAGGCGAGAATACTTCTTCCAGAACGAAGGTCCCATACACAGGCAAGTGCATCTAGACCACAAGATCGATGCAGCTAAAGATCCATCACGGTGAAAGGTTAATCCATACACACTTCGACTATGACATTCTTGGAGAAGCAATTCCTCGCCAGCATCTATATCCCATAATCTCCAAGTTTTGTCATAGCTAGTTGTTCCCAGGTACTTCCCTGATGGATGGAAGGCAATTCTAGCTAGACGATCCAAATGGCCCTCGAATGTATTCAGGAGAGACCCTTCGTATTCCATAGCCTAGCTTGCAGTCCGGTCAGCAGAGGCAGTTGCTATGTAATTGTCCACGGGAGAAAAAGAAACATCAGTTAAACGTTCTCTGTGCCCTTTTAAGGTAGAAACTTTCTTCGCTTGAGGCATGCTCCATAATTTGGCAACTCCGCTAGAAGCGCAGGTGGCAAGCATATTTCCATCATGCGAAAAAGAACATCCTGAAAGTGGCCTGTCATCTCCTATTTCACTGCAATCTAAAACCAAGCTGTCTCTGCATCCAAACCCTCATCCGGGTCATCCCTTTCCCTTCTTGCACGTTGAAGCCGCAAAGCTGCCCTCGGAAGAGAATACTTAGCAATCTCTACTCGGGCCCGCAAAAGTGCTTTAGACCCTTCAGTGTAAAATGGGTACTGAATGTCTTCTTCAGCTTTATCCTTTGTCGCAGCCTCTTCATCCTCGTGAGCTTTCATGAGCCTCTCTAATTGCCCTTCAGCATCCAGTTTCGCCAGGAGCATCCTCAAGCCGTCCCGCCTTTCCATCTCCTTTTCTCCACGAGGGTTATGGGTTCACCAAGGCGGCGTAGACGGGCCCGCACAGCCATATCATTAGTAGGAACAGCTAGGGCAGCAGCACGCCGCTTTATCAGTAGTTCTTGCATTGCCTTTTCTTGCCTCTCTCTGATTTGTCTGTTCTGTTCTGAAACTTCATATTCTGCAGTAGACCGAGGGGGGCCTGAACCACCAATGACTGCAGCGGAAGGTTCCGTAACTGAAGTTGAAACGGAATTATCATCGTCCACGTCCATGATGCCAGCGAGAGATCAGGGAGAGAGAGGTCGGCCAAAGAGAGCTTTGAGATGGACCGGAGAGAGGGAAACGAGAGCTAGGGCAAAGAAAGATAAATCTGTCCCGAATGGGTTATGGAGTAGTTTATGTTGGGATGGTTCAAATTCTTGATTAATTAAAAGTCTTGCACATGTTTTTTTGTCTCTGGAACCGAAGTGATGCTGGTGTTGACTGATTTCCTTCCTGCCATGTGACCTTCCAACTTCCTTGATGGGAACATGTAAAATGTTATTAATGCAGGGGTTAATTGGCAGGTGGTTAACTGGTTATATAATGGCCCGAGGAGTGTTTTTCGGCAATACAGAGAGGAAGAGAAAAACAGTGTGTGCAAGTGTAAGTCAAGTCTTGTACTTGGTGTGAGAGTGGGTTCTTGGTGAGAGTGGGTGTATAAGGGGTTGGGTTTTCAAACTCGGGTGTTTTCTTGTACTAATTCTCTCATAGTGAAAGAACGGGATCCTTTCCGTGGAGTAGGCATGTTATTGCTGGACCACGTAATTCTTGCGTGTCTCTCTCTATTTTATTTTTTCATCGTACTTCCACTGGTTGCGATTGTGGTTGCGTTTCGAATATCGGTTCTTGGGTGCTTCTGCGTTTAATCCCAACAAGTGGTATCAGAGCCGGCTTGGTTCTTGACCGGTGTTTGAGATTAATTCGAGTCCCGTTACATCCACAATGAAGGCAACGATCAACTCTCAATTTTCTCTTGAGCAGTTTAATGGAAGCGGCAGCTTTACCCTATGGCAAAGGAGGATAAAGGATATCCTTGTTCAACAAGGGTTGGCTAGGGTGTTGAAGGGAAAGGATGCAAAGCCGGAGACGATGAAAGATGTTGATTGGGAAGAGTTGGAGTCGAAGTGTGTGAGCACTATTCGACTCTGTATTGCTAATAATATTATTAACAATGTTATGGATGAGGATTCGGCATTGGCCTTGTGGGAGAAGTTGGAAAAGCTCTACCTTGCGAAGAGCTTGACCAACAAGTTGCATCTGAAGCGGCAGTTGTACAAGCTAAAGATGGAGGAAGGCGGGAATCTCATGGAGCACATGAACGTGTTCAATGGTTATTTGGATCAGCTTCGAAAAATTTATGCAAAGATAGAAGAGGAAGACAAGGCCCTTTTGCTTCTTACTTCGCTTCCGACTTCATATGATACTTTGGTGACAACTCTCTTGTATGGGAAAGATACGGTGAGTTTGGAGCAAGTGCAGTCGGCGTTAGTTTCTCATTTTACTCAGAAAAAATCAAGTTTTGAGGGTGGAGAAAATTCGGCACTTGCGGTTCAAAGTGAGAATCGGGGAAGGACATCTGATGGTAGATCCGGAGGAAACAACAGGTCCGGGTCTAGTTCCAAAGGAAAGGGTGTACAATGCTACAGTTGCAAAGAATTTGGCCATATGAAGCGCGATTGTCCTTTGCGCAAGAACAAAGGGAATAAATTTGATGATGCTTCGAGTGCTAGTTCTTTGGTAGTAGCGGATGATGGAGATCTTCTCACAGTCTCCGAAGGTATAAACACTTCTTCTCGTGATGAGTGGATTTTAGATTCGGGTTGCACTATGCATGTTTGCTCCAAGAAAGAATTTTTTGATACATTCCAAGAAAAAGATGGTGGATCGCTGTTTTTGGGGCGATGGAACTCCATGTGAAATTCGAGGTTTTGGGAATGTAAAGATAAAAATGTTTGATGGAGTGGTTTGTACTTTGAGTGGTGTGGCTTATGTCCCGAAGTTATGAAGGAATCTAATTTCACTTAGCTGGATGGACTCCATTGGGTGCAAGTATTTTGATGGAGGTGGAGCCATGAAAATCACACGCGGCGGTAAGGTCCTAATGAAAGGAGAGAAGTGCAAAGGGTTGTATCGGTTGATTGGCAAAACTGTTTACTCGACAAAGGTTTGGAAACGGTGTGAGTCTTTTGTGGCGAAGACAAAGTTATGTTTCCAAGTTGCCAATGTTTGTGAGAGTGTAAATCTTGTTGGTGGAGAGGATGGGTCGAGATCCTACTCTCGTGTCAATTGATGATTATTGGAACGGGGCGGCTACACACGTGTATTGGTCGTATGGTTTGAATCAAATTGTTGGACCTTAATTTGATCAATTCGGGACGTGTAGCTGTCGTTTTCAAGGCTTGGTGGTGGCGCGGTGATGCGTGGAATTTTCACCAAGGTGGAGATTTGTTGGGATGGTTCAAATTCTTGATTAATTAAAAGTTTTGCACATGTTTTTTTGTCTCTGGAACCGAAGTGATGCTGGTGTTGGCTGATTTCCTTCTTGCCATGTGACCTTCCAACTTCCTTGATGGGAACATGTAAAATGTTATTAATGCAGGGGTTAATTGGTAGGTGGTTAACTGGTTATATAATGGCCTGAGGAGTGTTTTTCGGCAATACAGAGAGGAAGAGAAAAACAGTGTGTGCAAGTGTAAGTCAAGTCTTGTACTTGGTGTGAGAGTGGGTTCTTGGTGAGAGTGGGTGTACAAGGGGTTGGGTTTTCAAACTCAGGTATTCTCTTGTACTAATTCTCTCATAGTGAAAGAACGGGATCAGGGCTGGCTCATAAGTTTTAGAGGCTGGAAACAAACTTCTTGAATGAGGCCTCCAGAAATTCCGTATGCAAGTATTTGCCGTCCATGGTCGTCGGTCGTTGTCTCCCCTTCCCTTCGACTCCTCAAGCGGGAAGCATGAAGCTTTTGCAGTTTGCTGCGTTTCTTTCTTCTTATTTTTTTGATCGGCCGCACAATATATCTTCTTGTCATCCCTTAATTTTTTTTTTTAACGCCTTAATGTTTCTAATGAATAATTCCACCATTTGGGGCTATTTTGTGGCTCCTAAATTTAAATTGGGCCTATTTTGTGTAAAGGAGGCTAGTGCAAATTTTTTTGGGGCCATACATATATACATACATATATATAGGAATCCTAAAATTTTGGGGGCCCTCGCAAGCTTCCCCTGCCTTGGCCATAAGCCGGCCCTGAACGGGATCCTCTCCGTGGAGTAGGCATGTTATTGCCGAACCACGTAATTCTTGCATGTCTCTCTCTATTTTATTTTTTCATCGTACTTCCATTGGTTGCGATTGTGGTTGCCTTTCGAATCTCGGTTCTTGGGTGCTTCCGTGTTTAATCCCAACAGTTTACTATTATGCTTGTCAACTCTCGTAGAATGTTGAATCCTCAATAATCAATATATAATCCTTGATGCTACTATATATATAGCCCAGGGCTCCAAGCCCTGGGGTATAAGGTTTGTGAGTTAAACCCATTATCGGGAGGAATTCTTTGGTGCCGGGTGGGTATATCCCACGTGGTGTCCGCTCGGCACATCGAAACAAGGCTAACGTGGGTTGTCAAGCATTGCAAGATGAAGGTATTTAGCTCTGCTGTGTACAAATTGTCTTTGACTGCAGCTCTTTTGATGCAGAATGGAAATTAAAAATAATTTAGCAAATAGTATTATTTAGTTTTCCGTATTTTGGTTTTAGTAATTTTGGTAGGGAGTTTCAATTTTAGAAATAAGTGTCACAGAGTATTCAGTTTTCCAATTATAGTTTATTTAGTTTCCTATTTTATGTTTTCTTGTTCTACAAGAATTAGGGTTCAATTAAGGTTAGGGTTCTCTGCCTATATAATAAGTTGTAAGCCTTAGGACTACGGAGTTGTTTATGATTGAATTAATGAAAATTTGAGAAGTTTTCTCAATATCGTTTGTTCGTAGAGAGAGTATCTCTAGTTCAAACTAATTCGTGATTGTCCTTGTTGCGCGTTCTTCTATTCCAACACGCCTCGCTGCATCAGTTGGTATCAGAGCCTGCGCTCGATTCCGGATCATGGCGCGACAAGGAGTTCGTTATGGTCATTATGCTGTTGCCGAAGATGTGTATGAACGAAGTAAAGCTGCACAAGAAGCACGAATGGAGGCGCGGTTCCAACAACTTGAGCAGCGTGTGATGGATGCGATTGGCGTCCTAACCGATCAGGTGGCTGCCATGGCTGTTGGGGGGAACCCACCTCGCCGTCGTCCGGTTCAACCTCGGTTTCCGAAAGAGGAGGAGGTGTCGGATGATATTTCTATCACCAAACCCTTGGTTGGTAGCCATCAATCGAGGGGGAGGATAATGGTGGATGAAGCTACCATCGAGTGGCCATTCACATCAAATGTTATTCCAGATCCAATAGTGGATTGGAGTAAACCACCAGTTTTTGATGAAGAACCGGTGGAAAAAATTACAATAGAAAAAAATCGAAAAATATTGCAAAAAGAAGTTGTTACTATACTTGAAGATTGTGAAGTTGACCAGGGTATTCAATTCGTGGATCCTTTTTGGAAATCTATTGAAGCTGCTATGAAGAAGAATATTTGGATTGCATATTTAAAGAAAATTGGGAAGGAGAATGTTACTTTTATTTTTCAAGACTATTCTTTATAGTATGGGTTTGAAAAAATCAATCTGAAGTACAAGCATGATGCGGATAAGTTTCGACGAATTCAACTATGTAAACTCGAGGACGAGTTTCTTCAAGCCGGGGAGAATGATGCAGAATGGAAATTAAAAATAATTTAGCAAATAGTATTATTTAGTTTTCCGTATTTTGGTTTTAGTAATTTTGGTAGGGAGTTTCAATTTTAGAAATAAGTGTCACAGAGTATTCAGTTTTCCAATTATAGTTTATTTAGTTTCCTATTTTATGTTTTCTTGTTCTACAAGAATTAGGGTTCAATTAAGGTTAGGGTTCTCTGCCTATATAATAAGTTGTAAGCCTTAGGACTACGGAGTTGTTTATGATTGAATTAATGAAAATTGAGATTATTTCTCATTATTGTGTGTTTGTAGAGGGAGCACCTCTAATTCATACTTATTCGTGATTGTCCTTGTTGCACGTTCTTCTTTTTCGACACGCCTCCCTGCATCATCTTTACCATATTTGGCTTCAGAAAAATGCTAGAATTTTCTCTTAGATTTGTAGCAGATTTGGTTGTGAAAGCTATTGTTGCAAAAGTTAGAGGTAGGGTTAATTTGTTCAGCGGAAGGTGCCTGTAGTGGGCCGAAATTACCAGAAGGGCACAGGGGTCAGAACGATGTAAAGACATGGGCTTGCGAATCTAAAAATAGTAGTGGAAACTTTGGCGTTGCGTTCGGCTGACGAGGGTACCCCGTTCAACAAATCAGGAAGTTCTGTTCACTTCAGGCTGAGGAACAGTCTCTATGTTCGGATACTTATACGCTCGGTAGATATTGAACTCTTCGGCTCGTTACTGTGATTGAAGAGACAGTTCCCCGTGTTAGTCTTTCTTCGGCAACAACCTTGTTCGGCAGTCGAGGTACCTACCTTCGGTTTATCCTACGGATAAAAAGGTGTCAGGACAAAAGTGACGTCCCTATCTGATGTGACGGTTCTGACATTGATTTCGTCATCCACGTGGGACGGTGAGACCGTAAATATCTCTGACATGTGACGTCAGCCGAACAGCACGACATCGAACGACACGACACGTGGAGGCGGTCTAACTTGCTTTGCACTTCAGAACTGCCTATAAATAGAGGGTTACTCCCAACCAGGTAAGGGGGATCTCTGACTTATACTCTCTCAACTTATTTTTCCTAAAAAGCTTTCTCCTATACTTCTCCTCCACCTACTGACTAGGTCGTCGGAGCTTCTACCCGGAGGAATACCCCCCTTCGGTTTGCAGGTACGCAGGAGCGCTTTGTTCATCCCTCCCATCACTCGGAAAAAGACGGAAAAGACCTAAGGTGGAATTAACCCCCCCACAATTGGCGACTCCGCTGGGGAAAGGTTTCACTCGGCTCATTTCCTTCCTCCTTCATCTATGTCGAAGCGCGCGCCACCGCCAAGGCCGGAAGATTTTACACTCGGACTTTCTGGGTTCGGTTATAGCAACACCCCCCAGTCGCATCATGCCCGAACCATCGCATCCAACGCCCGCCAGCCGAACGCAAACCCAACCGAGTTGGATATCGCCCTTAACGAACAGAAGCGGCAAGCTGCCGTGATAGCCCTACTTCAGCAACGACTCGAAAGCCGAGACGGTCATGTTCCAATAACACCATCCCCTGGGAACAACGACGCAGGCACGAGTAGACACATAGATATACAACGATGTGGGAAGCGCGTCCTTGCTCGGACTGAGGATAACACCAGGACGAGGCACCGTCCTAACCTCAGCCGAATCAAAGATCGTCCGACCACGCCTCAAAGACGGCATTTGGAGGGTTTTGGTCACGAAGAAAGTTCTACCCATTCATCAGGATCTACAGGACGAAGCCGAATGTCCAACGTTTCCGGGCCCTCCTTGACCCTGGGCCTTCGCCGGCCGGAACGACCAGGCACTAGGACTCGATTGGATTTCGACATGAATTACCCTCCTCTTCGGGAGAGGCACGCTCGTTCCCATCTCCAGCCTTCCGGCGAGGAAACATTGGGATACCGTAGAGCTGACAGCAGAGATTTTCGTCGTGAATAGGGATGGCAATCGGGGCATTCGGGGCGGATATGGGGATTTCCGTACCCGATCCCCGAAACCGAAACGGCACCCATATCCGCCCCGATCCCCGAACGGGGAGAGGAGATTTTACCAATACCCGAACCAAACGGGGTTCGGGTATTCCCCGAACCGAATGGGTAACCGAAAACAGAAGCAGCAAAACCAGGAGAGAGAACCAAACAGCAACGGATCAAAAAAAAAACCAAGCAGCAAAAAAATTTCTTCATCTACACTCTTGTTCTGAAAAAAAAAAAGGAATCTACACTCTGTAAAATTAAATGAATGTTTACCACACATATATACAGAAATGTATCACGTTTTCACTAACGAGATTTAGGAAACAAACTTCACAGACCACTTTCAGATCTGCCTAAAAACAGATTTCAAAATGAACCCATTTCAAAACACACAGAGAGACTGACGGCCTAAGTCGATCGGAGAAGGTGGAGGAAGATCGTCGTTCTCTGGGTGTGATCGACGGCAGTCGGCATATTGAATCGACGATTTGACGACGACGGCTTTAGTCACAGTGAAGTGGAGGCGCCGCTCTCTTCTCTTCGCAGTGGAGTGGAGGAAGTGGGTTTGCTGGAGAGGAGGAAGTGGGTTTGTGTAGTGGAGACCGGAGAAGAGTGAGAGAGGGAGGGGTGTGACTTGTGAGATCAAAACCAGAGAGAGAGAGAATGGAGGAGAGAGGACCGAGAGAGAGAAAAAGCAAACTGGAAAGCCCTAACCCATTATACGTGTATATATATAGGGAGGGGTAATTTTGTAGTATACACTTATATGCAGGGGTAATATTGTAATTTAACAGTTCGGGTCAGTTCGGGTTCGGATCGGTTCGGGGATCGGTTCGGGTATCTGCTGAACCAAAACCGAACCGAAACCCGTTCGGGTATCCTCCATGCCAACCATACCCGTACCCACGGGGAATATTTCGGTTATGGTTCGGGGATTATTTCGGTTATCGGTTCGGGTACCCATCGGTTCGGTTCGAATTGCCATCCCTAGTCGTGAAAGAGATAACAGTGTCGTTCTGTTCGATCCACTCACCGGCGAACCCATCACCTACCGCCCTGTAGATAGCGGTTTAGCACGACCACGGGGCGATGATGATCGTCCCGAGCGGTCGAGAGGTGGGAGCGCGCGTCTTCGGGAACGTCAAGAACCAATTCATTATCACCAGACGAATGCCGTCGATCTCGAGAGACGAGGTACTGGGTTACCGCTGGGCGCGGCTGTATTCCCAGCAGATGATACCAAGCTCGGAAGGGCGAAAGCTTCACCTTTCACCGAAGCCATCCTGAACGAACATCCCCCAGCCCGATTCACTATGCCAAAGATAAAACCTTACGAAGCAAAGGAGGATGCCGTGTTGTTCGTCACACGCTTTCGACAGATAATGTCTTTACACAATTTCTCCGACGCGATTATGTGCAAAATCTTCCCCCTCGCCCTAACACAACCAATCATGATGTGGTATAATCAATTGAAACCACGATCTATCACATGTTTCGACGAGCTGGAGCTCGAATTTACCAAACGATTCGTGACGAGCAGCATTCAACCTAAGACACTTTCTATGCTGGTCAATATGCGTCGACGGCCGGGGGAGACGTTGCGTCTATACACCGAGCGATATTGGGAAGTCTATAACCTGATCCCCGACTGTAACCAAGCCGTGGCAGCAGAGTCCTTTATGAATGGGCTGGATACTTCCTCTCCGATGTTTCGTGATCTTTCTAGAAACCCACCGAAGAATATGAGTGAGCTCATGGCGATCATTGAGAAGGATTGTATGTACGAAGAGGCTGTTGCCGAACACGGGAATCCGAAGACTCCTGATTTTTCGAAACCTTCGGTGGGGCCTTCTTTGGCAAAAAAGCAGGTGGCAAACGTGAAAAGCGTGGCACAGGCGCACGCGGTACAAAAACCAGGGCCGAGCAAGCCACAGCCCCAGTCTCTTCCAACGCAGCAACAACAGTTTCGGGATCGAACGCGTCGGGAACCGAGGCCAGATGAATATACGGCCGAGACGACCGTGTTTGTCGTGCCAATCTATCAATTACTGGGTGTCATAGGCCGCCTCCCCTTCTTCCGTTGGCCGACGGAATTATTGGGTATGGCAAGCGCACGCTCTGGCCATTGTACCTACCATAACGAGCATGGGCACTACACGACGAGGTGTGGCCCGTTCAAACGTTACCTGGAAGAACTCGCTGCCGCGGGGCATTTAAACCAATGGATTGACACTCGTCATACCCCGCTCCCACCCCCACCGCAGGAGAGAGAACGGCTGGTAAGTGTAATACATGGGGTCGTTTCGGGAGCCAGGGCCGAGGAGCTTCGGGCCGAGGTTAACAAGGCCATGACCGAGCGGTCGGTATGTTCAGTATCCGTATCGGCCAAACGAAAATTTCAAGACCCCGAGGATGATTGGGTCCTGACGTTCACTAAGGATGATTTCCTCGGGATACATTCGCCCCATACCGATGCTCTAGTCGTAACCGTTTCGATCGACAAATCTTCGGTGCAACGCGTATTGATCGACCAGGGTAGTTCGGCCGAGGTTATGTTTTACTCGACTTACAAAAATTTAGGATTGGAGGCATATCAGTTACGGCCGGCTACTTCGCCGCTCGTCAGCTTCACCGGAGCTCCAGTGTGGCCCCTCGGGTTGATCAATTTGCCCGTTCGGGCAGGCTCACGGGTAGTTGATGTCGAGTTTGTGGTAGTTAGTTCCCCGAGCCCTTATAACGTTATCCTCGGGAGGGCGTGGCTGCATAACATGAAAGCAGTGGCGTCCACTCTCCACCAGGTCGTGAAGTTTATAGGATGGAATGGACGACAGGAGAGTCTCCGAGGAGATCAACTCCAGTCCAAAAAATGTTACGTAAGTACCGTGGTCCAGAGCTCGGAGAACTTGGAGGTACAATGTATCGATTCGGTTATTCCTCCGGTCCTCGAGGATGTCGGTATACCTGCCGAAGAGAGGTCTGCCGAAGAACTTGTAAAATTACCAATCAACGAGGACGGCAGCCGATATTTTTTAGTCGGAAGCTCTTTGGATTCGTTGGAACGGACCGAGATGTTCGATTTCCTGATGAAGAATATCGAGGTATTTGCCTGGTGTCCGAGCGAAATGCCAGGGATCGATCCTTCCTTCGCCTCACACTCTCTCAACGTCGATTCGACTCGGAAGCCGGTGATCCAAAAGGTACGGCGGTCATCTCCTTTGCATGTAGAGGCGGTTATGCAAGAGGTGGATCAATTGTTGGATGCGGGGGCTATCAGGGAGGTTCTATATCCGACCTGGCTCGCCAACACTGTCGTTGTACCGAAGAAAAATGGGAAATTAAGGGTCTGCGTGGACTATACAAACTTGAACGATGCTTGTCCGATGGATCGATTTCCCTTACCGCGGATTGAGCAGATGGTTGACGCGACCACTGGTTACGAACGACTGAGTTTCTTGGACGCATACCGTGGCTATCACCAGATAGCAATGCATCCCGACGACCAGGAAAAGACCGCTTTTATTACTCCTCGGGGGGTTTTTTGTTATTTGGTCGTTCCCTTCGGACTGAAAAATGCGGGGGCTACCTACCAGCGGACGGTCAATAAACTGTTCGGTAAACAGATTGGCAAAACGATGGAGGCCTATATCGATGACATGGTCGTAAAGAGCAAACTCAGCTCGGATCATTTGGATAACCTCGGTCAGGCCTTTGAAGTTTTGCTGAAATACCGGCTCCGATTGAATGCCGAGAAATGTGCGTTCGGAGTCAATTCTGGCAAATTCCTCGGGTACATCGTCAGCCGCCGAGGAATCGAGGCAGATCCGAAGCAGTTAACGGCTGTACAGAACCTTCGGCCACCGACTACCATCAAAGAAGTCCAACGGCTTACCGGGATGGTTGCTGCTCTAAACCGATTCATTCGACGTTCGGGGGATCTTTGTCGCCCCTTTTTTCAGGCTATGAAAACGAGCAGACGGGGCTTCATTTGGACGGCGGATTGTGAGACTTCCCTTCGAAATCTGAAAGATTATTTGTCTCGGGCTCCACTCCTCGTCACTCCTGTTGGGGATGAAGATCTTTATCTATACTTGGCTGTCTCCGACCATGCAACCAGCTCGGTACTTGTACGAAAGGAAGGAGCCGTGCACCAACCTATATTCTATTCCAGCAAAACGATGACGGGGTCTCAAACGAGGTACCTACCGATGGAGAAGCTTGCTCTCGCACTTATCTCCGCCAAGACGAGTCTCCTTCCCTATTTTCAAACCCACCGGATCATCGTCCTCACCGAGTATCCTCCGAAGGCTGTTCTTCGGAAAACTGATTCTTCCAGTCGGATAATGAAATTTTCCCAGGACTTGGCCAATTACGACATTCAGTTTGAGCCGCGGACATCCGTTAAAGGACAGGCTTTGGCTGATTTCTTTGCCGAACTCACTCCAGGGCTTCAAGACGAGGCGAATCTCCTATCGCTTGCCAAGGAGAAACGAAACACAGCTGAGGCCGAAGTTACTAACGACATCGCCGAACCACAACTAGACGCGTCTTATGCTCGGTTCACTATGGGTAATAAACGACCACGCCGAGAGTGGAAATTGTTTTCTGGGGATGCTTGGCGGTTGAGTGTGGACGGGGCTGCAAACATGCATGGTGCTGGGGCTGGAATTGTTCTTGTTTCTCCGAGCGGAACTGTCCATGAGAGTATCGTATCTATCGGTTTCAGCGCCACCAACAATGAGGCCGAGTATGAAGCTCTTATCGCTGGCTTGACACTTTCTCTTCGGCTCAGAGCCGACTCTGTCCACATCCTTTGTGATTCTCAATTAGTGGTCGGTCACCTCACCGATGATTATCAGGCCAGAGACAGCCGAATGAACGCTTATGTGAGCTATGTCCTTTCCCTCTTCGCTCGTTTAGGCCGTGTCAAGGTCGAGTGGGTCCCTCGGGAACATAACGCACATGCGGATGCCTTGGCTGGCCTTGCTTCGGTTTATAAAACCTCCGGCAGCAGGACCATTATCTTTGACAGTATTGATTCACCGAGCGTAGAACCTTCCGACGGTAACCTAGTTTTGACCATTTCCCTCGGCTCAAGTAAGTTGGACCCCGTTATTACTTATCTCAAAACCCAAGTTCTTCCCCTCGGCAAGAAGGATGCGTATAGAGTCCGATGTCAAGCTGCTAATTACTACCTCGGCGCGCACGACGTGTTATACCGCCAAACGTTCACTGGACCTGACCTTCGGGTTGTTCACGAGGGCCAAGTCGAAAGTGTTTTAGACGAACTCCATTCTGGTAGTTGCGGTGCACACTCGGGCGGACGGTCTCTCGCTCAACGAGCCCTAACTCAAGGATATTGGTGGCCGAAGATGGTAAAACAGTCCGAGGACTATGTAAAGCGATGCGTTCGGTGTCAAAAGCAAGCTGCCCTCATTCACAAACCCGCTTTTCCACTTAAAATGATTTCTAGTCCATGGCCTTTTGCTGTTTGGGCATTTGATATCGTCGGCAAGATGCCGAAGGCCCCAGGAGGATTCGAATATATGCTCACTGCTACGGATTTATACACCAAGTGGGTTGAGGCTGTCCCTTTGGTTCACACTAAGGCGAGTGATGTGCAGAGCTTCATCTGGAAGAATATAATCTCTCGGTTCGGCGTTCCCTATGCTATCATCTCAGATAACGGCTCTCAGTTTGTTGCCGCGGCGATAAAGGAATTTTATCAACGGCATGGCATCATCATTCAAAACTCCTCGGTGGCTTATCCACAAGGAAATGGTCAGGCCGAAGCGTCCAACAAGACTATTACGCGGGGTCTGAAGCGTCGGTTGGATGAAAAGCTTGGTAAGTGGGCCGAAGAGCTGCTCCACGTTCTCTGGGCATATCGCACAACTCCTCGTCGGTCGACCGGACGTACACCATTCTCAATGGCCTACGGTATGGAGGCTGTTCTTCCGCTTGAAACGCTGCTGCCCACTCCTCGGTCTGAAGATTTCGATTTCGAGGATAACAGTGCACATATCGGTGCCGAGCTCGCCTTCGCCGAGGAATTACGAGACAATGCTAATTTAAAACACGCAGCCTATCAGCAGGAAGTCGCTCGGAGTTACAATAAAAATGTTCGCCTTCGACCTTTTAATATCGGCGATCTCGTTCTTCGGATAGTTACTGAGGCCGACAAGCTTACAAAGCTAAAAGATCCCTACGAAGGCCCCTACTGAGTGACCCAAAAGATTGGGCATGGAGTTTACAAATTGGAAGAAATGGATGGGACCCCGATTGCTAACCCTTGGAACGCCCAAAAATTGAGGAAATTCCATGGCTAGCCCTCGGTTGTCCCCTTTCGGTCGTTTCGGCCTTTTTTCTCTTCGTTTTTTATAATTACCAGTTGTAAGCCTCCGGGCCGACGCGACCCCCTTTGTTTCTTTTTAAATATACATGACTTTTTTGTTCCCTTCGCACCGCTTATCTTATGTTTTCCTCGTTTGAAGGGTGTATACTTCGTAGCCCTCGGAATGTTCCTCATGGGTAAATACTTCGTAGCCCTCGGAACGTTCCTCGTTTGAAGGGTGTATACTTCGTAGCCCTCGGAATGTTCCTCATGGGTAAATACTTCGTAGCCCTCGGAACGTTCCTCGTTTGAAGGGTGTATACTTCGTAGCCCTCGGAATGTTCCTCATGGGTAAATACTTCGTAGCCCTCGGAACGTTCCTCGTTTGAAGGGTGTATACTTCGTAGCCCTCGGAATGTTCCTCATGGGTAAATACTTCGTAGCCCTCGGAACGTTCCTCGTTTGACGGGTGTATACTTCGTAGCCCTCGGAATGTTCCTCATGGGTAAATACTTCGTAGCCCTCGGAACGTTCCTCGTTTGAAGGGTGTATACTTCGTAGCCCTCGGAACGTTCCTCATGGGTAAATACTTCGTAGACCTCGGAACGTTCCTCGTTTGAAGGGTGTATACTTCGTCGCCCTCAGTTATCTGTTCATCGGAAGGATGTATATTTCACAAATCTTGGTATTTTACTCGCTCCCTCGGCGTTCCCGCTCGTTTGGAAACACCATCTCTTACATTTTCTCATCTTTTCTTCTGCCTCGGCGCCGCTTGCCCTTATGGCCAAGGTCCACCGAGGCAGGGGCAAAAGATCAGATGAGTGTGCAATCCATTATGATTCAAACAAAAATAACTACCGAACCAACTCACTTGTGAAAACGAGCGATTTGACTCGTAAAAATTGCAAACTTACTTCTTGCATTAAAAAACAAACGAGCAAAAGACTGGCGAAACACAAATTCATTCAAAAACAAACAATATCACCGAGGCATAGCAATAGTAAAACGTTCGTTGCTATCCCCATTTCGATTACAAATATCAGTTCTGGCAAAATATTTCTAAACTAAAGTATCTATGCTTCGGGAGTAATGGTTGTTTCCGCAGCAGTAACGTTCGCTTCTACGTTGGAGCCTTCAGCCACATTCTCAGTAGCATCTTCGTGAACAGGATCTTCGTTTGCTACCTCCTCTCGGTTGGCTTCTTCTTCTTCCGGCTCCATCAAAGGAGGGACAGCCACGGTGGTCCTCCTCGGATCATCAGCAGCCACGCCAGCATCATCCAAAGCTTTGCAAAAACCTAGGGTGTAGCTTTCAACGTGTTGCTGCTGCTTGAAGAACTCTTCGGCCTGCTCCACTTGGTCCACGAGGTCATCCCCGGCTTTGTTATAGCCCTTTGTGTACCCCTCGTCGAATACCTTCTGTTTCTCCTTCTCCATCTCCCCTTTCATTTCCTCCTCCATCTCTTTTTTTCCTTCGGCGCGAGCCTGCTCGGTCGCCGCCGTCAGCTGTTTGACCATCTCATTCAAATTGGTCACCTGCTCGGCGAGCTTCCCGCGCTCTAGTTCCGAACTATCCAGTTGCTTCTTATACCGTTCGGCCAGTACCTGCTGCGCCTTCGTTCGCCTGTCAATGTCCACAATGTGCAATTGTGCTTGCATTATGGACTGCATGGCCTGCAATTCAGTTGAAATAAAACAATTATTTCTTGTTTACCGTGTAGAAGAACTTGTGAAATTTAGAAACAAATTGAAACATACTCGACCAGCATGGTAGTAGTGATCATCGATTGCCGACTTGAGCGAGGCCGACTTTACGATGTCCCTCGGGAGGGCCAAACCGTGGAAAAGAACCCTGGCAATGGATGGGTCGGCAGCGAGGCTGTCCTCGTTCGTTATCTGACGCCTTTCCGGCGCCGGCGTAACGAAGAGTGGACTCCATGGCACTACCGAACCAGACGATGCCCCCTTCCCCTTTGTCTTATCCCCCTCTCCTCCCGAGCCGGTATCGACCCTTTGCTTCTTTTCAACAGGAGCGTCCTTCGGCGTATCTTTTCCTTGACTCGTGGAGGAGAGTGACCTTTTCCCCGCAGGAGAGTCGGGGATCTGGATTGATGAGCTTTTCGCTTTGGCAGAACCGACGATCGGTTCGCCAGCCGAAGAACCGGCCTTTGCCTTAGCCCTCGCTTCATCCTTCTTCCTCTTCCTTTCCTCCAGGTCAGCAATAATATTCCTCGGAGACATCTCTATTTCTTCTCCTTCTTCGTCAGTCGTTTCGTCCCTTGCTTCCCTGATTTGTCCTCGAAGGGGACGATCAGAACTCGAAAGCAGACACTCAGGTATTGGACCGAAGGAGTCTTCAGGAACTTCTTCCGACTTCTCCTCTTGCCGCGCCTGCTTGGCTACCTTTGCCTTCTTAGCAGGTGGTGCTTCGTCGGCGGGTTTCTTCCCTTTCTGCCTGATAAACCCTTGGTAAGTCGGCTTGTACCTTAAAATCGAGGGGGCATCTCTTTCTTTCTCGGGAAAAGATAGAATAACCTTTTCTAAGCTCGGCATACCCTTGCACAGCTTCAGGAAAAATTTGTTTACCTTTGACGTATCTGCCGAAGCATCATCAAAATAAACATTAGTCAAATAATATAGATACCAGGACGAGTAAAAACAAAATCCCAGACGAAGAAGGTAGAGAAGTATGCTTACTCGGAGTATTCCTGTGCTTCGGCACCGGGAATTGCCCATACTCACCAGGTGGGTACATAAAGTTCCCTCGGATTTCGACATAATCCGAGGCCCATTTTTCCGAATCATACATACCCCCGACAATTAGCTTTGATTTATGTTTCTTACTACATAAATAGTAGCGTGAGTATTTCGAGTTTCGGGACATCAAATAATTTTCAAAAAAATGGTGTGCCTCAAGGGGGAACATCTTCACCCGAGCAAGCTCGATCACCGAGTGGATCAAGCGAAACGAGTTTACGCTAAGTTGGCAGGGGGTAAGGTCGAAATTATGGAGCAGTTCCCTCGTCACCCTATGCATCGGGAAACGAAGTCCGCCCTCGGTAATCGCCATCAAGGGCACTGTTATGTGACTTTTGCTGAACGTAATACGAGGACCAGTAACTCGGGTCACTACCACGTCGTTGGGGATTTCGTACACATCTCGGAAAAGGCTAAAAGCCTTCTCACTCTTGAAGCAATCCCAGTACGGGCATGGTTCTTTTCCCGTCCTGTCAGGGATTACGTCGGGGTCGACGGGTTGTATTTTTCGTCTCTTCTTCTTCAGCTGCGGCAGCTGAGACGAAGTTTCAGCGCCTTGTTCGCTCGGCACGATGCTAGAAGAAGCACCTACGGCTCCCTCTTCGACAAAGTTTTCTCCCCCTTCTTCGATCTGATTTTCTTCTTCTTCATCTTCCTCCTCTTCCCCCTCTTCCTCTTCTTCTTCTTCGTCCCCAGCAGAGTCATCCTCAATTTCAACGATCTCTGTGGGATCGACCGCTTGAAGAGGGGAAATAACGAGCGGCAGCTCGAGCCAACTCTCGTCGGTAGGATCGAAGGTATCAGGATTTGACATGCCTCCTGTTCGGTACGCCCGACCAAAACACCGAAGGAGGGAGGCGGTCTGCGAGTCCAAGCTGTCCGACTCCGTTGCCGAATCCGAGCGAGCAACCACCTCTTTTGACGAAGAACCGGACGACGCCAGACCTAGCGAAAAGTGCAAGGGGGAGAGACCGTTAGCTATTGCATGGTCAAAAGTTCTTAAAGTGCCTACGTTCGGTGTACTAATCTACTTAAAAAGTCGTTCCCACGGACGAAGCAAATTAGTAAACAAACCATCCGAGTAACAAACTACGCTGTGCTTCGGGAAACATGATCTAAACTTATAGACCGTTCGGATGGGGTATCCGGCCTAAATTTTAGCCAAAAACTGAAATCTATCTGTTCGGAAGAACACCATTAATGATGTTCATCCCCTCGGAAGAACACCATTAAAAATGTTCATCCCCTCGGAAGAACACCATTACAGATGTTCGTCCCTTCGGAAGAACACCATTGCAGACGTTCATACGTTCGGAAGAACATATGAACATCTACAGTACGACACTATTCATACCAGACCAAAAATTCGAAAAAATCGTCCGTTTTCAACCAGAAAACGCTTCAAAATTACCAAAATGCAGATAGAAGTACAGAGGAATGGAAGATACCTGAAAATCAAGTGAACACAGCAGCAAAAATTCCAGAAATCTTCGAGAATCAGGCGGTTTTTACGCTGAGAACGGCAATGAGCGACTGGAACGATCGAGGAGAGAAAGAGAAAAGTGATTTTCTCTCTCCTCTCCCCCGTTTTTATACCTAGGAGCGGAGTTCGAAGCGACGCAGAACCGTAGCCGTTGGATTCGAGCGGGAGATTTCAGAACCGCACGATGATCAACACATGGACATTGATTCGACGCACCGTGTGAGCAAGCAATCACATCTCAACACGTGGCAGATTTGAAATCGGCGGTTACAGGGGCATTTAATGCATATTGATCTTTCGGTTACCGAGGGATCATGCATACTTCTATTCGGAAGGTATATTCGGATACCGAGATTTATTCCGACAGAACGCGATCCATTTCTTCTTACTCGTTCTGTTCGGCCGCTGTTATCAACTCCTCCTTCACATCCGAGTATGTGAAGAAGAAGTTGAGGGGCTATTGTAGTGGGCCGAAATTACCAGAAGGGCACAGGGGTCAGAACGATGTAAAGACATGGGCTTGCGAATCTAAAAATAGTAGTGGAAACTTTGGCGTTGCGTTCGGCTGACGAGGGTACCCCGTTCAACAAATCAGGAAGTTCTGTTCACTTCAGGCTGAGGAACAGTCTCTATGTTCGGATACTTATACGCTCGGTAGATATTGAACTCTTCGGCTCGTTACTGTGATTGAAGAGACAGTTCCCCGTGTTAGTCTTTCTTCGGCAACAACCTTGTTCGGCAGTCGAGGTACCTACCTTCGGTTTATCCTACGGATAAAAAGGTGTCAGGACAAAAGTGACGTCCCTATCTGATGTGACGGTTCTGACATTGATTTCGTCATCCACGTGGGACGGTGAGACCGTAAATATCTCTGACGTGTGACGTCAGCCGAACAGCACGACATCGAACGACACGACACGTGGAGGCGGTCTAACTTGCTTTGCACTTCAGAACTGCCTATAAATAGAGGGTTACTCCCAACCAGGTAAGGGGGATCTCTGACTTATACTCTCTCAACTTATTTTTCCTAAAAAGCTTTCTCCTATACTTCTCCTCCACCTACTGACTAGGTCGTCGGAGCTTCTACCCGGAGGAATACCCCCCTTCGGTTTGCAGGTACGCAGGAGCGCTTTGTTCATCCCTCCCATCACTCGGAAAAAGACGGAAAAGACCTAAGGTGGAATTAACCCCCCCACAGTGCCCTACTCCTATGAGCATAATGAGTCCTTTCAATGGACACCGATGGGCAATGCACATACGGTGCATAGACTGGCACGCGGGGTCCACTCTAGATCTCGCACGGATAATCTGAGTCATTCAATAATTTTAAAATAATTATTCGAGTGGGCCCACAAAAAATTAGCACAATATGATACGTGTAGGTGCTTGATCCAATCTTCCATTTTTTCATTAAAATTACAAGAGTGAAAAATTCTGTAATCTGAATGAAAAAATGAAATACTGGATCAAGCACCTACACGTATCGTATTGAGCTCATTTTTCGCGTAGCCATTCAAAATATTATTCTAAAATTATTGAACGGCTCGGATTATCCATGCGGAACCCATAATGGGCCCCGCGTGTCAGTTTGTGTACCATATGTGCACAGCTCGTTGGGTGGCTTTAGCTTTTTCATGCTGTGTAAAAATTGGTCTATTTCTCCTTGTATCTATAGTAGAAGTTTTAGGGGAGTGCTTTAGCTGCGGCTTGGTTGTGTCATGTGTGGTTTTGCCTATGGGGTGTATGAATTGGGGGATGGTGTTGTGCAGTGGTGTGCGCAGCATGTGTTGCGCACCTTCGAGCCGTCGAACCGTCGAATTGTGCATCCGACGGCTAGGATCTCATCTCCGCAATAAATGGCTCTCGATCGTTGGTTGCCGAGATGAGATAACCCGAAGTCCGGGGTTTACACTGCGCTTGTTTTGTGCTTTTTCTTGCGGTGGTTATAAAATTTTTAATGTTTTGTTCGGTTCACAATTTGAGAAAATTTGGAAAGGATTTTTGGGGTATTAATGAGTGGAGAGAGAAATTAGGGTAATGAGTAGAGATAGATAGAGAAACGAGAGTAGTGATTGGAAATATGGGTTATGAGTGAATTTGAAATTGAAATTTTTTTTTCCAAATTTCGAACCAAACAAGGGCTAACTCATCCAAAACGAATTTTTATTATAAAAGTAGATCGCTGCCCATCAGTTCTAAACTACGATTTCACCCTTGAGACTCTAACCCAACGGGATAGACCACTAAAGGCTAAATCTCAGGATTGGCTCTTTTTTTCTTTTTTTGATAACTCAGATGCCCGGTCTAGTTTTTGTGCACTTCGACCAACTCAGAATCGGCTCTTTTCAAGTTTATTCAAAAGCTTATAGATAACCCATCGGTAAGGCGGAAAAACTATTCTACGAGTACATAGTTTGTGAAAAACTCATCCCGAAATTAAAGAAACACTAATGTTTTTCCTTTAGTTTATAATAATATTTATCCCCCCAAAAAATGATTATCATCACTTTGTCATTTTACCACGCTGCGGAATGAAAATGATTATAATTGAAAAGGGACTTGAAAAATTATATTATCACAGGTCACAATAAATAAGTTCAAACAAAAACACAAATTCTCAAATATTATCAATAAATCCGAGGTAGGATCTTTTGTGCTGAGAGATTTTCCGGCCGTTAAATTTAAAACATAAAAAAAAATACATAATTCAACAGCCGAAAAATCGCTCGGCACATAGGCATAGGGATTTTCGGGACAGAAGAATTTCGACCAAATAAATCCACTGTAACAATGACTTTATTACAACAATAATAAAGCAGAAGATCAGTAAATCTGGACCGTAGGATCTGGCCAATGGCGTTTTCCCAAATCCCAACACGCTCTCGTTTTTGTCCATACTAACCGTATATAAGCCTACATGCAGCGCTCACGCTTTCTCCCTCTGCACACCACCCTTTCCATTTTAGGTTTAGGGTTTCCACCACCCTTCTCTCTCTCTCTCTAAACCCTAAAGATCTGCAACAATGGTGAAGCCGACCAAGGCCGAGAGAAAAACGACGTACGATGGAAAGCTGTGCAAGATGCTCGACATATACTCCCAGATCCTGGTCGTGGCGGCCGACAACGTGGGGTCGAACCAGCTTCAGAACATACGCAAGGGGTTGAGGGGTGATTCGGTGGTGTTGATGGGTAAGAACACCATGATGAAGCGCTCCATTAGGGCCCATGCTGATAAGACCGGCAACAATGCCATCCTCAACCTCGTCCCCCTTCTCGTGGTACGTTTTTCGGCTTGGATTCGTGTTTTTTCTTCACCTGTTTGGATTGCCGAGAAATTTTTGGAAAATGGACGTTTTGATCTGCTTCGATGTGTTTTCTGTTTTTTTTTTTGGCCTTTGTTCGTATGAGGTTTTTGTTAGGATATGTGTTTTTTTGGACTGTTTGGTTGCTGAGAAAGTTTCAGGAAATGAAAGTTTTGATCTGTTACTATGTGCTTTCTGTTTTTTGGCCTTCGTTTGCTGAAAATATGTAACGCATAGGCTTCTCCTTTTTATTATGCATTTTTTTGTGGTACCATAGGCTTCTCCTTTTTATTATGGCGTGTCGATGACTCGATGGACTGTTCGGTCTGATCAGTCGTTTCGGGTTCTGAAAAAGTTGTGCTAAGTTGCTAACAGTTGTTTAGATCTTACATGTTTTTGTTAACAAATGGAGTATCGAATAAAGTTGATCGTTTTTCTGTCGTTTGATCATTGATGTGTTTTGGTCTGTTTGGTTGGCAAGAAAGTTTGTGCAGAAAGAAAGTGTTGAACCATTAATTTCCATGTGTTTTTCCAATTTTTTCTGTCATTTTTTAAAAAGATGTCTATAGCTAGCCCTGAACCCCAAATGTGCCTCCCGAGAGGCTCGAACGGCGTACGCCTCCACCGGGGAAGCAATGCCTCACACCATTTTTTTCTGTCATTACTACCTTTATGTTTGTTTCCTTGTTGACCAGTTTGATTGAGTGAATTCTGCAACCTCTTTTCGATTTCTGAAAAAGTTCCCCTCTCAATACATGCAGTAGCTTATGATCTTTCATTGTTTTGGGAAAAATCCAAAGAAACTTTTTAATGCTTTCCTAAAACATGCATATATATTTCGTGAGATGCTTATATTGGCAATTATCAGGGTAACGTGGGATTGATCTTTACCAAGGGAGATCTCAAGGAAGTGAGCGAAGAGGTTGCCAAGTATAAGGTATACTGTTTTGGCCTTTCAGATCCGATTACTCTTATCATCATAGGAGTATTTTTCTATCCTTTGTCATGAATCCCTGGCATGTTTCGTGCTAGACTTTCATTGTTACAGTATGTGGTCTTTAACAGTAATTCAATGCATTAAGGCCCCGTTCTACTAAGTTTCGTGCTAGACATGTCATTCTCTCACAATACATTATCTTTAATTTAAAAAATAAGCATTTATTTTAGTTAGTGAAGCACGCTCTAACTACACATTTATCATCGGGATTTACATGCACATTACTGAATGGTTGTGAACCTTGGAGTTCTATACTCCTACACTTTTGGGAAAAATGTTTTGCCACCTCAAAATTTTTTTGGTACGATTAGTTTTGAGAATGTTGTGAATTTTAGCTATGAGTCCCATGAGCCCTAAATGAAGGGAGACACTTTTGAAAAGTGGGATAATATGGACTATTATTTGTATTGTATGTATCTTCTTGAATTATTTTAAATTCATAACAATTGAATATGATACATAACATACTTATAAAAATGTCATAACATTTGCATAAATTTTATAGCATCAAGGTAAAAAAACTCATAGCATGATCATCTCATTATATGAATGTTAGTTCTGTGTGAATTTAATGGTTATATCACGAATTTATGTTATGACTTTCCTCATAAAAATTATGAATTCAAGATTGATTTATGAATTAATATCCAAATGCTATCAATTTTATACACAATTTAAGGGGCACATGTTGCACATTTGCGCACACATAATTATGGGTGTGTATCTAGCATTTTGCACTCTACCATAGCCCGTGTTTTCTTACAGTGTGAACCCAATGCCTGTTTACTGGTATCTGTATTCAAATTTTATACCCAAGAAAACTTGCATGGTTCAATCATTGTAAAATTAAAAGCTTATCCATTATGTAAAAATATCATCTTCCAAACGATCAATTAATTCAGTTATAAAAGTAGATATCAAATTCTTCCCTTTGACAATGCACATTTACATTTTTTTGTTGTAAAATAACATCACTCTTATCATTTTGGGGGGGTATTATTTACCTGGAACAGGTTGGAGCTCCTGCTCGGGTTGGCCTTGTTGCTCCAATTGATGTCATTGTACCCCCAGGAAACACCGGACTCGATCCTTCTCAGACTTCCTTCTTCCAGGTTCACTTCTTCAATCCTCTATTATCACTACGTGATATATGTTTTTCCCCATAATCTCAACCCCTTGAGTATAATTTTCAGGTGCTCAACATTCCAACCAAGATCAACAAAGGCACAGTGGAAATCATCACCCCAGTAGAACTCATAAAGAAGGGAGACAAAGTGGGCTCTTCCGAATCCGCCCTTCTCTCAAAGCTAGGAATAAGGCCATTCTCTTACGGCCTCATAGTCCACTCTGTCTACGACAATGGGTCGGTTTTCAGCCCCGACGTGCTCCAACTCACCGAGGACGATCTGGTGGAGAAGTTTGCAACCGGGCTGTCGATGGTTACCTCCCTCTCGGTTGCTCTCGCGTACCCAACACTTGCTGCTGCGCCTCACATGTTCGTTAATGCATACAAGAATGTTCTGGCTATTGCATTGGAAACAGACTTCTCCTTCCGACAGGCTGAGCAAGTCAAGGAATACTTGAAGGTCAGCCTCTTATTATTTGCTTACTTTTTTGGAATATGTTGCGTTTTTTTTTTAATCTTTTCCTATTCCTGCAGTCTTTTAGGAGACAAACCGAAAGCAAAATTTGATTAGGAAGAAATATGAATAAAATTAGCTATAGTACGAAACAATCTTAATGTATCAAAAAAATAAGTGAAGCAAACCAAATGTCAAAAAAATCTTATCTTTTCCAGAACCTTGTTAACTGAACTTCATTTTTAATCTTTTTGGCATTTTGAAATAAGTTTCCGTTCATACCAGAAAAGTAATATAAATGTAAATTATGTTTGCACAACTGGTAAATTGTATGAATGCTATAAAATTGCAGGATCCAAGCAAATTTGCTGCTGCCGCTGCTCCAGTTGCTGCTGCTGCTGGTGGCCCAGCAGAGGTTGCAAAGGAGGAAAAGAAGAAAGAAGAAGTTGAGGAGTCCGCTGAGGAATCGGATGATGAACCGATGATGAATATATTTGGTGATTGAGTTTTCGATCTGTTAGTAGTTTCTGTCTGGAGTCCAGAGGGTAGCAATGTGAACGTTTTTCTTTGCCACATTTTGTGTTTCGTTTAGTACCCTTTTGGTTGGATGACTTTCCGTCATTTTGAATTCAGAGATGTTTTGCATCCTAATCAAATGCTTCAATCCTTTCTTTTTTGTTGCCAGTTTTCTTTTATGTGTGGTTCTTGATTCCCTAGTTTTAGCTTTCCTTAAGTTTATCTCTGATGAATCTTCCATGAAAGGACAAGGCAAGGGAGCTAATCAAGAGTCTACAAGGGCAGAGTAAGGCATGGTTCGTGCAAGGGAGATCTGAAGTCGCTCCTTCTAAGACGAACATGAGTCATAGACTGACCCTAACCCCACCAAGGGCACAATGGCACTGGTTGCCAAGATGAATGAGATGAGCTTCTATTAGCCCAAGAGACTCAAACCCAACCCATGTCCTGGTCACCAAGCCACGGAAGAGGAATTTTCGAACTAGCCGGATCACCCAATGATAGTGTGCCTGCGGAAGTCTGTCCAGTGGAGAAGTAACATTCTAATTGCTGAGTTCATATAGGGCTTATTTACTTTTTTGGTCCCCAAACTATTTCCGCCTTGCCACTTTGGTCCCCAATATTCCAATTGTAAACATTGCATCCCCAACGTATCAAATTTGTGTTTAAATGGTCCCTGGAGGTCACGCCGTTACTTCCCTCCGTCAAAATGAAGGGCAAACTTGGTATTTCACCACCCCATAGCTTTATTTTCTTTTTTGGTCCCCAAAGTATTTTCGTCGTGCCATTTTGGTCCCCAATGTACCAATTGTAAACTTGGTATTTCCCCAGCTCCTACACCACCACTTCCACCTTATGTTACACGGAGACGGGTGCAAGTGCATATCAAAGGGTCGGATACCTAAAATTAAAAAATTGGGAATACGTGGATATGGAGCTAGATTTAGACACGAGTGCGGAGATAAGATAAATAACTTTTTTTTGAAATATTTGTTATATTTGTAAATTTCCATAAAAAGATAGATAACATTTTATTCCTTTGTTTTGTCATCAAAGTATAATAAAAGCCCATCAAAAGGCTAATGAAGGCCCATTTATTTTACAGGAATCATACGCCCACCGTATTTTTGTCCACCGCATGTCATGTGGGCCCCACAAAACTAGAAAAATATATTCATAAATTTTAAAATAATTATTTATGGGGCCTTGTAAAAATAAACTCCAACAGATATCGGTAGGTATGTTTTCTGAATTTGTAAGGGCAAAACTGCGAAACTGAACAATTTCGCCTCTACAAATTCATAAAACATACCCTACTGATATCCGTTGGAGCTGATTTTTTTCAAAGCCCCATAAATAACTATTTTAAAATTTATGGGTATTTTTCTATATTTTTTTAGGACCCGAAGTGAGCCCCGCATGACGTGCGGTGGCCATGCGGTGGACAAAAGTGTGGTGAGCCTAACTTTACTGTTTATTTTATTCTATTGTGGAAGATACAAGCCCTTTAGTAGTAAAGCATAAGTACCCTTGAAACATATAAAATAAGTACTTATTTTTTGAGAAGGCAATTTCAAACTCAAAAATAATGTGTTTACGCAAATAAGTTTTTTAGCAATATGGATCTTGTTTGATAGATCTCATTGAGATCTTTTGAACGATGCAAAAAAAATCAAAAAATTATTTTTTGGTATATTGGGGACTAAAATGGCACGACGGAAATACTTTGGGGACTAAAAAAGAAAATAAAGCTATGGGGTGGTGAAATACCAAGTTTGCCCTTCATTTTGACGAAGGGAAGTAACGGCGTAACCTCCAGGGACCATTTAAACACAAATTTGATACGTTGGGGATGCAATGTTTACAATTGGGATATTGGGGACCAAAGTGGCACGACGGAAATACTTTGGAGACCAAAAAAGTAAATAAGCCGTTCATATAGTGAAAATGTATCATTTTAGGGGGTTTGCAGGCTTAGCGCGAGTCAAACTCCCAACATTAACCAAGACATTATCATACTTTACAACTTGAGCTAGACCTCAGGTTCGTATGGTACCGTTAGAAGTAACTAAACCAAAAAAGTTTCCCAGTTTATTAGCCTCTCCTGGCTTTAGGTACGGCGGTGGTTGTGCACATGCCTAAATCAACAAGATTTTGTCCTCTAATTACTGGGTGAATAACTAAGGTAAGATTATGCATTCCATTTTTTACTGTTACTCCATTTTTGACTGTTACCCAACAAAAGGAAATAAGAAATTATTTCATCTTGTTCTTCCTCTTCTCTCACAATTAAGTTTTTTACTGAAAAATTTGAACTTAGAATTACTAAGATCTCTTTTTTCCTTGGCCTTGACCCAAAATGTGATACTTGTTAACTCTTGCTGGATGCAATATAATAAGAGAAGGTGAATGTTAAAACATGAAACAATTTATTTTACTATTAAAAATGTGATAAATATCTATTATCAAGCAATTCTGTTACAAGGAAGATATATAAATCTGTAATCATTTTGGACTTTCTAATTAGCTTTTTTTTTTATTTCAATAATTTTTGTAAGCTATAAAGAACTGAGATGATTTAAATGACTGCCTCCTGGATAAAAATAGCAGAAACGCTTTCAAGTTGCCTTTGATTGTTCCCTCAGTCAAGACTTTTCACCTATATCTGAGTATACTGAAGTATCCGTGCGTCATCAAGCTCACCAAAGCAATGATATCTGCAAATGGAGCCTTTTTAGCATGACACAAACCTGAGAGGGAGAGAGAAGAGGCATTATTCCAAAGCATTAACTCCATAGCTAAAAATAATATCACAAACAGTTTTCATGATACTCCTGCTGTCACAGTATTTTCTTCATTCATATATATGCTAAACAAAAGTTTTGTGCTTTCCGATGCTATGGACTATGAATGAAAGAAGCATGGTAATGTGCACATAAATTGATTTGGGTCTTTAGACCCTGCCCTCTCTTGACTCTTATGCCTTACGGCTTTGAGTTGGGGGCATGGTTCAACAGCAAAACGTCCCTTTAGCTCCTCGGTTCTTGGAGGTATAGTGGGACCATTGTTTTAGTGGTATTCTGAGAGCAACCACTTTGTGCATATATTGCCAAAAGGATGAACATTGCCAAAAGGTTAGGTTTGTCTCCGAACCTCCCCCACCCATACCCCAATGGTTGGGGTTTAGATGGGTTTTGTTATTGTTGTCGTTGTATATGCTAAACAAACGTTGCTCCAATGTTGTTGGATTGTTCTTAGTACTATGTCTAGTCAAATGAAAATAAGAAACACCATTTTATTCAAGAAAGGAAAAATTGCCTATTCACAAGTGAATCATACGAGCAAGAACTATAGAAGATAGCCCTCCAACCTTTATATGAGACTGCATCTAATTGAAAATGGAACAGGCACCGGTGCAAGGCACAAATAAAATCACAAGTCCATATTCTTGTTTCCAGCATTAAGACAATTCCGAAAGACACGAATTCCCTGCCAATCACACAATTACAATTAGCCAAAAGATATGAGGTTTTCATAAGCAAGCAGATTGAAACTGACTTTCTAAAGATATTGAAAGCAGGACACGGCATAATGAAGCTCGAATTTGTTTTAATATACCTGCAGTGCAAATGCAATATCTGCTTCATCCACATTTAGTGTTACTCTTCTTAATTTATCTTCTCGAGCCTGACCAAGTTTGAGAACACCCTGCACGTTGAATCATTGAATTTACATAGTCATATCATTTCCATCTAAATGTATTTAGATTGTCATATCAATATATCATCTTGCTTTCCAGTTATGTGGTATCCATTCCAATTGTATGTGTAAAGAGTACTATGCCAAAACAAATGAATTCACTGAGAACACGTAGCAGGTTGAGCTCACCTGGTCACCTAGTACTCTGCACATGCTAGAAAGTTCCATAATTCCAACTGGTGGGATTAGTATTAATTTGCAGATATCCAAGTACGATTTACTGAGCTGCATCAAACAGAAAATATAAAATGTGTTAAACACTGTTTTCTTATAGAGCGTTATATTGGAATATGTCAGATAATATACCTCCCCTATAGTTGCATCCTTCTTTCCCCCACGGAAAAGCTTCACAGCAGAGCAAAGTATAATCTGAAGCCATTGTAAATAAAAAATGTGGATATGTAAAACCAACTTATTTTTAAGCAAGGAAAGAAAACAGCTTTAAGTACTAACATGCTCCATTCTTATCAACTTTGTTCGTACAGTACAAACAGTCTGAAGCCCAACTCATGATGACCATTACATGATGAGATGATCAATGACAACCTAATATACCTGATGTTGAACTGTATAAAATGTACATCATTCGATTTATTTATATTTGAGACTATTAACTCATGGTTTCTGTTGACACTTTCAACTCTTACAATAGCATGATTTGGATGCCATTTTGTGTTGTTTTTCTTTAGCTACCTCAATTGCTCTTCCAAGTAGCATATAGAAGTTCATAAACGATGATAGAGCGTGAGTGAAAATCTAGTAACTAAATTCAAATGATGCTAGATCTTCTTCACTTGCTCTTATCTTGTCTGTCTTATGATTTATCAGAGACTGAAGCATGGATCATCTGTTCAAAGTGTCAATTTTTTATGTGCAGACCTATCAACGTTCAAATGCATCGCTTAGGTACTTTTGCTCAACTAATTATCCATTTATCAGAAGGAACTTACCTGTTGATGTTGTGGAAGGGATTGTATGGTGTCCACTACTGGTGATCTATAGGTCTTTGACAAAGCAATAGCCATATGGTCAACCCTCACCTGTAACAAGCTCCAAAACTTATAATAATAATGAAGATGGTATAATTGACTGTAAGGAAGACGTGCAACAAAATAAGGACACATGAGTATTTCCATATAGAACGAAATATTCAAAACCAGGGAGAACAAAATGAAAAAGGAATTTTACTCTAAGACCAGTGAAATAGCTGACAAACAAGAACCTTGGAAAAGCAATAATTCGCGAGAGAGAATTGTCAATTCAAATATCTACTATCTTTCTATTAATATGAACAAAGTTTCTACCGATTTGCTTTATTTTATGTATGAATCGCACAGATAGAAAACTTACCATTTGCTAAATTAAAACCAATCAACTACGTATTCAGATAATAATTACCTAACGGATGGAAGATAGAAAATTGAAAGATAGTGCAGGCAATTATTTTGCATAAAAAACTTCACATATTGGCTATGCCTTGATTTCAGGTGACCCATAAGCAGTCAAGGTTTACGTCTGGCTTGTTCGACTTCTATTAGTCTTGCACTTGGATAGCATAAAAAATGTGTGGTGAGACAGTTTGTTTTTTTGCTTGGCGAAAGTTGTTAGTTGTAGTTAGTGGGGTTTGAACTACTATCAAATGCATGGGAGTACATGGTGCCTACCACTTGGCTAACACTTCACTTGCGAGGTGAGGCAGTTGCTGACATACTTGTTTTCTTAGAATCATTCTTTTAACTTGCTTATGCTTGGAAGGGATTAAGTTTACGTAAATAGAAACCACTTACAATACTACTGTTTTGCTTTATTAAGTCACAAGCTGAAGACCGTTGATCAAGGAATCCAATGTCTGCTGATGACAAATCCAAATTGCACACTGATTCCCTGAGCTCTGCTTCTAGCTTCTCAATTGCACTCCTGAAACAGAATTAAAGAGGCGGCGTAAGGACATTGCGGTTTACAACTTACCATAACATTTTGTTAAGCTACACAATAGGCAATTTTAGAGTGTTTTATGCCCAAATTTACATTTCGTCCAAAGCAACTAAATTAAGATTGTCAGCTTATGACACCATTGCCTAAATACTTGCTGTAATTTGTATGGCTTGAACTCTTTAAGTTCAACTCTATTATTCATTTACAGATAGGGGTTACCTATTTCGGCCACTCTTTTAATCATACTTCCTTGTCCTCCAATCGCTACCTCAGAGCACTGCTTCTATAACAAAATGTGGACCTTCTTGCATACAAATTTTAACATAGGGTACAACTACGGACTGAAATTATTGCAATTAGGACCAACCTGCAGACACACAGAGCTTTCCTCATATCTCCACATGCAGCTGCAACTTTCTGCACGTTTGAAAATACACAAATACCTACAGTCAAGATATAACCCAATGTTTTCACGCACGGCATATGTTGCCGATGTTTCACTTATTGCTTGAAATATAGAAAAGTGAAGCTGCATCCTTAATGTTGAGTCAAACTAATGGCAATGTGTCAAATAAAGAGAAGCCAGCATGATTTTTGCAGAACATAGTGTGAAATCAATTGTTGTAACTCACTCTGGCACAGAGTTCCAAGGCTTGCGGTTGGAAGACTGAGTAAGGAAGATCCTGTTTGTTGGTAGACATAGCATTAAGCATTGAGTCAATACCAAAAAAATGGACAAAATAAATAAATTAGGTTTCAGAATTTAAAGCTTCTGCTTATATTTTTTCAAGGTACCTCAACAATTATTAAAGGGGTACTCATATGTTTCAACAGTTGATGGAGAAAAGTCACCATATTGACATAGGTTTGCTAGAAGATAATTAAGCCGCAACTTGTTAACTTGTAATTGCAGACTCGTAATCTATAATCTCTTCCTCAAGCTCATGCCTTACTTTTTTTGCTTTGGAAATACACAATAGTACTCTAACCAACTTCACGTAGGACATACTAAACTATAGTTTTAAATCTGTGTAATAATTCAGATGTGACGAGAAAATACTGAGAACAGTCACTTCCAAGGTGCTTTCCATTTCCTTAAAGAGAAACGGTAGCTCAGGGGTCTTTTAAGATCCACCAAGCATGGCATTAATTGAACGAAGAGCACCGCTTGTATACAGAAAACCAAAGAAAGAGCAGAAGAATTACCTTTAACCTCTGCTGAAGAATCAGCATGATCTGATCCTTGGAGTAGGCCCGAAAAGTTACCACCATTGGCTTGCCTAGCACAAGAAAGAGTAGAACCAAACAGTTAGCACAATGACCGACCAACATAGCAGAATGTTCTCTTTCGACAGTTCAACCATGTTAAGGAAGGAAACCGGCGAAGTTGTTTGGATAACAATTTAAGCTTACATACGTTCCATAACATTGTTAAACATAATTTAGAAATACAAATCCTATTATAAAATTTGGGAGAAGAGCTGGCAACATAAAGAGGGTCTTGAAAGAATATCTGTCACCAAACATCATCATATGTAAAGGATATCGCATTGAAATAACTAAATCAAGCAAATAGTGAACTTACAATTCAATGACTGCAGTCTTGGAAGAAATCGATCTGCTAGGTCTATAGCATTAGCTATTCCTGAAAACCAAATAGAGCATGAGAACTAACACACTGGCAGCTAAGAGTTATCTGCTTTGAAATCACAACTACGAATATACATCACATACAAAAATCGAAATGATTTTACTTATGTATTTGTCATTGTTGTACCTATCAATATACATCTAGAGGATGGTAAAGTTGTAAGCAAAAAAAGATCATGAAGCACAGCCCGGTCTTTAGTTATTAAATAGTCCAACTCATCAGCAATAATCAACCTGTAAAAAGACAGAAATCTTCCTCAGCACAACCATACTTTTGGTGACTCTGAACCAGTAAAACCAGTATGCATTTTCAAATATTGAGAGATATTGCTCTAGTGGGCCGCATATATGTGCTAAAGAATCTGACAGTAGGAACATCACAAGGGTGAGGATGTGTTCCTTACATCATCTTCATACCAGCTGATTGCTGCTTTTGAGAATACAGGTTTTGAAGATTCTGCAAAGGTGAAGTTGTTTTCTTTCGGGGTTGGTTCTTCCCAATTATCTGCCCAGAGTAATGCAATGTAAGCATATAGAATGTTGTAGAATTCAAGTATGAGAAGGAACTCTCATTTAAACTCTATTTATTTCAGTACCTTGCTGAAAATTTCAGATGTATTCGTAAGAGAAGTACAGTTTACAGTTAACACATCTGGTTGCTGAAAACCCGCCTGACATCAAGAATTGTAATTCAATTAGCAAGAGTGCTAAGAAAGTTGATAATTACAGATCAATAAAAAATTTGGTTCATGGTTAAATTTGCCAATTTTACAATCAACCTGCACACACATGCAATGTCATAGTTCGATCTAATTAAGGGGTTAATTATGACGTAGTGCTACTTCTTCGGTTCCATTCAAACCTTTTTTCAAAAAGATGAGCTGAAGATATTTTTGGCTCAGCAGGCAAAGTAGAATTAAATGAGATAAAACACACAACAATTAACATGTGCCACGCCAAGAAAATCTAATTCCATTGCTTGAAATCATTTGACAACACCTAATCAATGGACAAATCCCAAATCGTAGAACTTCAGTAAACGCCAACCAGCTTACCTCCTTTGCCCATTGGATAAGAGACTCTTTAACTCTTTCCATTGAGAGTGATTTTCCAGTCCCTGGACATCCACACACATACAAGCTCCCAGCCTTTTCTTGTTCTATGCATTGTTTGCAGAACTGCAAAACCCTTTTCTGCTCATCTTCTCGGCACACAAGTGTACATGGCGCCGTTGATATGTGCAATTTATCCTTCACCGCACTCAGCTGCTCCACATCTGTCCCATAAAATCAAATCTAACACTCAATTAACAAAAGAGCTAACTGTATAACTTAAATGTAAGGCCCTCTAGAGCCTGAATGGTACTATTCACCTAAGGTACAATTAGTATTCTCCACATTCAAAAACTTGTAATCCTAACGATAAGTATTATTTCGTATGGTCACTCTTGTATTCGTCATCACATAGCCGGAAAAAAAAAAAACATGCAGACCGCAGACACAATCCTCATTGTCGAAACAACATAAATCTGACGCTTTTGTATGTTTGTGTTTTCAATTGCTTTATTTTATACATTGTTATCCTTACATCCTGTCTGAACCTCTTAGATCTCCATATTAGCAGCATTAAACACATTAGACGACATATAAACATATATCACACAAAGTTCAACCAACTTAGGACTGATCAAGTGAACAAAAGAATACATAGTAAAAGCATAAGCCAAAAAAGGTCTTTCCAGAGCGATTACAATACTAAGAAAAAATTTCAGATCAAACTTGCCTCTTGGATTCCAATTTGGTTTCTCAATAAAAGCCTCAGACAGTTTTTTCACCAGCGACTCGCCTGATTTGCCAAGCTTATTGCCATATTCTTTTGCCATTCTCTACAAAAATAAGTAAACCACTTTTAAATTGTCTGCAGTTACGGTGCTGTCAACTGTCAACAGAGAATTGGTGAAAATCATATGGATCAGTTCGGATAGACGTGGACTGCGAAACTAAAGTTGAACAACTTTGAATTACTCCTAGCAAATACGAAGATCATTTCTAGCCCTTCTTTTTTTTTCTCAAATTCAAAATTTGAGTAAAACACCCAAAAATCCACCGCTCCTTTACTCAAATCTAAATTAAGTTTTACTCAAACTTGTGCTCAAATCAAGGGCGACTCAAATTATTTTCCCCCTCCCAAATTTGCAACCAGGCCACTAATGAAGCTTTTACTCAAATTCGTGCTTAGATTTGGATTTGCCTATTGGAGTGTCTCATACAAAACGAACTTTTACTCAAAATTTGAGTAGAAGAGCTGGAGATGCTCTAAAGTATGAGTAATTAGTTTTGATATCCATCATAATAAAGCGTCAAAGTCTCAAATTCCATATCAAAGATCCTCAAATGAACCATCAAATCTAAATCTGAGCTACGCTTGTCCAACAACGTCAAATCTCTTCGTCCAGAATCCAGGTTAATCGCAACTGAGCCTAATCTTGAAAGCATATAACTAAATTGCAACGAAATCGAGGTAAAATACTCACATTTGCAGGACTGTTGGGGCTACCATTGACGCATCTACGAGGAGATTTCCACTTCGTCGGAGACGGCGTCGTACCGATCGGGCCTCCGTCTTCTTCTGCCGCCGAATTGGATCTCAATCTTCGTTTTCCAGGAGTAGAGTCGCCGCTGGTTCTTACCCCTCCAGATTTCTCGACCTTGACGGCTTTGGCACGCTTGAGTTCATCGGTGGCGGCGGCGAACGGCGGCGATCCATTTCCGGCGATGCTCGGCATGATTCGGCTGGTGGGAGATCGAAGCGATTGAAAATCTGCGAGAACTGTGAGAGATTGTGTGTGTAATGGAATCGATTACACTGAACCAGGGATAGATGTAATTGGATTAAGATATAGGCTAGCAGCCGCAGGGGAGAGAGAGAGAGAGAGTTTGTTTTGAGCGGGAAAGATGTAACCGTGTCACACGGGTTTCCCGCCATGCGATAGCGTGATTTTGAACTCGTCGAGTTCACTCGGCTCTGTTGCTTTTGGGGGGGCTGAATGAAACAATGACTCGAATTCGGGGAGGAATTTGGGAATATAGTAAAATCTGTTGTACTTTGTCTAATTATCTCATTCTCCTTTTTGAAATCTGAAATCCTGCTAATAATGGAGTATGTTCATGTTTTTTAACTTGTCTGTTTTGAGCCAAGTTTTGCTGTGTTGAAACTCGACTTGTTTACTACATGCACGAGTCCAAAACTCGAGCTTAAGCGGCTTATAAGTAACTTGATTTATTTGCAACCCTCTGTGTAGCCTACTGAATAACATTGGTGGAAACTACAATTTTACCATAGGTCCAGCTATCAAAAGTCCACTCGGCTTTCATTAAGTTAAAACAAAAACAAACACAAACTCC
The DNA here is from genome assembly GCA_020567845.1 of Rhododendron henanense subsp. lingbaoense. Taxonomy (NCBI): domain Eukaryota; kingdom Viridiplantae; phylum Streptophyta; class Magnoliopsida; order Ericales; family Ericaceae; genus Rhododendron; species Rhododendron henanense. Next base: position 6,926,831 of record CM036312.1, read on the forward strand.
AATACACTCTTTACACTTTTCTATACATTTTCACAAATTTTTATATATTTTTCACACATTTCAGCAATATACTATTTCAACCTTAGCAAATACCCACTAGTTTCTTTTTGCTAGCATTTTCATTTTTACCATTTAACTCTTCAAGTTAATAACAAATGTTTCTCTTTCTCTCTTCCCTAAGTTACCAACATTCTTGTGTAGAGGCGGTGTACCTACTACCATGCACTGTTTCCATTCCATAAAGATTGCTCAAATTAAAAAGTGAGGAATGAATGTGAAATCTAAGTTAAAGTGGTGGGGAAAACAAATTTACTTGCAGGGATGCTGCTTAGCTTGGCAAGCGGCATCCTCACATTGTACATGTACATGAAAACCTATGTAAAGACCTCCAAAGTGTCAACTAATTATGATAACGGATACAAATTGGAAGCGCAAGTAAACTCTCACCCATGCATAAGCGAAGCTGTAATCTAACAGGAAAGTAATAATATAGCACTCACTTCAGCTTCCCAACAACTTCATGAGATTTGAAACAGTGAAATGTGTTCTTCTGAAGAGAGAAACATACGACGCGACATGACTTGATCTCATCACGCCACGCACACATGTTGCTAAAATCTTACCAATATCTTCGCCCATCATTTCGATCAAGGCTTTTTGTTTTTTAAAATCTCCAATCATTTCGATCAAGGCTTTTTGTTTTTTAAAATCTCCAACTGAACTTGTCTGCAATTCTGATGGGGGTTTTCATCTTCTACAACGGCCCATTCAAGCAAGTGGTTGCGCTAATAACCTACTCAACGATCCAGCTTAATTCATAGTTTTCCAGTTTTTCGACGGAGGTAGATGGTTGAGCTCGGGAAAACAGGGCCCAATTGATCATTGTAATTCCATGGCTTGGTTTAGTGATGTGTATGCCAATTTGTATCGACATGGCCACACATATATGCTCGGACTCTCGTCGGTATTGAATCACCCTTGCCCCCGCGCTACAACTACGGAGGTAACTCAAAGTGATCACATACCACTTGCACGTTGAAATGAAAGGGCTAGGACCACTGGGCTAGGTGGATATTTTCACTCTTCAAATTACCCGTAAGTCCTTAGTCCATTCCGCCTTTTCAGTTGTTATTTATTTACGTATTTTTTAAACAATGGGTGGAAAGGGAACAGAAGTGGATTTTATATACGTAGGCACCATATGTACCTCGTGGTACCTTATCCATTGGACTAATTGAATTACCAAGTGCAAAAAATACACTATAAGAAAATATCAGTGCATAACCTGATGACACGTACGTGTTGTGCGTTGCCTAGCTAGCCCCTTTTCATGCACTTGTCATGCCATGCCTTGTTTAATCCGGAGATAAGCACATATATATCGTGACATGCATGTCTTGCCTAACCCGATGACATGCCATTGTTGAGTCGTGCGTATGCTCTCCTTGGCACTTAATTGCACTTAAGCACGTGCACAAGCACGTTAACTACAGTACCTCATTAATTGCGACACCAAGTCAGGCAGAATTACCCGCTGAGCTTAAGCATATCAATAAGTGGAGGGAAAAAAAACTTACAAGGATTTTTCTAGCAACGGCGAGCGAAAACGGCGGTTTACAAAAGGTTGATGTTCTTTATTTGTTCATGGGTAGCATGATCTTCATTTTTTCCCCATTTTTTGGCATTCAAATGCATGAAGCATCTATTTAACAGAAACTACTGTATAGCAGAAACGAGAGCGTGTCTTATTCGGTTATTCCAACTGTGAACAAACATTATATCAAAATAACCAACTAGCTAGCTTCATTCAAAGAATCAACTGGAAATGAGCGAAGAGCTTTTCTTTTCCTTGATGAGCACTTTCTCGGTAATATCATAATAAACTACTCTTGAAGTCATGTGCGTCAGTTTCGGGATGAATGGAATTAATTTTGCCTATAAAAAAAAAATAGTCATGTGCGGCAGCGAGACCGAACCAAATCATTATCCTGCTTAATTACGATACGAAGAAGAGAGAAGTAATCTGAGAGAGATGTATGTATTGGTTGCTCTATGATTCTATTGTGTGGGTGATATTTTTCTGGGTTGGAGAAGAAGCCAGGAAAGTTATGTCGATGAGAAGATAAGGAGATTGGCGCGGCATCGGTGTCTATATGTCCCTGTCCGATCTTGGAGCCAACCCATGTGACTGAAATCCCTCCCAACGTTTTTCGTGTTTGTAATTGGATTATTCCTGTTAGATTTCTTGGAGGGGATTTCTTGGAGGGTTCTAACCTAAAACCAATTAGCTATAGGTGGAGTTGCCTCTAAAATTTATTAACCAAGCTTGGGTGGTTTAGATGAGCGATGTGGAACAAGTCTAATACACTCCCCCTTATGTGCAGCCCGGATGCACATGGAGGTGACAGACCAGGAGCTGAGTGATTAACTCGGGCGATGGAGATGACAGAGACTTTCCCACGAGAGGTGAGGCCACCCAAGACCTAGCTTTGATACCATGTTAGATTTCTTGGAGGGTTCCAACCTAAAACCAATTGACAATAGATGGAGTAGCCTCTAGAATTTATTAACCAAGCTTGGGTGGCTTAAATGAGCGATGTGGGACAAGTCTAACACTCCCCCTCCACGTGCAGCCCGGATGCACATGGAAGTGACATACCAGAAGCTGACTGACTCGGGCGACAGAGATGACAGAGACTTTCCCACGAGAGGTGAGGCCACCTAAGCTTGGTTAATAAATTCTAGAGGCTACTCTATCTATTGCCAATTGATTTTAAGTTGGAATCCTCCAAAAATCTATCATGGTATCAGAGCTACGGTTCTTAATCTAACTTCCGCCGTGGGCGCCTGCACAATCAGTTCATCTTCAATATCATAACCAGTTAACCACTGCCAGAAATTCATTATCATATTCTCCTTTCAATCTCCACTGCCGACCACGACTCAACTCAAATCCACCGCCAGAAATTTTTCCAAGCCTAACTTTCACGCCAAAACCAAGTCATAATTTGTCATCTTTTTTTTTGTCATCACCTTACCATCAGCTACAACCATCCACGTGCAACCAGTCACCTATATATCAACACCACATATATACCACCTTCAATTGTCCTTTTTCTTTTACTTTTTTTCTTTCCTAAAACTCTCTATATTCATTACCAACCAAATATCAGCCTCCATCACTACAGATTTGTTCCCTAATTTCAGCTTTCCATTTTGGCTTCCCACATTTATCCGTGACCACCAATTACTCTCTTGGTTTAACATCAAACCGACCCTGCACCCTTTATTTATTTATTTATTTATTTTGACCGGTTCACACCGCCTCCTTTTCCAGTTATTCTTCGGTATTTTGCATCAGATCTTCGGTGTGTTGATTCACTTTGTGCTCTCCAATTATGGAGCAATCTGTCATGGCGCCATACTTTCGGGTCATCTTGGAAGGTCTCAAACAATACCCTCCGTCAACTCGGTTTACCAAAAGTGAACTGCCATGGCTATGTTTGGTAACACTACCACTTTTCTGTTTCCTGTTTTCTATTTGCTGAAATCAGTTTTTACTTTTCCTAAAAAAAAAGTGAAAACAGAAAACATGTTTGTGATAACCTGTTTTTTTTATTAAAAAAATCAATTTCTGAAACTAGTTTTTACTTTTTCTAAAATGGTCTTTCTTGCAATTTCTCCACTAGTTCTCAAACTATACAGGAGAGAGAGAGAGAGAGAATCATCCAAGCCTTTGCAATCATGTTAGAAACAAATTTCATACTTGATATTCTGAAAGAAAGGGCCGGGTGGATAGACCAGGCATAGCCGGCTTAGAGAGGAAGCCGAAGAAGTCGTTGATTGGGTTCTTCTTTCCTAAGTCGAAGTTATAGTATCAACTTTCATAAAATGATGGCTTCATAAGCCCAATGTATCCTTCCGGCCTCATCTCATCTCTAAGTTAAGAGAGTATATATATATATATATATATAGGTGAAATACATGTGAAATTTTCTAATTCCAAAGTCGGTCCTTTATTGACTATAAGATTTTTCTCCTTCGATAAGTATCTTTTATTGACTATAAGAGGGAGGGAGGGAGCGAGAGAGAGAGTATCTTCAATGGCCTAGGTTTGAGAGAGAGAGGAAGAGGAAATGAAAAAAGACCTCCAAGGAATTGTAGCGGAGTAGCCTGTTTTTTGTTTCTGAAAATAGTGAAAGTTGAATTTTGTTACTTCCTCAAATTATGAAAATAGTGAAAGTGATTTCCAGAATTTGAAAGTGGAAGTAGTGCACCAAACAAACTTTCAAAGTTAACTTTTGAAAATTCTGAAAATAAAAACAGAAAACAGAAAATAGAATGGCTACCAAACATGACCCATATGTTTTTCCAAGCCTAGCCTTCACGCCAAAACCAAGTCATAATTTTTATTTTTTTTGGAGAAAATATGTATTGAATTCAATAATAAACTGTATAATGAGGTCTCTATTTATACAAGGTGAGAAAACCTAACTATGGAAAAAAAATCAACTTAATTACAATTAAATCATAATCAATTACAATAATAAAATATCAAGAGAACCATATAATATCATAATCATATCATATCAGGATATGATTACGATATTATATGTTTTGATATTCTAACAATTCCCTTACCCAACAATCAAGCCCTAGAGTCTAGACAGGGCCTCCAAAATTCTATCACTTGAGAGACAGGGGACCAAACCTAGATAGAGCTGGCTAGCTAGGAAGATGATCTATCATTTATGCACTCTAGAAATCTACTGGAAATATCATCGTGACCACAATTGGAGTACGTTAAATGTGTCGCCCCGCTTAGCCTAGCTAAGTATTACGTGGGAGTACATCTTCAGTTCCGATGTATTTTGTTTTATTGAATTATATACGGAGTATATAAGATGGTACACACACGAGATGCACAAGTACGACCTTACTATATCATACTAGTTGATTGCGTACGTACATGTATTTTTGTTGGTTCGACGATTAGGAGTGTCTAGGCCAACTTACGTGTACCTCAAAAATTCTCTCTCCGGTTCCAGTCAAAAGCAAGTCATCCACGCTAGCTAAAACTAAGAAATTTACAAGAAATTAATTGCTCCACTTTATTGCGACCTAACTCCAAGAGATTACGTACGTACATGTTACGTTGTCTGTATTAGATTAAAGATGGTTTTGCTATCCACGTCTCTTTTTCTTCAGTATCTAGTAGCTATTTCGCACTCCCTCTGTTTCAAATTGAGTGTTCATTATTCCATTTTGGATTGTTCCAAAATGATGGTCTTTTCCAAAAATGGAAGGAAAATTTTGGTGATTTTTCAAAAGTGTTTCATAGGTGAATATAAGTATTATAAAATAGGTATAATATAGAAGTAATGGTGAAAATGATAGACATTGTAAGTATAATCATTACATGTCCCCTTAAATAGTTGAAATCCCCAAAAGGGACTCTCAATTTGAAACAGAGAGAGTAACAATTAAATATTGCATGTTGAGTACACGTGCACGTGTACAATTACAACAATCTCAAGTCTCCACCCAAAATTTATTGAAAAACTACAAATCTTGAAGAGAGAAGTAGGGTCGTAAACGAACCGAGCATCTCACGAGCTCGAATTCGAGTTCTCAGCTAGTTTCCGAGTCTCGTTTAAAGAAGCTCGTTCAGTAAATGACTAAGTTCGGCTCGTTAAGGCTCGAGCTCGGCTTGTTTACAGCCCTAGAGAGAAGTAAAAAAAGAAAGTAAGTGATTCAAGACGAGACAAGAAAAAGAAAAATCATATCCCGAAGTACCCAAATAAAAATCTCTTTCTTATTTTCCTTTGCAATTGTTATACTTCATTGATGATTAAATAAACACACGGTAGGCAATGAAGGTGGGTGACCAAGATTTTGTGGTTATTTATCTTTCTGCCACGCGTAGCAACTCAAAGAAAACCTAATCCTACGGAACAAGGTCCAGCAACTGTATCTTGACGGGGCCTGACCGTGTGACTGGACTAGCATTGTAATGACAAACTAAAAAGAAACTGTGCCCCATAACGCATTTCTTCTTCTTCTGCAGTCATCTTTGGTTATTTTGGGGATTCAAGCCTTGTTCGTGTTGTTGTCTAAAAGGAAGCACGTGTCTTCGCCGCCGGTGCTCCACAGGAAGTGAGCATAGTTAGCGGCGTAGTAGGAGTTGCCGGAGTCAGCCGCGATGGCCTCCAGATACGTCTCCTCCGCCGCCCACAGATCCTTCCTTGCTTGCCACAGGAAGCTAGCGTACTTGCTCAACGCCTCCGCATCCGGCGGCTCCACCTTAACCGCTCTCTTGAAGTACTCCTCAGCACTGTTCCATAAAACAAAACAACCCGAACCAATTTTTAGAACAAAAAAATATCCCAAGAGAGTGCACTTATTAGAGAAAAAACACAACACTCCACAGTGATGGCTGATGGAGGAAACTAAAAAACTACACCACATATTCCCCATCAAAAGATTCAACCTTTCTCCTATTCAAAGCCAAACGACAATTTGGCTCCAGGCTTACTTACAAGAAGAAAAACTTAACTTTGACAAATCACAAATGCATTAGGAATGTGTTTTTTTCCTAAATAAGATCCTGAATTAGTCCAAGTACTCGAATATGTTCACCAACCAACATCAAAGTTCTAAACATGTCTTCAAGAAGGGATCCGGGGTGCTGTAGTGCACCCCGTGTAGTGCGATGTGCAAACCGTCAATCTCATCAATCAAACGGTCCAGATTAAAAAAAACTCCTCCAAAAAAGAGAGTTTGTTTTTTATTCAAACCGTTAAAAAATCCTTTTGGACGGCTGCAATGCCGCCCAACACGGGGTGCACTACAGCACCCGGATCCCTTCAAGAAGAGGTCTAAGTTGACACACTACTCCCCATTTGCGTGGAAGCCAGCACCATGTGAATTGAAATTGAAACAAACAACAATATGCAATTGACAAAGATTTAAAGAAATCTGAATCAAAAAAATCGTACCCATCGTAGTCGTTCACGACGAGGTAGAGGAACTGGGCGTAATTGGCAAGAAGAAGAGGGTTACTGGGGTCTTCATCCAATCCCTTTTGATACAACGTCTCTGTTCTCACGTACTCCGCATACTCATCCGCTTCTATCTTCGCCGTCACCGGTGAAACGAACCTCTGCATCGTTTCGTGATCCAATGACTCGTCCCTCAACTCCCCCTGCATCCTCGCTGCTTCTTCCACTATCGAATGCCATACTCCCAACTCCTCTTCACTCGTCACTTGTCCCGATACCGATTCCCCCTCCCTCGTCGTCTCGGGAAGTACAGTACGATGATAGTTCAATAAAGTTGAGTCATCAAAACGCCCCTCACCATCTGTATTACTCGCAGTTGGCCGGAATTTCCCTCCTCCACCGTCGTTTGCTCCGATTGAGGTCGTCTTTCCACTGGAAGACGAAATTGAAAACGTTTTGATTTTCGAAGAATCAAACTTTTGCTGCTTATGATGACTAGAATCTTCGTAAACCGAAACGGACTCCATCGTAGCAGCATGAGATGTTAGCGGGACCGGTGCAGCAATGGCGACATTGCCGGTCATCGAATACACTGTGTAATTCGCCAGTAAGATCATCATGTACACCATGAGAGTCGGCGTGTGCGAGAAAACCTGCTGGAACAGCCACACGAACGAAGCGTGGATTTCGCTCTGCACGCGTGCCAGAATCCCCTGCAGGTCTTGTACGCACGAGAGCCTTTCGCTCATTTGCAGGGTGAAGCTATGGAGCTCTCGTATTATGAAAACCATCGAGGAAAAAGCCTTGTTGACAGAGCAACAGGCGGAGTAATCCCCTGATCCTCTCATCAGCCCTTCTTGGCATTGCTTCTTCCTCTTTATCATCCGAAGCGAGACCGGTAGTTCCACGCTGTTCGCCTTCCACTCCATGCTCCCCGGCCAATCAGGCGGCTCAAACAGTCTCTGATTCTCTGCGATTTCGATACCCCTATAGGCTTTTTTAGAAGAAACAGACGATTCAGTGGTCCGGCTATCGTTTTCATCGTCGGATACTTGGAATCTCGTGGCCAATTCTTGAATCTTTTTCGAGAACTCCTCATCCGAAAACGAGTCAAATCCGGCACTGCTAGCTCGTCGGATAGTTCGACGTCTCGGATTCGGGCGAACGCAAGATCGAGACGTGTAAATCTCCGTTCCAAACAGGGTCGATTGGTCTAGCTTCTGAAAACATCGGATTGCAAGAGCTCCGTCGCTGGAACAACGTCGCTTGAGGGAAGGGGATGAGACTGTGGGAGCTAGGGTTTGAGGGGAGGAAGGAGAATGAGGAAGGGAAGGCTGAGACCATTGTAAAGTGGCCCTAACAACTTTCACTCCCATTTTTTCCTCACTCTCACTGATCAAAAGCCCAAAAAAAAAAAAAAAACGAACTAGAAAACCAAAAGGCAGATAGATTTCAAAGAACAGAATCAAAGTCCCTCAAAAGAAACGGAAATCTGGGGGCCTTTTGTATCTGACCTGCAATTGAACAGAACAATTACATAATCAGGAACATGCTCTGCAGATATATGTATAACTCAGTGTAATCCTAAGAGAAGGGAAATGCAAATCCTAATTTTTGCTAGGAGAAGATGAGATAAGTAGTATGGCATTCGAAATGGGGGAAATCGAAAGCTGTTCGAGGAGTCAAGTGGGGTTAAAACTGAAAGGGCTCGTGGCCGTGATGATTCCACGCACTATTTTCTCACCACGAAAATCGGATCGGAGAATCGAAGTTCCAGGAAAAATCATGTGGCCCGGAACCGATGCGGGGAACAGAGATCCCGAAGCCGAGAGAAGTGGGTTTTTTGATGAGAGCGGAGAATGTGTGCGCGCTTACTTTATAGTAGTAGTTCTTGACGCCGGCCAGTGGTCCAGTGAAATCCGAGGAAGATTCAGGCGAAGGTGGATTTTTTTTTTTTTCCCTGGGAGTGAAGTTTTGGTCCTAATTCACTGGAACTAGAGGCAAATTCTGAGGTCTTTATATATATATATACATACACATACACGAGTAGAATAAGGTCCCGTTCTGCTAAGCGAAATATTTAAGTGCTTATTTTTTAAATAAGTTTTTTGAATTAAAGTCAGTGTTATAAAACAAATAATTAATCGGCGATTAATTGTTGGCGGGATCTATCCGATTAAATCCGATTGACGATTAGTCACTGATTACTAACTAATATGTATCGATTAATTGCCGATTAATCGCTCGAAGGTATTCGACTTATAAAACATTAATGTATTATGAAAAAATAACATGTCTCGTAAAATAAAAAATAATACGTAAAACAAATCTTAGCGAAACGGAGCTGTGTTTGGTAAACCAGGGTTTTGGCAAGTTGTATGTAAATTATTAGACCCGAGTCAGATGGCAATAGATGAGTGGGTTTCTGAGAAATTGGTTGAGGAGTTTAACGCGGACTGTGTTTAGGAACAGCTGTTTCTTTCAGGCAGCCAGTGAGTGCCATGTGTTTTCTCACCGCCTCAGTTTCTCTCTCTTTTTGAAGTCATTTTTGGATTTTAAAAAAAAAAAAAAAATCTATACTAGTAGTAGTATTTTTTAAGTTCTTTGTTAAAATAATTTATTTTTTTAATTTGTCTCCACAAGGAGAATTTAACAAATAAAAATTATGGAAAAATCACTGAAGAAGAAATAAAAATTAATTATTTTTCCAAAATAGATGTGTTATCCAATAAATAGTATGATCTTTATTCTTTAACACGCCTATAACTATCGATGATATCTAAATAGTGAACGTTTACCGAAACGAGCCCGGGAAGGACCTGAAAATGGGTCTGACAAGACCATGTCCAACTTATTGATGTTTTTTTTTTTTTGTTTCCGACCACCCCATAGGAGAACCACTAATTGGACCCACTTATCCAGTGTAAACCTCAAATGACTCGAAGCAACCACCGTCCCGACCCGCCAGGTAAATTGCGGTATCAGTTCTAACTTCTATCAAACCTGAGACCTTAGATGAGAATGAACTTCTATATCTCAAGCTTAGACCACCAAGCTAACTCCCGTGCATATAATACTCCAGTTTTTTCTAAAATTGGAGTTGTACTAAGTAGTACTATCCAAGGACAAATTAAAGAAAGTAACAAATCTTGTTGGAGGTGTGGATTCAACGGCCCAAAATGAAAGCAAAATCACGGGAGCGGTAAGCCATTGTGTGCTAATCAACTGAAATGGGCAGCCACCGATGGCGACGGCCCATGATTAGAGGCGAGCACTGAACGGAACGGGAGACCCTGCTTGGCAGGGTGCCGAGCACATCTCGGCCGTCCAAAAGTGTTTTGGACAGCCCAGATGCAAAGGTACCGAACGGATTTAAAAAAAAAGAAAAGAAAAAGAAAAAAGATGTTTCGATCCGGGCCGTTGATTCCGAGATGAACGGCCGGATTGGCCGCTTGGCACCTGCTCGGCAGGGTGCCGCTCGGCAGGGTCCCCGGGTCCGCACTGAACCATCGGCGATCAACGGTCACGGACTCACAGTCAACCTACATAGATACAGCAACTTTTAAGGGCTTAAATCTATACTTTTAACATGGTCTATTTTCATTTGTTAATTTTCTCATCTAACATCAAATATCTTCACGGTTTGTACGTGTTTTCTTGTATGGAGTTTTCATCTTTTATTTTGAGATAGTGACTTGGTAGGGATGGTTTAAAAAATAGTAGTAGTAATAAAGATCTGGAAGAGACGTGTTTTCTTGATTTGGATTGACTTACTATATTTAATAAGTGAGCTGTTTATGTTGTTTTTTTTTATCCAACTCTCTGTCGTGCATTATGTAGGCTAGGTTTAGACCGTCCATCTTAGCATTCACGGTTAGAGTGTTTGGACGAATCTCTCCCACCGGTACAGGATGCACTACAGAAAAAGCGCGCCTACAGCATACCCGATTCCCACCTCGATAGAGAAGAATAAATAACGTGAAAGGAAAAAATGTAAAACAAACACCGCAAAAACGAAATTAGAATGATACGGAGTAATTCAAAAATAAATTTACAAACCAAGTTTAAGGGTTGCACCGCCCTACGAAAGTCAGCAATAGATGGATACAAATTCTACTGGTATAACAATTAAAAAATAAGTATTTATTTCACATTTCCAAACTCAAAAATAATGTAAATGAAAAATAAATTTTCAATTTTTTTTTGCACCGTATTAAAGATCTCAATGAGATCTTTCAAACAAGATCCATATTGCATATTTTTAGATTTCAATAAACCCATCGTTTTTGAGCTTGAAATTGTCTTATTAAAAAAATAAGTACTTATTTCGCGTTTCGGAACGGAGCCTAAGCATGTAGCTACTAGAATTTTAATCAATCATTAACTTTAAGACCGTGAGAATAAGGGGCTTGCTATTTGCAGCCACTTATTTCCTGAATGCAGCCTGTATATAATATGATACACACCTGTTTATAATATGGTACACGAACTACGTTTAGGAAATTTGTGGCTGCAAATAGCAAGCCCCTGAGAATAATCAAATTGCACCCAAGCTAACCCTGATAAGTTATCATTAGCAATAACTAATGATTAGAAAATAGAAGATAACTTTATGTTAAATCTATGTTGTAAGCATCACAATGTAATAATCAAAATCAAAAGATTGCTAAAGTTAGCAATGTGTGCTTAAAAAAATGTTCACATTGTAATAATCAAAATTAACAACCTCCTAACCAACAATCAAATTTGGGCATTTGAATAATCAAAAGTAACAATGTGTGACTTCACATTGCTAACTTTAGTAATCCTCTAAATGAATAATCAAAACTTGACATGGCAAGTTTTGATTATTCCACTTTTGATTATTACATTGCGGATGCTCTAATAATTACTATAATAAGAAGGGGACAAGCAAGCTAGGCTCTTCCAATTATGCTTGTACGAATGGAAATTTTTTTTTAGATGGTCAATACCATATATCATTCAAAAGCCACAAGACATGACATAATTCATCACAAAATAAAGGAATGAACCAAAACCTAGACACAGGCACCTACTGCGCAAGTGCAAGTCCGGCGAAACGTCAGCACATAAGAACCAATCGCGAAAAAGATAATAGAGAATCTTACAAAGACACCCAGCTCAAACCCTAAAAAAACGTATATGAATTCTGGAGCACGGATCTATGATCTATCATCCCATGAAGTTACACCGGCGTGTTCAAGACCCGTCAACTTGATACACAGGCTTGCAACCACAAACACAGGATGCTACTCCAAGACAAGCCCCCGCTGACACGGTAAGCTCTGGTCGCGAGAAGCAAAAAACCAGCAACCTACAGAACCACCGTTGAATCCTCGCGGTCACGGCGGGCAAGATAACAGTCGGAGAATTATAAATGATTATAGTCCTATTGGCTCGTTTGGATGAGGTATTAGGTTTTGAGGTATTATGTAAGAAGAGTGGATTGGATAGTATGAGGTATTATGAAAGAAGGGTGGGTCCATATTGATGTGACAGAGGGATTAAATAATACTTGGTTTGGATGATGTATAAAATGGGGGGATGGTTTTGTTCGGTTAACCTTTTAGTTTTAGTTTAGTTTTCAATCATTACCCTATTTCTTTCTCCAATCATTACCTTATTTTTTCAATTTTTACTTTTTCATCTCTCTCCAATCATTATCCCTATCTTTAATCATTATTTTATTTCTCTCTCCACCTACTGCCAAAACTAAACTAACCTAAACTTCCAACCAAATACCACGGGTTGTTTTGTAGTTGAATGGAAAAGAGATGGGGTATTATAAAGGGGGATTCCACATGGCCGGCTCCCACCCTAGCCATGTGTAAACCCCCCTTAGGGGGTATTAGGGGGGATTATGGAAGAGGCCGTGTAAAGATATCTATCCTAATTTTGAACTTCTCAAACCACGCCATATGCACAGGCCCACGTATTAGGAGGGAATATCATAATCCCCTTTACCTTGCTGCTTCCCAGCAGGCCCTATATACAGGCCGCAGGTTGCTTTCAATTCACGAGGGTTGTGGGTACACGGTTGCTATGGTGGGCCAACCCTGAATTGATAGTTTGGTAGCATGTGGACTAGCTTCAGGAAGATTTGGAGCTGCTAGGTTTTCTTGTTCCCCAATGAATAAACGAATAGCTAGGCACCCACATTGTACAAAAAAGTTTCTCCATAACATAATTACCAGAAAAAAAAGAAGGGAATCTACTTTTTACATCAGTTGGTATTGTGTAGGCAGGGGTACAGACGGGCATATGGTGCATATATATATATGTTCTCCGGAATGGGAGATACTGACAAGCACAGGCCGCTCGTCTCGGCACCGACAGCTTGGATTTAATCAAAGTGCATTAAAATCTGGATCGTCCGTTGCTCGAATTAAGATCCGAGCCGTCGATTGTATAGATAAGCGACCGGATGGATCGCTCGACACCGCTGCCAAACGGGGTGCTTGGCAGCATCCCCGGATACTCTCCAATGACGCATGCTTGGGAAAGTTTAACAAGAAAGTTTCAAGATGCAGTGAATTAAGCTAAGATTGTTTAGCTTTATATGAAATCTCGTAATTACCAAAAGAAGAAGCTTAAGATTGACATCGGGAGTCTACCAAGGTGCACTCCATCCTCGTATTGCCTTAGCGCACTGTGCAAACCCCTTTGTCCTATTTCGTTGCCCTCGTACGTTATATAGCCCCACGCGCCCCACCTATTACATAATGAATGTCGTAAATATCTAGCATGACATTTTTAGAAAATGTTTTAGGTTAGTAGGTTTGTTATATGCGAAATAGGTGCTATAATAGTGGCGAGTCGCTTTCTTAAAGAAGCCTGGTTGGTAGCATGTGATTGCAAAAGAAGATCACGCAAGTGTGGGAAGGTAAAAGGAAGGTGGTGCTTTTGGAAACTAGCAGAGCACATGGCGGAGGGAGGTGGAGTACTCCGGGTAGGGGAGGCAAGTGGCGACCAACGAAATACAGCTTGGGTTTGGGGATTGTAGACATATCTATGGGCAATCGTAGTACGGATCTAGCACCTCAGGTCGCTTGTACCTAAAAGTGCATGTACCTCTGTTTCCCTGTAATGTCAGCCGCAAGATTGCTCAAAAGACTCTTGTCGGGAAGAGACTATTTGTAATTCTACGGTTAAAATTGTACGGGAACAGAGGTACAAACACTTTTTCGATAATTGACCTCTGAATCCAGTGCTCAAATCTGCAGATAAACCTGATATCCGGCAATAGGTTAAGACGTTAAGTTTATCGTCCATTGCCTTTGCCTCCAACTCGTGAGTCGTGACATTAATTCAATGCCATATAACTTTCATGATGTGCAGATCTCTAGGCGGTTTTTTTTTCTTTCCATTCGCATTACGCGAGGCAGAGGCGGAAATCTTGTAGTGTAGAGGTGCACTACAGGAGTGTTGTGCGCAAGGCGGATCTAAGCCGTCCCATTACACCTCGGGCTGTATGTTTTTCAAAATTTGGACGATCGAAAATACTTTTGGATGGCTCGGATCACGCAGCACACGTCTGTAGTGCACTGCAGGATCCCCGAGATCTACTTGAGGCGAGCCGATCTCAAAACAGCTTTATCCGTGCAAATCTCGAGTACCTTGAACTTTTAAACATCATGAGCAGAAAGAAGGAACGGAAGAGTAGCTTGATAGCTTAATAAAAACTACTCCAGTGCCCACTGGCAGGTACTATATGTTTGGGCTAGGCCTGTCAATGGATCGGATCCGATCCGAAAAATTCGATCCGAATCCGAATCCGAATCCGAAAACGTCGATCCGATAATCCGATAATCCGAATCCGATAACAGATTCGGATCCGGATCGGATTCGGATCGGATCGGATTAAATCCGTTATCGATCCGAATCCGAACTTTATTTATTTTTAACTTTTTTTAAATTTTTAATTTTTTTTTTAAAAAAACAGTAAATTTTTTATTTTGAAAAAAAAAATGTTTAAGAAGTTGTATTTTTATTTTCAATTTTTTCTTGTATTTTTTTTTTGGAAAATATTTTTTTAAAAAAAAAATTGTATTTTTTTTTTTAAAAATATTTTTTTTTTCCCTAAAATTTTTGAAGTAAAAAAGTTATCGGATCGGATTCGGATTTTCGGATCGGATCCAAATTTTTCGGATCGGATCCGGATTGCCACTATCGGATCTGAGTCTTATCGGATTCGGATCCAGTCTTATCGGATCCGGATCCGGATCTGTCGGATCCGGATCGGATCCGATCCGTTGACAGGCCTAGTTTGGGCTTTGCTTTTAGGTTTTCTTGGGGCCCCTGAACACCACTCCTTTTTGTTTTGGCCTTTTGGGCCTAAGACGTCCAACTTAAGTTAAAGCCAGCCCTATCTGATCCTAAGCTGTCCAATTTCGTGATCGTTTAAACTCTCTAAATTGGATTATTGTGGTTATTAGTGATAGACCCCATAGGAATTCGTGATTGTAAAATAGTCTGGAGTACTATGTGAAGGTATTCTTGGACTATTATATAATTTCACATTATTTGGTATACTATACTAGAGAGAAAAGAAACCGGAGCTAGGGCATTTCGGACACGGACCCGGAGTGTAGTGCGCAATCCGAGTCATTCATCTATATATTCAAAGGTTAAGATTTTAAAAAGTATTTTGCATGATGGATATTTTTTAGCAAATCTGAACCATTATATAAAAGCAATTTTGGACGACTTAGATTGTGTACTACACCTCTGTAGTGCAGAGGTGCACTATAGGATCCCCGTGTAGAGGGCGTTCGAGCCTTGCCTAACTCCGTGCACTATAGGATCCCCGTGTAGAGGGCGTTCGAGCCTTGCCTAACTCCACATTAATAAAATAATTTACTATTTATTATAATCACAATGACAATTTTGATCCCATCAATGTAAATTACGTTCTTGACATTTTGAGCACCTCTTTGTTTCCTCCTTTCCTTCTTGTACGTTTATTACCGCTAAGCGAACTTGTAATAGGATAGCCCATCTCGTTTGCTAAACGTTCCCCTATTAGATGCTAGGTTGGAGCTTTTGGGGGTCTTGTCCCTCAATGGCTTATCAGCCTTGCCCTCCTAGATATTCGGTCTTCAGACCTTGCCATGCCCTAATAAAACACCTCCCATTTCCGAAGAAAAAAAAAATCACTGGAATTTTTTCCCTACATATTGGCAGTCCACCAAGCAATTAATTTCAGGACTTCAAGTTCTCCCTAATTCTCTCCCTCGTGGTAATTACTAATTACAATTATTTCAGCTAATAGACTTGGGCACCCATCAATTCAGTCAAATGGTACCCCTCTTCTAGTTAAGCACATGGCATCTAATCTCCCAAATCACCCCCATTTCACCTAGAGTAATTTCTTAACACACGGGGTAAAGTAGGAATTTCACGTTGAAGGCGCCCGCTACGTCGAATTTAGGAGTGCCCAGATAAATATTGCACCAATGTGTTGCTACCAACATATTAAAACCTTCCATATCCATATATAAATCACAAGGGAGAAAATATTTATGCTGTGTTGACGAAAATGATTAAATTACTGGAGGAGGTTTTAATTACCTCCCACCCACTAATCTCTCCACCTTTCATTTCCACATTTGTCTGAGAATTAAGAAGCTGAGGAGTTACGTACACTCAACTAACATTCTCAGCCGTTGGATGGACTCCAAGATCAACGGTTACAAACCCTTACAGCAGCTCCTCACAAGGCTTACTATTAGCTCTTTGCCCTTAAAACTTGTCTTAAGGCAATTTTTGTTGCTAAAAGCAGTCCTTTTTCTCTTCTTGCCTTAAGCTATCTCTCATGGAAGGTGGTGGTTTTGGGTATGTGAATTTACAAAACAACCCTTCTTCGTATCGGCCCAGTCTTCCATTTGCGGCCATAGAGAGGTTCGTGTCGGCCGGGAAAAACCTTGGCAATGGTCTCTCCTCTTCTTATGGTGGTGCAACTGGTGGCTACTCAGTCGACGACGGGTTTTCGTGGCCGAGTTTGGTGGAGAAAAATTGCGTTGGAGACATTAATCATCATCGCCTTCTTTTCGATATCCAAAGAAATGTGGTGAATCCTAACTTGCACTTGCACTTGGACGAGGAAGATGGATCAAGAGAGAGGAACTCGAAAGGGGTTGAAAAGAGAGCGAAAGGAGGCTCTTTCATAAATCTGATCAAAGGGCAATGGACTGATGAAGAAGACAGGTGACTTAAAATTGCAAATTTTTTTTTAAAATAAAATTTCCTTTTTAATTCGCTGATAGAAAAAAGAAAGAAGGTTAATTAACACACCCGTTCTAGGTTTTCTTTCCGGTTTCCCTTTATCGACGCATGATTTATTTGTCTTCTATTTACAACTTGGCGATGAAGAGATTAATTTCGTTAATGCTTTTAATTTGTATTTCTTATTTTTTTGTGTGAAGGAAATTGCTTAAGTTGGTGAAGAAACATGGAGACAAGAAATGGGCTCAAGTAGCCAAGCAGATGGTAGGTAGGGCCGGAAAGCAATGCCGCGAGCGATGGCACAATCATTTGCGGCCTGATATCAAGGTTTTGTTTTAATTCGATCTCTTACTATATATTATTTTTCATTAAGGTTATATTTTCTTGTGAAATTTCTGCGCAAAAAATGTGCTTGAATTTTTTCGCACCACTACTCGTGATCAAGTTCCTCAATGATTTTCAGTTAATAAGCCTTTCTAGTATTTTT
Organism: Rhododendron henanense subsp. lingbaoense; assembly: GCA_020567845.1. Lineage (NCBI taxonomy): Eukaryota > Viridiplantae > Streptophyta > Magnoliopsida > Ericales > Ericaceae > Rhododendron > Rhododendron henanense. The sequence goes on from CM036312.1 coordinate 6,944,564, forward strand.
GGTAGCATTTTACATATATATATAATGAGGTGGTCCTTACGGGAGAGGGACTATATATATATACAGTCCGGATCTAATAAGGGATCCCGCATGGTGCTACGGTGTGGGACTCCCCTTTCCCGAGTAAATTTTGATGATCTGAGCCGCTCAAAGTGATCAGAATGTGATTTTAAAGGCAAATTGTGAGAAATCGGCAAAAAAAAAAAGATCGGGAAGGGCTTGATCGGAGCAGTTTTCATTGAACGGTTCAATAAAAAACTGCTCAAATCAAGCCCTTCCCGGTATTTTTTTTGCTGATTTCTCGCGGGTACCCTTAAAATCACGTTCTGTACACTTTGAACGGCTCGGATCATCGAAATGTGCTCGGGAAAGGGGAGTCCAGCACCGTAGACTGGTAAGGGATCCCTCACTAGATATATTATGTATATATATATCTATGGCCAGATATCTAAGAACTAAGATTTGGTTTGGATTTTGAGATTTTCTGGATCATGTTGTCAAATTAATGATTATAATCCACCCTAGATTGCATTTTCGTTTTCCTTTTCCGATATGCACAACAATTTCTTGCATTTGGAGCATGGGCTCCTAAGAATTTATAAATAAATAATAAAAATAAGAGGAAAATGCAGGAAAATAATGAAGCAAGAAAGTCAGACTTTTACTACCCTTTTCATTTCCTTTTAATACAAATCAATGACCAAGTACCGCCTGAGTTGATAGCTTGCAAAGCTAATGCTGCGTTTGGTGGGCAGTGGGCACGTGGTTCACAGTCACACCGTCTGGCATTTCTCCTTCCATATAATTACCCATCGATACATGTTTATTTTTGATAACTCAGGTGTCCGGACCAGCTTGCGTGCTTTGTTCGATTCTATGTTTTTTTTATGCTTATTGTCCAAATAGTTTCCATGTACGTAATATTTGTTTCTTCTTTGTATGCATGTTCTAGGGTTTGTTTGTCATTCATGCCATCATTTTGATATATATGCATTGTCTGTTCTCTTTCTAAATATAGTTTCCTTTTCTTTTTCTTGTTAGAATATTTACTTTTGGTTTTGCTTTTCTTCTGAGTTGTATCATCAGAAAGATACATGGAGCGAAGAAGAAGAGAGGATGTTGATTCAAGCTCATAAAATACTTGGGAATAGATGGGCAGAAATCGCCAAGCGAATTCCAGGAAGGACCGAAAATTCAATAAAGAACCACTGGAATGCCACCAAAAGAAGACAAAATTCAAAGAAAACAATCAAGAAACAAGAGGGCAAAATTGGAAAATCAAAACTGTCTTTACTCCAAGACTACATCAAGAATCTCAACCACAAAACCACCACCAGTACCATTGCCACTACCACCACCCCCACCCCCACTTCCACTGGCTCCACTATCATTGAAGAATCACCCACCCAATTTTCACTTTCTTCTAGCGGCATGTCCGAGTCATCCATTGATGACTCTCCACAGTTGATGAACCAAACACATGACGACGAACTCGACTTCATGATAAACTTCTTTGGTGATACAATTGAGAAAAACCCTTGTGCAGTGGAGGCAAAACTAGATCAAAATGATCAAGTTCGTTCGAAGGAAGAACTTCCCAGGACTCATTTGGCTTCTGATCTTTACCTCTCCTATCTGTTGGACGGACCTTTGGTTGCTTCGCCTTCCCTGGATTATTACTCTGATAACATAAAGGTGGTGGATTCCATAACTGGTCAAGCTTCTTGCAGTGGGAAGAAAGATATGGATTTGATGGAGATGGTTGATGCAACCCAATTTTCTCTTGGTGGTAACTGGCAATATTGAGTAGCTTGTGTTCCAATTGCGACTCTTTTTTTTTATTTTATAACCAAGCAATATCCGGACCAGCTTACGCCCACCTCGTCTAATCCTTTCAGTTGTGTCTCTCTAATCTCTAGTCGATCTCTTGTTCCTTTTTGTTTTGTTTTTTTTATAATTAATAATAACCGACTATGTTATTTTTAAAACCATGTAAATAAGTCTTGAGACTATTGATTACCAACTAATTTAGCTGTTGCAAAATATTGTTGGGTCTGCTTGATTGACCGAACTAGCCAGGAATGGGAAAATAGATTTCATGAGAGGTCATTTACGACTTCGGAATGCTATATATAGTTGGTGAATAGATTGCATCGATCAGTACTATTTCATAACCAACAGGGAAAAATATGAGTTCGATCGCTTGTAGTATTTCTAGAACTTTACATATTGGTAATCCTCTCCCTAGTAGTCTCGTTCTGCTTAGCTTTACACCCGTACCAATGCATCATTTCTAATACACTTGCTGGGCAGGCGCGCTCACGAGATAAAGAAAATACCAAGATGGACGAAATGGATTATGGGGACAATTGTAGCTAGCCATTGAACCATCCCAACCAGCTGCAGCAAACCAAAGCTTCAGATCGAGGCATGCAGTTCCAAGTTAAAGCCAAATAAAATGATAAAACCAATTTTCACTTTCTTCTACGATTTCGATGTGTAGAGAAACTAATTTTTGGCAAGTTAGTTGAAGGGAAAAACTTTTGTCTACATCAGAAATGAGAGATTCATGAAATCTGCTATAAAACCTTGTTTGGTACTACCTCCGTTCCACAATGACAGTCTCACTTTCTCTCTCTTACCTCTTTTCAAATCAAAAAATTAACTATTTCCGTATATAATTTTTCAAATTTGTTCGCACCGTGTTAAAGATCTTGATTAGTACTTTAATTTGGTGCGAAAAAATTCAAAAAATTATACGCGGAAGTAGATGATTTAAAAAAATGACACGACTTTTCATGGTGGACTCTCAATATGGAACGGAGGGAGTATGTCGTTATTCTATGAGACTATGTCCTAAGGTGTGAACAGTACCTTTTGGTGGCTTGACCTATTTATTAGTTTTCCGTTGGTAGGTAGCACTGTTCCACTTTTGTATTCTCTCTACTTTTTTTCCTTAGTTTTCTCTTGTCTCTTTTCTTCTCTTTCTCAACGGCTTCTGAACCTTTTTTTGGGAGTTTATTACACATGTTTGTGGGCAGAAACTGGAGTACGGAAGCAAAGGCATGCAAGACTTACCAACTGGCCACCTTCCCATGCATTGTGCGATGCTGTTGGAGTAATGGGTAGTCAATGCCATGGTGCATTTATTGATATGTGTAAACATGGAAATACTAGAGCACCTCCGACTAAACTCTAAAATACAGTACAAAAATAGAGAATGGATGTGACATATTAAGGAGAGATTTTGTAATTTATTTCCTCTTTTTGCACTTGATGAGAGAATCTTGGAGGGACCCATGATACTTTTTAGAGATTTGGTCTCCAAAATAGGAGTAGAGTCTCTATTTTTAGAGACTCAAAAGTAAATTTGGAGGCCAAATCTTTAAAATGTACCATGGATCCCCCCAATATTTTCTCATAAAGTGAAAAAAGAGGAACTAAATTATAAAATCTCCCCTCAATATGTTATATTCATTTCCTTTATTTTTGTGTTTTAGAAGATGGGTTGGAGATGCTCCATAATTGGCGAAGACCCTCGTGGGCCTCGTCCCTTTTATCTATCTATGGCCTATCGGGCCGCCGCTGGACATGCATTCCCATCCTGAGGGGAAAAAGGAGTAGACAAAGGCTTGCTTGCTTTCCTTCTAGCCCACAGGCCAGTCCACTGTCCACAGCGTCGCTGGAAATTCAATGCGACATCGTTTTCGTTTGGCGGACCGGCTCCAATTAAAACAGTCAAAAATGCTACGTACACTACACAATTTTACTACACCATGTCACCATCTGTTACTTACCGAAAATGGCGTCGTTCCGGGGAGGTCCAAAAAAATAAATGAAAATCTCAAAATCAAAACATGCGTTGTGATTTCCCCCCAACCAGCCGATCTAGAGAGAGAGAGAGAGTTGGGAATCACCACAACCGACCACCACTACTGCCGACCACCCCCGGACCCTCCCTTTCCACCTATGGCGACCACCACTACCAGCAAGAGAGAGGACCAAACTATTTTTTTGTGTAAAAATTCCCAATATCTACGAATTGAAATTGAAACCTAGTTCGATCGATACTAGTGATTGTGGGAGAGAGAGAGAGAGAGAGAGAGAGAGAGAGAGAGAGAGAGAGAGAGAGAGAGAGAGAGAGAGAGAGAGAGAGAGAGAGAGAGAGAGAGAGAGCTTCAACGGCGTACGACAGCGGCGGTGGTGATCGAGACCTTCGTCAGCGTTCGAGATCGATACCAATGATTGTGGTTCGAAGCTCGTTGGCGTACGACAGTGGTGGTGGTGGTCGACGGTTGTGGAGGCATCTTCTTTGTCGATGTCGTCGGCAGTGGTAGTGATTGGCTGTGGGTTGGGTTGGGTGTGATGTCCTCCTCTTCTCGATCTCTGAGCGTAAGGGAGGGGAAACGGAGAAATTCGATTTTTTGTAGATTTTTGTCCCTTTTTTTTTATTTGGGGGGATTTCCCTAAAATGATGTCAAACATGTCATCGTTTTGAGGTGGTAGTGGATGGTGTAGTGGAATTAATCATTCTACAGTCACAAATACTTACACAATCATTTACACAAACTCATTCATATTCATATTGGGGCCCACACACACTGCACCTCCAATGTGTGTAGGACCCACCAAAAGATAAGAGTGTGTAAAGTGTTTTTTTTTTTGGGTAAACGTGTGTAAAGTGTTTGTGTGTGGTTATATAATTATTGGTAGGGGTGTTACAAAAACTGACGAAACGAAAAAATCCGAAAAAACCGATCGATCGGTTTGGTTTTCGGTCGGGGTGATGGCGGAATTTTTCCGGACCGGACCAGACCAAACTGAACCGAACGACTATATATTTTACATTAAAAAATATATAATATTTATATAAATATATATTTTACATATATACACTTAAAATTAAATGAAAAATTTATATTTCGGGTGGACCGAAATCCTCGACCGGACCGATCCCACACCGAACCCAACTCAACTTTGGTCGGGATTGGTCCTAGAAATATTTGAACCGAACTAAATCGGTCTTCGAAAATTTCACTCCGAATTAAACCAAACCGAACCGAACCGAAATCACCCCTAAAACTATTGCTAGTGGAATTCTGTAGCGTGTACGTAGCATTTTTCCCCTTTTTGTAAAACGATAGGCCTTGTTTATCTAATCCTGTTTCCAAAACCAATAGACACGCGTCATTTGGACATCCAGTCTCCCCACCCCAAATATCAACCCCTTCCTTCCCTCCACTCCAATCAAAAAATCGTTCGTTTCATCCTCCAACAAACGCCAAAATCTCAAGAACAAAAATCTCCACTCTCTCTCTCTCTCTCTCTCACACACACACACACACACAGTGCTGCGTTTTGGTACTGTGAACAGTCTGTAGCTGTAGCGAGTTCATCGCTCTCGCAGCCATGAACGCGAGAGCCCTTCTAATCTCTCTCCCCACCGATTTCCACTCATCCCCCAAACACAACTTCCCGCCGGACTTTTCCGTTTCGAGAAAGATTTCCTGTTCCGAATCGCTGTTTCGTCTCCGTTTTCTCCCTGCGGACCGCGCCGGAAATCGTCGCGTTTCGACTCCGTTTTCTGACGGTTCGGTCCGGAGAAGAGTTGGGAGAGTGTGGGCGGAAGTGAGGTCGGACTCGGCGCCCAAGGGGGTGAAATTGGAGGACGCCTTGGGCGACGTCGTTTTCAAAAGGGAGGGGGACGATGTTGATGGCGAATTGGAGAGTGCGGTTCCGTGGTGGAAAGAGTTCCCGAAGCGTTGGGTGATTGTAGTCCTCTGCTTTTCTGCGTTTCTACTCTGCAATATGGATAGAGTAAGCTTTTATTTAATTACCTAATAATAGTATTCGGGAAGTTTTTCCATAATGGTGCATAATGTTTAATCTCTGTAATTTTCGAATTCAGAGATTAATAAAAAAAAAATTGCTGATAAAAAAAATGTTTAATTTCCTTTTAATTTGGATATTTTTGATTCATTTCCATGGTCATGTGCTCAAATATTGTTTAAATCCAGGGAAACAAATGAAAGTCAATGTTAGACTTCATCTCATATCGCTTATCTAAGCCACCCAAGCTTGGTTGATAGTATAATCTAGAGGTTACTCCACCTATTGCCAATTTATTTTAGGTTGGAACCCTCCAAGAAATCTAAGTCAATATACGAACATAAGGCAAGGCTCCTCCAAACTTTATACAGTGTTATAACAGGTATGAAAAAATAATTCTATTGTAAATGTACCATAAACAAGAGGGCCCGATTGTCCTGATATTGAAAGTCTTATAGCAATAGGGTAAAGGATGCCAGCCATGTCAAGTGGAGGTGAGTCTAGTAGCCGTGTGGATGAAAGTGCAGCAGCGTCAGTTAGGTAGCTAGGCAGTTACAGGTTTAGTTAGTTACAATGTTCTAAAAGTCGCTCGGCGCTAGTCGGGCAGTCAGCCACCTTCGAGTGACTAATCGGCAATTAATCGGCGCATATTAATTAGTAATCGGTGATTAATCATTAGTCGGACCTAATTGCCGATTAATTCCTTGTTTTAGAACACTGGTTAGTTATGCTGAGCAAGATTATTTTCTTGCAATATGATTGGCTGAGCGTGTGGCATTGGAATTGGCTAGAGTAAGTAGTCGGTTAGTGATTGTATAAACAGTGAGGTAGTATGTGTGTAATTGTAGCTTGTAATGACACGAATCTGTTGAGTGAAATAAATTTTAGTTCCAATTTTACAAAAATTGTTAAAGGAATTGATCAAATTTTATCTTTGCTCGACCAGTCATATCATATGTGTTAGACATGCTATCTATTCAAAAGCAGATCACAAGAAAGATTGATTATGCTAGCAGACTTACTATTTTTGCTGTTAAAAATGCAAGGAGATTGATATTTAAGTGATACTTTTAAGGTATGGTAATCAGAGATTTTATCTATTCGAGAATATGTTACTTTAATTTTCTAGATTGATTTTTCATTAGGATTTTTACTGGTAAAAGTACGTTTAGGGGCTCCAACCTTAGAGTTTGCTTTGGGCCTCCAAAATGTCAGGGATGTCCCTGACAACAAAGACTGAATCCAAGAAACTTTTGTGGCCATAGCTGTTTTATTGTGTTATTGTGAAGCTTCGTTAAATATAAAACGTGAACTGTTAAAAAACTGATTAAGCTATACCCATGTGAATTTTTATTCTGTTTTAGTTGATCTAATCAATGTGCATATCATTGTCAATCTGCTTTTTTGTTTTAGGTGAACGAATACCAATTTAGGGTTGTATAATTGATAGGACTTAGGACCTAGGAGTGCATGCAGACAGCGTTTCATTGTCCTTAGAATGTAAAATGGGATGAGGACAAATGTCCCTTTAAACGAGACACCTGTGATTCTTTATGTTTGCATTTGCTCTTTTCTTGTGACTATTGGTAGTGATTAACAGTACCAGTGACACACAGCTAGTTTATTGTTTAACCAGATACTGTTTGATAGGTAAACATGAGCATTGCCATACTTCCCATGTCCCAAGAGTTCAAATGGAATCCAGCAACAGTTGGCTTGATACAATCTTCATTTTTCTGGGGCTACCTTCTCACCCAGGTAACCAAAGATCTTTTCTTGATTTCGTTTTGAGTCATCTGGCAGGTAGGTTTCGTTCCTTTGAGCCTATCTTCAAGTGATACTTAGCTTCAGGCTTAGAAATTTGCTCATAAAGATCAAGTGTCACATCTACAGTTATTAGAGTAATATAAGAACAAAAACATTTCAGTTTTTAGAATATTAGAATAACTGGTCAGTTCTGTTAACTTACATTTAGACGTCACGTGCTTCAAGTTATGCACATTCTTTGCATAACTATTTTGTTCAATCTTCTCTTCTGAATGTTTGATAATAAGCTCAGATTGCTGGAGGTATTTGGGCAGACAAAGTTGGTGGAAAGAAGGTCTTGGCATTTGGTGTGGTTTGGTGGTCTGTTGCCACAGCTCTGACACCCATTGCTGCGAAGGTTGGCTTGCCCTTCTTGCTTGTGGTTCGTGCCTTAATGGGAATTGGCGAGGTTGGTTCTCTAAACTCATTTCTATGGTTATTTTTTCCCTTCCTTATTGTTTACAATAGATAACGAAATTACTGTAGATCTTGCACAAAAAAGGAGGAAATACTGAATAACTTTTAAAATAGGGAGATCTGCTAATAAAAATGTCATAATGTTGCAATTATAGGTTGCATAACTTGCATCCATAATCTCAAATGGAGATATGCTTAGACTCTTAAACTTGTTCACCTTGAAATAGCTCTCTCTTATGATGGTTTGAAGTGTTTTTAAGTTCTGTTTCTCCTCTTTCAGGGTGTTGCCATGCCAGCTATGAATAATCTCCTATCAAAGTGGGTACCTGTAGCAGAAAGGAGTAGATCCTTGGCCCTAGTGTATAGTGGCATGTACCTTGGATCTGTTACTGGCCTGGCATTTTCACCCTTTCTGATACACGATTTTGGGTGGCCATCTGTCTTTTACTCTTTTGGTTCTCTAGGCACCGTTTGGGTTGCAGTGTGGCTCAGTAAGGTAACTTATTAGTTTTTGTGACCTCTTTCCTCCTGTAAAAATACTGTTATAATGTTTTTGGAGCTGATTGTCTATCATTTAGTTCTGGTGTTCCGCAGAAATGGTATTCTATTGCTTCACTTTGGAGTTTTGCTGCAGGCACACAGTTCACCTCTTGAAGATCCTGAACTACGGCCTGAGGAAAAGAAGTTAATTCTCAGGAATAGCACATCGAAGGAGCCTGTTAAATCGATACCTTGGAGATTAATCTTGTCAAAATCACCTGTGTGGGCCTTAATAGTCTGTCACTTCTGTCACAATTGGGGAACATTTATTCTTCTAACATGGATGCCTACTTACTATAACCAGGTGAATGTTTGTAAGCACTATAATTGGATTTGCTTCTCTACTTTGAGCCCTTCAAATATGGTAGCAAGTTTACAATAGTAATTTCTTCCAAGAGTCTAAGATGTTAATTACTTATTTGACTCATAGGACTAAAAAACTGGTGAATGGTGCTTGCTGATCATGCTTAAACAGTATAAAAAAAACACACACACACACAATACTACACCAGTACTTTCCAGCGTCTGAGGAAAAACATCCTCAAATAAACCTCAACAGGATAACAATATGGCAAGTAACAAGAAGGTAAATAATGGAAGGAAAACCAAAAAACAAGTTACAAAACCGGAGCTCATAAGCCTAGTCCGATTTTTCTCCTTATTAGGCACCGTTTTCAGCTTTTCTGATTTTAGGCAAGCGGTATCAAGAGAATTCCTTTGGCACTAGCTACAAGGGCATTTTGTCATTGGTTTATCTTTGTGTCCAATTTCCACTATCTTGTGACTTCTAGTTGCATGATATTGTGGCTAAACCTATGATCTCCTCTTACCCTTTTAATTCACACGATTTTAAGAGTGGACGTTAGACATTTTGGAGAACATGAAAACTGGTACTGCCAAGCTGCCATAGGTCTCAACATTTTAGATAAGAGCAATTAATGAATACGTATTGGCTGAAGAGCGAGCCTTTAATCTTCCACAGGTCTTGAAGTTCAATCTCACGGATTCTGGGCTCTTATGCGTACTTCCCTGGCTGACGATGGCATTTTCTGCGAACCTTGGTGGGTGGATTGCAGACACGCTGGTGAGCAAGGGTTTATCTGTGACCATCGTACGGAAGGTATAGCTCATTTCTAGTATTTTATGATAGCTTATGCAAATTGAATGAGTCTCTGTGTTTTAAGATTCATTTTCACTTCTTGCAGTTTTGGAAATTGTGGTGTCTCCAAGTTTCTGAAGTATGTTCTTCTGTAATTTTCCTTGCAGATCATGCAGAGCATTGGATTTCTTGGCCCTGCTTTTTTCCTAACTCAGTTGAGCCATGTTAATTCTCCTGCAATGGCTGTCTTGTGCATGGCATGCAGTCAGGTCTGCTTTTCCTCCCAGAAATGGAAAGACAATATCAGCCCTAGTTTGAACTTGTCTTTTCCTTCTCAAAACATCTTATTCTGTTATATCCTTGAGTTTTGTTGGCTAAAGAATGGAAAGAAAATCCAATAAAATTCTTCGCATTTACCTTTTACCTGCACATCAAGACAGGCTTCAAATCAATGGTCCTAGTCTTCTGGCTAAGTTTATTTCAAATTGTGACCCATTCGTTGTTCATATTTCTCCTTAAAAAACAGGGAACTGATGCATTCTCACAGTCTGGTTTGTATTCAAACCATCAAGATATTGCCCCTCGATATTCGGTGAGTACTACATTTGCTTTTTTCTTCTCTTTTGATTTCTTGCATGTCATGCTTATAATGTCTACTTCCGGGAATATTGATACCATGTGAGTCCTCTGGGTTTCTAATGGTTTTTGATTGAACTTCATACTGTCACTCTTAACAAGATCCAAGGAGAGTTTTGTGGATGATAAAGGAAAAAGAGAACCATAAAGCTAGTTTTTTTGTTCTTCACCATCTGCAAATCTCTTCAAGAAAATCTAAGATCCGAAGCCCAAGCACAGCATAAGGTGATAAACTAATTAGTGTCTCCGATCGGGTATTTAATTCCGCAGGGGGTAATGCTCGGTTTATCCAATACTGCTGGAGTCCTGGCAGGTGTTTTTGGAACAGCAGCAACTGGTTACATCTTGCAACATGGTATGTCTGTTATCCTCACTTTACTTGCGCTGAACAAAAATGTCAAACATAGTTGATATATTTATGCCCATGTATTATCTATGTGTTGTGCTTCTGAATACTCAGAGTTTAGTCTGTTTAGACCATCTTCTGTAAACTGTGATCATCTTCCAGTCTCTTTCTTTCATGTGAAGGGAGAACTCACCTTACATGATTCAAAACACCTAGATGAACATAACTCTCGTCTAGGTCTTTTTGTTGGAAGTTGGAGCTTTTGGGTGTGGGACTTCCCAGTTCGCTAAACAATCTCACCCTGCCAGACCTTTCAAGATTAGGGTATAGCAATATCCTAGACTTGCCAACGGTCCACTAAGCATATATTTCTGCTTATCATAGTTGAAGAGTTTAAGCACAGGTTTTTGTGTTTCTAGGGAGAGACATTGAAATGAATCAAGGCTCTCTTTCTGTAGACCTCCTTAATAGGTACAAGTCATAAGACTCATAACCCTGGGCTATTACTCAAAACTTGGTATGGCAAATCTGATAAACCTATGTGGGAGAATCAAAATCAATACGCAGCGGAAAAATACTTACCTTCTCTCATGGTGTTTAAGTCTTGAGAAATCCGAAAATCAATCAAACTTGAACCAATATGTTTCACCAACACAAACTCTCACTAATTGATTTTGGAGAGCAATGGGTAGGATTTCCAATCAAATCTAATCTATATAAATGTTCTTCACACTTGTAACGTGATGGTAATCACAGGCCTTTTTATAGATAGATTGGGACCCTTTCTCAATGGACACAACCCTTCATACTTCCTTCCATCAAAGAAGTAATAAGGCACCTATTCATTAATAGTTGCAACATTACACATGAACGGTCACTAAACCCACTTATGGATAGTCACCACATCTATTCACAAATAGTCACCAAACCTTTTCATGAATAGTCACCAAACCTTTTCATGAATAGTCACCAATTATTTAGGCAATATTTTATTTAAATCTAATTCCCATATTTTAGTTACGAACATAAATACTATAAAATATAAATAGAATTGATGTGGCATGTGAGCCACATAAATAAATTCCAACAAAATCGACATGGCATTGATTCTTTTGTCTTTACTTCATGCTTGGGTATAGTCCTATATGGTTCTTCCTAGAGCTTTCTCTTTAAATACTAAAGCAAAGTTAAGCCAAGACCAAGTAAGTGTAAGCCAGGTTTAGGCTGATCAGGCGCTGTGAATTCGAGTAGTTGTTGGGTTTCACCTAAATAAAGAGGATGAATATACGTGTATAGTTCTCATTGGAGTTTTAGTCCTGTTGTTGGGTTATCTAGCTTGGTGAAGACCATGGTATTGGTTCAGCTAACACATGAACGTGGCCAATTCATGGTATATAGATAGTTTAGATTCCATTGTGTTTTATATTGAGGTGTCGTCTACTCCATGGTTTGTCAACCATATATATCCCAAATCACTAGCCTTATCTGTTTGTAGGCTGACTTTCACTAATTTTTCAGGTTCTTGGGATGATGTCTTCAAGGTTTCGGTCGGGCTCTATCTGTTTGGAACAGTGGTCTGGAACCTTTTCTCTACCGGCGAGAAAATCATCGACTAGAAATCACAAGAATAGCTCATTAGGATGGGGAAAATCGGACTTTTCCACTCCCGACGAGAAATTGATAGAAGTTAGATCAATTGAATGGGAGAAAAATGGAAGATCATTCATTTCGTTGTTTGGCTTGAGTGGCCGAATATTTTTTGAACACCACGCGGAGAGCTCGGAAGGAGAATGACAAGAATGCCCTGTGCAATCTCCATGAGGGGATGATAAATATGCCTAAATATCATTGACACAACTTGTACATGTCATGACACCCACATACCAACACACCCATTTGTAATAGTATTGCTGCAACATTATTTGCAGTATAGTTCCACTCTTGTAAAGATTCTTATTTTTTAAGTAATTATTTTCTACTTTACGAGACATGTCATTTTCTTATAATACAATACCTTTAATTATACGTATATCCGAATGTAAACACAAACCAAATGACAAATATGCCCTTTCACACAACAACTACATTCTCATGCTGCCCTCGCGCAATTCACAATTGATGGAAGAGATAAAAGTAAATAAAAAGTTTGAAAAGACAATCATGCCCTCACCCTATTCCAATGAGGCAGACCCCGGAGCTGCTGCAAGCTCACGAGCCTGCAGATACACACGAAGACCATACTTCATAAACAGCGTGAGAGACATCTTCTGCTCGACCCGGTGGCCGGGAACCGGCACCAACCGGTACTTCAGCAACACGGCGGAAGCCACCGACTTCATTTGCAAGTAAGCCAAGTCCTTACCCAAACAAGTCCTCGGACCGGCATTGAACGCCACGAACTTGTACCCGTCCACGGGCGGCTCGAACCGGTCTCCTTCACCCGACAACCACCTCTCCGGTTTAAACTCCAAGCAGTCCTCCCCCCATATAGTTTTCATCCTCCCCACCGAATATATCGAGTACGTCACCGTCGACCCCGCCGGCACGTAGGTCCCGTCTGGCAAGACGTCGTCGGAGATGACGTACTTGAAATCCTCCGGCACCGACGGGTACAGCCTCAACGTCTCGGCCAACGCGGCTTTTAAGTATGTTAATTTATCCGCTTCGTCAAACACTAACGGGTCTTCGACCCAGGCCCGTGGATCTTTGCCGCGGGTCTGGGTCAAAACCGTCGTAATTTCGGTGATGATTTTTTCCTCCACCCGTTTGTCGTTCATGACCAGCCAGAAAAACCAGCTCATAGCGACCGACGACGTGTCACGGCCGGCGAGCACGAAGTTCAGTGCGATCCGTTTGAGGACGGAGCTCTGGAAGTAGTCGCCGTTGACGTCTCGCTTCTTCATGAACCGAGACAACAGATCGTCCGACGGCGTTTCCTTTCTTGTCTCGAGAGCGTCGCTCAAGTAATTTTCCACAACGTTGAGGCTCTTCTTTAACCTGAATTCGGCTCCGAACCCGAATATCTTTTTCAACCGCCATAGGAAACCCGGGTAGAGCAACCGTTGGAGGGTGGCTTCCGTGGCGGAGTCGAACGCGGTTGAGAACGGGTTCTCGGGTAGATCCAGGGAGAGCGTCTCCGGGTCTTTACCGAAGGTAAGCCCGCATATGTTATCGAAGGTTAGGCGGAGCAACAAGTCTTGTAAATCGACTGGGGTATTTTCGAAAGACGCTTTCTCTAAAATGCGCCAGAGGCGCGTTTTAATGGTCCGGCTCACCCACCGGGCCATGGCTTGTCTCAGGGTCCGGGTGGTGAACTCGAGCGCGGCGGTTTTGCGCTGGATCAGCCACGTGTCGCCGTCACTGTTGAAAATGCCTTGACCCAAGAGATCGTGAAACGCGGTTTGCCAAGTGGGACCTTTAGGATAGTTGTCGAACCGGGTTCGGAGCACGTGCTCGATGTTCTTGGGGTGGCACGTGACGGTGTAGAACCCTAGCCTGCGTGCGAGAAAGGGAATGCAAATGGTGGAGGTTTGGTACGTGGCTGCGGCGCCCGTCGAGCGGAGGTTTTCGGCCACCCAATCGTGGAATCGCCTCCGGTTAAGGAAGAGAGAAGGAAGGCTTCCGACGATGGGCCAGACTTTTGGGCCGGTGAGTTTACGAGCCAGGAGAAAGAACCAAAAGAGATACGCTGACGTGACAGCTGTCGCCGCGGCAAAGAGGAGGAGGGGGTTTCCCATGAGAGTGGTGGTAGTGGTAGTATAGGAGAGAGAAATTGAGGTGGCTGTTTTTATGTGCTGAAGTTTTACTTGTTGCAGCATATGGGAGTTGTGCATGAGAGAGAGAGGAGAGGGGAAGACTAGAGGGATATATAGAGAGTGAGGAAAGGTTTAGGAGAGAATTGGTGGGAAATTAGTGGGGAATCCATTTGGGGTCACTGTTTGGTTGATAGGAACCTGTGATTCGAAACCATGCATGTAGGGCTGGTTGGTTGGTCGCAATCGCTGAAAGAACAATCTTCTTAACGCATGGTACATTATTTTATAGTTCATGCTCATCTAGGTTAGTTCCTTTAATTTAGCATTTTCTACAGGGACGTAGTGCGTCATTCGAGTCGTCTAGCTATCTATGGTCTAAAATTTATCTTGAAAGAAATGAGAATGTAACATAATCGGTTTTTTATCAAATCAAACTAAAATTATTAAGATTATAACTAGGCGCTATACACGAATAATAATCAATAATATTCGAAATGAGGTATATACAAAATAAAAATTGTAAAAATCGGGGGCTCGCGCGGGGAGTCGGGGCCGAGGGGGGCCTCCCAACCCCAACGTAGCTCCTCCATTGTTGGCAATGGACTGTTCGGATCTGCAAGAGTCGAGATGAAATTTGAGTTGAGAAAGGTTGGAAACTCTCTCTGATTTTTAAGTTGATCGATCATGCACTTTCATTGAGCTCTCTCTTTATATGTCATCGGCAAACATACCATACACACAAAATTAATAAAGCTTGTGTAGCTTTTTGGTTAAAAGGGGGATCACGATATGTGTGCTTTACCACCCTTAATCTCGACTACCAGTTTTATAAAATTCAACTAAAACACTTAATCACCAAAAAAATATTAGATGAGAGTTGCTTAAATGTTGCTCAATCGATCAAAGCTAGCAAAGTACTAGCAAGGATCCAGCTTTTAAAGTACACCTAATCTGCATTCTTTTTTGTCTCAAAAATCAGATCGAAGGCTTGCAAACTAGCAAGGATACAGCTTCTAAACTCACATACATGTAATATAGTATTATCTTGCTCACTCAAGTCGTGTCTAGAGAGAGAGAGAGGTGGTTAGAAATAGTAGTTTACCCGCATGGAGAAATTGGGTTTACTCAAAAAGGTGGAGAAAGAATATAAGGGGGGGATTGGGAACAGTGAATGAGAAGCTAAAAGAAGGAAGGCAGCTGAGACTACGAGGTTTAATTTGACTATCAGAGATGTGGGTTTTAAAAGAGGAGGGTTTCTTGCTGAATACAACTAAAATTGAACCAGCTAAGCGATTTTGTCCATTTTCTTATTCAGAAAAATCGACACCAACCAAGCGGCTAAAGATTTTTTGGGATCCGATATTACAGTATATAATTCTCCTTCATGTCTTTAATTAGTCGAGTGTTTCTTATTTTTAATACGTTAGTAGTTGAGTGTTTCTTGTATTCTAGTAGTCGGTGAGAGAATTACATTAAGGTATTTTTCTTGTCAATCTTTCCATTTTGAGTCTAAAAGTTGGTTTTAGAACATAGTTTTAGGGAGTCAGATCCAGTTCGGTTTATTTTGGTCCAGTTCGGTCCAATTTTGGGCTATTTGTGGGTCATTCCCGGACCCATAACAATGATCGAAACCGTTCATTTTTTTAGAGCCCACCAAGAATATTAATCACGTTGATTCGAAACCATTTGATATATGATTTGCAATAAAATTACCGTTCATTTTTTTTTGACTTATTTTTGTCTCTTCTCATTGATCATTTCACTGTTAAAAAGCTTCGGCAGCTCCAGTTTTTCTTCACCTAGGAATTACTTTTTCTCTTACCTTGTATAGTAACAGTTGATTTGCATCCTTCTTTTTGCCCTATTGGGCAATTTTCAGTTAAAGATGGGATTTCATGGTAGGGGGAAAAAGAGGCAAAAAGGTGAGGGAAGAACTTGGAGGGTGAAAGTTGATAGTATGAGATATGACTGATGGTGAAAGATGGTCAAGATTCGAGGTTGGGGTAAAGTGATAAGACTTAAGAGCAATGCTACCGCATTAAAAACACAATTACAGACACAATTATATTCAGAATCGATGGATGCATATGGACCCACATATATCTCTAGATGCAATTGTCTTCCTAAAGATTTTGAAGTGATAATGGGTTTGATTTTGTGATAATGGGAGTTTTATTTTGAGCAAAAATCACTTGCATCCCGACAAATTCAAAAATTGAAGCCTTTGACCCCGTGTACTCATGTTAGAGTAAGAGCATCTTCAATCCATCTCTCATTTTTTCTCCATTTTGGAAACTCAAAAAAAATATTATATTCAAAAAGCACTTTTGGAGAATCAACAACTCCAATCCAAATTCTCCATTTTTCACCTCCAAAACTTTCCCCCAATTCTTTATCTTTCACCTCCAAAATTTTCCTCCAATACTTCCCCCAACTCTTCTGATGAGACGAAATCAGGGCCAGCCTTGGGCCTAGGCCCCCCCGGAGGGTGGTTTTAAAAACTTAGTGGGCTTTGACTGACGAAAATTAGAAACCAATCTAGCTTTGGTTGGCTGGTGAAATGTTGGGAGGCAGTTCATTTCATCTAGGCCCGTCCCTGAGTTTTCCGGGGCCCTAGGCGATCAATCAATTTGGGGCCCTTCACATCTACAAATGAAATATTTTCAGAAGATACAAATTGTCCCAAATATAAGACTTGCTAATACTTATATGGCCAGGTCACAAATATTACAATACAATAACTAATAAGTATCACTTGAACATTGCTCTTCTTGCATTTTTAGAGGCAAATAAATCAATTAAGCTTCCATAGTCTAGTTTTGCTACAAAATCAAATAGTTCTCAACTTCCCAAATGCATAAACAAATAATACTTGCAAAAAACAAAAGCATAAGCAAATGCCCAAAGCCTATACTTGGTAGATTGATTTCTTGCCGCGAAAATCGATTATTATATTCACATTTTTACCTCTTCAAGGGCAAGGGCTAAAAGTATTTTGGGGCTTTGCTGGGTTAGGGCTACAAATAGGACTGTAGCCTGTAGGAGATGAAATTTGGGGGTGAGAGACCCAGAGAGACTAGAGAAGGCGAGAGGAGAAGCCGACTTGGGTTGGGTGGGTTTTCAAATTTCAATTCTGTGAGAGTGAGACCAGAGGCAGAGAAGAAAGTCGACTTGGCTTTTCCATTTTTGTGTTTCTATTTTTTTTTTCCTTTTAAGAGTTGTCACATGAATTTACGAATTGGGCTGAAAAATTCTTTTGGGCCTTGTTTTATAATGGGGCCTCACTCAGTTAATTTTACTTTGGGTACAAATTTTGGGCCTAAGGACTCCTAGTGTTGCTTATACCCGTAAAACCTTGCCTTCGGAATAAGGTCGGAAACCCCAAGCGTAGGGCTTGATCGTCGGTAGCAATAAACCGGTAAGACCGGGATCGTACCACAGGGATTCAGAGATAGCTTAATTGGATTGTAGGATTTTTGTAAGGTTTTCCGGCGTTTAAGACGGCCAACTGTCGGTTTTGCTTTAGAGAATGGAAAACGAAAGTGAAATGACTAGAAAAACGGTTTGTGCTTGGTAAAAACAGGCGGCATGGTTTAGGGGCTAAAACCGCCCGATGACTTAGCTAATTTAGCCGTTTCTTTCTAACAACTCCAAGCCAAGGCACAGACAAACTTAGCTTGGAGCACTCAACGCTAAAAGTCGAGCATAACCATGACATTAGCTCAGAAATGACTTAATCTCATTTGGAAATCACTTAAATCAAACGCCGGTAGCGTTAAAAGCTCCTAGCCTCGTATGCAAGACGAAGGTATTAGCCCCGGCCAACACACGATCAAAGAAGGTATTAGCCCCTTTGGTTTGGCCGAAAATTAAAGATTAAGCCTTTCCCTTTCTAGAATCATGATCAAGTTATAGAAAAACTACTAAAACAACTAAGCCATGGGAGAGAGATCACCCCATGACCAAGCCTAAAAGACTACTCAACCATTAAGCAAGAGTAAAGCATAAAGCTAGAAATGACAAACATATTTAACCGATAGAAACGAAAATAAACTTGATTTATATAAAGATCTCAACCGTAGCAACAACTTTAATACTTGAAAAATTAACAAACAACTTAAACTTACAAGTGTTCTTAAAGGAAATGCTAGGAAAGCTTGAAAGACATTAATGGAGTTCTAAAATTTAAAAAGACTTAAAAACTAACTAAGAACTACTACCTAAGAGAGAGAGAGAGAGAGAGGGGGTCCTATTTACACACAAAAGCCTTCCTCTCTCCTCCAAAGACTGAAAATACCCCACAAAACCAGCCATTAAAAGAAACTTTCCATAAGTGGAAAGTCTGAAAAGCAAGAAAAATATCTGCTGGAGACCAAGGTTATCGATACCTAAGGTAAAGGTATCGATAACTTCTTCAAAATCTTCCCCCGGAACAGACTGGTATCGATAACTTTAGTTGAAGTTATCGATACCCTACAGGCTGGAATCCTTCTGGACCAAGATGAGACAATTGGTATCGATACCAATTGTTGAGGTATCGATAACAATATGCAAAACTGCAGATTCCAAGTTGAGGCTTCAGCTTCAGCAAACAGCTCCCAGTAACTTCCAGCTTCTTAGCACTTATTTTCATTCTCTAAATTTAAGTAAAGACTACATTTTAAACCTTTCTTTTACCTTTCTTTACTTTAATTTTATTTAATGAAAATAAGAAAGTACCCCCCATTTGGAAACAATGGCATTACCAGAATTTCAAGATTCCAATTAAATCAAAATGTCAACCCCCAGCTTTTAGTGTAAAATGGAAAACTGCACATTTTTCTCTAGAGGAAATGGCTCAAAACATGACCTTGCTCTTTAAATAAAACCTTGCAACTTTGTAGTTACTCTTAGAAAAATTCAAGGATCAATTACCGCCATTTTTTATCTCGAAAATCGATACTTTTTCAGAAAGTCATTTTTCCATACTTAGACAGATTTTAAGGGGCCGACAGGGTCTTCGGGTACTTGGAAGCACTTGAGCCGTTCATGGCGTCAAACTATGCCTTATTTGCACGTTTTACCTGAAACATACAAAAACCACACCTTACGTGCAATAACACTATAAAAGCTAAATAAACATAAGATAAAACAACATAGAACGGGACTAGTCGCACCAATTATCTACAATATTGGGCGCTCATCAAGTGTAGTGTACTAACTTATAATTGGTGGGGGTCCTAATTTTGGGCCTTTGGGGGGGACCATCCAAAGCTAGACCATGATGTTCTAATTCCTCCCTCCACCAGCCAAAGCCCACTGGTCGCCTGGTGTGGTTGGTAATTATAAATAGAGAGAATATAGGTGGTATTATAATTTGTCGTCAATAGATCAAAAGGTTAAAATGAAGATTTTAAGAAAAAGGGGAGAAATGGAGATAGGTTTCCATTTGGGAGGTGATCCTCCAAATATAGAGAATGAGAATTGAGTCTCCATTATGAAAACCCTAAATGGAGATGGGTTGAAGGGTATGGATTCTCTAAAATGAAGTTTTTGTGCCCAAATGGAGATGAGTTGGAGATGCTCTAAAATGTTCAATTTCCCCCAATTAATGAAAGAATATGCCCGTTTTAGAGTATCTCAGATACGTGTTATACATGTAACATCTCCAACCCCCTCATCGAACACTATATTTTAAGGGAGTTTTTATATGAGCAATGTTGGAAAAAAAAATTCTCTAACCCGCACATCAAAAGGGAGCGTCAAAATTGGCAATACTTTTCTCTCTTCAAATATAGTGACTCCGCAAATGATCAATTCAAGAGTACAATAACAAAAAGTTTTTAAAAAAATGAATGAATTACATGAATAAAGTTTGAGGAGTGGGTTGGAGTCACAATTTTAAAAATTACTACTACAAAAATGAGTCATCAAAATGCCACGTAGGTCACCAGAAGGTACATATGATAAAAAAAAAGAAAGAAAGTAGATGAATGGGTTGGAGAAGCTCTGAACCACCGTATATAAAGGGTTTCATTTGGATTCTCGAACTTTTACCAATAAATCAACCTCTTAGAATTTTGAAAAATTAGTCTCAAGTCCATTATAGATGTTTGATGTTTGGACCAAGGCCTAGTCTACTAGAGATTTTTAGCAATGGCTACGGTTTATTATTTGTAATTTCTAAAGTGTGAGATCCACTCCTTATTTTGTAAATTTCCCGAGAATTTTCGCACTCTGCAATCTCAACCTTTGCTACGAGTCCTGCTACACACACAGACAATTTGTGCACATATTTCGTTGTGGGGCCCACCACGGGTCCCACACAAATCATCCGAGCCGTTCATTAAATGTAAAAAAAAATTTGAGGGTCCCCGTAAAAAATAAGCTCAATCCGATACCTATAGGTGATTCATCCAACCATCTAACTTTTCATTCAGATTTCCGGATAATGAAAAGTTATATAGTTGGATTGAGCACCTATAGGTATCGGATTGAGCTTATTTTTTACGGGGACCCTTGAAAAAATGTTTTACATGTAATGAACGGCTCGGATGATTTGTGTGGGACCTGTGGTGGACCCCATAACAAAATTTGTGCACAATCTGTGCGCAGATTGTATGTGTGTAGACTTTCTGCTTTGCTACTGTGTTACAAAAAGGGAAACCTTCTGTACTATATTACTAACTTGTTTCACCAGAAAGTCTACTGGTACAGCAATCTGTATCTGTGCACATATTTTTTTGTGGGGCCACTACGGGTTGGGACACAAGTGATCCGAGCCGTTCATTATGTTTAAAACATTTTTTCAAGTGCCCCCGCGAAAAATCAGCTCAATCCGATACCTATAAGTGCTTGATCTAATCATCTAACTTTTCATTCGGGTTTTTAGAGAATGAAAAGTTAGACGATTAGATCAAACACTTATAGGTGTCGGATTGAGCTGATTTTTCACGGGGGCACTTGAAAAAATGTTTTAAACATAATGAACGGCTCGGATCACTTGTGTGGGACCCGTAGTGGGCCCCACAAAAAAATCTAGATTTCTGTACCAGTAGCAAGGTTCTTGTTTCACACTAACAAAACAATTTGAAGTTGAAACCTAAACCCAAAGAGTTAGATTAGTACAATTACAGCAACTTTAACCATGATTTGCAACAAATTTTATTGCCACTCTCCAGTAATTTGCACGAGAAGAAGTATATTAACAAGAACCTGTAGGATGACATTGAAAAAAATTGAAAAGTCAAAGTATTTTTATGCCGAAATTGAAAGGTGAATGACTAAAATGAATTTTTGGTCAAAGTCGAAGGGATATAAAAGAAATTCTGCGGAATCAGATATCCCAATCGGACCCTAATCCTATGCACTCAGTTATGAGCGCTACGATGCATTCCATGATGCACTCAGTTGCGAACTTCATGCACTCAACTATGGCTTCATCCCTGCAAGTACTATCCCTCACCCTCGGAGCTTTCGCCCGTTTAGGTTTTGCTGATGAAGTATCGTGAGAAGAACAGGATTTTTTCGTCCTGCGGCATACAAAATTCAGAGATGCGGGTAATCTTATCGCCGACACGCTTGAGAAATTTTTTCGGCGATGATAGTCTTGATCTTCTTCTGGATTCCTTGACTCCCTTCTTGGTAGGGCTCTGTTTGCGAAACGTGGGATCGTCGTGATTAGTTTCTGGTTTGACGGTCGCCGGTCCACTGCCTACTTTCGACATTGAGAAACAGTCTTTGTTGCGGAGAAAGATCGATAGAGTTTAGGTGTGCGAGTTCGAGCTATTGGAGTTGTACGTGGAATGTAAGAAGCCTAAGCGAAGGGCGAAGAACAATGCAACACAAGGGTTTTACTTTTGAGGAGGAGAAAGGAACGAACCAACAAACGCTCACAACTACTAAAACCCTAGAGCTCCCAGAGTCTTGTTTATAGAAAACTCTCTCAAACCCAACAGACTTAGGAAAACCTTAAACATGAAGGAAACCGAATAGGACAGGGGTAGCGCCTCTGGTTCTACACATGAACTGACTATATTTTATGCATCTCTAATCGTGGACACCACGGGAATATGTGATTGTAGAGTGATCCAGGGCTCCCGGACTGCGGGATGGTTTCACTCTCTTATTAATTTTACTGGTTTAGCAATATTGAACTGTGTACTACATTCTTGTTAAATAGAGTAATAAAGGTTGAACTGGATTTTGGGCTCGGCCCATTAGGTGTTTCGGGCTTCGGCACCTTGGATTTTGGGCTCGGCCCATTAGGTGTTTCGGGCTTCGGCTCTCTAGGTGTGGGCTTCTTGTCCTATTAGTCTTTTGTCACAATTTCAAAGATTAATGAATTTTTTTTTTTGCTGTTAAAAAAAAAAAGAAAATCCTTTTTTGCCGTTAAAAAAAGGGAAAAATTCAAAATACCCCCCAACCTTTACATAAAAATTAATTAGACTCCCAACCTTTTAAAAATTTCAATTTTACTCCCAACGTTATCTTCCGTTAATCAAAATGCCCCCTTCCGTCCGAATGACTAACAGATTTCGTTAAAAGCTCCGTTAAATATCGTCCCGATAGAATTTTGATGATCTGAGCCACTCAATGTGTTCAAAACGTGATTTTAAGAGTACCCGCAAGAAATCAACAAAAAAAATGACCAGGAAGGGCTTCATCTGAACAATTTTTTATTAAACTATTCAATAAAAAACTGTTCAGATGAATCTCTTTCCGATTATTTTTTTTGTTAATTTCTCGCGGATATCCTTAAAATCACGTTTTGAATACATTGAGCGGCTCGGATCATGGAAATTCGATCGAAAAGGGGAGGTGCAAACCGAAGCAAAATCCGGATGTCCGGACTTGAACAAAATTCGGATCGATCTGCACCTCCTCTTTTCCAATCGAATTTCGATGATCCGAGCTGTTCAATGTGTTCAAAACTTGATTTTAAGGGTACCCGCGAGAAATCAACAAAAAAAATGATCGGAAATGGCTTCATCTGAACAATTTTTTATTGAATAGTTTAATAAAAAACTGTTCAGATGAAGCCCATAAAAAATTGTTCAGATGAAGCCCTTCTCGGTCTTTTTTTTTGCTGACTTCTAACGAGTACCCTTAAAATCACGTTTTGAACATATTGAACGGCTCGGATCATCGAAATTCGATTGGGACGCTATTTAACGGAGCTTTTAACGAAATCTGTTAGTCATTCGGACGGAAGGAGGCATTTTGATTAACGGAAGATAACGTTGGGAGTAAAATTGAAGTTTTTAAAAGGTTGGGAGTCTAATTAAATTTTGGTATAAAGGTTGGGGGGTATTTTGAAATTTTCCCTTAAAAAAAAGAAGAAAATCCTTTTTTCCCTAAGAACTACAAACATCTACTCGTTACAAGCATACTTGAGAAGCCAACCAGCCGGGGAAGGATCCCGTCCAGTCGGTCCGGATCAGTTTAGTCCAATTTTTGCATCCGAACCGTCCAAAAGTGTTTTGGACAGTCCAAATTTGGTCGGGTACATTTTTATTACAAATTATCTAAAACATCTCCGAACAAATCTGGGAGGTCCAAAATATTTTTGGACAGCTCGAATGCAAAAAATAGACCGAACTGGTCCAGCTGGATTGGACAGGATCCGACCACCCAACGGCCCCCCAACTGTTCGAAATTCGTAGACAAAATAGGAAAGAATATCAAATAACTACGAGAGGCATAAAAACAGGTTAAACATTACTCAACAATTTTTGTTCGTTCCCTTTTTTTATGTTCCGAACTAGGAAACGAGTAAATAATTAGTACTTTTTATTCCTTTTCAAGCAAAAAAAGAGTTTCGTTGATGGCTAAACAACAGCAGAGACCTATACAACAGGTCCCAGTTGTTGAGACACTAATTTTCATACCCTGAAGAAGAGACCATTTTCTCCATTACACTTAATCGATACTGACGAAATACGCTGGATTATGTTCGAGCAGGCAACTTGGGGAAGACTGTCATGGGGGTGTAACTGCTAGAAAACCGCCTCTACATGTATCCTCCAAATCTGTCAAGTTTCGAATCAAAATCAATGACATGATTGCGCACGTGCATATGAATTTTAAATCTCCGCAAGAGCTGTGAAGATACGGACACCATCAAATTCATGACACGGACACCATCGAATTTCATGTTTCTGAGGCCCAATTTCCTTAATTCCTCTAAGAACCTCCAGAGAAGAATTTTACTAGAATCTACAAAGTCTTAAAGAAACAATGTACATTGTCCTGACTCCTGAGAGACAAAACACATGCATGCTGATGCACATATAAACAGACACGTTGCAGTTGTGCAATAGCTCCTAATAAGAACGCCAACGACATAATTACCAAAGAGAACCTAAAAAGTGGGTTAGCAGCTGAGGAATTCTCAGTAAATACCAATATTAAAGAATCAAAAGGCGAATATACTGAAGGCAAAGAACGTGAGACTTGGTACAAAGATGGTAGAACTCCAGGAGGAGAATGTGCAAATTGATACAAAGCTGATGCACAAAATTACCCAAGACTATCCTGCAATATGACACAGTTGCAGTATGAAACGCGAAATGGACACTGGTTTTTGCCGTTGGCAGAGACCCTCTAAAAGTTATTTGGGTCGACCTTAGTCAGTCAAGGAAAAATGCTGCAGCATCAATCTGCCACCTCAGAGTTCTCTTCCTCAGTTCCTGCATCCCAGAAAGGAAAATTTCAAAATCAGCTTTGTTTAGCATGTGGCTCCGACCTCATCTCAAAGCTCTCCTCTAGAGAGTGGAACAATAAGCGGTTTTTCGGGTTAGTTTAGAGCCACACTGTAATGACATTCTAAAATCAGTGTGTAAACAATGTGAGACCGACCTCATCTCATAGCTCTCCTCTAGAGAATGGGAAAATAAGCGATTTTTAGTTTAGTTGAGCGCCATACATAAGTGACTGTTCTAATCACAGGACACCAATAGCGCACGCATGTAAAGTTGACTGGACAACACATTTTTAACATCACTACGGAATGAATCACACCGCACTTTCTGCAAGTGCCGGTATAATTTATACCCAGCACTTGACCATAATTCACATAAGTAAATACATATTGCATCAAGATGAAACAAGGGAACCCCCTTTCCCCCCTTCTTTTAAGTGTAGAACAGTAGAAGGTTCTATTTTCTCACGAATGCAGATTCTATTGACGTGAAAAAACTAAGCAAAGAGTACCCGAATGTCATATTCCATACCACAAATAAACTTTGATGTTTCATCTGGGAAGAAATATTTGAGAGTTTCCTATGAACAGCATCGTTGATTGAGGGTTTACCCATTAAAATTTTTCTATTAAGATACACTCGTTCACATCAACTTCTGCCATCCATTTCGATGTTCGATTTGTAAGGTATGCAAGGCATTGAAGGTTTACTACTTATAGCTCTTATCCATAGCAATCCTCATAAAATTGCAAAGCTTATCTCATTCAATCTCTAACAAGAGAAATGCATATCAAGAACTAAAACCCAAGAACCATGTCACAATTTAAACATCCAAATCCACAATCACAAATAAATCCCACAAAAAACACAAAACAGAACTAACCTTCACTGCCCTCTTCCTCTTCATCAAACTCTTCTTCTTCCTCCTCCTCCTCCTCACCCTCTCCAACATAATCATACCCATACATCTCATTCAAGTACTCCACAGCCCCCTTAGTAAACACCAACTTATCCGCATTCAAAATGTCGAACAAGTTCAACGTCCTCGGCGTCAACATCTTCACCGTCCCGATATTCCTACTCGACTTCATCACATTCTCGCTCCTCTCCATCACCAGAAACATCGACTTCTCCTTCGGATCGATCCCCCACCTCCTCATCACCTCGATAAACTCCTTGGTCTTGGGCTTCTCAAACGCCTCCCCGAACTCCTCCACCACAACCGCGTTCACTGCCGCGCTCGCGATCGCCGTTGATATCGCCAGGCGTTTCTCCTTCTTGTTGATCTTCACCGTCCAGTCCTTGGGTTTCGGCCCGAATATGACACCCCCACCGCGCCTGAGCGGGGTCCGCTGGGACCCCCGGCGGGCTCGGCCGGTTTTTTTCTGCTGGTAGGGCTTGCGGCCGCCGCCGCGGACCTCGCCGCGGGTGAGGGTGGAGGCGGTGCCGCGGCGCTTGTTGTTGAGGTCGGTGATGATGCCGCGGTGGACGACGGCGCGTGAGGTGTCGGGCGGGGCGGTTTTGATGCTGAGAGTGGCTTCGCCGACTTTGGAGCCGTCGAGGGAGAGGACCGGGAGGGTGGAGGTGGAGGTGGTGGGGAGGTTGCAGCGGATTATTTGGGAGGTTTTTCGAGTGTGGGTGTGGGATAGGAGGAGGGGTTTTAGGGGTTTGAGGGGAATGAAGGCTGAGATGAGAGGTTTAGGGTTTTGGCGAGGGAATGTGTGGAAAATTGAGGATGAGAAGCAGGAAATTGAAGGGGAAGCTGTACAATTCGCCATGAGAGAGAGAGAGAGGATCCTGCTATCTCCAGCTTATCCAATCCGTTGAAGAAGAAGCTGCTTGTCGAGCTATTTGTTTCCCTCATTTTCTTTTTCTTTTTCTCTTTTTCCGGATCGGACGGTCAGTCCAGATTATAAATAATTTTTTATCGATAAAAAATTATTTATTAATGGCCAAAATTTAAAAAGATATTATAATTGTTCATTGCCGAAATCGATGGCTCATGTACCGCACTACAATCCTTGTAGGGCCGGATTTTCCAATCCCCAAGTCCAAATCGTTAGTTACAACAATAAATGATTTAAATTTGGACTGTTCAAATTTAAGGACGAGAGATAGATGCAATAGATGAATTTTTTTTTTACCTTTTACTTCAAAAAATTACTTTTAACTTTTTTTAAAGTAATAAATAAATATACAACAAAATTCTTTTTTTCTTAAAATTTATCAAAAATTATTATAACCACATTTTTTACTATTTACAAAAATAACCCCCTTTTTTAACTTTTAAATTTTACCTTTTCCTCCCTCTCTCTCCTTTTTTTTTTTCTTTAGAAATTCGACCAAATACCACCAATCAATCCCACAATCAGCCGTCAAAGTCCTAGCCCCAATTTCAAAAATTTGAAATTACTTTTTTTTTAGGAGATGATTTTCACACTCCTCTTTTTGATAACCACATCCCTTATTGTCTTTTACAACAACAACAAAACCCATGTAGTCCTCAATCATTGGGGGTATGGGCAGGGGAAGATTGGAGACAGACCTAATATTTGACAATATGCATAAAGTGGCTGCTCTCAGAATACCACTGAAATAGTGGCCCCCTATACCTGTTTTGCTGCGAAACTATGCCCTCAAATCAAATCAAAGTCAAATGGCATCAGAGATGACAAGCCTAGAGATCCAATTCAATTTCTGTGCACATTATCATGCTTCGTTCATTGATACTTCCTTTTTGTCTTTTAGCAAAAAAAAAATTCATACACTTTCAATACTAAAAAAAGAAGAAGAAGTGTGGCTATCAAATGGGGAGTGTGAAAATCACTCCCCTTTTTCTAACCTACATTTTATTTTTTACTTTCAAAAATTACTTTTAAATCTTTCTTTTTTAGTAATAAATAAATATGCAATAAAGTTCTTTTCTTACTATTTATAAAAAAATTACTTTCATCACCGTTTTTTAACTATTCTCGAAATTGGGGCTAGGCCTTTGGCGGTTGGTTGTGGGGTTGATTGGTGGGGTGGGGTTGAATTTCTAAAAAATTAATTGAGGGTTAAAGTAAAAAAAAAGGGAGGGTTAAAGTAATTTTAGTAAATAGTAAAAAATGAGGTTAAAGTAATTTTTTATAAATAGTAAAAAAAGAGGAACTTTATTGCTTATTTATTTACTACTAAAAAAAGAAAGAGTTAAAAGTAATTTTAAAAAGTAAAAAGATAAAAAAAGAGGGAGGTTTACACCTTCTGTTACAAACTGACGGAATTGGATGGCGGGGCTTTTTTGTTAACGGAATGGTAAGTTTAGATGTATTTTTGTCATTAGTTAAAGTCTAGGTGTTTTTTGGTAAAGTTCCTGAAAGTTCAGGGATTTTTTTGAAATTTTTTTAAGAAAATGACTTGTTTCGTTAAACGAGAAATAAGTGAAAAAGATAATAATCTTATCGAAAAGGGACAGAATTAAGGTGATGTATTAATACATTTATTAATAGTAGTTGAGATAGGTTACGTTAGGGTAGATAAAATCTTCTAATAACAAAATTCTAAGGGAAATGATTTTGCCACTCCCTTTTTTGTTAACGTCATTTCCTTGCAAGTGTATTTTTGCACCAAAAATACACTTGTAAGGGAGTGACGTTAACAAAAAAGGGAGTGGCAAAATCAATAGCCAATTCTGATCTAAATCGAACATGGTCGTCAATGTTCATTTTGGGTCTCAAGTCTCAACAATTTTTCTCTGTGCACGGTCATTATTAAATTTTTTCTACAATTATTACTCTCATTTCTTTATCTATCTCTTTTCACTCAATACCCCAAAAAACTTCCTCAAGTCTCAAAATGAACATAGTCGTGTCTTTGAGTTCGGGGAAAAAAGAAAGAAGAAATTGATGGACTAAAAACACGGTGTAAGAGCATCCACACCTCTCTCTCTACTCCCTCCTCTAAACTAAAGTAGCAAGCCAACCCCCAAAAATCCCGATTCATCAGCCTCGCTTGTGGCTCTTTACTTTAACCAAATTTCCACAAATGCTACAGTGCCTCGTGCAAAGTCCCGAGCAACTATTCATTTGCTAATTAGTATTTTAATGTTTTGTATTTCACTGTTCATGCTTATTTTAATGTTCACAGTTATTTTAATATTTACATTGCACTGTGCACACTAGTCTTAATATTACAAAATATGGTAGAGAGTGAGAGTAAAGAGTCTGATGCTGTGTAAGTGTGAAAAACTGAATAACTAAAGTAGAAAAGTGATTTTTGAGGATTAATTTGGTCCAAAATCAGTTGAGGCTGATGCGGATGCCCTAAATAGTAAAATTTTCCTAACTTTGATTAGTTTCTTTTCGAATTAAAACTCATATCCTAACATGCGCTTGAAAATTCTTTCCAGTTTTCTCTACGAATTTCGAACAATTAGAGGGCTGTTGGCTTCCCAAAGTATGTTCGTAACGAGCAGATGTTTGTAGTTTTTAGTGGGGAAAAAAAAAAAAAGGATTTTCTTTCTTTCGACAACCTTTATTACTCTATTTAACAAGAATGAACGCGGTTCAATATTGCTAAATATAACCAATAATAAAGCACCTAAAGCATTAACAAGAGAGTGACATTATTCAGTGGTGGTGGTGCTCCGGACCACTCCACAATCACACATTCTCGTGGGATTCACGATTAAGTATATGAATCTCACATAAATGTGTGGTTCTGAAGTGGCCCGAGTGCTCAGTGCTCTAACACTAATGAATAATTATTCACTTGGCCAAACCCCTGCTACATAGCACTACGTGTCAGTGCTCCCAGATTAATGAATAATCACTCATAAGGGGTTTGGCCAAGTGGTTGTGTGAAACCAATAAGTGCTCCTCCATGAGGTCATAGGGGAGGCCAAACATTTCAACCTTGGGGCCACTAAAGGTTATGTCCGGTCGTTACCTTTAGGGTCAGGGATGGAACCAGGATTTCGTAAACGCAGGGGCCGAACTATGAACAAAAAGATTATGAAATTTCAAGGTTCGAAAATCTAATAGTTTGTTTGGTTTAGGTTTTAAGGGAGGTTTTTCGGGTAATGAATGAAGAGAAATAGAAAGAGAAATGAGATTAATAATTGAAGAAAAATTAATGGGAGACCGTGTGCAGAGAGAAAAATTAGATTTTGAGACCCAAAATGAACACATTCTTATAACATTTAAATATCTAAATAACACTCAATACAAAATACAATATCTAGGTGTTCTTATTAACAAATAAAAAAACAACTAATATTAATATTAAAATTTGAAAAAATAAAAGTCCTGAAGGCCGTGGCCCCCATATGCCCACACATAGATCCGTCATTGTTTAGGATTCCGGAATTAGTTGAGGTGCACGAAAGTTGTCCCGAATATCCGATTATCAAAAAAAAAAAATTACTCAATAAGAGATGAAATTTAGGTTTTCCTTAGTCCTTTGATGTGTAGAACCAGAGGTACTCGTACTACTACCCCTGTGGCCTATTCGGTTTCCTTTATGGTTTAGGTTTTCCTAAGTCTGTTGGGTTTGAGAGAGTTTTCTATACATAAATAAGACTCTGGGAGCTCTAGGGTTTTTTGTCGTGATCGAGTGTTTTCTATACATAATAAAACTCTCCTATTGCATTGCCCTTCGCCCTTCGCTTAGGCTTCTAGCATTCCACATACAACTCCATTGGCTCAAACTCAGCACACCTAAACTCTCTTTTCTCCGCAACAAACCTGTGCGTCTCAATGTCGAAAGTAGGCAGTTAACCAGTGACCGCCAAACCGGAAACTAACTACTACGACAATCCCGCGTTTCACAAGCAGGGCTCTACCAAGGGAGTCAAGGTATCTAGAAGATCAAGACTATCGCCAACAAAATTTCTCAAGCGTACCAGTGATAAGATTTACCGCATCTCTGAATTTTGCATCCCGTAGCAGGAAATCCTTTACTTCTCGCGACACTTCATCAGGAAAATCTAATCCAGCAAAAGCTCCGATGGATACTTATTACTGGGCTGAAGTCATAATTTGGTGCATCATAGAGTTCATAGTTGAGTTCATAGAGTTCGATGAGGAGATCTGATTCTGCTCCAACAAATTCTTTTTTTTTTTTTAATACTCTTGCTCATGCAAATTACTGGAGAGTACGTGGCAATCAGTTTGTTGCCAAGACACTAGTTGGTAGGGTACTTGGGTTTTCGATTCCTCCTTTTAACGTCTTTATCTTTTTGACTTATTTGTGTCGATCTCTTCTCAATTTCTTTTACATTTAGTTTTTTATTATTTTTTCTGGTTCGTCCTGACGGAAAAAATTGAAAAAAAAAGAAAAAGAAAACTAGTACCAAAAGGTTAAAAACACTAGACAGTAATAAGTTTAAACAGATCTTGACTTTCGTAGATTGTACTAATATTCTTTTCCAGAGGTTTTTAGAAGAATTCACGGAAATTGGATCCTCAGGAACATGAATTCTTCGGTTGACGTGTAAACATTCTGCCGAAAAGCAGATGCCAATGCTGGTTCTGATATAGGTTGCGCTACATTCGCGCTGTGATCTGCTTTCCTCGTCCTGTTTTCATCCTTTTCACCAACTACATAAGTAGAGGCGCGCTCGGTCACTTCACCCCACGACTGTCTTCCCCGAGTAACCTGATCAAGCCTAATCCAATAAAATTCGTGAAGTACTCCATTGATTTAGTGCAATGGAGCACATAGACTCTTCTCAGGGTTCGACGATTCTATGGAACAACGACAAGGACCTGTTGTGTAGCTATCGTTTAGCCATCCAAGAAACCGCCTTGCTTCATCTCTTTTAGAGGCGTTTGTTTGAGCGGATATGAGTTCCAAATTGGCCTATATGTACAAAGGAGTCATATATTGAGTGTATTTTAGTGGCCTGGAATTAACACTCGTTGGATATAAGAATCCTATTCCCACAAATTTTGCGTATGCAATACTGTTGGAGATGTGGTGCTATGAATCCATCTCGTCACTATTTATCCGATAGGACTATATATTCTATAAGATCGTATACAATGTAAGAGTGTCTGTGGACCTCACTCCTCGTGTGAGGGATTTGTGTATGCAAGCGTGTAGTTATAAATTAATTGTTTGATTTGTGTCTTTATCACTATTCGTTTCGACTACCTAATTTAAGGCCGCATTTGGCTGCCTGGAATAAAGCTTTCTTCAAATCAAGAAATGAACCCAGACAATGTCAATCTCATCCTTCAAATCTTGCTGGGAATCAAACGACCCAAAAGATGGTACTTTTGCCCACGCGCACGGTTGCATACCTAGTATTTTTTTTTTGAACGGTGAAAAATTTATTAAAACGGGGGTAGGGAAGGGGAATCCAACCAAAAGTTGGATAAAAGTACAAGACAAGGGACAAAGCCCTAACACCTGAGGTCTATGCAGTTACAATCAAATAAACAAATTGCAGGAGCCCAAACTACAACCCAGATAAACAATAAGCCCAACTCCGATTCCGGCCCAAACCATAGGCCGGCCCGCCCTAACCAAACCCTAACCCAAGAATCTCCAAATCCCGCCGTCGCCGTACAAAACACCGAACCCACACCTCGCCGTTAAGCCACGCCGGCGACTCCCAGATGTAGTGGCCGGCGGAGGGCTCCGGCCTACGAAAACAAGGGAACGGAGAAGCCAGGCTTGGGCAAACCACCACCAAGCGAAACACGGTCAACAGCAAACAAACAACAAAGACTATAGTGAATGAAAACAGAAATGAGATCCCCGCGCCGGTGGAGCAGAATAGCAGCCAAGATCCGAAAACGGGCAAACGCTCGACAGCCTAAGCACCAACCATAGGGAATCCGACCACCTCTGCAAACAACCACCAACATCACCGCCATAGCCGCTACCGCCGCACCACCGCCCCGACCACCAAAACCCAACAGATTCGCCATTCTTTTAAGAAAAACCTGCAATAAACATTAGAAAAACAGATCTACAAACTACAACCCACCTCTGCCCACAACCTCCATAGCCACTAAACCACCCGCCGCCGCAACCGCCCAGAAACGGAAACCTCCACCACAGTCGGCAGCCAAACACCGGCCGCCACCTCTGCTCGCCGTTAAGCAGACCGGCAACCCCAAGAAGATGAAGCCAGCGAGAGGTGGAAACCTCGCCAACCCAAGCTACGAACGCCCAAGCCGATGACCGGCGGCGACGAAGAACGGAGGCTGGATAGAAGCCGGGAGAGGGGAACCAAAAGGAAAGAAGACGGCGGAGAGCACTCAGAGGATAAGGAAGAGGGGGAGGAGAGAGGGAAAAGAGGGTCTGGGGGGAGGAGGAGGAGGAGGCGCCTCCCCCCCCCCCCCCCCCAAGCGGGGAACCCTAGTCGCCTGAAAGTATAGAGAGAGAGAGAGAAAAGAGAAGGTTTTTTAATAATATATTAGAAGGAATAATACCTAGTTGCATACCTAGTATTAGAAGGAATAATAATAAAAAGTGCATGATTCGCCATGAAAGGTCAGAAGAAAATTAGTGAGATTTCCTCATCACATCCAACTAGGTTTTTGATCATTTAACATAATCAAATCAAATCAAGGCTTAAATCCTAATTAATTGGGGAATCCTTTATCATTTTACAAGGCTGCAGGCCAATATCTGAGCCCAAAAAAACCCATTCACCCAAGTAAAATAACCAAACTGAAACTCGAAACGCTTTTTACAATCAATCACCCATTCACCCAAGTAAAATTTGCAGCTAGCCATATCTGATCCAAAAAAAAAACCATTCACCTAAGTAAAATAACCAAACTAAAACTCTGGAATGCTTTTTACAGTCTATCACCACCTAAGTAAAATAACCAAACTGAAACTCTGGGGTGCTTTTTACGGTCAATCACCCTTTCACCCATGTAAAATAACCAACGCCTCAGGACAAGTTGTCAAGCAGGTGGGAAAGTGCTTGGTCTGGATCGTTGTCACACATCACCAATGCCTCTGAAATGTAGGTTGACAAGAAGCCATGTTCTCGCAAGAGGGTAGCCATCGACAAATTTGCTGACCTAAGAAAAACAAACAATATATTGATTAACACCAAATTTTCTAATGACCTATTCAAACACGGACAGCAAAACTCACAGTAGAGAAAGAAATCGTTATGTTGCATCAGGGGAACAACAAACCGAGAAGCTTGGAGGTTATGCCATCGAGTTAATGAATTTTAACCTCATAGAGAATCAATTCTAACATGAAAGAAAGCTACAAGACAAGGTTAGTCTCATGGACTACATCCATGGTGCAATAGAGAAGCCATTAGACTATCTATTAATAATCACTCATTATTGCACCTCTTGGCACAAGACAAAAAGTGCTCCTCAGTTGGATGTCAGGTATATTAAGGGGATGTGGAATTTGATTCTAGAAAATTCCTACATTTGAAACAGATGGGAATATGACCTTTCCATTTCCAATGTGAAGTCACATTATTACCAAACTAAGTGTGAATTTAAACCCCCTTGGCAATCTTTAATTCCCGTATCGATATGTCAAATAAGGAATGTTGAATCTAATAAACATCCTGAAAGATGTGTTTAGTATGAGATTCTGGAACTAATCCAACATTTTAATGGGATGACTTCAGACATTAAACTACTATACTAGGTACCTAACAATCAGAAGATTGAGAACCCCAACCCACTAAGGATTTAAGGCATCGAAACATAGCCAAACGGGGAAAAAAATACCTTGGTAGAATTGTCTCCATAATTTGCAACTCCAAGCTGCACAACCTCTCTAATAACACCCGGTGCTATGCTTTTGCAAACAACACTAAGAGGATCAATGGCACAGCCCTACGATGAACATTTCAGCCTTTAAAAGTGGTAAGCTACTTAAGGAAATTACGTGGGATCAATGTTTTCAAATCGGAATATGTATCGTGTATCATTTTTTCACTTTTATAGTTTGTTTTTTGATACATATCGTGTATCTTGAGATACGTTTGTTGGAAGAGTATGAGTTTCTATTGTGTAGTTGGACAACATTTTCGGGAGAGGGAGAATACTAAAGACAAGAGTGGGAAAGGAGAATATGTGTATTGCACTTGAACTCAAACTTTTTTTTGGCTTTGTACAAAATGGTTAGGACCCATCCTATTTGTACTACAAGATTAAATTCTTTACACCGCCGGTGTAAACATTTGTTTCCTCCAAATCAATTATATTGCGTCACGTCGTCATGTTTTATTGATTGGGACCACTATTTTGCAATGTGGTGCAATGTAATTGATTTGGAGGAAACAAATCTTTACACCGGCGGTGTAAAGAATTTATTCTCTTGTACTACCCCATGGAAAACTCTAGTATAAAGATATTTTCATATAAGATAAATTTTGAGGTAATTCTAGAATTACACATGAGACAAATTCTCACAAAAAAAAACTCTAGATATTTCACAAGAATATTCTAGAGCGCTAGATATTTTAGAGTTTTTAAGAACTAGATATTTATATATTTTTCGATAATATCTATCATATTTGGGTTTTGTCAATTGGAGTTTTGTCAAAATTCTAAATTTATTTTATGTTTCAACAACGTTAATCATAATTAAAATATAATTAAGAAGTAGATACACCTAATAACACCAACAAATTATGCTTACATTTAAAAAAAAAATTTAAGATGCAAAATTTCAAGTATTTCAACCGGGGCCTATTACATTAAGGCTTTATGTTACCTTTGTTAGGAAAAGAAAAGTAAGACAAAATACAATCGAAGTATCAAAGGGTTTGAAAGATGCCATAATTAGATCAAACGGCTTAGATTAATACATTTGGGGTTCCGCTTCTTGAAATAAGGTCTGACTTTTTTCGAATAAGTAATCGTAGGATACATATAGAATTAGGATATGCGTATAAATCGTAGGATACGCGGTCATATCGTAGGATTTTTATACAAAAAAAGATACATGATGAGATACGTATCATTCCCCGAAGGAGACGATAGTTCGGAGACGATACAAATTGTAAGATACATATCGTGTATCGTAAATTTTTAACAACTATGCGTGGGACATCATGTTTTGTTCAAAGTGTAAGTATGAAAACATGAAACCTGTCAGAAACAATATGAAAAGGTAATTGATACCTTATGCAACAAAGGGAACTAAATTCCCAAGTGGAAAACAAATACAAAGAGGCAATCAAGTCCAATAGGACCTCCAAACATGCCTTGCTAAAAGACAATCTAGTATCCGTACATATCAAAGTAAGTGCCTCTTTGTGTTTGTTTAACATGTCAATAAATCTTTAACATGTCAGTAAATCTTGGCATAAAATTCGTAAAGATGAGACATTTGGCAAAAGGAACCACAGATCTCAATGGCGTACGACCCCAACTACCATGAACATACTGTCACAATAACATCTCAACAGCACCAAGAAAAAGTTCTTTTGCATGTATTTGTGGCTATCTTTTGGCGTTAAGGAGCACTATATATCTTAATATGCTCCAATTGTCACAATACCCAGATCATTTCTTGTTACATTTGCGAGGTATATTAAGGGGGGTTTTGGAATTTGATTCTAAACAATTCCTGCATTTGAAACAGATAGGAATATGACCTTTCCCCCTTGGCAATCTTACATTCTAGAATCAATCTGTCAAATAAGGAATGTTGAATCTAATAAACATCCCGCAACGTGTGTTTTGTATGAGATTCTGGAACTAATCCAACATTTTAATGGGATGACTTCAGGAATTGAGCTACTATACTAGGTACCTAGCAATCAGAATTCAGAAGATTCAGAATACCATTCCCACTAAGGATTTAAGGCATCCAAAAAGGTGGAAAAATACCTTGGTTGTATTATATATCTCCATAATTTGTCACTGCAAGCGGGACAGCCTCTCTGCTGGCAGAACCCTGCAATGAACATTTCAGCATTTAGAAAAGGCAAGCTACTTAAGGAAATTACATGGGACATCATGTTTTGTTCAAAAGGAACTAAATTACCACTTTCCATCTACAATTATCTTACTTCTTTTTCCTGTTGATAGAAAAAATTGCACTAAGCCAAGTCTAACACAAGTACTCGGCACAGTCGAGTTTTCTTCAATAAAACAAGCAAACCGTAAGAGTCTATATCGTCGGTATTTTCGGCAACCAAATAAAGTGTACCAAACAATCCTAGACAACTTCAAGCTCAAGGTGTCTAAATTTAAACAAAAAGTATTGCAACTCAAAGAACTTAGAATTCTTCTTTTGAAAATCGTTGTTAGATTTGATTCCATCTCCACCATATTATCCAAATCCATATGAATTTATCCGAACCAATCTATTCGTTTGCAGTATGGCTCATTGACCAAAATACATCTCCCCCTCTTTTCTCACTAAATTGTGGTAATTGACCAAGACATTTAGTTAAAACATCCATCAGTTCAAGGACATTTTTGCGTATCTTCAAAAGCTCTGAGGGTATCCCTTATAAACATGAATCCAATACAAATATGCAAGAAGCAAATGTAATCTGCCGCCTTCTATACTTCCGATTTTGCAATTCTAGGCCAAAAGTAAGAATGAGGCCTGGAGGTCCTTTTTGGCTTTTGGGATTTTTGTATTTTGGGTAAATTACTAAAAAAAATCCTCATTCAGTTAGGTAATTACTTCCATTACTTCCACGATACAGAGAGAACAGGAGAGAGAACATTATTTCCCAAATAGCTCATGAACCTGAGGATGCTGTCCACGCCATCGATGAATTCGACAGTCCAGGCCAAAAAATTACATTCCCCAAAAAATATATAAATAAATAAATAACATTATTCATACATCTTTTAATACGACAATAAATAATCAAGGACAAAATGGTAAAAAACCAACTCATAACTCATTTTGATCATATATCTCTCAAACACTACTACTGTTCCAAAATACGTTCTACACATATCTCCCAAACACTCATATCATATTCAAAACACATTTTGACCATAATTTAAAAAGTCAAAAAACTGAAAATAAAAAGCCAAAAAGTAGGCTCCCAAACCCCCCCTGAGAAACTAGCATCAAACCCTCCCTAAATCCGACTTGATTGCGGTGTGGGATGGAAATTGGTATGGAGATGGGATTTGGAAAAACGGGGTTGGAACATAATGAAAAACTCGCCCCCCAAAAAATTCAGGATAGGAGAAAGTGCATCAAAACTGGCAACTCAAAAAAAAATTGAAAATTTCTACTCAAAGAAACATGAATCAAAACCGTTCACCACAAAAACAATGATTGTTAACGTATCCGGAATAGGGAAATCCACAAACTCACGGAGGATAGCGCACAACTGTTCTCAACCACACACCCAGGGGATGCCCAGGTTTTGTGAGTACTCCTCAAGATCTAGGGTTTGATTCCCACAGGGTGAGTACCTTGCAATAAGTGGAGAGCCGTGACTGGTGTGGTTGCGCTAGCTCCCCCAAAGGTTTGGGCTACGCAATCGGATTCATTTTATAGCTCGTTTGGAACGGGGGTTTTCGAGAGAAAAGAAAGGGGACGGAGGGAGAAGTAATTCTCTCCCTTGTTTGGAAGGCCCAGAAGGCGAGAGAGGGTGAGAGAAGGAGGGAGACGGGAACCCCCTCACACCCCAATTCCATTTCTCGCCAAATGTGGCGAGATTCCGTGAGAAAGGGAGAGAGTGAGGCCAGTGAGGCGCGTGGGTGAGAGTAGATCTCACTCGTGCAACTTCCGGCAGCACGTGTGGTCCACCCTCTCGTTGGATTGTCGTCGTACTTGCACCGTTGTCTTCGTCTCGTCAAGGAGAAGCTACTTTTGTGATCAGAACTGAGTTTTGAACACTTTGATTTCGGACCAGTCGCCGGAGTTGGAATTCCAGTCGCCGGAGATGAAGTTCCAGTTGCCAGAGATGATGTTTGGTAGCCAGAGAAGAGAGAAATAAAGAGTTTCAGGTCGCTAGAGATGGAGTTGAAGTCACCGGAGATGGAGTTGAAGTTGTTGGATATGTGGAGAGAGCTTGATTTCTCACGATTGTTTGGATTGGTGGGTGAGAAACCACAACCCTTTCTTCTCTTTTCTCATTAATAAGGGAGACCACTCCCCTCTCTTTTCTTTTCTCACCTCCATTGCCAAATGGGATGTTAGTGGCTTGACTGTAAGATTGTTCCTCAATTTTATTTTATTTTTTAAAAATGTTCCCAACCATGTGCATATAATTATTTCGGTGCAGCTTCTGAATTTATTGAATGGGCTTCTACGCTAGCATATGTGTAAGAGCATTTCCAATCCATCTCTAAAACTCCAAAATGTAGAATAGATGTGACATATTGGAAGGAGATTTTATAATTTATTCGCACTTTTTGCACTTTACGAGAGAATTTAGGAGGGGCCCATCATACTTTAGAGATTTTGTCTTCAAAATGAGAATAAGGTCTCCATATTTGAAGAACCAAAGGTAATTTGGAGACTCAAATATCTAAAAAGTACAATAGGTCTCTCCAAGATTCTCTCATAAAGTGCAAAAAGTGAAAATAAATTACAAAGTCTCCATCTAATATGTCATATCCATTCTCCATTTGGGGGTTTTAGAGATGGATTGGAGATGCTCCGCCCCTGTTCACATCGTGCCAAATGCTAGAATTTGGAGCTTTTAATATTTGTGCCTGTAGTGCCTGTAGAAATTAAGAAAAAAAACATGTTTTCGTTACTGTTTTAGAATTCTTTTTGTAGCTGACGAAAAATAAAGGTGTACTTACTACGTACGTATAAACTTAACCACACATAACTCTCCACAGTCCACACAATCTCACATGTCCATTTCGGCAATCAATAGTTGAGATGTGTTTTTAATCTAACTGGTAAAAAATACTTTTTACCGATCAAAATTGATTTTTAATCAGGATCGTTCAAAACACTTTTAGACGCGCGAGATTAGTCTCTGTAAATTTAGTTTTACGGAAATCTCCGTAAAAAAGTTATTCAAACTCGTTCAAAGGTGTGAAACCAAACTTAATTCTGAAATTTTTTGATCCGAATATCAAACATTATCCTTTTTAGAAAAAGATCCAACAATGTTATCCTTTTCTTTCTTCGGTGGGTGTTGGAGCAGAAATTATTCAGTCCTCTTTCAGAGGCTTGCCACCGCTAAATATGGGGGTGGGATTTTTTTTATTACGTAATGTTTTAAGGTTTTTGTTATAATCTTTTACTTTTAAAATTTCTTTTATTGAGAAGAACAGATAATCCAAAAAAATTGGAGGTAAAATTAGCAGAAATTAATATAAGACTAAAAAAAAACCTTATGCACTTTCTCGTGGAATCACGCAGGAGGTTTTTTTTGTTTGTTCTGCTCGTCTTTATAGTGAGTTTAGAGCAAGTTTATCAGTGTAAAGGTAAAATACACGGTGAACAGTTCTCAATTCTATTTTAACTATCAACTTTTTCTTTCACAACTACACCAACACAATCCATTTTACCTAACATCTATTAAAATATTAATTTTTTCCATTTTCCAATATTAAAAATAAAGAGAAGAGAAAGGAGAAAGGAGGAAGGAGAGAGAGAAGAAACAATAAAAAAAGAAAAGAGTATGAATAGTGCTTAGGTAAAAATGATTAAGCACTATTCACAAATGGATTTTACCTCTTCCTTTACCTAATCTGATGCAAACAAATTTTTGTAGTTTTTCTCTCCAAAATAGAGAAAAATGTATTTTACATTGTTTGATGTACTTGCTCTTATACTATCAACCTCCAAATTTCTCCAAACCTCAATCTCTCTCTCATTTCGCGCTCACAATGCTTGATATGAATCGTTTATTCCCCATGTCTTGCATTGACCAGTAATTGTGAAAAAAATCAATTTGGTCTTGATCGGTCATTACATGAAAAAATCGTACTACACATTAAGCTGTTCAATTTATAGAATTTATACATACATCTATCGATATCCTATCAAGTTTTTTTTTTTTTTTCCCACACGTGTAGGTGTGAAAAATAAACAGTTTAGATAATGGTTGTGAGCCCAAACTCAAGTGGGGGCTGTTAAAAAAAAAAAAACCCTCAAGGCTCCATTCAGTTGCAAAAAAGGATGGAAAAAGACGAGAAAATCAACTTTTCTGTAATTTCCTGTATGATCAGTTATCAGAAAAGTTGTAGGAATTACAGTCTCAACTTTTCCACTGGAAAACACTTTCCCGCAAAATTGGTATTGCTATAAAGAAGAAATTCTTGTTTTCCTGTAAGATTTTTTGTCAACAAAATAAATCTAGGAAAAAAAAATTCATTTTCCTTTACTTCACCTCACTTTACTTTTCTTGGGAACCAATTTCTCACACAATACTCCCGACAACTGAACGGAGTGGGGAGTGCCTTGGATGCTCCAGGGCACCCTGTTCCGCTAAAAGTTCTTAAAAAATAAGTATTTATTTATAATTTTTAAATTTAAAAATAATGTATTTACAAAAATAATTTTTTAATTTTTTACACCGTTCAAAAGATCACATCGAAATTTGTCAAATAAGATCCATATTTCACAAAAAAAAATTGTTTTAATAAATTTATTATTTTTGAACTTAAATATTACAGATAAATTAATTTTTAACAACCTTAGCGGAAGACACCCTAGCAGAAGTATTTCCTTTCATAATCCTCGATTCATATCTTGGTCCCACCATCGGGTCTCCCGCCAATCGAAGAGACTAGCGCCCTTGACTTGACTATCTAATATCTATATCTTGTAGGAGTAGTCGGTACCACCACTGTGTGCTCTGCAATCGACAACTGAACTGAAAGAATCCGTTCCTCTCCTTCGAATCGACAATCTGAAGCAAAACAAACAAACAAACACGATCAAAGTAGAGAGAGAGAGAGAGAGCTCATGGATTGCCCTTACAAGAACCCTAACGCCCCTATCGAATCCAGAATCCAAGACTTGCTCTCTCGGATGACCTTGCAAGAGAAGATCGGCCAGATGACTCAAATCGACCGTCGCGTCGCCTCTCCTTCCGCCATCCGTCACTTCTCCATTGGTCTCTCTCTCTCTCTCTCTCTCTCTCTCTACTTTCACATGTCCGCATATATTTATGTGATGTCTGTAATGTTCTGAAAATTGATGTTGCAGGGAGTATTCTCAGTGCCGGCGGTGGCGGGCCGTTCGAGAAAGCGACGACGTCGGATTGGATTAACATGACCGACGGATTCCAGCAGGCCGCGCTTCGGTCTCGCCTAGGGATTCCACTGATCTACGGCACTGACGCTGTTCACGGTAACAACAACGTGTACGGCGCCACTGTGTTTCCTCACAACATCGGCCTCGGAGCCACCAGGTGAGTTATATACCTCTGTATGTATAATGCTAAGTGACATAATTCATGTGCGCGTGAGCGTAAAAGCGTCTTTGAAATACATCCCAAACTCAAACTGCTAAAATTTGCGAGAGCATTGAGAGCACGAGCGGAGGGCATTCTCGAGAATTATGTGACCGAGGACTATGATGTACTTTGTTGAGTCGGAGGCTCTAATCGATTGAAAACTTGATGCAGAAATGAGGAATTGGTTCGGAGGATTGGGGTTGCGACAGCTCTTGAAGTTAGGGCTTGTGGCGCCCAGTTAGCTTTTGCGCCTTGTGTAGCTGTAAGTAGTGATTTTTTTTTAAATTATTTTTTAGGGTTTTGTTAACGTATGCCCCCTAGGCAAATGATAGATACTATATATATTTTTCTTCATTTATGACTTTTTTGCACGGGAAATCTAGTGTGAAACACTAGCCATAAGCTCTTCATTAAATGTTTTTGAAGGGATCAACTTTTTCTGTTTTGGACAGAAATACCCCCAATCAAAATACACTTTTCCCTCCCAAAAACTTTTGGCCTTTTAACCTTCCATCAACCACGTTTCCCTCCCAAAAATAATCTCCATCTCCGAATATTGATCCTAATATCCGTTAATACATCAACCCATATTATGAGTACTTTATAGAAGAAGAAGGCGTTAAATGCTCAATGCTCGTGGATGTCAAAAGTCAAACAGCAAAAAAAAAAAAATAGAGAGAGCAAACACTACTTTTGATATGGAGGGAGTCAAATAAATTATGGAGGGAAAAAGGAAAAACTATTGGAGTATACTAACCTTTGCCCGACCAGTTGTACACAAGACCTTCTTCACCCATTGGACGTTCATTTGATTGGGAAAAAGGAATCAACTAATTTTCCTACTTATATGCCGAAAGTTTTTGGGAGGAAAACATATATGTTTGATTGGGGGTATTTGTGTCCAAAACAAAAAAATTGATCCTTTCAAAAACAATTAATGAAGAGTTTATGGCTAGTGTTTCAAACTTAGATTTCCCATGCAGAAAAACCATAAATGAAGGAGAATATATAGTCTCTATCATATGCCTAGGGGGCATATGTTAACAAAACCCTATTTTTTATCTTCAGCTGTAAGTAGTGATTGTTTACGTGAATTTAGTAGTTAACTTCATCGTTACTCTTTTAAGTGATCACTTGCCTCCGGATTAACAATGGCGTTCATTACCGCCAAGTGTGTGCATGTTATGTTGAATATTGTCAAATCTTAAATGCTCAATGCTTGTGTTAGGATGTTTACTTATTTTAACTTGAATGTTTGATATGTTGGTGAGAACCTCTTCGGTGCACACTAGCGTA
Organism: Rhododendron henanense subsp. lingbaoense; assembly: GCA_020567845.1. NCBI lineage: Eukaryota > Viridiplantae > Streptophyta > Magnoliopsida > Ericales > Ericaceae > Rhododendron > Rhododendron henanense. The sequence goes on from CM036312.1 coordinate 6,988,305, forward strand.
CAATGTGCACCTGTAACATTTAGCACTAAGAGGCGTAACATTGGTGTAACATTTTACCAAATAGGCGTAACGGTGCTTACCGTGTGCACCTTTATTCATTTAGAGGCATAACATTTAGTACCATTTAGAGGCATAAGAGCATCCTCAATGTAATAATCGAAAGTGAATAATCAAAACTTGCCACATCAGATTTTGATTATCCATTTAGAGGTTGTTAAAGTTAGCAATGTTAAGTCTCATATTGTTTATTTTTTTGCTCATAATCAAAACGAGTTGGCAAAAATTCAAATCTTACGGTCAATTTTTTTCTTATCAATCTAATGGTCTACATTGAATGTCATTCTAGTAAAATAAGTGAAAGTAGAGAGCATTTGTTAAAATCCATAAAGTGATCAATATTGTTAAATGCACAACCACTTGCCAAAGTGGAGAGTGAGTTTCACCTACAATAAAGCATTTGCTTTATGGAGAGTGAGTTTCACTTTCCCATGATGGTTGTATTTGATTGAGAAGATGTGGAGTCCAATAAATTTGGTTATTGGCAAAATGTTGCTAGTTTCAATTATCCAAATACCCAAATTTGATTATTGGTTAAGAGATTGCTAAGTTTGATTGTTACAATGTGAGCACTTTTTTTTAGCACACATTGCTAACTTCAGCAACCTTTTGGTTTTGATTATTACATTGAGTATGCTCTAACATTTACCACTTAGAGGCATAACATTTGTCCAACGTATGCGTAACATATGTAGTTATATGGGGTACGTATTGGAGCTTTTTCCGTTGTCTTGCTGCAACACATTGCTTTATCTATCCGCTATAGAGCATAAGGCAGTGATCGTTTTGAGAAGAAAGGGGAAACATGCAATCACACTTGCGGAAGGGAAAATTATCTCCTGTAGACCGAGTTGGCCTTAATTGCTATAGTTCTTGAGTTCTTGGTTATCAATTAAAGTGACTCATCTAGATTTGTTTTCATACTTTCCTGTTTGGACAAATCCACGGTCTAGAGGTTCCAAACACAGCCTTCATGTCCTAGTTCTTTTACTGATCGTCTAGTATGTGACGCACGGTCTCTTTAATTCTCCTCAAAGTACCATTGTTCACCAGATATGACAAGGGTAAGGGCGGGAGATTATATATGTGTCCTACACTTGTACCTTAATTGGACACTTACATCACTTTTTGTAATGACGATGGTGGAAATATAAGCTCACATTTGGTAGAAAAGAACAGTTATAGCATCTCTTGTGGATGCAAGACAGAGATTACTTTTTCTTGGTCCCATTTGCTTTCGAGTATATTCCTAAATGATGTGTTATTTCAAATTCTATTTCTGCATATTATGTATTTAACTGATTGTATGTACATGCATCCATATCTAACATTGCAAATTTGCAATACATAATCTTGTCCCTTCATGTAAGAGTTCTTTGCCTTGGACAATAGCTTCCTTGCTAATATTTGTTGAATGGATTCTGGCAGGTATGTAAAGATCCCAGATGGGGAAGATGTTACGAGAGCTACAGTGAAGATTCTGAGATTGTTAGAAAGATGACTTCAATAGTTACAGGTTTGCAAGGACAGCCACCCCAAGGACATCCAAAGGGATACCCATTTGTAGCTGGAAGGTAAAGAGCAGTCCTCATCTTGCACTGTCTTGTTGTGCTCTTCTCACAAATAACGTGCTGCTTGTTCTGCTATTGGGTATGATTCACGTTATTTATCCTCTTCCAAGCAAAGGGAGTGCAAGTGCAAAGGGCGGCTCTATGCTCCCATGCACTTGGGTGAGGTTCAAGTCCCACCCACTCCATTCCCCTCCCCTCTACGACTAAAACCCTAGGCACAAACGATTTCTGAGATCAGGAGAAAAAAAGAAAAAAAAGAAAAGAGAAACAGAAAACCCTTCCAAGAAAGTTATACTGTTACGGGAGCAGGAAAAGTTGAATGGATATTTGGTTTTCAAACTTATATTTAGTCTTCATCTTAATTTTTGGAGCTTGCTTCAACCTTTTTGACTGTTTGACTGAAGATAATTAAATGGCATCATTTTGCATAGGCTGATTCTTCGATTTGGATCTCGTTGGAATTTTTTTTTTTGTGGGAACTCTTTTTGATTATTGTTTGCCGAATAATTGGAAACATTTAGTGATATTAATGTTTAAACATTGTTTTTGTAATTTTGAAAATTGGTTTGTTTTCCAAAATAAGTTTTCTTCCCCTCCCCCAGCCACCGCCCCTACTTCAGAGACATGGTTTTTCCAAACAGTAAACAAAAATTTCACAACCTTACAAAACAGCTATGAATTCCCAGCTTCTGCAATAGTGAATTGTTTTCTTTTTGATTTTCATCAAGTTCTATATTATCTTCAGTTCCTATATTGATGGTTGATATGCTTCCCTGACGATCTCAGTTCTTAAATCTAGTGCACTTTCTATATGCCAGAGAGAATGTTCTCGCATGTGCCAAGCATTTTGTTGGAGATGGGGGGACAAACAAAGGTACTAATGAGGGCAATACAGTTGCATCGTATGATGAGTTGGAGAGAATCCATATGGCACCTTATCTGGACTGTATTTCTCGGGGAGTTTGCACGATCATGGCCTCCTACTCTAGCTGGAATGGGAGGCAACTGCACTCAGACCATTTTCTCCTAACACAAGTTCTCAAAGAAAAACTGGGATTCAAGGTAGTTCTAGCCTAACTTTGTGGTTTCAGAATTGTTAAATCTCAAGCATGTGTGTATCTAATCACACCCATATTTTCAGACATTGCCTCCCATTTTGGGGTGCTAAATTTCGGTTCTCATCCTACGCTGCATTGTTTGCCAATTGTTTATGTCTAGATTTCTATATTAATTCATCTTACAAGCTGTTCAAATTTTGGAATCATGTAGTCGAGACTTGAGTTCTGCTCTTCTTTTGCTTTTTTATTTGCTTCATCCTCATTGAGACGTTGTTTCTGCCAACTAGACAATGATTTTTTGCACCTTTTGTTGGCTTAAAGAGACATAGTTCCTGGAACCCGTAATTGCACCAAACATGAAACTGTATATTTTAACCCAACTTTATGCTGCAGGGTTTTGTCATATCCGACTCCGAAGCACTTGATCGACTTTCTCATCCGTATGGTTCTAACTATCGAAATTGCGTCTTGTTATCCGTCAATGCTGGAATTGACATGGTAGAGATCAAACTTTTATTCCCAAAAAACCAAGCTAGAAAGTTCTTTCTCAAATGTGATGACTCTGTCTCTATCCCTGACAATATGTGCAGGTGATGGTGCCTTTTAGGTATAAACTATTCATTGAGGATTTGACATATCTAGTGGAATCGGGAAAGATACCTATTGCCAGAATTGATGATGCTGTAGAACGGATCCTGAGAGTGAAGTTCGTTGCTGGAGTTTTTGAATATCCCCTGACTGATAGATCTTTGCTAGATACAGTTGGTTGCAAGGTAGACTTCTCTTTTCTCAAAATTATATGCGTTGCCTCTTGGCTTCACCGTACAGCGCATACACTGTATTTTTTGTTAGGAAAAAAAGACTCTTTTCTGCTTAAGCTGAACTAATTACTCATGTATCCTTTTTGTAGTATTTTGAGGCTTTATATCCCCTACATTCACTTGCCTTTTCTTTACGACTCCCAAACATCGCATGAAAGTTTGCCTAGTGTCTTTCAATTTGAAAGTATTGAGAATATCATGTGTAGGAGCATCATTAAACATCTATTTGGGAATAAATTGGGCATGTTTTGGTTTTTCAATGGGCAAACTTTATCTCATATTTTTTTTTCCATTCCATTACCAGCCTTTCCAGGTTTCATTCCCAAAAAGAAATTTTCTCATTTGTGAAGGACAATGTTCTACAAATCAGCAGATTGTCTCTTCTTAATTTGTCAAGGGTTGGAGAGGATGATGGGCTTCCTATCATTGTTTGGGAACTTTGTTGGTGTGTGACAAGTATCGTACCACTTTGAGTACCATTTTAGGAAATTAGTGCCTTTCCATTTGTCTTGGCATCTGTCGGTAAATTTAGGTTCATACTTCAGCGTCGGTATGTCTAATATTCTGATCTTCATAATTATTAAATTTCGGAGTAAAAACAGGGATTTTTCAAACACTTCAGTCATTTTGACTCAAGCATGCAAAAAGCAAATTCCATACCCATATTCGTATCCGTGTGGCTGTACCAATAACCATGCCATGGATTGTGTGATCATGGGGAACTTCTCACAGTTAGATATATATGGCTGTGGATCGAACATCTATTGTGAAATAGGCCTTGTTTTCCTTCTATTATTTGATCTTAAGTTTTTACCCTCTTTAAGTATCTAAAGTGACCAAGAAGGCAAGAATTAAAGCCAATTGGTTTTCATATATTTGAAGGTGATAGAACTACTCGAAACATAGAACCAAAACCAATTGGTTCATGTGTGCTTCCATATGGCTTGGTATCTGATCAAAATAAACATTGGGAGAATTTAAAAAAATGAAACGAGAAGAAGAATTAGATCTAGCAGCATGTTTTGTTTGTATTTGGATCTAAGTAAATACCTCTAAAGAACCTAGATCACTGGAGTGTTTTGATTGTTGAACTGTATTATGCAAGTGACAAGAAGTGGTGAGGCAATAATCGCCTTGGTTAGCTCTAAATTTGTTCGAAAAAGGGATTATATCGGATCAGACAGAAGAACAAATTTTACACAAACATATTCACAGTAACATGTCCATTTGTTTCAGTATGTCGTTCGTGCTTGTAGTTTACCTTTTCACTCACTAACCATAATCCCATGCTAAATTCTAAAAATTTTGTGCAGAATTAGTTGCTTCCTGCCCTAATCTTGTGTCAATTTTTATTCGTTGAAGGTTATTGGTAACTAGACTTGTGACTTAAAGACAATTATATTTCTCTGATATTGCTTCAGCTGCATAGAGAACTTGCTCGTGAGGCGGTTCGCAAGTCCTTGGTTTTGTTAAAGAATGGAAAGGATCCAAGGAAACCGTTTCTTCCTTTAAATAGGAATGCTGTAAGAATTCTTGTTGCTGGAACACATGCTGATAATCTTGGATATCAGTGTGGGGGTTGGACAGCTACTTGGAATGGAGCCAGCGGCAGAATAACTATTGGTATGTAATATTCCGCAAGTTGCCTGACACATAATTATTAAAAGCAAATTCTCTATTCTGAATTGGGAAAGCTGATGATGATTGACATGGTTTCGGCCAATGGAGGTGGGGTTGTTGATAACAAAAAAAATGCACAAAAACTCTCTTCGCTACACTAGTGGCCTGCACAGTAGCAAGATAGTACAAAGTTATGCTTGCATATCATCTCATTAAAAGCAAACTCTCTGTTCACGTTAGAAAAGATGATGATGATTGGCATGGTTTCGGCCGATGGAGGTGGGGTCGTTGATGACAAACAATGCACATACTCTCTTCACTACACTAGTGGCATGTACAGTAGCATAGATAGTACAAAGCTATGCTTACATTCATATCTCCACTTTCATGTACTTGTTAACTATCATTTGATTGCTCTCTTCCACATACAGTCTACAGATACAGACTATATAAATATACACTTAGGGACCACTTGGATCTAGGAATGTGATCGTGAATTAATATGAGTTGTACAAAGATTTGTGTGGGCATAAAATAGAACAGATATTAAGTCTGTTGTGTCTACAATATGTATATGTCTCTTATTTAATTACCTGCGTTTACTTTTCATAAAGACAGGAAAATATCTAATTACTCCCGAGTTACACCTTACGCGATTGTGTTGTGTGAACACAATCGCATTTTCTGTATTTGTTGTGAATGAGCCATTTCTAACATGGTCAAACTCACATGTTTGAGACAAAAAAAACTTTTCAAATGTCTTTGTTGTAGACTGATTTCATATTTTTTTGGGGGATGACATTAAGTTTAAATGTTAATGTCCGTTGTTGGAGTCATAAACTGTTTGAATGAACTCTTTACTTTTTGTTAATTAGTTAATAGTTTAACAAAAGCATATTGAGATTAGGCTGATGATATCATTTGCATTTCAGGCACAACTATTTTGGAAGCTCTTAAAGCAGCAGTGGGAGATAAAACGGAATTGGTGTATGAGCAATGCCCATCAGCTGACACCTTTGCAACTCAAGAATTCTCTTTTGCCATTGTAGCCGTTGGTGAGGAACCATATGCTGAATCTTTGGGCGACAATTCGGAGCTCACAATCCCTTTTAATGGAACTGAACTCATTAGTTCAGTTGCCGACAAAGTTCCCACATTGGTGATTCTAATCTCCGGAAGGCCATTAGTTTTAGAGCCATGGCTCTTGGAAAAGATAGATGGCCTGGTAGCCGCTTGGTTGCCCGGGAGCGAGGGAGAGGGAATTGCAGATGTTCTCTTTGGAGACTTCGAGTTCCAAGGAAGACTCCCTTTGAAATGGTTTAAAAGGGTTGAACAACTGCCAATGCATTCGGGGGAGAACTCCAATGACCCTTTATTTCCCTGTGGCTTTGGGTTAACAAGCAATAACCAGAAGCTTTCTGAGTGATCAGTCATGTGATGCACAGCTGGCTGAAGGTCTAAGTTCCTTAATCCAATGACGGAAGGCAGAGATGGGCCAGCAATTATCCAAATTTCCCATTTGGTAAGCTTCAGTCTGTACTTCCCATTGCAATTTTGGATCTAGTTATTGCATAAGCTATACCAATATTCGGTCTGCCACTTGTTGGTAGTCGTAATTAGGCTGCATATTGATCATATCTTTGTGGAGGGATTTGTGGGTAGCGATAAAAATGCAAAGAAAAAGTTAATGAAATGAAGCTACTAAACATTCTTTGTTTCCCTATCATTTTCCATTTCCTTAGTAAATACCTCAACATATTCATGATTCCTACGCCTTGCCGTATGTTGGTGTGTCTCAGGACTTCTATTTTGTATTGAAATTCTTAGTAAGGGTATTTGTTTTGGCAATTATCAGCTGCATGTGCATGGAACTTGGCTTAAGATAGATATGAGTCTCGAAGGGATTAACTTCTTGGCAAATTCTCCTTAAGGTTGTATCCCTCCCTAATACACAGTTGTTTCAGTTGATAACTTCTTGTAATTTGGAAGGTATGCCTTCTACTTCTTTGTCTTTCCATAATGTTTGTTCTCCAATAAAATTTCGGATTACCTAAAAGCAAAGCAGAAGGTAACCTAAATTATTGAACCCATGTCAAAGAAAGTAGCAATATGTGATAAGTATCAATACAGTTGCATTATTAAATGATCATACCACCAAAAGCTAAATGAAGTGATATATTTCTTGCTGTTGCCCTTGGAATTCTTTATTATCTCTGTGTGCGCTATTTTGAAATTTTGAACGACCCCTCGGTGTTATGAACAGGTTGATACTTTGTTCGCGGTTACAGTGTTGATTTGCATGTGTGCTGATTGTTCGATCCGCGTCTTCGGGCACGAGCAAGCACTAAAAGAACTCTGTTTGAACCTAATTTTAAAAAAAAATATTCCCGTATAAATCAGTTTCGTTGGCGGGGATGGTCAATAATTTTGTAATTCATTTTAGTTGTGTTCAAAATTTGTTGCACACGGGCAAACCCTAGTATATTAGTAACATAGAATATTTTCCTTAATTATCAAGGACATTTCCAATCTCTCTGTCTCTCTCTCCACCCCAAATTACCGGGATTAGGAGTTCCCTTTCTTAACGAACTCTCTGTCTCTCTCTCCACCCCAAATTACCGGGATTAGGAGTTCCCTTTCTTAACGAACTCTCTGTCTCTCTCTCCACCCCATATTTACCAGGATTAGGAGTTTCCCTTTCTTAACGAATTTTGTTCTTATTATCTCGTTCATCACCATAATTCAGATTGTGATTTGAAATTTCAAACATGTTTTTAAGCACAAGAATTTTCATACGTCCTGTATTGAAATTGGGAGAAAGGAAAAAGCATTTCGTTTCTAACTGATAAGGTGTGAATACCACAATCCTTGAAGTTGATCTTTTACTCCTTTAGTCAATGATTGACTAACCTATCAGTTGAAATGTTATCTTGCACTTGTTTGAATGTTTTGTTTCGTCATGGCATTCCCATTTTATCAATGATATGGAAGATATAATTCATCATCGTTAAATCGAAATGTTGAGTTGCAAAAATCTATCATCTTTGTCTAATTCTAATGACGTCAACACGACTATGTAATCATTAAAATCATGTTTGTTGTCTGCCGAATTTACCATGCCCATGAATTTTACCATATTTTTTGATCTACCATGTTCAAAATGTATACTACTCAAAAGATACCATGATCAAAATGTTTGCTATCCAAAATTCACCATCAATGTTATACGTTCACTGTGCTGGTCGTTTTGTATTCATTTTTCTTCTAGTAGTAATTTTTCATTTGATATTTGAGTTTGCCAACTTTGATGCACGTTCTGCTATTCTAGCCCTAGTTTGGGGCGAGTTTTTATTCCGTCCTGCCCTTGTTTTTTTCCAAATCCCATCCCCGTACCAATCTCCATCCCGCACCACAATCAAGCCAAATTTAGGGCGGGTTTGATGAGGTAAATCCTAAATCGGTTTAATTCTAAGTCCACGAAACGAAATGCATTTGTATTGGGTCAGGCATCACAACTAGAATGGTAGAAAAAGAAAGGAAGAAAAAAAATGAGAGAGAAAAAAAAAGGAAGCTCTGTTATTTGGCCAAGGAAGCTTTACAAATTTTAAATGCGTATTTCGAAGCGAAAATACTAGAACTGCGAAAAACACTTCTTAACCAAAAAAAAAAGTGAAAAAATATATATTCTCCCGTCAATTTTAACGAAATAACCAACAGTCTCGCCTTTGTTCATAGTACAAGGGGTGTAAATGTTTAAAAATATAATTAGTGGGTGTCTCTGAAAATCTCTCAAAGTACAAGGTGGGTGAGTGAAAATTCCCCTATTAATTTTGTGCACAACCCCCAATCCCCCGTGAGGCCATGAATTTACTACTAGTAATTACTTGGGGATAGACATTTCCATCCGACAAATAAGTATTTATTTATCATTTTTAAACATAAAAATAATGTTTTTACAAAAATAATTTTTTAATTTTTTACGCCGTTTAAAGATCTCATCGAAATTTATCAAATAAGATCCATATTATACAAAAAAAAATTATTTCAATAAATTTATTATTTTTAAACTTAAATATTACATATAAATATTTATTTTTAACAACTTTAGAGCATCCGTATCAGCCTCTTTAAATTTTGGACCAAATTACACCTTAAAACCCCACTTTAAAATGTCTACTGCATCATACTCTTTACTCTCACTCTCTACTCAATTAAATATTCATACTTTTATATTTCCTTCATTTATTTCCACATTTCTCTACTCAATTAATAGTTAAAATGGTGAATAGTGACTCTTTAAAACAAAGAGTCACTGTAGCAAAGTTATTTATTTTGCAAAGCAAAGAGGAAGGAAGAGAGGCTGGTGCAGGGCATTTTGTCGATTTTCTCATTTTTGCTTTTTACTTTAGTTTAGAGAGTTGTTTAAAGAGTCACGTGCGGATGCTTTTGGCGAAAAACACCCTAGCAGGGAGGTGGGGGAGCTGTTGTCAAGGGACAACAGCTCGCTGTCTCGGTCAAGAGGCCTGTGCTTTGGTCTCACTCTAATGATCGGAAATATTCACTTCATAGAGTTCGTCAAGTTGAACAAGTAACTAAAAAATCAGCTTGATCGGATATCATTAAATACCTAATTGAAACATTTTTGTCTTGAGAAGAATAGATCTGAAACACTGGATCAAATCTAATAGAACCCATTATTGGCAAGTTATATGTGTTCCGATCAGGCACTTAATGATATCCGATCAAACTGATTTTTTGCATACTTGTTCAACCCGACGAGCTCTACGAAACGAACGTTTTCGATTATCAGAGCAAAACCGGAGCGGGACCCCTCGGCCAGGACAGCATGCTGCTTCAAGGGACAGCAGCTCCCCCCAGTCCCCCTAGCAGAAGTACTCCTATTTCCTTTCATATTCCTCAGATCTTGGTCCCACCATCGGATCTCCTGCCGATCGAAGAGACTAGCGCCCTTGACTATCCATCTTTGTAGGAGTAGTAGGTACCACTGTCTGGTGTGCTCTGCAATCAATCAACAACTGAACTGGAAGAATCCGTTCCTCTTGTTCGAATCGACAATCTGAAGCAAAACAAGCAAACACGATCAAAGTAGAGAGAGAGAGAGAGAGCGCTCATGGATTGCCTTTACAAGGACCCTAACGCCCCAATCGAATCAAGAATCCAAGACTTGCTCTCCCGAATGACCTTGCAAGAGAAGATCGGCCAGATGACTCAAATCGACCGTCGCGTCGCCTCTCCTTCCGCCATCCGTCACCTCTCCATTGGTCTCTCTATCTCTCTACTTTCACGTGTCCACACATATTTACATGATGTCTATATATATTGTTCTGAAAATTGATGTTGCAGGGAGTATTAACAGCGCCGGCGGTGGCGGGCCGTTCGAGAAAGCGACGACGTCGGATTGGATTAACATGACCGACGGATTCCAGCAGGCCGCGCTTCGGTCTCGCCTAGGGATTCCACTGCTCTACGGCACTGACGCTGTTCACGGTAACAACAACGTGTACGGCGCCACTGTGTTTCCTCACAACGTCGGCCTCGGAGCCACCAGGTGAGTTATATACCTCTGTATATGTAATGCTAAGCGACATAATTCATGTGCGCATGAGCGTAAAAGCGTCTTTGAATTTTACTAGAATCTACAAAGTCTTAAGAAACGCAATGTACATTGTCCTGACTCCTGAGAGACAAAACACATGCATGCTGAAGCACATATAAACAGACACGTTGCAGTTGTGCAATAGCTCCTAATAAGAACGCCAACGACATAATTACCTCAGAGAACCTAAAAAGTGGGTTAGCAGCTGAGGAATTCTTAGTAAATACCAATATTAAAGAATCAAAAGGCGAATATACTAAAGGCAAAGAACGTGTGACTTGGTACAAAGATGGTAGAACTCCAGGAAGAGAATGTGCAAATTGATACAAAGCTGATGCACAAAATTACCCAAGACTATCCTGCAATATGACACAGTTGCAGTATGAAACGCGAAATGGACACTGGTTTTTGCCGTTGGCAGAGACCCTCTAAAAGTTATCTGGCTCGACCTTAGTCACTCAAGGAAAAATGCTGCAGCATCAATCTGCCACCTCAGAGTTCTCTTCCTCAGTTCCTGCATCCCAGAAAGGAAAATTTCAAAATCAGCTTTGTTTAGCATGTGAGCCCGACCTCATCTCAAAGCTCTCCTCTAGAGAGTGGAAAAATAAGCAGTTTTCGGGTTAGTTTAGAGCCACACCATACTGACATTCTAAAATCAGTGTGTAAACCATGCGAGACCGACCTCATCACATAGCTCTCCTCCAGAGAATGGGAAAATAAGCGATTTTTAGTTTAGTTGAGAGCCATACATAACTGGACAACACATTTTTAACATCACTACGGAATGAATCACACCGCACTTTTCTGCAAGTGCCGGTATAATTTATACCCGGCACTTGACCATAATTCAAGTAAGTAAATACATATTGCATCAAAGATGAAACAAAGGAACCCCCTTCTCCCCTTCCTTTAAGTGTAGAACAGTAGAAGGTTCTATTTTCTCATGAATGCAGATTCTATTGACGTGAAAAAACAAAGCAAAGAGTACCTGAATGTCATATTCCATACCACAAATAAAGTTTGATGTTTAATCTGGGAAGAAATATTGGAGAGTTTCTTATGAACAGCATCGTTGATTGAGGGTTTACCCATTAAAATTTTTCTATTAAGATACACTCGTTCACATCAATTTCTGCCATCCATTTCGAAGTTCGATTTGTAAAGTATGCAAGGCATTGAAGGTTTACTACTTATAGCTCTTGTCCATAGCAAACCAAACCAATCCGAGCCTTATGTCCCAATCACTTGGGGTCGGCTACTTGAATCCTTTTTCTCCATTGAGCTATGTCAAGGGCCATTTGTTCACGCAAACCTACTATACTCAAATCAAATCCATAGCAATCCTCATAAAATTGCAAAGATTATCTCATTCAATCTCTAACAAGAGAAATGCATATCAAGAACTAAAACCCAAGAACCATGTCACAATTTAAACATCCAAATCCACAATCACAAATAAATCCCACAAAAAACACAAAACAGAACTAACCTTCACTGCCCTCTTCCTCTTCATCAAACTCTTCTTCTTCCTCCTCCTCCTCCTCCTCCTCACCCTCTCCAACATAATCATACCCATACATCTCATTCAAGTACTCCACAGCCCCCTTAGTGAACACCAACTTATCCGCATTCAAAATGTCGAACAAGTTCAACGTCCTCGGCGTCAACATCTTCACCGTCCCGATATTCCTACTCGACTTCATCACATTCTCGCTCCTCTCCATCACCAGAAACATCGACTTCTCCTTCGGATCGATCCCCCACCTCCTCATCACCTCGATAAACTCCTTGGTCTTGGGCTTCTCAAACGCCTCCCCGAACTCCTCCACCACAACCGCATTCACCGCCGCGCTCGCGATCGCCGTTGATATCGCCAGCCGTTTCTCCTTCTTGTTGATCTTCACCGTCCAGTCCTTGGGTTTCGGCCCGAATATGACACCCCCACCGCGCCTGAGCGGGGTCCGCTGGGACCCCCGGCGGGCTCGGCCGGTTTTTTTTCTGCTGGTAGGGCTTGCGGCCGCCGCCGCGGACCTCGCCGCGGACCTCGCCGCGGGTGAGGGTGGAAGCGGTGCCGCGGCGCTTGTTGTTGAGGTCGGTGATGATGCCGCGGTGGACGACGGCGCGTGAGGTGTCGGGCGGGGCGGTTTTGATGCTGAGAGTGGCTTCGCCGACTTTGGAGCCGTCGAGGGAGAGGACCGGGAGGGTGGAGGTGGAGGTGGTGGAGCCGTCGAGAGAGAGAGAGAGAGAGAGAGAGGGGATCCTGCTATCCCCAGCTTATCCAATCCGTTGAAGAAGAAGCAGCTTGTCGAGCTATTTGTTTCCCTCATTTTCTTTTTCTTTTTCTTTTTCTCTTTTTCCGGATCGGACGGTCAGTCCAGATTAAAAATAATTTTTTATCGATAAAAAATTATTTATTAACAGCCAAAATTTAAAAAGATATTATAATTGTTCATTGTTGAGATCGATGGCTCATATACCGCACTACAATTCTTGTAGGGCCGGATTTTCCAATCCCCAAGTCCAAACCGTTAGTTACAACAATAAATGATTTAAATTTGGGCTGTTCTGTCCAAATTAAGGATGAGAGATAGATGCAATAGATAATGATTTTTTTTTTACCTTTTACTTCAAAAAATTACTTTTAACTTTTTTTAAAGTAATAAATAAATATACAACAAAATTATTATTTTTTTAAATTTATCAAAAATTATTATAACCCCATTTTTTACTATTTACAAAAATAACCCCTTTTTTAACTTTTAAATTTTACCTTTAACTCCCTCTCTCTCCCTCTTTTTTTTTCTTCAGAAATTTGACCACATACCACCAATCAATCCCACAATCAATCGTCAAAGTCCTAGCCCCAATTTCAAAAATTTGAAATTACTTTTTTTTTTAGGAGATGATTTTCACACTCCTCTTTTTGATAACCACATCCCTTATTGTCTTTTACAACAACAACAAAACCCATGTAGTCCCCAATCATTGGGGGTATGGGCGGGGGAAGATTAGAGACAGACCTAATATTTGGCAATATGCATAAAGTAGCTGCTCTCAGAATACCATTGAAATAGTGGCCCCCTATACCTGTTTTGCTACGAAACTATGCCCTCAAATCAAATCAAAGTCAAATGGCATCAGAGATGACAAGTCTAAAGACTCAATTCAATTTCTGTGCATATTACCATGCTTCGTTCATTGATACTTCCTTTTTGCCTTTTAGCAAAAAAAAAAATTCATACACTTTCAATACTAAAAAAAAAAGTGTGGCTATCAAAAGGGGAGTGTGAAAATCACTCCCTTTTTCTAACCTACATTTTATTTTTTACTTTCAAAAATTACTTTTAAATATTTCTTTTTTATTAATAAATAAATATGCAATAAAGTTCTTTTCTTACTATTTTAAAAAAATTACTTTCATCACCGTTTTTTAACTATTCACGAAATTGGGGCTAGGCCTTTGGCGGTTGGTTGTGGGGTTGATTGGTGGGGTGGAGTTGAATTTCTAAAAAATTAATTGAGGGTTAAAGTAAAAAAAAGGGAGGGTTAAAGTAATTTTAGTAAATAGTAAAAAATGAGGTTAAAGTAATTTTTTATAAATAGTAAAAAAAGAGGAACTTTATTGCTTATTTATTTACTACTAAAAAAAGAAAGAGTTAACAGGAATTTTAAAAAGTAAAAAGAAAAAAAAGAGAGGGAGGTTTACACCTTATGTTACAAACTGACGGAATTGGACGGCGGGGGCTTTTTTGTTAACGGAATGGTAAGTTCAGGTGTCTTTTTGTCATTAGTTAAAGTCTAGGTGTTTTTTTGTAAAGTTCCTGAAAGTTCAGGGGGTTTTTTGAAATTTTTCCAAGAAAATGACTTGTTTTGTAAAACGAGAAATAAGTAAAAAAGATAATAATCTTAGTGAAACGGGACGGAATTAAGGTGATGTATTAATACATTTATTAATAGTAGTTGAGATAGGTTACGTTAGGGTAGATAAAATCTTCTAATAACAAAATTCTGAGGGAAATGATTTTTGCCACTCCATTTTTTGTTAACATCATTTCCCTGCTTGCAGTGGAGTGGCGTTAACAAAAAAAGGAGTGGAAAAATCAATAGCCAATTCTGATCTAAATCGAACATGGTCGTCAATGTTCGTTTTGGGTCTCAAGTCTCAACAATTTTTCTATGCGTACGGCCGGTCATTAATAAATTTTTTCTACAATTATTACTCTCATTTCTTTATCTATCTCTTTTCACTCAATACCCCAAAAAGCTTCCTCAAGTCTCAATACGAACATAGTCGTGTCTTCGAGTTTGGGGAAAAAAGAAAGAAGAAATTAATGGACTAAAAACACGGTGTAAATAGTAATTTTCCTCACTTTGATTAGTTTCTTTTCGAATTAAAACTCATATCCTAACATGCGCTTGAAAATTCTTTCCTGTTTTCTCTACGAATTTCGAACAATTGGAGGGCTGTTGGCTTCCCAAAGTATGTTCGTAAGTTACGAGCAGATGTTTGTAGTTTTTAGAGGGGAAAAAAAAAAAAGGATTTTCTTTCTTTCGACAACCTTTATTACTCTATTTAACAAGAATGAACGCGGTTCAATATTGCTAAATATAACCAATAATAAAGCACCTAAAGCATTAACAAGAGAGTGACATTATTCAGTGGTGGTGGTGCTCCGGACCACTCCACAATCACGCATTCTCGTGGGATTCACGATTAAGTATATGGATCTCACATAAATGTGTGGTTCTGAAGTGGCCCGAGTGCTTAGTGCTCTAATACTAATGAATAATTTCTCACTTGGCCAAACCCCTACTACAGAGCACCACGTGCCAGTGCTCCCAGATTAATGAATAATTACTCATAAGGGGTTTGGCCAAGTGGTTGTGTGAAACCAATAAGAGTGCTCCTTCATGAGGTCATAGGGGAGGCCAAACATTTCAAACATTGGTGCCACTAGGGGTTATGCCCGGTCGGTACCTTTAGGGTCAGGGACGGAACCAGGATTTCGTAAACACGGGGGCCGAACTATGAACAAAAAGATTATGAAATTTCAAGGTTCGAAAATCTAATAGTTTGTTTGGTTTAGGTTTTAAGGGAGGTTTTTCGGGTAATGAATGGAGAGAAATAGAAAGAGAAATGAGATTAATAATTGAAGGAAAATTAATGGGAGACCGTGTGCAGAGAGAAAAATTAGATTTTGAGACCCAAAATGAACACATTCTTATAACATTTAAATATCTAAATCACACTCAATACAAAATACAATATCTAGGTGTTCTTATTTAACAAATAAAAAAACAACTAATATTAATATTAAAATTTGAAAAAAAAAATCCTAAAACAACATGAGGGCCGTGGCCCCCATATGCCCACACATAGATCCGTCATTGTTTATGGTCCCGGAATTAGTTGAGGTGCGCAAAAGCTGTCCCGAATATCCGGTTATCAAAAAAAAATACTCAATAAGAGATGAAATTTAGGTTTTCCTAGTCCGTTGATGCGTAGAACCAGAGGTACTACTACCCCTGTGGCCTATTCGGTTTCCTTTATGGTTTAGGATTTCCCAAGTCTGTTGGGTTTGAGAGAGTTTTCTATACATAAGACTCTGGGAGCTCTAGGGTTTTTTTGTCGTGATCGAGTGTTTTCTATACATAAAACTCTCCTCTTGCATTGCCCTTCGCCCTTCGCTTAGTCTTCTAGCATTCCACATAAAACTCCACTGGCTCAAACTCAGCACACCTAAACTCTCTTTTCTCCGCGACAAACCTGTGCGTCTCAATGTCGAAAGTAGGCAGTTAACCAGTGACGTCCGCCAAACCGGAAACTAACTACTACGACAATCCCGCGTTTCACAAGCAGAGCTCTACCAAGGGAGTCAAGGTATATATCTAGAAGATCAAGACCATCGCCAACAAAATTTCTCAAGCGTACCAGCGAAAAGATTTACCGCATCTCTGAATTTTGCATCCCTTAGCAGGAAATCCTTTACTTCTCGCGATACTTCATCAGGAAAATCTAATCCAGCAAAGGCTCCGATGGATACTTATTACTGGGCTGAAGTCATAATTTGGTGCATCATAGAGTTCATAGAGTTTGATGAGGAGATCTGATTCTGCTCCTACAAATTCTTTTTTTTTTTTTTTTTACTACTTTTGCTCATGCAAATTACTGGAGAGTACGTGGCAATCAGTTTGTTGCCAAAACACTAGTTGGTAGGTACATGGTTTTCGATTCCTCCTTTTAACGTCTTTATCTTTTTGACTTATTTTTGTCTCTTCTCAGTTTCTTTTCCGTTTAGTTTTTTATTATTATTTTTTCCGGTTTGTCCTGACGGAAAAAATTGAAAAAAAAAAGAAAAAGAAAACTAGTACGAAAAGCTTAAAAACACTAGACAATAATAAGTTTAAACAGATATTGACTTTCGTAGATTGTACTAATATTCTTTTCCAGAGGTTTTTAGAAGAATTCACGGAAATTGGATCCTCAAGAACATGAATTCTTTGGCCAACGTGTAAACATTCTACCGAAAAGCAAATGCCAATGCTAGTTCTGATATAGGTTGCGCTACATTCGCGCTGTGATCTGCTTTCCTTGTCCTATTTTCATCCTTTTCACCAACTACATAAGTAGAGGCGCGCGGTCACTTCACCCCATGACTGTCTTCCCCGAGTAACCTGATCAAGCCTAATCCAATGAAATTCGTGAAGTACTCCATTGATTTAGTGCAATGGAGCACATAGACTCTTCTCGGGGTTCGACAATTCTATGGAACAACGACAAGGACCTGTTGTGTAGGTACTCTGCTATCGTTTAGCCATCCAAGAAACCCTTGCCTTGCTTCATCTCTTTTAGAGGTGTTTGTTTGAGCGGATATGAGTTTCAAATTGGCCTATATGTACAAAGGAGTCATATATCGAGTGTTCAGTTAAAATTTTAGTGGCCTGGAATTAACACTTGTTGGATATAAGAATCCTATTCCCACAAATTTTGCGTATGCAATACTGTTGGAGACGTGGTGCTATGAATCCATCTCGTCACTATTTATCCGATAGGACTATATATTCTATAAGATCGTATATAATGTCAGAGTGTGTGTGGACCTCACTCCTCATGTGAGGGATTTGTGTATTTGTGTGTGCAAGCGTGTAGTTATAAATTAATTGTTTGATTTGTGTCTTTATGACTGTTCGTTTCGACAACCTATTTTAAGGCCGCATTTGGCTGCCTGGAATAAAGCTTTCTTCAAATCAAGAAATGAACCCGGACAATGTCAATCTCATCCTTCAAATCTTGCTGGGAATCAAACGACCCAAAAGATGGTACTTTTGCCCACGCACACAGTTGCATACCTAGTATTAGAAGGAATACTAATAAAAAGTGCATGATTCGCCATGAAAGGTCAGAAGAAAAATAGTGAGATTTCCTCATCACATCCAACTAGGTTTTTGATCATTTAACATAATCAAATCAAATCAAGGATTAAATCCTAATTAATTGGGGAATCCCAGGCCAATATCTGAGCCCAAAAAAACCCATTCACCCAAGTAAAATAACCAAACTGAAACTCGAAACGATTTTTATAGTCAATCACCCATTCACCCAAGTAAAATTTGCAGCCATATCTGATTAAAAAAAAAAACCATTCACCTAAGTAAGATAACCAAACTGAAACTCTGGAATGCTTTTTACAGTCAATCACCTTTCACCCATGTAAAATAACCAACGCCTCAAGACGAGCTGTCAAGCAGGTGGGAAAGTGCTTGGTTTGGATCGTTGTCACGCATCACCAATGCCTCTGAAATGTAGGTTGACAAGAAGCCATGTTCTCGCAAGAGGGTGTAGCCATCAACAAATAATTTGCTAACCTAAGAAAAACAAACAATATATTGATTAACACCAAATTTTCTAATGACCTATTCAAACACGGACAGCAAAGCTCACAGTAGAGAAAGAAATCGTTATGTTGTATCAGGGGAACAGCAAATCGAGAAGCTTGGAGGTTATGCCATCGAGTTAATGAATTTTAACCTCATAGAGAATCAATTCTAACATGAAAGAAAGCTACAAGACAAGGTTAGTCCCATAGATTACATCCATGGTGCAATAGAGAAGCCATTAGACTATCTATTAATAATCACTCATTATTGCACCTCTGACACAAGACAAAAAGTGCTCCTCAGTTTGGATGTCAGGTATATTAAGGGGGTGTGGAATTTGATTCTAGAAAATTCCTACATTTGAAACAGATGGGAATATGACCTTTCCATTTCCAATGTGAAGTCACATTATTACCAAACTCCCTTGGCAATCTTTAATTCCTGTATCGATCTGTCAAATAAAGAATGTTGAATCTAATAAACATCCTGAAAGATGTGTTTTGTATGAGATTCTGGAACTAATCCAACATGTTACCCCAACCCACTAAGGGTTTAAGGCATCAAAACATAGCCAAACGGGGAAAAAATACCTTGGTAGATTTTGCAACTCCAAGCTGCACAGTCTCTCTAATGACACCCAGCGCTATGTTTTTGCAAACAACACTAAGAGGATCAATGGCACAGCCCTACAATGAACATTTCAGCCTTTAAGAGTGGTAAGCTACTTAAGGAAATTATGTGGGACCAATGTTTTTAAATCGGAATACGTATCGTTTATCGTTTTTTCACTTGTATAGTTCGTATCGAGATACATATCGTGTATCTTGAGATACGTTTGTTGGAAGAGTAGGAGTTTCTATTGTGTAGTTGGACAACATTTTTGGAAGAGGGAGAATACTAAAGACAAGAGTGGGGAAGGAGAATATTTGTATTGCACTTGAACTCAAATTTTTTTTGGCTCGGTACAAAATGGTTAGGACTACTACTCCATGGAAGACTCTAGTATAAAGATATTTTCATATAAGATAAATTTTGAGGTAATTCTAGAATTATACATGAGACAAATTCTCACAAAAAAAAAACTCTAAGATATTTCACAAGGATATTCTAGAGCGCTAGATATTTTAGAGTTTCTAAGAACTAGATATTTATATCTTTTTTGATAATATCTATCATATTTGGGTTCTGTCAAAATTCTAAATTTATTTTATGTTTCAACAACTTTAATCATAATTAAAATATTAATTAAGAAGTAGATACACCTAATAACACCAACAAATTATGCTTACATTTAAAAAAAAATTAAGATGCAAAATTTCAAGTCTCTCAACTAAGGCCTATTACATTAAGGCTTTATGTTACCTTTGTTAGGAAAAGAAAAGTAAGACAAAATACAATCGAAGAATCAAAGGGTTTGAAAGATGCCATAATTAGATCAAACGGCTTAGATTAATGCATTTGGGGTTCCGCTTTTTGAAATAAGGTCTGACTTTTTTCGAATAAGTAATCGTAGGATACGTACAGAATTAGGATACGCGGTCGTATCGTAGGATTTTTATACGAAAAAAGATATATGATAGGATACGTATCGTTTCCCGAAGGAGACGATACAAATCGTAAGATACGTATCGTGTATCGTAAACTTTTAACAACTATGCGTGGGACATCATGTTTTGTTCAAAGTGCAAGTATGAAAACATAAAACCTGTCAGAAACAATATGAAAAGATAATTGATACCTTAAGCCACAACGGGAACTAAATTCCCTAAGGCTCCGTTCAGTTGCCAGGAATGTTATACCGGAAAGTTATTCTCAGGAAAAGTTAAGTCAAGTGAAGTAAAGGAAAAAGAAATATATTTTCTTGTGAGTGTTCATTTGACAGTTTTTTTTGGCAGGAAAACTAAAGTTTAGTGATTCATTTGCCAGGAAAAGACACTTATGAGAAATTTCTTTATTTTTATTCCCATGGTAATTTTAAATAAAAGTAACTTTGAGAGCTAAATAATAGGCTATCATATTTCAAAAGTTAACACATACGGAAAATGTATTTTATCTAATGCAAAGCCTTAACAAGAAATGAAAAAATCGACTTGCAATTCCTTATTCAATTTGCTATATTTTGAATAGTCATGCAAATTCCCCATTTAAATTGACATTCTCTAATAATCAACCGTACAAATAAAGTTTAAAAAATAAGTAGATGATAACAAAATAAATAAATATTAAATAACTGTGCTTTGATTAGTTGCCGATGCAAAAACTCACTGAAAATAAGTTAGTACAAAATAAAATTGAAGACTAATGACAAGATATATAAATATTTCCAAAAAAAATAAACTACCAATCTTTTTCTGCAATAATTATCTTAGAAAGCACCATAGTAGTCGAAATTATTGTTGCTCATGTAAATCTCGAAGAACCTAATTTGTATTTTTTTGTTATTGGCGTCATTCACTTTTTTTCTTACCCGCCAATTATTTTGGCCCCACAATGGATAAAACTTTTCCCGTGACGCAAAATCCTATGCTTTTGGCCGGATCACTTTTGCAAGAAAGTAAATCTTGCAGGAAAACTTAAAAATATGTTTCCCACTACTTTCTTGCCAACTGAACACTACAAAAGTTATGGGAAAGTTGATTTTCCCATCCTTTCCTGTACTTTCCTGGCAACTGAACGGGGCCTAAGTGCAACAAAGGAAACTTAAGGAAATTACTTGGACATCATGTTTTGTTCAAAGGGACTAAATTACCACTTTACATCTACAATTATCTTTCTTCTTTTTTCTTGTTGATAGAAAAATTTGACCTACAATCATTTTCTCCATAGTGGATCGAGTTTGAGGGTCCAAATCCATCATTTTCTCCACAGTGGATTGGATAACAGCAGGATCAATGTCAAAGTCCTGCAATAAACATTTTAGCCTTTAAAAGTGGTAAGCTACTTAAGGAAACTAGTTTAATGTCACGTGCGTTGCACGTGAAAATATTTGTTTAAAATATAAAGAAATAAGTTTGTTGCGCAATAGGAAAGCATATATATATATATATATATATATATATATGTGTGTATGATGGAACGTGAAAACTCAACTCATATATTGCAACACTCACGTTTATTTAATGTAAATTATGCGTAAATTGGACTAAATGTGATTAGCAGGGCAATTCTAACATTAGAGGTTTACGTTCTACGAAATTGAATAATGATATGGAGATTTAGATGCACTTTAGTGTAAGTTATCTCTTAAGTTCCACTGCACTCTTGTAACGATAAGTATGTATATAACTCTTCAAATTAGATTTTAGACCCTAGCGTTAAACCAAAATAAGATTAGGCACAACCGTCAACCTTGATAAAGCATGTTAGCCCATACAAAAACATTAAGGATTCAAGAGGGGAAAACCACTGATTTATCTTTAGATATTATGTAATATTGGAATTTTTACTCTGTAATAAAGAAGCATAAGATACTTTCAATTCCCACTTTATTGATTTTATTGATTAAACTTAAAAACAAATCCAACATAAGATCATCCCGGCAAGAAACTCTTCCGCTAACAAAAGTCAAGTCAGAAGCATACTTAGCATTTACACACAGACAACGGAGGGCAACGGTAACTCATTCACATCAACCAACACCACCTGTTTCCCAACATTGTGACAAGCGAAAAAATATTGGTTATCAGATTGATAGTCAAGTTGTTATCATACAGTCTATAGCAGAACAACAAAAATTAGAAAAACAATCAAAGTAAAAAAGAAGACTGAGTGGACTTGTGGAAGTTGCTTCTTAGCTCAGAGCATGAAATAGACACTTCATTTGGTGAGGTTTCAAGCCCCACCGCACTCCCCTTCCCCTAGGATAATATAGAGTAGGATAAAAAAACATGGACTTGTCAATGTAGGACAGATGGAGATTCCAATTAACATTCTCTTCAACTGTTAACAAATAGCTGCATTTATGAACCCAAAAGATTTGCTCATTCGATAAGTATTGTTTGGTACATCTTCTTGGTTTCACTTCCTTTCCCGAAATTTATTTTCTTGTTGGGTTTGATGACAATAGGAGGAAACCATACGTATGTATGTATAAGCCAATTATTTTCTACAACCTCATCTGTCTAAAATCCCGAAGCAAGTTTTATTATGGAATCAACATTGTTTGTTCGTTCCTCATTGAAGAGGTCCATGGCTACATTTTGGTGACTTTTGGGTGGAGTCACCCACCGATCTTCCCGTCCATACAAACAATTTCGACATCCAAAAATGGTGAGGACTTGAAGCGAACAATTGGTGTGCATAACAGCCCTAGAATGGAACCCCCACCAAACTGCATATTCTATCAATAACACAATCGGGGAAAGGCGAAAATCATTAGCCTCAATACAAATGGATTTTCAAATTCCGAAGTTGTAGTCAGGCAATACCGAATAATCGGGTTTATCATTTTCCTGTTCGATCTAGTGATGAATTTTATTCAGAACATAACGCCATACCAGCCACCTCATACACTAACTCATTACACATATTTTTGAACTTACGGCAATTCTGAATTTATTGGAACGACAATAGAATTTCACTCTAAGGGAATTCTAAAATGAAGCTTTAGATTTCTAATCCTTAATGACGGGTTGTTTTTTTAACTTCCAAATATTAATTCGACCAACAATTCGAATGAACTTTTGAAAAACTGTAACGGATGCGAATAATCAGGAATAATAACCAATCTTGTTAGTAATTTGAAGATCTATAATACGTTTTCAATGAATTGAACAAACAACATAAGTTCACAGCCAAGAGCATTCAAAAGCAGCCGATCAAAAAAAAAAAAAAAGAGCATTCAAAAGCAGTTGTCGTGAATTAGAGTTCATAAATAGTGAGGAGAACAATGATTCAACGAACTTAGGGGCCGGGCATATACACTAAACTCTTTGCTGTGTGTGCGTGTGTGTCTATGTGTGATGTTGAGTTCTGCTATTGTCATTGGGACATTGTATCAAACAGGTAGTACGCAAATCATATGGAAGCACTAAGGTTTAAGTTTGCATAAGGGATATGTTGCCTTCATCAGAAAAGCAGTCGGAAAACATAAACAATTACCAATGGTGTGTTGGAAATTTGAATGGATTGGGGGGAGTTATTTGGCATGCCCTAGCCAATAACTTTCCCATATTCATGGTGTCAGTTTTTCCCCTCTTCATTGTGGGGGGTTACTCACCTTTTCATTGTGGGAGTTTTTATTCCCCATCTTCATTGCTGCCATTCAATCCCGTAATCAAGAGGGTGCATCAATTCAAGGGTCCTTGGCTGCCTATATAAGGACCAGCTCTTTACACAATTCTACACAACAAATCCACACAAGAGTTCACAAGCATTCTAATATAGTGTGAGAGAGAGACAAACGCAGAGTTAGTTCGCCAAGACGTTCTTCGGTGGTGTTCCGACGTTCGTGGTCCGAGCCGGATCAATCCTGGGAGACAGACGCCGAGTAACCTCAACACCCTCCGGTAGGCGGTGAATCTGTTTTAAGGACACCGTGTGAAACACGGGTTTCGGTTCACGATTGTATTACAGATTCGGTTTGCAGTTTCTGTGTTTATTTTCCATTCCGTTGTAATTCTGTAATTGTAATAGAATTCGTATTCTGGATTCCCGATTGCAAACATTTTCTAACATGGTGAAGTTCAACCGAAACTCACCTTTCTACCCTATGGCCCGCGCGCGCGAGAGAGAGAACCAAGGAGAGTTTGATTTGCAATGGCCTTGTGGTTCGTTGTGCCGTTTGGTTATTTTGGAGGTGTGGACTGTTTCCGTGAAAGTTGCGTCGTTTCCGTGGAGAAACGTGGACCTGGGTAGCTTTTGTGGGGGAAAATGGGGCAAGGGTAGTTTTGGAATGGAAAAAGTCGACAAACAACTGAGACTTTTATAAGAAGTGTAGATTATGTGGGATATCATGTTTTGTTCAAAGTGCAAGTATGAAAACATAAAACCTGTCAGAAACAATATGAAAAGGTAATTGATACCTTATGCAACAAAGGGAACTAAATTCCCAAGTGGAAAACAAATACAAAGAGGCAATCAAGTCCAATAGGACCTCCAAAGATGCCTTGCTAAAAGACAATCTAGTAGCCGTACGTATCAAAGTAAGTGCCTCTTTGTGTTTGTTTAACATGTCAATAAATCATTAACATGTCAGTAAATCTTAGCATAAAATTCGTAAAGATGAGACATTTGGCAAAAGGAACCACAGATCTCAATGGCGTACGACCCCAACTACCATGAACATACTGTCACAATAGCATCTCAACAGCACCAAGAAAAAGTTCTTTTGCATGTATTTGTGGCTATCTTTTGGTGTTAAGGAGCACTATATATCTTAATATGCTTCAATTGTCACAATGCCCAGATCATTTCTTGTTACATTTGTGAGGTATATCAAGGGGGGTTTTGGAATTTGATTCTAAACAATTCCTGCATTTGAAACAGACAGGAATATGACCTTTCCCCCTTGGCAATCTTACATTCTAGAATCAATCAGTCAAATAAGGAATGTTGAATCTAATAAACATCCCGCAACATGTGTTTTGTATGAGATTCTGGAACTAATCCAACATTTTAATGGGATGACTTCAGGAATTGAGCTACTATACTAGGTACCTAGCAATCAGAATTCAGAAGATTCAGAATACCATTCCCACTAAGAATTTAAGGCATCCGAAAAGGGGGGAAAATACCTTGGTTGTATTATCTCCATAATTTGTCACTGCAAGCGGGACAGCCTCTCTGCTGGCAGAACCCTGCAATGAACATTTCAACATTTAGAAAAGGCAAGCTACTTAAGGAAATTACATGGGACATCATGTTTTGTTCAAAGGGAACTAAATTACCACTTTCCATCTACAATTATCTTACTTCTTTTTCCTGTTGATAGAAAAAAATTGCACTAAGCCCAGTCTAACACAAGTACTCGGCACAGTCGAGTTTTCTTCAACAAAACAAGCAAACCGTAAGAGTCTATAGAATCGGTATTTTCGGCAACCAAATAAAGTGTACCAAACAATCCTAGACAACTTCAAGGTGTCTAAATTCAAACAAAAAGTATTGCAACTCAAAGATCTTAGAATTCTTCTTTTGAAATCGCTGTTAGATTTGATTCCATCTCCACCATATTATCCAAATCCTTATGAATTTATCTGAACCAATCTATTCATTTGCAGTATGGCTCATTGACCAAAATACATCTCCCCCTCTTTTCTCACTAAATTGTGGTAATTGACCAAGACATTTAGTTAAAACATCCATCAGTTCAAGGACATTTTTGCGTATCTTCAAAAGCTCAGAGGGTATCCCTTATAAACATGAATCCAATACAAATATGCAAGAAGCGCAATCTACCGCTTCTATACTTCCGATTATGCAATTTTAGGCCAAAAGTAAGAATGAGGCCTGGAGGTCCTTTTTGGCTTTTGGGATTTTTGTATTTTGGGGAAATTACTAAAAAAACCCTCATTGAATTAGGTAATTACTCCCATTACTTCCACGATACAGAGAGAATAGGGGAGAGAGAACATTATTCCCCAAATAGCTCATGAACCTAAGGATGCTGTCCACGCCATCGATGAATTCGATGGTCCAGGCCAAAAAATTACATTCCCCAAAAAATATATAAATAAATAAATAACATTATTCATACATCTTTTAATACAACAATAAATAATCAAGGACAAAATGGTAAAAAACCAACTCATAATTCATTTTGATCATATATCTTCCAAACACTACTACTGTTTCAAAATACATTCTACACATATCTTCCAAACACTCCTATCATATTCAAAACACATTTTGACTATAATTCAAGAAGTCAAAAAGCCAAAAAATTGAAAATAAAAAGCCAAAAAATAGGCTCTCAAATACCTCTAGAAACTAGCATCAAACCCTCCC
This sequence comes from Rhododendron henanense subsp. lingbaoense, assembly GCA_020567845.1. Classification (NCBI taxonomy): domain Eukaryota; kingdom Viridiplantae; phylum Streptophyta; class Magnoliopsida; order Ericales; family Ericaceae; genus Rhododendron; species Rhododendron henanense. The sequence goes on from CM036312.1 coordinate 7,014,871, forward strand.
TAAATCCGACTTGATTGCGGTGTGGCATGGAAATTGGTATGGAGATGGGATTTGGAAAAACGGGGTTGGAACAGAATGAAATACTCGCCCCCAAAAAAATCCAAGATAGGGGAAAGTGCATCAAAACTGGCAACTCAAAAAAAATTTGAAAATTTCTACTCAAAGAAACATGAATCAAAACCGTTCACCACAAAAACAATAATTGTTAACGTATCCGGAATAGGGAAATCCACAAATTCACGGAGGATAGCGCACAACTGTTCTCAACCACACATCCAGGGGATGCCCAGATTTTGTGAGTACTCCTCAAGATGTAGGGTTCGATTTCCACAGGGTGAGTACCTTGTAGTAAGTGGAGGGCCGTGACTGGTGTGGTCGTGCTAGCTCCCCCGGAGGTTTGGGCTACGCAATCGGGTTCATTTACAGCTCGTGTGGAACGGCGGTTTTCGAGAGAAAAGAAAGGGGACGGAGGGAGAAGTGATTTTCTCCCTTGTTTGGAAGGCCCAGAAGGAGAGAGAGGGTGAGAGAATGAGGGAGACGGGAACCCCCTCACACCCCAGTTCCGTTTCTTGCCAAAAGTGGCGAGATTCCGTGAGAAAAGGGAGAGAGTGAGGCGAGTGGGTGAGAGTAGATCTCACTCACGCAACTTCCGGCAACACATGTGGTCCACCCTCTCGTTGGATTGTCGTCGTACTTGCACCGTTGTCTTCGTCTCGTCAAGGAGAAGCTACTTCTGTGATCAAAATTGAGTTTTGAACACTTTGATTTTGGACCAGTCGCCGGAGTTGGAATTCCAATCGCCAGAGATGAAGTTTCAGTTGCCGGAGATGATGTTTGGTCACCAGAGAAGAGAGAAACAAAGAGTTTCAGGTCGCCGGAGATGGAGTTGAGGTCGCCGGAGATGGAGTTGAAGTTGCCGGAGATGTGGACGATTGTTTGGATTGGTGGGTGAGAAACCACAACCCTTTCTTCTCTTTTCTCATTAATAAAGGAGACCACTCCCCTCTCTTTTCTTTTCTCACCTCCATTGCCAAAGGGGATGTTAGTGGCTTGATTGTAAGGTTGTTCCTTAATTTTATTTTATTTTTAAAAATGTTCCCAACCATGTGCATATAATTATTTCGTTGCAGCTTCTGAATTTATCGAATGGGCTTCTACGCTAGCATATGTGTAAGAGCATCTCTAATCCATCTCTAAAATTCCAAAATGTAGAATAGATGTGACATATTGGATGGGGATTTTATAATTTATTCGCACTTTTTGCACTTTATGAGAGAATTTAGGAGGGGCCCATCATACTTTTAGAGATTTTGTCTCCAAAATGAGAGTAGGGTCTCCATATTTGAAAAACCAAAGGCAATTTGGAGACTCAAATATCTAAAAAGTATGATGGGTCTCTCCAAGATTCTCTCTGCTTAAGTTCCGCAACCTAACCTCTTAGAAAGGCTTGCACCCGAGCATAGGGCTAGGTCGTTGATAGCATATATACCGGAAGACCGGATCGTTCCCACAGAGAAATCTTCTTCAGCGAACTTGGAATAGAAGTAATGTAAGGTGTTTCGGCGTTCAAGCGGCCAACTTTTGGTGATTGATTCAAAAGATGGAATTAAACTTGGAAATAAACTAGATTAAGGTGGTCGAGTCAAAAGGATCGATTTACCCATGACTTAGCCATTAAACGGTTTCTTCATCTAACTCATGTATGGACCGAAACCGTCCGGATTCCACTAGAAGAATTAAAAGCTGAAGACTACTTGTAACTTAATTCAAAGCTCTAATTCAAATTGAACTCATTTAACGCAAGTGAGAGACGAAAAAGGATCGTTCGCACGCATAAGATTAATCAAGCACGTAGCATAAGGCGATAGACTTCATTGATCAAAGAAGCCACCGACCTCATGATCAAAGCTAGAAATCATGGGTTTAATTCATTCAAAACCTTGAGATTAAGCTAAAGTTTAAGCGAAACCATTTAAACGACTAATCCATGGAGCAACCTCACCCCATGACCAAACCGATTAACTACTCACTCATAGCAAATTGACTAGAAACAAGGCTAGGAAGTGAAAACATGCTTAGCCGATAAAAACGGAAATAAACTTGATTTATACAAAGATCCATACCATAGCTACAACATTAACACATGAGAAAACATCAAAACACTTAAACTTACTTGAGTTCTTGGAGATTGAAAGCTTGAAAGACTAAGAACACAAAATAGAAATCCTAGAGAGCAAGAAAAGACTAAGGCCTAAAAACTAACTAATGGCCATCATTTTTCCATAAATGGCATACAAGCCTATTTATAGACCTTACAAAATTAGCCAAAAAGTGGACAAAAAGGCCCCTAAAATATCCCAAAGACATGCCAAAAGTGGAAACTTTCCATAAAAGGAAAGTTGAAATATTCAGCAAAAGGTGTTGGCCGAAGGGCATTGGCATGGATACCTCAAAAATGAGGTATGCATACCAATTCAACTGTCTTGCAATTTGGCATGATGGTATGGATACCTTATTTTTGAGGCATCCATACCTTTGTGAAAAAACTGCAGAACTGGACAGCTTGGTTCACCAAGCCTTGTGGTAGTCCGACGGCCTTCTGATGCTTCATTACATGATCAACGGGACTTGGCGGAGGTATGCCTTGTGGCCTTGGATCCTCGGATGCCCTCGAGGGCCGTCCTCGATGCATTAGGCTTACTTGAAACACTTTGGCACGCTTCTCGCCAACCTTGACCATCGGCCAATCTCCGAGGCTTCTTGTGGCACCATTAGGCTTCGGTGACAATGAAATGAGAACCGGCGGGCAGCTGGACACTTGGTTCATCCCGGAACTCCGCTTGGCATCCAAATCCACCTTATTAGCACTTATGACCTGATAAGCTAACAAAAGATACCTTACGAGCAAAATTGCAATAGAAGCTAAATAAACGCAAGATAAAACAACATAAAACGGGACTAGCCGCACCAAATATCTACAAAATTGGGTGCTCATCACTCTCATAAAGTGCAAAAAGTGAAAATAAATTACAAAGTCTCCATCTAATATGTCATATCCATTCTCCATTTGGGGGTTTTAGAGATGAGTTGGAGATGCTCTAACAAGCTCCGCCCCTGTTCACATCACGCCAAATGCTAGAATTTGGAGTGTAGAAATTAAGAAAAAAAACATGTTTTCGTTACAGTTTTAGAATTCTTTTTGTAGCTGACGAAAAATAAAGGTGTACTTACTACGTATAAACTTAACCACACATAACTCTCTCCACAATTCACACAATCTCACCTGTCCATTTCGGCAATCAATAGTTGAGATGTGTTTTTAATTCTGACCGGTAAAAAATATTTTTTACCGATCAAAATTGATTTTCAATCTAAATTGTCCAAAACGCTTTTAGACGCGCGAAATTAGGCTCCGTAAATTTAGTTTTACGGAAATCTCCGTAAAAAAGTTATTCTAACTCGTTCAAAGGTGTGAAACCAAACTTAATTCTGAATAGCCCCTTAGGCGTTTTTGCGGATTAAAATAAAAAAAAAAACTTAATTCTGAATTGTTTTGATCCGAATATCAAACATTATCCTTTTTAGAAAAATATCCAACAATGTTACCCTTTTCTTTCTTCGGTGGGTGTTGGAGCAGAAATTATTCAGTACTCGTTCAGAGGCTTGCCACCGCTAAATATGGGGGTGGGATTTTTTTTTTTATTAAGTAATGTTTTAAGGTTTTTGTTACTTATAATCTTTTACTTTTAAAATTTCTTTTATTGAGAAGAACAAACAACCCAAAAAAATTGGAGGTAAAATTAGCAGAAATTAATATAAGACTAAAAAAATAAACTATAAAGTTCAATAATAAAGTTAGGCAGAACCACAACTTATGCACTTTCTCATGGAATCACGCAGGAGGTTTTTTTTTTTTTTTTGTTCAGCTCGCCTTTATACTATCAACCTCCAAATTTCTCCAAACCTCAATTTCTCTCTCGTTTCGCGCTCACAATGCTGATATGAATCGTTTATTCCTCATGTCTTGCATTGACTAGTAACTGTGAAAAAAATCATTAACTAGTAACTGTGAAAAAAATCATTAACTAGTAACTGTGAAAAAAATCAATTTGGTCTTGATCGGTCATTGCATGAAAAAATCGTACTACAAATTAAGCTGTTCAATTTATAGAATTTATACATACATCTATCGATATCCTATCAAGTTTTTTTTTTTCCGCACGTGTAGGTGTGAAAAATAAACAGTTTAGATTATGGTTGTGAGCCCAAACTCAAGCCACATAATGGAGAATAAGTTTGGAGGTGAGCTCAAGTGGGGGCTGTTAAAAAAAAAAAAACCTCAAGGGCCTGTTGCACGAAAAGGATGAGAAAAGACGAGAAAATCAACTTTTCTGTAATTTTTTGTGTGTTCAATTACCAGAAAAGTTGTTGGAATCATAGTCTCAACTTTTCCACTGGGAAACACTTTCCCGCAAAATTGGTATTGTTAAAAGGAAGAAATTCTTGTTTTCCTGTAAGATTTTTTATCAACAGAACAAATCGAGGGAAAAAAATTTCATTTTATTTTACTTCACCTCACTTTATTTTTCCTGGGAACCAATTTCTCACACAATACTCCGGACAACTGAACGGAGTGGGGAGTGCCTTGGATGCTTCAGGGCACCCTGTTCTGCTAAAGGTTCTTAAAAAATAAGTATTTATTTATAATTTTTAAACTTAAAAATAATATATTTACAAAAATAATTTTTTAATTTTTTACACCGTTCAAAAGATCACATCAAAATTTGTCAAATAAGATCCATATTACACAAAAAATTATTTTAATAAATTTATTATTTTAAACTTAAATATTACAGATAAATATTTCCGGAAATTTGAGTAATGCTAGCCGTACCGACGGCCTCCCAACTGAAATCGTACCGACGGCCCCGGCGGGCCGTCTCCGGCCACCGAACGGCCGATTCGAGCCGTTCAAAAATTCTAAAAAAAAAAACGAGGGGGCCTTTGCGAGAATCAACTGCATCCGATGCGTGTAGGTGCTTGGATCAAACATCCTATTTTTCGTGTATATATGACTATTTTTCGTGTATATATGAATATACACGAAAAATAGGGTGTTTGATCCAAGCACCTACACACATCGGATGCAGTTTATTTTCACGCCGGCCCCCTCGGTTTTTTTTTTATAAAATTTTTAGACGGTTCGAATCGGCCGTCCGGTGGCTGGAGACGGCCCGCCGGGGCCGTCGGTACGATTTTGGTGGGGGTGGACGTCGGTACAGCTATCATTTTCGAATATTTCCTTTCATAATCCTCATATCTTGGTCCCACCATCAGGTCTCCCGCCAATCGAAGAGACTAGCGCCATTGACTTGGACTATCTTTGTAGGAGTAGTCGGTACCGCCACTGTGTGCTCTGCAATCAACAACTGAACTGGAAGAATCCGTTCCTCTCCTTGGAATCGACAATCTGAAGCAAAACAAACAAACACGATCAAAGTAGAGAGAGAGAGAGAGAGAGAGCTCATGGATTGCCTTTACAAGAACCCTAACGCCCCTATCGAATCCAGAATCCAAGACTTGCTCTCTCGGATGACCTTGCAAGAGAAGATCGGCCAGATGACTCAAATCGACCGTCGCGTCGCCTCTCCTTCCGCCATCCATCACTTCTCCATTGGTCTCTCTCTCTCTCTCTCTACTTTCACATGTCCGAATATATTTATGTGATATCTGTATTGTTCTGAAAATTGATGTTGCAGGGGGTATTCTCAGTGCCGGCGGTGGCGGGCCGTTCGAGAAAGCGACGACGTCGGATTGGATTAACATGACCGACGGATTCCAGCAGGCCGCCCTTCGGTCTCGCCTAGGGATTCCACTGATCTACGGCACTGACGCTGTTCACGGTAACAACAACGTGTACGGCGCCACTGTGTTTCCTCACAACATCGGCCTCGGAGCCACCAGGTGAGTTATATACCTCTGTATGTATAATGCTAAGTGACATAATTCATGTGCGCGTGAGCGTAAAAGCGTCTTTGAAATACATCCCAAACTCAAACTGCTAAAATTTGCGAGAGCATTGAGAGCGCGAGCGTAGGGCATTCTCGAGAATTATGTGACCGAGGACTATAATGTACTTTGTTGAGTCGGAGGCTCTAATCGATTGAAAACTTGATGCAGGGATGCGGAATTGGTTCGGAGGATTGGGGTTGCGACAGCTCTTGAAGTTAGGGCTTGTGGCGCCCAGTTAGCTTTTGCGCCTTGTGTAGCTGTAAGTAGTGATTTTTTTTTTTTATTATTATTTTTTAGGGTTTTGTTAACGTATGCCCCTAGGCATATGATAGAGACTAGCCTTTTAACCTTCCATCAACCACGTTTCCCTCCCAAAAATAATCTCCATCTCCGAATATTGATCCTAATATCCGTTAATACATCAACCCATATTATGAGTACTTTATAGAAGAAGAAGGTGTTAAATGCTCAATGCTCGTGGATGTCAAAAGTCAAACAGCAAAAAAAAAAAAAAAAAATAGAGAGAGCAAACACTACTTTTGATATGGAGGGAGTCAAATAAATTATGGAGGGAAAAAGGAAAAACTATTGGAGTATACAAACCTTTGCCCGACCAGTTGTACACAAGACCTTCTTCACCCATTGGACGTTCATTTGATTGGGAAAAGGAATCAACTAATTTTCCTACTTATATGCCGAAAGTTTTTGGGAGGAAAACATATATGTTTGATTGGGGGTATTTGTGTCCAAAACAAAAAAATTGATCCTTTCAAAAACAAATCGGTGCACACTAGCGTACAATGTGCACCTGTAACATTTAGCACTAAGAGGCGTAACATTGGTGTAACATTTTACCAAATAGGCGTAACGGTGCTTACCGTGTGCACCTTTATTCATTTAGAGGCATAACATTTAGTACCATTTAGAGGCATAAGAGCATCGTCAATGTAATAATCGAAAGTGAATAATCAAAACTTGCCACATCAGATTTTGATTATCCATTTAGAGGTTGTTAAAGTTAGCAATGTTAAGTCTCACATTGTTTATTTTTTTGCTCATAATCAAAACGAGTTGGCAAAAATTCAAATCTTACGGTCAATTTTTTTCTTATCAATCTAATGGTCTACATTGAATGTCATTCTAGTAAAATAAGTGAAAGTAGAGAGCATTTGTTAAAATCCATAAAGTGATCAATATTGTTAAATGCACAACCACTTGCCAAAGTGGAGAGTGAGTTTCACTTTCCCATGATGGTTGTACTTGATTGAGAAGATGTGGAGTCCAATAAATTTGGTTATAGGCAAAAAGTTGCTAGTTTCAATTATCCAAATACCCAAATTTGATTATTGGTTAAGAGATTGCTAAGTTTGATTACAATGTGAGCACTTTTTTTAGCACACATTGCTAACTTCAGCAACCTTTTGGTTTTGATTATTACATTGAGTATGCTCTAACATTTACCACTTAGAGGCATAACATTTGTCCAACGTATGCGTAACATATGTAGTTATATGGGGTATGTATTGGAGCTTCTTCCGTTGTCTTGCTGCAACACATTGCTTTATCTATCCGCTATAGAGCATAAGGCAGTGATCGTTTTGAGAAGAAAGGGGAAACATGCAATCACACTTGCGGAAGGGAAAATTATCTCCTGTAGACCGAGTTGGCCTTAATTGCTATAGTTCTTGAGTTCTCGGTTATCAATTAAAGTGACTCAACTAGATTTGTTTTCATACTTTCCTGTTTGGACAAATCCACGGTCTAGAGGTTCCAAACACAGCCTTCATGTCCTAGTTCTTTTACTGATCGTCTAATATGTGACGCACGGTCTCTTTAATTCTCCTCAAAGTACCATTGTTCACCAGGTATGACAAGGGTAAGGGCGGGAGATTATATATGTGTCCTACACTTGTACCTTAATTGGACACTTACATCACTTTTTGTAATGACGATGGTGGAAATATAAGCTCACATTTGGTAGAAAAGAACAGTTATAGCATCTCTTGTGGATGCAAGACAGAGATTACTTTTTCTTGGTCCCATTTGCTTTCGAGTATATTCCTAAATGATGTGTTATTTCAAATTCTATTTCTGCATATTATGTATTTAACTGATTGTATGTACATGCATCCATATCTAACATTGCAAATTTGCAATACATAATCTTGTCCCTTCATGTAAGAGTTCTTTGCCTTGGACAATAGCTTCCTTGCTAATATTTGTTGAATGGATTCTGCCAGGTATGTAAAGGTCCCAGATGGGGAAGATGTTACGAGAGCTACAGTGAAGATTCTGAGATTGTTAGAAAGATGACTTCAATAGTTACAGGTTTGCAAGGACAGCCACCCCAAGGACATCCAAAGGGATACCCATTTGTAGCTGGAAGGTAAAGAGCAGTCCTCATCTTGCACTGTCTTGTTGTGCTCTTCTCACAAATAACGTGCTGCTTGTTCTGCTATTGGGTATGATTCACGTTATTTATCCTCTTCCAAGCAAAGGGAGTGCAAGTGCAAAGGGCGGCTCTATGCTCCCATGCACTTGGGTGAGGTTCAAGTCCCACCCACTCCATTCCCCTCCCCTCTACGACTAAAACCCTACGCACAAACGATTTCTGAGATCAGGAGAAAAAAAGAAAAAAAAGAAAAGAGAAACAGAAAACCCTTCCAAGAAAGTTATACTGTTACGGGAGCAGGAAAAGTTGAATGGATATTTGGTTTTCAAAGTTATATTTAGTCTTCATCTTAATTTTTGGAGCTTACTTCAACCTTTTTGACTGTTTGACTGAAGATAATTAAATGGCATCATTTTGCATAGGCTGATTCTTCGATTTGGATCTCGTTGGATTTTTTTTTTTGTGGGAACTCTTTTTGATTATTGTTTGCCGAATAATTGGAACATTTAGTGATATTTATGTTTAAACATTGTTTTTGTAATTTTGAAAATTGGTTTGTTTTCCAAAATAAGTTTTCTTCCCCTGCCCCCTCCCCCAGCCACCGCCCCTACTTCAGAGACATGGTTTTTCCAAACAGTAAACAAAAATTTCACAACCTTACAAAACAGCTATGAATTCCCAGCTTCTGCAATAGTGAATTGTTTTCTTTTTGATTTTCATCAAGTTCTATATTATCTTCAGTTCCTATATTGATGGTTGATATGCTTCCCTGACGATCTCAGTTCTTAAATCTAGTGCACTTTCTATATGCCAGAGAGAATGTTCTCGCATGTGCCAAGCATTTTGTTGGAGATGGGGGGACAAACAAAGGTACTAATGAGGGCAATACAGTTGCATCGTATGATGAGTTGGAGAGAATCCATATGGCACCTTATCTGGACTGTATTTCTCGGGGAGTTTGCACTATCATGGCCTCCTACTCTAGCTGGAATGGGAGGCAACTGCACTCAGACCATTTTCTCCTAACACAAGTTCTCAAAGAAAAACTGGGATTCAAGGTAGTTCTAGCCTAACTTTGTGGTTTCAGAATTGTTAAATCTCAAGCATGCGTGTATCTAATCACACCCATATTTTCAGACATTGCCTCCCATTTTGGGGTGCTAAATTTCGGTTCTCATCCTACGCTGCATTGTTTGCCAATTGTTTATGTCTAGATTTCTATATTAATTCATCTTACAAGCTGTTCAAATTTTGGAATCATGTAGTCGAGTTCTGCTCTTCTTTTGCTTTTTTATTTGTTTCATCCTCATTGAGACGTTGTTTCTGCCAACTAGACAATGATTTTTTGCACCTTTTGTTGGCCTAAAGAGACATAGTTCCTGGAACCCGTAATTGCACCAAACATGAAACTGTATATTTTAACCCAACTTTATGCTGCAGGGTTTTGTCATATCCGACTCCAAAGCACTTGATCGACTTTCTCATCCGTATGGTTCTAACTATCGAAATTGTGTCTTGTTATCCGTCAATGCTGGAATTGACATGGTAGAGATCAAACTTTTATTCCCAAAAAACCAAGCTAGAAAGTTCTTTCTCAAATGTGATGACTCTGTCTCTATCCCTGACAATATGTGCAGGTGATGGTGCCTTTTAGGTATAAACTATTCATTGAGGATTTGACATATCTAGTGGAATCGGGAAAGATACCTATTGCCAGAATTGATGATGCTGTAGAACGGATCCTGAGAGTGAAGTTCGTTGCTGGAGTTTTTGAATATCCCCTGACTGATAGATCTTTGCTAGATACAGTTGGTTGCAAGGTAGACTTCTCTTTTCTCAAAATTATATGCATTGCCTCTTGGCTTCACCATTCAGCGCATACACTGTATTTTTTGTTAGGAAAAAAAGACTCTTTTCTACTTAAGCTGAACTAATTACTCATGTATCCTTTTTGTAGTATTTTGAGGCTTTATATCCCCTACATTCACTTGCCTTTTCTTTACGACTCCCAAACATCGCATGAAAGTTTGCCTAGTGTCTTTCAATTTGAAAGTATTGAGAATATCATGTGTAGGAGCATCATTAAACATCTATTTGGGAATAAATTGGGCATGTTTGGTTTTTCAATGGGCAAACTTTATCTCATATTTTTTTCCATTCCATTACCAGCCTTTCCAGGTTTCATTCCCAAAAAGAAATTTTCTCATTTGTGAAGGACAACGTTCTACAAATCAGCAGATTGTCTCTTCTTAATTTGTCAAGGGTTGGAGAGGATGATGGGCTTCCTATCATTGTTTGGGAACTTTGTTGGTGTGTGACGAGTATCGTACCACTTTGAGTACCATTTTAGGAAATTAGTGCCTTTCCATTTGTCTTGGCATCTGTCGGTAAATTTAGGTTCATACTTCAGCGTCGGTATGTCTAATATTCTGATCTTCATAATTATTAAATTTCGGAGTAAAAACAGGGATTTTTCAAACACTTCAGTCATTTTGACTCAAGCATGCAAAAAGCAAATTCCATACCCATATTCGTATCCGTGTGGCCGTACCAATAACCATGCCATGGATTGTGTGATCATGGGGAACTTCTCACAGTTAGATATATATGGCTGTGGATCGAACATCTATTGTGAAATAGGCCTTGTTTTCCTTCTATTATTTGATCTTAAATTTTTACCCTCTTTAAGTATCTAAAGTGACCAAGAAGGCAAGAATTAAAGCCAATTGGTTTTCATATATTTGAAGGTGATAGAACTACTCGAAACATAGAACCAAAACCAATTGGTTCATGTGTGCTTCCATATGGCTTAGTATCTGATCAAAATAAACATTGGGAGAATTTAAAAAAATGAAACGAGAAGAAGAATTAGATCTAGCAGCATGTTGTGTTTGTATTTGGATCTAAGTAAATACCTCTAAAGAACCTAGATCACTGGAGTGTTTTGATTGTTGAACTGTATTATGCAAGTGACAAGAAGTGGTGAGGCAATAATCGCCTTGGTTAGCTCTAAATTTGTTCGAAAAAGGGATTATATCGGATCAGACAGAAGAACAAATTTTACACAAACATATTCACAGTAACATGTCCATTTGTTTCAGTATGTCGTTCGTGCTTGTAGTTTACCTTTTCACTCACTAACCATAATCCCATGCCAAATTCTAAAAATTTTGTGCAGAATTAGTTGCTTCCTGCCCTAATCTTGTGTCAATTTTTATTCGTTGAAGGTCATTGGTAACTAGACTTGTGACTTAAAGACAATTATATTTCTCTGATATTGCTTCAGCTGCATAGAGAACTTGCTCGTGAGGCGGTTCGCAAGTCCTTGGTTTTGTTAAAGAATGGAAAGGATCCAAGGAAACCGTTTCTTCCTTTAAATAGGAATGCTGTAAGAATTCTTGTTGCTGGAACACATGCTGATAATCTTGGATATCAGTGTGGGGGTTGGACAGCTACTTGGAAAGGAGCCAGCGGCAGAATAACTATTGGTATGTAATATTCCGCAAGTTGCCTGACACATAATTATTAAAAGCAAATTCTCTATTCTGAATTGGGAAAGCTGATGATGATTGACATGGTTTCGGCCAATGGAGGTGGGGTTGTTGATAACCAAAAAAATGCACAAAAACTCTCTTCGCTACACTAGTGGCCTGCACAGTAGCAAGATAGTACAAAGTTATGCTTGCATATCATCTCATTAAAAGCAAACTCTCTGTTCACGTTAGAAAAGATGATGATGATTGGCATGGTTTCGGCCGATGGAGGTGGGGTCGTTGATGACAAACAATGCACATACTCTCTTCACTACACTAGTGGCATGTACAGTAGCATAGATAGTACAAAGCTATGCTTACATTCATATCTCCACTTTCATGTACTTGTTAACTATCATTTGATTGCTCTCTTCCACATACAGTCTACAGATACAGACTATATAAATATACACTTAGGGACCACTTGGATCTAGGAATGTGATCGTGAATTAATATGAGTCGTACAAAGATTTGTGTAGGCATAAAATAGAACAGATATTAAGTCTGTTGTGTCTACAATATGTATATGTCTCTTATTTAATTACCTGCGTTTACTTTTCATAAAGACAGGAAAATATGTAATTACTCCCGAGTTACACCTTACGCGATTGTGTTGTGTGAACACAATCGCATTTTCTAGTATTTGTTGTGAATGAGCCATTTCTAACATGGTCAAACTCACATGTTTGAGACAAACAAACTTTTCAAATGTCTTTGTAGTAGACTGATTTCATATTTTTTTGGGGGACGACATTAAGTTTAAATGTTAATGTCCTTTGTTGGAGTCATAAACTGTTTGAATGAACTCTTTACTTTTTGTTAATTAGTTAATAGTTTAACAAAAGCATATTGAGATTAGGCTGATGATATCATTTGCATTTCAGGCACAACTATTTTGGAAGCTCTTAAAGCAGCAGTGGGAGATAAAACGGAATTGGTGTATGAGCAATGCCCATCAGCTGACACCTTTGCAACTCAAGAATTCTCTTTTGCCATTGTAGCCGTTGGTGAGGAACCATATGCTGAATCTTTGGGCGACAATTCGGAGCTCACAATCCCTTTTAATGGAACTGAACTCATTAGTTCAGTTGCGGACAAAGTTCCCACATTGGTGATTCTAATCTCCGGAAGGCCATTAGTTTTAGAGCCATGGCTCTTGGAAAAGATAGATGGCCTGGTAGCCGCTTGGTTGCCCGGGAGCGAGGGAGAGGGAATTGCAGATGTTCTCTTTGGAGATTATGAGTTCCAAGGAAGACTCCCTAGGACATGGTTTAAAAGGGTTGAACAACTGCCAATGCATTCGGGGGAGAACTCCAATGACCCTTTATTTCCCTTTGGCTTTGGGTTAACAAGCAATAACCAGAAGCTTTCTGAGTGATCAGTCATGTGATGTGTTAGAATATAGTATTATTAGTAGTCTCACATTACTTAGTTTACTTATTCAATATGTGAATCATCAATATAAATAAGATTGTTATGTGTTAGGGTTATTTAACGTCCTATACACTTTTCCTATCCTTCCAAACAACATGGTATCAGAGCCAATCCTAACCCACCATAGATCCTAACCTTAGTCCCAAAATCGGCTACTGTAGCAGTTGTGAACAGTGTCACGCATTTGTGAACTGTTTCACGCATCTGTGAACTGTAATCAGGAAACCCTAGCCACCATAGCCCAGCCATAACCTCACATTTACGCCCACCATCATGAGATCTGCCGTTGTCGTCGTCACCCATCCACCATCAACCATCACCCTTCATCGCTATCTTCACAGAAACCCTAATCGAGCTGTTACCCAATGAAATCAGCCCCCAAAACCTCCATACCAGTCCTAATTGACCCTGAATTACGCATTTAGCCATTGAATCGACCCTGAATAACCCTAATCGATCTCAAAAACACTTACCCAGATGTCGAAACCCAACTAAACCCATCCCCAACGTGTCGACAGCCTTAAATATCTCTAATCCGATCTGTAAAACCTCGATTTGAGCTCGAAATCTCCTCCAGAGTGTTCGAAATTGTCATACCAGCACTGGATTATGTTCGGAATAGTCTGAATGTGTTTGACGGTTATCGAAAACATCATATCAGCACTCGGTTATGTTCGAATCATTGGTCTCTCCCATACGCGTATGCTATCGTGCTCTTGTTTCCAGTTTCAGTAATGGTCTTTACTTTATTTTTAATTGAATTTCTATACCATCTGATTTGTTGATCGCGGTTTTGGGTTTTCCAGATTCATTAGTTAATGTCTTATTGCTATTGATATTGTTGGGTATTACTTTGTTCGGCGCTCAGTTGATTAGTTATTATTCCCTCCGCCCCTTTTTAAATGTCCTGTTTTGTAACTCCAACTTATTAAAAAGACATCATCATTATACATTTCACATCAACTTTTTCCTCCACTTTCCCTACTTATCCATCATCATTACACTTTTATTCACAAATTTTTCAAAATAGAATCTACTTTTAAGGACAAAGTAGACAATTCACCAACTTTTACTCACTAACTTTACAAAATAGACACTTATTAAGGGACAGCCCAAAATGGAATACTGGACCGTAATAAAGGGACAGAGGGAGTAGTTGTTCTGGTTGGTGTTTCGTTGATTGAGGCTTAGTAGTTATTTATTTTTGGTTGCCTCTCCATTGTTCGGCTAAATGTCTGAGCAAAAGTTTGATTCTGGTTTCGGTTCTAGTTCTACTGTTTCAGGTAGTTCGTTCAGTTCTTCATGGTTTCGAGAGAAGCTTTCTATTACCTTCACCCCATTAAATGATAAAAATTATGCTGTTTGGGATAAAGCAGTTGAAGTTTATTATTTGGGCCAGACATAGTATCATTATTCACTACAACAAAAATGGTCTATCACGATGAAAACTGGCGACGAAATCCAAAATTCGTCGCCAAATGGTACTTTTTGGCGAGGAAAACGAATTTCGACGTTAAATGGGACTTTTTTTTCGAGAAAATTGAATTTTGTCGCCAAATGATACTTATTGGCCATGAAAAAAAGAAATTTGTCGTCAAATGGGACATTTTTGCGAGGAAATTAATTTTTCGTCGCCAATTCTTAAAAAAAATTAGAAAAAAAAAATTATTTGAAATAAATAATTCTATTTTCTGTGTATATTACATATATTTCACACATTGGTTAATTTGAAAATTCTCAAAAAAATGTCTATATATTTGATTTTGCATAACTATTAACAAAGGGTTGGTTGGCCGAGTGGTTGGAGTTGTTGTTCAAGAACTCATGGGTCATGAGTTCGAGTCCGTGCAACAGCAAAGTGGAAATTTTTTTTTGAGCAAGTGTTTTTGGCGACGAAAATAAATTTCGTCGGCAAAATGTACATTTGACGATGAAAAAATTTGTCGCTAAAGGGTGGCACCTCTTCCGCGTGAAACAAAAGACGACGAAATGGGGCGATGAAATTTTTCGTCGCCAAAAGCTTTAGCGACGAATTTGGCTTCTTTGGCGAGGAATTTTTTTCTTCATCATAGACCTTTTTTGTTGTAGTGATTTGATTGATGATCCCCCTGCATAGACTGCTTCTACTTATAAGGCATGGGAATCCAAGGATGCCCGGATTCGATTTGAGTTGTGGAATAGTATGGAAGAACATATTGCTAGCACGCTTGTTATCTTAGAAACTGCCAAAAAGGTATGGACACAGGCTCAGGAGATGTATTCTGGTGTTAATAATTTCCGTCAGACGTATGATCTTCGCAGTCCTTTTCTATATCCCAGGGTGATTTATCTTTGGAGGCTTACTATGCCAAATTTCGCGGTATTTGTGAGGAGCTCAATATTTGTGAGTCTATTTCATCTGACATTCAGGTTATGTGACGCCAGCGTGAGTGTATGTAGGTTGCTCAATTTATATCTGGTGCATCATCCACCTATGATCCTATTAGTCCTCAGCTCATGGGGTCTCGAGATTTACCTTCTCTTAGTAAGGTATTTAGTCGCCTTCGTTAGTCTTTTGTATCTGTGTCTACGCTTGCCCCCTCTCTTGATCATTCAGCATTAGCTTCTGCTGTTTCTGGTAGTTTTGGCTCTTCTTTCAGCCGCGGTCGTAGTTATGGCCGTGATTCTGGGTTTAGTGATCGTGGTCGTGATTCTGGATTTGGTGGTCGTGGTTTTGGTCGTGGTGTTGATGGTTGTGACTTTGGTTTTGGTGCTCATGGAGGTTGCATGTCAAGGGGAGGTGGCCATGGTCGCGGTCGTGATTTCAAGTTGTGTACTTATTGTTGGGGCACCAATCATACTGTGGAGTATTGTTATCATCTTCACAGGTTTCCTCAGGCTCATCAAGTTGCAATCTCTCAGGATGCTGGACAGCTTACTCATTCTTCTGCCATCAATGTGGTGACTATCTCTGCAGAGGAATATTGTCAATTCAGTCTCCACCTGTGGGTTCTTCTGCCACTGCTACGCTTGCTCAGATAGGATCTCCAGATGGGGAAGAAGATTGGTGGAGGTGTTAAACGTGGTCGTTGCAATTGGTTTTATTGGTCGTTGAAGTCGTTCGTTGGTCGTTGAAGTCGTTCGTTGGTCGTTGAAGTTGTTTCGTTGGTTGTCGGTTGTCGTTGAAGTCGTTTCGTTGGTCGTTGCAGTCATTCGTTGGTCGCTACTGTTGAAAGTTGTTTCGTTGGTCGTCGTTGCAAGTTGCAAGTTGGTTTTGTTGGTCGTTGAAGTCGTTTCGTTGGTTGTTATTGATTGTTGTTTTAGCAAGTTGGTTGTTTTAGTGATTGTTGCCAATAGTTGAGGTAATTGTTTCGTTGGTTGCTATGTAACAAGCTGAAGAGTCTCCAGCTTGCGGGGGAGTGTTAGAATATACTATTAGTAGTAGTCCCACGTTGCTTAGTTTACTTATTCAATATGTGAGTCATCTATATAAATAAGATTGTTACGTATTAGGGTTATTTAACTCCCTATACACTTTTTCTATCCTTCCAAACAACATGATGCACAGCTGGCTGAAGGTCTAAGTTCCTTAATCCAATGACGGAAGGCAGAGATGGGCCAGCAATTATCCAAATTTCCCACTTGGTAAGCTTCAGTCTGTACTCCCCATTGCAATTTTGCATCTAGTTATTGCATAAGCTACCAATATTCGGTCTGCCACTTGTTGGTAGTCGTAATTAGGCTGCATATTGATCATATCTTTGTGGAGGGATTTGGCTTAAGATGGATATGAGTCTCGAAGGGATTAACTTCTTGGCAAATTCTCCTTAAGGTTGTATCCCTCCCTAATACACAGTTGTTTCAGTTGATAACTTCTTGTAATTTGGAATGTATGCCTTCTACTTCTTTGTCTTTCCATAATGTTTGTTCTCCGATAAAATTTCGGATTACCTAAAAGCAAAGCAGAAGGTAACCTAAATTATTGAACCCATGTCAAAGAAAGTAGCAATATTTGATAAGTATCAATACAGTTGCATTATTATATGATCATACCACCAAAAGCTAAATGAAATGATATATTTCTTGCTGTTGCCCTTGGAATTCTTTATTATCTCTCTATGTGTGCTATTTTGAAATTTTGAACATTCCATATTCTCTCTCTGTGTGTGCTATTTCATTCCATATTCTCTCTGTGTGTGCTATTTTGAAATTTTGAACAACCCATCGGTGTTACATGAACAGGTTGATACTTTGTTCACGGTTATAGTGTTGATTTGCATGTGTGCTGATTGTTCGATCCGCGTCTTCGGGCACGAGCAAGCACTAAAAGAATTCTCTGTTTGAACCTAATTTTAAAAAAAAATATTCCCTTATAAATCAGTTACCATGATCAAAATATTCGAAATGTATACTACTCGAAAGTTACCATGCCCATGAATTTTACCATTTTTTTCGATCTACCATGTTCGAAATGTATACTACTCAAAAGTTACCATGATCAAAATGTTCGCTATCCAAAATTCACCATCAATGCTATAAGTTCACTGTGCTGGTCGTTTTGTATTCATTTTTCTTCTAGTAGTAATTTTTCATTTGATATTTGAGTTTGGCAGCTTTGATGCACGTTCCCCTATTCTGGGCCTAGTTTGGGGCGAGTTTTTATTCCATCTTGCCCTTGTTTTTTTCCAAATCCCATCCCCGTACCAATCTCCATCCCGCACTGCAATCAAGCCAGATTTAGGGTGGGTTTGATGAGGTAAATCCTAAATCGGTTTAATTCTAAGTCCACGAAACGAAATGCATTTGTATTGGGTCTGGCATCACAACTAGAATGGTAGAAAAAGAAAGGAAGAAAAAAAAAGAGAGAGGAAGCTTTGGCCTTGTTCGTTTCCAAATTTTACTTTGTTTTAACTTTATTTTTCAATTATTACCCTATATTTTTCTCCAATCATTACCTTACTTCTCCAATTATTAATTTCATTTCTCTTTCTGTCTCTCTTCACTCATTACCCCTCTCTCCAATCATTACACTATTTCTCTTTCCACCCATTACCAAAACTAAAATACCCAATGTTACCAAACGAACAAGGCCTTTGTTATTTGGCCAAGGAAGCTTTACAAATTTTAAATGCGTATTTCGAAGCGAAAATACTAGAAACTGCGGAAAACACTTCTTAACCAAAAAAAAAAGTGTAAAAAAATATATTCTCCCGTCAATTTTAACGAAATAACCAACAGTCTCACCTTTGTTCATAGTACAAGCGGTGTAAGTGTTTAAAAATATAATTAGTGGGTGTCTCTGAAAATCTCTCAAAGTACAAGGTGGGTGAGTGAAAATTCCCCGATTAATTTTGGGGCCCTTAATTTTGTGCACAACCCCCAATCCCCCGTGAGGCCATGAATTTACTAGTAATTACTTGGGGATAGACATTTCCATCCGACAAATAAGTACGTAGTAGTATTTATTTATCGTTTTTAAACTTAAAAATAATGTATTTACAAAATTAATTTTTTAATTTTTTACACCGTTTAAAAGATCTCATCGAAATTTATCAAATAAGATCCATATTTATACAAAAAAAAATTATTTCAATAAATTTATTATTTTTAAACTTAAATATTACAGATAAATATTTATTTTATAACAACCTTAGAGCATCCGTATCAGCCTCTTTAAATTTTGGACCAAATTACACTTTAAAAATCCACTTTATTACTTTAGCTAGTCACTTTTAAAATGTCTACTGCATCATATTCTTTACTCTCACTCTCTACTCAATTAAATATTCATACTTTTATATTTCCTTCATTTATTTCCACATTTCTCTGCTCAATTAATAGTTAAAAGGGTGAATAGTGACTCTTTAAAACAAAAGAGTCACTGTAGCAAAGTTATTTATTTTGCAAAGTAAAGAGGAAGGAAGAGAGGCTGGTGCAGGGCATTTTTTTTTTGTCTATTTTCTCATTTTTGCTCTTTACTTTAGTTTAGAGAGTTGTTTAAAGAGTCATGTGCGGATGCTCAGAGCATCCGCATCATCCTCTTTAAATTTTGGACTAAATTACACCTTAAAAACTCACTTTATTACTTTAGCTATTCACTTTTAAAATATCTACTGTATCAGACTCTTTACTCTCACTCCCTACTCAATTAAATATTCATACTTTTATATTTCCTTCAGTTATTTCCACATTTCTCTACTCAATTATGCTGTGTTTGGATTGGTTTTTAAATTTTTTTTTGAAAAACTATAGTAGTTATAAGTGGAGAGAGATAGAGAGAGAAATGTTGGAAGTATGGGGAATCTATAGGAATTTTTTTGAAAAATCCTTTTTGAGAAGTAAAGAGAACACAACATTAATAGTTAAAATGGTGAATAGTGACTCTTTAAAACAAAATGGTCACTGTAGCAAAATTATTTATTTTGCAAAGTAAAGAGGAAGGAAGAGAGGCTGGTGCAGGGCATTTTATGTCCATTTTCTCATTTCTGCTCTTTACTTTAGTTTAGAGAGTTGTTTAAAGAGTCACGTGCGGATGCTCTAAAGGGAAAACACCCTAGCAAGGAGTTGGGGGAGCTGCTGTCTCGGCCAAGGGGGCCGTGCTCCGGTCTCGGTCCAATGATCGGAAACGTTCACTTCGTAGAACTCGTCGAGTTGAACAATCAAGTAAAAAATTAGCTCGATCAGATATCATTAAGTGCCTAATCGAAACCTTTTTGTCTTGAAAATAATGGATTCGAAATACTGGATCAAATCTATTAGAACCCATTATTGACAAGTTATATGTGTTCCGATCAGACACTTAATGATATCCGATCAAACTGATTTTTTACATACTTGTTTAACCCGACGAGCTCTACGAAACGAACGTTTTCGATCATCGGAGCAAGACCGGAGCGGGACCCCTCGGCCAGGACAGCACGCTGCTGTGACAGCAGCTCCCCCCCAGTCCCCCTAGCAGAAGTACTCCTATTTCCTTTCATAATCCTCATATCTTGGATTCTTGGTCCCACCATCGGATCTCCCGCCAATCGAAGAGACTAGCGCCCTTGACTATCTAACTTGTAGGAGTAGTATCAACAACTGAACTGGAAGAATCCGTTCCTCTTGTTGGAATCGACAATCTGAAGCAAAACAAACAAACACGATCAAAGTAGAGAGAGAGAGAGAGAGCTCATGGATTGCCTTTACAAGGACCCTAACGCCCCAATCGAATCAAGAATCCAAGACTTGCTCCCCCGAATGACCTTGCAAGAGAAGATCGGCCAGATGACTCAAATCGACCGTCGCGTCGCCTCTCCTTCCGCTATCCGTCACCTCTCCATTGGTCTCTCTATCTCTCTACTTTCACGTGTCCACACATATTTACATGATGTCTATATATATTGTTCTGAAAATTGATGTTGCAGGGAGTATTAACAGCGCCGGCGGTGGCGGGCCGTTCGAGAAAGCGACGACGTCGGATTGGATTAACATGACCGACGGATTCCGGCAGGCCGCGCTTCGGTCTCGCCTAGGGATTCCACTGCTCTACGGCACTGACGCTGTTCACGGTAACAACGTGTACGGCGCCACTGTGTTTCCTCACAACGTCGGCCTCGGAGCCACCAGGTGAGTTATATACCTCTGTATGTATAATGCTAAGCAACATAATTCATGTGCGTATAAACGTAAAAGCGTCTTTGAAATACATCTCAAACTCAAACTGCTAAAATTTGCAAGAGCATTGAGAGTGCAACATTCTCGAGAATTATGTGACTGAGGACTATAATGTACTTAGTTAACCACTGTTATTTTTTCCTTGGTTGAGTCGGAGGCTCTAATCGACTGAAAAGCAGGGATGCGGAATTGGTTCGGAGGATTGGGGTTGCGACAGCTCTTGAAGTTAGGGCTTGTGGCGCTCAGTTCACTTTTGCGCCTTGTGTAGCTGTAAGTAGTGATTTATTATTATTATTATTATTAGGGAAAAAAATTGAAATAGTTCTTGTAGTTTAGTATTTGTGTCAACTTAGTCCCTATAGTTTGAATTGGCTCAATTTACACTCTGTACTCTGTAGTTTCTATTTTGTTCCAACTTGGTCCAATTACTAACTGTCGTTAGCCTCCGTTAACTCCAGACACAAATGGGTCCCTTTTCTAGTGAATTATTGAACCATTTCTTCTCCAACTTCGCAGACTTAAAGCCTTTTCCTAGAAAGCAAAATGGAGTCACTCTTTTCTAAAAATCGGATTCTCTGGCCCATGTTCTTTTTTCTAAAATACTTGAACTATTTTTTCGATATTCAAGAGGTGACCAGGCACACCTAAACTCTATGCCCGGTGGAGACTTTAATTTTTTTTCTAAACCCCTTTTGAGGCCCGAATTACAGCTGGACCTGATTCTCCTTTACTCGGAGATATGTAGGCAGTTTGATGAAAGCTCGGTCTCTTTTTAAAATAAAACCCACTTCATTTTCTAAAATTCAAATATTTTTCAAAAATAGCCAAGTCCCTTTTATAGAACACAAAACTCCTCATTTTTTTCTTTCTTTTCAAGAACCACATCGCAATCCATAGGAATCGGATCACTTATCCAGACCCTAATCCCTCTCGCTCCTTCCCCCTGATGGTGAACGAGACACGTTTCGGTTGAAGGTAAAATCCCAGGCGCGACAAATGGAGAATGAAAGCCGTGACAAAAAATGGAGAATGGAACAATGAGGCTATGTGTTTTGGTTCAGAGGTATATTAGGGTAAGATGAGAATGACAGATTACGATTTAACCCTAGAAAAGGGACCCATTCCTGTATGGGGTTAACGGAGTCTAACGGCAGTTAGTAATTGGACTAAGTTAGAACAAAATGAAAACTACAGAGTGTAAATCGAGCCAATTCAAACTGCAGGGACTAAGTTGACACAAACACTAAACTACAAAGACCATTTCAGTTTTTTTCCCTTATTATTATTATTATTGATCTTCAGCTGTAAGTAGTGATTGTTTACGTGGATTTAGTAGTTAACTTCATCGTTACTCTTTTAAGTGATCACTTGCCTCCGGATTAACGATGGCGTTCATTACCGCCAAGTGTGTTCATTTTATGTGGAATATTGTCAAATCTTAAATGCTCAATGCTTGTGTTCGGATGTTTACGTATTTTAACTTGAATGTTTGATATGTTGGTGAGAACGTCTACAGTGCACACTAGCGTACGATGTGCACCCGTAATATTTAGCACTAAGAGGCGTAACATTTTACCAAATAAGCGTAACAGTGCTTACCGTATGCGCCTTTATTCATTTAGAGGCATAAGAGTATCCTCAATGTAATAATCGAAAGTGAATAATCAAAATTTGTCACATCAGATTTTGATTATCCATTTAGAGGTTGTTAAAGTTAGCAATGTCAAGTCTCACATTATTTATTTTTTTGCTCATAATCAAAACGAGTTGGCAAAAATTCAAATCTTACGGTCAGTTTTTTTTCTTTTCAATCTAATGGTCTACATTGAATGTCATTATAGTAAAATAAGTGAAAATAGAGAGCATTTGTTAAAATCCATAAAGTGATCAATATTGTTAAGGGAAATGATTTTGCCACTCCTTTTTTTGTTAACGCCACTCCCCTGCAAGTGTATTTTTGGTGCAAAAATACACTTGCAGGGGAGTGGCGTTAACAAAAAAAGGAGTGGCAAAATCAGCAACCTATTGTTAAATGCAAAACCACTTGCCAAAGTGGAGAGTGAGTTTCACTTTCCCATGATTGTTGTACTTGATTGAGAAGATGTGGAGTCCATTAAATTTGGTTATTGACAAAAGATTGCAAGTTTCGATTATCCAAATACCCAAATTTGATTATTTGTTAAGTTTGATTGTTACAATGTGAGCACTTTTTTTTAACAGACGTTGCTAACTTCAGCAACCTTTTGGTTTTGATTATTACATTGAGTATGCTTTAACATTTACCACTTAGAGGCATAACATTTGTCCAACGTATGCGTAACATATGTAGTTATACGGGGTATGTATTCGAGCTTTTTCCGTTG
Organism: Rhododendron henanense subsp. lingbaoense; assembly: GCA_020567845.1. Lineage (NCBI taxonomy): Eukaryota > Viridiplantae > Streptophyta > Magnoliopsida > Ericales > Ericaceae > Rhododendron > Rhododendron henanense. Next base: position 7,038,240 of record CM036312.1, read on the forward strand.
TCTTGCTGCAACACATTGCTTTATCTATCCGCTATAGAGCATAAGGCAGTGATCGTTTTGAGAAGAAAGGGGAAACATGCAATCACACTTGCGGAAGGGAAAATTATCTCCTGTAGACCGAGTTGGCCTTAATTGCTATAGTTCTTGAGTTCTCGGTTATCAATTAAAGTGACTCAACTAGATTTGTTTTCATACTTTCCTGTTTGGACAAATCCACGGTCTAGAGGTTCCAAACACAGCCTTCATGTCCTAGTTCTTTTACTGATCGTCTAGTATGTGACGCACGGTCTCTTTAATTCTCCTCAAAGTACCTTTGTTCACCAGATATGACAAGGGTAAGGGCGGGAGATTATATATATGTCCTACACTTGTACCTTAATTGGACACTTACACCACTTTTTGTAACGACGATGGAGGAAATATAAGCTCACATTTGGTAGAAAAGAACAGTTATAGCATCTCTTGTGGATGCAAGACAGAGATTACTTTTTCTTGGTCCCATTTGCTTTCGAGTATATTCCTAAATGATGTGTTATTTCAAATTCTATTTCTGCATATTATGTATTTAACTGATTGTATGTACATGCATCCATATCTAACATTGCAAATTTGCAATACATAATCTTGTCCCTTCATGTAAGAGTTCTTTGCCTTGGACAATAGCTTTCTTGCTAATATTTGTTGAATGGATTCTGGCAGGTATGTAAAGATCCCAGATGGGGAAGATGTTACGAGAGCTACAGTGAAGATTCTGAGATTGTTAGAAAGATGACTTCAATAGTTACAGGTTTGCAAGGACAGCCACCCCAAGGACATCCAAAGGGATACCCATTTGTAGCTGGAAGGTAAAGAGCAGTCCTCATCTTGCACTGTCTTGTTGTGCTCTTCTCACAAATAACGTGCTGCATGTTCTGCTATTGGGTATGATTCACGTTATTTATCCTCTTCCAAGCAAAGGGAGTGCAAGTGCAAAGGGCGGCTCTAAGCTCCCATGCACTTGGGTGAGGTTCAAGTCCCACCCACTCCATTCCCCTCCCCTCTACGACTAAAACCCTATGCACAAACGATTTCTGAGATCAGGAGAAAAAAAGAAAAAAAAGAAGAGAGAAACAGAAAACCCTTCCAAGAAAGTTATACTGTTACGGGAGCAGGAAAAGTTGAATGGATATTTGGTTTTCAAACTTATATTTAGTCTTCATCTTAATTTTTGGAGCTTACTTCAACCTTTTTGATTGTTTGACTGAAGATAATTAAATGGCATCATTTTGCATAGGCTGATTCTTCGATTTGGATCTCGTTGCTTTTTTTTTTTTTGTGGGAACTCTTTTTGATTATTGTTTGCCGAATAATTGGAAACATTTAGTGATATTTATGTTTAAACATTGTTTTTGTAATTTTGAAAAATGGTTTGTTTTCCAAAATAAGTTTTCTTCCCCTGCCCCCTCCCCCAGCCACCGCCCCTACCTCCTTCAGAGACATGGTTTTTCCAAACGGTAAACAAAAATTTCACAACCTTACAAAGCAGCTATGAATTCCCAGCTTCTGCAATAGTGAATTGTTTTCTTTTTTATTTTCATCAAGTTCTATATTATCTTCAGTTCCTATATTGATGGTTGATATGCTTCCCTGACGATCTCAGTTCTTAAATCTAGTGCACTTTCTGTATGCCAGAGAGAATGTTCTCGCATGTGCCAAGCATTTTGTTGGAGATGGGGGGACAAACAAAGGTACTAATGAGGGCAATACAGTTGCATCGTATGATGAGTTGGAGAGAATCCATATGGCACCTTATCTGGACTGTATTTCTCGGGGAGTTTGCACTATCATGGCCTCCTACTCTAGCTGGAATGGGAGGCAACTGCACTCAGACCATTTTCTCCTAACACAAGTTCTCAAAGAAAAACTGGGATTCAAGGTAGTTCTAGCCTAACTTTGTGGTTTCAGAATTGTTAAATCTCAAGCATGCGTGTATCTAATCACACCCATATTTTCAGACGTTGCCTCCCATTTTGGGGTGCTAAATTTCGGTTCTCATCCTACGCTGCATTGTTTGCCAATTGTTTATGTCTAGATTTCTATATTAATTCATCTTACAAGCTGTTCAAATTTTGGAATCATGTAGTCGAGTTCTGCTCTTCTTTTGCTTTTTTATTTGTTTCATTCTCATTGAGACGTCGTTTCTGCCAACTAGACAATGATTTTTTGCACCTTTTGTTGGCTTAAAGAGACATAGTTCCTGGAACACGTAATTTCACCAAACATGAAACTGTATATTTTAACCCAACTTTATGCTGCAGGGTTTTGTCATATCCGACTCCAAAGCACTTGATCGACTATCTCATCCGTATGGTTCTAACTATCGAAATTGCGTCTTGTTATCCGTCAATGCTGGAATTGACATGGTAGAGATCAAACTTTTATTCCCAAAAAACCAAGCTAGAAAGTTCTTTCTCAAATGTGATGACTCTGTCTCTATCCCTGACAATATGTGCAGGTGATGGTGCCTTTTAGGTATAAACTATTCATTGAGGATTTGACATATCTAGTGGAATCGGGAAAGATACCTATTGCCAGAATTGATGATGCTGTAGAACGGATCCTGAGAGTGAAGTTCGTTGCTGGAGTTTTTGAATATCCCCTGACTGATAGATCTTTGCTAGATACAGTTGGTTGCAAGGTAGACTTCTCTTTTCTCAAAATTATATGCATTGCCTCTTGGCTTCACCATACAGCGCATACACTGTATTTTTTGTTAGGAAAAAAAGACTCTTTTCTGCTTAAGCTGAACTAATTACTCATGTATCCTTTTTGTAGTATTTTGAGGCTTTATATCCCCTACATTCACTTGCCTTTTCTTTACGACTCCCAAACATCGCATGAAAGTTTGCCTAGTGTCTTTCAATTTGAAAGTATTGAGAATATCATGTGTAGGAGCATCATTAAACATCTATTTGGGAATAAATTGGGCATGTTTGGTTTTTCAATGGGCAAACTTTTGTATCTCATATTTTTTTTCCATTCCATTACCAGCCTTTCCAGGTTTCATGCCCAAAAAGATATTTTCTCATTTGTGAAGGACAACGTTCTACAAATCAGCAGATTGTCTCTTCTTAATTTGTCAAGGGTTGGAGAGGATGATGGGCTTCCTATCATTGTTTGGGAACTTTGTTGGTGTGTGACGAGTATCGTACCACTTTGAGTACCATTTTAGGAAATTAGTGCCTTTCCATCTGTCTTGGCATCTGTCGGTAAATTTAGGTTCATACGTCAGCGTCGGTATGTCTAATATTCTAATCTTCATAATTATTAAATTTCGGAGTAAAAACAGGGATTTTTCAAACACTTCAGTCATTTTGACTCAAGCATGCAAAAAGCAAATTCCATACCCATATTCGTATCCGAGTGGCCGTACCAATAACCATGCCATGGATTGTGTGATCATGGGGAACTTCTCACAGTTAGATATATATGGCTGTGGATCGAACATCTATTGTGAAATAGGCCTTGTTTTCCTTCTATTATTTGATCTTAAGTTTTTACCCTCTTTAAGTATCTAAAGTGACCAAGAAGGCAAGAACCAAAGCCAATTGGTTTTCATATATTTGAAGGTGATAGAAAAACTCGAAACATAACCAAAACCAATTGGTTCATGTGTGCTTCCATCTGGCTTGGTATCTAATCAAAATAAACATTGGGAGAATTTAAAAAAATGAAACGAGAAGAAGAATTAGATCTAGCAGCATGTTGTGTTTGTATTTGGATCTAAGTAAATACCTCTAAAGAACCTAGATCACTGGAGTGTTTTGATTGTTGAACTGTAGTATGCAAGTGACAAGAAGTGGTGAGGCAATAATCGCCTTGGTTAGCTCAAAATTTGTTCAAAAAAGGGATTATATCGGATCAGACAGAAGAACAAATTTTACACAAACATATTCACAGTAACATGTCCATTTGTTTCAGTATGTCGTTTGTGCTTGTAGTTTACCTTTTCACTCACTAACCATAATCCCATGCTAAATTCTAAAAATTTTGTGCAGAATTAGTTGCTTCCTGCCCTAATCTTGTGTCAATTTTTATTCGTTGAAGGTTATTGGTAACTAGACTTGTGACTTAAAGACAATTATATTTCTCTGATATTGCTTCAGCTGCATAGAGAACTTGCTCGTGTGGCGGTTCGCAAGTCGTTGGTTTTGTTAAAGAATGGAAAGGATCCAAGGAAACCGTTTCTTCCTTTAAATAGGAATGCTGTAAGAATTCTTGTTGCTGGAACACATGCTGATAATCTTGGATATCAGTGTGGGGGTTGGACAGCTACTTGGAAAGGAGCCAGCGGCAGAATAACTATTGGTTTGTAATATTCCGCAAGTTGCCTGACACATAATTATTAAAAGCAAATTCTCTATTCTGAATTGGGAAAGCTGATGATGATTGACATGGTTTCGGCCAATGGAGGTGGGGTTGTTGATAACCAAAAAAATGCACAAAAACTCTCTTCGCTACACTAGTGGCCTGCACAGTAGCAAGATAGTACAAAGTTATGCTTGCATATCATCTCATTAAAAGCAAACTCTCTGTTCACGTTAGAAAAGATGATGATGATTGGCATGGTTTCGGCCAATGGAGGTGGGGTCGTTGATGACAAACAATGCACATACTCTCTTCACTACACTAGTGGCATGTACAGTAGCATAGATAGTACAAAGCTATGCTTACATTCATATCTCCACTTTCATGTACTTGTTAACTATCATTTGATTGCTCTCTTCCACATACAGTCTACAGATGCAGACTATATAAATATACACTTAGGGACCACTTGGATCTAGGAATGTGATCGTGAATTAATATGAGTCGTACAAAGATTTGTGTGGGCATAAAATAGAACAGATATTAAGTCTGTTGTGTCTACAATATGTATATGTCTCTTATTTAATTACCTGCGTTTACTTTTCATAAAGACCGGAAAATATCTAATTACTCCCGAGTTACACCTTACGCGATTGTGTTGTGTGAACACAATCGCATTTTCTAGTATTTGTTGTGAATGAGCCATTTCTAACATGGTCAAACTCACATGTTTGAGACAAACAAACTTTTCAAATGTCTTTGTTGTAGACTGATTTCATATTTTTTTGGGGGACGACATTAAGTTTAAATGTTAATGTCCGTTGTTGGAGTCATAAACTGTTTGAATGAACTCTTTACTTTTTGTTAATTAGTTAATAGTTTAACAAAAGCATATTGAAATTAGGCTGATGATATCATTTGCATTTCAGGCACAACTATTTTGGAAGCTCTTAAAGCAGCAGTGGGAGATAAAACGGAATTGGTGTATGAGCAATGCCCATCAGCTGACACCTTTGCAACTCAAGAATTCTCTTTTGCCATTGTAGCCGTTGGTGAGGAACCATATGCTGAATCTTTGGGCGACAATTCGGAGCTCACAATCCCTTTTAATGGAACTGAACTCATTAGTTCAGTTGCGGACAAAGTTCCCACATTGGTGATTCTAATCTCCGGAAGGCCATTAGTTTTAGAGCCATGGCTCTTGGAAAAGATAGATGGCCTGGTATCCGCTTGGTTGCCCGGGAGCGAGGGAGAGGGAATTGCAGATGTTCTCTTTGGAGATTATGAGTTCCAAGGAAGACTCCCTTTGAAATGGTTTAAAAGGGTTGAACAACTGCCAATGCACTCGGGGGAGAACTCCAATGACCCTTTATTTCCCTGTGGCTTTGGGTTAACAAGCAATAACCAGAAGCTTTCTGAGTGATCAGTCATGTGATGCACAGCTGGCTGAAGGTCTAAGTTCCTTAATCCAATGACGGAAGGCAGAGATGGGCCAGCAATTATCCAAATTTCCCATTTGGTAAGCTTCAGTCTGTACTCCCCATTGCAATTTTGGATCTAGTTATTGCATAAGCTATACCAATATTCGGTCTGCCACTTGTTGGTAGTCGTAATTAGGCTGCATATTGATCATATCTTTGTGGAGGGATTTGTGGGTATGGATAAAAATGCAAAGAAAAAGTTAATGAAATGAAGCTGCTAAACATTCTTTGTTTCCCTATCATTTTCCATTTCCTTAGTAAATGCCTCAACATATTCATGATTCCTACGCCTTGCCGTATGTTGGTGTGTCTCAGGACTTCTATTTTGTATTGAAATTCTGAGTAAGGGTATTTGTTTTGGCAATTATCAGCTGCATGTTCATGGAACTTGGCTTAAGATAGATATGAGTCTCGAAGGGATTAACTTCTTGTCAAATTCTCCTTAAGGTTGTATCCCTCCCTAATACACAGTTGTTTCAGTTGATAACTTCTTGTAATTTGGAAGGTATGCCTTCTACTTGTTTGTCTTTCCATAATGTTTGTTCTCCAATAAAATTTCGGATTACCTAAAAGCAAAGCAGAAGGTAACCTAAATTATTGAACCCATGTCAAAGAAAGTAGCAATATGTGATAAGTATCAATACAGTTGCATTATTAAATGATCATACCACCAAAAGCTAAATGAAGTGATATATTTCTTGCTGTTGCCCTTGGAATTCTTTATTATCTCTCTGTGTGCGCTATTTTGAAATTTTGAACGACCCCTCGGTGTTACATGAACAGGTTGATACTTTGTTCGCGGTTACAGTGTTGATTTGCATGTGTGCTGATTGTTCGATCCGCGTCTTCGGGCACGAGCAAGCACTAAAAGAACTCTGTTTGAACCTAATTTTAAAAAAAAATATTCCCGTATAAATCAGTTTCATTGGCGGGGATGGTCAATAATTTTGTAATTCATTTTAGTTGTGTTCAAAATTTGTTGCACACGGGCAAACCCTAGTATATTAATAACATAGAATATTTTCCTTAATTATCAAGGACATTTCCAATCTCTCTCTCTCTCTCCACCCCAAATTACCGGGATTAGGAGTTCCCTTTCTTAACGAACTCTCTGTCTCTCTCTCCACCCCATATTACCAGGATTAGGAGTTTCCCTTTCTTAACGAATTTTGTTCTTATTATCTCGTTCATCGCCATAATTCAGATTGTGATTTGAATTTTCAAAACATGTTTTTAAGCACAAGAATTTTCATACGTCCTGTATTGAAATTGGGAGAAAGGAAAAAGCATTTCGTTTCTAACTGATAAGGTGTGAATACCACAATCCTTGAAGTTGATCTTTTACTCCTTTAGTCAATGATTGACTAACCTATCAGTTGAAATGTTATCTTGCACTTGTTTGAATGTTTTGTTTCGTCATGGCATTCCCATTTTATCAATGATATGGAAGATATAATTCATCATCGTTAAATCGAAATGTTGAGTTGCAAAAATCTATCATCTTTGTCTAATTCTAATGACGTCAACACGACTATGTAATCATTAAAATCATGTTTGTTGTCTGCCGAATTTACCATGCCCATGAATTTTACCATATTTTTTGATCTACCATGTTCAAAATGTATACTACTCAAAAGATATCATGATCAAAATGTTCGCTATCCAAAATTCACCATCAACGTTATACGTTAACTGTGCTGGTCGTTTTGTATTCATTTTTCTTCTAGTAGTAATTTTTCATTTGATATTTGAGTTTGCCAACTTTGATGCACGTTCTGCTATTCTGGGCCTAGTTTGGGGCGAGTTTTTATTCCGTCCTGCCCTTGTTTTTTTCCAAATCCCATCCCTGTACCAATCTCCATCCCGCACCACAATCAAGCCAAATTTAGGGCGGGTTTGATGAGGTAAATCCTAAATCGGTTTAATTCTAAGTCCACGAAACGAAATGCATTTGTATTGGGTCAGGCATCACAACTAGAATGGTAGAAAAAGAAAGGAAGAAAAAAAATGAGAGAAAAAAAAAAAAAAGGAGCTCTGTTATTTGGCCAAGGAAGCTTTACAAATTTTAAATGCGTATTTCGAAGCGAAAATACTAGAACTGCGAAAAACACTTCTTAACCAAAAAAAAAAGTGAAAAAATATATATTCTCCCGTCAATTTTAACGAAATAACCAACAGTCTCACCTTTGTTCATAGTACAAGGGGTGTAAATGTTTAAAAATATAATTAGTGGGTGTCTCTGAAAATCTCTCAAAGTACAAGGTGGGTGAGTGAAAATTCCCCTATTAATTTTGTGCACAACCCCCAATCTCCCGTGAGGCCATGAATTTACTACTACTAATTACTGGGGGATAGACATTTCCATCCGACAAATAAGTATTTATTTATCGTTTTTAAACATAAAAATAATGTATTTACAAAAATAATTTTTTAATTTTTTACACCGTTTAAAAGATCTCATTGAAATTTATCAAATAAAATCCATATTATACAAAAAAAAATTATTTCAATAAATTTATTATTTTTAAACTTAAATATTACATATAAATATTTATTTTTAACAACTTTAGAGCATCCGTATCAGCCTCTTTAAATTTTGGACCAAATTACACCTTAAAACCCCACTTTATTACTTTAGCTACTCACTTTTAAAATGTCTACTGCATCATACTCTTTACTCTCACTCTCTACTTAATTAAATATTCATACTTTTATATTTTCTTCATTTATTCCCACATTTCTCTACTCAATTAATAGTTAAAATGGTGAATAGTGACTCTTTAAAACAAAAGAGTCACTTTAGCAAAATTATTTATTTTGCAAAGTAAAGAGGAAGGAAAAGAGGCTGGTGCAGGGCATTTTTTGTCGATTTTCTCATTTTTGCTTTTTACTTTAGTTTAGAGAGTTGTTTAAAGAGTCACGTGCTGATGCTTTTAGCGGAAAACACCCTAGCAGGGAGGTGGGGGAGCTGTTGTCCCGTTTAAGGGACAGCAGCCTGTTGTCTCGGTCAAGAGGCCTGTGCTTCGGTCTCACTCTAATGATCAGAAATATTCACTTCATAGAGTTCGTCAAGTTGAACAAGTAACTGTACAAAATTAGCTTGATCGGATATCATTAAGTACCTAATTGAAACCTTTTTGTCTTGAAAAGAATAGATCTAAAACACTTGATCAAATCTACTAGAACCCATTATTGGCAAGTTATATGTGTTCCGATTAGGCACTTAATGATATCCGATCAAATTGATTTTTTGCATACTTGTTCAACCCGACAAGCTCTACGAAGCGAACGTTTTCGATTATCGGAGCAAGACCGGAGCGGGACCCCTCGGCCAGGACAGCACGCTGCTGTCCCTTGAAGGGACAGCAGCTCCCCCCAGTCCCCCCTAGCAGAAGTACTCCTATTTCCTTTCATATTCCTCATATCTTGGTCCCACCATCGGATCTCCCGCCAATCGAAGAGACTAGCGCCCTTGACTATCCATCTTGTAGGAGTAGTAGGTACCACGTGCTCTGCAATCAATCAACAACTGAACTGGAAGAATCCGTTCCTCTTGTTCGAATCGACAATCTGAAGCAAAACAAACAAACAAACACGATCAAAGTAGAGAGAGAGAGAGAGAGAGAGAGAGAGAGAGGGAGAGCTCATGGATTGCCTTTACAAGGACCCTAACGCCCCAATCGAATCAAGAATCCAAGACCTGCTCTCCCGAATGACCTTGCAAGAGAAGATCGGCCAGATGACTCAAATCGACCGTCGCGTCGCCTCTCCTTCCGCTATCCGTCACCTCTCCATTGGTCTCTCTATCTCTCTACTTTCACGTGTCCACACATATTTACATGATGTCTATATATATTGTTCTGAAAATTGATGTTGCAGGGAGTATTAACAGCGCCGGCGGTGGCGGGCCGTTCGAGAAAGCGACGACGTCGGATTGGATTAACATGACCGACGGATTCCAGCAGGCCGCGCTTCGGTCTCGCCTAGGGATTCCACTGATCTACGGCACTGACGCTGTTCACGGTAACAACAACGTGTACGGCGCCACTGTGTTTCCTCACAACGTTGGCCTCGGAGCCACCAGGTGAGTTATATACCTCTGTATATATAATGCTAAGCGACATAATTCATGTGCACATGAGCGTAAAAGCGTCTTTGAAATACATCTCAAACTGCTAAAATTTGCGAGAGCATTGAGAGTGCGAGAGGAGGGCATTCTCGAGAATTATGTGACCGAGGACTATAATGTACTTAGTTAACCACTGTTATTTTTTTCTTTGTTGAGTCGGAGGCTCTAATCGACTGAAAACTTGATGCAGGGATGCGGAATTGGTTCGGAGGATTGGGGTTGCGACAGCTCTTGAAGTTAGGGCTTGTGGCGCTCAGTTCACTTTTGCGCCTTGTGTAGCTGTAAGTAGTGATTTATTTTTATTTTTATTTTTTTTGATCTTCAGCTGTAAGTAGTGATTGTTTACGTGGATTTAGTAGTTAACTTCATCGTTACTCTTTTAAGTGATCACTTGCCTCCGGATTAACGATGGCGTTCATTATCGCCAAGTGTGTTCATTTTATGTGGAATATTGTCAAATCTTAAATGCTCAATGCTTGTGTTCGGATGTTTACGTATTTTAACTTGAATGTTTGATATGTTGGTGAGAAAGCCTACGGTGCACACTAGCGTACGATGTGCACCCGTAACATTTAGCATTGAGAGGCGTAACATTGGTATAACATTTTACCAAATAGGCATAACGGTGGTTACCGTATGCACCTTTATTCATTTAGAGGCATAACATTTAGTACCATTTAGAGGCATAAGAGCATCCTCAATGTAATAATCGAAAGTGAATAATCAAAATTTGTCACATCAGATTTTGATTATCCATTTAGAGGTTGTTAAAGTTAGCAATGTCAAGTCTCACATTGTTTATTTTTTTGCTCATAATCAAAACGAGTTGGCAAAAATTCAAATCTTACGGTCAGTTTTTTTTCTTCTCAATCTAATGGTCTACATTGAATGTCATTATAGTAAAATAAGTGAAAATAGAGAGCATTTGTTAAAATCCATAAAGTGATCAATATTGTTAAATGCACAACCACTTGCCAAAGTGGAGAGTGAGTTTCACCTACAATAAAGCATTTGCTTTATGGAGAGTGAGTTTCACTTTCCCATGATAGTTGTACTTGATTGAGAAGATGTGGAGTCCAATAAATTTGGTTATTGGCAAAAGGTTGCAAGTTTCGATTATCCAAATACCCAAATTTGATTATTGGTTAAGAGATTGCTAAGTTTGATTGTTACAATGTGAGCACTTTTTTTTAGCACACGTTGCTAACTTCAGCAACCTTTTGGTTTTGATTATTACATTGAGTATGCTTTAACATTTACCACTTAGAGGCATAACATTTGTCCAACGTATGCGTAACATATGTAGTTATACGGCGTATGTATTGGAGCTTTTTCCGTTGTCTTGCTGCAACACATTGCTTTATCTATCCGCTATAGAGCATAAGGCAGTGATCGTTTTGAGAAGAAAGGGGAAACATGCAATCACACTTGCGGAAGGGAAAATTATCTCCTGTAGACCGAGTTGGCCTTAATTGCCATAGTTCTTGAGTTCTTGGTTATCAATTAAAGTGACTCAACTAGATTTGTTTTCATACTTTCCTGTTTGGACAAATCCACGGTCTAGAGGTTCCAAACACAGCCTTCATGTCCTAGTTCTTTTACTGATTGTCTAGTATGTGACGCACGGTCTCTTTAATTCTCCTCAAAGTACCATTGTTCACTAGATATGACAAGAGTAAGGGCGGGAGATTATATATGTGTCCTACACTTGTACCTTAATTGGACACTTACATCACTTTTTGTAACGACGATGGAGGAAATATAAGCTCACATTTGGTAGAAAAGAACAGTTATAGCATCTCTTGTGGATGCAAGACAGAGATTACTTTTTCTTGGTCCCATTTGCTTTCGAGTATATTCCTGAATGATGTCTTATTTCAAATTCTATTTCTGCATATTATGTATTTAACTGATTGTATGTACATGCATCCGTATCTAACATTGCAAATTTGCAATACATAATCTTGTCCCTTCATGTAAGAGTTCTTTGCCTTGGACAATAGCTTTCTTGCTAATATTTGTTGAATGGATTCTGGCAGGTATGTAAAGATCCCAGATGGGGAAGATGTTACGAGAGCTACAGTGAAGATTCTGAGATTGTTAGAAAGATGACTTCAATAGTTACAGGTTTGCAAGGACAGCCACCCCAAGGACATCCAAAGGGATACCCATTTGTAGCTGGAAGGTAAAGAGCAGTCCTCATCTTGCACTGTCTTGTTGTGCTCTTCTCACTAATAACGTGCTGCTTGTTCTGCTATTGGGTATGATTCACGTTATTTATCCTCTTCCAAGCAAAGGGAGTGCAAATGCAAAGGGCGGCTCTATGCTCCCATGCACTTGGGTGAGGTTCAAGTCCCACCCACCCCACTCCCCTCCCCTCCCCTCTACGACTAACACCCTATGCACAAACGATTTCTGAGATCAGGAGAAAAAAAGAAAAAAAAGAAAAGAGAAACAGAAAACCCTTCCAAGAAAGTTATACTGTTACGGGAGCCGGAAAAGTTGAATGGATATTTGGTTTTCAAACTTTTATTTAGTCTTCATCTTAATTTTTGGAGCTTACTTAAACCTTTTTGACTGTTTGACTGAATATAATTAAATGACATCATTTTGCAATTTGCATAGGCTGATTCTTCGATTTGGATCTCGTTGGATTTTTTTTTTTTTTTGGGAACTCTTTTTGATTATTGTTTGCCAAATAATTGGAAACATTTAGTGATATTTATGTTTAAAAAATGTTTTTGTAATTTTGAAAAATGGTTTGTTTTCCAAAATAAGTTTTCTTCCTCTGCCCCCTCCCCCTCCCCCTCCCCCAGCCACCGCCCCTACCTCCTTCAGAGACATGGTTTTTCCAAACAGTAAACAAAAATTTCACGACCTTACAAAGCAGCTATGAATTCCCAGCTTCTGCAATAGTGAATTGTTTTCTTTTTGATTTTCATCAAGTTCTATATTATCTTCAGTTCCTATATTGATGGTTGATATGCTTCCCTGACGATCTCAGTTCTTAAATCTAGTGCACTTTCTATATGCCAGAGAGAATGTTGTCGCATGTGCCAAGCATTTTGTTGGAGATGGGGGGACAAACAAAGGTACTAATGAGGGCAACTGTGTCGCATCGTATGATGAGTTGGAGAGAATCCATTTGGCACCTTATCTGGACTGTATTTCTCGGGGAGTTTGCACTATCATGGCCTCCTGCTCTAGCTGGAATGAGAGGCAACTGCACTCTCACCATTTTCTCCTAACACAAGTTCTCAAAGAAAAACTGGGATTCATGGTAGTTCTAGCCTAACTTTGTGGTTTCAGAATTGTTAAATCTCAAGCATGCGTGTATCTAATCACACCAATATTTTCAGACATTGCCTCCCATTTTGGGGTGCTAAATTTCGGTTCTCATCCTACGCTGCATTGTTTGCCAATTGTTCATGTCCAGATTTCTTTATTAATTCATCTTACAAGCTGTCCGATTTTGGAATCATGTAGTCGAGTTCTGCTCTTCCTTTGCCTTTTTATTTGTTTCATTGTCTCAATTGAGACATTGTTTCTGCCAACTAGACAATGATTTTTTGCACCTTTTGTTGGCTTAAAGAGACAGTTCCTGGAACCCTTAATTGCACCAAACATGAAACTGTATATTTTAGGGCAAAGTCCACTTTGACCTCCTGTGGTTATTGCCTTAAGCGGATACCTCTCCTCATGGTTCAAAACTGACCACATAAACTACCTGTGGTTTTAAAAATGTGCGGATTGACCCCCTGCCGTCATGTTTTCCATCCATATTAACGGAAACAACATTAAAAGACTGATATACCCTCATCATGTCCCTTGATTCTTCTTCTTTTTTAAATCTAACCACACCATCCCCTATACCAAAAATCGAATCCAAACCGTTGATATTGTAAATTTTGACGAGTACTGCAACTATGCCAAAAATTCAAGTCAATCAAAAAATGAAAAGCTCATGGTCGAATCGATTTTGTTATGAAATTAAAATTTCAAATTTGAATTTATTAAAAATTAGATCACTGGGTTATTGATGCCTGATCGAGATGATTTTTTTACAGAGATACTCTATTCTTTATTTAATACGTTATGAACGACTTAGATTACATTCTAGAGGCGTGTGAGATATACCTCAGTTAATATGGATGGAAAACATGACGGCATGGGGTCTATCCGCACATTTTCAAAATCACAGGTAGGTTATGTGGTCAATTTTGAACCATAAGGGGGGTATCCGCACATGGCGATAACCACATGGGGGTGAAAGTGGACTTTGCCCTATATGTTAACCCAACTTTATGCTGCAGGGTTTTGTCGTATCCGACTCCGAAGCAGTTGATCGACTCTCTCATCCGTATGGTTCTAACTATCGAAATTGCGTCTTGTTATCCGTCAATGCTGGAATTGACATGGTAGAGATCAAACTTTTATTCCCAAAAAACCAAGCTAGAAAGTTCCTTCTCAAATGTGATGACTCTGTCTCTATCCCTGACAATATGTGCAGGTGATGGTGCCGTTTAGGTATAAACTATTCATTGAGGATTTGACATATCTAGTGGAATCGGGAAAGATACCTATTGCCAGAATTGATGATGCTGTAGAACGGATCCTGAGAGTGAAGTTCGTTGCTGGAGTTTTTGAATATCCCCTGACTGATAGATCTTTGCTAGATACAGTTGGTTGCAAGGTAGACTTCTCTTTTCTCAAAATTACATGCATTGCCTCTTGGCTTCACCATACAGCGCATACGCTGTATTTTTTGTTAGGGAAAAAAGACTCTTTTCTGCTTAAGCTGAACTAATTATTCATGTATCCTTTTTGTAGTATTTTGAGGCTTTATATCCCCTACATTCACTTGCCTTTTCTTTACGACTCCCAAACATCGCATGAAAGTTTGCGTAGTGTCTTTCGATTTGAAAGTAGTGAGAATTATCATGTGTAGGAGCATCATTAAACATCTATTTGGGAATAAATTGGGCATGTTTGGTTTTTCAATGGGCAAACTTTTGTATCTCATATTTTTTTCCCATTCCATTACCAGCCTTTCCAGGTTTCATGCCCAAAAAGATATTTTCTCATTTGTGAAGGACAACGTTCTACTAATCAGCAGATTGTCTCTTCTTAATTTGTCAAGGGTTGGAGAGGATGATGGGCTTCCTATCATTGTTTGGGAACTTTGTTGGTGTGTGACGAGTATCGTACCACTTTGAGTACCATTTTAGGAAATTAGTGCCTTTCCATCTGTCTTGGCATCTGTCGGTAAATTTAGGTTCATATGTCAGCGTCGGTATGTCTAATATTCTGATCTTCATAATTATTAAATTTCGGAGTAAAAACAGGGATTTTTCAAACACTTTAGTCATTTTGACTCAAGCATGCAAAAAGCAAATTCCATACCCATATTCATATCCGTGTGGCCGTACCAATAACCATGCCATGTATTGTGTGATCATGGGGAACTTCTCACAGTTAGATATATATGGCTGTGGATCGAACATCTATTGTGAAATAGGCCTTGTTTTCCTTCTATTATTTGATCTTAAGTTTTTACCCTCTTTAAGTATCTAAAGTGACCAAGAAGGCAAGAACCAAAGCCAATTGGTTTTCATATATTTGAAGGTGATAGAACAACTCGAAACATAGAACCAAAACCAATTGGTTCATGTGTGCTTCCATCTGGCTTGGTATCTAATCGAAATAAACATTGGGAGAATTTAAAAAAATGAAACGAGAAGAAGAATTAGAGCTAGCAGCATGTTGTGTTTGTATTTGGATCTAAGTAAATACCTCTAAAGAACCTAGATCACTGGAGTGTTTTGATTGTTGAACTGTAGTATGCAAGTGACAAGAACTGGTGAGGCAATAATCGCCTTGGTTAGCTCAAAATTTGTTCGAAAAAGGGATTATATCGGATCAGACAGAAGAACAAATTTTACACAAACATATTCACAGTAACACGTCCATTTGTTTCAGTATGTCGTTCGTGCTTGTAGTTTACCTTTTCACTCACTAACCATAATCCCATGCTAAATTCTAAATTTTTTGTGCAGAATTAGTTGCTTCCTGTCCTCATCTTGTGTCAATTTTTATTCGTCGAAGGTTATTGGTAACTAGACTTGTGACTTAAAGACAATTATATTTCTCTGATATTGCTTCAGCTGCATAGGGAACTTGCTCGTGAGGCGGTTCGCAAGTCCTTGGTTTTGTTAAAGAATGGAAAGGATCCAAGGAAACCGTTTCTTCCTTTAAATAGGAATGCTGTAAGAATTCTTGTTGCTGGAACACATGCTGATGATCTTGGATATCAGTGTGGGGGTTGGACAGCTACTTGGAATGGAGCCAGCGGCAGAATAACTATTGGTATGTAATATTCCGCAAGTTGCCTGACACATAATTATTAAAAGCAAATTCTCTATTCTGAATGGGGAAAGCTGATGATGATTGACATGGTTTCGGCCAATGGAAGTGGGGTTGTTGATAACAAAAAAAATGCACAAAAACTCTCTTCGCTACACTAGTGGCCTGCACAGTAGCAAGATAGTACAAAGTTATGCTTGCATATCATCTCATTTAAAGCAAACTCTCTGTTCACGTTATAAAAGATGATGATGTTGATTGGCAAGGTTTCGGCCGATGGAGGTGGGGTCATTGATGACAAACAATGCGCATACTCTCTTCACTACACTAGTGGCATGTACAGTAGCATAGATAGTACAAAGCTATGCTTGCATAGTTGCATTCATTTCTCCACTTTCATGTACTTGTTAACAATCATTTGATTGCTCTCTTCCACATACAGTCTACAGATACAGACTATATAAATATACACTTAGGGACCACTTGGATCTAGGAATGTGATCGTGAATTAATATGAGTCATACAAAGATTTGTGTGGGCATAAAATAGAACAGATATTAAGTCTGTTGTGTCTACAATATGTATATGTCTCTTATTTAATTACCTGCGTTTACTTTTCATAAAGACCGGAAAATATCTAATTACTCCCGAGTTACACCTTACCGATTGTGTTGTGTGAACACAATCGCATTTTCTAGTATTTGTTGTGAATGAGCCATTTCTAACATGGTCAAACTCACATGTTTGAGACAAACAAACTTTTCAAATGTCTTTGTTGTAGACTGATTTCATATTTTTTGGGGGGACGACATTAAGTCTAAATGTTAATGTCCTTTGTTGGAGTCATAAACTGTTTGAATGAACTCTTTACTTTTTGTTAATTAGTTAATAGTTTAACAAAAGCATATTGAGATTAGGCTGATGATATCATTTGCATTTCAGGCACAACTATTTTGGAAGCTCTTAAAGCAGCAGTGGGAGATAAAACGGAATTGGTGTACGAGCAATGCCCATCAGCTGACACCTTTGCAACTCAAGAATTCTCTTTTGCCATTGTAGCCATTGGTGAGGAACCATATGCTGAAACTGTGGGCGACAATTCAGAGCTCACAATCCCTTTTAATGGAACTGAACTCATTAGCTCAGTTGCGGACAAAGTTCCCACATTGGTGATTCTAATCTCCGGAAGGCCATTAGTTTTAGAGCCATGGCTCTTGGAAAAGATAGATGGCCTGGTAGCCGCTTGGTTGCCCGGGAGCGAGGGAGAGGGAATTGCAGATGTTCTCTTTGGAGATTATGAGTTCCAAGGAAGACTCCCTATGACATGGTTTAAAAGGGTTGAACAACTGCCAATGCATTCGGGGGAGAACTCCAATGACCCTTTATTTTGCTTTGGCTTTGGGTTAACAAGCAATAACCAAAAGCTTTCTGAGTGATCAGTCATGTGATGCACAGCTGGCTGAAGGTCTAAGTTCCGTAATCCAATGACGGAAGGCAGAGATGGGCGAGCAATTATCCAAATTTCCCACTTGGTAAGCTTCAGTCTGTACTCCCCATTGCAATTTTGCATCTAGTTATTGCATAAGCTATACCAATATTCGGTCTGCCACTTGTTGGTAGTCGTAATTAGGCTGCATATTGATCATATCTTTGTGGAGGGATTTGTGGGTAGCGATAAAAATGCAAAGAAAAAGTTAATGAAGTGAAGCTGCTAAACATTCTTTGTTTCCCTATCATTTTCCATTTCCTTAGTAAATACCTCAACATATTCATGATTCCTACGCCTTGCCGTATGTTGGTGTGTCTCAGGACTTCTATTTTGTATTGAAATTCTGAGTAAGGGTATTTGTTTTGGCAATTATCAGCTGCATGTGCATGGAACTTGGCTTAAGATGGATGTGAGTCTCGAAGGGATTAACTTCTTGTCAAATTCTCCTTAAGGTTGTATCCCTCCCTAATACACAGTTGTTTCAGTTGATAACTTCTTGTAATTTGGAAGGTATGCCTTCTACTTCTTTGTCTTTCCATAATGTTTGTTCTCCAATAAAATTTCGGATTACCTAAAAGCAAAGCAAAAGGTAACCTAAATTATTGAACCCATGTCAAAGAAAGTAGCAATATGTGATAAGTATCAATACAGTTGCATTATTAAATGATCATACCTCCACTCTATCGTCCTTTCTCATTTGAATGCTGCCTTATTAGTACATAACTATTGGGTATCTGTCTCTAAGGACCTATTTAATGAATTGGTGGCTTTCAGATATATACTCCATTTTCTGCTTCCGTCCTTGTGTTCTTTAATCCTTTATGTTGCAGATTTACTGTGGCTTATTATGCCTTTGTGTGTGTGTTTGGTTCTTTATGAAATTTATGCCAGTTTGTTTGAGGCAGTTTCTGCTTCCTCATATAGTAGTTAGTATAATAGCTCAAATAAGCAGGGAAAAGAATCAGTAAATCGGAAGCTTCATTTTGATGCTTTTGGCTTCTGCTTGTAGCATAATAAGCTTTTGTTAAATCTAAGTTACAACAAGCGCTGATTGAATCTCCCACCGGACATCATTACTGTACACATACACGCACAAGGGGAGAAGAATCGGAATATTGTTTGCAATAGCGAGGGGCCGGAACAAGTTAGCCGAAAGCGTTACCCCTGGTATTGTATGTGGTTGAAATTACTACTACTAGTTAAGGTGCGGATTGAGTTGAGAATAAAGTGGGGAAGGTGCTTTACCCTGCAACTTGCTAGCATAAAGGCTTTTCTGCTTTTGAAAAAGAGAGTGGGTTGGATTTGTCACTTCCTACACAAAAAGCTAAATGGAATGACCATATATTTCTTGCTGTTGCCCTTGGAATTCTTTGCTTAAGGGGTGGGGACTGAATATACCATATGCAAAGTGACAAGGGCGATTACTGGGGATGTCAAAGAAAGTTGCAGCAGAAAAGTTAACACAGCAGGGAATAAGAGGTGGAAACAGCACAAGTACAAATTGGTGAAATCTGTTGTTACTTTTTTGTCATTTTTAGTTTTGGACATCTACTCTATGACTCTCTTGACCTACCCATGACCACCATGGGTTGATACTGTACTGGTTGAATGCATGAGTCATGATCAACAAGGAGGAAAAACAAAAAACCATTTGAATTTGGTGAAATGGAGACAGTGGAGTACTATGTCATCATGTAATTGTGGGACCAAGCTCCCATCTAGTGTTGTTACCGTCCACTCCGGTCCAGTTTGGTTCTTGGTGGGCCCCTATTTAGACTGATCAAAATCGTTGTTCATTTTGTAAAGCTCGTCGATTAAAATGAATGCGAGAAAAAGTAGCTTGGTCGAACATCGATAGCTACGTGAACGAAATAGATTTGGGCTAGAAAAAATGGGGGATAGTTGCAAATCCTATTTTCTCATGTCATTTTTCCTCGCATTAATCTTTTTTTTTCATATATCTATCGATGTTCGATCAAGCTAAATTTTTTTCGTGTATAAACTTGACCAGACGGGAGGGTAATGACACTGGGTAGGAGCTTGCTCCGTACTTGTATGCATCTGGTGTGCATGTCGAGAGAGAGAGAGACCTAAATTGATGGGTCGTACAAAAGCAACTGTGTTTGCAATTCATTAACTTAAAAGAATTATTAGCAAATTATAATTGCTTTATTGACTGCTTAGGTAATTAATCATCATTCAATTATGCACTCCATTGGGCTTATGATTTATAACAAAACTTGACAATCATATGCTTAATGACTATAAATTTAGACTCTGCTCTCTATTATGCCTCAGGCTCTTTGTCCACCGCACAAATATGGGACCCAACATAAATGTGTGTCGGTGGAGGAACCAAGACCACCACTACAAAACCATGATGCTCGACTGACTTGAACAGTAACCCGCTATTGAAACAGAGTCACCACTACATTAATAACTGGATTAAGGAGAGAGAAACATCTCATATGAGTTAAATCTACATGAGAGCTGGTTAATTTGTTGTAAAGATACCTTATACTGGATTAGATTTGTAATCTAGATTGAATCTTGCTTTGTACCGACATAACCTTAAATATACTAATCACTAGCTAATGCTCCTACATATAGGATCTTCTCCTCTTTCTAAAAGGGTTCCTTGGGGAAGATCTAATAAAGAAGAAGACTTGTCTAATAAAAATAAAAGCAAGAGAGAGAGAGAGAGATTGATTGAAGCATATGATGCTTTGAAATTACAGTGGAATGCAGAGTCAGCTTTCTACTAAATATCCCAGCTCAATCATGGTCAAATTGGCCTTTTTGGTGAATGAAAATCAGATAACTAAAATCTGTATTAGGGCAACCAAGCAGCAAAAAAGGAAAGGCAACTCCAGGCCCCCAAGTTAGATAACTAAAAATTTACCGGTCGTTAACTGCATGGCTCTTACATTAGTGGAGGCTTATGTTAGTAGAGGTGTAGGCAAGTTGACCAGATACCCAATTATCTAACAACCGGGGGGGAAAAAAATTAATCATCAGGAGTGCACTGTGACTCAGCCGTTTTCAAGTATCTATCAGTTGGCATAAACCATTTGACTGAAGAGCAGAAGCTCCAATAGGGATATATATGCATTTTCTTGGCTCAAACAAAGATAACTGGTGAATCTTTCATATATAATGGATATCACTGACAAGAAAGAACTTCTATATAAACATGTCTTTGCTTGAGATGTGAAAAGCTTTCAACGAGTGATTGAAGGTGCTTTATTCTCTTGCTGATATCTTTCGAATTTCTTCTCTATACAAACAAGTACTCGAAGACTTCATTTCTCGATCTTGATCTTTGCAATGGAGCAGAATCATTCTTCAGGTCTCAAAGTGAGATCAACAGCTTTTGGTTCGCTCTCTTGCCTCGAAGCCAAACTCTATACCGAGTCCTTGTCAGCCTGTCGCTCAATGGTTTGAAGTCGTCACTGAGATCAACCGTAATTTCGAAGATTTTTTTGCTTCCTCATCTGCCAATGCCTATCTCTCACCGAAGTTCTGTCTGAGCAAGTTCTAGGGTTCCACCGAAAAACGTTAAGTGTATAACAAAACGGCCCAAGTTTTGAGATTGTCTTGTTACCACATTCCTGAATTTGAAGTTCTCCAAGCAAAATCAAGACAAGTTCTGTCTCCAATATCATGCTCAAAATACTAAGGACTAACCCAAGTGCCAAATAACATATTCACAAAAGACCAGGAAAAAAAACACAAAAAAAACTAAAGAAAGCACAACAATCTCATCCATGAGGGTAGTGATGGTAAGTGGATTGCATCCGAAAACCGATGTTTGGGGATCCAACATGAGATTCATGCATATGAATCCCGTATGAGTCCATCCCATGAGAGGAAATGAACATGTTTCCATGTGCTCGGCTGAAATCCAATCCGCCGTTTGGCTGATTCCATTGGAATTGTGTTCTGGGCACAGAAACAGGATTCGGATGCTGGGGAATTGCAATTGAATGGTCTGGCGAAGTCGGCATTTTATCATCTGGCGACGGAGTTTGGTTATCGTTCAAATTGACGGTGGTTATATCATGAATGCTAGCTCTTCTCTTGTCTTTCCCACCAGAAAGCTGCCTAATGAAGTATTTCTGGGCATGGCTAGCCACTTGAGTCGGCGTTCGAGTTACCACAAAATTACGCGAAATGTTTCTCCAATCCCCTTTGCCGTATTTTTTCAGGCCCAAGAGAAACAACCTGTAATGATAGAAGACCCACGTCAAAATGGAGCAACTGTAGAGCCTAAGCTTAGCAAACTAGAGAACTTCTATCATCAAGTCATCACAAACCAAATGCTGGTTGCTTGCATATTTATGCCAAAAAATTTACCCATTTGTCAATTGACCAAAAGAGCCCAAGCTGGGCTAAAATGGTCCAAAACTCACGTGAAAATGAGAAAACAGAGACTAAGCTAAGAAAACTGGAGAATTTCTATCATCAAGCCATCACAAACCAAATTATTAATGCTGTAGCATTTAGGCCTATTATACCCACTTGTCAATTGATCAGAGTCCAAAATTTTCTAAAATGGTCCAAACCCATGTCCAAAAAAAAATTTAGAAGCTAAAGCTAATGAAACTGGAGAAGTTTTATGTTGAAATCATCACAAAATTCATGTTGCTTTTTTTTTTTATAACTCAGGTGTCCAGGCCAGTTTACGCGCATCTCGACTAATTCTGGAGCCCAATTCCACCGCCCACTTGCGGAAAGTCCAATTAAAGCCGGAGCAGAACTCCACATGAACTGACCCCAAAGAAATTTATAGTACTTGAAAAGTTTACCTAAGGAGGAAGTTTACCCCAATTAAATACATCCCAGATCTTGACCGCTATTAACAAATTCGTGTTGCTGGAAACATATATGGCCTATTATACCCCTTTGTCAATTGAGTAAAGAGCCCAATTTTCATCTAAAGTCACCCAAAACCCGTGTCAAAAAGAAGAAAATGCATAAACTAAAGCCTAAAAAACTGGAGAACATTTATGCCAAATTGTACCCACAAGTCAATTGACCATAATTGCCCAAAACATGAACAAAATTATGTGATACCCACAAGACAAAAAGAGCTCTCAAAACTAACCCAAGTTCAGAAAATCCATATGAAACTGCATTTCAAATAAATAAGAAGATAAACAGACCAAAAATTTCAAAATTCAGTAAAACTGACTTGTGCTCTTCTTCAGTCCATGGAACCCCTTTCTTCCTCTCCTGATCCGAACCGCGGCCCGACGACGGCCGCTTTCCACCGGGGCCATACCCCTGCTTGAACCCATCAAACCCATGGCCATTACCCCACTCCAGTGTGAAAGGGGAAGAAGCACTATTATACCATGGAATTGGAATCAACCCTGCTTCAATACTACTAACGTCGTCTTCCAACTCCTTATACTGCCTCATCACATCCCTAACCGTCTTCCCCGGTATCATGGCGGCGACTCTCTGCCACCGATCCGGCGTGTCCTTGTCGTAGATGGCTAGAGCATTCTCAAACATCTTGTTCTCTGCTGGGGTCCATTTTGTGCTCCTGCTCTCCTCCAGCAACCAATTCGGGCCCGAATGGTACGATGACGGCGAGAGAATCTCCATTCCCCACCTCATGATGGTGAAATTTCTGGGCTCATAATTAAATCGTATTGGCGATTTTGGAACTTTTTATATGAATATATATATGGTGAAACAGGGGAAAGAACAGAGCAAGAGAAGGCAGCGGAGCTAGATAGGAAACGGAAAGGGGTGTGAGTTTTCACAATGGGGATAGCAGTGTTAAATCAAGAGGCATTTTGAGAGGAATCAGAATATCTTTATCTCAATAGCCAACCTTATTTGAGGAATCTAAAAAAGACCCACTTTTCCAAAATTGCAGAAAATGTCCTAGAAATTTTTAACAATTGAAGAAATAAGTACCTAAAACTGGTAAACACCCAAGAACACCCCTTAAAAGATCTGAACCCAGGACAGTTTCTAGGGAAAGAAAATGAGGGAAAAGAAAGGAAAACCTCAGAAGCAAATCCAAGGGAAACCCAAAAAGCTGGAAGTGAAAACTAACAACTGTGAAAGGGGTGGATCCTGAATGCAGGGGAATTGTGGAAAAAGACACGAAAATCGTGTGATTTTTCTTGCTTTTTCCCTGAGCTCAGCTGGGGAACAGAAGAAAAGGCAAGAAAAGCTTAAAGAAGATGATGGGAATGGGAAAAGGAAATTAGCGAGCTCGAAGGAAGAATCTAAAATCTTTGAGAAAGAAGAGAGAGAAACACTGTCCACTGAAGGAGATAGAGCGATCTACTGGGAGAGGAGAGAGAGAGAGAGAGAGAGAGAGAGAGAGAGGATGATGGTGGTGGGATGTGATTGGATGTTTATGGGGTTTGTGGATACTGCAACTTTATGGTAACAGCCCCAGTCTGCTCTAATTTCCTACAGTATTTCATAGAGAAAATGATGTGGCCACTCCATTTTCTAGGGATTTTTTAGAATTTTAATTTCAGAAGAATAGATAAAGAAATGTGTAATTTTTTTTTTTTAATTTAGTAGGGGTAGAAGATTTTTCCTTTGACAAGTGGGAAAAAAAAAAACTGCGAAGGAATCATCCTCACTTACGTTCTGTTTGGTTGTCCTGCTCATTTGCTTATTTATTTGCCTGAATCTGGGTACGATTAGTCTGAACACAATTACGTCTAAATTCAGACACGAAATAAAATTACGACAATTTTATGACCGTTGTCAATTAGTACATCTTAATTTTAGTCTAACAACCAATCATGACTGCATTTATGACAATTCTCTTAATTTTAGGCTCTAGACTATGACATGGGGAGGCTTGCTAACATAAGCGATGAATATATCAGGACCAAACAGGGATTTAAATGTTCAATTTGTTTGGTTTTATTGATGAGTGTGTCACGGATGCGGAAAATTGCATTGATCGAGTGTCGGTAACAACATGATTGATAGTACATATTTATCTTGAAGTTTATTCTCAAAATCATACCAGCCATTAAGTTTTTTTGCCAAGGCAAACGTGTTTTTTTATGCCACTACATATCCGACCAGTGGGACTTTTGCATACATAACAAACTAGATGAGTTGAACAAACTGAACGATTTGAATCACTTTTACTAGGCACAATATGAATCCCGTATTTAGGGCACAACTGGGGCAGGGCAATGCTACACTATCTTGAAGAATCTTATATGAGTAAATATGTTTAATTTATCCTTGAATTAGTGTTTCAAAGCATAAAGAAAAGTAGATATTACGCGAGGAATATGCAAGAAAATCTCAATAAATTTTTTCAAGAGCTTTTTGATCATCCTAGTGTGTAATATCTTCCCCATGAACATGATGAGATCCAACATGATCTTAGACAAATCAAATGTAAGATACTATATATTTCGGAATATATTTTCAAAGTTCTTAATCATATACGCCTTTTTAACAAAGTGTTGAGATAATTCTGAAGGGTTTGCCCTCTGTATGGTCGCACGTTCGTACGCTACGGAGGCCAGATATTTCAAACTTTAAAGCTATTGGAGGATTTGCCCCGTCATTATCTTCCCGGCCTTAGATTAGAATTAAGTCGAGATGCATGCGCGGAAGCTGACTCGGACATCAAGATTTTAGAAAAAAACAAACCAAAAGAAAACAAAGTGTTGAGATTCTTGAACTTTTTCGCTACAGGTTAAGATCTGAATTCAGCAAATCCGAACATCATTCACACAATGACTTTATAAGACAAAAGTTAATTATGAGTAGTTTAATAGCTTAATGGTTATGATTAGAGGAAACCTACTTTGACTAATTATAACTGCAAGTCTATATATATATCCTAATCCTACTATGTCTATGTGGACCATCAAGAAAATGTCAAGAGCTTGATTCTCTTCATCATCTCATAAATAGGAGGATAATCCACTTCCTTCCTTAATTCCAATTTTTTTTGGGGTCCATTTTTGCGTATATGCGTCGTTTATAAATTGCTTATATTTTAAATGATAAACTTTGTTAAATAGAAATAATGAAAATCTTTGAAATAAAATTCATATTACATATTTAAAACACTGTATAATTGAAAACATAAATAGTTTTTTGAGATGTCAAGAATAGTGAAAGTAGACAAAAAAAAATTGATGGTCCGTCAATGGAAATTCTTTCGTTTTTGAAAAGGGAAATGATTTTGTCACTCCTTTTTTTTGTTAATGTCACTCCTCTGCAAATGTATTTTTACACCAAAAATACACTTGCAGTGGAGTGGCGTTAACAAAAAAGAGAGTGACAAAATCAGCGGACTTTGAAAATTGCTCTCATTTTTCCAAAGTTCAAAGTGGAAACGTGTTTCAGTGGCTCTATCACCCCTTCAAGGCTTTAATCAAGGGTGAAGGGGCGAACGATATTAGCAAATTATCCCAAAAATTCTATAAGACTAGAATATTCGTCCTTTATTGTTGCCAAATTGGCCAAAAAAAAGTGTGAAATTTCAAATATTCTTCAATTATGGCTTTTGGGTACATTAAAAAGCCATGGCTTTAGCAATGTGCGAAAAGTTTTCATATGTGAATAAAATTGAAATGTTTTTTTTTAATGGCAAAACTAAAAACCTTGATTGTTTAATTGTAAATTACTAACATCAATATATTGGCAAGCCACGCCTAATAGTTTGTTGTTTCGGTATAAAGCCAAATATTTTTACCTTCAAGAAATAAACTGTATTTTACGTAATAGTTCTACATATACTTGTATGCTCTACGCATTTCTATATGCGTATATATATTTTTTTATATGCAGTATATTTCATGTGCTTTTTCATATACTACCAAGGCTCTCCTGGGCCTAATTTCTTGCCTACTTTTTGGCATGATCTTTTTTTATATTATTTTCCCTTAATCTTTACTAAATTGGAGTATAATTTTCATCACATCATTCAGCTCAATGAACGGAATCGAAAACATTTAAGAACACAAGCGGAAGTTGAAAAAAATCCACATAGACCAAAGTTAGAAATTATATCCGAATCCGATAGAAATCAAGAGAAAACCATAGAAAAACATGCAAAAATTTCAACAGGAAACTACAACAAATGGTCCCCATTAGGGTAAACACTCCTTAATTAAGAATACTGACAGATTAAAGAACAATTTTTTCTACCACAACTTAAAAACATAATCCCGGACATAACCGTGTTTGAAACCATTAAATGCAAATGAAATCAACATACGTCTAACAGTTTTGGGACATCTGAACGCTATCAATGTTCCTAGACTTTTGTAAAGTTAAATAAACTTGGATTGTGATTTTGACACTCCAAATTAAAATTGAACTGTGTTGATACACAAAATGACGTCGTTTTGAAATGCTAAAATCAATTTTCATAAAGTTTCCCAATTTATTTTTTTTATTTTTTATTTTTTAATTTTGGCAAGCAAGTTTCCCAATTCATTGAACCCTCACAACACGAGTAGGGAGCAAAAAATTTACAGCCGCAACTTAATACCGTGGGACCACAACACGGTCCCGGAAACTCTGATTGGGGCAGAGATTCCCACATAATTGCTCTCGAGCGAGAGTGTCGGGACGAAACGAGTTTTTATTGGCGAGACGATACCGTGGCCAAAACATGCTCGTTTTCCAATCACGTACTGCCACGTCGATTGCCAATTTTGGAAAGTGCTAGTACTCCGTCTACAGATTATTCGATGTGATGTGTCCGTCTACAGATGATTACAACTCTTCAGCACGGTGCCGCCAGCCAATCACCGCCTCTCGCAACACCTCCCGAGGACCAATCGTAGATCACCACTTGCTTCTCACGCGCCTCACCTCGCGAGCGACGGACTCTCTCTCACTCTCTCTCTCCCTCTCTCTCTCTACCCTCCGACCAATACACACAACCGCGCACTGGCAGTTTCCTTTCCTTCTGATGTTACCAACCGTTACGCTGCTCTTGTCCCCCGTCCAGAGATTAAATTCGAGTCATCCGTGCCGAGATGAACAGTCGGATACTGTTCTGTAGTGGGCCAAAATATCTAAAGGTTCAATGGGATAACCTTCAGTCCCACGGGCTAGTTGTCTCAGATTCGTCCGTGTGAGAGAAGTCAACATGACTAGTCATCCCGGTCTTCCACCGAACGTTAATCGGTTCCCTAACTGTTCACCGAGCGTAAGATTAACCTCCGAGCTTCGAGCACCGTTATCGTTCGGCTAAGGAAGTGTTTACTCGAATGGATGTTTTTCTCGTCCGGGTGGTGGACGCTCGACGAAGGAGTGCTATGCTCGGTAGTACCATGCGTTCGGTGGTAACCCTCGGTCAGGGCGGTTGTGGAATATTCTAGAAGCTTCTGTTGATGGAAGCAAAGATAAGTACGTGCACCTCTCTGATCACCGATGGGACGTATCTGACATTGGCCCACGTGGGTCCACATGGGTCTGTGGATCTCGAAGGGCAGAATCACTTGAGTGCCCCTGACACGTGACGTCATCCGAGCGTAGCAACGCGCGTGCAATACACTTCCATCTTGCTCAACACTCCAAACCTCCGCCTATAAATAGCAGAGTACCTCTTCTAGGAAAGAGGTCAGATATTCTCTCTCCAAAAAAGATATTTCCTCTTACCAAAACATCTTCTTCTTCCCACACTCCGGTTCTAATTAGATCGTCGGAGCTTCTACCCGGAGGAACACCACCCTCCGGTTTGCAGGTACACAGCGTCGCCGGTCAAGACTTCTACGGTTCAGGCATCGAGAAAGGGTTCAGGAGGTTCAAGGATAAATCACGCCCCCACATGTTCTGCACTCCGTTTGATTGGGAGGTGCTTGGTAGCATCCCCGGGCGCGTCAGAGACAAGATCTTTCCGGTGGAACCTCCGTTTTTGCTCTCAATATTCGTCCGCTCTTAACACTCGTCCTTGTGCATTCGATGATATGTGGTATTTTAAGAGATTCTTTCACCGCAACATATTCGTATTGTGTGACTTGGATTATTCTTCCCTCTCTACGTACATAGATATGCATATAAGTGTTTTCAAAGAATGAACCGAAAGAGTTGAGTACCTCTGGACGATTGTCCTATTGGATGCCTCAATTTTTGACCTTTTTTGCATTTTACTTATTGCCTTATTGATGTTTTGGATTACGGTCAAAATATGTTTTGAATCTGGTAAAGTTTTGATATTGTTTAGAGAATCAGTTTATTTCTAAATACAACGACTATATTTAATAAGTTTGACCACCCAATGCAATATCTTTTTAATGGAAATTAACACCACTCCGTCGTAGTTTATTTTTTTCAAAATTTCAAAAATTGTCCTCTATAGATTATGTCTTCTTTCTTAAAAATTCAACGTTAGGTCCTATATTTTGTACCATTCTATATGCTGTCATATGTTTAATTTTTTCAAATGCGTCTAGAATGGTACATGACAATGACATGACGATGTTTAATAATTCTATAGGTTGATCAAAAGTATTTTTGATAATGATTATTTTAAATACTATTTTTGCACTAACACACGATTGAGAGGAATTAATATGTGGCAGAAGAACTATTATGTACCATATGCCCATTACAAATTTGTGTGACTCATTTTATGAATATTTGTGGCCGGAGATATGAAATTTGTGGTAATTTATTTTATGAACCTTTGTGAGTCCTATGAATTTTTGTGGTTCGTATAATGAGATTTTGTGGTCAAATTAATATGAACTTTTTACGAATTTTTGTGGTTACTTTTACGAACTTTTGCGGCATTGCTTTCGAATTTTTATGGTGTTGTTTATGAAATTTGTTTCATGAAAAAGGATGGCGCAAGTTCGAAAAAGAAGGCTCAAAGTTATGAATTTTTGCGGTATTATTTTGTGGTGAGGTTTATCAATTTTTGTGGACCAATATACAATTCTTTTGGTGTTCAATTACTATCATTTTTTTTTTTGATTATTTACGAATTTTTGTGGTTCAAAATACAAAGTGCATTTCGTACAACTAAAAATTAATTAAGGTTGTTCACACTAGCCTTGTTCATAAAATTATGCATTCGTCGTGCTCTTTCCTCTCTTTTAGCACGACTCCTACAATGTACCGATGGAACCCATTTCACATGGGACTTTTGTGGCCCATTACGTGTATTACTAAGAGTCCTTCTATGGGTACACCATTTACACGCCGCATTGTGTGGATATTTGATTGAGCTGATTTTTTATAGATGTTTTTAAAAAAAACATTTTGAATAAATTGAACGACTCCGTTCATTTGTATGGAATCCCGAGATAGGTCTCACAAAAGCGTTGTGCATTTGGGATAAGTTAGATAGGGTACCCATAGTTTTATAGATTGAAAAAATAGTCGAGTCTAATGATTCTCTCATTTGCTACAAATCACACACAAACATTTATACACACATTCATAATAGGGGTGGGCCTGCAGTGTGTGTGGGGCCCATCCCTATCGTGAGTGTGTATGTGTGGTTCTAAACTTATTGGTCCACATAATTGGTCAAATGGCTGTATAGTTGCACCCAAGTAAAATCAAATTGTGGGTTCAACTTTTATAATGTAAAAACCGGTATACTTATTGACGAGTTTTGGGTTGTGGATAGAGTAGTACTCCCTCCGTCCCTTTTTAAGTATCCTGCTTCGTAACTTCAACTTATTAAAAAGACATCATCATTATATCTTTCACATTAATTTTTTCCTCCACTTTCCCTACTTACCCATCATCATTACACTTTTATTACTAACTTTTCAAAATGGAATCTACTTTTAGGGACAAAATAGACAATTCATCAACTTTTACCCACTAACTTTACAAAATAGACACTTATTAAGGGACAGCCCAAAATGGAATACTAGACTATAAATAAGGGACGGAGGGAGTACTATAAATTAGTGTAACGTGCAGCAAAAGCAAGATATTACCTGCATATGAGCTCAAAACTTGATGATACCGGTACGGAACATGTCACATGTGCGATAAAGCAATCGTATTACATAATCTCAAAGATTTGGTTGAACGGGAATGCATAAGCAGGTAAGTAGTACCAAAAGTTTATCATCGTGTCTACCAAAAGTTTTCCCAATTATGAATTTCTCAATCCAAAGTGCACGTAAACTGGCGATATAGAACGATGGATGCTTTTGTGTCATGTTATAAAAAGGAAAAAGGGTGATCATGTGCTTTGTGTCACATGTAATATTTCTCTTGTTGAATATATAATGGGTTTGGTGGCGACCATTATTTTTATTGTGGGTACATTGATCCTCGCACCCCGTTATTCAATATAGGACAGCTTGTCCAATGTCCATTATTATATGCTATATAGTTTTGTGACGAAGTTACATAACTACCCTTTAGGTCCATAACTTATACCACGGGTCCACAGGTGTCCTTTCGCTGTATGAATCAGATGCACTGGAAGGACAGGACATGCATGCTCCCACTTGCTTAATTATTGAAGGACCAAAGGCTCAGCCGCGCAATCAATCTTCTCAACAGCTTCAAGTGTTGGGTACTACTACTCCTTGTGTTGGGTTGCTTGGTTAGGTTCGAATCTCCTCGATCTTTTAGATGATTTGTGACTTTCGTGTTAGGGACGGACGGCTGAGATTGAATCTGAGCACATACAGTCTAAATCGTCCATTGTTTGATCAAGTTTTGAGCCGTCAATTGTCGAGATAAACGGTCAAATCATCCGCTCGGCACCCACTTGGTAGGAGGGTGCTTGGCAGCATCCTCCATCCCGTTGTGTTAGGCGTTTCTTGAATGAAATTCTTTCACATGATTAAAAAAAAGGGAGATTTAGTGATAGGTCCACTATAGACATTTCATAAGTCCACAAATCCACCTAATAGTTTTGTAAAGCCACAAGTCCACACAACCTAAACCCTAGGGTACCCTATGAAAGTGCCTAAAACCCTAAACCCTATGAAAGTATCTAAACCGTATCTAAACCACTAAAATCCTATAATAGGAAAGTGCATCCTAAAACCCTGTAAAAGTGCCTAAACCCTAGGGTACCCTACGTTAGGGTAATCTACCCTACCCTAGGGTACTCTATCCAATAATAATAATAATAAGGCATCCTAAAATCTTATGAAAGTGTCTAAACCCTAGGGTACCCTACCGTACTCTAGGATACCCTAAAATGGACTTGAGACCTTACAAAATTAATAGGTGGACTTGTGGGCTTATGAAGTTCACATAATGGACCTAAAACTAATTTTCTATAAATAAATAAAAATTATGTTTCGGTTTTAATAAGAGAAAGACCATTAGGTGCTGTGAAAACTACTTTAGCAGAATTTTTATAATTCATATATACTCACTAGTGGGCTAATATTGCTTCAAATAAAAGTAACAATCTTTAATGCAAATTCGCCATATCACCCAAACTAATAGATGTTAATAGAAAAATAAGATAAATTTTATGTATTTTTCTGTATTTAAGATTGCGCCATAATATACCAAACCGATCGATGAGAAACAATGAAGTTTTTTGAGTTTTCGATGGTGTACCAAGTCAAAATCAAAATATAATTTTGACAATTATTTTGATACCGATCGGTTGAACTTGGCCCGTTGACTCATTTGGGCCTTTTTCGTTCGATGGGAACAATTTAATTTGTGTTTCTACCAATTCATGGTGGAAAATACTGCCAAACAATTTAATTCTCGTAAAAGAACATTAATGTGTTCATTTTTCTCACCACAAATATGATTAAATTTTGCGCTATTATTCCTACGGAATTCTATGGCCTACTCAAAGGTTCGCAAAACGAACGGATTGGATTATCAAAATGAACCCTGTAGTTTAACATATGGTTCAGTCGTCCAGTTTCTTTAAGCCGATTCCTTTTTTTATATTTCAAGCGCGGGGTGGCTCGTCCTCCACCCATATCTTGCATGTATATATTCTACAGTGTGTATGAGATCTGCATATTTGTATTATTAGTCTACATCGAGCCACCTCTTTTCTTTCTTTCTGAAACATTAAAATTATTCGTTGGCCAAAAATATTAGCCGAAAGTGTAAAAAAGGAAGCATGACTCTATTGTTGTCTTCTTACTCTTTTAGCTAGCTAGCCTGAGTTTTATGACCAATGTGATCATGACCTAGAAATTCATGAACTTTTCTTCTCTCCTTATAAGTTTTATATGATTTATGTATGATAATAAAAGTATGTTGGATCAAAGTGATGGATGCTAATTATGACTAATTCTCTTCTAATCAATGAGATTATTCTAATTGATTAAAGTATCTTGGAAAAATGTTAAATTTAACGTTTCCGAAAATCGTAGCGTTACACATAATTCTTCTTTCCGGTATCATCTGCCCTTTTTAAATTGCTGTTAAAATTTTGAAGAAATTGCGCGTCCAAGTATTTCAGCATGAGAAAGTGACACGACTTTTGTGAAAAGATACATAATATGGGACGGAGATGGTAATACTTACTTACATACAGGTTAACATTCTTAAAGAAGCAACAAAAAGTAGGCTTAATTAAGACCTCCAAATATCATGGAAACTACAGCAATCGTAATTAACTATGGATAATGATTGTCATGATCAATGTTGTTAAATGCCATTAATTAGGACGATAACTAGTTTGTTTAACAAAAGTTGTTTACACTAATGAGGCCATTATTAAACTAGATGATAACTTAAGTGCTCCTCACGTGTGACTCCACGGCGGTAATATAGTTTTTTTTTTTTTAAATAACGTTTTTTCTTTTCCAAAATTCAAACGGCAAATAAAGTTTGTTTATTGAGGAGTAGTACCGTCCAGGAAATTCAGTACATGAAACTGTTTAAGAAAACAAATGAACGGTCTAGATTCACAGTATTCTGAATCTGGACCGTTTGTTTGTTTTCATGGACAATTTCGTGTACTAGATTTCTTGGATCCTAACACTTTTGATCGATGTTTATTACTGTAATTGTTTTACTCTTTTGCGCAATTTGTTATATAATTTCTTCAGAGCTGTAGATTTTTGTCTTGCATTTTATAAAGTGTATTTTTTTATTAATTGCATACGTATCGCGGGGAACAGGAGAAGAAGTAAAACAATTTTTATAATTCCTGATAAATTATTTCCAAATGAAATATTTATTTTTAAAAGCCCCACCTTCCAAATACAATGAACCAGGTTGGTTCTCCCACGTAGTTTAATGAGAAATGCTGCGTGTTTATATTAATGAATTATTTCGATTATTTTTTAATTAATTACCTATTTTCCATTGATATTTGATCTGATCATTTTCCTATTTCTTGTAATTGATCATTTGATTCATTTTGGTTAGACTTTGAGGAAAGAATTGCAAAAGACAATATCGCTCTCTTCATTTTAAAAGCAAAATGTAGTAATAGCTTAAAGTTAAAAGTATTGCTAAAATTAACATTTGTTTTCTAAAACTCTTATTTGTGTGCGACTATTGAATTGTTCAAAACGATGTTGGATAGGCAAACCTACGTAATTTTAAGCTGTGGAAGACTACTATAATTCTAATAAAAATATGAAACATGGGTAGGGAAGTCGCCCTGACTCATCCGTCCCTCCGTCCATCATTGGCAATCCTCTGCCTGTGGATTTTAGGTATTGTGGCCAAATCACGTAGCAAACCTCCCCCTCGTGGATTTTAGGTATTGTGGCCGAATCACTCACACATGGTATTTCGAAAAGTCCCGAAGAAGATAAGCACTGAATAGTCTCTCTTGTTACGCATTTGTGTTGTGTGACACCGTCACGATATTGAAATAGTATTACTTCTGTTTTGACAGTCGGGGGGTTCGAGCTAGCTTATTCGCACTTCAACCAATTACCACACCAGTTCAGTCGAAGACAGACCATCTATCTCGGGACATAAGAATTCACAATAATTACTTTTTTATGGCATGATTCCGAAAAAAGAACCATGTCAATTGTACGGGAGCAAATCTACCAACAAAACGCACTAATCGCCAGGGCATTAAATTATGGGAAAGGGGGTCGGTAGCACCACGAAATTTGTTTCCATTATAGGAAAGATTCCGTTTAAAATAATTGTGCGTTTGTTGTACCCCACCAAAACCAAATTTGATTTGAGGCGTCATGTGCGCGCGTGCGATATAGCAGAGGCTTCTTCTACAGTATTACGCAATCCCCTTGTCAAATTGCAACACTTTATGGATCGACAATAAGAATCTGGTTTGTCGGCAGTCCAGTTTTGGACCGCAGATGTGAGGTCCAAGTGATTGCAACCGTCGGATGGTATTTTTAATGATCCAGATTTGTTTTTCATATTCTTAACGGTGAGAATATACTTTTACCGGTAAAGTTTCAGCAAATCTGAACCATTGATTATCAAGATAAACGGTTCAGATTGCACCGCACAAGCTTCTCTGCAGTTGACTGCAGGGAAGCCAGATCCCGACAATAATACCTTTCCTAAACTATTAAGGCCCTATTCCGATGAGAAATAAGTAGTACTTATTTTTTGAATTAAATGTAATGTATTGTGAGAGAATGAACTATCTCGCAAAACGAAAAATAAGTACTTAGTAAAAAACAAGAATCTTAGCCGAACGGGGCCTAAATATGCATGTAGTATGAACGAAGATAAACTTGTGAAAATTATTTACCAAGTTATTACAATTGATGAAAAAACTTGAAACTATGTTCCTGATCCTGATGAATTGGGGGATGGTGCTGTGCAGTGGTATGCGCAGCACCATGCTGAGCACCTCCGAGCCGTCGACGGCTCGGATCTCATCTCGGCAATGAACGACTCTCAATCGTTGGTTGCCGAGATGAGATCCGAGCCGTCGGATGCACGATCCGACGGCTCGGAGGTGCGCAGCACGGTGCTGTACACCTCACTGCACAGCACCAACCCGAAGTCCGTTTCTGATAAAGTAAAATTTTGCAAGAACGTGAAAAAAATATTAGTAATTCGGATACCTTTTGTCAAAAATCAATTTTTTATCGCTCTGATTCTGAGATCTGTTTCTCTGATAGTAGCACAAATAAGAATGACCAAATTAATATACTCCATCACCGACTGTGCTCTGGATGCTACATGAGGGACGTTGAAAGTGTTACCTTATTCGGAGACTTGTGGCCCAAGAGGAAGCCCAAATATATAGGGAACAAAGGTTAGGGTAACTGATGTACGGTTTGTTTTTTTGCCTTTTTGCCACAAAATCTAGTGATTGAACACCAAAAAATATATGTACCACAAAATCTATATTATAAAACAGAGCGATTTTCTTTAAAAATGTCTAGGCATACAAACAAGGTAGCATCTATAACCTTTCGATCGTACTTTCTGATGATAAGGTTATAGCCGTCAGATTAAATGAATATTTCCTATTATATACACCTACGCTAATGTAAAAAAAGAAGTTACACGTTTCCTTGATAGAGAAATATACACACCCCTTCATTTTTCAATTGATTTCTCTAAAGTTGATTTTCTTACATTCAATTTAATATTTGATTTTAAATTGATTCCTTTAAGGTTGATTTTTCTACAGTAAAAAAAAGTAAACAATCATTTTTGGATTCATACGCGAAAAAGGAAACAACCCTTTTTATAAGAAAATACACACAATTCTTCTACGGAAAGAAAAACTGCACTATGTTGAGTTTTTTTTTTGAATAATATTGATGAGTGAATAAAGATGTTGTGTTGATTTTTTTTGCCTTTGTATTAAAGAGTTTACAGAGATATTCAAGAATAGTTTTTTGACCATCGATTTGGAGCCGTGTCTTTTGGCATGGGCATGCGCTAGTATTCATAACTTTGTGACGTCTTTTTAGACGTTGTGGCGTCTTTTTTTACAACAAAATTAGTAAATAATACCACAAAATTCGTATCTCGGTTCACAAAAATTCATAAATGTGTCACAGAATTTTTAAAAGAGTGTACCGTACACCTAAAAATAAAATGACCTATAAAAATTGCACGGAATGAACCACAAAAATTCGTAAAAGAAGTGTGTACGGAATACTTTCCCATATATACGACGACAATCTTGAAAAAATGAAGTCCATTAAATAGGGAGTCAATCCTCAACCATTCCAGTCTAGGAATTCAAGAAAAGGCCAACTAAATATGGGTTGGGTTATATATATAGCCCAACTAAAACGCAGCTCATAAACGAGCTGAACGAATTGGACAACGAATTGTTTTTAATTTTATTTTTGAACCTAACAAGTATATATTAAAAATACGTTTAAATGACAAGCTGATTTCAAAAGAGTTTTAATCGAGTATTTCTCGAATAGATGCACTCGTCAGAAGATGAACGGGTTGACTAGTAGTAATTTGCTTAAGCTTGATTTGACAATTAACGAGTTCCAAAAAAAAGTTCAAACTTAGTTTGTTTAAGTTTCAAAAAAAAAGTTCAAACTTTAGTTTGTTTGAGTTTTAAATCGATCACAAACGAGCTTTAAAAGAGTTAATTACGATCTTGAAATTGAACAACCTGATTTGTTAATGAGACTTAATTAAAAATACAAATATCTAAGCTCGAAACTTCACATTACCAGTCACTTTTCACCGTCTTATAATACTATTTTTTTTTTTATCATTCGTTAAACCTTATCTACTCTATCCTAGGGGGACTTGGGAAGAGGGATGCCGGATGGGTGCTTACAGGAATAGAACCTTGTCCATGTGCATGGGAGTATAAAGCTGTTCACATGACCAGATAGAATACTATGTCTACTACTAGTAGTTATTTTAGATTTAACATGAATCAAAAGAACATCCAATTAACTGGCGAAAGGAACATGAATCAAAAGAACATCCAATTAACTGGCGAAAGGAAACAGAGGCAAACCAAATCAACCTTTGTTACAATGCATTTTCGGCCGTTTAAACTTTTGAACGGCTCGAATTGTGCCATACACCCCTGCAGTGCACTACAGGATCCCCGGTTCCGTGTTCTTGAAAATCCTTGGCAAATTTTAAATAGCAATACACTGTGTAATTATTGAATACATACACTCAACAAATAGCCCATGACAAAACAATGAAACCATATTAGTTGGGGCTGGTTTTATTATAAACTCTAAGCAGCTAATTTGCCTACCTAAAAGAAACTCTGTTTCCTCTGTTCCCTTCTTTTCTTTTCTTTTCTTTTTTATGAAGCAAAATCCCTTGCAAATGTGGGCCTGAGTAATACAGATTTGATGAGATTTTTATGTATATTGGCAAAATGGGAATTCACTGTTAACACTTGGGAAGGTCGCTTGGAGGTGGCAATACAGACTCATCTGGGCCTTTGCCATTGTCAACTACAAATGCCATTTTAAGCCCCCATGTTGTGTGCACCTCCAGATGACAATGCATGAACCAAACCCCTGCAAAAAAAAAAAAAAAAAAAGATAGATTAATTAATTAGGAAAAAAACCCATCTTCAACATTTATCGCGGGGTTGAAATGGTAATATGGTATGAGATTTGTGTATTTCGAAATCTAAACATATTACTACAAGTTTGATAGACTTTTTCCGAGGTGCTAATCTAATCTAACTATCCTAACAATACTGACTTTCGCCGATCAAGAAAGAAAAAAACATGGACATTTTCCGGTGAAAGAACCCTAGCCAACTGGCGCATCGAATCGAAGCAGCAAAAATAGGCAAAACAAATGAAGTTTGTGGAGACAAGAGATTCCTGACCTATTGAAATGCTTAAAGGATTACCTGGGTTGTCGGCCCTGAATCGGATGGCTGTCCACCCACCAGACGGGACTCCGATCGTGTTCCTTTCGACAGGATCAACAAAATTAAAACTCTTCGGATCCGTTTTTGGATTGAAATTTCCTATTCCCCTTCCAACAACAAAGAAATTGAAGCCATGGAGATGAATTGGATGGTTTTCGGGGGTAAGCATCCCAGTGTCCTGCAACACTAGCTGCACAGTAGAATTATAGGCAAGCCTGTACAGCCTTGTCCCTTTCATCGTCTGAAAATTCGTCGGTTGAGTGCCCGTATAATTGTATGCTATCAACGGATTTCCAGGAAAATCGTCGGTGAAAACGCCCTTTATGTTGAAGACATGCGCTTGGAGTAGGGCGATTTTCGGCATAACAAAAGTGACATTATTGATATCTGCCACCACTCTGCTCCCATTAACGCAAGTGGAACAAGGGTTGACGCCAAGACCAATCGTGAAAAACAGGCTGTGATCAACCGTCAACGGGAAGTTGGCCGGAAATTGTTTTGAGTTTAGGCTCCTGAGGAGGTTGGTGAAGTTTGTGGCGACAGGGGTGGCGTTTTTGGGAGGCGGGGCGGTGAGTTTAGTGGCGGCGGTGGATAGGTGGCCGGAATAGTGTAATATGGCGGTGGCAGTTTTGTTGTCAACTGCAACGGCCAGTGCGTCGTTGAAAGGTGAAGCTGCAACCAAGTACTTGCCCGGACTAAGGTTGGCTGTTAGGATAACGTTTGTGGTTTGGCCTGGGGCTACGAGGATTGTGTCCGTTGTGAATGGTTTGACATAAGTGGCGTCAACTTCCACCACCGTGAGCTGGTGGCCGGCGATCTTGAAAAAGAGCTCTTCATTTAGTGCAGCGTTGATGATTCTCAACATATACGTCTTGCTTGGTTCCACTGACAATCTAGACGTCGATCCTGAGAACGACAAAAAAAAAAAACTTGCTCAAGAAACCATCTTTAGCTAAGTGAGATGTTCAGTTTGCTACGTATTAAATAGGCAAATACATTGAGAGGATTCAGAATTCAGTGAGTAGCACTTTCTAATATATTTCAAACAAGGCCTTAAATAGCCATGTTGGTTTTTACCTTGTGATAAGCAGTTTTTGACAGGTCCTGGATGGCCATTGATGGTGTGAGCATCAGAAATATTAGGGGCCAGCCCTGATTTCGTAGCTTCGTTGATCACGGCTTCAACATCCGATTTCCACCATTCACCTACGTACATTTCGGATCGTATTCATCTGTTAAGTAACTTTTCGGGAAAAAAAGAAATGACCTTAAAGGCGCGACTAATCGGGAGGAAAAAGACTTGTAAAGTTTGGGGTCGAGCTTACCCAATACAACAACCACTTCTTTGTCGGGTTTTGGGAATGGGTACGGAACACCACGCTTGGGCAAGATGACGACGCCGCCATGAACAGTGGCCCTGAGCCAGAGGATGTGGGCATGCCATAGAAGAGTGCCCCTTTGCCCAGTGATGGTGAAGTTGTAAACATACTGTTGCCCGGGTTGAATCGGGCATTGTGTTATGTATGCCGGCCCATCGGCCCAACCAGTCCGCAATTGCCTTATCCCATGCCTACGATCACCAAACAAGTATAAAAACGGCGAAATTTAAAAACGAAAACATTGCGATTCACATACAGAGTAGCAGGATTCGTAGCATACAACACGTTGTAAGTATTTACCAGTGAATGCTGAGATTGTACTGGACGTGATTGACGACCTTCACAAGCACGGTATCGTCCTCCCTTGCGTACAGAGTTGGACCGGGGAACCGCCCGTTAACAGTCACGATGGGCTTAGATGCACATAGCCTCGTCGTATTTTTCAACACCACCTGCATACGTTAGCCACCAATAAACTGGTCATAAGACTCTTAAACTCTTACTGTTTTAGACAATTTCTGTTAATTTGGCTCGTTAGAATCTGTTTAAAAAAGTCTACAATGAATTACGAAAAGCATATATTTTGTGGCATATTGATTTTCAGAATGAACGCGAACATAGAAAAAAAAAATTCTTTTAGTTAACTAGAACACTGCTGTGGTAGAAATTTTACAGTTAAGATTTTCCATTTCAAACGAACCAATAAAGCTAAATTTCTGTAAAAAAAAACAAATGCGCATGACATGCTGTGAATGAGTTTTAGAAGAGTTCGAAACAAGTTCTCCCTCCCGCTCAGCGAACCGGTGACTCTATCTTGGACCATGCACGAACTTACGTTGAACTTGTAATGTCGAATCATGCATTCCACTAATATCGGGTATAGAAAAGCCACCATGACCAACACCCGAATCCACGGCGCCATTGTGTTCTCTCTCTCTCTCCCCCCTCTCTCTCTAAAATCTTATCTTGTACTTTTATGGTTGTACCGTACTTAGGCTTGTTACAAGAATGTTTCAATTAACACGGCCTTATAAAGAGAAAGGGGTCACGGCTGCAAAGTCGTTTTATTTCGTTAGGTGGATATGGTAAGTACCTGTTGAAATGTAAATCCAGGGAAGCCACTTGAATTTTATTTCTTGTGTATTACACAAAGCAGTTATGTATCGACTTAGATGCTTTTCAAAGCCAAGTTATGCTTTTCATAGCCAAGTTAAATAAGGAATTCTTGGTCCCACCCTTTTCTCTCTCTTTTTCGAGATATACGTATTTA
The DNA here is from genome assembly GCA_020567845.1 of Rhododendron henanense subsp. lingbaoense. Taxonomy (NCBI): domain Eukaryota; kingdom Viridiplantae; phylum Streptophyta; class Magnoliopsida; order Ericales; family Ericaceae; genus Rhododendron; species Rhododendron henanense. The sequence continues at coordinate 7,079,417 of CM036312.1, forward strand.
CGGAGTCGCTGTAAAGCGCCTCTTTACGGAGTTGAGCGATCTCAGCCGTCTATTTCGGTATTGGACGGCTCGGATTAAAAATAATCTATTAACGGTAATAGATAAAATAGATTATCTATTACCGTTAATAGATTATTTTTAATCCAGATCGTCCAAAAGTGTTTTGGACAGCCGAGATTGAGCTCCGTAAACACTTGTTTGTAGCTGCGCTGTAAACAAGATTTTTTACTCTTCTTCTTTTTCCCCAAAAAGTGCAGGAACACAACTTTAAAACAAAAACACAAACACATTTGGAGCCGTCCGATTAACGTTACCCCACATACATTGAGTGATTCTGGATGCAGTTGCGTTCGGAGTTATGCAAAATTGTGTTAGTAAAATAGCTCCCTTTTTTTTTTTTTTTTTCGAAAATGGGACTTAGGGTTGATGGTCAGAAACTGTGGTTGGGCCAACCATATAGTGGATTTATCACAACAAATCCTAGCAAACATGACCAAACAAGGTACAACTTTTCCACACACATGCAGTACAGAGGTCAATCAGATGACGGTGACATATGCTCATGAAGTGAAACAGAGCCAACTAATCTTGCTTCTGCATGTACTTCAAGTCCTTCCAAATAACTCGGGGTTCGTCTGAAGGTTCGAGCACTGAGATTTCAAGTTCAAAACCTCACAAGTGCTATCAAGTTCTGTGGGATCAGTCCATTCTAACTTTAATTTGGCTCCGCTGGTGAACGGTAGGATAAATCTTCCGGGAACTAGTTGAAGTGCAAGCCCAGACTCCTTTGAGTTAACTCAAAAAATCGTTCCAAAATTGATGTAGAACACGTGGAGGCCCAATTTCATGATCAACTGGACCGAGCCAAGCCCCGGAAGCCCAAACGGTGTTTAATTTCAGATTACCCAATTTGGCAAAATTCGGACGAGCTCAGAATAGACCCAAACTTGGTGGGCTGACTTATTTTCGCGTTCTTCGTGAGCCCTGCTGTTTTTCGGCCTAATTCCTTCGCTTAGGCCTTCAATTGCGTTATTTTGCCGTTTTAGGAAAGATTTGTTTCGTTAATAACTCTTAGACCGTGATTCCTTTTACGTTAATTCTTTTTGGGAAAGTCTTGTTTTTCTTTCCCGTTTTCAATTTTAGGAAAACCCCCAAATTCTGAGACTTTTTATTTTCCAAGTTTATTTTTAGGGTTTTGAGGGTTTCGGCCTATATAAGGGTTTTTAACCTAGGGTTTATGCAGCTTTTTCATCAATAATATTCAGACTTTTGTCTTTCTTTCTTGTGCACAAGATTTGCTCGTTGCGACGGGTTGTTTATCTCGTTTGGACTAGTACGCTAACTAGTCTCTCGTGAATTCCGCTGCGTCAATACTCTATTGAAAGTTGGTTTTAAATGAAATTCCTAGTCTTGAGGGAGTGGTGGATATAACAGAAAGCTACCAGTTTGTATCCTCGTAACATAGTTAGTGAACAAATCCAAGTTTAATAACCCATCAAAACTTGGTTTATTTTTTTATTTTTTGATAATTTAAAAGGCGGACCAGTTCTCATAACTGAAGGATTTGATATCTAAAGATAGATTCCCAAAGAATTTTGGATGTATTTTAACTGTTTTATATATATTTTTTAAAATGTGATCTTTGATTAATAAACTAGGAAAATCAATGTGTATTGTAGTTTTAGGTGTGAACTGTATTTTAGTAGTATAATAATAGCGTATATTCTAATCCTACCAATTCCAGAGGAGTAGAATCCTACTAATTCCAGAAGAGTATAATCTAATTCCAGATCAAGAGTAGGTATAAAGATAATTTGAGCTGTTGTGGGGTTAAGACAATTGTGTTTCACTAAGACTTTTATATTTCTCAATTTTTATACATGGAGGATAGGACCCATACTTGAGACACTCCAACTCTCCAAGGCCTGCTATGTGTAATGTGTCCAGCTCTAAGTCACCATAATGCGCAGACAAGTGCGGGTGCAGGAGCGCGAGCGCTAGAGTGAAAGGGTCTTTCAGAAAACCTCCCGCACAATTAAAATTCGTGAGTGCGAAGATAGAGAACGCAAGCGTAGAGTGAGAATTAACAAACGGGAGTGAAGGTCATTTGAAAAGATTATGTGACAAAGGTTCTGCTGTGTGCGACAAAGCAGAGTCTAGCCGTCTAGGTCCGGTTAGATCCTGCGGAAGAGTCATCACAAGATTGACGGGCATTAATAAATTTTCAATGTAGAAAACACAAAACTTCAAGGATCATCCAACTCTAAAGAGTTGGTCTAGTGGTACTCAAGGGTTTGCTCCTCCTAGATCTTAGATTTTTAGGTTCGAAACCTCCTAAATGCATCACCTCTTCTGGAGCCAGACCATACGAGATTTTGTCCATGCTTTAAATGGACTCTCCTCCGCTACTGAAAAGCCCGATTTTTGTTGTTGTTGTTGTTCGTGAACAATCAGATTGATCCTCCAAGTATTAGTCGAGACGCTCACAAGTTGGCACACTAAGTTATGCCCTAAAAAATGGAGTAACCTTCAAAGATCCTTTGGAAACTTAATTCGCAATACATTATGTGACTAATATACACCCAACAACTAGCCCAATAAAAAAACCCATAAAAAACAGGGGCTGTTTTTATTTTGTTAAAACTCTGATCAGCAACTCCAATTTGCCTACCCAATAGGACTCTGTTTATTAGCTATTTAGCTCTGACTCCTTTCTTCCTTTCCCCTAACACAAAATCCCTTGCAAATGTGGGCCTGAGTAATTGCAAGAGAGGTCCATTTCAAAGAACACGTTAATTTGACAATCGAAAGCAATCCTCTCCATCCAAAGGGGTAGTATGGTATTTTTTGCAAGAAAAATCAGCGTAGCAGCTTCAACCACTTGACCAACCAATTGCAAAAAAAGTTAAAAGTTTACAGTAAATCGAATTGATGGGTTAGATGAGGCAGTTAAAAGTTAAAAGTAAAAAATTACGATCAAAACCTAATTTTTTTGAATAAAGACAAAAATAAGCCAATATTTTCGTCTTTATTAAAAAAATTAGATTTCGATCATAATTTTTTACTTTTTAGATTCCTCTCGTCATGACGATGCAATAATCCCCAAAAAAATTGACGAAAAACTAACAAATACGAATAAAATTTGAATAAGGACAAAAAAAATAAGCCAGTTAACTTATTTAGCCGAACGGAGAAGCAGCGAGTTTGGAGCTATACATCTTCCTTCTCTTCTCTCTCAGGCATCTAGAATTACGCTCAACGTAAGAGGTCAATGAACAACCTTTGACATGGTAGGGACAACTTCTGAAATACCCTTGTCCAGGATGTTTAGGAAAAATGAGATTGCATGCACCCAAGTAAGCGGTCGGGACAGGTGTAGGATATTGGAGTATATCGCTGTGACGTAAAGATGATTGATTGTCGCGTTACTTACGTATACTTTACAAAGGAACTAAATCGTCGTGTGCTGACGCTAAATGTTTCAAGTGAGAATGAGATTCAAGCGAACAAACGTCGGCTCGATTAACAAGTGGCCAATCGATACTTCTAAGTGTTGCTCCTCGGGGTCTCCAAACCTGGAGCATTTAAATCGGAGAAATTTTTTTTCCCTACCCCTTCTAAAGAAGAATCAGTTTGGTTGATTTATCGCTTGGCAATTTTGGGCCGATTTGGGCAATTATGTCCGTCAATTGTAGGGGTGTTGTGTTTGTTTGGTTGGGTAGAAGGATCATTTTACTTTGTGCATTTAGTGGGTTATGTGTCGTGAGGGGGTGAAGGTAATGTGAGAGGTGTCATTGAGTTGGGTTATGTGTCTTTGTGCATTTGTGATTCCGACTTTGCATATCTTTCCGTCTGAGATTTGTTTGCTTCTACTCACCTAGGTTCGTACCTCCGCCCAGCCCTCAAATTGACGGATCGTGCTCCTCCTGAAAAGGTTTGGCCCCGTTCGGTGGCTTTTTCCCGATGTATCTTCTTTGCTGCGATTTGCATGGTGTTTGGTTTGGCTAATGTGGATGAATTTTTTTTTTTTTTTTTTAGGGTTAGTGTATCTTGGTGGGTTGGTTCAGTTATTTGTGGTGACTTTTGTTCATCAATGATATTTTGTTCACTTTGTTGAGATGACTTCATCGACAAAATGTTCGTGCTCAACGCTGGTCTCATGCATTTCAAAATGGTGGTATCATACATTTACTGTTTACTTTCACAACCTTAGATCGTGTTAAGGATTGATGATTAGTATTGTTTTGTGGTTTGGTTTGTTTCTGATTTTGGTTCATTCTTCGGTCACATATTAGGAATTTTAGGGTTTGCATTCCTTACTCCTTACTGATTTTTGAAGCTCCAAGCTTACCACCACTTCCAAGATCTATGCCCCATCAACCAGAATTTTAGGTATATTGTGTATGAAATTCGTAGAAACAAGAATACAGTAAATCAGAAGATCTCAATTAAGAATTATTTTGCAGGAATTTCATTTAGAGAATATGGAGAGGGCCAATCACAATTCAGAAACATCAACTATAGCCTCAATTGAATCTGCTCCTTAGGGATTTTGAGATCCCAAAATGAACAAGGTCTAGATGTATGCAACAATTGTTTAGGATTAGACGCCCTTGCCCTTTCTGTTTATTCCTATATTCATTGTCTTGCAGTTTTGCTGCTTTTCATGCGTTATGTACCGATTTTTTTTACAACCTTGATGGAAAAAATTAACCGAACTTTTTACATATATAATCATATAAATCTCTGGAACTTGAATGATTTGCATTCCAAAATACATTGATGTGATTGTATGAGCTATTAATTTCACATCCCAAGGTGTTCGAGGATATTTTTTCCCCTTTAATTTGGGAGTAGGTAAGGTAGGATATATAGAATTGGTACACCTTTTCTATCATATAATATAGCTATTTTGTACTTCCTTATCCCACTTCCTGATCATCAATAGCTATCATGTCTTCGTTTTTATTTTTTTAATCTGTGGTGGTTTTTTTTTCCTTCTCATTGTTGTTCTTGTTTTAATTATTAGGATAGGTGAACACAACTTTAGAAACCAGCAACTGCATTCTAAATTTTGGGTTGCTATGACTACTCAGTTATGTTCCCAAAAACATTAGCTGTGAATGTGAGTTTACATTGAACAATTATGTATGTAACAATTAATGTACCTTCAACTCAATGAATAAGAATGCCAATCTAATTCTCTTAGCATCATAGAAAAAGAGAGGATTACTAGACTAATTACATGAATGAGAAGGTATAAGTATAACACTGATATTATAATAATTCTTGCTAAATATAGAGACTCGCCAATTATTATAATTTCGAAAATCGTATAAATGCGTAAAACAATCGTAATATTAATAAGTTGCGCGTTTACTTGTGGGGGTGTACAGAGATATGTCTATTGTTGTGTATCGGACTCTCGGAGAATAGTAAAATGTAAGTTTTGATGTTGTAATGTTGTTTGGAGGTGTTAGTATCAAGTTGGGTTCGTTCCAGAGTCCGTTGAAAATTTTCACTTTTCTGCCTAGCCAGTACCGGTACTGGCTGTTGCCCAGTATCGGTACCCACTGTCCAGACCTTGATCAAATTGACATTTTGAAGGCTCCAGTACCGGTACTGGGAGTCGCCCAGTACCGGTACCCGCTGCGTTTTCCCGATGTATCTTCTTTGCTGCAATTTGCATGGTGTTTGGTTTGGCTAATGTGGCTGAATTTTATTTTTTTTAGGGTTAGTGTATCTTGGTGGGTTGGCTCAGTTTTTTGTGGTGACTTTTGTTCATCAATGATATTTTGTTCACTTTGTTGAGATGACTTCATCAACAAAATGTTCGTGCTCAACGCTGATACAAGGTTGGTCTCATGCAATTCAAAATGGTGGTATCTTACATTTACTGTTTACTTTCACAACCTTAGATCGTGTTAAGGATTGATGATTAGTATTGTTTTGTGGTTTGGTTTGTTTCTGATTTTTGGTTCATTCTTCGGTCACATATTAGGAATTTTAGGGTTTGCATTCCTTACTCCTTACTGATTTTTGAAGCTCCAAGCTTACCACCACTTCCAAGCTAGATCTATGCCCCATCAACCAGAATTTTAGGTATATTGTGTATGAAATTTGTAGAAACAAGAATACAGTAAATCAGAAGATCTCAATTAAGAATTATTTTGCAAGAATTTCATTTAGAGAATATGGAGAGGGCCAATCACAATTCAGAAACATCAACTATAGCCTCAATTGAATCTGCTCCTCAGGGATTTTGAGATCCCAAAACAAACAAGGTCTAGATGTATGCATTATATTTATTCTGCACTTTTTAACTTAAGATTTTTTCCCTTTTATTTATGTTTGTAACAACAATTGTTTAGGATTAGACGCCCTTGCCCTTTCTGTTTATTCCTATATTCATTGTCTTGCAGTTTTGCTGCTTTTCATGTGTTATGTACCGATTTTTTTTACAACCTTGATGGAAAAAATTAACCGAACTTTTTACATATATAATCATATAAATCTCTAGAACTTGAATGATTTGCATTCCAAAATACATTGATGTAATTGTATGAGCTATTAATTTCACATCCCAAGGTGTTCGAGGATATTTTTTCCCCTTTGATTTGGGAGTAGGTAAGGTAGGATATATAGAATTGGTACACCTTTTCTATCCTATATAGTATAGCTATTTTGTACTTCCTTATCCCACATCCTGATCATCAGTAGCTATCATGTCTTCTTTTTTATTTTTTTAATCTGTGGTGGTTTTTTTTTCCTTGTCATTGTTTTTCTTGTTTTAATTATTAGGATAGGTGAACACAACTTTAGAAACCAGCAACTGCATTCTAAATTTTGGGTTGCTATGACTACTCAGTTATGTTCCCAAAAACATTAGCTGTGAATGTGAGTTTACATTGAACAATTATGTATGTAACAATTAATGTACCTTCAACTCAATGAATAAGAATGCCAATCTAATTCTCTTAGCATCATAGAAAAAGAGAGGATTACTGGACTAATTACATGAATGAGAAGGTATAAGTATAACACTGATATTATAATAATTCTTGCTAGATATAGCAAGATTGTGAGGTACTAATGCTGAATTCTCTGGTCAGTGGTACTAATGCTATATGTCCTGGCTTTGGCTAAATAATCTTCCTGCTATTTGGGAGATCTCGAATCTATATAATATGAGCAGTAAGGGAAGAATATACATCCAAAGTCTCTCTTCATCAAATTAGTGTAAGTGCAAAGACCATCAAGCTCAAAAGATGAAATAGAAACATGATAGAGCCCTAAGTTTGAACTCCAATTGTAATGTATATATCCCCCATCCCCCTGTGTTGTGTATGTCAGTGCACGCTCACTCATGCTCACATGAACTTGATTTGGCTGTTACTTACAAAGATGTTTGTTTCCTTAATTCATTCTTTAGGTGGTGGTATTGGAGACTTGGGGCTGATGGAATCGAACTTTGTGTAGTTAATAAATTTTGTATACTTGTCCAATCTTTTGTCGGTTTGCTTTATGGCATTTAAGTGCACCCAGATGACTCATTTAAGGATGATTTGTGGTTTCTCTTTGAATTGAGCATATAAGGACAATGTTGTTTGTTATTTTTGTTGGGGGGTGGGGGGATATCAGAAGGCTGTGGAGAGCTTCAAATCTGGGTTGGTTTTGTCCACTGGGAGTCCTGTGTCTTTTTCTAATTGCTTTCTAACTGGATTAGAGAAGCTTTGCATATTTGAACTATATGAGAGGCTACATGCATTTTGTGGCTTATTTGTTTTAGGCGGAATAGAGGTTTTTTCCGAGGGATTCATGGTAAGGTTCAGAGCAGGATTCCTAAGGGTTTTCCAGGAGTTAATGATGTTGCGAAGTGTAACCGAGCTATGTTCTCAAGTATTCGGGAGGATGTCGGTGCTGTAACTCCTAGGATTGTTGTGGATGGGCCTTCTTGTCCAAATTCTTGCAGCTGCTTGGTGCACAAAGGTGGTGCTGCTGTTGGCTTTGCTTCTTCAGCTGCTATGGTTGAACCAATGGCGATCGTGAGGCTTTGCAATGGGCTAAAAGGATGGGCTTATAAAGAGTGAAAATTCTCACTGATTGTCGGACTGTGTCCAAGGTGGATGCTTTTGTTAAAGCCTATTTTGTTGTATGTTAGGTTTAGCTCTTGATTTCCAATACGAAAATGATATTTGCACCGACCGAAGTGTAGGGATTTCGTACCGACCGGCCGCGCTGGCCGGTCTCCGGCCATCGGACGGCCAATCCGAGCCGTCATATACACGAAAAATAGGGTGTTTAGATCAAGCACCCTACACACATCGGATGTCATTTATTCCCGCGTGGGCCCCCTCGGTTTTTTTTAAAAATTTTTTGGACGGCTCGGATCGACAGTCCGGTGGCCGAAGACCGGCCGGCGCAGCCGATCGGTTCGAAATCCCTACACTTCGGTCGGTGCACATAGCAATACTCATTTCCAATATGTTGCCGTCATTGTTTGAGCAACGATAACATAACTACACATTACTATAACTAAGTCATTACAGATTTAGCCAAACTAGGCGATGCCTTTACAACTTGCACAGGAACTTGCAATCATATACATAAACATGTAATCAAAATCATGCACTCGATCAAACTTATGCAGCCTATGCTTTCAAAAATATTCAACACCGTTCAATTCAACGGGCATGATGTACGTGCGTTGCACGTTGCAATGTCCCTAGTTACTGTAAATAAAGCACCTTTTTTACCAACCACTTGTTTTCACTACCCAACAAAAGTTGTGGAACATAATTTTTTTGGTTTTGTTCTTATTCAATTTTTTTCGTATTTGTTAGTTTTGCTCCAAATTTTTATGTAATATTAGTTTGTCTCAATGAGAGGAATCGAAAAAGTAATAAATTATGACTTTTATACAAATATTTTCAAAAATATCCAATAAAAAGTCCAAAAAACTTCTCTTTCAACTTTTCCTTGGATATTTTCCTAAATACTTGTGTAAAAGTTATAATTTTTTATTTTTTGGATTCCTCTCGTCTAGATGTTCCAACATTATAGTATAAAAGTTTGGCGGAACATTAACAAACACAAATTTTTTTTGAAATAAAGACAAAATCCTAAAGTGGTGGTGATCAGTAGAAACACCCTCAAAAGAAAAATTAGTACTACCGCAAGGAGAAGATTTCAGTGCCGAGTGAGTATCACGTGGTGTCCGCTCGGTGCATCCGGATCGTTGATTTCGGTTTTGGACGATTCGGATTTGGAGAGAGAAAGAGGAGAGAGAGTGTTGAGATGAGAGGAGAGAGTGTGTTTCAATCTGGCCATCCAATACACTTTTGAACAGTTCAGATGTGTTGCTCGGGAACCACATCGGCCGGGTGACAGTGGTACGCACCCGGCACCCAAAAATTTCTCCTACCGCAAGGGCCTTCGTTTCCCTATTACGGTAATATTCAGCACTGATACCAGACTCTCACTGCGTAAGTCAAAAAAAAAAAAAAAAAGACTCTCACTGCAGTTCATCGGACATCATCCCCCTCCTGCTATCTCATCCTCACACTATCAATGGTTCGCAAACGATTTTTCGACACGAAAACGGGTAAGATCGTAAATCCTCATCTCCTTTTATCATACTCGATGCATTTCAAGGTTCAGGGCTTTTGGGTTCGAAAAATCAATCAATTAATACGGGTCAAATTACCAGTCTGTACACCATCATCACGAAAATCTAGTCACTGATTTGGGTCCTATTATATGCGGGTACCTATGCACTACTATTTTGATTTACCAATATTGCCTGTAAACTGTTCGACGAAATGTCTCAAAGAAGAACAATCAATGTACTCGAAGGCTCTACTCTTTTGCAGGGCTTTCAATGGCTAAACCGTTTAGTGCCGAGAAGTACTTGAAGAAGATAGGGCTGGGAAAGGAAGACCACTACTTCTGGAAGCAAGTGGGAAAAGCTCTGCTATGCACTTACACGCTGTTCGGGGTTGTGTGGCTGTACAACGAGACGTCTCCGTTGGGTTGGTGGACGCTGAAGCCGAAGCCCAAGGAGGAGAGAGAGCTGGCCCATTTGTACGAGAAGCGCAGGTTTCCTTACCCGGGGGATGAGGAGGCTATGAAGGAGTTTGTTGAGAAGGGCGGCATGATTGGCACGACAATAGGTCCTAAAGGGATCATTGAGTTTGATAAAGACGCGACCAATTACCAGAAGGAGTTGCAGGACAAGAAGTTCGAGCAGGAGGCTCTGAAGCTGTGGACGAGGATGAGGAATGAAGTCGTTTCGGAGCTACAAGAGAAAGGGTTTGATGTTGAGTAATAATGGTAACAGGAAAAAAGTTTTCGGTAGTTGAAGCATCTAGTATGAATGTTGTGGCATGTTTCCAATTTTTATTTTGAACTTGATATAGTATGGTAGTCTTTTTCGCTGATCCATTGCGTGGAGAGTTACTATGGCTGCTTCTGGTTGATGATTATCTTATGCAGTAGGGTTGTATATTTGTTGCCTAGTGGTTGGAAATTGGTGAACGTTTTCTCAGATATAAATGTATTGAATGAGTATGAACTTTGAACCTTGTATAGATCTTCCGGATCACAGAGAAAAACCGTATACACAAGAAAGTGGAGCAACAATCTGTCCAAGAAGCACGAACCATATGCATGGTGGTATGTGTGCCATACGGAGGTTGTGGTTTGCGTTGTCTCTTGTACGGTAAGGGGTATGCTTAGTTGTGTAGAGGTTTGAATGTTATTGAAATCACGGAGTCGTTTGCTTGGAATGCTCGATACTGCTTAAGGTTGTTTTTGGCTTTGTACAGATTTATCTTGTGCTATTAATGAACTTTGTAATTCCTCTCAAGGGTTAACTTCTCTTATGAAGTGTATGATTTGTCTAGGTTACTGGTAGGCTGGTAGCACATACTGGATACTGGATATACTTATTGTGTCTTGCTTATGATGTGTTAGCAATGAAGTAGTAAGTTGTTCTCTCCTCTCGAGGCTTGTTTTCTACTCCGTTCAAGAAAGTTATATGGATGTACGACATGCGGATTTGCACATCACTCCGCCCTTCACCGACACTACGCAATCAAGCTGGGAGATTTCGTACGTCAATCGCAGTCAAGAAGAAAGGGCAACAAGGTTTGGCTATTAATCGCAGTCTAGTTTAGAGTTTTCTTAGAGACGGCTAACCATCTCTCATCAGTTGCCTACATACTACATGTCAAGCCACTTAAATGAATGACCTGAAAAGACACTCGCACACGCATTAGAAGCTGCAAAACAGAAATCACAGTTGTCCTCTATTCCAGTATGCCACCCAGATCAAGTGGACAAAGTCCCTTGGTTTGGTTGGGTCCGAGTTCCGCAGGGACTGAAACTGCTTATATTCGGGTGTTTTCGGTCCTCAAAATAGTTCCATTAGAGTTTCAACTTCTAGATGTGGGTTCACCAAATAGGAGAATTCATGTATATAGTGGGTGTATGTGTGTGTTTTTCTTCCTTTTTCATTTGGGTAATTGTATGTCTATGTAGTGACTTAGTCGAAACCCAAGGCAATGGATACTCAAACCCTTTCTTTTAGAGCAAATCCAAAGCCTTGTCTAGTTTTCAGCCAAAAAGCAATTTTTCTTTTCACAAGACCTTGCAATTGTGAGTTTTCTCTCGTCTTGATGTTGGGCATCCGGACGGGGTCTAAGAGACCATCCGAAAGGTTTGGCCTCAGTACTCTCCCTCCAGAAGGTCGTCCGGATTGAGTGGTCTCTGTATTCTTCTTTTGAACGGACAACTTTGTAGATAGAATCCAAGCTCTCTGTATTTCCCGTCCGGTCGGTAGTTATGTTAGTCCGGACGATCGATGACGCAATAGACTCTATAAATACATTATTTCAAGGATTATGTGAAGCAAATACGTCTGGTTTTGCGTAGAGTTATGAAGAGAGCTTGGTGAGAAGCAATATCTGCAACTCTTTGGAGCATTCTTTTTGACTAGTGAAAGCTCTTGATCGTTGACTTCCCGTGGAGGCTGCGGAGCAGATTTACATTAGCAGTAAAGTTTACGTCACCGGGAAGCCGAACCACATAAAATCTGCGTCTCTTTTGTGCGTTTGCTTTTTTTTTTCTCTATACCTCTATTACTTGGTTTGATTTCATTTCTCTCTTTTTTTTCGGTCAAACGGAAATTCGATTTCGTTTCTCTATACCAATACATAAATCGAGTTAGTTTCGGATTTGATTGTTTCCTCTCATGTCCGGCATGCTAACAAATCAGTAACTTTTACCAATGAAAAATGGCTAAAATAAGGATGGTCTTTTTTTTCTTTTCTTGTTTTTTGACCCGCGGTAATATAATTGAGTATAGATTAAATTCTTTACACCGCTGGTGTAAACATTTGTTTCCTCCAAATCAATTATATTGCGCCACGTCGCCATGTTTTATTGATTGAGACTATTGTTTTGCAACGTGGCGCAATGTAATTGACTTGGAGGAAACAAATGTTTACACCAACGGTGTAAAGAATTTATTCTCAATTGAGTATTGTTTTACGACTCATAATTTTGCTACTACACGTCCAATTTACCCCGCGAGAAAATGTCTATGTCTAATATATTCATTCTAGTCCATTTTGTCCTATTCCTTTTGAATAATCCAAACATTCAATTTTCCAATTTTGGACGTATCTAATAATCCAAACATTCAATTTTCCAATTTTGGGGTATCTATTTTGCGGTTCAAAACATCATTATCGATCTTTGTTTTACTTTTTGGAGGGTTTCAACCTAAAATCAATTGACAATAGGTGGAGTAACCTCTAAAATATATTAGCCAAGTTTGGGTGGCTTAAATGAGCGATGTGGGACAAAGTCTAACACTCCCCCTCACGTGCAGCCTGGATGCACGCGGAGGTATGAATTGATGAGGTGAGACGATTAACTCGGGCGATAGAGACTTGACCATACGAAGTGAGGCCACCAAAAACCCAGCTTTAATACCATGTTAGATTTCTTAGAAGATTCCAACCTAAAACCAAACTTGTTTATTATTGATACGCTAGTTAAATTCTTCACCAAAAAAGTTTCATTTGAATCCGAACGGTTCAAAATCAGTTTACAGCGGCTCCGTAAATATCTCTGTCTCCGTAAATATCTCTGTCTCTGATTCAAATACCAAACTGTCTTTTTTCTTCTTCTTCTGATAAAGTCGAATCCCAAATTAAAAATTCTTCCATAAACATCACACGTTATATTGATTAATCAATGAATTTCTTGACAGCACCACTTCACCTGTCGCCAAGTTGCTCTGAATTTTCATCAAATATAATGTGATCGTAGCAATTAATCCGCCGGCCGCCGGCTCTGCAGATGAAGAATACCTCCAATCCGCGTAGGATCATCCGCTCCGGCGACGCGAATAACGACCACAATTTTGCCGGAACGTTCCTCAAGAAGAAAACCCAGTCTGTGTTCAGTCGTTTCAGAGCTACAGTCAAGAAATTGGAAGCAGTTTTCTCTTGGCAGAGAAAGGGCTGCTCCAAGTCTGACGATGATAACGAAAGACCTCCTAGTCAAGTGATAGGGATTCCTTCTGGTAAGTTATTGATCTGAAGTTGCCTCAATTTAGATATTCAGTTCATTTTTTTTGGGCAAATTAGCATAATTGGCAGCCTTTGATTCCCTGTTTGTGCTATATTTTGATATGGGTTTTGCGGAGGGGAAATAGTAGTAAAGGGAAAAGAAAACCGAAGGGATTGGCGGTCTGAGGCCTGGACTACGGTTTGCTCCCTTCTAACGTCTCACGTCTCATCTCAGTTCGAAAACCTCACATGTGCTAGCAGCTCTTTTGGGACCGTTTGCCCTGTTGTTAACCTCAAGGCGTGGAATTAGTCTAGGTGCATGCAAGCTGGTCCGGACTCCGCGTTATATAGTAAAGGGGAAAGAACATGAATAGTGATAAGTTTATAAAGTTGTGTATTTGTCATAGAAAATTAAGTTCTTGTTAAGTTGCTTGATTTGGACAAGTTTGAATTTTTTCAAATAACTTTGGTGTCCGGGCCTGAACCGAACAAATGGGAGGATGGATGAATCAAGACAGTGAAGATGGTATAGTTGGAACGGAAAGCTCAATGGTTTTCTTTCTTGCTCCGTGTTTGTTCTCTGGTTGTTTTGGGAGTTGGAGTGTGAGTTTGCTTGAGGGCGTGCCCAATTAGACAATGGCATGATAGGGAATACCATATTCATGACAGTGGGATAAATCAATTGTAGGAGGTGGTGGGAATTGGGATAGGATCTCAAATTGCTGATATAAACATGAAGTGTGCAATAACAACAATCCAATTTAGTCCTAACCTAACATGTGATAGGATATCATTACCTTGCCTTTCTTGATATTCCTCATCCCATGCAGTAGTATTTACGTTTCCCTTTAATGTCCTTTCTGTTAGCAAATTCAAAAACCTAACATGGCATTAGGTTGTAGTTATCCCCTGCAAAATTCAGGTTACATTTTATTGACTGTTAGATGCTGATTTGCTGATGACCTGAGGAATTAAATAAACTCTTTGTCTGTTTATCATACTCACAGTAGTCCAAAGTTGGATTCTGAATTCAAAATTCCAATTACTTTTTGGTTGTGGCGAATGGTGTTTTAATGATTGGTTAATCCATTCTTGCCTGTAATTTGCAGCTTCCATAGATAATTCAACAGGAAGCAGTAGCAAGATTCCATTGGGGTTTAAGCATTCTTATTCCAGTGTTTCATTAGATTCCACAAGGTCACAGGCGGGCGCTGGTACTTATTCCCTTGAAGAAATTTCTAAGGCAACGGGTAATTTCTCTCCGAAAAATTTACTCGGAGAGGGAAGCTTTGGGACAGTATACAAGGGGAAGTTGAAGGATGGATCTTTTGTTGCTGTAAAGCGGGCTAAAAAGGTAAAGCGTCTGGAAAATTAGTACACCATTACATGAAGTGCGAACATATATATTTTAGCAGTACCACCAATTAGTAGCATTGCCTAAACTTCATATCAGGTGGATTTTAACATAATGGTAAGGTCCAGGACATTATAAGCGCCTTTAATTCGATCATCTTTGGTATGGGTAGAATAGTACTGTAATCGCAGGGTAAATTATGCATGCTTGACTGACACTGAACTTTCACAGCAGGAAATGCACGAGGAACGCCTTTTTGCTGAGTTTAAAAATGAAATCCTTGCCTTATCAAAGATTGAACATCTAAATTTGGTGAGGCTACTTGGATATATAGAGGATGGTGATGAACGAATTATTGTTGTTGAATATGTTGGCAATGGTACACTGCGGGAGCATTTGGATGGTAAGTCAAGCAACATATTGCCAACACTAAAATGTAGAACATGAAAATCAAGAGCATTTACAACTAAGCGCTCTTTCTGCATAAAAACTTTTGAGTGAAAATGTTAGATTTGCAAGAAAGTAGTAGATGCAGTTGTTTTACTTCTTTCAACTATCTATTCTGAGAATATCAAGTTGAGCTGAACCTATTTCAGAAATGTCCACTCAAACTGTCACCTGTTAAAACAAATCAGTTCTACTTTCTACACTTGTAAGACTAAAGTGTTTGACCATAAGTTCATTTGGGAAAGTTGAGATCAGGACAGTGATATTTGGTGCAGGTAAAAGTCAAAGTGAGCTTGAAATGGCAGAACGCCTTGACATTGCAATTGATGTAGCTCATGCTGTTACATATCTGCACATGTACATAGGTATTGTATGAGCTTTTGGTATTAACTACTACTTATTTAAATCAAAATAATTTTATCCTTCACTGAACCTTTTTAAGATGACCAAAACAAAGCTAAAACTTCGATCCTATGATACCGACCAATTGAAAGAGGTTGGAACCATTCCTGTGTACTCTTTGGCCTTCAAATTTGGTAGCCTGAATTGCAAAAGGAGCCCTATTTGAAAAAAGAAATGCAAAAGGAGGACATTTCGTGGGCAAGCTAGTTGATCGTTGTAGTTACTCTTTAAGACTTACATTATCTTATTGATTGTGGAAAACGATGAAATGATGAGTTTTGATCACTTATGTCACAGATCGTCCAATAATCCACCGAGACATAAAAGCGTCAAACATCCTTATCACAGAGAAACTCCGTGCCAAGGTAGCTGATTTTGGATTTGCAAGATTAGCTTCTGAGGATCCAGGGGCAAGCCACATTTTGACCCAAGTCAGGGGAACAGTCGGGTACTTGGATCCTGAATATATCAGTACATACGAACTTACAGAAAAGAGCGATGTTTACTCCTTTGGAGTGGTGCTTGTAGAACTGATGACTGGAAGGCCACCCATTGAATCAGAGAGACCTATCAAAGAAAGAATCACAACAAGATGGGTAAGCGTTTCATGCAAAGCTACATGATCATAAAAGCATTAGCTTATGGAATTTGCTTTTAGCAGCATTAGGTTGAAGCTCACTATCCCTTGATATAAACATTGATTCTAGGGTAAGGTAATGACTAATGAGTACCAAGTATAAAGAACTTCCATGGAAGAAGAAAGAAAAAAACAGTAGGTATTAGGGAACTAGGTGTAGACACCCCAATCTGGACCTCGAAGATTCTTTAAATTCCCTGATGATGAAATAAAGGAAACGATACCTTTGAGAGTTTGAATGTGGACTCCCATAGCCCAAAAAAGCCCAAAAAGCCAGAAAAGCCCAAAAAACCAGCCAAAGCCCAGAACTGGACCTGGAACACCGCATGGGATACTTACTAAACCGTATGGTGTAGTAAATTTTACTACACCACACGTGGTCCTGAGGTATACCGCACGGTGTTTCTAGGAAAAGTTCTGATTGGCTCAAAAAATTATCGGCCACGCTTGTTGGAGCCATAACTGAAAAACGGCTAAGCAGAGAATATAACTTCTAGCCGGCCTAGAAGCCACCTCCCCCATTTGCATTGATATTCCTTGGCTTTTGCCTATAAATACACCCCCCATTTTAGATGAAAACCACCCCTCCAAGTCTTGAGAAAGTTACTCTGACATTCTCTCTCTCTCCAAAAATTCCATTATTCTTCTCCTCCAAAGCTCAGTACACTACTAGCTTTGGAACTCCACCACTCTAAAGCTCTAAACCCACCCATACTCATCCATCTTCATCCAAGCTCAAAGCCGAAGGTATAAACCAAGTTCCTTGGGCTAAGCTCGGTCTTTAGCCCCTGAGGGGAGCTTTTTGCAGTCACACTTAGCCTTTTCGTGTTAAGTGTTGAAAACCACTTTCAAAAAGCAAACAAAAACCTATGACTGCACTGGAAACACTACACCGTTCGGTGTTGTAGTACACCGCACGATGTAGCGGGTTCCAACGTG
Source organism: Rhododendron henanense subsp. lingbaoense (assembly GCA_020567845.1). NCBI lineage: Eukaryota > Viridiplantae > Streptophyta > Magnoliopsida > Ericales > Ericaceae > Rhododendron > Rhododendron henanense. The sequence continues at coordinate 7,096,776 of CM036312.1, forward strand.
CGGTGTTACGTTATTCTTTGTTCATTTGTTTCATTTAATCGCCTTGATCATATTCATCCACTGTTAGTTCTGCTGATATTGCTGAGAGATTGTACAGGTGTATTTCAGAATGGAGCTTTGTCTAAAATCATGTCTTTTGCCTTCTAAACACCTCAAAAGAAGTTTTCAAAATCATTCCCAATCATCAAGATAATCAAAAGGGATCTTGCAAACTGTTATATGAAAAATCAATAGAAATAAAAGTGATAAAAGTTGTTTTGAATCCGTGGTCTGTTTTATCTTGAGAATACAAAGCTGTTCTGAAAATGGTGAGAAACTACACCGTACGATGTTCTGAGGAACATCGTACGATGTAGTCAGTATGCCGTACGAGGTTCTGAGTAATAATAGTGGGCTATCAGCGAGAAGGTATACCGTGCGGTGTGGTTTGTGATTGAGGCAGACTGTTGTTATATTGTCATTTCATTTCTGCACATCATTCATTTGTCATCTACTGTACAGTAAGCACCACGGGCACGCCAAAGTGATATATTCTATCCCATGTCCAATTCTCTTATTTGTATGTTAAGAGTTTAGTCTTCCAAATGATATTTAAAGTTTTTCCCCTTTGAAAATGTTAAGTAAAGACCGGTTTTTACCGGGCGAATGGGGTGCTTTTTTTCAACAAAACCTTCCTCATTCGTAATGTGTCTCCCGAACACGAAGTCTTAACGTTTTCGCTAGGCCAAAAGCCTTCTTTTTCAAATCAAACCCTCGGTTTCTCGGATCATCCATCTCAAAAATCCGGGTGGTGACTCTCAAGCGCGCCGGTCGGAGAGCCCACACTAGGATAGAAGTGCTTGAATTATGAGTTAAAAGTCGAACACAGATTCTCTATCTGATATGCCATAGAAGAGGTCTTATAACTTAATCAGGACAGTATGTTTAAGGACCGTCTCTACTGTTGGCTGAATGAACCTGTTCATTCAACCTTGTTCCTTAACTTTTTCAGAGAATTATATGTCGGCATTAGTACATGGTTGTATTATCCAATAATCACTATTTAAATATGAGTAGTAGGAAGAATACAAATGATTTTCTAGATGTAGCAAAATGAACTAGGCTAATTACTGCCCTATATTCCCAACATAGACATCGTAATATTCCCGCTTTCAAAGTCATTCCCCAATCCTTAAATTCAGCAAACCTACCAAAAAAATGTCTGGACGGTATAATCGTATCCTGAGTGCACATAAATAACTCATGCAAATGAAGAAAAAGAATGGACAAATCTTGCAGATGCGGAAGATTTACATCAATTAAGTGGAAACATTCATATGGTAATATGTTCTGAGCTACATTCTTCATTAAACTCTTCACTGTCTATATAAGCTAGACTATTCTATTCTTGATCACATAAATATATCTGCTATAACTAGATAAAATCTCATCTACCCTGTCAAATTCAAAGTCAGTTTAGAATTCACAAAAATATAAACTTTGTTGATATGTCATATCCTAATACTGCCAATCCGGAAATTCATCACGTGATTTCTATGATGCTAAAATTTGGGAGCTACATTGTTGAGCTCTATAAAAATCAACATTATCCACTATCTGAATGCAACTTTCAGTAGTATATCCTGAACTTTAGCACACTAATTCCTTAAACTAAAACATCTTATCTAATTTAGTACTCGTTCAAGATTCGTGTGCAAATAGACAATTAAAACCATAGTATTGTTCCACATCATACTTTCTTCTCCATTTTATCCTATCTACAATCCAAAATAACTGTGTCTTCCGTATATGTTGCGCTTCCAGTATGTACTTCTACTGCCTTCTGTCACCTTCCCTTTTAGATTAAGAAGCATTTTTAGTATTGGAGTATCAGCTGTATACCGGGAAATATGGATTTTTGTGCAATTCTACCAAGATGATTCAACTAGAATGCAACTTCTTCTATTCATAAGTACTTGTTTTCTTACTTTCGGTGGTTCTTCTATTGAGAAACTTTTACTTTCGATGATTCCTAATGGTATTTTTGCATGCATAGAGGACAACATGAGGCTTCCAGTCTGCACTTGCGACATCTCCCAAATTCAGCAGAGAACCAAAGATTATGCCATCTTTGGAATCTCTCTCCTATAATTTTGGGAAGTACTGTTCCTTAGAGGAATTGATTCTTTTTGTAGTTTGTAGTAGGTTTGCTTAGTACAGTTCATCTGTGTAGAGGGTTATCCTGTTGTTTTTGGTTGGTTGTTTATTAAATGCATCAATTACCAAAAGAAAAAAGAAATTAGTCCTCCTAGGATAAGTCGAGGTGCGCGTAAGCTAACCCGGACGCCTGAGTTATAAAAGAAAAAAACGAGTAATTAGTAAGGATCATCTTTGTCTGCAGGCACTGCAAGCATTAAAAGAAGGCAGTGCAGTAGTGGCAATGGATCCGAGGCTGCAAAGAAGCCCAGCATCAATAGAGGCCTTGGAAAAGGTTCTAAGACTCGCTCGACACTGCCTTGCACCTAATAGACAGTCAAGACCCTCTATGAAGCAATGTGGTGAAGTGTTATGGGGAATTCGGAAAGATTTTAGAGAGAAAAACAATGTTCGTGCTGCTCCCACTGCTCATTACTCCGAGCAAATCGATGTGAGGAAGGACAATCGGGAAATGTTTGGGATAGAAGACGGTGAGAGATATGAATTCCGTTCTGCATGAAATGGGGAATCGGGTGTAGTCGTTTATATGTTGTTACACTTCCATAATTGTATAAATTCATTTTTAATCCACAATTTTGAAACTCCATTTGTAATCTAGACTTTAACATTTATGGTATTCTATTTTGGTTTGTTATTATTTGTTAAAAAAGACGAAGCTCTCTGCTATACTTGTACATTGGTTTGTGATTTTATCGTATCCTTGGAGTGGGCTTGGAATCAAAGTACTCTTACTTTGTAATAAATCAACCTTTTGGTATCTTCAAATTTAGATAGTACATAGACAACACTTTGGACACATGCGGATAGCCGAGTTTTGATTCTGACATGTTCCAATTCTTACCTATTTATTAGGGGTCGTTTTTCAAAAAAGTCAAGTTGTTTTCCAAAAGTGCTAAAGAGATAAAAGTGCTAAAGGTTTTTTAGAGAAATGAATTGACTAAAAGTGCTAAAAAGACAAGTAGTTTCGAAAAAAAGTCGTGTTGGGACTTTTTTAGAGAAATGAATTGGCTTTTTACCTAAAATTGTCGCCTGAGCTGCTTTTGGAAAACTTGTTCTGTTAATTTTTAGTATGTGGACTTTTTCTTTGAAGTTGTATTGGAAGAGAGGTCTCTCTTGTAACAGGAGTGAAAAATGACACGATCCCGGATCAAAAAATAAATAAAAAAATGACCCGATCCGGCCACAAGAAGACAAGCAGAGTGGTGGGGCAACAATGGTACCAGACGTTAAGGAGAGAGAAGTGAGTTGGTCTCGATAAGAGCCCAGGCGAGTCTCGTCTATGATAGTCTAACCCGGATTAAGGATGGATGAAAGCTTTGGAGATTGAAGATGCTTGGACTTGAGGGTGTTAGAGTTAGTACGAAGTCCAGAAGCTATTCATAACTTGGGACCCCAAGGGTGTTGCTCCAGCAGGAGTCGAACCCATAACCTTCCCCTTAGAGGAGAGATGACAAACCAACTGCACTGGGCAGTGGTTGTCGATCTGTGACAAACTTGATCTTCTACATAATTAACGCATCCTGCGGGCCCACAGTTCAGGGTTAAACAGTATTTCCTACAAGACTGTCTAAGAGTTTTTTTTTTTTTTTTGCTACTCTAAAGGGTGAAGGAGGGGACGACCAAGCATATCAGTCCTTTTCGAGCGAGACTGTAAGGACTCCAAAGCGGCGACGGGCCGAAAAGAGACCGAAGAGCCATGGCTACTACTGCCCCACCAAGAGCTCGAGAAACACAGCCTGGTCCATCGATAACACAGCTCGAACCTTGACCTCGTCCCAATTTATTTGTCCAATTTCGACATATGTACCCTTCAAAAAATTGTTCATTAATATCACAATCTATAATATTTCACATAATTTAAAAAATATATAAAATTAATTGAGATTTATTAAACAAGATTCATACTCCGTATTACATATAAAAATCATTATAAATTGAAATGTATAGATAATTTTATAGAAGGTCACAAATAATAAAAAAGATAAAGGGAATTGATATTCGCGCTCCAAGATTTATTGCAGGCGCTCCTTTTTTTGTTTTTACACTGTGATATTGCTGGCAACATCACAGTGTAAAAATAAAATGTACTGTGATGTTGCCAGCAATATCACAGTGTAAAAACAAAAAGGTGGAGCGCCTGCAGTAAATCTTGGAGCGCGAAAATCAGTTCCCAAGATAAATAAATTGGGACAGAGGGAGTATGAAGGACACTGAACACCTGCCACACCTTGGGAGTAAACTGACCAAGTACACGAAGGGAGAATGCTCTCATCTCTCAATGCTGAAGATGAAACGTGGTCCCCGTCGTCAACCGCTCCCCCAACGGCAAAAACACCTCCGCCACCGCCACCCAAAACCGCCGACCCCCGCCGCGCCCACGCCCAAGCCATCAAAACCCTAACCACCGACCGCTCCGTCTTCAACAACCTCATCACCCTCTACTCCAAATCGAACCTACCCTCCCACGCCCTCCGCCTCTTCCGCCACCACATCCCCTCCCCGAACGTCGTCTCCTGGACCGCCCTCATCTCCGCCTTCTCTCTCTCCTCCCTCTCTCTCCTCCACTTCGTTTCCATGCTCCGCCACCCCACCCTCCCCAACCACCGCACTCTCTCCGTCCTCTTCAAGTCCTGCGCCTCCCTCCCTTCTCTCTCCTTCGGCCTCCAACTCCACGCTCTCTCTCTTAAGATCTCCCTCTCCACTCACCCCTTCACCGCCTCCGCTCTCGTCAATTTATACTCCAAGACCCACCTCCCAGACCATGCTATGAAGGTGTTCGACGAAATTCCCAAACGAGACGAAGTCTGTTACGCAGCAATCGTCGTCGGGCTTGCGCAGAACTCGAGACCGGTCGAGGCTTTGTCTTATTTTTCTGGTATGAGGAAGTGTGGGGTTGGGTCTACTATGTATTCTGTATCGGGAGCCCTTCGTGCGGCAGCTGGGCTAGCTGCGTTGGAGCAATGTAGGATAATTCACGGGCACGCGGTTGTGACCGGATTTGATTCGAATGTTATCGTCGGGACTGCTTTGATTGATGGGTATGGGAAATGTGGTTTGGTAACGGAGGCTCGAGGGGTGTTTGATGAGCTCAGGCCAGAGATGAGTGTTATCGGGTGGAATGCAATGATGGCAGGGTTTGCACAACAAGGGGATTGGAATTCAGTGGTGGAGCTGTTTGGCGAAATGGAAAATACGGGGCTTAAGCCGGATGAATATAGCTTCCTAGCGATTCTTTCATCGTTTCACAATGCGGGTTTTGCTGGGGAGGCTGAACAGTGGTTGAGTAGGATGAGAGTTGATTATGGGTTGGAGCCTTCGTTAGAGCATTATACGTGTTTAGTGGGTACAATGAGTCGAGCAGGGCGATTGGAGGATGGTGAGAGGATTGCAATGACGATGCCATTTGAGCCGGACGCACCTGTGTGGCGTGCACTGTTGTCCAGTTGTGCACAACATGGTAATGTGGAAATGGCTTGGACTATGGCCAAGAGATTATTGAGATTTGATCCATGTGATGACTCTGCTTACGTGATTGTTGCGAATGCATTTGCGGGTGCAGGAAGGTGGGATGAGGTTAAGGAAGTAAGGAAGCTGATGAAAGATGGAAGGGTGAGGAAAAAAGGGGGGAGGAGTTGGATCGAAGTGCAAGGACAGGTTCATGTATTTTTGGCTGCGGATCGGAGGCACGAGAAGACAGAGGAGATTTATGCAAAGTTGGCAGAGTTGATTCAGGAGATTGGGAAGTTGGGTTATGTACCGCGTTGGGAGGAGATGTTGCACGAAGTGGGGGAAAGAGAGAAACAGGAAGCGCTAATGTACCACAGTGAGAAGTTGGCATTGGCTTTTGGGTTGGTGAGTGGAGCGGCACCACCAGGGAAGCCTTTGAGGATTGTGAAGAATTTGAGGATTTGTAGGGATTGTCATGAGGCTTTTAAGTACATCAGTAGAGTGGTGGAGAGGGAGATTATTGTGAGAGACGTTAACAGATACCACAGGTTCTTGGATGGTAGTTGCAACTGTAAAGATTTTTGGTGACTACTTCCTGAATGCTAACAAAGCAATCCTGAACTTGGATGTTACATTTTCAGATGCTGATAATGATCCAAGTAACAAACTTCAGGTACCAAGGCTAGGGAGTTTATGAGCGGCGGAAAAAGATGAACAGTGAACATAACTGAGACGGGACTTCTGGTGGAAAAAGATGAACAGTGGACATAACTGAGACGGGACTTCTGGTGGACGCCACAGCCCTCGACAGCACCGTCCAGTCTCTGTATTTTCGTACACTGGGCGTGAAGCATTGTCGGGTCAGAATGCAGCAAATTACAATTGCCATTTTTTAGAATTGGCAATGATTTTCTTTGCAATATTGTTGCATTCGCTCCTTGAGAGGAGATTTTAGTTAACAGAAATCTGCTATGATTATTTCTCAGAAGACAAAAGCTTGCAGAGGATAATGTATTTTCTGGTTAACTGCAAAAGGTGCTTCCAAAAATTGCAGGGAGGGAGGGCGTAAGAGAGAAGCTTGCATTGACAGCCCCGATTCTTGATCGTTTGAATTGAAGTACTGGGCAGTTGAACTATACCATATGAATTGAAGTTCAATGGAGATTCAGTACAGTGTTCTCAAGCATTATTCCACATCATGGATTTGAGATCAAGTAGAATTTCGATGGAGGAATTACATCATTGCTCATGAAATATTACTCCGTCTAATGTATTGTTACAAATAAACATATATTGAATCCACCAATGTAGATCAATAATTTAACCCCTGTAACCGACTTTTTGTCACCCGCCGTATAGCTTTGTATGCTCGCAAATGACTTTCTAACTCACCCATTTTAAACAGGAATAGCATTTCTGCTTATTATGGTAGATTCCATTAGATATAACCCGAGATGAAAGCAGCTTGTACAACACAAGGGGGTGTGCTCCACTGCAACCTTTGAATATATCAAGCTGTAGGTCTGTTTCGTAAGTTTGAAGACCTGAATTTCTTGTTACTATTGGATTTGAAATGGAAAGCCTAATGGAAGAAGGGAACTTGTACCGCTCCTATGAAAATGTTTGAGAGATGAGAAGGCATATGACAATCAAAAGCTGCTCCCCCATTGCCAAATTTGATAATTTATGTGGTTCCATCTAAACTGCTATTACAAAGAATTTCTTGGCCTGTTACAGACAAAAGAAGAAAGATTGTCAATTTCAAGTCCGAGATAAACAAAAATACCCTCTCCTATAGCATGAATTTAGCATGCCGTAATTGTTAAAAATTTCCTGCTAGAGGACATATGTCAAAATCACAGAATCCAGATATCTTACTTGCTCCAGAGTCAGGAACATGATAACATTCCAAATTCCAATCCGGCAAAAATTTGGGATGAATCCTTTGTAGAAGGCTAAGGGTCCCTGCAGTGCGTCAACTAGAATTAGTAACTACTTGATTGAGCTTGATAATAGTGTCTGTACCAGTATCTCCTCAATCAACACCAAATTTTTATTTAGTACTAAATCAAACATCAAATCCGACATGAGAAATTGAGAACAGTGAATACAGCCAAACAAGCACTACTGAAACAAAAAAGCAGCAGTCAATATGATAAAGGAGTTATTCCCGCATTTTTTTTTTTCCCCTCTTAGCAGCATGTTGTCAGCTGATCGCATGAGTGAACTGAAGTTCAAGTTTAGGTAGCAAGAAGCAGAAAGAGTAGTACAGAACTGGAACCATGTCTTTATGACTAAGTCAAAATTCAGTTGTAAGGAAGGGGCAAAAAACTACACGAGGAAATGGAATTTCAAATTTTTCCTTTAGGAAAGGGCTATGGGATTCTGGAATGGTTCTGACTAACTGTGGAGCTAACAATCTCATCTTCAAATACGGATTCTCAAACCCAACAGCCAAAGACCAAAAAGTGACTCCATGCAATCAAGTGGTACATATGACATACCATTGTAACTTAATAAAAAGACACCATTGGATATAAGTATGAACAAACTCATGTTAAAAAGTGTTGAGTCATTTGTTTTGACCAGGCATATGAGAAGTTAGCATATGTAATAGCAATCAGTTTCTTTTATTGAGCATGAAGATACAAGAAAGCCACTATCCGTGGTAAGAGAAGTGAGAACTGCTTCACCTAAAAGCCTCATATTTGGAGTGATTAAGAAGTTGCAAATGATGCAAGCACTAAGAAGAAACAAAAGCATATAGTCCAAAAAGAATGGTTTTAACTCTGCTAACAATATTTTCTAACTGGATCAAGTAGACCTTCAATGTTGTAGGAAATTTGAAATGTTGGTTGCCCTCTCAATGTAAAGATTGTAGAGGGCAATAATGACACAGTAGATTCCAAAACGCACTGACAGATTAAAAGCTGAAAAAACCAAAAAAAAAAAACCTTGTACCTCGGTCTTCAAAGTTCTGATGAAACAGTCTAAGGTGCTTTTGTAGATAGAATCTCCCATCATTCTGGATTTAACCTAAAACATAATAACCAGATATCCAAGCTGACATTGAGTGAATAGCCATCGCCAGCAACTCCAACAAATTGACATTGACGAATATAAACAACCGTTCATGCATGGATTGCGATGCAATACCCAGAATAAGTACAGTAGCTACCAACTAGCGACGATCTGATAAGTTTGGAGAACTATATTTACGTATATTGAGTCTCTCTGTCGGGTGATGTGGATTTTTCATCAAGTTCACTCGAAATACAGAAACTCTGTCAACATAATGAAGCTAATTTCTTAGAAACATATACTTTTGAACGAAAAAAGAAATGTGAAATTAACTGTTTGATCCCCTTTTAACATCAGAGGCCCCTAATCTATAAAGCAATGAGATAAAAGCAATAATTTCTGTTCTTTTGTCAAAAGTGGATTGGAAAAGTTTGTGAGTGGAAAAAGAAAATTAGAAGCATTTGTTTTGATATGATTATTTCCTTTGTTTTTAAGATGCATTTTCTCAATCCCAAAAAAGGATATATTCAAGTGCCTGGCAACCTGAACAGTTTAGCCTAGGGCAACCAAGACCAATAAATGTCCAATTGTTGAGAGTGAATGGATTCAAACCTCAGGAAGCTGAAAGGTCAAAGGGAGTTAACAGATGTTGGTTTAGATTGTTTACAGAACATATTGCCTAAGTTCAACCCAAAAATATTGTACAAACAAATCAAGTAAACAAAAAAGCTCCCTGGAACAGAACCCTAAAAGATTTCAGTTTAAAGCCTGCTGAGTGAGACCCTGAGTGGAACAAGTGATACAGCATTTTGGACGAAAACCTTGTACGTTTCGTGGCCAAGTCTAGTCTAGTTTCAAATAATTAGATGACATTTCCACCTCCTACTACATACTTATACGGACTTCCATAAGCTTCACCATATTTCAAAAGCTAGCAAATCAAAGTCTACACATGAAGCCCCAAGGGTTAGTTCAGTTGGTCGGTGGGTTTGCTCCCCACACAATTGGCCAAGGTTTGATTCTTGGGGCCAGGCCACGAGAAAGTAATTTCTTGTGAATCCCCTAGTCCCAGCATGGATGCCTGCCTTTGACCGGAGCGGGAGGGGATTAGTTGAGGTGCGCGTAAGCTGGCCCGGACACCATTGACCGTCGAACCGATAGAAAAAGAGTCCACACATGATAATAAGTAGACAGCCTGCTGCTGATACACGACTACCAACAAGGCTATAGTGTGCTTAATCAATTAGCTTGTACAAGGAAGTAGGAAGTGAAAGGAAATGCTTACCACATCAACAGGAGAACCGATACAAACTGCAAATAACCCGGCCCCTAAACCAGCTAGGAGATGTGTAAAAGCACTGTCTGTGAAACCAGGAATTTGCAGAAGTGTCTGCACAGACAGAGACAACACAGGGCAGAATATTCAGATATCAAAAAAATGCAATTAACAACATAACTCAGGCAAAACAATGGGCTCTGCATCATAATGTTACCTGTTTCACTTGGTCATAACTTGCTAGTTCTGCAGCATTTATAATAGTATTGCGTGCAATATTAGGCCCGAGCCCCGTCCACAAAGCTGCCAGTCCTTCCTACTTCTATTTTGTTAGACTAAAAAAGTATGGGAAAGTTCGACAGATTTTGATGGACCCAAATTTCCAAAAAAATACATACCTGTTTGAATATGGTGTAATAAGCATTCAGGGCTCCAGAATAACGCTTAGGCACTCCAGGCAGCTGATTGCCTTCAGCTTGAAGTCGAACTTTTACAAGATCAGTTGGATTAGCCACTGCAATTGCAAGAGCACCTGTTTGATGTCCAAGTACCAACTTAAAATTAGAAGTGAAGGAGACAGTCAACATGTTTAGTTAATAACTTCTTGTGATGAAAATAGCACGAGAAGGGGTTGATGCAAGTCGTAAGCTATAGTGTGCATGTAAACAATTAAAAAACAACTATCATGAAGAATAAAGAAGCAGCAGTTACCTAAAACACTCACCGGTAATCATAGCAGCAAGTATCTTCTGGAATAAAGAAACGTCCCCAATGTACTCACTGCCAACTAAAAAGGCCTTGACCTGTAAAACATTAAATCACTTGTACACAATAGTCTATCACCTTGAAGACAGAGAAATTAGCTGACTCAATGGAACAGAAAATATTCAAAACATACAGGCTCATATAGTGCAATCCTTAAGCCACCATACAAAAATTGACGATGCAATCCAGGTACGACGCCCTTCCAAAGCGCTACTAAACCTTCTTCCCTAGCAATAGTAGCAACAGTACCCAGCATACCTCTGTATTTAGGAACGCCTGCCCCCTCCTCTACATTTGTTTTCTTTTGGAGCTGAAGCCTAACTTTAGCTGTGTCTAAAGGAATTGTAAACAACTGCACAAAGTTCATATGCACAAATTAAAGGATTCATATATTTCACGAGAACCAATCTGCAATATGCCAATCAATACCCAAGGACAGTCACATTCATCAGTGATATCAAACACAAAAGAAATGTATTTACACCCACTGTGATTCAACCATATATCTCGGCATTCGGCAAGAAAAAAAAACAACAAATGCCAAAATGGTTTGTCTTCTACATTTGACTTGGACATAACTGATTTTTCAATTCAAATTCAAAAAAAAATTTAAAATCTCATTCTTATTGGGCTCAGAATTGTTTGGAACCACTTATGCAGATTTATCACCACACTGAAAATCGAATATTCATGCTGATGTGATAACGGCAACAATTGCTCAAGAATGCTAAAGAGAGGAACGAAAGGATGGAAGATCAGAAGTATTTAAGATTTTTTAGCATTATAATTGAGGATTAGAGGCACACAAATGACGACGCTTGATGATTCGTGGAGGGAAAAGAAAATATAGGGATTTTCTCCACGATTCAAGGTGTATTTCTTTTATCTTTCCTGGTCCCTCACCAAATCCTTGATTCATTGAGATTTTGTGAAGAGATTCGCGCAAAGCAAATAGCATGTAAGGGAAACACGGTTAGAATTTGTGGAGGGAAATCCTTACCTCTTATTTTCCCTCCGCAAACTCGAGATCCAAACAAATACCATATCAATCCAGTAAAGCCCAAATTTTGGCATAATAGTTCTCACTTTGTCCCGTGTCATTGCCGACATCTAATAAAAAATAAAACTTGCTGCCACAATCCACACTTTCGTGACTGTTATGCATAGAATCAGTTTCCCCAACTCGTAAATGGAAACAAATTGACGTGATGACGTCTATGCGCATACCAATTGTGCTGCTACCATAACAATTACTTAGGAAAAATCGACCCAGAATCATCTTAATGACGGCAAAATACACAGCACTGTGTAGCTCACAACACTATCTCAACAAGTCAAAATCCTTCACCGGTCGAATTCAGAATGCACTAAAATGGTGAGTTAATTATTAACAAAAATGTACTGGATTGTACAAGGAGATACTGGAATTGAAGCGGGTGTGGGAGGGATACCTCGGCGAAACAAGCGGCGAAAGCGCTGCTGGCGAAAGTTCCGGCGAATGAGATCTCCGTATTTTGCCTGGGATCCGCCATTGGTGGGTGTAAGCGATTGGAGTAAAGGGAGATGATGGTGAAGAGTGAGTTTATATCAGGTGTAATAAGTTTGACTCTTAACGGAGATGATGGTTAAAATGGGTTTTGTTGGGGGTTGGCGGGTTGCCACTTGCTTGGGAAGGCCAGTTTCCCAAAAAAAAAATAATAATAATTTTTTTTTTCTGTTTTGTGATTATTTAAAAAAAAAATCGCATTTGTTAAATTAGCATTAAATTTTTAAAATTATTGATTTGTCTCGACCGGAGGGGAAAAAAAAAAAAACAACTTTAACCTCTCTTCTTTTTCTTTTTTTTACTAAAGTGCTACGTAAAATTCAGATAATTATCAAAAGAAATTGGATAAAAGTCGTAGGAGTAGTAATTTTTTTCTTTTTGCAATTCTTCTGGTTAAGACAAATCAATAATTCAAATTTAAGTTCTTGTTTCATGGATCGGAACGTTTTGGGACAGAATGAGTACTTTTTATATCTCATAAAATCTATTCAGGATATCATTTATCACGGGTGTTTTCTAATTTTTCATAAAGTTAATGGCGGAATGATTGAAGTTTATTGCTAGAAGAAGAAAAAAGTCAAAATGAAAACAAACATGGCAGTGCAAGGAGTACCTCCTACCCTATGAGAGTCGTATCCTCGGAAAAGAAGGGCGGAACCGTAATTTATTCCGCCCTGGACTAACCAAAATTTATATATATAGACCAAAAAGGGGCAAACTCGTACATAAGTATATAAATTTTAAAAAATAAACAAATGAAAAAGTACAAAAGAGTTTGAAGAACGACAAAATAGTTTTTTTTTTCCTTCTTATTTTGTTGTTCTATTAGAGCATGTATAGCAAAGTAGCAAAAATGGAATATTAGCTATTATAGCTACTTAAAATCGAGAAAACCCACCTATAGCGCAATTAGGTAAAAGCTTAGGTAAAATATATTTCCCTACAATACTTCGGCAAATATCTCAAGTGCTTCAATTTTCAATTCGTTTAATACAGTGCGAAGTTTTTATTTTTCTGATCATATTATTCTAAAGAGTTATAATTAATATTTGCCTCTAGGGCTCTCATAATCAAGTATTTGCTCTATAGGATCCGAAATAAAAAGCAGATACTTGATTATGAGAGCCCTAGAGACAAAAATTAATTATGACTTTTAGGATAAAAGCGGATGGTGAGTTGGGCTAAACTGGATGAGAGTAGTTTGTTGGAATTGCACATGGCTACAGCCCAACCTAGCCTTGTGCTAGTTCCGCCCTTGCAGTGGGAAATCACTTTTCAGTAAGATAAGAAAAAAAAATGTGCTACTGGTACAGCAAGAGCTATACAAACAGCGTGTACAGCGGGCTTTTGGGTCCGTCTCGAGTCCAACAAAGATAATCGGAACCGCTCATTTTGTTCAAAATATTTTTTTAAGGTCCCCGTAAAAAATCAGATCCATCCAATATCGTGAAGGGCGTTTATGAATGCTAAATTGCTAGCCTAAATTTTGAAGCGAAATTGGATGTTTTGTAAACGCCCTTAATGATATCGGATGGAGCTAGCTTTTTACGGAAACCCCAAAAAAAAAAAATTGAACAACATGAGCTGCTCCGATTATCTTTGTTGGACCCAAGACGGACCCAAAAACACGTTGTATGCGCTGTCTGTACAGCACTTGCTGTACGCGTAGCATTTCTGTAAGAAAAAGGAGGAAAGGAACAGTACCGGAAAATAATTAAAGGGAACAGGTGGAGTGAGCCCGTGATTGATAATGAGGGCAGCACATGCTCAGTGGTCCTCTAATTTGTTGGGATATGATGCACTCAATGTCAAAATAATACCCACACACCATCCCAATAAAGGCTGTCCTCTTTTAAATTTACAAGTCTGAAATTTATTTCAGTATTTTTTATATCGGTCCCGTTAATAGGTGCTCTTAGGGGCATAAGTTTGAGGCACATGTTTAGCCGTTTAGGGTTCTTTAAATGCTTTAGGTGCAATAAATACATTTAAGTCCATAAGTTGTGTTTATGGGTACTCACAAAGTATTATTTTTCACCACTATTTTCTAAACTACCCATAAATGTTTGTAATACTTTTTTTAGTGACAATACTACCCTTATTTCCTTTTAAAAATTGGGTAGGTGAAAGGTTTTCATTTTTCAGTGCAAATAAAAAAAATTAGATACAAAGGGATTTTTTTTTTTCCCCTGTCGGCTACGAGGAGAGGAAAATGCTTTTGGAGTTGGTGATGTGAGAAACATGCTCAGTTAGGGTCAACCACATCAAAACAATGGTGAAAACAAACTAACATTAGAATATCTTTGTAATAAGGAAAATTAACAATTGGATAGTACTACCACAAACAATTAAATAAAAATTTAGGAGTTTCAATTTTTAACGTCTCAAAGAGAGGAAGAAAATTACAGTTGTATAACAACCGTACAAAACTCGGGTGAGATAACAAAAATAAAAATTGACCAAAACTCCAATTTATAATACTTCACACAAAATATAAGATTCAATCATTTGTTGCTTGAAGTGACTTTCTTCTTCTTTTGTGAACCAGTGATGATGTTTTTCTTCTCCGGACATGTAGTAAAATTGTGTCCGATACCCTTGCACAATCTACAAGTCTTTGTTTGTTTCCCTCCTTCCCTTCTACCTTCCGCTCGTTTTCTTTTCGGATGACCTTTCGTTTTCGAAATCGGAGGACAACCAACTTCGTTGAGCATATCAACATTTTCATCCGATCGGGGAGCCTACAAGGTTGAAAGTCATTTTCCACTAAATTGTTCATCTCTTCGACACTTTTCATCAGGAATCTCATTCAAGTCAAAAATCGGTGGACCACCTGTTTCAACTAAAATTTTCCTCCAAAATAATAATAATTTTTCTCACCTTAAAGAGTGAAGAATGGGAAGAGTCATATGGTCATTTTTGTCATTCAAAATATTGTTTGACTTCTTTTAATGGAGTGATTTATATTTTCAATGTCATTATTAGTAGATGTTGGAATGGGTATAAGAAAATGTAATTAAAGCATTTAAAATACCCCTAACTAGTGCCCCAGGGGCACCTCGTAGCATTTGCCTTTTTATATTTTACAACTCTTCGTTTAGTTTTTCATTGTAACTTTTAGGATTAATCGTTTGTCTCGACGAGACGGATCGTAGAAGTACAAAATTATGGACTGCTGTTCAAATCAAATAAGACGACACTTAAGCTCCAAATGACAGCTGTTTTATATTTTTTTCGTCTCTAGTGAATTTTTTTGGCTTTTGGTCATAATTTTATACTTCATAGACTTCTCTTGTCGAGACGAATGATTAATCTAGAAAAGTATTGCCATTCTACTTATGCAAAAAAAGTACTCCCCCCGTCCCAGTTTGTTTGTCCCTTTTTGACTTTTTGAGAGCGTTTGACCTCTCGAAGAATTGGCTATAATTTTCAATTCATAATGTTTTTAATATACAATATGGATCTTGTTTGATAGATCTCAATTAGTTTTATTATACAAAATCTTCAAAATCATAAATTTTTTTTATAAAATGTAAGATATAAGTATATTTTTGAAAGACACGTATTTCGACAATTGAACAAACAAATTGGGACAAAGGGAGTATATTCATACAAGACCTTTAATTGGGGGTATTTCTGTCCAAAATAGAAAATCTTTCAAAAACAATTAATGAAGGATTTATGGCGTGTTTCAAACTTAGATTTTTCATACAAACAAATACTTCGTAATAAATGAAAGAGAATATATATACACTATTATATGCATATGAGACATACGTTAACAAAACCCTTATCATTTTTAGTTCGGCAAAAGACATAATCTGCGTTGACACTAAGAAATTCACAAGACAAACTATTTTTAGTTCGACAAAAGACATATAATCTGCGTTGACTCTAAGAAATTCACAAGACAAACTCTCACGACCCGACCCAAAAGACCATGAATTCGTTGTGAGTCGAAGTAAAAAATTTATGGTCATTTCCTTCAATGGATGGCAAAACAATAATTTCGTTGGAAATGACCGCATTATTATAGATTTTAAAATGCAAGAGGTAGGAAATGACATAACGAAATGCAATTTTCAATTCTTTTCGGGAATTGATTTTAGCACTCCAAAAATTGATGGAGGGGCTCCAAAACGACGTCGTTTTGTGTATTAACACAGTTCAATTTTGGAGCCCCTTCATCAATTTTTGGAGTGCCAAAATCACAATTCTTTTCATATCAACCACTCAAATAAATGCAGTTTGCTGCTAGTCATGGGCTTGTGAAAGCTTAGGCCAAATCTTCTGTCGAATCTTTCCGAAAAATGTATTTACCTCTGTTCCCGTGCAAATTCAGTCGCAGAATTACATAGGAATAGAGGTACATGCAAGTTTCGGTTATGTGAAGTGGTGAAAGCTATTGGTTTGGCATATAATTTCACGCGAAAAGTCTGTGCACGGATTTTTTGCTCACAGATCGTGACGTGGGGCCTACTCCGGATCCCGTACAAAATAATCCAAGTCGTTCATTAACTGCAATTGAAAAAACAGCTCAATCGAGTAATTGTAATTGCTTGATTCAATTTTCTCTTCTAATTTTTCATTCAGATTTGGAAGGTGTGGGCCTCACAATCGCGATATGTGGGCCAAAAAATCCGTGTACATAGTCGGTTTGAATTTCACGTCACACAATGATAACAAGCCCATGAACTGGATGGGCCCAAAGCCCATCAAACCTGGATCCGATTGTATTACGGGCCAAGCCCGGCCACAAAAATGGTCGAAATCTCGAAACTCGTGGCGGGAATACAATGATTTCCCAATGGCGCCCAAAAAAATTTCGGTTCGGACCCCGCCGCGGCTATAAAATACCCGAAAACTGACTCTCTCTCTCTCTACCACTCCTTCCCTCACTTTCTCTTTCAAACCCTAACCCCCAAACTTCCCCAGCACACCAAACCCTCTCCCAAGATGCTGGAGCTCAGGCTCGTTCAGGGCAGCCTGTTGAAGAAGGTCCTGGAGTCGATCAAGGACCTGGTCAATGACGCCAACTTCGACTGCTCCGCCACCGGCTTCTCCCTCCAGGCCATGGACTCGAGCCACGTCGCCCTGGTCGCGCTCCTGCTCAGATCCGAGGGGTTCGAGCACTACCGGTGCGACCGGAACATATCGATGGGCATGAATCTTAACAATATGGCCAAGATGCTCAAGTGCGCCGGTAACGATGATATTATTACGCTTAAGGCGGACGACGGGAGCGACACCGTCACCTTCATGTTCGAAAGTCCAAGTGAGGTTTTTGCTTTTAGTTGTTTCTTTTGGCCTGTTGAGGTTAATTTAAGCGTCTTTCTGGAAATTAGGGTTTTTTGCGCTCGTTGTTGGCGGAGTTTACTTGCGTTTTTTTTCAGTTGTTATAGTGGTAATGTGTGTTCTTGTGAGGTTTTTAGAGGAATGAAAGTAGTAGTTGTTGAGAAATTGGCCAAACCAACAAACATGCAACATGCGAAGATCGATCAGGAAAAGAAAACAGAACGGAGACATATAGATTAACGTGGTTCCCAATTGTGTAGTTGAATACATCCACGGCTCAAACTAGTTTAAGGTCGAACCCTGAATAGTCAACAGAGGACAAATCAAACCGACTTGGGCTTCACAAACCAAACAGTTATTTAGCTAGTGAGAACATATGTTTTGATGAGGGTTTAAAGGAAATGAGTCCTTAGTTAAATACAAGAATATTTAAGGCAAATTAAGCTTGGGAGTATTCAGTTATTTCATTTTTGTGTGGTCTAACGAAATTTGAGCCATCAAGTGAACTCTAATTGCCAAGTGTACCAAAAATTGTTTTCATATATTTCGGTTCATTTATTTTTGTTATCTCCGTTTCGTGCAAGGAACTTTGGGATATTACATAGTTGATATTTGTCAGTACTTGGAATTCTTAATTTTAGTCTCCCTCCAAATTATGGTTTTTATGATTTGTTTCTTATCAGGCTACTTAATAAACAGTAGTGTAGCTATTATGTGTTCTTTTGCAAGGGCTATGGGCAATGAAGTATTTGTTTAGTAGGTGGTATAATAACTGAAAGCTTAAGCAAATTAAGCATGAAAATCTTCAATTATTGATTTTATATGGTGTAACAAAGAGTTATCAATTACTTTCTAATTGCCAAGTTCACCAGAATTGAGGTCCAGATCCCTTCTCCTCCTTTTATAATTTTCAGTTAATTTATCATTCATTTCCAACTATGATTGTTTTGTTCGAGGAATTTTTTACTTGGTAAAAAGCATGAAAGAAGTAAATGGAGCACATTGCATAAAGATTGTAGATATGAGAGAAGTTCCCCTTGGATTGAGAAAATCGTATGAGATTAATCCGTAGTTATAGTTATTACAGTTTCTATTTTGAGGGTTCAAACAAAATGAATGGTTTTGTTTAGTTGCTGAAAAAATATAAGAAAATGATGCAAATAAGATAGGGAGTCTCTAGATATTTAGTTTTATGTCATCTAACGAAGTCAAAATAAACTGATTACACTCACAAAGTATGCCCAAAATAGAGGGCTAAGGGTCATACCCCAGACAAATACAATCAAAGCACACTGTGAACACCCTACTCAATTAGAACACTAGAAAAAGGAAAAACGTACTACAAGAAAGAGCATTAAGAGACCTCGAACACCCTAATAGAGATGTTCCAATCACGACATAGCAATCTGTTGGTATCAGATTTCCGAATTTTCCTCCAAGAACTCACCAAACCACGAATATCAGAGGGAACTGCCCTAATAATCTGGCTTGCATCAGAGCTTGTGGCTTGAAAAATATGTCTGGTCCTCTCCCTCCACAAGTAATAGATGACTGCTGCACAAGACAACTTCACAAGCAGATGTTTTAGGTTATCTCCACGACTCCACCTCTATGATCCTTGATCCACTGCACCTCATTGATCAGATACAAACACGGCCTATGAATGTCATTCTTCACCAAAAAATACTGCCACACTATAGAGGAGAAAGGGCAATTGAAAGATAAATTCTCATGAGATTATTTTACTAATTTATTTTGGTTACTCATATGTGGCCAAGCTTGTGTATCTCCTATTCTGGGTAAGGAGTTTTGGGATTTTGTGTTTTTGTTATTTGTCCTTGTGCCCGTTTCTTGTTTGTGCTCTTATTGTATGGACAATGCCTTACAGCTCAAGATAAGATTGCTGATTTTGAGATGAAGTTGATGGACATTGATAGTGAGCATCTTGGAATTCCGGAAGCCGACTACCATGCTATTGTCCGGATGCCCTCATCAGAATTTTCCAGGATTTGTAAAGATCTTAGCAGTATTGGTGACACTGGTAGTGTTTTAATCTATCCACTGATGATTATGCTTTATTTATTCTGTAATTTAGTTTCATTGATGGTTGTGTAAACTTCTGAGCATTTGGTGGATGTGTGCAGTTGTGATATCTGTGACAAAGGAAGGTGTCAGGTTCTCTACAAGAGGTGATATTGGGACTGCAAATGTTGTTTGTCGCCAGAATACCACGGTAGACAAGGTATGTTTTCTGGTTATACATTTAAGGTGTTACTGTCAACAGACTCTAGTTGTTGAACTGTCATCACCTCTTAAGTTCCTGATGAATTGACTTGTAATGGTATTTTCACATGGATGAGCTATGTCCTAAATGGGGGACATGGGATATTATGAGAAACATTCGTTATCCTCTTAGTTTCATGAAGAATTGCATTGAAAATGGGATTTTTCGCATGTATACGTGCAAAGGGGCTTGATGCTTGACATGGGATAGTACTGGAAACGTACATTATCCCCTTATTTTTGTCATTAACTGTATTGTAGTTGTGGTTTTCATTCATGGATATGAGTTGGATATATTTGGTCTAGTGTGCAATATACTAATCGGTTGACATGGGCTATTTCGTGTTGCAATTTGCAGCCTGAAGAAGCTACAATCATAGAGATGAATGAGCCAGTATCACTTACATTTGCTCTAAGATACATGAACTCCTTCACAAAGGCAACCCCATTGTCAAGCACAGTCACATTAAGCTTATCTTCCGAGCTACCAGTTGTGGTTGAGTACAAGATTGCGGAAATGGGTTATATCAGATTCTACTTGGCTCCTAAGATCGAAGAGGATGATGACGAGGCAAAGCCTTAAGGTTAAACTTCCCAAATTTTGGACTTCAAGCTACAGCTTCCCGTGTCTTGCCTTAAATCATCCTGTGTCCTAACTAAGAAAACGTTTCTCATATTTGTCGTGAAAATTTCGCCATTGGAGGCAAGTAGTTGATGTTGGTTCTGAAAAATGTTGCTCTTTTTCATAATCTCCCCCGTTTTAGTGTGTTTTTTTAGCAGACAGTGTGGTTAACACTAGTTGATGTATCCTGTTATTTTAGCCGAAAGCTTTTTCTTTTTATTATTTGCATTTTTGATGTTCTCGCATCTTACACGCTGGAAGCAAATAGTAACCTCGGATTCATGGTCCAGTCTTTGCCGCTTCATTCGCTCCAAGGCTGCCGGTCTTGCCCCTACTGAATCACCGGAATCCGTCGCATGCTCTCCGGCTTCAATCTAATCGACTCACCCTACAATTTTCATATCCAGCAGCTGCTAGATTACTTGATTTCATGAATTGTGGTTGCAGCATATGTATATGGGGAGATTTGTATCAAAGACATAATGTACTCTTAACAAAGAATATGTCATGACTAGGTGAGATCATAGTCTACCTATCCTTTTTCATATGGAGTAACGCTTATAAATTGCTCAAATTACAAGTTAAAACCCTCACCTAAGGTAACCGTGTCCGGCTGAACAAAAAGTTTTCTTCCACAACATTTTCCAGTGCCATCCTAAACTGAATTGTTATGCTACTTACTACTAAAATGAAGAGGAAAATTTCACATTGGGGGCTAAATAATGGCGTCAAATGAAACTACTAAAAACATACATAGGACATAAATAGCATCGAATTGAGCAATGTTTACGACCTGCAGGTGCTACTGTTGGGAAAAAAAACTTCTGGGTTTTGTCCCGGTAATGTGCAACTATTGGACTAGTAGCTTCAATAATTGAACAACTTGTTGAATTGTCAAATCAAATTCGTGGAGATAGCTGGTGGAGAGCTTTGAATGAGGGGAGGCTGGGAGCTAAGCTACAACCTACACTGCCTAGACGCATGTGAGGACATGTTGGAAGAAAACTACTATACAGTATACAAATATCAAGAGGGAGGGATAACTCAGGTGCACAAGATAGTATGTGAACATCTCCAGAAACGCGTAGATACAGCTGGCCTCCCGTCAGTGGACAATGGGACTGCCTGAACAACTGATTATAAAAAATAAATAAAAAAACCCACTTGTATAGCAAAACTATGGACGACCGTTTGCTCTCCATGTTCACGGTAAGTAGTAATAGGTAGGCAAAACTTTACGTCGTTTTTACGAACTCTTCATGTCAAATGACACTGCAGAATGACAGAATTAAACGAAAAAAAAAAAAAGAGAAGAGAGAACAAGAAAATGAAGATAGCAATACATAGTTATGAAAATGGCTGAGATCGAATTAGAGCTGTAAATGAGCCGGGCCGAACTCGGTTCGTTTGCATCCCTAGAATGAAGTGTTGCGAATAGTGAGAATACCCGATGTGGAATTCATGTGCCTCGGTTTTGTGTCCGATTCGAACAAGTCATGTGGGCCATCGCATAGCCAATAATGCCCCAAGGCCAAAGCCTAAAGACGAGCCAATCTTCACCTTCCTTGTAGATCTGCTTTGATTGTAGTATAGTAGTAATAATGTTCCAGCCTTTCCTCTGTTACGTGAGATTGGAGAGTTGGAATTAGTTGTCAGATTATCTTCGGACAATCTAAGTTGGATGGGTCGTTTTGATAGACCACCTTATGCTCATCTCGATTAATTTTGAAAATCAATTCCACCGTTCACTAGCAATAGCAGGGCTTAGGTCGTTATTTGGCATGTAAGCTCACGGCGGGTCACAAATAGATGACACGAGCGGTTCATGAGCTGCTCATATATTGTACATGATTTACGGGAAAAAGAATTGATCGGTTTCCAAAATTACAACTTGGATAGACAAAAGAGACTTGTAACGGTCCGACTCATTTGAATTAGGATTAAAAAGTTGATTTGTTAAACTTATAAAATTAGCCACCTCTTCAAATCTTGTTAATTCTCCCTCCTTGGGCAAGAAAAAAGACTTCCTAGCCCTAGCCGCCTCCCTCCTTCGCTCCCTCCCCCTAGGGTTTCCACCCTATGATGGGCAGCAGGAGGGGGGCGTTTTCTTTTTTCTTTCTAGTTTTCTGTTGTGATGTCCCGCTTGTGGGTGTTTCTCCCTTTTGGGGGTCTTTCTAACCCTTTTGGGTGTAGTGTGTTTTTTTTTATTTGATGTTGGTGGTGTGAGTTTTGTGTGAGGTATTGTACCTCGTTGGCCTTTGTAAGGAGTTTGGGGTGTAGATCTTTTCTCGTCGGAGCCTATTCACCTGATTGGTTATTCTAAGGAAGAATATGCCCTTTGATGTTCTTTCTTGGTTATTAATGAAATTTCTAAACTTTTGAAGAAAAAAAAAAACTTATAAAATTAGCCTAAAATTGACGGTGACCTCACCGAATAAAATTCTTGATTTTGCCCCTCCACAACTCTAATAACAGGGCCATGAGGCCAAATAAAATCACAAAGAAAGCACGATAGGAAGACTTAGAAGTAGTTTTCCAACTGGGTACGTTTACGAACAAAACGAAGCAGGCTTCGCAAACATAACTAAGAAATGGCTGCTTTATACCCACCCATGGGTTGTCAACATGGTAAGGTCGAACCTGCGCTTGCAACATAGCAGGGTTCAATTCCCCCTGGAGGCAAATCATGATTTAAGTGGGGGGCCATGGCGGTGGGTTGCTGTGCTAGTCTCCCCCGAGGTTTGGATTGCGCAGTCGGGTCCAATAGTGGCTCGGCTGCAAGGTTGTTCCTCGGTTACCCAAAAAAAAAAAAAAAATGGCTGCTTTGCTTGCCTGAAAATAAATGAGACAACATTGGACCTAACCACCAAAGTTGACGAATTTGCGAGTTAGCACTTAGGTTTAGAGTTCAAACCTCATTCCCCTTAGATAGTTGTTTACTCAATTGTTGTTCTTGCTTGTACAGTTGTACTCCAAAATAAACCCACTTTTGGCTTTCTTTAATGACTAGAAAATCTATTCAAATGTCTCCCACTTGAGTTCTATCTCTTCCTATGTCTCCCTCTATGCCCATGTATCATCTAGTAAACATGAATGTACAAAGATGGAGACATTAATCCCATGGGGTTTGGCCAAGTAGTTGTGAAAAAACAATAATTGCTCCTCCATGAGTTCACATGTTCCATTTTTACGGAGGTCAAATATTTCGAACCTTGGGGCCACTGGGGGTTACGCCCGGTCGTTACCTTCAGGGCCCTGGAATTAGTCGATGTGCACGCAAGCTGGCCCGGACAACTGGTTATCAAAGAAAAAAGATGGAGCCATAACTTACTATGTCACAATAGATTAAAAAAAACACGTCTATTCTTTGCAACCATTTCTTTTGTTCCACGTAGCGATATGTCGTTGTTCATCAAATTATTGGATCAATATATTGTACTTCATATACAAGATCAAAATTTATGTGTGTGTAAACCATTTCTTTCATACAATTGACTTTAATAGGATAACCTTAGGGGAGTGATTTTGGCACTCCCAAAATTGATAATCGCACTCCCAAAGGGAAGTGTCAAAATCAATTTCATATTGGAGTTGATTTTGGCACTCCCCTGGGCAGTTTGGTTATCAATTTGGGAAGTGCCAAAATCAATTCCCTAACCTTAAAGACTTGATAACTTAATCATGCCATCCATGTCTCTATTTTTCCTTACAACTGTGTGACACATTAACCATAATTCAATTAATCTCCTCATATAAAAGGATTTCTCCATTAGTCGAGATGTGCGTAAACTAATCCGAACACCTGATATATAGAGAAAAAAATATTAAGTTGGAGCAGCCTTTACTCAATTTTTGCAAAACTTCTGTGATGCTCCCAAGTGGTATGAGAGTATCATACTCCCAAGATTACTTACCACAGAACTGGTAACTTATACCATTCATTAAGACAACACTTACCATTGTATAAGGTAACACTTACCATTTCAAATGTGGTAAGTGTTGCCTGTTTTTATGGTAAGTGTTGCCTTAATCAATGGTAAGTGTTGCATGTTTCTGTGGTAAGTAATCTTTCATTTTTTTGGTCAAAACCACCTCGTTTTTTTACAAAACTACTCTACTTTTAGTTTTTGGTTTTGATCCAAAGGCTGTGATTTATTTATTTTCAATCCAAGGGCTGTAATTAATTGGGAGTATGATGCTCCCAAAAAGGCTGGGAGCATCACAGCCTTTGCCCTTTGCACAGTGTCAGATTGTCCAAGGGATTCAAATGACAGAAGCAGGGAAAAAAGATGTTTTGAACTTGTGGACATTGCGCGGATCAAAAAAAAAAAAAAAAAAAAAAAAAAAAAACTTGTGGACATTGCATTGTTTGGTCCCTTTGAGATAAATCCAAAGGAAAAGTGGCTTTGACAGGAAGCTCATACTACATATGTGGAAAAATGACAAATTCTTTTCCATGCCTAATTCATTCTTGACATACTCAACTGCAGATTCCAACTGCAGATTCATCAGTGGTGGAAAGGAAAAGAATAGAACCAGAGGGCAAGCATGTGATGTTGGACATGTTTTTTCATGAGAATTGCAAATTAAACATCGAAATGGATCCTCTTCGATCGTTTGAACAAATCTCAACCATTTATTGCAACAAATGAACGGTCGCAATCAGTCTAAAAATACGACCGAAAGAGAATTCGTTTCCATTAAACAAGCACCCAAACTGGGTAATGAGGCAACATATACTTTTCTTGTTTGTAAGTTTGCATATTAAAGGTTCAAATGAGTACTACTCCATGAAAGTGTTGTTTTTGCTTCTTCGCAAGAATATTTGACTTTTCTCTTTCCAAAGGGAATGTAGAGAAGTTGTATACTTGTACGCTTATAAAAGTCCAAAATCAATCACTTAAATTGAATAAAATCATCTACTAAGATGGAAATACTTCGGACAAACGTAGACACAAATTGTGCATCTTGAGGAGTTATGTGAATCGAACGGCTTTTATTCGCCAGTTTTCTAATTTTTGTTTCGACATCTCGGATACAAAATGTGCATCATACGGGCGTTACGTGCATCAAGCAGGACGTACGTGCATCGAACGACTCCGGACACATTTATATCATCCAAACCATAATAATATCGTGCCCAAATATAAACGACAAGTCGACCGGGTTCGCTACCAGCCATACAATAGAATACAAAAACAGAGAGAAACCGACGTACTACACCCCTCTCTCTCTCTCTCTCTCTCTCTCATCACTTCCTCCGCAATTACTAGTGCTGTATTTCTCTGCTCAACAATACAACTGTAGTTGATCTCTTGCGTTTCATTTTCAACAAACGAACACTCCTACTGCTTGAAACTGACACTTTCCCTTAATTTCGTACATACGGACTGATCTCCACATAAATACATAAACCCAAATCAATACGTAAAGATTCAAACCCAGCTGATTTAATTGAACCCCACCTACTAGTATAAAGAAATGTCGACCATCATCGGCTAATCTGCCAAGAAATGTCGACCGTAGACAATCCCATCCCGGACCTAGAGTCCGGCCGCATCGGCAGCAGCCGGCGCAAGCGTCGCCGCCGCCGCCGCCGGCGGCCTTCGGTGGCCGGGAGCACCGAGACCGCCACGACGGACGGCAGCCTCTGCTTCTCCGATGACTCGGACCGGGACCAGTCGTGGGTGGGTTCGGCCGAATCGAGGTTTTCGGAGATCGGGTCGGACTCGGATGCGGGTGATTTGGAGAGTGGGGAATTGCATTCGGGTCACGTGAAGGAGGAGAAGCAGAAGAAGAGGAAGTGTAGGATTTGTCACATGAGGTTGGTGGGTGGCGGTGGTGTTGGTAGGAGTGGCGGTGGCGATGTGGAATCTGCTGGTGGTGGTGGTGGTGGTGGTGGGGAGTGGATTGAGCTGGGTTGTTCTTGTAAGGGCGATTTGGGGGCTGCTCATAAGCAATGTGCGGAGACTTGGTTCAAGATCAGGGGTAACACGTGAGTTTTTTCAATCCATGAATTTTGATCTGCTTTGATTTTTTTTAAAAAATATGAATTGTGGTACTTTCTTTTGGTAGATGTTAATGCATTTAAGGGAAAGAACAGAGCACCCATTTTGAGCATTTCATAATTTGGTTAGGTTAAAGTGAACGAATTTACGTCGTAAATGTGCAAATCTTGATGTGCATTATGATGCTTGTGAGGAATTTTGGGTTTGCAGTTTAGTTTTTGTTCACTTATTGTAATCGAGAGCCAATCGCGCCAACAGCAATTTTAGGTCGTGTAGCCTCACCGTAGATTTTGCTCTTATTAATGGGAGTTGGAATTAGGAATTTGTGCTTGTAAGGCACTTACCTCCCCTCTCCTTGTAACCCTTGGGGTTGCATTGAGTTGTTTCTTTGCATTTCCTGGGTTACTGCTTTACTAGTTGTATTTAAAATGGTGAATTAGGTAGTATAAATTATGATATGCTGCTTGTGTAGCTTAATTGTCTTGTGTTTATGAAGATTCTGCCAGTAATGAGAAAATTCTGCTTACCTGTTCATTTCCTATTGGCTACTTTTTCCGTCTGAAGTGTTTGCACAAGACAATTCTGTGATCTCTTCTCAGAACTTTCCTGGGACCTTGCTGCTTCTATGTTCTTGTTTTCTGTTTCTGCAATAAGAAAACTAAAAAAAATATGCCATTTTTTGCGAGTTCAAATCCTATGTACCCTAATTTCCTTGGGACCTTGTTCCGGTGCATTTTCAGCCATTGGATCAAGTGAGAATCCTCTTATCCCGAAATAGTCACGTGATCCAATGGCCGAAAATGTAGGTACAAGGAAATTTGGGTACAGAGGATTTGAGCGGTTTTTGTGCTTGGTCTGATGTTTATTCAATAGAAAAAGTGGGAAGAATACAGGATTGTCATTGCTTATTTACATTTCTTTTGCAATGTGTCCAGAGGATGTGTTTTCTGTTGTATCAGATTACTTCGTCTCTATGAGATGCGGTTCCTGTTACGGGACTTGTGTCTTGAGGTTTCTCACTTTTTCAAGACACTAATATCTCAAGCAGAATGCAGGAGAGTAGAGTCAAAGTTTTAGTTTCTTTTGCTTTGTTTGGTTAAGAATGAGGTAACTGGGACATCAGTTCTTTGTAATGCTTCAAATATGCTTGTACTTCCTAAGCTATGTTTACATGTTGCAGTATAGCAAGGTTACATACCTTACACTTCGGTTCTTCCTAATTATGTATGAGTACATCATTTCTAATTTGTAACTCATTTCGCATTCTGGGTTTTGTGTTCCCAGGAAATTATGGAACTGTAATTCCTCTTATACTAATATCTGAAAGGCCTGAATCACAGCAACTCCTTAGTTTTTTTTCCCTCTTGTCAAGTCAATAAGGTACCTTGAAGATCCAGATTCCAATTAAAGTAGATGAATTTGCCTTAAAAAATGACTTAAACTTGAGGTGGTTGTAGAAAAGATCAGACACATTGTTAGGATCAGACCCCTTGTTTTTCTAGAGAGATGCTCATGTGGAATGATCTCTTTGGGCAAAGGGCATTTGCCTCTTCAGTTGAAGCATGCTGTTTTGTTCCTCTCTGCTTTAAGGCATTGAATGCGGTTTATGGTTCAACTTCAACGGCATATTGTTCCTTGAGTTCTTCGATGTTTGGAGGTATCAAGGGCCCGCTATTTCTGTGGTAAATCTTTCCAAGTGTGGTCCCTTTGCGCATATATTGTTAAATGTTAGGTTTGTCTCCAGTCCTCTCCTGTCCATACCCCCATCAATTGGGGATTACATGGGTACTGTTATGTTGTAGTTTTGTAGTTTCCCTTGTAATCCCTGTAATTTCCTCATTAAGATGTTTGATGCTATCCTTTTTGTGCTTGGGGTTGAGTTTGTTAACTGCATTATATCTGCCCTGCTCCGGCTCCTTTCATGTCATTTTTTCGTCGTTTTCCTTATTGCTTTGCCATTTTATCATGAGATGGTATCAAATAAAAAAGTACAGTCAAGTGAAATATCAGAAATGGATAAGAACAAAATGTCTGGTCACCTCATGTTCCCTTATTTGTGGATGGAGAAAATCTGTCTTACAAAGTCTTTTAACTGCACCCTGACGTCCATTTCTTTTGTTGGGAAGATGGGCTCCCATGCAAGCTATTGAATTGACTGTACTAACAAACATTTACAATAGCGACAAGAAATGAGCAATTTCCAAACAGGGAACTTTAGTTTACAGCTGCACACAGAATTTCATTATCAAACTGTGTAAGGTACGGTTAGGTACCTGTATTTGGTCCTTCTTTCTCACTGTCGATATCTTCTGAACTTCTATCGAAGTCGCATATAAAATTTCCATCATTTTCACATTCTAAGATTATTGTGTTTGCTAACGTAAAAGCTCATGCTACGAGTGCATTGATTTGATCTATCTGTATAAATCATAAAATTGGATTCGTTAGTCATAACATTAGATTGGGCTGGGGGAATCAGTAGATTCTTTAACGAGGGAATAGTTTTTTTATATCCTGCGAGATATTTGTGCCTCGGTAACATGATTTTGTTAATTATAAGGGTTCTCTGCGCTCTATGTTTGTGGTGAACATATTGCGATAACTAGAGGAGTGGAATAGAGAACACATAAAAGTGACTGTTGATTGAGAAGCCTTGAAATTTACATCTTCAGTGAATTTTGTCAACCTGTCCTATGCAGATAGCTTTCATGTTCTTAGAGTTCTTTTGCATATGGGGACTCAGATTTGGTGCCGGTAGACAGGGCAGGGTTTGGGTGACAAAACAATACTGTTAGCTGTCTGTTGACCCTGAATGGTGAACGTAACTAATTTAAGAAGAGTAGAAGTCATGGAGTTCTTTAGGGCCTTAAGTTGAGGTTGCTTCAAGCATTAAACAAAGATTCAAGAGGTTTGGCTGTTAGATTGCTGCGAACGCTAATTGTGAAAGTTATGTAAGAGGTAAGATAAAAAGATGAATCTACAATTCCCTCCTCGAGCTCTTGATTTAGAAATCTGTATTAATATGCCATCCTTAAAAGAAGTATGGGCAAGTGGTTTGAATTCACACACAGAGATGCTGTTTTTTTATCAGTTGTGTTTTCAGGCATGAATGTATGGTACTAAGAAAGAGCACACTGCATTTTTCAGGCATGAATGTATGGCACTAAGAAAGAGCACACTGCATCTAGTGTTTCGTGTGCATTCTTGTCTTTTAGTTTAAAATTTAGCTTTCTGCCTAACGTCTATGTTCATGCTCTGCATCAAGTTTCAATCCATCATTTAGTTATGTTTAACTTCTCATTGCTCACTCACATATGCTATCCACAGAACCTGCGAGATCTGCGGAGCCACAGCAGTGAATGTTGTTGGAGAGCAGACGAGCGAAGCGAACAGTGCAACTGCAAGTGCCGGCGCAGCTCCAGCAGTTCCTACAGTCGTTGCCGAGACCCGGAATTTCTGGCACGGGCGTCGCGTCATGAACACACTACTTGCTTGCATGGTCTTTGCCTTTGTTATCTCCTGGCTCTTTCACTTCAATGTACTTTCCTGAAAACCCAAAACAGAAGTGCCCTGCGGTGGGCGTATCTGTGTCTTATGCCGTGTTAATTATAGAAGTATGTGCCCACCATAGCAGTCTCTAGAGTAGTAGTATATGACCATTATTCTTGTGTTGTATCGAGTGAGGCGTTGTAGAAGCCCCTTTGGGCCATTGTTGTTGATGAAATGTTGTGCAATTGTTGGCTTATCTATAGTGGGAAATTGGACTGTTTTCGACTTTGTTTTGCTCCTTCTTCCGGCAGGTTTCGGAAGTCGTCCATCTTTTTCAAAGGGTCTCAGAAATTGTGCAGTTTGGTTGTGTCGAGTCGATATGTTACTGAGTATTTGCAGTTTTGAAGTACTTTGCTTTGTAGCCCAGACATCGTGTTCAACTCTAGGTCTTGAAACATATTGGGGCATCTTTCACTGTTAAATATGCTCTACTTTTCGTGTTTCTGCTTTTTAATACGAAGTTGAATCAACAACAGTTCAAACACAAAATTCAGCATCGACCGTGAATAGCAAGAAAGCCATTTATTTGTTGGTCCCGGTGTGTTTATCATCCAAGCAAAAGCGAGATGAATGCTCGAACTCTGACCGTTTATCTCTTTTGACAATCTCTTTTAACGATTCGAGCCACTTTTGACAATCTCTTTTAACGATTCGAGCCATTCATTATGAGTTGACCATCTATCTCTTTTTGACAGTCTCAGTAGCGATTCAAGCCATTTATTTTTTTATATTTTATTTGCAAAACAAACGATCAAGTTGATCAGACACCCAAACTGGATTGGGTTTCTTGTAGAGTTGTAGACTTGTAGTGCATAGCCACACTACATGGTTGTAGTGCTACCGATCCAACCGTTCATTTCAGTACGAACGGTTTAGATTTAATCTGAATTCTTATTGATCTGAACCATACACTGCTCATGATTAAAATCCGCGCAGTCCATTGGGACGGCCGGATCAAACTGCACTACATGGCTGTAGGGCAGCCATACAACATCCTCGGGTGCCAAAACTGGGTCCTATTATTGTCTGATTAACCAATTCTTTGCATAGTAGTTTATAAACGCATTAACCTCTGAACGGCTCATATCACAAATGAGAGGAATCACGGGCCCTCATCTGCAATTATAAATACATGCACAGTCCTATAATCTTGCCGCGAAATCATGGTAATGGCCAGCAAGGAGATTGCCAGAAGCCAAGCATATGAGGAATTTTTTAGTGCCAGGTGGGAACCACGCGGTGCCGCTCGGCGCATCCGGACCATCCAAAAGTATTTTGGACGATCCGGATTAAAAACACTAGAATCTAGTGTTTTTAATCCGAATCGTCCAATTGGACGGCCTCGATGCGCTGAGCGGCACGACGTCAGCCGTCCCCACCCGGCACTGAAAAAATTCTCCAAGCATATTCCTTCAACTTGATTGACCGGACTGACAAACCCAAGATTAATATTTCCCGAATAAACAGAAAACAAAACCACGACAGCACCACAAAAGGCATCAGTTTATGATGTCGGTGGATTCCCCAACAAAAGGCATCAACAGAAAGCGATTAATTGAGTCCAGAAATAAGAAACTGCACCAAATGTACTAGACAAACATTTCTCTGCCAATAAACCAGACATCCCTCAGCTGAAAACACTGAATGAATCGATCATGTGATATTGATATGAAGCCTCGTGCACCGCTACGAAGCTACAAAATACACTTGCATATATTTCATTCCATGTACTAGTAAAATCGACACTTTCTAAGCAAAAAAGAGAACGCAAAAACTCCCTATTTCTGATATCATACGGCCCCTATAGCATGTCTTCTGAGATTATAAAAGGTCATGCTCCATTTGGCTGCAACTTACGACAGCACCAGATGATTGCTAACAATCAGAAATTTTTATTGTAGGCTTCCCATGATAATAATTTTAGCCAAGTGAAGATACAAAACTGTACAATGCGTGCCCAGTTCATGTGCAATCTAGACCCTTCCGATAGGAGAAACAGGTGGATTTGAGCTATAACTCTCAAGAACCTCCAGTTGGACCTGGCTGGCGGCCTTTATTCCTTCATTCTCAAAAGATTTCTCTCCAAACGGCTTGCTCAAATCTGAAAGCTCATATGGTTTCCCACAACTCAAAACTGCTATACAAATGGAGAATGCTTGTAGAAATGAGAGCGACGAATTGAATTCAACCGAAAAGATACCATCCTTGAACGAGGACATGCTAAAGACAGGCGTATCATCTCCTTCTTCTCCCTGCAGGAATGTAGGTTAGTTAACGAAAATTAGGGAAACCCTAAGACTGTACTGAGATCGTGGATTTGTGGAGGGAAAGAAAACGGTAAAGGAAAAGATAAGGAGATAATGAAATGAAGAAGCCCAGAACATAGCTCAATGGAAAAATAGGATTCATGTAGCCAACCCCAATTGATTGGGACACAAGGCTCGGTTTGGTTTGGTTTGGTTTTTATAATGAAATGAAGAAGCTAAATCTATTTCTTTGGTTCCTGGTCATTTCCCTCTCCCTTGGTAAGTCCACGATCCAAACACAAGCAAAATGGAACACAAATGGAGATTGGTGCAAGGGCATGATCAATACCTGAGAGAGAAGCTCAAATCTATCGGCAGCATTATGAATTTTGGCTGAACTTGGTCTCTTACCAAGTTTAGTCTGGTTAGCAAGCACCCTTAATCTGCAACCCAAATCCCAGCCTCCACAATCACATATCCCTCCCAATTTCCATCTTTTAATCAATGGTGAAGGCTCTCCTTTGCTCGGTAGCCCATGGACACCACTAGGTAATATAACTGTTGTGCTAAGAAGCTCTTGACTTCGAACAAAAGACCCACTTTCCACATAAGAGTTCCCTTTTGGGACCTTCACGACAATGGCTGCAAGCTCGTCATTCGTCTGGAGGTCAGATGTGTGTTGATCTTCAAGTTTTAGGCCCACGGAAAACAAAACAAACTCCCTAATGCGAAGCTCATCTGCAGAATTCTGTCTTGCCAAGTTGGGGACCTCAGAATCAGAAACTGTCATTTGGGCAACAGCATTTGGAACATAACCATGACTTTTATCTTTACTGCCTCGATTTCTCCACCCTTTTTTTTTCTTGAGTTCATGAACAGTGAAAAACGTATAAATCCAGCATTTCTCATCCTTTCTCATTGAGGCTGCTAGAATGTCACTGCTGCTCTCAACTGCAAAAGTAAACAGCGGAAGGCCATTCTTGATGACGATTCGCAAAAGTGCTTGCACTATTGACGATCCTTGTTTCTTTTTGCCATGTGAATCATCTACCACAACACTCTTGCAACCAGAAAAATCTAATTTTGCTTTCACTGGATGTACGGTAGATGATTTGCAGGCCCTATCCACCAATGATGGATCTTTCTCCGATGACTCCACAAATTGGTGAGAGTTCGATGCCTTTGGCTTCAGCAATGGATCCAACAACCTTCTTAAAGGGCTGGACTGGGATCTACTTTTGCCAGTGGATTTACTGTTACCCGAATCTTCCAAGTAAGAAGAAGCCACAGTTTTATCTGACCCACGTGTAGCAATAACATTTTCTGAACTATCTTTGGAGGTGGAGACTCGGCCAATCAGACCCAGGCTATTGATTAACCGGCGAGTAGGAGAAGGATTTCTTGACTTAGGAGCCTCCAGTGTGCCATTTTTAAGATCTGATCCCTCGGAAGATTTGATGTCAGTTGAATTTCGAGGCATTCGGGTTAACTTCTCTCCCATTTTCTTTCCTCTGGGTGGGCTGACAGACATTTTCACAGAACATGGAGCAGATTGCAATGGTACATACGACAACTTCATACTCTTTGCATCTACGGAGTTCGGTTGTTTTCTCCGCGAGTCATTGATATTTTCATTTTCACAAGGCAGTGGGCACGAGTGGGGGAAGTCAGAATAGCTATATGCATTGTATACCTCCTTAGGAAAAGATCCCTCTGAAATGCTCTTTCGGCTTTTTTCTGCTGAATGACTACATTCAGCATCATCCCTTGGAAAGACCATTGTTTTGCATCTTTGATGGGAACTGCGATGGTCATCACGTAGGCGGTCCTGGCGCTCCTCTACTCCCCTAGTAGATTCACCATCTTGAATCTTTTCCTTGCCCTTCATTCGTGATACTGCCCCATAACTTTTTGAATCCAGGGACGCTTTCGCAACTTTAGGAATGATTTTTGGTTCCGTGTCTTCCCACTGGGACTCTTTCAGCTTGATTCCTGGTTGGTTTCTGCTAAAAGACTGGTACATTCTAAAGATATTCTGTTGTCCCTTCAAGGGATTGCTCGATGATGCTTTGAGATTTTCAAACTTTCCAACATTTTCTTTAATGACAGTTTTGGCACCCTGAGAATAAGCTTCTTTTGGCGATGAATTCAGATGGGATCGTAGCGATGGCCCATGCGTCCTTTTCCGAGCAGGAGAGCTGCTGTGGGCTCTGCTAGAATGGGTTGATGAGTCATCTGTCGAGAAAAATGAGGAATTACTGGTGGAGGGTGAACACCTGCTACTTTGCTGAGATATTGCCTTATGATGGGACTGCCACTTTTCTAAACGGCGAAAGTCAAGGACTCCAACGTTTAAAGCTTTCTCCTTGAGGTTTTCTCCTTTCTCCAAATAGTTTGGCACCTTTGACATGAATTTAACAAGCTCCTCCTTCTGCTTTGGGTGTTTCGCCAATGATGCTGATGGGATACTCTCTACGTTCTTTATTTCTTCGAACTTCAGCTTGTCTTGAAATTTTGTACATTGGCTAGCTCGGGATGACATCGAGCTATCCATCCTTATGACTTTCTGAACTTGGGAGGTTTTCCAAACTATAAATCATTGTCCATAAGAATGGAAAGGTGGAAAGGACTCTAGTCCTATTTCAGATGGCGCTATATCTTTACTCGAACATGCTGTAATTTATCAGCTTCTCAGTCCTGCGGAAATTTGCAACAACGGCAGACAGATATGTTCACACCTGATAGTCCTCTGCAGAACAAAGCAAAAGAGAACATTGTTACAACAGTCAGAAAAATCATACTACACTACAAGAAAACTAAAGTACCACATGCAAGTTGACAACAACATGGGGGAAATGCAGAGGTAAAAGCATATCACTGAACTCGATTTAAGAGGAACCAACATCACTCAGTCTTCTTAGTGGAATAACAGAGGCAGAAATGAAACAATTCAAAAGTCAGAATTACATTCGTGTTCCTGGATTTGAAATGAACTGCATTGCTACGACAGTGTTTGATCATATACAGCCAAGTGGCTCAAGCCCATTGTGATAACCTCAGTAATTCAAAACACAGATCTGATTTTTAGGATTTTATGATGTATTGGAACATAGAAAAGAAAAAAAACAAGAAAATGACTCATCTGGTGAATCAATCTGATTCGAACAGGGTTGGCTGCGAACCAGTGTACCGTAAGTTAAATGTAATCGTTGAAGTTCACAAATCAACCCCAACCCCTCGTTCATAATAAACAAATAGTACTTAAAGAGAGAGATGCCCACAGAGAGCAAATTGGAAAAGTACTCTAGGAAAGACAAATATTTCCAATCACCAAGTATGGAGTTCAAAGAGCTCATTCAATGGGCATCGTAAATGAGATTATCTCTCCAAATGGCAGATGTTGGATGGTTTCTCTTACTCGGTATCCAAGTAGCTTAGATAAAGCACTGGGTCTTTTTGAGCTTTTCTGCAGAAATATGCCAGATTTGTGGTATTTACGGCAACCAAATTTATGCCAGAATGAGAAGACAACACAAGAAGCACACAATTCTCCCAAGCAACAACTTTAGAAAAGAAAAGACATTTTCAAGCTACTGAACAATTACTAGCTAATCATTCTTACCAGCAGGCAGCAAGATTCGGATAATCTCATGCAGCTTGGAAATTATAAGATATGATTAACATTAGTTATCTTCTTCAATTAACACTTGGCAATGGCGGAACATCTGTTCTGATTTTTCCCCCTTCTCTTCACCATGAATAAACCCTCCTCTAGTTTGTCCTCTTAAACTGATTTCAACCCCTCTTATCCCCCCTCCACTCCCAAAGAAAAAAGCAGAAAAGTTCGGAAAATTAAATCTCCCCAAAATCCTCAAAGCAAAGATATTGTTGAAGATTCAGAAAGTACACTATTTTTCTCTACCTACAAATAAGGAAAAAGACGATGAATCCGGATGGACCACACTAACACCCCGGATTCAAAGGGCACCAAGCAATGGTTGGGGTCACAACTCACAACTTATGCTTCGCCGTTTTCCTTTTCTGAATTAAGTTCTCTCCTTTTCCAATTTTAATAGTGACATTGCTGAAGTTCAACCCCTCACAAATCACAATCAAGCAAACAGAGAAATCTCCAACAAGTTGCTATGATATCAAGTGGTGCCAAATGGTTCAAAATTTAGCAATTCAATGATGGCAACAGATGACACTCTGCGCAAGGCGAAAGAAAACACGAACAAACCAACAAAACGAAAATCGAGTGGTCCTTACAAATTGGAATTTAGCAGGGATACGAGGCTAAAATAGCCAATCCTTATCAAAGCTGCAAGTGATGGAAAAGATAAGGTCCCAGCTGGGGAAAAAGCAGAGAAAATCATGATTCCATATTTTAAAAACCCACCGTTTGGCTCCCGGGAAAAAGAACAGTAAAGAAAATAGACAAGAAAATATTCTAGCTTTCATGCCCTTTTTTCCCCCATACTTTTACTGTATTAAAAGCAGGTTTCTTTTCGACTCTTTTTATTTTATATGAGAACACAAATGGTAAGCCAGAGTGTTGATTCAAGCCGGAAGTCACATGAACCCAAAAGCCTTTTGCTTTTGAAAGCACTTTAGTTGTGCTTATGAAAGCTTTTACTACCAAAGAACCTTTTTCACCTTTTGAAAGTAGATATTCCCAAGACGTTTGATTTCAGTATCAAGAATCCAAGATTCACTACCAAAACCCAAAAATCTCATAAACCCACAAAAATAATTCAAAGGAGAACACAAAAAACAATATAATTGACGCAAGAATTTCCAATCTTCTTCCAAAGAACCTTTTTTTTTAATTCAACGGTCAAGAGTGTAGAGTGTCTGGGCCAAATCGCTCGACTAATCTCCACCGGTCCAGTTAAAGGCAAGTCATCCACATCGTGACTAGGGGATTCACAAAAAAATACTTTGTTGTGGCCTTACACTAAGAATCAAACTCTGGTCAATTATGTAAATATGTGCATGGGTATGGTTCGATGTGCATAAGCCAACCAACCAACCGGACTACCTCCCGGGGCTCCCAAGGACCCACTTTTTTTTTACCTTTTGAAAGTAGATTAACCCAGGATTTTTGCTTTTAGAATCAAGATTCACCACCAGAACAGACTGAACAGTAGTCCAAAACCTCATAAACGGTAAACCCATAACAGAAAAATGAAAGACGAACACACAAGAAGGAAAAGTTTCTATCGTCCCAAGAATTCCCCAGGAAACAAACAATTTAACTGAACCTCTTCAAAAAAAAAAAGAAAAAAAGATGAGAAAACTGAACCAAACCAAATCCTGAAATCCACATAAAGACTTCGACAGTGAATTACTATTTGGATAAAGAACAGAGCGTACCTACGGCGGGAAACAGTCTTGAAAAATGCACAAATTAATAGAACCCATTCATTGTTCAGAGGAGAGAACAAAGTGTCGGTGGCCCAATAGATTAGTAACCGGAGAGAGATGAAGAGGGGTGATAGAGAGGTCGTAGGATATCCATAAATAAGATATGATAACAAGAGATCTTCTCGTATTCACACTTCACAGACAAGAGAGAGAGAGAGAGAGAGAGAGAGAGAGAGAGAGAGAGAAGGTCCGTTGAATCAAGCTCAGATGTCGTCTGAAACACTGTCAAACAGAGAGGGAGAGGGAGAGGGAGAGAGAGAGATGAATCGTTTAGATCGGACGGGTGAGGGAGGATGAGGTATAAGGGGTGGGTCACATCAGATCAGAAAGGCGCGTTTGGGATCCACCAACTGATGACCTCGTTTTACCGCGTACTAGTATAATTTACTGCTCTCACCGTGCAAAATCAACTTTTTGCCGATGGACTCTAGCTCACTTGGAATCTCCGAGTATTCTTCATGTGAAAGATTAAGGTTCGAGTCCCGTCATGGGCGTCTTGAAACCTCTTGTGGACTGACCTACTATAACACTTGCTAATCTCGTGTACACAATATTGAAAAAAAATAAAGGTCAACTTTTTAATGTTTGTCTTAATTTTATGTTTGAAGTTGATTGGTATTTTTAGTTTTATGTGTAAAATTATTTTTAATAATACATGTGGATTCATTAATATAAATTTACTTTTTACTCTTGGAGTTTTAGAATAATAATTTGAGGAATTATTTTTTGAACTGAATTTGAGGTGTTTCAAAATGAAAATATTGAACCTACTTTATTGTTTTCTGCTGGTTATGCCGCAAATCCATTTTTTTTCCCCCCCGGGGTGAGGCAGGGCAACGGAAACGAAAAGAATATGATGAGTACATACAGCACATGCATTCGAATGGTAGACCCGTATAAGGTCCCTCACAAATAATTCAAGCCGCTCATTTTGTTTAAAATGGTTTATTTAGGATTTGTCCAATTTTCCATAGTGGACTCTTTTTTTTTTATCAGCAAAAGATGAAGTTTTATTAAAAACGGGGAAAATGATAAGGAAATTCAACAAAGAGTTGGATGAACATCACAAGGGCAAAGTCCGAAACACCAAAGAGTCTACAGGGTCCATAACAAAGAGAAACAATAAAGCCCAATCCATACCCAAAATAAACAAGGAAAAGCCTCAAACACCCAAAGTAAAGTCTATTTACGAAACAGCTTCTCTATTTGACCAACAAAATTAAATTTTATGCATAAAAATATCAAAAATTATATTAAACCTAGGGGTGTGCACGGGTCGGTTTTGGCCCGAAACCCGAACCTGACTCTACCATGTCGGGTAGAACATTTTAGGGCCCGCAAACCGAACCGACAGGTGGTAAGAACCGTTCGCGAGCCCGATTCTTTACTTCGGGTTGGGTTGGTCGGGTCGGGTCCGACTCCACGGGTATGGAACGCACCAACTCGAACCCCGAACCAAAATTTGATTTTTAACAGAAAGTAAACTCGCACCCGTCCGAACCACATGTTCGACCCCGCCCGAAACTCTACGGGTCGGGTTGTGGATTTACTGCACACCCCTAATTCATAGTATATGCCATATATATTACATGTGGGCCATAAAGACTGTAGCGGCTCTGCAATGGAACCCACGACTTTTGACTGCATGACGCATCGGAGCGTTGTGGCCTTTTTGCCTGGCTAGGGACCCGAAAACAGGGTTTAAATGCGCTCCTCTTTCCTTTTTCTACCTTCTTTTTCTTAGGGGAAATTTGATCCGACACTGGTTAAGAAAAAGGAGTTTTGATTCATTATTGCAGGGTTTTCTTCAAAAATAACTGTTCTAAAATTAATTTGGATGTGCATGACGACGTTGACGAGATTTAAAAAGGAAAAAAATAACGGCCCATAACGTGTTTTGATAATTAATACCCATCAAGAATATGTTGAGAACATTTGTTAATACTGAAAATGTCTTTGACGGATATAAATTCTCAAAACACGTCATTGGCCGTCATAAGTCTCGATCATTTATTTGAAACAAACTTATTAAAAAGAGCCTGCTGAAGGGACGAATCAAAGAAATTTGCATTTGGGGACATACACAATAATAAACTTTACATGTACATTTATACAATTCCTTAATTAACACATTTCTTGTCGATAAAATAACAAATTGGTGACGGTATCTGTAACTACATCTTATAATAAGAAAACGGGTGTGTTTGTAAAAAAGATGGTAAGAAAATTTAGCATTTTAAAAAAATCTAGAATAATTTTATTAGGTCAATATAGTATATTTACTTGGGTATATTCAAGCTAATCTACGATCTTGACTAATTTCTAAGGAGCAATATAATCGTTCTCCACCGGGGGGCCAAAAAAATTACTGCTATTTGGAATGGACCGTGTGACGAGGTTAAGAACTTTTAGACATGGGTGATTTATGTGTTTGAGTGTTAGATAAGTGTTGTGATAATGGCAAGACCTTTCACACTTACGCTCGAGCAGCGCAAATGAGATCAAGTTATAGAGGATAGTTGTCACGACCTTCACGTGTTTCGTGTTCCTCAGCGTCGAGCTATCCATTGACTGATTTCACCTCTTGTGCTTTTTTGTCTGAGTGCAGGTGATTTTGATGGTGAGCTTTGTTATGGCGACAAATTGTACGTGGTTTGTGTGGTGGCGTGGCAGAGCTTTTGTTTGGCTTGTGACTCAGTTGTTGTGGGTTTTTTTTTTTTGTCAATCGATAGAAGAGAGTATAAACCTGAGACAATACACCAATATTTGTGAGAGTCCACGAGATAACCAAGCCCGAAAAACCCTCTAAGAGAAGAATACTCACACGCAGATGGGAAAACTCGAACTCCTGACCTCCTAGTGAAATGCAAGAATCCTGGATAACTGAGTTAGTCCCAATTGGTTGACTCAGTTGTTGTATTTGGTCTTGTATTTGTTGGGTCTTTTCATTTTGTTTTCGGTCTTGTATAGGATGCTAAGTGAATATTGCTATACTGTTTTCATATTATATATAAATGGGATTATATTGTTCGTCAAAAAATTGTTGTCCTTTGTTTTGGCCATTTAAAGCAGTTTATTACTCCAAAAAAAAAAAAATTATTGGACTTCTCGTTGTCATCGATATTTCATATACATATTTTTGTTTAGAGAGAAAGTTATTCACGGCTCCATCGTGAATAAGTTCTTTACAGCGCAACCAATCGTGACCGTCAAAAAGTGTTCTGGACAGTTCGGATTTTAAACAAATTTAACTTTAACTCTTCATCGAAAAAGTTTCATTAACATCCGGATAAACTTTTCTCAGGAAAAATTTCAGTAAAATCCGGACGGTCGCG
The DNA here is from genome assembly GCA_020567845.1 of Rhododendron henanense subsp. lingbaoense. Classification (NCBI taxonomy): domain Eukaryota; kingdom Viridiplantae; phylum Streptophyta; class Magnoliopsida; order Ericales; family Ericaceae; genus Rhododendron; species Rhododendron henanense. The sequence goes on from CM036312.1 coordinate 7,137,792, forward strand.
ATTGGCTCCGTAAACGACCATTCACGGCTCCGCCATTAAAAAGATTTTCTCTTTTTGTTTATTGTCTTTGCCATTTTGTTGCTATAGAAGTTGATGCATCAACCTCATGAATTACCTTCTGCAACAAAAAAAATAAAAAAAAATCCAATTACCTTCAACTCTAATAATAATCCGAACACACCGATCAACAACCAAAGTTTTAAAAAATAGCAGAGGTCGCGACTCGCGATGACTTAGGTAGGTAGACATCTATACTTTTTGCCCCACAATTATAATTGTTGAAATTTAAAATGGTGTTTGTTGACTTTTTTTTAATCTTCTTTACCTAATCCAACCTATTTTATTATTTGGTATTATACTGAGTAAATAATTATCCCCTTTGCGTTTTAAAACAAATTTTTCTTTTTCTTTTTATCTCCTGAAATTCTAAATGTTATCCTTGTTAGCATGAGCAATAAGCATGCTTCTGGAGGACCCACCCAATCATGGGGCTCAAGGCAGAGTTAGGATTTTGACCCAAGGGGAGCAGAGTTAATAGATACTTTTTTTTTTATCAGAATGTATACTTATTACTATCATAAAGTTTTTATTTTCAATACATTACATTTGTACATTAAAATGATTATAGCCTAATGCAGCTAAAGTATACCAATTAATTTATTTTTTTCTATAGGCTACTTCAACAATCACATGCTTATTTTTTATTTATGAAATAAATTGAGAAATAAGAATGTAAAATAACCATTTTTTTATCAAATCAAAGGAAAATTATTAAAATTATAAATAGCTATACACGAATAATTATCTATAATATTCAAAATCAAGTATATACAAAATAAAAATTTTAAAACTCAAGAGCTCCGGGGCCGGGGCCCTGGAAAATTAATTTTCCATGACAGGGGTAATCCCTATTTTTCTTGTAAAAGGAATAGTACTGTAACAACAAACAAGTGGGACTTGAATATATAATTTTTTATTATGGAGAGGTTATTGACTTTATTTTTTCCCTATTTCTTTTGGACTTTTGTTAGCAATCTGCAACTCCAGTTCTATGCATACAACACATCATCGAATAGGTTGCTGATTTTGCCACTCCATTTTTTGTTAACGCCACTCCCCTGCAAGTGTATTTTTGCACCAAAAATACACTTGCAGGGGAGTGGCGTTAACAAAAAATGGAGTGGCAAAATCATTTCCCGAATATTCAATCTAAACATTTCTGCTCCTTGTGAGTATGAAACATCTTGAAGTGACTGTTATATATTTATTCCACTCACTATTAATCAAGAATGAAAATTAATCTACTTTATTCATCAAGAACGAATTGATGAAAGAGTGATCGCTTTTTGTCACTATTTTATGTTATCGCATGTCTAGCGATGCACAAATCTTCTAACTTTTTTTCGTTTACCATAGTCTTCAAGCATTGCCGAACGATACTAATCTCTTTCCTAATACTATAACGTTAGCTAATTTTTTATTTGGTGCAGAAATGATTGGTATAACACACTTGATGATCATGATCACCATGATAGTTTCACTTCTTTAAACATTAGATACTCCATAAATGATGGAATTTTCCTGAAACCCCATGGAGCCGGCTTCTTTATCTAATTATCTTCAAAGAGCCTTTTAGGTGCATTAATTCAGTCGTCTTGGAGAGACGAAATTACTACATAAGATTGATCTACGCAATCCGATTAACCTTAGACCGTGGAGAAGCACGACACGAATTCCATTATTCCGGCCAGTTGTTCTATTCTTTCTTGGTTATAGTACAAAATTAGCCGAAGTGAGTGTAAGCTCGATCGCCCGAACACCTCGCCAACAAAATTACTCAAAAGAAAAAGGTGTTCTACTCTTTTCTTTCTTTTCTGTGATCTTTCATCATTCTTGAAGATCTTTCATCATTCTTGAAGAAAACCATGCTGCGGCCATGTGCTACTGGCAAAAGTTTAAACCAAAAGGCTCCTAATGCCAGCTAGTGGATGAACACTACAACAGAGAACTAAGTAAGATTTAAGTTTGTGTTTGGTTGGGGTTTTTGTTTTTTATTGGGTGGACTATGTTAAAATAATCCTACATAATTATGTGTTTGATCTTAATCTCAAAGGTTGAATCATATATGCCAACGAATTATGTGTTCTTACGGAGTCCTAGTATATAAATTTGCTTTGCTTTTGGCACAAAATTTCACTTCCCCAATTTTCTAATAGTAGAAGAATCTTAAAAGTGTAAAAGGGTACAATAAAGTGGCACTCAATTTTTGATAGACTATTAAAGAGATTTTGTCGCTTATTGCTCTTGGGACCTTTTTCACTTTTTTACACTTGATCTGATTGCTTTTGTAAATTAGAGAAGTTTTTCAGTGCGGGATGGGCACGGGCCACGTGGTGCCGAGCACCATTTCGACCGTTCAAACGTGTTTTAGACGGTCTAAATCTGTTTGGGTAATTTTTTAGTATAAAATTACCAAAACACTCCCTCAAGCCCAAACAGATCTGGCCGTCCAAAACACATTAGGACGGCCGAGATGCATGCTCGGCACCACGTGGCCCCGTGCCCACTCTGCACTGAAAAATTTCTCTGTAAATTACTATACTCTGAGAGTAAGTTAGAAACTGCATGATTACGCTAGTGGGATAGAACAAAATCTAGCCTTGAATTATTGGATCTTCAGTGAGAGTATCAGGATAGCTTATGTAGCTCCAAATCAGTCCTGCCATAAACAAAAAAGTCCAAGGATGATCTATCATGTCCATACGAAGAATTAGTGGCGTTCCACTTTTTAAAAAAGAAGGTTTTGAGGAAAAAAAAAGAAGAAGATAATTTCAAGGTCAAAAATTATGTGTTGACGCAGATAATTTTCCTACAAATATGGATCTTGTTTGATAGATCTTAATGAGATCTTTTAAACGGTGCAAAAAAAATTGAAAGATTATTTTTCATGTTCGTTATATTTGAATTTGAAATTAAATTCTTTTTGAAAAAGAAGGTTTTGGGAGAAAGCGGAACGGGGTCTCAATATTCATTGGGCAACGTCACGAGCTGTGTCTAGTGCCCCAAATTCTTCATCCATCAGATATTTGTGTAGATCTCACTACAAAATATGAGAAACCCACCAAAATACGTGATAGAGAAGAGATTGGGGTACCGCGACATGGTACAACAGAGGCACTGAATAATTACTCCGATTGCCATTCCCTGGAAGAGTTTTTTTAAAATCTGAATTATTGATTGTCGAGATGGATGGTGAGATGTTGAGCGATGAGTGGTGGACGTAGCACCGCTGTAATCCATAGGCTAGTCCCAAGGTCATCTTTGTTTTTGCAAAAGGATTATCCCGTAGGATTGGCATGTCTAATCCCAAAATCATGTTTGTTTGCACTGGTTTTTTCTTTTTGCCATCATGTTTGTGTGCAACGTGGAGATGGGATTGCAAAGCAAGCTTTCCCATTTTTCTCTTGTTCAGTGGGTTTGTAACTTTGGGTTTACATTTTTCTGGAAATACTTTCATTCAAGGCAAATCAAACCGGTCGGATTACAACTAGGAAAATTGTCACCTTCATCCTTCGATGATTAATCGAAGACTCTAAACAGAGATGGGTTGGAGGGAATGAATTATCCAAAATAGAGTTTTGGTGCTCAAATGAAGATGGGTCAACTCTAACCCATCGGAGTTGCTGTCTTTCTCTTAAGCGCCGCAACTCCAAGAGTGGATGGGAGACGAATAACAGAAAACGAGGGCAGTAGAGTAATTCTGACTCATCCCCGAGTACTGATAATCCGCTCTAGTGAGCGACTTCCATGGGCTTCATAGTCCTGTATATATTGCAAAATCAAACATGAAATTAGAGGGCTGAAGGTTTCGTATTCCTATCCTACGGGCTGGAGTGTTAAAAGTGATCAAAAGGATAAAAGAAAATTAGGAGACATTAGCATTCAATAGCGTTCAAGCTTACCGTCCAAAAGTATTTTGGACCGTTTAAATTTTAAAAGAACTCGTCCAAACTCTTTCTTGAAATTGGATGCGGTTGAATGCTGCTGTCTCCCCAAGTCCGAAAGAAAACCATAAACAAAGGAATCAAATAGGCAATTATAATAAATCACTCTCTATCTCTCTCTCTATCCCCTCTCTCTCTCTCTTCATAGTTTCCTCGCCTAGGGTTTTTCGCCGCAGGGGGTGGGGATCCCGCCGCCCCTCTCCCCACTCCCTTCACATCATTCTTCGCATCCGCGCACCTCCCTCTCCTTCATCTGGCGTCGTGGATCTTGGATATTCTCCCTTCACTCCTCCAGTGTTGTTGGTGTTCGGACGAAGCGCCGGCCGACGTCACTCCTGCCTCCGGTGGTGCGCGTGGTGTGGTGCTTTATTCAGCGGCCTCGGCCCGTGTTGTGGTGGTTATGGTGGCAGTCGAGTCCTCTGGCTTCCGATTGGATGGCAATAAGCGAGGTATGCGGTGGTTTAGGAGTTAGGTTTTACTTTATGTTGCTGGTTATATCGTTGGTTTCATCCGATTTATCTCCGGCCGGTTTCCCCGGCTCGGATTTGTATCGGCCTAGTTCTCTAGGTCCGATGGGTGTGGTTGGTGGGAGAATAAGATTAGGGGTAGATTTTTCTGTTTGCTTGGTGCGGAGGTTGTCTCCGTCAGTGGTGTTGATGGTGGCTGGGTGGATGGTGGTGGGGTAGCTGATGTGTTGATGTGTTGGTGGCAAGCAATCTTGCACATGACAGCCCTCTCTCTGCGCTTGCGATTCCATGGTCCTCGCGCGTTTACAAATCTGTGCCATTTGCCGCCGGCGTATATCTTTGGAGTTCGTCGGTGAGATCTGTAGCTTGCGGCGGTCAGTGGTGTCTGCTAAGCGGGTTTCGAGTGGTTGTTTGCTATGTCATATTACTTTTTTTCCCATATATCGCCCCTCGAGGGGTTTTTCTTCTGTACTTGGGAGTGAGCTCACCCGGTCCTTTTGGATAACCCGACAGTTGAGGTCTCTACCCAACCGAGGGCTCCGGATCCGGTTCTTGTATCCCATGTGGGATATTCACGCCCTCGATTTTCAACATAAATATAAATAACTTTGCATAATTGAAATCCTCGCGATAATATAAATAATACCCCAAAAGACACTACAATTTCCAACATTTAGATAACTTGATTAACCGTTACAACATCCCAAAAATAAACAATACAATGGAATACTGTTTAATTTACAAACGTATAAATGGCTCCTGAAAACAGCCTTTAAAACAATACGCCTGTCATGCACTTCATGTCACTGCTCCTGTGGTGTACCTGAAATGATAATAGGTTTGAGCAAACACGCGCCCAGTAGAGAATTCTATACTCAAACTATATAAAAATGTGATGAATCATGCACCATGAATGAGTGAGTAAAGACAGATACGCCCAAGGTACGAATGATTTCCAACGAGCTGCACGCTTTGATCAAAGGATTCTAGACTTCACCGGAATGTCACTAACCGTTTACTCCACAAATTAGATACATCGATATACTCACATCAATCCACCTTAGTCTATAACCAATTTTAAATCATCTTATAGTTCTTCGTGCGATACTACAATCTTCCTCGAATTTACAGTCATCATTATCCAATCCCTTCATTACAAAATCCTTCTTTTCTTTTAATCAAATATTTTCCATCAATAATCACTAGGGTCACCTCGGGTCTACTTCCCTCGAGCGTAGGGTCACCCCGAGTCTATTCCCCTAATAAAAATCATCACTTGGGTCACCTCGGGTCTATTCCCTCGAGCGTAGGGTCACCCCGAGTCTATTCTCTCAATCATAAATTACTCATTTGGGTCACCTCGAGTCTATTCCCTCGAGCGCATGGTCACCCCGAGTCTGTTCCCTCAATAATAATTATCACTGGTTAGCGGAAACGTACATCGCTTAACCGACCATCCGTCATTTCATAATCTTCATCATCAGTCTATCGGTTGTACCACAAAACCTTAATCAACCTTCACATAACTCCACAAATATTCATGTTCATGCCTTTTCATTAGTCTTCATATCAGTATCTTACATAATGTACTAAGCTCATATACACAATTCATGCTATGCTCTATCCATTTGTTTCTACGCTTGAACAGCATAGGGTGAGTGCTACAAGAATTTGATGGGGTTCGATAAGCCGCGAGGACACAAGTTATTATATCATCTTAGGAAAGTTTTTTCTGATAAAAATAAAATAAGATAGGCAATTGTAATGTAACCAAACTAGTACATCATTTTTTATTTCATTTACTATTATTTACGCTAGCATCCTCAGCATCTCACATTACACACACAGAATCCCCATTAACGGACTGCACAATGAAGAACAGAACACATAAAACCACACTACATTATTACATAGACATTAATAGTAGAAGTCACAGAGGCTAAGTTAGTAATTTCAACCAGAAATCTCAATGGCCTTGACATCAGGCTTCTTCACCTCCTCTTTAGGGACAGTAACAGTCAGAACCCCGTTCTCCATGGCCGCCTTGACCTGATCCATCTTCGCGTTCTCCGGCAGCCTAAACCGGCGCATGAACTCCCCGCTGCTTCGCTCCACGCGGTGCCACTTGTCGTTCTTCTCCTCCTTCTCGACGTTCCTCTTCCCGCTGATCTGCAGAACCCTGTCATCCTCGACCTCCACCTTCACCTCCTCCTTCTTCAGCCCCGGCAGGTCCGCCTTGAACACGTGCGCCTCCGGGGTCTCCTTCCAGTCCACGCGAGTGGTCACGAACGCCGAGTTCTCGCGGGAGAGCTCGGGGAACGGAATGTCTCGGAAGGGGTCCCACGCGTCGAGAGCAAATGGATCGGAGAAGATGCCGTTGTTGCCCCGTCGGTTGCCGAAGAAGCTTGGGATCAGCGACATTGTTCGGTTTTCAAGATACGACGATGATTTTGATGTGGAATTTCGAAGGAGAGGATTTAGAGCTCTGTTTGGATGCCAAGAAAGTTATTCAGTGTTCGATGAGGGAATCGGGGACTTGTTGGGTATTAATAGGAAGCAGAGGAGAATTCGAGTACTTTCGGGACTTATCGCAGCAGCAAGCAGATGATTTTGGTCGGCGAACCTTCTGGTACGTTTGAGAAATCTCTAGTTGTTACTATTTGCATGGCCTTCGTTTAGTGACAGCCCAGCTCGGCCCAACATATAGTGGGCCGGCCCAACTGCATTGCTTAATTTGGGTTTTGTATATTGTGTTGTTGATTCAGCCCTGTTACGCTGAAATTTTTACTTTTGAAGGACTTATTTTCCGCTTTCCGCTTTACAAGACATGTCATTCTCGCATAATAAATCACCTTTAATTCAAAAAATAATACTTTGAGATTACTTTATGCATTGGTTGCTTTGAGTTTGTCCCGGAGACTTCCCAAGTTGTGAGCTTTGGCATCCTAGGATCAACTCGAGAATTTCAGTGCAGGCTCTCGCGCGTGTCAATTTTGATTGTGCACACTGAGAGAGATTTTTCAGAGCATTATGAAGGGAAATAATCATGCATTTCCAAACTGTATAAAAACTCGTCGGCATCAAGCTGATATAGGTTTGTTTTAGCGGAGTAGTATTTTAGTGTAATTTTTTCGCTATCATCAACTACGAAAATCAAACAATGTATGCTCTAGATTCTTGACCTCGTCAGAAAATCCTGCTTCCGCCCTTGTTATAAAAAGATAGACAAACATCTAGTATCAGGTTGCGTTGATTTATAGTATAATTTCTTTGGGAGTGATTAGTGTATGCTTGAAAGGTCAATGAGAGCGGCCATAAACAATTACTCTTACTTGTGGGAAAAGATAACTTGGGTGTTCTAGTTAGTCAACTTTTAAGTAGTATTAAAGTGTGTGTTTTGTGAGGATAATGCTATCTGGCAGCAGATTCCATGAAGGTTTTTTTTTTCCCCCCGGTAAAGACCGCGAAGTTTCTTAAAATCACTTCACTAGGTCAACTATTGAGAAAGATCCTTCATTGCCTCATTTTTTAGGAAAACAATATACTTCAGTGATTTACACAACTGTTCTAAGGAGATCTTCGTATTATATTGGAATGAGTTCACCAACTGTAGGGCAATAACATTTGTGCAAGAAAAGAATTCATTGTTTTGAGTTCAACATCTCTAGTGTCTTGCTGCAATATTTTCACACATGACATTTTTCTGGCCAAATTTACGTAGCCGTTCTTCATACAAGACATGATTGGGATGGTGGCACGTATGCGAAAATGATACTCCTCAAGACACATTAGTTTTGCAAGTATATGTTGTATTGGAAATTCAAAGTACAGGAAATGTGATTATTCTTCTTGAAATTTCAAATGCAGGAGGACCTGATCTTACTCAAACTGCTAAGAAAGAACTATTGATCCACAACCCGTATGAAAGATTGGATGGATCAGCTTTGGATACAATCTGCAGTCTACACCCTTGGAGCATCTGTTCTTCTCTCAACTTGCCACTGCCATCTTCGTAATCAAAATGACAGGATGTGTTCTACCAACGCATTCAAGGAATTGAAGGAAGAACCGCCTTCCCTCGTAGAAACCTCTGTCCTTTCCTTCAACTCAATAGCTCTCCGCCTAATTTCCTTCCCTTCTTCGTCCACCAAAAGCCTCTTCACAGCCCTTACGATTTCCCCTCTATCCGCCTCATGCTCCAACTCTAGGCCAATCCCCCATACAGTACTCAAGTACCTTGCATTCACTTTCTGGTCGCCAAAACATGGCAAGCAAATCACCGGAACTCCTTCGCAAATACTTTCCAGGGTTGAATTCCACCCACAGTGACTCAAAAATCCTCCCACTGCTTTATGTGCCAAAACTTCCTTCTGGGGAGCCCATTTCACAATGCAACCTCTATCCCCAATTTGCTCTGTGAATTTCTCCGGCAGTAGTTCAATCCACTGCGACCCCCTAATTGAGCCTGGTCGAATTACCCATAAGAATGGTTGGTGGCTATTGGCCAACCCCCAAGCCATCTCAACTAGAGCTTTCTCATCCACAAAAGCTGTACTCCCCAAGCTCACATAAATAACAGAGTTAGGGGCTTGGTTGTCTAGCCAAGAGATGCAGCTACTTTCTTCTTTTAGTAAACTAGTTGAACAAGAGGGAACAATTTTGTGCAGAGGGCCTATTGTGAAGAATGGGCACTGGTCGTGTTGCTGGAGCTGTGCCAGTGATGTTTGCTCAAGGAGTTCCATGGTGTTCCAAACAACTGCCGAAGATGATCTTTTGCTTTTGCTAAGTTTTTCAAGAAATTCTTCTAAAGTTCCAAAACTGGATACAGGTATATCCTTAAACCTGAGTGGATGAAGCTCCGGCACTAGTTCCTGCAGTGTAGAATCTGCAACACAAAGTGGTAGAGTTCTCTGTCATTGAATTCAGCTGTGGTCATTAATCCGTCTCTGTTGCTAGTTTATTTACACGAGTAATGACATTTGGTCCCGTGTTTATTATACCAAAATAAATTACAGAAGTATGGAAAGCAACTCAACCCGTTTAGAAAGAGAAAAGACTAACTTTTGTTTTCTTCGACAGCAAGACCCAACTTTTGTGATGCTAAGAAACACTTTTCTAATTGAACAGTTACTAATATCTTTGATAGAAGGATCATAGAAACTTGGGTTAGTTTTTGATACAGTTTGTACACTTCCCTTTTGCCTAAGATGATACATAAATAGAACTTTTTACTGAAATCCCATCTGACACTATGCTTAGCAATATCACCTTGACATATGGGCAAAATTTGAAATATTAGTAACATAAACATACTCTGATTAAATCTCAAAAAAGCATTTAGATTGTGTTTGGGATGCATCCGTTGTGAATGAGACCCTCACTCCGTCACTCGCCACGCTCCACCAGAAAGAATTGGCTATTTGCTACAGTGCAAATATTAGTGGGTGTATAGACTATAGTATTTTCGCTATGTGATCCGCTATGAAAACTGTTTTTGGAGTATCCTTTCTTAGCAGATTTTTCTCTGTTACAAACAGGTATGGGCCGTATGGCCATATTACCTTGCACGGGAATGAGACCTTGGGCGTGGAGCCGAGGAATGCCAGACAAAGCTAGGTTGAACGAAGCATTGTTGGTGGACAACGCGATGCATTGAACGTTGAGATCCTTAGCCACGTCATCCAAAAAGTTCAGGGCGATATCAGAAATGATGCAGGAAACTCGATCATCTGGCTTGTGTTTCTCCATAAACTGAGCCAAACACTCCTTGAACGGTTCTTTGGAGTTTGCATTCAGGGCCGAAATGATTTCGAACGGATTACCATGATGGGAAAAATTGTCCGGTATGGGTAGGAAGATAAAATCAGGGTGGTTCGATGAATTCGGGGAGTTGAACTTCGTGTGGGCGACGACAATGGAGAAGCCTTTGGAGTGAAGAGCATGGCCAAGTTGAAGCATGGGAGTTATGTGCCCTTGGAATGGACAGGGGACCAGCACCACCCAGTTATGTCTTCCTTGCTTTTGCATCTCTCTCTCTCTCTCTCTCTCTGTGTTCTGGTTTGCTAATGAAAAAATGGTTTCATTGTTTGCAGCTCTTGAAGGATGGGTTTGGGTTGTTATTTTACTAAATTCTGGCCTTGCATTTATATAACATTGAAGCAACAGGCCGGCGGATATTTATGGAAATGCATCTATTTGCAGGTCTGACTTTGACTTTAGACAACTAGGCTTTAGCTACAAAGAATTATTGGGTGTTTCCGAGGCGCATTTAAATAGTGTCCAACTTCCTTCGTAACCACATATTTATGTGAAGCTCACAAATAAGTGCATGGACTCTACATATATGCGTGATTATAGAGGAGTTCGGCACAGTGCCGGAGTACTGAAACAATTACTCTAGGTTTAGGTCCATTTGGGAAGGTCCCATTTGCTACAAGGAGTAGATGTTTCTATAGTTGTTTAACAGGATATTCCATTGATGGTTGAGATTTAATTTTAGAATTAAAAATATCAAGATAATGTTATTGGTAAACTAAGCACTCCTGTGTGACATATAAACAACAAACCACAATGCAGCCAAGGTAGAATGCATTTAAATATTATATGCAAACTTGGAATAAACTGTTGGAATATGGGCGACAAATTTGAACACAATAAGAATAACGATGGTAGGCAAGTTGGGTTCTGGGTTTCTTCGGACCTTTGGGGGCTGCTGTCTCTACGGCGGCACTCAGAAGCGCTTTTGAACTGTGAGATAGATTGAACGTTGCTGAATGCTGCAGCCCTGAAGTCGAGGTTCTCCATCATCTGTTGCAGCACCACTTCACTTTTGATGCACCGTAATTAACTCAAATAGTTGAGATTTTCTTTTATTCTTCTCTTTCACCTTTACCCCTAAATCTTAACCTACTAGGAGTATTTCATCCCTCAATATAAATAAAATCCTATTAGCAAGACGCCAACAAAGACCATTTGAACCAAATCCCAACTACCCCTAAACAAAGCCAAATCCCAACTACCCCTAAACAAAGCAATAACCCAAATGCAATAAAATTGGGCCAATCCTATTTGCATTGGGCCGGCCCACACCAAGCAAAATCCCTCAGCCCCCAACTGCTCAGCCCACTACCTCAGCCCAACCCGCCCACGCCAACCAAAACCCCCCAGCCCAAACAGCTCCACTTCAGCCGCTGCTCCACCACTGCAAACCGCCACAGTTTGCCAGATCCCACCAACCGCCGGCTGCAAAACCTCTGAATTCGCCGTTTTATTTTTGTATGTCACCCTTGCTAATTGCTCAGATAAAAAAATTGCTCAAAGACAAAAAGTACTCCAGTTAAAATGAAAATACCTCTACATAATCACATAGCTGATGTGAAATCACTAGATACTCAATCCGTGATTTTACAAGAAACCAAAACTGTTTTTTTCTTTTATTTTTCTCTCCATTTGGTAACCATTTTCTTGTTATTACTATTTTTTTTGAAAAGGAAAATTTATATAAATGGTCCTCATAGTTTCATCCGAGTCTTATTTTTGTCTTCCAAATATTAATTACAACTTTTTTGATCTTCAAGTTTGGTTTTTGTACCAAGTTGGTCCAATTGATAAAGTTTGTCAGCTAAACTAGACGGAAAAAATCAGATTGAGGGTAGACATTATTAATTGGACAAACTTGGTACGAACTGCAACGTCCAAACTGCCATTAATTTGATTTTTTTCATCCAGTTTGACTGACAGAAATTATCAATTGGACCAATTTGGTACACAAATCAAACTTGAAGGTCAAAAGGGTTGAATTGATACTTAGAAAACAAAAATGAGACTCGAATGAAACTAGGAGGACCATTTATATAAATTTCCCTTTTTAAAAACAACCATTCAGCAACACAAAATTCGGGAAAAAGGAATCGACTTTGAACACTAAAGACAGAACAACCATCATTTCGGTTTTCCTTCATCTTTAGGGATGTTTACACTATTTTTTTTTTGTCTCAACTTCTTGCATTTACCACAATTGTTTTCACTAGATTAAAATTTAGGCTTATCTACTTATTTGGTTCTTATAAAATATTGGTCCTTATAAAATATGTTCGATTTCAATTTCGTCCTCACAAAATTTTTTGTTTCAATTTTACCCTTCTAGTTTCTAACCGATTTCAATGCTATCCTTTCTGTCAAACTTGGACAGAAAATGTCTAAGGGGCTGACGGAATATGTGATGTGGATTATGAGACCCTCAAAGTCTCAAACCCACTGAATAAAAACCTCAAGACTAAAAACCCTTCTTTTTCTTTTACACATCTTTTCCCACATGCAAAACTAAATGCACCTCTGTCTCTTCTGCACATCACCTAATCCGTTAGCCCCTTAGGCATTTTCTGTTAAATTTGACAAAAAGAGTAATATTGAAATCGGTTAAAAACTAAAAGAGTAAAATTAAAATAAAAAATTCTATGAGGACGAAATTAAAACCAAGCCTATTTTATAAGGACCAAATAAATAGATGCACCTAAAATTTATTATCAAAAGTTGAGCTATTTCCACTATACTATAACATAGAACACACTTGCTTCTACTACCCCATCCTCGAATCATCTTCATCGAGGCATACTAGCAATATCCAAAACAGAAGAAAGAAAGAAGCGACATCATCATCAAATCATCATCTTCAAGGCATACTAGCTAGCAATTAGTTCAAGATAGAACTCCTGACTCATGTAATTACTAACACAGTAAGTCTTATTACTCATCCCAAGACCGCACATTACATACTACAAAACACATATTTCCACCACATTAACCCACACACAAACGCGATGCAGACCAACAAAACAAACGCCATGACTCTAAACAGAGCAACAAAACATCAACACTTAAAGTAGGGACACATAAAGAAAACATCCACAATTCTCTAACCAGAGATTTCAATCGACTTGACATCAGGCTTCTTCACCTCCTCTTTAGGGACGGTAATAGTCAAAACCCCGTTCTCCATGGCCGCCTTGACCTGATCCATCTTCGCATTTTCCGGCAGCCTGAACCGGCGCACGAACTCGCCGCTGCTCCGCTCCACGCGGTGCCACTTGTCGTTCTTCTCCTCCTTCTCGACGTTCCTCTTCCCGCTGATATGCAGAACCCTGTCGTCCTCGACCTCCACCTTCACCTCCTCCTTCTTCAGCCCCGGCAGGTCCGCCTTGAACACGTGCGCCTCCGGAGTCTCCTTCCAGTCCACGCGGGTGGTCACGAACGCCGAGTTCTCGCGGGAGAGCTCCGGGAAGGGAATGCCTCGGAAGGGGTCCCACGCGTCGAGAGCAAACGGATCGGAGAAGATGCCGTTGTTGCCCCGTCGGTTGCCGAAGAAGCTTGGGACCAGCGACATTGTTTTGGTTGTGGAATTTGATGCGGAATTTAGGGGGAAAGGGTTTGCTAAGTCTGTTCGGCTGCTGAGAAAGTTGTCCGTTAAATTCTCTTGATCGGATTGTATTGGATATGGCGGGGAGGACGCGTTGGGTATATTATAGGAAGGAGAGGAGAATTCCAGTACTTTCTGGGGCCTTCATGACGGACTGGTGATCGTTTTGGTCCCGACGAACCTTCTGGTACGTTTTAGAACTCTCTAGTCATTTTAATTATCGGAACCTCCCTGCATTAGGAAAAATTATACATTAGCCCCACAGTAAACAATCTGTTTCCAAGTCAGGCCCACTTTTTTCATTAGCCCACAGTAAAAATTGTTCATTAGCCCACTTTATCTGTTTTTCTTGGAAATTTGAGAAATTACTAAAACATAGAGTACTTTTTTTTTTTTTTTTTTCTAATGGAGAATGCGTGTGTGCATTCCAGATTGAATTGTATAGTTCAATAATTTTTATTTTTTCAAAAGATGTTTTTTTTTTTTTTTTTTGGAGAGGGGGCAATAAAAATTTTACACCAATTTTTCGATAATACATTGTGGTGGCCGGTGTTTACGTTATGCGGAGTAATTTTTTTTGGACACAGGACACACGCTACGTTGCATTGAGTGAAGACAATTTTTACACCAATTCTTTGTAAAATGCAGTTTTACAAAGAAACTTCAAAATGCAGGAGGAGCTGATATTATTCCTCAAGGAATGAGTGAAGCCTGGCAAGTTGGTTCGGTTGCCAATCCAAAAGGCCCATAGATTTGGCCCAAGCTTGTGTCCGAACCGAAGGGCCGAATAACACGAATATCTTGACATGGCTCCATTTGTTTGGACGTAAAATATTGGGAAAATGACGGCTCAGGACTTGTTTTAATAATTAATACCCGCCAAGGATATGCTAAGAAGAACATTTGTTAATGCTAAAAATGTTCTTGGCGGATATTAATTATCAAAACACGTCCTTAGCCTTCATTTTCCCTAAAATATTTTTCCGGTAAAATGTTTTACCTATTTTCTGGTGTTTGGTTATGTAAAAATGAGAAAAAATTTACATGTAAAATATTTTCCATCAATTTGATGAAGATGACTTATTCTTAAATCTTCCGTAAGTTATTTTTCGAAATGAACCCGTTGCCTTCTACTGCAATTCTCATTGCTCAATTTCTTCGATCATCAGTCCCGATCCACATTCAATTCCAATAATTTCAGATCTTTTCACCGTTTAAGCCCCCACTCTCTCTCTATACTATTTTGTTGATTTCTAAAAATATTTTCAAGTGCCTACTAAACACCAAAAAATAAAAGTTTGAAATTTTAAAATAAAATAAAATTACATGTAAAACATTTTACATAAAAAACAAACGGAGCCCTAGATTTGTCTCGATACAATTCTAAATTGAGCTACTTCCTGGCCGGTCCTGTCTGGGTGAAGAATTGTCCACTAGGTCCTGCCCAAAAAGCCCATAGTCCAGTAGGTCCTCTTCATTACTTTGTTGACAAAAATACCCCTCGCAAAAAAGAGGCGATTTGAGAGAGACGATCCAACCACCACCACACCACCACCACCACGAGCCCCCCGCCGCCGCTGCCACCACCACCACAACGCTGCCGCCACCACCACCACTACGTCACCACCACCATGCCGCCGTCGCCGCCACTCCACCACCACCACCACCACTACCGCCACCACCACCCCGCCGCCGCCACCACCACCACAACACCGCCGCCACCACCATTACGTCACCACCACCACCCCCACCATGCCGCCGCCATCGCCACCACAACACCGCCACCACCACTCCACCGCCACCACCGCCACCATCACCACCACAACGCCGCCACCGCCACGCCACCATAGCCGCCGCCACCACCACCACGTTGCCGTCGCCACCACCACCACCACTATCGCCACCACCACTCCACCACCACAATTATCTAAATTAACAGTGTTAATTTTTGTCTAAATTCACACCCAATTAACAGTGTTAATTTTCGTCTAAATTTACATCTCAATTAACAGTGTTAATCTGCCACGATTAACAGTGTTAATTTTCATCTAAATTTACATCCCAATTAACAGTGTTAATCCGCCACGATTAACAATGTTAATTTTCATCTAAATTCACATCCCAATTAACAGTGTTAATACCCGGATTAACACTGTTAATTGTGGTGGCGGCGGCATGGTGGTGGTGGTGGCGGTGGTGGTGGTGGTGGTGATGATGGTGGAGTGGTGGTGGTGGTCATTGTGGCGGCGGTGATGGTGGCGGCGGCGTTGTGGTGGTGGCGGCGGCGTGATGGCGGCGGCGTGATGGCGGCGGCGGTGGTGGCGCTGGTTGTGATGGTGGTAGTGGTGGTGTAGAAGGTTATATGGGTTCATTTGTTTTTAAACGTGGGTAAAAATGTAAAATACACTCCACAGGATCTATTAGGAATTGCACTCTATAGAAAAAGGATCTAGTGGATTATGAAATTGAAAAATAGGACCGGCCCAGAATTAACTCTTCTAAATTTAGGATTAGCCCCATGTGTTTGGACCAGGATTTTCTTTACTTTTTTGCTCTTTTTTCCAATTTGAATTCAATACTCCAAAAACCCTCTGGGGACATCAACAATGTTACAATTTACAATTATACACAAATACTTACACACACAAACACTCACAATAGGAATGAGATCCACACACACTGGAGGTGTGCAGTGTGTGTGTAAGTGTTTGTTTGTTCGTGTGTGGTTCTAAACTTATTGCAGGCGACATATCAGTGGATAGTCCACGCTCCTTGTGATGGAAAGGAAAATGATTTTCACGTTTTCTTTCAATCATTCATACTCCCATTTTTATTTTTATTCATATGAATTTACAATATTGTCCTTAAACGTGTGATAAACGTGTGACAAGTGTATTGAATAAAGGACAATATGCTAAATTTAAGTGGATAAAGACAAAAAAAAAATTGAGTGTAAATTATAAAAAGAGGAGTGATGAAAATTGCATCAATGGGTGGTGAGCTAATATGCGGTAGCTCCTATCGCCCATTGGTACGAAGACCACGTTTTTGTGGTGAGTACCGCATGGTCGCGGAGATAGCAAAGGGAAATGATTTTCGCACTTCTTTTAAAAGTACAGTTAACAATTTAGAGAATGCGAAAATCACTCCTTATAAAATAAAGCCTCATCCTGAAGGGCAAATAAATTCAAGAGAAAAGAAGATAGGGTAAGTCCGTTAATTTGAGTAGTAGAATCTTCGGACCGATCTAAACATCGATTTCCACAACCACACGAACCAAGAAACTTTCAGAATCCATTACTCCTACGCAAGTTCAACAATTTCCACGCATTTCGGCTCCGTTTGTTTGGGCGTAAAATATTTTACCTATTTTTTGGTGTTTGGTTATATAAAAAATGAGAAAAATATTTTACATGTAAAATATTTTCCATTAATTGGATAAAAATGACTTACCCTTATCTCCCGTAATTTATTTTCCGAAATGAACCCACTACCTTCTACTGCAATTCTCACTACTCAGTTTTCTTGATCATCAATCATGTACCACGTTCAATTCCAATATTCTCAGATCTCTCTACCATTTAAACCCCTCTCTTTCTACACTATTTTGTCAATTTCTAAAAATATTTTTCAAGTGCCAACCAAACACCAGAAAATAAAAGTTTGAAGTTTATTTTTTGAAAAAACATTTTAAATGGAAAACATTTTATATTGTAAAATATTTTACATCGAAACAAACGAAGCCTTTTACTCGTATTCTTTCATATTCACTTCAAAACATCCCGATATCTTTTTTTCCGCTCTCCAAAAACTAGTCATCAATGTTTAGGGTGCGTTCGATCAGTTAAAAGTTGTAGTAGTTGGAAGACAATTCCTATGTTTCTTTGATCAATTAAGGATGCTTCACCTTCTATGTAGATATGCATAAATCCTATGTGTATGCTACCCGTGTATTAGGGTGGGAATCTCGAACACGATTTGTAAACACAACATGAACCCAACATAAAATTAGTGGGTTTTGGTCGACCAATTTTGACACAGACATGAATACGACATGACCCCCCAACACGAACATTAAACAGGATGAATACGGGTTGAACTCGTGTTACTCGATAAGGACACGAATAATAGTTTAATTACCGTGTCGAACACGATGCGATGATGTGAACCCATAACCTGCATGTACCTTTGTTTTCATAAAGATTAGTTTTGATCCTTTTGAATTTTGCAATCAGTAAAAGATTTGATCTTCCAAAAACATCACTGGTTTTTGTTGGTATTCCGTTGTTAGTGATGGTATTTGATGTGGGCTCATTTTTTTGTTATTGGCTGAAACAAGTTCATGTATATTTCCGAAGTAACAAAAAATAAAAAAACAAGTTCATGCGTATGGTGAGGTGTATTTTGGATCCGGATCCTCTAAGAGCTAGGGAAGAGTTAACTTTTCCCCGGAAGAGTTTGTTTTTAATCCGGACCATTGATTGCCAAGATGAACTGTTTGAATCCCATGAAAATCCTCACACAATCCTCACGGAGGATCTCGATCCCCAACAAAAATATATTATGGACTTTTGCTCTTTATGTACTCGTTTTAATGTAGTAAAAGTGGTTAAGGTAGCTAGACATGTGGTTAAGGCTGTTCATGTGAAAGCTAGGGCAACTCTGTCGAATGGGCACGATTTGAAGTAAATCAGGTTAGTGTCGTCATATATGATGCATTTATGTTAACTTTGACCCGAATCTAAAATGACGCAAAATATTTAACACGACGTGATGTCTACCCAACTAAATGGTACTCCCTCCGTTCCAAATTAATAGTCCGGTTCGGTCTCCAATGCAACTTTTAAATTGTTAATATCTTTCAATCTATAATGTATTTAAAGATTTTAAAAACTTTGTATAATAGAACTAATTGAGATCTATCATATGAGATCCATATTGCACATAAAATTCATTATAGATTGAAAGATATTAACAATTTAAAAAATGCATTGGAGACCGAACCGGACTATTAATTTGGAACGGAGGGAGTAGTTTGAAAAAAGATATGATTCAAACGAACCGGAGTTTTTTATTTCTTTCTGTTTTAATTTCTTTTTTAGTTTGTTTAGCTTTTGTTCCCTGTGTGGAACTCTTCTTACCCTCTGTGGGTATCTTTGTTCCCTGCGTGGAACCGGTTCTGCTACCCTCTGTGGGTAGCGTTCTTCTGTACTCGGTGGATTCCTTTTCAAGCCATTTGGATAACCCGATTATCATGGGTTTGTTTCCATCGACGGGCTCCGATTTGGGGTTTGTAGCCCTTTGGGCGGATTTTGAGTAATCAAAGTCTCTGAGTATTGGTTCAAAAAACGAACAATGACATAACAAATAAACCGTCGTAATCTTAGAGATGTGGGCCTTGTTCGTTTCCAAATTTAACTTTATTTTTCAATCATTACCTTATCTTTCTCCAACCATTACTATATTTCTCTAATTATTAATTTTATTTTTCTCTCTATCTCATTCCACTCATTACCCATCTCTTCAATCATTACTCTATTTCTTTCTCCATCCACTACTAAAACTAAAATAACCAAAGTTACCAAACGAACAAAGCCGTGATTTTTGCTTTCTTTCTTTCCTATTTTGCTCATTGGTTGGTTTCCACACGAGGAAGTCACAAGTACGAGTACTTAATTAGTCCGGATATCTCGGATTTTCACTTTTCGTGCGGAACATGATCTCAGCCGTTAGATTGTGTTTTTAATTATTCGGGTCCACGGACGATCTTTGACCGGTAAAAAATCCTCCATTTTAGCAAAAATCCGGTATCCTCAACTGGATCCGAACTAATTACTTAATTAGGCCATCTTGATTCGTAAATAAAAGGTGGGTTCTTGTAAATTTAACTTATTCATTTGTGTTTTATTTGTCTTTTCTGAATTTTAGTTAGATTTACATGATATTTTTTAGATTATTCATCCATCTCGACGAGGGCAGTCTAAAAAATACAAAATTATGACCAAAAAAAGAATTCACTAAAGACGAAAAAAGTATTAAACAGCTGTCTTATTTATCTAAATTACGACGAAAAGCTAAATACAAAATTACGAAAAATAAAAAATAATACCGAAATAAAATTTCAAATTAGGAAGTTCTATCCCCAAATTCGATTAAACCCCAACACTTGTCAGAATGTCTTCCTGAATACACAATTGCTTCTTATTTTCCAAAACTTCCCTTACTTTGACAAACACCCTAACCAGAGCCCTGCGGGAAAATTTATTACCATACGAATCAGATTTCAACAACTCATCGGAGGAACATCCGACGTCTTCCCATTCGACGGCGTCGGCGCAGCCTTCTTCAAAGCCCTACTCCCAAACAAGAAGAACCCCAGCGCGTGCCCCGCCACAGCCATGACGAAAACGCCGCCGTTGAACGACATCACGGCGAGCATCACCATGTACGCCAGCCCGACCCGAATCGCGTGGATGAGCGTCTGGACCAACCCGACGGCGACCCGGTTCGACCCGTCTTTTATGAGGTTGCCGTGGGAGAGCCACTCGACGAGGAGGGAAAGGACGAAGACGAACATGAGGGCCACAGCGTACATGCCCGAACTGGTTCCGGGCCAGCCCGAGAAGAGGATCTCGGCGTTTTTGCCCCAGAAGAAGGTCATGTGCATCATCATTTTGCGGGGGTGAAGCATGGTGGTGCCGTTCGCAGACGGTGACGACGGAGGCATGACGTCCATTCCCTCCATTCTCTCTCTCTCTCTCTCTCTCTAGGAAATGTGTGGGGGTGGGAGTGACGCGGTGGCAAGAGGGCGACCCTTTTTAAAGAGACGAGAGAGACGAGGAGTTTTTGGGGGGACGTACAGTGAAGTAATGTTTTGTGCAGTACAAAACAAATTTAGGTGGGGAAATGATGCAAATTGCTTTTACCCCCCGACCCTCCCCCGGCCCCACCTCCCTTTCCCGGACTACCCCCTCTCTCTCTCTCTCCCCCTTTTCTTTCTTTCTTTACATACAGTTTGCTTCTTTTCTTTTTTTTTCCTTTTCTTTTCAGTTTACTTTTTTGTGCCCGTTGTTTTGAAGCAACATACTACTGAATCAGTTAAGAGGATCTATGCTAAATAACGGTTAACAAATTTATTAAATTGTACTACAGTTAAAAAAAATAATCCTAAATATAACATTTGTATTCTGGATTAGTATGTCGTTTGCAAAATACATTTCGTAATTAGTTCCTGAACACTAATTGTAATCTTAATGAATTTTTTGCTCTAAGGCCTTTCAACGAGCACCCTAAGACTCATTATTTAGTTTCAGGACTCTCTTATGGTGTCCATTGAAAGGCCTTGGAACCAAAAATTTATTACGACCATTTAGGATGAAATGATCAGAAAAATAACATCTTTGCACTGGTTCAAATGGATTGAATCACTATTGAAAATTGAAACACTTATTTTTGTAACTATATTTTTTAATCTATAAAGGACAAAAAAAGAAAAATAAAACAGTTGGATAAACATGATCAATTGAAATACTTTTTTTTTCTCTCAATTACTTTACAAAGTCTAGAATTAGACTTGAATCTATTATTAAAGAGAAAGAAAAAAGAAAAAAAATTCAAACCGGAAAAAAAGAAAAGGAAAAAAAAAGAAAAAGAAGAAAACTGTATGTAAAGGAAGAAAGAAAGAAGGGTAAATTACAGTTAACCCCCTCTAACTATGCCTCGGTGACACTTAACCCCCTCTAACTATTATTTTTGGCACTTAACCCCCTCTAACTAACTGAAATTCAAACGGTTATAACTTCAAACGGTCATAACTTCTTCGTCCGAAATTGAAAACATACAAATTATATATCGATTTCGAGATCTTGAAGTCAGCTTTCTAATGACACCAAAATCATATCACGATTCAAAGCACACAGAAAGTTATGATCAAAAGAGTAAGGGCTGGTAGACAGAAAGACCGTTTTGATCATAACTTTTTATGTGCTTTGAATCGTGATGTGATTTTAGTGTCATTAGAAAGCTGACTTCAAGACCTCGAAATCGATATATAATTTGCATGTTTTCGATTTCGGACGAAGAAGTTATGACCGTTTGAAGTTATGACCGTTAGAGGGGGTTAAGTGCCAAAAATAATAGTTAGAGGGGGTTAAGTGTCA
This sequence comes from Rhododendron henanense subsp. lingbaoense, assembly GCA_020567845.1. Classification (NCBI taxonomy): domain Eukaryota; kingdom Viridiplantae; phylum Streptophyta; class Magnoliopsida; order Ericales; family Ericaceae; genus Rhododendron; species Rhododendron henanense. Next base: position 7,159,837 of record CM036312.1, read on the forward strand.
CCAAGACATAGTTAGAGGGGATTAACTGTAATTTACCCAAGAAAGAAAGAAAAGGAAGAGAGAGAGAGAGAAGGGGGGGGGGGGGGGTCAATAAGTCTGTGGACACAGATTTTTTTATTTTTTATTTTTGATTAGTCAAGAATGTGGACACAGAGTCTGTGGACACAGATTTTTATTTTTTATTTTTTTTGATTAGTCAAGAATGTGGACACATATTTATTATCCAGAGATCACACAGATTTTTGTGGGGTTCACTCTGGGGCCCACACAAATAATTCAAACGATTCAATCAATCTATATAAGCTTCGTTCCAGAAATCTTCTTAAAAAATAAGCAGCTTATTTCACATTTTCAAACTAAAAAATAATGTAAATGAAAAATAATTTTTTTATTTTTTTTACACCGTATTAAAGATCTTGATGAGATCTATCAAACAAGATCCATAGTGGTAGGAAAATTATTTGCATAAACACATTATTTTTGAGCTTGAAATTGCCTTCTTAAAAAATAAGCAGCTTATTCCCGTTCTGGAACGGGGCCTAATAAAACACAAGGGTGTGGGGACCACATAAATACAAGTTGTAACAAGAGTTGAGATTCATTTGATCCAAGGGCTAATGTGTTCTTTCCAACTCTCTTAAGAAAACACCCACACTCTTACAAATATATTACAAAAATGCCATCGATCTTATGGCGTTGGCATAAAAAAATAAAAATATATTACAAAAATGTCCGAGCCTACGGCACTACCGAGGTGCGTAGTGCCGTAGGCACGGGTAAGCACTAGTCTCTATTATAAAACAGAAGGGTGTGGGGACAAGTTATTGGAACGACTTAGATTCATTTGATCTAAAAACTGTATTGCATCCTCCCACTTCTCGGTTAAGTGCCCATGGTTTTCACCTAAATCACACAATTGCCATCTTCTTTCAACCGGGATGCGTAGTGCCGTAGGCACGAGCTAGCACTAGTATAAATTTTTTTTTAAGAGTTCTTGCAAAAAATCAGCCCAATGCAATACCTATAGGTGCTTGATTCAATCATCTAACTTTTCAGTATCTTGAAATCCGAAGGAAAAGTTAGATGATTAGATTGAGCACCTATATGTATCGGATTGAGTTGATTTTTTGTAGATGCCCTTGAAATTTTTTTTTTACATTTAATGAACGACTCGAATTATTTGTTTGGGATTCAGTGTTGGCCTCACACAAAAATCAATGCACGATTTGTGTGCAATTATATGTGTGAATAGCACAGTTGGGGAATGATTTTCATGCTCCACTTTTTATAGTTGGCATTATTTTTATGTTTCATCTTACGTGAATTTAATGTTGTTTTTGGATGTTTGAAAAATGGTAAAATAGCAAATTTATGTGGATACATAAAAAGGAGAGTGTGGATAAAAAGAGGAATGTGAAAATCACTCCATTTATTTGTTGGAAAGTCTACACACACCCCTATAAAAACAACCCCTATAAAAACATAATTTCCGGGCACAACTGTACATCAATCGTTCGATGAATGTAGAACAATGTGCATCGAACGATTACGGACATGATTGTTTCTGAAATTGTGTTTTATAATTGTCTGCACATTATTGTTCTTTATATATTTGCTCCATTTATTTTTTTTTATATGGATACTCGTTCAACTTTCATTATGGACGACTCACCTGATGATGGTAAGATTTTCGATTAGTGTTGTTAATTAGTCAACGTTCAAATTCTAACGATGGTAAGTTTTTCGATTGGTGGTGCTAATTAGTCAACGTTCATTACTGATTAGGAAATCCTGATGATGGTAAGATTTTCGATTAGTGTTGTCAATTAGGCCCATGTACGACTTTTTTCATAAGATTTTTTTGGGGTTTTTTATTTATCATACTAATAGGAAATTCGTAGTATATAATATAGTTGGAAAATTGAAAAACTTCAATCCGTAGTTTTACTCTCCCTTCTCTCTTTTTTATCTCTCTAAACTTTTTCCAGAGAAACCCTAGCCGCCATTGTTTGCTTGGGGGAGGCACCGCCTCCTCCCCCAGGCGCCTCTCTCTTTTTTTTTTTTTTCCTTCTCCCCTTCCCTTGCCGGCGCTCCTCTCCTCCGTGGGCTGTTGTTCCCCCCCTCCATCTTCCCCTTCCCTCCTCCTTCCTCGTTTCCACCCCCTCCCCCCCTCCGATAAGATCCCGCCGGATACTCTGCTGGGTGTATCCCGTTCCGCCGGCTTTCTGGATCCCGTTGTGGACCGCCGTTCTACCTTGTTGGAGGAAGCCGGTCTCTTGCCTAGCGGCGCTTTGGCCGTTTCGGGTGGTGGATGGTGAGATTTTGTTGGGTTGTTGGTGGCGATACTGTGAGTGGATATGGTGTGTTGGGACTGGGCATGGCGGCAGTAGGGGCTGTCGTGATTCCTGTGGTTGGTGCGGTGGTTGTGACAGCGGTGCTGCGGTGGTTGTTTTGAGTGTTTCGGCAGGTTAGGGTTTTGATTTTGTGTTTCATTTTTGTTTTGTCCGGACTCTTGTCCTGTTTATGTCCGGATGTTGAGGCCAGTTTCTGTCCGGATGGGTTCGGTTTTGTCCCGGTGGGTCTTCCCGGGTGGTTTTGTTCCGATCTAGTTTTCCCAGATCGGGTAACTAATTTCCACAGGTTTAATGTTATCTTTGATTCGGAGTTCCGCCATCCCGAGACGGTGGTGTCTGAGTACTAGCTCCACGTTAGCCGGCCATGTTGACGGTGTGAAGAAGTGAGCATTTAGCTCTTGCATAGGCGCTAGACACTAATTTCGTCTCTTAGTCTTTTCTTGTACTGTGTCTCTGTTTTTCTGTATTTGGGTGGAAATCTGTACTTGCCGTATGCTCTATTCTTTATTCGGAGTTATCTGTAGATGCCGTATAGCTTGATTAATGAATTTGCTTCTTCCGTTGAAAAAAAAAAAAGTAGTATATAATATAGTATGAGAGATCGTAAACTGTAATGAAATTAAACATAATTAAATTCAAAAGCTAAATGTTGCGAGTAATATGTATTTTGCAAAGAATTGATTTTTAAAAAAGGAGAGTAATACGTTCGTCATAAATAAATAATTGACCTAAAAGGAACAATAAGAAACAATACGTTTAACATATATACAAAACATTACTCATACCAAGAAAATGAATATGTAGTTGGCCGGATTAAGGGAAAATGACGGCTAATGACGTGTTTTGTTAATTAATACCCGTCAAAGACATTTTCAGTATTAACAAATGTTCTTAGCTTGTTCTTGACGGATATTAATTATCAAAACACGTCCTGCACCGTCATTTTCCCCGGATTAATAGTCATAGTGTCATACCCCATTTACCTGATTGGGCCCTAAGACTCATACCAAGAAATTGATATGCAGTGGGCCGGATTAATAGTCATAGCCCAATTACCTGATTGGGCCCATAGATCGACTGGCCCAACAGCCCAGCGGGTGGAGGAGGGAGCCTTCTGTCTCTCTGTGTAACGTCCCTTTAGAAACGTTAATTTAATAGTAAAATTAAACTAAGTTTAATATTGATTAAATAAAGGAAAGGACAAATATGTCTTTACAAACCGAATTGTCTCCCTATCCGAGTTACATTTTTTAAAATTAAAAGGGAGGGTACTATAGTAAATCTACTCCTCTTGGCGTCCTTCTTCCTCAACCAAGCTTTGGTCAGCAGCGTACTCCTCCAACTGGTAAAACTGTCTTTGTTCTTCACCAAATTCTGGCATAACATGCTAGAGCCAAAAAAATGTAACCATAAACAATTAAGTTCTGTAGCTAACTCCTATTCCTATATCCCATAACTCACAAATATTTCATGAAATAAAATACAAGTATTTAGCAATTAAGCAATATTAAACATCTCGTACGTTCAAGTGCAACGTCTTATTAGAGTTTTTCGTAAACGCAGCATATCGTGCAACGTCTTATTACTCTCTGTGGAAATTGCTTAGGTTCCACTACAAACTAACTCATTATTACTCCTTCCGTCCCAATTTAAATGAGAGGGTGTTCCACTTTTTTAAAAAGTTCTTTTTTTTCAAACGAAGGTAATTTCAACCTCAAAAATTATGTGTTTACGCAAATAATTTTCCTACCAATATGGATCTTGTTTGATAGATCTCATTTAGATCTTTTAAACGGTGCAAAAAAAATTGAAAAAATATTTATCATTTTCATTATATTTGAGTTTAAAAATTGAAGAAAAAGAGCTTTTAAAAAATGAACCCTTACTGGAACGGCACCTGAATACTTTAATTTGGTGTAAGAAAACTAAAACAAATAAGATATATAATTTTTTTTTTTTGAGGTTTGAAAATGCACGAAAAATCGTATGAGACATTTAAATTCGGACGGAAAGAGTTTATTAAAAAAGTGTTAATCATTCCGTGCGCCTTACATAATTTTCCCCAATCACATGGAGGTTAATATTCACCCAAAATTGTCAATTCCGTACCGGCCAGCGTACCGTTTTCACTTCTGGAATGGTACGTACCGGTACCGGACTGTATCTCGATACAGTTCCGGATTTACCGCAATTAATATTTTATATATATTTAATATATATCTACCATATATATTAGTTTATAGCCCACAAGTTTTTAAAAAATATATATATATACCGGAACGGAACACCGGAAAATGTCCGAAACAGACCGGTATCGTCCGGTACATCCGGTATTGACCGGAACAGCCCGGTATTTTGACCGGAACGGATCACGAGTCTCCGTGTTCCGTTTAAGGGCCGGTACGTACCGACCGGTACCGACCGGATTTCACAACTTTGTATTCACCTTCTTTGAAGGGGAGTGAACAAAATTATTCATGTTCTAGTAGAACTCATTGATGTCTAGTAATAGTAACAAGTTACTATTGAAAAACTTTTAAATTAATTTTTCTTACAAAAATTGTATTATTTTTAAGATTCCGAACGGACTAAATAAATATTTTGGGAGGAAGGGAGTATCATACAAATCATATTTCAAGAGGATCATCTGACGTCTTCCCATTTGACGGCGTCGGCACCGCCTTCTTCAAAGCCCTACTCCCAAACAAGAAGAACCCCAACGCGTGCCCAGCCACAGCCGCGATGAAAACGCCGCCGTTGAACGACATCACGGCGAGCATCACCATGTACGCCAGCCCGACCCGAATCGCTTGGATGAGCGTCTGGACCAACCCGACGGCGACCTGGTTCGACCCGTCTTTTATGAGGTTGCCGTGGGAGAGCCACTCGACGAGGAGGGAAAGGACGAAGACGAACATGAGGGCCAAAGCGTACATACCCGAATTGGTTCCGGGCCAGCCCGAGAAGAGGATCTCGGCGTTTTTGCCCCAGAAGAAGGTCATGTGCATCATCATTTCGTTGGTGCCGTTCGCAGACGATGACGACGGAGGCATGTCGTCCATTCCCTCCATTCTCTCTCTCTCTCTCTCTCTCTCTAGGAAATGTGTGGGGGTGGGAGAGACTCGGTGGCAAGAGGGGAGACTGTTCTTAAGGAGACGAAAACAAATTTAGGTAGGAAAATGATTTTCACACTACACTTCTTATAGTTCACGACTACTTCATGCTAGTATTTATTTATTTATTTTTTTCGTCTCCATCGTGATTACAATGTTGCTCTCGGATGTGTGAAAAAATATATTTTCTCTATTCTGATTTGTTTATCCACTTTTAGACTTTTTTATGTCACATAAGTTTGTTTATTTGACTTTTAATGAACTAAATGTCCTTTTTGTCCTTATTTTTTTCAAATAAAGTAACTTTTTAAAAATGTTAGAAGGGTAAATATTGAAAAGTTAATTTTTTTTAAATGTAATCATTATGTTCCCTAAAAAAAGTTGCATTCCAAAAAATAGACAAATAAATTGGGACGGAGGAATAATATTGAAAGAGGTGCAAGATATTCATGTGTATAAAAACAAAAAGGGGACTGCAGATAAAAAGAAAAATATGAAAATCACTAGTACCATTTAGTATTTACTGGAAAGTCTACACACACCTTTAAAACATAATTTCCAGGCACAACTGTGTGTAGAAACCATTCGATGTATATAGAATCATGCGTATCGAACGATTATGTTTAGAAAGTATTGCGCCGTGCCTTTAGGCGTGGGCAATTACTAATTTTTTTTTATACAAATAGACTCGTTCAGTCAACTTTTATTATTGAGGACTATATATATCTTGATGATGGTAATTAAGATATTTTATTAGAGTTGTTAATTAGTCCACGTTCAAATTCTAAGTTTTTTCATTGGTGTTGTTAATTAGGCAAATTCTGACGATGGTAAGATTTTTCATTGGTGTTGTTAATTAGGCAAATTCTGACGATGGTAAGATTTTTCATTGGTGTTGTTAATTAGGCAACGTTCATTACTGATCAGGAAATCCTGATGATGGTAAATTTTTCAGTTGGTCTTGTTAATTAGTCAATGTTCATTACTGATCAAGAAATCTTGATGATGGTAAGATTTTCGATTAGTGTTGTTAATTAGCCCCATGTACGACTTTTTCACAAGATTTTTTTTATCATACTAATAGAAAATTCGTAATATACAAAATATAGTACTGAGAGAACGTAAACTGTATTGAAATCAAACATAATTAAATATTAGAAGCTAAATATTGCTTTCAACCAAATCAAAAGAGTAATACGGAGTATGTTTTTTGTAAAAGAATTGATTTTTTAAAAAAGGAGAGTAATATGTTCGTCATAAATAAATAATTGACCTAAAAGGAACAACACGTTTATCATATACAAACATTACTCACACCAAGAAATTGAAAATGTAGTGGGCCGGATTAATAGTCATAGCCCAATATCCTAATTGGGCCCATAGATCGACAGGCTCAACAGCCCAGTGGGTGGTGTTTCTGTCTCTCCGTGTAACGCCCCGATGTTTGAAAATGTTAATTTAATAAAATTAAACTAAGTATTATATTGATTAAATAAAAGAAAGGACAAATAAGTCTTTATAAACCGAATTGTCTCCCTATCCGAATTACATTTATTAAATTAAAGGGGAGGTACTATAGTAAATCTACTCCTCTTTGTGTCCTTCTTCCTCATCCTCAATCAAGCTCTGGTCAGCAGCGTACTCCGGTGCTCCGCTAGCTGGTAAAACTGTCCCTATTCTTCACCAAATTCTAGCATTACATGTTAGGGCCACAAAATGCACTCCCTCTGTTCCAAAATGAGTGACCTTTTTGGGACTCCGTGTCATTTTAAAATACTTATATCTTTCGATTTATTAAGTTTATGTGATTTTGAAAACTTTGTTTAATAAAACTAATTAAAATCTATCAAACAAGATCCGTATTGCGTATTTTTTAACACTCATATTGAAATATATAAGCAATTGAAAATGACACGTTTTTTTCAAAAAGATCACTCCTTTTGGAACGGAGGGAGTAACATCGTGAGCAATTAAACTCAGTAGCTAACACCCACTCCTATGTCTCATACTTTAACATAACCCACAAATATTTCATGAAATAAAATACAAGTATTAAACAATTCAGCAATATTAAACATTTCGTAATTTCAAGAGTCAACGTCTTATTAGAGTTTTTCATAAACACAGCATATCGTGGACAGTGCCATCATCTCTTTGTTCACCCTCCTCTAAAGAAGGTAAACATTACTCTCCCGGAGATTGATGGAAATTCTGCGGGTTCCACCACAAAAAAAAAAACTCATTATTACCAAAATAGTGTATTGATTCCGTAGGCCCTACTCAATTTCCACCAATTACATGGAGGATAATGTTCACCCTCCCTCCAAGGATGAACAAAATTATTCTCGTTCTAGTTGGTTTCCAAATTCCAACTAATTGGAAAGCGAGAGATGCATTTCCCGTACTTTCTTCCACTTTTAAATCCGTTCAAAGTTTAGACGTAACTAACTAATAACTATGGTCTACGCCTACGGGGTGTGCCGGTCCTTTTGTAGGGAATTTCCTTGGAAATTTGAATGAACCAATCCTAAATTGCATTGGTGGTACCAAGAATTTATAAAGAATTAGACCTTTTGACTTTGGGTTGAGCCTTAATTTCCTTATGTCCCAATGTATTTTTCTAGATTTTTTGGGACACGAAATGGATCCAAACGCTTTTTTCCTTGCGTGGTTCCCTGCAAATCTTCCTTGCGAATAGCAGGGCTCTATTACAATAGAGAATTAGTTAAGAACAGGGATTAACTAAGAAGTGGTTTGTTTGGTGTAGTTGAAATGAATGGATAAGAGTGGGTGGATACAGAAATAATGTGATAATTTACTTAGTTACCCCTTGCGATGTCAGTACAAAAAAGGTTTTGAGAAATTTGAGGAGCACGCCGGTAATTATGTCCACCCAGATAAGCCTATCTCAGGGTAGGGTGTGTGTCGCTAAGACCCCACTTATCCGCCGGATAAGCAATCCGGGTGCAAAAAGGGGAATCAAACACCCATCGGATAAGAGTCGACTTGAAATAGCTTATCCCCCAAGGCCCTTGTACCCTTCCCTTTCTGCCCGCCAAATGGACCGTTAAGAGTTTGATGGTCCTGCCTGTCATGAGGCTGACCCAGCTTCGATTCCCGGCAATGGCGTTTTTGCAAGTTGCTGCTTTCAACTTGCAGATTATACTCATTTTGTTTATCTTTCTGAGTTTTGAAGAATACTCAACAGAGTTGCTGAAGTATCCTTGTGTATATGTTTGAGTAAATCGGTAGACGTAACCCCAAAAAGTATACTGCGATGCTCTGTTTGGAATTTGCGAAAAGGAAAAATAATTAAGAGAGAAAGTAGAGGAAAAGTTGGAGCGAAAATAGGAGGCAAGTTGATTTCATTTTGTTATTTTTCCTCTTCTATCTATAGAAATCCAAACAAGAGAGGAGGAAAATTTCCAATTTTCTCCCTTTCTTTTCCCTTCTCCTCCCCAAGTTCCAAACTAAGAGTTACTATTAATTAGGGCGAATAGCTGTTATTGATTAGGGGAAAGAAGAACAGAAAGTCTACTGGTACAGATTTTTCATCTGTACCAGTGGGTACAAACCCCTTTCTCGGCCCATTTTGGGTCTTAAAAAAATAATCGGAGTCGTTCATTTTGTTTGAAATACTTTGCTTATGGTCCCTGCAAAAAATAAGTATCCGGTATCGGTAAGAGCATTTACGAAACATCCAAACTTTGCTCTAGAATTTATGCTTGAATTCTGGGACAAAGTTGGATGTTTTGTAGGTGTCTTAATTGATATCGGATTGAGCTTATTTTTTGCAGGGACCATAAGCAAAGCATTTCAAACAAAATGAGCGACTCTGATCATTTTTTTGAGACCCAAAATAGGCCGAGAAATGGGTTTGTACCCACTGGTACAGATTTTTCATCTGTACCAGTAGCATCATTCAAAGAAGAATGCAAACAAAGTAGATTCTGTTTTCTTTCTTCTTTTTTCTGGCAACTCAGGGTGCCGAAGCCGCCAGCCGGCTTACCTTCACCTCGACCAATCCTCAGAAACCAATCCCACCATCGACCAGCAGGTTCCCTATTAATAATAGAAATTGAGTTTCTTTGTTTGGTAACTTATTTGTCTTGCAGAAGCTTTGAGCATTCATGCTTTGAATCAGATTAGACCTCACAAACTCTGATCACTATTGATGAAACTAGTACTAGTAGTTTGGTTGGATACATCATGGGTTTTGTTGACCCTCTTTTCTTTGCTTAGTATTTGTTTTTGCATTGGCAGCGACGGTATCCTGAAACTTGTGTCTTCTTGCATTATAATAAGGGCAGGTTAGACTCTGGGAAGGCTACATTGAATCCCAAAGTCAAAACAACTTTCTCTTTTTCATACAGATTTTACTAATTTTTTGTAAGCAATCCCCACTTGTATCTAGTAGAGTAAAAAACAGTCCAAAACCCATGTGCAACTGTTATCAGATCCAAAATAAAGGAAGAAAACAGTAGATTCATGCCCTTTCTCTGTTGAAACTTGAAAGAGTTTTGCTTCAATTGTTCAATTCACAAGAAGTTCTGAAAGCCCTGTTTGGTTGCTGATATTGAGATAATCTACCTGTGATTTCAGTTCCATTGATTTCTGCTCTTTCATGGCAAAGGATCAATCCACCGTCTTCGGTTTCCGCTGTTCCTGTTACATCCTTGTTGCTCTATCTGCCTTCTCATCCATTTCACTCTTGTACTGGTCTCACTGTTCCATCCCCTTCTACTTCCATGTCCAAACAGTAGAGCAGAACCAAAACCAACCCATTGACCTCCTTTCCTTTCCTTCAGCGTGGAACCATCTTTCCTTCCCCTCAAACACAACTTCCAAAATCCTCAAAATCGCGCTCTTTGTCAAGAAATGGCCCCATGAATCTCGGGCAGGTGGGCTCGAGCGCCACGCCCAAACGCTCCACCTCGCGCTAGCCAAACGTGGCCATGAGCTCCACATCTTCACCACTTCTGCCCAAAACAAATCGTTTCCCACATACCCAATGAGCAACTTGTACTTCCACCTCTCGAAACCAACATCCGCCGGTTTATTGGACCAAAGCCTAGTTTGGAAGCAATTCCAAGCCCAAAACTCTACTGGGAAACCTTTTGATATGATCCACACTGAGAGTGTAGGACTCTTGTATACCAGAGCGCGGAACCTCACTAACTTGGCTGTCAGCTGGCATGGAATCGCGTATGAAGCGATACATACGGACATCATTCAGGAAATCGTTCGAGCACCTGATGAGCATCGTGCTTATGAATTGACCGAAAGAACTAAAAGGGTTGTTGAAGAGGTAAAGTTTTTCCAAAATTATGCTCACCATGTCGCCACAAGTGATCATGTCGGTGATGTCCTGAAAAGGATTTACATGATCCCAGAAGAGCGCGTTCATATAATTCTCAATGGTGTTGATGAGGAGATTTTCCGGCCAGATGTTTCCGAAGGTAAGGATTTCAAGTTCAAATTTGGGATTCCAGAATCTAAGGCATTGGTGTTGGGAATGGCTGGTAGGTTAGTTAAAGACAAAGGACACCCACTAATGTTTGAAGCTCTAAAGCAAATGTTTGCAGAAAATTCAAGATTTCAAGAAAGTGTTATTGTCCTAGTTGCTGGGGATGGTCCATGGGGTGCTAGATACAAAGACTTAGGTCCCAATCTACTGGTTTTGGGGCCACTGGATCAAGCTCAACTATCAACATTCTACAATGCAATAGACATTTTTGTGAACCCAACTCTAAGGGCTCAAGGGTTGGATCATACACTGTTAGAAGCAATACTTTGTGGCACTCCGGTGATAGCAACGCGACTTGCCAGCATTACGGGGTCCGTAATTGTCAGCCCCGAAATGGGTTATACGTTTTCGCCTACCGTGGATTCACTGAAACAGGCGCTTTATCGGGTTTGGAATGACGGGAGAGGGATTCTGGAGAAGAAAGGTCAGGTGGGTAGGGAAAGAGGGTTGAAATTGTTCACTGCCACTAAAATGGCAGATGCATATGAAAGGTTGTTCCTTTGCATTTCAGATAGTAGGGAAAGTGGTAATGAGTATTGCACATACAAGCCTTCATTTGGTTAAAATAGACAGATTCTCAGAGTATTGGTGGCATGAAATTCTGTCTGCGAAATTAAGCTTTGATGAGAACATGGATTAAAGGCAATCCATGCATCCCAATGGGCCAGTGGCTGAACAGAAAAGATTCAAAACAAGTTGACACATTGTTTTCTGGTTGACACATGGGAGGTTAGAAATCTTCAAAAGGGTGGATGTCAGGGCTCTTTTATTCCCAAAGTTGGAAATACCTCCACAAATTCACAATCCAAAGACAGAATCTGGAGGTGGGTTTTCACTTAATTTTTACGAATCTCATGAATCCTGCTTCTTAGTTCTTTCCAGTTCCACATTTTTTGCCTATTCTTTACAGCTCTTGCGTTGTCTCAAATAGAATAGCCAAGCGGGCACATCGCCTAGCCTGCAAACGAAGACCAGATAGCTCCCCATTTTTGCTGCCACAACCTCTGGAATGGTACTTCCATCAGTCTAGCCAACAAAAAATGTCTGATATACTGTCAACGTCTCGTATTCAAACATCTGAATAAGATGCAATCATGAGAATGCTATGGTGATGCTGATACTACTGAAATAAGATTTCCCACACGACCAAACAGTTTGGATGGTCTTAGGCACTCAGCAGTAACAAAACCAATATATCAAACATGCATGCTTGGAATCTGTTTCCATTCCAAATGACAGGCCAAGAAAAACAAGTTGGGAAACATAAGAACCTTCCTCATTCCATTATTTATAGTTGAAAACTTTACTAATATTGGTCAATAATTACACATGAAATCCCTAATAGCAAGGCAACAAGTGTTTTGGAGTTGGTTGACCATCTTGGTAAGAAATGAAAAAATCCTAGGGAAACCTCAGAAAAAATTTGACAAGGATTTCCCACTGTAACATCGTGAGTTCCATATACGAAGAAAAAAGAAAAAAAGAACTTATAGGTTCTGTCCAATAAAGGTATGCGTAATACTGCATATGCTATAAGAGATTCCAAATTAAATCGCTGCCAAAATGTGAATTCCTGCAAAATTTGATACAAGAAAGTAACATCAGGTTAAACAACTGAATCAAAAGTCTTGTACATTAGCATATATAACCGGAAGATAGAACCATGCACATCATACTTCAAAGAGATCGACATAAAAGGTATTTTCTAGCATACTGAATAGAAAGAAAGACGTAACGCACATCATGCTTGGAGATTGACACAAATGCTATAGCATATTCAACAGCAATATGAATTTTAACAAGTACGGATGTTTTATGACAATGTAGGAGAGTGCTTTTATAGGATTGCACACGTACAAAAGGCACATTTGTCATTCCAGTTGAACCACTTGAGATCAACATTTAGGCTTTCCATAACTCACTATATTTGAACCATAAGATGTTGTACATAACAACCCCCGCCGCTCACATACTGCAAAAGTAGAAGGATTCCTATTTCCAAACAACAAGATAGATGCGTGAAATGATTCATGGAAAAGGTACCATTACTCTACCTTGGTAAATATATTCACAATTCACATCCTAGGCGGGGTCAAGTCTCAATAATAAAGCGACCCTGCAGCAATAGAATTCAAGCTTAGAGATGCTACTTTTTCATGTAGGTCGATAAATTTTTCTTGCTTGTATGTCTATTGCAAATTTACCTTGCCACCAATTCCCTCTACAAGCACTCTCTGAATTGGATCCATATGAATCATCTTCCACTCCTTGCTTGGTCTAAAACAATTGCAAATTTAGTAAAACTATCAGTTCCATTATTAAGCAATCTATCAGTACCACGCTAACATTCTCCAATCAAGACTCACAAAAGGGTAGGCGCTGGAGCTTTTAGTGCTCGAAGAACAGATGTACATGTCTTCTTGTCCACCGTAATAGAGAGATGAACTTAGAGGAGATGTTTCTACTCTTTCAAGGAAGATGGATTTCTTTTCCTTGTTGGTTATGCAACTTTTTGGGCCTTCATTTTTGTCAGCTGTAATCTCTGCAAAAGAATGCAGGGGAAGGTGTGAGTTTATATAAGGTGGTAATATTCCTCAGCTTACTCCTTTCACTTTTTCTCGTACAATTAACTGATTAAGAGATGCAAGAAATTAACACGACAAGACCTCAGAGAATACTCCTAAAAAATTCTTCTCAATATTTCCACAGCAATGGTCTAAAACAACCACCAAAGGGAGCTTGATGAAAAGAGGGCTTGAAGTGCACACCTGCAGTTAATTGTCCGGTGCTCCAAACTTCATCCCTTGTGGACTGCTCTTGCAAACATCCCACGAGATCCGAGCACGAGTAGTGCCTACGCACAACCTATATCCCAAATTCACGATGAAGCGCTTCTTATTTTCTTACAGTTGAATGAGATACACACAGCAACATATTAACAAAAATATTTTTAGAAGTCAACCATTAGGAGTCTGCTGACTGCATTGTGAAGTATTATTACTATATAGTATCTCATAGTGTGGAGCCTGATGGTGATGCACACTAAGCCATGTGTTCACCACATCTAACTTCCCAAGGGTAATTTTGGAATATTTTACCTACTTGTAACCCAGCCAAATATAATTAGGCATCTCCAACGTAGTTCTTGCATTAGTTTTCATCATACTGAAACAGCCGCAACCGTGGTGAATCATGCAGATCTTGTGTTTCTTTTGTTATTGTTCTTTTGGGATACCACGTCAGGATTCTGCAAAATCCTCCTTCAATTTTCCTTTCCCCGTTTTGTCCCTCCAGGAGTTAACAGGTTAGGGTTTTAACATCACCACCATTCAAATGAGGTATACTAGAGATGGAAATAGTGACCCGAATTTCCATCTTTGATATCTTTTCCACCCTTCATATCGATAGAAGAGAAACAATATACCATTACCATCTCCTTGAAATTAGAATCGAAAGAACGATTTGATTCGAATTCGGTTTCTTGATTTTGGACAGTATATCTGGTCTAAATCCAACCCCTTGGTTTCAGTTTGAAGACTCTAATCGTAACTGCGTTTGTTTTATCAGAACATCAAACTTGACCCAAAAAAGGAGCTTTTATTGTCTAATGAAAAGAAACAATAACTTCTACCCAAAAAGGTTTAAGAAACACAAAAACGAATGAATAATAACATTGCATTAAACCCTAACGTTACAAACATCAAGCAATGCAAAAAAAAAAAAAGCATACCGACGGCGGCGGAAAAATTGACGCGAAAATTCCCGCGCCAGACGGCGGCGGCGGAGATTTCTTGGAACCCAAAAGATCAGCAGCTGACGAAGAAGAGACCAATTGCTTCTTGTTTTCCATTGCTTACGGGTTTTTCTTTAATTTGCGAAGGCAGCCCAACAAAAAACCAAAAAAAAAACTGTCTCAAGAAAAATACCCAATTGAGGAACGCAGAGATAAGATTCTTGCAGCGAAATTTAGAAAACAACAGAGCAGAAATTAAAGGGCGCAAAAAAGGGACTCACAATTCACGAATAAGAAGTTCGTTCGGAAACCCTTTCTGATAAAAGTCTTCAAGAATTTGTACACATTGGTATTTGCCGGGCCGCCCACATGCGCTCAAGGGTAAAAGGCCAGGACCAAAAAGGGAAGGAAAATGTATAATCCTATCTCTGTGTAGATTTCTTTTCCGCTTTAGGCTTTTGAGTTTTGGCTTTTGGAATCTAGTAAATCCCTATTTGATTCCTATACGCCTTCCGTCGATGTGGAGAGTGCAATCTTTTTTTCTACGATAAGTGGAGAAAAGTTGATGTGTGGGGTCACTAAAAAAAAAAACTCTTCGGTGCTTCTGGAGTACCGTCACATGGAGCGATGGAGTGCTCCATGTAGGGAAACTCAACCATATTAAGTCTTGTGAGTCCCACGTGAATGTGTGATGGAAGGGAGCGTAACATTCCATGCAGAATATTGGCCCCAGGAAGGAACTTGTTGGTGCCTAATGATCATATGACCCAAAATATTTAAGCCCAGTATATATGGTTCCTTATATACTTATGATCAACCGATAAACTATCGGGAAAATAACTGCCAAGAACGTGTTTTGATAATTAATACCCGTCAATGACATGCTGAGAACATTTGTTAATACTGAAAATGTCATTGGCAGGTATTAATTATCAAAACACGTCCTGAGCCGTCATTTTTCCTAAACTGTCGACAGAGTCACCGCGATATTTCATAGGTCTTTTTCTTGGTGGCTACATGCGCCTCGGCCCTCGAGCCTAGAGTTAGCACAATATTTTACAAGTCTTTTCCCTTGGCCCGAACCCACGCGATTGTGTACACATGTTACTCTGATACTACTTGTAATGCCCCATGTCCACCTCTAACCCCAATCAAACCCACACGATTGGAATTTTTTCTTAAAAAAGTTACTTAAGGGACATAAATTAACAAAATGCAAAAATTATTAACTTAAGACTGTTCAAACCAAACGTTGTGATTTTGGACTTGCATGTGTCCAAGAATCTCTCTCATTTCATAAAGATACGGATTTTCAATATTCTGCTCGCATTACAATATCTTCTAATCCTCCAAAGCGATGCTATATATGCCAATACCATAACTTTCCAAATAGTTACAAAAAGATAAAGGATACGAGACAAATTCTTTATAAAATTGACAATTCATTGGACGTAAATAGAAAGACATTAATATATGCTACATATGCCAACATTTTCGTGAAGAAGTTGAACTTAAATGCATTTTCAATTCGACCTCAAACTTGACTCCATAGGCGAGGAAGAACTTTAGGACTTCATGGAAAAAGAAGTCACTAAAGTTGAGCTAGAAACTAAAATTGTTTACTAGCTCTAAAGTTTATTGCCTTTTTTATTAGCCCACTTCTTAAATTAATCTCACATCAATTCAGTCCAACTCACTTACACCCTGAGATTTAGTATGCACTAGATAACATCTTCACATTCGAATTCGGTTCATATCCGAGAACAATTACTGATAAACTAATGTGTAAGAAATAATCCCGAGGTCACCTCGACTTTGTTTTTGGTCCTTTCAATTTTCAAAACTTTTTGTTTTTGTATCCTTTTCTTAAACTCCTTGACCACCCCCAAACGCAAATCTTATCGGTATAAATTGAAAAGCGAACTGAGAGCATCTCTAAATGTAACATATTGAAAGAAGATTTTCTAATTTATTCCCTTTTTTTTAAAACTTTTTATACTTTTTGGGAGAATTTTGGAGAGACCCATTGTTTGTTTGTTTTTTTAGAGAATTTGTCTCCAAATTTATTTTTGGGATCAAATCTCTAAAAAGGACAATTTGTCTCACCAAGATTTTATTAATTAAAAAGTACAAAAGTGAGAAAAAAAAATTAGAGAATAAATTACAAAATCTCTTTTGAATATGTCACATCCATTTTCTATTTTGAAGAAATAGAGATGAGTTGGAGATGCTTTAGTGAAGAAATAGAGATGGGTTTGGATATGCTTTAGAGAGTAAACACAATTACCAAAAGGAAAAAGGAAAAAACAAAACAAAAAAACAAACAAAAGACGTGGACGGCAGGATTCGAACCTGCGCGGGCAGAGCCCACATGATTTCTAGTCATGCCCGATAACCACTCCGGCACGTCCACCTTCTTGAACTCATTCAAGGAAAAAATATATTTAAACTATTACTCTTTGGAATTCGAACACATTTCAAATAATGCTTGTGGGGGGCAGGATAACAGATTATGTTAATCGCTGCCGATCACCAAGAACAATCATTTCGGTTCAGAAAAAATAAAAATAAAAAATCATTTCTTCCTCTACCTCCGCCTTCACTGCCCATATCATATGTACGCCATGATATTTACTCCATCTATTTCAAATTGAGAGATCCTTTTAGGGATTTCAACTATTTAAGGAGACATGCAATGATTACACCTACAATGTCTATTATTTTCACTATTACTCCTATATTCTACCTACTTTATAACACTTATATTCACATTTGAGGACACTTTTGGAAAATCACCAAATTTTTCCTTTCATTTTTGGAAAAGAGTCATTATTTTGGAACAACCCAAAATGGAATAATAGACTCTCAATTTGAAACGGAGGGAATACTTTTTATAAAAAAGAGACATAACATTCATCACAAAAAGAAGCGTAAGAGCATCTCCAATCAACAAATCCAAAATTTACCCATATACTGTATATATTATATTACTCCGTAATTCCTAATGGTGAAAATATAGAGCAATCTTCTTTTGCATCTTCTACTCACCACCCCTCCTCCTCCTCTTTCTTCTTCTTCTTCGCGTATCTCTCTCTCTCTCTACATATTCTAATTCTTCTGCTCACACCACCACTTTCTCTCTCTACATCTTATTTTTCGTCTGCACCAAATTCTTCCCTCACTCCTCCTTCACATTTCAAACCCCCAACCCCCGCGAAGCTCTGCAACGTATCCGGCGATGGTCGGCTAGCTTCGACCAGGTCTTCTCTCTCTCCATAACTAGCCATTGGAGAAATGGAGAAAGGGTCTCGGTTGTCCCAGATGTGGGCAAATAAATGGGTAAAACTCAAAATGGGGGAAGGGTTTGGATAAAATATTGGAGAGAGATTTTTGCCCAAATTTTAAATTTGGGGAAGGATTTGAGTCAATATTGGAGATGGTCTAACATTTCGCCAAAAACTGTGGCACATTTTGAACCAAAGAGAAGCATAATATTTGACCCTCAAAGAGGCATATCATTTTACCCAAATACCCAAGTAGACATAACACCTATAAAGGTGCATACCATACCATATGCACTGCTAATCATAAAGACGACATAACATTCACCAGAAACAAGCTGTAATATTTCACTAAAGAAGGCGTAACATTCACTAAATATAAACATAACATTTCCCAAAAGCAGGGGTATGTATTGAAGCTTTTTCTCAAGTTTTAAGAATCTTGGCTAATTTCAGTGCTTTGCACAAGGCTAATGCTGGCATGCTGTTCCTTCGCCAAAGCACAGGAAATTGAAGATACCATGGAAAGTAAAAGGAGATTTAGAACGATTCGATATGATTAATTAGTAATAATGATCCCGTATTACAGAAGTTTGAATCAATGACCCTTAGTTATTTTGGGTCAATAACTAACGTACAACACATGATCACCAGTTTGAGTGAACACTAATAATAATAATTGAGTAAATTATTCTGACTCGGTACAGAAAAACAATCATCAAAATATAAGGAAAATAAAGTCTAGTAAAGATTTTTCATTATTTTTTGATACCTTTGACCAAGAGATTAAAAAATATATATCCAGAAACGACAAAAAAAAAAAAAAAAAAAACCCCAAACAAAAAAAAGCCTGCTTAGTTAATCTCCATCATTCAGCCAAACAGTTCACCAATTACTAAAATACTACATTATTTGCATTAATCAATTGCAGAGAAGCTTCTCACAATTCCAACTCGGAAACCAAGATATGCCCATTTCTCGAGCTTGCTATACAAAAATTTTCAAATCCATAACAAGGTTGCATACTTCAATATCCGCATCCAATGTGGAAATTGGTGAGTTGATGACAGTGGAGCCGGCGACCGAAGACCTGGCTAGATCAGTTCTCTTTCCTAACATTGCTCCCGTAGCGACAATCACACTGAGAGATGATTGGAAAAGAAAAGAAAAAAACATCTTCCATTGCGGTAGCAAATGTTGATGCATCAATCTTTAGATCTTTGTACATTGGGCGACATACACACCCTCAATTATCCTGATAAACGACAGTGATGTTTTTTCTATGATCAATTTATGCATGTCTTGCTTAATTTTTTAGAAAGAGCTCCCATCGATTATAGAGAACCCATTAACTTCAATAAACTTTGGTCAAAATACGTTACAAGAAATATTGATGGAACATAATCTTACGAAAGTAATATAGTAAATAAACGTGATTGCAAACTTAACAAATTAGTTCGCAAATAAAAAATAAAGTTGGAATGAAACTTTCCAAACAATTTTGCTTTTTATTAAAGCTTAGATTCTATTCTTCCTTTTTCATAGTTAATTTGGACTTGGTTCAAATACGAATAAAAAAGACCTTTTTGTTTGAATTTATATTTTGTATAACCATTTGTACTTTTCAATTGCTTTTAGTGCCATATAAATAAATTTAGCACCGGCCCTTTCCTACTAGGAAGTGGACTAGAGAAAGAAATTGGTCAAGATGTATAATTGATAATTAAAGACCATAAAAAAAATTAAGTATAGAAAGCACCTAAAGCAGCCCTCAGCAAAAGAATATGATGTATGAACCATCTATGGTGTTTTAAGATGTTGGTTCCTTGTGTGATTTTTTATGTGACATAAACTAGAATCCAACATGGCCTAGTTTGAAGGGTCAAGATTTTCATTTGAAGACACCCATACGTACGTCATCGTTTAAAAAATTAAATTGTTCGAACATCATAATTATTTGAAAAAACCCATTTGTCTTAAGAGCCACCCATTACTCTAAAATCAAATACTTCTATGATTTAACCAAACTTTTTTTTATCGTGGTTCAATCGGTCTAATTTTCTGAATTAATAATTTACCCATCGAGATATACGAAATTAATGACTCGAATCATAAAGTAAGACCATGATAAACTTCATTTTGCGTCACAAGAGAATCAAGTAGAACATCATTACTTTCCACCATCACATCCCAGGGAAAAAATCCCACAAAAATGCATGAACTCCACACATTACTACCCACAGGCAAACCCCTTTGCCAAGAGGCAGAATTTTATGTGCCGAAAACCACTATTCTGCCTCTGTGTTAAGGATATTTTCTCCGTTGAATTTAAAACATTTACACAATTCAACGGCTAAAAAATCACTCTTCACAAAGGTACATAAATTTTCGTGGGACATAGGAGATGTACCCCTCTGCCAGTCTGCCTTTTTTGGAGTTTGCACGCTGGTGCCAACCCAGACCACACACTCCAAATTTGTCAACTTTCCCTTTACGACGCTGGATTCTTTTCAGACACCACTCGTTCAAATGATTAAAAAAATCCAAAGGATCACATATTTTGCGGTTTTGCCCAAACACTTCCATATTTAAAACTGGAGAGATACCTGCGTATGGACACAAAATAACGAGAGCCGTTTCAGAAAGAAAAAAAACCCGACCTTTTTCTTCCTTGTTTCCTCCATTTCTTATCTGTCCCATCTGACTTTTGACAAATCATCAAACACCTTCGAGATTAAAACCACCAAGGTCCCTCCTTTTTTCCTACATTTCCCACCGATTCACCTCAAGATTTACAGCAATCCCAACCACCCTTTTTCCTTCCTCCTCTATACTTTAAGGTACGTGTGTGTATGTGTGTGATTTTTGTGGGTTTGTTTTGATTTGGGTGAGATCTGTGTGGTTTTGGATCTGAATTTGGCGTGGGTTTTATGGCAGGGACGAAGGAGTAGAGAGAGAGGGAGTTAAAACGATGGCGCATAAGGTAGATCACGACTACGACTATCTGTTCAAGATCGTGCTGATCGGGGACAGTGGGGTTGGGAAATCCAACATTCTCTCGAGGTTTACCCGGAATGAGTTCTGCTTGGAGTCCAAATCCACTATCGGAGTTGAGTTCGCTACCAGAACTCTTCAGGTGAACTCTCTACACTCTATACTCTGTGATTCGCTCACTCTCTTTTTTTACCGTATGGGTTCTTTTGATGGGCCGGCTTATAGGTACCTCGACTAATCCTCTCCTCAGTCCAGTCAAAGGCATGCTATCCACGCCGGAACAAGGAGATTCACCAAAAAATTCTTTGTTGGGGCCTAACCCCAAGAGTCGAATCCTGGTCAATTGTACGGGGAGCAAACCCACTAATCAACTGGACTGACCCCAAGAGTCAAATCCTGGTCAATTGTGTGGGGAGCAAATCCACCAACCAACTGGACTAACCCTTGGGCTAGTTAAATCTGATTAGTTACAATGTTGGCTTGCAACAGATCTTTATTTCATTTTCGGGTTTCTTTTTTTCTTCTTCTTAATGTTTTGGTTGATCTTCTTCTTTGTTCACCGACCGAGTTATTTATTTAGTCGTGTTTTATACTGTAATTAGATGTTTCCCCTATACTTATTCAAAGATTGACATTGTGCCTGTTTGAATGTAGGATACCCATCTGACTTTGATGGATTTAACTGTTAAGCTTGTCAATTATGTAGTTTTACATCGTACAGGTTTAAAGTATGGGACTTTGAAGCCAACGTTGTGTTGGTTGTATATGCTTGTAACCGGTGAAAGTGCGTGCATGACATCTATTAGGGGTCATAGAAAAGATCAGTGATTATAATTGTGCCACACAGCCCACATCAGAAGAAAAATTACACGGGAAATGCTAAGATTGAATGTCAAGAAGAATAGCTAGATGGTACGAATTCAGTTTAGGTGGATGCTGGATGAGTGTATTTGGTGCCATGGAATCCGAAGTATTTGATTTGGAATTGGAAACCTAGACTAGTTCAACAGTTAACTATGAAAGCCTCCAATGGAAAATCTTTGGCTTGGATTGTTTCATTAAGTAGACTTTGTGGATGACCTGTTGCCATCAAGTTTAAGGACCATATGGTTTTGTGAAGGATTGATGGGCATTCTTTCTTTGGTGGAATTGTCCCTTGGTGGATTGATTCATACCTTTGGAACAGGGTTCAATATAATCAATGAGAAGAGTTTTCTTCTTCTTTGGTTTGGTTTTAAATCCAAGTTTTTAGAAAATATTGCTGGCTTGCTACTTTGATTAAGGTACATCACCTACATGACGAAACTGAAGCAATGGCATCAGGCTTTTCGAGCCCATTCCTAGTACTTTCCTACTTATTGGATGCTATATGATCCATTATGGCATCAGTGTATTAAGGCTTTGCTGCGTGGTTATTTGCCTTCTTATTAGATGCTATATGATCTATAATGCTTCAGTTCCCAATCAACTTTTCATACTGGTGCTTGGACTTTTGGAGCTTTTCCACTTGTGAATACACGACAAGATGTGTGGCACTTGTTTTATTGCACACTTGGTTATTTGGAACTGACCAGCATTCTTGTCTTTCCTTTTTATTTTCCATGACATTTAAGGTCTGATGTCTTTGGAATGCATCATGCCTCTGTTCAGGAAATAAAACAAGGAAATACATCATGCCAATTCTAAAGCATATTCTACCATATTTTCTGATACAGGTAGAGGGAAAGACAGTGAAGGCACAGATATGGGATACTGCAGGCCAGGAGAGATACCGAGCTATCACTAGTGCTTACTACAGGGGAGCAGTAGGTGCTTTTCTCGTCTATGACATAACCAAGAAGCAAACCTTTGACAATGTCCAGAGGTGGCTCCGTGAACTAAGGGACCATGCGGATTCTAACATTGTCATCATGATGGCTGGAAACAAGTCTGACCTAAACCATCTCAGAACTGTTTCAGAGCAAGATGGTCGGGCCTTGGCTGAGAAGGAAGGACTTTCGTTTCTTGAGACATCAGCATTGGAAGCAGTCAACATTGAGAAGGCATTTCAAACCATTTTGACGGAGATATACCACGTCATAAGCAAGAAAGCATTGGCAGCGCAGGAAGCAGCTGGCACCACGGCACTTCCTGGTCAAGGGACCACTATCAATGTGGCTGATGCGTCAGGGGGTAAAAAGGGAGTTTGTTGTTCTACTTAGTTTACATTCGAAGGAGGAAGCAAAGATTCAGAAGCAACCACAAATTTTTTTTTTTTCCTCTCGTTCTCCCCTTGTAGAATACTCTGTTTTCCAATGTTTGATGGAATGGAAGATTGTAAAAGTT
This sequence comes from Rhododendron henanense subsp. lingbaoense, assembly GCA_020567845.1. Classification (NCBI taxonomy): domain Eukaryota; kingdom Viridiplantae; phylum Streptophyta; class Magnoliopsida; order Ericales; family Ericaceae; genus Rhododendron; species Rhododendron henanense. The sequence goes on from CM036312.1 coordinate 7,183,164, forward strand.
GAACTAAACTTATGGCCACTCACTTAGGAGGGTATGCTATTTCGTGTTATACATTCTTATTGGCAACGAGTTGAAATGACCGATTTTGGACTTGTTAATTGCACTTGAGTGAGATAGGAGGGCAAAAGAGGAGGCATTTTGAGCGTTTCCTTTTCGTGTTGGTTACTTCCGTAATAAAAACCATGTCATATTTTTTACAGTTGGTCCTCTCTTCATAATCTGCTCTAGACTTTCTGGCATCTTTGCTTTTGGAGGTTTTACATTGTAGCTGCTTAGTCTTGAAACATGGCAACTGAGCTTTAACCTGAGATCGTTCTTTCCAGAAAATTAATGATGAACTGTTTGATAGCACAGTCAATGGACCTCATAAACTTATCGTTTAACTATTCTGTGAAGCAATATTGGCTCAAGTTAACATAATCAAGGCGATATGATTTGATTCTTGACACATTAAGGTAAATGGGATTACCAAAAGTGCAGACCAGTGGGCGGACGCCATTGTCACTCATCGCCTCTGAAGTTTCGAAGTGCTGGAACTGTGGAAACCACTGGAACCTAAAATGATTGGTTTCAACTATGGATGTTGAGAATCAACCATTGGTGGACGCCATTGTCACTCATTGCCCTCATCGCCTCTCAAGTTTCAAAGTGCCGGAACTGTAGAAACCACTGGAACCTAAGATGATTGGTTTCAATTATGGATGTTGAGAATCAACCCTTGGTAGTGGGATGGTGGGGTTGATGCTTAAGTGAAACTCTTTTGGGTCCAATTGCAGTATAAAAAAAATCCATGAATGTACAGAACCAAAGATAGTAAAACCACAAAAAAACATCATGAGACCAATTTGTAGAGTAAATGGCTTTCGTTTCTCATACATTTTGTCTATCTTGCATTCTACATACACGCGAATAAAAAAAGACGAAAAGGATACACTGGACATGAACTTCAGCCCTTACTCCCTATTCAATCTGAATTGTCACATGATGAATGCCGTGAGTTCTTTCACAGTAATCTTTAATCCTGGGAAGGATTACATCTGAGTTAACTCCAGGCTCAGCTATTACATGGCAAGCCAAGACAGTTTTCCCAACTGTGATAGCCCAAACATGCAAATCATGGATATTTTGAACTCCTTTGATACATCTGAGACCATTTTCAATACCAGCGATATCTATCTGACTTGGTGTGCTCTCCATCAATATACACACGATATCTTTAATCATCGGTAGAGTCGTAGTAAGTGCAATAATAGAAAAGATGAGAGTACAAACCAGGTCTACAACCAACCAATCTGGTTTTGCCCATATGATGAATCCAGCAATCATCACCCCAACAGATTGAATCAGATCGGTTATGATGTGCAAGTAGGCTCCTTGAAGATTTATGTTCAAGCCTTTGGTCTTCTTCTCTTGTGGTTGAGATACCAAATTAGTACTCTCTTCTTCGTTTGTTTCGCATAACTCCTCTCTCTCATAATGGTGATCTTTGCATGCATGATGAGAATGAGAATGACCATGACCATGACCATGATGCCCATGATCAAGCCATATGATCATAATTAAGTTAATTATAAACCCAAGTGCAGCAATTAAAAACATGAGCTTCCCATTAACCCTAACATGCTTGTGAAGAATTCTATCAAATGCCTCATAAATTAGTAACCCACAGACAAGCCAAATTAGTTGTACGGATGCAAGTGCCCCCAGAACTTCAAGGCGGCTGAATCCGAATGACTGGTGTGAGGTGGCAGCCCAACTAGAAGCCCATACTGCGAAAAGGGAAATGGCGAATCCGGCAGCATCACTGAGTAAGTGTGCTGCATCCGTGAGTATTGCTAGGCTGTTGGCCTTCATGCCTCCAACTACCTCTATTACCATGAAAATTACGCATAAAACTATAAGCCATAAGAGTTTCACAGCCGACTTTGATCGTTGGTCCGACGCTGAATCCTGATACTCTTTCTCGGCAAATGCACAAAGGTGATTGCAAGATGGTTGCGGCGGCAGAGGAAGACTACTATTTTCTTCAGAGGCTACAATCATCTCAAATTCCACTTGGTGCTCTGTCCTCAAACTGGAGACATCCTGATGTTCCATCTGCAATTAATTTGAAGTTAAAAGTTGAATCAAATCAAGCGCTTTTAACAGAGCACCATGGTCAAATTTTAGTGCCACGAAGGACAAACCATGTATAAATGTTACCAGAGAGGACTATATATTCCCCACTCAACAACCAATCCACCAGTTGCCCACATCAATAGCTTAAACAAAAAGGTGGAGTATAAACCATTGGGTGGCAGGTTTAGTGACTTTACAAGATATATAACAGGCCAGATGCAACAATTTCAGAGCATGGGATTTTGAAGCCAGACGGTTGCAACTATGAAGTGTACAAACAAATTGCTATCACATATAGCAGCCAAACTTTTTCTCTGCAACCTCAAATGCCCTTACATATATATAAAGTTTCTACGGGATTGATTCATTGGAGAAGCATCAGCTGCATCATCAAAGTCGGCGATATAACTTCAAAAGAATGAATAGACTAAGGATCCTAACTTTACCTTCTCAGTTTCTAGAAACACATTAAAATAATTATGGACCTTGAAATGTTCAATACCAAGTTGGTTTAGTTTATTATAAGTTCATAGTAGCCTGCTTTACATATTCATTGGTTGCTTATCTTTTCTCCAACTACTCCACAATTTTTAGCTTCAATAAAGGCTATAACCTCTCTGAAATCAGGTTCTATGCAGACTTTCCCAAATGCCCCCCCCCCCCCCCCCCCCCCCACGCCACCAACACACACACACCCACCCACACACGGCAGCCAGTCAACCTCCACACCCCCAGCTGTGTTAAATCTCTGATCTTTGGTCATATTTGACACCATCGTCAAGACTGGGATTAACTTCTTGTCGCATAAAGCTTGCAGGCTTTGCTTCGCCTGTATATTACCCTTCAAGTTTGATGTGTTCCGCCTCCTTGAAAATGGACGCAGCCCACTGGAAATTCGGAGGACTCATGTTCGTAAAAGAGGATGATAAGTTTACTCTGGCAGTCTGGCTGCAAGCAATTTGATGCAAAAAATATTTGCTTCAAACTTAAGGACAAAGGCTTCATCTAATTGAGCGACAAACTAAGTCACATAATCCTTCAGTAGGGCCATTTGCACCGCTCTCAACCCTTAGTCTCGCTAATTTTAGTAGTTTGGGAAGTTTTCGGAAGTCGCTTTCATGCTCACGTACGCGGAATATGTGACTAAGGTCGCAAACACCTAAAAACCCTTCAGACCATCAAAACCTTTCGAATTCCATGGCGAATGCGTACTTCAATTTAATCCACCATATCTTGGATAGAGCACATCAGGCACAATCAAATTTAAGTAATATTCCCACAAATTTGGAAACTTTTTGTCACTTCAACATGGGGGCTGAAAAAAAAAATCTCAAAACCAGCAAATTGATAACTATTCATCTGCCCAATCTGGATGGAGTGCAAATGACGACCTTAATTCACGTGGATGGAAACAATGAAGAACCAGAAAGATATTCAAAATGATAGTATTCCACAAGCACAATTGTCAATCAAACCATGAGGGGTGGAAAACAATGCAGAAAAACCCAAACCCATTTTCAGAAATTAGACCTAATAAAACTCTTCTAGAATCACGTAAGGGAAAGCAAAATGACATCCAGATCAAAGCAATCCAACAATACCCAGATCGTTTTGCAAATAAAAACTTGAAAATGAGCGATATTTGTACCTGGGAATCAGGTGGAACGGAGGACAGAGCTAGCTACAGAGGAGAGTCCTGGGGTTTCTGTTGGGTTCCCTCCTTATGTGAAATTAGTGGAAGCCCAATATTTTGTTAGCCCAATAATATTTTGTTTGGCCCAAAAGAGTTATATTTTTGTGGGCTAATTTTTGGTGGAACATTCTACACAATGGCACATGTTTGGCACATGCTTTGTTGGCATTGGTAAGCTTATCCTGGAAGCTATTTTTTTCGTCCATTATCTGAAGACAGGGGTTCATGAGTTCACCAGAGAAAAAGGGAAAAACGTGGGTGTGTGCACTGTGTGTTCGTGTGTTTCGGTGGAGAAAAGAAAGGAGCAAGTCCAGATTCTATTCTCCTGATTTTCGGTAGCTTCTTCATCAACTTTGGGGGCTGTTTTGTGATCAGTTCGGGCTCTCCATTTCAGCTCTGTTTTGGAGGGTTTTGTTCATCTATTTGGTGAGGTCTTTCCTCTTTGTATTTGGTAATTGTTGAATACACCTTAGGGTGTTTGTGAGATCTTGTATCTCTTTGTAAACCCATTTGTAAGAACCTTTGTTGATAGTGGAATCGGACTCCGGTCCCGTGGACGTACCTCACATTTTGGGGGAACCACGTAAAAATTCCTTGTGTTCGTTTGGTTTGTGGTTTGCGCACTTCAGATTTCGTTCGCTGCATTTACATTGTTTCCTTCGTGATTTACTTGTGGGAAATTCCGCATATTTTTCCCAACAGTTTCTTGGTAGGGAATTTAAAGAAACACAGCATCTATGGTGGGCAACAAGGCTCAAATGAAAGAATGAGAAACGGTCATTTTCGGGGTACAAACCCAACACAACACAAAACAAAAACAAAAAAGAAGAATAAATTGAAGAATGAGGACTCCAATGGGGGTGAAGATTTTGGAATATTGGAAAAAGAATTAGTACAACGGTTTTTTCTGTTTAAAAAGGGAAAATGGTGTAAAGGATCATGAATCCGGTGGCGGTAATTGTGGAATAATTGGGTTAAATTTGGAATAAATACAAAGCTTCTAAAATTCTATAGAAAGTGTTTGACTTATCATGAGTTGGAAAAAGATCAATTCATTTTCATCCCATTTATGGTGAGAAACTTATTCACGGCGGAGCTCAATTTCACCTGTCCATTCGCACAATCAATTGCTCAGATGTGTTTTCAATTTTGACAATTAACATTTTGACCGGTTAATTGTCAAAATTGATTTTCAATCTAGACCGTCCAAAACACTTTTGGACGCGCGCGACTTAGCGCCGTAAATCTTTTGTACGGGACGCAATAAAGAAGTTTTTCCCCCCATTTGCCATTCTTGTCATGGAGAGGAAAAGACGATACAATTAAATTGCATCAAGACATTCTTTGAATTTTATAGCAGTACTTTGTTTTTGTTTTTTAATACCATGACATTGACGTGAGATTTATTATTTTATCTTCATCAAAAGATTCATATCGACTCTCATGATTCGAGAATTAATTTTTTTACAAGTGAAGCTGGACATACAATTTCGAATCCACTTCACTTGGGCAGAATTCGTCTTGCAATATTATATAACTAGCGCATGCCCGTGCCTTTCGAATTGATGGTCAAAAAATTGTTATTAAATATCCCTTTAACCTTTTTAACGCAAAGGCAAAAAAAAACTCAACATAGCATCCTCCTTTACTCATCAATTTATTCAAAAAAACTCAAATAGTTCAGTTTTTATTTCCTCGAAGAAACACGTAGAAGAATTTTGTGTATTCTTATAAAAACGGTTGTTTTCTTTTCGCGTATGAATCCAAAAATGATTGTTTCTTTTTTTACTGTAGGAAAATCAACCTAAAAGAATCAACTTAAAAGCAAATATTGAATTGAAGGTAAGGAAATCTACTTTAGAGAAATCAATTGAAAAAGGAAGGGTGTATATTTTTCTAGAATGGAAATGTGTAACTTCTTTTTTTACATTAGTGTAGATGGATATAATAGGAAGTATTCATTCAATCCGACGGCTATAACATTATCAGAAAGTACGATCGAACGGCTATAGATGCTATTTTGTTTATATGCCTAGATATTTTTCAAGAAAACCGCTCTGTTTTATAATATAGATTGAGATGCGAGAGAATAAGATCAAAGCAAATATAATCCTATATACATTCTATATACGAAGCAATGATATTATTTCTCGACACTCTTACAGGATAAATAAGTCCAATTGGTTTAAAATTATAGTAGTCTTTTTATGCAAAGAACATACCTACTCATTCATAGTTCCGGGCACTTTCCGGAGGTTCCGGTGCTTAAGAATGTGAACTAGATTGTGCATTTTTTTATTCTATTTTTATAAATTATATATAGTGTACTCAGCTCTACATTTAGGACTCTTTCTAACCATTTTTAGATTATCAAAAAACATACTATCTATGAATATTATATGGTTGTTCAAAATATTTAAAGTTCTTTAGCGAAGAGAGAAAATTTTCTCAAATTTTTATTATCGTATTCACACTTTTTATGTGATGATCAATTTCCGCCGCGGCGCCGCTCATGCTTTTTATGTTGCATTCACATATGTATATAATGAGTAAACTATAATTCTGGATTGCATTCACACTTTCTCTAATTTCTGTATTACTTTTTATTGCATGGATGAGGAATTTGTTTTTATTTTCGACAAACAATCAATACTGGCTCTTATGCATCAATTACTAATATACAATTTCAATGGATCTTACATTTAACATATTTCAAATGCTTTATCGGTTAAAAGAACAAAACACAATAATGAAGAATTTGATGATTCAAGGGCTGATTGGAGAATAGCTAGAGATCTGTCCAACTTTTACCAATAGAGTAACAACACAACACAATAATGAAGAATTTGATGATCAAGGGTGGAGGACGAAGAATCTCGTGAATGTGAAAAGTGTTCACAGCTTGCAGTCCTCCTTAGTCCTTGCATACAAATGGGGTGTTTGGGGGGAATGGGAATCCTTTGTCAAGATTTTGCCCACAGAGTGACAACAAAGCACAATAATGAAGAATTTGATGATCCAAGGGTTGATTGGAGAATAACTAAAGATTTGTCCAACTTTTATTAACAGAGTGACAACACAACAATGAAGAATTTGATGATCCAATGGCTGATTGGAGAATAGCTAGAGATCTGTCCAACTTTTACCCACAGAGTGACAACACAACACAATAATGAAGAATTTGATGATCAAGGGTGGAGGACGAATGATCTCGTGAATGTGAAAAGTGTTCACAGCTTGCAGTCCTCCTTAGTCCTTTTATGTCGGGACATTGTTTAAAATATTTTAAGGAAGAATTCTATATCGACACCGATAGGAATTTGATAAAAGAGTGAGCTAGCTACACGTGAAATTCCATGGAGTTTAGATGGATTACGGTAAAAAAAGTAGTAATTTGAGAAAACGCTATGGCAAAATGTATAGGATTTTCAAGGGACTAAAGTAAAATTAACTGTTAGACTTGTCCCATATCGCTCATTTAAGCCACCTAAACTTAGTTAATATATTCTAGAGGCTACTCCACCTATTGCCAATTGGTTTTAGATTGAAACTTTCCAAGAAATCTAAAATGGTATAAGAGCTAGGTCTTGGGTGGCCTCACATCTCCTGGGAAAGTCTCTGTCGCCTCATCGGCTGCACCATTCTAGAGGCTACTCTACCTATTGCCAATTGATTTTAGATTGGAACCCTCCAAAAAATCTAACATTAACAATATTCGAAGAGGTAGAAACATTACTCCATTCTTACTACCAAAATGTCCCTAGATAATTGAAATTATTCAAAAGATCTAATTATTCAAAAGTCTTAGATCTCAAGGCCTAGGTCTTTCGGTTGGTTTGACTCTCTCTGCTCTCTGCTCTCAATACTTGCTATATGCTCGTGCTGCCAATCCAAATTGAGTCCATTGAGTACCGGTACTCAAATTGATTAACTTGAGAAATTTTTCGGTGTCAGGTGGGTGGGTATATACCACGTGGTATCTGTTCGGCACAATATACTGGACGGCTCAGATTGAAACCCTCTCTCTCATCTCACCCCAACACTTTCTCTCTCTTTTTTCTCTCTCCAAAATCCAAGCCGTCAAAAAATATAATTAACGGCTCGGATGCGCCGAGCGGGCACCACGTAGTACCCACCCGGCACCGGAAAAGACCCAATCGAATACCAAAGGGACAAAAAAGTGCTAGACCAATTTCAAGGCCCAAATATGACCAAAAAATTTGCAAGGCCCAGATGAACACAAAAGGGCAAGCCCTACAAAAATTCCTCTCTCTCTCTCTCCACGAAGACAACATCACGCTCGCGCCACTGGTCGTCGTCCCGCGATTTTGAAAGCCATGTTTTTCCACATGGTTTTGGAGCGAAACATGCAGCTCCACCCCCGCCACTTCGGCCGCGACCTCCGAGAGAAGCTCGTCGCCAAGCTCATGAAAGACGTCGAAGGGACTTGCAGGTTTTCTTTCCAACAACGACCAACGTCTTTCAATTAGGGTTTTCCCCCCACTTGTTTCAACACCGATTTTTTTTACAGCGGTCGACACGGGTTCGTGGTGGGGATTACTGGTATCGAGAGCGTCGGAAAAGGGCTAATTCGAGACGGCACTGGGTTCGTTACCTTCCCTGTGAAGTACCAGTGCGTTGTTTTCCGACCATTCAAAGGAGAGATCTTAGAAGCTGTTGTTACCATGGTTAATAAAGTAATGCTTCGTGTTTTATTGCTATATTGATTTGGTACAACAAATTGTACATTCTTTCTTTGGCAATACGTGGAGGCCCCCTTGGATTGGGGGGGTCTTATAATGTAGAATGAGTTAAAACATCAGACCTAATATGGGATTATCCATACCACATCCCAAATAGGGGTGCAAACGAGCCGAGCCTAGCTTTATAGTGTTTACTAAACGAGCCGAAAACTCAAGCTCGAGTTCGGCTCGTTCGAAAATGAGCCGAGCTCTTAACGAGCCAAGTCAGGTTAACTTTAACAAGCCTTTTTAAACGAGCCTGAGATTTTGAGTGTTGAGCTCGGCTTGTGTACTAAACGAGCTAAAACTCTAGCTCAAGCTTGGCTAGATTACTAAACGAGTCAATCCGAGATTCCGAGCCTCGAGCTCCTCGCGTGTAGCTCAGTTCGTTTGCAGTCCCAATCCAAATATTGGAAATCTCTTGTTTGGGGTCCAATCAATATAGGATCCCTCCACCGTTGTGGCATTCTAACATCATAATATGGTCCAACGACATTTTAATTCAGTCCCGTATCTAATCCCGCTAATCAAACACGAGCATAGTGTTTCCATAATGTAAGATTACAGAGATAAAATTGTTGCTTGTTGTGGCATTAGGGTGAGTGTAACTTGAGCCTATGATGTTGGAGTTTGCATTGTTGGTTTCCATGTACACACCCATGTATGATAATGTAAAGTATGTTTGTCTTTTGGTTATCGCAGATGGGATTTTTCGCTGAAGCAGGGCCAGTTCAAATTTTCGTGTCGAATCATGTGGGTTTGTCCTTGTCTCAAATATTTTTGACTGCTCCAATGTGGGGTTGCAGTTATGTTTTAACTTTATATGTTAAATTTTATCTGTATCGCTTGTGAATCTTCATTAGGTGGAAAAAAGTGATTTTGTTTTGGCAACCGAGAGTTTTATTGAAAGCAAACGGAACGGAGTACAAGGAAGGAGAGCCTTCCAAAATGCAGTAACCCACCAACCTAAGAAAGAGAAAACTTTACAGGAATTTGCCATGATTGGCAAATAGCACTATTAAGTGGGGAGGGTTTCACATTTTGCTATTGAGAACCTTTAACTCTAACATCAAACCTAATATTGTCGAGAACTGCAGAAGTAGGTCTTTGGAAACAGTTTGGATGTCTTGGAAAATTCCGCAATTTCTTTTTTGCCAAATGTGATGGACCTTAGAAGCCAAGCAAATTTCTGGACAATGTTGTTAAAGGATTTCCCACTTAGTTTCCCTATGAGCCAGTTGATCTCGGAGTTCCATTCTTGATGATTTCTAGAAATACCAGACAAGGAGCATACTTGATTCTAGACTGCTCTAGAGAAGGTGCTATTGGAAAATAGATGAGATAGAGTTTCATTCTCTTACTTGCAGAGAGAGCAAATGGGAGAAGAGAATAATCCCCAAGCCATAAATCTGTCCTTTGTCCTCAGACCTCCTTTGATTGCCATCCAATAAACAAATCTATGCCTTGGAATACAGTAGGGGAACCAAAGAAGCTTATGCCACTGAGTAGTTGGGGAAGGAATTCCAATGGGTTTCCACGTGGCTGCAGCACTGTATTTGTTAGAAGGGGAGCAGGTCCAATGCACCATGACCATGTCATTAGTGGAACAATCAGGGGAAAGTGAGAGAATGAGGGATGGGGGTAAGGGTCAAACCATTACCCATTGTAACTCAATGCAGAGACTTTAGTGTTGAAAGCCACAATCTGAGGCTCAAAAAAAATAAAAAAGAGGCCCTTGAGGAAGCCAATTATCAAACCAAACAAAGGTGTTGGCACCATTACCAATTATATACTTCACAAAAGGCCTAGCAACATTACTGATCTGAACAGTTTTTCGCAAGTCCAAGAAAAATCTGCAGGAATCTTTAGGGTCTAGAAACATCTTTAATAAAAACGTGTAGCACCATTTGATCCATAAAGAATCTTGCCTGGAAATAATAGACCAATTCTGTCTCAGGAAAGAAGCTATACTCCAGTCCTTAATACTTATCACATCAAGAGCTCCCTCTTTTTTGGGACCTCCCTTATTAGAATGCCTACATGTGTCCGTGCCTGTCCAGGAAAGTTTCTAATGAGCTTTTCAGTTTGGAGAAAGACACCATTTGGAAGAATGAAGTGCGAAGTCCAAAAAACTTGAGCACTGAATAAGACAGACCTGCTAAGTTGAATTCTTCCTGCATATGAAAGGTTTTCTGTAGCCCATCCATTGTCTTATCAATAAGAGCATTGCAGTCCCTTATAGAGAGTTTGGTGGAGAATAGGGGAACACCCAAATATCTGGCAGGGAGGGTTCCTAACTCAAATCCCCGAATTGCAGCTAGATGCAGCTTGTTTTGATTATCAGTACCAGCAATATAGATCTTGCTTTTACCATTTTTAGGTTGAACTTGAAGCCCCAAGTATTTATGGAATTCTAGAAGAGAAACAATCTGAAAAGATTGCTCAGTTGGAAAGCAAAGGATGAACAAATCATCAGCGAAGCAAATATGGTGAATGCTCAAATCTTTGCATTTAGGATGATAGGATAACTGACCATCTTAGCTTATGCACTGGGGAAATAGCCTTCAAGCCCTTCATTCAAAGAGACTGAATCACTGGATATTTAGGGGTAGTAATGCAGGTAGATCCAGTGCCTATAGTTTTGACTTTTGAGGCAGTTGAAAAGCTTTCAAAATATCCAGAATTAACTTCAAATTAACAGAATCAAAGGCTTCCATAACATCTATTTTCATGGCACATCTAGGAGAGGTAAATCTTCTACGATAAAGAGGAACAGCTTCACAAGTTTTGTGGTTTATGATGATGGTACATGGGTTGAGAGTTAAGACATAATAATTGACATATGGCTTTTGATGCAAATTATTGTTTCTTCCTTGCCAGTTTTGGACAATAATTGATTACTAATTTGATTTTGACATTTGCATGTTATAAGTGAATACTAGGTGAAAAGGCACCTGATTTGTCATGCTTTTAAGTAGTGAGATACAGTCTTTGTGTTGGTGTTCTATAAGACCGACTTAAGACTCGACCTTGGCAGAGTGTTATTTGAATTATAGCACAGTAGAGAGATTATAGATATACTACTAGTGCACATTTGAAAATTTTCAATTTTTCAGTTCTCGCTTTTAGTACCAGGCAGCGGGGAATTGAGTTCGTGTTTTTTGGTTGTAAATGGAAACTGAGTATCTTGATAGTAGAGTGATAGAGAAACTACAAGCGAAAGATTTAGTTCTTTTTCATTTCTCAGTTGACTGTCATCCAACAAAATGTTTAATTACCATATAACTTGGGAGAACACTGGTCTGTCTGGTTGATAATCATTTCTATCCTATTAGCATGAGTCCGTATCTGTATCCCCACTTTTTTAGAATTCACGTGTTCCGTATCCGTGTTCGTGTCTGTGCTACATAGTCGTGAAACTTAGTTGCAGGGAGCTCCTAAGAAGCTTGACGGGAACCCTCTTCCATCGGGATGCGAGCTTACGAAGATGGGAGCTTTTGTATAATCTTTGTATACAAAAATAGGGATTTAGCACTTGTCTTTATTAGTTGATCTTTGATGAACTCATATATTTAGCCCAAGTCGTAATAACAGACTTCAAAGAAAACCATATATTATAATACTAGCCCATTTCTTACACTTATGGAAGAGTTGGCCCATATTTTTACTTCCTAAAATGATTGTACTTTCAAAGTGAATACTCTATGCTACATTATTTAGATAATATATGTACACGCTCCTCTTACGCTACCAACTTGGGAGCTTCTGTATTCCCCCGCTCCCCTGCTCCTCCTTCGTACAACTAAGTCGTGAAGTAACCAAGTCTGCTTCCAGGATTTGGCTCTGTTGTTACTACATTAGTAGACAACTATTTGTTCAAAATCTATTGAATGCCATCTCTTCTTCCTTTTATGGTGTCTGGATTGTGTTTGTTTAGCAAAAAACCTTAAATCAACATATTTGCAACACTGAACCATGTTAACTACTGCATAACTAGAGCTTCAATAATCAAACAATGCCACGACTCATTTTACTAAGCGTGTTTTCACTCCTGAAAGGGTTTTGCGTTTTGGTGCTGCTTCTCTCAAGGTTCTTTCCATTTTCCTATGAAGTAGTTCTTGTAGAAGTTAAATGTCGCTTGCACATGTGATTACTAACCTACTTGTATGAGATACCCATTTAGTCCAAATAGTTGAAATCACAGTGCAGGCACCTTTTGTGCATCACAATTGAACTGCTAACTAAGGATTAATGGTAAAAGAACTGTAGAGAAGCATTTTTCCCCCCTACCAACACAATGGTGCATGATAAAGCACCATACAGTATATAGGTTGCATTATAAAGCATGAGTACTAATCATTTGGCTTCAGTTATCTTTTAAGAATCTCTACCACTGCCTTCAGGAAATTTTTCTGAAGCCATATAATAGTCCAATCGTTACATTTGTATATTTGTGAGCATGTATTTAACTTACTGTTTATGCACACCTTTATGTCATTGTTTTCAGTTGATACCTGATGATATGGAGTTCCAATCTGGAGATATACCTAATTACACAACTTCAGATAGATCAGTACGTATAAGTTTTTGTACTTTGATTCAGGAGCAAATTAATTTCTGAATTCATTGATTATGCCTGGGAAGTTGTTCACCACAGTCCTTATGCAGGTCAAGATTGAAAAGGAAAGTGAAGTACGGCTAAAGATTATTGGAACTCGGGTGGATGCTACAGAGATAGTACGTACTCATATTTGTCTCTCTCTTTCCCCAATATTCTACATTCTGTGACTCTTCGTTGTGGCACCAAATTGAAACATACATTTAAAAAAAAAAAAAAACTGTAACGGGTACACAAAGAACACTTGTTTTTGGAGGGGGAAAAGCACATGAAATACATCGTATGGATGCTCACATATTACTGATATTAGATTATTGAATTAGTGAGGCTGTTTATCCTTTTCTATGTGGAATTTACCTCAAAGTAGTTAGACGTTGTATTTGATTGTAGAAAATACAAGTGTTCTATATACCAAATTCAGATGGGCCAAAATCTTTGAATAGTACCAGGCCTTAGGGTTGGTGGGTTGGTTCTGGTCAGGGTTCTTAAGAGGTGGAAAAGAAGAAATTCTTCCTGTTCAAGAGTGAGTAGCATATGGCATAGCTCTAGATTTGGAACCATTATGAGGACTTCAGAGGTTTTTCTAATGTGTTTCGAACCTTTAGCGCATCTACTAATGGTCGTGTCTATACTTATATCTCAATCTGCATTGTTTTTTCAGTCTTGGTGTTATCTATGCAGGGATGTTGATTATCTCTTCTTCTATTTCTTTTTGGGACTGTTGTTCATCATCTGATGCGTATAGTCTTTTTTTTTTCTTTCTTTTCAGTTCTGCATTGGTACAATAAAGGACGACTTCTTGGGTGTTCTTGGGGGTGATCAGTGATCCGAGCGCTGCTGCTTAATAATTGCTCAATTTGCTTCTAAAGAACTGAGACTGTTTCCAAGTGTGAACTATTTTGTGTTTACTTAAAAATCCTACTTCCCAAGAAAACATGTGCTCAATTTTCATGTGCGAGTACGACGCTCAAGGATTGTTCTGCCATTACTGGGCAGATTACATGGTAATGGGAGAAAGAATTCAGATAGTGCTATTATTTGTATGTAACTTGAAGCATGTACAGAATCGGGATCCGTTCCGCTAAGGAAAATAAGTACTTAGTTTTTAAATTATACTGTAGGTGATATATTATGAGAGAATAACCTGTTTCGTAAAGCGAAAAATAAGTACTTAAAAAATAAGAACCCTGGCGAAACGGGAACTAGATTTGTCTGTGGCAGTGGGTTATTTATGCCTGGAATGAAAAATTAGTAAGCTCTAGAGAAAGGTGAAAGATGTACTTGGTTCTGTCTAACTCAGTAGCTCGGACAATTTGGTCGGAGTCCCCATTCAATATCACCAATTTTCACTACTTGCGTGGTCTTTTGCTCTGTTTCCTTTATTCTTTTCTTGAGTTATTACAATTACTCTTTATGCATTTAACAAATTGGGGCCAGAAACTCTGATGGTTTAGAGCTTAATTGTATACGATTACCATTTGCAAGAAAGCTCGTGAGCTTTTGATACACAATGAAATACGGTATATACCGATACAGAGAACAGGTAAATGTAATCTTCCTTGGTACTTGTAAAATTTCGTCAAGAACAATTGTAAAATCTTACTCCATATTTTTATGTTTTCTGATTGCATTATCCGTAGTACTATATGCCATTTTGTGTATACTAGTGGTAAATAGAGCTAATAAACTCAAGGTAATTCTCGAACATTCCGTTACAAATTTTTGAATCTGCTGCTGCTTTGTCTTCCATAACTACCAAACAAACTCAGACAGTCAGACTGGCTTTCAAAAAAAAGAAATCTAACTCAGATCACCGCTGTGGCACCTGAGAAACTAGAGTAGATAAACCATCCCAAGGCAACAAGCACAAAAAGATTGCCCTGTATCCAGCCATACCCAGTACTACCATTAAGAGAACAGCAAACACTTCTGCAGCAAGTAGAGTGAAAGTTCCGTGTAATGTGGTGGTTTCAGGCACCCCAAACTGTCCCACAACCACATTTCCTCCCCAAACAATTCCACCACCCAATCCACGCTTCAGGCCCGGCCCTGATGACACACAGTTCCCAACCCGTGTATGTTGGGTTATTTTTTTTAATGACTAGTAAGTGGACAACCAAGTTTGGGGTCGAGCTTGGGCAACCCAAACATCAAGGTCGGCCCTGACCACAACTCTGTCACCTTTCACCCCTCAACCGCCGCCGCCGCCGCCGCCACCTCAACTCCATCACCTTTGCTTGATTCTGTAAAGAAAGTGGAAAAATGTTGAGAAAGTTAATCTATTATGTTTGATTTCAGAAAGAACAGTGAGCAAATCATATGTTATGAGAGTAAAAAAAAGAGAGAGGAAAGAATAAGAGGTGGAAAATTGTTTTCTGTACTTTTTCTTTGGTTCTTTTCCTTGTCATTCCCTAGTCCCCTACTAAGAAGTAAGAACCAAACAGAGTAGGCAAAAGAACTATTTTAAATTCGATTTTTGACTTCTTTACTCGAGTCTAGACATAGTGCGAGATTGGATTCTTCTTTTTATCCACGAAAAACAAAAACCACAAACCCAATTGACAAATTCATACGAACTTAATACTCGCAGATATACACCTGCTGTTGCAGGAGGAGCCTCATCCCATCCATCACTATCATCTCTTTCATCCGCCATAACCGCGGTTGGACTTCAAGCCAACTTGATGTTTTGAATATCAGCAATTGACAACACTTGACACATCGGTGTTTTTATTTATTTATCGGCAAAGAGAAGATAATATATAAAGGGGGGAATGAAGATGCAATGAAAGAAGATTTGACTAGGCATCAACCAAAAGGAAACATCACCAGAAGCAAGCCAACACCTTGGACAGCATCAAAACCCCAGAATTATTTCCTTGAACTGACTTCAACAATCCAACCACACCAACCATGACTAGCCATCCATAGCAGCAAAAACAGACACAACCTAGCAGCAGAAGCATCTCAAGCATCAACATCAAAGGAGAAAATATAACAGAAAATCTGCAAGACTTGGGAACAGGACTATGCCTTCTTCAAGGCAACATCAGCTAGAAGGAAACAAAATCAACCACCATAGCCCCAGCAAAAGAATCAGAAAACCTTCAAGCAGTCTGATCACTTGATCAATAAATGAAGATTCCACTTGTTTGAAGATCCAGCAATAAGAGACCACCAAAACTGCAGCAAACCAAGCAACTCCTTTTCCCTCCCAGTAGCAAGAACCTGAATAAAATAGCACGTACAGGCGTTTGCTGAGTAAGTTTTAGGTCTAGGAATTTGCAGCTTATTGGGAAGTCTCTAATAAGCTGATGGTGAATAAATAGCTTCTCCCTTTCAAAGCCAAAAAAAAAAAGGAAGAAGAAGAAATATCAGTGAAACACTAACCTGTAGTCTATGAAGCATGGGCACATTGGTTAATCAATCTCAAGCTGAAATTGCAGAATCTGAGCTTAAGAATGTAAGCACCTGAGGCTGGGAATGTACTCAAAGGATATTCTTTTTTCCTCTGATTGTCATTTGATGCCTTATTTTGGATCGAGGCAATGGACAATTGTGGCAGATGCCGCTGATCTACCTGTGTTAAATTTCTCAAAACACTTTATTGTTCTTCATTTATCATCGTTGGCAAATAATGCCTTCATAGCTAGAAAGAGACAAATAGATAAAGTTCGACAATTTTAGACTGTGGAGTTTTACAGTGACACTTTTTCCTGCACGCCTTCTCAACTTCTGTGCTGCTACCATCTAGCCTCTCTCCTGAAATCAAGACAACAACCATGTTGGAAACAATTAGATTGAACTGCATGCAGACGAGAGCCAATTCTCCAACCATTGTTTCAATATCCAGCAAGACAATTGATATTCTGGGAAAGAATACGACAAATCACTGATCCCCAGCAGATTTGAGAACACCACAACATAATGCTATTTTGAATGTTAGTATGGCACTATTGTCCAAGGAATGTTGGCGAGGCGTTAAGCACCAAATGAGGGTGTCCCAAGAGCACTGTAGATCCACTAACTCTCTCAAGAACTAATGTCTAGTATTTTCTGATAACCTGGTATCCGGTCTTTGGACTAATTAATCCGGGAGATCAATCTCACCACCCATTACCAGGGACAAAAGAAAATGACATCTAGTTGACTAGACATGCACACCTTCAAGTAGTGAATTAAAGGTTTTTTGGTTTCCTATATTCAAGTAACATCCACAAGACTTTGTTCTATCCCAATTTTAAAAAAAAATGAAGAAGATTACACAGAAACTGCAAGCAATACAGCCACGATATTTACAAAAGAGAAGATCGCAAGAAACATGAATCAGTTGTACAATTGAAGTGCATTGTTTTACCAAGGGATGGAGCGGGGGAAAATGATGAAGTTCAAGTGAACTCTAAAAATTCATGTATTACGTGAATCCATCACAGTCAAGAAACCTTCAATTGTGCTTTCTAAAATGCGATATAACTTCATGTTTCACAAATGCCTATCAGTTACTTGAGCCAAATCTCCAAGATTTAAGAATACAAGGTAATAAAATCGCTCATTCACAGCAGATAGAAAAGCCAACCCCGCTTGAATGGAAACAAGGCTTAGTTTGGTTTGCTATAGTCAAAACACCTCCAAAAACAGAGAACTTTATTCAGATTCTAGAGGTGGGGAAGGCGACAATGTGATTAGTACACACCATTTATCTCAACTAACTCATCCCCTTCATGTATACCAGCACGAGCAGCTGGGCTACCCTCTACACAAGACACAACAACATGAAAAATTAAGAAAGTACCCCGAAGATTATACAAAACTACAGAAAATTGTCAAGACAGAGATAGGAGAGAGAGTAGCGACATTCTCCAAAAACTGTAAGGTATTGTTGGTGCTGTCATGCTTTCTAAGACTTCCGTAGAATGTGCAACATAACATACCAAAAATTCCTCTTTCTTTTCCTCAGTGAACAACTAATAGAACCACATGTGTTTGAGTATTGGACTACTTGTCCAACAACCGAAAAAAGTTTCTTACTTGCAAACCTTGTCAGAAAGAAGTAAAATGCATATTCTTCATCCCCATTCATATGATACAACTGATCATTATAATCCATGTTATGGCCTCCTATTTGAGCATTACAAACATGTAAAAAGTCTCTTTTGCAATGCTGCAATTTAATCGAGCGTGAGAACTAGAAGACAGTGATCATGGGATTCACTTACCAAATGCCCAGTTTTAGGTTCCATATTTATGAAGAGGCCGACTCCTTGCATATTGCTACCAATCCTAAAACTTTGATATTCTGGGAAGCAAAAAAACCGATCTAAGATCATAATGGGTCTATTTTGAGTATGGTCTAAAGGGAGAAAATGACATTTTGCAGCCTCAGTAATAGTAAAAGATACACCAACAGGATTGATGCAACTATTAAAGCAAGCAACAATGTTGTTTTTCCCTGCTAATAGTAGAAAGTAGCGTTCAATTCTACTATTCAGTTAACCTCGAAGTAAACATTTTTATCTGGAAGAACAATGGGGAATAAATAGAAGACCTTTGGACTGATAATCAGAGTGGGGAAAGCATTCCACTGATCTTGTTGTAAGCTGCATCTGCAGACCTAACTGGAAACATTTCCACCATTGTTTGTCACATATTTAAATCCCAGTCTGCAAAAAAGTACTAGTCCTCAAGTATACTTCTTCCTCAGGTTTGCTGATGAGAAACGGGATCAAAGATGAACACAACAAATCTGGCATTCTGGTTATTTTTTTCTTTGATAACTCAGGGTACCTGACCCAGCTAACACACATCTCAACTAATCTCTGGCAGACCATTTGTCCACAAGTAAAATTCCGAATGAACTGGCCTCACAAGAATGATAGCAGCAGAGAGTTTCCGAATGTAGACCTATAGCGAACCCTATATCCAAGCCTTAAAAGCAAAATAAAGTTTCCTTTTGTTTCTTGGCAAACAAGGGGGTTTGAAACATTTGATTACTGCTTTGACGTGTTACCTTGATGATTAAAGGTGGGATAAACGAAGGTCTCTCTGATCAAGCCCCAAGCTTCCACAAGAGTTCTCTGAACTGTACTCACCTACCAATAAAACCTTCCCTAATGAGCAAAACACTTTACATGAACTGATCCAACCGAACACTTTGATCAATAAGCCTCATAAAAGCCAAACAAGAACATCAGGAAAGACAGATATGTCATGACATGAGGAACCCAAAAATAGGATCTAGTCACCGATAAGGCACGAATTAAACCCTTACACACTGCATCTAGTTCATGATGATAACAGCCGCAAACAGTTTCGAACTCGCCACCACGTGCTAGGGAGGGATTTTCACCCGCACCTTTGCCAACTTGACTACCCCCTCGGTGGTGGCTACTGTTAGAATAATATTGGGCTAATACTATGTTGCCATGTTTTTCTGTGCTATTATTCACGTTTCTTAGATTGTTTTATTATTCATGTTTCCTAGTTAGTCTGGTTTAGGTTTGAAATCTTAACAAGCTTCAAAAATATGTTCAAGCTTAGCTTGTTTATGTGACGAACCAATCTCAAAGGAGCTTTAATCGAGCCGAACACAAGCCGATCTCGAGTAATTTGATTTTTTCATATATTATAAGCAAGACGAGCAGAGTAGTAGCTTATTCGAGTTTCGTTTGAAACTTTAACGAGCTTCAAAAAGTGAAGGCTACTCTCCCTCTTTTCTTCTGTATCTTTCTTTTGTCATATCAATTATGTAGGTAGAAGGAAAACTGGAAGTCCATACAAAAAGGTATCTTCAAGGAATGAAGTCCAAACTGAAAGCAATCAGTTCAATTCTATGAACCTAGTAAATCTCTAGCAAAAGCCAGTTCTCCGCAACAGCTCGTACAGTAATACACACAAAGTAGTTGACAATTGCCTCAATTTGAACATGCAATGGAGCAAGAAATTTCTCGTTGTCGCAGATTAATAGGTCATCAACAGATTAAGGTAACATTCAAGTGACCATGAAATCTCATATAAACACAATTTGTTAGAGTTTATCCCACATTGGTTAATTATCTCCTCCCAAACTAGTATATGAGCCCGGACGGTCTCTCCACTCGTTGCCAATTGGTTTGGAGTTGGATGCTTTAACATGTTATCAAAGCTAGGGTTTCGGAGAATTTGTTCCCCCTTATTTGTGCCATAAGTGCACCGCTATTTGTTGTGATCCAAGTGTTATGAATCATTTGTTTACCTCTCTACGTGCGAGTTAGGGGTCGCATATGCGGGGGAATGTTAGAGTTTATCCTATATTGGTTAATTATCTCCTCCCAAACTAGTATATGAGCCTAGACGGCCTCTCCACTCCTTGCCAATTGGTTTGGAGTTGGATGCTTTAACACAATTGTTGCCAAAATCGAAATTATTGCCAAGAACAATGAAAGCTAAAAAGAATCGAAATTAGCTTACTGGGTATCAGATAGGGTTGAAGGATGGAAGATGAGAAGTGACCTGTGACAATGGAGGGAGAATCCTTTTCTGCTGAACAATCTCTCCGTCGGCGACGTCCCTTCGTCGGAGTGAATATATTAGTACAAGCTGATACGATGGGTCTGATACAGTGTGGCAAAATCTATTTTCATTAAAACAAATTCACTTTCATCGTCTTCGATCATGTATCATTCAGCATCATATTCAAATGATATTTGACACCATTTATCTTCTTGATAAGCTCTACAAGTTGAACGATTTCGATCATGGAGATAAATCGAAATGAGATCACAATTTGACGAATTCACGTTGCGGTTCAAAACAACCAAGCAGGTTCGCGGTGCGGTTTAAATAAACAAGGGCGACGACGTCGTTTTATGCTGAACAACCTTTCTCCCCGCCGAAACGGGTTTGATACAGTGCGATCAAGTCTATTTTCACGAAAACAAATTCACTCTTATCGTCTCCGATTATATACCAACCGGTATTCGATTCAAATGATTTGTTTCAAGATTTATGTTCTTGACAAGCTATCCAATATGAACGTTTTAGATCATAAATATAAACCGTAATGAGCTCACAATTGGACGAATTATTGTTTCAAAGGACTTCTCATGTTCCAAATGCGAAGTCTTAGCGGATAGGGCGACGTCGTTTTGGAGAAACCTCCCGTCTTCAAGATGCGAGCTTTAACGAAACCCGGTCCACGCCGTTTTGACAAAGCTCGTGTATGTGTATGCGAGTTTCTAATGAGTGCCACTACGATGCAGGTAACCGAGCACCCGTCATCGTTCCCATTTCTCCCACTCTCTCTCTCTACATCATTGTATTTCACTGGAATCTTCGTTCACAGTTGCAATCTGATTCTAATCTCACATTTTCAGGTATGCAAAAGCTCAATTTTTATCCAATTTTTATTCGATTCAAATGAGGCTATGTATTCGATTCAAATGCGGCTATCAATTTCATCATTTCATATTATCTAATTTAATTGAGGTAGATCTTCTTTTTCGGTTCTTGGATTTTTATTTCGTTTTTTGTAATTATTGTTATTATCACCGAAACTAAAAAATTTCCCTTCTATAGATGTACGGTCATGTACCTCTATGGAATATCTCTGAGTGTTAGGATAAGTTTGCGCATAGGCAAATTTAGATTTGATATTGCCCTATATTGATTAGCTGCTGGATCTTTGGCTGTCTGGTTAAAAACTGAGTAGTTCGTTCAAAAATGCTAGGTACACATCAAGTTTATCTCAACTTTTTGAAGCATTCATGACGTACATATCTTTTCATATTGGTCTTCCTTGTGGGACTGCATTACTTTTCCATTGGTGCCCACCGTTTTAGTAATTGCTGGTATCCACGTATGCACACAATGATTTTTTATGCGATATGTACTTTTGTGATGCAATCTTTGTATGTAGTTATTGCAAGTAAGCTGAACCATGTGCATAGACTTGAGTGACTGTTGTTCAATTCGGTGTTAATGATTATTGATGACATGTTAACCAGTTCGCATTGACAGGTAGTTTTGCTACGTTACCCATAGCGCGAAGTGAGGATATCTTTGTATGTTTTTCTTTTTCATCTTCGAAATAGAAAACGCAGGATGTTGCGTGATGGGCTAAAGGATATCACCAATTTGTTGGCCGCAAGGTAGAGTATAATGTAGCAGTAATAGAGATCCACTTAAATGGAAGGGAGATTTGAAGTGAATATCAGGATCGTGCTTTGTTGTTGATTGAAGGGATTTAAATTGATAATCTTTGCAACTTTATATACGGAAAAAGTGCTAATATCTCGTCCCAAAGCTCAATTGTAATGAGCACTTCAATTGAAGAATAATGCTGCTTTGATAATTCCTTCTACAGCTCACAGATATCCATCCATCATCAACGCCATTTCCTTCCCTTCTTATCTTTCCCATCTCTCTAAGATAAGGTTCAAAGCTGTCATGAACTCTACTTAAGGAGTATTCAGAGGTAGGAGAAGCAAGTGGATATGCTGCAACTTCAGTTGAATCAAATCCAAGTCTTGGGTGAAACAGCTATGGGTGGGGGTTTGAGCAAGTGGATATGATGCAACTTCAGTTGGGATCTACTTCAAGTCTTGGCTTAAACAGCTGTGTGTGTGTGTGTGGTTGGGTGGGGGGTGTATGTGTGATTTAGCACTTGGCTTTGTTAATTGATCTTTGATATGAACTCATATATCTAGCCCAAGTCATGATATCTTGAAAAGAAAACCATATATTATAACATTAGCCCATTTCTTACACTTATGGAGGACTTGGCCAATATTTTTACTTCCCAAAATGATTGTACTCTCAAAGTGAATACTCAAAATTATTTTCATAATATATGTACACGCTCGTCTCACACTCCCAACCTTGGGAGTTTCTATATTCCTCCGCTCCCCCCCTCCCACTTCGTGCAACTAAGTCGTGAAGTAACCAAGTCTGCTTCCAGGATTTGACGCTGTTGTTACTACATTAGAGGACAACCATATGTTCAAAATCTATTGAATGTCATCTCTTCTTCCGATTATGGTGTATGGATTGTGTTTGTTTAGCCAGGAAACCTTAAATCAACATATTTGCAACACTGAACCATGTTAACTACTGCATAACTGGAGCTTCAATAATCAAACAATGCCACGATTCTTTTACTAAGCATGTTTTCACTCTTGAAAGGGTTTTGCGTTTTGGTGCTGCTTCTCTCAAGGTTCTTTCCGTTTTCCAATTAAGAAAGTAGTTCTTGTAGAAGTTAAATGTCGCTTGCACATGTGATTAGTAACCTACCTGTCCTACTTGTATTAGATACCCATTTAGCCCAAATAGTCGAAATCACAGTGCAGGCCCGTTTTGTGCATCACAATTCAACTGCTAACTAAGGATTAACGGTACAAGAACTGTAGAGAAGTATTTTTTCCTCCTACCAACACAATGGTGCATGATAAAGCACCATACAGTATAGGTTGCATTATAAAGCATGAGGGATTATCATTTGGCTTCAGTTATCTTTTAGAGTCTTTACCACTGCCTTCAGGAAATTTTTCTGAAGCCATAAAAAAGTCCAATGGTTACATTTGTATCTTTGTGCGCATGTATTTAACTTATCTGTTTATGCACATCTTTATGTCATTGTGTATTGTTTTCAGTTGATACCTGATGATATGGAGTTCCAATCTGGAGATATGCCTAATTACACAACTTCAGATAGATCAATACGTAGAGGTTCTCGTACTTGGATTCAGGAGAAAATTAATTTCTGAGAAATTGTTCACCACAGTCCTTTTGCAGGTCAAGATTGAAAAGGAAAGTGACTCTTCGTTGTGGTACCAAATTGAAACATACATTTTCATCCGAAAATTAGTTCGGTAAATTTTCGTGCATTTTGTGACTTGGAAGTTCAGAAAGTTATAGTGGATTTGTTTACTCCCCCTTAGCGCATACACTAAAACACTTGTTTTTGGAGGGGGTAAAAAGCACATGAAAAACATGGTATGGATGCTCACATATTACTGATATTAGATTATTGAATTAGTAAGGCTGTTTATCCTTTTCAATGTGGAATTTACCTCAAAGTAGTTAGACGACGTATTTGATTATAGAAAATGCAAGTGCTCTACAAGCCAAATCCAGATGGGCCAAAATCTTTGAATAGTACCAAGCCATAGGGTTGGTTCTGGTCAGGGTTTTTAAGAGGTGGAAAAGAAGAGATTCTTCCAGTTCAAGAGTGAGTAGCATATGGCATAGCTCTAGATTTGGAACCATTATGAGGACTTCAGAGGTTTCGCTAATGTGTTTCAAAACTTTACCGCATCTACTAATGGCCGTGTCTATACTTATATCTCAAGCTGCATTGTTTTTTCAGTCTGGTGTTACGTATGCAGGGATGTTGATTATCTCTTCTTTTATTTCTTTTTGGGACCGTTGTTCATCATCTGAAGCATATAGTCTTTTTTTGGTTTTCCTTTTCAGTTCTGCATTGGTACAATAAAGGACGACTTGTTGGGCGTGACCAGTGATCCGACCACTGCTGCAATAGCTCAATTTGCTTCTAAGAAATGAGACTGTTTCCAACTGTAGCCACTTTGTGTTTCCTTAAAAATCCTCCTCCCCAAGAAAACATGTGTGCTCCATTTTCACATGCGAGTACGACGCTCAAGGATTGTTCTGCCATTACTGGGCAGATCACATGGTAATGGGAGGAGAAAGAATTCAGATAGTACTATGATTTGTATGTAACTTGAAGCATGGAAGATTTTGTCGGAGTCCCCATTCAATATCACCAATTTTCACTGCTTGCGTGGTCTTTTGCTCTCTGTTTCCTTTATTCTGTTCTCGAGTTATTACAAGTAATCTTTATGCATTTAGCTATTGTACTAATTGGGGGCAAAAACTCTGATGGATTAGAGCTTAATTGTATACGATTACCATTGGCAAGAAAGATCGTGAGCTTTTGATACCAAGGAAAAATAGTAATCGTATACGTATTCTTATGTTTTCTAATCGCATTATCCGTACTTCTATATAAAATTTTGTGTATACATGATAGGTTAAAGGGGTAGTTTTCCAAAAGTACTAAACGTGCTAAAATTTTTGTTAATATTTTGTGAAGGAAAAAAATCATATGAAAAAAAACACTTTTAGTACTTTTGGCCAATTTGGGAAACTACCGCTAATAAGCCTAAGGTAATTCTTGAACATCCCATTTCAAATTTATGAATCCGCCACTGCTGCTTCTGTCTTCCATAACAACCAAACAAGACCGGCTTTCAAAGAAAAAAAGAGAAATCTAACTCAAACCACCCCAAGGCAACAAGCACAGAAAAGAAAAAAATTTATTTGGTGGTCTTGGTCGGTGGTGCCCAACACCTTTATCCACCACACATTTTTACAGGACCAATATTAAATGTATAGATCGCCAAGAAAATGCGTGGTGAATAATGGTGTTGGGGCACCAATTAGCGGCCGTGCCAAGACCACCAAAATAATCAAGATGGAAAGATTGCCCTGTATCCGTACCTAGTACTACTCCTACTATTAAGAGAACAAGAGAAAAAACAGCCAACACTTCTACAACAAGTAGAGTGAACGTTCCCGTGTGATGTGGTCGTTTCAGGCTCCCCAAACTGTCCAACTACCGCATTTCCTCCCCAAACAATTTCACCACCCAATCCACGCTTCCTCCCACCACCACCACAACTCCGTCACCTTCCGCCCCTCAACCGCCGCCGCCCCCACCTCATTCAACAATCAATCAATCCAATCTCTCTGTAAAGAAGGCAGGCTGAAACAAGCCATCGAAGCCCTCTCTCACGAACCCAACCCGACCCAACGCACCTACGAGCTCCTAATCCTCTCTTCCGCCCAACAGAACTCTCTCTCCGACGGCTTGACCGTTCACTCTCACCTTGTAAATGGAGGGTTCGATCAGGACCCATTTTTGGCCACTAAACTTATCAACATGTACGCTGAATTGGACTCCATTGATCACGCACGCAAGGTGTTTGAAAGAATTTTTAACAGAACTGTTTACGTTTGGAATGCGCTGTTTAGGGCTCTTACCTTGGCGGGTCGGAGCGAAGAGGTGTTCAGCCGCTACCGCGAGATGAATTGGATTGGGGTTCCTTCGGATAGGTTTACGTACACCTATGTGTTGAAGGCATGCGTTGCTTCAGAGACATTGGGTTGGTTGTTGCTGAGAGGAAAGGAGATTCATGCCCATATGTTGCGACACGGGTACGAGGCCCACGTCCACGGTACGACTACTTTGGTGGATGTGTACGCGAGGTTTGGGTGTGTGTGGTATGCGAGTTGCGTGTTCAATGAGATACCGGTGAAAAATGTGGTTTCGTGGAGCGCTATGATCGCGTGTTATGCTAAGAACGGTATGGCCTTTGAAGCATTGGAGCTTTTTCGTGAGATGATGATGACTGAGACCCTGGGTTCAGTTCCGAATTCTGTGACAATGGTCAGTGTGCTCCAAGCTTGCGCAGCACTAGCTGCTTTGGAGCAAGGTAAGTTGATACATGGGTACATACTTAGAAAAAGGCTTGATTCAATTTTGCCAGTTATGAATACCCTTGTTACCATGTATGCAAGATGTGGTAATCTGGAATGGGGCAAAAGCATTTTTGATCGGATGGATAAGAGAGATGTTGTTTCCTGGAATTCCTTGATTTCAAGTTATGGGATTCATGGATTCGGAACAAATGCAATCAAGGCTTTTAACGACATGATTGGCCAAGGAATCCCTCCTAGTGCCATATCATTCCTTAGTGTCCTTGGAGCTTGTAGCCACGCAGGGCTTGTTGAGGATGGGAAACTTTTGTTTCAGTCTATGATTAAAGAACATAGAATTTATCCCAGTGTGGAGCACTATGCCTGTATGGTTGATATTCTTGGCCGTGCCAATCGATTAGATGAAGCAGCTAAGGTGATAGAAGATATGCGAATTGAGCCGGGAAAGGACACTTGGGGTTCTCTCCTTGGAGCATGCCGGGTACATTGCAATGTTCAGCTAGCAGAGAGAGCAAGCAAAAGGCTTTTTGAGCTTGAACCCACAAATGCAGGGAATTATGTACTTCTAGCTGATATTTATGCAGAAGCTAAGATGTGGGATGAGGTAAAAAGAGTGAAGAAGTTGCTTGATGACCGGGGACTGCAGAAAGTCTCAGGTCGCAGTTGGATTGAAATTAGAAGGAAGATATATTCATTCACATCGGTCGAGGAGCTCAGTCCACAAATTGAACAGGTCCACGCTTTGTTGCTAGAAATATCGATGGAGATGAAGGAGAAGGGTTATGTGCCAGCGACTAAAGTTGTGCTCTATGATCTTGGTGAAGAAGAGAAGGAACAAATCGTATTGGGTCATAGTGAAAAATTAGCAGTTGCCTTCGGACTGATTAACAGCAGTAAAGGGGAGACCATTAGGATCACCAAGAACTTGAGGCTGTGTGAAGACTGTCATTCTGTCACAAAGTTCATTTCCAAGTTTGTAAATAGAGAGATTCTAGTCCGAGATGTAAACCGGTTTCACCATTTTAGAGACGGGATTTGTTCGTGCGGAGATTATTGGTAATCTTATTCAAAATTAAGTTGTGCTCTTTTTTTTCCCGCTCCTCACCTGTGATAAAGGTTCATCGCTCTAGAATTCCTTGTCGTGTGTAGAATATTCCCACATGTACAGTTTCAGCTTCCAACACCGAGCTATAAGCAATGGCTTGTCTATGTTGCTATCACTTTGAAAAGATGAAGTTAACAAGTACCAGGACAGTTCATGATGCGCTTGTTAGTTCCAATTGCATTTTTGATATGTCTGTGTCAAATAGATATCAATCTTAAGTGGTCCCTATTTCCATTCAACCCTTACCTTGCGGGTTGCATTTTCACGAGTTCCTTCTTATGCGAGGCGACAGAACTGGTACTTCAGTTTGATGCATAAGCCGATGTGAGGTTAAGAGTTACACAACTTCTCCAAAACCTAGTCTTGAGTGGACTACGTTGGTTTTTCACTACTTTTAGCCTTTTTTGTGTGTGGCTTTTGTTCTTTTTGTTTGTTTAAGTTGTGTTTTATTTTTTGTTGTTGTTTTAGTTGTGTTTCTGTTAAGTCTTTTTAAACCGTGTAATTTTTCCCGGGTTCGATATAGCTGCATTTGCCTGTTCCTGGATGAAAAAACAAGAGGCAAAAGAAGCAAGACTATCCAAAAACTCTACAGCCAAGGCATATATGATCTCTTGGTGAAAATATTCTGTTGGTCTCGAAAGCTTGGTAAGGTGTTTGCACTGATATGCTTTCAAATTACGGACAAAAAACAACTTTAAATTTTTTAAAATAAATTGAACCTTGTTGGCTTTTTGAGAAGCTTTTTTTCCCTAATGCTTCTTGACTCTTGCATTTCACATTCAGCTGTCACCACAAGTTCAACTGCAACAAACGCCACTCTTTCACATTCAGCTGTTACCGTAAGTTCGACTGCAACAAAAGCTTTCAATAGCAACAAATGCCCCCTTTTTGCATGAGCAATGCTACGTACTCTTACCTACCACTCATCTCTCACATATGTGTCGACCCCATATATATTTAATTTAGGATGGGCCCCACATATATGTGAGAGAGAAGTGGTTGGTAGGAGTGTACCTAGACTTATTGTTTTTGCATTCAGCTGGTACCATAAGTTCACCGCAAGAAACTCCTTCTTTAAAAAGCCCGAAAATTGGAAGGGTTAAACTTGAAGGCCTCCGTGAAAAAAATAAATAAATAAATTGAAGGCCAACTAATTATCCTATCAAATGGTATGGTTTTTGTTCTAATGGATACGGAATCAGTTCATAGTATCACCATTCATTCCCTTTCACCATTGACGAAGTGAAAAACAATTTACCTTTTATTTTTCCCATATTTTTCCTTTAAATTTTACTTTTTGGGAGAAAGGCCAAAAGTTTAGTGTGTTAGCGGGAGTTAGAAGAGTTGAACCTAAGACTAGATGAACTTGGAATAAGCACCCAACCACTTAAACTAGCTTTGTACTTCTTTTCACAAATCTAAGAAAGAAATCAGGACAGGCCTGTAAGAACAACACTTAAACCCTAGGCAAATTTAAAAACACAAAATGTATACCTCATTTGTGTGTGCATATATGTGTTTTTTCTAAATGAAAGGGCTAAAACCCCGTTACCTTTCTCAGGGAGTATTGTCACGCCATACCACATCGCTGTTTATTGAGGACTGAAACTAAGATCCCACCACGTTCGCCTAAATGGTGTTCGGAGGTGTGTGTATATATGGAGTGCAATTTTGTTCACCCTCCTTAAAAGAGGGTGAACATTACTCTCCCTCTTATTGGTTGAAATGGTGTAGGTCCTACCCCTGCAATACACTTTTGGGTAAGCATGACATCACTTTGTGATGAGATCCACACTATTTCAACAAATAGAAACGAGGGTAATGTTAACCATTTTAAGTGCAAGGTGAACAAAACTCAACTCGTATATATGTGCGTAAAAGTTTGGGTGGTTCTAGCATTATTGGGCCAGAGCCCATGAAGTCCATGAGTGGGCTGAGCCATAAGCCCAGAAGACTATTGGGCCGATCTTACTGATCCCCATATTGCGATTCGGATCTTTCCCACACGCTTATGATCCCTATCTCTGATTTTGTTCTTCTCTCTTTCTCTTTTCAGCTTCAAGGGCTTCTACACTTTGTTCTGCCGTCGAAACAAACCCTAGATCCCATAACCCTAGGGTTTCTCCCTCTAAACTCCGAACCACCCTCTCTCTCTCTAGAAGCCATGGTGATGGATACAGCTCCGCCGAACAAGGTCCGTTGGGGAGAGCTCGAAGAAGACGATGACGGCGAGGGGGGCCTCGACTTCCTCCTCCCGCCGCGTCAGGTGATCGGGCCAGACCACAACGGGGTAAAGAAGGTGGTGGAGTACAAGTTCAACGAGGAAGGAAACAAGGTCAAGGTCACCACCACCACCCGCGTCCGCAAGCTCGCCAACGCTCGCCTCAGCAAGCGCGCCATCGAGCGCCGGTCCTGGCCCAAGTTCGGGGACGCCGTACACGTGGACGTGGGGAGCAGGCTCACCATGGTCTCCACCGAAGAGATCCTCCTTGAACGCCCCAGGGCTCATGGTACGAATTACTCTGTTCTTATTTTCAGTTGTTTATTTTTCGGAAAATGATTTCGCCACTTTATTATTGCGCTCCAAAATTTGTGTTTTATTTTGTTTTGAGAATTAAAGCATCTGCCATGTTTTATTTGTTCACTGATGCTAATGCGCCCGTACGGCTCCTGCCTCCTGGTACGCATTCCTCTTTGGCCAGGTGGAGATAGAAACAACGGTGTTTAGGTTTAATACTTTTCTTGCAGGGGCGGAGCCAGAATTTACTGGCAGTGGCCAGTGGGGTCAATTACCTACAACATACAAATTTTTATCATACTTGATAATTGGAAAAAGGCAAACAAAAAGGACGAGCAAAAAAAGTACTACTTAATTAACAAAAAGGATTTAAGAAGACATCTTTTGATATTATGTGATTCATTTATATAATTCATTTCAATGTTCTAAAAATCGCTAGGCGCTAGTCAGACAGAAAAGGGGTGCCTAGCGCGGCAGCGCCTAGGCGGGGACTAGGCACTGACTATTTGGATGCCTAATCTAGGCGTTGGACCACCATATTTAACCTAAACACCATTGTTTCTGTCTCCACCTGGCCAAAGGGGAAAAGGAGTATATAGTTGAAATTATGACATCTGATGCGAACACACTATACCGGTTAATTTGTTCACTAATGCGCCCTAGGGCTCCTGGTACGCTGTCAGCGGTACTTTGCTCTTGATTTGATTGTTCATCTTTGGTGAGTGAATATGTGGGATTTTGGTTTTCCCACTCAATTTTTCATTGGCAGATGGTAATTTAGTTGCAATTCAGCGATTGTCCCATTGATTTGGAAGATTGTTGTGTTTGGTTTTTTTAAATGGAGTGATTGTCACTCGGAATGCTAGTTCTCACGTCTGCGTCTCTAAAGAAAGATGGAATGCATATGTTTGGGGTCCGAATTCACGTTTATCAGGGTGGTAGAATTTAGTTAGATGCTAATATTCTTGATATAAATTTTATATGGGAAAAGATTTTATTTGCATTGTATCCGTTTGTGTTGGTGGAAAACTTCAACGAGCATCAAATTGCATTGGCTTATGTCATCGAACATGATTTTGTATATGGGGATGGTTTTTTCAAATTAAAGGCATATGTTTATCTTGTCATCAAGAATGGTTCTAGTACGTATGGGTTCCTATTAGTTTGAGAAAGAAAAATGTGGTTCTTATTAGTTTGAGACTAATGGCTGCAAATATGGGTTCAACTATTAGTTTAAAGGAAGTTGTTACTACTAGGCTAAGGAGATTATTAACCACAAATGGAATTCCTAGTAGTACCCTACTTGTCACTAGTGGAGTGATTCCTAGTAGGAAGGCTACTGGCTTCAAAATGTGTTTGATGTTGATGCGGTTGATCAAATGATGCCGTGTAATGTTACTGTTGGCCACGTGGATTAAAATAAGTGGGTAAAAATGGGAAAAGGACAATACCTGACTGCAAGTGTGGTGGTTCTTGTCTTCAAATTTAAACGAATGGTTCTTAGTAGATTAATAGACTACTGGCCACCTGGGCTAAAGGAAGGGAAATTTGGTTCCTATCATAGTGAGACTAATAGCCACCAAATGTGGGCTTCAAAATTATTAGGTTAAAAGAAGGTTTCCTTAGTAGGCTAAAAATATTATTGGCTACAAAATGGAGTTTGTCCTAGCAGATTACTTGTCACTATGGGTGTAATTCCTAGCTAATGCAAATGCGAAAGCGTCTTTTAAAACCATCCCAAAGTACTAAAATTCTCAAGGGCAAGGATTGAGAGCCCAAGCGCAGAGTGAGGATTGAGAGCAGGAGCGGAGGGCCCTAACGAAGGATTATGCGGCTAAGGGAGATTGTAATCCCTCCCTTGATCATTTTCTAGAGTGGTTTGAGTTCTTTTCGACTGGTGGTGTATAGGGCCTTTTTATCTTGGTGGCCTTTTTTGTATACGGGTGGCATTCCCTTAATGCCTTCTTTAATATAAATATTTACTTAATCAAAAAAAAAAAAATGCGGCTAAGGTTCCTAGTATTAAGGTTAGCGGATTTAATTTGTGGGAGGTGTTGATGCTGTGTCATGTTGATTCATCGGGGTTCCTGGTCAAAAGACCCTCCTAGTAGTAGAAAGACTGCTGGCCACCACTCGCCACTTAAATGGGGAGAGAAGAAAAGGAGAAGAAAAATGGCCCTAGTTAGAAGTTTCCGTTTTTCTTCTCATCGAGTTTCAAAAAGTGGTGTACTTAGACTACTGGCCAGGTGGGATAAAGGAGGGAAGACACGGTTCTTATTAGTGCGAGACTAATGGCCACCAAATGTGGATTTCAGAAATATTGACTAAAAGAAGTCGTTCTATGTAGGCTTAGGAGATTATTGACCAGTGACCACTGAATGAAGTTCCTACTGGTAGACTACTAGTCACTAAGGTTGTGATTCCTAGTAGTAAGGGGAGTGGCTTCTCGACATGGAAAGTGTTGATGCTGTTGGTTCTGTTTCATGTTCATTCATTGGGGGTTCTAGTAGTGAAAAGGTTGTTGGCCACCTGATTAGAGTAAGTTTTGAGACCCTTGACCTCACGGGTATAAAAATAGGGAAAAGGGAAAAAGGCACTATTTTAGAATTTCGGGTTTTCTTGTCATGAATTTAAAAGAAATGTTTTCCAATGCATATACAGAATACTGGCTATGTGGGATAAAGGAGGAGAATCGTGGTGTTCCTATTAGTGCGAGACTAATGGCCACTAATTTTGGGTTTGAAAATTTAAAAGACGTTAAAATGGAGTTTCTACTAGTAGACTAAGGCTCCGTTTGGATGCAGCCATAGCTGGGGGATTAGCTTATACCCCTGTATAAGACCTGGCCCCCACTCTTTACCCCCGTTTGGGAAGCCCAAACTGAGGGGTTTTGATTTATCCCGTTTCTTAGCCAAGACCGGAGAAGGGGGGAACCGGGGGTATTATTTTTGGACAGGGTTTGAGGTATCCATAACTTATACCCCCAATCCCCTCGAAATCTGACGATTTTACCCTTCTTTATCCCCCTTCCCTCACCCCCAACCTCCCATTTCTGTAGCACACACATGCACACCCAGATTGGGAAAAATGGAAAATAGAGAGAGAGAGAGAGAGAGAGAGAGAGGGGCGTACAGTGACGACGGCGAGGAGCCGCCTCCGATCGACGACGAACTGGGCAGCTGCTGCTGCGCTTCTTCTTCTTCTTTTCTTTTTCTTCCGCCGTTCTCTGACTTCCTCTCTCTCTCTCTGTTTACGCCAGAAACAAGGAAAATAGGGGAGTAAAAAGAAAAGGAAAAATTATTCAGTGCATGTGTGCCCGTGCAACCCCACCCATCCACTTTGCTTAAAAAAAACGAAATTATTGCTTGCCTTTTTTTTTTTTGATCATTATTATTGCTTGCCTTTGATCCAAAATAAACGAAATTATAAAATAAAACACTTTAAAAAAACAAATTATAATTTTTGATACTTATTAAATTATAAGTAAAATAAATTATTACGGCTTAAATTGTGAAAGAATAATTAAATTTACAATTATATATAAAAAGCAATACATAATTAATTTAGGGACTGGACAAGGGCAAAAATGTCATTTGATAGCTTTTTACATCATCCACCCTTCCTTATACCCCCTATTAATCCTCCATCCAAACAAAGTACTATTTAATCCTCCCTCCATAAACATCACATCAATGTGGGTCATCCCTTATTAACTAATACCCCCTACTATCTTATCCCCTTATTAACTAATACCCCCGATTCTTTCCCCGCATCCAAACGGACCCTAAGGGTCACTAAGGTTGTTGTCTTGTTGATTATTTTGTCCCGCTTCACACTGATTCATCAGGGCTCCTTGAAGTGAAAAGACTGTTGGCCATACTGAAGCCATAGTGTAACTTAATATGGTAGTTATACTCTATACCTCAAAAATTTTGTTTAGTCATCTGCCTACCTACTTTAAGACAACACAATTTGGGACTATTTTGCCAAAAGCACTAGGCAAGTTCAGTAAGAAAACGACCAACACTCTCATGAAGACCTTCATGTGGCAGAAGGTGAATGGACACTCGATTATTAAGGACCCAAGACATCACAGCATTAGTTTCCTGTCTCGAACTCACACCTTCTCATCCTACCGTTTCCGGAGACAGGAACCACATGAACAAACCAGACGCTGCTTGTCCTCTAGTATTTTGGTCATGCTTACTTGGATACTGATCTTGGGTGAGGGTGTGTGTCATTTGTTAGACTCCTTAAACCCTTGAGCTTAAGATGCTACTCTATGTTTCCAAATGGGGGATACGGGTACATGTATATGTCATGAACATGTTATGTATAGCCTCTGTTCTACAATGCTTTGTCATAAGGGCTCCGTTATATTTTCCTGGAAAATGTTTTACGTATTTTTTGGTGTTTGGTTGTGCAAAAGACAGGAAAATATTTATGCTAGTTTCTGATTTCACAGCTTACGATGGGTATCGGTAATTACAAGTGGGAGTGGTAGTTTGATTTCAATCGATCAATTAACTTTTGTCCAGTCATCAGTGTTCTAAAACTCACTATTCGGTACTCGCTCGGCCAGGCACCTTGGAGCGAGTATTCGGTGTTAGTCGGCGAGTAATGCCCACCGAGTAGGGATTAGTCGCCTCGGCCAGGCACCTTGGAGCGAGTACTCGGCGAGGAATACCTTGTTTTAGAACACTGCCAGTCATCCCGTTGCTAATGTGGTTATCATGTGATTCTTAGGAGCATGAGCATCTACAAGGACCACAACCAATAGATTTAGCATATTTCACGGATTCATCTCTGGAGTTTTTTTTCTTCTCCATTTTTCACCTATTAAAAAGTATGTCAAGTTTGCTAAAGTAGAAGCAGAAAACTCAGTGTATTGATATGCCTTGCAGTGTTAGCTCGAGTTTGATTTCCTAGCTGGTCAATATGGTCTCCATAGCTGATTACGCTCAGAACATCAGTGTCATATCAGGTGTTTCCGTGTTTACATTCCAACGTCCTAGTATTTTACTCTAGTGAGTCTCTCCATCTCTCTTTAGCATCAGCCATTATTTGACAAGGAGGATTTGTTTAATCTTTATGATGAGGTGGTTTTTGTGAATTCACAGTGACATCAAGCTGTTCTGTGGTTAATCATGAATTCTAGCATCTTTATGTGCGTCTTCTTGTTTGTGCATTGGTGTTTTCACAATACTGTTTCAAAAGCAGCGTTCTTAATTGTTCCCTGCTGATTCCGAACTTGCCAACAGGTAGCAAACCTGAAGAAACAAGGAATGCCGGAGATCCCTTGGCTCAAATCGGAAAAGCAGGTGCTGTTCTCATGGTGTGTCGGACATGTGGCAAGAAAGGTGACCACTGGACATCACGATGCCCTTACAAGGATCTCGCTCCACAAAGTGATGGCTCCATTGACAAACCCCCTTCATCAGAAGTCCCAACTACTGCTTCAGGACCCAGCAAGGGAACCTATGTTCCTCCCAGCCAGAGACCGGGTGCAGAGAGAACTGGGTCCGACATGAGGCGTAGAAACGATGAGAACTCTGTCAGGGTCACCAATCTCTCTGAGGATACCCGCGAGGCAGACTTGCACGAGCTGTTCCGTACTTTTGGCGCCGTGAGTCGAGT
The DNA here is from genome assembly GCA_020567845.1 of Rhododendron henanense subsp. lingbaoense. NCBI lineage: Eukaryota > Viridiplantae > Streptophyta > Magnoliopsida > Ericales > Ericaceae > Rhododendron > Rhododendron henanense. The sequence goes on from CM036312.1 coordinate 7,219,089, forward strand.
TTACGTTGCTCTCGATCAGAAGACCGGCACGAGTAGAGGTTTTGGTTTTGTCAATTTTGTGAACAGGGAAGATGCTGAGAAAGCTATAGCCAAACTCAATGGGTATGGTTATGATAACCTCATTCTCAGAGTTGAATGGTCTGCGCCGAGGCCTAACTAGCAGTTTTTCTCAAACCTTACAGAAATTTATGGTTGAACTATCAGCCTGAATGTTGGACCTGTTTTCTGCGTCGGGTTTAGACGTGTTTTCTTCTGTCATCCCTTGTTCGAGAGATTTTTGGATAATTTGATGAACCATTATGGCTCATCTTCGCTCATGTCTTGCATCTTTCAAAAGTGTTTTCGTGTTTTCTGTAGTTGTAATCTTTTTGTTTTAATATAAATGGGATGATCTTGTTCGTAAAAAAAAAAGTGCTTCTGCATAACTACCGAAAAATTCGGAAGATAATAACCGACACAGTTATATTTGATACCCTCTTTCCAAAAAAAAAAAGAATATTTCCTTTTGTCCTATTTTGTTTGATCTCTTCATTTGATTACCAGAAGGGGAAAAAAAGTATTCCCTCTGTTCTCATTTTTTGGTCCCTTTTGAAATTTCAACTAGATGCGGGAATATAATCATTGCATATGTTTGATCACCACATTTATCCATTTTACACTTTCATCATTGTATGCTCTATTTGTCCTATTGCCTTTCTACAAAATTTGCACTACTATTGATTAGAAAGTAGAAGGGGGGAAATCGAAATTTCATTAACTATTTACCTTCTTGGTTTTGAAGTGAAACAATACTTCCGGGATAGCAAAAGATGCTTATTGTGAGACTAAGAAATGGAGGCGGAGGGGAATAGTTATGGCCTATGGGTAGTACACTAGTATAAAACTTGTACTTTCAAACAGTAAGAGCATTTCCAGACTTAACTCAAAATTTTATCCAAATTTGGGTAAAAATTCATTTTGGGTCAGACTCGCTCAAATGGCAAAATGATCGTTTACCCAAATACATATTTTTTCTAATTATTCAATGACAATAATGTAAATAATAGAAGGCAACAAATTTGATTTGGGATAGAGAGTGACTGACTGCTATGAAGAAAAAGAAGAAGAAGAACTTGGCCCACCTCCATAACCACCGCCAACCATCCAAACAGTCTACCACTTACCACCACCCACAAAACTCTGATCCATATATCCTCCTTTCTTTTCCATCTGTAGGAACTCGTTCTGGTGGCAGCGGCCATGAGAGAGAGAGAGAGAGATGCAGGTATCCAAGCTTGGGAAAGCCAACGCCATGCCCTCAGAATGGCATGGAAGGAGCTGTTGAAAAGAGAAAAGAGCCGTTGGAATATTGAGGAAAAAAATGGAGAGAGACTTGGGTTGTCTCAAATTTGGGGGAAAAAAATGGGTAAAACCCAAAATAGAAAAGAATTTGGGTCAAAGATTGGAAAGGGTTTTTTTTTTGGATTTTGCCCAAATTTTAAATTTGGGTCTTAAAATGAGTCAAAATTGGAGATGCTCTAACTAGCTCTAGTTTATTCCAAAACTTGCAATCTTGCATCCTTATCTCTGACGTGACCCTAATGAGATTATCTCATTGAGTGGTCGTCTTCAACTACATTTACGTAACACATATATGAAGACGACGTGGTTTGAACTTTGAAGACTCTGGTCCACATGAATCATCGATTTTGGCTGGACTGCGTTCTTTTAAACTCTTAACTTAAATTTAGAAATTGTCCTTATTTGAATTTTTTTCGTATTTATTAGTTTTACGTCAAATTTTTGTGGGTTATTGATTCGACTCGACGAGAGGAATCGGAAAAGTAAATTTTTTTTTTTACTTTTACCCAAGTATTTTGAGAAATAACCACTTTTAGCGTCAAAATGTCATTTTTTTGCTAAAAAATGGTTATTTCTCAAAATACTTGGGTAAATTTAAAAAACTTTTACTTTTCCGATTCCTTTGGTCAAGACGAATCAATAACCCACAAAAGTTTGGCGCAAAACTAACAAATGCAAAAAAAAAAAATCAAACAAGGATAAAATTTTCAGATTTAAGTTAAGTTCAAGAGAATGGGGCCTTAGGATGGAGTCAAGGGATAACTGGCAGCAGTTGTCACTACAACAATTTTGAGAAATGCTACTATTATACTAGGAAAAAAAAAAAAAACCCAAATTACCTAGGTCCGCCACCATTAAATTTTTATCACTATTTTTTTATATTATTATATAAAAAGTCTTTAGTTCTCTAGTTTGAACTGATAAAGGGAGAAACCCAACTTCAAACTTAATCTTTTATGCAACACTGTTCATATTAACGTGTTAGATCAACATTAGAGGGAATAAACCAACCGAATAAGAGAAAGCAGCATGTCAACCGACAACCATTAATTGTGATACGTGCATATGACAAACATCGTTTATTATAGGTTATAGTATGTTATTTTGATTTTTACTATCTAAAGTTTATATATATATTCATTTGTCACCACTAAGGTAAAATCCTGACTCTGTCTCTGATTCTAGCATATCCTTACTTTTACTTTCAATCTTACCGTGCACAGGGGGCGAACAAAGAGGGGTGCAAGCAAGGGCCCGGGTCCTTGCACACCCCCTATTATCCCGCTAATTATACTATATATTCAGGTTTATTTGAAAAAGTTCTATAGGATTAGCCCATGCACGTCTCGAGTGAAAAAAGTGGATAAAGTTTCACTCTAAGTTCAAGGACGGAGCCAGGAATTTCGTTATACGGGGGCGACCATGTATGCGAGAAAAAAAAAATAAAAATAACCATGCATAGCAATATAAATGCATTAAAACTAAAAAAAGTACAAAATAGCAACACTCCATGCCTAATTATGATTTTCAAAAATTAACAGATTGCAAAAGTAGTAATGATTTACCTAGGGCTGCTAAACGAACCAAACAGCTCGAGCTCGGCTCGACTTTTAGCTTGTTTAAATTCATTTAAAAAAAATATAAGCAAAGTTCAATCACGTTTTTTTGTTTGTTTATGAATTCAAGCCAAACTTGAACATACGAGTGTTTGGCTTGATAAGCTCGTGAACAAAGAGGTCATTCTATAAATCTATATTATAAAATAGAGTAGTTTTTTTTTTAAATGTCTAGGCATACAAATGAAAACAACATTTATATTAATTGGATTACTCTTCATTAAAATAGTAAGTATGTGATTAAAAAATGAACAATAAAAGAAAACCTAATTATTGCTTTCCTTACCAAATATCTATGTCCTTTTTTTGTAATATTTATTAATTTTTCCCCTCTATCTCTATCTTTATCAAGTTGGATTACTCTTCATTAAAATAGTAGTCATGTGATTAGAAAAGAAACAAAAAAGGAAAACCTAATTATTCATTCCCAAGTTTTCTTACCAAACATGACAAATTGATTCTAGGAATACATCAATTTGTCACACTTTAACCACACTCCTTCTCACAAACATGTGGGCTTTACACATTTATTGTTGGATTCTCACACATGTATGTAAGAAGGGTGTGACAAATTGATGTGTCCCTAGCATTATTATTCTTTTTTTTTTCATAATATTTGTTTTCCCTCTCTCCAATTTAATAAAGATAGAGACAGAGAGGGAAAGCAAATATTATTGAGAGAGAGAGAGAGAGAGAGAGAGAGGAAAGTAATAATTAGGTTTTTTTTTTCTTTTCTAATCACATGGTTACTATTTTAACGAAAAATAACTTGATGGCGATAAATGTTGCTCTAATTTGTATGCGTATAAATAGAGCAATTTTCTTTGAAAATGTCTAGACATATAAATGAGAGCAAATTTATCGTCATCGAATTATTTTTTGTTAAAATAGTAAATAGAGAAATTTTCTTTGAAAATGTCTTGGCATATAAATGAAAGCAACATTTATTGCCATCGAATTATTTTTCGTTAAAATAGTAGTCATGTGATTAGAAAAGAAATAAAAAAAGAAAACCTAATTAGTGTTTTCCTTACCAAATCTCTCTCTCTTTTTTAGTACTTCTTTCCTCTCTATCTCTATCTTTATAAAGTTGAATTATTTTTAGTTAAAATAGTAGTCATTTGATTAGAAAAGAAACAAAAAAAAAAGAAAACCTAATTAGTGTTTTTCTTACCAAATCTTTTTCTCTTTTTTAGTACTTCTTTCCTCTCTATCTCTATCTTCATAAAGTTGAATTGTTTTTAGTTAAAATAGTAGCCATGTGATTAGAAAAGAGACAAAAAAGGAAAACCTAATTATTGCTTTCCTTACCAAATTTGTCTCTCCTTTTTTTGTAACATTTTTCTTCCTCTCTATTTCTCTCAAACTTGATAAAGATAGAAAAAGAGAGGGAGAGTAAATATTACGAAAAGGGAGAGAGAGAGAGAGAGAGAGAGAGAAGAAACAATTAGATTTTTTTTTGTTTCTTTTTCTAATCACATGGCTATTATTTTAACAGAAAAAAATTCGATGGCGATAACTGTTGCTCTCATTTATATGTCTAGACATTTTTAAACAAAACCACTATCTCTATTATAAAACAGAAGGGTGTGGAGACAAGTTGTTGGAACGGCTTAGATTCATTTGATCCAAAGGCTATAGTGCATCCTCCCACTTTTCGGTTAAGTGCCCATGGTTTTCACCTAAATCACACAACTACCATCTCCTTCCAACCTGGATGCGTAGTGTCGTAGGCACGGGCTAGCACTAGTACTTTATAATACAGATTTGAGATAGTATTTTAATATGTGCGGATACTAAAAAAATGAGATTATTATTAGGAGTGCCTTTAAGCATGAGTAATCTGCTAGTATTACAAATATAGGGGTAGATTTAATAAATTTTCCAAAATATGAGATATGTATCGGCATTTCGTATGAATATTTTCACCAGTTTTACAGTACCATTGCATTCAAATAGGAAATATCATCTGTGAGATATGAAAATTTAAGGGTTTGAGAGTTTTTAATTTAATAAATGTAGCGAGTAATAGAATTTTATGTTTATGAGTTTTTTTATCTAGATTAATGATGCTAATTCTTCTTTATAGCAACACTCCATACCTAATTATGTTTTTCATAAATTAACATATTGCAAATCAGTAACAACTTACCTCAATCTATCTAGTAAAATGATTGGACAAAAATATACCTACACCTTAGATTTCACCAAGATTACTTAGGGTTCCCAAAAATCTCTTCTCTTTTGTTCCAATTTTCTCGAAACTGCCTTCAAAGTCTAAATGATGTGGGATTTTTATGGGTAAAAATTTGAGAATTTTATTAATTGAATATCACAATGTTACGTAACCCTCAAATTTTATGTTTTGCTATATTTTAATCAGTCATTTAGAAATTAATGTTGGTATCATTGTATTTCAAAGGTTACTACTATTTGATTATTTTTTCCAAAATACTAGAGGGGGGCGAGCCTATATACTTTCATTGGAAATTTATTTATTTAAATATAATTGTAAAGTTTATTTTTTCTTCTTGCAGGGGCGATCGCCCCTACTGGCCCCTCCCTGGCTCCATCCCTGTATATGTTTGAAGAAAACCCCTGAAATTTCAAGTTTTCGACAATTTTTGAGTCGTGATTATAGAATGCGATTACGCGTACGTGGACAATCTCGTTTTATGCGGAGAACTAATGAGTAACAATATTTATATTATAGACTACAGTTTTTGTTCTCAATATAAAAATACATGTGATTCGGGGCCCCGCTTTGTACAAATTCTGCGTCCACCACTGACCGTGCATTTTAAAATTGTCTTGCATTGTGTCTATGATTTTAATTGTCATTATTTCCACTCAATTGAGATTTCCCCAATAATAACTCCGTAGTTCAAGCGGTAGTAGCATCACTACTGAGATCCAAACCCACAGCCAAATATATAAATATATCTGTAAACTTCACCCATATGCTATAAAATACTACCAGTACGACGTAGTTGCACAACCTACCACGTCAGAGAAAGATACTCCAAACTTATATATATAATTTTCACAAATTTTAAGCTTTTATTCACTTGGCTTCTTGTTCCTGTATAAAATCCAGGCCACCAGCACAGATTCCACTGACACTCTGCCTGTCTTGCTCCATCCTCTAGTGGAACTACTCCACCCCTCCAGTTTGTTTTCTATATTCAATATGTACGTACGGATCTGCTTACACGGACCTTGACTAATTGTTATATGATCAAATCTTACCGTCAACTAGCATAGTCCCTTTCAGTGTCGGAGCAAAGTTTCATATGACTAGCTCCATAATACTCCGGTTGATAGCAGTGGGAGATTTCGAACTTGAAATAATATGAGGGAGCGAACTCTTAAATTCCATGTGTTATCCAGTCTAGTCTCGAGAAGGTTTCAGTTTGATAGTTTGTGGACCTACTTCCTTTTCAAATCACTAATAACTAATAAGATTCAGTTGACAAGATTAATCGTGTTAAAAAATCGATTCGACCAGATATCAATAATTACATGAAATATAGATTTTTAATGCATAGAAAAATGAATAAGTCAATATATTAATTTTAAACTTAGACGGCTTATAATTTTTACCAAAGCTTATAATTTAGTTACAAAATTATCGATGTTCAATTAAGTTGATTACTTTGGGTCGTTAATCTTGTCCGTCAGCAATTTTGAACACAAACGGTTCACATCATTGTCGTCAGCTCACCATGAGCCCACAAAACCATGGACCACACAAGACACTAAATAACTGGACTAGATCTTGAGAGTACACATATTCATTAGTGTCGGGCACCGCACCACGTGTAAAAGGTTCATACTTCGTACACTTAATTTCGAGTTCCACGTGAATGTACGGTGGAGAAGGATACCACGACAGGTTTCGGAGATGCTGTCGAGCGGTTAATTCAGCCGTTCATCTCAACACAGACGTTTCGGATCAAATCTGAACATATATACAAATGTGACTCTTCAATGCTCGGTTAAAATTCGAGCCGTTGATTACCGAGACGAGCCGCCGGGCAGCATCTCTAATTCCATCGCGACACCGATTCGACACCAACGTGCTGTGGCCACACCCACTCTCGAGTCCTACAAACCTACATCCCTCTCGTCCAGTACTTTCGCATGTCCAGTCTCTGTTTTCTAGTGCTCTACTCAACTCTCTCCTCTCCTCTCTCTCTCTCTCCGTCCCCGTCAGAGATCAAGTCCAGCCTCGCCGGTTTTCATGGCCTCAATCATCGAATCTGGTTGGCTGGTATCGACTCTTTCCTTTTCTCTCATGCCCTTTATTTTCGCTGAAATAGCTTCTATCTCATCGAGCATTGCAGCATTTGGATCCGTTGAATTCCTACAAGCGCTTGTTTATATGTACATCTGTACGCATGCATCTTTGGATAAGGGAATCAAGTTTTGCTGCGGATGTATAACGTTTGTTCCTTCCATTTTATATGGAACGAGAATTTAATTTGCTCCATATCACTCTGTATCTCTTCCCTTGTTTAGATTTCCTTTCAAGTTACTGTTGTCAGACAATAAGAAGCATTGGAGATTTATTCAATTCGACCAGTGGTATTTTATGACTGTAGTTACTTTTTCAGGTCTCTGGTATTTTGGTTCAGATATTTCATCAGATGCTCAAATGTGAAGAGTGTTCGTTAGATTTTTTTTGATAACTCAGGTGTCCGGGCCATCTTATGCGCACCCCAACTAATCTTGGGGCTCAATCCCACCGCCCACTCTTGGGAGCCCAATTAATATGAACTAGCCCCAAAGGAGTTGATAGCCCATATTTCGAACTTGAGATCTTAGGAGCAAGCAAACCCCTAAGTCGGTGTTCGTTAGATTTTTGTTAATTTAGAGCAACTGCAGTGGCTAAAATTGTTTGTTAAATGTTTGTGTTGAAGTGTGCGAATAAGCATAGACGAGGGTCCAATTTTTGAGTGTTTGCTAATTTAGTGAGCGCATGAGTTATTCTATCGATGTGTTCAAGCAAAAAACCTTAGTTGCATGAATTACCTTAGTTCGTTGGACCCATGGCCCGGTGAAATAGTTCTTCGGTACTACTATGTGTACCGGAATCTCGTATATCACTTCTGAGATGCAAGGAAATGAGACGATGTGTTTCGATTCAATTTTGATGTCTTTTGACTTTTGAGTGATAATTTAGTGATGTGTGTAAATCATTGTTCTGTATCGATATCGTACGATTCTCGTTATGGAATAGTATTAACGTTTGGTGGAATTATTGTTTGTTCATTGTGCAGTATCTGATCACTCATTTTAATGACTTCCAACTGGCATGTCTTGGGAGTTTCTTTCTTCATGAAAGTGTCTTTTTCTTATCTGGACTACCTTTTATCTACTTGGAAAGAGCAGGATGGTTGAGCAAGTATAAAATTCAGGTTTTTCTCTCGTGCTACTGAATTAGTTCAATAAGTATTGTCATGTGATTGGGAACACAAGCTAAAGAAAATAATGGTTTTTCATTTTGTAAGTGGTATTTCTATTTGTTTTCCATGTTATATGATCTCATTATTGACCCAACAAAAGCCTGAACAATTGTAGTCATGTTCAAATTCCAATCTTCGGTTTCATTCCTATGCTGCTGTATGATTATCTGTAGCACTGTTTACTGTTTTAAGTGGTTCTATTTATAACCTTTATTACTTGATTTAAATCGGAGACAAGGTTTTGTAAAGTAGTGTTTATCTATTTATAATTATAGCCAAACAAACCTGATGCTGTTTGTGGGACCTACAATTATTATTCATGACTCTTTCTGGCTGTTTGTCAGAAAAGGATACACTGGGAGGGATGTTCGTGCTGACAGGATATATCAATTCTTTCCATACGGCATACGCCTTCCTTCGATTGCTGGATATACAAAACACACTACACGTCATACTTCTTCACTTTATCACCATCCTTGTCCTTGGCTGTATCATTATCTTCATCAATGTCTTCCGCAATGCACTGCAGAGGATTTTTTCATATCTTTCAGCATACATTTGTCTTTTTCAATGTATTGTTGCTTCCAAATTATTTGTTCTTCAACTTATAAGCCTCACCCGAATTATAGACGGTGATATTCTTTTCTTACCAATGTAATTGTTGGTAATTGTCCCACATCGGTTAATTATCTCCTCCAAAACTAGTATATGAGCCTAGGCGGCCTCTCCACTCATTGCCAATTGGTATTGATTTGGATGTTTTAACATGGTATCTTCGGAGGCTTTTCCTTTTTGTTTGTGTCATAGTTGCACTTTGTTTCATTGTGATCCGTATGTTCCGGATCCTATCTTGACCTCTCCACATGCGAGTCGGGGGTCCCACGTGAGGGGCAGTGTTGGAAATTGTCCCACATCGGTTAATTATCTCCCCCAAAACTAGTATATGAGCCTCGGCGGCCTCTCCACTCATTGCCAATTGGTATTAAGTTGGATGCTTTAACAATTGAAAGCTCTCTACATGTGTTAGTATGTACCCAATAGTAGTGTCGAATTCGTTATACTTGGTGGTAATGTCAAACATGTTTATTTTGGCCTCATGTTGCTGGATCTTTGTTTTTTGATTATATTATTAATTTGTGGTTCAATGCAGACAAAAAATAACTCCCCTGAATCTCAAGAGAAATGTATCACTCGCCTAGTGCTGTACCATTTGTGTGTCAATCTACCAGTTGTTATTGCTTCCTATCCTGTCTTCAGATTCATGGGCATGAGAAGTAGTCTACCATTGCCCTCCTGGTAATTTGAGGTTCTTCATATACTGAAAGTTTAATTTGCGGCGTTGTCATTTGTGATTCTTTTACTCTATCATAAATTAGCTGTGTCGATTCTGTTGAATGTTTGTAATGCATATATCCTGGAGTGATTTGTGGACCTTTCTGTTGAGCAGGAAAGTAATATCTACACAGATTTTGTTCTACTTCATCCTGGAGGATTTTGTATTCTATTGGGGACACAGAGTGTTACATACAAAATGGTTGTACAAGCATGTCCACAGCATTCATCATGAGTGAGTAAAAAGCATCAAGTCTTTATATAGGTTGCACAGTTTTTGATGTATTCATTTCTGTCTACCTTGTTTGGTGTTCATAAAAGGTATTTTACTGAATCTTCAGGTATGCAACACCATTTGGACTGACGTCTGAATATGCTCACCCTGCTGAGATCCTGTTTCTTGGATTTGCAACAATTGTTGGTCCTGCCATCACCGGCCCCCATCTTATAACTCTGTGGCTGTGGATGGTAGTTCGAGTTCTTGAGACAGTTGAGGCTCATTGTGGTTATCATTTCCCCTGGAGCCTCTCAAACTTCTTGCCTTTGTACGGCGGGTGAGTATATGCATTTTCCTCTTAATTGTTCTCAGGGAGACTTACAAATCACTTAGCTTGATGTGCAGTGCATTGTGCACAGTGCTGATTTAACGTTTGATTGTTTCATTGACATATAGTGCTGATTTTCATGACTATCACCACCGGCTGCTCTACACTAAGTCTGGCAACTACTCCTCAACTTTTGTTTACATGGACTGGTAAGATTTTGAAAACATTGCTTCAAAGCATTGACGATCTGGTTTGTAAGGTTTGGAGTACAAGTTCTCTCTTTGCTTACAAGATTTTACGAACCAAATTAAGTAATCGAAGACATGTGATACACGGTAATTCATGTACACGTTACACAGATGTCTAATGTTCCTTGCTCTATTCACACAACAACAATAACAGTACCCATCTAGTCACCTCTAATGTTCCTTGCTCTATTGATGAGCAAAATTAAAAGGTTTCTTGCTAGGGGCGCCTCGAGACAGTATATAAAATAAAAGATACTCCCTCCGTTCCAATTTATAAGTCCTTTTGGGAAATCCAACTTTTTAAGAGAGCTTAATCATTACATGTACAAAATTTGAATTTTCCAATTTTACCCTTCATAAAATATCTCCCAAATCCCAAATACTTCCCGAAAATTTAGGCGGCAAGCCTGGCTCCCAAATCAGAGGTATTGGTTCTAGCTGGGCGGGTAATCCAAGAGTCTCATAAGGAATTCAAATTTCAAAAAAAGTGAAGGAGCAATGATGAAGTTTAAAGAAGGGTAAGAATGGAAAGTTGGATCCCTTTTTGTGTTTATTTTTGGAAGTGGACCATTATTTTGGAACACCCAAAAAAGGAAAGAGGGACTATGAAATAGGAACGGAGGGAGTATTTGTTTTGGTCGAAAACTTATTGGACTTGGTTTACTTTTTTTTGTTGAGCCAAAATGTCTACTTATTCACAAATATAAGTGATATTCATTTTCTTTGGCTTCATACGAATGATCTATTGCAGACAATATTTTACAGAAAAAAAAAAAAAACTAAATCATAGCTCAATACATTTCTTTCAACTCTAAATTCCTTAAACCATTTGTCTCGAGGGTTTTGAACTAAGGGAGTTTGATGGTTGTCAAAATCAAAAGACCCCCTATCACACAGGCCGCTTCAGTAACATGAAAGAAGAATCCCTACTAATTCTCTTTAATTAAGAGGTGCTTTACTATGTCAAATTGGTCTAGCGACTCATATTGACCAGGCTGACAACTATATTTGTAAGAGACTTAAACATATAGCAAAGGCCAACAATGGGGAACAAAGTATTGTCTGGTAAACCTTACTTGAAGTAGCAAGTATGTTTAAGTAAGTGGATTGAGTATGGAAACAAAAACCCTGATCTCACATATTTGAGTAAGTGGATCGAGTTGAAAAGCTCACGGAGCTATATTTTCCATTGTTCCAACATAAATTGATTGCTTGATATTATTTTCAGCGTAATACCGTGATCAGGGGTGGAGCCAGAAATACCGATGAGTGGGTTCGAAAAAACACATGTTATGTACTAATCGTAAAAATAGTTGTTTGCAATAGTTTAACCCTTTTAACTATTCATTGATATCATATCTACCAGGATCTTCCTATTCTCATGCTTCTTTATCTTTTCCCACCCACTGCCCTTCTCCTCAATTTCAAGTAAATAATTAAGCAGCCTTGCGGTAAAGCCATTCAACCCGTTTCACCCATTTCGGATTTCCGGTGAACGGAATAGGGGATGGGGAAGAGCTCTATCGTCTAAATTCCCTTTTGATGGAATGTTGTTTTGTCAACATATACTTCACGAGTCTTTATGGGCTATATGACGTACTGTACGCTTGTCGTGGTAAGAATTGAAAAACACATCAAGGACTTTTTTTATTGGAGAGAAATGCACAGTAGCCTTATTAGGATTAGTAGTAATTAAATATATTTTTCTCAATATACACATGTAATCTATCATTCATCCATCGATTTCACGCCGATTCTACACGACTTTTATTGCCAAAATAAATAGCTCTGCAATTTGATGGGTGCTCATAGCTAGCTTGGGGCAATACTGCAATTTTAATGGGGCAAATTTATAAACCTAACACCAAATGTGGTAGGGGAATAGAGATTTTGAAAACTTCTTCCCTCCACCCCTGACTGTGACGCCTAAAATGTAAGCACAAATTAGCAATTTTTTTTTTTTTGGTTTTCTAAGAACCTTAACCCCAAGACCAACCCAGTTAAGGTTTGATGACATTTGTCAACCAAGCCAAACACTTGGTTGTAATTTGTGACGTCCATCAACAGTCTTATCAGGCTTCTGCTTCAAGGGGCTTTGTGCAGCCTTTTTAGTCTTATTTTGGCGAAGTCCAATTTGTATTTGCTGTAATTCCTTGTAAACTGCTCTTTTGCCTGCTGATAAAAACTGATTCTGCTCTCTGCGTGCTTTCTGCACCATGTTTGCTTGGTATGAACGGTCTTTGGAAGGGTACGATGGGAAAGTTCCAGTGTGAATGCGAAATAAGTGGATAACATGTGATATTGTGGTGGACATCATTAAAGATTGACATGATTTTTGCATATTCTAGTTTGGTTTCTCTCTCTCTCTAACCTAACTATGCAGCTAATATCATTCATTGAGAAGCAAACCATATTGGGTGACCTAGAAGTTACAGCATGTTTTCGCTGGTCAATTGGATGCTCAATCTAAATGCCTTCGATATAGTAATGCATGGAAGGTAGTGCAGAATATTTGACATTTGGTCTAACTGACTAAATATTTTCCAGGCTATTTGGTACTGATAAGGGATACAGAAAATTGAAGTCATTGAAGGGCAGCGAGAATGAGGCTGAGGGCAAGCAAATATAAGCAAGCAGATAGAAATTCTTTTTGCCTGCTCTGAATCTGTGACATTACAAGCGTCTTGCAAAAGGTCTCATTCGTTACTTTTTGATTTAGTGTATTACCAGATTACATGGATTTAATCTGATGTCTTTTACCTGATTTCTTGTCCACCAGTCATGTGATTTCCAAGAATGAACTGGACTGTTGTAAAATCTCAATGTATTCTTCATCCCTTGGTTCTCTAATTGTAGCTTTGTTGGAGATCTATCTAGTTATCTTCTTGAATGGAAGATTTCATGGACTAGCTAATCCAAATTGAAATGCTAGCTTGAGAAAATAATTGACACCACTGATCCTATCATCATCCTGCTTGAAATGCCTAAGTGGTTGTACTCTTAGGTTTCTGCGAGTGGTTTGTGATTCGTGTCAATGATAAAAGGTTTAAACGTACGGTTGAGCATACGGGTGTTGTGCTGACCCTCAATGTATTAACCTACTGAAATCATACCTAGGGTCAGAAAAATGAAAAATAGTTCAGCTTTTACTGGGTAAGAAAATTGATGTCTGGCCACATCCTTATCAAACAGCCGTAAAATGCAAGATTCATTTTCCTTTGACGAACAGAAGAAGGGAATTGATTCTTCCAAATTCCTCCTAAAGAGAGAAAAAGAAAAAGTAATTGTTCAAATGTTGACTAACTCTCTGCTTTACCTGGCCGTCGAGTCTCTCTCCACCACCTAAACATGGATATAGGATAAGATAGAAATATATCGATTTCCTTTGGTCAGGTAGTTCTGCTTCCGGTGGCGGAAGAGCAGGGTGGGATATAAGGGTAGTTTCAGAGTTTGAACTTGACTAACAGTTTTTGGTAGCTTTAAGATAGACAATTGAAGTTAAAGCAGCAGCCACAGTGGTTTAAGGCTTTGTTGTTTGGGTAGTTCTCCAGTAGAAGTATTGCTAAAGCTTGTTCTTGGTTTTGTTTCTTTCTTGGCTTTACTTTGGTTGCTGGTTTTTCATTTTGGTTGTGTACCTGATCTATGTATCGAGAAATTTTTCAGGGTTGGGTGGGTACCATGTGGTGCCCGCTCGGCTCATCCGAGCCGTCTGATGCGATTTTGGACGGCTCATATTTGAAGAGAGAAAAATGAGAGAGATAGAGGAGGGGTGAGAGGAGGGAGATGGTTTTAATCTGAGCCGTCTAAAAGTGCATCAGACAGCTCGGGAGTACCGAGCGGACACCACGTGGGATATACCCGCTCGGCACTGAAAATTTTCTCGTCTGTATCTGGTGTTCTACTCTTTCAAGTTGATTAGTTTGCAAAGTTGGGCAATGACACCAAGAAAGGAAAAAAACATAAAAGATGGACAAATTGATTAGTTTGCAAAGTTGGGGCAATGACACCAAAGTTTGGCTCGAGACTTTTACCCAACCAAATCTCATTTATCACCCAATTGTTGAATTTTGATTTTGACAGTGAATGTTCCTCTGTGTTTTGACTATTGGATGCTCTGATGGATTATGACCTTTGAGCTGTGGTGCTCTCAGCTCTGACTTGAATGTATTTCATCAATGAAGTATGCTCTCATGCATCATTTTTGTAAGAAATTTTATTTAGATTTTAGAGAGAGACTTATTCATGGCTCTGCGCAATCTCAGCTGTCCAAAACACTTTTTGGACGGTCCGGATTGAAAACAATTATTACCGTTAAGAGATTGTTTTCAATCCAGACCGTCCAAACACTTTTGGACGGCCGAGATTAAGCGCCGTACATAAAAATTTTATTTACGAAGGACTCCTCCGTAAATAAGATTTTCTCTTATTTAGAAGCACAGCAGTCAGCAAACAAGATTGGTTGCATCATTTTATCATAGATGCATAAGACACTCTTAATCTCAGGCCATTGGATTCACTTTAGAGCTCAAATTAGTTGAGACAACATAACTTGGTCTGCACACTTGGTTATCAAAAAAAACACTTGCGCACACGAAAAAAAACACTCCCAGACTCATTCGATTCCTTTCTACTCCTTAAACCCTTACGGAACTATTCCCGTTAGCCATCTTGTGGCCTGCACATATTTACACTTATCGAATGAAGTTGATTTTTTTCTATGGATGATAACACATGAATCAGATCTATCATATAAGGAAATGATACGATACTGCTAAATGTCCCTCTTGAGATCGATGACAACTACGCTCACGTTGTCACTGCTACACCTCGCCAAGGCCAATTTCGTCAACAGCATCGATGCGTCTGAACACGCCTTGTCGGCATTTTCTCCAACGCTTTCACCATCCAACAAGCACGAATAGCTTGTAGACTCGCCCACTAGTGCCTTCCCTCTGAGGCACATTCGCGCCACGCCGCAAGCTGTGTCGTTCGAAACCACGTCCCACAGTCCGTCGCTAGCGAGTATAAGACAGTCATCCTCCATTGTCCGATCTGTGACCGTCACTTCTGGCTCACAGATAACAGATGGCTTCAAATAATTATCACCTGGATGGAGAAAAGCATAGAATCACAATGATGATCGAAGTCACTGCTATTACACATTTATCGATCAAAGGGTCAAGGCTTCAAGTGCACATCATCTGTTTGCCCATTATTGGGCCAACTCCGGGGTTCAGAACCATTCGTGTTTTTGGCTTGTTGAATAAATTTTACACATTTAGGGTCAATTTTAAATTTTACAGTTTATTTTCAAAATCATTTCTAGCTCTTTCTGTGTTGAAATAAAATACAGTTTCTAGTTTTATTGACGAGTTTGGCTGGAAAAAGAACAAAAGTTTCTGTTTTCTTAGGAAAAGTTTCAGTAAACAGTTTCCTGTTTCTTTTCAAAC
Organism: Rhododendron henanense subsp. lingbaoense; assembly: GCA_020567845.1. Lineage (NCBI taxonomy): Eukaryota > Viridiplantae > Streptophyta > Magnoliopsida > Ericales > Ericaceae > Rhododendron > Rhododendron henanense. Next base: position 7,235,089 of record CM036312.1, read on the forward strand.
AAGGTTTTCAATTTTGTTGAAAATGGTTTCGTATTTTTCTAGGAAAAGGAGACAGTTTCTGTATTTCACTGAAAAAGAATAATTGTTTTGGAAAAATTAACAATTTTACGTTTCACTGAAAAGAATATTTTGGTTCTTAAAAAAAACTTCAGGTCTCCTAAAAGAAGAACATTTTTTGTTTCAAATTTTGGAGCTCAATTACACAAACTCAACCCATCCATCATCTGTGTAACCCATTTTACAAATGAGTTGATCAGTTGTAAGTTCGTTATCAAAGTAGAACGATTGGACAAGTTATAAGTAGGTGGATATAGACGAAGTTGGGATTAAAAGGGACGGCTTTGTTTGGTTACCCGTTTAGTTTTAGTTTTAGTTTTGTTTTCAATCATTACTCTATTTCTTTTTTCAATCATTACCCTATTTTTTCAATTATTACTTTCTCATCTCTCTGTATCTCTCTCCAATCATTACCCCTATCTTCAATTATTACTCTATTTCTCTCTCCACCCACTACCAAAACTAAACTAAACTAAACTCTCAACCAAACACAACGGACATCTCTGGATCTTACCAATGGCTCTTGACATGGCAAGAACACCGCTGACTCGGGGGCAGTCCCAGTATAAAACCCGCCCGCCCGCAGCTTGGATCCGGCTCAGCTCGTCAGGACGATCCGGCTGTGGTCAAGACGGGGAAATTGTTAGAAAAGGACAGAGTTGTAATTTTGCAAAACCTCAATAAAGAACCATTAACCATAACTGTTTATCTCAGCAGTTGAACGGTTCATTATAAGGCTGCGTTTGGGAGGTCTAAAAGAAGTCAAGCTTTTTTCTTTTTCTTTTTTCTTTTTTTCGATCTTCAAGTCAAGCTTTTCATACATATTACAGGTTTAGTGAAATTGTTCAATTTCTGGATTCACACAATTAAAGTAAAAGAATAAAAACATGTGAACCGAATTAGGCTGTTTTTAACATAACCTAATTTTTTTAGACTCTGCATATTATTATTATTATTATTATTTGGTGTTTTTGTGTCTAATTTCCCGATAAAAGCTTTGTGATTAAATTGTCGGTCTTGATGAGAAAAATCGAAAGAAAGTACGTTAAAAAAATACAGAGGAGACAATCTTGAAGACAAGTAAAAAATTGACTCTTTTTGAAATTAAAAAAAAAATAGAAAAGAAAGCTTCCCACTTCTTCCTGCAATTTCTCTCTCATTAAAATAGTTTTACATCTCATTCATACTTTTAATAAGGAGTAACAGAAAATTTTAAACTCAAGGCAAAAATGCGTGAAACGGAAGCTAGTTTTTTCCCCTCCCAAACATGACCTAACTAGCAGATCAACAAGTTTTGCCTTTTTGGCATCCCCTCTCTCTCTCTCTCTCTCTCTCTCACACACACACACACACACAGTCACAGAGTTATACGCAAGAACAAGCTAAACAGTTGGGAGCTAACCTTGTGATCGGTAGAGAGAGGAACGGCCTTGCCATTGCGGCACAAAACAGCTCTAGAATCCCCGCAGTTTGCTACTACAATCTTATCCGGCGTAACAATAGCCACCACCGCCGTGGATCCAACGGCGTCACACTCTGGCGTTTGGAGCTCGCAGCGGCAATTGGAGGCCATCTCGCTTCCGTTCCACAGAATCACCTCCTCGTCCATCCGACTGAAGCTTTTCTCCATCGCATTCTTCCACTCCGTTCTCGCTTCTACCTTTGTCCCCAACTCTTCCTTCACCAGCTCATGCAACCGGTCTCTGCACTTCATCGCCACCTACAAAGCATAAAAAAAAAACAAACACTCCGGTCAAAATCCATAAGGTTTTAAGTAACGGTATCGGCCCACGTAATGGTAACGTAACAGTCGCAGTGTAATGGTATTAAGAGTTTGGAAACATACATGAAAATCGATTGTAGCAGTCATAAATTAAAAAAAAAAATATTTACAATTTTTTTTTTAAGTTCACGAATCACAGACCATTGGCCATGGCCCATAATGTCAGTGAACCGGTCTGCGAATCGATAACAGATCGATATGCAACGGGAATTGGCTGATGCGCAATGAGATTTTCATCTCATTGCGCGGTGAATATCGAAGTGTAACGGTATCAGCTCAAAATCGTTACGGTTGGCACAGTTGGCATAACTATGTGTTTATTTTTAATGCATTACGTACGTGAGAACAGCCATGGCCGTCGTAAACGCCGAAGTAATGTAACTCGGTGGCGGACTCCTGCTCTCTCCGGCAAAAGAACGGGTGAATCGCCACCGCATCCTCCATATCTCTCCGCCTACCACAAATCGACGCTGCGCCAAACTTCGGCGAAAGATCCTGAACAACCAGAGCCGTCAGCAACGGAGGAACCAATGTCGCTTGGTGATCCGAAATCACTATCCCTTTCGTCTCCGATCCTTCGCTTCCCGACCGTAGAACCAGCTCTCCGCCGACCGCGCCGTCACTGTTCTCCACGGCGTTATCGCACTCCCTCGAAACCGCAGGGACATCCAGTTTCTGACGTTTCTGTTCGTAACTTTCACTCTCACCGCCGCAACCAAACTTGATCCTCCTCATCTCGATTCTCCGCCGCCTCACCGCTCTCGAGCTCGGCTCACACGGCGTCGCGGTATCGCTCTCACTCACCGCTTCGCAGCAGATCTTCGCCATTCCAACCAATCTCCCCAGGTACGTACGTACCAGTACTTGTCGCAATCTCTCCTTCCTTACTCCACATCCATAAATAAAATCCTCCGTTGTGTTAAAAGTCCGTCGAATCTCGTTGAACTTATCAAACACTTGGAATCACCGAAAACAGTTGAATCATCAAAGTAGAAAAAGTTGGAAAAACGAGAGGAGAGAGATTTTAGAGAGAGAAGAGGGCCGCGCGCGCTCGAGGAAAGCATTAAAAATGGAAATGGCAGTAGTGATGGCTCTGCTGCAAGCAAACGGGAAGAAGAACGAGCTGTTTCGGTCAGCTGCCCGTTTTCCCTGACCGTCTGGTACAAATCGTGTGACGCGTAAGTGCTCCCCCGCCTAAAGGAGGCCGATCTCCGCCGTTCATCTGTTTGCCGTACCTCTTCCACCAGTCCGGTGGAATTCAACACGTGTAGGGTATGGGGTCTAGTTATTATCTATCTGTACGTGGCCTAATGAGGAGGCAACAGAGAGACGATTTTGAATTCGTCTTCGGTGATGTGGTACCGCTCCGAGAACGACGTCCCGGTCATTGAAACAGACAAAAACCTATGGGCACGCCGTTTGGTAACAATCATTCTACAAGTAGAAACGATAACAGTACACCCCCAAATATTTACACAAAAATAATTTAGGAAAATTCTGAAATCAGCTCAATGGATTGATAATACTCAGTAGGTGTGTGAATGTGTATTAAAAGGTGTCAAAAATAAACAGAAATACATATTTTTCTTGCCTTCTAGTGTGTGGGGCTGACAATAGCAAGATCGAATAATAAATTGTACTATACACTGGCAGCGTAAGTATATGTTTCTTTCAAATTAATTACATTGCATTATATCGTCAAGACAGTGGTCTCAATTAATAAAACATGGCGACGTGACGCAATGTAATTGATCCGGAAGAAAATAATGTTTACACTGGGAGTGTAAATAATTTAGACTTTGTTTGGTTACCCGTTTAGTTTTAGTTTTAGTTTTGTTTTCAATCATTACCCTATTTCTTTTTTCAATCATTACCCTATTTTTCCAATTATTACTTTCTCATCTCTCTCTATCTCTCTCCAATCATTACCCCTATTTTCAATCATTACTCTATTCTCTCTCCACCCACTACCAAAACTAAACTAAACTAAACTCTCAACCAAACACAACGTTAATCTCTTACACAAATCCACTCACATTCATATTGGAGCCCACACACACTACACCTCCAGTGTGTTGGGCCCCACCAAAAGATGTGAGCGTGTGTAAGTGTTTGTGGTTGAATAATACTAATTGTTACACCAAATGAATTACTAATACCATGTCTGAGTACTACACTTTGCGTATCATGTGATGTGTCACAATTGTATTAATAGAGTGTGTCCCGTTTGTCATGGGATATAGCACATTCTATCAATGCAATTGTGATATCTCACGTGGTACCAAAATGTGGTACTCAGACATGGTCACCATAACATTGTTTTGAATGAATACTAGATCGTGTGTTATTCACCTCGGAGTGTTACACAAATAATAAGAGCTGTTTAATTTATTTAAATTTTTTGTATGAATTCTTATAAAAAAAAATCAACTCAGTAGAATATAGATAAGGGCTTCGATTATTATTATTATTATTATTATTTTCAATCGTCATACATCAGCGGGGGTTAGTGGGGGGTGTTAGAGTTAGTACGGAGTCCAAAAGCTATCCATAGCTTGGGATCCAAGGGTATTGCCCCAGCAGGAGTCGAACCCAGGACCTCCCCCTCAGGGGAGAGATGATATACCAACTGCACTGGGAAGTGGTTGTCCGATTTGTTGAATTTGCATGACCAAAAGTTGAAAGAATTGATCAAACTCATACGAATATCTGACTGAGATAAATGTTCTTACACAAAACATTAAAAAATTTCTTTTAGACAACTTGAATGGCTCCATTCATTTGTGTCAGATCCCAAGATGAGTCATACACAGTCAGATATACATGTAGTGTATACCAAATTGTGTACCCATAATTTTTCCAACAAGTCTACAGTCTCATCCAAAGCACACACTCATGATGTAGTATGTATGAGACGTATGTGATTGTTTGTGCATTTGGGGTGTGTTTTGGAAAATAAATTATTCGTAAGTCGCAAGGGCGTAGACAGTTGGTGTCCCTAGGCTACTTCCACCCCACAAGGGCATGGACAGATAGAGCCCCCCACACTTGTGTGATAGAGGTAGCCTTTGCCCTTTGGGGCACCACCTGTTCATGTCTCATGGCATTGAATAATTTCTCGAGTTTTGGTGTGGTTCTAGAGTTCTTTTGCTAATCGATTTTCACATTTAAAAAAAAAACCAAACTCCATTTGTTGTCCTTTTGTGATTTGAATTTACAAATTCAACGTTTCATTTGGGTACTCTTTTCTTTTATACTTGGAAGGGTAACATAGTATATTCAGGTCACAAGACGACAAAAAAAGAGTGTGCATGGTTTTAAAAAAAAAAAAAAAATGTAAAGCACTACTCTTTTTCTTTTTTTTTAGAGTAGTTTTGAATTTGAAAACGTAAAAGGGACAGGTGTGTTTTTTTTTTTTTTTTGATCATAAAGGGACAGGTGTGTGAATAGCGGAAGAAGAGATTGTTGTGTGGGGGGCGGGTGGGATGAGAGATTTGAATAAAAGATATCCCTTGGGGGTTGGGGTTGGGTTGTGGCCCAATCAGAGGGGAATACGTAGAGGGTGTGATGGTGATGTGTGGGCCAAAGGTGTCCGCGTCTAGAAAGAAATAAAATGAGAGAGAAATCAATCAATTGAGAATTAGGTGATGGATGAGTAGTAGTTTCGTTTGTTTGCCTCATTCCTTCTTTGGCACTTGCCATTAATCGCCCGATAGTACACACCTTCCACCTGGTTTCCTCATTTTATTAGTACTCCTTTGTTTTCGTTGAAAAATGATAACAAAAATTAAACGGGCAATGACACAACGACAAAAGCCACCCGAGATCAAGTACTTGAAACAAACCTGCCCGTGATAATTCAAACAACCCACAAGAAAATTCTGTCTTAAAAATAGTGCAGGGATTTAATTCGAAAACCTCAAAAAAAGGAAAACAAAGAAAAAAAGGGAAAATGATAATACTAGAAGGTATGAGAAGGTACTGGCTCGACTCTAACAAATGTCTAAACCTGATTCAGTCTTTCAAGAATCAGGAAAATGATTTGTAAGGCAATTGTGCTTATAGGCTAGAGAAAAAAATTGTCAAAGCAAAAAAGCATAAGTTAGTACTCTTAAGTCTTATCAATTTTGGAATGGTTGTGACAATTAAGGATACACTATGATGAATTAGAAATTTCTTGGGTTCAATCAATTGGGAATAGTTAAGTTGGCCACCCTTGCCCTGAACTACTATCATTTTTAAGGTAAATTAAAAATAGTTTAAACTTTGAGAATTTTTTTTCGTATTTCACCTCTTTATGTCATGAGTCATAGCATAAAGTGGTGAAATACGAGGAAACTGTTTATTAGCCTATGACTCATATCGAGTTTTCGAAACTTCCAGCTTTGATCATTGCAAAGGTAAAATTTTGAAAACTGTTTAGTAGTAGAAAACTTGTCTATGCTCACATTTTCTAATTGAAAGGACTCCATTTTCAAATTGGGGGAGCATCATGCGTGTTGGGTCCATCTGGGTCGTCCGTGCTCGGCAATAGACGGTTTAGATTTCATCTCGGCCGACAGCTGAAATCTGTTCGATCGAGATAAAATCTGAACCGTCCATTACCGAATACGGACGACCCAGATGGGCCTAACACGCATGCTCCGTGGATGAACCCTGGGTTCCCATTTACCCTCTTTTTTTTTTTTTGCGGAAAATCTGAAGAAGTTGTTGATTCCTACCCTACCGATGGCATGTGACAATAATGACAGGACGACGTGTACGCTTTTTAGGTAAAACGTAACCGAGCGTGAGCTTTTCAAACAGAAGCAGGAAATTGTTTCGGGTTTCGGCAGGCGAGCAATTGTTTTCTCTTCTGCATGAAAGTGACACCAGGTCGCACAAGTAGTGCCGCGTGCCATGCAAACCAGGGTTTGTTTTTGACCACGACATCTGGTATTCTGGTTAAGTCGTTCTTTTTTTATTTTTATACCCGGAATGGGCCCAAACGCGTTTTTCCTTTGGTGGTTCTCTACAGATCTTTCTTGCGATTAGAATTTCCGTTTTTTTTTTTTTTGGGGATATTGGAAGCTTTTCTTGTGGATGTGTACATGATCTGTGAAGGAAGTGCTGCGAAAGGGGGTAGGGGCCGGTACGTGGTGGTGCGTTGGTTAATGGTTGGACGCCGCTCGATACTGAACACGCGTTGCGTTGGGATAACCCCCTCTCCTTGAAGGAAGAACAAAAATAGGCAAAAAGAAAGGCTAGTGTAGTTTTGCAAGCTGCTGCTACTATTACTGCCGCCGCATCATATCATATGTTTTGTTGGGAAATGAAGAAGCTTTTTCATTCAGAGGCAGGTACGTGTACGGTGTACCATTTGCACCACATGGACCATTTTCCGGACATCCAGCAATTCATGTCTGCCACCTACCTAGCTACCTACTACAGTACTATGTTTGTCTACTCCACCCATCCTCGCCGGAATTGCTACAAAATGCTAGTATTACTATCAGAGCAGTTTCAAACACGGATGTATTAAAAACCGTTTGATACGCGGGCATTCCACACTATGTCCGTAGAAATCCGTTTGTTAAAGAAATGTTGTTGTCTTCACACCAATATTCACCACCTAGCTATGTGAGAACTGCTAACGACGTATATATGCCATTCAAAACTCTGCTGGCTGTTATTGCAGGTCTCATTTTCAAGTGCTGCAAATTTTATTCAAACCTCCTTTTCAGACTACTTATGTGGTGGGTGAAAAAATAACATCCTCAGTTTGATCTGTTTAATGTACCTTTTCTGACTTTTGGTGCATAACTCCTCAATAGACAATAATGAATGTTTAGTAGATTCTAATTGTAGTAATTGGGCTGTAGTGTAGAAAATGTTTATCTTTCCTCCAAGAATTAATGTGGGACCTTTGAAGGCCCAAGACATAAATTACAAGGCCCATTATAGAAAAAGCCCAACCCCAAAAGCCACATTTTATTATTCTAAAAACAAAAGAGACTCCTCAACCTCGGCTATACTACCTTAGATTTACTAACAGAGAGGATAACTTTCTCTCCTGTAAGTTTAAGACCTCCAGTATTTTCAAGTGTCTTCATGTTTTTACCCCTTCAAGTTAGGGTCCTCCATTGATCAATAAACCCTCCATCTAAATAGTCATTTAGAAAAGTCTGTTCACATAGATAATCTATGCACAGATTGCTTCATGCGGCCCCCTCCGGGTATCACAAAAACGACCTGAGCTGTTAATTAAATTCAAAATATTTTATCGAGTAGCCCCACCAAAAATCAGCTCACTTTGGATAATTTTAAATGCTTGATCCAAATCTTCCAACTTTTCATTTAGAAAAAATATTTTGAATTTAATGAACGGCTCGAATCATTTGTGTGAGACTCGGAATGGGCCCCATAAAGCAATCTGTGCATGATCTGCGCACATATTATCTGTGTGGATAGTCGGACTGATAGTCAATGAAGGTGTTTTGGAATTTGGAGGAGAGCTAACTCGTCCTAGAAAGAGGTAGTTTGTCCACCCACCCCTCTTGGAGGAGTCAACTTCCTCAACTACTTACTCAACTACTTACATATAATTACGGGAACTTCAATGAGAAAACACTCCCCTCACTAGAAGAGCGCAGAGGAGCCTCACTAGCTTGAAGGTGCACACGAATCATAGCAATAAATCGCACATTCTTTGGAGTCCCATTGAGGACAGCACATCAAATGCTTTCGAAGATGCATGTAGCACATGGAGAAGTAGGAATAGTTTAGCCAGGGCCTTGAGGCAGACGGCTTATTGGGACAACTCATCGCATGGCCAAGCACTTCGCATTTCTCACGCACTAGGGGCTTCCGAGTGTGTGAAAAAGGACTGTGGTATTCCTTCAGGCTTCAATCTAAACACAAACTCTAGCAAAAAGGTCATTAGCAAATACAGGATGAAGAAAATGTAGTTAAACAATGCCTCCTTTTTTTTTCTTCCCACATACAGGCAATTGAGGAAACCAACTGTAGTCATCTTGCTGCCTTTCACAGTCATGTTTTCGAGAGGGGATGCCATATCTGGTCATACCCTCCATCAACATGATATCTAACATTGAGCAAAAATCACCTCATAAACAAAGAAGACACAAAGGGTTGATCAAAGTTATTCTCCTTATCTACGGTCACCTGTTAATCTCAATTAAGCGAAATGAATCTGAAATCACAAAATCAAGTTAAAGTTGTACTCAAATTGTAGCCACAAAGCATCTAAAACAAAATCTTTAGTCATGCCTTGGGTAGAAACCATTTATAGACATCCCACCATCAACACAAATTATCTGGCCAGTAATGTAAGATGATGCAGGTAAGCAAAGGAAAGCAACCAGGGATGAGACCTCAGTCGGATCTCCAAGGCGCCCAAGCGGAGTCCGCGAATATACCTCTTCCAAATATTCTTTGTTGCTGAGCACCTGGTGACGGGGAAATATAATATAACAGAAGAGATCATTCCAAAAGAAATTACATCTCATCACTAAGTATAGAGTGGAAGAGAATTAAGTTGTGTACTCTCCAAGCATCAGAAACAGCATCAATTTTTGGAAGGAAGGACGGTTCTATTACTTGAATGACCAGTTGAATATTTATAAGCTTGGTTTTATGACTCAGGAAGGAATATTGTGGCCCCCTTTTTATAACCAAAACATAGATGATGACCTCAAAAGTATTTTTCATAGGAAGAACAACCAAAAGAGAAAGTGATGTGCATTGTTAATCAGAGCAGAGTTTGAAGAACTGAAGAACTGAAAGACTCATATTTAAAGTGCAACCTTTTAAATATGAGGGAAAGCGTGAGTCGGACACTTGACAGATGGGTAAAGCTACAGGAGCTGCATCTAACATATCTATTTGAATCTAGTCCGACTCGGACCAACAAGTGTGCGTAAATACCCGAGTTTACTAAATAACTACACACATGACTTCCATTTTATGCATACAAGCTCCCTAATTTTCTTTTAAATTTCTAACGGGTATGCAAAATGCTTTCTATGTTATTAGGAAATACCATTTTACCCTACAAAGTTTAAGTGTTTAACAACTAAAACGATACCCTTGTTTGGTATCCTTAGAAATGTGAATTAGATGAATCTGACACTCGGATTCACACCCACACCAAAGTCCATGCAACATGGACTTGAAGTTGAAGGAGCTAAAACAAAGTAAGAATAACAAAGGAAGGTGAAAGGAAAATTACTTGTTCCACCATAGAGGTTCTGATGTACCAAGGTGCAACAGCATTACTCCTGATATTATCTTCTGCCCACTCACATGCCAAATTCTTTGTAAGTTGATTGATTGCACCTGCATATGAAGACTAACTAAGAAGACAACTTTCTCTACGGTAAGTCTTTAAGCATGCTGTAAAAATCATGCAGTGGAAGACCAGATCAAATAAGTGAATTACCTTTAGTTGCTCCATGTACAGACATAGACTTCAGTGACACAAAACCAGATACAGAGGAGGTGAAAACAACACTTCCAGCCCCTGATGCTTTTAAAAGAGGATATGCGAGTTGGCTCATATGAAAAACAGATTCAAAATTCGTTGCAAAGAGTTTAGCAAATTCTTCGGATGTGAACTCTACCATCGGTTTCCTTATATTCGTTCCAACATTATTAATCTGCATATTTGCAACCACAAATTACAAAAACATACGACACAATGCAGATCCCAGAAGAAAAAACACACAAATGATGGTGCAAACTTGGAAAAGTGGTGTCTCAAACAATTGATTATTATGACATCTGCCAAAACCAACACTTAAACCAACAATGATTTTGTGAATTTCAGCAGAGTTGTGGCTTCGGTTGGGAAGATAATAAGAATCCCCATCAAGGAATTGGAACCCAAATTTGTTTTATCATCATTCAGGTCCCAACCCCCACAGAAGGAACGCTGCCGTAATATGATATCAACTATAAAGCCTTCAATTGCTCGTGCACAAAATTCCCAACATCCACGTTACTTTAAACCGATTCCCACCTCATCCTTCTTTAACACTAAAATCAATCTCTTGTCACTAGATCAATTACCAGCATCTAATAATCATCAATAATGTTAGCACAATATTAGGGAATATTATCCTACCACAGTTTGTAGACTAGGTTTTTATTCATGTTTCCTAGTTAGCCTGGGTTTTTAGTTTCTTTAGGTTTCTTCATTCTTGATCACTTAGTTTTGTAGCCTCGTAAAGGCATGCCAGGGACTATGTTTTGCGATATGACTGAAAGCTTGATTCTTGGCTTATCTATTTTTCTAGCATAGCATCTGAGCTTCTAACAAGTTCATTAACCAGATAATACACAAACGACGCAACTGCATTTTCATGAGACAATGAAAAAACAACAATGCCTAATTGGAATATGAAAGAAAAAAAACAAAATAAATAGACCTACGAGAATGTTGAGATTCCCATTGAACACAGACGAGACGGTGTCCACAAGCTCCTCACGCTGGTCTCGAAGCGACACATCGCAGACCGAACCCGAAACCCTAAACCCCTCCTCTTCCCACCCTCGCAGGCACTTATCCAGCTCCGTTCCGTTCCGAGCACACGTGTGCACCGTCGCTCCGAGTCCAGCCAATTCCGCCACAACCGCACGCCTACACAACGTAAAACCCATATTCCAATTTCAAAATTACGGCTCCAAATAATATTCATACGCATACACGTGTAGAGAGAGAATGGGTGTGGGGGGAGGGACCCGATTCCGCGAGTGCCGCCGGTGACGAGAGCCGTGGCGCCGTCGAGGGACCATCGATTAATACTGGGTGGGTTTGGATGGGGCACGCTTTTTATGCTACAAAGGATGGGTGAGAATCGTAGTGAGGTGGATTTGAGCGACTGAAATCCATGGGCATTTTCCCGAGGGAGACCTACTGGCGAGTGTGGAGAAGAAGGTCCGAGTCTAAGGAGGGATCGAGACGCGGACATTGGGACGAAGTTTAAACAGTACTTGCCATAATTTGGCCACGAAACGGGAGTCCATCAATGGATCTGGGGACGCTGTAGCGCCCAAGCGGTACAGCAGTTCATCCGGACCGTCTGCCTCCGTAATTAATTAATGGTTTAGATTTTAAAAGAATTTTTTTAGAAAAGATGTAGACCGTCTGTTTTGGCAATTAACTGTCTGAATTTTAAAATAACTCTTTTAGAGAAGAAATTTTTTTAAAATCCAAACCGTCCAAAAATATTTTGAATGGTAAGATTGAGCGCTGCACGGTACAACGCCTCAATCCCGCCTCCTGTCCATCAATCGTACACCAAACTTTTTTGGGTGTATGGTGTCCCAAAAGTGATACAATGACAAGTATTTCATATTGAGTGATAAGTATTTCATATTGAGTGGTAAGTATTCCACGTAGATTGATACAAATTTCACTGTAGTAGTAAGTATTCTACATCTAGAATATTTACATCTCCATGGGCCTGTTTGATTGGAAGGATTGAGGATGAGATTGAATTAGTAGAAAACACATGGGGCCTATCTTGTAAGAGATTATCCCCTAATTCCATGGGTAAACAAATAAGTGGGGTGAGATTGAATTATGGTTGGGATTAAATGAGGCCAATAATTCCTCATATGGCTCATTATTGTATCCCACCTCTCCTTGGGATTAATAATCCCGGGACTAACCTACCTTCGAATGATCTTGCTACTTCGATCCAATGGCCGATATTACTACTCAAAATTTTATCCATTTTTCAACCAAACACAGTATAGCTAATTCCATGGTATTAGCTTATCTTCTTGAGATAAAAAAAAAAACATGTGGACCCCAGTATTAACTAATCCCATGGTATTAGCTTATCTCTTATTTTTCAATCCCTCCGATTATTACAACTGTATTTGGAATGGTTACCGCAACTTACTTTTGACCAAATGTCACTATTAATTGCAAGGAAATGACAATGGCTCAAGTCAATTTAACCATTAGACTTGCTCAAAAGTACTTTATTAGCAAGTTCTCATTTTGGCCCAGCCATATCTTGCATACATGTACTTTTTTCGTGGAAGATGACAAGAAATATGTTACTCCAATAAATAGGAAATTGATAAGCTCCATTTTTTACTGATGGCGCTCCACTTTGATTCACGAAGTTACTAATTTACTAGTAACTTCACGTTAAAATTGGAGCGCCATCAGTAAAAAAATGGAGCGCGAAAATCAGTTTCCTAATAAATACAGTAATAAGATTACAAATATAAATTCACTATGTGCATCTAATCTAATACAATAAAAACACGAACACCTATTGCACACAAAATACTAAAAGAACACAAAAATAAATGCAAACCGACAACAACGGTCCTAATGAGAGAACCCATTGATATAAAAGGCAATTAGGATACACTAGCAATATTGATAATGTTGAAAAACTGTCCAAGATGTGCATGAACATTTTGAATTATTTAAAAAACAGCTATAAATAGAAATGAGCTACTTGTAGGTGTTGGCAGTGATGATGACACATATACAGTCATAACTCATAAGTAACCAATCTAGGCCGTTCGGCTAAATAAGTCAAAGTGACTTATTTTTTATTCTTATTCAAATGTTTTCCGTATCACTTGGCTTATCATCATTTTTTTGGGGATTATTGCATCCTCATGACAAGAGAAATCTAAAAAGTAAATTTTTTTGATTGAAATCCAAATTTTTTTTAATAAAGACTAAAAAATTGGCTTATTGACTTATTTTCGTCTTTTTTTGGCTCATTTTTTGCGGGAAAGCCAGTGGCTTTTTTGTCCAAACAACCCATTGTAAGGCATATATAGACGTGGCTCTTAGCCAATCTGATTGTAGTATTGTACCTCTTGTCTTGTAAGGGGGTGGTCTGGGGTTCGAGTCTATAGAGTGACATCGAACTTTCTCGATTTTTAACACACTAATTTCTCGCTAACCCCCACTGATGTATACCCAATATTAAAATTAAATAAAATTGTAAGGCATATTTTTTCAACAACTCTTTATCCAAGGTATCACGTGCCGGTATTCCTAAATACTTTTTTGCCCCGGAAAAATACATGATTACGCTAGCGCGAAACAATAAAAATCTGTCAAAACCCATTTACGGTCTTTATTAATTAGCTGCCGACGCTGCATTTGGTGTATGGCAATGCACTAAATACTTCTTGATGGGGTGTTTGGGCAGATTAATTACATATTACCACACCTTGATGGGGTCTCTTAAGCTTCCACGCGGCACTCATCTATGAGCCGTGCCAGCTGGCTATTATTGGGGCTTCAGCCTGCCAACTTTGGGTTTGTTGGACAAGCGCGCTTAGGGCTGTCCGCGGTCCGGATTGGACCGGATTGCTATGAATCCAGTTATAATCTAAGAGTCATGATTTTTAAAAAATACAATCTGTGTTCGGACCAAAAGTTCTACGGTTTGGTTCCAATCCAATCTGTTAGTCACGGTTCGATTGCTGTTTTATACACGGATTACATTCTATAAACACTAAATTGCAAATCCAACCAAAAAAATCAAATTCTTGCCACAAAAAAAACAAGCATTACAATCTGCCATTACATCTAGCAAGGTTGCTGAAAAAAAATAAAATAAATTGGTAAAACTTACTATTATTTACTAAATATTACACACATATATATATTTTATTTATTTATTATTTTTAAATATTTCACGGTCCGGTTCGGTTAATCCACGGTTTCATAATGAAAATCCGTGGACCGAACCGTATCTCACGGTTTTTCAATTTTCAAATCCGTGTTCGGACCATTAATCCACGATCCAATCCAAAAGTCATGGATCGGTTCAGTCCGGTCCGATTTCACGGTTCTCGCTTTTCTTGGACAGCCCTAAGCGCGCTGAAGCCCTTTTTATATTCTTCTATGAAAGCCTAGATAATGCCCTTTTGCTATCAATTTCTTACAATTGTATCATGCCTGATATGGCTAGGCTGTCAGTTTTTATCTTTTATTAATCCTGTGTCTAAAAACTTTTTTCATCTGAATTTTAGAACTCTATTAATGGAAAAATCATCACCCAACACCACACACGGGTATGGGGCACTACGTGGCGTGCCGCCCCATCAAGATGTTTAGTGTTTTCGGAGTGTTGAAAACCACGTGGAGGTGTATCAGACCGCTGAGTAATGAGTCTAATGACTAGAATGAAAGGAATTTTATGAGACAACTGGAATAGAAGGCCGGCAGGCCGGAGACTTAGCTAGGCTGGAGTACTGAGATGAAACATAATTGGCCATGGGCCTAAGAATCGGTAAAACCAAGCAATTGAAAACTACCCCAACATTGGTGGTACGTGGCCTTACAGACGGTTGGGAACTTTTGCTGTTTTCCTTCTGGCTTTCTTGTTTTGTATGGGTGCATGACACTGACTGTCAGCTTATTAATTTGTTTGGTGGATTGATTCTTCAGTACTTTTTCCTCTAAAAAAAAGGATGCCAGCCTAATTGAGATGTGTGTTACGCGTCGAACACCCTGAGTTATAAAAAATAATATATTCATAAATATCTAGCTAGAAGAAAGCGATAGCATATATTTCGTCCTGCATGGCATTTAGAAACACATAAAATTTTAAAACCTTGGCTTTTTCAAATTGTACATCAAAACATGAAAATGATACTGCAGGCCAGTATCATCAACCCGATGAAAATTCTTATATTGTGGCATACGTACATGTAGACAGAATGTTTACTCAAAAACAAAATGTTTTTGCCAACGACTACAGAATCTATGATGTCTTACAAGTGGGTGACAACAATATACATTGGACGGCCGGTGTCACCATTGCCCTCAATGTCACAGAGCTAGCATGCATTTTTCTATCCCGTAAAAAACACGATTTCTTCTTAAATGGAAGGGTTTAAGATTATAGTAAGACGTTATATAAAAACGATTTAGCGTAACGGTGACATCATCATTAATGGTGTTTACCAATCGCAAATAAAGACTTGGTGGACACCCTTTGTGTTTCTCTCTGCTGATACAATATTCACGTAAGAAAAACTAGAAGGCCGACTTCCATCTCCTCAATATAAACATCATCGCCATCATTCAGTTGACCACCTCTCTCTCTCAAGATTCACAACAATGGAGACAGACCCTCCATCCCAAGAAAACTCCGACCAAGTAGTGATAATCTCCTATACCACACATGATGATGATGATCAGCTGCAGCAGGGGGCTCAAATGGGCCAAGCTAGGTCATATGAGTGCACTTTTTGCAAGAGAGGTTTTTCTAACGCACAGGCACTTGGAGGCCACATGAACATCCACAGGAAAGACAAGGCCAAGCTCAAACAATCTTCCAGCTCTACCACTCCTCCTCCTCTTCCTAATATTCAACCTAAAAACTTGCCTTGGATTTTTGCTGATCAAGAAAGTATGGATCATGCCACTTCAACAATGTTAAGGCACGATCAAAGTACTAGTAATGCCCATTTTGGACAAGTACTCCAACATCTTCCGTCGTTTTCCACAACGACGCATAATGAAAATCATCAAGAGAGTGGTGGGAAAGGGTTTTTTCCATCGTCGACTGGCCAGGAACAGGCGGCGGTTGTGGGGGAAGATAATTTGGATCTTGAGCTTAGGTTAGGGCATGAGCCTAGTCAAGATCACTCGTCCGCAGCAGCAACCGGTATGAGGAAGTTCCTCTAAGTTCGGAATTCGCGGTGCTTTATCTCTCTCATGTGTTATGGATTATTGTGGGATCGATCGACCCAAATCGACACAGACATACAATTACATGAAGAATATATAATCAATTAGCAAGAAGGGAAGCTCCATATATCCGATCACATAGTACTTTTGTACGTGAGACTTCCATCCTTTCCTTTTTCGTAAGTACTGATCCAGTATGTACTACTAGGATTTGACAATTTAATCATGTTGTTTGTTATTAACCCCTTTATTTATTAATTAATTTGTTCAATCCTTAATTTAAATTAAAGAAGGGCACATATCCTTTATTTGGAACTTATTGCATGCTGTTTGGGAGAGAATTAATTGAATGGTTTCCGTAGAATTCTTTTCCTTGGAAATATACGCGCGTTACTTAATAGTGATCCATTAGTAGCAATACCATCTTCTTCTTTTTTATCCGAAAACGAGAAAGTTTAGCCATAACTCAATAAACGAGAAAGTTTAGCCATAACTCAATAAGGGTACATCGAGAAGACAAGGATTGCGAAAAAGCATCAAATATGTTTGCACCCGTAACCTAACATATGATGATCCACAAATAAAATAAAAAGAAAACATCCAACCAGAGAGTTGAATGATCGAGGATCTCACCTAAACAATCAGAAATTAAAGAAAACCAAAACATCAAAGGGTACACTCGTATTTTGGTCTTCTGAATCCCATTTAAGCACCTCTTCAATTCTCCACTGTGTATTCATTGATTCTAAACTTACCTTTAATCCGTATTGTAATCCTAGTTTTGATTAATTCTCCGTTGGATCACTGTATTCTAATTCTCCGACCTTGGAAATTCTAGGGTTTTTTTTTTCTTTCTTTCTTTCTTTTTTTTTTCCATAACGGTTATCCCCAAGAGTCTTCCTAGCCAGGAATTGACATCATTTATGCCCCAAAGCTTCCTCCCTTGTTTTCCTCCATACGAGAACTTGTGTTTTTTTTAACAGCAAAGAAAAGAAAGAAATTTTATGTGAAATATATCCCTCCTAATAAGAGATCGAGTCCCACATTGGATGGAAATGCTATGCCAATATGGGATATAATAGTGACTCACCAAGCTAGGCTACCTGTAAACCTGAGATTGACCTTGTGAGGCAGCATGGGTTCAGCCCCAAGGGAGGACAAAGTCAGTTGGACGTACTGTTGGTTGTTACAGGTGGTATCAGAAGTGTGGGCAAGTCCCACGAAAAAAAATGTTCTTGTGTGGGCCTGACAATGGTGTTGGACCATGGGGTGCGACGAGGACATTGCGATCATAAACGGGGGAGATGGTGAAATTCCTCCTAAGAGAGTCCCACATTGAATGAGAGTCCCATGCCAATATATATGAAATATAAGCTAGTGACTTACCTAGGCTACTTGTCAACTTAAGGTTAACCTTGTTAGGCTGCGTGGTTTTGGCCCAAGGGGGGAAGGCTAGCCGGAGTGGGCGCGCGGTTTTTACATTTTATTACTAGCTACAAAGGGCAAGTACAAAAGAGATCGAGCAAGAGTTGGACTAGTGCCACAAGGAAAAAGTCATCACAACTAGATTGGCAACGTACCGAAAAGTACTCTTACTCCTGCATCAGTAGGTTGGCGGACAACAGCTGCAACAAATGAGAACTTAGTTGCCCGGCTAAGCTATCCTATTCGTCCTATTATTTAGAATAGACTTTTTTTTTTTTGAACGGCGAAGGAAATTTTATTAATCTTTGAATAATTAGCATTACAAAGACTGAAGGGAACGAGGATTTAAACGGCACATCACAACCAGCCTCAAACATCTCAACTAGGTTGGCACACTTGAGTTTCTGAAGCACAAAAAATACAAGTACTATATAGAATAAGATTTGGCTTAACTTTATCATTAACAGCCTCACACTCTGGCATCAATAATCTCTCTTTCATGAGAATAAGTGGGTATTGTTGTTCGAGATTGTCTTAATTTGTGCTGCATGCATGTTCTAGCTACGCCACTTGAGAGGTGAGTGATTATTCAATGCTCTGGTGTGCCATGTGTCATTTTCACGTCGTACTTGTCGCTAATTTCCGTAATGAAATTTGTTTGCAAGTGGGTTACGTACACAGCGCATGTGTTTCGCGTTAACTCATTCGCTACGAATATCACGTTAGCATATCCCACATAATACTGCATGAGTATCAAGTAATTAGTCTTTGAGGGATTGCGGAGGAAAAACCGGGGAAACGAGCAATTCCATTTTGTTACCATTTGCTTACATATTAATAATAATATCATCGAGATAATGAGTTTAAAGAATTTCAATAACGAGATAACTAAATGAAACCCAATACATAGCAACTCAAGAATCGAAATAGGTTTTATACGGCGGGGAAAAATAAACTAACGAAGACTCCCCTATACAGGAGAATTAATAATTAGTTCTTGGACAAGATTTGTCCTTTTGACCTCTCAATAGAAAGCGTACTAGGGTGGCAAACTATCCGAACCCTAGTTGATTCATTTTGTTTTTCTTTGGGGTGTACATTTGTTTAGTATAGTCCTTACTATCGTTGCGTGTCACCACCTCCCACTGATCCTATATATTCGATTAAGGTTGTCACTGCGAAGCTATAGTTAACGTGCACAACCCGCATGGTGCACGGGATCTTATCGTCTAGCCGTTGGTACTCCGTAACTTTAGGGAGAATTCAATTTCACCGGGTCCATGTCGGAGAGAGCGGGCCGGGGAAAAAAAGAGTCGTATTCGAGGCCAAGGCAAAATCTCTCCTTTTGAAAGGTCTGGAAGGCCTTGCTTTTAAGGTAAGGCCAATTCTGATTGAGAGCGGGCAATGAGCTGATTTTTTTTTGGTCAAGCAGAATATCAAATTAGATTACGAAATAGAGTACCACATAAGGGTTACACACAAAGTCATTAGGTCCATAACCTAAACAAAGTACCTATTGTTATTCTAACACTTGCCTGATATTCAGGCTATCTCTAAGAAAAAATTCTCTCATTGAGATGGGCATGCTCATAACAAAAACGAACTCATCCGGCTGCTCGACTCCCATTCTTGCGAGATGGTCTGCACATTGATTTGCTGATCAGTAAGTGTGCTCAATCAAAGTGTTGGTCTTAGCCATGATGAAGTGGGCAGGTAATAAAAACGCCGCTTAATTACTTTATTGAAAGCAAACTCAAGTGGAGCCACAATTCAAATATTTTATGTTGCTGACCATTGCAACCTTTTGGCAAATAAAAATAAATTAAACAAGAAAGTTGAGCCATGTTTTGTTAAAATTTGGCTCTCAGTTTAGACTTCTAATTGTTTTTTTCATAAAATAATTCCATCAAAATCTAGCTAATTAAATTGACCGAGTAAGACACACAATTGATGTTGATTGTTTCAAGCCAGAAATTCATCTTTCATGCAAGGCCTAAGCTTGATCTCTGAGGCATTCATGCCGGCCTCTTGTACTATGTCGCAACATTCTCTTCTATTTCCAGCCTGAAATCAAATAAACTTATTAGCACCCTTTGAAATAAAATAATACTACTGGAAGTCTCTTGTATCAAACAAAAACTATTTGTTTTCCAAATAATCAAAAACTAATTGGCCGGAAGCCTCATATTTAATAGGGAGATAGCGCCTATTCACACATTTTTTCTTTTCTTTTCTTAAAATCCAACTAAAATCCCCACCGCTAGCTAGGGTTTCCATGGCTAGGGTACGTTTCGAAGAGAGGACACAATATTCAACCACATATATACAACGTCCATAAGAAATCACTATTCAATGAATTCTTACTACTTGAGCTGGGATTGGCGCGCATAAGAAATCCGCATACAACGTCCATCGGTATCACTATTCAATAAACTATTACTACATGAGTTGCGGTGGGCATAATAAAAAAAAACCCACATACAACGTCTACTATCACTATTCAATAGATTAGTACCACGTAAGCTGTGGTGGGCATGAGAAATTAATCGACATACAACGTCGACCAATGGTATCACTATTTAATACATTATTACTACGTGAATTGTGGTAGGCTCAAGAAATTTACATACAACGTCCCCGGCCTTGTATCACTATTCAGTAAATTATTACTATGCGAGTCGTAGCGTGTATAAAAAACCGACATACAACGTCCACCGGTATCACTATTCAATAAATTATTACTTACTATGGGAGTTGCGGCGGGTGCAAGAAACCCACATTCAACGTAGTAGGTACCGTATTACATTAAATTTAATATAGTTGCACATACGACTAGTTTTTTTTGAAACGGCAAAAATATTATTAAGGAAAAACTTGATACGACTAGGTACTGAAGGTCACTATCTCAATTTGCTAATTTACTAGTATAAGAGATAGTGATATCACATGCATGAAATGTTAAATAACTTTGTACCTTCAAATTAAACAAACTCACCTCATTGTATCTCCTCAACGGGGATAGTACCCTGATCTGGGACAAGTAATCCACGGACCAATTCTCACTCTTCGAACAAGCTCGTAACGGGTCGGTATCCGTTTGATTATAGCTCGTAACAATATAGTCCCCACTAGTAACTTCCTCCACGGAATCAAAGAAGAAGACACGCGGATTCCGACACGGGTCCCGCGACAGAATTCGTGTGTTAAACATGTATGGCGGGTTCGCAAACCTAGTCCACGGCCAAAACGTCTCGAGGGGCCTCTGCAAGATGCTTGGAGGGTGAATGCCCTCGTAAGCATGAGCGGAGTAGCCCCATGAGATGGAGAGAGTCAAGTTTTGTTGCTTGGAGTAGCATATGGTTTGTTGGAACAGTCGGGATGAGTCGGCCGTCGCGGCTTTCATGAGGTGGTTGAGGGAGTGGTAGCGGTCAGTGGCGGGGTAGATTGGGTCGACGGCGTCGAGGTGGTGGAGGGAGAGGAGAGGGGATTGCGGGTGGGATGATAGGAAACCGGATATGTCGTGGTGTAGGTCAATCTGCAATGAAAAAGTCATTGAAGCAATATGAGGATAGGATTTTGAAATCAACAAACTAAACTAATGAATGTTCTAAAAAAAAGTCATTGAATGTTATTGTGATACTGCTCTGTTCTCTTTTTAACGGTGCTGATTTTCCCTCATATTGCAATGCTGACCCAATATCAGCTTTTGGGCAGTAATTTTAACACTCTATTTTTTCCATAGGAAATGAATTTTCTTCGGTCCATATTTTGGACTGGAAGAGACAGTTCTAATTATGACCGTTCATTTGCTGCAATCAACGGTTTGGATGTACTATTTTTACACTTTCACCGGTAAGAGTATATATTCTTATCGGTAAAAATGTATGAAAAATCCGAACCATTGAACCTACTAATGGATGGTCCCAATCTGGACTATCTCGTCCGGTCCAAACCATTGGACTGGAGAGGAGCGGCAGGAGCCGGACCCTTTTCGATATTCGCACTTCTTTTTAACATCTACTTGTGTAAGTTTAATATATTACCCTTTCATGAGTTTAATTTTTTACACCTAAAAGGGTAGCATAGTAAATCGACATATATAGCGAGAGAAAAAGAGTGCAGACAATGAAAAGGAGAATGCAAAAATGAACTCCCAAATTATCTCTGTCAAATTTTCACTCCTATTTTTGATAACGGCACTATATTTTTTTGTCTTTTTGTGAAGTTTTTTTTGTATATTTTGTTGACTAAAAGACAAAAAAAAGTGTAAATATCGAATAAGGGAGTGTGAAAATCATTGCCCTAAATTACCTGATGAAATCCTTTCTCTAGAGTAAGAGAAACTCCCAAATCAGCAACGCACGATTGCACCACATGATCACTCCCATACAAACTCGGATACCTCTCAATACACACATCTAAATTCTTCACCAACGCCTCCACAAGAGGGTAACTCAGCACATACCCGCCCCCGCCAAACGCCATCTCGAACGAGTTAAACACGTTGGACGCGATCGACTCCGAATTCGCCCCGATGTAAAAGTACTTCCAGTGATCGTATTTCGACAGAACGTCCACCAAATTGTCGACGAAAACGACCGTGTCGTCGTCCATAAAGGCGTACCACCGCACCCCTTGGTTTTCGGCCCTGAAGATCTCGGCAATCATGTGCACCATCCGGATGGCTTGTCGGGCTTTGTGTTTGTTGTAGTCTTCGTACCTAAATAACCACCACTGAAGATGAAAGGGCCTTTTTTTATTTTCTATTTTCTATTTTTATTTTTTTATGGAAGAAAAATTTTACTCGCAAGACTAGTATTGAATTTTTTAAAGACTCTTTAAAGGTGAACTTATATAATTTTAAATTATTTCGATCCAACCTATATAATGTACCTAGAGGTGTCTTCAAAGAGTTGAAGAGGCGGCGAGGCGGGCGACCATGGAAAAAACTCCTTGCGAGTTTTATCGAGAAATAGAAATCCTCGCGTCACGTTGGGCCGCCACCACGATTCGACGTAATATCTCCTGTTCTGCCACGTGCCCGATGAACTCGCAATCCCGAAAGCGATGTGGGTAGCGTTCGTCGGGGGGAGAGAATTTGAAGTCTGTGAGGGACTGCACTCAATCAGGTAATTATTCAAGAGATGAGATGAGTTGCACCACAGATTGCTGGAGAAAACGTGGATCGCGTAGAGAACAAAGCAGAAAATAGCTAGCGATTTGAGTAGCTTTCGGGTTGGTTTGGTAGAGAAAAACAGAACAGTTTGGTCTGACGAGCTGAACATTGTTGAACCATGTACGAGGTTAGTTGAACCTAATAGGAGGATTAGAGTAGTTTTTTTTTTTTTTGATTAGTCAATAGGATTAGAGTAGTTTGAATGACGTTAATTGAAGCATAAACAATTGAAGAAATTAAATAAATTTCTCTCTCTAGATCATTAAAGAATGAGTGAGGAGGGTGGTTCTCGTTTTGGTTTCCTGTTTGGATTGCTGATTTTGTGACTTTTTTTGGTTCACTTTCTAAAGAAAGGTACAACGAACAAATATAGATGATGGTTAATTCTTGTGAAGGCAACGTGGAAAATTATGGAAAGGGAAGTCTGGATTGCATGAGTAAAGGTCACGCCAAGCTTAACGTTGTCCACTGATAGATTTTTGATATCTCAGGCTCTCAGGTGTCCGGACCAGCTTACGAGAATCTCGATTAATTTTGGGGGATCAATTCCACCGCCGATTTGCGGGAGTCCAATTAAAATTAGAATAAAACTCTGTATAGATTGGCCCCAAATAAGTTTTCCTTGTTAGCACTATTAGCATTTTACGGGTCAAGTCAAACCATTAATTTGTGTTTTTGGTAATTGGGTTTGGGTGGTTGTTTAGCTGTGCTTGAGTCTAGAATCTCCACCCGGTGTTTGAAGATGTGTTGATGAAGCCTACGCAATGCTCAAAGTGCTCGGAGCATGAATCGAACATGTATATATGCATGCACTTCATTTTGCATCTAGACTAAACTTTGTTCATGCATCTTTTGATATTTGTGCCAAGGGCTCCGTTTGTTTCGATGTAAAATGTTTTTTTTGAAAACAAACTTCAAACTTTTATTTTCTGGTGTTTGGTTGACAGTTGAAAATATTTTCAGAAATTGACAAAATAGTATAGAGAGAGAGAGGGAGCTTAATCGGTGGAGAGATATGAGAATATTGAAATTGAACATGAGTCAGGACGGACAATCGAGGAAACTGAGCAATGAAAATTGCAGTAGAGGGCAGCGGATTCATTTTGAAAAAATAATTTACGGAAGATTTAAGAGTAAGTTATATCATTTTCATCTAATTAATAGTCATTTTTTTATCCAACCAAATACCAGAAAATAGGTAAAACATTTTACCGAAAAATATTTTACGCCCAAACAAACGAAGCCTAGATTTCTATGAAATAATAGTACTGTTTTAGAAGGCTTAGGCATTAGTTTAGTTGGTGGTTGAACTTGTGAGTAGTACAAGCAAGTGTGATGCGCGCATGGGTTTAGCCTTGTATAGGAAGAAATTTTTTCTAAGCGCCTTGGCGCTTTGCAGTGCTTCAAAAAGTTATTTGCTATGAAAAAGAGAAGCGCCTCCGTAGTACTCCAACACTATTCAAAATTTGATGAATGGCACCTTAGCTCTTCTCCAGCTCTTTTAAATGGTTGCATGGCACCTTCGTGGCGCTCTTGTGGTTCTCCGACGCTTTGCTATTTTAGCCTATGTGTCTCTCTCTAATTGGTCCCTTGTAGGGCTTCATTTACCATCATACACTATACAAACACATTTTTCACCCGGCAAAATTTTGTATCAGCCCACTTCTAGAGAGAAAATAACCTTCCCTTCTCATATTCATTAATATGCATTATGATGATTTACACATTATGTTTGATCATTTCACTTGTCAATCTAGGGTCATTCTCTAATATTCTATGAATACACTCTAAATTGATTCTTTTTACCAAAAAACTTTATTATTATCATTTGCATTCATTGGTGCGCGCCTTCCTTTCTACATGGCCGGATGATTTTCGGAGTCTGTTTGATTTGGAGATTGAGGTGGTGATTCTCGTAGAGTTCAAGAAATCAAGGAGGTGTATGGGGTGACGTACCAAGAGGTGAAGTTAAGTGTCGCAAGGGTTTGTGGGTAATTCCTAATTTGGTATTTCTTGTAAACCTTTTAATTGTCTAAATACAAGTAAATATAGGCCGTGGTTTTATGCTTAGGATGTGTTGACCCTAATTAGTTTCCACTTATATCCTTGCGTACTTGTTCTTTAGCTTTATTGCATTAATTTAATTTGATTGTTATTTTAAATTGCTCAACATGGAGATTGGTTAGAGATCGAACTTGTGTTATTTGTTGGTTTAATTTTTAATCAGTAACCCCATTCATCCCCCTCTGGGACTTTATAGTGCTTTAGGGTATCTCATTCCTTCATCCAACATCATATCAACAACTCATGAAAATAAACAAAAAATGATTGGTACATACTCTCTCCTCCCAAATTGGATGACAATTTTTGATATTTGTGCCAATTTCAATTCTTTATATCTTTCAATATGAATCTCAAAAAATATACAATATGGATCTTATTTGATAATTTTCGATTAGTTCTATTATACAAAATTTTCAAACTCATGAAAAACATTATAAATTGAAAGATATAAATAATAAAAAATGGCATAAATTTCAAAAATTATCATCATTTTTTAGACAGAGAGAGTATCATATTTGCAGATATTCAATTAAACTTCTTTTATGGAGTACTAATAGAACCTTGCTACTTGCACAGCAGTTCTGTGCACAGATTGTGCATAGATCGCGTTGTGGAGCCCACTAAGGGTCCCATACAAATAATTCGATCCGTTAATTATGTTTAAAACATTTTTTTAAGGGCCTTTGCGAAAAATTAGCTCAATCCGATACATATAAGTGCTTGATCTAATCATCTAACTTTTCATTCGGATTTTTAGAGAATGAAAAGTTAGACGATTAGATCAAGTACTTATAGGTATCGGATTGAGCTAATTTTTCGCGGGAGCACTTGAAAAAATATTTTAAACATAATGAACGGCTCGTATTATTTGTATGTGACCCTTAGTGAAACCCACAACGCAATCTGTGCACAATCACAGATCTACTGTGCCAGTAGACTTTCTAGTACTAATGTGCCCACATGAATATAAGAGATGTGGTTATAAATCTGTACAAATGTGATGCGTGCAGCATTAAAAAATAAATTGATGACGTGAAAGAGGCCACAGTGGATCCCAGCTCCTCATCATCCACTCCCTTTCCCGACATAACCTTACCCAAAAATCAGGCAGGGAACACAACCTCGCAGATCTTGACACGTGCCACCGCGACTTATAAACGGACCCAAAACCTATTTATATTCCACTCTTTATTCTCTTTTCTAGTCCGCCCTCCCCCTCCCCCTCCCCTCTCTCTCTCTCTCTCTCCTCCCCATCCCCCCAATCTCTCCCTCCGCTGTCTCTCCCTCCCTCCCTCCCTCTATCTCTCTAGCTCTTTCACTCCTCAACCTCCAACCCCCCGCCGTAAATCCCATACCCACATCCATCGCCAATCTCCGATAGATCTATCACCGTCCATTCGATTTGGTTTGGATTGTCTCCGAGGTATATATACAGTGCTAATCGGGACAAAAATGGCCACTTCCTCGACCAGCGGCGTCTACGTCCACGTCATCGAAGACGTCATCAATAAGGTCCGAGAGGAGTTCCTCAACAACGGCGGCCCCGGCGAGTCCGTCCTCAACGAACTTCAAGGAGTACTTTCTCGATCTTTGTGGTCATATTTTCTTATGTGCCACTTAATTGATTGCTTTTTAGGGTTTAATTAATTGCTAGTCTTGTTTAGTGGATACGGTTGATGTTATTGAGCTGGTATGTTTAGGGTTTTGAATTGTGGTTTTATGGATCTGCTCTTAGGACTGTAGTGTAACCCTAAAAGTTTGGGGATTTTTGGTGGATGAATAGATATGGGAATTGAAGATGATGCAAGCTGGTGCTATACTGGGACCGATAGAGAGGTCGTTACAGAGGCCGACACCGGGAGGTCCTATCACCCCTGTACATGATCTTAATGTGCCCTATGAAGGGACTGAGGAGTATGAAACTCCCACAGCTGAGATACTATTTCCTCCAGTGAGTTTCTTTTACATTTGTTCCTTTCAGTGTTATATCGCGAATGAGAAATTCTATATATTGGTGGATATTTAGAACAGTTTTAGTTGGACAGTTGTGATTGGGTCATCTTTGAAAATGACTCATGTTTTGAGAATACTAGTGAACAAGCATATCCTACCACCTTCGTGGTTTAAAAGAAGGGAAGTGATTTTGGCACTCCCCAAATTGATAACCGCACTCCCAAGGGGAGTGTGGTTATCAATTTGGGGAGTGCCGTAATCAATTCCCTAAAAAAAATGGTGATATATTAACACCCTCATTGCACGTTTAAGATTCGACGGTTAATGTCTTATATGGAGTGGTATATGCAGACGCCGTTAGAAACTCCAATGCGAACGCCTCTACCAGGATCTGCACAAACGCCTCTCCCTGGAACTGCTCAAACGCCTCTACCGGGAACTGCGGATAGCTCAATGTACAACATTCCTACGGGTGGCACCCCCATCTCCCCCGGTGACTATCCTTCTTTAATTGATTCTGGTGTACCTGAGGTGAAACCTGGGAGGCCTAGCCCATACATGGTACATGCAGTAGCATTTGCTGACAAACTTTTTATAGTGCAAAACTTTTGGTTCACATCTTTTTCCTTACTCTTTTGAGATCCGTGCATTATGTTTCCAAAGCTTAAATGTCATCCACCTGTGAATGATACTCTTTTCTGATTGCTACTTGAGCTTGGTGTGGACTGATTTACTTTCTTGCATTCTGCAGCAACCACCCTCTGCTTGGATGAATCAAAGGCCCCCTCTTGATGTGAATGTTGGTATGTATTTTGAGAACAGGTGCACCATTTGTGCCAAATCTCCAATGTTTTGGCATTAATTATTTTCATCTTTCTAGCTTATGTGGAAGGGCGGGAAGAGCTGGACAGGGGAACACCTCATCAACCCACTATGCAGGTGATTATACATTCATTATTCATCTTTGATATTGGGATTTGCCAAGCTTCGACTCTTATTTAGGTTACAATTTGTAATTTAGGAGTTTTTGGGGCCTGATTTTGCGTCGTTTATCTTGAGGGATTCCCTCTCTTGAAATTTCAGGGTGCTTGCGGGAAGTTCTCATATTTTTTCTTACCAAAATCCGAAACAAATGGAGTATATGTTGAAAGGTGGTTGCAACTAGCAACTGGACAAATTATACAGTTAATATGATCCACTGAGTTAAAAGGACAATGTGTGTGGTACCACAAACTTATTGTCGTACTGGTTAACCCAAGCTCTGAAAGATGTTTACACCAGACTATCTTCAAATATTGCGGGAAAGGGACATTTAGATGATAAGAGAGCACGCTTCCTCAAAATTTGTAGGCACAATCCTTGAGATGTTATAGCACGACATTTGACAAAGAGTTTGGTCCTTGGTGTTCAAAGCATGTGAAGAAGATGTAGTGAATACTGAAACAGATGTCCCAAAGAGTGCCAGTGTTGCAGAATGTCGCGTCTAAAGTATATAATCAATCACCAGAAGGCAATGAAATAGTTGAGAGGTGAATTGTGATTCAAAAATATTGAGGGCAGGACTTCCTGTATATTCGTGCTCCCTAATGCGGCCTTAGAGTGCCTGATTGGGTTGATATAGGGAATGGTTTGAGGTTAGTTGTGTGAAGTGAAGTCCCAGATCGCTTGGTTACCAAAGTATATGGAGTATATAAGCGTGAGGGCACCCTCACTTCATGAGCTAGCTTTTGGAGTTGAGTTCTACCCAAGCTTGTGTAACATGGTATCAGAGCTAGGTACCAGAGATGGGTAGGGTGTGTGTCTTTGGCCTGCATGCGGCAGGTGCTATCGAGCGAGCATGCTGCATGTGAGGTAGGGTGTTAAGCGAAGTCCCACATCGCTTGGGTACTAAAGTAATATGAAGTATATATGCTTGAGGGCACCCTCACTTCATGAGCTAGCTTTAGGGGTTGAGTTCTACCCAAGACTGTGTAACAAGTTGCAATAGAGATGCAGTAAATGAATAGAGTAGAGTTTTTGAGCGATATTTTGTAGGTTTCCAGTTTATGTGACTATCAATCAAATGAAAAGTGGTTTCCTACTCCACTTTATACTCCTATTCTTTATTTTTAGATCTTGATGTAAGTGCGCGTGCGGCTCCATGTTTCTCTTTGTTCCAGTATCTGAATTTGGTGCTAAACTAGATAGTAGAAAATATTACAAGCATGCTTACACACATCACTTGCTGTACTTTTTTATATTTTCTTTCTCTTGATGAAGCTCAAAATGATGTCGAATGAGGTCACTGTCTCTTACATAGTCCCTCATTTTTTAAAGATATTTAATTTTACAGATGTACTTGGTAATTTTACTAAATGTTGGAGGAATTTCTAGGATTTCTTCATGATGTCTTCTGGGAAGCGGAAACGCGATGAATTAGCTTCACAATATCGTGGTGGCAGTGGATATATACCACAGCAGGATGGAGCTGGAGATGCCATGTCAGATGATTTTCAGGTGGAGGTTCATTTTCGCATTTACACGTGTCTTTGTTGATGACTTATTCTAGTTCATCATCTTGGTTCCCTTAATACGAAAGAAAGAATTTGTTTCCACTAATCTGACCAGCTAGCACTATCTCTTATAACTACCAACTTATGAGCCACTAACCAGGAACCCTCTTGGACTCAAACATGTAAGGGGGTTTTTTGGTTGTCTCGTCGTAATTCAGCTCGGGACTTCACTGACCAGTTGATTTTGTCCTTTAATGGAGGCCTCTACGTGAAAGGTCAAACTTACCAGTTAATCAAGCAAAAAGTAGTCTCCAAAAAATAGAAAATTGAGTGTAAACTAAACCACATGGAAGAGTATATGGAGAAATTATGTAGTAGCAACCTTACCCAGCAGAGATGATTAAACCTCAAAATTCTCTTAGTAGATCAATCGTGGAAAGCAATAAAGGCATGCAACCAAGCTAGGACACTTCTAACTCGAGAAAATCCTCACTAGGCCCAAGGGAAATTGCCATGTTGACTTTTCTGGTCCTAAAGTAGTGCGAGTGTGCGACAATGTGTCACGAGCTAGATGATACTGAGAAGTATGAAGGCTACTAAGAAGGTGCTGTATATGTGTCAATTGTTGTCACTCCCGACTGCGATGTATAGATAGTTCCACAGTCATTGTGGCCCATTTCCGAATAACTTGGGCTTTTGACACAAACTGTGATTTAACATGTTATTGACATATTGTAGCTTGATTTCTTTGAGAAATCGGGTTCAAGTCTCTCAATATGAATTTGATTGCTCTTTGGATAGTGCTTTTGTTCTTATTGGGTGACGTTTCTCTATGTCTGGATGTTGGCATCTCCAGCTACAAAGTGGGGTTTGCAAGTGGGGGAGGTTGTCAGATAACCGATATAAATTGTTGGGCTCATTTCGTAATAGCTTAGTCCTAATGCATATTTTCTTTGTAATTTTTTGACGCAGACAGAGACTTAGAAAACATAAACACATTGCAAGTTTGGGGAAAGTAACTTCATTTCAAGTTTGTTAAATGAGGAATCTACAATTGAGATGGTAAATTTAGGTGATATTGATGCAATGAATCCTACCTTTTGGATGGTTGATTCTTTTGATCCAGTTCGTTTGTCATTTGCGGGGGTGCTACAGGAAGTGATCCAAAAAGAGATAGGATCAATGTGGTTTCACTGGGGACAGAAGGCTAAGCTACCACGTTCACGAACATATGAAAGATATCATTCACATAGTGTCTTGTTTCTTACTACGTAGCTCTGAAAGGGTTTGTGGGTAGTGCTGTAAGTGTTGTACGAGAACTGTGACAAAAGGAGAGAGAACTTATCTGAATTACTGAATATTGAGAGTATATGGTTACAATGCTAACACAAACTTAAATAGAGAAAAGCCTAGAAATCTATACCTAAAATAGAAGATTACAAAGAGATATGATTACAATATTATCACAAAATAGAAGATTACAAAGAGATATGATTACGATATTATCACGATACGATTCTATGCCTAAGATACAAGATAATACTTTCACACCCTCCCTCAAACTCATGATGCGAGCCCAGAGAGCATCGTGAGTTTGCCAAGGAAGTAACGAAACCGAGCAGTGGTGTGCGTCTTGGTGTAATAGGGGCTGAAACATAGCTAAACGGAGCTGCAAAATGCCAATTAGAGGTCCAAAACCAAGTGCCAAAACCTGCAAAATGAGAGATTTTGCTGCCCCAAACCAAAGTGCCAAAACAGAAGCTGAAACTTTTCCAAACTGAACCGCAACGAACTGGATAGTGCTGAAAAGTTTCCAAACAGTACCAACAGTGCCGAACAGTACCAAACTCTGCAGAAAACCTGTAAGTGCTGCGTATAATGGATCATGGTGAACAGTGCCGCAGTGAACAGATGGCTGTTGTGTGATGTGAGAGAAGATCGAATGGATGGGAGGAGGAGGAGATGCAAAGAGGAAGATGCAAACAGTGCCAAATAAAGAATAAGAGTGCCGAACAGTCCAGAAGCCGAACATATATCATATGCAGAACAGATGCAAATATCAGAAAAGATGCCAAACAAATGCAGAGTAAAGGAGCGAATAAGTTTTAGATGCGATGCAGAGTAGAGGAAGAACAGATTCAAAAAATGCAGATTCGGATGATGTTCGAGAAGAAAGAGAGAGTGCCTTATAGATTCAGATGCAAAACCAGGGAAACAGAGCTAGAAATAAGAGACAGAATGGCGAAATCAGAGAAACATAGCCTGAAATAATGCGAAAGCAAATAAAACAGCAGTAGAATACCGAAACAGATGCCGAACAGACTTCAGATGCAGATTTCAGAAGTAAAGTACCAGAATATCAGAATACCAGATTGGATATACGCTGGTGAGTGTTGAAACTCAAAGGGTCTTACAGAACTGAGGTCACCAGTACCGAAGGAGGCTGTTTTGAGTGTTACCGGAGATTGCAGAGGTCCGGTGAGTGTGTTTAGAGGGTTGCTGGAGGTTGGAGCTGGTCGGAATCGCACTGGTGCTGAAATCAACAGATTGGGGTCCAACAGCTTCAGACTTGCAAAACCAGACTGGTTGGGGGGCTTTCGAAGGTCGCCGGTGACCTGTGAGTGTGTGACGGTGGTCGGCGACGACAAAGGGTGGTCTGCAATGACAGAGGGTGGTCGCCGAAGGTTGCTATCAACGTGGGTAGTGTTCGGCTGCGTTGATAGAGAAAGAAGAGAGGAAGAATGTTTGATGCAGGAGAGAGACAGAGATGCAAAGGTCTGATGTGACTGCGAACTGTGTATTCTGTTGGCTATGTGACAAAACAGATGAGTGCCTGGCGGACGGCGGCGAGGCTTAGGCCGCCCGCCGGGAGTGAAATTTTCAGAGTACCTAGATCTTATAGCTCTAATACCATGTGACAAAAGGAGAGAGAACTGATCTGTATTACTGAATATTGAGAGTATATGGTTACAATGCTAACACATACTTAAATAGAGAAAAGCCTAGAAATCTATACCTAAAATAGAAGATAACAAAGAGATATAATTACAATATATTATCACAAAATAGAAGATTACAAAGAGATATGATTACGATATTATCACGATACGATTCTATGCCTAAGATACAAGATAATACTTTCACAAGAACAGCAAATTCTGGTTCTATGCTTGAAGTGCAGTAAGAATATATTATTTGAATAACGATAAGATTTATTTCGGTGTCCTGACTATAAGCAGTATGAGAAAGATGGTCATCTTCAGGAAAATTGGTGTATAATATGTTCACACGCGCACGTGTTTTGACAAACTCCTTGATTCTTTTTTAATTTAAAACACGAATCTGAAACTTGGAATATATTCATGTAGTGCTTGGTATACATTCTTTGTCTGTTTATGGCAGAATATCCTTTGTGCTTGCATCACTAATAAATTTTTAGGCCACCTTGGTTTTATGTTATTTTCTGTACATGATATGTGTTTCTTTAGTAATCTTATGGTTGTTACTCAGGGAAGTCAAGGGGGCTGTACTGGACATGACATTGTCGCTGCTGGGAACCAACGGGTGAGGTCATCTTTGAGGATTTCTCAATTGGATGGGCCAATTCCTGATCCTTATGATGATGTGCTTTCTACACCTAATGTAAGGCTGCGTTCTTTTAAACTTATAAGTCTGGAACTTATTTCAGTATTTTTTACTTTTCGTAACTTTTTGTTTAGCTTTTCGACGTAATTTTAGGGGTTAATTGGAAAAGTATAAAAATATGGATCGATGTTGAAAAAATTCAAATAAGATGGCAACTAAGCTCCAAAAGACAGCTGTTTGATACTTTTTTTTGTCTTTAGTGAACCTTTTTTTGCTTTTGGTCATAATTTTGTAATTTTTAGATTCCTCTCGTTGAGATGAATGATTAATCCAAAAAAATCACGTGAATAAAGATGAACAAAACACACAAAACATAGTAATAAGTTAAGTTTAGAAGAACTCATCCTAAGTGTTAGCCTGTGTCTGTTCCAGGAGTATGCATGATATAAGATGATTTGCTTGGAAATTTTTACATGGGTGTGCATGTGTTTGCATCATGCACTAGAATTTTTATGCTTAACACTCATGAGTAGTAGATATGTTATGTTAGCTGAAGGTGGAGAACCGTAAAGAACTTATATTTGTATATTTGCGCCGATGGACTCACTGGAGGCTGGTGCTGACTGCTGTCTTGGACCATTGGATATTTCAAAATCTGCGTGTTCCTAACACCTACTTGTCGACATGGCATCCTGTTCTAATTCTGAAACCTAATTGAATACTTGTAGAACTAATCTTTTTTCATGGTAAAATTTTGCAGAAGCACAAGGGTACTATGCCTATTATCTCCTTCTGCTCTCCTAAAAAAAAATCTTGGCTGCATGTATCTATGAATGTCCTTTTCATCATAAATCTACTAAAGGATGCAGTTTTAATTGGGCCTTCATTTATAGATTGGAGACTTGTTATGCCCGAACACCCTTGTGTGTGTTGCAGCCTAGTACATGTCCAATGGTGGTGGGTAAATGTAATTGTCATACAATGTTACATTACCTGGGTAAAAATAACTGATCCTGAGAGGTTGAAAGAGGCAAGCTTGAATGGTTTGGGTAGACTCTTGGGCATCCGTAACAATGCAAAATTGCATGCATAAGATGTTTGTTTCTC
Source organism: Rhododendron henanense subsp. lingbaoense (assembly GCA_020567845.1). Taxonomy (NCBI): domain Eukaryota; kingdom Viridiplantae; phylum Streptophyta; class Magnoliopsida; order Ericales; family Ericaceae; genus Rhododendron; species Rhododendron henanense. The sequence goes on from CM036312.1 coordinate 7,269,420, forward strand.
CAAGTAAAGGTTGATGTTTTGTATTGTTCGGGTTTTCTGTTACCTAACGTAATGATGTGTGTAGATTCCTCCTTCATGGGGAATGGGGATACATGGCATTATCTTTCATGAAATGTGACAAATTCACCAGCTATTGCTTTTGTAAACTGACTAAAATCTTTTGTTCTACAGATATACAATTATCAAGGAGTTGTCAATGAAGACTACAATATAGTGAACACACCAGCTCCATATGGTAAACTTATGATGTTTGGACCGTAACTCTGACTTCTTGTTGGGTTTTCTCCATTTGACTTGTTTCTTCTTTTCTTGGTTAACGCTTTCGCTTGGATGTTGAAGCTAATTATTATTTGCATCTTTTAGATCAAGTAGCTACGCCTGCTGTCATCACTCAGAATGATCTTGGAGATGACGACGATGACGATGAACCCTTGAATGAAAATGATGATGATGACTATGATGATGTGGACCAGGGAGAGGAGCTAAACACGCAGCATTTAGTTTTGGCTCAGTTTGACAAGGTATTGTTGTTCTTCTAGGATTTAGTGAAATTCCTTATCTGATAATCATGTTCACCCTTGAAAACAGCCTTAACATACTGCATTTATGCGGGTAGGTTACCCGGACCAAGAGCAGGTGGAAATGCACTCTGAAGGATGGCATTATGCACATAAACAACAAAGACATTCTCTTTAATAAGGTGTGTTTGGTTACTACAATTGATTGGTCATTTGTTCTGTTCTCATTTTAACCTCCAACTTGAAGGTTCTCCTATCATGATGCTTTCTTTTCAGGCAACTGGAGAGTTTGATTTCTGATTTTGTAAGGAAAAAATCTCAGTTGCTGTCGGAGAGCAAATCTGGAGTTCCACTGGGTGTTTCGTTCTTTTACTTTTCGTTTTTGTATCTTTTACCATTATTACTTAAGTGAGATTGCAAGAAGAGAATGAAATGCCCGGAGAGTTCGAGAGAGGATCCGTGGTTGGCCAGTTGTACATAAAGGGTGTGCCTTTTTTGGCACTAAATGGATCTCTACTAAGGGAGTTCTGGAACTTGATTATATCTCTGATGGAATGTGTTTTTCCATCTACTCAAATACTTGGGGAATTTTTCGTTAATTTATGATGAATTATGTTGTTTTTATACTTCTTCTGGTGTTTGTGGGGTTGGAAGACTATGAATATGCCATTTTTCCTGGTCTGAGCAACTTCTTGCATTGTTATGATATAAAGTAGTCAAGCTTCTTTGTTGATGAAAGAATCTGAGAAAAGGGATACTAGTTTCATTTTTACTGCATTTACTAGAAGTTAAAGCTACCAAGATGCAAGAAGTTAAATAGCTAGCAATTAGATGATTTTAACAATGTTGTTTGTGTTTATTAGTATTGGATTGGGGTTGTGTACTTTTCTATTATGCCTTCTGGCTATGAAGATTTGTTTGGAACACAAAACTCTCATTTACCTGTGAAGGAATTGGGCTTAAACCCCTCCTAGCAGCAGATGATGTAGCCAATGTTGTTCTGTGTTTCATTATTTTGGAGAGGTTGTCTAAAACTATATTTGGACATTCTTGATATGAAGACTTGTTTTGAACATGGAAGTCTCATTTTCCTGTCAAGCCATTGTTGAAACTTTTGTAGTGGTTAATTCAACTGGACGCAATTTGGAAAAGAAATGAACCAACTTTTTCTGGGACCAAGTGTATTGGTCTGCAACATGATGGAGAGCTGTGCATTCTGTTCATTGTTCGCCAACTGAACACCTAAACACAAGATTAGATCTACCAAAATAGAACCTGCACATATCTCCCACCATCTGCATAACCGAATTTTGATGTACTTATTTCTCCTTTGGACCATCTCCAGTTGTTGGAGCCATTTTTGGGTGCTAAAGCCAAATTTTGGTAGGATACAACATTTTTTTTTGGCCATAATTTGGCCAAACTACTCCTGTGGTGTCAAAGCCAAAATTTGGCTCTCTTTCTCAATTACCTTCCAATACCATTTTCTTAACTAATTTTTAAATTACCAATTAATTTTTTTTATATATTTTGGCCCCAATTTCTTTTTCATAGACACCCAACTAAAAAGCTTAATCCACTCTCAAATGCCCCGTATTTTCAACTTAACCCTATACCTAATTCTGTCTTCAACCTTTCCGGTCTAATAGTACTACAGTACTACATTTCAGTGGGAAAAAGGGCAATTTATAACAACAAATACTACATGAGACACTTTTTAGGAATTATAATGTCATGAAAAGAGAGAAACAATTTACACATACATGGAATCTGTTATTTGAGCCGACAACTATACCTGTAATCCCTGTCTACAGAGTCAATACACATACATGCAAGCTAGCTCAAGTGTTTGGGTGCTTGTTCCAAGTTCATCAGTTTTGGGTTCAATGCCTCTAACTCCCACTAACGTTTTCTTTTTTGAACTGCGAAGAAAAAGATTTTATTATGACCAAAACATTACAAAGGATAAGGAAATGGGATCAAAATGGCATCACAATGCTAACATCCGAACTATGTTGGCACCCTATCCACATGACAATCATATGCCATACCCGCTCCAAAAGAGCTACAAGGTTGGCAAGCATTCAACCTGACAAGCTGAAAGGAAAAATAACAAAGTGTAACACAACTGCCATTTTCCATTCTACAAACAGAAACATGCCCAAATCCTCGTCCAAATAGTAGACCAAGGCCGTTGTCCCAATTGCAGAATTGATATCTTCATTGAGCCAAAACTCCAAAAGATTAAAATAGCATTTGGTAGTATATAGGATATTGCTCCACTGACTTAGCGCTTAGATCCTCCAAAAGGAATGCCTCTATGTGAGTTGCCGCATAACCAAAGGTCGTAGTAGCAGCAGCATATGGACATAAGGTATCAATGACTGCAGCCAAATTTTACAGAAATAAATACCAACAGCAGCAGCAACCCCAGCTGTATACCTGAAGCATTAGCACACCCCTGGAAACGAGGCCCCATAAGTAAAGGAACCACCAAAGCGTTGCACAATAATCCAGCTTAACAGCTGAAGTCATGAAGTGGCTAGAGGTGATGCAGATGACCAAATGGACATGAGCTGCCCACAGATTATAGAACATATGGTTCAACAGCCCATCTTCTGCAACACCAACATAACATCCCCCAGAAAAAAAAAAAAAAAAAAAAAAAAAACAGACTCATAAAGCAAAAAGCCCTCACAACAACCCAAGCCCCAACCTACCACCAAGACTCAAAACCTAAAAAGACCCCCAAGCCCCAAACGTAAGAACTCATACTAACACTTCTTGCCTTTCCGCAAAGAAAAAACATGATCTAGCATTTTCCAAGGCACTGGAAACTTTCAAATTTACCGACCGCTAGTGAGTATTGACTCTGTGCTAGATACGGAGGGAGCAGAAGACTTCACAATGGATGACGGAAATGACATGACAAATTCAGATGATGCTTCATTACCAAGACCTGTTGTACCAATACTTGTGCTGTCACAAATTATCTCCGGCAATGGGACATCTCCATCAAGGTATTGCATCACTTGCCGCATGCTAGGTCTTGTCACTGCATTTGACTTTGAGCAAAGCAGGCCTAGTTTCAAAACCAACTCCATTTCCTCCTCCAAATAATCTCCTCCCAATCTTGGATCACTTGTCTCGAGAATCGCTCCCTCCTTCCACTTCTCGAAAACCCAATCAACCAAAACCACCTTGTCAGGCGACTGTTGTAGCTGTATTGGCCTCCTTCCACAAGCTACTTCGAGTATGAATGCACCGAAGGCAAACACATCAGTGCTTGTTGTTGCCTTTCCGGTTCTAGTAAGCTCTGGTGCAAGGTACCCAACTGTCCCCACCACATGGGTTGTTTCTGGGTTTGCTCCATGATCATATAACTTAGCAAGACCGAAATCCCCTAGCCTTCCATTTAGATCAGCGTCCAAAAGAACATTACTAGCCTTCACGTCTCTGTGAAGAACAACGTGGTCCCATTCTTCGTGCAGATACAGAAGGGCGGATGCTACTCCTCTGATGATATGATAACGTTGTGCCCAGTTGAGGATTGGATTTTCATTGCTAAATAGGAACTTGTCAAGGCTTCCGTTTGGCATATAATCATAGACCAAGAGCAGCTCTCCCTTCCGCCGGCTATAGCCAAGGAGCTGCACCAAGTTCCTGTGCCTTAGCCTTCCCATGCTAGCGATTTCGGCCACAAACTCCTTCATCCCTTGTTTTGAATCATGGGAGACTTTCTTGACTGCTACTTGTTCCTTCGAAGAGGGAAGTACTCCTCTATAAACCTTTCCGAAACCTCCTGCTCCAAGAAGCTCTTTGTCTATGAAACCTCTGGTAGCTTTGAAGAGATCCTTATAGGAAAACCTATGAGGGCCATATTCCCTTTCCCAATCTTCACGTACTTCTTCATACTTTTTTCTCCTCAACATGTAAAATGTCCCTGCAATTGCCATAGTCAGCCCAACGAATACTGTTGTCACTGACACTGTAATTCCTAGATTGGGTTTTCTATGATGAGGAAGCAAAGGAAGTGAAGGAAGCTCTGAAATTTCCAGGCCTTGTGCTTTCCCACTTTTATTGAAGCTCCAACCAAGAATATAGTGGCTCCCTGAAGCTGCTCCTGTAGTAGCGGTGAAACCAATATACATGAAATCCAACAGAATTGAAGAAAGGTTGATGTGTGTTGACAGGAGAGACTGATCTGGTTTCGGGCTCATAATAGGTGCTAGAGTTACATTGAGTACATTCTCAAGCCCATCATACTCTATCCAAACTTGCATTGGACTCCCACTTATAAGCTCCAAGCTCTGGTTAACTCGTTCCCTGTTGGAGTAATACGTGATGGTTGCAGATACATTTGATACTAAGCTGTTAACATCAATTCCAACATGGTTATCATTTATATCATTGAATTCAGGATTTGTAAGGGTATCGAGTTCAATTGCCAACAGATGGTTGGAAGGGAGCCCATTGTTGGAAGAATTGAGGAGCCCAAAATATTGATCTCCTATGGCATGGGTGAAGTCCATAGATGGTGAGATGGCAAAGGCTATTCCATGACAACTAATATTTGTTATCTTAGGAACAATGGCAAAAACAAAATGGGTGGAAAATGAAAGATCTTGGGTTAACGTGGACGAAGATGTATAAAATCTTACAGGAAGTTGGTAGAAAGCACGACCGACTTGTTGCTTTGAACTGTTGGTTAGCTGCAAAAGACCATTGGAATGGATTTTTGCTCCATCAAGGTGAATATGGGCTCCATCGAAGCCATTGTATACGAACTGGTTTTCGTCTACAGCCATGGCTAGGGGATTCAAGCCAAAACATAAAAGTATCAGAAAATAAATTGATACTGATGTGGAAGTCATTTACTAGTGTAGGGAAGTGCTTCTTGCTGCAGCAATGGATGGTTAGTTTTGTTAGGAGATAGATTCTTCTTTGTTTATAAAGGGGATTTGGGGAGTCAACACTGTTGCATAGACACAACAGGTCAGCTAAAGAAACCAAAGTTTGTGACTCAACGATCAGGGCCGCCGGCTCACAAGTTTTAGAGACTGGAAGCGAACCTCTTGAATGAGGCCTCCCTATATCTTCCCTCCCCTCGACTCCTCAAGCGTCTGCGTTTCTTTCTTCTTCTTTTTTGATCGGCTGCGTGGCTTTTCTTTTAGGAGTTCTTTTTCTCTCTAATTCCCTCTAACTATAGAAAATTTGATAATCCAACATAGATGGTAGCGTAGGAGATAGGGCATGATTGAGCACTTTGCAATCACCGAACTGAAAATATCTTCCAGGCTCCGGCCGTTTCTTTTCTTTTTTTTTAACGCCTTAGTGTTACTAATGAGTAATTCCATCATTTGGGCCAATTTTGTGGCTCCTAAATTTCAATTGGGCCTATTTTGTGTAAAGGAAATTAGTGCATTTTTTTTTGGACCATACATATATATATAATATAGGGATCATAAAATTTTGAGGGCCCTCATTTTTAACTTTTTTGGGGGGCCGGAAGCGCGGGCTTCCCCGGCCTTGGCCATAAGCCTGCCCTGTCAATGATAATAACTTCACTGTGATTCCTATGTATTAGTCACCATGTCATTCTCCTCATAGTTATCCTTTGATAGAGAATGGAAGACCACACAAACAAACCATAAGTTAAATGAAGACTACTTGAGGAACAAACTGGGATCATCTCCATTTCATAGATGGAATTGGCCAGATCACTTTGTGAGTAATGATTCTAGTATGGGAGAATGATTTTGTTCACCCTCCCTAAAAGAGGGTGAACACTACCCTCCCTATCATTGGTCGGAATGGGGTAGGGACCACAGAATTATTACACGTTTTGGTGCAAGGACAACAGAATCTGTGTGGTCCTTACTCCAGATTCTATGGTCCTGACACCATTCCAACCAATGAAAATTTTTAAAAAATAAATAAAATTGCAGCTGATTCTGCTTTCAAGGTTCCATTTTACTTGACTTAGAGAGAGGTGGCTTGTGGAAAAAAAGGAGCTTTTTGTGGCCATGGATATTTTTCCATGACATTGAGTTCTTGACAAGGCACTACAAGTACAACCGTTAATATACCAAAGGAATCTCGTGGGTAGAATGTGAGATATCTTAATAAGACATGAAGATTTTTCCCCTACAATTGTCATGGTACTGAAAATGTGAGATATCTTAATAAGGTCTTGAAGACTTTTCCAAGAGAAAGGTCACGCACCAAAAATATACAGAATTTCAACCATCAAATTCAACTTATTCTTTTGAGTTATCCCCGAATAAAATACGTGGACTAGATGCATTCCTTGACTTATGTTTCACACCCTTGATTTATGTTTGCTTGTCTTAAAATTATGTTCTAACATAAAACTATTTCCAACATTAACTAGTGCTTTGTGTCAATATTTTGAAAATTTTAAATCGCTTTTTGTTCTCATTGTTCAACTCCTTGGATCTGGTGTTGCACCCTTGATTGATTGAGTAAAGTGACAACTGAGAATCGTGAAATTCAATAACAATTGGGGTAAAATCACTTTTACCACTTAAACTTTAGGCGTAAACAGTGATGAACACAATACTAATAATAACCTGATTCATTGATCAAAACAATAATAATTGGGATTCGGTCATGTTTGAAAATGATTCATGGATTGAGAATCTGGGTGAATAATCATATCCTGCCACATTTGTGGTGAAATAAAATGGTGATATATTGCCGCCCTCATTGGAAACTAATATCTGACGGTTACATGTCTTATATGGAGTTTTATATGCAGATGCCAGTACAAACTCCTATCCAATCGCCTCTACCAGGAACTGCACATTTATGTGTCTTCTGTTGACTTATTCTAGTTATCATCTTGGTGCCATTGGTATGAAAGAAGGAATTTATTCCAATAGTCTGACCAACTAGCATTATCTTTTAACTACCAAAGAGTGCCAGTGTTGCAGAATGTCACGTCTAAAGTTTATAATCCATCACCAGAAGGCAAAATAGTTGAGAGGTGAATTGTGATTCAAAAATATTGAGGGCAAGACTTCCTATATCTTCATGCTCCCTAATGCAGCCTCAGAGTGCCTGATTGAGTTGATATAGGGAATGGTTGAGGTTAGTTGCAATCAAGATGCAGTAAATGAACAGAGTTTCTGAGCTATATTTTTTAGGTTTCCAGTTTATGTGACTATCAAGCGAATGAAAAGTGGTCTCCTCCTCCACTTTGTACTCTCTAGTCTTTATTTGTAGTCATTGATGTAAATGCGCAAGCGGCTCCATGTTTTCTCTTTGTTCCAGAAATTTGTGCGATAAGATACTTCGTGCATTGAGAATTTGGTGCTAAACAAGATAGTAGAAAATATTACAAGCATGTTTCCTCATATCACTTGCTTTACTTAGTACTTTCTTTCTCTTGATGAGGCTCAAAATGATGTCGAATGGGGTCACTGTCTATTACATATTCCCTCAGTTTAGAAAGATGTTTACTTTATCTTGTACTTGGTCATCTATCTAAAGGCTGGAGAAATATCTAGGAGTTCTTCATGATGTCTTCTGGGAAGCAGAAATGCGATGATTTTGCTTCATAATAATGTGGCAGTGGATATATACCACAGCAGGATGGAGCTGGAGATGACATGTCAGATGATTTTCAGGTGAGCTTCATCTTCACATTTACATTTGTCTTCTGTTGATGACTTATTCTAGTTCATCATCTTGGTGCCCTTAATATGAGAGAAGGAATTTATTTCCAATAGTCTGACCAGCTAGCATTATCTTTTAACTACCGACTTACGAGCCAACAGGAACCCTCTTGGACTCAAACATGTAAGTGGATTTTTTGGATACCTCATCATAATTCAGCTTGGGATTTCCCTGAAAGGCTGATTTCGTCCTTTAATGTAGGCCTCTGTATGAAAGGTCAAACTTACCAGTTAATTAAGCATAAAGTAGTCTCCAGCAAATTGGAAAATTGAGTGAAACTAAACCACATGGAAGTTCCTATGCAGAAATTGTGTAGTAGCAAACTTACCCAGCAGAGATAATCAAACCACATGATTCTCGTAGTAGATCAATCGTGGAAAGCAATAAAGGCGTGCAACAAGCTTGGACACTTCTAGCTCGAGAAAATCATCTCTAGGACCCAGGGAAATTGCTATGTCATGACTTTTCTGGTCCTAAAGTAGTGCGAGTGTGATAATCTGTCAAGAGCCAGAATATACTGAGAAGTATGAAGGCTCCTAAGAAGGTGCCGTACGTGTGTCGATTGTTGTCACTCCCGCCCACGTCGTATAGATAGCTCCATAATCGTTGTGGCCCATCTCCGAATAACTTCAGCTTTTGACACGATTGGTGATTTAACTTGTTATGGTTGCTTGATTCTCGGAGAAATTGGGTTCCAGTCTCTCAATATGGTTTTGATCGCTATGTGGACAATGCTTTTGTTCTTAATGGGTGACGTTGTTTCTCTGTGTCTGGATGTTTGCATCTCCTTGTACAAGTCGGGGTTTGCAAGTGGAGGAGGTTGTCAGATAACGGAGATATATTGTTGGGCTTACGCATATTTTCTGTCCAATATTTTGAAGCAGAAAGAGATGTTGATCAATCGCTTAGAAAAACATTAACACATTGCACGTTTGGGGAAAGCGACTTCATTTCAAGTGTTGTTAAATGAGGAATCTCCAAATTGAGATGGTGAATTTAGAGGATGATGCAATGAATCCTACCTTTTGGATGGTTGATTCTTTTCATCGAGTTTGTATATGTCATTTGCGGGTGCTACAGGAAGTATCTCCCGATCAAAAAAATAAAGGATCAATGAGGTTTCATGGGACGGAAGGCTAAAAAGATATCGTTCACATAATGTCATATTTCTTACTACGTAGCTCTCAACTGGTTTGTGGGTAGTGCTGTACCAACAGCAGATTCTTGTTCTATGCTTGAGATATGCAGTTAGAAGATATTGTTTGAATAAAAAGATATCGTTCACATAATGTCTTATTTCTTACTCCGTAGCTCTCAACTGGTTTGTGGGTAGTGCTGTACGAACAGCAGATTCTTGTTCTATGCTTGAGATGCAGTTAGAAGATATTGTTTGAATGACGATGGGATTTATTAGGGATTTCTTGACTATAAGCAGTATGAGGAAGATGGTCATCTTCAGGAAAATTGGTGTATAATATGTTTGCTCTCTCTCTCTCTCTCTCTCTCTGTGTGTGTCTTGACAAACTCCTTTATTTATTTTTGTCTATTTAAAACACAGAATCTTATGGTTTCGCTAATAATCTTATGGTTGTTACTCAAGGAAGTCAAGGGGGCAATACTGGGCGTGACATTGTCGCTGCTGGGAACAAGAGGAAGAAGTCATCTTCGAGGATTTCTCAATTGGATGGGCCAAGTTCTGATCCTTATGATGATGTGCTTTCTACACCTAATGTAAGTTGTAGCCCGTGTCTGTTCCAGGAGGAGTATGCATGATATAAGATGATTTGCTTGGAAATTTTCCCATGTGTGTGCAGTAGATGATGTTGTCAATGTTGTTCTGTGTTCATAATTGGAGTGAGGTTGTGTACAACTCTATTTTAACCTTCTTGGTATGAAGACTTGTTTTGAACACAGAAATCTCATTTTCCCTGTCGAGCAATTCAACTTGGACGCAATTTCAACAAAAAATAAAACCAATTTTTCTGGGACCAAGTGTTTTTGTCTGCAACATGATGGATAGTTGAGCTTTTTGTTCTTTGTTTGCCCACTGAACACACCTAAACACAAGATTAGATCTACCAAAATAGAACCGTTCATATGCTTGTGTACATACCAAGATCTGTAAGATTCCACTATCTTGATAACCGAAATTTGAAGTACTTATGTCTTTGTTGGAAATTATCCTACATCGGTTAATTATCACCTCGAAAATTAGTTTATGAGCCTGGGCGGCCTCCCCTTTCATTGCCAATTGATTTTGAGGTGGATGCCTAAACAGTCTCCTTTACCCAATAGCAGCTAGTCGTCTTTTTAATCTCACACATTAAAACTATGAACTTGCAAGCTAGCTCAAGTGTTAGGGTGCTTGTTCCAAGTTCATCTAGTCTTGGGTTCAACTCCTCTAACTCCCACTAACATTTTTTTTGAACTGCGAAGAAAAAGAATTTTTTATAACCAAAACATTACAAAGGATAAGGAAACGGGATCGAAACGGCATCACAATGCTAACATCCGAACTATGTTGGCACCCTATCCACGTGACAATCATATGCCATACCCGCTCCAAAAGAGCTACAAGGTTGACAAGCATTCAACCTGACAAGCTGAAAGAAAAAACAACAAAGTGTAACACAACTGCCATTTTCCATACTGCAAACAGAAACATGCCCAAATCCTCGTCCAAATAGTAGACCAAGGCCGTTGTCCCAATTGCAGAATTGATATCTTCATTGAGCCAAAACTCCAAAAGATTAAAATAGCATTTGGTATATAGGATATTGCTCCACTGACTTAGCGCTCAGATCCTCCAAAAGGAATGCCTCTATGTGTTGCAGCATAACCAAAGGTCTTAGTAGTAGCAGCATATGGACATAAGGTATCAATGACTGCAGCCAAATTTTACCAAAAATAAATACCAACAGCAGCAGCAACCACAGCTGTATACCTGAAGCATTAGCACACCCCTGGAAATGAGGCCCCATAAGTAAAGGAACCACCAAAGCGTTGCACCATAATCCAGCTTAACAGCTGAAGTCATGAAGTGGCTAGAGGTGATGCAGATGACCAAATGCACATGGGCTGCCCACAGATTATAGAACATACGGTTCAACAGCCCATCTTCTGCAACACCAACATAACATTCCCGGAAAGAGAAAAAAAAAAAAGGAAAAAACAAACCAGAAAAGCCAAAAAAACAACAGACCCATTAAGCAAAAAGCCCTCACAACAACCCAAGCCCCAACCTACCACCAAGACTCAAAACCTAAAAAGACCCCCAAGCCCCACCATAAGAACTCAGACTAACATACTAACACTTCTTGCCTTTCCTCAAAGAAAAAACATGATCTAGCATTATCCAAGGGACTGGAAACTTTCAAATTTACCTACCGCTATTGAGAATTGACTCTGTGCCAGACTGGGAGTTAGCAGAAGACTTCATAGTGGATGTCGGAAATGACATCACAAATTCAGAAGATGCTTCATTACCTAGACCTATTGTACCAATACTTGTGCTATCATGAATTATCTCCGGCAATAGGGCATCTCCATTGAGGTATTGCATCACTTGCCGCATGCTAGGTCTTGTCACTGCATTAGACTTTGAGCAAAGCAGGCCTAATTTCAAAACCAACTCAATTTCCTCCTCCAAATAATCTCCTCCCAATCTAGGATCACTTGTCACGAGAATCGCTCCCTCCTTCCACTTCTCGAAAACCCAATCAACCAAAACCACCTTTTCAGGTGACTGTAGTAGCTGTATGGGCCTCCTTCCACAAGCTACTTCGAGTATAAATGCACCGAACGCAAACACATCAGTGCTTGTCGTTGCCTTTCCGGTTCTAGTAAGCTCTGGTGCAAGGTACCCAACTGTCCCCACCACATGGGTTGTTTCTGGGTTTTCTCCATGGTCGTATAATTTAACAAGACCAAAATCCCCTAGCCTTCCGTTTAGATCAGCATCCAATAGAACATTACTAGCCTTCACGTCTCTGTGAAGAACAACTTGGTCCCATTCTTCGTGCAGATACAGAAGGGCAGATGCTACTCCTCTGATGATACGATAACGTTGTTCCCAGTTGAGGACTAGCTTTTCATTGCCAAATAGGAACTTGTCAAGGCTTCCGTTTGGCATATAATCATAGACCAAGAGCAGCTCTCCCTTCCGCCGGCTATAGCCAAGGAGCTGCACCAAGTTCCTATGCCTTAGCCTTCACATGCTAACAATTTCGGCCACAAACTCCCTCATCCCTTGTTTTGAATCATGGGAGACTTTCTTGACTGCAACTTGTTCCTTTGAAGATTGAAGTACTCCTCTATAAACCTTTCCGAAACCTCCTGCTCCAAGAAGCTCTTCGTCTATGAAACCTCTGGTAGCTTTGAAGAGATCCTTATAGGAAAACCTATGAGGGCCATATTCCCTCTCCCAATCTTCACGTATTTCTTCATACTTTTTCCTCCTCAACACGTAAAATGTCCCTGCAATTGTGATAATCAGCCCAATGACTACTATTGCCACTGACACTGCAATTCCTATACCTGAAATTCCTAGACCGGATTTTTTTTGACGAGGAAGTGAAGGAAGCTTTGAAATTTCGAGGCCCTGTGCTTTCCCACTTTTATTGAAGCTCCAACCAAAAATATAGTGGTTCCCTGTAACTAATCCCGTAGCAGCAGAGAAACCAACATACATGGAATCCAACAGAATTGAAGAAAGATTGATTTGTGTTGACAGAAGAGACTGATCTGGTTTTGGGCTTCTAATAGGAGCTAGTGTAACATTGAGTACATTCTCCAACCCATCATAATCTATCCAAAGGTGCATTGGACTCCCACTTACAAGCAGCAAGCTCCGATTTATTCGTTCCCTATTGGAGTAATACATGACGGTAGCAGATACTTTTGATACTAAGCTGTTAATATCAATTCCAACATGGTTATCATTTGTATCATTGAATTCAGGATTTGTAAGGGTATCGAGCTCAATTGCCAATAGATGGTTGGAAGGGAGCCCATTGCTAGAAGTATTGAGGAGCCCAAAAAACTGGTTTCCTAGGGCATGGGTGAAGTCCGTAGATGGTGAGATCGCAAAGGCCATCCCACAACAACTGAGATTTGTTATCTCAGGAACAATGGCAAACACAAAATGGGTGGAAAATGAAAGATCTTGGCCTAACCTGGACGAAGATGTATCAAATCTTATTGGAAGCTGGTAGAAAGCACGACCGATTTGTTGCTTTGAAGTGTTGGTTAGCTGCAAAAGACCATTGGAATGGATTTTTGCTCCATCAAGGTGAAGATTGGCTCCATCGAAGCCATTGTACACGAACTGGTTTTCATCTTCAGCCATGGCTAGGGGATTCAAGCAAAAAAACAGAAGGATCAGAAAATAAACTGATGCTGGTATGGAAGTCATTTACTAATCTGGGGAAGAGCTTCTTGCTTGCAGCAATGGATGCTTAGTTATGTCTGAAGCTGGATTCTTATTTAATTTGTCATAAAACATCAGGGTCTCCTTCCAAGGATATAACGGGGATTTGGGGAGTCAACACCGTTGCATAGCGGGCAGCACGTCAGCTAAAGAAAACGAAGCTTGTGACTGAATGTCAATAACTTCACGTTGATTCCAATGTATTAGTCACCATGTCATTCTCGTCATGGTTATCCTTTGATAGAGAATGGAAGACCACACAAACAAACCATAATTTAAATGAAGACTACTTAAGGAACAAACTAGGCTCGTATCCATTTCAATTATAACTAAATTTTCTAAAAAGAGAATTTAGATTTGTTTTAGTTAGTGAAAAGAATTTAGATTTCTATAATGAATGGTTCGAGATATTTTGTAGTTAAATCAATTAATGTGGTAGTGATGTATTTTCGCTATAAGCCTAAATGCTATCTTTTAGAAATTGGATTAGGCTGATCTAAGAATAAACCATCTTTGATAGCACAGACTGTTTACGCTATGTTAACATTAAACTAGGCCATAGTCGTCTTATCCTGAGCATGGCTTATTTTTAACTTACCATATACTTGGTAGTATGACTATAGTATTTATTATATTCACAGAAAATAAATACTCCACAACATATATACACCGTATATTGAAATGAGATTTATTTGAAACAAAAGTCTGGATTATACAATCACCACATTTCATTGATCCAATCGCAAAATAGAATTACAAAGTAAAACAAACCAAAGTTACAAAGCTGGGGCTTACCTATACCTTAAGTGGATGGTTTAGTTCGCCGTTTGAAATGGGGAAGACTGATTTTGACTTGAGAGTTCGGTGTTTGCTTCTTTGGGGAATTATTTAGAAAATGAGGAGGAGCTCCCTTCTGTCATTTTCCATTTCCCTTGAAAGACTGGGTGGTCCTTTGTTCCTTCTTGGACGGCCCTTGGGTGACTTATGGAAGAGTTGTATTTTTCTTTGCTTTTTCTCCCCCGGTGAGCCCCCCTTTCTTGCCTTTCATGTAGGCAATCTATAAGAGTAATATCTAAATCAGGTCATAAATATACACGTCTTTATGTGTACTTTCCCTGCACAAGAAGGATGACTGAAACGAATGTTTTGCTTCCAAATAATTCGTTGCATGGCAGCTAGCTAATGGAAGGAACTTCATTTTTATGTTATTTTTATACCTCTTCTGGTGTTTGTGGGGTTGGAAGACTACGAATATGCTGTTTTTCCTGGTGTGAGTAACTTCTTGCATTGTTATGATATAAAGTAGTCAAGTTTCTAGCCAATCAGGAAAAAAAAATAAAATCCTGGGCATGGTTCTGAAGGATGCTCGCTAGGGTTAAAAATCCTATTCCTCTGTTTCACACACTTGACATATGTTTGCTTGTCCTAAATTATGTTCTAACATAAAACTATTTCCAACATTAACTAGTGCTTTGGGTCAATATTTTGAAAATTTTAAATCGCTTTTTGTTCTCATTGTTCAACTCCTTGGATCTGGTGTTGCACCCTCGATTGATAGACTAGAGTGACAACTGAGAATCGTGAAGTTCAACGACAATTGGGGTGAAATCATTTTTACCACTTATACTTTAGGAGAAAACAGGGATGAACACAATAATAATAACAATAACCTGATTCATTGATCGAAACAATAATAGTCAGGATCCGGTCATGTTTGAAAATGATTCATGGATTGAGAATCTGGGTGAATAATCATATCCTGCCACATTTGTGGCGAAATAAAATGGTAATATATTGCATATAATATTCGATGGTTACATGTCTTAAATGGAGTTTTATATGCAGACGCCATTACAAACTCCTATCCAATTGCCTCTACCAGGAACTGCGAAAACACCTCTGTCAGGAACTGCTCAAATGCCTCTCTACCAGGAACTGTGGATAGCTCAATGTACAACATTCCTACGGGTGGCAACCCCATCTCCCCCGGTGACTATCCTTCTTTAATTGATTCTGGTGCATCTGAACCTGGGAGAGGCCTAGCCCATACATGGTATACGCAGTAGAATTTGCTGACAAACTTTTTATACTGCAACCTTTAGCTGAAATGTTATTCACCTGTGAATGATACTCTTTTTTCTGATTTGCTGCTTGAGCTTGGTATGGACTGAATTACTTTCTTACATTTCGCAGCAACCAACCTCTGCTTGGATGAATCAAAGGCCCCCTCTTGATGTTAATGTTGGTACGTATTTTGGGAACAGGTGCACCATTTGTGCCAAATCTCCAATGTTTTGGTATTAATTATTTTCATCTTTCTAGCTTAGGTGGAAAGGTGGGCAGAGCTGGACAGTATGCAGGTGATTATACATTCAAAATAAATATTTGGTTCTGGGATTTGCCAAGCTTTGGCTCTTATTTAGGTTAGTTACATTTCGTACTTTAGGAGTCTTTGGTGCCTGATTTTGCATCGTTTATCTTGAGGGATTACCTCTCTTGAAATTTCAGGGTGCTTGCGGCAAGTTCTCAGATTTTTTTTTTTACCGAAATCTGAAACAAATATATGTTGAAAGGTGGTTGCAACTAGCAACCGAACAAATTATACAACTAACATGATCCAAATGAGATAACTGTTCTCGAATTATGAGGGGGGGAAAAAGGCAACGTAGGTGGTACATTTAGATGACTAGTATAGGAGGATGTGCGATGCACGTGGGAGGCACATGTGACAGAAAGCAATTGCAACTTATCATGTCTAAAAATTTGATCTATCTTTTCACAAAACAACATCAAAATTGCATTGTCAGAGCTAAAATGACTCATGTACCAAAACATTTAGAAGTCTAACTTAAGAAGAATACGTTTTATTGCCGACCATATCTTAAGCAGAACCAAGATATGGTCCAAGTACATATTTGAAATGATCATTGGGCCCCCCACTTTTTACATCCACGGAGTCCATACACCTAGATTCGATGACAGAACTCTTCTATTTTTTCGGTCCAAACAACAAAATGCAGTAGCATTGCAATTTTGCAATTTTCACTCCAATTATTTTCTCCGTGCAATTCTTCCGCACATGAAGATCTCCAGAAAAATTTCCTTCAAAAAACAAGCACCTCATTAAGAAATGAACTATCTACTACTCAACCATGTGTTTTACATGTTTTTTACATTACAGCATATGACAAATTGAAAGTATTCTACCAAAAGGCAAGAAAAACAATCTACAAAAATATGATACGGAAAGCTGGAATGTGATATGTAGGCTCATAGCACCAATAAAGCCTTCAATAAAACACAATGGGTCTTGGGTGTCTTGCGAGCCATGCAAGAACTCTTGTTAAGACGCCCTTCGTTCAACATATACGGGCGGTCAGTTAAATGGGTTTCAAGTCGTGTCGTATAATGAAGTAGACATAAGGCTTGATCAACCAACATCCAATTTCACTGGTGTTGTCGCCTATATCTACATATGTCCAATTTAAGAATCTCTATTGGCATTATTAATCTTTTTCTTTATTTTCTCAGCCTCCTTGGCATTCTTCATTAGTTTTTGAAGGAGGATATATGAATGCATGAGATAAAAGAGACATGGTTATCAAATACAAACCATAAAGAACGATACATGCTATTCCCTCGTAACATGGTCTATAAGATACAGTACTTTTATTAATTTTTATTAGGAGTTCATAATTTTTGGCAAGGTTTTCTAATCCATTCATTTGGTAAGTATAATGAAGGGATAAAATTTAATGCTAAAATTTAACGTAGGGATACAAAATTATGTAGGTCCTAAGAATGACCTAAAACAAGAATAGGTTGCCGAAAAGCGTACATATATAGTCCCTTGTATCAATACTCCAGAAAGCATCCTAGAGTCCTAGACAACAGATCGCAAAAGCCGGGATTGCAGGATATAAAATGTGTAACCTGAAGCATTGCAATGAGTTGAATACAAGAACTGCAAGGATTGTGTACTAATAGTCAATAAGATGTGGAGGTGACACATGAGATCAGGCCTGAAGCATAAGTCTCTCCTATCTTTTGAGAGATTATTCATTGAGATGGGCCCTTCCCTCATACATCTCGGTGTGAGGTCCATATACTTAGTCATGGATCTCACATCAATAAGTGGTGGTGAAGGAGCGTGGGGCACCATGTGGGTTGGTTGGGGGCATTGAATAATTTTTCCCTATCAGTTAGCCCTCTGCTAAACTCAAAAGGACAAGTACATCTTCACGTGGATTTTCTATAGGAGATCTAGGGCGTACAGAACGATTTGGAGATGAAGGGAAACTATTCTTTTAATGACAATACGCCAAATCAGTGGAAAAATGGTTTCGAAGAATGCAAAACCCAAAGACAACTTACACCACTTTTGAAAAATTACAGATTACAGATTACAGAAAAGGCTTTGTACCTTGTACATGTGAAATTGGTTTCTGTCACATCACTCTACTTCACAAAGCACTGACAAAGTTTAGAAAATAAAACAGTGTGCTTGATATACGAAGTATGACCTGTATTCGAGAAGAGAACTCATAGTCCCTGTGGTCCCGAGTAATAACTCCATCTCTAAATGTTACCCTCCACCAATTTTTGAACCTCTATCTTCAGACATTCATCATCCATCGAGGCAAACTGTTTCAGGAAACTAAAACATTAGTGTCTGAACTAATTATTTGTTGGATTCTATCCGATGACGATGCGTCCGTAAAAGCCCGTAAAAGAATGTATTTGAGAGAGCATACCATCATTCATGTTACCAGAATTGCATGATGATTAATGTCTGCCCTTAATTTGAAGAAATTAAATCGTTACGTATAAAGCTAGGAGGAATCCAATGATTGAGAGAGTGGGAGAGAGACAGGGAGAGAGGAGATGGGGGTGCGGAAGGGGGCTTTCCTTTTTCCTTGTTATTAGCAACGTTTGCATGGGAGCATATCGGTTTAGATGTTGTCGTGCCGATTAGATACAAAAAGATGCATCGTTTCCAGTTGCCAGGGAAAAGCCTCCATGCTCTATTTGGAAATGATAATGTGGTTGGGAAAGATGGACTTTCCGCAGTCGTTGTCCTATATATGAATGGCATATTCACAAATAAAGGGTAAGGCATTTGTGGAAAGTATATACTATTAAGGTGTTTCAATCAATTAACTTGTTCTAAAGTACTAACCGATCGTTTCAGAATCCATTAGGTTGTCCTCCAGAGGGAAATGTGGTGATGGATTTTGTGTTTGCCCATCTGAGAGTTCACAGCCATGATTTGTGTTTGGAGAAGTATAATGTGCATTGCGTTTCCTCTTCCTATTTTGAATTGTCTTCTGAATATATTCTGCTCTTTGTGTTGGTGTAAACCTAGCATATCTCTTCCTTTGACGAATGTGGCACCGGCTGATTTCATCTTGGCCAAGGCAATCCAAACCTTGTGTCGTCCATTTTCTTTATTAATTAACAAAGAACAAGAATGGGAAAAATCAAACGCCATGCCATCATCTATGGAGTACTAAATGACAAGGGATCATATGTTGTTTTTTCTAAAATTAATTGGAAAGGAAAAACTGATACCGCAGCATCTCCATAGCGTAAAGCTTAACACATAGTCGGTAATGTTTTCGCGGTGGTTCGTGCAAAGGTAGAAGTTCGAAACAAACTTATTTTTCTTGTATCTTTGACTTAATTTTCTCACTTCTGAGTTAGAAGTTTTCGACATATAATCAGCCGTATGTGATAGAAATTCAATGGACAGTGTCTTAAACATATGATGCAGAGTAGTTAAAACCCGCTTTGTTTTCAACTATTTCTTCCCTTTTAGCTGTTTTAAGGAGTCATTGGAGGGGAAGTGCTATTCACAAACAGGCCATTTGAGGCTGGGCTTTGCGGAAAGGGGTTCTTATTTATTTATTTAGATGCTTCAAGTAAAGTCTTAGTGTATCCTTTCACCTTACTTTTACCATAGCCTCCCAACTTTGACTGTTATTGTTAAATTGCTCCTGTTATGTTCGACATCTTCCACTAGTCCTCACCAAACCATCAATCAACCAAAAGAGCTCAAAGGCACATTTTGGCAAACTATTGGTGTGCAAAATTATGGTCTACAGAGAGTCGGAGCCAAATTAACTATTAAGCCAACCATTTCTTAAGCAGAGCCAAGAAACATGAGTTCTGACTTCTAACTGAAAATACACTGCAAAATCTTCCAAAACAAATAAAAGCACAAGTAGCCACAGGCCAATATAAATCAAAGGCAGGGAGGGAAGTTGAATACATGCCTTACCAAGAACTCAAAGGTACATTTTGTCAAACAGTTTGTGTGCGGGATTATGGTCTACAGAGGTGTCGGCATTGGTGGACGGTGTCTTTGGAAGGGAGAGTGTTTGCAATCAAGGGCAGGGAGGTAAGTTTAATGCATGCTGTTAGATTGTATTAGCATCTTGTAATGAGACATGTCTCATGTGGTTAGAATGTAGTAGCTAGGGTGCTATTTGTTAAATTCTTTGTACATAAGGGCACTTTAGTCATTTGTATTGTAGGGCTGTATATATTCCCTTTTCTCTGTTAATGGAAGTAAGAAAAGGAATTCTCACGCTCAATTCTCTCTCTCTCTAAATTCGTTCATGGTATCAAAGCATCACGATCTAGGGCACCAGATCTTTTTCCCACCTGGACTCTCGCCGACTACCGGCTACCTCCGGCGAACTTCGGCGAACCCAGGTTGTTCCCGTTTGAGGTCTTTCTACCTCCGGTTGGACTCGTTTTGAGTGTTTTCTGGTGCCGATTGGGTATTTTTTCTGCTGCCTATTGCTTTCAAGATCTGGTATGTGCTCGTTTTTTATGTGTGTTGCTTTTGCTGAGCTGTTTGAGTAGTAGTTCGCTGGGTTTTTTTGATTACCCGTGAGTCGACATTTTCTGAACGTACAAGAGGATTTTTGGACTTCATCTATAACTTGCAATATAGTCTGAAGGGTTTGTGCCTCTATGTATTCGGGGTTTGCAGTTTATTGTTAGGGCAATTTCGTAGTCCCTGTTTGGGAGCTGTTTGGATTGTATTTGCCTTCCTCTGCCACTGTTGGGTACCGTTTTGCACTATACGTACGGGATTGTTTCGAGCTATTTGGCAATTGACGATATGTCGGAGGATCACAAGAATATTCCTGTTGGTACTCTTTCTCAGGGGGAGTTACAAACTCTCAGGCGCCTACTGGCTAAGCTTGATACTCTGTCTTCCATAACTTCTATTTCCACTACCTCTTTTGCTCACATAGGTATCCAACCTAGTGCATCTACCGCCACTTCTTCTCTTCCTTGGATAATAGATTCCGGTGCTACGGATCATATGACAGGTTGTTCATCCTTCTTTGACTCCTACTCTACATGGTCTGGTAAGGACAAAGTTCGAGTAGCTGATGGATCCCTGTCTGCTATTTCAGGGAAAGGTTCCATTCACTACTCACCTACCTTACCTCTTTCTTCCGTTCTCCATGTTCCAAATTTTACTACTAATCTTATATCTGTTAGTAGTCTCACACAATCTTTGAATTGTTCGGTAACATTTTTTCCCACTCATTGTGTCTTTCAGGAACTGGGAACAGGAAAGACGATTGGTACTGGTAGAGCTCAGGATGGCCTGTATTTTTTGGAGTCTGTGCCTTGTTCATCTCTTACACCCTCACCCTTGGGTCATGTTCTTGAGGCAGATGCGGGTTCAGCTCTCCCTTTATTGAATCAGTGGCACCGTAGACTTGGTCACCCTTCTTTTGGTATCTTAGAGAAACTTTATCCTACTTTGACTAAACGATGTCCTAGAAGTAGGTTCTTTTGTGAAGCTTGTGAACTTGCAAAACATAGACGTTCCTGTTATGCTCCTGTTCATCAGAGAAGTGCTTCTCCTTTTATGGTTGTCCACACTGATGTCTGGGGTCCTTCTCCCATTACCTCTAATTCGGGTTATCGCTATTTTGTTATCTTTATTGACTGTCATTCTCGTATAACTTGGGTGTATCTACTCCGAGCAAAAAATGAAATTTTCTCATGCTTTCAGTCTTTTCATAAGATGGTGCACACACAATTTGATACCAACATCAAGATACTTCGTTGTGACAATGGGACTGAATATATGAATGGTCCCTTCAAGTCATATCTTGATGGCAATGGCATTCTTTTCCAAACTACTTGTGTGGGTACACCGCAGCAAAATGGAGTTGCGGAAAGGAAGAACCGGCATCTTGCTGAGGTGGCTCGTTCTCTTATGTTTACTATGAATGTTCCTAAACATTTTTGGGGCGAGGCCATTCTTACAGCTTCTTATCTTATTAATCGAATGCCCTCCAGTGTTCTTCAATTCCGGACTCCCTTGGATTTCCTTCCTGGTAACTTTCGGGTCTCTACTCTTCCTCCTAAGGTTTTTGGTTGTGTTTGTTATGTGCATGCTCCTCACCACCCCGGTGGAAAGTTAGATCCTAAAACTCGTAAATGCATTTTCCTTGGCTACTCTCCCACTCAAAAGGGATATCATTGCTATGACCCTCTTTCTAGAAAGAAATTGTTTCAATGGATGTCACCTTTTGGGAACACCAACCCTTCTACCCTCTCTCGTCCCAATCTCTTCAGGGGGAGAGTTCTAGTTCTAGAGGGGAAGAGATGTTGACTAGAGGGGAAGAGATGTTGACACCTTGTGATTTTGATTTGTGGTACTCTCCCCCAACTGTTGGTGAGGGGGAGAATGTTGTTACAGGGGAGAACATTGGTGAGGGGGAGGAGGCATCTCCCAGCCTTAGTAATCTTGAAGGGGAGAGAGAGGAACCTGAATCTGGAGAAAGAGTAATGCAGGATGCAAGAGAAAGATTGGACAGACCTGAGTTAAAAACTTTCACTCGCAAGAAAAAGGGCCAACCTGGTGCATTACCACAGTACCAATCATCATCACCAGTTCTAGTTCCTGACGCTTCAGCTGAGTCTTCTGGTAAATCTCCTTCCTCTATATCCCTTCCTTTTGATGATCTTGATGTGCCTATTGCTCATAGAAAGCCAATTCGTACACATAAAGTGCCGGCTCGATTATGTACCCAACATTCCATTTCGCAATTTGTTTCATATTCTCGTCTGTCTCCTTCGTACTCTACCTTTCTTTCTTCTCTTTCTTCTATACCTATTCCACAGGGTTGGAAGGAAGCTTTTGCAACTCCTAAGTGGAATGAAGCTATGGTAGAGGAGATGAAGGCCTTGAAGAAAAATGGCACCTGGGAGTTAGTGTCTCTTCCTCGGGGAAAGAATGCAGTGGGATGTAAATGGGTGTTCACGGTTAAGCATAAAGCTAATGGCACTGTTGAGAGGTACAAGGCAAGATTGGTTGCCAAAGGCTATACTCAGACATATGGCATTGACTATAAAGAAACCTTTGCTCCAGTGGCCAAGATGAACTCTATTCGTACCTTGTTGTCCTGTGCTGCTACTCTAAACTGGCCACTTCAACAGTTTGATGTGAAGAATGCTTTTCTTCATGGTGATTTGGAAGAAGAGGTGTATATGGATATACCACCTGGTTTTTCTTCCCCTACCACTGAGGGCAAGGTGTGTAGGTTGAAGAAGGCTCTCTATGGCTTGAAACAATCACCAAGAGCGTGGTTTGACAGATTTCTCAAGGCCATGTTGAAACTTGGATACACGCAAAGTCATGCTAATCATACTATGTTCACCAAGAGGAGTGATGGTAAGATTGCCATCCTTATAGTTTATGTGGATGACATAATTATGACAGGTGATGATGTGAATGAGCTTCAGATGCTTAAAGTTCTTCTTGCCAAGGAATTTGAAATTAAGGAGCTGGGGGCGATGCAATACTTTCTTGGCATGGAGGTGGCTAGATCTGAGAAAGGGATCTTCATCTCCCAAAGGAAATATATTCTTGACCTCTTGGAGGAGACAGGGATGCTGGGGTGCAAGCCCGCTGACACTCCTATTGAGGTCAATCATCATCTTGGCAGCGTGGGAGAGCATGCGGATAAGGAAAGATATCAGAGACTTGTGGGTCGTCTGATATACTTATCTCACACACGTCCAGATATTTCTTATGCGGTGGGAGTTGTCAGTCAATTTATGCATGACCCTCGTTCTTCTCACCTTGATGCTGTTTATCGTATCTTGGGGTACCTAAAATCCTCTCCAGGCAAAGGTATTTTGTTTTCAAACCATGGTCATTTGAGGTTGGAATCCTTCACTGATGCAGACTGGGCATGATCTATTGATGATAGACGTTCTACCTCTGGCTATTGCACTTTCCTTGGTGGGAATTTAGTTACGTGGAGAAGCAAAAAGCAATCCGTGGTAGCGAGGTCAAGTGCAGAAGCTGAGTACAGAGCCATGGCACATGGTGTTTGTGAGCTTTTATGGCTTCAAACCTTTTTGCATGATTTGGGAATTATTGATCACAGTTCTATGAAGCTGTACTGTGATAACAAGGCTGCTATCAATATCGCTCATAACCCTGTTCAACATGATCGGACAAAGCATATAGAGATTGATAGACACTTTATCAAAGAGAAGCTGAGCAGTGGTGTAATATGCATGCCTTATGTGAAATCCGAGGACCAATTAGCTGATGTGTTTACTAAAGGTCTTAGTAGTAAGGTGTTCCATCGTATCCTCTCCAAGTTGGGCATGATTAATATCTATGCACCAACTTGAGGGGGAGTGTTAGATTGTATTAGCATCTTGTAATGAGACATGTCTCATGTGGTTAGAATGTAGTAGCTAGGGTGCTATTTGTTAAATTCTTTGTACATAAGGGCACTTTAGTCATTTGTATTGTAGGGCTGTATATATTCCCTTTTCTCTGTTAATGGAAGTAAGAAAAGGAATTCTCACGCTCAATTCTCTCTCTCTCTAAATTCGTTCACATGCCTTACCTGTCTTGGCCTTCTGTTGGAATGCACTTGAGTTCGGTCCGGTACGTTGTTGTAGTTGGAGCCTTGGTTGTCGGTTGGCGGAGTTAAGCGGTTGAGGAGAACACTCTGACAGAGGGAGGCTGTAAAGCTTTTTTGGGAGGCCAGGGGAGGCGGTTGTTGTTTTGTATATATTCGTTGGAGTGTTGCACTGTTTCAGTTGGGAAGAGGTGTGGGGTGAGGCATAGATTAATTGCAAGTGCAAGGGGCATTTGTGAGAGGAAAAGAGTAGAAAACACCTTCGTACATTTAAAAGAGGGAGTATAGAGGAAAAGAGTAGAAAACACCTTCGTACATTTAAAAGAGGTAGTATAGATAAGAGACCACGCTTCCTCAAAATTTGTCTGCACAATCCTTGAAATGTTATAGCACAACATTCGAAAAAGAGTTTGGTCCTTGGTGTTCAAAGCATGTGAAGAAGATGTAGTGAATGCTGATTTTTATACACGGCGCTTCTCCTAAGGGATCCCGCACGTTGTTAACGTGTGGGCTTCTAATCTCGGCCGTCTAAAGTTTATAATCCATCACCAGGAGGCAAAATAGTTGAGAGGTGAATTGAGATTCAAAAATATTGAGGGCAAGACTTCCTGTATCTTCATGCTCCCTAATGTGGCCTCAGAGTGCCTGATTGAGTTGATATAGGGAATGGTTGAGGTTAGTTGCAATCAAGATGCAGTATATGAACAGAGTTTCTGAGCTATATTTTTTCGGTTTCCAGTTTATGTGACTATCAACCGAATGAAAAGTGATCTCCTCCGGTCCTCCTCCATTTTGTACTCTCTAGTCCTTATTTGTAGTCATTGATGTAAATGCGCAAGCGGCTCCATGTTTTCTCTTTGTTCCAGAAATTTGTGCAATAAGATACTTCCTGCATCGAGGTTTGGTGCTAAACAAGATAGTAGAAAATATTACTCCGTACAAGCATGTTTCCTTGTATCACTTGCTTTACTTAGTACTTTCTTTCTCTTGATGAGGCTCAAAATGATGTCGAATGGGGTCACTGTCTATTACATATTCCCTCAGTTTAGAAAGATGTTTTAATTTTATCTTGTACTTGGTCATCTATCTAAAGACTGGAGAAATATCTAGGAGTTCTTCATGATGTCTTCTGGGAAGCGGAAATGCGATGATTTTGCTTCATAATAATGTGGCAGTGGATATATACCACAGCAGGATGGAGCTGGAGATGACATGTCAGATGATTTTCAGGTGAGCTTCATCTTCGCATTTACATGTGTCTTCTGTTGATGACTTATTCTAGTTCATCATCTTGGTGCCCTTTGTATGAGAGAAGGAATTTATTTCCAATAGTCTGACCAGCTAGCATTATCTTTTAACTACCGACTTACGAGCCAACAGGAACCCTCTTGGACTCAAACATGTAAGTGGATTTTTTGGATATCTCATCGTAATTCAGCTTGGGATTTCCCTGAAAGGCTGATTTCGTCCTTTCATGTAGGCCTCTGTATGAAAGGTCAAACTTACCAGTTAATCAAGCATAAAGTAGTCTCCAGCAAATTGGAAAATTGAGTGAAACTAAACCACGTGGAAGTTCCTATGCAGAAATTGTATAGTAGCAAACTTACCCAGCAGAGATAATCAAACCACATGATTCTCTTAGTAGATCAATCGTGGAAAGCAATAAAGGCGTGCAACAAGCTTGGACACTTCTAGCTCGAGAAAATCATCTCTAGGACCCAGGGAAATTGCTATGTCAGACTTTTCTGGTTCTAAAGTAGTGCGAGTGTGATAATCTGTCAAGAGCCAGAATATACTGAGAAGTATGAAGGCTCCTAAGAAGGTGCCGTATGTGTGTCGATTGTTATCACTCCCGCCCACGTCGTATAGATAGCTCCATAATCGTTGTGGCCCATCTCCGAATAACTTCAGCTTTTGACACGATTGGTGATTTAACTTGTTATGGTTGCTTGATTCTCGGAGAAATTGGGTTCCAGTCTCTCAATATGGATTTGATCGCTATGTGGACAATGCTTTTGTTCTTAATGGGTGAGGTTGTTTCTCTGTGTCTGGATGTTTGCATCTCCTTGTACAAGTCGGGGTTTGCAAGTGGGGGAGGTTGTCAGATAACGGAGATATATTGTTGGGCTTACGCATACTTTCTGTCCAATATTTTGAAGCAGAAAGAGATGTTGATCAATCGCCTAGAAAAACATTAACACATTGCACGTTTGGGGAAAGCGACTTCATTTCAAGTGTTGTTAAATGAGGAATCTCCAAATTGAGATGGTGAATTTAGAGGATATTGATGCAATGAATCCTACCTTTTGGATGGTTGATTCTTTTCATCGAGTTTGTATATGTCATTTGCAGGTGCTACAGGAAGTATCTCCCGATCAAAAAAATAAAGGATCAATGTGGTTTCATGGGACAGAAGGCTAAAAAGATATCGTTCACATAATGTCTTATTTCTTACTACGTAGCTCTCAACTGGTTTGTGGGTAGTGCTGTACCAACAGCAGATTCTTGTTCTATGCTTGAGATGCAGTTAGAAGATATTGTTTGAATAAAAGATATCGTTCACATAATGTCTTATTTCTTACTCCGTAGCTCTCAACTGGTTTGTGGGTAGTGCTGTACGAACAGCAGATTCTTGTTCTATGCTTGAGATGCAGTTAGAAGATATTGTTTGAATGACGATGGGATTTATTAGGGATTTCTTGACTATAAGCAGTATGAGGAAGATGGTCATCTTCAGGAAAATTGGTGTATAATATGTTTGCTCTCTCTCTCTCTCTCTCTCTCTGTGTGTCTTGACAAACTCCTTTATTTATTTTTGTCTATTTAAAACACAGAATCTTATGGTTTCACTAATAATCTTATGGTTGTTACTCAAGGAAGTCAAGGGGGCAATACTGGACGTGACATTGTCGCTGCTGGGAATAAGGGGGTGAAGTCATCTTCGAGGATTTCTCAATTGGATGGGCCAAGTTCTGATCCTTATGATGATGTGCTTTCTACACCTAATGTAAGTTGTAGCCCATGTCTGTTCCAGGAGGAGTATGTATGATATAAGATGATTTGCTTGGAAATTTTCCCATGTCTGTGCAGTAGATGATGTAGTCAATGTTGTTCTGTGTTCATAATTGGAGTGAGGTTGTGTACAACTCTATTTTAACCTTCTTGGTATGAAGACTTGTTTTGAACACAGAAATCTCATTTTCCCTGTCGAGCAATTCAACTTGGACGCAATTTCAACAAAAAATAAAACCAATTTTTCTGGGACCAAGTGTTTTTGTCTGCAACATGATGGATAGTTGAGCTTTTTGTTCTTTGTTTGCCCACTGAACACACCTAAACACAAGATTAGATCTACCAAAATAGAACCGTTCATATGCTTGTGTACATACCAAGATCTGTAAGATTCCACTATCTTGATAACCGAAATTTGAAGTACTTATGTCTTTGTTGGAAATTATCCTACATCGGTTAATTATCACCTCGAAAATTAGTATATGAGCCTGGGCGGCCTCCCCTTTCATTGCCAATTGATTTTGAGGTGGATGCCTAAACAGTCTCCTTTACCCAATAGCAGCTAGTCGTTTTTTTAATCTCACACATTAAAACTATGAACTTGCAAGCTAGCTCAAGTGTTAGGGTGCTTGTTCCAAGTTCATCTAGTCTTGGGTTCAACTCCTCTAACTCCCACTAACATTTTTTTTGAACTGCGAAGAAAAAGAATTTTTTATAACCAAAACATTACAAAGGATAAGGAAACGGGATCGAAACGGCATCACAATGCTAACATCCGAACTATGTTGGCACCCTATCCACGTGACAATCATATGCCATACCCGCTCCAAAAGAGCTACAAGGTTGGCAAGCATTCAACCTGACAAGCTGAAAGAAAAAACAACAAAGTTTAACACAACTGCCATTTTCCATACTGCAAACAGAAACATGCCCAAATCCTCGTCCAAATAGTAGACCAAGGCCGTTGTCCCAATTGCAGAATTGATATCTTCATTGAGCCAAAACTCCAAAAGATTAAAATAGCATTTGGTATATAGGATATTGCTCCACTGACTTAGCGCTCAGATCCTCCAAAAGGAATGCCTCTATGTGTTGCAGCATAACCAAAGGTCTTAGTAGTAGCAGCATATGGACATAAGGTATCAATGACTGCAGCCAAATTTTACCAAAAATAAATACCAACAGCAGCAGCAACCCCAGCTGTATACCTGAAGCATTAGCACACCCCTGGAAATGAGGCCCCATAAGTAAAGGAACCACCAAAGCGTTGCACCATAATCCAGCTTAACAGCTGAAGTCATGAAGTGGCTAGAGGTGATGCAGATGACCAAATGCACATGGGCTGCCCACAGATTATAGAACATACGGTTCAACAGCCCATCTTCTGCAACACCTACATAACATCCCCGGAAAAAGAAAAAAAAAAAAGGAAAAAACAAACCAGAAAAGCCAAAAAAACAACAGACCCATTAAGCAAAAAGCCCTCACAACAACCCAAGCCCCAACCTACCACCAAGACTCAAAACCTAAAAAGACCCCCAAGCCCCACCATAAGAACTCAGACTAACATACTAACACTTCTTGCCTTTCCTCAAAGAAAAAACATGATCTAGCATTATCCAAGGGACTGGAAACTTTCAAATTTACCTACCGCTATTGAGAATTGACTCTGTGCCAGACTGGGAGTTAGCAGAAGACTTCATAGTGGATGTCGGAAATGACATCACAAATTCAGAAGATGCTTCATTACCTAGACCTATTGTACCAATACTTGTGCTATCATGAATTATCTCCGGCAATAGGGCATCTCCATTGAGGTATTGCATCACTTGCCGCATGCTAGGTCTTGTCACTGCATTAGACTTTGAGCAAAGCAGGCCTAATTTCAAAACCAACTCCATTTCCTCCTCCAAATAATCTCCTCCCAATCTAGGATCACTTGTCACGAGAATCGCTCCCTCCTTCCACTTCTCGAAAACCCAATCAACCAAAACCACCTTTTCAGGTGACTGTAGTAGCTGTATGGGCCTCCTTCCACAAGCTACTTCGAGTATAAATGCACCGAACGCAAACACATCAGTGCTTGTCGTTGCCTTTCCGGTTCTAGTAAGCTCTGGTGCAAGGTACCCAACTGTCCCCACCACATGGGTTGTTTCTGGGTTTTCTCCATGGTCGTATAATTTAGCAAGACCAAAATCCCCTAGCCTTCCATTTAGATCAGCATCCAATAGAACATTACTAGCCTTCACGTCTCTGTGAAGAACAACTTGGTCCCATTCTTCGTGCAGATACAGAAGGGCAGATGCTACTCCTCTGATGATACGATAACGTTGTTCCCAGTTGAGGACTAGCTTTTCATTGCCAAATAGGAACTTGTCAAGGCTTCCGTTTGGCATATAATCATAGACCAAGAGCAGCTCTCCCTTCCGCCGGCTATAGCCAAGGAGCTGCACCAAGTTCCTGTGCCTTAGCCTTCCCATGCTAACAATTTCGGCCACAAACTCCCTCATCCCTTGTTTTGAATCATGGGAGACTTTCTTGACTGCAACTTGTTCCTTTGAAGATTGAAGTACTCCTCTATAAACCTTTCCGAAACCTCCTGCTCCAAGAAGCTCTTCGTCTATGAAACCTCTGGTAGCTTTGAAGAGATCCTTATAGGAAAACCTATGAGGGCCATATTCCCTCTCCCAATCTTCACGTATTTCTTCATACTTTTTCCTCCTCAACACGTAAAATGTCCCTGCAATTGTGATAGTCAGCCCAATGACTACTATTGCCACTGACACTGCAATTCCTATACCTGAAATTCCTAGACCGGATTTTTTTTGACGAGGAAGTGAAGGAAGCTTTGAAATTTCGAGGCCCTGTGCTTTCCCACTTTTATTGAAGCTCCAACCAAGAATATAGTGGTTCCCTGTAACTAATCCCGTAGCAGCAGAGAAACCAACATACATGGAATCCAACAGAATTGAAGAAAGATTGATTTGTGTTGACAGAAGAGACTGATCTGGTTTTGGGCTTGTAATAGGAGCTAGTGTAACATTGAGTACATTCTCCAACCCATCATAATCTATCCAAAGGTGCATTGGACTCCCACTTACAAGCAGCAAGCTCTTATTTATTCGTTCCCTATTGGAGTAATACATGACGGTAGCAGATACTTTTGATACTAAGCTGTTAATATCAATTCCAACATGGTTATCATTTGTATCATTGAATTCAGGATTTGTAAGGGTATCGAGCTCAATTGCCAATAGATGGTTGGAAGGGAGCCCATTGCTAGAAGTATTGAGGAGCCCAAAATACTGGTTTCCTAGGGCATGGGTGAAGTCCGTAGATGGTGAGATCGCAAAGGCCATCCCACAACAACTGAGATTTGTTATCTCAGGAACAATGGCAAACACAAAATGGGTGGAAAATGAAAGATCTTTGCCTAACCTGGACGAAGATGTATCAAATCTTATTGGAAGCTGGTAGAAAGCACGACCGATTTGTTGCTTTGAAGTGTTGGTTAGCTGCAAAAGACCATTGGAATGGATTTTTGCTCCATCTAGGTGAAGATTGGCTCCATCGAAGCCATTGTACACGAACTGGTTTCCATCTTCAGCCATGGCTAGGGGATTCAAGCAAAAAAACAGAAGGATCAGAAAATAAACTGATGCTGGTATGGAAGTCATTTACTAATCTGGGGAAGAGCTTCTTGCTTGCAGCAATGGATGCTTAGTTATGTCTGAAGCTGGATTCTTCTTTGTCATAAAACATCAGGGTCTCCTTCCAAGTGTAAAACGTGGATTTGGAGAGTCAAACAATATTTCATAGTGGGCAGAAACGTCAGCTAAAGAAAACGAAGCTTGTTACTGGATGATAACTTCACTGTCAAGACTTTTTCATAGTGGGCAGTGGGTCATTCTCCTTTGATAGAGGTTGGTAATGGAAGACCCCTCAAAAACCAAAAAAAGAAAAAAAAACCATAAGTTGAATGAAGACTACTTGAGGAACAAACCAGGATCATCTCCGTTTCAGAGATGGAATTGGGATCACTTGGTGAGCGATGATTCTAATGTCGGGTTTGTGAAGCCTGATTCGTTTTGGTCGTCATTTCAAATTATTCAAAAAATAAAATAAAATAAAACTAAACTTGCACCTGGTTTTGCTTTCAAGGTTCCACTTTAGAAAACAAGGTTCCCCTTTACTTGACTGATAGTGAGGCAGGGCAGGTGGGGAAAAAAGAGGTATTCAAGACCTTTCCAATGGCATTAAATACTGATAGTGAGGCAGGGCAGGTGGGGAAAAAAGAGGTATTCAAGACCTTTCCAATGGCATTAAATACTTGACAAAGGAGAAATTTTTCAGTGCCGAGCGGGCACGGGCCATGGGTGCCGAGCACGCATCTCTGCCATCCAAACGTGTTTTGGATGGCCCAGATCTGTTTGGGTTTGAGGGGGTATTTTGATAATTTTACACTAAAAAATTACCCAAACAGATTTGGACCGTCCAAAACACGTTTAGACGGTCGGCACCACGTGACTTGTGCCCACCTGGCGCTGAAAAACTTCTCCTTGACAAAGACACTACAACTACTCTGCACTCAGTAGACCAAATTAATCTTGTGCGTAGAATGTGAGGTATCTTGTATCACCAAATTAATCTTGCGGGTAGAATGTGAGGTATCTTTAATGACCAAATTAATTTTGTGGGTGGAATGTGAGGTATCTTGATAAGAACATGAAAAGACTTTTCCAAGAAAAAGGTCACGTACCAAAAATATAAAGAATTTTGCCCATCGAATTCAACTTATTTTTGGAATGAACCAGAAATTAAAATTATGTGGACTAGATTCATTCGGCGGCTTGGTTCTGAAGGATATGCTCTCTAGTGCTTTGTGTCAATATTTTGAAAAAATTTCCCGTTCTGCTAAAGTTTTTATTTTTTCTTTATAAGAAATGTCATTCTCTCATAATACATTACCTTTAATTCAAAAAATAAGTACTGGAGTACTACTTATTTTCCTTAGCGGAACTGGCCCAAGTTGCTTTTTGTTCTCGTTGTAAAACTCCTTGGATCAGACGTTGCAGACTTGATTGGTATAGTAAAGTGAAAACTGAGATTTGTGAAGTACAGTAACAGTTGGGGTAAAATCAATTTTAATCATTAACTTGTGGGCGAAATAGTAATGAAAACAATGAACACTAAACTGATTTATTGATCAAATGCAGAACAGAATGAAACTCTGGGAAAATTAAACAACTAACAAAATCAATAGATTTACAGAAACTAAATTGAACAAAAATATAGACTATAAATGGATCAAGATACGCAAACCGAAGTCTGTGGCGTCTGCCTCAGCAG
Source organism: Rhododendron henanense subsp. lingbaoense (assembly GCA_020567845.1). Taxonomy (NCBI): domain Eukaryota; kingdom Viridiplantae; phylum Streptophyta; class Magnoliopsida; order Ericales; family Ericaceae; genus Rhododendron; species Rhododendron henanense. Next base: position 7,302,350 of record CM036312.1, read on the forward strand.
TTTCACAGTAGCAGTCACACCACACTGTACTCCAACCAGGTTGGAAGCAAGCGGAAGCCCAAACCATCAAGCTTCTGGGTAGTAGTAGAATAAAGATAATGGACATTTCAGAGTAAAAATCAGAGACAGATTGTCCTTTCGTTTGTTTAAGATCTCTAATATCCATCTCAAGCTTGTATTTTCTTGCAAAGTAGTAAGTTTGAACACAACGCTAAATCTCGAACTTGTTTTGCAGTCTCAAATTTACGTAGTTGCATTCTAATAGAGACGCTAAGTCGCTAACAGAGTTTGCAATCCAGGTAATGATTTTACTGTTATCCATATCCCATTCATCCACTTTTCAAAGGCATCATCCTTTTGATCATTCGATTTTATGGGATTCGTTTTCTTACCAATGACTGCAATTGAGACCAGCGAATTTGACGGAGATGTTTTAAACAACATCAGATGAGGCCATATTCGTCGGAAAAGACTAATGAAAACAGATATCAGAGCAAGGATGCAAGAGTTATACTGATTACCGGATCCAGACACATCAAAGAGGGCTTATCAAGGAATACCAAAGTAGTACTCAGAAGTGAGTCAGAACCAATCAACTAACTGAGATTGGCTTGCTCTAGAACAAGAGACAATCAGGAGAGAAAGCCACCAAACAAAACAATGGGCTTTGATACCATGTAAATTGCAGATTATCAATATATTTTTATGAATAATTTTTTCTTATAAGTGCAATATCAATATCAATCACTTATTTCAAATGAACTCTATAATCCAATCTAGAGTACAATGATAGGATAGGAACGTGATCCTTCAGCATCTTCTAATAGCTAAGGCAATAAATCTAGACTAGACTACATGAGCACACTTGAGCAACAAAATATGATATATAGCTAAATACCTCAAAGTCAATAGAAGCTATCCTTCTTTTTAGTCTCACGCATTCAAACTATGAACTTGCGAGCTAGCCCAAGTGGTTGCATGCTTGTTCCAAATTCATCTAGTCTTAGGTTCAAATCTTCTAACTCACACTAACAGACTAACATTTCTTGCATTTCCTCCAGGGAAAAAAGAGAGAAAAAGAACATGATCTAGCATTATCCAAGGCACTGGAAACTTTCAAATTTACCGACCGCTAGTGAGTATTGACTCTGAGCTAGATATGGAGGGAGCAGAAGACTTCACAATGGGTGACGGAAATGACATGACAAATTCAGATGATGCTTCATTACCAAGACCTGTTGTACCAATACTTGTGCTGTCACGAATTATCTCCGGCAACAGGACATCTCCATCAAGGTATTGCATCACTTGCCACATGCTAGGTCTTGTCGCTGCGTCGGAGTTTGAGCAAAGCAGGCCAAGTTTCAAAACCAACTCCATTTCCTCCTCCAAATAATCTCCTCCCAATCTAGGATCACTTGTCTCGAGAATCGCTCCCTCTTTCCATTTCTCGAAAACCCAATCAACCAAAACAACCTCGTCAGGGGACTGTTGTGGCTGTATGGGCCTCCTTCCGCAAGCTACTTCGAGTAGGAATGCACCGAAAGAAAACACATCAGTGCTTGTGGTTGCCTTTCCGGTTCTAGAAAGCTCTGGTGCAAGGTACCCAATTGTCCCCATCACATGGCTAGTTTCGAGGTTTGCTCCATGATCGTATAATCTAGCAAGACCGAAATCCCCTAGCCTTCCATTTAGATCAGCATCCAATAGAACATTACTTGCCTTCACGTCTCTGTGAAGAACAACTTGGTCCCATTCTTCGTGTAGATACAGAAGGGCAGATGCTACCCCTCTGATGATACGATAACGTTGTGCCCAGTCGAGGATTGGCTTTTCATTGCTAAATAGGAACTTATCAAGGCTTCCGTTTGGCATATAATCATAGACCAAGAGCAGTTCTCCCTTCCGCCGGCTATAGCCAAGGAGATGCACCAAGTTCCTGTGTCTTAGCCTTCCCATGCTAGCGATTTCGGCCACAAACTCCCTCATCCGTTGTTTTGAATCATGGGAGACTTTCTTGACTGCCACTTGTTCCTTCGAAGATTGAAGTACTCCTCTATAAACCTTTCCGAAACCTCCTGCTCCAAGAAGTTCTTCATCTATGAAACCTCTGGTAGCTTTAAAGAGGTCCTTATAGGAAAACCTATGAGGGCCATATTCCCTTTCCCAATCTTCACGTATTTCTTCATACTTTTTCCTCCTCAACATATAAAATGTCCCTGCAATTGTGATAGTCAGCCCAATGGCTACTATTGTCACTGACACTATAACTCCTAGACCTGTAATTCCTAGACCGGGTTTTCTTCGATGAGGAAGTGAAGGAAGCTCTGAAATTTGGAGGCCTTGTGCTTTCCCACTTTTATTGAAGCTCCAACCAAGAATATAGTAGTTCCCTGTAGTCAATGCCGTAGAAGCGGAGAAACCAACATACATTGAATCCAACAGAATTGAAGAAAGATTGATGTGTGTTGACAAAAGACACACATCTGGTTTTGGGCTCATAATAGGAGCTATTGTAACATTGAGTACATTCTCAAACCCATCATACTCTATCCAAACGTGCATTGGACTCCCACTTATAAGCTGCAAGCTCCGATTTAATCGTTCGCTATTGGAGTAATAAGTGACGGTAGCAGATACATTTGATATTAAGCTGTTAATATCAATTCCAACATGGTTATCATCTGTATCATTGAATTCAGGATTTGGAATGGTATCAAGCTCAATTGCCAAAAGATGGTTGGATGGGAGCCCATTGTTAGTAATATTGAGGAGCCCAAAATACTGGTTTCCTATGGCATGGGTGAAGTCAGTAGATGGGGTGATCGCAAAGGCCATCCCACAACAACTAAGATTTGTTATCTTAGGAACAATGGCAAAAACAAAATGGGTGGAAAATGAAAGATCTTGTTTTAACTTGGACGAAGATGTATGAAATCTAACCGGAAGCTGGTAGAAAGCACGACCAATTTGATGCTGTGAACTGTTGGTTAGCTGCAAAAGACCATTGGAATGGATTTTGGCACCCCCATCAAGCTGAATATGGGCTCCATCGAAGCCATTGTACACGAACTGGTTTTCATCTACATCCATGGCTTGGGGATTCAAGCAAACATATAAAAGTATCAGAAAATAAACTGATATTGGTGTGGAAGTCATTTTACCAATTTCGGGAAGAGCTTTTTGCTGCAGCAATGGATGGTTAGTTTTGTTAGGAGATAAATTCTTCTTTGTTTATAATGGGGATTTGGGGAGTCAACGCCGTTGCATAGAAGGCATCAAGTCAGCTAAAGAAACCAAGTCAATGACAATAACTTAACTGTGATTCCAGTGGATTAGTAGTCACCATGTCATTCTCCTCATAGCTATCCATTGATAGAGAACGGAAAGACCACACAAACAAACCATAAGTTAAATGAAGACTAATTGAGGAACAAACTGGGATCATCTCCATTTCATAGATGGAATTGGGATCACTTCGTGAGCAATGATTCCAATATTGGATTTGTGAAGCCTTATTCTGTTTTGGTTGTCACTTTGCAAACTATGACGGGGTTTGACGGCAGGGCTCGATGGTAGCACCCCGAGGTATTGCAATAATTGGTGATGTAAGACCCTGGGAAAGATACTTTGCGTTACACAGCATACAACTATACCCTCTTTTAAATACGATATAAGAGTGAAAAGCTGCTGTGAATTGTGGATGTACCAAATTGCGGAACTCTGCAAGTCTTTATGCCGTGCTTTCTTTGTGTGTTTTGATTTATTATTCTCACGTGTGGCCCTGTGTATTTTTGGGTCGGATTTCTAACATAACCACATTATCGGAGTTCAATATAAATGGTTTATGTCATGTGAGTCATGTCCCTTGCAAATTTTATTTTTTCTTGTATCACATGATGGTATTTTCTTGGACTCGATTGTTATTCTGAAATGAGTGTTTCAAGGTTCCGTTTTACTTGACTTAGAGAGAGGCGGCTTGTGGAAAAGAAAAAGAGCTTTTTGTGGCCATAGATATTTTTCCATGACAGTAAGCACTTGACAAGGCACTACAAACACAGCAGTGAGATATCTTAATGAGAGCGCAGTCTCGGTCATCTGTTTCGGCTTTGGACCGTCCAAAGCCGAAACTGACGCACTAGAGTGAGCGGCTCTGTGAATAGGATGTTTACGGAGGCTCCGTGAATAAGTTTCTCTCTATCTTCATAAGACATGAAGATTTTTCCCAAACAATTGTCATGGTACTGAAAGTGAGAGATAGCTTAATTAGGTCTTGATGAAGACTTTTCCAAGAGAAAGAGGTCACGCACCAAATAATATACAGAGTTTCGACCATCGAATTCAACTTATTTTTTTGACTTATGTTTCAGTGCACCCTTGACTTATGTTTGCTTGTCTTAAATTATTTCCAACATTAACTAGTGCTTAGCGTCAATATTTTGAAAATTTTAGATCGCTTTTGATCTGCCACTGGTCCCGCATCTCTTCCTCTCTAGGGGTGATAAACGAGCCAAACGAGCCAAGCAGGTAGTTGATCAAACTTGGTTTGAAAATTTAACGAGCTTCAAAAATATGTTCGAGCTAATTAGCTTGTTTATGAGACAAGCCGATCTCAAACGAGCTTTAATCAAGCCAAACACTAGTCGAACTCGAGTAGCTTGTATTTTTTACACATAATAATGCGAACGAGCCAAGTAGTAGCTTGTTCGAGCTTGGTTTGAAATCTTAACGAGCTTCAAAAAAAATGTTTAAGCTTGGTTTGTTTATGCAACAAACCAATCTTGAACAAGCTTTTTTAACGAACAAAACGCGAGCTCAAATTCGAGTAACTTGGTTCATTTATCTTTTTTTGGAGGGTCTGAGACGTGAACAAACCGGAAAGGGGGAGTTTCTCTACAAGTGGTCCACAAGAAGGCTGAGTTTTTTAGCGAAATGATGCAATTGCCCCCAAGGCCAACCCACAACAACCTCCAATAAAAGGGTAAAATTTGAAAAAATCAGACCAAAATTGGCAAGCCACCAATCTCATCTTAACGTTCTTTTACTTTAAAGGTGAGGATGATAAAAATGAACGCATTTTCAATAAAATCAAAATCAGCTAAGCTTGCACTAGAACAAGAGACAATCAGGAGAGGAAGACACCAAACGAAACCATGAGCTCTGATACCATGTAAACTGCAGAATATCAATCTTTTTTTACGAATATTTTTTTTTTTATAAGTGCGATATCAATCACTTACTTGTATTGAACTCTATAGTCCAATTTATAGTACAATGATAGGATAGGAACGCGATCGTTCAGGATCTTCTAATAGCTAAGGCAATAAATCTATCTACATGAGCACACTAGAGCAACTAAGTGAAGACATGTACACAAGTATATCAAAATATGATGCATGGCTAAATACCTGAAAGACAGAAAGAAAGCTATAGAAGCTGCAGAATTTAACATTCATAAGCTTCTGTATATACAAATATGAGTACTATCTTCCTAACCGAAATTTGAAGTACTTAATGTCTCCTTTACCCAATAGAAGCTAGCTATCCTTCTTTTCAGTCTCACACATTCAAACTGATGAACTTGTGAGCTAGCCCAACTGGTTGCATATGCTTGTTCCAAATTCATCTAGTCTTAGGTTCAACTCTTCTAACTCCCATTAACAAACTAACATTTCTTGCATTTCCTCCAGGGGAAAAAAGAAGAAGAAAAAGAACATGATCTAGCACTATACAAGCCACTGAAAACTTTCGAATTTACCGACCACTAGTGAGTATTGACTCCGTGCTAGATATGGAGGGAGCAGAAGACTTCACAATGGATGACGGAAATGACATGACAAATTCATATGATGCTTCATTACCAAAACCTATTGTACCAATACTTGTGCTGTCATGAATTATCTCCGGCAACAGGACATGTCCATCAAGGTATTGCATCACTTGCCGCATGCTGGGTCTTGTCGCTGCATTGGACTTTGAGCAAAGCAGGCCTAGTTTCAAAACCAACTCCATTTCCTCCTCCAAATAATCTCCTCCCAATCTAGGATCACTTGTCTCGAGTATCGCTCCCTCTTTCCATTTCTCGAAAACATAATCAACCAAAACCACCTCGGCAGGCGACTGTTGTGGCTCTATGGGCCTCCTTCCGCAAGCTACTTCGAGTATGAATGCACCGAAAGCAAACACATCAGTGCTTGTTGTTGCCTTTCCAGTTCTTGAAAGCTCTGGTGCAAGGTACCCAATTGTCCCCACCACATGGGTAGTTTCAAGGGTTGCTCCATGATCGTATAATCTAGCAAGACCGAAATCCCCTAGCCTTCCGTTTAGATCAGCGTCCAGTAGAACATTACTAGCCTTCACATCTCTGTGAAGAACAACTTGGTCCCATTCTTCGTGCAGATACAGAAGGGCGGATGCTACTCCTCTGATGATACAATAACGTTGTGCCCAGTTGAGGACTGGCTTTTCAGTGCTAAATAGGAACTTGTCAAGGCTTCCGTTTGGAATATAATCGTAGACCAAGAGCAGCTCTCCCTTCCGCCGGCTATAGCCAAGCAGCTGCACCAAGTTCCTGTGCCTTAGCCTTCCCAAGCTAGCAATTTCAGCCACAAACTCCTTCATCCCTTGTTTTGAATCATGGGAGACTTTCTTGACTGCAACTTGTTCCTTCGAAGAGGGAAGTATTCCTCTATAAACCTTACCGAAACCTCCAGCCCCAAGAAGCTCTTCGTCTATGAAACCTCTGGTAGCTTTGAAGAGATCCATATAGGAAAACCTATGGGGGCCATATTCCCTTTCCCAATCGTCACGTATTTCTTCATACTTTTTCCTCCTCAACACGTAAAATGTCCCTGCAATTGTAATAGTCAGCCCAATGACTACTATTGTCACTGACACTGTAATTCCTAGACCTGTAGATCCTAGAAAGGGTTTTCTTTGATGAGGAAGTGAAGGAAGCTCTGAAATTTCTAGGCCCTGTGCTTTACCACTTTTATTGAAGCTCCAACCAAGAATATAGTGGTTCCCTGTAAGTAATCCTGTAGAAGCGGAGAAACCAACATACATGGAATCCAACAGAATTGAAGAAAGATTGATGTGTGTTGACAGAAGAGACTGATCTGGTTTTTGGCTTGTAATAGGAGCTAGTGTAACATTGAGTACATTCTCAAACCCATCATACTCTATCCAAACGTGCATTGGACTCCCACTGACAAGCTGCAAGCTCTGGTTAATTTTTTCCCTATTAGAGTAATACATGACAGTAGCAGATACATTTGATGCTAAGCTGTTAACATCAATTCCAACATGGTTATCATTTATATCATAGAATTCAGGATTCATTTGGGTATCGAGCTCAATTGCCAATAGATGGTTGGAAGGGAGCCCATTGTTAGAAGAATTGAGGAGCCCAAGATACTGGCTTCCTACGGCATGGGTGAAGTCCATAGATGGTGAGATGACAAAGGCCATTCCATTCCAACTAAGATTTGTTCTCTCGGGAACGATGGCAAACACAAAATGGGTGGAAAATGAATGATCTTGCGGTAACGTGGACGAAGATGTATTGAATCCTATAGGATGATGGTAGAAAGCACGACCGATTTGACGCCTTGAAGTGTTGGTTAGCTGCAAAAGACCATTGGAATGGATTTTTGCAGCCCCATCAAGGTGAATACGGGTTCCATTGAAGCCATTGTACACGAACTGGTTTTCATCTACTGCCATGGCTACGGGATTGAAGCAAACATATACAAGTATCAGAAAAAAAACTGATACGGGTGTGGAAGTCATTTACAGATGTTGGGAAGAGCTTCTTGCTTGCAGCAATGGATGGTTAGTTCTTGGTTGGAGATAGATTCTTCTTTGTTATTAAACATCAGGGTCTCCTTCCAAGGGTAAAACAGGGATTTGAGGAGTCAACACTGTTGCATAGAGGGCTGCAGCTCAGCTAAGGAAAACGAAGTTCGTGACTGCATGATAATGACTTCACCGTCAACATCGTTCCAGAGTGGGCAGCAGGTTATTCTCCTTTGATAGATAATGGTAATGGAGGAACACACCAGAAAACTATAAGTTAAATGAAGGCTACGTAAGGAATAAACCAGGATCATCTCCATTTCATAGATGGGATTGGGATCACTTCTTGAGCAATGACTCAAATATTGGATTTGTGAATCTTGATTCAGTTTGGTTTGTCACTTTGCAAACGATGACGGGTTTGACGGCAGGGGCTCCAGTAATTGGTGAGGCAAAACCGTAGGATAGACACTTCGCTTTTGCGCAGCATACAACTGTAGTCTCTTGTAAATTCGATATATAGTAAAAAGCTGGTGTGAATCGTGGATGTAACCTATTAGGTAGTAACTCCTTAAGTCTTTATGCCGTGCTTTCTTCGCGTGTTTTGATTGATTATTCTTCGTGTGGTTGTGTGTACTTTTGGGTCGGATTTCTAAAATAACCACAGTATCAGAGCTCAAAATAAATGGTCTGTTGCTGTCATGTGAATCATGTGCTTGCGATTTTTTGTTGCATCAGCACGTTATGTATTTTGTTGGACTCAATTGTGATTCTGAAAGAGTAAGCAAGTTTTGTTCAGGAATGGCTAACTAACTAGATCATTTCTGACATTTCAGTGTGCTTTTAATGTTTCAACATGATAATTTTGGGAAAAAGCTTATTGAAACAAAAAATAAAAGTTGCACCTGATTGTTTCACTTTACTTGACTGAGAGAGAGGCACGTGGGAGAAAAAAGAGCTAGGTGTGTCCACGACATTAAATACTTGACAAAGGCACTGCAACTACCATGATTCGGCTAAGTAATGACTTTGGGGATTTTTGAATTTTTTTTTTGTTTTTATTCAAATTTTTTAAGTGTTTATTCGTTTTGTGAAAAAAAATTCTGAACTATTGAAACAATAGTCCACAAAAATTTGTTGCAAAATGAACAAACACGTAAGGACAAAACAAAAAAAGCCCAAAAATCTCAAAAAAAAAAAAAAAAACCCTTAGGGAAACTTAGCTTTTACTTAGCAAAAGAAAAGATCTACTTGAAGACTTTTCCAAGGGAAAGGTCATGTACCAAGAATATACAGAATTGTGATGGAGATATCTCTTAACAGGACATGAAGATTTTTCCAAGACAGTTGTAATGGGACCTTCTTTTTTTTTTTTTTTTTTGGTATACTGGAAAATATGTAATGGGACCTTATGGTACTGAAAGGCAGTTGATATTAAGTTGTATTCGGTGGGGGATTTCAAGAGGTTTTTAGATGGTATTCAATTATTAAAGCTGTAATCCTTTGGGGTGTGCATCATCCAACTTCCTGCTGGATGATTTGTTTTCCTTTTCTCTTTTGAGTTGAGCTATTTTGCTCCTCAGCTTTTCCCCTCGATGTACCCCTTCGAGTTTAAATAAAATTTTCTTTTGCCGAGAAAAAAAAAGACTGTTGTAATGGGACCTTATGGTATTGAAAATGTTTTCATACTACCAAGTATATGGTAAGTTAAAAATGTAGAGTTTAGTGTTAATTTAGCGTGGACAGTCAATGATGGTTTATTCTTAGCTCACATATACTCGAATTCCAAAAGATAATTCAAGCTTCTAGAGAAAATACATCACTACGACATCGATTGATTTAACAGGTGCAAAATATCTTAAATCATTGATTATAATGTTAGTGGTGGATCTGATACCTAAATTTCTTTTCACTTGCTAAAAAAAATCTTAACACTCTTTTAAGTAAATCTAGTTCTAATTGAAATCAGCAAATCTTTATTCTTCCATTAATTTAGAAATCGATTTCTAGAGTTGAACTAATTCTTGTCCACGTGGATCGAAACCCGTAGTAACATGTTGCACATTTTACGGGTTATATTCATCTTGATTTTGACATGATGAGAGCCCCTGCCGTCAAACCCCATCATAGTTTGCAAAGTGACAAACCAAACTGAATTAGGCTTCACAAATCCAACATGAGAATTATTGCTCCCAAAGTGATCCTTAATCCATCTATGAAACGGAGATGATCCTGGTTTGTTCCTTAAGTAGTCTTCATCTAACTTATGGTTTGTTTGTGTGGTGTTCCATTCTGTACCGAAGGATAACCATGAGGAGAATGACACGGTGACTGTTAACATTGGAATCACAGTGAAGTTATTCAGTCACAAACTTAAGTTTCTTTAGCTGACGTGCTGCCCTCTATGCAACGGTGTTGACTCCCCAAATCCCCGTTTTACCCTGGAAGGAGACCTTTAGGTTTAATAACAAAGAAGTATCTATCTCCAAACAAAGAACTAACCATCCATTGCTGCAAGCAAGAAGCTCTTCCAGAAATTGGTAAATGACTTCCACACCAGTATCAGTTTATTTTCTTATACTTTTATATGTTTGCTTGAATCCCCTAGCCATGACTGTAGATGAAAACCAGTTTGTGTACAATGGCTTCAAGGGAGCCAATATTAGCCTTGATGGGGTTGCAAAAATCCACTCCAATGGTCTTTTGCAGCTAACCAATTTTTCAAAGTATCAAATAGGTCGTGCTTTCTACAAGCATCCTATAGGATTCGATACATCTTCGTCCATGTTACCGCAAGCTCTTTCATTTTCCACCCATTTTGTGTTTGCCATTGTTCCTGAGATAACAAATCTGAGAGCTCATGGAATAGCCTTCGCCATCTCACCATCTATGGATTTCAACCAAGCCTTAGGAAGCCAATATTTTGGGCTCCTCAATTTTTCTAACAATGGGCTCCCTTCCAACCATCTTTTGGCAATTGAGTTCGATTCCATTTTAAATCCTGAATTCAATGATACAAATGATAACCATGTTGGAATTGATGTTAATAGCTTAGTATCAAATGTATCTGCTACCGTCATGTATTACTCCAACAGGGAACGGATAAACCAGAGCTTGCAACTTGTAAGCGGGAGTCCAATGCACGTTTGGATTGAGTACGATGGGTTTGAGAATGTACTCAATGTAACACTTGCTCCTCTTACAAGCCCCAAACCGGATCAGTCTCTCCTGTCAACACACATCAATCTTTCTTCAATTCTGTTGGATTCAATGTATGTTGGTTTCTCTGCTGCTACGGGAGCAGTTTCAGGGAACCACTATATTCTTGGTTGGAGCTTCAATAAAAGTGGGAAAGCACAGGGCCTCGAAATTTCAGAGCTTCCTTCACTTCCTCATCGAAGAAAACCCGGTCTAGGAATTACAGGTCTAGGAGTTATAGTGTCAGTGACAATAGTAGCCATTGGGCTGACTATCACAATTGCAGGGACAGTTTACGTGTTGAGGAGGAAAAAGTATGAAGAAATACGTGAAGATTGGGAAAGGGAATATGGCCCTCATAGGTTTTCCTATAAGGATCTCTTCAAAGCTACCAGAGGTTTCATAGATGAAGAACTTCTTGGAGCAGGAGGTTTCGGTAAGGTTTATAGAGGAGTACTTCCCTCTTCGAAGGAACAAGTTGCAGTCAAGAAAGTCTCCAATGATTCAAATCAAGGGATGAAGGAGTTTGTGGCTGAAATTGCTAGCATGGGAAGGCTAAGGCACAGGAACTTGGTGCAGCTCCTTGGCTATAGCCGGCGGAAGGGAGAGCTGCTCTTGGTCTATGATTATATGCCAAACGGAAGCCTTGACAAGTTCCTATTTAGCAATGAAAAGCCAATCCTCGACTGGGCACAACGTTATCGTATCATAAGAGGAGTAGCATCTGCCCTTTTGTATCTACATGAAGAATGGGACCAAGTTGTTCTTCACAGAGACGTGAAGGCTAGTAATGTTCTATTGGATGCTGATCTAAACGGAAGGCTAGGGGATTTCGGTCTTGCTAGATTATACGATCATGGAGCAAACTTCAAAACTACCCATGTGGTGGGGACAATTGGGTACCTTGCACCAGAGATTTCCAGAACCGGAAAGGCAACCACAAGCACTGATGTGTTTGCTTTCGGTGCATTCATACTTGAAGTAGCTTGCGGAAGGAAGCCTATACAGCTACAACAGTTGCCTGACGAGGTGGTTTTGGTTGATTGGGTTTTCGAGAAATGGAAAGAGGGAGCGATTCTCGAGACAAGTGATCCTAGATTGGGAGGAGATTATTTGGAGGAGGAAATGGAGTTGGTTTTGAAACTAGGCCTGCTTTGCTCAAAGTCCGATGCAGCGACAAGACCCAGCATGCGGCAAGTGATGCAATACCTTGATGGAGATGTCCTGTTGCCAGAGATAATTCATGATAGCACAAGTATTGGTACAATAGGCCTTGGTAATGAAGCATCATCAGAATTTGTCATGTCATTTCCGTCATCCATTGTGAAGTCTTCTGCTCACTCCATATCTAGCACAGAGTCAATACTCACTAGCGGTCGGTAAATTTGAAAGTTTCCAGTGCCTTGGATAATGCTAGATCATGTTCTTTTTTCTTTTTTTTCCCTTGAGGAAAGGCAAGAAATGTTAGTTTGTTAGTGTGAGTTAGAAGATTTGAACCTAGGACTAGATGAATTTGGAACAACCATGCAACCAGTTGGGCTAGCTCGCAAGTTCATAGTTTGAATGTGTGAGACTAAAAAGAAGGATAGCTGATATTGGGTGAAGGAGACATAAGTACTTCAAATTTCGGTTAGGAAGATGGTTGAATATTACTGATATTTGTATATACAGAAGCATACGAATGTTAAATTCTGCAGCTTCTATAGCTTTCTTTGATTTTCAGGTATTTTGCTATGTCATATTTTGATATACTTGTGTGCATGTCTTGACTTTGTTGCTCAAGTGTGCTCATGTAGTATTGTCTCGATTATTGCCTTAGCTATTAGAAGATCCTGAAGGATCACGTTCCTTGGACTAGAAATTGGATTATAGAGTTCAATACAAGTAAGGGATTGGTATTGCACTTATAAAAAAGAAATATTCATATAAAAAAAGAGAGATTTATAATCTGCAATTTACATGGTATCAGAGCCCATTGTTTTGTTTGGTGTCTTCCTCTCTTGATTGTCTCTTGTTCTAGTGCAAGCCAATCTCAGTTAGTTGATTGGTTCTGACTCACTTCTGAGTACTACTTTGGTTTTCTTTGATAAGCCCTCTTTGGCGTGTCTAGACCCAGTAATCAGTATAACTCTTGCATCCTTGCTCTGATATCTATTTTCATTAGTCTTTTCCTACGAATATGGCCTCATCCGATATTATTTAAAACATCTCCGTCAAATTCGCTGGTCTCAATTACAGCCATTGGTCTCATCTCATGCGTAGTTTTCGTGAAAGGAAAAGGCATGTTGATGTATGTCACTGGTAAGAAAACGAATCCCATAAAATCGAATGATCAAAGGGGTGATGTCTTTGAAAAGTGGATGAATGGGATATGGATAACAGTATAATCATTACCTGGATTGCAAACTCTGTTAGTGTCTCTATTAGAATGCAACTCGGTAAAATTGAGACTGCAAAACAAGTTTGGGATTTAGTGTTATGTTCAAACTTACTTGGCAAGAAAATTCAGGCTTGAGATGGATATTCGAGATCTTAAACAAAAGAAAGGACAATCTGTCTCCGATTTTCTACTACCCAAAAGCTTGATGGTTTGGGCTTGGGCTTGCTTCTAACTCGGTTGGAGTACAGTGTGGTGCGACTGCTACTGTGAAACAGTTGAGGCAGACACCACGGATTTTGGTTTGCGTATCTTGATCCTTTTATAGATAATTTTTGTTTAACTTTATTGATTTTGTTAGTTGTTTAATTTTCCCAGCGTTTCATTCTGTTCTGCAATGAAAAGCCTTGACAAGTTCCTATATGGACAATAAAGTTCCTGCAGGGTGAAATTAATATGAATGAAAACCAGTTTGTTGTTTTATTATCACTCTTACAGTTTCTGTAATGATATTGTAGGAGATCGAGTGCAACTTGAGCGGGTAGTTACACGCAGACTTGATGCTTTTTAGTTAATTCTGTAAAATGTGTTTGCGTACATTGGAATTCGAGATTACATTTCTAATCATTTTTCCTGTAGATTCAAAGGTTTGATAAACTTGGCACAAGCTTAACTCGCGGAACTCAGCTTCTATTGTTGCTTAATTGGTGATCCTGAAAAGGCTAGACATAGTTGGACTTCCAAAATTCTTAGTAAGCCTTTTGAGTTGCATTCAAAAGGGGTTGATCTGGAATAAGGAAAGACACAAGGTGTCACCGGGACACATCGCATACTTTCTTGTTACGCTGAAGTGGAGAGAGGCTACTGCTGTATTATTTCTGGTCTTCGCAAACGGCAGCAAGTCATTAAGTTTATTCTCGACCCATGTTTCGGTTAACAAATGATGTTGTATGATGAATTGATAACTCTATTAAACCTTGTTCTTCATCAATAAGCTGAAAGTTAATCATCAGACAGCAGTTGTTGAATGCTGACTGTTGCATGTTCTTATTCCTCGGCTTTCTTTCTAGTACGGTATTTCTTTTCCTGGTTTTTTTTGTTCCCTTAACAACTACCTGCATTATGTCTTCAACATTTGGTCGTACATGCGAAGTACTTCATTTTGTTTTGATTCCAGTAGCATTTTCGCGGTGGAATGTGGTTTCAAAGTGTACATCCTTTGACCCGTTCTTGAACTAATGCGAGCTGGTATTAATACATTACTGAACTCTTTTGCAAAAATTGCAGTGTGTATTTCTTGATGCAGTGATTGGGTAAGTCATAATTCGTGTGCGGGTGCGGAAGCGCAAGCACAAGCACAAGCGTGAAAAGATGAGGGAAAAGCCACCCCACCCCGCCGCGGACAACCTCATTGTCCCAAATTAAGCTTGAATTTGTGAGGCAAAATTAATCAAGGTTAACTTCCAGCTTATTGATGAAAAACAAGGTTTAATAGAGTTATCACTTCACCATGTAACATCATCATTTGTTAATCAAAACATGGATCAAGAATATATTTTCCGACTTGCTGCTATTTGCAAAGACCAGAAACAATACAGCAGTAGCCTCGTTCCACTTCAGCACAACACCGAAGTATGCGCTGTGTTGCAGTGACACCTTGTGTCTTTTCCTTATTCCATAGTAACCCCTTTTGATACAACTCTAAAGGCTTCCAAGAATTTTGGAAGTCCACCCATGTCTAGAATTTTCAGGATGAGGCTGAGTTCCGCAAGTTAAGCTTGTACCAAGTTTATCAAACCTTCGAATCTACAGCAAAATGATTAAAAATGTAATCTCGAATTCCTATGCAAACTCTGTGTAGATAAATAACAAAAAGGCTATTAAATAAGAGAAACGTCATTATTGAATGTAACTAACCGCACCAGTTGCACTCAATCTCCTACAATATCATTTCAGAAATGACAAGACTGATTTATGAAACGATTATCTGGTTTTCATTCATATAAATCCCACACTGTATGAACTTTGTTGTCCTCAGTGTCCATCGGTACAGGTAGTATGGATCGTAAATTTGTTGTATTTATCGCCTTTCACATCACTCTTGAAAATAAGAACCACTTTCTAGTGTACGACGATTGAGAACCTTCAGGTATTACCAAAAATTGACGGAATGAAATGGCCCGGAAGATGTTATATCCCAAAAGACTTGGAACTAAGGAGGAAGAAAGGAAATGATAAAATGAGAGATAGTGAACCTAACCAAAGGGAGACAAACGAAGAAATTAAGAAACTCTAGAGGATAGTTAAGAACAGTGATTTAGTGTGGTAGAACAACACAATAAGCTGACAGCTCAGATATCTTAGGGCTCCATATGGCATCAGAAGCACATGGGAATGCCTTGCTCAAAATCCTCAATGAAGCCCATGTCGCCTTCGTTATTTCCCTTGAAAAGTCTAAACATCTGGTGGACAAGTCTCGGCCACAAAGGTTATCACGTTAGGACGAAACAACTCATGCTACTTTTCAGACTTCGTCTTCCATAAAACGAAACTCCATTCCCAATTTTACAGCTATTAAACATGATGTGCCTACTCACTGCATAATATCTATCCAAAACATGCACCAATCATCATATACTGCATATGAGGAAGAGAATAAAACAGAAACTTCTACAAAAGAACAGCAGTGTACGTTCATTAAGCAAAGGGCTGCATAGCCTAGCTCAAGCTCTGGTCATCTTGCCACTTCCAGGATGTTCCTCCCAAGATAGGGTATAGCTCACTCGTTCACAGTTTAGTGAGATGAAACCAAGCTTTACTCGAGATTAAACAGTATGCATATGCATAAACGTAAATGAATTTATTACTGAAACAAACCACAAATACAACCTGTCAAATCTGTCTCATGGATCTTGACCACAGACAGATTGTCCTTTCTTTTATTAAAGATCTTGAATATCCATCTCAAGCCTGTATTTTTCTTGCAAAGTAAGTTTGAACGTAGCGCCTTGCAAGAAAATCCCAAACTTGTTTTGCAGGCTCAAATTTACCTACTTGCATGCTAATAGAGAAAATAACAGAGTTTTTAATCCAGGTAATGATTTTATGGTTATCCGTATCCCATTCATCCAATGCCTATTCAAAGGCATCACCCTTTTGATCATTCAATTTTATGGGATCGTTTTCTTACCAGTGACATACATCGACATGCCTTTTCCTTTCAGGAAACTACGCATGAGATGAGACCAATGGCTGAAATTGAGACCATCAAATTTGATGGAGATGTTTTAAACAACATCGGATGAGGCCATATTCGTAGGAAAAGACTAATGAAGACAGATATCAGAGCAAAGATGCAAGAGTTATACTGATTAACAGGTCTAGACACGTCAAAGAGGGCTTATCAAGGAAAACCAATGTAGTACTCAGAAGTGAGTCAGAACCAATCAACTAACTGAGATTAACTAGCACTAGAACAAGAGACAATCAGCAGAGAAAGACACTAAACGAAACAATGGGCTCTGATACCACGTAAATTGCAGAATATCAATCCTTTTTTATGAGCAATATTTTTTATAAGTGCAATATCGATCACTTACTTGTATTGAACTCTATAATCCAATTTATAGTACAACGATAGGACAGGAACGTGATCCTTCAGGATCTTCTAATAGCTAAGGCAATAAACTAGACTAGACTACATGACCAACAAAGTCAAGACATGTAAACAATTATATCAAAATATGATACAGCTAAATACCCGAAAGACAGAAAGAAAGATATAGAAGCTGCAGAATTTAACATTCATATGCTTCTGTATATACAAATATCAGTAACCGAAATTTGAAGTACTTATGTCTCCTTCACCCAATAGCAGCTATCCTTCTTTTTAGTCTCACACATTCAAACTATGAACTTGCGATCTAGCTCAAGTGGTTGCATGCTTGTTCCAAATTCATCTAGTCTTGGGTTCAACTCTTCTACTCCCACTAACAAACTAACATTTCTTGCCTTTCCTCCAGAAAAAAAGAAAAGAAAAAGAAACCATGATCTAGCATTGTCCAAGGCACTGAAAACTTTCAAATTTACCCACCGCTAGTGAGTGTAGACTCTGTGCTAGATATGGAGAGAGCAGAAGACTTCACAACGGATGACGGAAATGACGTGACAAATTCAAATGAAGCTTCATTACCAGGACCTATTGTACCAATACTTGTGCTGTCATGAATTATCTCCGGCAACATGACATCTCCATCAAGGTATTGCATCACTTGCCGCATGCTGGGTCTTGTCGCTGCTTCGGACTTTGAGCAAAGCAGGCCTAGTTTCAAAACCAACTCCATTTCCTCCCCCAAATAATCTCCTCCCAATCTAGGATCACATGTCTCGAGAATCGCTCCCTCTTTCCATTTCTCGAAAACCCAATCAACCAAAACCACCGCGTCAGGCGACTGTTGTAGCTGTATGGGCCTCCTTCCGCAAGCTACTTCGAGTATGAATGCACCGAAAGAAAACACATCAGTGCTTGTGGTCGCCTTTCCGGTTCTAGAAAGCTCTGGTGCAAGGTACCCAATTGTCCCCACCACATGGGTAGTTTCGAGGTTTGATCCATGATTGTATAATCTAGCAAGACCGAAATCCCCTAGCCTTCCGTTTAGATCAGCATCCAATAGAACATTACTAGCCTTCACGTCTCTGTGAAGAACAACTTGGTCCCATTCTTCATGCAGGTACAGAAGGGCAGACGCTACTCCTCTGATGATACGATAACGTTGTGCCCAGTCGAGGACTGGCTTTTCATTACTAAATAGGAACTTGTCAAGGCTTCCGTTTGGCATATAATCATAGACCAAGAGTAGCTCTCCCTTCCGCCGGCTATAGCCAAGGAGCTGCACCAAGTTCCTGTGCCGTAGCCTTCCCATGCTAGCAATTTCAGCCACAAACTCCTTCATCCCTTGTTTTGAGTCATGGGAGACTTTCTTGACTGCAACTTGTTCCTTCGAAGAGGGAAGTACTCCTCTATAAACCTTACCGAAACCTCCTGCTCCAAGAAGTTCTTCGTTTGTGAAACCTCTGGTAGCTTTGAAGAGATCCTTATAGGAAAACCTATGAGGGCCATATTCCCTTTCCCAATCTTCACGTATTTCTTCGTACTTTTTCCTCCTCAACATATAAAATGTCCCTGCAATTATGATTGTCAGCCCCATGAATACTGTTGTCACTGACACTGTAATTTCTAGACCAGTTTTCAGTCTTGGTTTTCTTTGATGAGGAAGTGGAGGAAGTGAAGGAAGCTCTGAAATATCTAGGTCCTGTACTTTCCCACTTTTATTGAAACTCCAACCAAGAATATAGTGGTTCCCTGGAATTGGTCCCGTAGCTGCAGAGAAACCAACATACATTGAATCCAACAGAATTGAAGAAAGGTTGATGCGTGTTGACATGAGAGACTGATCTGGTTTGGGGCTTGTAATAGGAGCTAGTGTTACATTGAGTACATTCTTAAACCCATCATACTCTATCCAAACGTGCAATGGACTCCCACTTACAAGTTCCAAGCTCTGATTAATCCGTTCCCTATTGGAGTAATAAGTGACGGGAGCAGATACATTTGATAATAAGCTGTTAACATCAATTCCAACATGGTTATCATTTATATCATTGAATTCAGGATTCATTTGGGTATCGAGCTCAATTGCCAACAGATGGTTGGAAGGGAGATTATTGTTAGAAGAATTGAGGAGCCCAAAATACTGGTTTTCTACGGCTTGGTTGAAATACATAGATGGTGAGATGGCGAAGGCCATTCCATCAGAACTCTGATTTGGTGTCTCAGGAACAATGGCAAACACAAAATGGGTGGAAAATGAAAGAGCTTGCGGTATGGTGGATGAAGATGTATTGAATCTTATAGGATGCTTGTAAAAAGCACGACCGATTTGATGCTTTGAAAAATTGGTTAGCTGCAAAAGACCATTGGAATGGATTTTTGCAACCCCTTCAAGGCTAATATTGGCTCCATTGAAGCCTTTGTACACGAACTCGTTTTCATCTACAGCCACGGCTAGGGGATTCAAGCAAACATATAAAAGTATCAGAAAAAAAACTGATCCTAGTGTGGAAGTCATTTACCAATTTCGGGAAGAGCTTCTCTCTTGCAGAAATGGATGGTTGGAGATAGGTTCTTCTTTGTTGTTAAACATAAGGGTCTCCTGCCAAGGGTACAATGGTGATTTGGTGAGTCAACACCGTTGCATAGAGGGCAGCAGAGCAGGACTGAATGATAATAACTTCACGGTGATTCCACTGTAACAGTCAATATGTCATTCTCCTCATGGTTATCCTTTGATAGAAAATGGAAGACCACACAAACAAACCATAAGTTAAATGAAGACTACTTAAGCATCAAACTAGGATCATCTCCGTTTCATAGATGGATTAAGGATCACTTTGTGTGCAATGATTCTCATGTTGGAATTCATTTTGGTTTGTCACTTTGCAAACTATGACGGGGTTTGATGGCAGCGGCTCTCATCGTGTCAAAATCGAGATGAATATAACCCATAAAATGTTCAAAATGGAATTTGGTGATAAAGTGGTAGTACGGGTTTCGATCCACAAGGACAAGAATTAATTCAACTCTAGAAATTGATTTCTAAATAAATTGAAGAAGAAAGATTTGCTGTTTTCAATTATAACTAAATTTACTTAAAAGAGAGTTGAGATTTTTTTAGCAAGTAAAAATAAATTTAGGGTATCACATCCACCACTAACTTTATAATCAATGGTTTAAGATTTTTTTCACTAATCTTGTTAAATCAATCAATATGTTAGTGATGTATTTTCACTAGAAGCCAAAATGCTATCTTTTGGAATTCGAGTATATGTGAGCAAAGAATAAACCATTGTTGATAGGGATGGACTGTCTATGCTAAATTAACACTAAACTAGATCATTTTTAACTTACCATATACTTGGTAGTATGAAAACAATTGTATAACCTTTGTATTTACACCTACATATATACACCGTAAATTGAGTTCATTCTCAAACCCCCTCATACTTCTATCCAAACGTGCGTTGGACTCCCACTTACAAGCTGCAAGCTCCGGTTATTCGTTCCCTATTGGAGTAATACGTGACGATAGCAGATACATTAATTCCAACATGGTTAACTTTTGTATCATTGAATTCAGGATTTGTAAGGGTATCGAGCTCAATTGCCAAAAGATGATTGGAAGGGAGCCCATTGTTAGAAGAATTGAGGAGCCCAAAATACTGGTTTCCCACGGCTTGGGTGAAGTTCATAGATGGTGAGATGGCAAAGGTCATTCCCCAACAACTAAGATTGGTTATCTTAAGAACAATGGCAAACACAAAATGGGTGGAAAATGAAAGATCTTGGCGTAACCTGGACGAAAATGTATTAGTAAATCTTATTAGAAGCTGGTAGAAAGCATGACCGATTTGTTGCTTTGAAGTGTTGGTTAGCGGCAAAAGACCATTGGAATGGGTTTTTGCCCCATCAAGCTTTATATGGGCTCCATCGAAGCCATTATGCACACACTGGTTTTCATCTTCAGCCATGGCTAAGAGATTCAAGCAAAAAAAAATAGAAGTATCAGAAAATATTGTGATACTTGTAACTTGTAGGGAAGAGCTTCTTGCTTACAGCAATGGATATTTTGAAGCTAGATTCTTCTTTGTCATTAAACATCAGGGGGTCTCCCTCCAACGGTAAAACGGGCATTTGAGGAGTCAACACTATTGCATAGAGGGCACCAGGTCAGTTCAAGAAAATGAAGTTTGTGACTGGATGATAATGACTTCACTGTCAAGAATTTTGCATGGTAGGCAACAGGTCATTCTCCATTTCTCCTCAATGTTATCCTTTGATAGAGAATGGTAATGGAAGACCACAGAAAAAAATAATAAAAAAAAAAGTTAAATGAAGACTACTTTAACTGAGATTGGCTTGTACTAGAACAAGAGACAATCATATTAATGATTGGAATATGACAATTAATATATTTTAAAATAGCTATTCAAGACTTTTCGATGACATTAAATACTTGACAAAGGCACTACAACTACTCAGCAGTGAATGGACCCAAAAAAAAGAATGGACCAAATGAAATATTTGGACCAAATGAAATAGTATCTTCTTTGATTTGGTGCAGGGGAATTGAAATAATTTGCACAGAAAGTACTTTATTTTATGATCCAAAAACTTGATGTCTTTTTTTAGGAGACTCTTAAAACATAATAGAGGGAGTATTTTTTGCCCTCATCGATGTACTATTGAACCTTTTTGCGTGATTTTTTTTTTTAACAGGGCGTGAAAATTGTATTGAAGAGAGTTTGAATGTGAGGTGAAGTTCGAAAGATTTTTTTTGGTTATTAAGTGGAAAACAAATAGAGGGAGAGAGAATATTCGGGGCCGAGATGGATTTTCGTGAGATTTTTTATTTATTTCGTAAGAATGTACCGTGTGTCTTACGCGTGTTTAGCATATAGCGTAGATATACAGGTTCTCCAATTGGATGAATTGTCAAGCTAAGATCGCAACTGCATCCATTCCCATCAAACATACGACAATCCTCTCATCTGGTTCAATCGAGATGGACCGTTTGTCTCTTTGACCATAATATTATTCCACAATAAGCGTGGTACCCGTACTATATGGTAGTACAAAAACAAATTATTACGTTTACTACAATTTATCCCTCATCGATGCACTATTTAACCTTTAAGTTGAAAATTGTATTAAAAGAGAAAGTTGAATGTTAGGGGAAGTTTGAAAGTTTTTTTTTTTAAGTTGTTAAGTGGAAAATGATAGAGGGAGAGAGAATATTAGTGGCCGAGGCGGATTTTTTTTCAAGTTGGTATCTTTTCTGACCAAATTAATCTTGTGGGTAGAATGTGAGGTATCTTTTCTGACCAAATTAATCTTGTGGGTAGAATGTGAGATATCTTGATACGACATCACTGAAAATGAAAGATAGCTTAATTAGGTCTTGAAGACTTTTCCAAGAGAAAGGTCCCGTACAAAAAATGCAAAGAATTTTGCCCATCGAATTCAACTTGTTTTTGGAATGAACCAGATATTAAAATGTGCGGACTAGATTCGTTTCGGTGGCGTGGTTCTGAAGGATATGCTCTCTAGTGCTTTGTGTCAATATTTTGAAAAAAATTTAGTCGTTTTTCGTTCTTGTTGTAAAACTCCTTGAATCAGGCAGGCGTTGCAGACTTGATTGGTGTAGTAAAGTGAAAACTGAGATTCGTGAAGTACAGTAACAGCTGGGGTAAAAAGTTGATCATCAACTTATAGTAATGAAAACATGAACACTAAACTGATTTATTGATCAAATGCAGAACAGAATGGAACGCTGGGAAAAAATTAAACAACAAAATCAATAAAGTAAAAGAAACTAAATTGAACAAAAATATAAACTGTAAATGGATCAAGATACGCAAACCGAAGTCCGTGGCGTCTGCCTCAGCAGTTTTCACAGTAGCAGTCACACTACACTGTACTCCAACCGGGTTGGAAGCAATCCGAAGCCTAAACCATCAAGCTTCTGGGTAGTAGAATAAAGATAATGGACATTTCAAAGTAAAAACCAGAGTAAAAACCAGAGACAGATAGTCCTTTCTTTTGTTTAAGATCTCGAATATCCATCTCAAGCCTGTATTTTCTTGCAAAAAAAAGGCTTGTTAGGGCAATCAAAAGTGCCTCAATAAGGGATCTGTTGGGGCAGTTTACCTATTGAGGCATCACGCCTTAGTGTCGCGTGTATCGATGCAGCTATAGATGTAATGCGGCACTTTTTATGGGGCACGTTATGGAGCCTCTAAATCTCTTTGTTGCTGCACTTTCAAGTGCCGCAGGAAGTGTTTAAAGAGGCACACAAAACTGCCACATAAGCATATGTATTAAGGCACTTCACAGAGCTGTTACAGCATGTTAATCGTGAATGCTTAACCATGGTTAATCATCTATAGCGACATTTTGAGGTGCTACAATAGCTTCATTGATGATGCGCTTGGAAATGCCTCCATAGATTTCTTAATAAGGCACTTTTAACTGCCCCAAAAGAAGTTTTTCTTTTAAAAAAAAATTACCAGTTTTTTTTTTTTGATCCGCATCTAGATGCTAATTCAATCCCATACTACTCACCAAGCATCCAAAACTGAGAACTCAACTTCTTAAACATATAAAATTGCCAATTTACTCTTACAAATACTTGGATCGAATTTATAAATACAAGATCATGCAAATCCTACTAAGTTACAACTAGGCTTAAGAAAAATAGCCGATCAACCATATTTACAAGTTACTGAAGCTGAAAAAATATACCACGCGCGAAATCCTCTCCGCAAGTACTATCTTAATCCTTCGCTACCTGAATTGACAAACAATGATATACAATAAGAAACACTTGCTCATATAGAAAAAGGAAATTTAAGGAGTTCTATAATCGTTGCCAAGAATAAAAAAAATCAGGAAAACTAAAGACAAAATCAGTCATACACTGCTTTTTCTTCACAACATAATAGTGAGAATCCAAATTGATCGTTTGTCCTAGAGAGACATACATGTTAAACATGAAGTAATATATCCATAAGCAAATCATCACATCCATATGTGCTTGTAGCATACCCATTCCATGAATTCTGAGTACTGCTGTAGTCAAATTTGACAAGAACTATACATTGAAGAGCAAAATATAACAACTCTCAAAATCACAACATACATGGTTGCTTTGGGTACCACTCGTATAAGCTTTTGACTCTAATTGTCCCCCAATCATTTAATGGAGTTCACTCAAATTACAGGCTTTTCTAGTCAATAACATGAAGAAAAAAAGAACAATGTGATTGAACAAGTCATGTAACACATTAAAGTCATAATCTTCAAATGAGCCAAACTGAAAACCCCTATGATGCCAAACTAACACCCCTAGGATACGTGAATGAACTAAGCAATTCAAGACCAATTTAAGTCAATTAGTCCAAGTTATACCAACTACAATTTAAGCAGTACAAAATAACAAAAAGAAGTATTATAGAATGACAAAATAACAAAGAGAAGTTCTTTTAGTTATACAAAGATGAAAGGCCATCACAAAGTGGGGAAAGGAGTAGGCCGAAAAGTATTTTTAGACATTAGTTCTGCAAAAGAAGCCATTCTGAGTTCTAATGATCTAATCACTAATGCAAAAGTCCATGACTAAAGGTCTCTCTCTTGGTGAACTGAAATTTCATGAGAAGGTAAACAGCCACAAAATGAGGAAGAAATACTGTCCATGACCAACTAAAACCTCATTTTTTCACTTTGAATAATACGTCCCTGGCAGGATAAAAACTGACAATGAGAAAATAGTTGTTATAGGTAGCCCCTTGATTACCCAAAATCTTCGGTCACCAACTCCTCTCTACCTCTGTAATAGTCATGCCTAAAGTCCTTCTACTAGAATGGAATATTGAAACATACTAGCAAATGCGTAAAGTTCATAGAACTGCAAACACAATTGGTTTAAAAATTTCCAAGTAACAAAGAAAACAAACCACCGAACAATGTCGTAACCAAGTTTAGTTAAAGGAACAATACTCAGAGCATCTTCCATTTATCTTCATAACAGTTCCTGACAAAAACATTTTTATGTTTCTTTTTTCCAAAACAAGTCATGAGATACATTAAGCGAAAAGTGTACCACATGAGCTGATTCAAATGTTATGGTAATATAAGACCAAATATAGACCCACCAATACCTTTGAAAGGAAGAAAAGGAAAGGTAAAGGGAAACTAATATATTCCAAAATCCATGGGATTATCCAAAACTAGAGAAGAAACAAAATCCATAAAACCATCAGCAATCCAGTAACAGATATAAACAAATAATTTCAGGAAATATTACCATCGAGTTGTTAGAATTAAGTTACACGGCTGCATGACCTCTGGCACATCCATAAAAACACGCACGATAGCTTGGAACTTCTTAGGGCGGGAACCAGGCACATGCTTGCTCTGACAGGTAATATAAAAGAATTTAGACCAACAACATTGGACGTTTGCCTTGAGAGATTTCCCAAACTGGTATTCCGTTTCCTACGGTACAAGTTAAGAAGGAAGTTAAACATGAAACCAGGAGTAAGTAAAATGGGCGAGGATGGAATAATATAACAAACCAAAAGCGCGCACACACATACGTGGAAGATTAGAGGGTATGGGCGGGGAAGATTGGAGACAGGCCTAACCTTGGGCAATATGCATAAAGTGGCTACTCTCATAATACCACTGAAACGGTGGCCCCCAAATCAAAGCCAAATGGCATCAGAGAGGACAGGCCTAGAGACCCAATTCAATTTTTGTGCTCATTACAAAGATGAAAGGACCATTCCAAACCAAATTTGTCCAAATGCTCGTGGTGCTGCCCATTGCACTAACCTTCTAAACATATATAAACATCAGAAAAATGAGAATGCTTGTAGCTGTTACTTAGGAATAAAACCAAACTAATGACTAAAGTACAATGCCATATGCTTATGAATGACGACATTACTGTATTTCTTATTTTTCCACCAGGACCACCACTATAGTAACACGAGAAATTGAGTCCCTCATACAGTTGCACAGCCATGTTTGACAAGTTTTAGTGACCATGTACCCTCTCCGAAAACAAGTACTAAAAGAACTTTGAATGCATGAAGCATATAATTCTACAGTTTAAGTAAGCTTACAAGTTTACAACCATGGCATCACCAAAAAATAATCACCATTAACTTTTCCAACGACACCTTGCTAATTCAAATTGCGATTGCTGCAAAACAAGTACAATATACATTAATCACTAAAGCAGCAGATACTTCGTGGAAAAAATGGGTAGTAGATAGAGGGGGGTCAAACAAAGTGGATGACTAACAAAAGAAAAATACTTGCAGTAAAAATAGGGGAGAACATACTTACGAAAAAATAGGGGAAAACATATATAACAGTTTGCCTCGTAACTCGTAAGGCACCTACAAAATCAGTAGACCTAAATTTTTTACTAATTAATCCGAACGCCAATCGATCAATATCCAAACTAAACCTTAAACACAAAAAATTAACAGGAGGACCAAAATTCGAACCTCCATGACAATCGAGATCTAGGGTTTCGTTTGGAAGTGTGACTAGCCTGATTTTACCGCGAATTGAAGAATAGGTGACCGAAATCTCCCAAAAGAGAACAGACTCGAGCAGATACGAGTGAGACAGAGCAATAGTACCTCGAAATCGTACACAAGGAGGCAAGTTGAACCTGTTTTTGGTCGAATCCGAACCAAACGCGCACGAAATCAGAGGGCTTGGTAATTTTGGGGAAGAAATTAGGGCAAAACGAGTCAGGAAGAAAGAAAGGGATGACCTCAGTGGCGGGGCTGCGTCGGTGGTGGCGTGGACTGTGGGACTGGGTTGAGGAGAGAGAGAGAGAGGGGATCGATTTTGGGGATTTCTCTTCTTTGGGAAGAAAGGAAGCAATGGGTGGTTCCTGACTTCAGGCTCTTCAGCCCGCCATTTGTTTGAAGCGAGAATTGGGAATTCAATTATTTTGGGGGATTACCGCCAAAATAATTAACGTTCTGTTTGGAACTTGTGGGAAGGAAAGGAAAGGAAATGAAAATAAAAGAGAAGGAAAATGGGAAGAAAGTGATTTTTTTTCTCTTGTTTTCTCTTGTTTGATTGTAGAAAGAAAATGAAAAGAAACTATGAAGAAAATGATTTTCTCTTGTTTGGCATCAAGAGGAAAATGGAAAGAAAAGGAAATTTTGGTTGTTCAAAAGTGTGGCGGGCTTTTTTTCATTCCAGAGCTTTCCTTTCTTTTTCCTTTCTATTTTCTTTTCCTTTTCCTTTCTATTTCCTTTTCCTTTCCCTTGTATAAGAACCAAACCACTCCTAACCACTCCTGAGGAAAATTTTTTATTTTCCTTTCTTTTCTTCTACTTTCCATAGGTTCCAAACAGAGGGTAAGCATTTTCGTATCCCGCAATATCGAACGAATTCTAAAGTTAATAAGCTAATTATACTTTAATAATGGTCGATCTGAACCATTAGAATTTCATGTCTCATTGATTTTATCAGAATCACCAAAATCAAAGATTATCAAATATCTGCGACCGCCTGATCTGACCATATTTGATGCATCCCAAGGCGTTAAAATATTAGATTGCAATACCCGACCCCCATCCGAGTCTCTTTTTTTTCCGATCGGAACCGTTCATCTTTTACATATTATGGAGCACTTCATTCGTACCAGCAACGAAGTTAAACAAGAGTCGCTAGACACTTGATCAAACAGAAAAACCCATTTTGTTAATGAAATTGTGTGTCGATAATGAAGTTTTCTAAACCCGTTACAGACAAATCTTTATGAGGATGATATAATCAACAAGGGAAACAAAAGCAACAGTCTGGATCATTGTAATTGTGTCGCAGTTGAATGGCTACCGTACATTCATGTACAGCACAAGACTTAGTTTGTTAACATTTACATTGAACGTATAGGATTTAAAAGTTATTACCATCTCAATTTTTATAATGGACGATCTAAAGCGTTAGGATTTCACATCTCACTGATTTCATCATTGACACCAAAATCGGAGATCATCGGATATTGGCGACCGCCTAATCGGACCACATTTGATGCATCCCGAGGCATTAAAGTTTTAGATTGCATGACCAGACTCCACAAGAGTCCTTATTTTTTTTA
Organism: Rhododendron henanense subsp. lingbaoense; assembly: GCA_020567845.1. NCBI lineage: Eukaryota > Viridiplantae > Streptophyta > Magnoliopsida > Ericales > Ericaceae > Rhododendron > Rhododendron henanense. The sequence goes on from CM036312.1 coordinate 7,330,472, forward strand.
TCTGAACCATCTATCTTGTACATATTACGGAGTATATTATTCTTACAAAGAATGAAGATAATCGGGTATCACTACACATTTGATCGGATGATAACTATCATCCAAAAAATAAATTGTGTCCCAATCAAGGAGCTTTTTAAACCCGATCGAGCCAATTTTTCACTATAATGATTTAATCAATAAACACAACGAAATCAATGGCCTCGACTGTTAAAATAGTTTCATCTTATTGAGATCCGTTAAATAACAGTATCGAAGATGATTAAAAACTGTATAGCATATGATTATTAGATATTGCTTCTTCTTATTTTTTTCCCCTGTGTGTAGGGAGTCTGACTTGGAGTTTTGGACTTTCGGTTTAATTTTTGGTAGAGGGGCAAAGATGCCCTATTAGATTGATCAAAAAATGTTGATTTAAAAAAAAAATTTGACTACAAAAACGTCGTAGTTTTATGTCTCCAAGTAAGTGCCCTATTAAACCCAACTTTTTGAGGCACTTTCAACCGCCCTATCAAATTACCATAAAATAATTAAATACATTAAATTTGGGGCCAAAGCTAACTGTCGCAATAGAGAGAATCAAATGGGGCACTTCAGTAGGTGGTGCCTCATTAATAACTTCATAAGGCAGTGTTGGAAACATGCCCTTTCAAAAGTGCCCCTAAATCCCCATTTTATTGTAGTTGCTTGTTAGGATCGAAACACACACGCACACGATTTACGAGTATAAACAGTAAAGAAATCAACACAGGAATATACGTGGTTCCCCAAAACCGGGTACGTCCACGGGAGCGGCTACTGTTCTTATTATCACAGTATTCAGTTACATTAGGGTTTTACAATAGAGAGCCTTATATACCCGCTCTATACAAACCCTAACCCGAACCAAACCGCTAGCGCTACACATAAAACCATGTAGCGCTAGCTACAGCTCTGTTCCCACCTTAGCCAACCGGTAGCGCTACACTGAAATCCCAGTAGCGCTACCCACAGCTCAAGAATGAGCCACACTTCCAACAATCTCCACCTTGGCGAATACACACTCGCCCCTTCAGGAGATAACCCCCCCACTCCAATCCAGTCAACTCGTGGGGGGGCGTCTCCGATTGCCTAGCACCTGGAGACATTAACCAAGTCCAAGCAATGCTCGAACTTGTCAACAGTAACCGTCTTTGTCAACATATCAGCTGCATTCTCAGAAGTATGCACCTTTTCCAGTATCAAATCACCTGCATCAATCAACTCTCTCACCTTGTGAAACCTCACGTCGATATGCTTGGTTCGAGCATGATACACCTGATGCTTTGCCAGATAAATGGCACTCTGACTATCACAATGCAACTGTACTCCACCTTGAACTATGCCAAGCTCCTTCACAAACCCTTTCAACCACAATGCTTCCTTAGCTGCCTCAGTCACCGCCATATACTCAGACTCAGTAGTAGATAAAGCCACCAGAGGTTGTACCATGGATCTCCAACAAATAGGCCCACCCACAAGTGTAAACACATAACCAGTTGTAGACCTTCTGTCATCCAAGCCCCCAGCATAATCCGCATCCACATACCCAACAACTGAAATCTGATCCCGTTGCCTACCAAACATAATCCCACGATCCGAAGTACCTCTCAAGTATCTGAACATCCACTTGACTGCCTTCCAATGCTCTCTGCCTGGTTTGGCCATGTACTTACTGACTGTGCTAACTGCATGTGCCAAATCGGGCCTCGTACAAACCATTGCGTACATTAAGCAACCCACCGCACTCGCATAAGGAACCCTTGACATAGCCTCAATTTCTTCATCTGACACCGGACACTGAGCTGAAGATAATCTGAAATGACTTGCCAATGGAGTGCTGACCGGTTTGGCATTATCCATACTAAACCTCTCCAACACTTTCACCACATAATTCTTTTGAGATAACCACAACTTACCAGCTGACCTATCTCTTCGAATCTCCATCCCAAGTATCTTTCTAGCTGCTCCTAAATCCTTCATGTCAAACTCTTTACCCAATAAAGACTTCAACCTGTTAACCTCAACCATACTCCTTGCAGCAATCAGCATATCATCCACATAAAGAAGCAAGAAAATATAGGAACTATCATCAAGACTCTTAACATAAACGCAACAATCATACTCACAGCGTGTGTACCCAATCCGTATCATGAAAGAGTCAAACCTCTTGTACCATTGTCTTGGAGACTGTTTCAGCCCATAAAGTGACTTCTTCAACTTACAAACAAGATGCTCAGTCTCTGGCTGCTTGAACCCCTCAGGCTGCTCCATGTAAATGACTTCCTCCAATTCACCATGGAGGAATGCCGTTTTCACGTCCATCTGCTCTAACTCAAGATCATAACCAGCCACCAATGCCAAGATAATCCTGATTGACGTATGCCTCACCACTGGAGAAAAGACCTCATCGAAATCAATCCCCTTCCTCTGTGAATACCCCTTTGCCACTAACCGAGCCTTGAACTTTTCCCTCTCCTTTTCTGTTGCTGCTTCTTTCCGCTTGTATACCCACTTACAACCCACTGGCTTCTTTCCCATGGGCAGTTCTTTCAACTCCCAAGTCTTATTCTTATGCAAAGACTCCATTTCCTCCACCATGGCTTCCATCCATCTGTCCCTTTCAGAACTCGTGATAGCATCCTGAAAAGTAGATGGATCCCCACTGGTAGTAGTCAATGCATAAGAAACCAAGTCTTCAAACCCATACCTCACTGGTGGCTTGATAGTGCGCTTGGTTCTCCCAGCGGCCAAGCTTTGCTGCTGCTCCTGCTGCTGCTGTTGATCAAGCTGTTCATCCGGTTGAGTATCACCCCTATCAATACTTTCCAACTCAATCTCTACACCCTGCTGTCTGCTGCTCACTTCCTCTGACTCAGAATTTTGAACCTTCTGATGTGCCTTGATCATAGAGTCCTCATCAAATACCACATCCCTACTGATCACCACCTTCTTTGTCTCTGGATCCCAAAGCTTGTACCCTTTGACCCCTTTCTCATAACCAAGAAAGATACACTGTCTAGACTTCGCATCAAGCTTTGACCTCTCATCACTGGGAACATGAACATAGGCCGGACACCCAAAGATTCTCAACCCTGAGTAGTCAACCTCTTTCTCTGTCCACACCTCCTCAGCTACTTTCCCTTCCAAAGAAGCACTCGGTGACCTGTTTATAACAAAGCATGCCAAACTCACTGCTTCTGCCCAAAAAACCTTCGGAAGTCCCGCATTCAATCTCAAACACCGTGCCCTTTCTGCTATAGTTCTGTTCATCCTTTCTGCCACCCCATTCTGCTGTGGTGTCTTCCGAACAGTAAAGTGCCGCTGAATCCCATGTTCCTCACAAAACTTCAGAAAAGGCCCATTCTTGAATTCCGTCCCATTATCTGTCCTGAGGCACTTAATCTTTTTCCCTGTCTGGTTTTCCACTTCAGCTTTCCACACTCTGAACTTCGCAAAGACTTCAGACTTGTGCTTCATGAAGTACACCCAAACTTTCCTCGAAAAATCATCGATAAAGGTTAAGAAATACAGAGATCCTCCTTTCGAAGCTACCCTCACTGGCCCCCAAACATCTGAATGAACGTAGTCAAGAATTCCCTTTGTTCTGTGAATTGCATTCCTAAACTGCACCTTACATTGTTTCCCCAGAACACAAAACTTGCAGAAATCCAGTTTACATGATTTAACCCATTTCAGCAGATTCCTCTTATGCAGCTCTAACATCCCACGCTCTCCCATATGTCCTAACCGCATATGCCAAAGCATGGTATCATCAGTATCCTCAGTTGTGGTAGCAGCAGCAACTCCACCTACAACTGTAGTTCCTATCAAACGATAGATATTACCAGCAATCTTAATACCCTTCATAATCACCAAAGCACCCTTCGTTACCTTCATGACTCCACCTCCTGTTTTATACTCACAGCCATTAGAGTCTAAGGTTCCCAACGAAATCAGATTTTTCCTCAAATCTGGAACATGCCTAACTTCACTTAAGGTTCTTATAACACCATCAAACATCCTGATCTTAATTGTGCCTATTCTAATGACTTCACATGATACATCATTACCCATTCGAACATTACCACAATTTACTGACCTGTAGGTGTCAAACCACTCCCTGTTAGGCGTCACATGAAACGAGCATGCTGAATCCAGAATCCATGAGTCTGCCAGGTGATCCGAAGTTGCTGAAACCGAAAGCATGTCACCGTCATCTGATTCCTGCTCTACAAGATTCGCAGAACTTGATGACCCATCTTTCCTCTCTCCTGCCTTTCCTTTCTTCTTCCAGTCAGTTCCCTTTCCTTTTTGCGGACAGTCTTTCTTCATGTGCCCCGGTTCATGACACCTGTAACACTTGAACTCAAACGTGCCCTCGGACCTGTTCTTTGACTGAGACCTCCCACGCCCCGAAACTGATTTACCCCTGTCCTTCTTCCTGCCACGATCCTCGTACCCCTTAACCACCAGACCTTCACCCTGCAGCGACTCTGTTTGTTGCTTGCGTTGATTATACGCCAGAAGGGCTGCAGTGACTTCCTCCAGTTCTAGGGTTTCTTTCCCCCAGAGTAAGGTTGTAACAAGAGTTTCGAGAGAAATCGGTAGTGAACACAGTAACATCAGCGCTTGGTCTTCCTCCTCAAACTTTACATCAATCCGTTGTAGGTCGCTCAGAATCTGATTGAACATGTTGATATGCTGAACCAGATCTGTACCCTCGGCCATCTTCAACCCAAACAGTTTCTGCTTCAGAAACAGTTTGTTCGTCAACGATTTTGACATATACCTGCTTTCCAGTTTAGTCCAGACCCCAGCCGGCGATTCATCACCCAACACGTGATACATGACTTCGTCTGCAAGGCACAGACGAATCGTACTCACCGCCTTCATCTGGAGTTCTTCCCAATCGTCGTTTGACATGGCCTCTGGTTTCGCCTTCAGCCCCTTGTATAAACCCTGCTGCACCAACAGATCCTTTACCCGCTGTTGCCACAATCCGAAATTCGAAGTTCCATCGAACTTCATAACGTCGAACTTCGTAACAGACGAACTCGATGACATCGTTCTTCGCGTGATCGAAAAAACAACCTGAAGCTCTGATACCACTTGTTAGGATCGAAACACACACGCACACGATTTACGAGTATAAACAGTAAAGAAATCAACACAGGAATATACGTGGTTCCCCAAAACCGGGTACGTCCACGGGAGCGGCTACTGTTCTTATTATCACAGTATTCAGTTACATTAGGGTTTTACAATAGAGAGCCTTATATACCCGCTCTATACAAACCCTAACCCGAACCAAACCGCTAGCGCTACACATAAAACCATGTAGCGCTAGCTACAGCTCTGTTCCCACCTTAGCCAACCGGTAGCGCTACACTGAAATCCCAGTAGCGCTACCCACAGCTCAAGAATGAGCCACACTTCCAACATTGCTAAATCCCAAACTTGTTTTGCAGTCTCAATTTTACCTAGTTGCATTTTAATAGAGACACTAACAGAGTTTGCAATCCAGGTAATGATTTTAGTGTTATCCCTAGCCCATTCATCCACTTTTCAAAGGCATCATCCCTTTGATCATTCGATTTTATGGGATTCGTTTTCTTACCAATGACTGTAATTGAGACCAGCGAATTTGACGGAGATGTTTTAAACAATATCAGATGAGGCCATATTCGTCGAAAAAGACTAATGAAAATAGATATCAGAGCAAGGATGCAAGAGTTATACTGATTACTAGGTCTAGACACGTCAAAGAGGGCTTATCAAGGAAAACCGATGTAGTACTCAGAAGTGAGTCAGAACCAATCAACTAACTGAGATTGGCTTGCACTAGAACAAGAGACAATCAGGAAGACAGCAAACAAAACAATGGGCTCTGATACCATGTAAATTGCAGATTATCGATATATTTTTATGAATAATTTTTTTTTATAAGTGCAATATCAATATCGATTACTTATTGAACTCTATAATCCAATCTAGAGTACAATGATAGGATTGGAACGTGATCCTTCAGGATCTTCTAATAGCTAAGGCAATAAATCTAGACTAGACTACATGAGCACACTTGAGCAACAAAGTCAAGACATGTGCACAGGTATATAGCTAAATACCTCAAAGTCAATAGAAGCTATCCTTCTTTTTAGTCTCACACATTCATACTACTCCCTCCGTCCCATTTTGTTATGCTTGTTTTCGTTTTTGGACGTCTCGAAAGGTCTATAGCTCTTAATTTATAATATTTTATATATTGAATATGAATCTTGTTTGATAAATTTTAATTAATTTTTTTTAAACAAAGTTTTTTAAATGATAAAAAATATTATAGATTGTAAGATATAGACAATTTTTTGTGAGGTGCCAAAAAGGAAATAGGCACAATAACAAAGTGGGATGGAGAGAGTATGAAGTGGCGAGCTAGCCAAGTAGTTGCATGCTTGTATCAAATTCATCTAGTCTTAGGTTCAACTCTTCTAAGTTCTAACTCCCACTATCAAACTAGCATTTCTTGCCTTTCCTCCAAAAAAACACCATGATCTAGCATTATCCATTTCCTCTGAAAAAAACACCAAGATCTAGCTGATGTAGGCCGAGACCCTTGAGGTTTTTTTTTTTGAACACGACCCGTGAGGTTAGGATAGTCCCAGGATGCCACTCAATTGGGGGTAGCAGTTGTCATTCAACGCTACTAATCGCGGATGTCACTCAATACGACCATGCCACCCACTTGATTGTTAGAGGAATCACTCACTCCAAGCAAAACGCACTTGCACAATAATTCAATAATCAACTCAAACTCCTTTTCATTCATGGCTAAATCCTTCAATAGATATCTTGAACATCCCTCCAAGAATAGGAATAAAAGCAATTACATTTTCAAGACTCTAAATAAAAGGTAAACAAGACTTTGACTCCAAACTACTAGGAAGACTCGTAGAGAAAAGAAAAGACAACCAGACTCACGAAAAATGATAGAAAGATTCATAAAAGAAATACAAAAATAACTAGACTCTTTGAGGTTTTTAGATGGTATTCAATTGTTAAAGCTATAATCCTTTGGGGTGTGCATCTTCCAACTTCCTGCTGGATGATTTGTTTTCCTTTTCTCTTTTGAGTTGAGCTATTTTGCTCGTCAGCTTTTCCCCTCAATGTACCCCTTTGAGTTTAAATAAAATTTTCTTTTGCCGGAAAAAAAGACAGTTGTAATGGGACCTTATGGTACTGAAAATGTGAGACAGCTTGATTAGTCTTGGGACAGTTGTAAGGGGACCTTATGGTACTGCAAATGTGAGACAGCTTTGATTAGCCTTGAAGACATTTCCAAGAGAAAGGACACATACCAAAAATTTAGTACCAAACTTCGCCCATCCAATTCAGCTTATTTTTTAAATATAAACCCGGAAAGTAAAATATTTGGAGAAATTGAAAGATCTTTTTTAATTTGGTGCAAAGAAATTGCAAAAATTTGCACAGAAGTAAATTACTTTGATTACACATTTTTTTCCTAAGGGACACTTAAAAGGAATGGATGGAGTATTTTTTCCTCATCAATGCAAAACCTTAGTGTGACAATTGGATTAAAACAGTATGTCTGAATGATGGGTGAAGTTTTAAAGTTCTCTAATTTTATTTTATTTTATTACTATCAAGTGGAAAACCAATAGAGGGAAAGCGAATGGTAATGGCCAAGGTGGATTTTCGTGAGATTTTCTAATTTTTTTTAAAAAAAGGAGGATGTACCATGCATCATTCAAGTGTTTAGCATATAGTAGATGAGATAGAGCAGTGAATAACTTATTCACGGCTCAGCCGTCTGTTTCGGCAATCAATGGTCCGGATTTAAAAACGAATTCTTCTAGCGAAGAGTTAAACTCTCCTAACTATTAGTTTTTCTAAAATCCGGACAATCCAAAACACTTTTGAACGAGCGTGATTGAGCTCCCTAAAATATATTCAAAAAAGTTTATCTCATAGTAGATATATAAATTCTCCACTAGGATTAGCGGTCAAAGCTAAAACCTGCATCCATCCTCATCAAATATATGACGATCCTCTTATATATGTAGTAGTTCAATTAGGACCGTATTATATCTGGGAGCACAAAAAATAATATACTACTGGAGTATATTATGTTTAATGATATTTATCCCTCATCGATGCACTAGTTAACCATTAATGTGAAAACTACACTAAAAGGGGAAGTGTTTTTGCTTTTAGTTGTCGTGAGTGGAAAGCCGATAGAGGGAGAGTGTGAATACTATAATTTTTTTCAAGCGATATACATCAGCGAGGTTAGTAAGGGGTGTTAGGATTAGCACAGGGGGTCCCGCCCCTCGTGAGACTCAAACCTTGGTCACCACTGGGGGGAGGGAGATGAGTTACCAACTTCACTAGAAGTGTTTCTCAGAGAGTGAATACTATTGGCTGAGGTGGATTTTTGTGGGAGTTTCTTATTGACGCAAGGAATTCAACTCTTCTAAGTTCTAACTCCCACTAACAAACTTGCATTTCTTGCCCTTCCTCCAAAAAAAAAACAACATGATCTAGCATTATCCATTTCCTCTGAAAGAAACACCAAGATCTAACTGATGTAGGCCGAGACCCGCGAGGTTAGGATAGTCCCGGGATGCCACTCAATCGGGGGTAGCGGTTTTCATTCGACGCTACTAATCGTGGATGTCACTCAATGCGACTATGCCACCCACTTGATTGTTGGAGGAATCACTCATTCCAAGCAAGACGCACTTGGACAATAATTCAATAATCAACTCAAACTCCTTTTCATTCATGGCTAAACCCTTCAATAGATATCTTGAACATCCCTCCAAGAATAGGAATAATAAAAGCAATTACATTTTCAAGACTCTAAATAAACGGTAAACAAGACTTTGACTCCAAACTACTAGGAAGGCTCGTAGAGAAAAGAAAAGACAACCAGACTCACGAAAAATGATAGAAAGATTCATAAAAGAAATACAAAAATAACTAGACTCTTTGACCAAAAGCTAAAATGTTTTCGCAGCATAATAATAATACGTTATTTCCCATAAGCATTAATACGCACCTGCATCACTAGCATTATCCAAGACACTGGGAACTTTCAAATTTACCGACCGCTAGTGAGTATTGACTCTGTGCTAGCTACAGAGGGAGCAGAAGACTTGACCATGGTTGATGGAAATGACATAACAAAATCAGAATATGCTTCATTACCTAGACCTGTTGTACCAATACTCGTGCTATCGTTAATTATCTCCGGCAATAGGGCATCTCCATCAAGGTATTGCATCACTTGCCGCATGCTAGGTCTTGTCACTGCATTAGACTTTGAGCAAAGAAGGCCTAGTTTCAAAACCAACTTCATTTCCTCCTCCAAATAATCTCCTCCCAATCTAGGATCACTTGTCTCGAGAATCGCTCCCTCCTTCCACTTCTCGAAAACCCAATCAACCAAAATCACCTCGTCAGGCAACTGTTGTAGCTGTATGGGCCTCCTTCCACAAGCTACTTCGAGAATGAATGCACCGAAAGCAAACACATCAGTGCTTGTTGTTGCCTTTCCGGTTCTAGTAAGCTCTGGTGCAAGGTACCCAACTGTCCCCACCACATGGGTTGTTTCTGGGTTTGCTCCATGATCATATAATCTAGCAAGACCAAAATCCCCTAGCCTTCCGTTTAGATCAGCGTCCAATAGAACATTACTAGCCTTCACGTCTCTGTGAAGAACAACTTGGTCCCATTCTTCATGTAGATACAAAAGGGCGGATGCTACTCCTCTGATGATACGATAACATTGTGCCCAGTTGAGGACTGGATTTTCATTGCTAAATAGGAACTTGTCTAGGCTTCCGTTTGGCATATAATCGTAGACCAAGAGCAGCTCTCCCTTCCGCCGGCTATAGCCAAGGAGCTGCACCAAGTTCCTGTGTCTTAGCCTTCCCATGCTAGCGATTTCGGCCACAAACTCCCTCATCCCTTGTTTTGAATCATGGGAGACTTTCTTGACTGCCACTTGCTCCTTTGAAGATTGAAGTACTCCTCTATAAACCTTTCTGAAACCTCCCGCTCCAAGAAGCCTTTCATCTATGAAACCTTTGGTAGCTTTGAAGAGATCCTTATAGGAAAATCTATGAGGGCCATATTCCCTCTCCCAGTCTTCACGTATTTCTTCATACTTTTTCCTCCTCAACATGTAAAATGTCCCTGCAATTGTGATAGTCAGCCCAATGAATACCATTGTCACTGAAACTGTAATTCCTAGACCTATAATTCCATGACCGGGTTTTCTTTGATGAGGAAATGAAGGAAGTTTTGAAATTTCTAGGCCCTGTGCTTTCCCACTTTTATTGAAGCTCCAACCAAGAACGTAGTGGTTCCCTGAAACTACTCCTGTAGTTGCGGTGAAACCAATATACATGAAATCCAACAGAATTGAAGAAAGGTTGATGTGTGTAGACAAGAGAGACTAATATGGTTTCGGGCTCTTAATAGGTGCTAGTGTTACATTGAGTACATTCTCAAACCCATCATACTCAATCCAAACATGCATTGGACTCCCGCTTGCAAGTTCCAAGCTTCGATTTATCCGTTCCCCGTTGGAGTAATACGTGGCAGTTGCAGATACGTTTGATTCTAACCTGTTAACATCAATTCCAACATGGTTATCGTTTATATCATTGAATTCAGAATTCTCAATGGTATCGAGCTCAATAGCCAACAGATGGTTAGAAGGGAGCCCATTGTCAGAAGAATTGAGGAGCCCAAAATACTGGCTACCTACAGCTTTGTTGAAATCCATGGATGGTGAGATGAAGAAGGCCATTCCATGACCACTCAGATTTGTTACCACAGGAACAATGGCAATAACAAAATGGGTGGAAAATGAAAGATCTTGGTTTAACATGGACGAAGATGTATGAAATCTAACCGGAAGCTGGTAGAAAGCACGACCAATGTTATGCTTTGAACTGTTGGTTAGCTGCAAAAGACCATTGGAATGGATTTTTGCAACCCCATCAAGGTGAATAGGGGCTCCATTGAAGCCATTGTACATGAACTGGTTTTCATCTACAGCCATGGCTAGGGGATTCAAGCAAAAAAATAAAAGTATTAGAAAATAAACTGGTACTGGTGTGGAAGTCATTTTACCAATTTCGGGAAGAGCTTCTTGTTGCAGCAGTGGATGGTTAGTTTTGTTAGGAGATAGATTCTTCTTTGTTTATAATGGGGATTTGGGGAGTCAACGCTGTTGCATAGAAGGCATCAAGTCAGCTAAAGAAACCAAGTCAATGACAATAACTTAACTGTGATTCCAATGTATTAGTCACCATGTCATTCTCCTCATAGCTATCCATTGATAGAGAACGGAAAGACCACACAAACAAACCATAAGTTAAATGAAGACTAATTGAGGAACAAACTGGGATCATCTCCATTTCATAGATGGAATTGGGATCACTTCGTGAGCAATGATTCCAATATTGGATTTGTGAAACCTGATTCTGTTTTGGTTGTCACTTTGCTAACTATATGATAGGGTTTGATGGCAGGGCTCGATGGTAGCACCCCGAGGTATTGCAGTAATAGGTGATGTAAGACCCTAGGACAGATACTTTGGTTTATGCAACATACGACTAAAATCTCATTTAAATTCGATACACAGTGAAAAGCTGTTGGGAATCGTGGATGTACAAAATTGGGAAACTCTGCAAGTCTATATGCCGTGCTTTCTTTATGCGTTTTGATTTATTGTTCTTACGTGTGGCCGTGTGGACTTTTGGTTTGCAAATTTTATTTTTTCTTGTATCACATGATGTATTTTATTTTCATGTCTTTTTTTTTTTTTTTGTGTGTGGCCATGTATATTTTTCCATGACAGTAAGCACTTGACAAGGCACTACAAACACAGCACTGAATATACAGACCAAAGGGATCTCGTGGAATTTCCAAAGTACCAGAAAAAAAAAAAGGGGATCTCGTGGGTAGAATGTGAGAAATCTTAATAAGACATGAAGATTTTTCCCAAACAATTGTCATGGTACTGAAAACAGCTTTGCTAGAGGTACATATACATAGGTACGTACATCGCTTATATACGCATTTTTGATCCATCTCGGGTCCCAAAAAATTAATCCGAGCCGCTCATTTTGTTCAAAATGGGTTGTTTAGGGTCCCTGTAGAAAATAAACTCGATTTGAAATCGGTAAAGGCATATAGGAAACATCAAACTTTTCTTCACAAACGAAGCCTGAATTATGAAGCAAGGTTATTTGTAAACATTTTTTCCGACATTGGATTGAGTTTATTTTTTTTAGGAACCCTAAACAATCCATTTTGAATAAAATGAGCGGCTCGAATCATTTATTTGGGACCCGATATTGGTCCAAAATGCGTATGTACGCGATGTATGTACCTATGTGTATGTACAAGAGAAAGGTCACCCACCAAGAGAAAGGTCACGCACCAAGAAAATATAAAGAATTTCGACCATCAAATTCAACTTTTTTTTTAGGAGTTATCCTTGGATATAAAATAATGTGGACTAGATTCATTCCTTGACTTATGTTTGCTTGTCTTACAATGTAAATTACAGAATATCAATCTTTTTTTATTAATATCATCTAGTCTTAGGTTCAACTCTTCTAACTCCCACTAACAAACATACATTTCTTGCCTTTCCTCCAAAAAAAAAAAAAACATGATCTAGCATGAACTCCTTAAGCTAGTCTCTTTTGCACAGCATACAACTGCAGTAACTCCTTAAGTCTTTATGCCGTGCTTTTTTCGCGTGTTTTGATTGATTATGTGATTATGTGTACTTTTGGGTCGGATTTCTCAAATAACCACAGTATCAGAGCTCAAAATAAATGGTCTATTGCTGTCATGTGAATCATGTGCTTGCGATTTTTTGTTGCATCAGCACATTATGCATTTTGTTGGACTCAATTGTGATTCTGAAAGAGTAAAGCAAGTTTTGTTCAGGAATGGCTAACTAGATCATTTCTGACATTTCAGTGTGCTTTTAATGTTTCAACATGATAATTTTGGGAAAAAGCTTATTGAAACAAAAAATAAAAGTTGCACCTGATTGTTCCACTTTACTTGACTGAGAGAGAGGCACGTGGGAGAAAAAAGAGCGCCTAGGTGTGTCCACGACATTAAATACTTGACAAAGGCACTGCAACTACCATGATTCGGCTAATAAGTAATGACTTTGGGGATTTTTGAATTTTTTTTGTTTTGTCTTTATTAAAATTTTTTAAGTGTTTATTCGTTTTGCGAATTTTTTTTGTGAACTATTGAAACAATAGTCCACAAAAAATTGATGCAAAATGAACAAACACGTAAGGACAGAACAAAAAAAGTCCAAAAATCTCAACAACAACAAAAAAAAAACCCTTAGCGAAACTTAACTTTTACTTAGCAAAAGAAAAGATCTACTTGAAGACTTTTCCAAGAGAAAGGTCATGTACCAAGAATATACAGAATTGTGATGGAGATATCTTAACAGGACATGAAGATTTTTCCAAGACAGTTGTAATGGGACCTTCTTTTTTTTTTTTTGGGTACACTGGAAAATATGTAATGGGACCTTATGGTATTGAAAGACAGTTGATATTAAGGTGTATTCGGTGGAGGATTTCTAAAGGTTTTTAGATGGTATTCAATTGTTAAAGCTGTAATCCTTTGGGGTGTGCATCATCCAACTTCCTGCTGGATGATTTGTTTTCCTTTTCTCTTTTGAGTTGAGCTATTTTGCTCCTTAGCTTTTTCCCTCGATGTACCCCTTTGAGTTTAAATAAAATTTCCTTTTGCCAATCGAGAAAAAAAAGGACAGTTGTAATGGGACCTTATGGTACTGAAGTGTGAGACAGCTTGATTAGTCTTGGGACAGTTGTAAGGGGACCTTAATTATGGTACTGAAAATGTGAGACAGCTTTGATTAGTCTTGAAGACATTTCCAAGAGAAAGGACACATACCAAAAATATAGTACCAAACTTCGCCCATCCAATTCAGCTTATTTTTTAAATATAAACCCGGAAAGTAAAATATTTGGAGCAATTGAAAGATCTTCTTTAATTTAATTGGTGCAAAGAAATTGCAAAAATTTGCACGGAAGTAAATTACTTTGATTACACTTTTTTTTTTCCTAAGGGACACTTAAAAGGAACAGATGGAGTATTTTTCCTCATCGATGCACAACCTTTAGTGTGAAAATTGGATTAAAAGAGTATGTCTGAATGATAGGTGAAGTTTTAAAGTTCTCTAATTTTTTTTTTTATTACTATCAAGTGGAAAACCAATAGAGGGAAAGCGAATAGTAATGGCCAAGGTGGATTTTCGTGAGATTTTCTAAAAAAATTTTAAAAAAGGAAGATGTACCATGCATCATTCAAGTGTTTAGCATATAGTAGATGAGAGAGGGCCGTGAATAACTTATTCACGGCTCAGTCATCTATTTTGGCAATCAATGGTCCGGATTTAAAAACTAACTCTTTTAGAGTTAAATTCTCCTAACGAATAGTTTTTCTAAAATCTGTACAATCCAAAACACTTTTGAACGAGCGCAATTGAGCGCCGTAAAATATATTCAAAAAAGTTTATCTCATAGTAGAGATATATAAATTCTCCACTTGGATTAGTGGTCAAAGCTAAAACCTGCATCCATCCTCATCAAATATATGACGATCCTCTTATGTAGTAGTTCAATTGGGACTGTATTATATCTGGGAGCACAAAAAATAATATACTACTGGAGTATATTATGTTTAATGATATTTATCCCTCATCGATGCACTAGTTAACCATTAATGTGAAAACTACACTAAAAGGGGAAGTGTTTTTGCTTTTAGTTGTCGTGAGTGGAAAGCCGATAGAGGGAGAGTGTGAATACTAGTATAATTTTTTTTAAGCGATATCAGCGGGGTTAGTAAGGGGTGTGAAGATTAGTACAGGGGTCCTGCTCCTCGTGAGACTCAAACCTTGATCACCATTGGAGGAGGGAGATGAGTTACCAACTTCACTAGAAGTGTTTCTCAGAGAGTGAATACTATTGGCCGAGGTGGATTTTTGTGGGAGTTTCTTATTGACGCAAGGAATTCAACTCTTCTAAGTTCTAACTCCCACTAACAAACTAGCATTTCTTGCCTTTCCTCCAAAAAAAACACCATGATCTAGCATTATCCATTTCCTCTGAAAAAAACACCAAGATCTAGCTGATGTAGGCCGAGACCAGCGAGGTTAGGATAGTCCTGAGATGCCCACTCAATCGGGGGTAGCGGTTGTCATTCGACGCTACTAATCGCGGATGTCACTCAATGCGACCATGCCACCCACTTGATTGTTGGCGGAATCACTCACTCCAAGCAAGACGCACTTGCACAATAATTCAATAATCAACTCAAACTCCTTTTCATTCATGACTAAAGCCTTCAATAGATATCTTGAACATCCCTCCAAGAATAGGAATAAAAGCAATTACATTTTCAAGACTCTAAATAAACGGTAAACAAGACTTTGACTTCAAACTACTAGGAAGGCTTGTAGAGAAAAGAAAAGACAACTAGACTCACGAAAAATAATAGAAAGATTCAAAAAAGAAATACAAAAATAACTAGACTAGCTACTCTTTGACCAGAAGCTAAAATGTTTTCTCAGCATCATAATAATACTTTATTTCCCATAAGCATTAATACGCACCTGCATCACTAACATTATCCAAGGCACTGGAAACTTTCAAATTTACCGACCGCTAGTGAGTCTAGACTCTGTGCTAGATATGGAGAGAGCAGAAGACTTTGCAATGGATGACGGAAATGACGTGACAAATTCAAATGAAGCTTCATTACCAGGACATATTGTACCAATACTTGTGCTATCGTGAATTATCTCCGGCAATAGGGCATCTCCATCAAGGTATTGCATCACTTGCCGCATGCTAGGTCTTGTCACTGCATTAGACTTTGAGCAAAGCAAGCCTAGTTTCAAAACCAACTCCATTTCCTCCTCCAAATAAACTGCTCCCAATCTAGGATCACTTGTCTCGAGAATCGTTCCCTCCTTTCACTTTTCGAAAACCCAATATAATCAACCAAAATCACCTTGTCAGGCAACTGTTGTAGCTGTATGGGCCTCCTTCCACAAGCTACTTCGAGAATGAATGCACCGAAAGCAAACACATCAGTGCTTGTCGTTGCCTTTCCGGTTCTAGTAAGCTCTGGTGCAAGGTATCCAACTGTCCCCACCACATGGGTTGTTTCCGGATTTGCTCCATGATCATATAATCTAGCAAGACCAAAATCCCCTAGCCTTCCGTTTAGATCAGTGTCCAATAGAACATTACTAGCCTTCACATCTCTGTGAAGAACAACTTGGTCCCATTCTTCGTGCAGATACAGAAGGGCGGATGCTACTCCTCTGATGATACGATAACGTTGTTCCCAGTTGAGGACCGGCTTTTCATTGCTAAATAGGAACTTGTCAAGGCTTCCGTTTGGCATATAATCGTAAACCAAGAGCAGCTCTCCCTTCCGCCGGCTATAGCCAAGGAGCTGCACCAAGTTCCTGTGTCTTAGTGATAGGTGTGTAAATACGCCTATTTACTCCTCCTAATTTAGGTTTGTTATGTCTTTTTAATGCACTACTTGGAATTTGATACTCGTTTTTCGTGTTTCAGAACCTACGGAGTTGTTGGATGGCATTTGGAGTTAAATGGAGAATTTTATACGGTGCCAATCAAATTAATCAAGAGATGGGACCAAGTTTAGATGAACGAAGGAGAGAAGCACCTAATCAAATTCCTACATGATGGATATTTGGAACATAATAATGAGATGGAATAATTTCCACGTGTTGCTAGTGAAAGGCCATTTGAGTATTTGAATTAAAAGAAACAAATGGGCCAACAAACCTTTGTTGGCACATGCATATATGACGGCCCAGTGAATCCACTGGTGGAAGAGGTTTACGGCTACATTATAAAAGGAGGAGAAAAAGTGTTTTGGGAGATATCTTTTCCCCACGCATAAACAGAAGGGGGCTGCCATCAGGATCTTATTCCCACGCAGCAACAGGCCAAGGCGGTGGCCACGACTTTGCATAACGCACAACACTCCATGATCGGCTAAACGCTCCGGCTAGGGTGACGAGGATGCTTCTCAAAGTAATATGATTGTTTGATTTCTAGGGTTTTATATTCGATTTGATTGTATGACTTGGTCGATTAGTTTATATTTTTTTTGATATTCGAATGTGTTTGTATCCATGGTTTCAAGCACTGTCATACAATGGTTTCTAATATTTTAGGATAGGCTTTGAGATAGACTATACGATGTGAGACGGGTCGTGCCGTTGGTTAAATCCAGTGAGACGATCCGTGCCGTGTTGAGATAGCCTATACGGAGTACGAATCTTGATTATCTTTTTGGGAATTATCGATAGGAATTGCTACTTTAAGGTGATCTGGTTGAATGTTGAATGTGAACCCTAGGTTTCGAAATAATTATGTTACAAGGGGAGATTGAATCGGAAACCCTAGTCCCTTTAAAAATAAAAAAAAATCCTTTAATTGCTTTCTAGTTTAATTTTAGTTTAATCAAAATCCAACTTCTCTTTACTTTTTGAATTAAATTAGAAATTAATTGAAACTACTGCAACTCAGCTTTTTACTCCCTGCGGACGATCCTAGACTTGACCACTATTCTTCGGAATATTAGTTAATTCCTTGTTTTATACTCCCTCCGTCCCTTTATTACAGTCCAGTATTCCATTTTGGGCTGTCCCTTAATAAGTGTCTATTTTGTAGAGTTAGTGGGTAAAAGTTGGTGAATTGTCTATTTTGTCCCTAAAAGTAGATTCCATTTTGAAAAGTTAGTGAGTAAAAGTGTAATGATGATGGATAAGTAGGGAAAGTGGAGGAAAAAGTTGATGTGAAAGGTATAATGATGATGTCTTTTTAATAAGTTGGAGTTACGAAGCAGGACATTTAAAAAGGGACGGAGGGAGTAAATTATATTTTTGGTACGAAAACGACAGACCACTTAGCCTTCCCATGCTAGCGATTTCGGCCACAAACTCCCTCATCCCTTGTTTTGAATCATGGGAGACTTTCTTGACTGCCAGTACTTGTTCCTTTGAAGATTGAAGTACTCCTCTATAAACCTTTCCGAAACCTCCCGCTCCAAGAAGCTCTTCTTCTATGAAACCTCTGGTAGCTTTGAAGAGATCCTTATAGGAAAACCTATGAGGGCCATATTCCCTCTCCCAATCTTCACGTATTTCTTGATACTTTTTCCTCCTCAACACGTAAAATGTCCCTGCAATTGTGATAGTCAGCCCAATGAATACCGTTGTCACTGAAACTGTAATTCCTAGACTTGTAATTCCATGACCGGGCTTTCTTTGATGAGGAAGTGAAGGAAGCTTTGAAATTTCTAGGCCATGTGCTTTCCCACTTTTATTGAAGCTCCAACCAAGAACGTAGTGGTTCCCTGAAACTGCTCCTGTAGTAGCGGTGAAACCAATATACATGAAATCCAACAAAATTGAAGAAAGGTTGATGTGTGTTGACAGGTGAGACTGATATGGTTTCGGGCTCGTAATAGGTGCTAGTGTTACATTGAGTACAATCTCAAACCCATCATACTCAATCCAAACGTGCATTGGACTCCCGCATGCAAGTTCCAAGCTTCGATTTATCCGTTCCCTGTTGGAGTAAAACGTGACGGTTGCAGATACATTTGAATCTAAGCTGTTAACATCAATTCCAACATGGTTATCGTTTATATCATTGAATTCAGAATTCTCAATGGTATCGAACTCAATTGCCAACAGATGGTTAGAAGGGAGCCCAATGTCAGAAGAATTGAGGAGCCCAAAATACTGGCTACCTACAGCTTTGTTGAAATCCATAGATGGTGAGATGAAGAAGGCCATTCCATGACCACTCAGATTTGTTACCACAGGAACAATGGCAATAACAAAATGGGTGGAAAATGAAAGATCTTGGTTTAACGTGGACGAAGATGTATGAAATCTAACTGGAAGCTGGCAGAAAGCACGACCAATGTTATGCTTTGAACTGTTGGTTAGCTGCAAAAGACCATTGGAATGGATTTTTGCAACCCCATCAAGCTGAATATGGGCTCCATTGAAGCCATTGTACACAAACTGGTTTTCATCTACAGCCATGGCTAGGGGATTCAAGCAAAAAAATAAAATTATCAGAAAATAAACTGATACTGGTGGGGAAGTCATTTTACCAATTTCGGGAAGAGCTTCTTGCTGCCGCAGTGGATGGTTAGTTTTGTTAGGAGATAGATTCTTCTTTGTTTATAACGGGGATTTGGGAATTCAACACCGTTGCATAGAAGGCAGCAAGTTAGCTAAAGAAACAAAAGTTTGTGAGTCAATGACAATAACTTCACTGTGATTCCAATGTATTAGTCAACATGTCATTCTCCTTATAGTTATCCATTGATAGAGAATGGAAGACCACACAAACAAACCATAAGTTAAATTCAATACGCAACATACGACTAAAATCTCATTTAAATTCAATAAACAGTGAAAAGCTGTTGTGAATCGTGGATGTACAAAATTGGGGAACTCTGCAAGTCTTTATGCTGCTTTCTTTATGCGTTTTGATTTATTAATCTTACGTGTGGCCATGTGTACTTTTGGGTCGGATTTCTTACACAACCACATTATTGAAGCTCAATATAAATGATCTATGTCATGTGAGTCATGTCCCTTGCAAATTTTATTTTTTCTTGTACCACATGATGTATTTTCTTGGACTCCATTGTTATTCTGAAAGAGTTTCAAGGTTCCATTTTGGAGTACTTGACTTAGAGAGAGGCGGCTTGTGGATAAAAAAGACAGCTTTTTGCGGCCATGGATAGTATATAAGCACTTGACAAGGCACTACAAACACAGCAGTGAATAGACAGACCAAAGGAATGTGAGATATCTTAATAAGACATGAAGATTTTTCCCAAACAATTGTCATGGTGCTGAAAACAGCTTTGCTAGAGGTACATATACATAGGTACGTACATCGCTTATATACTCATTTTCGACCCATCTCGGGTCCCAAAAAATTAATCCGAGCCACTTATTCTGTTCAAAATAGTTTGTTTAGAGTCCCTGTAGAAAATAAACTCTATCTGAAATCGGTAAAGACATATACGAAATAGGTTGTTTAGTGGTCCACAAGAAGGGTGAGTTTTTTTATGAGCGAAACGACGCGCAATCACCCCAAGGCCAACCCACAACAACCTCCAATTAAAGGGCAAAATTGAAAAAATTAGACCAAAATTGGCAAGCCACCAATTTCATCTTAACGTTCTTTTACTTTAAAATATAAAAGTGAGGATAATCAAATCAAAATCAGTTAACTGAGATGGGCTTGCACTAGAACAAGAGAAGACACCAAACGAAACAATGGGCTCTGATACAATGTAAATTGCAGAATATCAATCTTTTTTTATGAATATCATCTAGTCTTAGGTTCAACTCTTCTAACTCCCACTAACAAACATACATTTCTTGCCTTTCCTTCAAAAAAAAAAAAACATGATCTAGCATTATGCAAGGCACCGGAAACTTTCAAATTTACCGACCGCAAGTGAGTATGACTCTGTGCTAGATATGGAGATAGCAGAAGACATCAAAATGGATGACGGAAATGGCATGACAAATTCAGATGATGCTTCATTACCAAGACCTGTTGTGTCACGAATTATCTCCGGCAACAAGACATCCCCATCAAGGTGTTGCATCACTTGCCGCATGCTAGGTATTGTAGCTGCGTCGGAGTTTGAGAAAAGCAGGCCTAGTTTCAAAACCAACTCCATTTCCTCCTCCAAATAATCTCCTCCCAATCTAGGATCACTTGTCTCAAGAATCGCTCCCTCTTTCCATTTCTCGAAAACCCAATCAACCAAAACCACCTCGTCAGGGGACTGTTGTGGCTGTATGGGCCTCCTTCCGCAAGCTACTTCAAGTAGGAATACACCGAAAGAAAACACATCAGTGCTTGTGGTTGCCTTTCCGATTCTGGAAAGCTCTGCTGCAAGGTAACCAATTGTCCCCACCATTTGGGTAGCTTCAAGGTTTGCTCCATGATCGTATAATCTTGCAAGACCAAAATCCCCTAGCCTTCCATTTAGTTCAGAGTCCAATAGAACATTACTAGCCTTCACGTCTCTGTGAAGAACAACTTGGTCCCATTCTTCATGCAGATACAGAAGGGCAGATGCTACTCCTCTGATGATACGAACGTTGTGCCCAGTGAAGGATTGGCCTTTCATTGCTAAATAGGAACTTGTCAAGGCTTCCATTTGGCATATAATCATAGACCAAGAGCAGCTCTCCCTTCCGCCGGCTATAGCCGAGGAGCTGCACCAAGTTCCTGTGCCTTAGCCTTCCCATGCTAGCAATTTCAGCCACAAACTCCTTCATCCCTTGTTTTGATTCATGCGAGACTTTCTTAACTGCAACTTGTTCCTTTGAAGAGGAATTATAAACTTTTTTGAAACCTCCTGCTCCAAGAAGCTCTTCGTCTATGAATCCTCTGGTAGCTTTGAAGAGATCCTTATACGAGGGCCATATTCCCTTTCCCAATCTTCACGTAATTCTTCGTACTTTTTCCTCCTTAACACATAAAATGTCCCTGCAATTGTGATAGTCAGCCCAATGACTACTATTGTCACTGACACTGTAATTTCTATACCTGTAATTCCTAGACCGTGTTTTCTTTGATGAGGAAGTGAAGGAAGCTTTGAAATTTCGAGGCCTTGTGCTTTCCCACTTTTATTGAAACTCCAACCAATAACATAGTGGTTTCCTGTAAGCAATGCCGTAGAAGCGGAGAAACCAACATACATGGAATCCAACAGAATTGAAGAAAAATTGATGTGTGTTGACAGAAGAGACACATCTGGTTTTGGGCTCATAATAGGAGCTATTGTAACATTGAGTACATTCTTACACCCATCATACTCTATCCAAACGTGCATTGGACTCCCACTTATAAGCAGCAAGCTCCGATTTTTTCGTTCCCTATTGGAGTAATACGTGACAGTAGCAGATACATTTGATATTAAGCTGTTAATGTCAATTTCAACATGGTTATCATTTTGTATCATTGAATTCAGGATTTGTAAGGGTATCGAGCTCAATCGCCAAAAGATGGTTGGAAGGGAGCCCATTGTTAGAAGTATCGAGGAGCCCAAAATATTGGTTTCCTACAGCTTGGGTGAAGTCCGTAGATGGTGAGATGGAGAAGGCCATTCCACAACAAACATTTGTTATCTCAGGAACAATGGCAAAAACAAAATGCATGGAAAATGAAAGATCTTGGTTTAACATGGACGAAGATGTATTAAATCTAACCGGAAGCTGGTAGAAAGCACAACCAATATTATGCTTTGAACTGTTGGTTAGCTGCAAAAGACCATTGGAATGGATTTTTGCAACCCTATCAAGTTGAATATGGGCTCCATCGAAGCCATTGTACACGAACTGGTTTTCATCTACAGCCATGGCTAGGGGATTCAAGCAAACATATATAAGTATCATAAAATATATTGATATTGTGTGGAAGTCATTTTACTAATTTCGGGAAGAGCTTCTTGCTGCAGCAATGGATGGTTAGCTTTGTTAGGAGATAGATTCTTCTTTGTTTATAACGGGGATTTGGGGAGTCAACACTGTTACATAGAAGGCAGCAGGTCAGCTATAGAAACCTAAGTTTGTGACTGAATGATAATAGCTTCATGTGATTCCAATGTAACAGTCACCATGTCATTCTCCTCATGGTTATCCTTTGATAGAGAATGGAAGACCACACAAACAAACCATAAGTTAAATGAAGGCTACTTGAGGAACAAACTTGGATCATCTCCATTTCATAGATGGAATTGGGATAATTGGATTTGTGAAGCCTGATTCTGTTTTGGTTGTTACTTTGCAAACTATGACAGGGTTTGACAGAATGGCTCGGTGGTATCACCCCGAGGTATTGCAATCATTGGTGATGTAAGACCCTGGGAAAGATACTTTGCATTACACAACATACGACTATACTCTCTTTTAAATACGATATAAGAGTGAAAAGCTGCTGTGAATTGTGGATGTACCAAATTGCGGAACTCTGCAAGTCTTTGTTAAAATTAATACTTTGTTGTAATTTTGTATTTTGGGCTAAAAATATTATGTTTGTAATTGGGCTAGTATTTATGTCATGTATTGGGCCTTTTATATTTGTGTTTTGGTTAGTCAAGGCCCAAGGTCCAAATGGTGTATCTATATGAGTCCTTGTAAGAATTGTCTAGAACGAATGAGAAGTGAATGAAAAATCTGAGAGAGCTTTCCTCTGGTTTCCCCTGTTCGTGCGTGTCTCCCCGAGAGCTATTGCGGCATTCAATTGCTTGCTTTAGTTGTTAATTTCTCTACTAATCAACAAAGGTTTACGGCTAATCTCAGCCAACAAAGTGGTATCAGAGCTGGTTCGCATCAATAACAACTGGGTGTGAAGATTTGTGACGGGAAAACAAACCCCGGTGCCGAAGACGATGGCAAGTTCAAGTAATCAAGTTTTCGGAGCTCATCAACCTCTGTGCCCAATATTTAACGGTGAGAATTATGATTTTTGGTGTGTAAAAAGGAAAACCCTACTTGAATAAAATGATTTGTTGGAATATGTTGAACAAGGGTTTGATGACCCCGAAGATGTGAGCACGTTGACGGATGCTGAAAAGCAACAATTGAAAGTGCATAAAAGGAAGAATGCAAGAGCTCTTTCAATGATTCAACAAGGACTTGCCGATACGATCTTTCCGAGGATTATCAACGAGACTAAAGCAAAGGATGCTTGGGACGTCCTTCAAAAGGTGTATAGGGGCGACTCGAAGGTAAGGGCTATCAAACTTCAATCTTTGAGAAGGGATTTTGAGAATATGAAGATGAAAGATGGTGAATTGTTGCAAAGTTATTTTTCTAGAATGATGGAAGTAGTTAGTCAAATGAAAACATATGGGGAGATATTACTAGCAAAAGAATTGTGGAGAAAATTTTAATTACTTTGACGGTGAACTATAACCCCATTGTTGCGGTTCTTGAAAATACAAAGGATCTTGAAACCTTGAGTGTTGAGGAATTGATGTGTTCGCTTAAAACATTTGAGCAAAGATTGAGTAAGCAAAACGAAAAGCCGCTTGAAAGTGCTTTTCAATCTAAGCTCCATGTTAATACCCCTAAAACTCAAGGAAATTCTTCGAATTTTGATCGATCTAAAGGTGGAAAAGGAAAAGGTGATAATTCAAAAGGTGGAGGAAAAAATAATTTTCAAAGAAATAATTTTGAAAGAAGGGAAAATGAAGAGCCCACTCAACAAAAGTGTAAAATTTGTCATCGAAGTAGCCATGTTGGAAAAGATTGTTGGTTTCGGGGAAAGCCGCAATGTTATAATTGCAAGAAATTTGGGCATGTGAAGAAGGATTGTAGACTTCCATCAAACCAACAAGCTAATTTTTTCGAAAAGAAAGAAGGTGATGGGAATTTGCTTTATGCATGTCACAATGCATTGGAGAAAAATGGTGATGTGTGGTTTATAGATAGTGGTTGTAGTAACCACATGACCGGTGATGAGAGCATTTTGCCAAACTTGATACTTCCTCCAATTCTCAAGTTAAAATGGGTAATGGTGCCTTAATCCAAGCAAAGGAAAAAGGTACTATTGCCGTGGAGACCAAGAAGGAAACAAGATACATCTCGGATGTTCTACTAGTTCCGGACTTGGAGCAAAATTTGTTGAGTGTTGGTCAAATGGTGGAGCATGGGTATGTTGTTCACTTTGAGAATGATACTTGCAAGATTTATGAGAAAGGGGGGAGTAACCAAATTGCGGCCAATATCAAGATGGAGAAAAATCGAAGCTTTCCGCTCACTTTGCGCTATGCAAAGAATGTTGCTTTGAAGATGAATGTTCTTGATGAGACTTGGCTTTGGCATAAAAGAATGGGGCACTTGAATTTCCAAAGCTTGAAGTTTCTACAACAAAAAGGCATGGTGTATGGGTTGCCGAATATTCAAGAGGTGAAACAAGTGTGCGAAGGGTGTGCTCTTGGGAAACAACACCGGGAGGCATTTCCAAAAGACAAGGCATGGAGAGCTAAAGCACCGTTGGAGCTTGTTCATACCGATGTGTGCGGGCCGATGGACACAACAACCCATGTAGGTAACAAGTACTTCCTTTCATTGATGATTTTTCTCGAATGACATGGGTTTATTTTATGAGAGAAAAATCTGATGTGTTTAATGTTTTTAGAAAGTTTCAAAATCTTGTTGAAAGGCAAAGTGGCCATCTTATGAAAAAGTTGAGAAGTGATAGAGGAGGGGAGTATAACTCCAATGAATTCATGAAATTTTGTGAAGATATTGGCATGGAAAGACAATTGACGGTTAGATACACTCCACAACAAAATGGAGTGGCGGAAAGAAAGAATCTAACAATTGAAGAAATGACCAATTCAATGCTTCATGAAAAAGGTTTGCCCAAGATTTTTTGGGGAGAAGCCGTTAACACGGCGGTTTACTTGTTGAATAGATGCCCGACAAAAGCCCTTGCAAATAAGACTCCATTTGAAGCTTAGAGTAAAAGAAAGCCCTCCGTTAATCACTTGAAAGTGTTTGGTTGCATTTGTTATGCACATGTCCCAAAAGAATTGAGGCACAAGCTTGATGAAGTTAGTGAAAAATGTATCTTTGTGGGATATAGCACTCAATCAAAGGGCTATCGACTCTATAATTTGAAGACCAATAAGTTGGTTATCTCAAGAGATGTTCTCTTTGATGAGAAAGCTTCTTGGGATTGGAAAGGAAAAACAATTCAAAATCAAGTTTCTCCTATCTATGAAGAATCGGAGAGTCAACAAAGTGATGGTGATGAATTTGATGATCCAAATCAAATGTCTCCAATTGCTAGTCCCCGATCATCTCCATCAAATTCAAGTTCCTCATCTCCAAGTTCAACTCTAAGAAAAATGAGAAATCTTAGTGATGTGTATGAAAGATGTAATTTTTGTGTTGTTGAACCGGAGAATTTTGAAGAAGCCATTCAACAAGAAGTTTGGAAGAAAGCAATGGAAGAAGAGATCCGGGTGATAGAAAAGAACAATACGTGGGAGTTAGTGGAGAGACCGAAAGGAAAAGAAGTGATTGGTGTGAAGTGGATTTATAAAACAAAGCTCAACCCGGATGGAACCCGGATGGTTCGATTCAAAAGAACAAAGCAAGACTTGTTGCAAAGGGGTATTCACAACAACCGGGGATTGATTATCATGAAACCTTTGCACTGGTGGCTCGGCTTGACACAATTAGAGCACTTATTGCTTTGGCTGCTCAAAAAGGGTGGTTTATACCAACTCGATGTGAAGTCCGCGTTCTTGAATGGCGTCTTAGAGGAAGAGGTGTATGTGGATCAACCTCAAGGCTTTGTTATCAAAGGCAAAGAAGATAAAGTGTACAAGTTGAAGAAGGCATTGTACGGGTTGAAACAAGCACCTCGAGCATGGTATAGTGAGATCGATTCTTACTTCCACAACAAAGGCTTTCAAAGGAGCAAGAGTGAGCCAACCTTGTACGTCAAAAAGCAAGGTAACACCGGTATCCTCATTGTTTCTCTTTATGTCGATGATCTTGTTTTTACCGGTAATGATGAAAAGATGCTTGAAGAATTTAAAAGGAAAAAGTATGAGATGAGTGACTTGGGATTATTACATTACTTCTTGGGCTTTGAAATTTTTCAAAATGGAGATGGTGTTTTTATTTGCCAAAAGAAGTATGCAAAAACTCTTCTTGAGAAGTTTAAAATGATAAATTGCAAATCGGTTGCGACACCTTTGGTGGTGAATGAAAAATTGATAAAAGAAGATGGAAGTAAACAAGTTGATGCATCTCTTTATAGAAGTTTGGTTGGGAGCTTGTTGTATTTGACGGCTACGAGGCCGGATATTATGTTTGCTACGAGTTTATTGTCTCGGTTTATGCATAATCCAAGCCAAATTCACTTTGGTGCGGCTAAAAGAGTTTTGAGGTACATTCAGGGTACTATTGATTATGGTATTTCGTATGAGAAAAATGTGGATGCAAAGTTGATTGGTTTTTGCGATAGTGATTGGGCCGGTAGTGTGGATGATATGAAGAGCACTTCCAGATACACGTTTTCTCTTGGCTCGGGTGTCTTTTCATGGGCATCTAAGAAGCAACAAACGGTGGCACAATCATCCGCCGAGGCCGAGTATGTTTCGGCATCATTGGCGACATCTCAAGCAATTTGGCTAAGGAGGATTTTGGAAGATATTGGTGAGAGGCAAGGAGAGGCTACTCCAATCTTTTGTGATAACAAGTCCGCAATTGCCATGACGAAGAATCCCGTCTACCATAGTCGAACAAAGCATATTGCTATCAAGCACCATTTTATTCGGGAGGCCGTGGAGGACGATGAGATTCAACTCAAGTATTGCAAGACCGAAGATTAAGTGGCGGATATCTTCACCAAAGCGCTTCCAAAAGTTAAGATTCAATATTTTAGAGAAATGTTGGGAGTGTGTTTACACCATATTTAGACCCATGTTGATCGACTGGCTCAATTGTTGACACGTGTTGTCACAATTTAAGGAGACAAGAGGCGTACAACCAAGGGTTTCAAATGGACTAATCGACGGTTACAGAAATAATAAAATCACGTGTTTGATGACAAGTTACAAGCAGGTCGTGGATAGGAGCAGTTGACAAGAGCAGTTAAGGAAAATGATCACAATGGATCGTGTATCCAGACTATGAAGAAACCGCCTGGTCAAGAACGTGGAGAAGAAAGAGGAGATAACCGCTTGATTCAAATCGTTGGAGGGAAATCTGTCAGATTTGAATTTCAAGTCGAAGTGAGGCCTATAAATACAAGAAGAGAAGACAAATTCAACCCCCACTCAATCGCCCAAAGGCTTCTACTTTGTATCTGTACTTTACATTTCTCGCACTAGGAGTAGCTTGTATCTTAACCGTCTTCTCGATTGTGTATCCATAGTCGATTGACTTCTACTTTGAGGAGTAATAAAGTCCATTTTGTTATTCTTCTTCCATTTCCATTCATTGCATTAAGTTTGCTTCCAGAGAAGTCATGAAATACGGCAAGGAACCAAACTCCACCACCACAGACATCCACATTCCAGCACTTACACCAATCCCAGTCGATTCGTCGACTAAGAGAAAAAATAGACAAACAGAGTGAAACAACAAAGCATTAAGGGGGAGTGTTAAAATTAATACTTTGTTGTAATTTTGTATTTTGGGCTAAAAATATTATGTTTGTAATTGGGCTAGTATTTATGTCATGTATTGGGCCTTTTATATTTGTGTTTTGGTTAGTAAAGGCCCAAGGTCCAAATGATGTATCTATATAAGTCCTTGTAAGAATTGTCTAGAACGAATGAGAAGTGAATGAAAAATCTGAGAGAGCTTTCCTCTGGTTTCCCCTGTTCGTGCGTGTCTCCCCGAGAGCTATTGCGGCATTCAATTGCTTGCTTTAGTTGTTAATTTCTCCACTAATCAACAAAGGTTCACGGCTAATCTCAGCCAACAGTCTTTATGTCGTGCTTTCTTTGTATGTTTTGATTTATTATTCTTACGTGTGGCCCTGTGTATTTTTGGATCGGATTTCTAACATAACCACATTATCGGAGCTCAATATAAATGGTCTACGTCATGTGAGTCATGTCCCTTGCAAATTTTATTTTTTCTTGTATCACATGATGGTATTTTCTTGGACTCGATTGTTATTCTGAAAAGAGTATTTCAAGGTTCCGTTTTACTTGACTTAGAGAGAGGCGGCTTGTGGAAAAAAAAAAAAAGACTGCTTGTTGTGGCCATGGATATGTTTCCATTACAGTAAGCACTTGACGAGGCACTACAAACACAGCAGTGAATATACAGACCAATGGAATCTCGTGGGTAGAATGCATGTGAGATATCTTAATGAGAAAAACTTATTCACTGAGAATAAGTTTTTACGGAGCGCGATCTCGGCCATCCGTTTCGGCTTTCGACCGTCCAAAGCTGAAACTGACGCACGAGAGTGAGCGGCTCCGTGAATAGGATGTTTACGGAGGCTCCGTGAATAAGTTTCTCTCCATCTTCATAAGACATGAAGATTTTTCCCAAACAATTGTCATGGTACTGAAAGTGAGAGATAGCTTGATTAGGTCTTGATGAAGACTTTTCCAAGAGAAAGAGGTCACGCACCAAAAAAATATACCGAATTTCGACCATCGAATTCAACTTATTTTTTTGACTTATGTTTCAGTGCACCCTTGACTTATGTTTGCTTGTCTTAAATTATTTCCAACATTAACTAGTGCTTTGCGTCAATATTTTGAAAATTTTAGATCGCTTTTGATCTGCCACCGGTCCCGCATCTCTTCCTCTCTAGGGGTGATAAACGAGCCAAACGAGCCAAGCAGGTAGTTGATCAAGCTTGGTTTGAAAATTTAACGAGTTTCAAAAATATGTTCGAGCTAATTAGCTTGTTTATGAGACAAGCCGATCTCAAATGAGCTTTAATCAAGCCAAACACTAGTCGAACTCGAGTAGCTTGTATTTTTTACACATAATAATGCGAACTAGCCAAGTGAGAGCTTGTTCAAGCTTGGTTTGAAATCTTAACGAGCTTAAAAAAAATGTTTAAGCTTGGTTTGTTTATGCAACAAACCAATCTTGAACATGCTTTTTTAACGAACAAAACGCGAGCTCAAATTCGAGTAACTTGGTTCGTTTAGTAACCCTATTCCTCTCCCTCTTTCTCTCTCTCTAAAACCTAACGAGTTGGATTACCTCTCCCTCTTCCTCTGCGTATGTGCGTGTGCGAGGGGGAGAGAGAGAGACGGGAACAATTTTTTGGAGGGTCTGAGACGTGAACAAACCGGAAAGGGGGAGTTTCTCTACAAGTGATCCACAAGAAGGCTGAGTTTTTTTAGCGAAATGATGCAATTGCCCCTAAGGCCAACCCACAACAACCTCCAATGAAAGGGTAAAATTTGAAAAAATCAGACCAAAATTGGCAAGCCACCAATCTCATCTTAACGTTCTTTTACTTTAAAGGTGAGGATGATAAAAATGAAAGCATTTTCAATAAAATCAAAATCAGCTAACCGAGATTGGCTTGCACTAGAACAAGAGACAATCAGGAGAGGAAGACACCAAACGAAACCATGGGCTCTGATACCATGTAAATTGCAGAATATCAATCTTTTTTTACGAATTTTTTTTTTTTTATAAGTGCGATATCAATCACTTACTTGTATTGAACGATCTATAGTCCAATTTATAGTACAATGATAGGATAGGAACGCGATCGTTCAGGATCTTCTAATAGCTAAGGCAAAAAATCTATCTACATGATCACACTTGAGCAACGAAGTGAAGACATGTACACAAGTATATCAAAATATGATGCATAGCTAAGTACCTGAAAGACAGAAAGAAAGCTATAGAAGCTGCAGAATTTAACATTCATAAGCTTCTGTATATACAAATATGAGTACTATCTTCCTAACCGAAATTTGAAGTACTTAGGCTCCGTTTGTTTCGATGTAAAATATTTTACAATATAAAATGTTTTACATGTAAAATATTTTTTCAGAAAACAAACTTTTAACTTTTATTTTTCGATGTTTGATTAGTACATGGAAAATATTTTTCAAAATAATGGTTTCCATAAACACCGTGTGAGGAGGTGGCTCCCAATGCCGGTTCAACGCCCTCAACAGCGTTGATTTGCCGCTGCCACTTGGGCCTATGATCCCCACCACGATTAGCTTCGGTATCTCTCCGTTTATCCCTTTCAAAATCGGCCTCCCCGACTCCGATATCACTTGCTCGGTCGTCAGATTGTGAATCGAAAACTTGGGTTCCAGTTCACCATCCCCTGCTTCCATGTCCACCACCAGTAGAGATCTGGTGAATACACAATCAGGTCGGGAAAAAAATGACAGATATTTTCTCAAAACCTAGACTGGAAGAAGCAATCGGAGGTACTCACCGTAGAGAACGCCGGCGAACGGTGCTGTAGAGAATCTCCTCTCTCTCTCTCTCGCTCGTTTGGGAGTCGAACAGATGGTTACGTGTTGGGAACGTGTGCGTGAAAACAAAAATGACTTACCGAGAAAAATAAATGAAAACAATTTCATCCCATTTATGTAAAATGTTTTACTTTAAAAATATTTTCCTCCTTCTTTTTCTAGCCAAATGGCAGAAAATAGGTAAAATATTTTACCCAAAAATATTTTACGTCCAAATAAACGGAGCCTTCATGTCTCCTTTACCCAATAGAAGCTAGCTATCCTTCTTTTCAGTCTCACACATTCAAACTGATGAACTTGCGAGCTAGCCCAACTGGTTGCATATGCTTGTTCCAAATTCATCTAGTCTTAGGTTAAACTCTTCTAACTCCCGTTAACAAACTAACATTTCTTGCATTTCCTCCCGGGGAAAAAAGAAAAAGAACATGATCTAGCACTATACAAGTCACTGAAAACTTTCGAATTTACCGACCACTAGTGAGTATTGACTCTGTGCTAGATATGGAAGGAGCAGAAGACTTCACAATGGATGACGGAAATGACATGACAAATTCATATGATGCTTCATTACCAAAACCTATTGTACCAATACTTGTGCTGTCATGAATTATCTCCGGCAACAGGACATCTCCATCAAGGTATTGCATCACTTGCCGCATGCTGGGTCTTGTAGCTGCATCGGACTTTGAGCAAAGCAGGCCTAGTTTCAAAACCAACTCCATTTCCTCCTCCAAATAATCTCCTCCCAATCTAGGATCACTTGTCTCAAGTATCGCTCCCTCTTTCCATTTCTCGAAAGCATAATCAACCAAAACCACCTCGTCAGGCGACTGTTGTGGCTCTATGGGCCTCCTTCCGCAAGCTACTTCGAGTATGAATGCACCGAAAGAAAACACATCAGTGCTTGTTGTTGCCTTTCCAGTTCTTGAAAGCTCTGGTGAAAGGTAACCAATTGTCCCCACCACATGGGTAGTTTCAAGGGTTGCTCCATGATCGTATAATCTAGCAAGACCGAAATCCCCTAGCCTTCCGTTTAGATCAGCGTCCAGTAGAACATTACTAGCCTTCACATCTCTGTGAAGAACAACTTGGTCCCATTCTTCGTGCAGATACAGAAGGGCGGATGCTACTCCTCTGATGATACGATAACGTTGTGCCCAGTCGAGGATTGGCTTTTCATTGCTAAATAGGAACTTGTCAAGGCTTCCGTTAGGCATATAATCATAGACCAAGAGCAGCTCTCTCTTCCGCCGGCTATAGCCAAGGAGCTGCACCAAGTTCATGTGCCTTAGCCTTCCCATGCTAGCAATTTCAGCCACAAACTCCTTCATCCCTTGTTTTGAATCATGGGAGACTTTCTTGACTGCAACTTGTTCCTTCGAAGAGGGAAGTATTCCTCTATAAACCTTACCGAAACCTCCAGCTCCAAGAAGTTCTTCGTCTATGAAACCTCTGGTAGCTTTGAAGAGATCCTTATAGGAAAACCTATGAGGGCCATATTCGCTTTCCCAATCTTCACGTATTTCTTCATACTTTTTCCTCCTCAACACATAAAATGTCCCTCCAATTGTGATAGTCAGACCAATGACTACTATTATCACTGACACTGTAATTCCTAGACCTACAGATCCTAGATCGGGTTTTCTTCGATGAGGAAGTGAAGGAAGCTTTGAAATTTCTAGGCCCTGTGCTTTCCCACTTTTATT
This sequence comes from Rhododendron henanense subsp. lingbaoense, assembly GCA_020567845.1. Classification (NCBI taxonomy): domain Eukaryota; kingdom Viridiplantae; phylum Streptophyta; class Magnoliopsida; order Ericales; family Ericaceae; genus Rhododendron; species Rhododendron henanense. The sequence goes on from CM036312.1 coordinate 7,363,348, forward strand.
GAAGCTCCAACCAAGAACATAGTGGTTCCCTGTAAGTAATCCTGAAGAAGCGGAGAAACCAACATACATGGAATCCAACAGAATTGAAGAAAGATTGATGTGTGTTGACAAAAGAGACTGATCTGGTTTTGGGCTTCTAATAGGAGCTAGTGTAACATTGAGTACATTCTCAAACCCATCATACTCTATCCAAACATGCATTGGACTCCCACTTACAAGCTGCAAGCTCTGGTTAATTTGTTCCGTATTGGAGTAATACGTGACGGTAGCAGATACATTTGATACTAAGCTATTAACAGCAATTCCAACATGGTTATCATTTATATCATAGAATTCAGGATTCATTTGGGTATCGAGCTCAATTGCCAACAGATGGTTGGAAGGGAGCCCATTGTTAGAAGAATTGAGGATCCCAAGATACTGGCTTCCTACGGCATGGGTGAAGTCCATAGATGGTGAGATGACAAAGGCCATTCCATTCCAACTAAGATTTGTTCTCTCAGGAACGATGGCAAACACAAAATGGGTGGAAAATGAATGATCTTGCGGTAACGTGGATGAAGATGTATCGAATCCTATAGGATGCTGGTAGAAAGCACGACCGATTTGACGCCTTGAAGTGTTGGTTAGCTGCAGAAGACCATTGGAATGGATTTTTGCAGCCCCATCAAGGTGAATACGGGTTCCATTGAAGCCATTGTACACGAACTGGTTTTCATCTACTGCCATGGCTACGGGATTGAAGCAAACATATACAAGTATCAGAAAAAAAACTGATACGGGTGTGGAAGTCATTTACAGATGTTGGGAAGAGCTTCTTGCTTGCAGCAATGGATGGTTAGTTTTGTTTGGAGATAGATTCTTCTTTGTTATTAAACATCAGGGTCTCCTTCCAAGGGTAAAACAGGGATTTGAGGAGTGAACACTGTTGCATAGAGGGCAGCAGCTCAGCTAAGGAAAACGAATTTCGTGACTGCATGATAATGACTTCACCGTCAACATCGTTCCAGAGTGGGCAGCAGGTTATTCTGACATTTCAGTGTGCTTTTGATGTTATTGAAAAAGCTTTTTGAAAAGGCCACTGATTTTCGCGCTCCAAGGTTTACTGCAGGCGCTCCACCTTTTTGTTTTTACACTGTGATGTTGTTGGCAACATCACAGTGTAAAAACAAAATACACTGTGATGTTGCCAGCAACATCACAGTATAAAAACAAAAAGGTGGAGCGCCTGCAGTAAATCTTGGAGCGCGAAAATCAGTATCCTTTGAAAAAGCTTATTGAAACAAAAAATAAAAGTTGCATTTGATTCTGCTTTTAAGGTTTCACTTTACTTGACTGAGAGAGAGGCATGTGGGAGAAAAAAGAGCTAGGTGTGTCCATGACATTAAATACTTGACAAAGGCTTTGCAACTACTTGATTCGGCTAAGTTTTGCTAAGGGCTTTTTGGAATTGTCTTTATTCAATTTTTTTTTCGTGTTTGTTCGGTTTGCAACAAACTTTTGTGGATTATTGTTTCGTCTCAACGAGAGGAATCGGAAAATTAAAAAGTATGGCTTTTACTTAAATATTTTTGTAAATATCCAAGATAAAGCAAAAAAAGCCAGCGTTTAGGGTTTTATCCTAGATATTTCAGAAAATATTAGGGTAAAAGGAAAAAAATTTACTTTTTTGATTCCTCTTGTCGAAACGAATCAATAATCTATAAAAATTTGTCGCAAAACGAACAAAAACGCAAGAACAAAACAAAAAAAAGCCCAAAAATCTCAAAAAAAAAACCCTTAGCAAAACTTAGCTTTTACTGTACTTTGCAAAAGAAAAGACTACTTGAAGACTTTTCCAAGAGAAAGGTCATGTACAAAGAATATACAGAATTGTGATGGAGATATCTTAACAGGACATGAAGATTTTTCCTAGACAGTTGTAACAATGGTGTTAGCTCCAAAAAGCGGCACTATTTTTTAGTTGGCAATTCCATCGACAAAACGCATTTTTCTTTGTATTCCATTCTTAATTTATCGAGTTATAATTTCTTTTTATATTTTTTTAAGCGTAGCGAGTCTGCATAGGATTAGAGTGGAAGAAATCTATTTTATTGTAATTGAGCGTGTGTTTTTGGCAAAGGCAAAATGAAACTAGTAAACTCATGGGTCACTGTTTGATCCAACGGTCAGTCTAGTGCTACTGCTTTCTTGGATCGTATATAGTTGGGGGCCGGAAACCGATCGACCTTGGAGTTGATCGGTTTATGCGTGTTATATTTATACATGATTTATTAGTCTGCTAGGTTAAGAAAAAAAGAGGGACGACAGTCAAAACGGAGAGTTGCTTTGGGTTTTCTAGATAACGAGAGCTGCTTTGGGTTTCTATCTAACGAGATACATATTGCAGCCAATATACTTGCCGTCGTGGGTAAAAGAACAGAGATTGAAGTTCAAATATCTCTATTGTTGAGTTGCTTCCAGGGATTTCTGGAAGGGTAATCGGAAGGCTTGAGGATTCAAGGCAGCGGCAATCAAGCACGGGGTACGGTGAACGAGGATTCGGCTATCGTTCTTGAGTCAATTGTGAGGATTCTCAATTGTGTAGTAAGTTCGATTGTAACCGTACAATGTTTTTCTATAGTGCTTGATTCTTTCCCGTGGTTTTTTCCCATTTAGAGTTTCCACGTATATCCGGTGTTCATCGTTGTTTCGTTTCAATTCGTTACTTTTGCTTGATTGATTGGAGTAGCAAAGTAGGGTTTTTCAAATGGGACCTTCTTTTTTCTTTTTTGGTACAATGGAAAATATGTAATGGGACCTTATGGTACTGAAAATGTGACACAGCTTTGATTAGTCTTGGGACAGTTGTAATGGGACCTTATGGTACTGAAAATGTGAGACAGCTTGATTAGTCTTGAAGACATTTTCAAGAGAAAGGTCTCATACCTAAAATATACTCCCTCCGTCCCTTTTTAAATGTCCTGCTTCGTAACTCCAACTTATTAAAAAGACATCATCATTATACCTTTCACATCAACTTTTTCCTCCACTTTCCCCACTTACCCATCATCATTACACTTTTACTCACTAACTTTTCAAAATGGAATCTACTTTTAGGGACAAAATAGACAATTCACCAACTTTTACCCACTAACTTTACAAAATAGACACTTATTAAGGGACAGCCCAAAATGGAATACTGGACTGTAATAAAGGGACGGAGGGAGTAGTACCTAACTTCGCCCATCCAATTCACCTTATTCTTGAAGACATCTCTATTATAAAATAGAAGGGTGTGGGGACAAGTTATTGCAACGGCTCAGATTTGTTTGATCCAAGGGTTGATGTGTGTTTCCAACTCTCTTAAGAAAGTGCCCACAATCTTTCAAATATTTCACAAAAATGTCATCTCTTCTTTTTACCCAGCTTCTGTCGTTGGCATAATAAATAAAAAAACCCAGCTCCTGTCGTTTGGGGTCTCCCCCCCCCCCCCCCCCCCCCTCTCTCTCTCTCTCCCGCTCCTGTTATCTTTCAGATCCCCACTGAGGTCTACAAATCCCGTTGGAAACTAGGCCAAGAAACATTCCTTTGGGATTTTTGATTTATTCCGGCGAAGCTGGTTAAAGAAAGCTGCGTGAAAGTTGGGCCAAGAAAGCTACGTGAAAGCAAAGGTAATGGGTCTAACAAATAAACCATTTTTTGAAAGCCGTGTGAAACATTCCTTTGGAATTTTTTTGGGAGTTTTTGGTGTCTGTTTCTTTCCAGGGTGCAAGTAGTGTTTAAATTTCAATCTAGCTGATGTTCCGGGTGGAATTTGTGCCTGTTCCGAGTGTTCAAGAAATTTGGGTGATTTTTTTGGTGTGGGTGGGTGGATGTGTTGTTAAATGTTACACATAATCGAGTTTTGTTATTTTGACTCCTCTTGACATTCCGTTTTGAATGATAGTTTAGTAGTGTAATCCGCGCTCAGGTCCATGTGTTTTCAAACCCTTCTTTTTCTTTTTCTCCCTTCCTTTTTCTGTTATCATCGGGTTGCCCGTGCCTACATGGATAGAAATCGATGCAAGTCTTGGCAGAAATTGAACTTCAGAATAGTAACTCCATGGGTACATAATTTTCAGCAAATTGAGCCAATTTCAATCGGGGGTGGGTGGGTAGTGCCGTAGGCACAGGCAAGCACTATGCCTCCGGTGATCGGTTACACAGATGTATTTCAACCAAAGCTTGAGTTCTCTGTAGCTTTTTTTGATAGCCTGTTTTTTTCTCGCAATTGAAACAAATTTGACTGTTTGTGGCCGGACAATCAGAGAAGAGGCATTGATGAGAGAGAGAGAGGGAGAGGGGGGGGGGGGGGGGGCGATGACTACTGGGGGTTTTTATTTTTATCAACAAAACAGAAGCTGATTGGTAGGGGAAAAAACAAATTGATGGCGTTTTTGTAATATATTTGTAAGAGTATGAGTGCTTTCTTAAGAGAGTTGGAAAGCACATATGAGCCCTTGGATCAAATAAATCCTAGCCATTCTAACAATTTGTCCCCACACCATTGTGTTTTCTTAAGAGAGTTGGAAAGCACAAGTTGTTGCAACGGCTCAGATTTGTTTGACCCAAGGGTTGATGTGTGTTTTCCAACTCTCTTAAGAAAGTGCCCACAATCTTTCAAATATTTCACAAAAATGTCATCTCTTCTTTTTACCCAGCTTCTGTCGTTGGCATAATAAAAAAATAAAAAAAAACCCAGCTCCTGTCGTTTGGGGTCTCCCCCCCCCCCCCCCCCCTCCTCTCTCTCTCTCTCTCCCGCTCCTGTTATCTTTCGGATCCCCACCGAGGTCTACAAATCCCGTCGGAAGCTAGGCCAAGAAACATTCCTTTGGGATTTTTGATTTATTCCGGCGAAGCTGGTTGAAGAAAGCTGCGTGAAAGCTGGGCCAAGAAAGCTACGTGAAAGCAAAGGTAATGGGTCTAACAAATAAACCATTTTTTGATAGCCATGTGAAACATTCCTTTGGGATTTTTTTGGGAGTTTTTGGTGTCTGTTTTTTTCTAGGGTGTAAGTAGTGTTTAAATTTCAATCTAGCTGATGTTCCGGGTGGAATTTGTGCCTGTTCCTAGTGTTCAAGAAATTTGGGTGATTTTTTTGGTGTGGGTAGGTGGGTGTGTTGTTAAATGTTACACATAATCGAGTTTTGTTATTTTGACTCCTCTTGACGTTCCGTTTTGAATGATAGTTTAGTAGTGTAATCCGCGCTCAGGTCCATGTGTTTTCAGACCCTTCTTTTTCTTTTTCTCCCTTCCTTTTTCTGTTATCATCGGGTTGCCCGTGCCTACATGGATAGAAATCGATGCAAGTCTTGGCAGAAATTGAACTTCAGAATAGTAACTCCATGGATACATAATTTTCAGCAAATTGAGCCAATTCCAATCGGGGGTGGGTGGGTAGTGCCGTAGGCACGGGCAAGCACTATGCCTCCGGTGATCGGTTACACAGATGTATTTCAACCAAAGCCTGAGTTCTCTGTAGCTTTTTTCGATAGCTTGTTTTTTTCTCGCGGTCCGAACTAATTTTTTTTTTACTCTTTATATGGTTAGTTTATGGCGTTTGATAACTATTAGTGATTGAAGTTACATTGAGGTTTTTGATTTTTCCATAGTAGTGCTATTTTAACTTTTTTACTTGGTATTTACTGGGATTCCATAAGCAAATTGATAGTTTTTTGTAGTTAGCTTAAAAGTTTAGTTGGGGGAGTGCCGTAAGCACGAATAATTCTTTTTCGTGACACTAAAAATAAGATCACATACTACACACTAATGAATTGATTTAGTGTTTTAGCCACTAGCTAGCAAGTGCCATAGGCACGGGGCAATTTCAACCGGGGTGCGTAGTGCCATAGGCACGAGCAAGCACTAGTTATGTATAAAGTATAAAAACCGCGCAATCTCAGCCATCCGTTTCGGCAATCAATGGTTCGGATTTAAAAAAACTCTTTCAGTGAAGAGTTAAACTCTCCTAGCGAATAGATTTTTAAAATCTGGAAGGTCCAAAACACTTTTGAAAGCGTGCAATTGAGCACCGTAAAATATATTCACGGCTCTGCCGTAAAAAAAATTATCTCGTAGTTGATGTTTTTGTCCCACATCGCTCATCTAAGCCACCCAAATTTGGTTAATATATTCTAGAGGTTACTCCACCTATCGCCAATTGGTTTTAGGTTGGAATCCTCCAAGAAATCTAACATGGTATCAGAGCCAGGTCTTGGATGGCCTCACCTCGTGTAGTCAAGTCTCTATCGCCCGAGTCAATCGTCTCACCTCATCAATTCATACCTCCACGTGCATCCAGGCTGCATGTGAGGGGTCGCCCGAGTAAAATCTCATAGTTTCCTCAATTCGTACCTACACGTGCATCCAGGCTGCACGTGAGGGGGAGTGTTAGACTTTGTCCCACATCGCTCATCTAAGCCACCCAAACTTGGTTAATATATTCTAGAGGTTACTCCACCTATCGCCAATTAGTTTTAGGTTGGAATCCTCCAAGAAATCTAACAATAGATTCTCCACTTGGATGAGTGGTCAAAGCGAAAACCTACATCCATCCTCATCAAGTATATGACGATCCTCTTATGTAGTTCAATTGGGACCGTATTATATCTGGGAGCACAAAAAATTATATATTACTCCTTCTGTTCCTTTTTAAGTGTCCTGTTTCGTAAATCCAACTTATTAAAAAGACATCATCATTATACCTTTCATATCAATTTTTTCCTCTACTTTCTCTACTTACCCATCATCATTACATTTTTACTCACTAACTTTTCAAAATGGAATCTACTTTTAGGGACAAAATAGACAATGCACCAACTTTTACCCACTAACTTTACAAAATGGACACTTATTAAGGGACAACCCAAAATGGAATACTGGACTGTAAATAAGAGACGGAGGGAGTATGTTTAATGATATTTATCCCTCATCGATGCACTAGTTAACCATTAATGTGAAAACTACACTAAAAGGGGAAGTGTTTTGGCTTTTAGTTGTCGTGAGTGGAAAGCCGATAGAGAGAGATTAGTTAGCGTACTAATCCAAACGAGATTGGCACTCGAATCCATGAGTAGAGAGTAAACTCTGAGAATATTACTAAGCAAATAATAAGGTAACTACTTAGAGAGGAAACCAAGCGGAACAATTACTTGGAAACCAAAACTACAAGGAAAAGGAAATAATATCTTAAAAAACTAGAAAATAGGAAAATTAGAAACGTGCAAAACAGGTAGTAGTACAAATGAGATTTCCTAATATTATTCCTAATTAAAATCCTAATTCTTGTAGACCAAGAAATATTCCTAAATAAATAGAAAAATAGAATTAACTCAAATAAAGAAACATAATTCTGAAGCTAAAAAGAAAATTCCTACTCAAGATCTAATTCTATAATATTAATCATAAGAGTAAGAATATAAAATCTTTCAAAAGCTTGTCCAACATCACTTATTTTTTGTTTAAAAACAGAGAATGTGTCGTGTGTGACTCACGTGCTCAGTATCTAGAATAGATAGATTGGCCGCCATGAAAGAATTACAGGAGACACGGTGTGCTTGCAATGGGAAAAATAAAATAAAAATCAGCAAACTTCCTTTCTCATGGTAGGAATGTGTGGAAAATACTATCCTGGTCTATCCAGCAGAAGTAAACACAAGAATGATTACCCATGACTTGACTTGAAGCTTCTGAAGGGGAATCACCTTAGTAAAATAATTCTTTCAAAATATCATGCGCTCTAACTCTCTATCAGTGTCAACTCCAGAAATCGTGACAACTGGTGTCATTCTATAACTTCTTAACACCACTTCTAAGATCCATCATCACGTTTCTAAGTCGGAATCTTCTGTTTCCCACCAGTCGAATCCTTCTTCCAAGCGTTCTTCCAAATCTATTTTGTCTTCTAGTTCTTGGAGGTAGGCTTTTACCTTTTCCATGGCCATTCTTTCTTCTTGGAGGTCGGCTTTTTCCAAGAACAAGCCCATTTTTTCTTCGAGTAAGAAAATTAGCTTCTCATATTCGAATTGAATCCTTCTTCGAAGCGTTCTTCCAAATCTATTTTGTCTTCTAGTTCTTGGAGGTAGGCTTTTACCTTTTCCATGGCCATTCTTTCTTCTTGGAGGTCGGCTTTTTCCAAGAACAAGCCCATTTTTCTTCGAGTAAGGAAATTAGCTTCTCATATTCGAATAAGTCGCTTTGTTCGCCCGAAAGAGGTCGTAATAGAAATATAATATTTAGGACATCTCCACTTATTACTAATTGATTTTGAGATAGATACTCCCTCCGTTCCAATTTAATTGTCCTTTTTGGGTGTTAGCGCCACTTTTTAATTGATTATATCTTGTAATTTATAATGTTTTAGATGATTTCGAAAATATTGTATTATAGAATTAGTCAAAATCTATCAAACATGATCCATATTCAATATGAAATTCATTACAGATTTAAAGATATAACTAGTTTTTTAGCCAGTTAGAATAGAATGAGGGACAATTAAATTGGGACGGGAGGAGTATAAAGTTTCCACGTGGTATCGGAGCACGGCCAATTCCACCCCATATTTAAAAAAAAAAATCAAAATCCACGCCCCGCGATGACAGACCAGTAAAAAGGCTACACGTGGGAGGGATGTTAAGGATATATTGCGGGGTGTGAATTGTGAATTTTTTAAAATATTGGATGAAATGAGTCCCGCTTTGATATCATGTGAAAACTTTATAAATACAATTGTTTTCATACTACCAAGTATATGGTAAGTTAAAAATGTAGAGTTTAGTGTAAATTTAGCGTGGACAGTCAATGAAGGTTTATTCTTAGCTCACATATACTCGAATTCCAAAAGATAATTCAAGCTTCTAGAGAAAATACATCACTACGACATCGATTGATTTAACAGGTGCAAAATATCTTAAATCATCGATTATAAAGTTAGCGGTCTGATACCTAATTCTTCCATTAATTTAGAAATCGATGTCTAGAGTTGAACTAATTCTTGTCCACGTGGATTGAAACCCGTACTACCACTTTTCACATTTTACGGGTTACATTTTTCATGATGAGAGCCTCTACCGTCAAACCCTGTCATAGTTTGCAAAGTGACAAACCAAACTGAATCAGGCTTCACAAATCCTACATGAGAATTATTGCTCACAAAGTGATCTTTAATCCATCTATGAAACGGAGACCCTTATGTTTAATAACAAAGAAGAATCTATCTCCAAACAAAGAACTAACCATCCATTGCTGCTGCAAGCAAGAAGCCCTTCCTGAAATTGGTAAATGACTTCCACACCAGTATCAGTTTATTTTCTTATACTTTTATATGTTTGCTTGAATCCCCTAGCCATGGCTGTAGATGAAAACCAGTTCGTGTACAATGGCTTCAAGGGAGCCAATATTAGCCTTGATGGGGTTGCAAAAATCCACTCCAATGGTCTTTTGCAGCTAACCAATTTTTCAAAGTATCAAATAGGTCGTGCTTTCTACAAGCATCCTATAGGATTCGATACATATTCGTCCATGTTACCGCAAGCTCTTTCATTTTCCACCCATTTTGTGTTTGCCATTGTTCCTGAGATAACAAATCTGAGAGCTCATGGAATAGCCTTCGCCATCTCACCATCTATGGATTTCAACCAAGCCTTAGGAAGCCAATATTTTGGGCTCCTCAATTTTTCTAACAATGGGCTCCCTTCCAACCATCTTTTGGCAATTGAGTTCGATTCCATTTTAAACCCTGAATTCAATGATACAAATGATAACCATGTTGGAATTGATGTTAACAGCTTAGTATCAAATGTATCTGCTACCGTCATGTATTACTCCAACAGGGAGCGAATAAACCAGAGCTTGCAACTTGTAAGCGGGAGTCCAATGCACGTTTGGATTGAGTACGATGGGTTTGAGAATGTACTCAATGTAACACTTGCTCCTCTTACAAGCCCCAAACCGGATCAGTCTCTCCTGTCAACACGCATCAATCTTTCTTCAATTCTGTTGGATTCAATGTATGTTGGTTTCACTGCTGCTACGGGAGCAGTTTCAGGGAACCACTATATTCTTGGTTGGAGCTTCAATAAAAGTGGGAAAGCACAGGGCCTCGAAATTTCAGAGCTTCCTTCACTTCCTCATCGAAGAAAACCTGGTCTAGGAATTACAGGTCTAGGAGTTATAGTGTCAGTGACAATAGTAGCCATTGGGCTGACTATCACAATTGCAGGGACATTTTACGTGTTGAGGAGGAAAAAGTATGAAGAAATACGTGAAGATTGGGAAAGCGAATATGGCCCTCATAGGTTTTCCTATAAGGATCTCTTCAAAGCTACAAGAGGTTTCATAGATGAAGAACTTCTTGGAGTAGGAGGTTTCAGTAAGGTTTATAGAGGAGTACTTCCCTCTTCGAAGGAACAAGTTGCAATCAAGAAAGTCTCCAATGATTCAAATCAAGGTATGAAGGAGTTTGTGGCTGAAATTGCTAGCATGGGAAGGCTAAGGCACAGGAACTTGGTGCAGCTCCTTGGCTATAGCCGGCGGAAGGGAGAGCTTCTCTTGGTCTATGATTATATGCCTAACGGAAGCCTTGACAAGTTCCTATTTAGCAATGAAAAGCCAATCCTCGACTGGGCACAACGTTATCGTATCATCAGAGGAGTAGCATCTGCCCTTTTGTATCTACATGAAGAATGGGACCAAGTTGTTCTTCACAGAGACGTGAAGGCTAGTAATGTTCTATTGGACGCTGATCTAAACGGAAGGCTAGGGGATTTCGGTCTTGCTAGATTATACGATCATGGAGCAAACTTCAAAACTACCCATGTGGTGGGGACAATTGGGTACCTTGCACCAGAGCTTTCCAGAACCGGAAAGGCAACGCCAAGCACTGATGTGTTTGCTTTCGGTGCATTCATACTTGAAGTAGCTTGCGGAAGGAAGCCTATACAGCTACAACAGTCGCCTGACGAGGTGGTTTTGGTTGATTGGGTTTTCGAGAAATGGAAAGAGGGAGCGATTCTCGAGACAAGTGATCCTAGATTGGGAGGAGATTATTTGGAGGAGGAAATGGAGTTGGTTTTGAAACTAGGCCTGCTTTGCTCAAAGTCCAATGCAGCGACAAGACCCAGCATGCGGCAAGTGATGCAATACCTTGATGGAGATGTCCTGTTGCCGGAGATAATTCATGATAGCACAAGTATTGGTAATGAAGCATCATCAGAATTTGTCATGTCATTTCCGTCATCCATTGTTAAGTCTTCTGCTCACTCCATATCTAGCACAGAGTCAATACTCACTAGCGGTCGGTAAATTTGAAAGTTTCCAGTGCCTTGGATAATGCTAGATCATGTTCTTTTTCCTTCTTTTTTTTCCCTTGAGGAAATGCAAGAAATGTTAGTTTGTTAGTGTGAGTTAGAAGATTTGAACCTAGGACTAGATGAAATTGGAGCAAGCATGCAACCACTTGGGCTAGCTCGCAAGTTCATAGTTTGAATGTGTGAGACTAAAAAGAAGGATAGCTGATATTGGGTGAAGGAGACATAAGTACTTCAAATTTCGGTTAGGAAGATGGTTGAATATTACTGATATTTGTATATACAGAAGCATACGAATGTTAAATTCTGCAGGTTCTATAGCTTTCTTTGATTTTCAGGTATTTTTCTGTATCATATTTTGATATACTTGTGTGCATGTCTTGACTTTGTTGCTCCAGTTTGCTCATGTAGTATAGTCTCGATTATTGCCTTAGCTATTAGAAGATCCTGAAGGATCACATTCCTTGGACTAGAAATTGGATTATAGAGTTCAATACAAGTAAGGGATTGGTATTGCACTTATAAAAAAGAAATATTCATATAAAAAAAGAGAGATTGATAATCTGCAATTTACATGGTATCAGAGCCCATTGTTTTGTTTGGTGTCTTCCTCTCCTGATTGTCTTTTGTTCTAGTGCAAGCCAATCTCAGTTAGTTGATTGGTTCTGACTCACTTCCGAGTACTACTTTGGTTTTCCTTGACAAGCCCTCTTTGGCGTGTCAAGACCCGGTAATCAGTATAACTCTTGCATCCTTGCTCTGATATCTATTTTCATTAGTCTTTTCCTACGAATATGGCCTCATCCGATATTATTTAAAACATCTCCGTCAAATTCGCTGGTCTCAATTACAGTCATTGGTCTCATCTCATGCGTAGTTTTTCTGAAAGGAAAAGGCATGTTGATGTATGTCACTGGTAAGAAAACGAATCCCATAAAATCGAATGATCAAAGGGGTGATGCCTTTGAAAAGTGGATGAATGGGATATGGATAACAGTATAATCATTACCTGGATTGCAAACTCTGTTAGTGTCTCTATTAGAATGCAACTCGGTAAAATTGAGACTGCAAAACAAGTTCGGGATTTAGCGTTATGTTCAAACTTACTTGGCAAGAAAATTCAGGCTTGAGATGGATATTTGAGATCTTAAACAAAAGAAAGGACAATCTGTCTCCGTTTTTCTACTACCCAAAAGCTTGATGGTTTGGGCTTGGGTTTGCTTCTAACTCGGTTGGAGTACAGTGTGGTGTGACTGCTACTGTGAAACCGTTGAGGCAGACGCCACGGATTTTGGTTCGCGTATCTTGATCCTTTTACAGATTATTTTTGTTCAATTTAGTTTATGTAACTTTATTGATTTTGTTAGTTGTTTAATTTTCCCAGCGTTTCATTCAGTTCTGCAATGAAAAGCCTTGACAAGTTCCTATATGGACAATAAAGTTCCTGCAGGGTGAAATTAATATGAATGAAAACCAGTTTGTTGTTTTATTATCACTCTTACAGTTTCTGTAATGATATTGTAGGAGATCGAGTGCAACTTGAGCGGGTAGTTACACGCAGACTTGATGCTTTTTAGTTAATTCTGTAAAATGTGTTTGCGTACATTGGAATTCGAGATTACATTTCTATCCATTTTTCCTGTAGATTCAAATGTTTGATAAACTTGGCACAAGCATAACTCGCGGAACTCAGCTTCTATTGTTGCTTAATTGGTGATCCTGAAAAGGCTAGACATGGTTGGACTTCCAAAATTCTTAGTAAGCCTTTTGAGTTGCATTCAAAAGGGGTTGATCTGGAATAAGGAAAGACACAAGGTGTCACCGACTCACCGGGACACATCGCATACTTTCTTGTTACGCTGAAGTGGAAAGAGGCTACTGCTGTATTATTTCTGGTCTTCGCAAACGGCAGCAAGTCATTAAGTTTATTCTTGACCCATGTTTCGGTTAACAAATGATGTTGTATGATGACTTGATAACTCTATTAAACCTTGTTCTTCATCAATAAGCTGAAAGTTAATCATCAGACAGCAGTTGTTAAACGCTGACTATTGCATGTTCTTATTCCTCGACTTTCTTTCTAGTATGGTATTTCTTTTCCTGGTTTGTTTTTTGTTCCCTTAACAACTACCTGCATTACGTCTTCAACATTTGGTCGTACATGCGAAGTACTTCGTTTTGTTTTGATTCCAGTAGCATTTTCGCGGTGGAATGTGGTTTCTGGGCGTATTAATTATTTCTGGTCTGCTAGATCTCACGACTTCAAAGTGTACATCCTTTGACCCGTTCTTGAACTAATGCGAGCTGGTATTAATACATTACTGAACTCTTTTTGCAAAAATTGCAGTGTGTATTTCTTGATGAAGTGATTGGGCAAGTCATAATTCGTGTGCGGGTGCGGAAGTGCAAGCGCAAGCACAAGCGTGAAAAGATGAGAGAAAAGCCACCCCACCCCGCCGCGGACAACCTCATTGTCCCAAATTAAGCTTGAATTTGTGAGGCAAAATTAATCATCCATGTTAAGGGTTGTGACCCCAAGGATATTCCGCTCGAGCGGGAAGGAGTTCCCTCCCAATCTTATAATCATCATGATCTGTTTGAACAACACAAATTATATGTTAGTCATATGTACTATGCCTAGCATTTATTAACTCAAAGTACAAAGCATCAAAGGCTACAGAGGCACAACCAAAAAAATTTGGCAAATACCACCTAGCGAAACATGAGCTTAATTAGCTAACAACCAAAGAGGAAAGTTTGTGTAAGATGAACCCAGTGGTCTCCAAGATTTTACATTTTACTGGGTATTAATCTTCTCCTTTTGAGAACCTCTACCTACTACATGTCACCACTGAAGAAGACATTTTCAAACCGGGAAATTTGGTAAACTAGATCCAAAGGCTGTCAATCAAAGGTAGATTTTCCAAACGAGATCCAAAGGCTGTCATTTGCCCATCACATGTTTGAAAATATGAGAGAAAAAGCCACCCCGCCCCGCCCCACGTCTCTCTTGTTAATGATATGTAGTCCCAAATTACTAGGGAGTGGAATTGGCGATCACTTAACAACAATTGGGACATCTCCACTCATTGATGAGGAACGAGGTTTAATAGAAGTTATATTGATTACTGGGTCTAGACACGTCAAAGGGTCTTATCAAGGAAAACCAAAGTAGTACTCAGAAGTGAGTCAGAACCAATCAACTAACTGAGATTGGCTTGCACTAGAACAAGAGACAATCAGGAGAGGAAGCTACCAAACAAAACAATGGGCTCTGATACCATGTAAATTGCAGAATATCAATCTTTTTTTTTTTTATGGATAATTTTTTTTTTTTTTAAGTACAATAACAATCACTTACTTGTATTGAACTCTAGCTATGATCCAATTTCTAGTCCAAGGAACGTGATCCTTCAGGATCTTCTAATAGCTAAGGCAATAAATCTAGACAAGATTACATGAGCACACTTGAGCAACAAAGTCAAGACATGTACACAATTAGTATATCAAAATACGATATATAGGCATATAGCTAAATACCTGAATGTCAAAGAAAGCAATAGAAGCTGCAGAATTTAACATTCATATGCTTCTGTACAAACAAATATCAGCAGTATTCAACTATCTTCCTAACGAAATTTGAAGTACTTCTGTCTCCTTCACCCAATAGCAGCTATCCTTCTTTTTAGTCTCACATGCAAACTATGAACTTGAGAGGTAAAGCAAGTGGTTGCATGCTTGATCCAAATTCATCTAGTCTTGGGTTCAACTCTTCAAACTCCCACTAACAAACAAACATTTCTTGCCTTTCCTCCAGAAGAAAAAAAAAACCCCATGATCTAGCATTATCCAAGGCACTGGAAACTTTCAAATTTACCAACCGCTAGTGAGTATTGAATCTGTGCTAGATATTGAGGGAGCAGAAGACCTCACAATGGATGACGGAAATGACATGCCAAATTCTGATGATCCTTCATTACCAAGACCTATTGGTACAATACTTGTGCTGTCACGAATTATCTCTGGCAACAGGACATCTCCATCAAGGTATTGCATCACTTGCCGCATGCTAGGTCTTGTCGCTGCATCGGACTTTGAGCAAAGCAGGCCTAGTTTCAAAACCAATTCCATTTCCTCCTCCAAATAATCTCCTCCCAATCTAGGATCACTTTTGTCTCGAGAATCGCTCCCTCTTTCCATTTCTCGAAAACCCAATCAACCAAAACTACCGCGTCAGGCGACTGATGTAGCTGTATGGGCCTCCTTCCGCAAGCTACTTCGAGTATGAATGCACCGAAAGCAAACACATCAGTGCTTGTGGTTGCCTTTCCGGTTCTAGAAAGCTCTGGTGCAAGGTACCCGATTGTCCCCATCACATGGGTAGTTTCGAGGTTTGCTCCATGATCGTATAATCTAGCAAGACCGAAATCACCTAGCCTTCCATTTAGATCAGCGTCCAATAGAACATTACTAGCCTTCACATCTCTGTGAAGAACAACTTGGTCCCATTCTTCATGCAGATACAGAAGGGCGGATGCTACTCCTCTGATGATACAATAACGTTGTGCCCAGTTGAGGATTGGCTTTTCATTGCTAAATAGGAACTTTTCAAGGCTTCCGTTAGGCATATAATCATAGACCAAGAGCAGCTCTCCCTTCCGCCGGCTATAGCCAAGGAGCTGCACCAAGTTCCTGTGCCTTAGCCTTCCCATGCTAGCAATTTCAGCCACAAACTCCTTCATCCCTTGTTTTGAATCATGGGAGATTTTCTTGACAGCAACTTGTTCCTTCGAAGAGGGAAGTACTCCTCTGTATACCTTGCCGAAACATCCTGCTCCTAGAAGCTCTTTGTCTATGAAACCTCTGGTAGCTTTGAAGAGATCCTTATAGAAAAACCTACGAGGGCCATATTCCCTTTCCCAATCTTCACGTATTTCTTCATACTTTTTCCTCCTCAACACGTAAAATATCCCTGCAATTGTAATAGTCAGCCCAATGACTACTATTGTCACTGACACTGTAATTCCTAGACCTGTAGATCCTAGAAAGGGTTTTCTTTGATGAGGAAATGAAGGAAGCTCTGAAATTTCTAGGCCCTGTGCTTTACCACTTTTATTGAAGCTCCAACCAAGAATATAGTGGTTCCCTGTAAGTAATTCTGTAGAAGCGGAGAAACCAACATACATGGAATCCAAGAGAATTGAAGAAAGATTGATGTGTGTTGACAGAAGAGACTGATCTGGTTTGGGGCTTGTAATAGGAGCTAGTGTAACATTGAGTACATTCTCAAACCCATCATACTCTATCCAAACGTGCATCGGACTCCCACTTACAAGCTGCATGCTCCTATTTATTCGTTCCCTATTGGAGTAATACGTGACCGTAGCAGATACATTTGATACTAAGCTGTTAATATCAATTCCAACATGGTTATCATTTGTATTGTTGAATTCCAAATTTGCAAGGGTATCGAGCTCAATTGCCAATAGATGATTGGAAGGGAGCCCATTGTTAGAAGAATTGAGGAGCCCAAAATACTGGCTTCCTTCGGCTTGGGTGAAGTTCATAGATGGTGAGATGGCAAAGGTCATTCCACAACAACTAAGATTTGTTACCACTGGAACAATGGCAAACACAAAATGGGTGGAAAATGAAAGAGCTTGTGGTAATGTGGACGAAGATGTATCAAATCCTATAGGATGCTGGTAGAAAGCATGACCGATTTGATGCTTTGAAAAATTTGTAAGCTGCAAAAGACCATTGGAATGGATTTTTGCAACCCCATCAACGTGGATATTGGCTCCATTGAAGCCATTGTAAGCGAACTGGTTTTCATCTACAGCCATTGATAGGTGCGTAAATGTGCCCATTTACGCCCCCTAATTTACTCTTGTTATGTCCATTTATTATATTATTTGGAGTTTGATACTCGTTATTCTCGTTGCAGAGCTTGCGAAGCAATTAAATGGCACACCGAGTTGAATTGGAAAATTAATGGAAAAACATATTGATAAAAGTCCATGGTGCAGCCGTCCAAATTAATCCCTTTCCGGAAAGCAATTAATCATGCTAGTATACTTTATTGGGCTATTAGAAATGGCTTTGACGAGTATGGTTCGAGCGGCAACATTAGGCCCAATTATAGTCTTGGGAGCTGGAGTAATTGCACGGAGGCCCTTCGTAGGGTTTTCCGCATGGACTGTTATAAAGGATGGAAGCAGCCGCAACACGGGGGATATCTTTTCGATACATAACAGTGAGGCCACGACAGAACCAGGCTAAAGCTTCAATGGAGTTCTGTCTTTGCCCGATCATCCCTTCCTCGATGAGCGGCTAAATCCTTCGGCTAGGGCGACGAGGAAACTTTCTCCGAGTAATGTAATCGTTTGATTTTTAGGGTTTTATTCAACAATGAATTGTATGACTTGGGATGATTCATAGTTTTTATGAAAGAACAGATTTTTCCTATTTATCTATTGTGTTTGTATTCCGGATATCAAGCACTGTCATACAATAGTTTTCAATTATCCAGGATAGTCTCTGAGATGGGTTATACTGCGTTAGACGGGTCGTGCCGTTGGTTAAATCCAATGAGACGATCCGCGCTATGTTGAGATAGCCTTTACGGTGTACGAGTCCTGTGAATCCTCTTGACGATTTTCGATAGGGATTGCAAGCCCTAGCGACAATCTTATTTATTATGTTGAATAATTACCCTAGACTTTATTACGATTATATTGTAAGGGGAAGGTGGAATCGAAACCCTAGTCCTTTCTCTCTTCTGTCTTCGAAACGTTAATTGCTTGTTAGTTTAATTATAGTCTACTCAAATCAAATCACAAATCCAACTTCCTGTTCTTTACAGAATTAACTTAAAAATAGATCGAAAGTATCGCAACTTAGCTTTTTACTCTCCGTGGACGATCTCGGACTTGACCACTATTCTTCGGAATATTAGTTAATTCCTTATTTTATAAATTATATTTTTGGTACGAAAACGACAGACCAAATTTTGGCGCCGTTGCCGGGGAATTAAAACACGGTTGCGTATTTTCAATTTGTTTTTAGTTTAATTCTTTGTTTTATTTAATTTTTTTTCCTCTTTCCTGTTAGTCTGTTTCAGCTTTGCCAGGTTTTTGAACATCACAAGGATTGCGAGGTTGAATTT
Organism: Rhododendron henanense subsp. lingbaoense; assembly: GCA_020567845.1. Taxonomy (NCBI): domain Eukaryota; kingdom Viridiplantae; phylum Streptophyta; class Magnoliopsida; order Ericales; family Ericaceae; genus Rhododendron; species Rhododendron henanense. Next base: position 7,381,843 of record CM036312.1, read on the forward strand.
ATTGGTGGCCAGGCGGATCAAAGCGATTTCGTTTACCCACTGTGAGTTCTCTTTTCGATTACTTTATTGTTGGATTGCTGAAACGGTAGTGGAATTAGGGTTTTTGGGATATTTATGCGTCGATATCGGTCGCTATCACCTGAGACAGCGTCTGATACTGATCCTGAATTTGACAAAACCCTTCGATCTTTTAGGAATTCTCTTAAAGCAAATCGTGAACGCCCAATTGCTCGTAATATAAACGTTAACGTAATGGGTGACCAAACAGGAGCAAACGGTGGGGAAGAGGGCTCCCCATTGGTGGAGTATTTTATTCCAAATGAGTATGAGTCCACTTCGTGCATAGTTATGCCCGCGGTAAGAGCCAACCAATACGAGATAAGGCCGGGCACTTTACAGATGTTGCCCTCATTTTATGGGAAACCAAATGAGGATCCTTATGATCACTTGGACCAATTCATGGAAATGAGCAAAATTATTTGCATTCGTGACTTTGATAAGGATGCATTGAAATTACTCCTTTTCCCATTCTCATTGAAGGATAAGGCCAAACAGTGGTTGAACTCCTTACCAGCAAACTCCATCACCTCTTGGACTCAGATGTGTGAAGAGTTCCTAAAGAAATATTTCTCCATCGGTAAGACAACCCTTCATAGACAAGAGATCACCGGATTTACCCAACACGATGGGGAACAGTTTCATGAATCTTGGGAGAGATTTAATGACCTTCTTAGGACATGTCCTCACCACGCTATCCCCAAGTGGCAGCTTGTTCAGTCTTTTTATGAGGGTTTGGCGGAACCACACCGCCAACTGGTTGATTCTTCTAGTGGTGGGATCTTCCTGCATAAGAATTTGAACGATGCATGGAAGTTGTATGAAAACCTTAGTGAAAACTCTCAGCACCGTGCATCTTCCCTCAGACATTCGAGAGGGGCAGCATCTAGTTCATCCAAACAGAGAGGGGTCTATGAGGTTCAACCCTCTAATGACCTTACACATCAAGTAGCTGCCTTGACCCAAACATTGAAAGAATTAATCACTTCGGGTCAACATCCTCTCCCTGTGGGACATCATCCGCCCACTTTTCAGGAGGCGTGTGGGATTTGTGCTAGTCCCATGCATTACATCACTGATTGTCCCTCTGCCTCCCAATATCCAGAGTTTGTGCAGGAGCAAATTAGTGTTGCACAAGGGTTCTCCAAGCCAGGCTACGACCCATTTTCTCCAACATACAATGCTGGCTGGAAAGATCACCCAAACTTTTCTTGGAGGACGCAAAATCAAGGCAGTCCCTCCTCTTTGCAACAAAGACCGCACAACCAAAGTGGTTTCAACCAACCAAGGCCCAATTACCCAAGCACTTTTAATCAAGCGGCTTCCCAAAGGGCACCACAGCCCTTCCAACAAGCACCTCCTCCTCAGGCGCCCCAGCCTCAACGGTCTCCCAATTTTGATGAGACCATGTTACAAGGGATGCAAACCGTGCTCCAAAAACTGCAGGGATTAGAGAGTACCAGCCAACAATGTAATTCCAATACTCAATCCATAGCGCGGTTAGAATCCCAAATTGGCCAATTAGCCAATGCATTTAGCAAGAGAGAGGAGGGTAAGCTTCCCGGCCAACCTGTTTCTAATCCTAGGGGTCAATTCCAAGTGGACCACCAACACGCTCCTAACCATCACCAGGAGCAAGCTAAAGCAGTCATAGCCCTTCGAAGTGGCCGGGTTATAGAAACTAGGCCCACAGAGGACACTCCAAAAGAGCAGGATGCTCATTTTTCTTCCTCTAGGCAAAAGGGCAAGGACAAGGTCCTTAAAGAGAAGGGGGCAACTCCTCTTGATACTCATACCACTTCACCTACCTCTCATTCTACTAATTCTGCTATGGTACCACCTGGGATGCCACGTGTTCCTTTTCCAGCGGCCCTTAACTCTCCTTCTCCATATTCCAAGAAGGCCGTTGCTATGGAAGATATGATTGAGACTTTCAAGCAAGTCAAGATTAATCTTCCTCTTATTGAGGCTATTCGACAAGTCCCCTCCTATGCTAAATTTCTTAAAGACCTTTGCACCCAAAAGCGTAAAAGCCGAACCAATGTTACACAAAAGGTCCTTCTAGCTGAGGGTGTCTCCTCGGTGTTCCACACCTCTACAGCCCCTAAGCTTCCCGACCCAGGGACCCCTACCATTTCTTGTATCATAGGTGACCATCTCATAGAAAGGGCACTTCTGGATCTTGGTGCGAGTGTCAATCTTATGCCATACTCTGTGTATGAGCGATTCAGGTTAGGGGAGTTGAAACCCACATCCATAACCTTGCAGTTAGCCGATCGATCAGTGAGAATTCCGAGAGGTGTCATAGAGGATGTTTTGGTCAAAGTTGACCATTTTTTCTTTCCTGCAGACTTTATCGTCATTGATACAGAACCAGGCCAAATATCTAAGCAAACCACTCCTGTCATACTTGGCCGACCCTTCTTGGCTACAGCCAACGCTAGTATCAATGTTAGGGCCGGGGTGATGGATGTATCATTTGGCAATATGAATGTGAAGCTTAACATATACAATCCTTCTAGGGACCCACCATCAGATGCAGACTGCTTTGCAGTTGACGTACTTGATAACAATGTAGTTGAGGATCCTTGTTTGACAGCATGTTTAGCGCATTTTGATTTTCAGGATTTTGACATTGATAAGTCCATAGAGGAAATTAACTCTTTACTTGATTCCACACACCTCATGGATATCACCTCTTGGGAAACCAAAGTTGAGCTTGCACCTACTTTTATCAATGCACCGGTCACCTGTCCTGTAGGGTCCTTATTGGAGCTTGATTTGCCACCATCGGAAGATGTGGTTAATATTATCACAATCGATCAGGGTAAGGTAGACTATATTCAAAATTGGGAGGTTGGTGGTCCATGCATCGAGGTTCATTGTCCCAAGGGGCAATTAGAGAATGATAAGGTGGGTTGTTCAGTTTTCATTCCTAGGGTGACTTTTGTGATCTTGCCTTTCAAGCACACTTTTCCTTGGTATGATGATTTTATTTGTATGGTAACTAGAGGAACGATTTTGAATCGACTATGTGATCAATTACTTGCCATTCTTGTTGTAGAGTCGAATGATACCTTTTGGAATGATCCATCTCTTATAAATTATAAGAAGAGGCTTAAATTTGTCTGTTCATTTTGTAGTGGATAGTTTTTGTCTTGGTGGGGGTGTTTTTGTGAGTCTTTATTATTGTTTCTTAGCTTAGTGTGTTTTCTGTTAGCCTGTATTATTATTATTTTTTATTTTCATTTTCATTTTATATTTTATCTCTGTGGGACTAACAAAGTGCAGGTTTACGCTCCAAGTTGGGGGATGACTCCCTCCCTTCCTTATACCTTGCCTTTTGTTGCTCCTAAGCGAGGTGATATCGCTCCTTTCTTTCTCCGGCTTGTCTTTTATTTTTTCTATGGTTGAGTTGTCACTGAGGACAGTGCCATTTTAAGTTGGGGGATGGATCACTTTGCTTTTTGTTAGATTTTTAAAATTCAAAAAAAAAAAAAAATTTGAAAACTTTAAAAAAATACTTGTTGGATCCTTTTTATTTGAGACTTGGAGATTGCAATGTTTACTTGTTGGTTGCTAGTGTTGAGAATATGTGGGCATTACTTGAATATTTATGTTGCATGGTAGTTCTTTTTGCTAGCTTGGCGATAGGAATTTATCTTGGCATACGCTCTTAGCATCTTTGCACTGCACGTTTCTTGGACCTTGACTGCTTGTGAGTTGTAACTTGAGTGCTTTCAATGGCTAGATTAGTGGAGACTTATGCCCATGTGAGCTTTAGTGCCTTACCTTTCTTTGGAGCGGTGTCACATAAACTCTTTGTTTGTCGTAAAAAACAAAAAAACAAAAACAAAGAAGCCTAATCGTTGTCGATCTCATTATCTTTGTCGTCAAGTATTGAGACTTAATGCATGCCTATTATTTCATCTTTTGGGAATGGAAAGTTACATGGTTGTATTGCCCCTAGGAGATGATAGTAGGCCATTTTTGTTGCTTTGAGCCGGTTCGTTTCTTTTTCTTAAATACTTATCCTTGTAAGCCACATTGAGCCTCTTGCATGAGCCTTTTTCTTGTTAAGCTTCACCAACCATATTGTGTCTTGAGAATGGCAAGTTAATCATGTGAAGGTTAATTTTTGAAGAGAGTATTTGAGAGCGATGTGCTTGAATTGTGGTGTGTTCTTCCCCATGGCTAAAAAGAAAAAAAAAAGAAAAAAAAAGAACTTGAATGAAAAAAGAAAAGAAAAGAAGGGGAAGACACCCATGCATTTGTTTGAAGAAAGAAACGTGTGAACTTCATTGTGGAATTGTGCGAAGGGTGAAAAATAAGAGAGACATGGCGGAGTTGAAAAGAGTTGGAACAGGGCGCACATTATTACTTGCCCTATGTTGTTTTGGCCTATTCTTGGACACTTGCTTATGATTTATCCTAACCTTTGAAGCATTTTTCCTAACCCAATAATATAACCGAATAAAAGTCCTACTTGATCTTAGGGCCAATGGGTTGTGGATCGATGGATAGATATAGTCTTTAATACTTGGCATTCCATTCATGAGATCTTGTGTCCACTTTAAAAAGCTTTCTTTTTGCGTCTAAGTGTGCGGGATACTTTGGTTCTTTGTTGCATAACTTCCATCCGCACACTTTGAGAGTTTATTACATGCACCCTGTTTCGAGTGTTTTCTTTTGTTGAGTGCATGACACAGTGAGAATTGAAGTCGAGACTCGGTCCGGAGAGGGTACTTGGTTGTGGTTCACTTGTGGTTAAGGTCCTTGCTCGCACACGCTAAGCTTGGGTGCCATGATTTATTTCTATGTTTTGATAGCCTCTAGAACTATTTTTGCATATGCTATATTCTTGGCATTGGCGTATCAATGAGTTGCATTGCAAGTTTTTGGGTTCCAAGTGAATGGATCTACGGTGTTTTGTGGGTGATCACTGCTGAAAACCCTCACGAGACTTCACTCGTCCTACCGGGGCCACCCGGGGGTTTAAAAGATTTATCCCTTAGCTTAGTTGCTTCATTTTATTCGCTTTTATTTTCTTTGCTAGGGACTAGCAAAGTATAAGTTGGGGGATGTGATAGGTGCGTAAATGTGCCCATTTACGCCCCCTAATTTACTCTTGTTATGTCCATTTATTATATTATTTAGAGTTTGATACTCGTTATTCTCGTTGCAGAGCTTGCGAAGCAATTAAATGGCACACCGAGTTGAATTGGAAAATTAATGGAAAAACATATTGATAAAAGTCCATGGTGCAGCCGTCCAAATTAATCCCTTTCCGGAAAGCAATTAATCATGCTAGTATACTTTATTGGGCTATTAGAAATGGCTTTGACGAGTATGGTTCGAACGGCAACATTAGGCCCAATTATAGTCTTGGGAGCTGGAGTAATTGCACGGAGGCCCTTCGTAGGGTTTTCCGCATGGACTGTTATAAAGGATGGAAGCAGCCGCAACACGGGGGATATCTTTTCGATACATAACAGTGAGGCCACGACAGAACCAGGCTAAAGCTTCAATGGAGTTCTGTCTTTGCCCGATCATCCCTTCCTCGATGAGCGGCTAAATCCTTCGGCTAGGGCGACGAGGAAACTTTCTCCGAGTAATGTAATCGTTTGATTTTTAGGGTTTTATTCAACAATGAATTGTATGACTTGGGATGATTCATAGTTTTTATGAAAGAACAGATTTTTCCTATTTATCTATTGTGTTTGTATTCCGGATATCAAGCACTGTCATACAATAGTTTTCAATTATCCAGGATAGTCTCTGAGACGGGTTATACTGCGTTAGACGGGTCGTGCCGTTGGTTAAATCCAATGAGACGATCCGCGCTATGTTGAGATAGCCTTTACGGTGTACGAGTCCTGTGAATCCTCTTGACGATTTTCGATAGGGATTGCAAGCCCTAGCGACAATCTTATTTATTATGTTGAATAATTACCCTAGACTTTATTACGATTATATTGTAAGGGGAAGGTGGAATCGAAACCCTAGTCCTTTCTCTCTTCTGTCTTCGAAACGTTAATTGCTTGTTAGTTTAATTATAGTCTACTCAAATCAAATCACAAATCCAACTTCCTGTTCTTTACAGAATTAACTTAAAAATAGATCGAAAGTATCGCAACTTAGCTTTTTACTCTCCGTGGACGATCTCGGACTTGACCACTATTCTTCGGAATATTAGTTAATTCCTTATTTTATAAATTATATTTTTGGTACGAAAACGACAGACCAGCCATGGACAGGGGATTCAAGCAAAAATATAAAAGTATCAGAAAATAAACTGATACTGGTGTGGAAGTCATTTACCAATTTCGGGAAGAGCTTCTTGCTTGTAGCAATGGATGGTTAGTTTTTGGTTGGAGATAGATTCTTCTTTGTTATTAAACGTATGGGTCTCCTTCCAAGGGTAAAACGGGGATTTGGGGAGTCAACACCGTTGCATAGAGGGCAGCAGGTCATCAAAAGAAACCTAAGTTCGTGACTGAACGATTATAACTTCATGTGATTCCAATGTAACAGTCACCATGTCATTCTCCTCATGGTTATACTTTGATAGAGAATGGAAGACCACACAAACAAACCATAAGTTAAATGAGGACTACTTAAGGAACAAACCAGGATCATCTCCATTTCATAGATGGATTAAGGATCACTTTGTGAGCAAAGATGCTCGTGTTGGATTTGTGAAGCCTCGTTGTGTTGGATTTGTGAAGCCTCGTTCAGTTTGGTTGTCACTTTGCAAACTATGACGGCGTTTGACGGCAGGGGCTCTCGTCGTGTCAAGAATCAATTCAACTCCAGAAATTGATTCCTAAATTAATTGAAGAATAAAGATTTGCTGATTTCAATTATAACTGAATTTACTTAAAAGTGAGTTAAGATTTTTTTAGCAAGTGAAAAGAAATTCATGTGGATGGTTTAGTTCGCCGTTTGAAATGGGAAATACTGATTTTGACTTGGGAGTTCAGTGTTTGCTTCTTTGGGGAATCATTCAGAAAATGAGAAACAGCTCCCTTCTGTCTTTTTCCATTTTCCCTGAAAGATAGGTAGTCTTTTTTTCCTGATTGGACTGCCCTTTGGAGACTTATGGAAGAATTTTATTATTTTTTCTTTGCTTTTTTCTCCCCAGGAGAGCCCAGCTTCTAGCCTTTCTTTGGTTTTGACGGTCTAAGTGTCCGGGCCAGTTTATGCTTACCTCAACTAATCCCCTATCCGATCAGGGGTGATAGCCTAGTTGGTCAAGGCTTACTCCGGTTGGGCTTGCGTGAGGTAGGAGGAACCAAGTTTGAGTTGTGCCAGCGGCGCCCCTCGAATTTGGTCCTTCTCCTCTGTCCGGCTTTGGCCCGCTAGCCCTTGGTGGAGCGGTAGTTGCTATGGCTCTTTGGTCTCTCTCGGGATCCGCCACGGGTTTGGAGTCCCTATGGTCACGCTCAGAAGAAGGTTGCTATGCCCGGTCGCCTCCTCCTCCACCCTTTTTAGCTTAGCAAAAAAAAAAAAAACTACTCAGTAGTGAATAGACCAAATTAATCTGGTGGGTCGAATGTGAGATGTTCCAATAATAAGGCATGAAGATGTTTCCAATTCCACGACAATTGCCATGGTACTGAAAATGTTGAGTAGCTTATTTAGGTCTTGAAGACTTTTCCAAGAGAAAGGTCACGAACCAAAAATTTACAAATTTCCCCCAACAAATTCAGCTTATTTTTTAAATAAACCCGGAAAGTAAGATATTTGGACCAAATGAAAGTTTTTCTTTAATTTGGTGCAAAGAAATTGAGAAAGTATCCACGGAAGTACTTTATTTTATCCTCCAAAAACTTGACGTCTTTTTTGAGGGGACACTAATTAAAACATAAGAGAGGGAGTGATTTTTGCCCTCATCGATTTACTATTTAATCTTGGGGAGTGATTTTGTCACTCCCCTTTTTGTTAATGCCACTCCCCTTTGTGTCTATATAAGATGATTTGTGAGAGAGGGGAGTGGCAAAATCAATTCCCTTAATCTTTTGCGTGAAAATCGTATTAAAGAGAAAGTTTGAATGTGAGGTCAAGTTCGAAAGATTTTTTTGGTTTATTAAGTGGAAAACAAATAGAGGGAGAGAGAATATTCGGGGCTGAGATGGATTTTTGAGAGATTTATCATTTATTTTGTGAGAATGTACCATGTGTCTTACACGTGTACTTAGCATATTTTGTAGATATACAGGTTCTCCACTTGAATGAATTGTCAAGCTAAAACCACAACTACATCCATCACCATCAAACATACGACAATCCTCTCATCTGGTTCAATTGGGATGGACCGCTTGTCTCTTTCACCATAGCATTATTCCACAAGAAGAGCGGTACCCATACTATATGGTAGTACAAAAAAAATTTATTACTTTTAATACAATATTTATCCCTCATCGATGCACTATTTAACCTTTAAGTTGAAAATTGTATTAAAAGAGAAAGTTGAATGTGAGGAAGTTTGAAAGATTTTTTTCAAGTTGTTAAGTGGAAAACAATAGAGGAAGAGAAAATATTAGTGGCCGAGGCGGATTTTGGTGGGAGTTTTTAATTCTTTGTTTAGAAAGGAAGAACAAACGTGCAATGTGTTACTCACTTGCTTAGTATATAGTATAGATAGATTTCGCCATAAAAGTGTGGTTGCAATAAAAATGGTAGGAATGTGTGGGATTGATAGTAGCACTAATACTGTCCAGTAGAAGTAAACACAAGAATGATTACACCATGACTTAGACTTCAAGCTTATCGATACAAAGAATAGAACCCCTGCACTAAAAGGGTGTAGTGCACGATTCGTACTGATTAAAGGAATTTTTAAGGGAAAATTTTACAAATGGTCCCTCTAGTTTGCATGAATTCTCATTTTCGTCCCTCTAGTATCAATTGTGTTACTTTTAGCCCTATAATTTGCATTCTGTCTCAATTTCGTCCCTCTCGCTTACGGCGTTAATGAAACAAACGGAATTGGAGGACAAAATTGACATTTCCCTCACAGAGAGACTAAATTGAGATTTCGTGCAAACTAGAGGGACTATTTCTACAATTTTATTTTTTACTTTTGTTTTTGTAAATAAATTTAAAATACATCATATGTAATATATTATATATATCACAAAAAATGAGAAAATTCGAAAAGCAACCCCTATGTTAAATGTCTTGGTATTGTATTTTTTTTTTTTCAATTGAATTTTCACTTTTGTTATTTTCTTTGTCACATGATTAAAAAGAAAAAAAAATTCAGTAGTATTTAGAAATCTAGTAATTGTGTTTAATTAAGCAATGAAACACTATTGAATATTAAGAGATCAAATACATTAAAATATGGGTATAAGTGTATTTATTTTGGGACTTACTCATAAGATCACTCATATAACAAATAAATACGGATTTTGAACATTTTTTTATCGGGTGAAAAATAAGGAGATTATAAGAACATGCTACAAAGACATTAGCTAAGGGGTTGATTTGTGCATTTTCTAATATTTTTGTAATTTGTAATGAAATATAAATTTTTTCAATATAGTTTGATTACCCAATAAACAATAATTCAGTTGTCCCTCTAGTTTATTGGGTAATCAAACTATATTGAAAAAATTGGGTAATCAAACTATATAGTTTGAATTATTATTTATTGGGTAATCAAACTTTATTGAAAAAATTTATATATCATTACAAATTACAAAAATATTAGAAAATGCACAAATCAACCCCTTAGCTAATGTCTTTGTATCATGTTATTATAATCTCCTTATCTTTCACCCGATAAAAAAATGTTCAAAATCCGTATTTATTTGTTATATGAGTGATCTTATGAGTAAGTCCCAAAATAAATACACTTATACCCATATTTTAATGTATTTGATCTCTTAATATTCAATAGTGTTTCATTGCTTAATTAAACACAATTACAAGATTTCTAAATACTACTGAAAAAAAATTTCTTTTTAATCATGTGACAAAGAAAATAACGAAAGTGAAAATTCAATTAAAAAAAAAAATACTATACCAAGACATTTAACATAGGGGTTGCTTTTCGAATTTTCTCATTTTTTTGTGATATATATAATATATTACATATGATGTATTTTAAATTTATTTACAAAAACAAAAGTAAAAAATAAAATTGTAGAAATAGTCCCTCTAGTTTGCACGAAATCTCAATTTAGTCCCTCTGTGAGGGAAATGTCAATTTTGTCCTCCGATTCCGTTTGTTTCATTAACGCCGTAAGCGAGAGGGACGAAATTGAGACAGAATGCAAATTATAGGGCTAAAAGTAACACAATTGATACTAGAGGGACGAAAATGAGAATTCATGCAAACTAGAGGGACCATTTGTAAAATTTTCCCTATTTTTAATGGTTCACATTTCAAAAGGTATCTTACATGGATACTTTTACACACGCCATTATAAAGTATCTGACGTAAGATACCTTTTGAAATCTAAACCATTAAAAACACTTTTAGATGGCTCGGATCGTGCACCATACCTTTGTAGTGCACCCATGCACTACAAGGTCCCCGGTTCCTAGAATCTCTGTGATAGAAGGCCCGAAAGGGAATTACTGCATCAAAAAAATACACAATGCAACTTTTGCTCAGATTTCATACGGAAACAGAAAGAGTTCTGTACTTGTATTAATAATAAGTCCCACATTACTAGCTCACATTAGATGAAGAACGGATCAAAGGATGTACACTTTGAAGTTGTGAGATCTAGTAGACCGAAAATAGTATGCCAGGAACCACATTCCCCTGCTGAAATACTATCAGGATCGAAACATAACATTGAAGACGGAATGCAAGTAGGTTTAAAGGAAACAAAGAACTTAAAACCGGAAAAGAAACACAAACAAGAAAAAAAGCGGAGGAACAAGAACATGTAATGCTCAGTATTCAACAACTGCTGTCTGACGATTAACTTCCAGCTTATTGATGAAAAACAAGGTTTAATAGAGTTATCACTTCACCATGTAACATCATCATTTGTTAATCAAAACATGGGTCAAGAATATATTTTCCGACTTGCTGCTATTTGCAAAGACCAGAAACAATACAGCAGTAGCCTCGTTCCACTTCAGCACAACACCGAAGTATGCGCTGTGTTGCAGTGACACCTTGTGTCTTTTCCTTATTCCAAAGTAACCCCTTTTGATACAACTCTAAAGGCTTCCAAGAATTTTGGAAGTCCACCCATGTGTAGAATTTTCAGGATGAGGCCGAGTTCTGCAAGTTAAGCTTGTACCAAGTTTATCAAACCTTCGAATCTACAGCAAAATGATTAAAAATGTAATCTTGAATTCCTATGCAAACACAGTGTAGATAAATAACAAAAAGGCTATTAAATAAGAGAAACGTCATTTTTGAATGTAACTAACCGCACCAGTTGCACTCAATCTCCTACAATATCATTTCAGCAATGACAAGACTGATTTATGAAACGATTATCTGGTTTTCATTCATATAAATCCCACACTGTATGAACTTTGTTGTCCTCAGTGTCCATCGTTAGAGGTAGCATGGATCGTAAATTTGTTGTATTTATCGCCTTTCATGTCACTCATGAAAATAAGAACCACTTTCTAGTGTACGACGATTGAGAACATTCAGGTATTACCAAAAATTGAGGGAATGAATTGGCCCGGAAGTTGTTATATCCCAAAAGACTTGGAACTAAGGAGGAAGAAAGGAAACGATAAAATGAGAGATAGTGAACCTAAGCAAAGGGAGACAAACGAAGAAATTAAGAAATTCTAGAGGATAGTTAAGAACAGTGATTTAGTGTGGTAGAACAACACAATAAGCTGACAGCTCAGATATCTTAGGGCTCCATATGGCATCAGAAGCACATGGAATGCCTTGCTCAAAATCCTCAATGAAGCCCATGTTGCCTTCGTTATTTCCCTTGCAAAGTCTAAACATCCGGTGGACAAGTGTCAGCCACAAAGGTTATCACATTACGACGAAACAACTCATGGTACTTTTCAGACTTCGTCTTCCATAAAACGAAACTCCATTCCAAATTTTACAGCTATTAAACATGACGTGCCTACTCACTGCATAATATCTATCCAAAACATGCACCAATCATCATATACTGCACATGAGGAAGAGAATAAAACAGAAACTTCAACAAAAGAACAGCAGTGTACTTACATACTGCATGCACCTAGCATAAGTGGATCAGTTCATTAAGCAAAGGGCTGCATAGCCTAGCTCAAGCTCTGGTAATCTTGCCACTTCCAGGATGTTCTTCCCAAGATTGGGTATAGCTCACTCGTTCACAGTTCAGTGAGATGAAACCAAGCTTTATTCGAGATTAAACAGTATGCATATGCATAAACATAAATGAATTTATTACTGAAACAAACCACAAGTAGTACCTGTCAAATCTGTCTCATGGATCTTGACCACAAAATTGTCAGAGACAGATTGTCCTTTCTTTTATTAAAGATCTCGAATATCCATCTCAAGCCTGTATTTTTTTTGCAAAGTAAGTTTGAACATAGCGCCTTGCAAGAAAATCCCAAACTTGTTTTGCGGGCTCAAATTTACCTAGTTGCATGCTAATAGAGAAACTAACAGAGTTTTTAATCCAGGTAATCATTTTACGGTTATCCGTATCCCATTCATCCAATGCCTATTCAAAGGCATCATCCTTTTGATCATTCGATTTTATGGGATTCATTTTGACGTTTTCTTACCACTGACATACATCGACATGCCTTTTCCTTTCAGAAAACTACGCATGAGATGAGACCAATGGCTGTAATTGAGGCCATCAAATTCGATGGACATGTTTTAAACAACATCAATGAGGCCATATTCGAAGGAAAAGACTAATGAAGACAGATATCAGAGCAAAGATGCAATAGTTGTACCGTCAAAGAGGGCTTATCAAGGAAAACCAATGTAGTACTCAGAAGTGAGTCAGAACTAATCAACTAACTGAGATTAACTTGCACTAGAACAAGAGACAATCAGCAGAGGAAGACACTAAACGAAACAATGGGCTCTGATACCACATAAATTGCAGAATATCAGTCTTTTTTTATGAGCAATATTTTTTATAAGTGCAATATCGATCACTTACTTGTATTGAACTCTATAATCCAATTTATAGTACAACGATAGGACAGGAACGTGATCCTTCAGGATCTTCTAATAGCTAAGGCAATAAACTAGACTAGACTACAAGAGCAACAGAGTCAAGAAATGTACACAAGTACCTGAAAGACAGAAAGAAAGCTATACAAGCTTCAGAATTTAACATTCATTTGCTTCTGTATATACAAATACCAGTAACCGAAATTTGAAGTACTTTTGTCTCCTTCACCCAATAGCAGCTATCCTTCTTTTTAGTCTCACACATTCAAACTATGAACTTGCGAGCTAGCTCAAGTGGTTGCATGCTTGTTCCAAATTCATCTAGTCTTGGGTTCAACTATTCTACTCCCACTAACAAACTAAAATTTCTTGCCTTTCCTCCAGAAAAAAGAAAAGAAAAAGAAACCGTGATCTAGCATTGTCCAAGGCACTGGAAACTTTCCAATTTACCGACCACTAGTGAATGTACACTCTGTGTTAGATATGGAGACAGCAGAAGACTTCACAGTGGATGATGGAAATGACGTGACAAATTCAAATGAAGCTTCATTACCAGGACCTATTGTACCAATACTTGTGCTGTCATGAATTATCTCCGGCAACAGGACATCTCCATCAAGGTATTGCATCACTTGCCGCATGCTGGGTCTTGTTGCTGCATCGGACTTTGAGCAAAGCAGGCCTAGTTTCAAAACCAACACCATTTCCTCCCCCAAATAATCTCCTCCCAATATAGGATCACTTGTCTCAAGAATCGCTCCCTCTTTCCATTTCTCGAAAACCCAATCAACCAAAACCACCGCGCCAGGCGACTGTTGTAGCTGTATGGGCCTCCTTCCACAAGCTACTTCGAGTATGAATGCACCGAAAGAAAACACATCAGAGCTTGTGGTCGCCGTTCCGGTTCTAGAAAGCTCTGGTGCAAGGTACCCAATTGTCCCCACCACATGGGTAGTTTCGAGGTTTCCTCCATGATTGTATAATCTAGCAAGACCGAAATCCCCTAGCCTTCTGTTTAGATCAGCATCCAACAGAACATTACTAGCCTTCACATCTCTGTGAATAACAACTTGGTTCTTCATGTAGATACAGAAGGGCGGATGCTACTCCTCTGATGATACGATAACGTTGTGGCCAGTCAAGGACTGGCTTTTCATTACTAAATAGGAACTTGTCAAGGCTTCCGTTTGGCATATAATCATAGACCAAGAGCAGCTCTCCCTTCCGACGGCTATAGCCAAGGAGCTGCACCAAGTTCCTGTGCCTTAGCCTTCCCATGCTAGCAATTTCAGCCACAAACTCCTTCATCCCTTGTTTTGAGTCATGGGAGACTTTCTTGACTGCAACTTGTTCCTTCGAAGAGGGAAGTACTCCTCTATAAACCTTACCGAAACCTCCTGCTCCAAGAAGTTCTTCGTCTATGAAACCTCTGGTAGCTTTGAAGAGATCTTTATAGGAAAACCTATGAGGGCCATATTCCCTTTCCCAATCTTCAAGTATTTCTTCGTACTTTTTCCACCTCAACATATAAAATGTCCCTGCAATTATGATAGTCAGCCCCATGAATCCTGTTGTCACTGACACTGCAATTTCTAGACCATTTTTCGGTCTTGGTTTTCTTTGATGACGAAGTGAAGGAAGCTCTGAAATATTTAGGGCCTGTGCTTTCCCACTTTTATTGAAACTCCAACCAAGAATATAGTGTTTCCCTGGAATTGGTCCCGTAGCTGCAGAGAAACCAACATACAGTGAATCCAACAGAATTGAAGAAAGGTTGATGCGTGTTGACATGAGAGACTGATCTGGTTTGGGGCTTGTAATAGGAGCTAGTGTTACATTGAGTACATTCTCAAACCCATCATACTCTATCCAAACGTGCATTGGACTCCCACTTACAAGCTCCAAGCTCCTGTTTATCCGTTCCTTGTTGGAGTAATACATGACAGTAGCAGATACCATTGATAATAAGCTGTTAATATCAATTCCAACATGGTTATCATTTATATCATTGAATTCAGGATTCATTTGGGTATCGAGCTCAATTGCCAACAGATGGTTGGAAGGGAGCAAATTGTTAGTAGAATTGAGGAGCCCAAAATACTGGTTTCCTACGGCTTGGTTGAAATCCATAGATGGTGAGATGGCGAAGGCCATTCCATCAGAACTTTGCTTTGTTGTCTCAGGAACAATGGCAAACACAAAATGGGTGGAAAATGAAAAATCTTGCGGTAAGGTGGACGAAGATGTATCGAATCTTATAGGATGCTTGTAAAAAGCACGACTGATTTGATGCATTGAAAAATTGGTTAGCTGCAAAAGACCATTGGAATGGATTTTTGCAACCCCTTGAACGCTAATATTGGCTCCATTGAAGCCTTTGTACGCGAATTGGTTTTCATCTACAGCCATGGCTAGGGGATTCAAGCAAACATATAAAAGTATCAGAAAAAAAACTGATCCTGGTGTGGAAGTCATTTACCAATTTCGGGAAGAGCTTCTCTCTTGCAGCAATGGATGGTTGGAGATAGGTTCTTCTTTGTTGTTAAACGTAAGGGTCTCCTGCCAAGGGTACAATGGTGATTTGGTGAGTCAACACCGTTGCATAGAGGGCAGCAGAGCAGGACTGAATGATAATAACTTCACGGTGATTCCACTGTAACAGTCAATATGTCATTCATGGTTATCCTTTGATAGAAAATGGCAGACCACACAAACAAACCATAAGTTAAATGAAGACTACTTAAGCATCAAACTAGGATCATCTCCGTTTCATAGATGGATTAAGGATCACTTTGTGAGAAGTGATTCTCATGTTGGATTTGTGAAGCCTGATTCATTTTGGTTTGTCACTTTGCAAACTATGACGGGGTCTGATGGCAGCGGCTCTCATCGTGTCAAATTCGAGATGAATATAACCCATAAAATTTGCAAAATGGAATTTGGTGATAAAGTGGTAGTACGGGTTTCGATCCACAAGGACAAGAATTAATTCAACTCTAGAAATTGATTTCTAAATAAATTGAAGAATAAAGATTTGCTGATTTCAATTATAACTAAATTTACTTAAAAGAGAGTTGAGATTTTTTGAGCAAGTGAAAATAAATTTAGGGTATCACATCCACCACTAAATTTATAATCAATGGTTTAAGATTTTTTGCACTAATCTTGTTAAATCAATCAATATGTTAGTGATGTATTTTCGCTAGAAGCCAAAATGCTATCTTTTGGAATTCGAGTATATGTGAGCAAAGAATAAACCATTGTTGATAGGGATGGACTGTCTATGCTAAATTAACACTAAACTAGATCATTTTTAACTTACCATATACTTGGTAGTATGAAAACAATTGTATAACCTTTGTATTTACACCTACATATATACACCGTAAATTGAGTTCATTCTCAAACCCCCTAATTCTTCTATCCAAACGTGCGTTGTACTCCCACTTACAAGCTACAAGCTCCGGTTTATTCGTTCCCTATTGGAGTAATACATGACGATAGCAGATACATTAATTCCAACATGGTTAACATTTGTATCATTGAATTCAGGATTTGTAAGGGTATCGAGCTCAATTGCCAAAAGATGGTTGGAAGGGAGCCCATTGTTAGAAGAATTGAGGAGCCCAAAATACTGGTTTCCCATGGCTTGGGTGAAGTTCATAGATGGTGAGATGGCAAAGGTCATTCCCCAACAACTAAGATTGGTTATCTCAGGAACAATGGCAAACACAAAATGGGTGGAAAATAAAAGATCTTGGCGTAACCTGGACGAAAATGTATTAGTAAATCTTATTAGAAGCTGGGTAGAAAGCATGACCGATTTGTTGCTTTGAAGTGTTGGTTAGCTGCAAAAGACCATTGGAATGGGTTTTTGCCCCATCAAGCTTTATATGGGCTCCATCGAAGCCATTATACATAAACTGGTTTTCATCTTCAGCCATGGCTAGGAGATTCAAGCAAAAAAAAAATACAAGTATCAAAAAATATTGTGATACTTGTAACTTGTAGGGAAGAGCTTCTTCCTTGCAGCAATGGATGTTTTGAAGCTAGATTCTTCTTTGTCATTAAACATCAGAGTCTCCCTCCAAGGGTAAAACGGGCATTTGAGGAGTCAACACCATTGCATAGAGGGCATCAGGTCAGCTAAAGAAAATGAAGTTTGTGACTGGATGATAATGACTTCACTGTCAAGACTTTTGCATAGTAGGCAACCAGTCATTCTCCATTTCTCCTCAATGTTATCCTTTGATAGAGAATGGTAATGGAAGACCACAAAAAAAAAAAAAAAACATAAGTTAAATGAAGACTACTTTAACTGAGATTGGCTTGTATCAGAACGAGAGACAATCATATTAATGATTGGAATATGACAATTAATATATTTTAAAATAGCTATTCAAGACTTTTCGATGACATTAAATACTAGACAAAGGCACTACAACTACTCAGCAGTGAATGGACCAAAACAAAAAAAAGAATGGACCAAATGAAATATTTGGACCAAATGAAATAGTATCTTCTTTAATTTGGTGCAGGGGAATTGAAAAAATTTGCACGGAAGTACTTTATTTTATGATCCAAAAACTTGAAGTCTTTTTATAAGAGACTCTTAAAACAGAATAGAGGGAGTATTTTTTGCCCTCGTCGATGTACTATTGAACCTTTTTGCATGATTTTTTTTTTAACAAGGCGTGAAAATTGTATAGAAGAGAAAGTTTGAATGTGAGGTGAAGTTTGAAAGATTTTGTTTGGTTATTAAGTGGAAAACAAATAGAGGAAGAGAGAATATTCGGAGCCGAGATGGATTTTTGTGAGATTTTTTTATTTATTTTGTAAGAATGTACCGTGTGTCTTACGCGTGTTTAGCATATAGCGTAGATATACAGCTTCTCCACTTGGATGAATTGTCAAGCTAAGACTGCAACTGCATCCATCCCCATCAAACATACGTCAATCCTCTCATCTGGTTCAATCGGGATGCACCGTTTGTCTCTTTCACCATAATATTAATCCACAATAAGCATGGCACCCTTACTATATGGTAGTACAAAAACAAATTACGTTTAATACTATTTATCCCTCATTGATGCACTATTTAACCTTTAAGTTGAAAATTGTATTAAAAGAGAAAGTTGAATGTTAGGGGAAGTTTGAAAGATTTTTTTTCAAGTTGTTAAGTGGAAAACGATAGAGGGAGAAAGAATATTAGTGGCCGAGGTGGATTTTTGTGGGAGTTTTTAATTCTTTGTTTAAAAAGAAAGAACGAATGTGCACTGAACAACTCACTTGCTTAGTATATAGTGTAGATAAAATTCGCCATAAAAGAATTACAGGAGCAATGGTGTGGTTGCGATGAAAATGGTAGGAATGTGTGGGATTGATTGTAGCACTAAATACTGTCCAGTATTAGTAAGAACAAGAATGATTACACCATGACTTAGACTTCAAATGTGATTATAATTCACATTTCAAAAGGTATCTTAGAGGGATACTTTCACATACACCATTAAAAATGAGTATCTGATGTAAGATACCTTTTGAAATCTAAACCATTAAAAACACTTTTAGATGGCTCGGATCGTGCACCGTACCTCTATAGTGCACCCATTCACTACAAGGTCCCCGGTTCTTAGAATTTTTATGCGACAGAAGGCCTGAAAGGGAATCACTGCATCAAAAAATACATGCTGCAACTTTTTCTCAGATTTCATACCGAAACAGAAAGAGTTCTGTACTTGTATTAACAGTAAGTCTCAAATTACTAGCTTGCATTAGTTGAAGAACGGATCAGAAATAATATGCCAGGAACCGCATTCCCCTGCTGAAACACTACCGGAATCGGAACATAAACAATGTACTTCTCTGTACGACAAAACTTTGAAGACGTAATGCAAGTAGTTGTAAAGGAAACAAAGAACTTAAACCCGGAAAAGAAACACGAACTAGAAAGAAAGCCGAGGAACAAGAACATGCAATGCTCAGTATTCAACAACTGCTGTCTGACAATTAACTTCCAGCTTATTGATGAAAAACAAGGTTTAATAGAGTTATCATTTCACCATGTAACATCGTCATTTGTTGATCAAAACATGGGCCAAGAATATATTTTCTGACTTGCTGCTATTTGCAAAGACCAGAAACAATAAGCAGTAGCC
Organism: Rhododendron henanense subsp. lingbaoense; assembly: GCA_020567845.1. Lineage (NCBI taxonomy): Eukaryota > Viridiplantae > Streptophyta > Magnoliopsida > Ericales > Ericaceae > Rhododendron > Rhododendron henanense. The sequence continues at coordinate 7,401,190 of CM036312.1, forward strand.
TCGTTCCACTTCAGCATAACATGGAAGTATGTGCTGTGTCGCAGTGACACCTTGTGTCTTTTCCTTATTCCATAGTAACCCCTTTTGATACAACTCTAAAGGCTTCCAAGAATTTTGGAAGTCCACCCATGTCTAGCAATTTCAGCATAACATCAATTTTGCAAGTTAAGCTTGTACCAAGTTTATCAAACCTTCGAATCTACAGCAAAATGATTAAAAATGTAATCTTGAATTCCTATGCAAACACAGTGTAGATAAATAACAAAAAGGCTATTAAATAAGAGAAATGTCTTTTTTGAATGTAACTAACCGCACCAGTTGCACTCAATCTCCTACAATATCATTTCAGCAATGACAAGACTGATAATGAAATGATGTTCTGGTTTATTCATATAAATCCCACACTGTATGAACTTTTCTGCCCTCAGTGTCAATCGGTAGAGGTAGTATGGATAGTAAATTTTTGTATTTATCGCCTTTCACATCACTCTTGGAAATAAGAACCACTTTCTAGTGTACGACAACTGAGAACCTTCATGTATTACCAGAAATTGACAGAATGAAATGGCCCTGAAGATCTTATACCCCAAAAGGCATCAGCCCTTTGTTCATTTGATTTTATGGGATTCGTTTTCTTACCAATGACTGTAATTGAGACCAGCGGATTTGACGGAGATGTTTTGAACAATATCTGAAAGGCCATATTTGTCGGAGAAGACTAATGAAAACAGATATCAGAGCAAGGATGCAAGAGTTATACTGATTACCGGGTCTGGACACGTCAAAGAAAGCTTATCAAGGAAAACCAATGTACTCTACTCAGAAGTGAGTCAGAACCAATCGACTAACTGAGATTGGCTTGCACTAGAACAAGAGACAATCAGGAGAGCAATACACCAAACAAAACAATGGGCTCTAATATCATGTAAATTACAGAATATCAAACTTTTTTTATGAGTAATTTTTTTTATAAGTGCAATATTAATCACTTACTTGTATTGAACTCTATAATCCAATTTATAGTTCAAAGATAGGATAGGAACGCGATCCTTTAGGATCTTCTAATAGCTAAGGCAATAAATCTAGACTAGACAACATGAGCACACTTGAGCAAATAAGTCAAGACATGTACACAAGTATATCAAAATATGATATATAGCTAAATACCTGAATGTCAAAGAAAACTATGGAACTGCTTAATTTAACATTCATATGCTTCTGCATATACAAATATCAGTAATATTCCACTATCGAAATTTGAAGTACTTATTTCTCCTTTACCCAAAAGCAGCTATCCTTTTTTTTTAGTCTCACACATTCAAACAATGTACTTGCGAGCTAGCCCAAGTGGTTGCATGCTTGTTCCAAATTCATCTATTCTTAGGTTCAACACTTCCAACTCCCACTAACATTTCTTGCCTTTCCTCCAACAAAAAAAAACACCATGATCTACCATAATCCAAGGCACCGGAAACTTCCAAATTTACCGACCGCTAGTGAGTATTGACTCTGTGCTAGATATGGAGGGAGCAGAAGACTTCACAATGGAAGACGGAAATGACATGACAAATTCAGATGATGCTTCATTACCAAGACCTATTGTACCAATACTTGTGCTGTCATGAATTATCTCCGGCAACAGGACATCTCCATCAAGGTATTGCATCACTTGCCGCATGCTTGGTCTTGCCGCTGCATCGGACTTTGAACAAAGCAGGCCTAGTTTCAAAACCAACTCCATTTCCTCCACAGAATAAAATCCTCCCAATCTAGGATCACTTGTCTCGAGAATTGCTCCCTCTTTCCATTTCTCGAAAACCCAATCAACCAAAATCACCTCGTCAGGGGACTGTCATATCTGTATGGGCTTCCTTCCGCAAGCTACTTCAAGTATGAATGCACCGAAAGCAAACACATCAGTGCTTGTGGTTGCCTTTCCGGTTCTAGTAAGCTCTGGTGCAAGGTACCCAATTGTCCCAACCACATGGGTAGTTTTGAGGTTTGCTCCATGATCGTATAATCTAGCAAGACCGAAATCCCCTAGCCTTCCGTTTAGATCAGCATCCAATAGAACATTACTAGCCTTCACGTCTCTGTGAAGAACCACTTGGTCCCATTCTTCATGCAGATACAGAAGGGCGGATGCTACTCCTCTGATGATACGATAACGTTGTGCCCAGACTAGGATTGGCTTTTCGTTGCTAAATAGGAACTTGTCAAGGCTTCCATTTGGCATATAATCATAGACCAAGAGTAGCTCTCCCTTCCGCCGGCTGTAGCCAAGGAGCTGCACCAAGTTCCTATGCCTTAGCCTTCCCATGCTAGCAATTTCAGCCACAAACTCCTTCATCCCTTGTTTTGAGTCATGGGAGACTTTCTTGACTGCAACTTGTTCCTTCGAAGAGGGAAGTATTCCTCTATAAACCCTTCCGAAACCTCCTGCTCCAAGAAGCTCTTCATCTATGAAACCTCTGGTAGCTTTGAAGAGATCCTTATAGGAAAACCTACGAGGGCCATATTCCCTTTCCCAATCTTCACGTATTTCTTCGTACTTTTTCCTCCTCAACATATAAAATATCCCTGCAATTGTGATAGTCAGCCCAATGAATACTGTCGTCACTGATGCTGTAATTTTTAGACCGGGTTTCAGTCTAGGTTTTCTTTGATGAGGAAGTGAAGGAAGCTTTGAAATTTCTAGGCCCTGTGCTTTCCCACTTTTATTGAAGCTCCAACCAAGAATATAGTGGTTCCCTGAAATTGCTCCCGTAGCAGAAGAGAAACCAACATACATTGAATCCAACAAAATTGAAGAAAGGTTGATGTGTGTTGACATGAGAGACTGATCTGGTTTGGGACTTGTAATAGGAGCTAGTGTTACATTGAGTACATTCTCAAACCCATCATACTCTATCCAAATGTGCAGCGGACTTCCACTTACAAGCTCCAAGCTTCGATTAATCCGTTCCCTGTTGGAGTAATAAGTGACAGTAGCAGATACATTTGATAATAAGCTGTTAACATCAATTCCAACATGGTTGTTGTTTATATCATTGAATTCAGGATTCTCAATGGTATCGAGCTCAATTGCCAACAGATGGTTGGAAGGGAGCCAATTGTTAGAAGAGTTGAGGAGCCCAAAATACTGGCTTCCTACGGCTTGTTTGAAATCCATAGATGGTGAGATGGCAAAGGCCATTCCATGAGCACTCTGATTTTTTGTCTCAGGAACTATGGCAAACACAAAATGGGTGGAAAATGAAAGAGCTTGTGGTAAGGTGGACGAAGATGTATTGAATCTTATAGGATGCTGGTAGAAAGCACGACCGATTTGATGCTTTGAAAAATTGGTTAGCTGCAAAAGACCATTGGAATGGATTTTTGCAACCCCATCAAGGTGAATATCGGCTCCATTGAAGCCATTGTACGTGAACTGGTTTTCATCTACAACCATGGCTAGGGTATTCAAGCAAACATATAAAAGTATCAGAAAATAAACTGATACTATTGTGGAAGTCATTTACCAATTTCGGGAAGAGCTTCTTGCTTGCAACAATGGATGTTTAGTTTTCGTTGGAGAATGATTCTTCTTTGTTATTAAAGATAAGGGTCTCCTTCCAAGGGTAAAACGGGGATTTGGGGAGTCAACACCGTTGTATAGAGGGCAGCAGAGCGGGTCAGCCAAAGAAACCTAAGTTTGTTACAGTCAATATGTCATTCTCCACATGGTTATCCTTTGATAGAAAACGGAAGACCACACAAACAAACCATAAGTTAAATGAAGACTACTTAAGCAACAAACTAGGATCATCTCCGTTTCATAGATGGATTAAGGATCACTTTGTGAGCAATGATTCTCATGTTTGATTTGTGAAGCCTGATTCATTTTGGTTTCACTTTGCAAACTATGACGGGGTTTGATGGCAGCGGCTCTCATCATGTCAAAATTGAGATGAATATAACCCGTAAAATGCGCAAAATGGAATTTGGTGATAAAGTGGTAGTACGAGTTTCGATCCACAAGGACAGGAATTAATTGAACTCTAGAAATTGATTTTTAAATAAATTGAAGAATAAAGATTTGCTGATTTCAATTATAACTAAATTTACATAAGAGAGAGTTAAGATTTTTTTTGCAAGTGAGAATAAATTTAGGGTATCACATCCACCACTAACTTTATAATCAATGGTTAAATCAATCAATATGTTAGTGATGTATTTTCACTAGATGCCAAAATGCCATCTTTTGGAATTCAAGTATATGTGAGCAAAGAATAAACCATCATTGATAGGCATGGACTATCTACGCTAAATTAACACTAAACTAGATCATTTTTAACTTACCATATACTTGGTAGTATGAAAACAATTGTACAACCTTTGTATTTATACTCAGAAAACAAATACACCTACATATATACACCGTAAATTGAGTTCATTCTCAAACCCGTCATACTTCTATACAAACGTGCATTGGACTCCCACTTACAAGCTGCAAGCTCCGGTTTATTCGTTCCCTATTGGAGTAATACATGACGATAGCAGATACATTAATTCCAACATGGTTATCATTTGTATCATTGAATTCAGGATTTGTAAGGGTATCGAGCTCAATTGCCAAATGAATTGAGGAGCCCAAAATACTGGTTTCCCACGGCTTGGGTGAAGTTTATAGATGGTGAAATGGCAAAGGTCATTCCCCAACAACTAAGATTGGTTATCTCAAGAACAATGGCAAACACAAAATGGGTGGAAAATGAAAGATCTTGGCGTAAGATGGACGAAAATGTATTAGTAAATCTTATTAGAAGCTTGTAGAAAGCATGACCGATTTGTTAGTTTGAAGTGTTTGTTAGCTGCAAAAGACCATTGGAATGGGTTTTTGCCCCATCAAGCTTTATATGGGCTCCATCAAAGCCATTGTACCCAAACTGGTTTTCATCCTCAGCCATGGCTAGGGGATTCTGATACTTGTTACTTGTAGGGAGAGCGTCTTGCTTGCAGCAATGGATGTATTGAAGCTAGATTCTTCTTTGTCATTAAACATCAGGGTCTCCCTCCAAGGGTAAAATGGGGATTTGAGGAGTCAACACCGTTGCATAGAGGGCAGTAGCTAAAGAAAATGAAGTTTGTGACTGGATGATAATGACTTCACTGTCAAGACTTTTGCATAGTAGGCAGCAGGTCATTCTCCATTTCTCCTCAAGGTTATCCTTTGATAGAGAATGGTAATGGAAGACCACACCCAAAAAAAAAAATCATAATCATAAGTTAAATGAAGACTACTTTAACTGAGATTGGCTTGCACTAGAACAAGAGACAATCAGGAGAGGAAGACACTGTTAAGTCACCAATTCGTCCCAAAAGCTTAAGCTGTTAGGAAAGGAGCCCAACAATGTATATCAAGCTATCTAACCGACACCAAACAAAACAATGGGCTCTAATACCATGTAAATTGCAGAATATCAATCACTTACTTGTATTGAACACTATAATCCAATTTGTGGTACAATGAAAGTATAGGGACGTGATCCTTTAGGATCCTCTAATAGCTAAGGCAATAAATCCAGACTAGACTACATGAGCACACTTGAGCAACAAAATCAAGACATGTACACAAGTGTATCAAAATATGATATAGCTAAATACGTGAAAGTCAAAGAAAGCTATAGAAGCTGCATAATTTAACATTCACATGCTTCTGCATATACAAATATCAGCAATATTCCACTATATTCCTAACCGAAATTTGAAGTACTTATTTCTCATTCACCCAATAGCAGCTATCCTTCTTTTTAGTCTCACACAATCAAACTATGAACTTGTGCCAAGTCGTTGCATGCTTCTTCCAAATTCATCTACTCAATCTTAGGTTCAACTCTTCTAACTCCCACTAACAAACTAACATTTATTGCCTTTCCTCCAAAAAAAAAAACATGATCAAGCATTATTCAACGCACTGGAAACTTTCAAATTTACCGACCGCTATTGAGTATTGACTCTGTACTAGATATGGAGGGAGCAGAAGACTTCTCAATGGATGGCGGAAATGACATGACAAATTTAGAAGATGCTTCATTACCAGGACCTATTGTACCAATACTTGTGCTGTCATGAATTATCTCCGGCAACAGGACATCTCCATCAAGGTATTGCATCACTTGCCGCATGCTAGGTCTTGTCGCTGCATCAGACTTTGAGCAAAGCAGGCCTAGTTTCAAAACCAATTCCATTTCCTCCTCCAAATAATCTCCTCCCAATCTAGGATCACTTGTCTCGAGAATTGCTCCCTCTTTCCATTTCTCGAATACCCAATCAACCAAAACAACCTCATCAGGTGACTGTTGTAGCTGTATGGGCCTCCGTCCACAAGCTACTTCGAGTATGAATGCACCGAAAGCAAACACATCAGTGCTTGTGGTTGCCTTTCCGGTTCTACAAAGCTCTGGTGCAAGGTACCCAATTGTCCCCACCACATGGGTAGTTTCAAGGTTTTCTCCATGATCATATAATTTAGCAAGACCGAAATCCCCTAGCCTTCCGTTTAGATCAGCGTCCAATAGAACATTACTAGCCTTCACGTCTCTGTGAAGAACAACTTGGTCCCATTCTTCATGCAGATACAGAAGGGCGGATGCTACTCCTCTAATGATATGATAACGTTGTGCCCAGTCGAGGATTGGCTTTTCATTGCTAAATAGGAACTTGTCAAGGCTTCCGTTGGACATATAGTCATAGACCAAGAGCAGCTCTCCCTTCCGTCGGCTGTAGCCAAGGAGCTGCACCAAGTTCCTGTGCCTTAGCCTTCCCATGCTAGCAATTTCGGCCACAAACTCCTTCATCCCTTGTTTTGAGTCATGGGAAACTTTCTTGACTGCAACTTGTTCCTTCGAAGAGAAAAGTACTCCTCTATAAACCTTTCCGAAACCTCCTGCTCCAAGAAGCTCTTCGTCTATGAAACCTCTAGTAGCTTTGAAGAGATCCTTATAGGAAAATCTACGAGGGCCATATTCCCTTTCCCAATCTTCACGTAATTCTTCGTACTTTTTCCTCCTCAACATATAAAATATCCCTGCAATTGTGATAGTCAGCCCAATGAATACTGTTGTCACTGACACTGTAATTTCTAGACCGGGTTTCAGTCTTGGTTTTTTTTGATGAGGAAGTGAAGGAAGTGAAGGAAGCTTTGAAATTTCTAGGCCCTGTGCTTTCCCACTTTTATTGAAGCTCCAACCAAGAATATAATGGTTCCCTGAAACTGTTCCCGTACCTGCAGAGAAACCAACATACATTGAATCCAACAGAATTGAAGAAAGATTGATGTGTGTCGACAGGAGAGACTCATCTGGTTTGGGACTTGTAATAGGAGCTAGTGTTACATTGAGTACATTCTCAAACCCATCATACTCAATCCAAACATGCATTGGACTCCTGCTTACAAGTTCCAAGCTCCGGTTTATCCGTTCCTTGTTGGAGTAATACGTGACGGTAGCAGATACATTTGATACTAAGCCGTTAACATCAATTCCAACATGGTTATCATTTGTATCATTGAATTCAGGACTCATAATGGCATCGAACTCAATTGCCAATAGATGGTTGGAAGGGAGCCCATTGTTAGAAAAATTGAGGAGCCCAAAATATTGGCCTCCTACGGCTTGGTTGAAATCCATCGATGGTGAGATGGCGAAGGCCATTCCATGAGCTCTCTGATTTGTTATCTCAGGAACAATGGCAAACACAAAATGGGTGGAAAATGAAAGAGCTTGTGGTAAGGTGGACGAAGATGTATCGAATCCTATAGGATGCTGGTAGAAAGCACGACCGATTTGACGCTTTGTAAAATTGGTTAGCTGCAAAAGACCATTGGAATGGATTTTTGCAACCCCATCAAGGTGAATATTGGATCCATTGAAGCCATTGTACACGAACTGGTTTTCATCTACAGCCATGGCTGGGGGATTCAAGCAAACATATAAAAGTATGAGAAAATAAACTGATGTGGAAGTCATTTACCAATTTCGGGAAGAGCTTTTTGCTTGCAGCAATGGATGGTTAGTATTGGTTGGAGATGGATTCTTCTTTGTTATTAAACATAAGGAGAAATTTTTGGGTGCTGAGCGGGCACCACGTGGTGCCCGAGCCACGCCGTCCATTTCAGTTGTGGACGGCTCGAATTTGGAGAGAGAAAGAGGAGAGAGAGTGGTGGGGGTGAGAGGAGAGAGAGTGGTGGGGGTGAGAGGAGGGAGAGGGTTTGAATCTGGACTATCCACATTTTTTTTTTAACGGCCCGAATGGGCTGCTCGGGCACCATGTGGGCACGGCCACGTGGTACCCACCCAAAAATTTCTCATAACATAAGGGTCCCCTTCCAAGGATAAAACGGGGATATGGGGAGTCAAACACCGTTGCATAGAGGGCAGCGGGACAGTTAAAGAAACCTAAGTTTTGTGACTGAACGATAATAACTTCTTGTGATTCCAATATAACAGTCACCATGTCATTCTCCTCTTTGTTATACTTTGATAGAGAATGGAAGACCACACAAACAAACCATAAGTTAAAAGGAGGAAGCTATGGTTAAATGAAGACTACTTAAGGAACAAACCAAGATCATCACTTTTTCAGAGATGGATTAAGGATCACTTTGTGAGCGATGATTCTCATGTTGGATTTGTGAAGCCGGATTCAGTTTGGTTTGCCACTTTGCAAATTATGACAAGATTTGACGGCAGGAGCTCTCATCGTGTCAAAAGCGAGATGGATATAACCCGTAAAATGCGCAAAATGGAATTTGGTAGTAAAGTGGTAGTACGAGTTTTGATCCACCGGGACAAGAATTAATTCAACTCTAGAAATTGACTTCTAGATTATTGAAGAAAAAGATTTGCTGATTTCAATTATAACCCTAACAAAATCTACTTAAAAGAGAGTTAAGATTTTTTTTAGCAAGTGAAAAGAATAAGTGGATGGTTGTTGGCCGTGTAATTTTGACTTGAGAGTTCCATGTTTGCTTCTCTGGGGAATTATTCTGAAAATGGAGGAGCAGCTCCCTTCTGTCTTTTTCCATTTTCCCTGAAAGATAGGTAGTCTTTTTTTTCCTGCTTGGACTGCCCTTTTGGAGACTTATGGAAAGAATTTTATTATATTTTTCTTTGTTTTCTATCCCCAGGAGAGCCCCCTTTCTTGCCTTTCTTTGTTTTTGACGATCCGGAGTTGACGCACACCTCAACTAATTCCCTCTCCGATCCAGTCAAAGGCAAGCCATTTATGCCAGGACTAGAAAATTCACGAGAAATTACTTTCTTGCGGCTTAACTCTAAGAATCGAATCCTAGTCAATTGTATGAGGAACAAATCCACCAACCAAACTAACCCTTTGGTGCTCCGCCTTTCTTGCCTTCCATGTATGCAATTTATATGGTGGATCAAGGACCACCATGTCTCACCACATGATGGATTTTTATTGGTTGAAGAATGGAACTTGTAAAATTTGACAGTCCGGGCATCTTGTCCACAATGCACCACGGTTAAAGGACCCGGGGATGCATCTCCCCGGAGATGCTTGGCAGCGTCTCCCAATCCTTAAAATAGTTAATTCCAATTAGCTCTCCCTTTGCTTCTTTTCTTTTCACTTTCCTATATAAGCACACTTTTGTGGAACCTGCCAAGCACCCAAAAAAAAAAAAAACCGCCAATTTTTATTGTATCACATTATGTTGTTTCTTGGACTCAATTGTGATTCTGAAAGAATAAAAGCAAGTTTTGTTCAGGAATGGCTAACTAACTAGATCATTTCTGACATTTCAGTGTGCTTTTAATGTTTCAACATGATAATTTTGGAAAAAAGCTTATTGAAACAAAAAATAAAAGTTGCACCTGATTGTTTCACTTTACTTGACTGAGAGAGAGGCACGTGGGAGAAAAAAGAGCTAGGTGTGTCCACGACATTAAGGGCCCGATTGGATGCCGTATGTGTTTTGGGTGTATTATTTATGAAGGGGATAAGATAGTAAAGGGTATTAGTTAAAAAGGGAGGGCCCACATTGATGTGACATTTATGGAGGGTGTGTTAAAAAGTAGATGGTTTGGATGATGTATTAGAGAATGGGGATAAAATAATCCTTGGTTTGGATGGAGGATAAATTGGGTGTATAAGAAAAGTTGTATGGTGTAAAAAGCTATCAAATGACTCATTTGCCCTTGTGTTGTGTTTAATTTGATTATTCATTATATTAAACATATAATTATGAAATCCAACTTTTGATTAATTTTTTCACAAATAATCAATAATAAATTAGTTAAATAATATAATAATATTAAAAATTAATTTTTTAAAATAATATAAAAAAATATGAAGAATTTTTGAATTTGACAAAGGCACTGCAACTACCATGATTCGGCTAAGTAATGACTTTGGGGATTTTTGAATTTTTTTTGTTTTGTCTTTATTCAAATTTTGTAAGTGTTTATTCGTTTTGCGAAAAAAAATTGTGAACTATTGAAACAATAGTCCACAAAAATTTGTTGCAAAATGAACAAACACGCAAGGACAAAACAAAAAAAACCCAAAAATCTCCACACACAAAAAAAAAAAAAAAAAACCCCTTAGCGAAACTTAGCTTTTACTTAGCAAAAGAAAAGATCTACTTGAAGACTTTTCCAAGAGAAAGGTCATGTACCAAGAATGTACAGAATTGTGATGGAGATATCTTAACAGGACATGAAGATTTTTCCAAGACGGTTGTAATGGGACCTTCTTTTTTTTTTTTTGGTACACTGGAAAATATGTAATGGGACCTTATGATATTGAAAGACAGTTGATATTAAGGTGTATTCGGTGGAGGATTTCAAAAGGTTTTTAGATGGTATTCAATTGTTAAAGCTGTAATCCATAGTTAAAATCATGGAGGGAAAGTTTGAATTCAAAACCAAGATAACTTCGAAGGCATAAAAAAGCCCAGACAAATCATCAAACAAACAGCTATGCTATGCTTGGTTTGTCCATTAGGCAATAGTTAGAAGAACTTATACACAAGTTCGAAGTAGTTAGGAGTAGTTTGTAGTAGTAGTCGTAATCACTTTGTAACTCGTTCTGTTCGTTAGTGGAAGTTTGGAGAATCAATTGGAAAGCAAGTTCGTTTTTGAATTGATCAAGGTATCTTGCTTTTTCTTTGGTTTATCAAGTTTCCAGTGAATCGTTGTGCCGTTCTAATACTTCTAGATAGAGAAATCCTCTTCATTGAGGTAATTGAACGGACACCACAATCGCCTGATTAAGTTTGGCTTTTTATAAGTTCACTACTACAATATTGTTAAAAGATGACGCTTGAAAAAGTAAAAAGATGTCAGTTTTTGAAAAAACCGTAATTAAAAAGATTGCAATAGATAAATATGTCAGTCATCTAAAAATTGTGATATAATATATTTATGATGTCACTTTCTAAAATAGTGACATAACTATTTTTTCTTTTTAATGTCAGTTTTTCCTAAACTGTGATTTAATATATTTATGATATCATTTTGTAAAATAGTGACATAACTATTCTTTGTTTTTAATGTCAGATTCTCCTAAACTGTGATTTAATATATTTATGATGTCACTTTATAAAATTGTGACATAACTATTCTTTTTTTAATGTTAGTTTCTCCTAAACTGTGATCTAATATATTTATGATGTCACTTTGTAAAATAGTGACATAACTATTCTTTCTTTTTAATGTCAATTTCTCCTAAACTGTGATCTAATATATTTATGATGCCACTTTGTAAAATAGTGACATAACTATTCTTTTTAATGTTGGTTTCTCCTTATAAGTGACATTGAAGAACAAAAATTTGTTTTTGGAGAAAACGGCGCCATCTATGAGCGTCGTTGCTTTGAAGTCTCAAATCGAGAGCGGGTTGTTACATATGGTATCAGAGCCTGTACCAATCGGAAATGTGAGACAGAATCTCGACCCCATACGAGGACGTGTGTTCCTAAGTGGGGGAGATTGTGACGCCCTGCCCCTGGGAAGTTCCAGGTAGTGGTCGACAGGCCTGAGGGCAGTTGGAATCCGTGCGAGAGGCTGTCGGATCGGTGACCAAAAGGGTCAACCGAGGGTAGTCCCACGTCGTTTGGTAAAGTGTAAGTCATGTGCTATAAATAATATATCGTCATCCTATCTTGTACAAGGACTTTTAAAGCTACGTGGGTGTCAAAGCCAATTGAAACTTCATAGTTAAGCGTGCTTGTACTGGAGTAATCCTTGGTTGGGTGACCTCACTGGGAGGTAAATCCCAGCCAAATAGTACCAAATTAACTTCGCCCATCCAATTAAGCTTATTTTTTAAATATAAACCCGGAAAGTAAAATATTTGGAGCAATTGAAAGAACTTCTTTAATTTAGTGCAATGAAATTGCAAAAATTTGCACGAAAGTAAATTACTTTGAGTACACATTTTTTTTCCTAAAGGACACTTAAAAGGAACGCATGCATGGAGTATTTTTTCCTCATCGATGCACAACCTTTAGTGTGAAAATTGGATTAAAAGAGTATGTCTGAATGATAGGTGAAGTTTTAAAGTTCTCTAAATTTTTTTTTTAATTACTATCAAGTGGAAAATCAATAGAGGGAAAGCGAATAGTAATGGCCAAGGTGGATTTTCGTGAGATTTTCGTGAGATTTTCTAAATTTTTTAAAAAAAGAGAGGATGTACCATGCATCATTCAAGTGTTTAGCATATAGTAGATGAGAGAGAGCCGTGAATAACACGGCTCCACACAATCTCAGCCGTCTGTTTCGGCAATCAATGGTCCAGATTTAAAAACGAACACTTCTAGTGAAGAGTTAAACTCTCCTAATTAACAAATAGTTTTTCTAAAATCCGGACAATCCAAGACACTTTTGAACGGGTGCGATTAAGCGCCGTAAAATATATTCAAAATTTTTTATCTCATAGTAGATACTCTCTCTGTCTCTTTTTAAGTGTTCTGCTTCGTAACTCCAACTTATTAAAAAGACATCATCATTACACTTTTCACATCAGTTTTTTCCTTCACTTTTCCTACTTACCCATTATCATTACACTTTTACTCACTAACTTTTCAAAATGAAATATACTTTTAGGGACAAAATAGATAATGCACCAATTTTTACTTCCTAACTTTACAAAATGGACACTTATTAAGGGATAGTCCAAAATGAAATACTGGACTCTAAATAAGGGACGGAGGGAGTATATAAATTCTCCACTTGGATTAGTGGCCAAAGCTAAAACCTGCATCCATCCTCATCAAATATATGACGATCCTCTTATGTAGTAGTTCAATTAGGACCGTATTATATCTGGGAGCACAAAAAATAATATACTACTGGAGTATATTATTATGTTTAATGATATTTTTCCCTCATCGATGCACTAATTAACCATTAATGTGAAAACTACACTAAAAGGGGAAGTGTTTTTGCTTTTAGTTGTCGTGAGTGGAAAGCCGATAGAGGGAGAGTGAATACTATAATTTTTTTCTAGGCGATATATATCAGCGGAGTTAGTAAGGGGTGTTAGGGTTAGCACAGGGGGTTCTATTCCTCGTGAGAATCAAACCTTGGTCACCACTGGGGGCAGGGGCGGAGGCACATGGAGACAAGGGAGGGCGACCGACCGCACTGGCTGCCAAATTTTTATAGGGATAGGTATAATTTTTACTCTATTTTTACTAATTTAATCCCAAATTTTCATAGGAATATATATAATATTGCTATTTTGACCCCACAAAAAATCTCTAAATTGCCCCAACTTGTTTTAAGTGCATAGAAATCCCAAGCATTCTCTTCTTTTCGAGAGTAGATAATACTAGAAATGAGACTATCATGTATTATTTTTCAAATATAACAAGTCTTTTGAGGCCAATTATGAGGCAAAAATGAATTATTAGTGCATATCGATCTTATAATTAACCTTTTAATTTAGTTATTTTTTGAACTTGTGTGTAGAAAAATAATATTGCATATGAATCTAATTTTTGACCCCATTAAATAAAGTCCTGGCTCCACCCCTGCCTGGGGGGGAGGGAGATGAGTTACCAACTTCACTAGAAGTGGTTCTCAGAGAATGAATACTATTGGCCGAGGTGGATTTTTGTGGGTTTGACGCAAGGAATTTACGAGAGATTAGTTAGCGTATTAATCCAAACGAGATAGGCACTCGAATCCACGAGTAGTTCTTGAATCCACAAGAAGAGAGTAAACTCTAAGAATATTACTAAGCAAATAATAAGGTAACTACTTAGAGTGGAGACCAAGCGGAACAATTACTTGGAAACCAGAACTACAAGAAAAAGGAAATAATATCTTAAAAAACTACGTAGAAAATAGGAAAATTAGAAACGTGCTAAACAGGAAGCACAAATAAGATCTCCTAATATTATTTCTAATTAAAATCATGATTCTTGTAGTCCAAGAAATATTCCTAAATAAATAGAAAAATAGAATTAACTCAAATAAAGAAACATAATTCTAAAGCTAAAAAGAAAATTCCTACTCAAGATCTAATTCTATAATCATAAGAGTAAGAATATAAAATCTTTCAAAAGCTTGTCTAACATCACTTATTTTTTGTTTAAAAACAGAGAATGTGTCGTGTGTGACTCACGTGCTCAGTATCTGGTATAGATAGATTTGGCCGCCATGAAAGAATTACAGGAGACACGGTGTGCTTGCGATGGGAAAATAAAAATAAAAATCAGCAAACTTCCTTTCTCATGGTAGGAATGTGTGGAAAATACTATCCTGGTCTATATCCAGCAGAAGTAAACACAAGAATGATTACCCATGACTTGACTTGAAGCTTCTGTGAAGGGGAATCACCATAGTAAAATAATTCTTTCAAAATATCATGCGCTCTAACTCTCTATCAGTGGCGACTCTAGAAATCGTGACAATTGGTGTCATTCTATAACTTCTTAACATCACTTCTAAGATCCATCATCACGTTTCTAAGTCGGAATCTTCTGTTTCCCACCAGTCGAATCCTTCTTCGAGACTTTCTTCCAAATCCATTTTGTCTTCTAGTTCTTCGAGGTAGGCTTTTACCTTTTCCAAGGCCATTTTTTCTTCTTGGAGGTTGGCTTTTTCCAAAAACAAGCCCATTTTTTCCTCGAGTAAGGAAATTAGCTTCTCATATTAGAATAAGTCACTTTGTTCGCCCGAAAGAGGCCGTAATAGAAATATAATATTTAGGACATCTTCACTTATTACTAATTGGTTTTGAGATAGATATTCCCTCCGTCCCAATTTAATTGTCCTTTTTGGGAGTTAGCGCCACTTTTTAATTGATTATATCTTGTAATTTATAATGTTTTAGTTGATTTCGAAAATATTGTATTATAAAACTAATCAAAATCTATCAAACATGATCCATATTCGATATGAAATGCATTACGGATTTAAAGATATAACTAGCTTTTTAGCTGGTTCGAATAGAATGAGGGACAATTAAATTGGGACGGAAGAAGTATAAAGTCTCCACATGGTATCGAAGCACGGCCAATTCTACCCCATATTTAAAAAAAAATTCACAATCCACACCCTGCGATGACAGACCAGCAAAAAGGCTGCACGTGAGGGGGATGTTAAGGGGATGTTAAGGATATATCGCAGGGTGTGAATTGTGAATTTTTTAAAATATGAGATGAAATGGGTCCTGCTTTGATATCATGTGAAAACTTTATAAATAGAATTGTTTTCATACTACCAAGTATATGGTAAGTTAAAAATGTAGAGTTTAGCGTTAATTTAGAGTAGACAGTCAATGATGGTTTATTCTTAGCTCACATATCCAAAAGATAATTCAAGCTTCTAGAGAAAATACATCACTACGACATCGATTGATTTAACAGGTGCAAAATATCTTAAATCATCGATTATAAAGTTAGCGGTCTGATACCTAATTCTTCCATTAATTTAGAAATCGATGTCTAGAGTTGAACTAATTCTTGTCCACGTGGATTGAAACCCGTACTACCACTTTTCACATTTTACGGGTTACATTTTTCATGATGAGAGCCTCTACCGTCAAACCCTGTCATAGTTTGCAAAGTGACAAACCAAACTGAATCAGGCTTCACAAATCCTACATGAGAATTATTGCTCACAAAGTGATCTTTAATCCATCTATGAAACGGAGACCCTTATGTTTAATAACAAAGAAGAATCTATCTCCAAACAAAGAACTAACCATCCATTGCTGCTGCAAGCAAGAAGCCCTTCCTGAAATTGGTAAATGACTTCCACACCAGTATCAGTTTATTTTCTTATACTTTTATATGTTTGCTTGAATCCCCTAGCCATCGCTGTAGATGAAAACCAGTTCGTGTACAATGGCTTCAAGGGAGCCAATATTAGCCTTGATGGGGTTGCAAAAATCCACTCCAATGGTCTTTTGCAGCTAACCAATTTTTCAAAGTATCAAAGAAGTCGTGCTTTCTACAAGCACGTGTTATTCGGTCGGTTCGGTTCGGTTCGGGGTGGTTTGTCCCGAAACCGATCGGGTTCGGGGTATGTAACTCCGAAACCGATCCCGACCGGTATTAGTTTCGGTTCGGTTCGGTTCGGGGTGGATTCGGTCCGGTCGGGGAATTTGGGGTATTCGGTCTGACCGAATTGGGCCAAAAATGAAAAATTAAAATGGGCCAATTTTAAAAAACTTGATAATGGGCCAAAAATAAGCCCATTCCACTTGTTTTTATTTTATTTATAAAAGTGTTTCTTTGATGATGGGCCAATGTCACTTGTTTTATTTAATAGCAAAAGAAGTTTTTTGGCCCACATGGCCCAATCTGTTGTGCACTCATCCACAAATACAAAAAATCCATTCATTTCATAGGCCTATTGGCCAACCTCTCTTTGTTCAATCATAAACAGCACAACCATGAAAAATTGAGAACGTTGAGATTACAAGTTAAAGTCTCAAACAACACATCCACTTACAGCACATCCACTTACACCCAGAAATAGAATCCAGTAGCAGTAGCAATGTAGCATACAAGCATAAAAAATACAAGACTACATTTTCCCTTCGAGTTACAGTCTCCATCAGAAAACACATAATACCAACAATACTTCAAGTCTCCATCAGAAAACAAAAACACCATACTTCAAGTAAAAGTCTACCAAGTTCAAAACGCTAATGGCAACAGAAAATGAAAGACTCCTAATTAAGCCACCATGTTGTTCAATTCCCACCAACCTCCACAACCAAAGAAAACAAAAGGCCCAAGCTACACCTTCTACTCTCATGTTCCTGTTGTAGCAAAACTGCAAGCAAAAGATTGACAGTAGATAAAATGATTTCCAGACTTAACCGATGAAATGATTTCCAGATTTTACTGATTGCAAGCAAAACTAAATCATTTACTGATCCAGTTTTGTCTCACTATCTACACCTCCAATTTCGACCCACCCCTAGCATTGTCTATCACAGTTCACAATATTAATGGGTGCAAGCAAGAACAATGTTACCGCAAGCTCTTTCATTTTCCACCCATTTTGTGTTTGCCATTGTTCCTGAGATAACAAATCTGAGAGCTCATGGAATAGCCTTCGCCATCTCACCATCTATGGATTTCAACCAAGCCTTAGGAAGCCAATATTTTGGGCTCCTCAATTTTTCTAACAATGGGCTCCCTTCCAACCATTTATTGGCAATTGAGTTCGATTCCATTTTAAATCCTGAATTCAATGATACAAATGATAACCATGTTGGAATTGATGTTAACAGCTTAGTATCAAATGTATCTGCAACCGTCATGTATTACTCCAACAGGGAACGGATAAACCAGAGCTTGCAACTTGTAAGCGGGAGTCCAATGCACGTTTGGATTGAGTATGATGGGTTTGAGAATGCACTCAATGTAACACTTGCTCCTCTAACAAGCCCCAAATCGGATCAGTCTCTCCTGTCAACACGCATCAATCTTTCTTCAATTCTGTTGAATTCAATGTATGTTGGTTTCTCTGCTGCTACGGGAGCAGTTTCAGGGAACCACTATATTCTTGGTTGGAGCTTCAATAAAAGTGGGAAATCACAGGGCCTCGAAATTCAGAGCTTCCTTCACTTCCTCATCGAAGAAAACCCGGTCTAGGAATTACAGGCCTAGGAGTTATAGTGACAATAGTAGCCATTGGGCTGACTATCACAATTGCAGGGACATTTTACTTGTTGAGGAGGAAAAAGTATGAAGAAATACGTGAAGATTGGGAAAGTGAATATGGTCCTCATAGGTTTTCCTATATGGATCTCTTCAAAGCTACCCAAGGTTTCATAGACGAAGAACTTCTTGGAGCAGGAGGTTTCAGTAAGGTTTATAGAGGAGTACTTCCCTCTTCGAAGGAACAAGTTGCATTTAAGAAAGTCTCCAATGATTCAAATCAAGGGATGAAGGAGTTTGTGGCTGAAATTGCTAGCATGGGAAGGCTAAGGCACAGGAACTTGGTGCAGCTCCTTGGCTATAGCCGGCGGAAGGGAGAGCTGCTCTTGGTCTATGATTATATGCCTAACGGAAGCCTTGACAAGTTCCTATTTAGCAATGAAAAGCCAATCCTCAATTGGGCACAACGTTATCGTATCATCAGAGGAGTAGCATCTGCCCTTTTGTATTTACATGAAGAATGGGACCAAGTTGTTCTTCACAGAGACGTGAAGGCTAGTAATGTTCTATTGGACACTGATCTAAACGGAAGGCTAGGGGATTTCGGTCTGGCTAGATTATACGATCAAGGAGCAAACTTCAAAACTACCCATGTGGTGGGGACAATTGGGTACCTTGCACCAGAGCTTTCCAGAACAGGAAAGGCAACGCCAAGCACTGATGTGTTTGCTTTCGGTGCATTCATACTTGAAGTAGCTTGCGGAAGGAAGCCTATACAGCTACAACAGTCGCCTGAGGAGGTGGTTTTGGTTGATTGGGTTTTCGAGAAATGGAAAGAGGGAGCGATTCTCGAGACAAGTGATCCTAGATTGGGAGGAGATTATTTGGAGGAGGAAATGGAGTTGGTTTTGAAACTAGGTCTGCTTTGCTCAAAGTCCGATGCAGCGACAAGACCCAGCATGCGGCAAGTGAAACAATACCTTGATGGAGATGTCCTTTTGCCGGAGATAATTCATGATAGCACAAGTATTGGTACAATAGGTCTTGGTAATGAAGCATCATCAGAATTTGTCATGTCATTTCCGTCATCCATTGTGAAGTCTTCTGCTCACTCCATATCTAGCACAGAGTCAATACTCACTAGCGGTTGGTAAATTTGAAATTTTCCAGTGCCTTGGATAATGCTAGCTAGATCAAGTTCTTTTTTATTTTTTTCCCCTTGAGGAAATGCAAGAAATGTTAATTTGTTAGTGTGAGTTAGAAGATTTGAACCAAGGACTAGATGAAATTGGAACAAGCATGCAACCACTTGGGCTAGCTTGCGAGTTCATAGTTTGAATGTGTGAGACTAAAAAGAAGGATAGCTGATATTGGGTGACGGAGACATAAGTACTTCAAATTTCGGTTAGGAAGATGGTTGAATATTACTGATATTTGTATATATATACAGAAGCATACGAATGTTAAATTCTGAAGTTTCTATAGCTTTCTTTGATTTTCAGGTATTTTGCTCTATCATATTTTGATATACCTGTGTGCATGTCTTGACTTTGTTGCTCAAGTGTGATCACGTTCCTTGGACTAGAAATTGGATTATAGAGTTCAATACAAGTAAGGGATTGGTATTGCACTTGTAAAAAAGAAATATTCATATAAAAAAAGAGAGATTGATAATCTGCAATTTACATGGTATCAGAGCCCATTGTTTTGTTTGGTGTCTTCCTCTCCTGATTGTCTCCAGTTCTAGTGCAAGCCAATCTCAGTTAGTTGATTGGTTCTGACTCACTTCTGAGTACTACTTTGGTTTGCCTTGATAAGCCCTCTTTGGCGTGTCTAGACCTGGTAATCAGTATAACTCTTGCATCATTGCTCTGATATCTATTTTCATAAGTCTTTTCCTACAAATATGGCCTCATCAGATATTACTTAAAACATCTCCGTCAAATTTGCTGGTCTCAATTACAGCCATTGGTCTCATCTCATGCGTAGTTTTCCTGAAAGGAAAAGGCATGTTGATGTATGTCACTGGTAAGAAAATGAATCCCATAAAATCAAATGATCAAAGGGGTGATGCCTTTGAAAAGTGGAAGAATGGGATATGGATAACAGTATAATCATTACCTGGATTGCAAACTCTGTTAGTGTCTCTATTAGAATGCAACTCAGTAAAATTGAGACCGCAAAACAAGTTTGGGATTTAGCGTTATGTTCAAACTTACTTGGCAAGAAAATTCAGGCTTGAGATGGATATTTGAGATCTTAAACAAAAGAAAGGACAATCTGTCTCCGCTTTTTTACTCTGTAATGTCCATTATCTTTATTCTACTACCCAAAAGCTTGACGGTTTGGGCTTGGGTTTGCTTCTAACTCGGTTGGAGTACAGCGTGGTGTGACTGCTACTGTGAAACCGCTGAGGCAGACGCCACGGATTTTGGTTCGCGTATCTTGATCCTTTTACAGATTATTTTTGTTCAATTTAGTTTATGTAACTTTATTGATTTTGTTAGTTGTTTAATTTCCCAGCATTTCATTCTGTTCTGCAATGAAAAGCCTTGACAAGTTCCTATATGGACAATAAAGTTCCTGCATGGTGAAATTAATATGAATGAAAACCAGTTTGTTGTTTTATTATCACTCTTACAGTTTCTGTAATGATATTGTAGGAGATCGAGTGCAACTTGAGCGGGTAGTTACACGCAGACTTGATGCTTTTTAGTTAATTCTGTAAAATGTGTTTGAGTACATTGGAATTCGAGATTACATTTCTATCCATTTTTCCTGTAGATTCAAATGTTTGATAAACTTGGCACAAGCATAACTCGCGGAACTCAGCTTCTATAGTTGCTTAATTGGTGATCCTGAAAAGGCTAGACATGGTTGGACTTCCAAAATTCTTAGTAAGCCTTTTGAGTTGCATTCAAAAGGGGTTGATCTGGAATAAGAAAGACACAAGGTGTCACCGCGACACATCGCATACTTTCTTGTTACGCTGAAGTGGAAAGAGGCTACTGCTGTATTATTTCTGGTCTTCGCAAACGGCAGCAAGTCATTAAGTTTATTCTTGACCCATGTTTCGATGAATTGATCATAACTCTATTAAACCTTGTTCTTCATCAATAAGCTGAAAGTTAATCATCAGACAGCAGTTGTTGAACGCTGACTGTTGCATGTTCTTATTCCCCGGCTTTCTTTCTAGTACGGTATTTCTTTTCCTGGTTTTTTTTGTTCCCTTAACAACTACCTGCATTACGTCTTCAACATTTGGTCGTACATGCGAAGTACTTCGTTTTGTTTTGATTCCAGTAGCATTTTCGCGGTGGAATGTGGTTTCTGGGCGTATTAATTATTTCTGGTCTGCTAGATCTCACGACTTCAAAGTGTACATCCTTTGACCCGTTCTTGAACTAATGCGAGCTGGTATTAATACATTACTGAACTCTTTTTTGCAAAAATTGCAGTGTGTATTTCTTGATGCAGTGATTGGGTAAGTCATAATTCGTGTGCGGGTGCGGAAGTGCAAGCGCAAGCACAAGCGTGAAAAGATGAGAGAAAAGCCACCCCACCCCGCCGCGGACAACCTCATTGTCCCAAATTAAGCTTGAATTTGTGAGGCAAAATTAATCATCCATGTTAAGGGTTGTGACCCCAAGGATATTCTGCTCGAGCGGGAAGGAGTTCCCTCTCAATCTTATAATCATCATGATCTGTTAGTCATATGTACTATGCCTAGCTAGTAATTTAATGGCCTGACATGAAATTAATTTTCAAACCGGGAAATTTGGTAAACTAGATCCAAAGGCTGTCAATCAAAGGTAGATTTTCCAAATGAGATCCAAAGGCTGTCATATGCCCATCTCATGTTTGAAAAGATGAGAGAAAAGCCACCCTGCCCCGCCCCACGTCTCTCTTGTTAATGATATGTAGTCCCACATTACTTGGGAGTGGAATTAGCGATCAGCCGATCACTTAATAACATTTGGGACCTCTCCACTCATTGATGAGGAACAAGGTTTAATAGAGTTATACTGATTACTGGGTCTAGCCACGTCAAAGAGGGCTTATCAAGGAAAACCAAAGTAGTACTCAGAAGTGAGTCAGAACCAATCAACTAACTGAGATTGGCTTGCACTAGAACAAGAGACAATCAGGAGAGGAAGACACCAAACAAAACAATGGGCTCTGATACCATGTAAATTGCAGAATATCAATCTTTTTTTTTTATGAATAATTTTTTTTTTTATAAGTACAATAACAATCACTTACTTGTATTGAACTCTATGATCCAATTTCTAGTCCAAGGAACGTGATCCTTCAGGATCTTCTAAGGCAATAAATCTAGACAAGACTACATGAGCACACTTGAGCAACAAAGTCAAGACATGTACAAAAGTACATCAAAATACGATATATAGGCATATAGCTAAATACCTGAATGTCAAAGAAAGCAATAGAAGCTGCAGAATTTAACATTCATATGCTTCTGTACATACAAATATCAGTAGTATTCAACTATCTTTCTAACGAAATTTGAAGTACTTATGTCTCCTTCACCCAATAGCAGCTATCCTTCTTTTTAGTCTCACATTCAAACTATGAACTTGAGAGGTAACGCAAGTGGTTGCATGCTTGTTCCAAATTCATCTAGTCTTGGGTTCAACTCTTCAAACTCCCACTAACAAACAAACATTTCTTGCCTTTCCTCCAGAAGGAAAAAAAAACCCCCATGATCTAGCATTATCCAAGGCACTGGAAACTTTCAAATTTACCGACCGCTAGTGAGTATTGAATCTGTGCTAGATATTGAGGGAGCAGAAGACCTCACAATGGATGACGGAAATGACATGACAAATTCAGATGATCCTTCATTACCAAGACCTATTGGTACAATACTTGTGCTGTCACGAATTATCTCAGGCAACAGGACATCTCCATCAAGGTATTGCATCACTTGCCGCATGCTAGGTCTTGTCGCTGCATCGGACTTTGAGCAAAGCAGGCCTAGTTTCAAAACCAACTCCATTTCCTCCTCCAAATAATCTCCTCCCAATCTAGGATCACTTGTCTCGAGAATCGCTCCCTCTTTCCATTTCTCGAAAACCCAATCAACCAAAACTACCGCGTCAGGCGACTGTTGTAGTTGTATGGGCCTCCTTCCGCAAGCTACTTCGAGTATGAATGCACCGAAAGCAAACACATCAGTGCTTATGGTTGCCTTTCCGGTTCTAGAAAGCTCTGGTGCAAGGTACCCAATTGTCCCCATCACATGGGTAGTTTCGAGGTTTGCTCCATGATCGTATAATCTAGCAAGACCAAAATCACCTAGCCTTCCATTTAGATCAGCGTCCAATAGAACATTACTAGCCTTCACATCTCTGTGAAGAACAACTTGGTCCCATTCTTCATGCAGATACAGAAGGACGGATGCTACTCCCCTGATGATACAACAACGTTGTGCCCAGTTGAGGATTGGCTTTTCATTGCTAAATAGGAACTTGTCAAGGCTTCCGTTAGGCATATAATCATAGACCAAGAGCAGCTCTCCCTTCCGCCGGCTATAGCCAAGGAGCTGCACCAAGTTCCTGTGCCTTAGCCTTCCCATGCTAGCAATTTCAGCCACAAACTCCTTCATCCCTTGTTTTGAATCATGGGAGATTTTCTTGACAGCAACTTGTTCCTTCGAAGAGGGAAGTACTCCACTGTATACCTTGCCGAAACCTCTTGCTCCTAGAAGCTCTTTGTCTATGAAACCTCTGGTAGCTTTGAAGAGATCCTTATAGGAAAACCTACGAGGGCCATATTCCCTTTCCCAATCTTCACGTATTTCTTCGTACTTTTTCCTCCTCAACACGTAAAATGTCCCTGCAATTGTGATAGTCAGCCCAATGACTCCTATTGTCACCGACACTGTAATTACTAGACCTGTAATTCCTAGACTGTGTTTTCTTTGATGAGGAATTGAAGGAAGCTCTGAAATTTCTAGGCCCTGTGCTTTACCACTTTTATTGAAGCTCCAACCAAGAATATAGTGGTTCCCTGTAAGTAATCCTGTAGAAGCGGAGAAACCAACATACATGGAATCCAAGAGAATTGAAGAAAGATTGATGTGTGTTGACAGAAGAGATTGATCTGGTTTGGGGCTGGTAATAGGAGCTAGTGTAACATTGAGTACATTCTCAAACCCATCATACTCCATCCAAACGTGCATCGGACTCCCACTTACAAGCTGCATGCTCCTATTTATTCGTTCCCTATTGGAGTAATACATGACCGTAGCAGATACATTTGATACTAAGCTGTTAATATCAATTCCAACATGGTTATCATTTGTATCGTTGAATTCCAAATTTGCAAGGGTATCGAGCTCAATTGCCAATAGATGGTTGGAAGGGAGCCCATTGTTAGAAGAATTGAGGAGCCCAAAATACTGGCTTCCTACGGCTTGGGTGAAGTTCATAGATGGTGAGATGGCAAAGGTCATTCCACAACAACTAAGATTTGTTACCACTGGAACAATGGCAAACAAAAAATGGGTGGAAAATGAAAGAGCTTGTGGTAATGTGGGCGAAGATGTATCAAATCCAATAGGATGCTGGTAGAAAGCACGACCAATTTGATGCTTTGAAAAATTTGTAAGCTGCAAAAGACCATTGGAATGGATTTTTGCAACCCCATCAACATGGATATTGGCTCCATTGAAGCCATTGTAAGCGAACTGGTTTTCATCTAAAGCCATGGATAGGGGATTCAAGCAAAAATATAAAAGTATCAGAAAATAAACTGATACTGGTGTGGAAGTCATTTACCAATTTCGGGAAGAGCAATGGATGGTTAGTTTTTGGTTGGAGATAGATTATTCTTTGTTATCAAACGTACGGGTCTCCTTCCAAGGGTAAAACGTGGACTTGGGGAGTCAACACCGTTGCATAGAGGGCAGCAGGTCATCAAAAGAAACCTAAGTTCGTGACTGAACGATTATAACTTCATGTGATTCCAATGTAACAGTCACCATGTCATTCTCCTCATGGTTATACTTTGATAGAGAATGGAAGACCACACAAACAAACCATAAGTTAAATGAGGACTACTTAAGGAACAAACCAGGATCATCTCCATTTCATAGATGGATTAAGGATCACTTTGTGAGCAAAGATGCTCGTGTTGGATTTGTGAAGCCTCGTTCAGTTTGGTTGTCACTTTGCAAACTATGACGGCGTTTGACGGCAGGGGCTCTCATCGTGTCAAGAATCAATTCAACCCCAGAAATTGATTCCTAAATTAATAGAAGAATAAAGATTTGCTGATTTCAATTATAACTGAATCCCTTCCTGTCTTCCTTAAGGAGGATTGACATCCTCCGTACATGTAAGCGACGAAGCCAGCAATTTATCAAAAATGCCATGGTGTGTGTGTGAGCTTTGATCGATTTGTTCAGGGTTGTTTTGGTCGTTTTGCAGGAAATCGGTGGTGGCTCCCACAGTTTGGGGTGTCTAGATTGTGGTTATTTTCTTTTTACTTTAATAGGTTTTTAGACTTTTCATGTTTTCCTTCCATGTCCTATTTTTCTTGTTTCGGATTATGCTCTGAGTTTTTGTGCGGGGGTGATTTGGTAATGTTACCCGTGGATTGGTTTGGCATTCCCAGAGCAGAATCTGTTGGTTCAGTACAGCATTGAAGAGTAATAATTGCAGGAAGCTGAGTAATTATTGGGTGCAGATTCATGAAGGAGGAATGGTGTGAATTGGACAGCTTGTACATTAATTCCTGCTCTGTTTTAAGTTCAGAGCTTCTGACTTGTTCTGTTTTGGGTGGAGAAAATCCACAGAGAATCTGTTTCCTTGGGTCAGGGCTGAATAGAATTCCGTTGAAAACTGAGTTATAATCTTGTGCGGATTCGATGAGGTGTGTTCTGAATTATGACAGTTTGTTCATTGATTGTTGCTCTGTTCTTGGTTCAGAGCTTGTACGTTGCTCTGCTTCCCAGCCTGTCCAAGAGGGGTGGAGAGAATCCACGGAAAATCTGTTCTTCGTCAAGCTAAATAGTGAATTTCTCTCTGCGTTTTGCCCTTGCTCCGTTCTGTATTTAATTTTATGTTTGCTTAGATAAGGAATGAAAATAATTCTCTGGAAATTGAGTTATCGTTTTGCGGTTGATGCGATCAGGAATGCTCTGTATTCCTTTCTCTGCGTTTTGCCCTTGCTCCATTCTTTGTTGTATTTACTGCACATGAGCTGGCGTGGGAATAATTTGAACTGAGCTATCATGGGTTGTCAGAGGGAATGTTAAGCAAATATGGGAAGAAATCTTGCATTGATTGCTCAGGTGTATTTACCAAATCTTATAGTGATGTCCATGGCATCCTATACATCATTATACCATAATGTAATTTATCTGCAAAAGCAATGATATGAAAGATGAAGATGTTATGCTCGTAGGAAAAGCTTCAATTTTGGTCCTTAAGTCATTGGACTGCAATGAAGAAATTATTTTTGGTCTTGTATTTGTAAGATTAGGGACCTTATTATTATTTTTTTGGGGGTGGTAAGTAAAGTTTATTTCACCGAAAAAGCAAAGAGCTAAAAAAAACCAAAAAGGCATACAAATACAAATACAGTGGAGAAATTATGACTCCACTGTGTTTGGTTTGCAGTTTTGAGATTTATTTTTGAGATAAAAAAGTTCTATAGGTTTGCGTATTTTTTCATCTTTAGTAATTTTTTGGTAACATTTTAACAATCTCTTTTATTTTTTGAATAGAGGTATGCTATGTACATCAAATAAGTAAAAAATAAGTAACAAAATTAACAAAAAATCACTAAAGACGAAAAAATATAAATGACGAAACAGTCAAAAATTTTGAAGAGATTATTTCTGAATGTTTTGGTTTTACTACAGGATTGTTCGTGGAAATAATTATAGTATGAGGAATTATTGCTTTGCTATTACGAAATTAATCCAAGAAGAAAAGATTATGATTTCAATCCAATTTCCCAGAATAAGGACGAGAAAAAGAACCTATTGGCTTTTGGGTGGCTTGATTCATTAAATAAATAAATTTTGGTTATAAAATTTTCCTTTTGAGATACCTACTGACATGATGGAGCAATAATTCCAAAATAAAACATCGACAGACTTAAGAATTCAGGAAAAAAAATGCACAAGGATGAAAAATAATTCACGGTGGAGTATTTAGCTGATGTATGATGTTGCATAACATCAAAAAAATATACACAATATTAATTATAGGGATATACATATGTGTTACTTAGGAGGCTAATATACGGTTGCATATTAATGGTGAGTTCTCCTAAGGCTATTAAAAAAAGGGTTCGTTGGTGGTTATTAAGATTGTTTTGAATCTGCTAATTCCGTCAAAATTCTAAGCGTTTGGTTGAATTGTGTTGTTTGGATAAATTAGAAGTGGTAAAAATTATTAGACTTAACCAGAATTTTTGAGAAATAAGCACTTGAAAGATACACTGAAATAAATTGTGCAGATCATTAGGCATAGGTGAAATCAGTTTAAAAAATTCAACTTTTATCCATCTATTGATAATACCTAAAACAGTTCATAAATAATAGAGTATGAGTAATTTTGTGAAATAACCACTTTAAAGATAAATATGTGAAATAGCTTGACTTATATTCATAAAGAATGGTTTTTTTAAATACCACTGAAGACAAGTAAAATTAGTTTAAGAAATCCAAATTTTAAAGTTATTTCACTTATATTTGCAAAAAAATGTTATTTTTTATACCACTGGGTACAAATCAAATCAGTTTAAGAAATTCAAGTCCTAACCAAAATAGTTCATAAGTAATGATATCTGGGTGCACACGCAACTTATTCTGTATGAAACTGTAGCCTAGAAAATCTAAAAAGAAAAGCCACTGATGTGACTTCCCATAGTATCTTAACTATTTGATATGCCGTAAATGCCCCAAGTAAATGATTTGTATTAGAAGTACAATAGTATCTTGGGTTATTACTCTTGCGTAAATGCATATCGTAGTACACTGAACAAATCAGAAAAAACCTAAAAAGGTTATAACAAAAAAAAAGGTGGTTCCGCTATAAGACCATTTGTTGAATCTTCCTGTTATCCTTTTCTTGCTCTTGCTCCGAAACCAAAGCTGTAGCTTGTTGAATCTTCCTGTCATCCTTTTCTTGCTACGAAACCAAAGTTGTAGCTACAGCTGCATAGTTCCTACTGTTTGTCGTCAGGCAAGATTAACAGGCATCCAAAAGGTATGTACTCTTACTCTTATTCTTCAGTAGAACTATGAGAACTATTGGAACCATGTAGTAATTGTGGCTGAAACAAACACGAATTAAGGATACTTGGTTGTTGTATTACTGCTAAACATTAGCTCTGCTATTGGTTGATATTAAGCTTGGTTGTTCGTATACGTCGACTTTATTTGGATGCTCTGGAATGCTTTGTCACACTTGATCCCATACTTTTTCGATCCCTTTCTTCATTAGGCGTGAAAACGGTTGACACCTTCCTGATAGGTTTGAGATGAATCTTCTGATGTAGGTTTTTATTCCTTGTAGCCGTTAGAGTTCCCGGAGGTTAGTTGGTGGTTTCCAACAGAGTCTAGAAATTTGGTGGGTTTGGGTGTAGTGAATCATTGTTTGAGTTTCCTTAACCTGCCATGCATGAGATATATTAGTTGTTGCATAGCGTTAATATAGCTGGTGTGTTGCATAGCTGCTTTTACATCCCTCAATAATAGAATGCTAACTGACATACACACCTGGATTGGTTAGCTATCATGCTTGCGAACAAGAAACCTCAAACTTCTTATGCTAAACTGCCACAAGAGACGAAAGATAAGCGGAATCACCACTGTAGAGAATTAGATGGGAATCTCATAGAGGTATCCAGAGCGGAACGCAATAAACAGCGTAGGCTTTCATACGCTAACCTCCCCAATACATATGCTAATCTTCCACAATCTATCAAAGATAAGCACAGTGAACGGCGTAGACAATTACAATTAGCAAAAGAAAAGAACCACAAAGAATCAACACAATCAGTTTGCACTCCGATTTCGTATGAAAGTGAATGCCAAGAAATAGAATGTACCATGGTATCCGCACAAACCGCCCATCCAACCGACTCAGAAGTCATAATTGAGGCACTACCAGCTGGAACAATACCAACGGATCAGAACAGCACGCCAACCCCTGTGGCTGGTGTCATCAGAGAGGTTTGTTCGTCCTCCCTTACAGCCGTATCCAGGTTGAAGCGCAATGAAAGACGTAGAATCCCGTACATCGATCTCCAAAATATATGTGCTAATATTCCAGCACCTATCAAAGATAAACACAATGAACGCTGTAGACAATTGCGCTTAGAAAAAGAAAAGAACCACGAAGAATTAACACAATCAGTTTGCACTCCAGAATCATCTGAAAATGCATGCCGGGAACTGGTACGTATTATGGTACCCGCACAATCTGCCCATCCAAGGAACTCAGAAGTTGTAATTGAGGCAGAACCAGCTGAAACAATACCAGCAGATCAGGATTGCACGCAACCCTATGTGACCGGTGTTATTCGAGAGGTTCCTTGGTCCTCCATCCATTGTCATACTACCGGCACACACGAGATAGGTAAGCTCCAGTTTACAGCAGATATTCTTTACAATATAGCCAGGAAAAATGTAAGGCATTCCAAACTGCTACCGTCAACTTCGAACTAAATGACAAACCTACTAACTATATGCTATAATATCAAGTTCAAGCTCGCTCGTGACAGTTGCGACTGCAAAAAGGCCAAGTATAGTTGCCAAAGTCAAACTCAAGTATGTTACATAATAGCAAATTATTCACACTACACCTAATAGTTCTGTTCTCTTGTATTTGGGAAATATAGGTAAAAGGGCTACAAGTATTTTGATGAAGGATTACTTTTAGGCTCACAAAGCTCAAAAAGTCGACTTCTTGAGGTTAAAAGTGGTCCTTACTTAAAATATTTGGGTAAAAGTATTTTTTTTTTTTACTTTTCCAATTCATCTCGACGAGACGAATCGGAAAACCAAAAAGTGAGGCACATAACTAACAAATGCAGAAAAAAAAATCAAATAAAACCCAAAAAAATGAAAAAAATGAAAAATGTTGTTAGTGGAATGGAGTCTAAGAATCTTGAGGAAGACGCGTTGCAGGAAGACGAACTGTTGGGTTGGTGGTTTACAATGCTCACTAATCTGCACTTATGGATAGAGTTGCAAACTTGCAATATCTCCTCTTGGTATAATAATGGTTCCAATCATGAAAAATCTAAGGTAATCTGGTTGATATACGTGGGTGTCAGACATGGTACTAACTTGCTACTTCATTAATTCTAAAGCTGTACAGTGAACTGAAACTGCAGGAGGAAAGTCAGTGCAGGAAAAGGAGCAATGAGTAATGTACTCATGGGTGATTAAAAAAAAAAGTAGTGTACTCATGTACTATTTGGGGTTGCACTGCACTTGCTTGGCTGGATATATCGTAATTCCAATCGATACACAAATCTTCATTTATATATTTCGTAATACAACAGTACTTTGGGTACTATGGTTACTGACAAAATTTCAGATATTAAATATATAATGTTGAAATATAAAGTTGTAATCTTCGGTCTGACCTCAGCTACTGCTTAGTAGATGTCCAGCCAAAGCTCTTATGGGTCGAAATACTAGGACACTAGGCGACTGTACATCAGAGGAAATACTAGGACTGAAACCTGTTGAAAGATTCAGGCCGACGGTACTGATAGATATGATCTCTGTCCGAGAGGCGTACACCTCAAGCTTCTGCAAATAAAGTCCTTCCCAATATTCAATAATAAGGGAAAAGCTTATTTGTTCTTGTTTAATGAATTTACCCTTTATTCTTACAGGACAAATAACGAAATCTGCTAATAACAATTGCAGCATATAATTTCCTAATAAATACATAAAAGATTAGCTTATTAGTCTATTCTCGTCCATATTGAACATCAAAGGACCAAGTTCTTTGACGTAATGATAAGAAGAGCCAAACTTTAGCCAGTTCCTTGAGTTATAGAAATCATATCACAATTAATAGTGTTGGGGTGGCACACGTAACACTGCTTGTTATTACGTAAGACACCTAAACCTATAAAAAGACCTAGCCAGATATGGAAATTATGTCAATCTCCATAGTATCTTGAGTATTGAATTGCCATAAATGCACAGCAGCTTTAGAAACAACTATGAAGATAAGAGAATGAAGGGTATTTCAATAGTATCGTGGGCTATTACTTTGCAATAAATGCACACCATAGTGCACCCCAAAAATCAAGGAAAATTAAAATTAAAATAATCCAACCTTCCGCTATAAAATCATGACCTGAATCTTCCCCTCATCCTTTTCTTCATCCAAAAAAAAAACTGTATGTCTGCAGTTTTTCTACAATTTGTTCTCCAGAAAGATTGCTAGGCCTCCAAAAGGTGTGTATCTCAAGAACTCCTAATCTTGTTTATTGGTAGAGCCATAAAAAATATTGGAAACCTGTGATTAGTTATGTATTAAACAACATAAAGTTACACTCACTTGGATGTTGTATTAATGTTCTTCATTGTAGCTGCTATCGCTTGATATTAACTTTACTATCTGTTAACCTTTTGATTATATGCTCAGAAGAAGACAACAATTTGCTAGAGCTAGACCAGTGAACCAATTTGTTGGAGGCTGATTATCATGTTGTGCATTATTGAGATTAGTTATTGGGCCAATTGAGTATAGTAGTGCTATTATAACGCTAATATTACATACTCAGATATTAGAGTGCTGATTGGCATAACAGGAATAATATAATTGAGTCTTACAGTACCTGGTTTAAGTAGCTGCCATGACTGCGAACAAGAGAGCTCAAACTTCCTATGCTGGTATTCCACAAGATACGAAAAATAAGCGTAATCAACGTCGTAGAGAATTAGATGATAATCTTCCAGAAGCAGCCAGGATCAGGCGCAATGAACGGCGTAGGCTCTTGTACACTGATCACCCAAAAACATATGCTGATCTTCCTCAATCTACCAAAGACAGGCGCAATGAACGCCGTAAACAATTATGCTTAGACAAAAAATAAAAAAATGAAGAATCAACAAGAGCAGTTTGCTCTCGAAATATGTATGGAAATCCACACCCAAATATGATACATACCATGGTTCCCATACAAATAAGTCATCCAACCAACTCAAAAGTTGTGACTAATCCATTTCCAGATGAAATAATGTCGACAGATCAAGATGCCACACAACCCTTTGTAGCAGGTGTCATTACAAAGGTTTCTCGATCTTCTAATCGTACTTATGCTACCAGTATACATGAAATAGGTAACTTTATGTTTTTATTTAGGCCTTCCCTATAACATAACAAATAATGGCTACACTTGAAGGGCCATTCCCAATTGTGCTGGGTGCAAGATTGAAAGCTAACAACTATCAACGTAATCTATAAGTTCTACTCGTTTTGCAGATGGTCACCCATGTTAATGGAATTCAAGGTTAATAGGGGTCGGAAATACCGCTGTGTTGACAGGTTTCCAGCTATCAACAAGAGGTTCTACTACCTTCAGCTTCAATCCATCAAATCCTGCAGCTGAAAAACTGCGTGCTTGGTAAGAATGTTTATTTACAGGCATACTAAACTATGAACTCTAAAACCAAATAAAACAACTATCGTAGGCGTATGAGTAATGCAAAGGCAATCCACAAATTGCCAGAAAGGAATATAAGCGTGACGCCACACAAGGACTTCAAAAAGATTAATCAACTCCCAACCACTGTTGACAAGGTACAAAATCAACAATTTGAATACATAATTGAACTTGATCTAACAAAAGAACACAAAGTTAACGAAATCGATGTGCAGCAAGAATTCCACTGGATTAAGGCCAGTTGCAAGGTTGTTGATGTTACACAGAAATTCTGGTACTTGTCGTGCTCAAAATGCAGCAATGCCACGGATGCTATGACTGATGGTCTATTTTGGTGCAACCATTGCAAAAAACGAGTATCGCCAGTCGTAAAGTCAGTTCTTACTCATAGAAATAGTTTGTTGAATACATTGAAGAATAATCTGGAAACAAGGAAAATCTATTGTATAATTCCCCTGGAAATGTTCAACAGCCTTAAATTCAACGTGGAATTGTCAGACAAAACAGGGTCTATTGTTGCTACTGCGTTTCCACCAGATGCTGAAGGCATGTTTGGTATCACAGCTGAATACATGAGGGAAACATACAAAAGGTAACTTGCACTTCAAACAATATTCAAAATAAAAACATAAATGTGTCTGGAATACTAAAATTATAAATCTAAATATAGGGTGACCTATCTGCAGCAGCAATTGAAAAAATTTGCCAAGGTGTGGAATATGTTGTGCAAGTGAAAGCATACAAGTACACGAAATGTAGGCATCCAAATTGTTTGTACTCAATTCATGAGTATGATCTCCTCAGCAATGTTAAGCGAGATGACCATGTTGAAAAGGCTGGTGGCTCATCTTCAAAGATTGAAAAACCATCCAAAAAAAACCGTCGACAACTCTTTGTGAATGAACAATCCAATACTTCCACAAATGAGGATGATCTTCCACTTGTGGTTACTTTTGGGGGGAAGAAGAAAAATTAAGTTCAAACATCAAGCCAACCTTTTGAGCGCATCCAACTGCCACACCAGCTGGTTACCTAATCCTAAGTAATGTAACCACCTTTTGCTTGTTGCAACTGGTTCCGGGTTCTGAGTTGCAGTAAACTTATTGCATCTATATCTATCAACATATTAAGGAATAATGGAACTAAGTAGTTGTGGTGGATATGGGCAGTTGAATCACGCTAGAATTATTCTGTAGGATTGAGAAAACATTTTACCTAATGCTCTATGATAGTCAACTTAGATATGTTATGCAATCACAATTCCTAAATTTCTGGTGCAAATATAACCCATATCTAAGCTACAATTGACAACAAACACATCTCAATTAAAAAGTTCCATAGAAATGTATTAGAACTTCTAGAGCCATGTGTGTCCTATACAATACAGAAGGGATGCAGATGATTCGATAATAGTTATGGACTAAGATGGACTGAAAGGGTAAAACGAACAGCCAAGTTTATTTCAAGTCAAATTGGCTAACAAATAACCATAGCAAAAACCCCTGTTGTACATTCTACCACATAGCTTATTTATGTCTAGCTGGAGTAGAACAAACAACAATCAAGAAATAATAGTTTAAGAACAATCTTTGGACAGTTTTCACCATCCAAGAACAGATCTGATTCATTTCTCTTGACAAGAATTACACTAGGGCAAGCTTCATCAGATGTACATTCTACTTCTATGATTCCTGTGAAACCCGCCCGGACCAAACCGATCCATACCTTTCGGATTTTGCCCCTGTAATGCTGCCTAGAATTGTAATATTATTTTTGCTTGATTACGTAGTAAATGGTGCTTCAATTAGTTAGAAACCAATTCTTGCTTAAACCAGGTCTAGAACTGTAACATAATTATTGATTGCTTATGTATCAAATGATGCTTGAATCAGGTCAAGCCCAAATTTTTGTTGCTTATGTAACATACTCCATGGATAAAACCGTAACCGATCCGTGAGTGACAGATTAGTTTGGAACTAGACCGTAAAACTATTGGTCCAGACATGAATTTCATTCTGTAAAAACTATGACTAGCAGTATAGTCCTCGTATTCTTGCGAAACCAATCCAATCCAGACCGCAAGCATCCTTATTGATCACCCAGACTCCTTAGAAGGTAAAAGGCACAGCAGTACATTTTGTCCATACAACTATACAAGTATTTCCCGTGTGTTTGCCAGTCATAATTCATCCTGCTTTCAAACAAATGTACAAAAAAAAACAACTAGATGACACATAATATAGTGTTGTCCAACAGGCAACAAGATTCTTGCTGCTCCAACATTCACGCAACTAGAGAACCAATATATGCGTTAACTGGAGTCCACTATCCTCTACTTATTGAAATGTATTTTAGGATTTTCCTACTTTTAGGTTACTTGTTATCATTCAAGCTGAGTATCCATTAAAATACAACAGCAAAGCAGCTATTCGAACAAGCTCACATGCCAAGAGAACCCGTGTAATCTATAAAACAACTAGATGGAATTAGTGCCATTAACAAGAAGTGCAGCAAATGAAAGTGACTAAACTGAGCAGCAATCATGGGGGACATGCATATGAGTATTTCCGAAAAAATTAAATGCTAGGGTTGGAAAAACTTACATGAGAAGAAAGAGTCGGTCGGACGGTGACAACAGTGGAGATCGCACAGACGCCAGTTTCGAGGGCGTGGTTTGGAGTGGCGGTGGATGTCGGAGGGTGAGAGAAAGAGACTTTGGTGGTACAGCAATGTTGGTGGTGTACCAGCGCTTGTGGTTGCGGCGCCGGTGGTCGATAGAGATACACAGAATGCCTATTGTATATTGAAGAAGACAAACACAGAGTTAGGGTTTAGAGAGTACAGTTAGAGAAGGAGAGAGTGAGGCAGAGCGAAGACAGACTTTATACTCCTATTTTGGAGTTTTCCCGCGTGTATACAGGAAAAAAGGGGCAAAAATAGCTCTGTTTGGAACTTAGAGAAAGGAAAAGAAAATAAAATGGAAGGAAAATGAGAGGAAAATGGGAGGGAAAATGTACTATTCATTACACTTAAAATTTTTATTTTCTTCCCTCTTTCCCTCCCAACCAAACAATGGAAAGGAAATTTTTTTAATTTTCCTTTCCTTTCCTTTCTTTTCCCTGGGTTCCAAACAGAGCGTAAAATTTTACTCAGTTAGTCGACTTGTCACCAATTTTATTTCTTTGCAAAACTTCGTACAAAATGCAAATTCCTTCTCCCTCTGTACCTTGAGAGAAATGATAAATTGACAAAAAACTATATAGAACGAGGAATTCACTTTTACGCAATAAACTGAGAATTATGGTTCCAATATACGGAGTATTTTAAAAACTACTCCTACATAAGTCCCATTATATATGTAAACCCCACGGTAACTCTAAAGAAATTGACGGGAGCCACTGACCACGACTATAAACGACACACGGGGCCCATCAGGTGAACCCGCATGGATAATCCAGGCCGTTCAAAAAAAAATTAAAAAATTTCCGAGTAGGCTCACGAGAGCTCAACTCCATCCGATGTGCGTAGATACTCGATCCAATCATCACATTTTTTGGTGAAAAATGGGATGATTAGATCGAGTATCTACACACATCAGATGGAGCTGAGCTCTCGCGGGCCCACTCAGAATATTTTAAAAAAAAATTGAATGGCTCGGATCATTCGTGCAGTACCCAGAGCGGGCCCCACATGACCATCGATGGCTCCCGTCTGGTTCCGTAGCAGAGTCCCCCCCAAAAAAGGGGAGGAAATTCGTTACATGTTAAAGAACAAGATTTATAAAATTATTGCCAATTGGGATCATTCTCACACCTCTTATTTTGCGAGTTGGATAAAATCTTCAATTGATCTCCTCTACATGGCGGATCAAAAAAAAAAAACTCCTCTTCATGCATTTGTTTTTCTGTCTCTTTCGCTCCCTCTTCGGCGATCGAGATTAATCTTCACATCGGATTTTGAGTGAGTGATAGAGAGGCTCTCCAATCGGATATTCGATAGCAGGGTTAAGCTTTAAGAGTGTTTTGCAAGAAATACATCTGTTGATATCAACAAATCAACAAAAATGGAAACAGAAACTTCTGAAGGAAAACTTCTTGGCTATCTAATATGAGCATTATTCCTCAATCTATACTGACAGCAATATGACTAACCGACACGGAAAACTTCTTGGCTATCTAATATAAGCATTATTCCTCAATCTATACCGGCAGCAATATGACTAACCGACGCGCGTAGCGCGTCGGCCTCTCACTAGTTTACTTAAAAGTGAGTTAAGATTTTTTTAGCAAGTGAAAAGAAATTCATGTGGATGGTTTAGTTTGCCGTTTGAAATGGGAAATACTGATTTTGACTTGGGAGTTCAGTGTTTGCTTCTTTGGGGAATCATTCAGAAAATGAGAAACAGGTCCCTTCTGTCTTTTTCCATTTTCCCTGAAAGATAGGTAGTCTTTTTTCCTGCTTGGACTGCCCTTTGGAGACTTATGGAAGAATTTTATTATTTTTTCTTTGCTTTTTTCTCCCCAGGAGAGCCCAGCTTCTAGCCTTTCTTTGGTTTTGACGGTCTAAGTGTCCGGGCCAGTTTACGCTTACCTCAACTAATCCCCTATCCGATCAGGGGTGATAGCCTAGTTGGTCAAGGCTTACTCCAGTTGGGCTTGCGTGAGGTAGGAGGAACCAAGTTTGAGTTGTGCCAGCGGCGCCCCTCGAATTTGGTCCTTCTCCTCTGTCTGGCTTTGGCCCACTAGCCCTTGGTAGAGTGGTAGTTGCTATGGCTCTTTGGTCTCTCTCGGGATCCGCCACGGGTTTGGAGTCCCTATGGTCACGCTCAGAAGAGGGTTGCTATGCCCGGTCGCCTCCTCCTCCACCCTTTTTAGCTTAGCAAAAAAAAAAAAACTACTCAGCAGTGAATAGACCAAATTAATCTGGTGGGTCGAATGTGAGATGTTCCAATAATAAGGCATGAAGATGTTTCCAATTCCACGACAATTGCCATGGTACTGAAAATGTTGAGTAGCTTATTTAGGTCTTGAAGACTTTTCCAAGAGAAAGGTCACGAACCAAAAATTTACAAATTTCCCCCAACAAATTTAGCTTATTTTTTAAATAAACCCGGAAAGTAAGATATTTGGACCAAATGAAAGTTTTTCTTTAATTTGGTGCATAGAAATTGAGAAAGTATCCACGGAAGTACTTTATTTTATCCTCAAAAAACTTGACGTCTTTTTTGAGGGGACACTATTTAAAACATAAGAAAGGGAGTATTTTTGCCCTCATCGATGTACTATTTAATCTTGGGGAGTGATTTTGTCAATCTCCTTTTTGTTAATGTCACTCCCCTTTGTATCTATATAAGATGATTTATTTTGTGAAAGACAGAAAGAAAGCTATACAAGCTGCAGAATTTAACATTCATATGCTTCTATATATACAAATACCAGTAACCGAAATTTGAAGTACTTTTGTCTCCTTCACCCAATAGCAGCTATCCTTCTTTTTAGTCTCACACATTCAAACTATGAACTTGCGAGCTAGCTCAAGTGGTTGCATGCTTGTTCCAAATTCATCTAGTCTTGGGTTCAACTATTCTACTCCCACTAACAAACTAACATTTCTTGCCTTTCCTCCAGAAGAAAAAAAAGAAGAAAAAGAAACCGTGATCTAGCATTGTCCAAGGCACTGGAAACTTTCAAATTTACTGACCACTAGTGAGTGTACACTCTGTGCTAGATATGGAGATAGCAGAAGACTTCACAGTGGATGACTGAAATGACGTGACAAATTCAAATGAAGCTTCATTACCAGGACCTATTGTACCAATACTTGTGCTGTCATGAATTATCTCCGGCAACAGGACATCTCCATCAAGGTATTGCATCACTTGCCGCATGCTGGGTCTTGTCGCTGCATCGGACTTTGAGCAAAGCAGGCCTAGTTTCAAAACCAACACCATTTCCTCCCCCAAATAATCTCCTCCCAATCTAGGATCACTTGTCTCGAGAATTGCTCCCTCTTTCCATTTCTTGAAAACCCAATCAACCAAAACTACCGCGTCAGGCGACTGTTGTAGCTGTATGGGCCTCCTTCCGCAAGCTACTTCGAGTATGAATGCACCGAAAGCAAACACATCAGTGCTTGTGGTTGCCTTTCCGGTTCTAGAAAGCTCTGGTGCAAGGTACCCAATTGTCCCCATCACATTGGTAGTTTCGAGGTTTGCTCCATGATCGTATAATCTAGCAAGACCGAAATCACCTAGCCTTCCATTTAGATCAGCGTCCAATAGAACATTACTAGCCTTCACGTCTCTGTGAAGAACAACTTGGTCCCATTCTTCATGCAAATACAGAAGGGCGGATGCTACTCCTCTGATGATACGATAACGTTGTGCCCAGTCGAGGATTGGCTTTTCATTGCTAAATAGGAACTTGTCAAGGCTTCCGTTAGGCATATAATCATAGACCAAGAGCAGCTCTCCCTTCCGCCGGCTGTAGCCAAGGAGCTGCACCAAGTTCCTGTGCCTTAGCCTTCCCATGCAAGCAATTTCGGCCACAAACTCCTTCATCCCTTGTTTTGAATCATGGGAGACTTTCTTAACTGCAACTTGTTCCTTTGAAGATTGAAGTATTCCTCTATATACCTTTCCGAATCCTCCTGCTCCAAGAATCTCTTCGTCTATGAAACCTCTAGTAGCTTTGAAGAGATCCTTATAGGAAAACCTATGAGGGCCATATTCCCTTTCCCAATCTTCACGTATTTCTTCATACTTTTTCCTCCTCAACACGTAAAATGTCCCTACAATTGTGATAGTCAGCCCAATGACTCCTATTGTCACCGACACTGTAATTACTAGACCTGTAATTCCTAGACTGTGTTTTCTTTGATGAGGAATTGAAGGAAGCTCTGAAATTTCTAGGCCCTGTGCTTTACCACTTTTATTGAAGCTCCAACCAAGAATATAGTGGTTCCCTGTAAGTAATCCTGTAGAAGCGGAGAAACCAACATACATGGAATCCAAGAGAATTGAAGAAAGATCGATGTGTGTTGACAGAAGAGACTGATCTGGTTTGGGGCTTGTAATAGGAGCTAGTGTAACATTGAGTACATTCTCAAACCCATCATACTCTATCCAAACGTGCATTGGACTCCCACTTACAAGCTGCATGCTCCTATTTATTCGTTCCCTATTGGAGTAATACGTGACCGTAGCAGATACATTTGATACTAAGCTGTTAATATCAATTCCAACATGGTTATCATTTGTATCGTTGAATTCCAAATTTGCAAGGGTATCGAGCTCAATTGCCAATAGATGGTTGGAAGGGAGCCCATTGTTTGAAGAATTGAGGAGCCCAAAATACTGGCTTCCTACAGCTTGGGTGAAGTTCATAGATGGTGAGATGGCAAAGGTCATTCCACAACAACTAAGATTTGTTACCACTGGAGCAATGGCAAACACAAAATGGGTGGAAAATGAAAGAGCTTGCGGTAATGTGGACGAAGATGTATCAAATCCTATAGGATGCTGGTAGAAAGCACGACCGATTTGATGCTTTGAAAAATTTGTAAGCTGCAAAAGACCATTGGAATGGATTTTTGCAACCCCATCAACGTGGATATTGGCTCCATTGAAGCCATTGTAAGCGAATTGGTTTTCATCTACAGCCATGGACAGGAGATTCAAGCAAAAATATAAACGTATCAGAAAATAAACTGATACTGGTGTGGAAGTCATTTACCAATTTCGGGAAGAGCTTCTTGCTTGCAGCAATGGATGGTTAGTTTTTGGTTGGAGATAGATTCTTCTTGGTTATTAAACGTACGGGTCTCCTTCCAAGGGTAAAACGGGGATTTGGGGAGTCAATGCCGTTGCATAGAGGGCAGCAGGTCAACAAAAGAAACCTAAGTTCGTGACTGAACGATTATAACTTCATGTGATTCCAATGTAACAGTCACACTACTACAATAAAGCATAACAATCACAGCTATTGGCAGTGATAGTTAGTCTTCTATCACACTCCTCCTACCGTGATAGATGTGAGTGTGATTGTAAGTCACTCTCTTTTATCACGGTTATAAACTGTGATTGAAAGATAGAAACAATCACACCCAAAAGGCGTGATCGTTTCTAGGAAAAACCGTGATGGAAACTCATTTCCGTGTTCTTTCCATGGTTTTGATCACACTCTTCCTGAAAAACCGTGATGGAAACTCATTTCCGTGTCTAAGCACCACTTTTTATCTCAGCTTTTGATTTAAACTGAGATTAAAAAGTTAGTCTACAATTTTTTATCACGCTTTCACTGAAAACCGTGATCTTTGTGAATCTCCTTAGTGTGGTATTTATCTATTATTGTAGTAGTGTCACCATGTCATTCTCCTCATGGTTATACTTTGATAGAGAATGGAAGACCACACAAACAAACCATAAGTTAAATGAGGACTACTTAAGGAACAAACCAGGATCATCTCCATTTCATAGATGGATTAAGGATCACTTTGTGAGCAAAGATGCTCGTGTTGGATTTGTGAAGCCTCGTTCAGTTTGGTTGTCACTTTGCAAACTATGACGGCGTTTGACAGTAGGGGCTCTCATCGTGTCTAGAATCAATTCAACTCCAGAAATTGATTCCTAAATTAATTGAAGAATAAAGATTTGCTGATTTCAATTATAACTGAATTTACTTAAAAGTGAGTTAAGATTTTTTTAGCAAGTGAAAAGAAATTCATGTGGATGGTTTAGTTCGCCGTTTGAAATGGGAAATACTGATTTTGACTTAGGAGTTCAGTGTTTGCTTCTTTGGGGAATCATTCAGAAAATGAGAAACAGCTCCCTTCTGTCTTTTTCCATTTTCCCTGAAAGATAGGTAGTCTGTTTTTTCCTGCTTGGACTGCCCTTTGGAGACTTACGGAAGAATTTTATTAATTTTTCTTTGCTTTTTTCTCCCCAGGAGAGCCCAGCTTCTAGCCTTTCTTTGGTTTTGACGGTCTAAGTGTTCAGGCCAGTTTACGCTTACCTCAACTAATCCCCTATCCGATCAGGGGTGATAGCCTAGTTGGTCAAGGCTTACTCCGGTTGGGTTTGCGTGAGGTAGGAGGAACCAAGTTTGAGTTGTGCCAGCGGCGCCCCTCGAATTTGGTCCTTCTCCTCTGTCCGGCTTTGGCCCGCTAGCCCTTGGTGGAGCGGTAGTTGCTATGGCTCTTTGGTCTCTCTCGGGATCCGCCACGGGTTTGGAGTCCCTATGGTCACGCTTAGAAGAGGGTTGCTATGCCCAGTCGTCTCCTCCTCCACCCTTTTTAGCTTAGCAAAAAAAAAACTACTCAGCAGTGAATAGACCAAATTAATCTGGTGGGTCGAATGTGAGATGTTCCAATAATAAGACATGAAGATGTTTCCAATTCCACGACAATTGCCATGGTACTGAAAATGTTGAGGAGCTTATTTAGGTCTTGAAGACTTTTCCAAGAGAAAGGTCACGTACCAAAAATTTACAAATTTCCCCCAACAAATTTAGCTTATTTTTTAAATAAACCCGGAAAGTAAGATATTTGGACCAAATGAAAGTTTTTCTTTAATTTGGTGCAAAGAAATTGAGAAAGTATCCACATAAGTACTTTATTTTATCCTCAAAAAACTTGACGTCTTTTTTGAGGGAACACTAATTAAAACATAAGAAAGGGAGTATTTTTGCCCTCATCGATGTACTATTTAATCTTGGGGAGTGATTTTGTCACTCTCCTTTTTGTTAATGTCACTCCCCTTTGTATCTATATAAGATGATTTGTTTTGTGAGAGAAGGAGAGTGGCGTGAACAAAAAGAGGAGTGGCAAAATCAATTCACTTAATCTTTTGCGTGAAAATTGTATTAAAGAGAAAGTTAGAATGTGAGGTCAAGTTCGAAAGATTTTTTTGGGTTATTAAGTGGAAAACAAATAGAGGGAGAGAATATCTGGGGCCGAGATGGATTTTTGTGAGATTTA
This sequence comes from Rhododendron henanense subsp. lingbaoense, assembly GCA_020567845.1. NCBI lineage: Eukaryota > Viridiplantae > Streptophyta > Magnoliopsida > Ericales > Ericaceae > Rhododendron > Rhododendron henanense. The sequence goes on from CM036312.1 coordinate 7,443,971, forward strand.
CCATTTATTTTGTGAGAAAGTACCATATGTCTTACACGTGTACTTAGCATATATTGTAGATATACAGGTTCCCCACTCGGATGAATTGTCAAGCTAAAACCGCAACTACATCCATCCCCATCAAACATACGACAATCCTCTCATCTGGTTCAATCGGGATGGACCGCTTGTCTCTTTCACCATAACATTATTCCACAAGAAGAGCGGTACCCATACTATATGGTAGTACCAAAAAAAAATATTACTTTTAATACAATATTTATCCCTCATCGATGCACTATTTAACCTTTAAGTTGAAAATTGTATTAAAAGAGAAAGTTGAATGTGAGAGGAAGTTTGAAAGATTTTTTTCAAGTTGTTAAGTGGAAAACAATAGAGGAAGAGAAAATATTAGTGGCCAAGGCGGATTTTTGTGGGAGTTTTTAATTCTTTGTTTAGAAAGGAATAACAAACGTGCAGTGTGTTACTCACTTGCTTAGTATATAGTATAGATAGATTTCGCCATAAAAGTGTGGTTGCAATAGAAATGGTAGGAATGTGTGGGATTGATATAGTAGCACTAATACCGTCCAGTAGAAGTAAACACAAGAATGATTACACCATGACTTAGACTTCAAGCTTATCGATACAAAGAATAGAACCCCTGCACTAAAGGGGTGTAGTGCACGATTCGTACCGTTAAATATATTTTTAATGGTTCACATTTCAAAAGGTATCTTACGTACATGGATACTTTTACACACACCATTAAAAAGTATCTAACGTAAGATACCTTTTGAAATCTAAATCATTAAAAACACTTTTAGATAACTCGGATCGTGCACCATACCTTTGTAGTGCACCCATACACTACAAGGTCCCCGGTTCCTAGAATCTCTGTGATAGAAGGCCTGAAAGGGAATCACTGCATCAAAAAAATACACACTGCAACTTTTGCTCAGATTTCGTACGGAAACAGAAAGAGTTCTGTACGTACTTGTATTAACAATAAGTCCCACATTACTAGCTCACATTAGAAGAAGAACGGATCAAAGGATGTACACTTTGAAGTTGTGAGATCTAGTAGACCAGAAATAGTATGCCAGGAACCACATTCCCCTGCTGAAATACTATCAGGATCAAAACATAACGTTGAAGACGGAATGCAAGTATTCAACAACTGCTGTCTGATGATTAACTTCCAGGTTATTGATGAAAAACAAGGTTTAATAGAGTTATCACTTCACCATGTAACATCATCATTTGTTAATCAAAACATGGATCAAGAATATATTTTCCGACTTGCTGCTATTTGCAAAGACCAGAAACAATACAGCAGTAGCCTCGTTCCACTTCAGCACAACACCGAAGTATGCGCTGTGTCGCAGTGACACCTTGTGTCTTTTCCTTATTCCATAGTAACCCCTTTTGATACAACTCTAAAGGCTTCCAAGAATTTTGGAAGTCCACCCATGTGTAGAATTTTCAGGATGAGGCTGAGTTCCGCAAGTTAAGCTTGTACCAAGTTTATCAAACCTTTGAATCTACAGCAAAATGATTAAAAATGTAATCTCAAATTCCTATGCAAACACAGTGTAGATAAATAAATAAAAAGGCTATTAAATAAGAGAAACGTCATTTTTGAATGTAACTAACCGCACCAGTTGCACTCAATCTCCTACAATATCATTTCAGCAATGACAAGATTGATTTATGAAACGATTATCTGGTTTTCATTCATATAAATCCCACACTGTATGAACTTTGTTGTCCTCAGTGTCCATCGGTACAAGTAGTATGGATCGTAAATTTGTTGTATTTATCGCCTTTCACATCACTCTTGAAAATAAGAACCACTTTCTAGTGTACGACGATTGAGAACCTTCAGGTATTACCAAAAATTGACAGAATGAAATGGCCCAGAAAATGTTATATCCCAAAAGACTTGGAACTAAGGAGGAAGAAAGGAAACATTAAAATGAGAGATAGTGAACCTAAGCAAAGGGAGACAAACGAAGAAATTAAGAAACTCTAGAGGATAGTTAAGAACAGTGATTTAGTGTGGTAGAACAACACAATAAGCTGACAGCTGAGATATCTTAGGGCTCCATATGGCATCAGAAGCATATGGGAATGCCTTGCTCAAAATCCTCAATGAAGCCCAAGTCGCCTTCGTTATTTCCCTTGAAAAGTCTAAACATCCGGTGGACAAGTCTTGGCCACAAAGGTTATTACGTTAGGAAGAAACAACTCAAGGTACTTTTCAGACTTCGTCTTCCATAAAACGAAACTCCATTCCCAATTTTACAGCTATTAAACATGACATGCCTACACACTGCATAATATCTATCCAAAACATGCACCAATCATCATATACTGCATATGAGGAAGAGAATAAAACAGAAACTTCTACAAAAGAACAGCAATGTGCTTACATACTGCATGCACCTAGCATAAGTGGATCTGTTCATAAAGCAAAGGGCTGCATAGCCTAACTCAAGCTCTGGCCATCTTGCCACTTCCAGGATGTTCCTCCCAAGATTGGGTATAGGTCACTTGTTCACAGTTTAGTGAGATGAAACCAAGCTTTACTCGAGATTAAAGAGTATGCATATGCATAAACGGAAATGAATTTATTACTGAAACAAACCACAAGTACCACCTGTCAAATCCGTCTCATGGATCTTGACCACAAAATTGTCAGAGACAGATTGTCCCTTCTTTTATTAAAGATCTCGAATATCCATCTCAAGCCTGTATTTTTCTTGCAAAGTAAGTTTGAACGTAGCGCCTTGCAAGAAAATCCCAAACTTATTTTGCAGTCTCAAATTTACCTAGTTGCATGCTAATAGAGAAACTAACAGAGTTTTTAATCCAGGTAATGATTTTACGGTTATCCGTATCCCATTCATCCAATGCCTATTCAAAGGCATCATCCTTTTGATCATTCGATTTTATGGGATTCGTTTTCTTAGCAGTGGCATACATTGACATGCCTTTTCCTTTCAGGAAACTACGCGTGAGATGAGACCAATGGCTGTAATTGAGACCATCAAATTTGATGGAGTCAGATGAGGCCATATTCGTAGGAAAAGACTAATGAAGACAGACATCAGAGCAAAGATGCAAGAGTTATACTGATTACCAGGTCTAGTCACGTCAAAGAGGGCTTATCAAGGAAAACCAATGTAGTATTCAGAAGTGAGTCAGAACCAATCAACTAACTGAGATTAACTTGCACTAGAACAAGAGACAATCAGCAAAGGAAGACACTAAACGAAAAAATGGCCTCTGATTCCACGCAAATTGAAGAATATCAATCTTTTTTTTATGAGCAATATTTTTTTTAAGTACAATATCGATCACTTACTTGTATTGAACTCTATAATCCAATTTATAGCACAACGATAGGACAGGAACGTGATCCTTCAGGATCTTCTAATAGCCAATAAACTAGACTAGACTACATGAGCAACAAAGTCAAGACATGTATACAAGTATATCAAAATTTGATATAGCTAATTACCTGAAAATCAAAGAAAGCTATAGAAGCTGCAGAATTTAACATTCATATGCTTCTTAATATACAAATATCAGTAATATTCCACTATCATCCTAACCAAAATTTGAAGTACTTATGTCTTCTTCACCCAATAGAACCTATCCTTCTTTTAGTCTCACACATTCAAACTATTAACTTGCGAGCAAGCTCAAGTGGTTGCATGTTTGTTCGAAATTCACATAGTCTTGGGTTCAACTCTTCTACTCCCACTAACAAACTAACATTTCTTGTCTTTACTGACGCAGGCCGAGACCCGCGAGGTTGAGGATAATCCCGGGATGGCACTCACCGGGGGCAACGGAAGTCACTCGACGTTGCTAATCGCGGAAGACACTCACGCGACCAAGTCACACACTTGATTATCGAAGGAATCACTCACTTCAAGCAAGAAAACACTTGCACAATATTTTTATAAACTCAAACTCTTCTTTCTCATTTCACTAGCAAAGCTTATATAGGACTTCAAGGAACAACCCTCCAAGAATAGGAATTAAAACACTTACATTTTCAAGACTCAAAATAAATGCTAAACAAGACTTTGACTCCAAACAACTAAGAAGACTCCTAGAGAAAATAAAAGACAACTAGATTCAAAGAAAAAGATAGAAAGACTCATAAGAGAAATACCAAACAACTAGACTCTTAGACTAGAAGCTAGAAAGACACTTCAACATGAATTTTACGTCATTTCCAATAACCATTAACACGTTGCTGCATCATTCTCCCTTGCTTTGAAAAAAAAAACTCGTCCTCGAGTTTCCATGGTTTGAAACAATTTAGAACGCCGAATCTTGTCTGCATCACCCTTGTACTTGAAATTAATTTTTCCACATATGAACTTTAAAATGTCGCCAAAAACTGAATGAACGATTTCCTTCAAATTCTGCTCTAGGTACGTAACCCATGGATTCTTGCTTGCGGAGCCTTCAATAAATTTCCAAAATGGATCCACATTTTGTTGCTCGAAAGACTCACCACGTATTCGGATCTCATCACTTGTGTTAGAAACCCAAATTGAACTTTGTTGAGTGTTGTGAACTAGTAACACAGAGGTCAGCTCTCCCAATGCCATGCCCTCGTGTTCAGGGTCTTCATCATAGATAGTAGGCTTGGACCAATCAACCATAGCTGTAGTTTTGCACCATTTGCCGCCATCATAAGTATTATCAGTATTGTCATTAGGAAGACATTGCTAATAAACCACTGAACCTGAATGTTGATGTCTTTGGACGATCAGAAATCCTTCTTCATTGTACTCATCATAGATTGGAGGCAAATTCCAATCCACCAATGGTTGTGAAATTGTAGAATCTTCATCAGAAAAAATTCCTTCCAACGCATGATCTTTCCTCGGTCTTTCACACACGTGCAACATTTTATCTCAAAATGCCACGGGTTGAAAACTCAGCAGGCCAGGATCACCGCTCTGATACCAATTTGACGCAGGCCAAGACCCGCGACGTTGGGATAGTCCCGGGAGGCGGAAAGCCACTCAACCGGGGGCAACGGACGTCACTTGACGTTGCTAATCGCGGAAGACACTCATGCGACCAAGCAACTCGCTTGATTGTTAGAGGAATCACTCACTTCAAGCAAGAAAACACTTGCACAATATTTTTATAAACTCAAACTCTTCTTTCTCATTTCACTAGCAAAGCTTATATAGGACTTCAAGGAACAACCCTCCAAGAATAGGAATTAAAACACTTACATTTTCAAGACTCAAAATAAATGCTAAACAAGACTTTGACTCCAAACAACTAAGAAGACTCCTAGAGAAAATAAAAGACAACTAGATTCACAGAAAAAGATTGAAAGACTCATAAAAGAAATACCAAACAACTAGACTCTTAGACTAGAAGCTAGAAAGACACTTCAACATGAATTTTACGTCATTTCCAATAACCATTAACACGTTGCTGCATCATTTACTCTAGAAAAAGAAAGAAAAAGAAACCATGATCTAGCATTGTCCAAGGCACTGGAAACTTTCAAATTTACCGACCGCTAGTGAGTGTAGACTCTGTGCTAGATATGGAGAGAGCAGAAGACTTCACGAGGATGACGGAAATGACGTGACAAATTCAAATGAAGCTTCATTACCAGGACCTATTGTACCAATACTCGTGCTGTCATGAATTATCTCCGGCAACAGGACATCTCCATCAAGGTATTGCATCACTTGCCGCATGCTGGGTCTTGTCGCTGCATTGGACTTTGAGCAAAGCAGGCCTAGTTTCAAAACCAACACCATTTCCACCCCCAAATAATCTCCTCCCAATCTAGGATCACTTGTCTCGAGAATCGCTCCCTCTTTCCATTTCTTGAAAACCCAATCAACCAAAACCACCGCGCCAGGCGACTGTTGTAGCTGTATGGGCCTCCTTCCGCAAGCTACTTCGAGTATGAATGCACCGAAAGAAAACACATCAGTGCTTGTGGTCGCCTTCCCGGTTCTAGAAAGCTCTGGTGCAAGGTACCCAATTGTCCCCACCACATGGGTAGTTTCAAGGTTTTCTCCATGATTGTATAATCTAGCAAGACCGAAATCCCCTAGCCTTCCGTTTAGATCAGCATCCAATAGAACATTACTAGCCTTCACGTCTCTGTGAAGAACAACTTGGTCCCATTCTTCATGTAGATACAGAAGAGCGGATGCTACTCCTCTGATGATACGATAACGTTGTGGCCAGTCAAGGACTGGCTTTTCATTACTAAATAGGAACTTGTCAAGGCTTCCGTTTGGCATATAATCATAAACCAAGAGTAGCTCTCCCTTCCGACGGCTATAGCCAAGGAGTTGCACCAAGTTCCTGTGCCTTAGCCTTCCCATGCTAACAATTTCAGCCACAAACTCCTTCATCCCTTGTTTTGAGTCATGGGAAACTTTCTTGACTGCAACTTGTTCCTTCGAAGAGGGAAGTACTCCTCTATAAACCTTACCGAAACCTCCTGCTCCAAGAAGTTCTTCGTTTATGAAACCTCTTGTAGCTTTGAAGAGATCCTTATAGGAAAACCTATGAGGGCCATATTCCCTTTCCCAATCTTCAAGTATTTCTTCGTACTTTTTCCACCTCAACATATAAAATGTCCCTGCAATTATGATAGTCAGCCCCATGAATCCTGTTGTCAGTGTCACTGTAATTTCTAGACCAGTTTTCAGTCTTGGTTTTCTTTGATGAGGAAGTGGAGGAAGTGGAGGAAGTGAAGGAAGCTCTGAAATATCTAGGTCCTGTACTTTCCCACTTTTATTGAAACTCCAACCAAGAATATAGTGGTTCCCTGGAATTGGTCCCGTAGCTGCAGAGAAACCAACATACATTGAATCCAACAGAATTGAAGAAAGGTTGATGCGTGTTGACATGAGAGATTGATCTGGTTTGGGGCTTGTAATAGGAGCTAGTGTTACATTGAGTACATTCTCAAACCCATCATACTCTATCCAAACGTGCATTGGACTCCCACTTACAAGCTCCAAGCTCCGATTAATCCGTTCCCTATTGGAGTAATAAGTGACGGGAGCAGATACCTTTGATAATAAGCTGTTAACATCAATTCCAACATGGTTTTCGTTTGTATCATTGAATTCAGGATTCATTTGGGTATCGAGCTCAATTGCCAACAGATGGTTGGAAGGGAGGAAATTGTTAGAAGAATTGAGGAGCCCAAAATACTGGTTTCCTACAGCTTGGTTGAAATCCATAGATGGTGAGATGGCGAAGGCCATTCCATCAGAACTCTGATTTGTTGTCTCAGGAACAATGGCAAACACAAAATGGGTGGAAAATGAAAAAGCTTGCGGTAAGGTGGACGAAGATGTATCGAATCTTATAGGATGCTTGTAAAAAGCACGACCGATTTGATGCTTTGAAAAATTGGTTAGCTGCAAAAGACCATTGGAATGGATTTTTGCAACCCCTTCAAGGCTAATATTGGATCCATTGAAGCCTTTGTACACGAACTCGTTTTCATCTACAGCCATGGCTAGGGGATTCAAGCAAACATATAAAAGTATCAGAAAAAGAACTGATCCTGGTGTGGAAGTCATTTACCAATTTTGGGAAGAGCTTCTTGCTTGCAGCAATGTATGGTTGGAGATAGGTTCTTCTTTGTTGTTAAACATAAGGGTCTCCTACCAAGGGTACAATGGGGATTTGGGGTGTCAACACCGTTGCTTAGAGGGCAGCAGAGCAGGTCAGATAAAGAAACCTAAGTTTGTGACTGAATGATAATAACTTCACGGTGATTCCAATGTAACAGTCAATATGTCATTCTCCTCATGGTTATCCTTTGATAGAATATGGATGACCACACAAACAAACCATAAGTTAAATGAAGACTACTTAAGCATCAAACTAGGATCATCTCCGTTTCATAGATGGATTAAGGATCACTTTGTGAGCAATGATTCTCATGTTGGATTTGTGAAGCCTGATTCATTTTGTTTTGTCACTTTGCAAACTATGACGGGGTTTGATGGCAGCGGCTCTCATCGGGTCAAAATCGAGATGAATATAACCCATAAAATGCGCAAAATGGAATTTGGTGATAAAGTGGTAGTACGGGTTTCGATCCACAAGGACAAGAATCAATTCAACTCTAGAAATTGATTTCTAAATAAATTGAAGAATAAAGATTTGCTGATTTCAATTATAACTAAATTTACTTAAAAGAGAGTTGAGATTTTTTTAGCAAGTAAAAATAAATTTAGGGTATCACATCCACCACTAACTTTATAATCAATGGTTTAAGATTTTTTTCACTAATCTTGTTAAATCAATCAATATGTTAGTGATGTATTTTCACTAGAAGCCAAAATGCTATCTTTTGGAATTCGAGTATATGTGAGCAAAGAATAAACCATTGTTGATAGGTATGGACTGTCTACGCTAAATTAACACTAAACTAGATCATTTTTAACTTTCCATATACTTGGTAGTATGAAAACAATTGTATAACCTTTGTATTTACACCTACATATATACACCGTAAATTGAGTTCATTCTCAAACCCCCTCATACTTCTATCCAAACGTGCGTTGGACTCCCACTTATAAGCTGCAAGCTCTGGTTATTCGTTCCCTATTGGAGTAATACGTGACGATAGCAGATATATTAATTCCAACATGGTTAACATTTGTATCATATATTGAATTCAAGATTTGTAAGGGTATCGAGCTCAATTGCCAAAAGATGGTTGGAAGGGAGCCCATTGTTAGAAGAATTGAGGAGCCCAAAATACTGGTTTCCCACGGCTTGGGTGAAGTTCATAGATGGTGAGATGGCAAAGGTCATTCCCCAACAACTAAGATTGGTTATCTTAGGAACAATGGCAAACACAAAATGGATGGAAAATGAAAGATTTTGGCGTAACCTGGACGAAAATGTATTAGTAAATCTTATTAGAAGCTGGTAGAAAGCATGACCGATTTGTTGCTTTGAAGTGTTGGTTAGCTGCAAAAGACCATTGGAATGGGTTTTTGCCCCATCAAGCTTTATATGGGCTCCATCGATCGAAGCCATTATACACACACTGGTTTCATCTTCAGCCATGGCTAGGAGATTCAAGCAAAAAAAAATAGAAGAATCAGAAAATATTGTGATACTTGTAACTTGTAGGGAAGAGCTTCTTGCTTACAGCAATGGATATTTTGAAGCTAGATTCTTCTTTGTCATTAAACATCAGGGGGTCTCCTTCCAACGGTAAAACGGGCATTTGAGGAGTCAACACCATTGCATAGAGGGCACCAGGTCAATTCAAGAAAATGAAGTTTGTGACTGGATGATAATGACTTCACTGTCAAGAATTTTGCATGGTAGGCAACAGGTCATTCTCCATTTCTCCTCAATGTTATCCTTTGATAGAGAATGGTAATGGAAGACCAGAAAAAAAAAAAAAAAAACATAAGTTAAATGAAGACTACTTTAATTGAGATTGGCTTGTACTAGAACAAGAGACAATCATATTAAGGTCACTGATTTTCGCGCTCCAAGGTTTACTACAGGCGCTCCACCTTTTTGTTTTTACACTGTGATGTTGCCAGCAACATCACAGTATAAAAACAAAAAGGTGGAGCGCCTGCAGTAAATTTTGGAGCGCAAAAATCAGTATCCTCATATTAATGATTGGAATATGACAATTAATATATTTTAAAATAGCTATTCAAGACTTTTCGATGACATTAAATACTTGACAAAGGCACTGCAACTACTCAGCAGTGAATGGACCAAAAAAAAAGAATGGACCAAATGAAATAGTATCTTCTTTGATTTGGTGCAGGGGAATTGAAAAAATTTGCAAGGAAGTACTTTATTTTATGATCCAAAAACTTGATGTCTTTTTATAGGAGACTCTTAAAACAGAATAGATGGAGTATTTTTTGCCCTCATCGATGTATTATTGAACCTTTTTGCGTGATTTGTTTTTTTAACAGGGCGTGAAAATTGTATTGAAGAGAAAGTTTGAATGTGAGGTGAAGTTCGAAAGATTTTGTTTGGTTATTAAGTGGAAAACAAATAGAGGGAGAGAGAATATTCGGAGCCGAGATGGATTTTTGTGAGATTTTTTATTTATTTTGGAAGAATGTACCGTGTGTCTTATGCGTGTTTAGCATATAGCGTAGATATACAGGTTCTCCACTTGGATGAATTGTCAAGCTAAGATCGCAACTGCATCCATTCCCATCAAACATACGACAATCCTCTCATCTGGTTCAATCGAGATGGACTGTTTGTCTCTTTGACCATAATATTATTCCACAATAAGCATGGTACCCGTCCTATATGGTAGTACAAAAACAAATTATTACGTTTACTACAATTTATCCCTCATCGATGCACTATTTAACCTTTAAGTTGAAAATTGTATTAAAAGAGAAAGTTGAATGTTAGGGGAAGTTCGAAAGATTTTTTTTCAAGTTGTTAAGTGGAAAACGATAGAGGGAGAGAGAATATTAGTGGCCGAGGCGGATTTTTGTGGGAGTTTTTAATTCTTTGCATGTTTAAAAGGAAAGAATGAATGTGCAGTGTGAGTTGAAGACGTAATGCAAGTAGTTGTAAAGGAAACAAAGAACTTAAACCCGGAAAAGAAACACAAACTAGAAAGAAAGCCAAGGAACAAGAACATGCAATGCTCACTATTCAACAACTACTGTCTGATGATTAACTTCCAGCTTATTGATGAAAAACAAGGTTTAATAGAGTTATCACTTCACCATGTAGTACATCATCATTTGTTAATCAAAACATGGGTCAAGAATATATTTTCCGACTTGCTGCTATTTGCAAAGACCAGAAACAATACAGCAGTAGCCTTGTTCCACTTCAGCACAACACCGAAGTATGCGCTGTGTCGCAGTGACACCTTGTGTCTTTTCCTTATTCCATAGTAACCCCTTTTGATACAACTCTAAAGGCTTTCAAGAATTTTGGAAGTCCACCCATGTCTAGAATTTTCAGGATGAGGCTGAGTTCCGCAAGTTAAGCTTGTACCAAGTTTATCAAACCTTCGAATCTACAGCAAAATGATTAAAAATGTAATCTTGAATTCCTATGCAAACACAGTGTAGATAAATAACAAAAAGGCTTTTAAATAAGAGAAACGTCATTTTTGAATGTAACTAACCGCACCAGTTGCACTCAATCTCCTACAATATCATTTCACCAATGACAAGACTGATTTATGAAACGATTATCTGGTTTTCATTCATATAAATCCCACACTGTATGAACTTTGTTGTCCTCAGTGTCCATCGGTAGAGGTAGTATGGATCGTAAATTTGTTGTATTTATTGCCTTTCACATCACTCTTGAAAATAAGAACCACTTTCTAGTGTACGACGATTGAGAACCTTCAGGTATTACCAGAAATTGACCGAATGAAATGGCCCGGAAGATGTTATATCCCAAAAGACTTGGAACTAAGGAGGAAGAAAGGAAATGATAAAATGAGAGATAGTGAACCTAAGCAAAGGGAGACAAACGAAGAAATTAAGACACTCTAGACGATAGTTAAGAACAGTGATTTAGTGTGGTAGAACAACACAATAAGCTGACAGCTCAGATATCTTAGGGATCCATATGGCATCAGAAGCACATGGGAATGCCTTGCTCAAAATCCTCAATGAAGCCCATGTTGCCTTTGTTATTTCCCTTGAAAAGTCTAAACATCCGGTGGACAAGTCTCGGCCACAAAGGTTATCACGTTAGGACGAAACAACTCATGGTACTTTTCAGACTACGTCTTCCATAAAACGAAACTCCATTCCCAATTTTACAGCTATTAAACATGACGTGCCTACTCACTGCATAATATCTATCCAAAACATGCACCAATCATCATATACTGCATATGAGGAAGAGAATAAAACAGAAACTTCTACAAAAGAACAGCAGTGTACTTACATTCTGCATGCACCTAGCATAAGTGGATTAGTTCATTAAACAAAGGGCTGCATTGCCTAGCTCAAGCTCTGGTCATCTTGCCACTTCCAGGATTTTCCTCCCAAGATTGGGTATCGCTCACTCGTTCACAGTTTAGTGAGATGAAACCAAGCTTTACTCGAGATTAAACAGTATGCATAAACGTAAATGAATTTATTACTGAAACAAACCACAAGTACCACCTGTCAAATCCATCACATGGATCCTGACCACAAAATTGTCAGAGACAGATTGTCCTTTCTTTTTTTAAAGATCTCGAATATCCATCTCAAGCCTGTATTTTTCTTGCAAAGTAAGTTTGAACATAGCGCCTTGCAAGAAAATCCCAAACTTGTTTTGCGGTCTCAAATTTACCTAGTTGCATGCTAATAGAGAAGCTAACATAGTTTTTAATCCAGGTAAAGATTTTACGGTTATCCGTATCCCATTCATCCAATGCCTATTCAAAGGCATCATCCTTTTGATCATTCGATTTTATGGGATTCGTTTTCTTACCAGTGACATACATCGACATGCCTTTTCCTTTCAGGAACCTACGCATGAGATTGAGACCATCAAATTTGATGGAGATGTTTTAAACAACATCAGATGAGGCCATATTTGTAGGAAGAGACTAATGAAGACAGATTTCAGAGCAAAGATGCAAGAGTTATACTGATTACCAGGTCTAGACACATCAAAGAGGCTTATCAAGGAAAACCAATGTAGTACTCAGAAGTGAGTCAGAACCAATCAACTAACTGAGATTATCTTGCACTAGAACAGGAGACAATCAGCAGAGGAAGACACTAAACGAAACAATGGGCTCTGATACCACGTAAATTGCATAGTATCAATCTTTTTTTTATGAGCAATATTTATTGTAAGTGCAATATTGATCACTTACTTGTATTGAACTCTATAATCCAATTTATAGTACAACGACAGGACAGGAACGTTTCTAATAGCTAAGGCAATAAAGTAGACTAGACTACATGAGCAACAAAGTCAAGACATGTACACAAGTATATCGAAATTTGATATAGCTAAATACCTGAAAATCAAAGAAAGCTATAGAAGCTGCAGAATTTAACATTCATATGCTTCTGTATATAGAAATATCGGTAACCGAAATTTGAAGTACTTATGTCTCCTTCACCCAATAGCAGCTATCCTTCTTTTTAGTCACACACATTCAAACTATGAACTTGCGAGCTAGCTCAAGTGGTTGCATGCTTGTTCCAAATTCATCTAGTCTCAGGTTCAACTCTTCTACTCCCACTAACAAACTAACATTTCTTGCCTTTCCTCCAGAAAAAAAAGAAAAAGAAACCATGATCTAGCATTGTCCAAGGCACTGGAAACTTTCAAATTTACCGACCGCTAGTGAGTGTAGACTCTGTGCTAGATATGGAGAGAGCAGAAGACTTCACATTGGATGACGGAAATGACGTGACAAATTCAAATGACGCTTCATTAGAGGGACCTATTGTACCAATACTTGTGCTGTCATGAATTATCTCCGGCAACAGAACATCTCCATCAAGGTACTGCATCACTTGCCGCATGCTGGGTCTTGTCACTGCATCGTACTTTGAGCAAAGGAGGCCTAGTTTCAAAACCAACACCATTTCCTCCTCCAAAAAATCTCCTCCCAATCTAGGATCACTTGTCTCGAGAATCGCTCCCTCTTTCCATTTCTCGAAAACCCAATCAACCAAAACCACCGCGTTAGGTGACTGTTGTAGCTGTATGGGCCTCCTTCCGCAAGCTACTTCGAGTATGAATGCACCAAAAGAAAACACATCAGTGCTTGTGGTCGCCTTTCCGGTTCTAGAAAGCTCTGGTGCAAGGTACCCAATTGTCCCCACCACATGGGTAGTTTCGAGGTTTGCTCCATGATTGTGTAATCTAGCAAGACCGAAATCCCCTAGCCTTCCGTTTAAATCTGCATCTAATAGAACATTACTAGCCTTCACGTCTCTATGAAGAACAACTTGATCCCATTCTTCATGCAGATACAGAAGGGCGGATGCTACTCCTCTGATGATACGATAACGTTGTGGCCAGTCGAGGACTGGCTTTTCATTACTAAATAGGAACTTGTCAAGGCTTCCATTTGGCATATAATCATAGACCAAGAGCAGCTCTCCCTTCCGACGGCTATAGCCAAGGAGCTGCACCAAGTTCCTGTGCCTTAGCCTTCCCAAGCTAGCAATTTCAGCCACAAACTCCTTCATCCCTTGTTTTGAGTCATGGGAGACTTTCTTGACTGCAACTTGTTCCTTTGAAGAGGGAAGTACTCCTCTATAAACCTTACCAAAACCTCCTGCTCCAAGAAGTTCTTTGTCTATGAAACCTCTGGTAGCTTTGAAGAGATCCTTATAGGAAAACCTATGAGGGCCATATTCCCTTTCCCAATCTTCACGTATTTCTTCGTCCTTTTTCCACCTCAACATATAAAATGTCCCTGCAATTATGATGGTCAGCCCAATGATTACTGTTATAACTGACACTGTAATTTCTAGACCAGTTTTCAGTCTTGGTTTTCTTTGATGAGGAAGTGGAGGAAGTGAAGGAAGCTCTGAAATATCTAGGCCCTGTGCTTTCCCACTTTTATTGAAACTCCAACCAAGAATATAGTGGTTCCCTGGAATTGGTCCCGTGGCTGCAGAGAAACCAACATACATTGAATCCAACGGAATTGAAGAAAGGTTGATGCGTGTTGATATGAGAGACTGATCTGGTTTAGGGGTTTTAATAGGAGCTAGTGTTACATTGAGTACATTCTCAAACCCATCATACTCTATCCAAACGTGCATTGGACTCCCACTTACAAGGTCCAAGCTCTGATTAATCCGCTCCCTATTTGAGTAATAAGTGACGGGAGCAGATACCTTTGATAATAAGCTGTTAACATCAATACCAACATGGTTATCGTTTATATCATTGAATTCAGTATTCTCAATGGTATCGAGCTCAATTGCCAACAGATGGTTGGAAGGGAGCAAATAGTTAGAAGAATTGAGGAGCCCAAAATACTGACTTCCTTCGGCTTGGTTGAAATCCATAGATGGTGAGATGGCGAAGGCCATTCCATCAGAACTCCGATCTGTTGTCTCAGGAACAATGGCAAACACAAAATGGGTGGAAAATGAAAGAGCTCGCGGTAAGGTGGACGAAGATGTATCGAATCTTATAGGATGCTTGTAAAAAGCACGACCGATTTGATACTTTGAAAAATTGGTTAGCTGCAAAAGACCATTGGAATGGATTTTTGCAACCCCTTCAAGGTGAATAGGGGCTCCATTGAAGCCTTTGTACACGAACTCGTTTTCATCTACAGCCATGGCTAAGGGATTCAAGCAAACATATAAAAGTATCAGAAAAAAAACCGATACTGGTGTGGAAGTCATTTACCAATTTTGGGAAGAGCTTCTTGCTTGCAGCAGTGGATGGTTGGAGAAAGGTTCTTCTTTGTTGTTAAACATAAGGGTCTCCTGCCAAGGGTACAATGGGGATTTGGGGAGTCAACACCGTTGCATAGAGGGCAGCAGAGCAAGTCAGCCAAAGAAACCTAAGTTTGTGACTGAATGATAAAAACTTCACGGTGATTCCAATGTAATAGTCAATATGTCATTCTCCTCATGGTTATCCTTTGATAGAAAATGGAAGACCACACAAACAAACCATAAGTTAAATGAAGACTACTTAAGCATCAAACTAGGATCATCTCCGTTTCATAGATGGATTAAGGATCACTTTGTGAGCAATGATTCACATGTTGGATTTGAGAAGCCTGATTCATTTTGGTTTGTCACTTTGCAAACTATGATGGGGTTTGATGGCAGCGGCTCTCATCGTGTCAAAATCAAGATGAATATAACCCATAATATTTGCAAAATGGAATTTGGTGATAAAGTGGTAGTACGGGTTTCGATCCACTTCGATCCACAAGGACAAGAATTAATTCAACTCTAGAAATTGATTTTTAAATAAATTGAAGAATAAAGATTTGCTGATTTCAATTATAACTAAATTTACTTAAAAGAGAGTTGAGATTTTTTTAGCAAGTGAAAATAAATTTAGGGTATCACATCCACCACTAACTTTATAATCAATGGTTTAAGATTTTTTGCACTAATCTTGTTAAATCGATCAATATGTTAGTGATGTATTTTCACTAGAAGCCAAAATGCTATCTTTTGGAATTCGAGTATATGTGAGCAAAGAATAAACCATTGTTGATAGGCATGGACTGTCTACGCTAAATTAACACTAAACTAGATCATTTTTAACTTACCATATACTTGGTAGTATGAAAACAATTGTATAACCTTTGTATTTACACCTACATATATACACCGTAAATTGAGTTCATTCTCAAACCCCCTCATGCTTCTATCCAAACGTGAGTTGGACTCCCACTTGCAAGCTGCAAGCTCCGATTTATTCGTTCCCTATTGGAGTAATACGTGACGATAGCAGATACATTAATTCCAACATGGTTATCATTTGTATCATTGAATTCAGGATTTGTAAGGGTATCAAGCTCAATTGCCAAAAGATGGTTGGAAGGGAGCCCATTGTTAGAAGAATTGAGGAACCCAAAATTCTGGTTTCCCACGGCTTGGGTGAAGTTCATAGATGGTGAGATGGCAAAGGTCATTCCCCAACAACTAAGATTGGTTATCTCAGGAACAATGGCAAACACAAAATGGGTGGAAAATGAAAGATCTTGGCGTAACCTGGACGAAAATGTATTAGTAAATCTTATTAGAAGCTGGTAGAAAGCATGACCGATTTGTTGCTTGTAACTTGTAGGGAAGAGCTTCTTGCTTACAGCAATGGATGTTTTGAAGCCAGATTCTTCTTTGTCATTAAACATCAGGGGTCTCCCTCCAACGGTAAAACGGGCATTTGAGGAGTTAACACCATTACATATAGAGGGCACCAGGTCAGTTAAAGAAAATGAAGTTTGTGACTAGATGATAATGACTTTTTTTTTTGATCCGCGATGATAATGACTTCACTGTCAGGACTTTTGCACAGTAGGCAACAGGCCATTGTCCATTTCTCCTCAATGTTATCCTTTGATAGAGAATGGTAATGGAAGACCCCAAAAAAAAAAACATAAGTTAAATGAAGACTACTTTAACTGAGATTGGCTTGTACTAGAACAAGAGACAATCAGGAGAGGAAGAAAAAAAAAAAGAGCTAGGTGTGTCCATATTAATGATTGGAATATGACATTTAATATATTTTAAAATAGCTATTCAAGACTTTTCGATGACATTAAATACTTGACAAAGGCACTACAACTACTCAGCAGTGAATGGACCAAAAAAAAAGAATGGACCAAATGAAATGCTTGGACCAAATGAAATAGTATCTTCTTTGATTTGGTGCAGGGGAATTGAAAAAATTTGCACGGAAGTACTTAATTTTATGATCCAAAAACATGATGTCTTTTTTTAGGAGACTCTCAAAACAGAATAGAGGGAGTATTTTTTGCCCTCGTCGATGTACTATTGAACCTTTTTGAGTGATTTTTTTTTTTACAGGGCGTGAAAATTGTATAGAAGAGAAAGTTTGAATGTGAGGTGAAGTTCGAAAGATTTTGTTTGGTTATTAAGTGGAAAACAAATAGAGGGAGAGAGAATATTCGGAGCCAAGATGGATGGGTCAGTTTATGCGCACCTCAACTAATCCCCCATCCAGAGGCAGGTCATTCACGCCATGACTAGAAAATTCACAAGAAATTACTTTCTTGCGGCCTGACTCTAAGAATCGAATCCTAGTCAATTGTGTGGGGAACAAACCCACCTACCACCAAACTAACCCTTGATGCTCCCCCTTTCTTGCCTTCCCTGTATGCAATTTATATGGTGGATCAACGACCATATACAATTTATATGGTGCAATTTATGTAAAATTTGACACTCCGGGCCTCTTGTTCATAGTGCACCACGGTTAATATAGTGAATTCCAATTAGCTCTCCCTTTGCTTCATTTCTTTTCACTTTCCTATTTTTAAGCAAACTTTTTGTAGAACCCTACCAATCGCGCGCGCACACACAAAAAAAATGCAATTTTTTGTTGTATCACATTAGTAGTTTGTTGGACTGAAGGAGTAAGCAAGTTTCTGAACCAAAACGGGAGAGGAACTCTAGTTTTCGCCCGATAGAGTCGTGACATGCCTTGTCTTGTCCGGTGACAAGCAATCCGCTGGCTAGACCGGTTGAAAGAGCATGCCGTTTTCGGTCTTTTTTCGAGCATTACCTACGGGACGTGAAAGCACGACCAATTGAAGCAAAATGGGGGAGGAAATCTAGTTTTTGCTCGATAGCGTTGTGTCATGTCTTGCTTTGCCCGGTGACAAGCAAGCAATCCACTTGCCATGCCTTGACTAGACCGGTTGAAAGAGCATGCCGTCTTTGGTGAGTAAGTAAGTTTCTGTTCTGGAATGGCTAACTAGATCATTTCTACCATTTCAGTGTGCTTGATGTTTCAACATGATAATTTTGGAAAATATTTTATTCAAAAAATAAAATAAAAACTCGCACCTGATTCTGCTTTGAAGGTTTCACTTTACTTGACTGAGAAGGAGGCACGCATGTAGGAAAAAAAGAGCTAGGTGTGTCCACATATTAATGATTGGAATATGACAATTAAGATATTTTAAAATAGTTATTCAAGACTTTTCGATGACATTAAATATACTTGACGAAGACAATACTCAGCCCGTGGTGCCCGTAGGGCCTGTTATTCAAAAAAGAGCATGCCCGTAGGCCTGTTTGTTTTGGAATTTTGGATTTGGATTTTGGTAATGAGTTGAGAGAGGTAAAGAGAGAGAAAATTTATTAGAGACAGTACGCAGAGATAGAGTCCAAAATCCAAATCCTAAAACGAACAAGGTCAAGTCTACAACTACTCAGCAGTGAATGTACCAAATTATTTTTGCCTCTCGAGAGCTGGCCGGCGTGCTAGCTTGGGTTGCTGTTTCCGGCTGATGTTTTCATCCGTGTTACCCGTCCATGGTTTGAGCAAGGGTTCCCTTAGGAACCTCTTTTGCTTCGGCAGTGCGTGTCTTCGAACCTGATAGTTTGGTATGCTTTTCGCAATAACTCATGTCTTAAATTTAATAGTTTTGGTTCATTCTTGTTTATTGTGATGGAATTTTTTGTCTTCAGATGTTTGAATGAAATGAATTGCTTCTTGTTTGATAAAACTAGGTGAGCGGCACGTGCCAGCACGAGGAGTCTCATGCCTGTTATTGGGAGGAGGTGTTGTATGCGTTTTGGAGTAGCGGAATTGTAATAGCTGAATTTGTTGTGCAAGCAGTCTTTACATATTTATACAATAGTTTGAAGCGTTAGCCAAGTTAAGAGCACACAGTCTGTGTAAATGCTAATTTCCCGCATGTTATGATCTAAAGCCTATTACAAAGCTTCCAAACCTGCCCTAGCTTTCATCATGGTTGCAGAAGTAGCAAAGCACACATTTTAACCCAAACCGCAGCCCTTTGTAACAAGTCCTTCCTCCAAGCCCCATCTGTTGCAAAATTCAGTAAGCAAATCCATTCTCATTCCGTCTTTGGAAAACAAAACAGACCTCACGAGGCGAGCAGCCCTTTCCAAAAGCAGAACTGCACATAAACACATTATTATTGATACCCAAAGTCTTTAGACTTGGTGCACAACTGCTCTGCAGTCCTGCAAAACGGGATAGAGTAATATCCACACAAATCAATTGCGAACAAAATAAAGGATCATTGAGAACACACCAAATAATCCAAAGCAAGAGAATGGAATCTCAAATCATCTCAACAATTAGCATATGTCTCAGGAAGGAACCATGGAAGCAAATAGACCCCCCAAAACATGCAAAAAGCATAAAAACATTCACTCAACATGGGCAATATATATCTCTTGAGTTTAGAGTAACGCAGAACACACGGAGGCTATATTACAGTTCCCAAACCCAGAACAAGCACAAAAATCGAAATCTGCTAAACCGAAAATGTAAGCAACTCCGACAACACATGTGCGGATATTTGTCTTTCCTTGTACTTGGATGCAAGTAGTGCTGATATATTTACAATACGTTAAAGTTGTAGTTAAGTTGATTACATCAAAGAGAGTTTGGCAGAGCTTGAAGGCAAATGGCATGAACCAAAAGATTTGCCTGTAGTTTTAAGAAAGCCTAATACATAGAAACAGTAGAGATGGCTGCAAACCAGGTGGTCCAAAAGATTTGCTGCAACATCTACTATTTTAAGAGATATGGCAAAAGGGTTCATTGATTGAGCTATTGCTCTTTCTGCTTTTTCTTGAGAGGCTCAATAGGTTCATCTTCTTCTATGATGTCTTTGTTCGTTGTTGATTCTGGTGTGCATGGTCCTAGACCCTGGCTTGATGCTTCTCCGACTGGTTGCTGATCAGAAGTTGAGTTGATGATAGAATACACACTGAAGATGCATTGGTTAATTACTCCATAGGTGTACATGTATGCCCGTAGCATGATAGCAGAGTTTTTGGGAGCCGACAACTTCTCGATCATTTGAACCGATAGATTACCCTGTGTGGTGTTTACGTTAGTTTTTTGTACTGTATTTAATTTATGCATGCTTATGTAATGACCGGAAGGTACTATATAACATACATCGGTTGTATTGTTGATAATTTCTGCTGCAGTGATGTTGTAAAGCTCCTCTGCTTTTTCCGCGAATATTGTTGCAGGGATGGATCCAGTTGCATCATTGATCTCTACATTAAATTTGATCCTGGGATACGGAATTTAACACAAGTATTATTTGTCAGGAAAAAAAATGTGCTACAAGCAAAGATATGAATATTGCTGTGTAAAAAGATGAAAGATGAGCATGAATGCAATGAGTCTTCTTCCAAATAGGCTCTTGTCTTCTTTAGTATGAATTTCTTTTAATGATCAAGAAAATGCAGTTTCAGTTATTCACAAATTGCAGTAACTAATGACAGAGTGATTGCAAGTAAAATCCTTGAGAGTTTCAGCAAGAAACTGCAGTTTGAGCTTCACTCACTTCCCTTCTTTCTCCTTGTCTTGCCTCTTCAAAATCATCATTTAAGCGAAACAAACAAGGACAAAAAAAAGGCCACTTGAATCTGAAAATCAGTTATGCTTTAAATATCAATATGTAGCAGCTGTTTGGGGCTATTTTTCCTCAAGAAAGAAAGGAGTATATGCGTGCTAGGTTGGGGATAAAACATGGGGCGCTATTCGCAGCGTAGTTCTTGCTACTCGCAGCCGATTAAAACTTTTATCAATTATGGACAAAAATGCCCTCATGCAATTTGACCATTATACCCCTAAGATATCATGTTATTTGACCATTTTACCCTTTAAGAATATTACATAACCCCTTACATACAACCCCCAAAAATCGTCTCCTGAGATTTCCCTCCCTCCAGCCCAGAACGTGTCCTCCCTCCCCCATTCAAACTCCTCCATTTTCATCCCTACCCAGCTGCCATCACCCACCACCAGGCCCTCCCGCCAGCAGCCAAGTCTACCTATCTTCCTCCCCTCCTCTTCCTCCTACATTGTGAATGGAAACCTCGATTGCTTCATCTCCCTCCATTGATAAACAAGAAATAGGTGACCCATCAATACACCATGATTTGGAGTCGGAAGATTGTGCAATGGAAGTTGAGAAACAAGTCACAAATGTTGTAGTGACGGAGCAAAAATCGCAGCAAGAGGTAAGCCCGCTCTCCATTTTCAATTTCAATTCTGGCCCGACACAATTGGACACACAGTGCCAAAACTTTACTAATTTTTTGGATTCTAATGTCTGAATTATGTACAACCATTCGGATATTAATATCTGAATATTGTCAACATTGTTGGACTCTTATATCCGAATTTAGTGCCAGTTTTCAGATATTAATATCTAAATGAAACTGCAGAGAATCTGCACTTACAGTTGGACACACAGTGCCAAAATTTTACTAACTTTTCGGACTCTAATGTCTGATTTATGTACAACTATTTGGATATTAATATCTGAATATTGTCAACATTGTTGGACTCTTATATCCGAATTTAGTGCCAGTTTTCAGATATTAACATCTGAATGAAATTACAGAGAATCCTCCACTTACCTGGTTTGTCTTTGGGTGTTACAGGGTGATACTTCAACACTTGGTAGTTATGTAGGGCCATTGACTATACCTACTTCCACTCGTCCTCCATATGATTGTACGGAGCATTTTACAACGGAGACGGTGAGTGTTTTTTTGATAGAGTATTTATCATGTGCAATCTTATATTACGGGCTATAATTTTTTGTTATGTGTGTGTAGGTTTTTCCGTCCGATGAAGCGTTAGTAGATTGGATAAGATGCACTGGTAAACAACACGGGTTTATCATTGTCATTATGGGTTTTGAGAAATGTATTAAGAATCGCACACCTAGGATGAGGTTTTCATGTGAAAGGAGCGGTAAGTATAGGCCGTTTGTGAAGAAGGTTGATGGGAAGGAGGTAGCTGTGAAGAAGAGAGTGCAGTCCACGGGCACCAAAAAATGTGAATGCCCATTTGAATTGAAAGCTGTAAAGGGCAATGATGGTTGGACTGTCTCTGTCCATAATGGCACTCACAACCATCCTCCAGCGGTGTACTTGGAGGGCCATTCGTATGCCGGGAGGTTGTCGGCAGAGCAAACTAGCACAGTGGTTGATTAAAGTCCGAAAATGGTTATAAATTTTGGATATTTGTTTCTGAAATTATTGATCCAATTCGGACATTAGTATCCGAATGGTATAATGCTATCTCATAGTTTTCATTCTGTTCAGAAATTAGAATTCAATTAAAGGTGTGCAAATCAGATATTAAAGTCCGAAAATGGTATAACTTTCGGATATTTATTTCCGAACTGAATTTTCCCCGAATGAATGGGCTGTAATGGACGAAAAAGAGTATGGATTAAAAGGGAGTTTGAAAATCAACTCCCTTATTTATTATTGGTTAAAATGGGATGTAATTATTCATCGTATAACGTGCCAACATGAAAATATATATATTTGTAGGAATTTTATTCCTTGTAAAACGTGTTCGTGTCCAAAAATTCAATGATGCTAGCATTTTTATGTACTAAAATATGGGTTATGTGGAGCGAATTTATTCCTCGAAATACGTGCCGACAGGACTATTAAATGAAACTCGAGATTTTTTCCAAATAAGGTTATAATTTTGTGTAGAAAATTTTTCGACATGACTATTTCAATGAAATTTCAAATTCCCTAAAAAATTGCAACGGGTTATCTGGTGTACAAAATGGATGATCATGCCTGAAATGGGTCACCTCATAGCATCCGTTTTTCAGGCGGTGGTTGTCTTCTTTTCGAATCATCAATGTCTTACGTTCCTCCCACTACGATATCCGCCCCTTCCCCCTGAGAGTCGAGGTTTGATTGCGCTCGGACATGTTAACGGCGATCACTTTGTAACGGTACATTTGCGACATTTTGTAACGATCATTTTATTACACATAATACATATAATTACTAATGAATAAATGGAAGATGAATACATCACAGTTATGAATGTGTTCGAGTTTGTATCCAAGTCTCACTCATAGTTGTTAATATCCCGTATCCGTGTTGGACACGGTGTCGTGTCCGTATCCAAGTCTCACTCATAGTTGTTAATGTCCCGTATCCGTGTTGGACACGGTGTCGTGTCCGTATCCAAGTCTTGCTCAGCCTTCCTCTTCCTTACAGAAACGGTAGGAGGAACTCGTTTCATTTCCTGTACATTGCAGACAATACATTAGAACTGTAGTTGTCAAAATCGTACGGTTCACACAAAACGATATGAATCTATACATGAGCAATGAATGCTTCATAACAAGCAGAATTAAATCTTGTACCAACAAGAGAACACAATCAAGCCTGCAATGGAGTGTGGATATTCAGATCCTATTGTATAGACGAAGTCATATAATAGAAGAGATAAATTAAAGATAGGAGGATCGGATACTAATTTCTGAATAAAGATAAGTAAATCGGATTCTAATAACCGAAATAGAGGAGACTAATCAGACTGTAATGTCCAAATGGGGTATAAATATTTGGATATTAAAATCCGAATGAGGCAATAAATTTTGGATATTACATTCTAATGAGCTAACAATTCAACTTTCATAATATTCATATAGCATGTCTACAACCCAATCGAAATTTAATATTTACCCATTTTGAATAGTCAAATATAGACAATATGTGTATCATCGAGTTCTAACACACTTATAACTTATCAAGCAACAAACCACCATAAGCATTACAAAAACTCATTAGAGGGAACTAATCGGACTGTAATATCCGAATGGGGTATAAACTTTTGGATATTAAAGTCCAAATGAGGCAATACATTTTGGATATTAATTTCTGAAAGACCTAATAATTCAACTTTTATAATGTTCGAATAGGGACCAATCAAAAATTAAAATCCGAATGAGGCAATCAATTTCAGATATGAAAATCCGAATAGGGGGCAAACAATCAGACTTTAATATTCGAAACTGTGGAAAACAATTGGACTCTAATGTTCGATCAAATCTGAAATATACAAAATAGCAACGTGTACTTACTGTGGGTTTCTCAAAAAAAATTCAAACAAAAATCGAACAAAAAAAACCCGCGTAATAACAAGATTCAAAATTTTACCGATGTTCAACTTCGAAATAGTTGGTGATGCCGGCGTGTTGTGCTTTATTCTCACACCTCCTTCGCCTCAAAGTTGTATTGCTATTGTGGTGTGGTGAGAGTGGTGTTGTGGTGGTGACTGATGGAGGAGAAGAAGAAACGGGGGAGGAGCGGGGGAGAGAGAGAGACGGGAGGTGGGGCTGTGGGGTGGGGGTTGGTGGTGGCGGTAATGGTTCGACTGGAGAAGAGAAGAACGAACTGGACTGGAGAAGACGAGTCTCGGAGAAGACAACCTAGGTTAGAAAAGAAAAGGGAACGAACGTATACTGAAGAAGGAATGGACTGGGTTGTATGTTTTTTGTATAGAAGGGCAAAAATGGGAGTTCAGGGATAATTTGTTGGCTGCAAGTAGCAGTTCCTTATAAGGTGGTGGTTTGTAGGTAGCAATCGACTGCGAGTAGCAAGAAGTGGGCTGCGAATAGCGGCCACCTAAAACATAAGCTGGGTTATTGATTACATTAGCTGCAATCTTACTATTATGCAGTGGACAAAAGAGCAAAGTTTTCGGCCATAAGACAATGGATTAACATAGCATAATATGCAGAATAGAAGGGCATATCAGATCCTATATGGTGGCTTGGAAAGAAGCTGAAGAGCTAAGTCAAATGATACTCTAGTAGGTTTTTGTGTAGCTTGATGCTGAGTCGAAATTTATTACAAGGGCGCAACCCCGACGGGGTGTGCGAAAGCAACATAACTGGAATATAAACTGATATCAGCCTATTGGTCAAGCAGTCCGTTATAATGGGACATTGTAACAGTGGACGGTGGGATTAGTTTTTCAGAAATTTGTTGAGTTGTGCCAAAGTAATCTGAGTACTAAAATTATGGAAGATCTACAAGGGTTTTTTATCTTTTCCGGATAAGAGCACAGGTCTCAATCAGCAAAACTAAGCAGTTCCAGTTAAAAAACGTAATGGTCGGCTTGAATGTGCCGAGCGGCACCACATGGCACCGATGTGACACTCAAAATTTTTTGCTTAAATGATGAAAGCATGTCTAACATGGAATATACATGAGCAAACGTTTTATGCAGCATACGGTATGATGGAATGTTGTTTTATCACTATGGTATGTAAATAGGCAATAAGCTTTACATTATTTTGAATTATTTTCTAAAGAAGAGAATTATTCTAATGAAAAGAGAAGCAAAGAACCTGAATGTAAATTATCAATTAGCTAGAGGATGACTCCAAGTTTGAGCATGAACAAAACAAGTATATGACTGCAAGTCTAGATAGGTAGGAGCTTCAAATGGGAAGATACATATACATGCAAACAAATGAATACTATTATGAAGAAAAAATGAAAGATGAGCATGAATGCAATGGAAACGCAGTGCAGGAGGACCGTCCAGTTCAGTTTTGTGTAAATGAGGAGAAATTTTTTGGTGAGACCTAGGTATATTCCACATGGTACTTGGTTGGCACAGTTTGTCCATCCAATAAAGTTTTAGACGGCTGAACATTCTCTGTGCTTTTTCTGTCTTGAAATTTGAGCTGTCCAAAAGCGCAATGGACGGCTTGAATGTGCCGAGTGGCACCACGTGCCGTCAACCTGACACTGAAATTTTTTGCCTAAATGAGTGAATGTGGTACCTGGTTGGCAATGAAATTTTTTTCTTAACACTAGGAGAAAGGATTAGGGACTGTTGGTGGAACGAGACTTTAAGTCCACTGGAGTCACGGGCTATTGCCGGTTGTCAAACTTTCTTTATAGCATTTCTAGAGTATAAAATGGGGAGCTGGTGGAAGTTTTTTGATGCATTTGTTAGACAATGGTCATATAAAAATGTGGAAGATTTGGTAAGAAGACAGTTCGTGCAATTGTTTATGTTTCTCACCTGGGCAATGAAGGGACTTTTTTGTCACAATAGTTACACCAGAAGCTGCCATCACCATGTGCATGAGTGGCTCTATTGCAGTTTGAGCATGACAAGTAGTAGAAATTTTGGTTGAAGTCAACTACTTTGATGGTGCCTTGCATGCTTGGATATTCAGGCTGATATGAGTAGCATATGAAGACAATCAGATGATAAGTATGTTCAAGAATGCATGTGGTTGTATATTGTGGTTGGCTACACAATATGCAAATAACAAAACTTTCTTGTCAGATCAAGTTAAGTAATGAGCATTTTCAAAGATAATTATTTTATGGGTAACTTTTATAAGAGAACTTTGGAGGCATATATATGTGCATATACCTACCCAATAGAAAAAAGGAAGAAACCAATCATCAATTCATAAGCAACAATTTACGATTCTTACACCCAACACTGTAAACGAAAATTGCATGTCCAGGAAATCCACTCCCCATACACACATAGTTCATTTGGGTTTCTACCACTATAAACTCAATAAACGATTGCAAAATCTTGTTTTCTTCCTGATATCCCAATGTCATTAAACATTTATATAGTCACACTGATTTAACACTCTACTCATAAACAATAAACCCAAAGGTCTGGTGATCTAAAAAAGGGAAATCAGCTCCAATGACCACTTTACCTGGCAAATGTCTATCTGCTTCATCAACTCTTGGTACTTAATTTTGCAGATCATCGAGCAAGAGAGCCTTTAGTAAGGCAACCTGAACAGTCCTTTCTGCTTCAAGCAAAGCAGCTTCTTTTGACTCGGTGACAATCTAATGCCTTGTTGTCATCCTGCAGCTTCGTAATCTGAAACGAACAATCATATCTGATCAATTATTTCAGAATTCTGTGACAAGAGAACATTGCAGGTCAAAGCCTTGAATACCTCTTGATTTTGCAGATCATCGAGCAAGAGAGCCTTTGGTAAGGCAACCTGAACAGTCCTTTCTGCTTCAAGCAAAGCAGCTTCTTTTGACTCGGTGACAATCTAATGCCTTGTTGTCATCCTGCAGCTTCGTAATCTGAAACGAACAATCATATCTGATCAATTATTTCAGAATTCTGTGACGAGAACATTGCAGGTCAAAGCCTTGAATACCTCTAGCCGAGCAAGCTTAAGTTCAGCCTCCAAAGGTGGAAGAATGGCTTCAATTGGAGGCATGTCATCATCTTTTTGAGTAGCATGAATCGTTCACAGAGTGGCTTCTGATGCAAATCACCGTACTTGGTTGTTACTACCAGATATTGCCTACACCATGGTAAATAAATTGGACTTCTATGACAGAGATGTAAAATTCTTAAGTGAGTAGTTATAGTGTGTAGTGGATATTGCAATTTTCATTTAGAAATAATTACGCACTTCTAACTTTTTAGCTTTTCTCATTGTCTACCGAGTATGCAAACAAGGAAAAAGAAATGATTGCAGGCACAAGAGCATAACAAAGGAAATTATTGCAAAGGATATCAGAGTATCAAAGGTTGCTGATCTTTTTCTTTTTTTTTTTAAATTACGACGACAACATCAAACGTGTCACTGGTATGTTACCTTCGAATATGGCTTTCATTGTGCGTTCCTATAATTTTTACGGGGTTATCAGTCTGAAGACCCAGCTTGTACTCTGTTCTATTGGCTGCCAAGTGCAAGTGAGTTGGTAGTAAAGGCCAAATGGGGAACAAAATGAGAGCCCATTATACTGAGAACAAAGAAGAAATTGCCAATCATTCAATCTTACTAATGTGACTGAGTGTTTCTTCATCTCTTGAACAAAGAGCGTCGAAAACTATCAAAAAAATGCACATGAGGGTAAACTATGGTCCTCAGGACCTCAACTTGTTAAAACGTTACCATTCAACTGAACAATATAAGCAGTCATGAATAAATGCATATGTTTGTCTGCATCAAGAGATGAACTTGATTCCTAATCAGGGGGAAAAAAGAAGACATTGATTGTATGTATTGCAAATCGCACAAAAGGAAAAGCCTAATCAAGTCGCTTAGTTTTGTACTTAACATCCTTAGAGATCCATATGTTAGCAGCCTACCTCATCAGAAAATAAAGACAGAAGGTTACCTAAAAGTTTTAAACAACTCTCACCACGACTGACACTCGTATCAGGCTTATGACCATAAGTGTAGGTGAAACAAAGCATCCTTGGTTCACCAATTCTGTTGATGATGTTTCTGTAGATGCAAAAGAGCATTCAGTTAAGATTAAAAGACCTGTGGAATTTACTGAAGTATGGAACAAACCACCAAAGATTGCAATGGGCAGAGTGAAACTCCCGCAGATAATATGATTTTGTTTTTAATTTTCCTTAGCTATTTGTGTATTTTTTCATGTTTTAATGAATATGTGTTTCTTACATATTTTGTGCTCTGCCCATGGCCAGAGATCTAATTTTGTTTCTTGAAATTGAAAGTTCTTTTGCCCACTGGTATTTGAGAATGCTCTGTTTCTTGAACTCGTTATCGTTGAATCGTTCATGTCTAATGTGATTAGGGTTTTGTAGGATAATCTACTGAGAAATAAACTCCAATTCATGAGATCAACCCAATCCAACAACACAAAACTCCAAGTCAGGGGTTTAATAAGCAAAAGCCACACAACGAAACCAAATCCGGCAAAACACTATTGAAGACACAAAATACTCAGAACACTATTCACGACTGGTCTAACAACTGAAACAAACTCAACTCAGCAAGGATTCAAAGCGAGAAGAAACCGTACACGCTAACCCTAAGCAGATGAGATAAACTCATAACCCCAAATAACAGTCGACAAGATCGTGAAAAAAAGGACACGAGCGCAAAAAATACAAACTCGGCACTATGAAAAGCTTCTAGCAAGAACACCCTCCACTTAAAATCAGTGCACTAAACAAGACGCAATAAACACCAACAACAAAAACGGTATAAAACTTCAAGAAACAAAAATCGTACCTCACGCGATGAGCCACAACGGCTGACGAAGCCGAGAGAGGAGAACACGAACATGCAACAGTCGATCGAATTTTCCACCGGCAAGAAACCCCCGAATCCCCGATGTCTCTTTTTTTTTTTTGGCCGAAATGGCCATAATTTTAAATCAAATTGGAGGAATACCCATATTCTCAAACGTTTTGTAAAAATAGGCCATCGCGCCCTTTCAAAATGCGTTATACCGGTTATGTTTTGGTTGCCACGTAAGATAGCTCCTTTTAAAAAGGAGCTATAGCAAGGCGTTATATAGTTGCCACGTAGGATAGCTCCTTTTGAAAAAGAGCTATAATTCTAACCCTAAAATCGCATTTTGAAAAGGAGCTTTCTGACCCTAATTGCATTATAATCCCAATTTTTTTTACACAGAGTGAGAATTTGTAATATCATATGTCCAAAGATATTAAAAGACTGGACACAAAAATATTAAAAATTTTCACGATTCGTGTTAAAAAAAATTAGAATTACTATTAACTTGGAAAAGATTGGATATAAAAGAGTTCACGAGTACATTGATTAACATAAAAGACTTCTTGAGTATAAACTTTTCAGATAAAAACATCATTTCACATTACATGTAATTTGAATTATGTGATTAAGATGACGATATGAGTGCCAGTCACGTTGGCCTCCAATGGAGGGACACAATTGGAAAAATGGGACAAAAATTTGCCGAGCGTTCCAATTGCTTTTAACGTTTTTAGTTTTAAAGCCTTAGATAAAAAAAATTAAAAAAGAATTCTCGAGGGTCGAATGTGAGATGTCTAAATAAATAGTACTACGTACTTGGCCAAAAATCCTCCATATCATTTTTTGACCTCCGGGACACACGTTTTTCGGAACTGAAGTGTTTTGCAAAGTTACTAAAGTACCCTTCTCCCGTTATCTCTTCACCCCTCCACCGACATACCTCCAGCTAATGCCCATTCAAGCCAGAGGCGGCTCTATGTAGCCCATTCCCTGGTCAACTGAGCACCTGAACAAATTTTTTTTTTAGAATATAAATTATGGTCTAACCTTTCTTCGAACACCCAACATAAATATTAATAAACACCTAATTCTAAAAGTCTTGAACACCTAACCCAAAACTAATTGAAAACTCAATTACAACCCATCAATCCAAGTACGGAGCAATTTATATTTGAACATCTAACACATTATCTCAAATAAAGCTCATAATCATAATTAAAAAAAATTGTAAAAAGAAGGTGAAAAGAATATTTTATTGGTGTAAGTATTATTCTTTGCGTTTTCTCTCCATCTTTATTATTTTATTTTTTTATAAGTCAGTCAGCTTTATTTCATTACAAAGTGCCCATCGGGCTAATACAGGAATCCACCGAAAAATACAGAGATATAGGCTTAACATGAACATCAAGTAGGAACCTAAACTCTATTACCGAGAAATAAGAACATACTGCAAAATAGAGCCGACACACGAAGTTCGATCAATAGAGCCGTTCAGCGTAAAAGAGATTAAGCACCTACGGGAACGGAACCTAATCACTGAATAAGCAAGAAACAGGAGATCCCAATTAATCAAATCAATCTTAACCCCGAAAACACTCACCGGAGTAAGAAGACCATAATCAACCCACCATCGTCGGACAATCCTCAAAAGGCGCCGGATTATTCACCCACCATCTTTATTGTTGATGATAGTCTAAATGTATTAATTTCGCATTCATGACAATAACTACTTCTTTTTTTTGTCTAGTTAGCTTATAAAATTACGAACAAAACTTTATAAAAATTCAACTACATTGCAAAGTCCATTAACTTGAATAATATTCCTTCGAATTTAAGACTACGATATAAAATCTCATCATGTCATCCGAACAACAGATTTTCGAGAAGGTCAACCTCAACGTACTCGCTACAATTTCTTTCAAAAGGGTTTTAAAAGATTAATACGATAGTTAAACGTTGGCACAAAATATGAAAACTCATCTAGGAAAACTAAATTTTACCCTCTCCATTCTTGATACACTGTCTACTACGAAATGCAACAACTTACCTTAACTCTACTAGCTTATGTAGAATGAAACAGTTATCCTTACTTTCTAATTAACCTCTTCACTGATGATGAAAATTTGAAGAAAACGTTCAGTGATAGTGTAATGATATTTAGTAGCTTGTAAACTACAGTATTAAAGAAACTTGAACTTGCATGGATACATATTTTTATACTTCCTCCGTCCCATAAAGTTTGGCATTTTCAGGAATGTGTGTCATTTTTAAATTGCATATATCTTTCAATCTATAATGTTTTAAGCGATTTTTTGAACTTTGTTTAATAGAACAAATTAAAATCTATCAAACAAGATCCATATTAATTATAAAAAATATTACGGATTAAAAGATATAGTTAATTTTTTCATAGGGCTGGAATAGTGAAAGTGCCAAACTTTATGGAACGGAGGGAGTACTTTTTTAAATTTAAAATTTATCTCGTCAGTAACTCCCGACGATCTCCTTGGGCACAATTCCGGCCATGATCTCTCGACTTCAGCGACTTTAAGTGGTCGGAATCGCGGGACAAAGTTGAAGACGGTTTTTGAGAAATCTCAAGGGGTTCGAGTGCTACCGTCACGTACTACTTCAATAGGGAACAAATAAATCGAAGCTTGCAGCTTGTAAGTGGGAGTCCAATGCACGTTCGGATTAGGGATAGCAATTAGATCCGCGCCCGCTCCGCACGGGGCAGGTTTTCCAACTCATTTTGGGTATAGGGTCAGGGTTAAAATTCCAAAACCCGACCGGGTTCGGGGTGAAAGTACTCCGCCCTAATATTACCCGTCCTGAACCCGCCCCGACATATATTTATATATAATTATACTTTTATCCTAATTTAATTAGGGGTACTTAATTAGGGGTCCTAAACTATATAGATACTTATGTCCTAGTGCTTAAGGGTTTGAAAACTTATGTTCTCATCCTGAAATTTCAATAATACCCATATTACCCTTAATATTTGAGTTATTGCATTATTTCTTTACACAAATTAGAACGGAAATGTCTTGTTATTTTTTTGATAAAATTGTTTGGCCCAAGTCCTGTTTTCATTTGAAATTATAACTAGATATAATTTTTATCCCTTTTTATTTGGTAATTTTGTTTGGTCTAGGTCCCACTTTCCCCAATAACTCAACACATTTCTCATCCCCTCGTTCAAAACCCCAAAAATGATTACAGAGGAGCGAAAAAAGGTCGACGAAAAGGGACGGCAAAAAGGGACGAAAAGAAGTAAACGGAAAAAGCGACGGCAGTTCCAGTTCGGCCATCACGGCAACTGTTGGTCGGACTAAAAATCTAGACGTTCCGGCGAAGTGCAAATCCCCCATCGGAAGTTGTTTGGCCTGAAAATCTCGAAATTTACTGACCCAACCAATCATTCCATCGACCTCTGTTCGAAAACCCTGGAAGGTGACTTAAATCAACGATCAACAATGGCTAGTCTTGGTAAGTTGCAATCTCTAAACCACATTCATGATTTGTTTATGTTTTCTGTTGTTGTCGCGGATTTTGTCATCAATAGCGGGTGTTTTTCGATTTCACTAGATTTCAATTTGATTTGGGCATATGTGAATCAATTAATATTTCACCAGATTTTGTCATGTATTCGGTGGTTGGATCGTTTCAGATCATTTTGTCATGATTTGAGTATGTGTGATCTATGTTCGAAAACCCTAGACTTATATCAATGATCAGCAGTGGCTAGACTTAGTAAGTTGCAATCTCTAAATCACATTCAAGGTTTTTTTAGTACTAAGTTGATCTCATGAATTTTGTTATCACTTGAGGGTGTGTTTTGATTTTTCCACATTTTTACATGATTTTGGTATATTTGTTTCGAGTTCACCAGTTTGTGTCATGTTTTCTGTTGTATGGCCATTTTTGAAAATTATGTCATGATTTCGGTATGTGTGACTTCTGTTCGAAAACCCTAGGCGGTCACTTATATCAACAATTAACAATGGATTGACTTAATAAGTTGCAATCTCGGAACCACACTCATGGTCTTTTTATGTTTTATTTTTTTCTCGCGAATTTTGTCATGACTTGTGGGTGTATTTCGATTTCACCAGATTTTGACATGATTTCGGTATTTAAGTTTCGATTTCACCAGATTTTGTCATGTTTTCTGTTGTATGGTCATTGTGGAAAATTTTGTAGTGATTTCAGTTTTCTGTTGTATGGTCACCAGGTTTTTTTAGTACTAAGTTGATCTCACAAATTTTGTCATCACTTGAGGGTGTGTTTTGATTTCTCCAGATTTTTACATGATTTCGGTATATATTGTTTTGAGTTCACCAGTTTGTGTCATGTTTTTAGTTGTATGGCCATTTTTGAAGATTATGTAATGATTTCGGTATGTGTGACCTTTGTTCAAAAATCCTAGGCGGTCACTTATATCAACGATTAACAATGGATTGACTTAATAAGTTGCAATCTCGAAACCACACTCATGGTCTTTTTATGTTTTATTTTTTTCTCGCGAATTTTGTCATGACTTGCAGGTGTGTTTTGATTTCACCAGATTTTGACATGTTTTCGGTATCCTCCAGTGCTTCCAAAATGAGTCCATTGCGTCGAAGTTTTCAATTGCAGAATGCTGTAAAATGCGGTCAGACATGTTGCATGCGTTCCTGAATGATGACCATTGTTCATGGACACTGGAAAACCATTTAAAGGATAAAGAGGATTTTGAAAGGGAAATGGCAAATTAGGGACAATTCGACATGATTTTGTGGTGAAGCGGCATAAAGACACGCTAATAGTTTTTGGTATAATGCAATGCATAACTCGTTGTCTACAATTCGACATGATTCTGAAAAGGATGTTGATGTTATTAGATGGTCAATTTAGACATATGAATGTAGGATTAATAACAGATTTTAGAATTTGGCGAGTTTTATTGGTTAGCCGAACTAATTTGATTGTTTAGAATGACATATTATGTAGTTCAGATGGCATATGATTTTGGTAAATTGGTCATGATTTTGTTTGAGCAACTTAGAAATGTTCATGTTTATGGTGTAATTTCCATTCACGATCTTTTCGTTGTAAGTATATCATTGAAATGATCGAAAATAATCATGAAGGTTATACACGATTGGATGACAGGTTAAACTAGTATACTGTTTAATTTGTCATCTATTCTGGGTTCAGATGGTCTGTCAATTTGTCATCTTTTCTGTCAAAATCACAGCAAATCTCGTCTGAAGTTGAATGGGTGAGTGGGCGAGAAATTAGGAACCCATCCTATTTCTGTTATGAAATGGAGATATTATAGGCCCGATATTATGTGAAAAGGTGGGGATAACAAACATAAAAATAGGGAATTATAGATTGTGTTTGAAATGGAGAAATTGTAGGACTATCTTGGTTGAAATGGTGGGGATGTGAAACATAAAAATAGGGAAATCAAAATAATAGGAATACACTATATATTATATATATATATATATATATATATATATCTATATATCAGGGGGGTTCAAGAGACACCAAAAAAAATACCCCATAGTTTCCGATCAAATTTTGATGATCCGAGCCGCTCAATGTGATCAGAGTAGGATTTTAAGGGTAGCCGCGAGAAAATAGCAAAAAAAATGACCGACAAAGGCTTGATCTGAGCAGTTTTTAGTTTAGATTTAATGAATGGTTCAATTAAAAATTGTTCAAAACAAGCACTTCCTTTTTGGATAGGGGTATAGTGGGTAAAAATGGATTTTGAGGACTACAACATAAATATTTTAAACTTATAGGATGAACACCTAAATAAGTAGGGTAAATAGGATGGCTAATTAATTTCTTCATTTAATTATCATTATACTTAAAATTTAACATTTTTACCCTAATATTGTTATCATTATTCTAAAAAACCTTATTCTTAACTTTATATTTTCACCATTATACTAAACTACCACTTTTTTTATAACTATTTTCTTTTATTTTGCTTTTTGATTAACAAATTTTTTAAATTTCTTATGAGGCGGGAACGGGGATACCCAAAAAAATATCCGATCAGGGTCGGGGCCGTGTAGTAATTTTTGGGTCGGAGATTATTTGGAGGAGGAAATGGAGTTGGTTTTGAAACTAGGCCTGCTTTGCTCAAAGTTCGACGCAGCTACAAGACCTAGCATGCGGCAAGTGATGCAATACCTTGATGGAGATGTCTGGTTGCCGGAGAAATCTGTGACAGCACAAGTACTGGTACAACAGGTCCTGGTACTGAAGCATCATCTGAATTTGTCAGGTCATTTCCGTCATCCATTGTAAAGTCTTCTGCTCCCTCCATATCTAGCACAGAGTCTATACTCACTAGCGGTTGGTAAATTCGAAAATTTCCAGTGCCTTGAATAATGCTAGATCATGGGTTTTTTTTTTTTTTGGAGGAAAGGCAAGAAATGTTTGTTTGTTAGCGGGAGTTAGAAGTGTTGAACCTAAGACTAGATGAATTTGGAACAAGCATGAAACCACTTGGGCTAGCTCGCAAGTTCATAGTTTGAATGTGTGAGACTAAAAAGGATAGCTTCTATTGGTGAAGGAGACATAAGTACTTCAAATTTCGGTTAGTAAGATAGTGGAATATTACTTATATTTGTATATACAGAAGCATATGAATGTCAAATTCTGCAGCTCCTATAGCTTTCTTTGATTTTCAGGTATTTAGCTATTCTATCATATTTTGATATACTTGTGTTTATGTCTTGACTTTGTTGCTCTCATGTAGTCTAGTCTAGATTTATCGCCTTAGCTATTAGAAGATCCTGAAGGATCGCGTTCCTATCCTATCATTGTACTATAAATTGGATTATAGAGTTCAATACAAGTAAGTGATCAATATTGCACTTATAAAAAAAAAATTGGTCATAAAAAAATATTGATATTCTGCAATTTACATGGTATCAGAGCCCATTGTTTCATTTGGTGTCTTCCTCTCCTGATTGTCTCTTGTTCTAGTGCAAGTCAATCTCAGTTAGTAGATTGGTTCTGACTTACTTCTGAGTACTACTTTGGTTTTCCTGAATAAGCCCTCTTTGACATGTCTAGACCCGGTCATCAGTATAACTCTTGCATCCTTGCTCTGATATCTGTTTTCATTATTAGTCTTTTCCTACGAATATGGCCTCATCTGATGTTGTTTAAAACATCTCCGTCAAATTCGATGGTCTCAATTACAGCCATTGGTCTCATCTCATGCATAGTTTCCTGAAAGTAAAAGGCATGTTGATGTATGTCAGGTAAGAAAACGAATCCCATAAAATCGAATGATCAAAAGGATGATGCCTTTGCATAGGAATTGGATGAATGGGATACGGATAGCTGTAAAATCATTACCTGGATTAAAAACTCTGCTTGTTTCTCTATTAGCATGCAACTAGGTAAATTTGAGTCCCCAAAACAAGTTTAGGATTTTCTTGCTTGCAAGGCACTATGTTCAAACTAACTTTGCAAGAAAATACAGGCTTGAGATGGATATTGGAGATCTTTAATAAAAGAAAGGACAATCTGTCTCTGACAATTTTGTGGTCAAGATCCATGAGATGGATTTGACAGATGGTACTTGTGGTTTGTTTCAGTAATAAATTCATTAACGTTTATGGATATGCATACTGTTTAATCTCGAGTAAAGCTTGGTTTCATCTCACTAAACTACGAACAAGTGAGCTATACCCAATCTTGGGTGGAACAGCCTGGAAGTGGCAAGATGACCAGAGCTTGAGCTAGGCTACATCAAGTTCTAGCTAGGCTACGCAGCCCTTTGCTTAATAAATTGATCCACTTATGCTAGGTGCATGCAGTATGTAAGTACACCGCTGTTCTATTGTATAGCTTAGAAGTTTCTGTTTTATGCTCTTCCTCATATGCAGGCAGTATGATGATTGGTGCATGTTTTTTATAGATATTGTGCAGTGAGTAGGCATGTCATGTTTGATAGCTGTAAAATTGGGAATGGAGGTTTTTTTTTTCATGGAAGACGAAGTCTGAAAAGTACCATGAGTTGTTTCGTGACTTTCGTCCTAAATTGATTAACCTTTGTGGCAGAGACTTGTCCACCAGATGTTTAGACTTTTCAAGGGAAATAACGGAGGCGACATGGGCTTGATTGAGGATTTTGAGCAAGGCACTCCTATGTGCTTCTGATGCCATATGGAGCCCTAAGATATCTGAGATGTCAGCTTATTGTGTTGTTCAACCACACTAAATCACTGTTCTTGATGATCCTCTAGAGTTCCTTAATTTCTTCGTTTGTCTCCCTTTGCTTCGGTTCACTATCTCTCATTTTATCGTTTCCTTTCTTCCTTCTTAGTTCCAAGCCTTTTGGGATATAACATCTTCCTGGCCATTTCGTTCCGTCAATTTCTGGTAATACCTGAAGGTTCTCAATTGTCGTACACTAGAAAGTGGTTCTTACTTTCAAGAGTGATGTGAAAGGCAATAAATACAACAAATTTACTATCCATACTACCTCTACTTATGGACACTGAGGACAACAAAGTTCATACAGTGTGAGAATGAAAACCAGATCATCGTTTCATTATCAGTCTTGTCATTGCTGAAATGATATTGTAGGAGATTGAGTGCAACTGGTGCGGTTAGTTACATTCAAAAATGACGTTTCTCTTATTTAATAGCCTTTTTTGTTATTTTTCTACACTGTGTTTGCATAGGAATTCGAGGTTACATTTTTAATCATTTTGCTGTAGATTCGAAGGTTTGATAAACTTGGTACAAGCTTAAAGGGGTTACTATGGAATAAGGAAAAGACACATGGTGTCACTACGACACAGCGCATACTTCTGTGTTATGCTGAAGTGGAACGAGGCTACTGCTCTATTGTTTCTGGTCTTTGTAAATAGCAGCAAGTCAGAAAATATATTCTTGGCCCATGTTTTGATCAACAAATGACGATGTTACATGGTGAAATGATAACTCTATTAAACCTTGTTTTTCATCATTAAGCTGGAAGTTAATCGTCAGACAGCTGTTGTTGAATACTGAGCATTGCATGTTCTTGTTCCTCGGCTTTCTTTCTAGTTCGTATTTCTTTTCCGGGTTTAAGTTCTTTGTTTCCTTTACAACTACTTGCATTATGTCTTCAACGTTTTGTCGTACAGAGAAGTACTTCGTTTATGTTTTGATTCCAGTAGTGTTTCAGCAGGGGAATGCGGTTCCTGGCATATTATTTCTGGTCTATTAGATCTCCCGACTTCAAAGTGTACATCCTTTGATCCGTTCTTCAACTAATGTGAGCTAGTAATTTGAGACTTACTGTTAATACAAGTACAGAACTCTTTCTGTTTCGGTATGAAATCTGAGCAAAAGTTGCAGCGTGTATTTTTTGATGCAGTGATTCCCTTTCGGGCCTTCTGTCGCACAAAGATTCTAGGAACTGGGAACCTTGCAGTGCATGGGTGCACGATCCGAGCAGCCATCTAAAAGTGTTTTTAATGATATAGATTTCAAAAGGCATCTTACATGAGATACTTTTAATGGTGTGTGTAAAAGTTTTGTTGTAACTCCGCAGAGATAAATCAAAATTGACCCTTTCTCTCTCTAGAATAGGGTTCGCAGGTTCTGCTCCTCAGGAGCTTCTTTCTTCCCTCATGCAATTTGCCTTTTCCTCCCCCAATCCAATTCCTCAATTTCCTTATCCGAATCCCCCTCTTCGGCGTTATCTTTTTCCACCCACTCCGGTGTTTAGCTTGTATTACTCTTCCTCATCATTTGAGGTTTCGTTCTAGGATTGGTCTTCTGAAATCCTCTTAGATTTACCTGAGGTTCCCCCTAGGGTTCCCCTACGGTTAAGCTGTTTATATATTTATGTTCTCTTCTCTTTAATTCAACTTACCCCCTCTGAAATCCTGCACTCCCCGTTTCATTTACTGCTGCTTTAATGGCTTGCTTGAGTGAGGCTTCTTCAAATACTGGTGACCCTGATTTCATCGACCAACGAGGATGGCTTTTCCCTACTGACCCAGTTATCTCCTCTCAACTGAGAAACCTCTGGGAGAAAACTCTGTTGGGTCGATTTCTAGACAGCCGCTCCTTTTCTGAAAGCACCATCCAACAGGTTGTTAACTCCTTCTGGCATACCAAAGGCCCAGTCGCGGTGAAACGACGATCTGGAGTATTCTGCTTTCATTTTGAAGAACAATATGATCTTGACTGTATTTTGGCAGAACAACCATGGAATGTCCATGGGGCTGTTCTCGTTCTTCAAGCCTGGGCTCCTAATACCATTTTACCTCAGCTTCAGTTCCCTTCAATGGATGTGTGGGTTCAGGCCCATAACATCCCTATTGAGTGTTACTATTCTGATCTTGCCAACATGCTTGGTTTTGCCGCTGGTCATCTTCTCCAAGTGGACTGGTCTGATGACAGAACTCGAGGCCTTGACTTCTTCAGATTCAAGGTTAGGATTCATACCGATGAACCCCTTATCCCGGGTGCTTTTATTGAGCTATTGGAAGGTGATTACCACTGGATTTCCTTTAGATATGAGAAGATTTTCAGGATTTGCTACAAATGTGGACGGATTGGCCACTCTAACACCACATGCAATAGCAGCCTAGTGGAGGCCCTCGACAGTTTACACCAGCGCTACAATTCATCCCCATTTAGCTCAACATTCCCCCTTATTCTAGACAACAACAAACCTATGTTTTCTTCCTCCTTGAGGGCACTTCGTAACACTAGCTGTAACAGAACAACTCGTATCTGGGTGCTCTATGAAGAAGAAGTCCACGATATGGAAATGGACCAAAACCTCATCTTCAATGTTGACATCTCTGATAGTCATTCCTCTGATGATGTTTTCCATACCCCTGAAGGGGGTTCTTCTCCTATCACTGGTCCCTTTACCACACCTGTTGGAGAATCAGTTCCACCCTCATCACAAGCTCCCTCCCCTTGGTGGAATTTAGCTTTATCCTTTTTTAGCCTTCCCTCACCAAGTATGATCAACCCTCCCACTTCTCACCCATTGTCCCCTCCCCTGTCATTCCTTCTCCACCACCCGTCCTCTCTCCTACGCATGCAACCTCATCACTCCCCTCTCCTATAATGCTACTTACTCCTTCAACTTCTCTGGAAACACCAAGCCCTATTCCTACCAGCTCTCTGCCTCCCCACCACTTTGGCCAGACCTCCACTACGCATGCAACCTTATCACACACCTCTCCTATAATGCTACTTACTCCTTCAACTTCTCTAGAAACACCAGCCCAAACCCCTCCAATACAGCCCTCCTCTCCACCTGTAACTCAAGTCACACATGCTGATCCTTTTGGTCCAGCCCCAAAGGTCTCTGAAGTGTTCAGATGCTCTGCACCAGATTTCAATGGCGACGATAGCCTTGTGATTTATGATTCTCAGTCCCTAATCTCTGAAAAGGAAGCCAATGACCTCTCTTTAAGCAAAGCCATCCAGCAGCAGCCCTCTATTTCAAAGAAGAGATCCTCTTCCTCTTCCTCAGATGCAGGTTCTTCAGGCGGGGGTAAGCGTACTAAACTTGTTCAGCTTAACCAAAGGGAACAACCTCCAGGTATACCCCTTTTTTCTACGTCTTTACCCTTCGGTCACCTGCTTGATTTCATGGATGTTGATGTCTGGAATTTTTCTGTGTCTTTTTCTCCTCGTAAGCATAATCTTAATCTCTTTGTGAAGTTGGAGCCTAACTCCTCTCCTTGCTTTTCGTAATTATGAAGTTACTTTGTTGGAACTGTAGGGGCCTTGGTCAGGCCCTTACAGTTAGGTCAGTTTTTCATTTAGTTCGTGAGCACGTGCCTGATATTATTTTCCTTTCTGAGACTAAATCTGATGTTGTTTCTGTTAATAAGCTGTTTTCCAAACTTGGTTTTCCTAGTTGTTTTGGTGTTGATGCTATTGGTTCCAGTGGCGGCCTTTGGGTAGGATGGAAAAACATTTTATCCATTTCTTGTCTTGCTTCTTCTCCCAATTTCATCTTCACTTCTGTAGTAGATGAACTAGGTCTTTCCTGGTTTTGTGGCTTCATTTATGGTCATCCTGTCTTAGAACATAGGGAGTTTGTGTGGTCTTCCTTGTCTGCCATCATCTCTTCCCACCCTGGTCCTATCCTCCTTTGTGGAGATTTTAATCAAGTTCTCTCTCCAAGAGATAAATGGGGAAGACACAATCTTCTTACCCCTGGATCTCTTACCTTTCATTCTTTTCTTAGTTCTTTTGGCCTAGTAGAGGTTAAAAACGTCGGGCCCTGGTTCACTTGGACTAATAATAGAGATGGCGATGCATGCACCTTTGAACGACTTGATAGGGGCTGGTGTAACATTGATTGGCTGAACATGTTTCCTAAGGCCTTCATGTCTAACTTAGGCATCTCACGTTCTGACCATGCTCCGATCTCCTTTGTCACCTCCCCTCCTTCATCTTTCTTCCCTTTTCCCTCTAAATTTGAAGCGTGGTGGCTTAAAAATCCAACAGCTTTACAAGTTATTTCCTATATTTGGAACATGCACATTCCTGGCTCCCCCCTCTTCCGAATTGTTTGTTATAGTAAGATTATGATTCAAGTTCTGAAACTCTAGGCCAAAGAAAGGATAGATTCCATCCCTCTCAAAATAAAAAGAATTCAATCTCAGCTTTGCTCTATCCTTGATAATCTTTCCCCTTCTAATATTCTTCTTGAAAAGTCCTTGAGAATAGAGCTGGACTCTCTTTTAGAACAAGAAGAATTATTTTGGGCTCAAAGAGCTAAGCAATACTGGCTGGTCTTGGGGGACTCTAACACCATGTTTTTTCACTCAATGACTAAAGCTAGAAGGGCCAGAAACCATACTTGGCAGATTAATTCTCTATCAGGGGCCCTCTTGACTGATGAGAGCTCTATTAGATATGAATTTCACAATCACTTCAAATCTTTCTATTCTTCTGCTCCATTTGGCCCTCTTGATCCCCTCCAGTCCATTGTCCCTTATTCCACTCTCTCTGTCGACCAGCTTGCTTCTTTAAACCACCCTTTTCAAGCTTGGGAGGTTAAACAAGCTTTCTTCCAGATGGCCCCTTTGAAGGCCCCAGGCCCTGATGGCATACCTCCCATTTTTTACCAAAAATCTTGGCCTGAGATCTCTGTCAAACTCACCTCTGCTGTTCTTTCTTTCCTAAATTCTGGAAGGATCCTCAGGGAGATTAATAAGACTTTCCTAGCTCTCATCCCCCAAAACAATAACCCTACTTCAGTGGACCAATTTAGACCTATTAGTCTCTGCAATGTCCTTTATAAACTCATTTCCAAAGTCTTAGCTAATAGGATCAAATTGGTCATAGGATCCCTGGTCTCCCCTTTCCAAAATGGTTTCCTCCCAGGAAGAGTTATCACTGATAACATCTCCATCGCTCAAGAGCTTACCCATTTTGTTCGTAACAAAAAACAAGGCTCTGATTATTTTGCCTCTATCAAACTGGATATGAGTAAAGACTTTGACCGCATCCGGTGGGACTTTCTGGAGCAGGTTCTTCACCTTTATGGCTTCCCAAGTCATTGGATCCAATTGCTTATGCAATGTGTTACCACAGTCTCATATTCTGTTCTTGTAAATGGTTCATGTACTCCCTTTTTCCATCCCTCTCAAGGCTTAAGGCAAGGAGATCCCCTTTCCCCTTATCTTTTTGTCCTTTGTGTGGATATTCTCTCTTCAATGATAGGTTCAGCCCATTCTCAAGGTTTGATTGAAGGAATTCAAGCCTCTAGATTTGGTCCTTCAATCACCCACCTTCTTTTTGCTGATGATAGTTTTCTCTTCCTCAAAGTGTCTACTTCTGGTATCACCACCATTCAATCTATCCTTGACTCTTACTGCCAATTATCTGGTCAAATGGTGAATTTTCAGAAATCAAGCATTTTCCTTAGTCCAAATTCTCCTCCTTCCCTCTATGCCTCCATCTCTTCTTCTCTCCTTATTCCCCTCTCACCTTTCTTTGGGAAGTATCTTGGGATTAATCTCGACTTAACTTCTAAAAAGAGAGAGATCTTTCAGGATATCATCACTAAAATTGATGACAAATGTCAAGGTTGGGTTTCTTTGCTCCTTAACAAAGCTGGGAGACTTTCTTTGCTCAAATACATTCTCACCTCTTTACTGTTTATCATATGTCCTGCCTCAAATTCCCTATCTACGTCACTAAGAAAATCTCCTCCATCCTTTCCAACTTCCTCTGGTCAGGGGCTTCCAACAAAAAATCTTTTCATTGGAAAAATTGGGACTCTCTTTGCTTACCCAAAGCTGTTGGAGGCCTGGGTGTTAAGGATTTACAACTCTTCAATCAAGCTCTCCTAGCTAAACAGAGTTGGAGAATTCTTGATCAACCCTCTTGTCTCTTCTCATCTTTCTTTCTCTCAAAATACTGCCAATCCATTCCTTTTCTTGAGTCTAAATCCCCTTCTTCCTGCTCTTGGGTTTGGAAAAGCATTTTGTACGGTAAAGATGTCCTCCTTCAAGGCATTAGATGGCAGGTTGGAAATGGTGATAAAATATCTATTTGGAATGATTTTTGGCTGCCATCTCCCCTCCCAGTTGTTCTGAAAGATGTTCTATCAGATAATGCCCCTATTTCCTCCTTTCTTTCC
This sequence comes from Rhododendron henanense subsp. lingbaoense, assembly GCA_020567845.1. NCBI lineage: Eukaryota > Viridiplantae > Streptophyta > Magnoliopsida > Ericales > Ericaceae > Rhododendron > Rhododendron henanense. The sequence continues at coordinate 7,488,142 of CM036312.1, forward strand.
CTCAGAAATGCTACGGTTGACAAAATCCTTCTCCCAGGAAAAAAAGAGTGGAATAGCCATCTTATTACATCCCTCTTTCCTCCAGATATAGCCTCTTCTATTCTGTCTATCCCTTTGTCCCATTTTGGATTCGAAGACAAATTCATATGGGGATTCTCAAAAAATGGATATTTTAGTGTTAGTTCTGCGTACTCTCTCCTTTTAGCCCCCAAGTCCCAACACAATTCATCCTCCCTCGCCCCCTCTGTTCACAGCTTTTGGCCAAACCTCTCTTGGAATTTCATTTGGTCTCTCCCTCTTCCACACAAAATCCAATTTTTCTTATGGCAATTGTGTCATGAATGCTTACCAGTAGGTGATCTTTTGGTCAGTAGAGGTTGGAAAGGTGTATCTCTTTGTCTCCTTTGTCAACAACACCCTGAGAGCCTTTCTCATCTCTTTCTCCTTTGCGAGTTTGTTCGTCCTATTTGGTTTGGTTCTGATCTGGACATTTACATCTCCTCCGCTCCATCTCACTCCATCTCTTTTTTGCTAGGCTGGTTTCATCACTTAGGTACCATCTTGTCTCTTCCCAACAAGAGTTTTATCTCAAAAATTTCTTGCATTCTTTGGTGTATATGGCTTGCCAGAAATAAGGTTGTTTTTGAGTCTATTCCCTCAACCCCCTCTCAAGTCCTCCTTCATGCTACAAATCTTTTTCAATCTATTTTTCAAGCTTTTGCCACCCTTAAATCTTCCAGCCTATCTCCCCCTCAACCCCAGTCAAATAAGAACTCTCCAATTTGTCCAGCCCATAGACCCAATGGTTCTCTCTCTTTTACATCTTTTGCTTTCCATGTTATTCCATGCCTATGTAATTGTGAAGGACCAGTTTTGGATATTTTTTGTGCCCATGCTTATAATGTGCAGCTTAAAAAATCTGGAGTGGGCATCTCCTTCAAGGTTCATTCCAGGCTCGTGGGCTTTTTACACCGAAGCTCCACCTCTCCTAAGGATTGTGCCTCTATTAACCCTTTACTTGAGGCAGTGAGTTGGGCCTTAAAGAGACATTATTTGCATATTAACATTCACACTAATGATGCTTCTCTTTTCAACCAGTTGAACAGCGTTAAGGAGTTCCCAGCCGTAGCAGCTCCGTTGTTTTTTGATTTCTGCTTCCTTGTGCAGTCAGTTCATTCCTACAGTATATCCTTTTGCGATCGCGGCAGGAGTCATCAAGCATATTTTTTGGCAAAGTTTGCAGCGTCTTCCAGAATCCACTCTGAAGCTGATATTTCTTTCCCATTTGACAACGGATGAGCTCTCAAGGATTCTTTTGCTTTGGAAGTTTGTATCTCTTAGATATGCTTGATGTATTTACCTTTTGTATCTTTTGTTGAACTTTCGGATGTAATAACTCTTTTATCTATGAAGTTCTCTTTATTGTCAAAAAAAAAAAAAAAAGTTTTGTTGTAAGATACCTTTTGAAATGTGAACCATTAAAAATACATTTAACGGTCTGAATCGTGCACTACACCCCTCTAAGTGCAGGGGTTCTATTCTTCGTATTGATAAGCTTGAAGTCTAAGTCATGGTGTAATCATTCTTGTGTTTACTTCTGCTGAACAGTATTAGTGCTACTATCAATGCCACACATTCCTACGATTTTCGTCTATCGCAACCACACCGTGTCTCCTGTAATTCTTTTATGGCAAAATTTATCCATACTATATACTAAGCAAGTGAGTAACACACTGCACATTCGTTCTTCCTTTTTAAACAAAGAATTAAAAACTCCCACAAAAATCCGCCTTGGCCACTAATATTCCCTCTCCCTCTATTGTTTTCCACTTAACAAATTGAAAAAAATCTTCCCAGCTTTCCTCACATTCAACTCTCTTTTAATACAAATTTTAACTTAAAGGTTAAATATTGTATCGACGAGGGATAAATAGTATTAAACGAAAATATTTTTATTTTGTACTATCATATTGTACGGGTACCACGCTTGTTGTGGAATAATGTTACGGTAAGAGAGACAAAAAGGCCCAACCCGATTGAACTAGATGAGAGGATTGTCGTTTGTTTGATGGGGATGGATGCAGTTGCAGTCTTAGCTTGACAATTCATCCAAGTGGAGAACCTGTATATCTACACTATATGCTAGACAAATGTAAGACACCTGGTACATTCTCACGAAAAAAATACAAAACCTTACGAAAATCCATCTCGGCCCCGAATATTCTCTCCCCCTCTATTTGTTTTCCACTTAATAACCAAAAAAAATCTTTCAAACTTCACCTCACATTCAAACTTTCTCTTTAATACAATTTTCACGCAAAAAGGTTAAATAGTACATTGATGATGTCAAAAAACACTCCCTCTTTTCTGTTTTAAGAGTCCACTAAAAAAGTTGTCAAGTTTTCGGATCATAAAATAAAGTACTTCCGTGTATATTTTTTCAATTTCTCTGCACCAAATCAAAGAAGATATTTCATTTGGTCCAAAATTTTACTTTCCGGGTTTATTCCAAAAATAAGCTGAATTTAATAGGAGAAATTTGGAAAAAATTGACAAAATTTCAAAATACCCCACAACCTTTACACCAAAATTCAATTAGACTCACAACCTTTTAAAAACTTCAATTTTACTCCTAACGTTATCTTCCGTTAATCAAAACGCCCCCTTCTGTCCGAATGACTAACGGATTTCGTTAAAAGCTCTGTTAAATAGCGTCCCAATCCAATTTCGATGATCCGAGCCAGTTCAATAAAAAACTGTTCAGATGAAGCCCTTCCCGGTCATTTTTTTTGTCGATTTCTCGCGAGTACCTTTAAAATCACGTTTTGAACACATTGAGCGGCTCGGATTATCGAAATTCGATTGGGAAAGGGGAGGTGCTGATCGATCCGGATTTTGTTCAAGTCCGGACGTCCGGATTTTGCTTCGGTCTGCACCTCCCCTTTTCTGATCGAATTTCGATGATCCGAGCCGCTCAATGTGATTAGAATGTGATTTTAAGGGTACTCGCGAGAAATCAACCAAAAGAAATCAACCAAAAAATATGATCGGGAAGGGCTTCATCTGAACAGTTTTTTATTGAATAGTCCAATAAAAAACTGTTAAGATGAAGCCATTCCCGGTCATTTTTTTTGCTGATTTCTTGCGAGTACCCTTAAAATTACGTTTTGAACACATTGAGCGGCTCGGATTATCAAAATTCGATCGGGACAATATTTAACGGAGCTTTTAACGAAATCCGTTAGTTATTTGGACGGAAGGGGGCGTTTTGATTAACGGAAGATAACGTTGGGAGTAAAATTGAAATTTTTGAAAGGTTGGGAGTCTAATTGAATTTTGGTGTAAAGGTTGGGGGGTATTTTGAATTTTTCCCGAAAAATTTTGGTGCATGACCTTTCTCTTGGAAAAGTCTTTACAATCCACACCCCACGATGACAGACCAGCAAAAAGGCTGCAAGATTATAGGACCCAAAAAATGGCCACACGTGACAGACCTCATACGCGGCTGCACGTGAGGGGGATGTTAAGAAAATAGAGTCTCACATTGCTTGCGAGTGGAATGGGTGATCACTTAATAATATTTGGGACTTCTCCACTCATTGCCAGTAGGTTTTGAGATGGATATAAAATTTTCACAAAATGAGTGTTCATTCACTAACCTTCTTAGCTATGAAAGTTAGAGCTTGTTCGTTTTGAGACGCTAGACTCAAACTTTTCTTTCTACGTACGGTCTCCAATAATTTTTATCTTCTTAGCTTTGCTTTGAAAATTAGTGAATGCTCACTAAACTTTTGGGCATGCCTTGCCTTTTTTTGTACTTATGAACGTTAGTCTGCATTCACTACACTTCTTAGCTTTGCTTTGAAAGTTAGTGAATTCGCACTAAACTTTTGGGTATGCTTTGGCTGTTTTTGGCACTTACGAAAGTTAGTGTGCATTCACTAACCTCCTTAGCTTTGCAATGGCCACACTCTCCGATATCTGGAAAACAAAGCGATACACTCTAGCTCATAGTATGAATAAGACCAGAGAATATGAAGAAGACTAGAAACCTACATTTGATCCCTTGAACGGTAGCAGATACATTTGATACTAAGATGTTAATATCAATTCAAACATGGTTATCATTTGTATCATTGAATTCAGAACTTGTAAGCGTATGAAGCTCAATTGCCAAAAGATGGTTGGAAGGGAGCCCATTGTTAGAAGAATTGAGGAAGTTCATAGATGGTGAGATGGCAAAGGCCATTCCACAACAACTAAGATTTGTTACCTCTGGAACAATGGCAAACACAAAATGGGTGGAAAATGAAAGAGCTTGCAGTAACGTGGACGAAGATGTATCAAATCCTATAGGATGCTGGTAGAAAGCACAACCGATTTGATGCTTTGAAAAATTGGTTAGCTGCAAAAGACCATTGGAATGGATTTTTGCAACCCCATCAACATGGATATTGGCTCCATTGAAGCCATTGCACGCGAACTGGTTTTCATCTACAGCCATGGCTAGGGGATTCAAGCAAAAATATAAAAGTATCAGAAACAAAAACTGATACTGGTGTGGAAGTCATTTTACCAATTTCGGGAAGAGCTTTTTTCTTGCAGCAATGGATGGTTAGTTCTTGGTTGGAGATAGATTCTTCTTTGTTACTCCATTAAACATAAGGGTCTCCTTCCAAGGGTGAAACAGGGATTTGGAGAGTCAACACCGTTGCATAGAGGGCAGCAGATCAGCTAAAGAAACCTAAGTTTGTGACTGATCAATGATAATAACTTCCCTGTGATTCCAATGTAACAGTCACCATGTCATTCTCCTCATGGTTATACTTTGATAGAGAATGGAAGACCTCACAAATAAACCATAAGTTAAATGAAGACTACTTGAGGAACAAACTAGGATCATCTCCGTTTCACTTTGTGAGCAATGATGCTCGTGTTGGATTTTCAGTTTGGTCTGTCACTTTGCAAACTATGACGGAGTTTGACGGCAGGGGCTCTCATCGTGTCAAAACCAAGATGAATATAACCTGTAAAATGCGCAAAATGGAATTTGGTAGTGAAGTGGTAGTACGGGTTTCGATCCACAGGGACAAGAATTAATTCAACTAGAAATAGATTTCTAAATTAATTGAAGAGTAAAGATTTGCTGATTTCAATGATAACTAAATTTACTTAATTAATAGAGACTAGAGAGTAAACATTTTTTTAGCAAGTGAAAGAAATTTATGTGGATGGTTTAGTTCGCCGTGTTTGAATGGGAATACTGATTTTGACTTGAGAGTTCAGTGTTTGCTTCTTTGGGGAATTATTCAGACAAATGAGGAGCAGCTCCCTTCTGTCTTTTTCCATTTTCCCTAGAAGATAGGCAATCTTTTTTTCCTGCTTGGACTGCCCTTTGGAGACTTATGGAAGAATTTTATTATTTTTTCTTTGCTTTTTGTCCCCAGGAGAGCCCCCTTTCTTGCCTTTCTTTGTTTTTGACGGTCCGAGCTTCCGTTAACTAATTCCTTATCCGATCTAGTCAAAGGCAGGCTATTCACGCCGGGACTAGAAAATTCACAAAAAAGTACATTCTTGCGGCCTGACTCTAATAATCGAACTCTAGTCAATTGTGTGGGGAACAAACCCACCTACCACCAAACTAACACTTGGTGCTCCGCCTTTCTTGCCTTCCATGTATGCAATTTATATGGTGGATCAAGGACCACCATGTCTCACCACATGATGCTTTTTTAATTGGTCGAAGAATGAAACTTGTAAAATTTGACTCTCCGGGCATCTTGTCCACAGTGCACCACGGTCAATATAGTGAATTCCAATGAGCTCTCCCTTTGCTTCATTTGTTTTTAGCAAACTTTTGTAGAACCTGCACACACAAAAAAACGCAATTTTTTGTTGTATCACATTTGAGATGTTTCCAATTCCACGACAATTGTCATGGTACTGAAAAATGTTGAGATAGCTTATTAGGTCTTGAAGACTTTTCCAAAGGTCGCGCACCAAAAATTTTCCAAATTTCACCCATCAAATTCAGCTTATTTTGCAAGTGGAGTGCAGTTGGTGCCACCCTTATATTCATATGCACTTGGGCAGGGTTTGATTCCCGTAAGCACACATCCTCCTCCCCAAATCCCCTAGGATAGAGTAAATTAGGATTAACAAATGGCAAATAAAAAAAATCAGCTTATTTTTTTGATTAAACCCGAAAAGTAAAATATTTGGACCAAATGAAATATCTTCTTTGATTTGGTGTAGAGAAACTTGACGTCTTTTTTTAGGGGACTCTTAGAACAGAATAGAGGGAGTATTTTTTGCCCTCATCGATGTACTATTTAACCTTTTGCGTGAAAATTGTATTAAAGAGAAAGTTTGAATGTGAGGTGAATTAAGTTTTGATTGGGTTTTTTTTGGTTATTAAGTGGAAAACAAATAGAGGGAGAGAAAATATTCGGGGCCGAGATGGATTTTTGTGAGATTTTCTATTAATTTCCTGTAAATGTACCATGTGCCTTACACATGTTTAGCATATAGTGCAGGTATACAGGTTCTCCACTTGGATGAATTTTCAAGCTAAGACCGCAACACATACGACAATCCTCTCATTTGGTTCAATCGGGATGAACCGTTTGTCTCTTTCACCTCACTGTAACATTATTCCCCAAGAAAACCAATAAACGTACTACATGGTAGTACAAAAAAAATTATTACGTTTAATACTATTTATCCCTTGTCGATGCACTCGTTAATCTTTAAATGGATCAAGATATGCCTCCCTCTCAGGTAGGAAAAATTTTCAGTGTTGGGTGGTTACTACGTGGTGTCTGCTCGAACCTGTATTTTCTTGCAAAGTAAATTTGAACACAACTCTAAATCCGGAACTTGTTTTGCAGTCTCAATTTTACCTAGTTGCATTTTAATAGAGACCCAAACAGAGTTTGCAATCCAGGTAATGATTATACTGTTATCCATATCCCATTCATCCACTTTTTAAAGGCATCATCCCTTTGATCATTCAATTTTATGGGATTCGTTTTCTTACCAATGACTGTAATTGAGACCAGCGAATTTGACAGAGATGTTTTAAACAATATCAGATGAGGCCATATTCGTCGGAAAAGACTAATGAAAACAGATATTAGAGCAAGGATGCAAGAGTTATAGTGATTACCGGGTCTATACACGTCAAAGAGGGCTTATCAAGGAAAACCAAAGTAGTACACGGAAGTGATTCAGAACCAATCAACTAAAAGAGATTGCCTTGCACTAGAACAAGAGACAATCAGGCGAGGAAGACAGCAAACGAAACAATGGGCTCTGATACCATGTAAATTGCAGATTATCAATCTATTTTTATGAATAATTTCTTTTTATAAGGGTAATATCAATCACTTATTTGTATTGAACTCTATAATCCAATCTATATATAGTACAATGATAGGATAGGAACGTGATCTTCAGGATCTTCTAATAGCTGAGGCAATAAATCTAGACTAGACTACATGAGCACACTTAGGAAACAAAGTCACACACGAGTATATCAAAAGATGATATTTGCTAATGATACTGTACATGAAATTCAAAGAAAGTGGGCTACAGAAGCTGTAGATTTTTACATATACATGCTTCTGTATATACCAATATCTGTAATATTCAACACACTATCTTCCTAACCAGAATTTGAAGTACTTATGTCTCCTTCACCCAAAGAAAGTGGGCTAGCCCCCAAGTGGTTGCATGCTTGTTCCAAATTCATCTAGTCTTACGTTCAACTCTTCTAACTCCCACTAACAAACTAACATTTCTTGCCTTTCCTCCACACACAAAAAAAATTACCATGATCTAACATTATCCAAGGCACTGGAAACTTTCACATTTACCGACCGCTAGTGAGTATTGACTCTGTGCTAGATATGGAGGGAACAGAAGACTTCACAATGGATGATGGAAATGACATGACAAATTCAGATGATGCTTCATTACCAAGACCTATTGTACCAATACTTGTGCTGTCATGAATTATCTCCGGCAACAGGACATCTCCATCAAGGTATTGAATCACTTGCCGCATGCTGGGTCTTGTCGCAGCATCGGACTTTGAGCAAAGCAGGCCTAGTTTCAAAACCAACTCCATTTCCTCCTCTAAATAATCTCCTCCCAATCTAGGATCACTTGTCTCGAGAATCGCTCCCTCTTTCCATTTCTCGAAAACCCAATCAACCAAAACCACGTCGTCAGGCGACTGTTGTAGCTGTATGGGCCTCCTTCCGCAAGCTACTTCAAGTATGAATGCACCGAAAGAAAACACATCAGTGCTTGTGGTTGCCTTTCCGGTTCTAGAAAGCTCTGGTGCAAGGTACCCAATTGTCCCCACCACATGGGTAGTTTCGAGGTTTGCTCCATGATCGTGTAATCTAGCAAGACCGAAATCCCCTAGCCTTCCGTTCAGATTAGAGTCCAATAGAACATTACTAGCCTTCACGTCTCTGTGAAGAACAACTTGGTCCCATTCTTCATGCAGATACAGAAGAGCAGATGCTACTCCTCTGATGATACGATAACGTTGTGCCCAGTCGAGGATTGGCTTTTCATTCCTAAATAGGAACTTGTCAAGGCTTCCATTGGGCATATAATCATAGACCAAGAGCAGCTCTCCCTTCCGCCGGCTATAGCCAAGGAGCTGCACCAAATTCCTGTGCCTTAGCCTTCCCATGCTAGCAATTTCAGCCACAAACTCCTTCATCCCTTGTTTTGAATTATGGGAGATTTTCTTGACTGCAACTTGTTCCTTCGAGGAGGGAAGAATTCCTCTATAAACCTTTCCAAAACCTCCTGCTCCAAGAAGCTCTTCATCTATGAAACCTCTGGTAGCTTTGAAGAGATCCTTATAGGAAAACCTATGAGGGCCATATTCCCTTTCCCAATCTTCACGTATTTCTTCATACTTTTTCCTCCTCAACATATAAAATGTCCCTGCAATTGTGATAGTTAGCCCAACGAATACTGTTGTTACTGACACTGTAATTTCTAGACCGGGTTTCAGTCTAGGTTTTCTTTGATGAGGAAGTGAAGGAAGCTTCGAAATTTCTAGGCCCTGTGCTTTCCCACTTTTATTGAAGCTCCAACCAAGAATGTAGTGGTTCCCTGCAAGTGCTCCTCCTGTAGTAGCAGAGAAACCAACATACATTGAATCCAACAGAATTGAAGAAAGGTTGATGCGTGTTGACATGAGAGACTGATCTGGTTTGGGGCTTGTAATAGGAGCTAGTGTTACATTGAGTACATTCTCAAACCCATCGTACTCTATCCAAACGTGCAATGGACTCCCACTTATAAGCTCCAAGCTCCGATTAATTTGTTCCCTGTTGGAGTAATAAGTGGCAGTAGTAGATACATTTGATACTAAGCTGTTAACATCAATTCCAACATGGTTACCATCTATATCATTGAATTCAGGATTCTCAATGGTATCGAGCTCAATTGCCAATAGATGGTTGGAAGGGAGCCCATTGTTAGAAGAATTGAGGAGCCCAATATACTGGTTTCCTTGGGCTTGGGTGAAGTCCGTAGATGGTGAGATCGCAAAGGCCATTCCATCACTACAAATATTTGGTGTCCCAGGAACAATGGCAAACACAAAATGGGTGGAAAATGATAGAGCCTGGGGTAATGTGGAGGAAGATGCATTGAACCTTATGGGAAGCTGGTAGAAAGCATGACCGGTTACGTTGTTTGAACTGTTGGTTAGCTGCAAAAGACCATTGGAATGGATTTTTGCAACCCCATCAAGGTGAATATTGGCTCCATTGAAGCCATTGTATGCGAACTGGTTTTCATCTACAGCCATGGCTTGGGGATTCAAGCAAACATATAAAAGTATGAGAAAATAAACTGATACATGTATGGAAGTCATTTACCAATTTGGGGAAGAGCTTCTTTTCTTTTCTTTTTTCTTTTTTTTTTTTTTGGGGGGGGGGGGTGGTAATTAGGGAAGAGCTTCTTGCTTGTAGCAAGCCAACAATGGATGGTTTGTATTGTTTGAAGATAGATTCTACTCTGTTATTAAACATCAGGGTCTCCTTCCAAGGATATAACGGGGATTTGGGGAGTCAACACCATTGCATAGAGGGCAGCAGGTCAGCTAATGAAACCTAAGTTTGTTACTGAATGATAATAACTCACTGTGATTCCAATGTAGCAGTCACCATGTCATTCTCGTTATGGTTATCCTTTGATAGAGAATGGAAGACCACACAAACAAACCATAATTTAAACGAAGACTACTCAAGGAACAAACTAGGATCATCTCCATTTGATAGATGGAAAAAGGATCACTTCGTGAGCAATGATAATCATGTTGGGTTTGTGAAGCCTAATTCGGTTTGGTTATCATGTTCATGTTGGGTTTGTGAAGCTTGATTCGGTTTGGTTTGTCACTTTACAAACTATGGCGGGGTTTTATGGTAGGGGCTCTCATCATGTCAAAATCAAGATGAATATAGCCCATAAAATGTGCAAAATGGAATTTGGTAGTGACGTGGTAGTAGGGGTATGGATCAACAGGGACAAGAATTACTTTAACTCTAGAAATTGATTTCTAAATTAGTTCAAGAATAAAGATTTGCTGATTTCAATTATAACTAAATTTAGTAAAAAGAGAATTTAGATTTTGTTTAGGAAGTGAAAAGAAACGTAGGGTATCGGATCCACCACTAACTCTATAATGAATGGTTTGAGATATTTTTCCCTAATCTTGTTAAATCAATTAATGTGGTAGTGATGTATTTTCGCTATGAGCCTAAATGCTATCTTTTAGAAATTTGATTATAGGTGAGCTAAGAATAAACCATCTTTCATAGCACAGACTGTTTACGCTGAATTAACACTAAACTAGGCCATAGTCGTCTTATCCTAAGCATGGCCTATCTTTGACGTACCATATACTCGGTAGTATGACTGCTGTATTTATTATATTCACAGAAAATAAATGCAACATGGCTTATTTTTGACTTAATTACCATATACTCGGTAGTATGACTGTGATATTTATTATATTCACAGAAAATAAATGCAACATACGCCGTATATTGGAATGAGATTTATTTGAAACAAAAGTCAGGATTATAAAATCACCACATTTCATTGATCTAATCGCAGTTACAAAGCTGGGGCTTACCTATACCTTAAGTGGATGGTTTAGTTCGCCGTTTGAAATGGGGAAGACTGATTTTCACTTGAGAGTTCGGTGTTTGCTCCTTTGGGGAATTATTCAGAAAATGAGGAGGAGCTCCCTTCTGTCTTTTTCCATTTCCCCTGAAAGACTGGGTAGTCCTTTTTTGCCTTCTTGGACGGCCCTTGGGAGAGTTATGGAAGAGTTGTATTTTTCTTTGCTTTTTCTCCCCAGGAGAGCTACCCTTTCTTGCCTTTCATGTATGCAATTTGCAAGAGTAATATCTAAATCAAGTCATAAATACCCTCCATACACAAGGAGGATGACTGAAACAAATGTTTTGCTTCCAAATAATTCGTTGGCAGCTAGATAATGCACGGAACTATATTTTTATGTTATTTTTATACCTCTTCTGGTGTTTGTGGGGTTGGAAGACTACGAATATGCCATTTTTCCTGGTGTGAGTAACTTCTTGCATTGTTATGATATAAAGTTTCTTTGTTGATAAAAGAATTCGAGAAAAAAAGATACTCGTTTTTTATTTTTTTTCTGCAATTACTAGAAGTAAAAGCTACCAAGATGCAAGAAGTTAACAGCTAGCAGTTAGATGATTTTAACAATGTTGTTTTGTGTTCATTATTGGATTGGGGTTGTGCACTACCAACCACCACCGAGCAATTCCGCTTTGGGGCCATCGCAATTTGAACAAAAAATGAAACCAATTTTTCTGGGACGAAGTGTTTTTGTCTGCAACATGATGGAGAGTTGTGCATTTTGTTCATTGTTTGCCCACTGAACACTAAACACAAGATTAGATCTACCAAAATAGAACTGTTTCTTCCAATAGCTCAGAAAAACCAGCATCAACTGATGGCAGGGGAGAGCAATAGAGTGTGGAGGCTCTGGCTGCCTCGAATTCATCTTTGATGGCGATTAAAAACAAACAAGGCGAGTTTCTTCCCTGAACTTGTAGTCTAATTCAATATCCACTGTCCACTTTGGTTCCATGAGTGTCAATTCATCCCAAATGATGGACATTTCAGAGTGAAAATCAGAGACAGATTGTCCTTTCTTTTGTTTCAGATCTCGAATATCAATCTCAAGCTTGTATTTTCTTGAAAAGTTAGTTTGAACATAGCGCCTTGCGAGAAAATCCCAAACTTGTTTTGCAGTCTCAAATTTACCTAGTTACATGCTAATAGAGACACTAACAGAGTTTCCAATCCAGGTAATGATTTTACGGTTATCCGAATCCCATTCATCCAATTCCTATTCAAAAGGTATCATCCTTTTGGATTTAAAGGGATACGTTTTCTTACCAGTGACATACTTCCACATGCCTTTTCCTTTCCTTCCAGGAAACTACGCATGAGATGAGACCAATGGCTGTAATTGAGATAGTCTAATTTGACAGAGATGGTTTGAACAACATCAGATGAGGCCATATTGGTAGGAAAAGACTAATGCAAACAGATATCAGGGCAAGGATGCAAGAGTTATACTCTGATTACCGGGTCTAGACACGTCTAAGAGGGCTTATCAAGGAAAAACAAAGTAGTACTCAGAAGCAATCAACTAACTGAGATTGACTACCCCTAGAATGAGAGACAGCCAGGAGAGGAAGACACCAAACAGAACAATGGGCTCTGATACCATGTAAATTAAAGAAGTGCAATATCAATAAATAACTTTTTTTTAAAATGCAATATCAATCACTTACTTGTATTGAACTCAATAATCCAGTTTATAGTACAATGACGGATAGGAACGTGATCCTTCAGGATCTTCTAATAGCTAAGGCAATAAATCTAGACTAGACTACATGAGCACACTAGGGCAACAAAGTCACACACGAGTATATCAAAAGATGATATTAGCTAATGACACTGTACATGAAATTCAAAGAAAGTGGGCTACAGAAGCTGTAGAATTTAACATACATATGCTTCTGTATATACCAATATCTGTAATATTCAACGCACTATCTTCCTAACCAGAATTTGAAGTACTTATGTCTCCTTCACCCAATAGCAGTTATCCTTCTTTTTAAGTTTCACACATTCAAACTAATGAACTTGCGAGCTAGCCCCCAAGTGGTTGCATGCTTGTTCCAAATTCATTTAGTCTTAGGTTCAACTCTTCTAACTCCCACTAACAAACTAACATTTCTTGTCTTTCCCCCCCCCACACACACACACACAAAATTACCATGATCTAACATTATCCAAGGCACTGGAAACTTTCACATTTACCGACCGCTAGTGAGTATTGACTCTGTGCTAGATATGGAGGCAACAGAAGACTTCACAATGGATGATGACATGACAAATTCAGATGATGCTTCATTACCAAGACCTATTGTACCAATACTTGTGCTGTCATGAATTATCTCCGGCAACAGGACATCTCCCTCAAGGTATTGAATCACTTGCCGCATGCTGGGTCTTGTCGCTGCATCAGACTTTGAGCAAAGCAGGCCTAGTTTCAAAACCAACTCCATTTCCCCCTGCAAATAATCTCCTCCCAATCTAGGATCACTTGTCTCGAGAATCGCTCCCTCTTTCCAATTCTCAAAAACCCAATCAACCAAAATCACCTCTTTAGGCGACCGTTGTGGCTGTATGGGCCTCCTTCCACAAGCTACTTCAAGTATGAATGCACCGAAAGCAAACACATCAGTGCTTGTGGTTGCCTTTCCGGTTCTAGTAAGCTCTGGTGCAAGGTACCCAATTGTCCCAACCACATGGGTAGTTTCTGGGTTTGCTCCACGATCGTATAATCTAGCAAGACCGAAATCCCCAAGCCTTCCGTTTAGATCAGCATCCAATAGAACATTACTAGCCTTCACGTCTCTGTGAAGAACAACTTGTTCCCATTCTTCGTGCAGATATAGAAGGGCGGATGCTACCCCTCTGATGATACGATAACGTTGTTCCCAGACAAGGATTGGCTTTTCATTGCTAAATAAGAACTTGTCAAGGCTTCCATTGGGCATATAATCATAGACCAAGAGCAGCTCTCCCTTCCGCCGGCTATAGCCAAGGAGCTGCACCAAATTCCTGTGCCTTAGCCTTCCCATGCTAGCAATTTCAGCCACAAACTCCTTCATCCCTTGTTTTGAATCATGGGAGACTTTCTTGATTGCAACTTGTTCCTTCGAAGAGGGAAGTACTCCTCTATAAACCTCTCCGAAACCTCCTACTCCAAGAAGCTCTTCATCTATGAAACCTCTGGTAGCTTTGAAGAGATCCTTATAGGAAAACCTATGAGGGCCATATTCCCTTTCCCAATCTTCACGTATATCTTCATACTTCTTCCTCCTCAACATGTAAAATGTCCCTGCAATTGTGATAGTTAGCCCAATGAACACTGTTGCTACTGACATTGTAATTCCTAGACCGGGTTTCAGTCTTGGTTTTCTTTGATGAGGAAGTGGAGGAAGTGAAGGAAGCTTCGAAATTTCTAGGCCCTGTGCTTTCCCACTTTTATTGAAACTCCAACCAAGAATATAGTGGCTCCCTGAAATTGTTCCCGTAGCAGCAGAGAAACCAACATACATGGAATCCAACAGAATTGAAGAAAGATTGATGTGTGTTGACAGGAGAGGCTGATCCGGTTTGGGACTTGTAATAGGAGCTAGTGTTACATTGAGTACATTCTCACACCCATCATACTCAATCCAAACATGCATTGGACTCCCACTTACAAGTTCCAATGTCCGGTTTATCCGTTTTCTGTTGGAGTAATATGTGACGGTTGCAGATACATTTGATACTAAGCTGTTAACATCAATTCCAACATGGTTATCATTTATATCATGGAATTCAGGATTTAGCATGGAATCAAACTCAATTGCCAACAGATGGTTGGATGTGAGCCCATTGTTAGAAGAATTGAGGAGCCCTAAATACTGGTTTCCTTTGGTTTGGGTGAAGTTCGTAGATGGTGAGATGGCGAAGGCCATTCCATGAGAACCCAAATTTGTTATCCCAGGAAAAATGGCAAACACAAAATGGGTGGAAAATGAAAGAGCTTGAGGTAACGTGGACGAAGATGTATTGAATCCTATAGGATGCTGGTAGATAGCACGACCGATTTTATTCCGTGAAAAATTAGTTAGCTGCAAAAGACCATTGGAATGGATTTTTGCAACCCCTTGAAGGCTAATATTGGCTCCATTGAAGCCATTGTACGCGAATTGGTTTTCATCTACAGCCATGGCTAGGGGATTCAAGCAAACATATAAAAGTATCAGAAAATAAACTGATACTAGTGTGGAAGTCATTTACCAAATTTCGGGAAGAGCTTCTTGCTTGCAGCAATGGTTGGTCAGTTTTGGTTGGAGATAGATTCTTCTTTGTTATTATACATAAGGGTCTCCTGCCAAGGGTTAAAACAGGCATTTGGGTAGTCAACACCGTTGCATAGAGGGCAGCAGGTCAGCTAAAGAAACCTAATTTTGTGACTGAATGATAATAACTTCACTGTGGTTCCAATGTAACAGTCACCATGTCATTCTCCTCATAGTTATACTTTGATAGAGAATGGAAAACCTCACAAACAAACCATAATTTAAATGAAGACTACTTAAGGAACAAACCAGGATCATCTCTTTTTCAGAGATGGATTAAGGATCATTTTGTGAGCAATGATTCTCATGTTGGATTTGTGAAGCTTGGTTCAGTTTGGTTTGTCACTTTGCAAACTATGACAGGGTTTGACGGGAGGGGCTCTCATCGTGTCAAAATTGAGATGAATATAACCCGAAAAATGCGCAAAATGGAATTTGGTACTAAAGTGTTAGTACAGATTTCGATCTACAGGGACAAGAATTAATTCAATTCTAGAAATTGATTTCTAAATTAATTGAAGAATAAAGATTTGCTTATAACTAAATTTACTTAAAAGAGAGTTAAGATTTTTTTAGCAAGTGAAAAGAAATTTATGTGGATGGTGTAGTTCGCTGTTTGGAATGGGGAATACTGATTTTGACTGGAGAGTTCAGTGTTTGCTTCTTTGGGGAATTATTCAGAGAATGAAGATAGGTACTCTTTTTTCCCTGCTTGGACTGCCCTTTGGAGTTTTATGGAAGCCTTTCTTTGTTTTTTACCGGGCCAGTTTACGCGCACTTCAACTAATCTCCTCTCCGATCCGGTCAAAGACAAGTCATTCACACCGGAACCAGAAAATTCACAAAAAATTACTTTCTTGCAGCCTGACTCTAAGAATCGAAATCTAGTCAATTGTGTGGGGAACAAACCCACTGACCAAACTAACCCTTGGTGCTCCCCCTTTCTTGCCTTCCATGTATGCATTTTATTCTCCTCTTTTTTATTGGTCGAAGAATGCATCTTGTCCACAGTGCACCACGGTTAATATAGTTTCGTGTTTCATTAACTAAAATAAGTACTTATTTTTTGAATTAAACGTGATGCACTATGAGAGAATGAAGTGTCTCGTAAAGTGAAAAATAAGTGCTTAAAAAATAAAAATCTTAGCGATACGGGACTTAGAATTCCAATTAGCTCTCCCTTTGCTTCATTTCTTTTCACTTTCCTATTTTTAAGCAAACTTCTGTAGAACCTGCCACGCACTATAAAATGAAAAAAAAAAAAAAAAACCGCAAATTTTTGTTGTATCGCATTATGTATAGTTTGTTGGACTCAACTGTGATTCTGAAAGAGTAATCAAATTTCTGTTGTGGAATGGCTAACTAGATCATTTCTACCGGATCATTTCTACCGTTTCAGTGTGCTTAAGGTTTCACTTTACATAGAATTATTCTGTAAAAATGGGATTATCTTGTTCGAAAAAAAAAAAAAGGTTTCACTTTACTTTTTTACCAGCCAGAAAATGCAGATATAATATATAAGAAAACAGTACATTAAAAGCGGACACTACTGGTCCGAAAATACAGAAACAACAAATAAAAACAACAAAACCAAAAAAGAAAAGCCGTCTGGAACCACGACGCCTGAGCCAGACCCGTCGAACACACTCTTAAAGAGGGGTTAGAGATGTCGAAGTTGAGAGGCCAGGTATGAACACAGAACAGACCCTCCTGGATGACCCGCCGACTGGGGAAAAAAAGAGCTAGGTGTGTTCACTGTCCACATATTAATGATTTGAATATGACAATTAGTAAGATATTTTAAAATAGCTATTCAAGACTTTTCGATGACTACTTGAGAAAGGCAGTACAACTACTCAGCAGTGAATAGACCAAATGCTTGTTTTGGCTCACTAGGTTAAGTGGTTTATAGTGTTTTTGTTTTTATTTAATTTTTTTTTGCATTTGTTTGTTTTACGTCAAACTTTTGTGACTTATTGATTCGTGTCAAACGAGAGGAATCGGAAAAGTAAAAAATTATGATCAAAACTCATATTTTTTGAATAAAAACGAAAATAAGCCAAAAAGACTGGATTTTTTTACTTTTTTTGTCTTTATTCAAAAAATTGTGAGTTTTGATCAGAATTTTTCACTTTTTCGATTCTTCTCAACGAGATGAATCAATGAGTCATAAAAGTTTGACGCAAAATTAACAAATGCTAAATTTTTTGAATAAAGACAAAAAAAAAAAAAGATTTTAACTTATCCCAAAACAATAATAAGACATGAAGATGTTTCCAATTCCACGACAATTGTCATGGGCAAATTGATTTTGGCACTCCAACTTTATTCATTGACACTCCACTTCGTGTCTTGATCATGTGAGATTGCAAAACAAAAAGTGGAATGTCACTGGCTAAAACTGGAGTGCCAAAATCACATCCCTTGTCATGGTACTGAAAATGTTGAAAGCTTATCAGGTCTTTGAAGACTTCTCCAATAGAAAGGTCGCGCACCAAAAATTTACTAAATTTCGTCCATCAAATTCAGCTTATTTTTGGAATAAACCAGGAAAGTAAAATATTTGGACCAAATGAAATATCTTCTTTGATTTGGTGCACAGAAAATGAAAAAATATGCACGCAAGTACTTTATTTTATGATCCGAAAACTTGACCTCTTTGTTTAGGGGACTCTTAAAAGAGAACGGATGGAGTATTTTTTTGCCCTCATTGATGTACTATTCAACCTTTTTGCGTGAAAATTGTATTAAAGAGAAAGTTTGAATGTATGGTGAAGTTTGAAAGATTTTTTTGGGTTATTAAGTGGAAAACAAATAGAGGAGAGAATATTCGGGGCCGAGATGGATTTTCGTGAGATTTTTCTATTTATTTCATGAGAATGTACCGTATGTCTTACACGTGTTTAGCATATAGTTTAGATATACAGGTTCTCCACTTGGATGAATTGTCAAGCTAAGACGGCATCTGCATCCATCCCCATCAGACCTACAACAATCCTCTCATCTGGTTCCATTGGGATGGACTATTTGTCTCTTTCACCATAACATTATTCAACAAGAAGCGCAGTACCCATACTATATGGTAGTACAAAAAAAATTACTTACGTTTAATACTACTTAATCCTCATCAATGCACTATTTTAACCTTTAAGTTGAAAATTGTATTAAAAGAGAAAGTTGAACGTGAGGAAGTTTGAAAGATTTTTTTCAAGTTGTTCAAAGGAAACCGATAGAGGGAGAAAGATTTTAACCTTTAGTGGCCGAGGCGGATTTTTATGGGAGTTTTTAATTCTTTGTTTACAAAAGGAAGAACGAATGTGCAGTGTGTTACTCACATGCTTATAGTATATAGTATAGATAGATTTCGCCATAAAAGTGTGGTTGCGATGAAAATGGTAGGAATGTGTGGGATTGATAGTAGCACTAATACTGTCCAGTTGAATTAAACACAAGAATGATTACACCATGACTTAAGACTTCAAGCTTATCGATAAGAAGAATAGAACCCCTGCATTCAAATGTATTTTTAATGGTTCACATTTCAAAAAATATCTTACAAGATACTTTTACACACCATTAAAAAGTATTTGATGTAAGATACTTTTTAAAATCTAATCCATTAAAAATATTTTTAGATGGCTCGGATCGTGCATCATACCTCTACAGTGCACCCATGCATTACAAGGTCCCCGACTCCTAGAATCTTTGTGTGACAAAAGGCCCGATGGGGAATCACTGCATCAAAAAATACACGCTGCAACTTTTGCTCAGATTTCATACCGAAACAGAAAGAGTTCCGTACTTGTATTAACAGTAAGTCTCAAATTACTAGCTCGCATTAGTTGAAGAACGGATCAAAGGATGTACACTTTGAAGGCGTGCGATCTAATAGACCAGAAATAATATGCCAGGAACCGCATTCCCCCGCTGAAACACTACCGGAATCAAAACATAAACTAAGTACTTCTCTGTACAACAAAACGTTGAAGACGTCAGGCAAGTAGTTGTAAAGGAAACAAATTAAACCCGGAAAAGAAACACGAACTAGAAAGAAAGCCGAGAAACAAGAACATGCAATGCTCAGTATTCAACAAGTGCCGTCTGATGATTAACTTCCAGCTTATTGATGAAAAACAAGGTTTAATAGAGTTAATCATTTCACCATGTAACATCGTCATTTGTTGATGATTCAAAACATGGGCCAAGAATATATTTTCTGACTTGCTGCTATTTGCAAAGACCAGAAACAACACAGCAGTAGCCTCGTTCCACTTCAGCATAACACGGAAGTATGCGCTGTGTCGCAGTGACACCTTGTGTCTTTTCCTTATTCCATAGTAACCCCTTTTGATACAACTCTAAAGGCTTCCAAGAATTTTGGAAGTCCACCCATGTCTAGCATTTTCAGGGTGAGGCTGAGTTCCGCGAGTTAAGCTTGTACCAAGTTTATCAAACCTTCGAATCTACAGCAAAATGATTAAAAATGTAATCTCGAATTCCTATGCAAACACAGTGTAGATAAATAACAAAAAAGGCTATTAAATAAGAGAAATGTCATTTTTTAATGTAACTAACCGCACCAGTTGCACTCAATCCCCTACAATATCATTTCAGCAATGACAAGACTGATAATGAAACAATGATCTGGTTTTCATTCATATAAATCCCACACTGTATGAACTTTGTTGTCCTCAGTGTCCATCGGTAGAGGTAGTATGGATAGTAAATTTGCTGCATTTATCGCCTTTCACATCACTCATGGAAATAAGAACCACTTTCTAGTGTACGACAATTGAGAACCTTCAGGTATTACCAGAAATTGACGGAATGAAATGGCCCGGAAGATGTTATACCCCAAAAGGCTTGAAACTAAGAAGGAAGAAAGGAAACGATAAAATGAGAGATAGTGAACCTAAGCAAAGGGAGAAAAATGAAGAAATTAAGGAACTCTAGAGGATCGTCAAGAACAGTGATTTAGTGTGGTAGAACAACACAATAAGCTGACATCTCAGATATCTTAGGGCTCCATATGGCATCAGAAGCACATAGGAATGCCTTGCTCAAAATCCTCAATGAAGCCCATGTCGCCTCCATTATTTCCCTTGAAAAGTCTAAACATCTGGTGGACAAGTCTCGGCCACAAAGGTTATCACTTAACCGAGGACGAAACAACTCATGGTACTTGTCAGACTTCATCTTCCATAAAAAAAAAAAATTCCATTCCCAATTTTACAGCTATTAAACCTAACGTGTCTACTCTCTGCATAATATCCATCCAAAACATGCACCAATCATCCTACTGCCTATGAGGAAGAGAATAAAACAGAAACTTCTACAAAAGAACAGCGGTGTACTTACATAGTGCATGCACCTAGCATAAGTGGATCAGTTTATTAAGCAAAGGGCTGCATAGCCTAGCTAGAGCTTGACGTAGCCTAGCTCAAGCTGTGGTCATCTTGCCACTTCCAAGCTGTTCCACCCACGATTGGGTATAGCTCACTCGTTCGCAGTTTAGTGAGATGAAACCAAGCTTTACTGGAGATTAAACAGTATGCATATGCATAAACGTAAATGAATTTATTACTGAAAGCGTGCACAAACCACGAGTACCATCTCTCAAATCCGTCTCATGGATCTTGACCACAAAATTGGAAATGTGAAAAAAGATCCCCTAATCTTGGAGAGCAAGTGGATATAACATAAATGGTAGGTGGAATTTGCTTTTCAAGAGGGGGCCAAGGGACTGGGAAGTTCGTCAATTCGATGATTTGCTTATGAGGTTACAGCGTGTGACTTTGGATCAGTCCAAAAACGATGTATTGAGTTGGAGATGGGCGTCTGATAGTTGTTTCTCAGTAAAATCTGTTTATAATAGATGGGAACAACTGAGTTTCGCAACCAACCGGGTGATGGGCTCAATTTGGACTAGTATTAGCCCACCCAAGGTGGAAATTTTTTCGTGGCAAGCTCTTCAGAATAGAGTGGCTACGAGATCAGTACTCCTCCTCAGAAATTTGATTCCAGAGGGACAATCGATTTTGTGCCCTTTCTGTTCATTGCACCTCGAAACTCCGAAGCATCTTTTCCTTCATTGTCAATATTCTTGGGATGTTTGGTCGTTGATGATAGACTGGTGGCATGTTTGTTGGGTGTGCCCTGGCTCTCTGATTGATCTATTCACATGGTGGATAGGTAGTGGATTCAAAAATCTTGAGAAATATTTGTGGGAAACGACATTCCATGCTACAATTTGGTCCGTATGGTTGGCACGGAATGATATTGTTTTCAATAATGCGTCTTGGCGAGTGGAGGATCTTGGGGAACTAATTAAAACTAGAGTAGCAATGTGGGTCAAGGTGAAGTTCGATATTAAGATACACTCGGTGGAAGATTTCAAGGGCTATCTTGATGGAATGAGAAAGGAGAAAGTGTAGCAAGTGAAGCTTGCAGTGAGGGTTGGGGTGATCCAATTTTCTGTTGGATGGTCCACTGTTTATTTTCCTGTTTTCCCGCTTTGTTTTCTTCACTCGGTAAGCGTTTGTGCTTAGTGAGCTCCTCTCTCGATGTACCCATTTCGAGTCAATAAAATTTTCTCTTTGCCAAGCAAAAAAAATAACATAAGGTTATAGAAGTAATCTTACTTAACCTAAAAGATTAACACATAAAACAATGATGCCAATGAATACATACGAATAATCAAAATTTCGAACATTAGGAAAGAAGCATCATTAAAGCTGACAAAAATCCCAAAAAGGACCTGTATGTCTAATCCAATTAGCTAAGAATTACATAAGCAACACATTTCCAAGTACTGCATAGCGTTAATTAACAAGATTATATACAATTGAGCAGCGCAAATATCAAGTTCAATGGAAAATCAACAGGAACCCGGCTCTAAGCAATCTAGCTCAAGTAAAAGATCTAAATAAATCTCAGTTGTGATTCACAAATCACAATGCAACCACATTTGGGTCAAGTATCAATTCTGCATAATGAATTCCATCAGTAAACTAAGGCAGCAAGAAACAACAATTAAAGCGAGATTGATAACACGACCAAATAATAGACAAATAGAGTATCCAATTGATCAAGAAACTCACCTCTCCTTCAAAGTCATTGTTACTTATCATTAGGAGTAACATGTTGATAGGATGCAAATGAACCAAACTTATTTCCAGACCAGTCCCTTTGCGGCACCATACTATATGGATGTGACTCAAACCCGTGATAAGAACCAGGTGTGGCCGGATTACCCATAGGCATCCCCAGATGGCCATTACCATGGGCCATGCCAAACACTGGCATATGCATCATCTGCGGTGGGTAAGGCATTGGAATCGGAACCTGGACTTGCCCATTCCCGTACCCCTGTACACTTCCTCCGGACCTGAGATATAAGAAGTCGTTAATACTCTTGCAAATTACTCTCCGAAGAAAAAAAGACACATATAGAGCGAAAGCGATACTAAAGTTTTTCCCAATTGATTTCCTTAACCTTTTGTGAACGAGAAGAAAGACATACTCCACATAAATCTGTGGAGAGCTTTAACAAGCGGAAATGGAAGAAAACTAAAAGAAAACCAAAACAATTTTGTTCAAGCCGTCCCCAAGTTTTTCGGGGCCCAAAGAGAGTTTGGGGCCCTATGTATAACCGCAACATGATATTATTTTATTAATTGGAATATATGTGTTATATTTCTATTGATACAATGGTAATGCAGATTCATCCTCAATAATTTTGACATATAAAATCTGTCAAGATTCAAACCATCCACCTGCTTCTTCAAATCCTTCTTAAAGGTCAGCTTTCGACAGTAAACCAACAATACATAATATGTTTATAACTTTTACTAATTGGGGGCCTAGTTTCTGGAAATATTTTTGGGGCCCCAAGCGACCACCTTGCTCGCCTTGCCTATGGGACGGCCATGATTTTGTTACAAATTTTGTATAAGTGCTTTTTACATCTTAGTTAACGAAATAATACTCTCCAATGTTCATATTGTGGCATAAACACATTACCACGTCCCCGTTTACCATAGTTACCCTCTTTATTTCCTCAAACATTTAATAATTAAAAATCTGAACAGAGCGAAGCTTTAGAAGGAAGATACAAAATAACAAGAGCAATGCCACAAAGGCACAAACACAAGAATTCCTACAACATTGTGAACAATGTTGATTCATCGGGGAATTGAAAATTACCAATCCCACAATTACTACCAATGAAACAGTGCCACATTGACATGTTAAACACAACTTTGTGCAAAATTTTGTGCTTTTAGAGTTTGTCTAATAAAAAGGCCCTTAAATTGTGTAAACATATGAGAAGTCAAGCTTGTCAAGTTGGTATTCTCATTTGACTCCCCAGTGGAGGCGTGAGTTCGAGAGGCGTGAGTTCGAGTCCCACGGGGGGCGCGACCGGTGTCCAGGGCTATGGATAGCCTCTCTGGACCCCTTGTGAACTAACATACTAACTAACTAATCCTCCGCTGATGTATGAAGGCGACAAAAATAAAAATTTGTGTAAACATATGTATTTAATTAGAAACAAAATACTCTAACAAGCTCATATGTTGGGAAAAAAATACTCCAATACTCTTACTTACCACGTCCCCGCATCCCTTCTTTTCGTTTCCGGTACCATAGCTCCGGACTCATGAAAGCTCTGAGGCACAGGGGTTGACGCAAACAGAGGGTCCGATGCTGACGGACCCTCACTCGATAACCCCTGCATCCTCTTCAGATACAGCCTATACTTCTGCAAGTGACTCGCCACGTTTTCTCTCGTCAATCCCTCCACGTTCATCAGCTGCATAATCGTCTTCGGCACCGCGTTCTTTATCCCTAAATGCGCCACCACCTCCACGAACCTCTTGTGCAGCTGCGGCGTCCACACGAGCCGCGGCCGCTTCATCGCCGCTGCTGCCCTTGCCGCCGCATCATCGTTTCCGTTTTCCGCCGCGTCATCCTCTGTAGCACCACCTCCTGCTGGTGATATCACAACAATAAACACCACAAATAAAACTACAACGGACAAATTTATTAGCCTAATTTTGACAAAGTTGTTAATAACTTAATATTAACATGAATAATTATTCTTGCACACCATTTTTTATAGATACACCCCAAAATTAATACTCCATCCGTCCCCCAAAATGATAGTATCCCACGTAAAGAAGGGCAATTTTTTTAAAAAAAGAAAGCACTTCCGTTCATAATTTTTTGTTCAGAAAATTACTTTAATTGGGTGCGAAAAATTCAAAAAATTATGAACCGTAAGTGCTTTCTTTTTTGGTCCGAAAATTGATATCTTTAATTTGATGCGAAAAATTCATAAAATTATGAACGAAAGTTCTTTCTTTTTAGTCTGAAAATTGAAACGTCTTTTCCCAGGTTACTGTCAAAAACTCAAAATGGGATGGAGGTAGTAAAAAATGGATAGTGCAAGCAACAATGCATTTATAAAAAAAAGTGGAATTCAAAATCATTTTCCTATTAAAGTATACAAAACATCCGGCACCTTCAATCCTCCTCAACTTCCTCGGATCCGACCCGTCCATCGTCGGATCCGCCTCCTCGTCGTTGAACGACTTGAAGTTAACATTGCCCGACGAGGACAGCGCGTGCAGCTGCCCCCGGATACTCGATAGCGTGTCCTGCGACGCGCGGTTGACGTCGATCGCGCTCCGGCGAGGCTCCGGCGAGATGCTGAACGCCGTCGCCAGTACCGGCGGGATCAACGGCTGAGACAGCGGAGTCAGGTCCTCCGCGCTCGGCAGCCCCACCTCCCACTCCATAACTCTCTCATCGCAATCAGCCATACTCGCTTCTTCGTACATCTTCAGAGATTCAGCTCAATTACAAACATCAGATTACAACAACAACATCTACGGCCTTTATTCTCCGATGATCCACCCCAACAGCTGCGGTTTCGGATCAGGAGTGAGAGAAAAATGCGGGGGGTGTGAGAAGACGAAGTTAGAGAGAGAAAGAGGAGAGAGAGAGATGTGGGGTTTGGGGAGGAAAGGGGGAGGGGTGATTAAATGCGGGGGTCGCTATTGTTATTTGCGCTTTTTGTGAATTAATAAAGTGAAAGGTGTGGAAAAAGTGCAGAATCCGAATCCAGATCGGAACTTTACGGGTGCCGACGTGGAGGCCTTTAGCTAGATATTTTAGATCCTCTGTAAATATCTCGCCCTTTTGGAGTGAAATTACGAAAATGGTCGAGCGAGACGGGAACTCGGGAAGGTATGGGAGGGCTTTTCCGGAATTTGGTACTAAAGTAGTGATTTAATTTGTTTTTTATATAGTAGTGCGGTGCCGGTTGGCCCTTGAGAGTTGAGAAAAGGCCCAATGTGAAGGGATTTAAGGATTTGGTGAAAAGGGAGGGGTGTACGTGGACGAATGGGAGTGGAGAGTGTTGGTGGACAGCTGGGAGGTGGGACGTGGAGGATTTATAGTGGCAAAGCTCGGAAAGAATTCGCGTATAGGTACGGGAGCGGGAGCGCAAACGCGAGCGTGAAAGTGTTTTTGAAAACACATTCCAGATTGCTTAAACTCGCTAAGAGCAAGAATTGAAAAACGTGAACACAGTGCGAAGATTGAGAGCGGGAGTTAGAGCATTTTTGAAGGATTATTTAATTAAAGCACATGACGGTGGATTCAAGCGAGCAGTTCTGATTATCGAAGTGATATCCGGTGTGAGCCTCACACAAAATAGGTAATATTCACCTACTTTGTAAAACGGATAAATAAAAATTGCAACTTCGTTGACAGATAAATAAAATTGCACCCAAAGTGTTCACGTGGATCGAATGCAAGTTTAATCTAATGCTCGACGATAGGGCATTGTCATCATGGTGAGTTTCCCAAAATAAGCTGGGCTAAACTTTATTTACATTAACCATTTTGTTTCTTAAAAAAACTCCTTTAGTCCCAAAAATTGATATATGTAACAAGAATGATTTGTCTTGAAATCTATGTTTCTTTAGCATGTTTAGGGAACTCACCCTCAATTATGAAAGAGATACCGTAGAAACCTTGTGCAATAGGGAAAAGGCATTGGACATCATCTCTCAAAGAGATTATTCCATAATGCGCTAATTATGGTGTGGTGTGCCCTTGGAACATTGTTCCGGCCTTCCAAGAGAGCGTGGAACCCACGGAAATGTGTGGTAGGAACTGTCGTCCCTGCGAAATTGCTTCAAGAGTGTGTGAAACTCACACTAATGTGTGATAGGAACTGCTCCAGTAGCATAGAATAATTTGTCCATCTCCAGACATTACCACTTATCTTCATACTTAGATAGCTCTCGTTGTTCCACTGCATCTTCTTTATAACAAAAGTTGTGATTCGATGAACCCATCACACTGACTTTGGGACCAAAGCTTTAGGAATTGAAGGAATATCTGTTCCATCCATGTCTTTAAAATGTACCCTTATGTGGGTAAACTGATCCAAACACCTGAGTTATCAAAAATAAGTATACCCTCAAATTAAAGAGAGTATCTTTTCAGGTACTGTCATGACGTACTGTGATCCCTCGTGTTAACATCAAATAAATCCCCCGATCTCATTTGAATATGGATGTCTAAGTAGTTGTATTTATACATGATATATGGATCCAGACCTGCAAAAAAACAACTAAAATAGGTTGTCAAATCGAACTGCGATGAGTCATATTTTGCGTCAAATGAGGAGCTTGATACCCCCATAAAAGCCATGGATTGCTTTTAGAGAGGTCTTCTCCCACCCTACAACATTTTTTTTACAGGGAAGTCCCCCCATCATCTGGTCCTAGAGCTAGCTCTTACATGACTTTATTGCATATTTGCATTGTAGACTCCTAATACTCTTGTGAAAGGAAAAGGTATAGGAGTAGTTGATTTCAACTATTCCCTGCACAAATTTGGGTGACATTGTTTGAACCAAGAAACTTCCGTTTCTGCTAAAAGCATCCTAAATGCAAAACAAACCCTCTTTGGTTAAAAATTTCTGAGGATGTCCGTGCTTGTATCAGCTCTCGGAGAGGGATTCATGCTTCTCAGCTCTTGGAGAGGGATTCGTGCTTCTGCCCAGAATCTCTCAATTGCGGCATCTTGGAGAATTCTCAGAAATGTTTTTCCCCCCATAGTGTTTTGGGGTAGTAGTTGCAGCTGTTCGTTTTAGTTGGCTGTGTGTTTGCCAGTTTTTTTTTTTTTCCCTGGCTTGTAATTCCTTGTAAGGATCAGGTCCTTTGGTTTGTAGTTTGTTTGTGCTTACAAAGTTCCCAATTTACCCAAAAAAAAATTTCAAACCCCGACTAACCAATGGATATCTACAGTTTCGAGTTGCCAGGATTCCAGATTTTCATAGGACAAATGACAGCCCAATGAACTAGACCAACAATAGGAGAGGAGTGGAATGCACAATATACAGAACAAAATAACAATATTGAGAAGCAAACCAATAAAGAGGCCAGAAAACAAGCTACTCGGCCATGTACAGAAATCGTCAAATACCTTACATACGAAAACTTTCCAGCCTCACATAAACATCCTCTCTCCACATTAACATTTTGTACAGTCACGCCTAAACATAACTTACATCTCAGATTTCTCATTTTTTACACCCTTAAAAACATGTATCCTGATTTATATCTCCTGAAATACGAGCCTCAGCTTAACCTGATTCTATATATAAACCACCTTAAAACTACACAATGTACAGGTTTCCTAGTACAAGCAACAACTTTATTTTCAATCCGCTCTTACCTTCCGAAAGATAGGCCGAGCCACAGCACTAGATACAGGGGAGAGAGAAAGAGGTAGCTCAAACTAGCCTCGGTTAGCTGTACAACAACGTTCTACCCTATGGCGTCTTAAGCAGGCTGCATAAACTGCGCAGAAATTCTCCTTTCTGCAAACAATCAAAATAAATTATTAAAGACAGCTAGTTGTCAAATGAAAGAATTGTGCTAGACAACGGAAATGAGATCTAAAGCAGAGGAGATTAATTTTATGTAAAGCTAGGTTAATTGTTTCAGTCATGAAATTGTACAGCTAGAAGAATGGGATTAGATTTACTTAGGACTAATTGGTAGTTAATCATAGACAGCATTTTCGAATATTTTACACAGCGTGTCTAAAACCCAAAAAGAATGAGTTCAAGTGTGAAAATGAGCTTTCAGACTTTCAGTAAATGCAAGAGGTGCCCAACCATGTGCAAAGTAAAGAGGTTTAGAAATAATTACCACCAGCCACGACAAGCTTCTCTACACGAGCAACAATGTGCTTTCCATAGGTGTATTTTTTCAGTGCATTCAGATGAACCTTAATTCGCGTCAGGATCAGCTCACGTTGCTGATCATCACAAGTTTCTAGTACTTTTTGTACAACATAATTTGCAAACTGATCTTTCATCATTGCCTGGATAGAAAACATGTCAACAACAATTAAAAAGTTGGTATGAATGCACATGAATATTAATCAGAAAAATTACTACACACTAGCCAAGCAGATCTTTTTTCAGACATAGGTTCGGCTATGTGATCCAGCTTCTCCAATTGTGGGACCTATGCAAAACCATATCCCCGTCAAGTGCATAGTAATCAAGCACTTCTTCATGGTCTTAACTAACAATCTTCTGCTACCTCTACCCTTTTTGCACAGAAAATGTATAGTCGAACAAAATCACAAGTTTGAATGAGTGAGCTAACTGTCTGTGTTGCAAATTACCAAACCGTCTAAATTGGCTTTCCTTTTTTCAAATTCATTAGCGCAACCCCTGAACTCCAACCCTTATAATCGTTCCTCATCCAATCCTTTTCTCATAAATTCAATCGTCAATCTCATAATTCCAGCTCAGTTCAAAAAGAAATCTCATAATGCCAGTTAGACAAATAATTCTGTACATTGAAGGATTTACCGGCTGGTCCAGATAATTGGCCCATATTCCCAAGAATTCCGGCCCAATCTAGAAAATGCACCAACAAGGAGCGGCCCATACTTTAGTACCTAGACTTGTACGTAAATAAAAAGAGCCATACTCCTTAATGGGAATTAGGGGCAGTTATTTGGACTGGCCCGTAATTTTCTGGCAAACTTTTGTGCATAACTTGAGTTGAAACTAGATGATTTCTCTGAGAAAGATCATTACATAACTAGCCACTAAAGCAAATAATGTGATACAAACAGACCACGCCAACTTGATAGCTTCTGTCTGATGCAAATCAATTCAGAAAATTACAAGAGACACAAGGAAAGGAAGGATGAAAAAGATAACAATGTGTAGTTACTAGTCCCACCAGGCAAGGATTTCGCTGAAAGTAATAATCCAAAGCAAACGGAGATATAACCAACCTGAAGAGGCTCATTTTCATCAGTAGAGCCAAGCATCTCATTCACCAGGAGCTGGCGTTCAGCAGGACCGCCAAAAGTTAAACATTTCTCCACAACATTCGATGCAAACTTCTGCTGGCTCATTTGGACAATCCTACCGGCTAATTCCTTGATTATAGTGGAACGCTCATGAGGCTTTCCATGCTCCAGTACATGCTGTTCAAATAAAAATAAGGCTATCAATGGAAACCAAAAAAAGTGTTACGTATCCCAATTAAAAGCAGGTTTTGGATTAAACGTAATCATATCACAGCACTTAAAAGGGCATATACGTTCGATATAGTGGATTTCCAGAACAAGGTTAAGTACCTGAACAACATAATTGCCATACTGATCTTGTGCTAACATACTAACAGACCCCAAAACTTCATCCATCACTTTACTCTGGGTATTTGGGTCTTCACAATGCTCCAATATTCTCTGTTGACATAAAACGTAAATACATGACAGATCAACTCCCTTTAATGGAATGCACCACCATCTTAACCTACAAGATAGGGAATATGTCAAAATTTTGTATACCTGTATCACACGACACCCATATGGATGGGTGGAAAGTGACACAACTTGACCAAAAAATGTTGAAACTATGAACTGAATATGTTCTTCAGGAACACATTCAATACACTTCTGGATGACATGGTTCCCATTCTGATCACGCACACAGCGTATGATATGACCATCAAGCTCTTCAACCATTTTAATCTTTTGGTCCAGATCAACAACTTCTATTGCCTGCACACATAAACACAGACAACTGCCGCTAAAAAAAAAACAATTGTTAAGAATAGCTGAATCGGTAACTGTAAAACAGATAAAGAGTAGCATCCAGTAGTTAATAATTAATCTATTGTTTGTTGGGATGGTATTATGTACTCAAAACCAAAATTTTGCTTCGTTCTAGCCCTTCGGACATCTGGATAAGTGGAAGCATTTTAAGCAGTTCCAGAAATGAAAGGAAGTTGAGAAAATTTCTTAAATGCATCAAGGGCGTGGACACAAAGTAAAACATAGTACGGAACAAAACTAAACCAAACAATTGATAGAGATGCATTAGGAAAATACATCCATCCATGAAAAGCAAAAGTTGGATGGACGAAAATGCAAAAGAAGAGTGAACAAGTAATGAGCAATAGAGATTGAAGAATTTGTTGTATTAGTTTAAAAAGGTGAAATTAAACTGTATAAGGATTTCAAAAGAGAAGTTGGCATTATGCTTGTACACTGTGCTCATAAGTCTGACGGAAGTAGAAACTTCAAATTACACTAACATCCATAATTTGGAAAATTATCTCAATAATTATACCCTGCTTCTGTTAGTGAAGCCAATGAAATTAAGGCTGTCAAGTTTTGAATATATACTTTACCCTTGATAGAACCGGTCCAAGTCAAGATCATTGAAGTAACAAAAAGATGCAATTATTGCATGTGTCACTGCGAGTCACAGCATCCTCCACCAGCTCTCCTCACCCTTCTTAAACTCTCTCTATACCTATGCAGCAACAACAATAACTCCACCAGCAGACTACCCCTACGTCCCCTAACTACCAACACTACAAAATGACCACCCTATGAATCTGCATAACCATCTTCATTTCCTTCTACTCCTCCCTCTACCAACCCAACCACCATTATAACCACTCTCTCTCCTATTACCCAAGCACTCACTCTCTCTCTCTCTCTCTCTCTCTGTATATATATTATACCACGACCATCGTCACCATATCGGCATATCCCACAGTTATAGAGCCACCCATCCATGATTGGTAAATCCGTAATCCACCATTTTTCTCACCATGAGTACTTAACATGACACTTGCAGCCGCCCCCACACCGCTCTATTTCCAAGAGAATCTAAACAGAGCGCACAGCGGAGTAATTTAATTGGAGGTCGAGGGTTTTTGGTCGTTTGAAGACAAAGAACATAAGAATGATAGAGTGGAAAGATATGAGATACATAAACAACATATATCTTCATTATCTTGTTGTCAAATACCTTTGTCATCAAAACTTTCTGACCGATACGGTGAGTGCTAATCGAGCCAAACAAGCCAAGCACAACATTGTTCAAGCTTGGCTCGACTCCTTGTTACATGTGTTCAAGCTTGGCTTGAGCTTGAAAACTTTTTGAGACTAATTGTTCAAGCTGAGCTTGAAATTTTGTGTTCGTGATAAGCTTGGCTTGGCTTGTGAAATATGTAAGCCAATCTAGAGCGAGCTAAATTTCCTGAAGTTTCAAGCTTGAGCTTAAGCTCATTAAGTTATAAAATGAAATTGACTAATTTAAAGCCATAAAGAAGAACCAGCATCATTAATCTAGGCCAAAAAAACTTATAAACATAAAATTCAGTTCCTCAAAGTCAAACTTGTCTTAAAATCATTTGAAGTAAAATAAAGAAAACAACCTCTTAATTGCCTCCTAACTACCTCTAAAGAATATGACTAAGTTCTATGCTTCATAATCAAAAAATAAATAATGATAAGGCTTCTTCAATGATTCCTATTTGGATGCAGAAGTATTGTAAAATTGGTGAAATATCTATATGAAAGGCAAATTCATATATCCTATTTTGGGATATTTATAAATTTACCATTATATTTTTAGTATCTACGGAATGACCCATTTGTTCACGAGCCTATCTAGCCAAACACCTATATGCTCAAGCTTGGCTTGAATTCATAAACAAACGAAAAAACGTGATTGAGCTTGGGTTATATTTCTAATAAACAAGTTTGAACAAACCAAAAGTCGAGCCGACCTCGAGCTGTTTGCTTCGTTTAGCAGCCGATACCAAGGGAATTCTAACAATATAACCAAAAGGTATGATCGCAAACATAAAGCCACATATATGGTTTCAAGAAGATCTATTGTGTTAAACGAAAAGGATCAATATATGAAATTAATCATGAACGACATTTAGCAACATGAAAACCAGTTTGACATTAAATGATACCTTCTGGATCACTCGACAACCATACATTTGAAGGCTAAGTGTCAGCACATTCCCAAAAAGCTTGTCAGCCAGTTCTCTCCTCTGGGATGCCATTCCGTGCTCAAAAAACTGAAATTATACAACAGTCACTTGTCTAAAATCTACCAAAGAGCTTAAAACCATAACTATGTCCGATTCGTGAGTACAGCAGTCTTGCAATTTATGTGTTATCGTGTGTTATCAGAGTAATAAAGCTGGTATTTTGAGTACCTTTTGCACTACATAATTACCAAACACATCAGTCATCAAAGTAAGAGCTTGGGGATTGATTTCCTCAAAAACCATGGTTTTCTCGTCTGCAGTAGCTGTTTCGAGCTTTTGTTGAATGAATCGGCTTCCATATTGATCCGCACTGTTTGTACAAAATGTTTAATCACCACCGCCATGATCAAATAGTATTCAAGCCCCAAAAAAGACAAAAAATTTACATACCTGAACTCAACAACATGACCCGCAATTTCCGAAAGTTCAAAACACTTGGCTTTATTGCCCTTAAACTCTTCCAGCAAAGATGATGCAAAGCTATCTTCCACATTAGAACCAGTCTGTAAGTGCCAAGGTCCCATCACACCCCCACCTAAGTTTCTCATGCCAGTAGGGTATCGCATATTTAGTCCAACAGGAGAGTTCGGAATGACAGGACTAGCCAAAGGACTCCCAGGATATGACAAACCAACACCATATGCAGGAGTTCCATAGTAACCGTGGTGATTAGAACCACCAGATTTGATGCCAATGGGACCACCATACTGTGATTTCTGAGGTGACATCATAGAACCCAGATAAGCTTTCTGGAGTAAATCCATGTAAGAATTCCCCAAGTAATTTGTATCCAGGTAGGGATCATGAACATGTGCAGCTTGTCCTGCCGCATACTCTGCCGTCCTCAAGTACTGAAGATACGCGGGATCCACCAGTGGTCCCACCTGATTCCCAATTCTGCTGAAATGATGTGATTCTGATGCTCCAGGGCTCACATTTGATCCAAAAGGCAAACCTCCGCCTAACATCCTAGAGTCCATTCCAGGGGACGCCATAGGTGATGCTGCAGCAACAGTTTCGAATAAAGGTGGCATATTAGAAGTGCCTGTGTTTACAGAGTACCCGCCTAAACCATAGTTCAGAAAGGAAGAATTGGCAGCATCCATATGCTGATAGTGAGAAGATAAGCTTCCCTTACTGTTATGTGTAGAAGTAGGAGATCCTTTCAGGTACGATTTATTGGAAGAAGCAGTGGTTCTATGCGGAGCCCCATTGCTCATGCGCGAATCTGGATACGACATTTTTGCTGACTGCTCGGCAAAAGACATATGAAAATGCCCAGATTCAGATTTGTTCGTGTACGGATGCTGCTGCGTAACATTATTCTGACTGCTTTGCAAATTGAAGGGATAGGTATTGGGATCATCTGCATCATGTTCAATCTGTGGTGGTAAATGCTTCTGTACATCTATCATTCCATTTGAAAGGTTCAAGCCAGATAAAGCAGTGACCAGATCAGCAGACTCTGTGGCCGAAGCTGAGACACTGTTGAATGAGATTGGACTATTAACGCTTCTTTTTTCAGACATGCTTACTCTCTCTCCACCAATAGGAGCAAGGCAAGGGCTAGGAGCCCTAGCAATGAGTTGGGGATCGGGGGTGGTGCTTCGGGACAAGGAACCACCCAAAATCGCAGCATACGAATATGATACAGGTAGGCCAACATTTTTCCCATCAGATGAGCTCTGAACATTTACACTGGATTGGATAGGATTTGGAGATGCCAATTCTCTACGCAAATGAGCCAACTCAGCTTCAGAAGAATCTATGGTCTCACTGTTTTCGAAAGCATTACGGCTGGCAGTGCGGGAAGGATTCCTAGAGCCAGGAGTTGCACGCCCCAAATCATCCTGCATGTAGATATCAAAGTTCAAATTCCACCAACATAATCATGGAGGAAACCCTCTACAATCAAATTGCCTATCACTGTGGCTGCCTACAACCAATCATGTTCAATGGTAACAGAAAGAAGAGGGTCAAAAAATATTTACATTGTACCAATAAAAAAAGACAAGGGCCGAGGGTCAAATTTAGAAGAATACATTCTTCAAAATCACGAGTTATAGTCACTAAACTAATGGAGCCACAACCAACACACGGCTCACCTGAGAAAAGCACGAGTTTTGTCTCCACAAAGACACAGCGCTAGAACATGAAATGGCTCCCACAGCGAAATTTAAAAAAAAACACTACGGAATTGCAGTTCTCATCAACACAAAGGGTGATTTAGGCTCTTTCATGCTCGACGTTGGATTACTAGATCCCCAAAACTACAAATTTAGCCAACCTGACCAGGAATTG
The DNA here is from genome assembly GCA_020567845.1 of Rhododendron henanense subsp. lingbaoense. Lineage (NCBI taxonomy): Eukaryota > Viridiplantae > Streptophyta > Magnoliopsida > Ericales > Ericaceae > Rhododendron > Rhododendron henanense. Next base: position 7,523,378 of record CM036312.1, read on the forward strand.
CTAGAATCTTTGAAAGCATTAGGGTTAATCCCAAGGATATAATTTCAAAGGCCGCGATTAAATAATGATGGCGCTGCCTATCTACTGCAAGCACTCCCCCACTCACTGAGCTAGGATCCAGTTGTGTGAAGGATGAGAGTTCCAACAAAACAAAAGTATTGAAGCTAAAAGTGAACAAACTAAAACATTACGCCAAAAGGAGAAAAAACACATTGACTATTCTTTAAAATGAGCATAAGATGGCACATTTTGTTGAGGAGAAAAAATAAAAATAAGAATGCGTTTGAATCTAAGGCCAGGTTTGTTACATTCGGCATGTTTAGTCTACGTGTGAAATCTGCAACACTTAGACTGTTGAAGGGACAATAAATCCTCCACACACAAACTATCATCAGCTGAAAAGCAAGCAACCTTATTTATCAACACACTACTACAGGCTGGATTAAACAGACAAAATAGAAGTGCAAGTGTGTATGTAACAAAGCACAAGCATATGAGAAAATCACCTGAAATATTTCAGCAAGGCTCTTCTGTTTCCCACCGGGTCCTAAACCAGGTAACCCAATCAGTACATCACCGCCCCACTCCGATGAACCACGGACTTTTTCCGACTCACTCTCACTCTCTCCTTTCTTAGAACCAAACCCCGGGGGCATCGAAAACTGAGATATTCCCCCACCAACGCTATCGTTCCGGCTCAATTTCCTCCTATCTCCAATCCCACCCACCGCGGAACTCCCTCCCTGCAACCGCTGCGCGGACCGCCAATCCTCTTTCGACAGTGAAGGCGGCGGAAGCCTTGGGTTTAGGTTCACATTGGAATAGTAGTAAGATAAATAAGCAGGATCAGACCTAAGCTCTTCCTCAGACATAAACCCACCACCACCATGATTGAACAGACCCCCAACTGCACTCAGTGAACCCTCAACCGTGGGAGGAGCTGACCCACTTCTGTACAAATTCAACTCCTTTTCACGATCAACATCGGCTTCTTGTTGCCTAAGCAAGAAGCTGACTTCTTTCTCCAATTCGTCCCCAAATGATCCTTCTTTTCCCAATTCAGACGGCATGTTTACACCTTCCAATCAACTTACACTAGAAAAAGCTATAAAATTCCAACTTTATAATCTAAAGTACCCAAAACCTACTTACCCAGAAAAAAATACCAAAAACCCGTCTGTTTAAAACCCTATAATCGCCTGGCTCAACCCATAAAAATCCAATCTTTGATCATCAAAACTCCAAGGGAGTCGGTTTAGGTGCAGGAAATTATCAAAGTAAGGAGAATAGAATATATACAGAGATGAAGGTATGATTTTTACATTCGACTGGAGATGCAGCAGAGAGAGGGAAACAAAGAAAGCTATGATTTCTACGGTTGAAGCTGAAGAAAGGGTTAGTGAGAGTGGGGGGCGGTGAGGTCGACGGTTCTGATCAAACAGGGCGGCGAATTGGTTCTTACAAAGAACCCCTTTTAGGGTTTTGGTTTTCAACTATACGTACATGGTTAAATACGGTGGCTAGATTAGCTTCCTGCTTTATAAAACGAAATAAATTATTGATTTGATTGCTTTTTCTTCCTGTTTATTGGGAAATTAAATTGGGTGAGGAAATAGAGTGTTTCCTAATTTGACCCCGATGATGTAGTGGGAGTAGTTTGGGGTGGATATGTATAAGCCAGATATATAGAGAGAGAAAATTGAGGAGAGAGAGAGAGAGAGATGACTTTGTTTTCCTCGTGTTCCGAGGGAAGAATCTCTGGACGCCACGTAGATAATTTAGATTCGGTGGTTTCGAAGTAGGAAATTTCAGGACTACCCTCTATTAAACCAAGATTTATTCGAATATTCCTAATAAATATTTTTCCCTAAGGGATTTTTCATTTTGCGGTCTTATTACATATTAGCATTAGGCTTAGTCACGTAATCTTTCAAAATATTTTGGGCTCTTGCTTTCAATTCTCAAATTGCGCTCGTGCTTTTAATCATCACTTTCGCAAATTTTAGTACGAGTAGTTTGAAATGTAATTTAAAAACGTTTTCATGTTCCCGCACAAGCACGCGCACGCGCACACGAATTGTGTGGTAATAAAATGACTAGATAACAACACAAATAGTTGGATTTGGCAGTGATTCAATTTCACCCAACCATGGGATGGGGGGGGGGGGTGTGTTCTCCTGTGTTAGGGTTCCGTTCAAGGGCGAACACTCATCGTATACCGCATGGATTACTTATGTATCTAATCTCGTTCGCTCCTCATGTTCTCTTGCACCCCAGCGTCAGTTGGGATTTAGAGAGCTTCTCAAGACCGATCAAGAAAGTCGAGTCGACAAAATGGGTCAGTTGTATCTTTTTTTTTAGTCTCCTTTCTTGGTGTGTTGTCTTAGGCGAGCCGTCTTAGCCGTGAGATCAGAACAAGAATCAGATATAAGTTGGATCTGTCTCATTGTTTTATTATGTTTAAGAAAACATGTTAAAATTTTGAAGATTTAATTATTTTTTATAGAGAAAATTTCTTTTATATCCCTTCGACTTTGACCAAAAATTCATTTTGGTCATTCACCTTTCAATTTCGGCATAAAAATATTTCGACTTTCCAATTTTTTTTAATGTCATCCTTTAGGGATATATACATATATACACAAAAATAGAGTGTTTGGATCAAGCACCCTACACACATCGGATGCCGTTGATTCCCGTGTTAGCCCTCTCATTTTTTTTTTAGAATTTTTGGACGGCTCGGAACAGCCGTCCAGTGGCCGGAGACGGCCCGGAGCAGGACTCAAAGAAAACGGATTCCTTCTAAAGGACGACATTGAAAAAAATTGGAAAGTCGAAGTATTTTTATGCCGAAATTGAAAGGTGAAGGACCAAAATGAATTTTTGGTCAAAGTCGAAGGGATATAAAAAAAAATTTCCCTTTTTTATATTATGTGCACTTTAATCACCGTCGCATTTGTCAACATAATCACAAGTCACAACCATTGACCTCTCTTTAATGGTTCCCACTTCCCATTAGGGTATGTTGTGTTAAAGAATCATGATGATAATGGACAAGTGTCATCATGTATTATTTTGATGTACAACTTTGTGTTTTATGTGAATAAGGTGTGTTTCACTAACTAAAATAAATACTTATTTGTAAGAATTTATTTTTTTAATTAAACGTAATGTATTGTGAAAGAATGACCTGTCTTGTAAAATAAAAAATAAATATTTAAAAAATAAAAATCTTAGCAGAACAAGGCCTTAAATGTCTTGTAATTCGTATGTTTGTCATTACACCAATTTTGAAGATTTGCTTTTTTAAAATTTGACATACAATAATTGTGACTGTCCACAACTAATGAGTGTAGGGTACTTTGTTTGGTAGTAATTCATTTATTCCTTACTTTATCTCTAGCCTGACAATATTTAAGGATGTGCAAGGAATTTTGTTAAGGCTCTCTCATGGCAGCTTGCCTTGCCTATAAGTGGGACACTTCACTCTTGGATGCAGACACTTAATACCTAGTGCAAGTCCAACGTTAAAGAGTGATTTTCGTTTGGGTTTGGTGCCAGCCTCCTCCTAAAATTAGCAAAAAAATTGCTCCCAACTTTGATTTTTTTAGAGGTCACATCTTTCATTCGAACAGGCACCACATGCACGGTACTAGAGCATTGCCTTGTGCTGGGAGGCATCGGCCAAGGAAGAAAACCAACCCACCCATATTCTACCGACTACAAACCGGGGCAGTTGCACCAACGGTTGTGTAGCTGCACTTACTGACTACACGCACGCGATTCGCATTGTACTTTGATGGGCCGTAGTTACGTCCCAAACATTCAGCCTGCTAGACATACAGCCCACTGGACAATAGACGAACCTTCACCCTCAGCAAATTTAATTCTGGGCCCTTTCAAGACCAGAATTTTGGGCCTTTTCTAACAGCAGACATGTTTGTTGTTGGCCCGCAACCATTGTTTCTCATTTTTGGGGCATAAGTAATTTGATCAATTACACGTGAGGGTAAAAAACAAACACACCGTGAGCGTTATATTAAAATGATAAAGTTAATAAAATTCAATTATTGAATACGAAGACAGTGCGGCGGTCAAAATGCGGTCAAAATATACAGAATGTCACTTTCAGATTGATATACCGGTGAACGACGAGAAGACGGGAATCGCGATTGAGGTACGCATGTCATCAATCTAAAGATAATAAACTGCAAACAGTTGTTTTTTACTAGCGATAATCCCCCAACAGAAATAGAAATGTTACTGTGACCAACCAAACTTTGAGCCCATTTTTTTTTCTCATCCATAGGACCATAGAAAAAGAGAGAAAGGAGACTAACAAGTAAAAAGTGTGACAAATACCTTTCTTTTTATAGAAGAAATACTATCACCATAAGCTTCAACTTCAAAGGCATATCGGAGTCTACCTCTTAACTTCGAACGATTAACGATAACTTGTCAACATCAATTTCTTTTCCAAAATTTATTTCCTACCGGAAACGCTCGAGTGGAGTAAATTTTTATTGGATTATTATTTAATGATTTCGGTCATTATTTAGTTGTCAACTTCATATCACAGCCTGATGAGTGATGCATGGTTCCCAAATTATTCGGTCGGACGAGACGACCATCAACAATACATTCGCGGATCTTGGGTGCTGTAGTACACTCTCATGTAGTGCACGTGTAGGGTGACACACAACCGTCAATCTCATCAACCAATGGTCCACATTAAAAATCAATTATGACCAGTAATAAATTATTTTTACCGGTCATAATTAAAAATTATATCTCAATCATTCATTGTCAAGATCGATGACCCGTGTACATCCTACAGGGTGCCTTGCCCTTGCAAAACTGGATTTCCCAATCCTACATTCGCGGCCATTTCTGTACAACTGGTGTGTGTAGTACAACCTTGTGAAAGTCAAACATGTACTGCAAACGAGAACCAACGGGAGGATACACATCTGCCCAAATATATTTTTCATTAGGCATCGTCCATTCGAAGGTCTGAAGCAACATTTAGAGAGGCCGAGATTCTGTGCGCCGAAAAATAATGCGTGTCTCTGTGTTGAGTGCATTTTTGGTTGTTGGATCACACCAAAAATTTTATAACATAAGAAAAAAAAACTCACACATTAATCTAACGGTCCAAATACACTTGGCACACACCATTTTTCGGCACAAAGGATCTCGGGCCTAGAATTAGACCCATTTCAGAAACGAAAAATATATACTTATTTTTTAAGAAGACAATTTCAAGCTCAAAAATAATGTGTTTACGCAAATAATTTTTATAACAATATGAATTTTATTTGATAGATCTCATTAAGATCTTTTGAACGGTGCAAAAGAAATTAAAAAATTAATTTTATTTACATTATTTTGAAATCTGAAAATATAAAATAAATAATTATTTTTTAAGAAGGTATTCTCAACATTTGTTTACAAACTTAGAGAAAGTCAAATCTGTACTGCAAATGACAAGGAAAGAGAGGATACTCATATCTACAGAATTATTTTTTTATTCATAACATCTCAGGTCTTAAGCAACTTATTATTATTATTATTATTATTATTATTGGCTTAAGCAGTATTAGTTAAATGTTTGGTTGGTCACGTTTCTGTTAAATTTTGAATTATACATATATTATCATGTTATAATGCGATGTGGAGTTCATAAAATGGGTATTCATGGTGTCACGTCATGCGAAAATGATCCTAAGATGTGGTTGCCATAATCCATATTACATGATTGCAGTTTTTGGTAATCTGAAACCGATCCTACCATTGAATCCCCTTTCATAGTTACTTCGCATACAACTTTCACTTGTCATTATATAGGGTGCTCTAAATAATACTGTAGTATCGTTCTTGGTGATCAGTGTGGGTTTCACCACAAAATTTATGGCTCCCACGCACACATGTGTGATGGAGAAGGGCCGTCATCTAGGAGCACTTATTAATAATTTTCCTTGAGACCCGGCATTTTCATATATCCACCGTGTACATAATCCAACAACATACGTTATATGCGAAATGCTTCAACACATACTCCTATTCAATGTGTATTTGATGTACATGATATGTAGCTCCTTGAATTTCCTTAAATTCATGATTGTATGCAACTTCTCTTTATTGTGGACCCTGTAGACCCTTGGGTGTTTTGGGCTTTGCCCTTGTGATGTACATCCAACTCTTTGTTGGATTCCCCTCCCCTTTTCCCCATTTTTAATAAAATTCATCTTTTGCCGATCAAAAAAAAAAAAAAAAAAAACATTAGATTTAAAGTTCAAAATATCAATACAAAACTCAAAACAATTAAATTGAATTTAACATTAATGTTTATGATTGTAGATATAAATTGCTATAAAAAATTGAATTCAAGAATTGTGTCATAAATTTTTATGATAAGTGTTATGAACTCAAGCAGCGACTTCAGAGTTTCAGTTTAGCGGTGACAAAAATATAACGAATTTTTTTGTATACAAAGCTTTGAAAATGAATTGTGCTTAATTTATTTTATTTTGTTAAATTATATTATCTACATACTCACAAATTTAAGTGAAATTTTTTTACTTTTAATACTCATGAACAATTCAGTGCCGATAATATAAAAATGTATGAAAGAAAAATAAAATCATATGAAAAAAAAATACGAAATTTTCGTGCATTATTTAAGTTAGGCAAACCCTTCAAACACAGGTGAAGCTCAAGGCGATCCAAATGGTTGCATATTGTACTAACTCAAATAAAAGAGTGTACTATCGCATTTTTCTACTATGACATTTTATATCATTCCTTATTAGTTCTGTCAAACAAACGCATTTCTAATAATATTATTTTACTTTCCAATGAGCTATAGGTGCATATATGTATGTGTACACAGTGACTCATATATATCAACCAAGAAAGAGAGTTCTCTTCTTCCCCTCAAAGCCTTCATACATGGCTTCCATGAAACCTCTCAAGTCAACCTTCCTCCTCATCTCCTCTCTCATCCTATCCCTCCACCTCTCCCAAACCACCGCCGACGAAGACCAAATCAGCACCGTGGATTTGCACTCAAGTGGCTTAATCCTAGTAAAAATCTACTGCCTCATAATCCTCTTCACAACCACATTCGCCGGCGGAGTCTCCCCGTACTTCTACCGGTGGAACGAGAGCTTCCTCCTGCTTGGCACCCAGTTCGCCGGCGGCGTGTTCCTGGGTACTTCGCTCATGCACTTCTTGAGTGACTCGGTTCAAACCTTCGGTGATCTGACCACCAAATCGTACCCTTTCTCGTACATGTTGGCTGCGGCGGGGTACCTCCTCACCATGTTCGGTGATTGTGTTGTGGTTATTGTTTTGGCGAGGGGCGGTGAGAAGGAGGTGGAAGGCGGAGGGGGGAGAGATGTGGAGGCGGAGGAGGAGGTGGTGAAGGAGGGAAAGGCGGAGGCGGGGATCACGGATTCGCACCACCTGCCGGTTTTTGGGGCGACGACGTCGTTAGGGGACGCTATACTTCTTATTCTTGCCTTGTGCTTTCATTCTGTTTTTGAGGGTATTGCTGTTGGAGTAGCAGGTATGTGTTACTACATTTTTATTTACAAACCATTTTTTTCATAATCTTTTTTGATAGATTTGAATCGGCGTGACAAAGAAGAACTCGCCTCTAAAATTAGGGAGTAAATACCATTACGTCGGTCCTCGATTCTTTTTTTTTTGAACAGCAAAGAAAGAATTCTATTAATCACATCTAACGGGTAAAATGATTAAAAGGAGCAAATTAAAGAAAGGAAAAGAAAATTTCATGAAAATACTTTTGCCTTATTCCGTGAAAATTTCTGATGATTTTTCTTAATACGATCAAATGTAAGTATATGAAAATTAATCTAATTACTAAACGAAATGGGAAAAGAAAAAAACAAATTTACATTATTAAGTACTATATATCCACAGCAGGATGTTACAAAGGGGGTGTATTTTTGTCGATTAAAAGTGCTTTAGCTTCATCAGATTCATATATACCTACCCAGGAAGATAAAGTGCATCAAATTTTTGAATGATTAACAAGTAAACATGCACAATCCTCATGATCATGCTTAATTAAGCTTGTTTCATAAACGCACGGGTGCTAATTTTAGGGTATCAGAATTAGTCAAGGTGCATACGAAGTGGTTCAGACATCTTGTCTTGAAGAAAACTTGTTAAATTGAAATTAATTAGCGGATCAAAAAAAATTGAAATTAATTGATAAGCTGTTAGTAACCAACAACCCTAGCTGAAACATGCAAAACATGATCAGTACCTTTAATTAGAGCATCTCCAACAGAGAGCCAAAGTGGCAGTCAAAATCATATTTTGTCCTGAAGGTAAAAAAACCTAGCTCCAATGGGGAGCCAAAATGGTAGCTAAAAAATGGCTCAGCCATTTCTTTGGCCAAATTTGGCTGCAAAAATGGCTAGGGCCACTTTTGCCGCATCAGATTTTCCACCAACTTCTACAACCAAAAATCCAAATCAAACAATTGAAGAACTTAAAATTCTCCAAGAACTCAATAACACAGATTTTGCTCACAAACAAATTCTTTGATGGTGTTGACAAATATATAAACATATGTTGGGAAATATTCCTAAAATTCACAATTTCTGATCAAATTTCGTCAAGTCTAAGAAGATAAAAATAAATAGGAGAAATAAGAACACGGGCAGTAAGATCCCACACAAAATCTTAACTTCTGATTGTAATTTTATTTACTTGTATGCATTGTATTTTTACTATGAATTTCAATTCAAACGAAAGAGTCTTTATTAAAACCTCGACTAAAATACGATTAAAATACAGAGAACACGACTTTACAGATAACTTTATTTGTGACCAGTACGAATGAAATACATAGAACAAAACTTCAAACATAAACTTATGATCTTTTAACAGTACACATAAAATACAAAGAAAAGAACTCCATAAATAACTTAATCTGTTAACGGTATGAATGAACTATCGAGAACACGGACCAAGAGATAACGTTTTGTGTTATTGGAACAATAGAAAGATAGAAGAGTATTATGAAATGCATGAAACTGAAAGTTGGTGCATATTTCTGAAAATACTAGTAAAATCTTGGTTAGAATGTGGTTAAAAGATAGTTAAAATATATAAAAATTAGTTGGTAATTCAAAAGTTTGTTCAGAAAAGGATAGTTTGATGTTAGTTGAGGAGGAAGCAGGAAGGTATAGCTAAATTTTAGCTTTGCCACCATTGGAGAAGTACTTCGGCCAAATCATTACCATGTATGATTGCTTAGCGAGGGTATGCAGAGTTGTCTTGGTCTCTTGGTTGCATGTCATTTAAAATGGGCTAACTCTGGCCAAATCATTACCATGTATGGTTGCTTAGCGAGAGCAGAGTTGTCTTGGTCTCTTTTCTTTTCTCGGCAAACGAAACTTTTATATAACTCGAAATGGTACATCTAGGGAATAACAAAAAGAAAGCGAACAGAACTAGCCCATCCAATAAAAAGTTGAAAAGACTCAACACCTCAACATGAACTACAACTTAAGCTTACGAATACCATCAAGAAACACTTTAAAGTTGTCTTGGTCTCTTGGTTGCATGTCATTAAAATGGGCTAACTCTCCAAGTATGAAGTGTTCTTATTTGCCCGTAATATCTGAATTCTATTGCTTGGTATTAGTTCTGTTAAAATGAAACCTATGTATTTTTTTTTTGATAGGCAATGAAACCTATGTATTTACGTGTACAAATTATGATCATATGTATAGCACCAATTATGTAGCTATTGGTTATGCAGGTGCTGGATTGTTTAAAATAATATCGGGCAGGCGAACATATATGTTTTTAACATATTTGATATAATTAAAAACTAGCTACTATAATTCCAGTAGAAATTCAAAAAGTGGATATAGGGTGGTCGCCCCGGTTCATCTGCTCGCGGTCCGTCTTTGTTCCGATTTCTTTTTTACCTGCATTCGTGTTCCCTTAATCCTACATTTAAGATTAAACCACAATAGACTTGTGTAATTCATCATTTGTTTTTTTTTTTTTTTTAACTTTCGTCTCCTTAAACCTGTATGTTCAGCTACCGAGGGAGAAGCATGGAAAAACCTGTGGACAATCTCCCTGCACAAGATATTTGCAGCCATTTCAATGGGGATAGCACTGCTGAGAATGTTACCGAAGAGGCCATTCCTGACGACCGCGGCGTATTCTTTTGCCTTTGCCATTTCCAGCCCTCTTGGAGTGGGTATAGGCATAGCCATTGATGCAACGACACAAGGGCCTGGAGCTGATTGGACCTATGCCATCTCCATGGGCCTTGCCTGTGGTGTTTTCATCTATGTTGCCATCAACCATCTGATTGCAAAAGGGTTCAAACCACAGGGTCCATGTTATTTTGACACCCCATATTTCAAGTTTCTCGCAGTGTTTCTTGGTGTGGGGATTATAGCCGTCGTGATGACCTGGGATACCTAGCAAAATACTCCGGCCGATTTGGATTGCATCTGGAAAACACGGATTCATAGGCCGATTCGGTTTGGTTTGAATAGCATTTGAAATTGGGATTTTTTGTGTGTGTGTATTTGGCACTGCATGATTGTCAACTGGATAGATAAATGTTTTGCAATCGCCAATCATGGATTGTCCAATCAACATGTTGTGCAAATTGTTGAATACGTTGTTGTGTCAGTAGAATTGCTCGGTGTAATATGCTGTCAACGATATTGTGAAACAGAATAAGATTGTGCAGAAGTGTGTCAAATCTTTTGTTAATTTGCTTCTTGCCCACTGGCAATTTTTACGATTTTAAGAGCTGGTTGCGTTTTTGCTACATCCCTACTAGGGAACTAGGAAGAAGATGTCCTTTAAACAGAATAAGATTGTGCAGAAGCTGCTTGGAAATATTTTGTTCTTTAGACTTTAGTATCTCCTGTCTACTTAACAGCCATTGATAGGAAAAGAAAACAGTACATCAAGAAGGGCAAGCATCTCCATAAAAGGGAGATACAAACCATTGCATTATGGGCCGGTTACGCCATGTGCCACAAAATTGTCACTATTTCAAAAACTCACTGTCATCACATCATAACACTTCATACAGCCCTAAAAGGGCCATGGCTAACTTGTATCGTTTTTCATGAATTCTCTTTCTTATGCAACAATTCATATTTAGCCGCGAGCAATCCAGCACCCGTTTAAGCACACCCACTAGTGTAATTTCTTACTAGTATTTTTTAATGACTTCCGTAAGTCGTCAAGACATATAGAATCCATGTCCTAGGAGTGAGGTACCGATACGAATGACTGCATTCCACAGCTTTCGGTTCTGTTTCCTATCTAGTATCCGAACCATTTTCATTGTATTTTGTTGTTTAGTGATCAGTTTCCGAGAAAGTCCCGCGACGGGTAAGAAAAGCCCGCAAACGGGTAGGACAAACCAAAGAAAATCGACCTCTCACTAAGTCACTGGAGGTCAAACAAAATAAGAAGAACAATCCTCCAAACGGACGCAGAAAGCTACCATCTGAAAAAGAAAATAAGAAACAACTAGTCAATAACTGGTAACAAGTCACCCGAGTAGCCCACTGAGTCACACCAAGTTACATCGAGTTAAGGACGAATCACACCATCACAGACCATCCCGAGGCCAAGGCTCTGTCTCCGTCAAGACCTCAGCAACCTTGACCGCAAAATCCACCTCTAGCGACCACGAACCCCACAACAAATAACCTCCAGCAACCACAACGGCGAAAATCAGCTGTGACAAACCGCCAAACAAGTAGAATCGTTGGAGAAGGAGTGGCCGAGAAAGACAGTTGGCCGGTGTTGGTGGTATGGGGAAGAGGACGATGGGGGTGATGGAGGAAAAGAGGGAAAACTCCTCGATCTAGGATCAGGAGAGTGAGATCACCTGCGAGGGACCGGGAGAAACCCCACCCCAGCTCCCCTCCTCCCACCGCATAAGGGTTTAAAACCCTAGGGGCCCAGGAGGGAGGGAGGGAGGGAGGGAGGGAGGGAGAGAGAGAGAGAGAGAGAGAGATGGTGCATTTATTTCACTTATCATCTAACCATCCACCAGAATACAGCATCGTTGTGTGCCTGGTCAATAACATGGATAAAGGGGCCGGGATGATGTAGGCACATCGCCACATAAAATTTCTAGAATGTTAGGTAGTCCCATCTATATTTTTTTGTCCCTAACTAATCAGATGTCTAAACTACTTTGCGTGTAACTCGATTAATCTTGGAATTTTGTAATTAATAACTGAACAATCTTCCGGTCAGAGGCGATGCCAATGTGGAAGCCATGAGGTCGCCGGACACCATGGGAAAAAATGTTACTACTCCGGCTAGTAGTGTATAATTTCTGTTTGTCCGTCATTTGACAGTTGATCACACCATTAAGGTTGCTGATCAACCATTTAAACTTCAAACACGTGTTGATTTTAGAATGAGAAAATCTTCTTTACGGATCGGAGGTGCTATAAACAAGTGTTTACAACACTCAATCGTGACCTGTCATAATTGAAAACGAATCTCAGCCATTGATTACGCGAATAGACGGCTGTGATTGGTTGGTGCTGTTTACAGCACCTCCGTAAATAAGACAGTCTCTTTTAGAATTTCATTTACTCACTTGAAAGCAAGGATTAATTTATGGTTTTGAATGGGAGATTTATATAGTTCAAAAACTTTATTTTCCCTTAGAATTAAAGGATTATTCGTTCATTAATGTGAAGTAGTTTCTCTATAGAAAATTATAATTTAGATCGATATGCGAACGACCCCATCTATAATAATTCCTGAAGTCGCCACTACTTCCGTAGCTCAATGATTAGAATGTTTGGCCTTTTTTTTTGAAAGGTAAATTTTTTTTTATTATTTGAAATTGTTACAAAGACTAACAGGAACAATGAGAACGGCATCATATTTCTAAACTAAATAAGAACAATTCTGTGTCCAATTCTCGACCCAAATTCTCGATTGGCAAGAAACCAACCAAGAAAACCAAATAGGACAAGCCCACACGTAAAGGGCCAAAGCCCAAGACACCTATTTTCGCAAGCCCAACCAAAAAGAAAACCTATCCCTAATTTACAGGCTTACAGCAACCAAAACCTTCGCTCCTCCCAAACACGGCAGCCACAACCCACTCGTGATATTGATAATTTTCTTACTAGAACCTCACTGTTAGTGCGAAGAATCAAACAGGACGTGTATAAAACCTAGCTAGTAGGCTACTGGAGGTTTACCCGATCATCGATTTCAAGGTTCTAAAATTAGTCAATGTGTGTGCAATCTGGTTCGGACATTTGAATTTTTTTTTATTTAAAAAAAACCCCAGCTAGCACAACAAATCGTCAACAATAATTGATTGGGACTTGGGAGTAACACCCCGCAAAACAAAGCAATAAGGATTTTGATGGGCAGAAAATCTCAAGGCAAGCAGATAGGCACATGTTGTACATTCCCGATGCAGATCCCTCCATACACAATAGCTAGCTGTAAAAGTAGCTAATAAGCCTAAAGGAATATCTCACTCACTCTGTCACTCATCAACACAACTGCTTCAGGGGAGAAAAACAAAGGTGCAGAAAATCATAATGCAACTCACATGCATCATCGAACAAAAAGGTTTGCTCAGGGTCAGGGCCGGCTTTGAGATTCTCGAAGCCTAAGACGAACTTATGAGGAGAAAAAAAAAAATTCATATGGGAAGAAAAAAAGAGGCCCCTAAGACTTGAACCATGTACCTCTTAGATAAAGGAACTAAGCTTTTCCACTAGGCCTAGCTTATTTGTTATATAAGTGCTAGATTAAATATATACTACATATCTGGTTATACCTATCTGGGGCCATAATTTTGATCCAAAATTCGGGGTTTAAGTCCGCTGCCTTGCTCGTCTCGGCTTAGAGCCAGCCCTGGGTTTGCTATTATTCAGTGATTCTTGGGGGCACCGCCAAAGGATGCCTAATTAGTTAGGCCCAAATGATCTGTAATTTGTTGAGACTTACGTGACAATCCATTATCCGCGCAGCTATTTGTGAGGGGAAATATTGAAATAGTTTGGACACAGATGTCTCTGGATAAAGACCTCGAAATAGATGTATTCACAATTGTTTGACATGTGTAGGTCTTTATTCACATTGCGTGTGGCTCACGTACATGGGGCAGTTTCGGACACATTTTTGTTTAAATCTGTGCCCGAATATTACTCTGTTATAATAGTACATGACAAATTGTGAATAGTGTGGGGTTATTGCCCCCAACGAATGAGATCCTCGCCAATTCTTTAAATAGTCTTGTTCAACAATTTAAGGGGTTTTTTCGAGCTCATTTCGATAATCTACACCGTTCATTATGTAGATTCGTCAAGAACGCGAGTCATGGCAGAAATTATGATCATTGGAGATCCATAACTTCAATATCACAATATATTTATCTTGAAATAAAAAGTTTCCGATTTACCGTTTCAATTTCTTTTTAGATCAATGATTTTTTGAAAACATACCAATCGAGATCCTATTAACACTATTTTTGACATAATTGATATTCTCAACGAGCTCTAAAAGTGAACGCTTTCACTCAATGTGTTGGGCTACCATCCAGAATTGTGAGTTTGGTTAGACTGTGTGGCAACAATCTAGGCATCTAGCCATGGATCTTAAAGGGATTGTCATGAGTTGATCTTGTCCACACACCGGACAATACCGGACTGGAAAAAACTGGATGGGAGCCCAACCCCGAATCATTGACGTGAATCTGGAAAAGGCTCACAAGTCACAAATAATTGAAGATTACCGTACCGGGACCGGAGAGGATCCCGTTCCTTGCCCCCCAAACCACCAAGTAACCTCTCCCAACAAAGAAACCTGTACAAGTTTTTGCAGGTGTTTTGAGATCTGATCTATAATCTAATCCTCATAAGTTATAATACAGATTTTCCCTTATAACAATTGCAGCCCAATGTTTAACTTTCATTGGAACATACAATTGGATCTAGATTCTAGATAACGTACACTCACAGAATTATTAAAAAAAAAAAACCAAAATTATTACAATCTCTTCAAAACGGGATGGCAGAAAACTCAAATTGGGGCTCAAAACAAATTAACCCAACTGTATATCCATCTCTCACGAAGAAGAAATCCCTTTTCTTGATATCTCTCTCTAGCCAGCCCTGAGCTAAAGTTGTAGAAGTGGCCGCTTTAGACCCTAATTTTTTTTCAAATTTTAGGAGCTCCTTTTATTTTGGTACTCTTGATGACAGGCTAGCAAAAAGGGTTCAATCTTTAATTTTCGCTTTAAGCCCAGGAAAAGTCAGGGACGGCTCTTGCGCTCTCTCAACAAGACTCGCCGTGCCAGCAGACAAGCATGGTGACACAGCGCCTCATGATGTAAAACCTCGCCCTCTGCTCCTTGGCCAAGCTGCTGCACCTTCTCACAAACGCAGAGCACTTTCGTGAAGAAGAATTGCTCCCTGATGAGAGCAGCACAGAGTAGTTGCAACTACAGGAGCTTTTCTGCGAAGAACTTCTCGAGAGCGGTGATTTGAACGAATTGGTCCTTTCCAGTGAAGAATTCCTCGAGAGCGGTGGAGATGAAGAGCTCTTTTTGGATAAGTTCCCGATCAGAAATGGCGATTTGGAAGCAGAGCTCTTCCTGGGGATGCTCCTCATGGAGGAGGATATGGAAGAAGAAGTGGAATCGCTACTGGTGTAATACTCCATTGCTTGGAGAGAGAGAGAGAGAGAGTAGCTAGACCAGAGGTTGAGGTTAGATGCTTTGGGCAGGTTGTATTTATAGCAATTTTAGGTACAGAGTAATGGGATGAATGTTAAATTTACCAATTGTGTGAAATTCAACGTTTTAAAAATTTAAGTCAATAATGTAAGTGAAGCTGACGAACTGAGGGGGCGTGCTTCCCTCAAAGGGACAGCACCGTGTCCCGCCGAGTGGGGCCTGCTCCGGTCTCACTCAAGCTACTTCTCACATGCAAAACTATCCTCTGATCCTCTCGATAATTTGTTTTGCAATGATTCTTGCCCACTCACACATGACACATTTGTTGGAAACGCTTCTTCCGTCTCATTTTGTTAGTCTCTAATTCCATTTTGAGATGGTCCGAAATATTAGTCTTATTTGAAAAGTCAAACAAAAAAGTGTTTAGATTTTCAAAAACAACCCTCATAAATGTTTAAAAATAATTTTAAAAGTGAGAATCGAATTAAATGCATGTCCCTTAAAAAGTTGAAAATCCCAAAAGGGACCGATAATATGGGACGAAAGAAGTAACAACCTTTAATGAGGACATATTGTTTTAAAGCTATTAGTAAAGTGTTTCATGTAAGATAGTAAGAATAAATTGCACATTATGGCGAAGGAAAATGATAATACGAAAACTATTTTTGTTAATTCCACAATTAATTTAGTGCACAACAGGTTTGTACCCTACACACAGTCATCATCATATTTCAGTTTTGCGTGTGATTTGGCTTGCTTGTGGGGAGAAAATCACGACAAATCAAAGTCAAAGGGATCCGACATCATGGCAAATGAAGAATGATAACAATGAGCATACGGATATGAAGTTCTTTGTTAGCTTTTCATAAAAATTACCACATCGTTGAATTTAGGGTTTTGAATTAGTTGAGTTGAGTGCAAATTAGCTCGGAGTTTCCGAACATCGAATTATCGAAAATAATAAGCAAAAGCCTGAGGCTAATGAAAGACGAAGGGAGGAGGAACATAACATGTACTTGTACAGTATTAATCGATATCCAACGGGTGATCTACACAGTTGACTAAGAGTGTACGAGTACTGTATTAATCAAAATAGTGCAATTTGCTCATTCTCTAATTAGGTCAATGGTGCGACTTTTATTGTTTATGGAACAAATAAAAAGTCAATTGTTTGTGGCAGGGTTTTCTGACGTTAATCTCCTCTCCTTTGTAATTGTACTAATTGAGAGAGAGAGAGAGAGAGAGAGAGAGAGAGAGAGAGAGAGAGAGAGAGGAGCTAGACAAGGTTAATTGATGTTAGATGCTGTTGGCAAGTTGCATTTATAGAAATTTTAGGGGCAGGGTAATAAAATGAAATGTACATTATGACAAAGGAAATAGACAATGTCAAAATCATTTTGGCGGTGTCAAAATTTTAATGCATAGTAGTGTTGCATTCTGCGCATGTTACAGATCTTTTACGCACTATAAAATTTGACATTAACAAAAGCAATTTTGTTATTATCATCATCATGTGATAAATGAGTATCATCACGACATTACACTTTCACGCGTGAGCGATATCTCTGGCTCACTTGTGGAGAGAAAAACACGATAAATCGAAATCACGGGTATCCGGTATCATAGTAAATGAGGAGTGATGGTAACATTGAGCAGAAGGTTATTATTATTCTTTACAAGCTTCTAATAGAATGTTGCATGGTAACACTACAGTCTTAATCGATGTCCAACGGGAGATCTACACACTTAGCTAGATTTTAGGATCTCTATATTAATCAAAATGGTGCAATTTGTTCATAATCAAATTCGGTCAGAGGTGCGACTTTTGTTGTTTAAGCACAAGTGGGTCGAGGGGGACCTGCAAGTGGGTGTTGACACTGTTTAATTTAGTGTTGGGGAGCACATGTCCATGCCTGCGACCAACTGTGTATGGGCTATTGATTGCTTCTTTGTCTTTCACATTGCTTCCATGTCACAATGCCTATCTTCTTCATTTTTATAACCGAATTTCCGGGCCAACCTGCGCGCATTTCGACTAATTTTAGGATCCTAAACTTAACGGCCGGACAGAACTCTTGCGACCCCAAACTTGGAAATGTTTGTCACAATGCCATTGGTTGGTTATGTGTCGTCTAACTTCTTTCCCATCGTCACAACCTCGTGGTACTTGAAGCTCCTATAGATGATAGATCCATCAAGCCTTTTTTTCTACTAAGTTATTCAAGCCAGTTTACATGCACCTCAACTAATCATGAGGAATTAGCCAATCTCCCCGCTCACTTGTTAGGGACCCAATTAAAACTTGAACAAAATTTTGTATGAACTGGCCCCAAAGGAGTTGGTATCACTTGAGAAATTTCGAACGTGAGACCTCAAGAGAAAACAAACCCCTAACTCTCGGGCCTTGAATACTAAGCGAACCCTTGGGGTTTATAGATCCTTTTACCCCTTTATGGAGATTGGGGTTTTGTATGGTGCTCCATACGACAGATACTCTTATCTTTATTTATCGGTTGTAACCTTAATTTCTGAAGAGCCAACGGTCGGACACCCACATGGAATTGTTTGAGGGCAGAATGGGAAAGGTGTGACTGACCAGATTAATTGGAATCATTCAAAAAAGTGTTGGAATTGGAATTCCATTTTGGAGCAGAGAGGTCGGTGGTCAATGAACTTCTGTTGGGTGCATGCTCGTTTATGCTTTTTTGATGAGATAGATTAGGGGTATGCCTAACTAAAGTCAAGTTGGCACCGCATTGCTCTGATCTGATTCCTATGTTAGGCTCATAATCAAATCAAACCAAACCAAACCAAACAAAACTTTAACTCTAAATCAATTGGAATGACTTCTAAATGATACGGGATAGATTCAACATGTGTTAGAGACTTGCTCTTGCTCTTTAGGCAATCAGAGTTTTCATAGTTATGGTCTAACACAGAGAACTTCAGAAAATTTGACCTCTTAATCCGATCGGACTACACTTGCGTATAGAGCGCTGAAACTTGTTTCATCAATCGAATGAGTTGATTGAGTGGGAGCATGACAACAAGTAAATGGTTTATGCCTTCAAACGAATAGGTTCGACTTCAACGGTGTGCAGAAAACTCTCAGGCCTCATTTGATAACAGTGATAGATGAATGAGATTCGTAAGGAGAATGGATTAGGATTGAGATTGGTAATGGGAAGGGATTGGTAATGAATATATTTGTTTGAGATGAGATTAGATGATAAGATTGGATTGATTGAAGAAATTAGTAATGAGAATGAATTGATAAGAAGAAGAGGTTGGGATTGAATTATTAATACCAAGTCCCAAGGGGTATTCCTAAAACCCCCTATTGGCCGGCTTGGACATCTCAATGGACTAATAGTCCGGACCTTTTTTTGTTACCAAACAGAGTATTAATACTCCCATGGGATTAGTAGTCTCATCCCAACTCTCAAACTTATTATCAAACGGAGCCTCAAAGTATTGAAGCTTTGCTCGGCCGTCAACATTAAAAGTCAAAATTAGTTGAGGTGTATGTATGCTGTATGGACACCCGTCCCGTAAAAGAAGAAAAGAAATTGTCTTATCATCTGCAATTTTGTGAAGCCAAGCGAGAAATAGAAACCACGCTGAATAAACCGAAGATAATCAAATACTAGTAGTACACATTGTCTAAATGAAGAGCCCCTAACAAACTTGACTGTGACTTGAGTCAAACTAGGGTGCGAAAAAGAATCACAGGCACATGCCCCGCCGTCACCTGTCAGTAGGCTTAGATTTTCCAAATAGTTTACCTTATCAAAATTTCAAAAATATTCGAGTAGAGTTGCTTTTCACTGATTCCACTCATTTAAAATTCACACTACGAAATTCATTCGTGTTTCGGGCTTCTACAGAAAATTGGGGAGTGCGTGCTGACCCCATCCGGACCGTTCATTTCGGTAATTGATGGTTCAGATTTTATCTCAATCATTCATCCGTATATTGTTGAGATGAAATTTGAATTGTCCATTGCTGAAATTGGACGGCCCGAATGGATCAACACACATGTTGTCCCCTAAGGGACTCCCCTGGTAGTTCCAATGCATGACATGACATCCAGCTTTGGAAATGATTTGGACACAAATGTCCGGATGTTATATAGAGATGTGTTCATAATAGTTTGATAGATGTGGATGTCAAATATATCGTGTGGGGTCCTCGTGCATGAACAACACCATTCTGATCTCTGTGTCCAGCCATATGTACCTATAGCATTACTCGTCCAACTTAGTTGAAGATGGTAGTCAATGATCACTTGTTGGTAGTTATCTAATTTAGGGTTTCCATTCTATTGGAATAAATGTATGATATTAATCACTTTTTTTATGATTTAACTGATACTCTGTATTAATCACGTTTTTATGTTTTGCTGATGAATCGGTTTGAGTAATATGTGAAGGCGGATTGATATTTTTTTCCCCGGTTAATTGCATGCCAAGACTATTTACAACGTTAGCTACCGTGACAGTCTAACAGACTTAGGATTTTCGTGAAGAAGGTTCCGTAAAGATAAGAGTTTGGATGATTATTTAGAGAATTAATTACGATAACATTTTTTAAGAGTTTAATTTATGCACCAAAATTAAAACTCCTATAAGTTCTTCGCAATTTGTTTTACTCCTCCTTCGGGTAGTTATCAGAATTGGCAGTTTTTTTTTTTTTTTGACTGTTTCTTTGATTTTCTTTTGAGCATGCATGTTTAATTGCACATCTCAATTTCCAAAAATTGTTAGTTATTATATATTCAAATACAATTTCGATTAGTGATAATGTTTTCATTCATCTAATTAGTAATTTAGTTAATTAGATTTAATTCCGCCGCGTAATGTTTTTAACCTAAACCGAATCGAGCGTCGCGACCAATTTATAGTCAAACAATGGACAGTTATAGGCCTCGCATAGCTTTCCATTTTATGAAACAAAATGTTCGATGAATTTGGTTTTTTTCATAGACATAGATAACTGCAAATTCTACGAATCAACCGTTTCGATCCTCTCGGCATTAGTTCGGGGGTCGACGACAAGGGGAGTATGGAGAAGAATTGATCCCCACTCAAATACCCTTTTTCTCTACAAATACAAAGGTGGGATCATAGTGGATGGGACTTGCTGGGACAGATAACATGTTTCTGGTGCGTTTCTGATTGAGATCTGAACTGCGAAACTCAGGGGTGTCCACGGTCCGGATTGGATCGGATTCGTATGAATCCGATCCTAATCCGTATCTCAAGGTTTTTAGAAAATACAATCCAATCCTAATCCAAAAGTCTTACGGTTCAGTTTGGATTTCGAACCGTGAGTCACGGTTCGGTCCCGGTTTTATCCACGGATTTCCTTCCATAAACATTAAACTCTAAAAAATGCAAACTTACTTCAACTACTGTATTACATATCATTCCAAATTTCTAGTTCAAAATTCTGTCCAGGTTTCATCAGCCATTGTTACATCCGCGGAGCAGCAGGAGGTTCTATTTATACAGTGGTAGTAGCTGACTACAAGTTATAAACCAGAGGGGGAAGGCAGGTGAAGTAAAAGTAAAGAATTTCATATAAGGAGCAGATTTCCTTCGGTCATTGTTATGAACTTAAAATTGTTAAAAAAAATTCATAACAAGTAGTAGAATTATAATTATTTATAAATATTACACACACACACACACATATATATATATATATTTTAATTTTTTTAATATCTCACGGTTCGGTTAATCCACGGATTTAAAATAAAAATCCAATCCTAATCCGTATCTCACGGTTTTTTAATTTTCAAATCCGTGTCCGGACCATTAATCCACGGACAAAATCCAAAAGGCACGGATCGGTTCGGTCCGGACCGGTTTCACGGTTCTCGGTTTTTCTTGGACAGCCCTAGAAACTCTTATGAACCTCTTTAGATGGACTTGCGTGTTTTTTCAAAATAACGAACCATTTTTTGAGACGTTACACTCACTCCGCTTGGTTCACCATTTTGAGAGTAACTTTTAACTCTCGGCACAGTTTTTAATAAATTTCTCTCTCTATTTCTCTCCACTCATTACCATTCAACTCTCAAAAATAACTTTTTAAAACCTCAACCAAACAAAGTGAGTCTCTGCTTTATGTGTCCAGATCCATATTGTAGCAGGGTCTCTTTAGATTAAGGGGGTGTTTCCACTAACAAAAAAAAATGCTAAAAATTTAACGCATTTTACTATTTCGTTTTCACTAATAAAAAAATTTCAGCATTTTACCATCTCGTTTCCACTGACAAAAAATTTGTCAACAAAAACTTTTTTTGCTACAGTAACTCTACTCACAAATCCATCAACAACTTATTCACTACCGAAAACACCTAACTTCTCAACCACAAATAAAAATCTACAAATTTTTCACTACCGAAAACACCCCCTAAGGCTTCGTTTGTTTGGGCATAAAATATTTACCTATTTTTCGGTGTTTGGTAGTGTAAAAAATGAGGAAAACATTTTATATGTAAAACATTTTTCATTAATTGGATGAAAATGACTTACCCTTAAATCTTCCGTAAGTTATTCTCCGAAATGAATCCGTTCACCTCTACTGCAATTCTCACTACTCAGTTTTCTCGATCGTCAATCCTGACACACGCTCAATTCCAATATTCTCAGATCTCTCCACCGTTTAAACCACACACCCCCCCCCTCTACTATTTTGTCAATTTCTGAAAATATTTTTAAGTGTCAACCAAACATTTTACATCGTAACAAACGGAGCCTAAAAGAGAGATGCTAAGTTGCCCAATGAGCTAAACAGTGAATTGTTAAAAAATTGAGATTGAAAGAAGTATTTAAACTTAGGCCGAGACCCCGTTCGGCTTAACTTTTAGTATTTTTTTTATCCTTATTCAAATTTTTTTCACGTTTGTTAATTTCGCGTTAAATTTTTGTAAATTATTGATTCATCAGGCGAAACGAGAAGTAAATTTTTTTTACTTTTACCCAAATATTTTGGGAAATAACTACTCTTTAGCCAAAAAAAAAAAAGTCAAATTTTGACGAGACGAATCAAAAAAAAATGAGGCACAAAAGTAACAAACGCGACAAAAATTTAAATAAGGGCAAAACAAGAAAAAGTCCTAAAAATACACCACCTGAGTTTCCTCTATTTTTTAACGGACTAAGCGGACTAAAGCCCACGAATACACAAATCTCGAGACAAGTTAGGTGCCGTTCCGGATGCATAGTAAAAGGAACTTTAGGAAAAGAAAGGTAATTCAAGCTAAAAAATCATGTGTTTACGCAAATAATTTCCCTACCAATATAGATCTTGTTTGATAGATTTCATTGAGATCTTTTAAACAATGCAAAAAAATCAAAAAATTATTTTTCATTTTCATAATATGTGAGTTCAAAATTACCTTTTTTTTAAAAATGAAGGTTTAAAAAGAAAGTGGAACGAGCCCTTATTCTCATCAATTAAAACTTGATTTAGCATAAACAGCTTGTCTAGCTAGTTGATGGTAAGCATAGCATATATTCAAGGATCATTTATGATCAAATCGATCTATCAGGAACAATTTTTGATTGCGTCCAAGCGAGAATATATGTTGCATAGTGGGGGTGGGGGTGAAAGCACCATCACTTTTAAGGATTAAAATGACGTCGGTTGATCATGTGGAGAGGGAATATAAGCATTTGAAGGTCCACATGCAAACACGTGATGATACATCTACACTAGATTTCATCCCCCCGCCTAGATTTCTTTACAGGTCCAAATTCCAATAACCGTGTTTTTCTACGGAATGGTTCAGTATTATCGGAAACATTATTCTATACTCTTTTTGGGGCACCGTCACGTGGTGCACTAAGGGCCCTGATCATCACGCATTGTTGTGGGACCCAAGAGAAAGAATATGAACCCTACCGCAATATGTGGTAGAGAAAGTCTTGGGACACAAAGAGGTCGTATCCCAGGGGTAGGGCTGTAAGTGAGCCGAGCTACTTGCGAGCTCGGCTCGGCTCGTTTAGTAAACGAGCCAAGTGGAGCTCAGCTCGGTCGACAAAAGCTCGGCTTGTTAAGAGAGGCTCGACTCGATTAAAGAGGCTCGTTTAGTAAATGACTAAGCTCGGCTCGTTAAGGGCTCAGCTCATTAAGGCTCGAGCCGAGCTCGAGCTCGAGTTTTTTGCTCGTTAAGTAAACGAGCCGAGCTCGAGTTTGCTGAAGCTCGACTCGGCTCGGCTCGGCTCGTTTATACCCCTACCCAGGGGCACTGAATAATTACTCGCATTATGTTTTGTTGTCAATTTTGAATTTTTGTTAAATTAGAGTTAAATTTTATTGAATTACTGACTAACAAAATTTGAACAGTATAGATGTTATAATGAAAATTTTCAGAGTTCAGTAAATAATTTTTTTTTGAAAAAAGGTAGGAAAAAAAATCTCACTGTATGTCTTTATAGGATCGTCTAATCTGATAGTAGTATTTTTTAACTCCAGTTCATATTTCATATAGTTTCCTCATTATTAGTTTTTCTGATTACTCTCGTCGAGATTAATGATTAATTTTCAAAAAATTCACGAAAAACTTAAAAAAAAAAACACACATTAAGACTACCAATTGTCCACTATTCTTAGAAACAATTAATTTTGTCCGAAAACACCCTCACTAATGCATCAGCTTACCATTTCAAATAGGGACATAAGGCAGATGCCAACCCTAAGTCACATAATTCGCGTGCGTGTGCGTGAATAGAACGCAAGCACGAGTGCGATCGTAAAAACATCGTTGAAACACATATCAAACTACTTAAAATCTGCAAAAAACGAGGATTGAAAGTACGAGCACATTGTCGTAATAGAGAGCGGGAGTACAAGGCATATTAAAAAATTACGTGACCGAACGCCAAGCAGTAACTCGTTTGGTTCAGATGCATAAGTAAGATGCCTGTTTGGTTATAAAGCGAGATTGTGTGGGGGGGGGGGGTGAATTCCACTTTATTCCTTGTTGAGCGGTGTGGGGGCTCGCCGAGTCTGGAAAGGTTCCTGCCGAGCGTGAGGAGGTGTTTGCCGAGCAGTGGAGGTTGCCACCGAGGAGTGATAAGTTGAGCCCGGGATGGTTGCCGAGCCTGGTACCGAGCCATGAGAGGCGTTTTGCCGAGGAGTGAGATGCCGAGCCGAGGAAGGTTGCCGCCGAGTAGTGGTTGTGCCACCGAGCTTGGTACCTGCAAACCGGAGGGGGGTTCCTCCGAGTAGAGCCTCCGACGAGCTAGTTAGTACCCGGGGAAGGTAAAACGAAACATAAGGCAAAGAATATAAGGCGTTTATGTAGGAGAGGAGTGAGAGAGGTGTACCTTAGGTGAGGGGGTGGGCTTGCTTATATAGAGAAAAGAGGTGAGACTTAATGATGAAGTAATGGCTATTAGTAGAAAGTTTCTATAAATGGTAAATTGCTATTAATAGGAAGGTTGCTATTAATAGGAAGCTTCTAGAAGGTCGTGACTTGCCGTGTCCATGTACTGAGAAATAGTAGAACGTTCCGAGCAATAGGGAGCGACCGTATATTTTTCCGAACAATAAAAGATATTTGCCGAGCTGTGAAATACTCTGTGCAACATAAAGAACCTTTCGAGCGATACAAAGAACTGCCGAACGAGACTAAGAACTGCCGAACGATAAAAAGAACCCCTGCCGAACGATAATAAGAAACCATGCCGAGCAATAATAAGAACTCCTGCCGAACGATAATAAGAAACCATGCCGAGCAATAATAAGAACTCCTGCCGAACGATAAAAAGAACTCATGCCGAACGATAATAAGAAACCATGCCTAGCAATAATAAGAAACCCTGCCGAACAATAATAAGAACTCCTGCCGAACGACAATTAGAACTCCTGTCGAACGATAAAAAAGAACTCCTGAGCGTACTTAAGACAAATGTTCGGCACTACTTGTAGGATTAATATTTGTGGAAATCGTTTCGGCCCTTTTTGACCTTTATGAACTGAGGGAAATTGGCCCCTTACAATAGCCCCTCAACTCCTTCTTTATCGCTTAGATGAAGGAGGAGTTGAACCCAAGTGTGGCCGATTGACCGAAGTGAATTCCTTGCAAGATACAAATAGTCCATAATTGCGCTTCGGGTAGATTTGAATAGATTTAGCATAATAACCCGAGCCGAGGTGATATAGTCGAGCCCCAGAATGATAGAATGATAATAGAAGTCCTGTCCTCGGCCAGATTCGACCGGAATGAGAGAGAGCTCCACGGCCAGATTCGGCCGGAGTAAGAGAGAGCCCCACGGCCAAATTGTCCAAAGGTAATGAAATCTGAATGCAATAATAATACGAAATTCCAAACGCTCTTGAAACCGGGTTATGCGCCGAGCAATCAAGATAATGACCGAATGAGTATCCGAGAGATGGTAACACATCCAAGCTGTCTTCTTCTTCGCCCGAACGTTGGAGGCCTACAACCCGTAGGGAGGGCTTAGTCCGAACGTAAGGATTCTTCGTAGGCCTTGGCGCTACTGTATGACTCTTCGGGAGGGACGGGCTGAGGTTGGAGCGTTGAACCTTCCTTTGCTCGGCGGTTTTGGGCCATCTTTAACTTCGTACTGGAAGAGTCGGTGGTGGAAAGTGGGACCATCTGGATGTGAAACTAGGAATGAGCCCCAATGCTCGGTGGAAGAGTTCGCCGCCGAGGGTGGATGCCTCACCGAACGGCGGAGTTGCATGGAAAGAGCTTGCCATTCTTCAAGTCTGAAAGTGTTTGAGATGTCCGAACGATTAAATTGCCGAGGGCTACGAGGATTTCGCCCGAACGATTAGATTGCCAAGGGCTACGAGGATTTTGCCCGAACGGTTTAGAGTGCCAAGGGCTACGAGGATTTCGCCCGAACGGTTAGATTGCCAAGTGCTACGAGGATTTCGCCCGAACCGCCCGAACGGTTTAGAGTGCCAAGGGCTACGAGGATTTCGCCCGAACCGCCCGAACGGTTTAGAGTGCCAAGGGCTACGAGGATTTCGCCCGAACGGTTAGATTGCCAAGGGTTACGAGGATTTCGCCCGAACCGCTCGAACGGTTTAGAGTGCCAAGGGCTACGAGGATTTCGCCCGAACGGTCGTGGGTTCAACTCCTCCTAGATTGCCAAGGGCTACGAGGATTTCGCCCGAACCGCCCGAACGGTTTAGAGTGCCAAGGGCTACGAGGATTTCGCCCGAACCGCCCGAACGGTTTAGAGTGCCAAGGGCTATGAGGATTTCGCCCGAACGGTTAGATTGCCAAGGGCTACGAGGATTTCGCCCGAACGGTTAGATTGCCAAGGGCTACGAGGATTTCGCCCGAACGGTTTAGAGTGCCAAGGGCTACGAGGATTTCGCCCGAACGGTTTAGAGTGCCAAGGGCTATGAGGATTTCGCCCGAACGGTTAGATTGCCAAGGGCTACGAGGATTTCGCCCGAACCGCCCGAACGGTTTAGAGTGCCAAGGGCTACGAGGATTTCGCCCGAACGGTTAGATTGCCAAGGGCTACGAGGATTTCGCCCGAACGGTTTAGAGTGCCAAGGGCTACGAGGATTTCGCCCGAACCGCCCGAACGGTTTAGAGTGCCAAGGGCTACGAGGATTTCGCCCGAACGGTTAGATTGCCAAGGGTTACGAGGATTTCGCCCGAACCGCTCGAACGGTTTAGAGTGCCAAGGGCTACGAGGATTTCGCCCGAACCGCCCGAACGGTTTAGAGTGCCAAGGGCTACGAGGATTTCGCCCGAACCGCCCGAACGATTAGATTGCCAAGATAAACTTTAGGGAAGTAAATGAAATGAAAAATAAGTTGAGCATTTATCCGAACAATTGGGCAGAATGTCACGTAATTGGTAGAATATAAATCGCAATTAACGAGTCCAGCACTTTAACTTGCTATTTAACAATAAAAATGACAAAAAACCTGTTTCACGGAAGAGAAGAACGGAGGGTCCTAGATGAGGACCCAAAAGCAGAAATTGAAGAGAGATCCGCCGTCGTACGTCCAGAAATGGAGACGCTCAAAGTCAGATCAAGACGAGCCCCACCAATATATGCCACGTTTTTCTTCCCCAGCAGAGTCGCCAATTGTGGGGGGGTGAATTCCATTTTATTCCTTGTTGAGCGGTGTGGGGGCTCGCCGAGTCTGGAAAGGTTCCTGCCGAGCGTGAGGAGGTGTTTGCCGAGCAGTGGAGGTTGCCACCGAGGAGTGATAAGTTGAGCCCGGGATGGTTGCCGAGCCTGGTACCGAGCCATGAGAGGCGTTTTGCCGAGGAGTGAGATGCCGAGCCGAGGAAGGTTGCCGCCGAGTAGTGGTTGTGCCACCGAGCTTGGTACCTGCAAACCGGAGGGGGGTTCCTCCGGGTAGAGCCTCCGACGAGCTAGTTAGTACCCGGGGAAGGTAAAACGAAACATAAGGCAAAGAATATAAGGCGTTTATGTAGGAGAGGAGTGAGAGAGGTGTACCTTAGGTGAGGGGGTGGGCTTGCTTATATAGAGAAAAGAGGTGAGACTTAATGATGAAGTAATGGCTATTAGTAGAAAGTTTCTATAAATGGTAAATTGCTATTAATAGGAAGGTTGCTATTAATAGGAAGCTTCTAGAAGGTCGTGACTTGCCGTGTCCATGTACTGAGAAATAGTAGAACGTTCCGAGCAATAGGGAGCGACCGTATATTTTTCCGAACAATAAAAGATATTTGCCGAGCTGTGAAATACTCTGTGCAACATAAAGAACCTTTCGAGCGATACAAAGAACTGCCGAACGAGACTAAGAACTGCCGAACGATAAAAAGAACCCCTGCCGAACGATAATAAGAAACCATGCCGAGCAATAATAAGAACTCCTGCCGAACGATAATAAGAAACCATGCCGAGCAATAATAAGAACTCCTGCCGAACGATAAAAAGAACTCCTGCCGAACGATAATAAGAAACCATGCCTAGCAATAATAAGAAACCCTGCCGAACAATAATAAGAACTCCTGCCGAACGACAATAAGAACTCCTGCCGAACGATAAAAAAGAACTCCTGAGCGTACTTAAGACAAATGTTCGGCACTACTTATAGGATTAATATTTGTTGAAATCGTTTCGGCCCTTTTTGACCTTTATGAACCGAGGGAAATTGGCCCCTTACAGATTGCTAAATTGCTTATTGGAGAAATGCATGAACAAGCAGCAGGGCAATTGAAAACCAAAATGTGCCAACTTATTTCTTGATTTTTTGTTTTCTTATTCCTAGAGGAAATAAACAAGCATTCAATGCGACAAGCCCAAATCCCACTCTCACCATATCAATTGTGAAGTCTATATACATTTACTTTTAGGCCTCACACAAATGCATCGCATTGTAAAATCCACACATTTACTTTTGGGCCTCACACCGATGATGCATCATGCATCGCATAATTGCGTCATTCCATGAGTAGGGCTGCAAACGAACTGAGCCGCTCGCAGCTCGGCTCGTTAGTGGCTCATTTAAGCTCGGCTCGGAAGTTAAACGAACGAGCTCGAGCTGATTTTTTCAGCTCGTTTTGTAAACAAGCCGAGCTCGAGCTAGGATAAGCTCGGCTCGAGTCGAGCCAGGGTATATATACTTAAGTTTATGGTTTTTATTGTTATTTCATTATTTGTTCTTTCCGTTTTCATTTTCCAGTCAACCAAGGGAGGCGAGAGCACACGCACACCAGCACACCCCCGCTCCATAAGAAAATGAAAGATATATACCTTCACAATCAAAATATTTTCAGTTGTATTAGGCATATGCGAGGTTATATATACATTTTTCCTTAGTCCGTTGAGGCTCGTGAACAAGCTTGAGCTCGAGTCAAGCTAAGGCCCGTTTGGCTCAAGCTCGACTCGTTAAGTTTTCACTGAACTCAAGCTCGAGCTTGGGTTCATTAAAAATTTAATAAACAAGCTTAAACACGGTAAAATTCGGCTCGGCTCGTTTGCAGCCCTATCCATAAGAAAGAAAGAAAAAACCTGAGATACAATGCGATGGGGCAGCGCGCGAATAATTCTCCACTAGCAGTAGCCAGTAGTGATCACACTTCCCTAGACCCTAGTCCCTGCATATCCCTGTATCTCAAACTTCCTTTACTAAAGAAGAATGGGGCAGGTGGCACCAGGATATCCTTTTACACCAAATTTCGCATCATACTAAAAGAACAATGTTTAGGATACACACATCGTGTCTGAACTCTCAAGTTTTTTTTTTTTTTTCAACAGCAACTCTCAAGTTGTTCGATGCAAGAATGCGAACGATTCTAGACTTAATTATCTACATCTGAATCTGACGATATGTATCATAAGGCTGGGTTTTTTCTATTGTCTAAACAGACTAAAGTTCAAAAAAAATACGAATTTCAAGACTCTGTCATTCCCTCACATACACCAACAGAAAATTCATTTGGCGTAAACAACTTGTTTAAGCATACATCAACAAAAAAATCCATTTAGCGTAAACAACTCAATTAAATTGTAGACAAACTTTTTAAGCGAAACTTGTATGCTGTTTATATAGACAAACTTTTTAAGGGAAACTTAGCCCAACATCAGTGTCCTTCGCACTGCTCCCAAATTAGTGGGCAGATAGATTCAATACCTGCACACAGCACACTCTTGTAATTTAATCAAATTCATGAACAGATGAGTGACGTAGTGAAGAAAAGCCAGAATCACAGTTTCCCCGTAAACTTGCAAAATTAGTTAGTAGTAGAATACAACCCAAGATCAGACTGACCAAACTCCGGTAGCTGACACCACTACCAAACAGCACAAAGAAAAACGCACATGCAAAATCGATAAACCACTATCCTATACGTACACCACATTTATCCACAAATGAGAGAGAGAGAGAGAGAGAGAGAGAGAGAACTAATTAGTACTAAGTACTAACACGCACGCCTAACTGAGATTAAGCACACGATTGGTGTCTCGGCGGAACAGAGAAAAGCAGTTCCAGATCATCCGGCGGCTGGAAGTACCCGTTCTTCGGTGGCTCCCTCTTTCCCTTCTTCCCGTACCAACACCGCTTCTTCTTCTTCGGCGGCGGCGGGCACACCGCCGCGGCAACCGGGATCCAACACCCGCCGCGCCTCGGCGTCCAACACCCTCCCCCCCTCCCCTCCTCCTCCACCACCCCCACCTCATTATATCCCTCTTCCATAATTTCCATCCCAATTCTGTGAATTCAAAAACCAAAATCAAACTAGTACTACAAGGTAAGAGCCGGGTGGGGTTTTAAAGTGCTTGTGAGTTTGTGGATTTTGAGGTGCGGGGTGAAGGAAGAGTTTGGCGTATTCTGGAAAGTGCGTCGTCGTACAGAGGGAATTTTTGTGCGATGGGAGAGGCGACAGGTGGGCGTGCGAGGCGACTTACGTGTCGACGAAAAGGTTGGGCTTTTATCTACGTGGTGTGTGGCGAGGCCCACTTTTTGGCACTTTTGGGTCCCATTTTCTTTCTTGGGCCGTGCGGTGTGTTGTGGGAAAACAAAAAGTATACCACACCCGTTCTCATTCACCGCTCTCACACCGCTTTTAATTTTATCGTCCAAAAGTGTTTTGAATGATTCCGATTTTAAAACAACTCTTCTAGGGACGAGTTAAGAGATTTTAAAATTGCGACCATTGATTGTCAAAACGAACAGAGCAGTGAAACAGAGCGGTTTAGTAGACTTCGTGTGTGGATAAAGGGCGCCAAATGAGGTCGGCGGACGGGCGGGAATTGGTTTGAATGTGAACCACTCGTTGGGAGGTCGTATTCTCGTAATAAGCGGTGGTGATGGATGGTTCAATGCTGGTTGGACCCCACCTCCGGCGTTTGATGCTAATCCGGTGGTCTTTGACTTAAATAAGGAGAATACTCCCTTTGGGTTTGGGAAGGTAGGAGGTATCAAGTTTGAGTTGTGTCAGCGGTGTTTCTTTCGAATTTGGTCATTCTTCTCTGTTCGGCTTTGGTTCGCTAGCCCTTGGTAGAGCAGTAGTTACTATGACTCTTTGGTCCCTCTCGGAATCTGCTGCGGGTCTGAAGTTCTTATGGTCACGCCAAAGGGAGGGTTGCTATGCCGGTCGCCCCCTCCTCCACCCTTTTTAGCTTAGAAAAAAAAGACTTAAATTAGGAGTACGGGGTCTGTATTTTGGAATTTTTTTAAAAATATTTGTGTGAAAGTCATAATCTTTTATTTTTATGATTCTTATTATCGAGATTAGGCCTGTCAATGGATCGGATCCGATCCGGATCCGATCCGAAAAATCCGATCCGGATCCGAATCCGAATCCGATAACGTCGATCCGATAATCCGATAATCCGAATCCGATAACGGATTCGGATCCGGATCGGATTCGGATCGGATCGGATTAAATCCGTTATCAATCCGAATCCGAACTTTATTTTTTTAAACTTTTTAAATTTTTTTTAAAAAAAACAGTAAATTTTTTATTTTGAAAAAAAAATGTTTAAGAAGTTGTATTTTTATTTTCAATTTTTTCTTTTATTTTTTTTTGGAAAATAAATTTTTTTTAAAAAAAATTGTATTTTTTTTAAAAAAAATATTTTTTTTTTCCCTAAAATTTTTGAAGTAAAAAAGTTTTCGGATCGGATTCGGATTTCCGGATCGGATCCAAATTTTTCGGATCGGATCCGGATTTCCACTATCGGATCTGAGTCTTATCGGATTCGGATCGGATCCAGTCTTATCGGATCCGGATTCGGATCCGGATCTGTCGGATTCGGATTCGGATCGGATCCGTTGACAGGCCTAATCGAGATGAACCAATATTACATTAAAAAAAAATTGCACAAAACTAGCAAATGCAAAAAAAAAAAAGGACGAAACCAAAAAGTTGTGTTACTCAACTTGTTGGTTAGTAGAAACACTTCCTTATTGGGAACCGTGCGCAAAGAGAGAGAAAAATATGAGTAATAATTGGAGACAAAACTTATTTGAACCGTACCCAGAGATAGGGGTTGGATTTTGAGACACAAAATGAACACAATCGTGGTACTCCAAGTCTTATTTTTGCCACACATTTTGTGGTTCCGATTGTAAAGTATGCTATGGAAATAGGAGTTGGCGCACAATGTGCTCTTACTCCTGGGGCATTAATTAATCTCTCTTCTCCGCCATATGTTGGATGAGCTACACATTTAGTGTGATGGAGCAGACCCCATATCAACAATTCAAACTGTTCACTTTTTAGAACACGTCGAGATCGTATATATACCATACTAAAAATCAAGTTGATCAGATACTGTTTGATATGATTCCAAAATGAATTTATTTTGAGATAAATGGGTTTAATGAGTTTCCATATGGTGTTTTCATAAATTTTTTGGGAAGATAAATATATTTTAAAACTATATCAAATTGGATCTGATCAACTTGATTTTTTTCGTGATATACATCTCGACATAATTTAAAAAGTGAATGGTTTGAATAATTGACACAGGCCTTGAAAGGGCTCGAAATGGATTAAAACTAGAGCAACTAGTCCATTTATAGGACTTGAGAGGATCCAATCCCGTTAAAAAAATGTTTCTAGAGTACCCCATGACGATTTTCTAGAAGAAAATGGTTTTTGTCTTATTTGTTGAAGCAAAGCAACGTCAATATGATTAGGGAAAGGGATGCAAAAGCAACGGCAATAGGATTAGGATATTGTCAGCGTATTCTATCTCTCTGTTTTTTTCCCGTAAATTGATAGGAGATATCATTTACTTCATTTATAAGGTATATAGTACTACAAAATCATGAAATACCACATTAATTGTGTAAGAGTGCACGAGATAATCAAACTCAACGATTCAACCAACACAAGAACTCAAGAAGTAAGGGCCATCATAAGGAAGAAACAAAGAAAGAAATGAAGAGCCCCTATAAAAAGAGAGATTACCGATTCTTGCCTTCGGCTAAAATAGAACCAACGAGTCCCAATTATTAACTAACTTTTCCTCTGTCTTATTTTCCCCCAACTTTCTCAACCCTAACTCAACTATTACTTTCGTTTGTCTACAAAATGTGAACTTTAAGAAAAATATATTTTAAAAAAAATTATGTTTTATTTTTAACTTCCGTCCAAATTTTTCCTCCAGCTAATTTTTACTCCACCTAACATTCCTCCAATCACTATTCTCAACTCAACATCCACCATTCTCACAATCAATCTATAAATAAGAACATTTTTCCTTGGATACAATACCACACAACCATTACGGTCTTCTCTTTCAAACTATCATCATGAGCAATTTAACCTAAAGAAATTTTGTTTTTTTGAAAGGCAATTTAACCTAAAGAATTGCACAGGTAACTTTTGGAATAGTGTCGTATAGATGGATATATAATTCGCTAGTGGGATAAAAAGCATAGAGTTAAAGATAGCTTCATTAATATAGCTACTGGATAACACATAAAAAAAAAAGGCGTCCTTGGGGTGATCTCGTAGTTCCTACGGGGTGGAGATGAAGGGTTGAAGGGACATAGTACATCAAGCTGTTCACAAGGGTCAACTTGATCCTCTTTCCCCAGGGATCCCAGATATTGAGCAGCCCAGTAGGGGTGGCAAATGGGCAGGTTTGGGCCAAATTGAGTAAGTTGTTAGTGGGTTAGGTCTTTAATGAGTCATTGACCCATTAACTATGAGTCTAATTACCCATACCCGACCCGACCCATTTATTTAAAAGCAAACCCGACCCGCCCATTAACCCAATTACATATATATACTAAAATTTATGATCAAAAAATCGGAAAAGTAAAAAAAAATTATGATCGAAACTCATAAAATTTTTCAAAAAGACGAGAATAAGTAATTTTTTTTGTCTTATTGACTTATTTTTGTCTTTATTCAAAAAATTATAAGTTTCGATCAAATTTTTTTACTTTTCCGATTCCTCTCGTCGAAACAAATCAATAAGTCACAAAAGTTTGACACAAAACAAAAAAAATTTGAATAAGGACAAAAAAATAAGTCACTTAACTTTTTAATCCAAACTCTCTGTGGGACTACCACGAGAGAAACTTATTCACAGCGGAGCGCAATTTCATCGGTCCATTTGCGCAATCAATGGATGAGATGTGTTTTCAATTTTGACTGGTCAAAATAATTGTTACCGGTTACAATTGATTTTTAACTCGGACCGTCCAAAACATTTTTGAACGCGTGTGATTTAGCACAAAACAATTGAATAAACGAGAGAGAGAGAGAGAGAGAGAGAGAAGGCCATACTCCTGGCGTTCCAATTGCAGAAGAGACGGAAAACCTGGTAATTAAAAGACAGGAATTTGCGGATCAAAAAAAAAGACAGGAATTTTGTGGGTTACTTTCATTATCCATTGGGTCATTTAAATTGACCCAATTGAACGGCCCATAAAAATGGTCCGGAATACGTGCAAGTCCTAGTGGACCAATTTTAATCTCTTACCAGTTAGTTACCAGTGGCCATTCAATCAGGCCTGTTGTTGGCCCAATACCAAACCCATCATCCGGTCCTTTGTATTGCCTTCATTATTTGATCTACTCACAAATTACTAATTCTTCGATAAAAAATAAAAAAAATGAATTAAAGTATTAAACATTCTTAAGTGTATCCTGTTCCGCTAAGGATTTATAAAAAATAAGTACTCATTTGTAATTTTCAAATTTAAAAATAATGTATTTATGAAAACAATTTTTCGATTTTTTTTACACCATTCAAAAGATCTCATCGAGATCTATCAAACAAGATCCATATTATAAAAAAAATATTATACAATAAGTCTATTACTTTTAAGCTTGAAAATTACAAATAAATATTTATTTTTTAAGAACCCTTTGCGGAACACAATTCGGGGCCTCATGAATCGTTTAAAATAAACATATGGCATGTAAAAACTCGAGGTTTCTGCGGTGTACTATTAGAAGTAAACTAATCTAAAAGCAATTTTTATGCTAACAATCATAGTTGCGATAGGAGAATATAATCCTAGTTTTATGGTGTTATTGATAGGACGTAATACATTTTATGTGATTCGCGGACCAAATGGCGGATGAACTTTGCAATTTTTAATAATTTTCTTATAACATGTGCTCGGATCAACTTATACGCGCATTTACATGGATATGAAAAAAGTTGGCAATATCCGTTCACATTAAGGTTATTCACATTTTTATTCCTGAGTGGTTGACAAAACCAATTCCTTTGGATTCAACCTGCCAATCCGAACCCAGTTTTGGATTCCATGTGCTAATCCATGACATCATTGTCAAAAACCATGGCTTGCTTCCCAAGTTCTCCAATTTTTAATCACAGGACCAGAAACCTAGACTATTCCAATTAATCACAGGTCCACACACAAAACCCAATTCCCCCTGTGAAACTTGAATCCCGTTCCGCTAAAATTCTTCTTTTTAAGTATTTATTTTTAGTTTTACGAGACAGATCGAATTTTTACAGTACATCACTTTCAATTCAAAAATGAAGTACTTATTTTAGTTAGTAGAACCCATTCACTCAATCCAAAATAGGTGATGTATTGTACTCTCTCCGTTCCAAAATAAGTGACCTTTTTGGAATTCCGTATCATTTTAAAATGTTTATATCTTTCGATTTATGAACTTTTTGTGTGATTTTGAAAACTTTGTTTAATAAAACTAATTGAAATCTATCAAACAAGATCTATATTGTATATTTTTTAACATTCATATTGAAAATTATAACCAATAAAAAATAACACGCTTTTCAAAAAAGACCACTCATTTTGGGACGGTGGGAGTATGAAAAATGACCAGACAACAAAATATATACTCCAATTAATAAACGCCCTCCCAAACAGCCCCTTATAACTCAATACAATCCACCTTCATTATTCTCCTCTCTCCTCCCGTTTCTGGATTCGTCGTGTCCGTCTCAACAGCCATAGCATTTCTCAATCGAAAAATACGCTACCCTACCTCCATCATATCTCTATCCAGATTTATACATTCTCTCCATTTTCCGTGCGTTCATCCGATACACCACTCGAGCAATCAGCTGAAGATTCATTAGTTCGTCCAAAAAAACCCACCCCGCTTTCGTTCAAAGAATGATCTTTTCCAGGATTGGGCGTTCCTTGTCGCGATCATCCCGTGCAACAGTAATCTCCCTCCCTCTCTCTTTCTGTGTGTGTATATGTTTATTCATATGTATCAGTGTGTGGTTAGGCATGTATGAGTGCCAGTTAGGGTTTTATTTCGATGTATTTAGCTGTAATAGGTTGTCGTCGTCGTTGTTGTTGTGGCAGAATGTGGTGAATGGTGCAAGATCGGCTTTGGCAAACAGAACCGGCCTTCGAGCTTCAACCGGAGATACATATATATTAAACCAATTTGATGATAAATTAGGATTTTTGAGGGGTTATGTAGCTTCAATAGGGGCTAATAAGGAGTTGGCATCGAAGTCTCATTATTTATCCGATTTGAATTACGTCCTTGCGAACCCTAGGCTTCG
The DNA here is from genome assembly GCA_020567845.1 of Rhododendron henanense subsp. lingbaoense. Taxonomy (NCBI): domain Eukaryota; kingdom Viridiplantae; phylum Streptophyta; class Magnoliopsida; order Ericales; family Ericaceae; genus Rhododendron; species Rhododendron henanense. The sequence goes on from CM036312.1 coordinate 7,560,608, forward strand.
GAGGTTTTTCTCGAGCGAAGCTCCGAAAAAGAAGAGTAAGGATACTCGACTCTGTTTATTATCTTTTAGTATCTATTTTGTATTTGTGCTGTAGATTTATGGATATCGTGACCTTGTTTTAATTTTGGGTGTCTTATTATTAGACTATGAGAATTTCTACCCGAAAGAGAAGAAAGAAATTCCGAAGAACGAGCAAAAGTCAGAGTCAAAAGGTGAGTTTGATCCTTTTCACTTGCTATTTTCAAGCACTAATTATGGTTGTAGTGTAGCATAATGGTCTCCAATGGCAAACCTTTTGAACTTATCATCACTAAGGGGATATAGCGTAACGTTATCGTCAATGTTACGCTATCGTCAATAATGGGTGTCTAGATGATTTTGGTGAAAAAAGGAGCTAACTTTATGGGTTTCAGAAGATTAACATATGGGGAAAAGATCTGTAGTCCTACCACTTGTTTGGTACGCTATTCTGCCAAAATGAAAGTCATTTTTGGCTTGATACACTGAGAAAAAAGGCAAAAAGTAGTATTGCTTCTCCATTGGTACAAAGCCATTTTGGAACAAATGCTGATCGCAAATTTTTGCTCCTATGAAAGCTTAGGCGATGCCTGCGTGAAGCCGGAATCACTAGTAGTGCCAAATGCCAACATTGGTATGTTTGGGCACACACTTGTCCTTTATGTCCAGTGTTCAAGGTAAGACCGAATTACCTGGAATGCCTGTGCCCATAAGAAACTACCATTCTACTTCCATTAGTTACAACAAAAGCTTTAGAAGTTTGGGAAATGAGGAAAGGGGGTTAGGGAAAGTGCCGTGATAAATAAATCAGAAGTTTTCTATGGTTGCACTGCATCAAAAGCATTGATGGCGATGTGGCAATTTTGGCAGGGCCAAGCTTGTCTCAAACTTTGGCACAACAAGTGGCTTTGACAAAGTTAGGCAAGACTAGTGGCTAACCGCTTGAGCTGTTGTTTTACTGTTCAGTGGCCAAATTTCGATTTTGGTGATGGATTTGACACGTGGGGTTGCTCTAAATTGTATTGCATAATCTAAACCGTAGACCTTATTAACATTTGTGCAAAATCAGTAATTAGCTCATTAGCTGTCCTATATTCACAGCTGTCAAAGGGTCATGGGAAAAGAGATGCAGAATCTTGTAGATTTGTAAGTGTCTCTTTGTTGTAGCGAATCAGATTATTGTCTGTGAAAAAGTGAGATGTTTGATCCTGCACCACGCTAGTTTTTTATGCCAATCTCTGGCTTTCTATTCTCTGATGCCTTGCTGAAGAAGACTTACCGTGACAATTTGAAACTGCAACGGGATTAGCCAATTGTGATAGATGGAGGAGGCTGGATGTGTGATTATGGTAAAATGGTAAGTAGTTTATGATTAAGTGTGATTGGTTCTTGATGGCACTGCATGTTGCCTCATTCTACATACGGAGTGAAAAATGGTCAAGAACGTGGTCACAGACTCACGGTGGTTTTAGAACCGAGTGATCCATAATAAAGCAATTGCAGGCGAATTGGAAATAGAATTCTTCCAATTTATATAAAGTATCACTACTATCCTACTGAAAGACAATGAAGTAGGGCAGCCAAACCCTTTGAATATCTACAATGATCATATTGTTGAGGAAAGAGCATTGATCTTGGAATAAAATTTGATTCCTTTACCTAGGAGAGAGAAGAAAAAGCATGTTATAGTTTATAGTAAATAACAATGGACTATAATCTATGATTAATATCTATTTCTGCATATAGATGCATGGTAGTACACTATTACACCGAAACCTACTGTGCATTGCAGTTCCAAACTGGGTACGTAGATATTGGACGGGCAATTCTTCTGTGAGCATGTTATTTTTTTAGGTAGAAGTGTCTTATTTTCTGTTATTCTTTTTAAGTTGGTGAAAAGTCCAGTTGGATTTGGTTCCTTATGTAAGAGCAGTCCGGTGAGTAACTGTCTTTTGAGTACTGCTCAAGATTGTTTTAAGTTTAATCTGTGTTACGGGATGCTGTTTAGATTCAATGCTTTACATTTCAGTTTCATGGTAAATTGTAGTCACTTGAAATGCTTTCGTTCGTTTACTGGTGAGTGATGAGTTTTGAAGATGAAAAAGGATTTGAATCAATGTGTAAGAAGTTTCATCGTGTTCACTATTGTGTTCTTTTAGGTGCATGCTGCAAGCAAAGTTTGTGCTGGGAACTTGTAAATTTTCCTGCTCATGTCTTCTGCATATCTTATTTGACTTCACTTTTTTTATGTCAGAGGATGCAAACACGGGGGATCATGGTGGCAGTTATCAGGAGTCTTTCATGAAGTACTTTCAAAATCTGATCACTCCAATGTTAGTGATCGGCCTGTTTCTTTCATCATTTTCTTTTGGTCCACGTGAGCAACAACAGGTAAGTTATATGTCTTATTATACTTCAGGACTTGGTTTTGTTGGTGGAATAGGGCAATGCTTTTCTTTCTTTTTTGTCTCTCTTTTTGAGAAGTATGTGGAGCTCAGTAGGGCATCTTGTTCTCACATTTTCAAGTTTTTATTGATTTAGACACATATGTATGTATTGTGTATGTTTGTAGACTAGGAAATGTCATATATGTATGTCAACACATACACATACGTATGTCTGCATATTGAACGTGTCAGGCACACTCCGGCTACTAAAATGTCTCTGCTTCATAAACTTCTCTATCAAATGGAAGCACCACAGCAAACCTTTATTCTATTGAGGAGTTATTCAACCGTAATATATGAAGCGACGTATCTTAGTAGCACGGAGAGGGGGTGGGGACGGGAGAGCGGAGGCACCTAGAAGCTCCTAAGGTTGGGAGTGCCTAAGGAGCGTATATAGATTATATAAAAATATGTGTATAAATTATAAAATACCTTTAAATACTTAATCATTAAAGGAAAAGTGATACATACTGAAAATTTTTCCGATCTTAAAGCATAATTATTGGAAGCTATATATTCTCAATTTGCAAAACGTATTGACTAATATGATTCTCATATTCTTATTTCCACAATGGCGTAACTCCCTTAAAAGTAAGAGAATAACTGCCCTAACAGCCCGATAAACTCCCATCTTAGTTAGGAGCGAGCTCCCGTCTTGGGAGTGCCGATTCGAGCTCCCGTCTAGGGAGCGCACCCATTTTAGAAGGATCCTGCTACTAAGCGACGTATTTTATCCGATACAACAATGCAGGCTTATTTTGCCGCTGATCTTATGATCTTTAAACTTCCCTGGGTGGCTACATGGTTACTATGGCTTGTGCATTACATATAGACTGAAGCCCTGTAGGAGATGGTGACCAATGTTGGTTAATGGGCTTAATGGCCCTATTTCACATCTTTGCCTTATTTTACATTTCAAGAGGTTGCTGCTTCTGCCTGTCATTGGCTTTTTCATGTCTTTTATTATTTTTGTCCAGGGTACTTCACATTAAACTCAATTGTTTCTTAATGATTTTGTATATCTCATTGAGTCATTTAAAGTACAATGTTGTCAAATCTTACTTGCCTTAAACATTGAATTGTTCTTCCTTGCAGATTAGTTTCCAAGAGTTCAAAAATAAGCTTCTGGAACCAGGTTTGGTGGACCATATAGTTGTTTCGAATAAATCAGTTGCAAAAGTGTATGTAAGGGCCTCACCACGCAATCACACAAGCGATGATGTTGTCGAGGGAACAGTTGTCCAAGGACCTGCTAGAGGAAACAGTAGTCAATATAAGTATTATTTCAACATTGGAAGTGTTGAATCATTTGAAGAGAAGCTGGAGGAAGCCCAGGAAGCATTAGGGATAGACTCTCATGATTATGTTCCTGTTACTTATGCTTCTGAAATGGTTTGGTACCAAGAGCTGATGAGATTTGCACCTACACTGTTGATTTTGGGATCTCTTTGGTATATGGGGCGTAGAATGCAAGGTGGACTAGGTGTTGGAGGAGGTGGTGGAAAGGGTGGCCGTGGCATATTCAACATCGGAAAAGCCCACATCATGAAAGTAGACAAGAATGCAAAACACAAGGTTGGATGTCATTTTGTGATCAAGAATTTGGTTCTCCATCTCCATTGTCCTTGTTAATTCTGTATAGCAATTTCTTCGTCACTGTGGGAAAGTTAAACAAAATTTCTTTTTTTATTTTGTTCACGTAGGTCTATTTCAAAGATGTTGCTGGCTGTGATGAAGCGAAGCAGGAAATCATGGAGTTCGTGCACTTCCTCAAAAACCCAAAAAAGTATGAGGACTTGGGCGCAAAAATTCCTAAAGGTGCTCTGTTGGTTGGTCCTCCAGGAACAGGTAAAACTCTTTTGGCAAAGGCAACTGCTGGGGAATCTGGTGTGCCTTTCCTTTCTATCTCCGGTTCAGATTTCATGGAGATGTTTGTTGGTGTTGGACCATCTAGGGTGAGAAACTTATTCCAGGAGGCTCGCCAGTGTGCACCTAGTATAGTGTTTATTGATGAGATAGACGCGATTGGTCGAGCAAGGGGACGTGGGGGCTTCTCAGGTTCCAATGATGAGCGTGAAAGTACTCTTAACCAGTTGCTTGTAGAAATGGATGGATTTGGAACCACTGCTGGAGTTGTTGTCCTTGCTGGCACCAATAGGCCTGATATCTTAGACAAAGCTCTCTTAAGGCCAGGTCGCTTTGACCGACAAATTTCCATCGATAAACCTGACATCAATGGCCGTGAGCAAATATTTCAGATATATTTGAAGACGCTCAAACTTGATAACGAACCATCATATTTCTCTCAGAGACTTGCAGCTCTCACTCCTGGATTTGCAGGAGCAGATATTGCAAATGTTTGTAATGAGGCTGCTTTAATTGCTGCAAGGAATGATGTTACGCAGGTGACCATGGATCATTTTGAGGCAGCTATAGATAGGGTCATTGGTGGTCTGGAGAAGAAGAACAAGGTAACTTGCTCCTGTATTGATTGCGTTACATGTTTTCTCTAAGATGCTTATAGTACAAGTTTCCTAGATGTGGAAAATTATGTGGACTATTTGGTTTTTCATTGTACTTTTTGTTTTATGCAGGTGATAAGCAAGCTTGAACGCCGAACTGTAGCTTATCATGAATCAGGCCATGCTGTAGCCGGTTGGTTTTTGGAACATGCAGAGCCCTTGTTGAAAGTGACCATAGTTCCTCGTGGTACTGCCGCGCTTGGGTTTGCCCAATATGTTCCTAATGAAAACCTTCTTATGACAAAGGAGCAGCTATTTGACATGACATGTATGACCCTTGGTGGTCGGGCAGCTGAACAGGTAATAATAATGTTTGTCCACTCTTCTCATTTCTGTAGTAGTTATAGATGGAAATCAATCAAATCATGGAACATAATTCACAATCGAATGTCCACTCTTTCTTTTTTTCTGCACAAACTGATGCAAGTTTGCTTCTTCTTTTGTCAATAATGGTGTTCTGGGTTTTCTTTGGAACTAGGTTCTTATTGGGAGAATTTCGACGGGAGCCCAAAATGACTTGGAGAAAGTGACGAAAATGACATATGCCCAAGTAGCTGTCTATGGCTTTAGTGAGAAGGTGGGTCTCCTCTCTTTCCCCCCAAGGGAGGATTCATATGAAATGACCAAGCCTTACAGCAGCAAGACGGGGGCACTTATCGACGGTGAAGTGCGGGAGTGGGTTGCCAAGGCATACGCTCACACGGTAAAATTGATAGAGGAACACAAAGAGCAAGTGGCTCAGATTGCCGAGCTGCTGCTCAAAAAAGAAGTTCTTCACCAAGATGATTTGTTGAAAGTCTTGGGTGAGAGGCCATTCAAGTCGGCTGAGATGACAAATTATGAGAAGTTTAAGCTAGGGTTCCAAAAGGAAGGTGAGAAGGGAGGACAGGTTGTGGAGGGTGCGACCACAGAAGACAATGAGGCGTCCCCCCTCGGACCAGAGGTTGTCCCTGCGTAATGTCTCGCGGCATAGTCTCGGATTGTATATGAAGTGCAACAATCTCTCGTCCTTCTCCTATGGTAATCTTCCAGTTTCTGATCCCATGACGACTCCTCCACTGACATTCGGTACCAATATATCTATACCTAAGTCAGCCCTGTAAAGAAACATGAACAATGGCGCTGTTGGGGGCATCTTATGCTGCAGTTGTTGAGATGCACATCAGGGCGTGAGACTAAGTTATAAAAGGGAATGAAATTAGGATGATGTAAATTAGTTTTTGACTTCATTCATGAAGGTGTTTTAATTTGTACGGCTGTGACTTGTGTTTCAAAGTAGTGTCTGATTCATTCGTTGCTATCTGCCGTTTTTTTTTTTTGCTTTATAACGATGTTCTTTAAGTTAGAACCCGATTGCGATACAATTCCATTGCCTGCTCAAGTTTGTGTTCGTGCTTACTTGTATGATGGAACTTCGACGTCGCAAATAAAGTTAACCTTGCAATGTTGTTGAGTGCAGCGTTTGGAGTTGCTGGGTGAAATTTTCCAACTTGAGGCCACGGGAAGGTTTGCACTTTGCAATAAACTATCAAGATTGGGTTCTTATAAACTTACAAGTCTGAAACTTATTTTGGTATTTTTTTTAATTTTTTGTAACTTTTTATTTAGCTATTCGTTGTAATTTTTGGGGTTATTCAGAAAAGTATAAAAATATGAACGAATGTTGAAAAAAAATTAAGACAATACTTTAAATAAATAAGACAAATTGTTTGATACTTTTTCTTTAGTGAACTTTTTTTTTGGCTTTTGATCATAAATTTGTACTTTTTAGAATGCTTTTGTCGAGATTGATGATTAATTTTGATTAATTCAAAAAATCACTCAAATGTAACAAACATTCAGAAGAAAAAACGAATACAACACAAAAAACAGAAAAAAAAGTTATAGTTTACAAGAATCCACCCCACCCTAGAGGATGCGCGGCAGATATTGAACCATCGGGGTTTTAACACCTTGAGGTATCAGGTGCAACACCTCACCCTATGGAATCCAATCCTTTAAAGTATTGCCACAATCTTTAGCGCTTAACACGTGGCTTGTTTAGATTGATTCTTTCAATAGATTAGACGTGCATTTGCAACTACCAAAGTAAGATGCAAACAAAAGTAAGATGCAAACAAAAACCAAGATAGCAACGAACTGAAAAAATATTTTTTTTTGATCAGCAAAACTGAGATCAATATGGTAATTATGTTGAAACTTTAACAAAAGATAAAGCAGTTTTAGCATTAATATACAAAAAGTTAAAAAATGTAAAAAATTGTCTGATACTGTATAAAATATTTTATTTTTTTGTTCATAATGTGAACGATTTTCAAAGAGAGAGAAATAATCTCCGCGCGTAATGACCTGAGATTTAAGTATTTGCTTCTTTCTAAGGTCTCAGGTTTAATTCTTTTTGCCAATAACTCTTGGGGTCACCTCACCCCCACGCGTAAGCGTGTGAAATGGCTGCGGTAGGGGCTTTAGGAATTAGTTCGAGGTGTGTGCAGCCTGGCCCGGGACACCCAGCATTACCAAATAAAAAAAGAAGAGACAAAAAAAATTGAGAAGGGAATAATTTCTTTACTTCCTTGTTAAGGAAATAATCTTTGCATTTATAGGCCCCAACCCCAAAGATGGGGTAGGTCAGGTGGTGGTAATTTTCGTTCTCCTATTTCGTAGGCAGTTACGTGTAATACGCGTCCGTGGTTGTAATACGCGTACGTGAGCAGTTTCAAACAGTTTTTTTCCTCTTTGAACGAACGCAAAGGTAAAACTATTCCCAGAGCTTCGGCGTTTTTGGGTCACACCTTTCTAGAAGTCTACAAAATACGGAGTACTACCCACTCCACAAAAATCAAAATAAAAAAAACTCGAAACTCTCAACCGCTTTTTTGCGTATTTAAACACCCCCATCACACTCTTTATTCTTTAACCCCCCCTCTCTCTCTCTCTCTCTCTCTGCAGATTGATAGGATTCGGATCAGGACTCAGGTAATGCCGTAGTGCTCTGTTCCGGTGTAGTGCTTTATGGGTTGTGCTTGTTGAATCATTTTATTTTGTTTTCTCTTCAGTTTTCTTTATGATCTGTGGATGTACGTACAGTTGCTGTATTTGGTCTCTCTCTCTCTCTCTGCAGATAGATAGGATTTTCTGGTGTAGTACATTTCTGGGTTGTGCTTGATGAATCATTTTATTCTGTTTTTTTCTTCAGTTTTCTTTGTGATCTGTGGATGTACGTACAGTTACTGTATTTGTTAGTTTTTGAGATTTCTTTCCAATTTGCGGGTCAAAAAAAAAGAAAAAAAATTTCTTTTCAATGGGTGTTTGAAATTTGAATGATCAAGTTTTAAGATTTAAACGATCTGTTACGCATGTGACTTTATTTTGAAATTAAAGACCACATAGTAAGTTAGTACTTCAGATCACTTCATTCTTGCATACCCCAATCGCACCCAGATTAGTGTTGGCAATTTCTGGGTTTCGGCACTCCAAATATTGATAACCACAGTCCAATATTTGTCTTTTTGGTGTTCATGTTATGTGTATTATGAACACTACAAATATTTGGAGTGTGGTTGTATAAAAATTGAAGTGCCAAAATCAATTACCTTTCTGGGTGAAAAATTCTGGACACATTGACTTGTTTCTAGGGCTTTTTTCCTTTCTCAGGTAGGTTCATTGGATGATTTGTTTGGTTGCTCTTTTTGATGACCTGTGAGTGTTGAAGATCTTTTAGTTTGAACAATTCTCCAAATCAGTGAGATTTTCACCAGCATTTTCGGTTTTCTGCGTTGTTTTCAGATATTTGTGTTCAGATCTCTATGTTTTAGGAATGCCAATTTTTGGGTTATTATGTTCCGTTTTAATTTGTCTAATTCGCTACTTGTCGATGAAAGTAATGGAAAGTAGGATTATTTCACAATGCTGCCAATCTTTTGTCAAATAGATCTATTTTAGTTTACAGCCATATCACTTTCTTTATTGCAATAGAGCCAATGAGTTGTTTACTTATTTGTTTGGAATCGATGTTATGTTTTCCAGCAAAATTGTGCAAAACCTGTCATTTTCTTGAACTCCAATTTATTTCTTTGTTAGTGCTGCAAAGTACTGTGTTTTTTTTGTTAATCTCTGTATTGATTGCTGTATCCACATTTCTGATGTGTGAACCTAACTAGTAGTTCCAAATGGAGTACGGAGACCGCTACCAACACGTTCCAAAGCCAAAATTTGACTGCCTTCTCTTCGGTAAACATTTATATTCCTATCAGTTTCTCTCCATGAATTAGGACTACCATTTAAAGGGAAACAATAACTTATGATTCTGCTCCAGATGTTGATGACACCCTTTACCCCCTGCACTCTGGATTGTCTGGAGAAGTCACCAAGAACATAATTGGTAACTCCATTTTCTTACTAATTTTCATATGGGATCTTTCATTTTTAGGTTATTAGGGTTGACGCTTTTTTCCATTTTGCAAATGTGTAGAATTTATGGTTAATAAGCTTGGCATAAAGGATAATGCCCTTGAATTGAATGTGAAGCTATACAAAGATTATGGAACAACTATGGCCGGTCTAAAGGTATAGTTTTTTTGAACATTCTTATTGAAATAGACCTTGTTATGCAAACCTATTAATTCTATGTTTCTTTTTTCTCCCAGGCAATTGGCTATGACTTTGACTATGATGATTACCATAGGTACCAATTTCTCACCATATATTTCTATGTATTTTTTCTGTATGACATTCATACGATCTCAAGCTATTTTGTTTCACAGTTTTGTTCATGGAAGATTACCGTACGAGATCTTAAAACCAGACCCAGTTTTAAAAAATCTTCTCCATAGCTTGCCCATCCGCAAAGTGGTAGGTTTCTTGTCCCACTAGCATATATATAGTCAAAACAAGGTTTAAGCAGTGAGCATCTGCTTTGTTATGACAATGTTTTCGCTGTTTTTGAAACAGATCTTCTCGAACTCAAATGAAGAGCACGTTTCCAACGTTCTGGGCAGGCTTGGATTGGAGGACTGCTTTGAAGGAGTTATAAGCTTTGAAACTCTGAATTCAATCAAAAAGACTGATTTGCTTGATGATGAAAATGATGCTAACTTCAAAGGGTCTAAACGAAGTACCATTCCTAGTACTGGAACCGATGTTGTTAATAGTTCTTCTGAGATCAAGGCAGAATCTCCGAAGACTCCAGTTGTTTGTAAACCATTTGAGGATTCCTTTGAAAAAGCTTTTGCGACAGCCCAGATCGACCCTCAGAGAACAGTAAGATAAATGAACCTTTCGCTAATTAGATTGTTAACTCGCTTGAATGAATGCAAAAGATTGTGATCATATCTGACTAAATTCTCACTTTCAGTACCTTTCCACCCATCATTCGATTTACATTTCTACGTCACCATAATTTATTTCCTTATTGCAATCTGCATCTTTCATGAAGTTTTGCTCATTCTAGTCATTTCACGGATCCATTGTGTTTTTGTTTTAACAAAACGTAAAATCTTTTTCTGCCAGTTGTTCTTTGATGACAGCATCCGTAATCTACAGACTGGGAAACGCATGGGCCTCCACACAATCTGGGTAAGTTGATGCTATAGGAACTAGAAGAGCAATCTTTTTCCCTCCTATTAGTCCAGTATGGTTGATGTCAGTATCGCTTGAATTACAGCTAGTTGCTTATGCTCGCCCTTTTTATTGAATTGAATGAACAGGTGGGCTCTTCTCACAAAACAGAAGGTGTGGATTACGCATTGGAGAGCATCCACAACATCAGGGAAGCATTGCCGGAGCTCTGGGAATCCATTGAAAGGGCAGAAGAAGTTGCCTATCCAGAAAAAGTTGCAATCGAGACACGAGTGAGAGCTTAGCTTTGTAATGCCTTCCGCGGATGAAGGATAATGTGGCCAGGGTTTTCCCTTGACTGTTTGTATTTTGTTACAGCGGAAATGAATCCTTGTGAACTTGAGAATAATCAAAAACTGTTTTCTTGGCGTTAATGATACGTTCACGCTTGCTTTCATTCACTCCATTACAACAACAACAACAACATCGACAATAAGAATAACCATGTAATTCCCATCTGATCGGGATATGGGCGGGGAGGATTGATGTTATAGCAGTCAAGGTGCTGGCGACTGTGCTGATGAGGTGAAAGGTAGGTGGTCAAATGACGATGGTAGTGGTAGTGTGGTTCCCTATGAACTCTGTCAAACTCTTATGAAATGAACAATACCCTAGAACTAGGGATGTGTGAGTCGAATGGAAGTTAAAGTGTGTAGATGAGCGTGAAAATTTATTTTAGCCTTTGTGATTTCGCTGATCTTTGAGTCGGTCTCATTTTGACCAACTTTTCATAAAGGCTACTGATTTTGCCACTCTTTTTTTTTGTTAACGCCACTCCCTTGCAAGTGTATTTTTAGTGCAAAAATACACTTGTAAGGGAGTGATGTTAACAAAAAAAAGGAGTGGCAAAATCATTTCCCTTCATAAATTAAATTTTATTATTTTCATCATTCTTCTCCATCATCTTTTAATACTTTGAAAACCTTATTTATCATTATATAATTGACCCTGATCTGATTTAAAATATTTATTTTCTGATCCACTAAGGGTAAAATGGTCATGTATTTTGATGTGCAAATTATCTTTGATAAAAAACACTTCGGTTAGAAAGTAGATTTAACAAGCTTTTTAACGGTTCAAAACACGCGCAAATCGGATTTCAAAAGTGTTAGTGTCAAGCCCGCAAAGTTTGACTTGTTTTGCAATATGAAAGATGCGTCTGGGGCGCATTGAAGTGTGCATGAGGCGCATTAAAAGGTCAAACTTGAGGGGTTGCCCCGGACACTCTCGAAGTCCGATTTGTGCGTGGTTCGAACTATTAAAAAGCTTGTTCATTTTAATTTCTAAGCCAAGTAATTTGGATAAAAAAATTTGTATATCAAGAGACGTTACCATTTTACCCTCTGGTTCAAAAAACAATTCATTTCGGTAAACTGCTCGAATGTCACTCATTTTAAATCGGATCAAGACCCATTATATATCAACAAATAGAGTTTTTACAGTACTAAGTGAGGGTGGAATCCAACCATAAAGATATTTAAGTTTTGATTATGAAAAGTGGGTAGAAAGAAGACCACTATAAAAATCGTCAAAGTCACTAAGGCTAAACATGGTCTAATTTTTATCCGGTGATCATCAAATCCCTAGTTTGTAGGTATTTCTTCATTGCTCAAGTGTTCCAAAGAGTTCATAGAGCATCTACACTTCACCGAAGCGAAGGAAAAATCGCTTCATCATCGACCTTCGCCCAAAGCAGGGCTTAAATATTTCCGAAGCCAAATCTTGGAATCTCCAACCACCGACACAACGTAAAATTGAGAATGTTTCCAAACGAAAATGATTGAGAATATTCTCTATATTTCAATCTACTGCCACCACATTATAACTACGACTTCTAGTGCAATTGGAAATGAATAACAGTGGTGAAGGGAGAACTGAAAGAAATAACCATCACAGTTCCATATGGCGCCTAAGCAAAATGTTAGAAAAGAAAGAACCAGAGGAAGAAGAAGCAAGATTTTTGTCCCAAGAAAACAAAGATGAAGCGACATAACTTTTGTAGAATGAGCTGATAAAATTGTTTTCCAATTAAACAAATCATTCTTACGCTGTAGCATCTTTTATTGGAAGTTCTATTCACCCATAGTATCCAACAGGACTGTCTTATACACACTTATAATTTGGATGACTTTTTTTGGAACCGGGGGATGGTGCTATGTACATCTGAGCTGTTCGTTCGGCAATCCAACGGTCCATCTCCGAGCATCTAAGCTGTTCATTACTGAGATGAAATTTGGACCATTGGATTGCCGAACGGACGGTGATTAATCTAGTGGAATGCATGGACGGAAGTCTCATGGTTGAGCAGTGTTGGCTAAGAATATGCAAGTGATGAAACTATTTAAGGGCTTGCTTATAGATTGATACAAGATACATTTTCGGCATCGATGTCGAACTACTATGCATCTATGGTTCTACAAACATTGATCACAAAACCGATGGCGAAAAATGCATGAATAACCATGAAACATTCTCTTTCTTCGGCTTGCTTTTCCATGTGTAGAATCTCGTAAAAATTCGCAGGTACTCAGAATTTGATTGCTAAAAATTTTGGGCATGGTAAAGAGAGATGGAAAACTCCAATGAAGCAAGTTGTAATAAGCTTTTTTCCCACTCCTTGCAGCTTCAACGTCAGAAGGGGTTGCCCCCAGCCTCTACTATAGAATACAAGGGGGATTTGTTTCCCGGTATAAATAACCGGTCTTAATCTACCTTCTTATCTACATTTTGTGCTTGGCCTTTAGACGATTTCACGACAAGATAGGTAAGAGCAGTTTTAGCAATGAGCAAGCACTTCAGAAGGCCTAATACCTCATCACAATCTTCAGCAAGCTTCTCAAGTAAAGACAGTACCTAAGAATCACACACTTTTAGTTCCTCGACCACTGCTTCCATAGTTGGCCTAAGGTCCGGAAGCTCATTGGTACAGGCCAATGCGATTTCTGTAAGCTTAGAAGCCTCAGAGTCAAAGAACTTTCCCCTCAGATATGGGTCAATAAAATCTTCCAATCTGCAAGATTCAGCCGCCAGTCGCATCAGGTGGGAGAGTATACTTCTACCGGAAAGGATTTGGAGGATGATCACTCCAAATGCATACACATCGCTCTTCTCTGTGAAACGGCCAGTCGTGATGTACTCGGGAGCCATGTAGCCTAGGGCAGCACTGAACTTGAGAGCCGAGAAGACGACATCATCAGCTAGGAGCTTGAGGAGACCAGAATCCGATATTAATGGCTCGAGGTTTTCGTCCATGAGAACTTTCTTTATGGAAATGTTTTGGTGAACGATGCTAGGTTTGCTTGGTTCGTTCCTGTGTAGGTACAGAATACCTGATCGCAGGAAAAAAAACAAAGAGAACAGGGAAAGTTAGAACAGAAGTAGTATTGTGATTCTACATGTTATTTCAAGGTGTCTAAGCATCATCATCTACAAAATGCCCATTTAGATAAAGAGCTATGAATGGAACAGGGTTTAAAGCAGCTTTAAGGTTCCAAAAAGCCTCTCTTTCTTTTGTCCAATATGGTGATATAATGATTTATACCAGATTGGTAGAAGAAAAATCAATAGGAAAACGGAGCATGTTAACGTCCACATCGTGGGATAGCCCAATGCATGCCAGAAAAAGAGTGTTTTAGCATATGGCAATGATCAATAACATAGACGTATGATACGGGACTCAGCTACGCATGTCTAGTGTGGTTAAGTGACATAATTTCATTTTGATTTCATATACTTTAGAAGGAAGAATTTCTAAGGAGAAAAACCTCAACAGATTGGGAAATTCTCTGTTTGACATATTGAATATTTGCTCAAGACCTTTTGGCATATGCTGGATGAGAAAAAATCACAATGACAAGTATCGTGTTCCTTGATGTTATGTTAGCTCAGCTAGCATCTTACTCCGACTAATCCATGAAAAGAGACGGCAACCATAGACAGTGAGTTAACTAAAAAAGCAATAAATGTAACTGTGTCATGTTTCTTGTTCAAAAGAAAGACATCAACCATTCATGCTTTAAACTAGATATAAGAGCACATCTTGCCCTTTCATGCAGGAAATTAAGCTTTTAGTTAGTCTCCGTTTGTTTCAACGTAAAATATTTTCCGTTGTAAAATATTTTTTATGCAAATTGATTTTGCCAAAACAAAACTTGTCAATTTCTTTTTCCGGTGTTTGGTTGTTATTAGGATATCACAGTGAAAATTTCACCTAAACAAATCATTATCTGCTAATTGCCGGATGAGTTACCAACAAATAGGGAAGTATTTGGAATACATTTCTTCAATCGGATAGTTGAAGTCTCTGATCAATTGATTGCAATAGAAATGGATATGGAGTATAATAAATAGCAAGATCAGTAAAAGAACAAAGGTAAAAGGGGGAATTTTATTTTTTGAAATCGAAATACGCTTCATGTGGGTGTCAGGGGAGAGAGAGAGAGAGAGAGGGAGGGAGTTTTACATGTAGCTTGCTTGAACACAGTTGAGGAGAATCAATGAGGGAGAGGGAGAGGGAGAGGGAGAGGGATAGAAAAGAGGGGATGCATCCTGTAAAATAACTTACGGGAGTTTTGAGGTTATTTTCCTTCATTTGGAGGAAAAAGTCTTACAGAGTAAAATATTTTACCCCTGTATTGTCAACCAAACACCAGAAAATGAGTAAAATATTTTACAGGAAATGTTTTACATTGAAATAAACGGAGCCTTAAGGTCGTTTTCACTACCGAAATGGGAAAATATAACCCTGTTGCAAAATTTACTGCTGATTATAAATTACTAGGAAGCTTGAAACTGACCTTTTGCAATGCCATTAATGATAGTAACCCTAGTGGTCCAGTCAAGAACATGGCTGCTTCCGTCTTGCACATCAAGATACTGTGACAGGTTGCCGTTAGGAGCAAAATCATATATGAGAAAAAATTCACCCCTCTCCTTGGAATAGCAGAAACCTCTCAGCTTAACAAGGTTTTCATGTCGCAAAGAGGTTAACAAGTTCAACCCTTTCACAAACTCAGCTTCCTCAGACTTACAGCAAGTCACATTAATGCTCTTTACGGCTACAACCGATCCATCTTTTAGGATTCCTTTATAGACAGCAGAAAATTTGGATTTCCCCAGTAAATTTACCTTCGAGAAGTACTGAGTAGCTGATCCAACATCTTCCAAATGGTAATTAAAGCCAAGTGGAAATTCCTGGAAGCCTCCATTCCTATCATAGGCATCGGCGAAAACATCCCATCCATTACGATACTCTAGATTTGACAAGGGAGAAGCAATTCTTCTAGAAAACTCTTTGGCCTGCGGAGTGCTAAGTTGACCATCAGAAGTATCAATATTCCCAATCTTCTGTTTTCTCCTCCGACAACAAATGAAAATCAGAAATCCTCCGATTGTTAACATGACAGTGCCCATAATAACCCCGGATACAAAAGCGAATTGTGTGAATTTCGATGAACTTGAGCAATGGGTTTGGTTGCAGTGTGCATGGAAATTAGACGATGGGGGGATATTTACTGAAGCATTATTAGCCCTGTTGTTAGGTATATTTGTAGAAGGGTCAACTTGAATGATATTCGCCTGGTCCCAACCAGTACAGACTTTCAATGATGGAAACCCAACACCACACAAACCTGGATTATTACTGCAGTTGAATCCTCCATTCAGTCCTTTCAAAGCTTGAGAGAAACCCACCAAAAAGTTACTGTCAGTTTAGATATGCAACCAGAATCCAAAGTAAATGGAAGTGATTGGGAAATGATTTTGCCACTCCCTTTTTTGTTAACGCCAATCCCCTGCAAGTGTATTTTTGGTGCAAAAATACACTTGCAGGGGAGTGACGTTAACAAAAAAGGGAGTGGCAAAATCAGCAACTAGATTTGGACAAGACCAATGTCATTAAAATGAACAAGGAGGGAGGAAAAACTTACCAGGAGGAACAACACCAGAGAGAGAATTGTTTTGAACGTCTAGAACTTCCAACTGGGTAATGTTAGCTAAACTTGTTGGGATTGAACCCGATAGATGGTTAAAACTCAAATCAAGTCTTTTTAGAATCCCAGAACCCCCTAAGTTCGAAGGGATAGTACCATTCAGTCTATTATGTTGCAGAGCAAGAACACTTAACTTCTTTAGTGACCCCATGTTTGGAGGTATGCCTCCAGTCAGCTGATTACAACAAAGCTGCAGAACTAGCAAACCAAAAAAATACACATACGTATAAGCTAAATTTGAAACAGGAAGTGGAAAACACACATATAGCAAGAAATTCTAGAGCTGTAGTACTGCCACTGCTTATACTCATTGTTCTGGTTCCATTTCAAATTGGAGAAGAACCCAAATTTCATAACGGAAGGGTGATCAAATTCTGCTAAGCAGATCTCAATTCAAGTAGTAACCCTATAAAAGTTCTCCCCCAAACCAAGGAAACCTAAAGATTTCCCCCAAATATCATACATTAAATTGAATCGCTCAATAAATCTGAAAGGAAATTTCGAGTACCCTTTTGTTTTTGAACGGCAAGGAAAATCTCATCATCATAAAGGTAAAATATGAGATCATTACGGTAAACAAAACAATTGCATCGAGAGAGCTTCAAAGAGTATAATACTCTCCTAGTGTTGCAACTCGCATAACTTAACCTACCCACCAGCCCCTCGAATTTTTAGATAAAAAAGTTGACAAGATGCCAACAAACACCTAATGCTTGAACCCCCCAAAACCAAATAAATGGAAGATGAGCAGTGAATTCCGACAAAGCCACATTTGAAAATCAAACTTCCGTTACATGAATCCTAATCTAGAACATGGATAAAGAAGAGAATTGTTTTCCCAAGATGCTCATATACTAACCTTGAAGACTTGTCATGCCTCCAATCTCAGGAGGTATCGTCCCAGTGAGATTATTGACATCGAGATACAGATCAGTCAGCTCGGTGAGATTCGCAATCTCTTTCGGTATCTCTCCGGTCAGAGAGTTGTAGTGCAGGTAGAGACCCGACAAGCACTTCAACTCCGCCACCGCCGGCGAAACCTTTCCGTCCAGACCCTTCCCCTGCAACGAAATGTTGGACACTTTCCGGTGCTCGTTACAAGCCACACCCTCGAACGATCCGCTTCTGCAAGGGTCACCGCCGTCAGTCCACGAGGACAAGTGGTTGTTGTGTGGGTCCAGAGACAGCTTTATCTCCATGAGAGCTCTCAGCTCCGCGTTCCCATATGCAGCTGGTAAACCGCAAAGGGCAACAAGAAGAAATATGCACGAGGCAGAATTGACGACACCCATTTCACGTCTGGATCAGGAAGACATATCTGTTTAAGGTTAGCTGAGCAGAGTAGCAGACAAGACAATTTGGGTATTCCTTTATTGTGAGAAAGAAGGCGCAGAGGCCGGGGTCTGGGTGTGTTTTTCAAACGCAAAAGCGGAAAAGCTGTGACTTTTGAGCTACTCCCTTAATCAAATGCACTTGCAGCTATATCAGTGATATCACCAAAGGGTCACCAAATTTATTACCTTTCATTGTTTGAAAAATGCGAAAGGGAATGTCCCAGTAGAATCATTACCAATCTACTTTTTCTAGTGATTTTTTTCTTTTCGGTGTCCGAACTAGTTTAAGCGCACATCAACTAATCCTCTATCCAGTTCGGTTAAAAACAAGCCATTCATGTCAGGATTATAGAATTCACAAGAAATTACTTTCTTGAGGCTTGATCCCAAAAATCGAACTCTGATAAAGTGTGTGAAAATCAAATCCACCAACCAACCGAATTAACCTTGGTGTGATATTTTTTTTTTCTTTCTATAGCAATTGGTGTTTGAATACTGTCACCAAGATGAGACTTTAATGACCCAAATAGAGCATCATAAGTTACGTCATTTATTATACTAGTATAAAGATTGTTTTCCATGGCCTTTTGTTTTAATTTTATTCTTTTTTATTTTCATTTTTCACAAAAGGACTTCTATATGTGTCTGTGAACAGAAATAATAATTATAATCACACAAATACTAAAACTAAAACATGAAACATTTCAAAATTACAAGCACACATGAAATTTAATATGACCACAATGAAAATTAAACAACACAATTTAGAATCGTAATGACGCCCTGCAATTGGCTATGTAGTTTGTGCTTGACGAAGTCCGATTATAGTTGAGAATGCATTCCTCTATATATTCAATGAGAGAATACGACCATTGGAATATAGCCGTTGGTAATATGACCGTTGAAATATGAACGATGAAAATATGACCGTTGGAATATAGCCGTTAAGCACACATGAAATTTAATATGACCACAATGAAAATTAAACAACACAATTTAGAATCGTAATGACGCCCTGCAATTGGCTATGTAGTTTGTGCTTGACGAAGTCCGATTATAGTTGAGAATGCATTCCTCTATATATTCAATGAGAGAATACGACCATTGGAATATAGCCGTTGGTAATATGACCGTTGAAATATGAACGATGAAAATATGACCGTTGGAATATAGCCGTTAAGCACACATGAAATTTAATATGACCACAATGAAAATTAAACAACACAATTTAGAATCGTAATGACGCCCTGCAATTGGCTATGTAGTTTGTGCTTGACGAAGTCCGATTATAGTTGAGAATGCATTCCTCTATATATTCAATGAGAGAATACAACCGTTGGAATATAGCCGTTGGTAATATGACCGTTGAAATATGAACGATGAAAATATGACCGTTGGAATATAGCCGTTAATAGAAAAGTAGAAATAGAAAGAAAGAATAGTTTAGGCCACGTTCTGCTAAGAGAAATTCAAATAAATATTTGTTTTTTAATTAAAGGTGATGTATTATGAGAGAATGACTTGTCTTGTAAAGTGAAAAATAATGGAAAATGATATTGGCACTTCAAAAATTGATGCAGGCACTCTAAAAAACAAAGAAAAGTGGCTTTGGAGTTACACTGATTTTTGAGTGCCTGCATCAATTTTTGAAGTGCCAATATCATTTCCCAAAATAAATACTTAAAAAATAAGAACATTAGTGGAACAGGGCCTTAATACAGTAAAGTTAGAATAGAGAGCCTGATATAACATGCTTTTAAAAAGGTGAGTAGCTAAAGTGATTTTTTAGTTCAAAATTTGTTGACGCCGATGAGGATGCTCAATTGCTCGCTTTCTCTGGCGAGGAATTGTTCACGAGCTTTACACCTTTCAGCCTTGCAGAATGAGGCAAACTTTATATATTTCAAACTTGTTTGGGGGAAAAAATATTTGTACGCATATGTCCACCTCATAATCGAAAAGTCTAAACCGTTCAGCTTGTAAGGCTTGTTGAGTTTATTTATGAAAAAATTTATGTTCATCGAACATTTATAGGTATTTAAACAATAAAATTATTTTTTAAAACGTGATGTTGGTTGATACTTATTGACATCCGATGAAGAAGATTTTTTTGAATAATATTCTCAATGACACCAACGATATGAGTGGTTCGGATCATATTTTTGTGGGTTCGGTTTGTGTCCGGCACCATATACTTCAACTAGGAGTATAATGTTTGGAATTTATGTTTTGAATAAAGAAATGATGAAAAAGAGTACTACTACTATTTTAAATGGAGTAGAGGTAAAATAGGGAGGCTGGAGAGTATGTGTTAAAAAGTAACTAGCTAAATTAGAAAATTGACTTTTGAATAGGTATTTTGGCTCAAATTTTTGCTAGGCTGGTGTACATGCTCTTAAACTAGATTATTTTATTGCTCCTCTCAATTGGGTGGTTGGTTTGAATTTTGAAAGAACAGACAAATTGAGTAAACAAATTAAAAAAGAGAAGAGGAAATACAAAGGTATGAATATTTTATCGAGAAGACAGTTTTTTCTTTTTTTGGTAAATCCGAGATATCATATAGAAATAATCCCGGAGATATCATATAAAGCATAAAAATGTATATCTAGGGTATTTGACTCCTGCAATATCATCAACTAATTCTTTCGAGACATATGGAGGTGGTACGATAAATAATTACACAACTGAAATGGCTTAATTTAAACGACAGTTCTGCTAGTAGAGATGCACGCCGATTTGCTTCCAGCCGCAGTTGTCGAACTTCATTCACACCACATATATCTACTCCATTCAGTCTCCTGAATGATTTTATTTGGACCCAAAAACATTCCGACCCACACATATGTGTGACTCGCACGAACCAAACATACCCAAGCGATTCAAACTGTTATCAACTCGTCTGAATCTTGTGTATTTTCGGTATTACAGAGAAAACGACCACACAGCATGTATAAGAAAACTCAAAAGTAACTACTTCAACCAACTAAAGGAAATGGATAAGTTAAAAGGAAGCAAGCTGAAGTAGTTTCTGAAACACTAGATCCAAATAAACACTCTGGAAAAATGCTCAAGCTGATCAAGCATCATCACCAAATATCAGTAGAAGTTCTCCCAGCAACCAAAGCGCGAAAACTTGGCTTGGAGTGCAGAATTTTGCTCAGGTTGTTAAATATACTAATATAGAACCTGAAACTAGCAAACAATATATATGTAGAATCGAAAAGTACCGAAAAAGTTGGGAGGAAAAACATGGAAGTGAAGAACTTCCTGTCTATCATCCCCTCTCCTATGCAGGCTTCCAACAGGAGAAAGCAAAGGAGACTCGCCCTTTCCACCCGGTTAACATCCATCCGCCGTCCTCTTTTACGAAGAAGCCCTTGTGGTAACATAATTTCACCTTAGCCTTTGCTTCCTTAATGATCTCCTGCTTCAAAGGAACCTGCCTGAACCCAGCTCTCATAGTCCTACTCTGCCACTGCTTGTATGTCTCCGGCCTCACAATCCTCCCTACTCCTTCACATGCTATCACATTGAGAAAAGCATTCCCCAATATGTCCCTCTCAAATACTATCCTATCCTGATCTTCCCGGGTCAAAATAGCCTCAACCATATCAAACAATGAGGAGAAGTGGAAGAGAGCCTCACGGAACCGCGATACGAAGAATGGGGAGTTATAATTCCCATTAACTGTTGCATGTATAAAAATATCGGGACTAATCGTCTTGATTAACTTCAAAAAAGCATCCCGAGGACTAACACCCGTAGTCAAATCATCAAGTATGTACATAGATAGGTACAAACAATTGACAACAATCACCTCATCTTTCTGAATCTTGAGATCCTCAACACAAATTGTTTCCCATTTTTGTACAATGCCATTGTACTCGAATGGAACATTATACTTCTCACAACAATTTGCTAATGTTTCCTTAACCCTTGAAGCCAACCGCGAACCTTCTTTGGGGAACTCGATTCCTGTGATGCGAAGCTTGGGGGGTCCACCTGGTCTTGCTGAGAGGTGCTGAATGAGGTAGGGCCACTGAAAGCCAAACGTGATACCACTTATAATGTGAAGAGTGGTCGCTTTGTTGGCGAGTTCCATGATCACTTGGTTTGCAAAAAAATATGTGGTCTCCATGAAAGGGAATGCTGAAAGGTACAACTTATACGCTCTTAGGACAACAGCGTCAGACATCTTGGATGCGAGGGATTTGTATTCCATATTCCCAAAACCGGTTATGCGTGCCTCAAGGCCGTTAGCAAAGTAGTGCGCCAACCTCTGGGATCCATCGCCGAGAGGAGAAGAACGCGATCTAATCTGCTTCAGTAAAGTTCTTGCGCTCCCATGATCGTTGTTTGCAACAGACTGCATGCATTGCATTAGGAGATTCCTCATATCGATTGCTTCCCTTTTGCTAATCCCTTTTCTAGAGTATGCCAATTCGTTATCGGACCCTTTTACTCCCCGCTTTTGAAGGAATTCCACACTAACCCCATTTGGCAAGGCGTCGCGGTATAGGGACACTACCCTATCAAACATCTCATGTAAAATTGCCTCTTCAGCACAGAGCGTATAATGCTTCTTGTTTCTCCCTTCTTCTAAATCACTCTCCTCTCGGTGAAGACTTTTTCTTCTCCTCGGTGTTCTATCTAGCAATTTCCCTTCCTCCTTTTCTGGGTTGGGATTTATGGTCAACACCTTTTCCATGGCTACTGAAGGGGTTAATCCGTTGCACCCATAGTCAGAAGTTTCCAAGTTTCTACATGGTAGGGCATTTATAGTTTCCTCTATCGTATCACCGAATCGCCAACTAGTTTGAGTCTCCGAAGTCGAATCGGGCGAGGATGAGGAACAAGAAGGATCTTTATGAAGTATTTCATATAAGGATCTCTCAGCAGCATTAAGAGTGGAGTCCTGGATAGTGAAGGCCTCATTGTCCGAATGATCTTCCATTAGTACTTGATCTATGTACCTAAGAACCGCATCAGAGACGTCTTTTTCTTCTGCAGAATCTGTGTCCACTGACTCCAGTCTGTTGGAAATTATGGGGTATTGAATATTTGAAGTTGCTCGAAGATCCACGCCATCATAAAGTACAGAGTTGTCTTCGAATCCAAATCCATCGACAAAATCAAGATCTGAATAGGCTGAAACAGACTCGTGATTGCAATCAGATGCAATCGTGGGACCAGAGAATGAACCCGTAAACGAATCCATGAGCGTCTTTCCGGTAGAGAAATTGGACGAAAAATCCATATTCAATAACTCAAAAACTGCAGGCAATTGATATCCAAATAGTAACCTAAGTTCATAACCAAATATTTTGATTGACAGAGAGATTAATTTGAAGAACCGTCAAACACATACCTCAGATAAAACCCAAGAAGATTTAGGCTGCATAGCTCCTCTGCAACAAAGAATGGTCAATGGATCGGCTAAAATGGATCAGCTATTTAGCGACTAAAACCTGTCATTTCCAGTCATACATGCCGGTGGTGGCCTGGGTGATCTCTGACTTCCCTTCTCCTTAGTGATTTCCCACCATGGTTGAAATCATAATTTGATTACAGGAATCCTGACCCCACTCACTCAATGATTTCAACTTTACCGACAGAATGAAATCATTAAAGCTTCCCTTTTCAGAAGAGTAACCCTGTTGATGTTCCAAGAGCAAATTCCATTTTTACTAGAGAAATATAGCTCAAGGTTATCAAATTCCATTTGTCTTTGTCAGAGTCAACAGTCACCGTCAAGGTGCTAGACCCACTTGATGAAATTTCTCTTTCATACGACAGAAGGGTTCAAAGAATCAAACAAGCGAATAAAAGTCAAAATAAGTTGGCTACCAAGTAAAGTTTTGTAAATGGTAAAGGAAATCCAGTGGATGGTGTTGAAAACAAGCCTTATCTACCGATAAAGCTTAGAAAAGGGACTCAACCTTGAAGTCTTATGCATCGATGATTCCACTTCTTATCACATCTGCTATCGGCGAAAAGTCTAGTCGTGAATATGAACCTGAGTACTAACAGAATGAAACCCATTTGCACCGAATGAAAGAAGCAAATTTCAGATGGGTATTTTTCAGCATCCTCCTTATGGGACCTCTGTTATAATGAATACATGGCATCCAAATTACGAAGCCGAGATTAATCAACTATTGGAATCCCAGTTCTTCTATACAATAGAAGGCACGGACCAATAGCTGGTTTTTGAAATCCATGGAATGGCATAACTTACCAACAAATAGATCATAGTTGTAACACCCTAAGCAGACCACTGGCCTAGTACATTGATTTTGATCCATAAGCCACACCACATGGTCCAAAAGCTTAAGCCCAAGGTACTAGTAGCAGCCCACAAGGTTTGTTATATGCCCAAAATTATCCATGTAGACTTTCGATGTGGGACAAGGTGTTACAATCTCCCCACCTTTATTCCCTCGCGTCCTCGCGAGGTTGCGCACTAGAGTCACCATGGCTTTACCCGGGTCTTTTCCCTAGTGGCTAGAGTCACCACAACTTTACCCGGGTCTTTTCCCTAGCAGCCAAAGTCACCACAGCTTTACCCGGATCTTTTCTCTGGCCTGAGCCCACACGGTCGTGTACATGGGTGACTCTGATACCACTTGTAACGCCCCAAGCAGACCACTGGCCTAGTACCTTAATTTTGATCCACAAGCCACACCAAATGGCCCAAAAGCTTAAGCCCAAGGTACTAGTAGTAGCCCACAAGTTTTGTTATATGCCCAAGATCATCCATGTAAACTTCCGATGTGGGACGAAGTGTTACAATAGTTCATGACAATTGTTGATCTTTAGCTGTTTCCAGCAAATCAAGAAGGTCTATTTAAACATACTGCAAGCTTGGAGACAATATCGAAGCGAATCTACAAGTTCAACTCCTAAACAAAGCGATCTATTATAATAGGTTGATAGGCAAAAGGATTCAATTGAAACAGTTTTTGCTAACAGTTAGCCAGTCCATGTACAAATAACCGACGACAGAAATAGATTGTGCACAAAAACTGATATCACTGGAGCAAGAATTTTGTTATTCTACCTTTTTTTTTTTTACTTCCAGTATCAGCAGCAACTTTTGCTTCACCGCAGCTTTAAGTTACCATTCAAAGTTAAGAAGCAATTGATTCAAATGGGTGGCACACGAAGTTCAAATGCGAAACACACAAACTAGTACACAACAAGAAGAACTCTAATACGTACCTAAATGAAGAATTTCAAGCAGCAACTTAACAAAGTTCTACTTCCATATGTACCCTGACCAAACAAACATACAACTACAAGCTCATGAGGAACTCACATGCACGAAGTACAAGTAGTCTAAAAAGTTAACCTCCGCCACCAATGAGGAAAAGTGAAGAAAAGAAAAAATGTGATTCGCTTGTCAAATATCCTGACAAGAAAACAGCACGAGATAGCATAACAGCAGCTTCAACGACTTAAGCCCTTTATAAGTAACAAATCTCTTCTCAGCCTGAGCAACTTTAGTTCCATAATTGTAAACCATGTCAAGATGATGCTTCTTTACAACCATGACAAGCAAAAATTATCTGGTGGTGCACGATATGTCACCCTCATAACCCGCAAGCGGCTTCTGTTAAAACCCAGGTACTACTGGTAATCCGTAATCTGAAAACAAGAAGGAAGCAATGTCAGCTTCTTTTTTTCAGTCCCTGAGGAAAATTACATTAATGTTTTTTGGGTAAATGAGATATTTATTGAAAGAGCATAACAAACATGCTTCTAGGTTCTTGGATTAGTTTTTTGTATCCGTGTTTGGGGTTTTTCAATGAAAGTGCCGTTTACCGAAAAAAAAATGCTTCTAGGAAGGCATACCCTCCTTTTTACAAGAGACTAAGAGACTAGCCTAACCAAACAAAGAAAAAAATCTTAGGGGAAATATTCCATAGTTGAAATATGCTATGGTTACGGGAATTACATTTAAAAGAACCAAATAAAGAGCACCTAATCCTAACATCAAAGCTGATTTTAGCTAGGACTACGTCTGGAGATCTGCGGATGCCCTTGACAAAAGTGAATTAATTACCAACGATGATCAAACTTATAACACCTGAGAAAAGCATCTAATCCGTGTGTGTATCTCTTAGTGCAGAAGTTAGACTAAATGCAATTTCAGTATACATACACAGCTATGTGCATACAGATATTCATCACATAAGCCTGAGAAGAGAGAAATAAGTAAGAAGATAGAGATGAGTGAACGAAACTTGAGAAAGAATATGTACCTTTGCCTGCATTCCAAAACATCCTAGCCCCTCCCTCCCCATAGAGTAATAAAATTCACGCCTTACAGAGTTCTATGCGGGTATCCAACAGGAGCTAGCACAGACAATCCTACCCTTCCATCCTTGCAACATCCATTGGCCATTTTCATCGATCACAAAATCTTTGTGATACCCTTCCTTCACAATGCCCCTTAGTTTCTTCATTAGCTCTTGCTCCAATGGAAGCATCCTGAAACCAGCCCTCATATTGCGAACCTGCCACTGCTTGTATGTCTCAGGCCTCTCAAACCTTTGCAAACCCTCACACGCAATTATATTCATTACCTCGCGCCCATAGAACTCTTGCTCAAAATTCAACCTCCCCTCATCTTCGCGGTCTAAGTTAGTGTCAAACATATCAAACAATGAAGAGTAGTGGAAGAGTGCCTCGCGAAACCTAGTGACAAAGAAGGGTGAACTGTAGGAGCCGTTAACAACAGAATGCACAAAAATATCCGGATTCATTTTTCTAATTAGCTTTAGAACAGCATCCCTTGGACTGTCCACCACCACTGTCTCATCAAGTCGGTGCTCTAACTGGAAGAGACAATTCACAGCAACCAATTCATCACTGCTTATATTGAGCTCCTCAATTTTGATAGTTTCCCATTTCTGTGCTGCTATGCCATGGTATTGAAATGGAACATTAAAGCGCTCGCAATATTTTGCCAAGCGACGCCCCGTCTCCTCAACAAATTCTGCAGGACGGAAGCCAGGCCGTGGAAACTCTATTCCGGTTATTCGAAGTTCGGGGACCCCACCAGGAAGGGTTGAGAGGAGTTGGATAAGGATGGGCCACTGGAAACCATACTGGATACCGAAATCGATGATATGGAGCTTTTTCTTGGTTGATTTCATAGCTAAATGCGCAATCGTTTTGACTGTGAAGAGTATCACCACCTTCTTGGTTGGAGAAGCTTTAAGAAACACCTGGTAAGCTTTCAACTTTTCAGCTGCTGAAATTCTCTTGGAAACCAGGGACTGATAAATCTGGGATCCAGTGCCAGCTAAGCGTGCATCAAGACCGTTAGCAAATATGTGGGCCAACCTCTGAGACCCATCCCCTAACGGAGTAGAGTGTTGCCTAATTCGCTTTAGCTGTTCATTTGCAGTCCTGCAATCATCAGCAGCAACTGATTGCGCGCAGCTAATTAAAAGAGTTGGCAAATCCACCACTTCCATGTTATTTCCCTGCTTCTTAGCACGTGACTTCCCATTCTTCTTCAAGTTCTTGGTTGCTTCAGTTTGCGCTTCTTCATCACAACAAGAAGACTCCCCTTTGACATTTTTAAAAAGCAAAACCTCATCAAACATCTCAGACAACTCAGCCTCTTCTTCCACATAAACTGCAAACTGCTTGTTATCCCTCTCCTCTTCTAAACTAGTATCCTCCCTCTGATGATTCTTCCTACCCCTTGAGCTATTAGGTGGACTTGCCATCGCATCTTTCTCTACCTTGACTACAACCCCAGAAGCTCCTTCCCCTCCCTTTGGCTGCAGATGCGATTCATAGTTCTCCAAATCAATACATAACTGATTACTACCCTGAAGGAACTTGCTACCTTCCTCTACCCCTCTATTGAACTGCAAGATTGACTGGGTGTCACTATATATGCTTGAAACCAGGTTGCTACCCACAGAATGGTTAAATGGTCCATTAGCATTGTCACCGAAACTCTTCATAGAGCCAAATGACAAAGGCGAAGTGGTCTCCAACCCCGACTGAAACGGGTACCCTAAAGGATAACTTTGGACAGATGTTTTACCCTCTCCAGGATCGCATATCCATTGAGAATCAATGGAGTTGCCACCGCTAGTATTGCTGCTACTACTCTGGTCAATGGAACTACAGAATGTATATTCATCTTGGCTTTCAAAATTTTGATTGGAATAGAGGTAGTGTGGGGTGGGGGAAGCGGGATACCTCTCACCGATGACATTGTATAAGGATTTCTCAGTAGCCTGTAGGGCCAAAGGATCATGGAACATACTGGGTCTCTGCTCTATGTTTTCTTCCATGAGTATTGAGTTTATGTACTTGAGAACATCTTCAGAGACGTCAATGTCATCGGGAGAGTCCCCATCTGAGCTTATTTTAGAGTTAGGAGCGACATAACTGGGGTTGGGATCAGGGGGGAGTGAAGGAAGGCCCATGAAGTTGAGATCTACAGAGTCATCTTCAAACTTGAATGTATTTGAAATATTTTCAAACAGATTGGGAGTATCATCATCGAATTTGAAACCATTTATAGAATCGGAGAATTCAGTGAAACGTGGATCCATGACCATCGGCAATCCCAAAACCCCTATCAAAATCAAAACTTACCATCAATAACTCTCACCTAGTTAAATTTCCAGCAAGTAATGGAATTTCTAGGTTTATTTCTGGATTTGAAACCTAACAAACAGACCAAGTTATGGGCACAAAAACGGGTAGTCGGCGAATAAAAGAGTATAAAGAGAACAAAAATTTGTACCTCATAGAAGTAGCTAAAAGACTGAATCTTGGGAATCACGGGTATTGCTTAAAAACAAGTGATTCAGAGTGAATCATGCATATTTAATAGAAAAAAAACACAAATTTATAGCTAGGGGTAAGAGATGAGAAACAAAGAAAAAGCAGCCAGAATTTCTCATACATGTTTGCTAGTCACTCATGCCGTTTATGATACATAACATCAACTTATAATCAAACATAGTCAATACGTTTCAACAATCGTATTATAGAAGTTCGATTTCAGAAACCCTAGAAATCAAGCGTGAATTCGAGGCAGAGAACAATCAATAACAAAGGGAATGAAAGTGAACCGTATTTTTGCGTACCTCAGAGGAAGACAGATAGAGTGAGAGTGTAGTGCAGAGGGAGAGAGAGAGAGAGGTCTGCAAATTTGTGTGCTGTAAAAGGGGATTATCGTTAATTAATTAGGTTTTTGGTACAAGGTTGTGAATTTTGAGGGGGAAAAAGAAGGGGGGTTTTGAAGGTTCTCGGAAGCAGGAAAAAAGCACTACTATATACTCCTACTATCTATGGCGCAGAGAATGTATGAAAGACGAAAAGTCAGCTGAACGATGCGATAAAAGTCTTGGGCGTGCAGAGAAAGAAAACATTATATTTCTACTATTGTTCGTATTGATATTTTGGATTTTGGATTCTCTCTATATATAGTTTTCAATAAATTTTTTCAGTAAGTCTACTCGTACAGAAAATCTGTACTACAGATTTGTTTTGGGGCCCACACAAATGATTCGAACCGTTCATTTATATAAAACAGTTTTTCAAGTGTCCCCGCGAAAAATCAGTTTAATCCGATACTTATAGATGCTCGATCCAATCATCTAACTTTTGATTTAGATTCCCGGATAATAAAACATTATATGATTGGATCGAGCATCTATAAGTATCGGATTTAACTGATTTTTCGCCGGGGCACTTGAAAAACTGTTTTACATTTAATGAACGGCTCGGATCATTTGTGTGAGACCCGTAGTGGGCCCCACAACAAATCTGTACAGATTTTCTGTACCAGTAGACTTACTGAAATTTTTTCTCAATTATTACTCTCATTTCTTCCTCCACTCGAAATCCTAAATCTGAATTCCAAAACGAACAAGCCTACAAAAAAGAATAGTCTTGACCGGCTATTGCCGGTCACACTATGTGTTGGTTGGAATATTTTCTCGCATTTGTTAGTTTACCTTAATTCTTGTGTATTGATTTGCTATCTTTATTTCAAAAGGAAAAAGATTTAATATTAAATTTTATTTATTAGATTTCTCTTATTGAGATGAATTAATATTTAAAAAAAACTTAATGCAAAATAAAAATATATATAGGAAAACAAAGACAAAAAATTCTCGAGAATTATTATGCCAAAACAAGCTAATTATGTGCAACCATGTGGTATGACTTTTTTGTTGGATGATTAGCGCACTCAATTTTTTTAGTTAAAAGAATCACGTGATAAATTTCTAGTCAATATGACCGGAACTTTCTTAAGTTAAAAGAATCACGTGATAAATTTCTAGAAAGAATCGATGTCTGTTCATTTTCAAATAGTTTTTCAGCGCCGAGCGGGTATTGCCGACATGGCACCCGCTTAGCGCATCTCAGCCGTCCGATTCACTTTTGGACAGCTCGGATTAAAACCCTCTCTCTCCTATCACCTCAACACTTTCTCTCTCCTTTTTCTCTCTCAAAATCTGAGCCATCCAAACACGAAATGGACGGCTCGGATGCACGAGCGGGCACCACGTGGTACCCGCTCGTCACTGAATATTTTTTCCTTTGGTGTACAGCGGAACGCTTTTGTACCAATTTTCCTTTTATCTTATCTGAATAATAATTGACATCTTTCAACAATAACATCATGTAAAACTTATAACTCGATCGAGAGCAATTTATTTCACCTCCACCTTGGATGAGGATAACTTTACTCACATTCGTTGAACAGTGTTATGAATTTTGATTTGATGATCGAAACTGTTAATTTTTTTTAAAGAAAAATCATTTCAGTGCAATAACCGCATTTCGAAATATCTTAAGAGATCTAATTAAAAAAAAACATCTAATTAAGAGATGAGAGAAGACCAACTTAACTTCGTTTAGCTCTTTTTCAAATAAGAGAGCTTGTCTTATAGTAATTGATTTTGTTCGGAGATCGTGCAAAAAGTCTACTCAATAGAGTATCGATAAGTCGTTGATCAAAAAATCTAAAGGTGGGTTTGGATTAAAAATAGGGAGTGATTGTTTTGTGGTTTTTATTTAATTTAATTTTTTTGCATTTTTTAGTTTTGTGTCAAACTTTTGTGACTTATTGGTTCGTCTCAATGAGAGGAATTGAAAAGTATAAATTTTTTATCGGAACCCATAATGTTTTTTAAAAAGACAAAAAAATAAGTTAAAAAGTTGTCTTTTGACTTATTTTTGTCTTTTTAAAAAAAATTATGAGTTTCGATCGAACTTTTTTTTTTACTTTTTCGATTTCTCTCGTTGAGACAAACCAATAAATCATAAAAAGTTGATGCAAAATTAACAAATGCAAAAAAAAATTGAATAAAGACGAAAAAAACCACTCCCTAAAAATAATCCATCATGGATTATCTTTGGGTGTTGATAGTGCAAAATTGGAGTTTTTGATGAAGTACGTACATACGGATGTTCGATTGAACCGAATTTGTGCATTTTTTTTTTTTCTTAACTAGGCAAATCATACAAATGAGCGACTTTGATTACCGAAATAGAACTCGCAACCTATCTCACCAAACGTGTGTAAATTTATCCTCGCTTAAAAAAATAAAGGTGGGCAAACTTGCTCTCCCTTTTAGCTCCATTCCATTCAACTTTTTCTTTGTATTTTTTGACTACCAATTAGTAACTACCACTATACAAAAAGAAAATGATAAAGCTAGAAAGCTGCCTTTGGATATATCACCGGGATGACCCCTTATCGCCGGTGGTAAGGTCTGGATGGCTTGCTGCCCAAGCGGCGCCCCAAATGCGCAATTGACCGGGAAGTCTACGCACATGCAGATAAAAATAGTTAGATAAGAATAAACATTGGGTCGCAATCGTTCGAAATACATGAACCCGCTCAATAATAGGATATTCATGTGCATCGGACAATATTGAACACATTTGTTTGTATCTTTGCGCATTTAGCATTTCTTGTCCTTGTTAGCTACTCTATCCAAGTTCTAGTAATATTATTTAATTTTCTTAATTAAGAGAAAGTTTGCACAGATGCAGATGAGTTTTGCGTACTCTTATTGTAGCTAGCATTCACTTCACAAAAATAACAAGAGACCCTAACAGATAACTATAATTACATAACGAAACGAAATCTGGTATTATGAAGAATCAGATTTTAACCTTCAAATGATAATCCTAGAATGTCACTAGAAAAGTGGTTGGCAAATCTTGATTCCGCTAAGTTAACGCTAGCTGTAACCTTCTAAGAGCATGTACGTACACCAGTACACCAATCAATGATAGCCAAAATACTTACTAAAAAAGGTAGAAAATTTATTTTACCTATCCACTTTTTTGTCCCACCACACAACAGTACGTCTCTCCGGCCATCCTATTCTCTTTATCCAATTATATCATTAAATATTACACACAAGAGAGTTTTGAATGAGTCTTGAAGAAAATTTAGACAATTATATGCCTGGTATACATTTGATCTGAACAGCAAATATTGTAGGACATGTCGAGAAGAGCTTTCATTAAAAAAAATTATCATGATTGGACATCGATATAGGTATCAAAATAAAAAAAAAAACATACGATTGTTTTAATACCTATCGGTGTTCAATCAAGATAATTTTTTTTAATGAATGTTCTTCTCGACAAGCCCTATAATATCTGCGATTTAGATCAAAGAGATACTGGGCAAATAATTGTCTAACTTTTCTTCAAACTTCATTCAGAATTTAGGATGTTGTATTCTAAATGAAAATATAAAGATTGGATCAAATACTTACAATCATTCGATTGAGCTACTTTTTTACTAGATCACTCAAAACTACTTATTATTTAAGAATTAGTAAACGGATCGAAATGGCATAATTTAGCCAACGTGCTAACTACGTACAACATCGGGGCATGAATACAAAACTGAACTAACTACACCATAACAACACATATGTGGACCCTTTTTTTTTTTTTTTTTAATACTTCTGTGTCGTTTAACAACAAAAACTAACCTTAGTATTGGAGATGGCCTGGGGGTGTTCCACTTTCTCAAAAAAAGGAACTTTTAAAAAATGAGGTAATTTCAAGCTCAAAAATTATGTGTTTATGCAAATAATTTTCCTACTAATATAGATCTTGTTTGATAGATCTCATTGAGATCTTTTAAACGGTACAAAAAAATAAAAAAATAATTTTGTATTTTCATTATATTTAAGGTTGAAATTACTTTCATTTTTGAAAAAGAAGATTTAAAAAGAAAGCGGAACGGCAATAGTAACATCCTACTAAATTTTTTTTAAAGAAAAAAAGAGCCTTCCAATCCCTTTTTTTTTTTTTTTTGGTAATTCGGAAATAGTATCACTTTTGGTGTTTAGAGAAAGGAATGTTTGGATAACAACACGTTTCAGAAATGTGTAAAAACGTTCTCCATAGAAATGTCAAGAGAATTTGGGAGAATCTTCGCCGTTTCGTGCTCATTGGTGTGTCCATGCATACAATTCGATTCTGAGATGTTTATGCATCTTAGTAATGTCTCTAGATTGGGGCGGCTGGCAGATCATTTCAGATATTAGAGAGAGGGAAAAAATTTCAATGCCGAGCGGGTACCATGTGGTGTCCGCTCGCACATCCGAGCCGTCCATTGAGTGTTTGAACAGCTTAAATTTGGAGAGAGAGAAAGTGATGGGTGAGAGGAGAGAGATGGTTTCAATCCGAGCCGTCCAAAAGTGTATCGGACGGCTCGGATGTGCCAAACGGGTACCATGTAGGATATACTCACTCGGCACTGAAAAATCACTCGAGAGGGAATGAGTTTCACGGCAAGGATATTTTAGAACACTGCTACAGGTACAGCAGCTGCGTACAGACCCCGTTTGCGCCCGTCTCGAGTCCCGCAAAGACGATCGGAGCCGCTCATTTTGTTCAAAATACTTCGTTTATGGTCCCTGAAAAAAATCACCTCAATCCGATATCGGGAAGGGTGTTTACAAATCATCCAACTTTACTTCAAAATTTAGCTGCTCCGATCGTCTTTGCGGGACCCGAGACGGGCGCAAACGGGATCTGTACGCAGCTGTTGTACAGCAACTGCTATACCATTAGACTTTCTGGATATTTTAAGAAGGACAGGTGGCAAAACAAGGAAGATGAGGACAGAAAGCAGGGACAGACGATCCCAAGCCTGTGTAGCCATGTTTTGAGATCTACTCCGTATTAAGTGTAACTTTTTGTTGGGTTTATCATTGGAGAAATGTTAGTTACAAAAAAAATTTATCCCGAAAGAATTAATTAGTGGTTGAGAATTACTTTAATGATTGGGTCACATACATCAAAGTGAATCTCAACTACTAGTTGCTCTTTTCGGAGTAAATTTTCTTTGTCCCTACCATTTTCCTTATCATTGTGCAGTTTTTTTTTCTTGCTGGTCTGCCATCGCGTGTGGATTGTGGATTGTAAATTTTAAAATATAAAATATGAGATGGAATGAACCCCGCTCTAATACTCCCTCCGTTCCAAATTAATAGTCCGGTTCGGTCTCCAATGCAACTTTTAAATTGTTAATATCTTTCAATCTATAATGTCTTTAAAGATTTTAAAAACTTTGTATAATAGAACTAATTGAGATCTATCATATGAGATCCATATTGCACATAAAATTCATTATAGATTGAAAGATATTAACAATTTAAAAAATGCATTGGAGACCGAACTGGACTATTAATTTGGAACGGAGGGAATACTATGTTTAAGCTTTTCATGAGTTGAATATAAAGCTTCCAAGGATTGAGTTCTTTTTCAATAACTGTTTTGGATAGCCCAATATAGCGGTGGAGTGCGCACAGGTCATAGGCTCATATATTGTTGGGAAAAAGGGGGAAAATGACGGCTAATGACGTGTTTTGATAATTAATATCCGTTAAGGGCATTTTCAGCATCAACAAATATTCTCAACATGTCCTTGGCGGGTATTAATTATCAAAATACGTCTTAGACCGTCATTTTCCCCAAAAAAATCCTCAATCTCGCCGGCAACGAAAGAGCAACCAAAAAATAAATCAAAAATGCTACACACACAACCATTGTGTCGGTTGTGCAATTAATTCTGGTCGTCCAGATGTGTTTGGATGGTCTGAATTAGAAATAATCTATTAACGATTTGTGACCGGCCATAAATGAAATGAATCCTGACCATTAATTATAACAATGGGCGGTTTGAGAATGGTTGTGTAAAGAGTTTTGCACAACGGTTGTGCGTGTACAGGGCCGGCCCAGGCCCAAGGCCCAAGAGGCCTATGCCTCGAGCATCCAAAATTTTTAAATTTTAGGGGCACTCCAATATTATTTGTAAATTAGTATATATATTATTTGTTCGTTTTATAATACAAATGTCTTTACTAGCTCAGTGGTAACTTGATTTTAATTCATGTGGAGTGTTCGAG
This sequence comes from Rhododendron henanense subsp. lingbaoense, assembly GCA_020567845.1. Lineage (NCBI taxonomy): Eukaryota > Viridiplantae > Streptophyta > Magnoliopsida > Ericales > Ericaceae > Rhododendron > Rhododendron henanense. The sequence goes on from CM036312.1 coordinate 7,595,973, forward strand.
TTCGAGTCTTCTAGGCAGCTTTTTCTTTTGAAATATTTTTTCCCAAAAAATAAATGTTATTGTAACTACTAGGTTTTGAAACCAAATCAAGTAGAATTCAAGCTAACCATTTTGACCATTGGTGACAAAACAATTAACATGCATTGTAAAGTCTAAAATAGTAATATAAAAAAACATTTCTATCATTGTTGAATTCTAAACATACGTGTGGCCAGGTCGTGGATTGTGAATTTTAAAAGATTTTTAAATGTTTTTTTTTATCAGGATTTTTAAATGTTTAGACTTCTCTTTTCCTCTTTCTCTCTCTAGAATTCAAAAGGTCTGAGACTTCTCTGGGGTTTTCTCTGCCTGGGGGAAGGACCCGGGGGCTCTGCTGCTCGCATGGGCACCCAGCCTCTGAAACGGCGACGTTTGGTTTTAAAAAAAAATCTTAACCCTCAATTTTTTTTTTGCTCGGCAAACGAAACATATTATATAAACTCGAAAGGGGTACATCGAGGAGAAAGTACAAAAAACTATCCAACCATAGTTGGATAGAGAGAACGCTTAAGATTACATTACAACTTCACTTTTCGTATCCCATCAAGAAATCCTTTGAAGTCCTCCACTGTGTAAATCTTGATGTCAAACTTAGCCTTAATCCACATAGCTACTCTCGTTTTGATTAAATCCGCCATTTCCCAAACCTGAGTTGTTGCATTGTTGAAAATATATCCATTCCGCCCTATCCAGATAGACCAAAGGGTTGCAAAGAAACACACCTCCCAGATACATTTCTCCAAGTTCCGAAACCTATTCTCAAACCACCAAGATGCTAGTCCTGCTAATGAAGATGGGCACACCCACTGAATTCTCCACCAATCCAAAATATTTGACCATACTTCCCACGAAAACCGACAAAATAAGAACAAGTGCTGGGTAGTCTCAACATGCTCGGTACAAAAGGGACACACTGCCAATTGATTCTCAGAAATCAAATTCCTATTTAGGAGCACTGACCTTGTTGCAACTCGTCCTTGAATGGCCATCCAAGCAAAAATTTCCACCTTCGGGGGGCTTAGGTTCTTCCACAATGAACCCAAAACAATATTGCGAGATTGAGTCTGAATTTCCCATTGTCTATACACTGAATTGACAGAAAATATTTTGTTGGCTGTCCATATCCACAACAGCGAATCAGATTTGGTTGGGTCCAAAACCACACCAAGCAATCTTTGCTTAAGTTCCTCCAGTTCTTGGCTCTCCCGCACACGCAGCCTTCCCCTAAATTGCAAGTCCCAGTCACCGTTGCCCCCTCCTACAAAGACACTGCTCAGAATCGCCTCTTTTTGAGTAGAACGCATGTACAATCTGGGGAAGTCATCTTTAATAGCTGTATGACCCAGCCATGTATGCTCCCAAAATAACGTGTCTCGACCCGAATTTACTTGCACTTTAAATCCCTCTCGAATAGAGAAACCAAGGCTCGAGTCATTGTTGCCCACTGAACAAATGTCCCTCCAAATATTAGAGGTTGAGCCACTGTTTTTGAAGTATGGAAGCCAGCACCTCTGATCCAGATTATATTTCCCTCGAATAACCTTAGCCCAGAGTGAGTCCTTCTCATTGCCAAATCGCCACCACCACTTAGCCAGTAAAGCCAAGTTCTGTTGTACCAACCTCTTGACCCCTAGGCCCCCGTTTTCTTTCCTCCTTGCAATCCCCTCCCAACTAACCAAGTGCATCTTCTTCTTGTCCGGTGTCTCCCCCCAAAAAAATTGTCTTTGTAGCTTCTCTAGGATCCTTGCTACTGCCGATGGCATTTTGAAAAGAGACATGTAGTAATTTGGCAGAGTGCTTGAGTTGGAATTGACAAGGGTTAATCTACCCCCTGTAGATATGGTTCTTGTTCGCCAAATACTTAACCTCTTCTGAGTTCTTTCTATAATGGGCTCCCACGTTTTGATCCTCCTTGGATCAGCTCCTAAAGGTAGTCCAAGGTGTTTAATGGGCAGAGATTCCACTCTACACCCCATCACCTGAGCAAGGGCTGCAATATCCTCGTGTTGAACCTTTACACCACAAAGGGAGCTCTTAGAGTAATTTATCTTCAGGCCAGACATCAACTGAAAGCATCTAAGTATCCTCTTAATGTTTGCCATCTCCTCCTTATCATTGTTGCAGAACAAGATTGTATCATCCGCGAATTGGAGATGAGAAATGGTCACTCCATTGTTTCCAAACTTAATGCCTTTAATAATATTTTTCACACGAGCTCTTTCCAACATAATATTGAGTGCTTCAGCTACAATGTTGAAAAGAAAAGGAGATAAGGGATCCCCCTGTCTCAATCCTTTCTGTGTTTGGAACTCTTGTGTGGCTGACCCGTTGATCAAGATAGACATGGATACTGAGGAGCAACATTCCCTAATCCACCCGCACCACCTCTCCCCAAAACCCACCCTCTTAAGCATATCCAGCAAGAAACCCCAGTTTACACAGTCATACGCTTTCTCAAAATCCAATTTAAGAATTAAACCCCCTTGAGTTGAGTGTTTCCAGCTGTGGATGGCTTCATTAGCAATAAGAACACCATCCAAAATTTGTTTACCCCCTACATATGCCGCTTGAGTCTCACCAATAACAGAATTAAGATGATCTTTAAGCCTATTAGCTAGGACTTTAGAAAGAATTTTATAGATACACCCCACCAAGCTAATAGGCCTAAATTCTTTAAAAGTAGAAGGGCAGTCAACCTTAGGAATCAACGCAACAAAAGTAGAGTTAATACCTTTCGTAAGCTTTCCATTTGAGTGAAAATCTGAGAAGAATTGGAGAATTAGATCCTTCATGAATTCCCACCCTTTCTTGATAAATGAGAAGCTAAAACCGTCCGGTCCCGGAGCTTTTAAACTATTGCATCCTTTCAGCGCAGCCTTGATTTCTCCCTCTTCAAATTGCCTTTCCAATTGCAATTTCACATCTTCAGACAAATGTCTCGGGAAATGACCCCCCAACATTGGTCTAACCTCTTTTTCCTCGATGAAAATATTGCGAAAGTAGTCCACCGCAGCTTCCTTGATTTCTTTTGGATCCTCCACTACTCTCCCATTAACTTTGATTGAACCCACCATATTTCTCTTAAACCTGTTATTCGCTGTGATCTGAAAAAACCTTGTGTTCTTGTCACCTAATTTCAGCCAATTAACCCGTGATTTCTGTCGCCATAATGATTCAGTCAACTTATAGAGCCTCCAATATTCTGCTTTGGTTTTGCATCTTAGTGCCTTTTCCTCTGGGTCAAGTGGCCTATCCTCAGCTAGAACATCCAAACGGTGAAGTTGAGCTTCATTATCTTGTAAGGCCTGATTGACATCTCCAAATTCCTCTTTGTTCCAAACCTTCAATCTGTTTTTGATAGCTTTCAATCTTTGGACGATGCTAAAACCTGCCCACCCCGCCACTTGAACCTCATTCCACGTTTCTTTGGCTATCCTCATGCACTTAGGGTTAGAAAGCCAAATATCCATAAACTTGAAAGGTTTGGGGCCCCAATCCCTGCTATCATCCAAAATTGTCACTGGGCAATGGTCAGAAATTGGTCGCGGGAGACCCCATTGTAAGACATTATACTTTTCGAGCCATTGATGAGAAAACAAGAACCTGTCCAGTCGGCTATGAATGGCATGATTCTGATAATTAGTCCAAGTATACTTCCTACCCAACATGGGGAGGTCCACCAACTCCATGTTATTACAGAAGTCTATGAACTCCTTCATGCCTCTTTCAAGTCTTACACACCCCACCCTTTCACTTGTTGCTTTTATTTCGTTGAAATCCCCACCCAAGCACCACGGGACATGGGAATTTGACTTAATCTCCAACAACTCCTCCCAAAGCACCCTTCTGGAGGATGCTTCATTAGGGGCGTAGACATTAACCATCGTACAGGGAAACTCATTGAATAACAAACCATTCATTAAAATGTAGGATCGCTGAATGACAATACTGGTAACTGTAAAAAAATCCTTATTCCAAATAATCAGCAGTCCCCCAGACGCACCCACAGAATTGGAACAGACAAATTCCATATTGGTAACGCCCCAGATTTTCTGCAAAGTAAACCTCTCTACTGACTCCAGTTTTGTTTCTTGAATAAATACCATGTCCGGTTTCCTTTTCTTGATAAGTTTTGACAAAAAACGTTTTTTTAGGCTACTCCCCAATCCTCTAATATTCCAAGTTGTAATCTGCATTTAATCGTGGAACCCTTCAAAATACCCCACAAAATTAGTCACAGAGACTAGTTTCCCCCTTCTCTCTCCTCCATGAGAGAGTATTCCAAAATTTCCAATTGAATCATTCTCGTTAAAGTCTCATCATCACCAGGTAAGAAATTAAGACCCAACTCACCTCCGACCTCCATGGAAGCTTTGACTTCTTTGATGATCCTGGGATTGACTTGACTTAAATCCTCTGGAGATGATTGTGAAATATCCTCCGAGCTGGGTTCACGATCCAATTCTTCCCGGATGAGCATTAAATTGGTCAGTTGTCTCCTTCTTCGTTTCCTGCATTCAGTGTTGTTGAGGTCCACCATGAGATTGATTGAAGGAATTTGAGAAGAACGCATCCCTATCTGGTTTGTCGAGCTTTCCTTTGGGGACTCCGTTTCTGGAGATCTCACCACTAATTGGGAAGTAGTAGGTCTAGACCGTTCTTCAGAAATCCTCCCCTGAGCTCGGCCCAACTCCTTGTCTGATTTCAACACCGGCCCATCAATTGGCTTAGAGGAGATAAGGGTTCTCTCGTGGGCTTTGGTAGGAGATACAGAGTGGGCCGATAAGCCCACGTCCGAATTTAGACCCTTGCACTGGTCCACGGACTCCTCTACCAAGGATTCAAACTCCTCTGAATTTCCCTGCATCACCCCCTTGTCAAGCATTAAATGCATATCTGCAGCTGTATTCTTAGGGCCCCCAACTCTAACGTCTTCTTTCTCTCTCCCATGCGCTGTAGCAGAGTCAGAGTCTTCTGCAACCTCACCTACCTCGTCTTTTCCATTGGTTGGCCCTGCTCCAAGTACTTCCATGTCAGCATCTTCTTCCTCCACCCCTTTTGCCTCATAGCCATTGCAGTCTTTCATCTGAGTTTTTGCCACTGGGTTAGTAACACCATGACCTATCGAACTTGGAATAACAGCTTCATCAGGATTAGCAAAAGAGGAAATCTCTTTCACCAAGACATCATATTTCACTCCTTGCACCTCTAACTGAACCCACCGTTCTATCATCTGCACTTCCTCCGTTGCTATCAAGAATTTTCCTTGAGCAAAGGATAAGTCCCTCAATGTTTCCTCATCCACCGAGATAAAATGACCCCAAATTTCACCAATCCGTTTAAAAGTTGTGTTATTCCAAGCATTGAGTGGCATCCCTTGACATCCCAGCCAAGCAAACCTTTCTTGACTCGCTTGTTCACCACTCCATGGTTTCACCACCTCAAACCACCTTTCCATCCACGGTCCGTTAATGAGAGCGTCCCTTACCTCTTGACTTTGGAAAGTTATTAAAACATATCTCCCCCCCATCGCTCTGAACTGGACAACTTTATCCGTCTCCATACCAAGGCTTACCTTCAAAGTCATCATGGAAACAACTCTACGCATCACCGCCACCGCACTCCGGAGAAGCCATCCATTCCCAACAGGATTGATCTGAATTGTGGTTTTAGGAATTGTTTGCTTTGATGACTCACCATTCACCACTTGGACAAATGATTTACCAGGAACCCTACTACTCCATAGATGTTCAGATTGGTCACCATGGTTCTTTAACCCTTTATCCGTCTGTTGGCTAAGCCTCTCCCCTTTACTGTGCTCCCGCTCTGTCCTTTCATGGAACCTAGGTACCTTCTTGGTTTCATTTTGACAAAAAGATGCCTCTTTAACAAATAATCTCTTGTTCTCCACCCATATCCCATTCATTTTAGAAATTGCCATACCCGCAGATACATGGCAGTCATACCTGACAAATCCAAACTTACTGCCCGTACTTTTACTTCTCTTCCATGGAATGAAAACATTCTTAACTACTCCAAACTTATTAAATGTTCGTTGTAGCCAATGTTGATCTTTCTCCTCTGGAATGTTGTCCACGTACAGCGTGTAGATCTCCCGCTTCTTATCTCCGTTGCCAGCTTGAGCCCTGTGGTTTTTAATCACAGGGATCCATCCGCCTTCATTTCTCCTTACACCATGTTTACCGATGCTTTGACCCCTCTCTCTCTCTCTCTCTCTAGACATCTCTCTCTACCTTGTAGCCTTCTATTCTTGTTCCGTAGTCGATATCGAGTACTGCTTTTCTATCTTAACCCTCAATTTGCAATTCTATGGAGCAGAAACATGATTATGAGAGCCTTAGAGACAAAATTTGATTAGTCTCTTTAGAATAATATGATCAGAATAATAAGATCTTCACACCTGTTCAAACGGATTAAAAATTGAAGCAACTATATTTTTTAATATATAAACGGTCTCAAAAAATTAAGTGCTCAAATTTTTACTCCGTTTGAATCGGTGCAAGGATCTTGTTATTTTGATCATATTAACAAGATCTTTGCACCGATTCAAACGGGGTGAAACTTTGAGTACTTAATTTTTTGAGATCGTTTATATATTAAAAAATATAGTTAAAAAATTAAGTGCTTCAATTTTTAATCCGTTTGAACGGGTGTGAAGATCTTATTATTCTAAAGAGACATAATCAAATTTTGTCTCTAAATCTCTCATAATCACGTTTCTGCTTCATATGATTGCAAATTGATGGTTATGATTTTTTTTTTTAAAGCAAACGATGTCATTTCAGAGGCTGGGTAGGGGCTACTATGCCCATACGGGCAGCAGAGCCCCCGGGTCCCTGGAGGAAAGGTGCCGCCCCTCCTCCCCGGGCTCCCCTCCTGGCCTCCATCTCTCTCTATCTCTCTACCACCCTACCCTTCCTTTTCCGCCTTATTCTCCTCCTCCCCTTCCACTTCGTTTTAACCCTTTTTTTTTTTTTTTTGTTATTCACAATTAAGTAGTTGGTCTCAGAATATCACTGAAACAGTGGCCCCCTATACCTCCAAGAACTGAGGAGCTAAAGAGACATTTTGCTGCGGAACCGCGCCCCCAGTTCAAAGTCAAAAGGCATCAGAGAGGACAAGCCTAGAGATCCAAATAAAATTCTGTACACATTTTCATGCTTCCTTCATTCTTAGTCCAGAGTATCGGAAAACACAAAATTAATCATGACGTACAATTATATTAGTAGCTAAATGCTAAGTAGGCATTGATTAGAAGATTAGATTTTATTTTTCAAGAAACAGTTAAGGTTTTTTTTTTTTTTGATCCGCAGGAAACAGTGAAGTTTAATCTTGTTCTGTTTGGCCCATTCATAAGCATGGGCATTCAGGACCCAGTCCCAGAAACTCTTGGGCCACCGGCTCACCCTCCTTTGCTGGGCCGATATTCCTGTCGAGTGCACCAGAGTTTTCCACTTATCTTGCACAACCAGAGTATATGATCCAAATTCCTTTCCAAATTATTAGTTTTTAAATATTTATTTTTTATTTTACAAGATAGGTCATTTTTACATAATACATCACCTTTAATTAAAAAAATAAGTACATATTTGAAAAATAAATATTTATTCCCTTAGTAGAACAGGACCGGGATGTCGATTTCCTCTCCTTAGAAATTGAACCCACAATCACATGCATTGCACATACGTACAGCCACACAACTATTGGATCAAAATCAAATGCCCCGGTTACGACCCTATGTCGCCAGAATCGAACTTTTTCATTTCGTTTTTTGTTAGGTAGGGGAAAAAAAAGGTTTCAGCTGAAACGTTTGGAAAAGGTAATAGAAATGTCTAAAAGAATTTGGGAGAGCCGTTGTGGGCTTTTGTTGTTTCTCAGGTTCTGTATGTTTCGTCAAAAAATTCTCCCTGCACCGTTTGTTCAAATCATAGGCTTAGCATGAAATGAATTAAAAAATTCAGTTTTTTTATTTTTATTTTTTATTTTATAGCTTATTAAATTTACCATAATCATATTTGTCTCCTCTTCTCGTTTGAGATGAAGTTTTATATGAACGACTTTGCTAAATAATGTATAGTATTAGCCTCACTCTTTTTTAAAATCCCATTTTATCAAGCTTGTTATTTTTTATTAGCAAGAAAAGGTCTTCTATAGACAAACTTCATTTTTTCACTGCCTTGACCGACTCTCCCTTTCAATCTTCCAAGATTATGCTGAGAGAGCATTTAATTTTGATTCAAAATTCTGAAGAACTAGATCATGTGTCCGACCGATGCAGTTAATTTCTTGATCATCCCCATTCCAAATTGGCCACATACCTCTTTCTTTTTTTTTTTTAGTTTATTGTCTAAAAAAAGGTCTTATATTTACTTATTATAAAGTCGGATTACAATTTACAACATGATAATGGGCACATATATACGTTTTCTACCATGGATAGGGCACACATTTTCTTTATCTTGCTGAAACACCCAATAATTGCTGAAAAGAAAAAAGAGAGAGAAAATTAAGGAAAAATAAAAAGAAAAGCATATGTACAAATTAAGGGTGAAATCAAATCATTCTAGAAAAGATATATAGGTGGAAGCATAGGGACAATAATTCTCTTCTCATTTTGGAAGAGTAGCGTCAAGATTCTTGGCCCAGGAATATAGCTCCTTCCGTATCGGATCTGTTTGAGTATCCGCAGATTTCAACATATGTCTCCACTTTTCCTGCACCACCTAATTAGTAGTAAGTCGTCAAAATACAAACAATTATTGTATCCATATTATCTATGGGAGAACAAAATAAAATTTGTTAGGTGTAATGGTATATATTTATCCCGATGTGCAATTTACTATTATATATATGGAAAAATTATATCCAAAGAGAAAGCTTGAATATTGTGAGGGAACTTATGAAGGGAAGTTTGGGAAAAAAAATTGCTAAGTGGAAAACCAAGAGAGAAAATTGGTGGCCAATGCGGATTATCATGGGAAATTTACTGTGTGTCATACACATGCCTAGTATTTGTTATAGAAGTGAGATAGATCGATAGAGATATCGACAGATATATAAATATGTATTTGAGTATTTCAAGTGAAACTGTTTCATTGGTAATTAAATTGAAAAGTACTCGATTATCAATGATTACATTTGCATGTTGTATAGATAATAAGTTACAATTTATCCAATCTTTGGTTGGATCACCCTTTCCTTTCCCCCATTGATGTATCCCTATTAAGTTCCGTAATAAATTTTTACCGTTTCAAATTTTTTTTTATCGAATGTGTTAATTACCGAATACGATGTGAGGAATGTGCTTATGGATTATGCTAGAGTCAGTCTATGAACACAACGAATTGAAAACTAGTTAAACACTTCATTCTCTTTTTAATTGAGGCATGCGATGAATGGCTGAGAACCAATATTGCTTACTGTTTCAACTTTGCCCAAAACTATCTTAGCCTTCAAAACCCTTCAAAAGTATCCAACGATCCAGAACAAAAGTACTTGATGTGTTTTACTAAGATTTATGAATTGGAAAATGCTAAAAAGAGCCCAGTAGATTTTTGTTAATACTGAAAAATTGTGTTGAAATGTGTGAAAATTATTTTAAAATAGGTGGAAGTGTATAGAAAAATGTAAAACAGGTATTAAAGTTTTTTTTGTTATTTTGTTTAGTTAAATGAAAACTCAATAGGCTTTCGATAGGGTTTTTTTTGGCCTTAGGGTTTTTATTTGGACGTCATTGTATTATCTGGGCTTTTAGGCCATTGGACTTGTATTTGGACTTTTTGCCCTCAGGTGTTTGTCCAACCTTGGTTGGACTCCTACCCCCCCTTATCTTGTTGGGAAAATGACGGCCCATGACGTGTTTTGATAATTAATACCCGCCAAGGGCATGCTAAGAACATTTGTTAATGCTAAAAATATCATTGACGGGTATTAATTATTAAAACACGTCCTTGACCGTCATTTTCCCTATCTTGTTGTAACCTTTGACAAGATTCCCTAATAATATTATTTTGCTGATCCAAAAAAATAGGCTTTCGATAGTAGGACTTTTCATTGTATATTAATTTGTTTGTACAAACAGTACAATACAAGGTGTACATAATTAAAGAGCTCTGCTATGGAACAACACTTTTGTGTATAAAACATGTACACCACTTTGAGTGGGATCATTTTGAGATCCCACACAAATATTCCGAGCCTTTTAATTTGTTCAGAATATTTTTTGAAGGGTCCCTGTAAAAAATCAGTTCAGGCGGATATAAGTAAGTACTTGATCCATACGTTTTCTTGTAATCCGTACGATATCCGGCTGGATTGATTTTTTATAGGAACCTTTCAAAAAAATTTTTGAACACTGCTTAGATTATTTGTGTAGGATCTCGAAATGGTCCCACACAAGATAATGTACAAGTGTGCAATTTCGATAATTAAGGCTAGTGATTTTGCCACACCATTTTTTGTTATTATCACATCCTGCAAGTGTATTTTTGCACCAAAAAATACACTTGCAGGGTGTGACAATAACAAAAAAAGGTGTTGCAATATCATTTCCCATAATTAAAGACACCATCTCCGAAATGGATTCCACCACCCCAAAGACTCTAATTTAACGCTAGCCCGCCGACAATCTGGACATCTTCTTTTGGGAAGGAAATTTCTCAGACTTTCCGAAACGGTTAAAGCCATTTTTAACTCATGATTAGCATTGTCGGCTACTAGTTTCTGTCTCCAATAAAAAAGTCTTTCCCAACAGTAATATTCCATTTTATAGTACATAAAATTGATCTCTTATGAAATTATGAAATTACGTGTAATTTTAAGTTTAAAAGTAGTGTACTAATCAAAATAAATTTTTGTGCAATATTAATCTTACTTGATAGATCTCGATAAGATCTTTTGAATCGGGTGAAAAAGTAAAAAATTATTTTAGCAAACATATATTTTTTAAGTTCAAAATTGGTGGTGTATAGAATATAGGCTTTCTTCCCCCTTACAAAATGCCTAAAGTTTTTCAATGCCTGCCTAGTTTTCTTTAAAAAAAATTGAAGTCAAAAGTCAACTTGACCTTTTATCTTGCTCTTATTCCTTTTTTTTTTTTTTGCATTTGTTAGTTTTGCATGCGTCAAAGTTTTGTGTATTGTTAGTTCGACTCGATGGGAGAAATCGAAAAAGTAAAAAAAAATTGTGACTTTTACCCTATTTGTTTTGCAAATATCCAAGACTTTTTGGATTTTTTCTTCAATATTTCTAAAAATATTTGGGTAAAAGTCTAAGCCCTTGTTCGGTTCTGGGTTTGGAATAAAATTTCCAAACCCAAATCCACTAATTACCCATATTTTCAATCATTACTTTCATTTCTCTCTCCACTTATTACCCATATATCCAATTATTAATCTCATTTCTCTCTCCACTCATTACCCCTATCCCCAATTATTACCCTATTTTCTCTTCTCACTCATTACCCAAAAACCAAATCCAAAAATTTTCCAAACCCACAACCGAACAAGGTAATGTTTTACATTTCTGATTTCTCTTGTTGAGACGAATAAATAATCTACAAAAAATTTACGCAAAACAAACAAGTGTGAAAACAACTTGAATAAACAAAAAATCAAAAAAAACAAGAAGCCAAGTGTGTGTTTGGATGTGTATTTGGGTGTGATCCTAGACTTGTTGAATAATTTCCTCTTGTCATTTTATACTAAAATGAATATTTTCCTCATTCTTCGCTTTGTTGACTATTTCAGTCTCTCCCAAATGAATATTGACCCCCTTTTCAATTCCTTTAGTCATGTTTTAAACCCTTTTTAGTCACAAAACAAAGTTCATGGAAGAGTGACAAAGTTGGAATCTAACATTGTTTTTGGCTCTGTCTCTTTCTCTCTCAGCGTAAGAGTATTTTTGCCACTTATTTTATCAAAAAACATAGTCCACCAGGTTTGTCGACCACCCATGTGACCATATTTGCACACCAATTTCTCCATATTAAGCGCACTCATACATCCAATTATCCACACAAATTACACCAACCATCGCGCAAATAAATGAAAACAACATGTTTTGCTGAAGAAGTATTTAGTCGTAAAAATATTGATCGATAATCAGTGGGGGAATCAGAAATTCGATGTAGTAAGGGACACCGACCGATCATAGTTTTGAACATAATTCTTCAAGCATAATATGCTGATGCCACAATAATATTTATCGCAAGGTGGCATGTGATTGTCGAGGCTTGTGGGTGCCAATATAGTTAAGATGCATGTGCCCGGCCCCTTGTGATGCCGTTTTATATTATTGGCCCCTTTTAATCTTTGTAATCCGTTTTCAAAGGTTAATAAAGTTTCTTTTGCTGATAAAAAAAATATCCATACCACAAGGTACAAAAGTTTTGCACTTATCCTAATAGACCATTTTGATTAAGAAAACCTTATTATGGTGTATGGCAAGTAATTAAGCGATAATTTGGTAATGAAGAGGATAAGTTTACCTTCAACTGGTCTTTCTTTCGAGGTGAATCCTCGAAAAATTCAAGCTTGATATATTTCCATCTGCAGAATTTGGGATACCAATAAAAACAAATCAAACACGCCAATCGAAAAACTCCCCCTCTAGCTATGCTAGCTAGCTAAATTAATTAATAAGATTTACCCTTATATACATGCAAACGCACACAGATCACGTATGGTTTGGGGTCATTTTGGCACAGTTTCAAATCCATACCATGCATGAAAATGATGAAATCAAACTCATCTCATTGTCTGATGTAAATTTGTTAACTTGGATGATATGAAAAATTGAGCATAGTAAGAGTTTGTGCCGAATTGAGCATCAAAGATGGCTATGCCATTTTTTGAGAGAAAAAGCTAGGTATCGACGGACAAACTTGAATTTTGTCCAAAAAATATACCAAATTGTTATCTTGGCAGTCGGTCGAAATGACCATGGATGGATTTCCATGTTCTAACAAGTACAGTATATAACACGTACTCTAACATGTGTGTGTATATATACATGGGGACGGCTCCAAAATTTTAGTTAGGAGGCAACTTCATCTAAAACATATACATACCGTCTCCCATGTTTCTCAACTCCTTGAATTAGCTTTTTTACGTCTTCAATGGTAAACTTCCTATAGGCCCGATCTTCCACTCTAGGACGTGGAATTTCTGATTCGCACTGTTGGGGTCCTGATGAAGAAGAAGATGGTCCAACCACAAGTTGATGGGATGTCGTTCCTTGCGGATTGTTGCCTATGTCCATCCCTGCACCACTGCATGCATCATCATAGTATATATAAAAATCATCAGTTCAAAATCTTGTGCATGTTTATATTATACGGTATTAGTATTTTTTATTTTTGGAAACAAAAACAGAAATTGCAAATGCTTTGTTTGGTTCTCTCTCCACTCATTACATGGAAAATATTTTTCAAAGATGGGAACCAAACAATGGCTTTGATACTTCATAATTAAACTCAGGAGAAAGTTAAAAAAACATATTTTCTCTGTGATCCCACGTAGCTAGTAGCAATCATCCGTACTCTTCACTTTCTCGTTATTAGTAATCCCAAAGCGGAAGGGCCAAAGAGGGATAAGTTAATTTGCCATTTTCACCGGCCTACTTTCGAACGAATTAATTGCAGAATACACTATATTTAGAGAGAGAGAGAGAGTTTTTGGTAGTATTGAATGGAGAGAGAGAGAGAGAGAGAGAGAGAGAGAGAGTTTTTGCTAGTATTGAATGAAGACTTGAGAAAATAGCTGTGAGGAATATAAATAATACTCGAAAACTAATGCCAATACTAATTTATCGCATTACTTTGACAGAGGGTGAGGCCAAACTGTGTATGCCAAGTCCCCGAAACTAGACACCTCTTGATCAAACTGCACCATGTCTTGGGAGGATCCTGCAAGTTAAAGCTTAACCCCCTTTAGCTTAATTTCCATTCATCAAATCTATGGATATATATACGTAATACGTATCTATACTGCATGCTGCTGGTCCGCGCTTTTTTCGGTTTCCAAGTCATCGGAATACTAATTACTATTAGATCTTATGTGACTTTAACTTTCCAAAAAACAGAGAGAGAGAGAGAGAGAGAGAGAGAGAGAGAGAGAGAGAGAGAGAGAGAGAGAGAGAGAGAGAGAGAGAGAGAGAGAGAGAGAGAGAGAGAGAGATCTTATGCGACTGAGTTGATCATCGTCTATTATTGCATTACGTGCAGTGAATAAAAAAAGTGGCATATTTGAAGTCTGGATTGATGTATAAGTATTTTGAAATATTGAAGACCAATAATTGAAGAAAAAAAAAATTCATTGAAAATCCTCACCAAAACTAGAAAACCCATGAGTTAGAAAATCCAGGTGATCGGAATAATAACCCGTTGCTGAGGGAGACCATATTACGAGATCCTCGAAATGTGCTCCATTGAACCACAGGTTTGGATCCATAGCTGGCAAATATCACCTTTGGTGAAAATTAAACCTGCATGTTAAATAGAGAGAGAGAGAGAGAGAGAGCTGCTCTAACTTATCGTTCATGCAATTCTATAACATTTATTTTGTTCTGAAACTACAAATATGCACACACACAACCCAGGGCTAGGCGGCTAGCTTTTATAAAGCCCACACTAAGGGAGATTCTATTGTGGGATCATTCAAAAGTTTGAGATAAACCACCACCAGTGGAGTAAAGTAAACCCCCATATAACACGCGTCTTTGTCTTTGTCTTTTTCTTTCTTTTCAAATAAAAAATCGTGACCAGTTATGTTTTTTTTTTTTTTAAACGGCAAAAATATTAGGCTGCTGATTTTGCCACTCCATTTTTTGTTAACGGCACTCCCCTGCAAGTGTATTTTTGGTGCAAAAATACACTTGTAGGGGTTGCCGTTAACAAAAAAGGGAGTGATCGACAAAATCATTTATCAAATATTATTTAGAAACTTGATAGGGGTAACCAGTTATGTAATCTTTTTTTTTGAAGAACTAGTATTGGGTTTTTTAGATCATTTATTCGTCTTGATGAGAAAATCAGAGAAACAAATATTTATGATTAGAAGCTTTACAAATGTAATTCAGACAAAAATAAATAATTTAAAATGACATATCTCATAGATCAATTTCTCTTTTTTTAAAAATAAAAAATCTAGTATGATCCCCATTTTAGAACTTTTTACTCTTCTCGTCTAGACGAATAAAGTAATAACTATGATTTTTTTAATTAAACAATTTGAAGTTCCCGAAATATAAGTCGGAATAAAGGGAGAGCACAAACCCCTCTAAAGGAGTGTACCGTATACACTTTTGTATCCGGAGCCATGAAACTTCATCTCTCTTATGAAATCTCATAATCAAACACCATATAATTTGTATCTTCGACATCAAAATTTCATAATCAACACCCCAACAATTTATATGTTGGACCATAAAATTTACCTTGTGCTCACTCTTATGGATCACAAAATAAGTTCATATGTTGGACCACGAAAATTCTTCTTAATCCTAACCTATGTGCCAGCTTTTTTGAACCTTGAAATTCATAAGCTGGATACAAAATTTATACTATGTTAGACCACAAAAATTCATATGTTTAACTAACAAAAGTTCATATGAATTTATATACTAGACCACAAATTCTATAACACGGGCCACAAAAGTTCGTATGTTTTACCAAAAAAAAAAAAAAATGTTGGACCACAAACTATTTTCCATTAGAAATTCTATGTTGAACCACAAAAATTCATATATATTATGAGCTCTAGCTATACAGGAATTCCATGTGTCATCCCAGACATACATTGAAGCATCGTCCCAAAATGAATAACTTAGACCACATCCCTTGGTCAAGTAAAATGAGAAAAAAACGTCTTGGTTAATTACAACTGACATGGGTTGAGGCTCTGTTTTATTACTACTTGGGAAGTGCTATCCAATCCAAGCTATATAAAGCAAGCCACGCCAGATTCGTAGGTCCCATCATTCTTTACCATTTTACTACTCCTTTATGGATGTCAATTTTTGATATTCGTACCAATTTAAATTCCTTATATATTTTAATATGAATCTCAAAAAATATACAATATGGATCTTATTTGATATAGTTTTTTATTATTTCTATTATACAAAGTTTTCAAACTCATGAAAAACATTATAGATTGAAAGATATAGACGATGAAAAATGACACAAGTTTCAAAAATTGTTATTTTTTTTTGGGATTGAGGGAGTAGTAATTTGCTGATTTGGCATAAGGTGATTGGTTGGAATGGACATCATTAATTGGCCTAACTGCAGTGAAGTAAATCTCTTGCTAATAGTAGTATATACGGAGTATTTTATTTTATTTTTTATAAGATCAAATACTCCTCTCTTGCTAATATTCTAATCATTAACAGAGATCCCAGTCGTATCTTTATCAGATTCCGGCGGCCCTCCTTCGGACATCACCACGTGGTCACATGTCAGTGAATCCGTGGCAGTATATATATCGATCCCAGGGCCCTCTTTGTTGGAGAAATTTATCGGTGACGGGTGGGTATATATATCGATCCCATGTGGTACTCGTTTGGTATATCCGGGTCGTCTAATACACTTTCGGACGGTTCGGATTAATACTTTCTCTCTCCTATCACCCCAACACTTTCTCTCTCATTTTTCTCTCTCCAAATCCGAGCCGTTTAAAAACGCAATGAATGACTCGGATGCGCTGAATGGGCACCACGTGGTACCCACCCGGCATTGAAAAATATCATTCGGTGCTTCTCGAGCACCACAACGCGCGCCCAAAAGATATAAGTATGATTTACATCCCACATAATAATTACTACAAGCTTACATTTGATATTTGATCAGGTATCAAATTAATCATATTCTCTCCGTCTCTTATTTTGAGTTTAGTATTTCATTTTTGGCTGTTCCTTAATAAGTGTTCATTTTGTAAAGTTAGTGGATAAAAGTTGGTGCATTGTCTATTTTGTCTCTAAAAGTAGATTCCATTTTGAAAAGTTAGTGAGTAAAAGTGTAATGATGATGGGTAAGTAGGGAAAGTGAATGAAAAAATTGATATGAAAGGTATAATGATGATTTCTTTTTAATAAGTTGGAGTTACGAAATAAGACACTTAAAAAGAGACGAATGGAGTATCATTATTACCAAAATAAAAGGCTTGTAAGTACTATTATTTACCTCTTGTCTTGTTTCAAGGGCTTCAGCTCTTGAAGTGGAGTTGGTATAAGGCAATTTGGTATAAACACTACGTCCCTAGATGGTGGATAATCCAGTGGCTGTGCACGCTTGGGAGGTTAGCCACAAGGGACAGATTGAGACATTGGGCTGTTATTGAGTCTGACGGATGTGTTTTATGTTATGAAGGTACCGAATCTCATACCCATTTATTTTTTCCCTTGCTATTTTTTTCCCGAAATGGCAAAGTATTGTTAATAGAAAACTCGAAAGGGTACATCGAGGGAGGGAAAACTCGATACGGCAAAATATATACAATATTTTCCCTTGCTCTTTCTCAGCTCATGTTTGACAACATTTTCCGAGGAAGAATGGTGTTTCTCATCCTGTTCTCTCTTTACCTCAGGAACTTGACTGGATAAAGATGCATAGAAGTGGATCAGATTTGAGCAGCTTTTGTTTAAGCTCTCTTCAGCAGTTATATTTAGGACAGTGATTTTGGCACTCCACTTTTAGTCAATGACACTCCATTTTCTATTTTGTAATCTCACATGATCAACACACAAAGTGGAGTGCCAGTAGTTAAAACTGGAGTGCCAAAATCAATTTCCTTATATTTATTACTTAAAAGAGAGAGGAATTTGCGTGTTTTTCAACACAAAGCCGAGTGCGAAAGCCGCTACTGTTTCTCAAGTTATTTGCTCAATTCTGAAATCAGAGCTTATGTAAGTTTAGGAAAATGCGCAATCTGATGAAAATAGGTTGCTGTGCTCTGATTGGAATATTATGATTCCTGTTCCTTTGTGTATCAATCAGTTATTGTTTGGCCGTGGGCCTGACTTTTGTTTTTCTGGGGATGCCCCGCATTCGCACCTGTAATGGGTTTGTTTCAATTAATTTTTTTTTAATTATCCAAAAAATAATACTCCATCCGTCTCAAATTTGATGTCAATTTTTGATATCCGTGCCAATTTTAATTCATTATATCTTTCAATATGGATCTCAAAAAATATGTAATATGGATCTTGTTTGATAGTTCTCGATTAGTTCTTTTATACAAAGTTTTCAAAGTTATGAAAAATATTATAGATTGAAAGATATAAGCGATGAAAAATGACACGAGTTTCAAAAATTGTCATCATTTTTGGGGCAGAGGGAGAGTAATAATGAAGAACTTGACTTTGACTTGTGAGGGGGCTGTGAAAGATATGCATGGAACATGTTTGCTGTGTTTGGATGAGTTTTTGAGAAATTTTTTTAAAATTTTGTAGGGTTATGAGTGGAGAGAGAAATGACAATAATGATTGGAAGCAGAGATAATAATTGGGGAGAGATAGAGACAAAAATGAGAATAATAATTAGAGATAAGGGTAAATAATAATTGAAAGTAGGAGTAATGAGTGTTTTTTGAGTTGAGAAATTTTTTTTGAAACGCTATCCAAACAAGGCATTAAAGTTTTGAATTTATACTCCAATTATGAGCGGTATGTACGTGGTGAAGTTATACTCCACGTTATGCCATTAGCAAAACTTCTGTGATGCTCCCAAGTGGTATGAGAGTATCATACTCCCAGGATTACTTACCACATAACATGCAACTTATACCATTCACTAAGACAACACTTACCATTGTATAAGGTAACACTTACCATTTCAAATGTGGTAAGTTTTGCCTTATACGATGGTAAGTGTTGCCTTAATCAATGGTAAGTGTTGCCTGTTTCTGTGGTAAGTAATCTTTCATTTTTTTGGTCAAAATCACCTCGTTTTTTACAAAACTACTCTACTTTTAATTTTTGGTTTTGATCCAAAGGCTGTGATTTATTTATTTTCAATCCAATGGCTGGAATTAATTGGGAGTATGATGCTCCCAAAACCACTGGGAGCATCATAGCCTTTGCCCATTATTAGTAGTACGTAGTACGTACATCACCAATGTCGATTGATGATGTCAGGATGGCGCTTTGCAAAATACCGTCATCGCTTACGACATTTTACTCGGTTTTAACGGTCATATCTTCCACCAGATTACGATACCGCAAGCCATGTGATGCATTTTTTAATTGTATTTTCAACTTGATTTGTACCGGTCTGACTGTGCACGAGATCAGCACTACTAGAGAATCCCGGGATTTTCAAGACTTTATGAAGCATTAATTTAAGGCTACTGCTATAGTTACCGACCTTGCCCGTACCGACGGATTACCGAAAATAAGTCGGCACAGAAAATTCGTGCCGTTCTTTCCATTTTACATCCAATCTTTCCATTTCATTCGTGCCTATGAGTCTATCTCGATGGCTGGATGATAACGGAGCCGTTCTAGAGCGGAGGTCGATATGGTTTTGCTCGATGAGCCTAGGGAGTCAAGAAGGGGCACGAGGTAAGTACTAGTCAAAAAGAAGAGTTAGATGTGACTTCGTGTAAAAGTTGACAATTCCTAACTTATAGTCTTCTTGTTAACCCTTTTGGTTTATAAAAAATTCATTAGATTAAAAGAACATCAGACATTGCATGTGCGAGCGCCAACCCACCCCACCAATTTCAATTCAATTCACTTCATTTCATTTCAATTTGTAGGGTTTCGTCACAACTTTTTTGACTGTTCATCTGTCGTTAGTACTAGTATATTGTATAATTTCATATATCATGGTTGTAGAGAGGAGAAAATCGTTCGCTGATGATATATATCTAGGTAGGGCACATGTAGATTAATCTCAACAATAATAAATAAATAAATATATATACATATATGTACGGCCACCAATAAATAAATTAGTGAGATAGATAGTTATGACCTTATATGCTAGGTCGACGTACGTTGTAGTAGTGGCGCACTTACAGATCGATGACTTTTCAGACGACAAAACACATGGTGGGATATTTGCTTGAACGACAAGGTATATTTATTAATTTGTAAGCCTTTTTGACGGCTAAATGAGGCCAAAAGAGCTGATACTCTTAGAACGACAGTAGTCACATGATATGTTCGAGAAGTTGCTAGGACTTGAATATATACTTGATGACAAAGCGGTCTACATATATTTTTTTAATCGAAATCAGTCCACCACTATTGATGTCTCTCTCTTAATTAAACAAAAGCAGATCGAAGAGACTAGTCAAGAAACAATCAGGCACGAAAAGTTGATCAACAAACAATGAAACAATAATTTGTACATTAATTAATGTTGATCTATTTCACATTGCTCGATTCGATAAATCAAAATGTTTAGCATTGTTAATTAAGAAAAGCAAAATGATGTATGTTATTGATTGTGTATAAACCATAAATTACCTAACGAGGTGTGGTTCGCGATCGAGGTCTCCCACCGCATGTTTCACTCTTGGGTGCTCATGGTTCTGCTTAACGGCGAGTGGAGACTTTGTGGTAGGGATGGACGTGGATTTGGGGGTGCTGATGCTCCGGCGTTTGTGGGTGACTTCGAAGCGACGGCGTACGGCGCTGATTGGTACCTCCGATGGCAGTTTCCTCGGACCGTTTATGAGGACCAAATCTGCGGTTTCTCGGTGGCCATTCTTGGGGTCCTGGATCGTTTGGGCCTCTCTGAGGCGTGGGCTTCTGGTTCGGCGTTTAGTGTTTGCGGTTCTGCGATCCTGATGGATTTGCGGTGGGGTTTGGTTTTGGCTAGGGGTGGTGGCTTGCGGTGGCATTATTTTGGTCTTATTAGGGTTAGGGTTTGGTGTGGTTATTGGGCTGGGCTGGTTGGGTTTTTGGCTAGGTATGTTTGAGTTTTCTGGGCATGGTCTATGTTGTCTATGGGCCTACTTTTGGGTTTGAGCTTTAATTTTATTTCTGGGCATTTTAGGCCTGTTGCTGCTGTGTTTGAGCTTTATTTTTTTCAATCTAGGCATTTTGTGGCCCGTAGGGTGTTATTGGATTTTGCTCACAAGTTTTTGGGCATCGGCCCATTATCTAACCTTTGATTGGATCCTCTTTTCCTCTCTCCCACTTGATGTACTCGTATTATGCGTGGAGCACGAAAGAAATCTGTCTGCACGATTTAACATTAACAGTGTATATTAATTGTGTCAAAAGAGAAAGGCCGGCACTATATATGTATGAGAACCAAACAAGTATACCGACTCAAGAGAGAGAGAGAGAGAGAGAGAGAGAGAGAGAGAGAGAGAGAGAGAGAGAGAGAGAGAGAGAGAGAGAGAGAGAGAGAGAGAGAGAGAGAGAGAGAGAGAGAGAGAGAGAGAGAGAGAGAGAGAGTATATTCTCAAACAAGTATACTGACTAAAAAATTAAAAAATAACAAAAAAGAGAGAGGAAAGAAAGTATACGTACCGTCTCTTTTGTTTCACAACTCCTTCAATCATCCGCTTTTCAACGTCTTGATCATTAGGTTAAAATCTTTTTTTTTTTACGCTCATTAGGTTTAAAATCTTGTGCGTACGTGCTTATAGTTGCAGCGACTTTGTCTTGATCATTAGGTCAAAAAACAAGCTAGCGTGTACTCTAATCCTATATAAGCAATCGTAATAATAATAATAAAAATAGTAATAATGAAAGCATCACTGAAAAATAACTCCTTTGCCCCTCTCATGACGGATCAATAATGTTCATAAGTAAGTAATAAGTCAGAGGCTTCAATGAAGATCATCTCATGGAATATAAGGGGTATAGGTTGATCACTTAAAAAAAGGTTGTGTTTATAATTATCAGAGAAAGAAGCCAAGTCTGGGGTTCTTCGGAAGTGGATTTTACTAAGTTTGGGGTTGTTGACATGTCAGGGGAGTATTATCAATTTGGAATCCAGAAAATTTAAACCAAGAGAAGGCACATCTCATAGGAATTTTGTTATGTGATCTGGGTGTCTAGTCGGGTTGGAGTGTGGCATTGTTAATGTATATGCACCAAATGTAGCAGCAAGCAAACAGGAATTGTAGAATGTAATGTATCAGTTGAAGTCAGTTGTCTCAAATCCCATGGTGCATTGGAGGAGATTTAATAAGATTAAGGCTATAGGTGAGAGATTAGGCTGTAATAGAGTGGATAGAATCATGAGGGTTTTCAAAGAGGTGATTAACAATCAGAATTAAAGGACTCCCAATGATGGGAAGGCAATTCACTTGGACCAACTTTCAGGATAATGCTCTGCACAGCAGGATCGATAGAATACTAGTTTCTGTAGAATTTTTGGAAAATTTTAATTTAATTTGGTGCTAAGGAGATTACCAAGACCAATTTCTGATCTTCCTCCCATGTTTGGGGAGGGCTAAGAGTCTCTGGGGGGGCTGAATGATGAATTGTTTGTATTCGGTTTTAGCTGAAAATCCGCTTGATGGGATTAAACTAGATCTAATTTCGGGATAATGGTGCTGCTGTGGTTTCTTTTGATCCTAGGCTGAGGGATGAACTGCAATTTGCTGTGATGGATATGGTTTGTCCAAGTTTTGGCTGCCAATGATTCTGTTATGCTATTACTGAAATTTTGCTGTTTTGGAGGCCTTCCCTAATTTGGAGGTTATGCTGATGTTGTTGATTGTACCCTTTGGTTTGAGTTAGAGATGTTATGAAGCTGGAAGTCTCATATGATTGAAGTCACCCAGTTATTCTCGGTTTCCAGTTGCTCGCGGGGTTCGCATCGGCGTCGGATCACTAGATTGTCGGCTGTTTGGTGGTTGGTGGCGGTCGTAGGTTGCGATGGTGGCTGTGAAAGATTGCAGAGGTAGTTTTGGCTCTTTCGGGCCAGGCCCATGTGATTTCTTGATTTATCTTTGGGGTCTGGCCTTTTAGGTGTTGGTGGGCTTCGATCCATCTTTTTATTTTCTTTTCATCCAACCCTTGGTTGGATTCCACTCCCCTCTCCCCCACTTGATGTACCATTTGTCAAGTGTTCTTAATAAAATTTTGTTGCCTATCAAAAAAAAATAAAAAAAATAAAAATAGTAATAAAGGAGGATTTGGGAAAGCTTGAGAGGTGGTCGAGGCAAGCGAAATCGCACTCTCCTTAGGAATGATACATCCCCTTTGCATGGTGTTCTTTCTGCAAGCTAGATACAATGACCTTGTCACGACCCAAATTCAAATGATACCTCTACGGATCTATCATAAGTGGAGAAATTCGAACTCTTGATCTTCTTGTAAGATGTAAGAATTCTGACCAACTGAGCTAGCCCCGGTTAGTTTTCAAATCTTCTCTCGCTAATGATACTATGTGAGATCAATTTACTCTCTCGCCTTTACCATGTGCAGCTGAGATTAAGGAAATCATTACAATCAACAAAATTATCTCAACAACTCATTAATGGTCATGAGGAGATTTGCTTATAGGGTTGCTTTAATTTCATTTTTTTGATAAGCAAAAAGTTTTATTAAGAAAACTTGACAAAAGGTACATCAAGTTGGGGGGAGGGGAGGAGAATCCAACCAAGGTTGGAAAACAATGGACCGAAGTCCAAACACCTTAGGGGCGAAAACCCGAACACCTAAAAGCCTCAAAACGTCCACAACTGAAAAATAAGCCCCGCCCAATAATCAAAACCAAAACCTAAACCAGACACCCCTAAACACCATTGCTACAAAAACAGAGTAGTCGCCATCACATAACACTTGCCAATATTCAAGAGGAGAATGAAACAGATATAACTTAAATGGATTATTGGACGAATTGTGTGATCTATGAGAAGAAAGAAATCTTTTCTTCTTGTCCCTATTCTTTAGTGGTCATGAGAACTGGAAGAAGAATGGAAACTTTTCTTCTTCTTTTTAATGTTTTTGGATCATCGAAGAAGACGAAAACTTGTTTATGTCCTTTGGGTGAAGTTAATCTCCAAAGGAAAAGGAACCAGAGGAACCTAATCTCAGGAAAGCAATGAACAGTATACATACCACTGCTCTTTATTATATGTACTGATTATTGTATTATTGTCATAAAAGCTTGTTTGGTATCTTTTAATCTATGCAATACGAAACTCCATGTGATATAATCTGTCTTATATAATATTGTAGGTTCATCGTAAAAAATCGTGTTATTTTTCGGATCGAATAATAAAGGATTTTTGTTCCTTTTCCGTTTCGAATTTCTTCTTTACCAATTTAAAGAACTAATCGAGATACTTAAATTGGTGCAATTAAAAAAATCATGGATTAGGTACGAGAGTACTTCATGATCTTATTCGAAGAATGACACAATTTTCAAAAAATGGACAAGTTATCAAAATTAGTAGAACAAAAGAAAGCACTATTTAGTGGTTTTACCGAACGAATAACTATTTAGCGGTTTTGAGGCATTTATCACATGTGTACGTAGTCTCCGTCACAACACATATACGTGGGATTTTGAGTTGCATGCATGATCGAATTGTGAATGAGGTAGACACCTACACAAGGCTTGGTCCAAACCGTGCTGGCCAAGTTACTTGGTACTAGTATATTACTATATTTGATGGGTTGTTAATTAGATTCTCAAATACAAGTGAAATTCACAAGATTTTCCTACATATTACACCACTAATTAACTTAATTAATGAGAGTTATGGGGGCTTCTATATTAGTAGTATTTTAGTGGCCACGCGGATGATTCTTAATTACCCCGACAAAACACACAATTTCAGGAGTAGGAAAAAGTAAACACACAATTTCGTTGGAAAAAAGTTACTACTTAAGATACATGTTGTCTATCAGCATGTGCATGAGTTGTTCAAGCACCAGTGCTAGTGTAATAACGCTTTTTGGCCTGGCAAAAAGGAATTTATTTATAGATCACTGAAACTAAACAGTTACAACAATTAAATGGACCTAAGGCATGACGGCATCACAAAACAGAAAAATCGGCATTCCAACCATCGACAATTATATGCCCCCTTAGGCCTAGGAAGAAGAACAAAAGAAAAAAACAGTTGGCAAGGAGCCAAATGGAGCAATACATGAAGTAAGAAATTTGGAGGTTTGGGCATTAGAAGACTTGTAGAACACAACATTGCACTCTTAGCAAAATTATAGGTTTAGCTCCGTAAAACAATCTTTATGGGTGAAACTGATCTCTTAAAAATACAACCTGGAAATGTCACAATGGTGGCCATCATTACCTGCTTCTTCTAGAGTTTCTAAGGTTTGGATGGATATCTATTCCATATGCATGCAATGAGAACTCCCGCATTGGCAAAATCATTCATGAGGTCTTAAAATTTCTGTTCATGCTGGCAATATTGCTACAAGGTTCTGGGAAGACATTTGGCTAGAGGAAAGTTCTCTTAAATCCCTCTTCCCCGTACTCTATTTGCTCTCTCTTCAAAAGGAAGTTGGTTTTGGAATTTACTCCAAACTCTATTTCTGTTGACTGGAACCTTGCTTTCGGAAGAAGGTTGTATTCGTGGGAGGAAAATCAGCTTGCTTCTCTGCAGCTTAAACTGAATATTAATTTTCCCTTAGTCCCTCATAGAGAAGACTGCCCTCGTTGGAAATGGAATTCCAATGGTTTATATTCTGTGAGTTCAGCTTACACAACTTGGGAGAAGCAAACATTTCAGGTTAATAACTGTCTCAACTCTATATGAAAAAATCTTGGTCCTGCCAGGATTGATGCTTTCATTTGGCAAGTTGTGCAAGAAAAGATTGCTACTAGATCAGTTCTTGCCCATTCTGTGCTTTAACACTGGAGACCCCTCTACATCTCCTCCTTCAGTGTTCCTTTGCTACAAACATTTGGCCTGCCATTCTTTCTTGGTGGCATGTATCTTGGGTTTGTCCCCAACTCTATATGGTAAAATCTTGGTCTTGCCAGGATTGGCAAACTGTGCAAGAAAGGATTACTACTATATAGACCAGTTCTTGTAAGGAGAAATTAACATCATTCCTGTTAATGCTAGTTCCTGCCCATTCTGTAAAATTCCTCGAAATGTTTCTTCGCCCCGACTACTGCTAGAAATAGAAAAACGCACAGATACACAACAAACACACATAAAAGCATCACCTCATTAACATCAAAGTCAAACTAATTTCCCGGAAGAGTACTCGTATTATCCAGTGGACAAGAAAATACAGCCCGTCTAGTACTGTTACAAAAGAAAAATGCACACATACACTACAAGCGCAGATGGAAGTCATGTTTAAAAAAAAAGGGGAAATTATATTAAACCCCCTTGAACTATCACTCGGTGGCACTTTGCCCCCCTGAACTTTAAATTTCAACACTTAACCTTCTTGAACTATTATTTGACTTCGATCTAAGACCTTCCATTTGCCATTCCTTAAGGTTTGGGATGGAAAATTTAAACTTGACGTCAAATTTGTAACCTCATGGTGGATCTCAATAGCAAAGAGTGCAGAAGGAGAAGACGAAGACAATTGACAAACCTCATCCAAATCCGGGAAGAGCTGATGGACGGCCAAGGGGAGGAGGAATCCGATTCAATCTCCTCGGCTGATTTCAGCCCAAGTTCCCAGCGCATCATTGATGAGGTAAGAGCTACTATGGCTGTTGGTTCTCAATTGAATGTTACATTCTTACCTAATGATGTTACGATTTTAAAAAAGATGATTGAGATCGAAAATAAGGAAGTGGCTCTCATGCGTGAGAGGGAGGGGTAACTAACTGACCCAGGAGTTTTGCTGGGGTGACATTTTGGGCTCCTTATGTTTTATGTTGATTTTATCTTGGAACATTAGAGGTTTGGGGAGTTCGGTAAAAAAGAGATTTTTATCGAAGATTATCAAGAAAAGGAAACCAGATATTTTGTTTGTTCAGGAAACTAAGTTGGAATCCGTGGATCGGTCAGTTTTACAGAAAATTTGGGGTTCTAATAACATGGAATTTGCGTGTTCTAACTCGGTGGGTGCCTCAGGGGGTTTACTTATTATCTGGAATGATTCTTTCTTCAAAGCATCTACTGTAACTGTTCATAGATCTTTCATCTTGATACAAGGGCTTATCAACGACTTCCCCTGTACTTTTGTGAATATTTATGCACCAAACGTAGCTGTTTTACGTAAAGAACTTTGGGAGGAACTATTGATCATTAAATCGAATGCTCAAGATCCATGGTGTATCGGGGGTGACTTTAACGAAATTAAAGCTGTTACTGAAAGGGTGGGATGCTTAGGGGTGGACAGAGGAATGAAAGACTTCATGGAGTTTTGTAACAATTTGGAGGTTCTGGACCTACCTATGTTGGGCAGGAAGTTCACGTGGACTAATCACCAAAATCGGGCCATTCACAGTAGGTTGGATAGATTTTTGCTATCCCAAACCTTTCTTGACAGATCTAAGGTGTCACAGTGGGGACTTCCTAGACCTATCTCGGACCATTGCCCAATTATGCTCTTGGATGATAATAGGGATTGGGGTCCAAAACCATTCAGGTTCATGGACATGTGGCTGTCTCACCCCAACTGTTTGAAGGTAGCAAAAGAAACGTGGGACAAGGAACAGGTAAATGGATGGGCCGGCTTTAAAATTGTTCAGAAGCTTCGAGCAGTCAAAAACAGATTGAAAGTATGGAATAAGGAAGAATTTGGAAACATTAATTGTGCCCTCGAAGATGCCGAAGCCAAACTCCATTACTTTGATACCTTAGCTGAAGATAGGCTTCTGAATGAGGAGGAAAAAGCCAATCGATGTTCAGCAAAGGCAGATTTTTGGAGACTTTCCAAGCTCTCAGAATCCCTTTGGAAACAAAAATCGAGGGTGAAGTGGTTGAAGTTGGGAGACAGGAACACTAGATTTTTTCAAGTCACCGCAAACAATAGATTTAAGAGGAATTTGGTGGGGTCTGTGAACGTAAATGGGATGATGGTGGAGGATCCGAGACTGATCAAAGAGTCTGCAGTGGAATATTTTTGCAATAATTTTAGAGAAGACAGAAGGACCAGGCCTGTGTTAGAAGGAATGTTCGCAAGGAAATTAGATATGGGGGTGGCAAGGGAATTGGAGAAACAGTTTGAGGAAAATGAGATTTTGGCGGCCCTGAAAGGATGTTGCAGCTTCAAAGCACCTGGGCCCGATGGTTTCAATTTCTCTTTTGTTAAGAGAGGTTGGGATTTCTTAAAGGACACGGTCTTGCAGTTCTTCTCAGAGTTCCATGATAATGGAAAGCTTACCAAAGGTATTAACTCCACTTTTATTGCTTTGATTCCTAAGGTAACTAGCTTGTCCGTTATCTTTTAAAGAGTATAGGCCTATTAGCATGATTGGGTGGGTGTATAAGTTGTTATCTAAAGTCTTGGCAAATAGAATCAAAGAGCATATGTGTACAATTATTGGGGAGGCCCAAGCTGCGTTCATTGGGGGAAAACAGATTCTAGATGGTGTCCTCATAGCCAATGAGGTTATCCATAGCTGGAAAAATAGTGTGCGTGGGGGACTTCTCTTAAAGCTCGATTTTGAAAGGGCATATGATTGTGTTAACTGGAGTTTTCTGATTGATATGCTATCGAAGTTAGGTTTTGGGGACAGATGGTGTAGGTGGATTTTAGAGTGCTGCTCATCAGTTTCTAGTTCGATATTGATCAATGGTTCAGCTACTAAGGAATTTCAAACGCAAAAGGGACTACGACAAGGGGATCTACTATCACCTTTCCTATTTAATATAGTGGCAGAGGGTCTCAACGTAATGCTGGAAAGAGCAAAGGAGAGGAATATTATCAGAGGAACTAATGTGGGAAGGAATGGGGTGTGTATATCCCATTTACAATTTGCGGACGATACTATTCTATTTTGTAACAATGACCCGGAGGAGATGGCTAACATTAAAAGAATCCTAAGATGCTTCCAATTAATGTCTGGCTTGAAAATTAACTTTTCTAAGAGTTCTATCTGTGGAGTGAATGTTCCACCTGAGGAGGCGGTCTCTTTAGCTCGAGTTATGGGTTGCAAAGTGGAACAACTCCCTATCAAATACCTTGGGCTACCACTGGGTGCAAATCCAAGTAGGATCAAGACGTGGGAGCCTGTTATCGAAAGTTTGAAAAGTTAATGAATGTTTGGAGATCTCGTTATATCTCGAAAGGGGGAAAGCTTATGCTCATCAACTCTAACACTAGGAATGTCCCTGTGTACTTTATGTCTCTATTCAAAATGCCGGTTGCAATAGCTGGAAAGTTGGAGAAAATGCAGCGACAATTTTTTTGGGGAGACTCTATTGACAAAAGGAAGATACACTTGGTTAGCTGGGACGAGATAGGAAGAAGGAAAGATAGTGGAGGTTTGGGGGTGAAGAGAATGTTACAGAAGAATCAAGCACTCTTGGCTAAGTGGTGGTGGAGATTTGGTAAGGATAAAGAGGCACTTTGGGTGAGAGTAATCATCGGCAAATATGGACTGGACTCAAATTGTTGGCTACCTTACGTGCATGGATCAGGATCCATTTCAAAAATTTGGGCGGATATATGCTCATTGGAGAATCCATCATCTCCCTTGGGCTATTCTATCCGAGACAGTTTTCGAATTGAAGTGCATTCAGGTAACGCCACTGTTTTTTGGGAACATAACTGGTTGGGAGAAATGTCTTTCAAAGAGGAATATCCAAGATTATTCTCCTTATCTATTCAACGGGAGGCGAAGGTTAGTAATATGTGGGGAGACGTCAATGGGGGATGTTGGGAATTGCTATTTAGGAGACAACCATTTGGGAGGGAGAAGCAGGAGTTGGAGAATTTGAAACGGAGACTTCAAGGAGTGGTTCTAAACCCATCTAAGCCTGACCTCTTACAATGGAGATGGGCGGTGGACGGGAATTTTTTTGCGAAATCAGCGTACGAAAAGTGGGAAATCACCTCCCATCCAAACAATGCTCTCTTAGGATCTCTCTGGAGGAACCTAAGTCCCCCAAAGGTCGAAATATTTGTGTGGATGGCTATCAAGGAGAAAGTGGCATCGAGATCCCTTCTTCTAAGCAGAAACTTGATAAACGAAATCCAACAAGCCCTCTGCCCTTTCTGCTCCGAGCACCTTGAAACCAATCACCACTTGTTTCTTCACTGCAGTTTTTCTTGGGTTGTGTGGTCGGTAATTCTGGAGTGGTGGAACATCAAATGGGTGTGTCCATATACGGTCTTAGACTTAGCTACATGGTGGTTTGATCATGGATTCCACAATCTGGAGAGGTATATATGGGAGGCGTGTTTTTTTGCCACTATGTGGTCTGTTTGGTTGGTTCGAAACGATTATGCGTTCAACAATGCATCAACGCGGGCGAGGGAGGTGGGGGATCTAGTTAAAACAAGGGTCGCAATGTGGATGAAGGCAAAATTTGATATAAAAGTGTATTCGGTGGAGGATTTTAAGGTGTTCCTAGATGGTATTCGGAGAGTAAAGTTGTAAATTCTCCCTCAGGTGGTTCATTCAACTGATTGTTGGATGTGTTGTTGGTTTTGATTGTATTGTTGTATCTTGGCTATCTCAGCTAAGTTGTACTTTTCTCGATGTACCCCTTCGAGCTTTATAAAATCGTTCGTTTGCTGAGAAAAAAAAAATTTGAGACCAAAGTTCTATATTGCCCTCCTACTAATGAAACATCCAAACACTCAAATTCCCCTCTCTCTTACTCATCGTCTCAATTCCAATTCTCTTTCTTAATTATTTTCTCCGACGAACTCTGCAATACCAACGCCACTGCCGACGCCACTAAAGTTGCGTCATCTACCTCTTGTTCTCTATCACCAGCCGTCCACTTAGATTCATCCAGTAGCATCATCAAACCCAAAAACACTCACCTTGAAATCAAGCTCTTCCCAATCCTTCCGGCAGGGGGATTAGCTGCTACTCCTCCCTCGTCAAATTCATCGCAACTCCCTCAATACTCATTCAAATGGGCACAACTCCCTCTCCAGCGACAAATACTCATTCAAATCACACACCGCCACCAGCCCCTTCGCCTCGCTCGACACCACACTGATCAAGTAGGCCCCTTTAGCCCTGGCCAAAAGCACCAGCCTCAACAACTTCTCGCTGTTGAGTCGCTCTTGCTGTTCATGACGAGGATATCGGCACCAGCCCATTCATACCAGTTGTTTGTGGGTTGGGGAGATGGAGGGCTTATCCAGAACCCTGCATCTATAACCCCTATCAAAAAATCCGACTCCTCCTACAACCCGGCATTGTCAGTGGTTTTTAATCCTAGAAACTCATGCGATCTCGTGGTGTGAAGCTTTCTAATTTGCTCCGGTATAACGACGACTATACCGAAGAGGCTTGGCGTGGTGGTGGAGGGCGTCGAGGGGGAAGAGGAAGGTGGAGCAAACGCCGAGGGAGACGAGGGTCTGGGAGATCTTGTGGGCGACGAAGCCGGCCTTGCCGATGCCGGATAATAAGAGGGTTTGGGGGAGGGAGAGGTCGGGGGGCGGGGCGGAGGGACCCCATTGTTGTGGATTGATTGATTGGGGCTGGAGGAGGATTTGGAAAGGGTGGAGGAGTTCCAAGGTCTGGTTAGGGGAGGATCTGGGAAAGGTGATGTCGGTAGTAAGGCTCATCAATTAGCCCGCCGGTCCCGAAGCCCGCTGGGCCCGTCAAGCTATTGCCTTTTCCGAGCCCGTTCAACAGACGGGCTAACTCAGCTTGAATTGTTCGTGGATCGGGCTAGGGCGTAATTTTTTTTTCTCGGCCCGCTCGCAAGCACACCCGTGTGACCCCTGCAAGACCTGTCGGATAGCCCGAAAATTACCCAGGGGTATTTTCCTCCCTCACTTTCCCTCTACTGAACTCACTAATTTCTAAGCTAGAAAAAGATTTCCTATTTCTTGTGCATGCAATGAAAGACCGAATTGTACCTTTATTATGACTGAATGTTCTCATGCTATGTACATGCTCCAAGAGAGCATGATTTCATGCGTCCCATTTGCCTTGAAATCACTTGATTATTAAGGTAATAATATTTCAACATGCAAGCACATGAGATAAATGGTGCAACTTTAATTTGATTGAGACCATGTACCAATTATGCAGCCCATAACCCAACTGATTTGAACAAAAGGTTAAAACATATCAGAAAGATTCCGAAACAAACTAGCTTAGTCTAGAGAATGCAAAAATAAGTAATTCGGTCTCATTTTTTGCAGGCTGAATGTTGGCCCGCCCGCCTGCCTATTGGGCTAGCCCGTGGGCTGGGCCTGGGGTTTAAGATACATAGCCCGGCCCGCAAAAGAAAGCCCGCTCGGCCCAGCCCAAGGGCGGGCTTGGGTAGTGACTTAGCGGCCCGGCCCGGCCCGGCCGGATGATGACCCTTGGCCAGTATATGAATTGGTGGAGGATTTGGTTAGGGTAATTATGTAACTTCATTAAATCTGTTAAGAGAGTTAAGGGGATTTCAATTATGAATAGTTCAAGGAGGTTAAATGTTAAAGTTTAAAGTTAAGGGGGGCAAATTGCCACCGGGTGATAGTTTAGGGGGGGTTAATATAATTTCCCCAACAAAAAATAGAAAAGCAGACAACGAAAAGATGGCACGTGCACACTCAGATATATAGTATGGAGGTAGTCTGGACTATACTCAGCTACACGACTTTTGGAATCGAGAGTATTCCGCAGATTCTGGAACATTGAATTCCCTAATAAAAGCTTTTGAGGAATATATTTTCACAATACAAGTTAGAAAATGGGCGGGGGCGACTATTCGCAATCCTCTATTTTCTCCCGTAGCCCGTTAAATTTTTTTAAAAATTATATTTCAGTAACTACATGTCGAAAATATGTTCAACATTCGGTAAACAACTGCCGAACATACATTTCGGTAAATAGCTGTTGAAAATAAGATTATATTTCGGTAACTACATGTCGGAAATGCACAAGAAACATATATTTCGGTAATTGAATGCTGAAAATGTATCTCAATTTCGGTAACTAACTGTCGAAAATGTATCTCAATTTCGGTAACTAACTGTCGAAACATTTGGAAATTTTTAACGGGCTACGGGAGAAAATAGAGGGCTGCGAATAGCAGCGCCCCAAAAATTGATTCTGGCACTCAACTTTATATTTTGATCATTGCAATTACAAAATCACATCCCTCAAAATCACATCCCTGTGTGTTATTAATTTTCACTCTCTCGTTTTTATAACATATATTTCTTTTTTTTAATTATTTTAATTGTGTGTGAAGTTATAGTATGTATTATCCTTCCATTTTTAATAAGAAAAGTAAGAAAAGTTGATGCTGTAAATTCAGATACAGGAGATAAAATACAAAGAGAGTACAATTACACAAAGCTGAAAGTGTAAAACTTAATTATTCATCCTAATATATATGTTGATACACTAATACTTTGGTGACCATCGATCTAGTGATCACATTCTAGATATCATGTGATCATGCATGTGTCACCCCTGTTTTGATAAGTACACATTACTTGTCACGTTCTCTACCGATGGAATGATGGCATGCCAAATAGTATCAAAAATGTGATCAGCAGATATGATCACCATAATATTGCTCACCATGGTTATCAACACCATGATGCTGATAACTTCTTTTCTCATACAACACCATTTGTGTATTATTGAACTTCAGCCTCAACCTCCCTGGCCCAAATGTAAAGTTCTCTCATCTCGGGATACTTTGGATCTTCAGTTTCCATCATATGTCTCCACTTTTCCTGAACCAACCAAATAGTCAACTCAAATGAGGCAGAGCTAGGAATTTGATCCGATGGGGGGCTAACTTAATAAACATATTGGTGTGACACTGAGTTCATCATTCCGAAAAGTCACTACAACACGAAATGGCTATAGCGAGGAAATATGGCGAGGAAAATGGATTTCGTCGCTGAAAGTACATTATCTGCGAGGAAATTCAATTTTGTCGCCTTTTCTAGCGAGGAAACAGATTTCCTCGCCAAAAGACCATTTCTAGCAAGGAAAACAGATTTCCTCGCCAAAAGCTTACATTTGGCGAGGAAAGTTGCGAGGAAATATTTCGTCGCCTTTTTTATGACTTAATTTATATATATATATATATATATATATATATATAAGTCATTATTAATTATGTTCATATGTATTTGTAATATCACAATGGTAAGACATAATCAACTACATAGTTCAATACCGTTATCAAATTTATTAAAATAAAAAAGTGATAAACGGGAAAAATAGTTTCCTCGTCAATCGCATTGAATTGGTGAAAAAAATCTCATATTTGTCACTTTTATTATTCTAATTAGCAATGAAAAATATCTTGAAGTGTAGGTATCGAGGATTTATTCCATATTAATGAAAAACTCAACAAAAGATAATAAAGTTAAAAACATCTTGAAGTGATGTCGTATTGAAAATATCTCGAAGTTAATTAGATCATCACAAATCTATTTCAAAACATCTACATAAAATACACTATTTCACAAAAAAAAAAAACCTATTTCATATCTATTGTGCATTCATGCTGTAAAGAATTTTGTGTGTGAACCGTTATTGATTTTTATTTAAACCAACCTACATGATTCTAATGGCATTCATTTATAAACATATAAATATGTTAAACATTAATTTCAAATGCAATTTTGTAAGTATCATGCATGTTTTTATATATACATAAACATATTATGTGTGTGTGTGTGAGAGAGAGATATATTGGGTAATTTAAAATTTAAAAAAATTCGTTAAAGATGAATTTTTTTAAAAAGTATTGTCTTTAGTGCTTTTAGGATGATCTTATCTGAATATTTACAAATTTTGTTCATATTATTATAGCAATGATGAAAAAAGCTTTAAAAAAAATAACTACGAATCTATAATATACCCTTTGTATTTGGCAAAAAGAAGAAGGTCAAACACGCGCACTCGTAAAATTAAAAAATGACAGTAATGCCTCTTGTCACTCATAATCTAGTATTAAAATATGTTAACATATCTTTAAGGTTCATAACACTCGTAACCAGTCTGGATTAACCTGCTCCATTCGATGTTCTTAAAAACGTTTAATTTTAGATTAGAAAAGATACCCCGCAAGATGCGAGACCTTATGGTCGCCGTTTACCCATGTGCAACGGAGAATGAGTTTTGGACCCCCATTCTCCCGTTCACATGGGCTCCGATAATGCCTGGGTTCGTCCACGGGAAGTATTTTCAATCTATAATCGGTTTTTCCACTATTTGAAAATAGGAGCAGTGTCCGAACTGGCCACGGTGTGCTAATCACCCCGCGACCCTACCTATATGACTACTCACTCATTACTAAGAAAGAAAGAAAAAAAAACTCTAGTTGGAAACATGCTTCTATTATGCGAGATGAAAAATATAACAATAAATTAATACTAAGAAAATACAAACGAATAACTTTTATTAAGAACGGAAATTAAATCAAGTTACCGAAGTGCGAGTAATTGAACAAAACTTCAAAAACTTGAAAGGAAGAAAAACTCTGAATGAAAGAACGTAAATCTGAATCTGCGAAATAATTTCCGGAACTTCTGCTGATCGCCACCCCGTGAGAACGCAGCCCCC
This sequence comes from Rhododendron henanense subsp. lingbaoense, assembly GCA_020567845.1. NCBI lineage: Eukaryota > Viridiplantae > Streptophyta > Magnoliopsida > Ericales > Ericaceae > Rhododendron > Rhododendron henanense. The sequence goes on from CM036312.1 coordinate 7,631,608, forward strand.
GTTCTTCGTGTTTCGTCCGTGGGCAGAAATCCCCTTCAGCAAAAACCCTTGCTCTCTTTTATATTTAGTGCCCAGCCGTGTAAACCTCATGGGCCCACATAGTAAAGAAGCTGCTAATTCAATTTCTTCTTTCACGTTTTAGCCCAAGCCCAATTAAGTCATAACCCAATTAATTTAGTTGCAAATCCGCAAATCCATCACTGAAGTCATGTGTAGGCAACATGTGCTCGTGCCCATTAGACTTGTCTTTACTTATTGGGAAAATGACGGCCCAGGATGTGTTTTGATAATTAATACCTGCTAAGGACATGCTAAGAACAATTGTTAATGCTAAAAATGTCCTTGGCGGGTATTAATTATCAAAACACATCCTTAGCCGTCATTTTCCCTTACTTATTGCCTCATCAAATCTCGTACTCTTCAATTCCGGACTAGCTTCGCACCAATTAAATTTCAGCGGCCAAAGCATCAAACACTGTTTAATATTTTAATTTTGCACTTTTTGCACCAAATCCTCCAAATACCTACAATACACAAATTAAGCATTAAACTCCGAATAATAATATAAATGAGACTTAACAAAGATAAATTATGAGCACTAATGTGAACATTTACGCACCTATCAACACCCCCAAACACCCTCACATCAACGAAACACATTTTTCAACGACCAACCGAACTTCCGTTACATAATGATGCACGTTAATCCGTAACACCACGTTAAGAAAAATGATATTTCATCCGAAATATGATCGTCCACACTCAAATTAATTAAAGAAATGGAATTTAAAATTACAGGTCCTTACATGTATTATTGAAGTTTAGCCTCAACCTCCTTGGCCCATTTGTAAAGGTCTATCATCTGGGGATCACACTTTGAAAGGTCAGCTACCATCATATGTCTCCACTTTTCCTGCACCAACCAAATAGTCAACTCAAATGAGGCAGAGCTAGGAATTTGATTCGAAGTGGGCTGACTTAATAGACATATTGGTGTGACACTGAGTTCATTATTTCGAAAAGTGGAGACATATGTTAACATATCTTTTATTTAAAATTACATATCTTTTCATATTAAACACTACAGATAGATATACTCCCTCCGTCCCTTTTTAAATGTCCTGCTTCGTAACTCTAACTTATTAAAAAGACATCATCATTATACCTTTCACATCAACTTTTTCCTCCACTTTTCCTACTTACCCATCAACATTACACTTTTATTCACTAACTTTTCAAAATGGAATCTACTTTTAGGGACAAAATAGACAATTTACCAACTTTTACCCACTAACTTTACAAAATGGACATTTATTAAGGGACAGCCCAAAATGGAATACTGGACTGTAATAAAGGGACGGAGGGAGTATGTTTTTTTTTTTATCAGCTACACATAGATACTGTTGAACAATCATTTTGTTTTATATTTATGTATATGTATCTAATGTACACGCATATTATGTTAGAAGAAAAAAAGAAGAAGCATGGTTTAAGATTTATTGAGGATGGGGTTTCTTTAGATCATAAGAATAAATGTGGAGTAGTAGATAGTTGGCACAGTTCGACTCCCCGCCCTCCCCAATCCCCGCCATTAACTATTAAAGAGGTTATGCAATATTATGCATATCAAAGAGGTTAATTAAGAAAGCCGATCCTCACCATTAAGTGTTCTTTCTTTCGACCTTTATCCTTGAAATACGGTGACTGATCAACGATCTTTCCCCAACTGCAGAATTTAGGATAGCAATGAAAAATTCACCCAGGCAATAAAAATGGAGAGATCATTCATCTAACACCATATAATAATTAACCATATGCATTCACGCAGTCAATTAAGGTCACGCGCAAGATAATATATGTATCTAAAACTCATCTATTCACATGCAGGGACGGGAAGAGACCGAGTCAAATTTAGAAAGTGTCCTTTGAGGTGGCCAAAAAAATTACAACAAAACAAAAAAAGGGAGGTCAGCTTGCGTTTCGGGAATATTAACAATCTTATATCTAAATAAATAAATAAATGGAACTGATGCATGTTGTTAAATAACATGAAACAAGTGGTGTACTCTATCTGAGAATATTTTTTTTGTCCCATTGATTGACTATTCTTTGTTTTGTTTTTCGAGTTGAGATAATAATTGTTTTCCTTTTTTTTTTTCTCGGCAAACGAAACATTTTTATAAATCTCGAAAGGGGTACATCGAGGGGAAAAGGAAGAAGAGCCAAACTAGCTCAACCACAAAACAAGAAAACATACACAGAAATACAACATCCAGCTGGGGGTTAGATGTATATCACCTAAGACCCAACAGTTAGAGCTTCAACTTACGAATTCCACCAAGAAATTTTTTAAAATCCTCCACTGTGTACACCTTGATTTCGAACTTTGCTTTCATCCACTTCGCCACCCGAGTCTTGATCTGGTCCCCTACCTCACTAGTAGACCGTGAAATATTGTTAAAAATGAGGTCGTTCCTTGCAAGCCACAAAGACCATATGGTAGCAAAGAAAGTTACCTCCCAAATGTGCCTTTCCAAATTTCTAAACCTATTGCCAAACCACCAATTTGCTAGGTCCGCCAAAGAAGAGGGACACACCCAGAACATCTGCCACCACACCACTATCAGCGACCAAGTGTTCCATGAAAACTGACAATGCAAAAAGAGGTGTGCAGGGGTTTCCTCGAAGGTAGAACAAAAAGGGCACATTGACAATGGCCCCTCCTGAATCAAATTTCTGCTCGCGAGCAGTGATCTAGTAGCCACCCTTCCTTGTAGAGCCAGCCAAGAGAAGATTTCCACCTTGGGTGGACTAAGGTTCTTCCATAAAGACCCCAATACCTCATTCTTAACCTGAACCTGCTGTTCCCATTGATCATAAACTGATTTCACCGAGAAGCTCTTGTCTGCAGACCAATTCCATTGCAATAAATCTTGTTTGGAAGGGTCCAAAGTTACACTCTGTAACCTTTGTTGTAATTCCTCCTTTTGGAGTTTTTCCCAGTCATACAAATGCCTACCGAAAAGTAGATTCCAATTGCCATCCCCAGCCCCTTCCTTAACATCACTAATCAATAGCTCCTTCTGAGAAGAAATTCGGAACAGTCTGGGGTAAACATGTTTGAGTGCTACATCTCCTAACCAAATATGGTCCCAGAATAATGTTTCTTGGCCATCCCCCACTTGCACTTTGAAACCCTCTTGAATAATAGTACCAATACACGAAGATGCATTACCTATGGAGCAAATATCACTCCATATATTTGTAACCTGACCAGAATTGGGGAGATGAGGAAGCCAACAACCTTGAGCCAGATTGTACTTCCTTCGAATGACCTTGACCCAAAGGGAATCCTTTTCTTTACTAAACCTCCACCACCATTTAGCAAGTAGTGCTAGGTTTTGGATCTTCAGATTTTTCACTCCCAAACCTCCATTCTCTTTTTTCTTAGCAACCACATCCCATTTCACCAGATGGAGTTTCCTCTTATCAACAGAGTCACCCCAAAAGAATTTTTTCTGCATTTTCTCTATTGACTGAGCAACCGCTACTGGCAGTTTAAAGAGAGACATAAAATATATAGGCAAATGACCGAAATTAGAGTTCAAAAGAGTAAGTCTACCTCCCGTTGAGTTGAATCTACTTCTCCAAATGCTCAGTTTTTTACCCATCCTGTCCAAGACTGGTTCCCATGTCTTAATTTTTTTCGGATTTGCACCCAAAGGCAGCCCCAAGCACTTGATTGGCAAGGTCTCGACTTTACATCCCATCACCTGAGCAAGATCATGGACATCTTGACGACAAATCTTAACTCCACACAGTGAGCTTTTTGAGAAATTGATTTTTAGGCCCGACATAAGCTAAAAAACATCTTAGAATCCTTTTAATATTAGCCATCTCCACTCTATCATTATTGCAAAATAGTATCGTATCATCCGCAAATTGTAGGTGAGAAAGAATAACTCCATTAATCCCAATCTTAGTACCCTTGATAATGTTTAACTCTCTAGCTCTTTCCAACAAAATATTCAAAGCTTCTACCACAATGTTGAAAAGGAATGGGGATAAGGGATCCCCTTGTCTGAGGCCTTTCTGAGTGTGAAACTCCTGCGTAGCAGAACCATTAATAAGAATAGACATTGCTACGGACGAGATACACTCTTTAATCCATCCACACCATTTTTGCCCAAAGCCCAATTTCGCAAGCAAATCCAATAAGAAGTTCCAGTTAACACAATCATATGCTCTTTCAAAGTCAATTTTAAGAATGAGGCCCCCAATACGACTGTTTTTCCAGCTATGTATCACCTCATTAGCTATAAGGACACCATCCAATATCTGTTTTCCCCCAATAAAAGCAGCTTGGGCCTCCCCAATGATTGAAGGGAGAAGCAATTTAAATCTATTAGCCAAAACTTTGGAAAGAATTTTATACACCCATCCCACCATGCTAATAGGTCTAAACTCTTTGAAAGAAGAAGGGCAATCAACCTTAGGGATCAAAGACACAAAAGTAGAATTGATACCTTTTGTGAGCTTTCCATTGGCATGAAAATCTGAGAAGAACTGGAGTATCAACACCTTCATGAAATCCCATCCTTTCTTAACAAAAGAGAAGTTGAACCCATCCGGTCCTGGTGCCTTGAAATTACTGCAATCCTTCAAGGCTGTAAGAATCTCTCCCTCCCCAAATTGGTTTTCCAAAGAAGAAGTTACCAGTGGACTGAGTTTTCTACCAAACATCCCCCCCAAAACTGGTCTGACAGATCTATCCTCTTTAAAATTGGTACTAAAATGTTCCACAGCTGCTTCTTTAATCTCTTTTGGATTTTCCAACATTCTTCCATTAGCCTTAATCGATCCCACCATATTCCTCCTGAACCTGTTATTAGCCATTACTTGAAAAAACCTCGTATTTTTGTCCCCCAACTTCAACCATTTGATTCGAGATTCTGTCTCCACACAGATTCAGTTAAACGAGAAAGTTTCCAAAACTCAGATTTGGTTCTGCACCTTGAAGCCTTTTCGTCCTCATCCAGTTGTCTCTCTTCAGCTAGCAGCTCAAACTGGTGAAGATCAGTTTCAGCTTTTTGGAGAGCTAGGGTGACATCACCAAAAACTTCCTTGTTCCACACTTTGAGCTTATCTTTCACGGCCTTCAATTTTTGTAGGATCATGAAGCCAGCCCAACCATTCACCTGACATTCATTCCACGTTGCTTTGGCTAACCTCATACAGCTCGGATTTGACAGCCAGATGTCCATAAATTTGAAAGGTTTAGGGCCCCAATCCCTACCATCATCAAGAAGCACTATAGGGCAATGATCGGAGATAGGTCTAGGCAATCCCCATTCAAGCAGTTTAAACTTTTCCAACCACTGGATAGAGACCAGAAATCTATCCAATCGACTGTGAATAACATGGTCTTGAAAATTGGTCCAAGTAAATTTTCTCCCCAACATAGGGAGATCAATGAGTTCCATGTTGTTACTAAACTCAATGAAATCCCTCATACCCCTCTCAACCCTCAAACACCCCACTCTTTCATTCACATCTTTGATCTCATTAAAATCACGCCCATACACCAAGGAAAAGCAGAATTAGCCTTAAGGTTCAGTAATTCCTCCCATAAAAGTCTACGATTTACTACCTCATTCGACGCATAAACATTCCCCACCACACAAGGGAAAATATTATTAATCACTCCCTGTAACAGAATAAACGACCTCTGCGGGATGATATTGTCTACTTTAAAAAAATCTCTATTCCAAATACATAACAGTCCCCCAGAAGCCCCAATGGCATTAGAGCACACATACTCAAAATCAGCATTACCCCATATCTTTTGGACTGAAATTCTCTCCAACGACTCCAATTTTGTTTCTTGAACGAGTAACACATCAGGTTTTTGTTTTTTGATAAGCTTAGACAAAAATCTTTTTTTAGTCGAGCTCCCTAATCCTCTAATATTCCAAGATAACAACTGCATAAAAACTGAGTTAGCCCCAAACAAATACACCAGTTGGAGGTTAAAAACCCTAAACCTCTGCTTCTCTCTCAAGCATGAGAGAGTATTCCTGAGATTCAAGCTCAATCATAGTACGTAAAACGACCTCATCATTAGGTTGAAAATTAATACCCAACTCACCTCCAATCGCCATTGTAGCTCTGACTTCACGCATCACCCTCGAATCGCTCTGAGGAGAAACCTCAGAAGAAGAAATTGAATTCTCTACCTGAGAGCGATCCCTGTTCACCATCTCACGAATACGCACAAGATTAGATAACTGGCGTCTTCTCCTTCTCCTGCAATCTGCAACGTTGAGGTCGACCAGCAAGTTGATACACGGAAGCTGAGAGCACCTTACCAAGTGGAATTCCTTGACATGCACCTTAGCCAAACAAATCTTTCAAAGCTGGCTGGTTCCCCAGCCCAGGGTTTTACCGATTCGAACCAAAGTTTCATCCACGGATCCTTAATAAGCAAGTCCCTAGCTTCTTGACTTTGAAAAGTTATTAGGACTGATCTCCCCCCCAAAGCCCTGAACTGGGCTACTCTATCAGTCTCCAAATTGAAACTAGTTTTCAAAGTCATCATGGAAACGACTCTGTGCATAACAGCCACCACACTTCTAAATAATCCTCCATTACCAACAGCATTGGCCTGTAATAATATACTCTGTTCTGCAGGGGGTTTGGAAGATTCCCCTTTTAGTACATGCACAAAAGATTTTACCAACCCAACTTGCCCACCTTTGTCTCCTTAGGCGCAGAGGTCTGCCTCTTGGACACCTGCTCATTGGCCATGTGAAATTTGGGCACCCTCTGTTTTGAAATATCATCACAGTGACCAAAGCAAGCTTCCTTAACAAACAATTTGTTGTTCTCCACCCAAACCCCATTCATTCTAGCCACCGCCATGCCTGCAGACACATGACAATCGTACCTAACAAAACCAAATTTATTACCAGTACGTTTACTCCTTTTTCTTGGAATAAAGGCATCCTTAACCACCCCGAATTTGTTGAAAGTTCTCTGAAGCCAAGTCTGGTCCCTTTCCTCAGGAATGTTGTCCACAAACAAAGTAAACATCTTCGTTACCCCTGACATCGTGTTCTTCGACAGCCTTACAGCCTGACTTCTGTGATTGTTGATCACCGGAATCCAGCCACTGCCCTCTCTCACTCTCTCTCTCTCTGCTCATAGTTGGTGAAGTTCTATGGAATTAACCCCCATAATGAAAAACAGTTAATTGGACTCCGTTTGATATATGAACGAATCATATATATAATAATTGTTTTCCTTATAGCAAGTTTTTTGGCTTCCAGCGTTTGGCTGGTTCTTGTACAGCTGGGGTATGCCCCTAAGAGATTGTAATTAATGAATTTGAACTTTTATAATAGAATGCACTTATAAAAAATTAAAAAGAAAGAAAGAAGCATGTGGAGTTAAATTAGGTACTTTTGAAGGAATACTTGTAAAATAGAGGAACAAATTAATTAGCAAATGAAAACTATACTACATGATCAGTAATTTCACTCATGCATGTTTGGATAAAAAACCAAAGCACTTTCTCACAACGGTTTGACTCTTCCTCGCACCAATTAGAGAAGAAGAAGATCTTGAATTTGAAGAATGGCACTTTTTAAAAACAACAACAAAAATAATGAAACATTACCGTTTCACTTTCACGCCGTGTTGGTGAACTGCTCTAATCAATTGTATCACATCATCAATGCTCCAAGGCACATAGGGCCTGCGGGAGGAATTGCCCGTTTCGTGCCGTGTCTGTCTCGATGAAGAAGTTGTTGCACCCTGGACTACGTCCATCAATGGGCTGTTGGCGTTGGACATTGGAATGACAACAAATTAATCATTTCAAATGATGATACTAGTTCAATATATTTTTTTTTTTGCTCGGCAAAACGAAACTTTTATAAAACCTCGAAACGGTTATAACGAGGGGCTCGAAGCACGGAGATATACACATGCTCAAGCAAACAAAAAGAAGAAAGGAACAATTACAAAAAATATTCCCAAGAGAATTGTCTGACAAGTAAATAAAACGTTAAAGATGATGACATTTCTGCTCAAAAAATTTAAACTTCTTTCATGATTTAATAGTAGTTGTCAATGAATTATTTTATTTTATGGGAAAAAAATTAATTTTTCTAAAACATAAAGTTGCGTTTGGCCTGTCTTAAGTAATACTACTCCTTTTCAGTTGACTTGGTGAATTTTACTTATGCTTTAGATTTTTGTCAAAAACTTCAATTTTGTAATTGATAGGCGCGTGATATCATAGATATGAGTGCCTAAGTAGGGCGAATTAGCGCGTTAGAGGCGCATTTTATTCCATTATCCACTTGATACCGTGCTTTCCTTTTGTTTTGTGTTTTTGTTATTTTCGTAGGTAATAAGGCGGATTTTACTCCAAGATTGGATTGCGAGGCCTTGAGGTCGGTTTGGACGTCGTCATGGGAAGTCAAGGCGGAAGCATGAGGCGTCGGGTGACGTTGGGTGGCCAAATCCCATGCAAGGCTCGGCGGGCACCGTTAAACACATTCGGTATCGATACTAATATTTCATGTATCGATACAAAGTGGTGCATAACTATCCAAAAGCTCAACAGACAAAATTGTATTGATACTCCAATTTCAAGTATCGATACCGAAGCCACAAGCAACCTCGTACGGAACTTCGTTGCAAAGGCAACAACTGTTGCCGACTTTAGTTGCAATTAAATTAGTATTTTCCCAATTTCAATTGATATTAAAATTGGTGATTTCCAATTTAAGACTTTTGGGGTTTTGGTATAAATACCCTCTGGAACTTCGTTTTTAGGGTTCGCGCTTTTACGTAGCAGCTTCCCTTTTTCCGTTCTTTCTTTCCAGAGCTATTTTCTTTCAAATTTTCAAGTTTTGTTCAGATCTTCGCACTCTAGTAACTCGTATTAATTTTTGTTCTTCATTAAAGTTGTTCGTTGGTATTCAAGTAATTGAGTTTTCTTATTTCTTTTTCATTCCAAGCAATAGAAGCATGATGCAAGTTAGGATTTCTCTTGTTTCTCTTTCAATAATGAGTGAGTAGTCGTATAGGTAGGGTCGTCGGGTGATTAGCACACCGTGATCAGTTCGGGTACTGCTCCTGTTTTCAAATAATGGAAAAAGTAATTTTAGGTTAATAAGAACATTCGTTAGACGAACCCGGGGCATCGTCGGAGCCCATGTGAACGGGGGAATGGGGGTCCAAAACTCATTCTTCGCTGCGCATGGGTATACGGCGACCATAAAGGTTCGCATCTTTCGGGGTATCTTTTCCAAACTAAAGTTAAACATTTTTAAGAACGCTGAATGGAGTAGGCTAATCCGGACTGGTTACGAGTGCTATGAACCCTACGACCATACCTCCTTTTAATTATCTGAATAGTGCAATCAATTTCTTAGTTTTAGTTTATCTCTCAATCAAACCGACAAGGGGTGGCTACCTAAGAGCCGTTTTAAATTCTACAACCCGAGATTCCACAGCACACACTTCACCGTCCTTAGTGGATTCGACTCCGGTCTTACCGGATATTGTGCTATATCGGTCTCCGCCCTACGCTTGGGGCAACCCATAATTTTAGGACTAGAAATCGTCAATCACACATGCAGTTTCGTACAATGAGGTCTAATATGACCTTGAAGACCACAATGATGACAAAAAGGCTTAAACTTGAAAGCGTTTACCTCACCATGCTTGATAGTGGTTTTTGAAACCGTTGCACGTCGCATCTTTGCCTTAGGAGTCTTTGTGCGAGCATGTTTGACATTATTTCCTTTATCCGATGACACCTTTTGAGAAGACAAAATTTCATCTAACACTTGTGAATCTGCATTCAATTTCTTAAAAGTAGCATTGGCTTTGTCAAGTTCAACTTGCAATTTTGCTACTTTTGATTCAAGAAGCTTGTTAGTCTCAAAAAGGTTATGCATATCATTTTCAAGATTCATATTTTTGTGTTTAAGCAAGTCAAGTTCATGTAATGCATCGGTTCTTTCTTTCTCACATTGTTTTAATTTTGGTGGCTAATTCTAAATTATTATTTTTCTTCAAAGAAGGTTTAAATTTTTTCAAATCCAAACTCATAGCTTTTATATCATATGTATCATCACTATCCGAATCATTAGTGATAGGCGCGTGATATCATAGATATGAGTGCCTAAGTAGGGCAAGTTAGCGCGTTATAGGCGCGTTTTATTCCATAATCCACTTGATTCCGTGCGTTCTTTTGTTTTGTGCTTTTGTTATTTTTCATAGGTAATAAGGCGGTTTTTACGCCAAGATTGGATGGGAGACCTTGAGGTCGTTTTGGACGTCGACATGGGAGGTCGAAGTGGAAGCATGAAGCATTGGGTGACGTCGAGTGGCCAAAATCCATGCAAGCCTCAGCGGGCCACTTAACGCGATCGGTATCGATACTGCTATCCATAGTATCGATACAATTCAGTGCAAAACGAATCCAGAGTTGATCAGAAAGATGGGTATCGATACCCCCCTGGGCTGTATCGATACCGAGAGTGACAACGGGAATTTTTCGTTTCGTCATTTTATTTCCTTTTTCATTTATTTCCGAATCTGTGGGGTTTGTTTAAATACCCTCTTAAACTCCGTTTTTAGGGTTCGCACTTTTATTAGCAGCTTTATTTTTCTGTTCTTTCCGTTCCAGAGCTAATTTCTTTCAAGTTTTCAAGTTTTGTCAGATCTTCACATTCCGGTAACTCGTTTCAGTTTTCGTTCTTAATTAAAGTTGTTTATTGGCATTCAATTAGTTGGTATTTCTTGTTTATTTCTCTTTTTCCAATAATCGAAGCATGATGCAAGTTAAAATCTCTTTTAATTTTCTTTCAATAATGAGTGAGTAGTCGTATAGGTAGGGTCGCGGGGTGATTAGCACGCCGTGATCAGTTCGGGAACTGCTCCTGCTTTTAAATAATGAAAAAGTAATTTTGGGATAATTAGAACATTCGTTAGACGAACCCGGGGCATCGCCGGAGCCCATGTGAACGGGGGAATGGGGGAACAAAGCTCGTTCTTCGCTGCGCATGGGTATACGGCGACCATAAAGGTTCGCATCTTTCGGGGTATCTTTTCTAAACTAAAATTTAATGTTTTTAAGAACACCAAATGGAGCAGGCTAATCCGGGCTGGTCGCGAGTGCTATGAACCCTTCGACCGTACCTCCTTTTAATTATCTGAATTTTTAATCAATTTCGTTGTTTAGTTTATCTCTAAACCAAACCGACAAGGGGTGGCTACCTAAGAGCCGTTTCAAATCTTACAACCCGAGTTTCCACAGCACACACTTCACCGTCCTTAGTGGATTCGACTCCGGTCTTACCGGATATTGTGCTATATCGGTCTCCGCCCTACGCTTGGGGCAACCCATTATTTTAGGACTAGGAAATCGTCAAGCATTTTTGGCGCCGTTGCCGGGGACGGTAACGTGTGTTGAGAGTTCGGGTCGTTAGATTTTATTTTTATTTTTATTTTTTAGTCATTGAGAGCGTTCCGAAATTAACCGTGGAGGAAGAATATTTTGGTGGTGAGTCTTTCGATATCGGTGGCCTTTTTGTGAACTTAGTAATCGAGCCACCAATGGCAGATCCACCGATATCGATGCGTGCGCACATGCATCCTGAGAGGACCACTCCTCTCAGTCCAATAGTCCTACCAATAGAGACAGTGGAAGCACGTAACGCTTTCACCATAAAGCCAGGTACGCATAATGCCCTTCCCCTGTTCTACGGGAAGGAGAATGAGGATCCGTACAACCATATCCGTTGCTTCGAGCAGTTGGTGAGCACCCTCGCCACCACTGCTCAGTGGGAGAATGCTTGCCTTAGGCTTTTCCCCCCTTCACTTAGGGACAATGCGGATAAGTGGTTACGTATGCAAAAAGCCCAGTCTCTGAGGACGTGGGCTGCTGTCCGAGATATATTTTACAAGAAATATTTCTCGGAAAGTAAGTCGAAGTACCTGACTCGCCAAATCCAGTCGTATAAGCAGAAAGAGGGCGAGTCGTTTTTGAGGTGCTGGGAGCGGTTCAAGGACTTGCTGTTGTCCTTGCCACATCATGGGTTCGTGAAACACCAGTTGGTGTCATTTTTTTATTTGGGCTTGAATGTTGCTACGGTCCAACAAATTGAGTACCTCTGTAAGGAGGCAGATTTCCTCGATAAGTCCCCGGATGATGCGTGGGATTTTCTTGATGAGTTGGCCGAGAAACACCGGAGTTGGGAACCTTCTGACCTCGGTGATAGGGCCATGGCTGCACAGGGACCCAGTGGGTCCGGCATATTTCCTTCGAGTGTGAGAGAGCACAACCTCCAGTCTCAGCTGGACAAGATGGCCAAACAGTTAGAGGACTTGAAACTCAAGCAAGTCCATCAGGTGAATGAGATGAGGGTTGAAGAGGTGTGCGCTCTGTGTGAGTGTCCGGGGCATTTAGTCACTGCTTGCCCCGCGTTTCCCATTGTGAAAGATGCATACCATAGTAACCAGGCTGAGGTGAACGCGCTTAACCAGCGTTGGGATCCGTATTCTAATACCTACAATCCAGGGTGGGCCCATAACCCACTTTTGAGTTGGAGGGATCAAAAAGCCCCAGTGCAATCCCAGGCACCACCTCAGCAGTCAGTCCAGCCATTCCAATCTTCTTCTCAAGGCCCAATGACCCAATTCCGTTACCCACCTCAGCAGCAGCAGAGGTTTGGCCCTTCATCTTTTGGACCACCCCCTGGCATTAACCATCCCCCACGGGATAAGCAGACTGATGAGATGATGAAGACTCTCATGCAGTCTCAGATTAGCTTCACTGAGCAGACCAAGCTGGCGATTGGTGACATTAGGACCCAATTGACCCAGTTGACGGCGGCAGTTGGACAAGCCCAACAGGAGAAGGGAAAGTTTCCTTCTCAACCTCTAATCAATGCCGCCGGTACACATTATGTGGGTGATTTTTCTGGCCCAAGTAGTTCAGATCCTAGCCTAGAGGAGGCTAAGGCGATCACCACGCTCAGAAGCGGGAAGGTGATCAACAAGGACTTACCTTTTAAGCAAAAATCGGTGCCACCCCCGGTACCGGTATCTGTGCCAATAGCCATTCCAGACCTAGGAAGTGTCCCTGAGGAAGAGAGAGATGCGGAGTCTCCTGAAGTGGTGGTACCTGCACCTGCAGCCCCCACGACTCCGTCGCCACCCGTTGCTCCATATCCAAATCGCTTGGTGGCGAAACCCAAAGTCAATGTGAACTTTCAAATGCTTGAGTTGTTCAAGAAAGTTCAGTTTCCTATCTCTTTGATGGAAGCCATTGATGCCATCCCTCAGTTTGCGAAGGTTTTGAAGGATCTGTGTACATCTAAGCGGAGAACCAAGAGTCAGAACAAAGTGCTTCTGACGGAGCAAGTGAGCTCCATTCTCCAGGCTGAGATCCCCACCAAGTGTAAGGACCCTGGTTGTCCCACCATCCCTATAGCTATCGCAGGCCAGAAGTTTGATAAGGCTTTACTAGATTTGGGAGCGAGTGTCAACTTGCTCCCATATTCAGTATACTTGAAGCTTGGCTTAGGCGACCTGAGAGCCACACCGGTCACGCTACAGTTGGCTGATCGGAGTGTGAGAATTCCCAAGGGAGTGGTGGAAGATATTTTGATTCAAGTAGGCGAGTTTCTCTTTCCAGTCGACTTCATTGTCCTGGATACTTGCCCAATACCGGAGGTCTTTGAGAAGACTCCTATCATCCTTGGCCGTCCTTTTCTGGCCACCTCCAGCGCTGTCATGAATTGCAAAACTGGGCAAGTCCAATTGTCGTTTGGGGACTTGAAAATGGAGGTGAATGTTTTTAATGTGGATAGTAAGGTCGAGGATGATGATGAGGTGTATGAGGTGAGTCTGATCGACACGCTAGTGCAAGAGCATGTCGATAGTATGTTATACAAGGATCCTCTGGAGATAGCCCTAACCGCCGAGGAGGCGTCATTCTTAGATTCTCCAGAGGTAGGAAGTTTGATGGAGATGCTTGCAGTAGAGGATGTGTGTGGTGTCGCTTGGAACCCAGTTCTTGAGCCGCTGGGCACCCCACTTCCTAAAGCTCTCCCATCGTCTGTCCAGCCACCCAAACCAGAGTTGAAGCCTCTGCCGGACACACTTAAGTATGCCTTCCTTAAAGGCGATGATACTTTTCCGGTTGTGATCTCCTCATCCCTCGAGGCGGATCAAGAGGCTAAATTGCTTGCCCTGCTGAGAGAGCACGTGGGCGCGATAGGCTGGACGATAGCAGATTTACAAGGTATTAACCCAACGGTGTGTACACACCGCATTTTTCTTGATGAGGATGTGAAGCCTTCTAGGCAACCTCAGCGTCGTCTGAACCCCAATATGAAGGAGGTGGTTCGGGCTGAGGTGCTTAAACTCTTAGATGCGGGTATTATTTACCCGATAGCCCATAGTGAGTGGGTGAGCCCGGTGCAAGTGGTGCCTAAGAAGGCTGGAGTAACCGTCGTGAGAAACGGCGAGGGAGAACTAGTGCCGACCCGTGTTCAAACCGGGTGGCGAGTGTGCATAGATTACCGGAAGCTCAATGCGAGCACCCGGAAAGACCATTTCCCTCTCCCATTCATTGATCAAATTTTGGAGAGGGTGGCTGGTCGTGCTTTCTATTGTTTCCTGGATGGGTACTCTGGCTACAATCAGATAGAGGTAGCCATGGAGGATCAGGAAAAGACCACCTTCACGTGTCCTTATGGAACGTTTGCCTACCGTCGCATGCCCTTTGGCTTGTGCAACGCTCCCGGAACCTTTTCAAGGTGTATGATGAGAATATTTAGCGACATGGTAGAGAAGATTGTGGAGGTGTTTATGGATGACTTTTCAGTTTTTGGGGATTCGTTTGACGAATGCCTCGGGAACTTGAAGAAAGTCTTGGAACGGTGCGAGGAGAAGCAACTTGTGCTTAACTGGGAGAAGTGCCACTTCATGGTTACCCAAGGAATTGTGTTGGGACACATTGTCTCATCCAAGGGTATTGAGGTGGACAAGGCGAAGATCGATTTGATCGCAAATCTTCCCACTCCAAGGTCTGTAAAAGACATTCGGTCTTTCCTCGGTCACGCTGGTTTCTATCGGCGTTTCATTAAGGATTTCAGTGCTATCTCTCGACCGTTGTGTCATTTGTTGTCAAAAGACACGCCCTTTGTGTGGACTGAGGCGTGTGAGGAGGCTTTTAAGACGTTGAAGCGGAGTCTCACTACTCCGCCGATTGTACAGCCTCCGGATTGGAGTTTGCCCTTTGAGTTGATGTGTGACGCGTCCGACTATGCAGTCGGGGCGGTTTTAGGGCAACGGCGAGGGAAAGATCCCTGCGTCGTGTATTATGCGAGCAAGACGCTGAATGAGGCACAAATGAACTACACCACTACCGAGAAGGAATTGCTCGCGGTGGTGTTTGCCTTAGATAAATTCCGGTCCTACTTGGTGGGTTCGCAAATCGTGGTGTATACCGATCATGCGGCCTTGAAATATTTGATGACCAAGCAGGATGCGAAGGCTCGCCTTATCCGGTGGATTCTTTTGCTGCAAGAATTCGACCTCGTGATTAAGGATAAGAAAGGGGTTGAGAATGTAGTGGCCGACCACCTGTCTCGTTTGGAGTTTGAGGACCCCACCTCTCATCTCCCCATCAGGGATACTTTCCCTGACGAGCAGTTGTTTGCTGTTAATACGTGCCCATGGTTTGCAGATATCGCCAATTATTTGGTGACTGGGCAGATTCCACCCCATTGGTCTACAGCTGAGAAGCAGCGGTTTTTGAGAGAGGTCCGGCTTTATATTTATGATGATCCATATGTGTTCAAATATTGCGCGGACCAGATTGTACGCCGGTGTGTCCCCGAGGCTGATCAAAGGGGAATTTTAGAGTTTTGTCACACCGAGGCGTGCGGGGGTCATTTCTCCAGTAAGAAGACCGCCGCCAAGGTCAATGAGTGTGGCTTCTTTTGGCCAAATCTTTTTAAGGATGCGTACGTGTTTTGCAAGTCGTGTGACCGGTGTCAGAAGTTGGGAAAGGTTGGGCCACGGAATATGATGCCCCTCCAGAATATTTTTGTGATAGAGGTTTTCGATTGTTGGGGTATTGATTTCATAGGCCCGTTTCCGGTTTCAAATGGGTTTGAGTACATCCTCTTGGCGGTGGATTATGTGTCGAAATGGGTAGAGGCAATTCCCACTAGGACCAGTGATTCTAAGGTCGTGCTTGAGTTCGTAAAGAACTCACATTCTATCGAGGTTTGGCATGCCACGTGCCATTATCTCCGATCAGGGCACGCATTTTTGCAATAGGTCCTTTGGGGCGTTAATGAGCAAGTATGGCATCTCTCACAAGGTGTCTACTGCTTATCATCCTCAAACCAATGGTCAGGCTGAGCTAGCAAATCGTGAGATTAAGGGGATTCTTGAGAAGACCGTGAACCCGAATAGGAAGGATTGGTCACTTCGGTTGATCGATGCCTTGTGGGCCTACCGCACTGCTTACAAGACCGTGTTGGGTGCTTCACCCTACCGGCTCGTTTATGGTAAGGCCTGCCACTTGCCCGTTGAAATGGAACATAAGGCCTATTGGGCCATTAAGACGTTAAACACGCGTTTACCAGAGGCGGGTGCCCATAGGAAGCTCCAGTTGTGTGAGCTTGAGGAGATTAGGAATGATGCGTATGAGAGCACGAGTATTTATAAGGCTAAGGTTAAAGCGTATAATGATAGGAACATTCAGCGCAAGACCTTTATTGTTGGTCAAAAAGTGTTATTGTATAACTCGCGTCTCCATCTTTTTCCTGGTAAGTTGAGGTCCCGATGGGACGGTCCCTACGTTGTGCATAAAGTCTACCCAAATGGTTCGATAGAGATTTGTGACCCAAAGGATAATAATACTTTCAAAGTTAATGGACAACGTCTTAAACCATTTTTGGAATTTGTTGAAGTAGGTGAACCTGATGAGGTTTTGGTCGATCCTGTTTATTCGGATGACCCGGTTGTGTAGTCGTACGTGGCTACGTTTTGACGGGTAGCTTTTGCGTACCACTCTATTCATTGTGGAGTGGACCCGGCCCCTAGTAATAGGGGTACCCATCATTGACTTGGGTTTTGGGCACAATGCTTTAAAAAAAAAATATATATAGAAAATTGAAAATGAAATAAATATTAGCATCATGGTCTGGTATAGCCACCTGGTCAAAGCTACGTATGTAGTACTTAGGAGGTTGGGTCTGGCGGCAGGCGCGTAGTTAGCGGCGAGAAATCTGTCTGAACCATCTGGCTTTAATGTTAAAATTCCGTGGAGATTGCTTCAAAACGGGGTGGTGGGTAAGGAATCTGGCAGCCCCAGAGGGAGTGACAGTCTATTAGATGATGGTACCACTTCTCAAGATATCGCTGAATCCTACGCATACTGTCCTTCCAACAAGTAAGGAACCACAGTCTTTGACCAGGGAGAAAAGTAGTACTCGTGTCTTTCGCGTGAAGAAAGTGGTGGATTTTTGTTTTGTTTTTGCTTTTGTTTTTCTTTTGTTTTTGGGGTCCCGGGTACCACGAACCGGGTGGCACTAATGTTTTGCAGGGTGCGGAATTTTGCACGGCGTGCGGAGCAAGGAAATTCCTCGAACATCGGCCGAGGTCATGGTGGTTGGCTGCCACCCGTTGGTCCATTTCTTCTCCTTTGTTTTTCTTGTGCTGTGTTTTCATGCTTTGAGGACATAGCATGTTTTAGGTTGGGGGGAAGGGTGTACTTTGTACATGTTCTCGTGGCGTTGCTAGGGGTAAATTTTAATTTTTATTTATTTTTGGGGATACGTGTGTTATGCTTGATTGTATGATTAGGCGAGCATACTAGAATTAGCCAAATCTTTGGGCCTGTTTAACTGAGATTCATGCATATATTTGGCGTTTCGTGAACATGTTTATGCTGTAGTTTACATTGAGTAAGTGTCCCCACGTGGTTAATTTAAAAAAAAAAACAGAAGAAGCATTCCCATGTTCTTTGATTTATCTGTCTCGCATTTGCGTAAAAAAGTAGGCGTTTGTTTCATAATGGAATGGCTGAATGGGTTGCATGCATTTGCGAGAGTTAATATCGTGCGTAGGGGATGAAACAAGGCACTCTTTTATGATTAGACCACATATGTGTCCCTTTGACCAATCTTAAACCAGTCCGAGTCAGTTCCTGAGTCTAACCTAGGAAAACGGTGTGTGGGTTGGATTCAAGTTGGGGGGTCTAGCTTTGTGCATCATGGGTATTTTTGTTCGGAGCATCGTTGTTTTTGGGATGGAATAGAAGAATCTTTGATGGGTGTCATGTGGGTGAAATCCTTACAATCTTGGCCAAAACCCTCATCCGACCAACCAACCCTTAAACTTTCAGCCTAAAAAGAAAAAAAAAAAAAGACAAAAAAAAAAAAAAGAGACAAAAGGACGAAGTTGATCAGTGAGATGGGTATCGATACCCCCTAGGGGTGTATCGATACCGAAGTCGCTTCGGGTAAAAAAAAAAAAAAAAATGCAGAAAAGGTCAAAAAGCAAAAAGGGCCGGCGGATTTTTCCCAAAACCTTTTCACTTCATCATCTTCAACCTTTTCTCTCTCTCTCTCTAACCCTCCATTACCCCATAACCAAACCTCCACCCAAAAATCCGAAAATCCTACTTCCCTCCACCAAAATTACTCCAAACTTCACCAAAACTTTTCTTTTTCCCATCTCTACCACATACTTCACTCTCAACCCCACCAAAAACCCGAATCCGTACGGATCTAAAAACCCTAACTTACCCTATATTCTTCCCATCTCTCACATGGCACCCAAGAAGAAGGCTAGTCTCGCAGAGAAAGGGAAAGGCGTGGGTTCCTCGGGTCATGCACCGAACCCGGATTTTGAGCAAGATTCCGCCCCGGAGGAGGTTCCGGCCCGGCCACGGAGGAGGAACCGAGATCAGATAAGGAGGGATGAGCAGTTGGCATGGGAGGCTTCATGCAAGGGCCGGGGAATAAAGGCAGAGAGGTTCATCATCCGGGATAGCTTTCCACCGGACAATGAAGTCATACGAGCAGTCGTCAGGCAAGGTTTGTCTTTTTGGTTTGAGGATAATCCCGGTTTGAATATTGAATTGGTAGAAGAGTTTTATAAGAACATGATTGTGCCTGAGGCCGGGACTGAATTGCATCCCGAGGCCCGTATCACTTCGAGAATTGGTAGGGTACCGGTGGTAGTAACCCCGGGTATTATTGCGGCTACAATGTTATATGCCCCCCCCACGGGGGAAACAAGCTACCCGGCCCTGAATGAGACTTTTGAGAAGGATATTGTGTTTGAGAATATGTATATGGACAAAAGGAATGCAATGATTCCCCACAGGCCCGGTAAATTCAGGCCGGCGTTTAGGTTTGTAAATCAGTTGGTGTGCTATAATTTGGACCCTCGGGCGACCGAGAATAAACCTTCTGAAACTACTGGGAACATGTTGTCGGCATTCTTGGAGGAGGAGACGTTGTGTGATTGGGCCCGCTATATTTTTGTTAAGATTGTGGAGTTTAGAGACGTATCAACCAACACTCGGTTGCCATTCCCGGTTTTGATTTCAACTATTTGTAGGGCTGTAGAGGGGCTAGCTTCTAAATATTTTAAGAATGACGAAGCTCATCCGGGTGATATTGATAGTTCCATTCTTCAGAAGAGTGCGGCCCATTCCAAGGGAAGGCGGGGGGCATTGTTGACTGAGCCCCCGGCGAATGCTAGCACAAACACTTGGTTGAGGAAGCTTTTCTGTCTAGAGGCGGCTGTGGCTAAGAGCCAACAGAAGTTGAAGAAGGAGGTGCGTCAGGTTGGGCGTACACAGCAGGTACTGGCCCACCAGAATCAGTGGTTGTACAACCGCGTCGTAGGGACAGTAGAGGCCTCGCAACCATATCAGCCGCTGCAGCTTCCGGAGATGGAAGTTAGTGATGATTTTGCAAGGAGTGAGTCGGATTGAGCTGGGATATCAATGATGCATGAAGTTAGAGTGGTGGTGTCACTTTATGTGTTGAGTCGTTAGTGTCGGTGGACTATTTTATTTTCTGTTATTTCATGTGGGTCTGTAATAACTTTCGTGATTGTTATTTTGTTTTTATCGGTTGGTTCTGGTTTTAGTTGGCACCAATGGGTGCATGCTGGTGTTTTAGGGGTTAAGGTGGCGGTCAGTCTGGGTAGTTACCTTACGTTACTATAGGCCGCCGCCTGATTTTGCAGTTTCCCCTTTATTCAGAACCAAGGTCATTTTAAGCTTGCTGAAGTCCTTTGTAGATCCTATGCACGTTGTTGACTCTCATGGATGCATGTTTTCTATTTTATGCTGCTTATATTGTGGATTCATGATTGTCTTATCGTGCTATTATTCTTTGTGAGCGTTAGTTCTGATTGGCACGTGGAGGCTTTTGTTTCGGTCCCACGTAGTTCGCCAAACGTTGTTTCATGGGATGTTTGAGAGTTCCGGCGAGCGAGTGTAACAATGTTGCCATCGTGGGGCATTTATTTCTGCATGTGTTTTGGCGCTAATTTTTGTTTATCTTTTGGCCAAAGCATGCATGTGTTTGAGTTGCAGGTGAGTGAGGAGGTAAAAATCTTTTGGCCCGCCTAATTGTTGTACAACATGCATAACCTTCGTGTCCCCGTTTTGTCTTGTAGTCCTTCCTTTATTATTTTTCCGTTCGTACGTTTCTAGGGACTAGCAACGCTCAAGTTGGGGGGTGTGATAGGCGCGTGATATCATAGATATGAGTGCCTAAGTAGGGCAAGTTAGCGCGTTATAGGCGCGTTTTATTCCATAATCCACTTGATTCCGTGCGTTCTTTTGTTTTGTGCTTTTGTTATTTTTCATAGGTAATAAGGCGGTTTTTACGCCAAGATTGGATGGGAGACCTTGAGGTCGTTTTGGACGTCGACATGGGAGGTCGAAGTGGAAGCATGAAGCATTGGGTGACGTCGAGTGGCCAAAATCCATGCAAGCCTCAGCGGGCCACTTAACGCGATCGGTATCGATACTGCTATCCATAGTATCGATACAATTCAGTGCAAAACAAATCCAGAGTTGATCAGAAAGATGGGTATCGATACCCCCCTGGGCTGTATCGATACCGAGAGTGACAACGGGAATTTTTCGTTTCGTCATTTTATTTCCTTTTTCATTTATTTCCGAATCTGTGGGGTTTGTTTAAATACCCTCTTAAACTCCGTTTTTAGGGTTCGCACTTTTATTAGCAGCTTTATTTTTCTGTTCTTTCCGTTCCAGAGCTAATTTCTTTCAAGTTTTCAAGTTTTGTCAGATCTTCACATTCCGGTAACTCGTTTCAGTTTTCGTTCTTAATTAAAGTTGTTTATTGGCATTCAATTAGTTGGTATTTCTTGTTTATTTCTCTTTTTCCAATAATCGAAGCATGATGCAAGTTAAAATCTCTTTTAATTTTCTTTCAATAATGAGTGAGTAGTCGTATAGGTAGGGTCGCGGGGTGATTAGCACGCCGTGATCAGTTCGGGAACTGCTCCTGCTTTTAAATAATGAAAAAGTAATTTTGGGATAATTAGAACATTCGTTAGACGAACCCGGGGCATCGCCGGAGCCCATGTGAACGGGAGAATGGGGGAACAAAACTCGTTCTTCGCTGCGCATGGGTATACGGCGACCATAAAGGTTCGCATCTTTCGGGGTATCTTTTCTAAACTAAAATTTAATGTTTTTAAGAACACCAAATGGAGCAGGCTAATCCGGGCTGGTCGCGAGTGCTATGAACCCTTCGACCGTACCTCCTTTTAATTATCTGAATTTTTAATCAATTTCGTTGTTTAGTTTATCTCTAAACCAAACCGACAAGGGGTGGCTACCTAAGAGCCGTTTCAAATCTTACAACCCGAGTTTCCACAGCACACACTTCACCGTCCTTAGTGGATTCGACTCCGGTCTTACCGGATATTGTGCTATATCGGTCTCCGCCCTACGCTTGGGGCAACCCATTATTTTAGGACTAGGAAATCGTCAAGCAATTAGATTGATTAGTCTCAACTTTAATAAAATTATTATTATCAAGTATAGAAAATTTTCTAGACGTGTGATTCATGTTCATACTCATGATGATGGATCTGCTCTAGGAAAAATAAATCCTAACGGAAGGAGCAGCCCGCTCTAATACCAATTGAAAAATCAGGGTTCCCTAATAATTCTTAAAAACCCTAATGGTATGAAAGTGAATCACTAATTCATACTATCAATTAAAAAACTACGCTAGCAATCAATCACATAACGCAGAGATATACGTGGAAAACCCCAGAATGGGTAAAAACCACGGGAATGAATCAAATCACTATAATCATTGTGCAGTTACAGATATACCTATCCAAACGTAGTAAATCCTCACAACGTTCTAAGTACTACCTGCCGAGTCACACGTACACCGCACCCAGTGATCTTGATCGCCAATAGCCTTGAATCCACAAGCCCTCCAATTAGCCTAAGAAAAATTTCCCTTAGAAATTGCACTGCCAAAAACTAATTTCTTCATCAACTGCCGCCGCACTCTTTCTTCTTCTCTGAATAATAGTATATGTATATGGCTTCACGACATTGCATGGCTGCCCCCCTTTTTCTTTTTATATTGCTGTAGCTGTAGTCCAAAACCTAGGAGATCAAATAAGGCAACTAATTGTATTAGTTGTAATGTGTGCACCAGCCCACCAATACGCCTCAGTAGTATTCGATGGATATCCGATTGATATCCCGATCAATCCATTTCGATTTAGCCCCTTTCCATTCGCGAAGTCATTCTGCCTTTAAACAATCGATTCACTCTCACTCAATTACAAATAAATAGATTCCTTCAACTCTAATCCTATACAGACTCACTAGCCTATGAAAATAATAAATAAAATTACAATTCGATAAAAATTATGTGTTTTGTCAAATGGAATTGCCAATACAAAAAGACTCCGGAATTTGGTCCTTACATTGGACATATGCAATAACTCGCAAGCAACCCATCAACTTGTGGTTGGGTCATCTTCTCTTGCATCAGGACCCCAACCGGCCGAAACAGACATTTTGTGTCCCAACGTGGAAGGTCGGACCACCTATCATATGAAGTACACTACTCAAGATGTTGAAAACATCTTGGGTGGCTCCTTCAAATTTGGTGGATTTATCTTCCTGGTGGTTCTCTTCTCCATTCAAAAATTTGGAGAAACATCTTTGGGAGTGTTGTTTCTATGCAACCCTATGGTCTATTTGGATTTCAAGAAATGACGTTATTTTCAACAATAAAAATGTGGATCCCAATCATTTGGAAGAGTTAATCAAAACAAGAGCATCCATGTGGATCAAAGCCAAGTTTGTTATAAAGGTGTACACGGTGGAAGATATCAAATCAAACCTTACGGTATCACTACAACAAAAAAGGTCTAAGACGACGAAACAAAATTCTTCGCCAATTGCATGCTTTTCATCGCCAAAGTTGTTGCCGACGAAAAAAATTTGTCGTCCCATTCCTCGATCTTTGTTTCACGCAGAAGACCCCTCACGACGAAAAATGCATTTTCCTCGTCAATGACTCCCCATGGCCGACGAATTAATTCCTCGCTAATGTTTCCCATGGCCGACGAATTATGTCCTCGTTAATTTATTCCCATGGCGACGAAATTTTTCGTCGGCGATTGTGTTTGCAGCGAAAAAAATTTCCACCCTTATGTTGGCTTTTTTTTGCTCCCAGTGGGTTTCGAACCCATGACCTCGCACCAACATTATGTACACTCATCCATGGTTATTGGTCAGGTTCTCAAATAGGGATCACTTTTCTCATATGCTTCGTTTTATCTTGTGTCTTCCCTGAGCCTTGACCACCTTTATTTGGTTTCCATTGATAGAGCCCTCATTTATTCCAAAAAAAAAAAAAGAAGAAAAGAAAACGAAATAGAGAAGAAAAGAAAAAGAAATATTGATGTTTGCTTGTCCGGGTGTTCATTGAGTAATCGGGCAATTGGGGTGAGGTATTCTCTCTCTGAGCGTTCGCGTCAAAAAATGGATAGACCTTGTGAAAGCACCCGTGTTGGACCATTTGCTTAGTAACCGGGCATTGGGTATAAGGTATTCTTACTCTCAATATTCGCGTCAAACAGCGGTGGGGTAAAAGTAAAAATACGGTTATGAATTTCTATTGATTACTTATTAATCAACTGCCTGATGTTGAGGGGTAGCTTGTGATTAATTATCCATGGATTGTATGTCGAACTTAGAGAGGTGTATCTTGTTGAGGGGGAGTCACTAGATAAACCTAAGCACTTGAGCATCTTGGCCCTGTTTTGAGTTGCTGAATTTTTTGTCATGGATGCACACACACACTTTCCTCTCATGTCGATGATCATGGTGTATTGCATTCTTTCTGCCTTGCATGGTGTTATGTCATTAAGCGGTGGCTTAAAATTTAGATGTCTTTTTCATCTCATCTAATGATGTAAGACTTGCACTAAAACTATGTCATGCTCGTATCTTCACATTTCTCATTCTCTTTTAGCATTTAGTTTATTTTTATTTTATTGAATTTTGCGTGTCTGTTAGTTCTTCATTCTGCTTGAATTTAGATGCCATGTTATTTATGCTATTATTTGCACTTCAATTAAATTTCCTATTTGGCTGCTTCTATTGGTCACTAATTGCGTAATTCTCTTCCATTCGCATTTATTGTTTTATTGTTTGTCCTATTCACCATTTGTCATTCCATGTCAAAAAGGGGGAGAATGATGAAAGGGGGAGTAGGTTGCTTATTATTCTAACGTGTTTGGATGTTGAGTTTTGTTTGCAGCTTCTCTACAACTCGATCTTAATCGTTAGATTTTCATTGTATTGTGTTTTGTCATGGGGGAGATTGTAAGGACCAAATTCCGGAGTCTTTTTGTATTGGCAATTCCATTTGACAAAACACATAATTTTTATGGAGTTGTAATTTTATTTATTATTTTTATAGGCTAGTGAGTCTGTATAGGATTAGAGTTGAAGGAATCTATTTATTTGTAATTGAGTGAGAGTGAATCGATTGTTTAAAGGCAGAATGACTTCTCGAATGGAAAGGGGCTAAATTGAAATGGATTGATCGGGATATCAATCGGATATCCATCGAATACTACTGAGGCGTATTGGTGGACTGGTGCACACATTACAACTAATACAATTAGTTGCCTTATTTGATCTCCTAGGTTTTGGACTACAGCTACAGCAATATAAAAAGAAAAAGGGGGGCAGCCATACAATGTCGTGAATCCATATACATATACTATTATTCAGAGAAGAAGAAAGAGTGCGGCGGCAGTTGATGAAGAAATTAGTTTTTGGCAGTGCAATTTCTAAGGGAAATTTTTCTTAGGCTAATTGGAGGGCTTGTGGATTCAAGGCTATTGGCGATCAAGATCACTGGGTGCGGTGTACGTGTGACTCGGCAGGTAGTACTTAGAACGTTGTGAGGATTTACTACGTTTGGATAGGTATATCTGTAACTGCACAATGATTATAGTGATTTGATTCATTCCCGTGGTTTTTACCCATTCTGGGGTTTTCCACGTATATCTCTGCGTTATGTGATTGATTACTAGCGTAGTTTTTTAATTGATAGTATGAATTAGTGATTCACTTTCATACCATTAGGGTTTTTACGAATTATTAGGGAACCCTGATTTTTCATCCAACACTGAGCCACTGCATCATGTAAATCACAAGTTCAAAAAATGTAGTGCATATTTCTAGTTGTAGGAGTACTATTATTGTTTTCTTTTGGAAAAAAAAAGAAAAAAGAAGTTCTAATCTTTCACATAAACTCATGAGAACCACTTTCTCCGTGATTCCACATAGCGCAGAGGAACATTGATGCTTTTAACAGAAATTCCACGTTCAGCTCCCAATAATTTTCTTTCAAAATAAAATAGAAAAACGATGGGGAGAAAGAGAAAAGAAGATAACCGTTTAAGTTTGTTATTTTTGGTCGCCTCCTACCTGAGACGATGGGGAGAAAGAGAAGAATAAGCAGAATCGAGAGAGAGAGAGATGGTCCCCTACTCGAAAGCCGCAGTAGGACAAACATAAGACACGTTCTGTACCATCCCAGTTGTGAGGATATAAAATACTCCATAAATATACAAAAATACTGTAGGACAAACAGACACATTCTGTTCCATCCCAGCTGTGAGGATATAAAATAGGGATAAAATATAAATATACAAAAATGCTAAACTTACAATAAAATCCTATTCCTTCCCTCCCAAAAAGAATGACAATTTTTGAAATTCGTATCATTTTGCATCGCTTATATCTTTCAATCTATAACGTTTTTCATGAGTTTGAAAACTTTGTATAATAAAACTAATTGAGAAATATCAAACAAGATCCATATTGCATATTTTTTGAAATCCATATTGAAATATATAAGGAATTGAAATTGGCACAGATATCAAAAATTGATATCCAATTTGGAACGGAAGGAGTACAATATACGTACAACATTCTTTTACAACAGCACTTGGGCCCCACACATTCTTTTTATTTCACTTGAACTTCTATCATCACTGGGACCAAGTGCTAACGTGTAAAGATATAATTATATTATACACCATCCGTCTCATTTTTATTGTCCTTATTTGATGTTCGTGTCAGTTTCCAATCGCTTATATCTTCCGATGTGAATCTCCGAAAATATGTAATATGAATTTTGTTTGATAGATTTTAATTTTGTAAGTTTAGGCTGGTTGAGGCGGCATTGTGGTTGTGATCCTCTATTGGAGTGGGACAATGTGTGTGCACATGCATTTTAAGATATGTCTGCTAGCTAGTAGTCAATGTGAAAATAGCAGTGAAGGAGAACATTTGTTGGATATAATTTCCTGATCAGCCTCGTTACCAAATGGGCACATACTTGTTTTTGTTTTGTTATTAAACAAGGAGTTTATTTAATTGAGTAGGATTACAACAAGATAACGGGCATACAACAAGATAATTGAGTAGGATTACAATTGATGAGTGGGGTCTACATACACTACGACCATGGACAAGGAACAATGCAGTTGCATATGTCGCATTATTTTTACCCAGAAACACTCAATAACAGTGAAAAGATAAGGGTACTGGTAGATTTCCTTTATGAGATTAAATTATTTACACTGCCAGTGTAAATATTTGTTTTCTCCAAATTTAATTACATTATGTCACGTCGCCATATTTTATTAATTAGGACCACTGTTTTGACGACGTGGCGCAACGTAATTAATTTGGAGGAAACACATAATTACACTGCCGGTGTATATAATTTATTTTCTTTCTTTTTTTTTTTTTTGGTTTCAAACGACCGTGACTTATTATTTTCCGCAACTTCTACAGGGAGAAGTTGTCTTTCTTTTTCTTGTTTTTTTGAAGATGATCAGCGTCAATACTTTTGGCCCTCATATATAGCTCCTGCAGTATAGGATCTACTTCAGTATCCGCAGATTTCACCATATGCCTCCACTTGTCCTGCACCACCCAATCATGGCCAAAACACCTCCTGTGAGCCTAATTAGTTCCAAGTCTCCAAAATGACAATAATTTTACAATGAGAAAATCAGCCGTGAAAGGTTGTTTACGGAGCCAATCGCGACCGTCCAAAAGTATTTTGAATAATTCGCATGTATATGAAACTTCTTTTAAATCTGGACCGTCCAAATTCAAAACGAATGGCCGAGATCGCGTGGTTCTGTGAATAGCCTGTTTACAACTATTCTGTGAATAAGTCTATATATTGTACAATAAAAAAACGTGTACTCATACTAGTTATTGGAGCATAAAAAAAAAAATCCAATTCATTTTAGTTTGTGAAAGAAAACAAAAAATCTTGTTCATTTTAATGTCAATTGTATAGTACTCCAGTTCTTATCTATAAAATATCTTGCAGAATTTAATCTAGCTTCAACAGACTACCTTAAAAAAAATTAAAGGCGCCGCCACACTGAAAGTAATACTCCTGCTGTAGTGGTAAAAGGGAAAACCAATAATTCAATAACGTAAAAGGTTAAATTAATTACCTTTAACTGGTTTTCCGTTCGAGGTGTATCCTTGAAATAATCAAGCTTGATAGATATCCAATTAATACTGCAGAGTTCGGGATACCGATGGAAACAAATCAAACGTGCTACAAAACTATTTATGTCTTCATTTTATTGTTTTTAAGTTTCCTACCGGCAATGACTAAAATAGGCAATGGAGTATTGTAAGTGGCAGAGTGACATTGCTACTACGATCCACTGAGATTCTGTCCTCCATTGCTCCGATTCGTTAGGGAAAACAAGTTTCATAGAGGCTTCACGCACTTGGGGACCTGCTGTTCCTTGAGGGACAACATGGGTGTTAGTCCTATCCGGACCGTCCATGCTTAACAATGAACGGCTCATATTTCACCTCGAATGATCGATTGAAATTTGTTCGATCAAGATGAAATATGAACCATCCATTACCAAGCATGGACGGCTAGAGGCCCAGAATGATGCCAAAGACCCATGTAGGGTCCCCATTTCACATGGGGTACTGTTCTATGCAGTGGAGGCCTTTACTTTCCTTTTCAAACCCTCCTTGAAGAGACCCACCATTGAAGAGACCCACCAATACAAAGACTGTTTTCAAAAAAATAAACACAAAGACTGGACCCCACCAAGTCTCCCCAAGACCCATTGATGTGTGTGGTGGGCCCGAAATGAACTGAGTCCATCTGCTGTGTGGTGGAATCCCCGTTTTGACCGCAGCAATTTGAGCCATTTTGCTTTCCCTCTTCCATCCATTATCAATGGCAGGGTCACATGTGCTTTGACACTTCGACGTGATTTGCTTTTTTTAAAACTAAGTCAGAATCTAATGACCTCCTTTTATTATTATATATACAAGTAAGGGGAGAGCTATATACATAAAGGGGTCAATCCTATTGTCCTATATGTACACATGCGCGCCGGCATACATGTGACGGTAGTTAACTAGGGAATAAAAGTTTTTGATTTTTTTTTTTGTCTTTTTCCTTTTTATGCAATGTCGTTTTCCTTGAACCAAAATCTATAGGAAGTGATTTTGGTACTCCCCAGATTGATAACCGCATTTCTAGAGAAAAATGCCAAAATACCAAAATCTATATAAAATTAATTTTGCACTTCCTGCACGCTTCCCAATGCAGTACCAGTACTAGAGAAAGATTTCAATCATGCTACGCCCACCGCACCGGGATGTGGGGGCAGCACACCGCACATGCTAGTGGGTAAGTTTCGCCTCACAAATTCAGAAAACGAAACTATATATTAATATTCGTTAGAGCTGATTTTTTACAAAATTCCATAAATAATTTAAAATTTATAGATATTTTTTTGTATTTGTGTGGGCCCCACTAGCGTGTGCGGTGGACTGCCACCGCATCCGCATCCCATGCGGTGGTCCTAGAAAGATTTATTGAAAGGCCCGAAAAGTGCTCTCAGGCCTTATTCCGCTAAAATTCTTATTTTTTTATGTACTTATTTTCTGTTTTACAAGACAAGTCATTCTCTCATAATACATCATCTGTAATTTAAAAAATAAGTAGTACTTATTTGAGTTAGTGAAACACACCCGACCCTATTCACTAATTTGAAACGTAAAAGAATGGGACATTCAGAAATAACTGAGCCACTCCAAGAGGCCTCAAATCATTATGAAGGAATGACAATGAGAAATCACATTCATTGATAAAGTCTTCGCCATGCAAATCCTCTTAAAGTGCATCTCAAAAAGGGTATAAGCATTTGCATTTGGTGTTACATCTAGAGATTCTAGACTAATGATTTTCCATGCATTATTTGTTTTTTAATGTCTTATCATTTGAAGATTAATGCTTGTTTAGGGTGCTCAGGCATTAGTTGTTTAGCTCGCCTTTGAGAATAGTTGAAGAATGCATTGGTTGGCCTTTGTGTGTGTCACAATTTGTACATTTTAAGATCTGCTTGCTAATAAATAACCCACGTGAATGAAAGGAAAGTGGATGAAAGCAAAGTTCAATATCAAGGTGTACTCAGTGGAGGATTTTAAATGTTTTCTTGATGGTATTCATAAGCTGAAGCTCTAATTATGGGTTTGAGGTGTTGCACATCCAACCCCCAGCTGGATGGTGTATTTTTAATTTTTGTGTTTCCTATTTCGTGGTTGAGCAAGTTCGCTCTTCCTACTTTTCCCCTCGATGTACCCCTTTTGAGATTTATAAAATTGTTTCGTCTACCGAGAAAAAAAAATAAAATAAAACCCACGTGAAAATAGCAGCGAGGGAGAAGATGTGTTGGATATATATATACAGTAGTTTCCTCAGCCTCGATACAAAAT
Organism: Rhododendron henanense subsp. lingbaoense; assembly: GCA_020567845.1. Lineage (NCBI taxonomy): Eukaryota > Viridiplantae > Streptophyta > Magnoliopsida > Ericales > Ericaceae > Rhododendron > Rhododendron henanense. The sequence continues at coordinate 7,662,050 of CM036312.1, forward strand.
GTTCACATACTTTTTTTTTTTTAAGGATATTGTTTAAATGATTACGATTACAACAGGATAGTGGGCGCATACATTTTCTGCATCGACCGGATAGAGAGATGCCATCCACACATACATTGTGTGCATAGGTCGTGCACAGACAGTTTCATAGGGTCCAGTACAGGGTTCTCTCAAACGATCCAAGCCGTCCGTCAGTTTTAAAATTATTTTTGAGTCATCCCGCAAACAATGAGCTCCATCTGATACCTTTAAATACTTGATCCAATCTTTCAAATTTTTATTTAGAATTTAGGATCTTGAAAAATCTGAAGAAACATTTAGACGATTGGATCAAGTACGGTACTCAGAGGTATCGGATTGAGCTCATTTATTACAAGATGGCTTAAAAAATGAATTTAAAGCTAATAAATGGCTTGGATCGTTTGTGCAAACCCCGTAGTGATCCCCACGCTACAGGGTCCCCACCAGGGGTGGAGGCAGTGAGAGACTAGAGGAGGCAGCTAACGCCACTGCCTCCCAAATTTTCGTAGGAATATGTATAATTTTCACCCCATTTTTGCTTATTTGATCCTACTTTAAAATTCATTTTTGCCCCAACCAATACATAAGGGTTTTTAACTTAGGAAAAAGAGGAGTCAAAATAGAAATTTCACTCATGAACATCGTTTCATTCGTTCTTGCTGAAAAAAAGCTAGGTTTCCTGGAGATATCTCTTCTTCATCGTCCAAACAGGTACTTCTCTTTTCTTCTCTTCTCTCTCTCTCATCCCAAATCAATCTCTAATTTTGCTCTGGTTTCGTTCGTTTCTGGGATTAGTGCTCTGTCTTTTGTTGTTTTGAAACATCAGTGATTAAAATAGTCTCTGATCCCAAACCCAAGTAGATGTATGATTAAAATAGTGCTTTTACAGTTTCACTGCTTTATATTTTGTAAAGTGATTAATATATTGCTTAGTATTTTGGCTATCATCCATCGTTTCTAAAGTATGAAAAGTCATCCAGGTCAATTGTGAATCGAAAGTACATTGTTATTAATTTAAATCTACTTTTTTGATTAACTTGTTAATCTAATTGTTCCTTTCAACTAGCAACTAGAAAAAGTGAATCATAAATAGTTTAAATTTTCAATCTCACTTATCGAAAATCCTGGCTCCGCCACTGGTCCCCACGGAGCCGCATGTGCATGATATCTGTGCACATAATGTTTGCTGTGGGTAGTGTAATTCTGGACCGGATAAGGGTTGGTTAGTTAAGTTGGATATGCGTTATTCTTTTACAGAAACACGCAGCAACCGCGAAAAGAAATACAAAGACATGCTTACAATTCAGGGGAAGCAATAATTGACAAAAATTAACAAATGTAAAAAAAAAAAAATTGAATAACAACAAAAAAAGAAGAAGATTATTTGGCCAAAATAGGCCTTAGTAACTGATGAATTCAACATTATTAACACTGTGTTCATCTCTCTCTCTCTGCGTCTATGGGATAATCATATTGTTTTTTGCAATTTTAAAGTCAGTTGTATCATAGTTCTCATATCGATCAACAATATATCTAGCTTGTGAGTAGAATCTAATCTTCTATTTTTGACTACCTTGAAAAAGAAGCCGCCCATCAAAGTAGTAATGATGTACTCAACTGCCATGCATATTGGAAAATGGAAAAGCGATCGATCACTAAAATTACCATCAACTTGTTTGCCGTTGGAGGTGAATCCTTGAAATAATAAAGCTTGATAGATTTCCAACTGCAGAATGTTGGTTGGATACCAATGAAAAACAAAACAAAACTCCTACACTCTACTTAATTTACAGCTCATTAATAAGATCGATTTACCAACCAACCATGCATGCAAAGTCTAGTGCCACTTTTTTTGCACAATCTCAAATCTATACAATTAAGTAATATCCTTCTCATTTTTTTATATAAATTAAGTAGCTTGGATGATGTGAAAAAATTGACGATGTAAAATTGAAAATATACCAATTGATCAATTATTATTTTTGTATTCGGTCTAAATGACTCATGGATGGACTTTTTCAGGAAAAGTTTTTGGGTGCAAATAGAGTATGGGACACGTGGTGTTTGGCGCGCATCCGAGCCGTCCAAACATGTTTTGGATGGCCCGGATCTGAACACCCTCTCTCCTCTTTAGCCAAACACACACTCTCTCTCTCTCTCTCAAATCATGGTCGTCCAAAACATGTTTGGACGGCTCAAATGAGCGACAGACACCACGTACGTGTCCAACTTCTCCTTGTTCTGACATGTATCACAAGGACTATAAATATGTTTACCGTCTCTCACATTCCTGAACTCCTAGAATCAGCTTTTCAACTTCTTCAGGACTGAACTTCATATATTTCCGAACTTCCACTGCGGGAGACGAAATGTCTGTTCCCTACGGTTGGGCTCCTCCAACCACAAGTTGATAGTTTCCATGCGAATTACCATTGCCTATGTCCACCCCTGAACCACTGCGCGCATCATATAAATCATCAGTTCAAAATCTCGTGCATGTTTTTCTACAGGACTGTAGGAGTATAATTATTCCACACATCCGTTTTTTCTACAGGACTGTGGGCCTCGAAATCAGTTGAGTTGCGCAAATTATTCCACACATCCGTTTTTTTTTTTTTTAAAAAAAGAATTAATGTTGAAGACTTCAGACGAACGAATAGCATATACTACTGCTAGTACTTAATTAAAAGATTTGACAAAAAGGATTAATGTCGAAGTGCTACCTAGCTAGCTACAATCTGTAAATATATAGAAGTAGAAGTAGATGCATGTAGATTAATAAAATTCTTTTTTTCTGTTAAAAAAGAAGAAGAAGTAGATGCATGCATGCAGGGATAAGAAGATCTCCATCGTCAAGTAGTAATCGAAGAGAAACAATAAGTGTAAAAGCTAGTGTAAAATTTGCATGCAGGGAGGACAAACGTTGTTTTTTTTATCGGCAAAAATGAGTTTTATTAAGAAAACTTCAGGGAGGACAAAGGTTGACACATTCAGTACCTTCCCAAGAAAACTTCAGGGAGGACAAAGGTTGACACATTCAGTACCTTCCCAGCAGCGAAGAATATAAATTAATGCAAGCACGAATATTACACGAGCTTTTAAGCTGACACCCCTGATCATGAAAAGAGGAGAGTAAATGAGGCATGTCTTGGTCGGATTCTGTAAAGCATCATCAAAGCTTAACCACTTCAGTTTAATTCCAATTATCAAATTAATGTTTTTTTTTGCTCGGCTAAAAGAAATTTCATAGAACTCGAAAGGTTACATCGAGGGGGATGGTTGAGGAACGCACATGCTCAACTCAACCGGGGAATGGGAAGACGATAATCATCCAGCAGGAAGTTGAATGATAACCATCAAAACATATTACAATTTAAGCGATCGAATGCTATCTAAAAATCTTTTGAAATCCTCCACAGTGTACATCCTAACATTGAATTTGACTTTAATCCACATTGCCACCCTAAACTTAATAATATCCACCACCTCCTCTGAGCTTGCAGTCACATTCTTAAAAATACAGCCATTCCGCATCATCCAAATGGACCAAATTGTTGCATAGAAGCACACTTCCCAAATGTGTTTTTCCAAGTTACAGAAGCTGTTGTCGAACCACCCACACATGAGGTCCGCTATCGAAGACGGACACACCCAATTAGTATGCCACCAATCCAAAACTTGAGACCAAACACACCAAGAAAAATGACAGTGAAGTAGCAAATGGTTAGGGGTTTCCAGAAACAAGGAGCAAAAAGGGCACAATACATCATTTACCACAATATTTCTGCTCATCAGAACTGACCTTGTGGCCAACCTCACCTGCAATGCCTTCCATGCCAGAATTTCCACCTTAGGTGGGCATAGGTTTTTCCATAAGGAGCCCAGGATTGGATTTCTATCCTGTGTCTGCCTTTCCCACTGCTCGTATACGGACCTAATCGTAAAGTTCTTGTTGGCCGTCCATCTCCATTGCAACGAGTCAGGTTTGGACGGATCTAAGTGGCCGGTAGGACTGCAACCATAATTTCAGGTTAGTTAGCATCAAATTCTCCCTTTCACGCAAGTCCCTCCTAAACTCCAGTTCCCAATTGCCGTTTCCTAACCCATCCCAAATGTTACCAACCACCTCCTCCTATTGAGTGGATATCAAAAACAGCCTGGGAAAAGCTTTTTTGAGAGTTTGGGGACCTCGCCATCTATGGTGCCAAAAATACGTGTTCTGACCCGAAGAGACATATGGATTTCAATGCCCTTTTTCACAATTTCTCCAACACATGACCCACTATCACCAATCGAACAGATGCCTTTCCAAAGAGTAGAAACTGAACCTCTCACGGGACAAGCCGGCAACCAACTCCTTTGATCCAGCTTATATTTATGTCGCACCACTCTCACCCATAAGGAGTTGTTGTCTTTGGTGTATAATTCCACATATTCTCCATTGGACAAGGGAATCCCAAGATCCGAACGTGCATGCATTTTTTAGTTGGATTTTCATTTTGGAAACTCCAAATTTTACTTCCGGCACTCCAAAATTAGAGTGCCAAAATCAATTCCTATAGGAGTTTTGGGATTGATTTTGGCACTCCACTTGTAGGAGTGCCAATAGTAAAAATTGGAGCCTCACCTTGTTTGGTTCTCATTTTTTTAAAGTTATTTTTGATGTAATGAATGATAATGAGTGGAGAGATCGAGAGAAAAAGATATTGAAAAACATATAGAGAGGAAAATGAGATGAGATGAGCTTCACCCTGTTTGGTTTTCATTTTGTTTATTTTTACTTTATAATATCACTTTAAACGTATTTTTTAACTTACCACTTGTCCACGTGTGGATGATTCTTACTCTCACAATCCACAATTTCCTTAATCATAAGGAGGAGCACCACGTGGGGAGAATCTAATCGGAAGATTCAATCTGCATAAACAGTCGGCGACGGTCATGGGATCTGTCCTCCTCCTTGTTCTGAGCATTTTTATAAAAAAAAAAACAAGCTTGAGTTTTTTTTCATCGTTTTGTCATTTTTTTTTGAATTTCTCATCGTATTTTATAGGTAGTGCAGCGTAAGTGTGGTAGTTTTTTCATCGTATTTCTCATCGTAGTTTTTTTGTATTTGAAATCGTCACAAAGAGATGAACTGGTTTTTATTGCGCTCAACTCGGTAGGTAATTGAGATTGGAGTTTGTTTTTTCAAAGGAGATTACATGATTGGGAACGTGATCAAATGAATGATTTAATTGGCAGATTACAGAGTGTCTTTGGTGCCGTCAAGATTGGATGTGATGCTCTGGACTGGTAATTCTAATAACTTATTTTCTGTTAAGTCTGTCTATAATCTTTAATTGGGAAGCTGAAACTTTTACCCAGAATTCCGGGCTTGGTTTTTTTGAAGAAATCTTAGCCCTCCAAAAGTGGAGATTTTCTCATGGATGGCATGTCAAAGCAAGATTGCGACTAGATCAATTTTGAGTAGTAGAAACATAATGGTAGGAGTAGATGAAACAGCTCTGGTTTGCCCATTTTGTTTGTTGGAATTGGAAACTCCGGTGCATGTTCTACTAATGCCTGACCATAATAATAGGGTGCAACTTTAATTTGATTGAGACCATGTACCAATTTTGCAGCCCATAACCCAACTGATTTGAACAAAAGGTCAAAACAAGATTCCGAAAATGAGAGGTGACAATGCTGACGTGGAAAGTCATGTTCAAAATTCAACCTATGAGGGAGGGGGGGTAGGTGATGGTTTCAGAAGGGACAGAGGAGCAAAGGAGATGGTATGGCAGAGGCTAGGGATGGTTCAGGACGAGGTTCGGGGCCCAAAGCATAAGAATGCTGACATGCATTCAATGCTTCCCAGTTCACCAAACAAGGCTCATGAAGAGGAAATGTTATCTGCTGTGGAGGAATCTGCAGATATGGTGGGCTATGATTTAAGACCCCAAGCCCAAGTGGTGGGCCGGTCTCTAGCACCTAATGAAAAGGAAATTCTTGGGCCGGTCCAAATAAAAGGTGTTGGTGAGGTGGGCTTCCTACAAGAAAGGGCCCTAGTGACTGAGGAGGAGAATACCCTCATTACCAGCCCTAGGGAGGAGAGAGATACAAATCTGTTTCTCCAGAACGCAAACCCAATGTCCCCTGTTGCAGCTCATTCCTCTCAAATTCCAAGCATTAACCTCATGGTGGATCTCAATAGCAAAGAGTGCAGAAGGAGAAGACGAAGACAAATGACAAACCTCATCCAAATCCGGGAAGAGCTGATGGACGGCCAGGGGGAGGAGGAATCCGATTCAATCTCCTCGGCTGATTTCAGTCCGAGTTCCCAGCGCATCATTGATGAGGTAAGAGCTACTATGGCTGTTGGTTCTCAATTGAATGTTACATTCTTACCTAATGATGCTACGATTTTAAAAAAGATGATTGAGATCGAAAATAAGGAAGTGGCTGTCATGCGTGAGAGGGAGGGGGTAACTAATTGACCCAGGAGTTTTGCTGGGGTGACATTTTGGGCTCCTTCTGTTTTATGCTGATTTTATCTTGGAACATTAGAGGTTTGGGGAGTTCGGTAAAAAAGAGATTTTTATCGAAGATTATCAAGAAAAGGAAACCAGATATTTTGTTTGTTCAGGAAACTAAGTTGGAATCCGTGGATCGGTCAGTTTTACAGAAAATTTGGGGTTCTAATAACATGGAATTTGCGTGTTCTAACTCAGTGGGTGCCTCTGGGGGTTTACTTATTATCTGGAATGATTCTTTCTTCAAAGCATCTACTGTAACTGTTCATAGATCTTTCATCTTGATACAAGGGCTTATCAACGACTTCCCCTGTACTTTTGTGAATATTTATGCACCAAACGTAGCTGTTTTACGTAAAGAACTTTGGGAGGAACTATTGATCATTAAATCGAATGCTCAAGATCCATGGTGTATCGGGGGTGACTTTAACGAAATTAAAGTTGTTGCTGAAAGGGTGGGATGCTTAGGGGTGGACAGAGGAATGAAAGACTTCACGGAGTTCTGTAACAATTTGGAGGTTCTGGACCTACCTATGTTGGGCAGGAAGTTCACGTGGACTAATTACCAAAGTCGGGCCATTCACAGTAGGTTGGATAGATTTTTGCTATCCCAAACCTTTCTTGACAAATTTAAGGTGTCACAGTGGGGACTTCCTAGACCTATCTCGGACCATTGCCCAATTATGCTCTTGGATGATAATAGGGATTGGGGTCCAAAACCATTCAGGTTCATGGACATGTGGCTGTCTCACCCCAACTGTTTGAAGGTAGCAAAAGAAACGTGGGACAAGGAGCAGGTAAATGGATGGGCCGGCTTTAAAATTGTTCAGAAGCTTCGAGCTATCAAAGACAGATTGAAAGTATGGAATAAGGAAGAATTTGGAAACATTAATTGTGCCCTCGAAGATGCCGAAGCCAAACTCCATTACTTTGATACCTTAGCTGAAGATAGGCTTCTGAATGAGGAGGAAAAAGCCATTCGATGTTCAGCAAAGGCAGATTTTTGGAGACTTTCCAAGCTCTCAGAATCCCTTTGGAAACAAAAATCGAGGGTGAAGTGGCTGAAGTTGGGAGACAGGAACACTAGATTTTTTCAAGTCACCGCAAACAATAGATTTAAGAGGAATTTGGTGGGGTCTGTGAACGTAAATGGGATGATGGTGGAGGATCCAAGACTGATCAAAGAGGCGGCAGTGGAATATTTTTGCAATAATTTTAGAGAAGACAGAAAGACCAGGCCTGGGTTAGAAGGAATGTTCGCTAGGAAACTAGATATGGGGGTGGCAAGGGAATTGGAGAAACAGTTTGAGGAAAATGAGATTTTGGCGGCCCTGAAAGGATGTTGCAGCTTCAAAGCACCTGGGCCCGATGGCTTCAATTTCTCTTTTGTTAAAAGAGGTTGGGATTTCTTGAAGGACACGGTCTTGCAGTTCTTCTCAGAGTTCCATGATAATGGAAAGCTTACCAAAGGTATTAACTCCACTTTTATTGCTTTGATTCCTAAGGTAACTTGTCCGTTATCTTTTAAAGAGTATAGGCCTATTAGCATGATTGGGTGGGTGTATAAGTTGTTATCTAAAGTCTTGGCAAATAGAATCAAAGAGCATATGTGTACAATTATTGGGGAGGCCCAAGCTGCGTTCATTGGGGGAAAACAGATTCTAGATGGTGTCCTCATAGCCAATGAGGTTATCCATAGCTGGAAAAATAGTGTGCGTGGGGGACTTCTCCTAAAGCTCGATTTTGAAAGGGCATATGATTGTGTTAACTGGAGTTTTCTGATTGATATGCTATCGAAGTTAGGTTTTGGGGACAGATGGTGTAGGTGGATTTTAGAGTGCTGCTCATCAGTTTCTAGTTCGATATTGATCAATGGTTCAGCTACTAAGGAATTTCAAACGCAAAAGGGACTACGACAAGGGGATCCATTATCACCTTTCCTATTTAATATAGTGGCAGAGGGTCTCAACGTAATGCTGGAAAGAGCAAAGGAGAGGAATATTATCAGAGGAACTAATGTGGGAAGGAATGGGGTGTGTATATCCCATTTACAATTTGCGGACGACACTATTCTATTCTGTAACAATGACCCGGAGGAGATGGCTAACATTAAAAGAATCCTAAGATGCTTCCAATTAATGTCTGGCCTGAAAATTAACTTTTCTAAGAGTTCTATCTGTGGAGTGAATGTTCCACCTGAGGAGGCGGTCTCTTTAGCTCAAGTTATGGGTTGCAAAGTGGAACAACTCCCTATCAAATACCTTGGGTTACCACTGGGTGCAAATCCAGGTAGGATCAAGACGTGGGAGCCAGTTATCGAAAAGTTTGAAAAGTTAATGAATGTTTGGAGATCTCGTTATATCTCGAAAGGGGGAAAGCTTATGCTCATCAACTCTAACACTGGGAACATCCCTGTGTACTTTATGTCTCTATTCAAAATGCCGGTTGCAATAGCCGGAAAGTTAGAGAAAATGCAGCGACAATTTTTCTGGGGAGACTCTATTGACAAAAGGAAGATGCACTTGGTTAGTTGGGACGAGATAGGAAGGAGGAAAGATAGTGGAGGTTTGGGGGTGAAGAGAATGTTACAGCAGAATCAAGCACTCTTGGCTAAGTGGTGGTGGAGATTTGGTAAGGATAAAGAGGCACTTTGGGTGAGAGTAATCATCGGCAAATATGGACTGGACTCAAATTGTTGGCTACCTTACGTACATGGATCAGGATCAATTTCGAAAATTTGGGCAGATATATGCTCATTGGAGAATTCATCATCTCCCTTGGGCTATTCTATCCGAAACAGTTTTCGAATTCAAGTGCATTCAGGTAACGCCACTGTTTTTTGGGAACATAACTGGTTGGGAGAAATGTCCTTCAAAGAGGAATATCCAAGATTATTCTCCTTATCTATTCAACGGGAGGTGAAGATTAGTAATATGTGGGGAGACGTCAATGGGGGATGTTGGGAATTGCTATTTAGGAGACAACCATTTGGGAGGGAGAAGCAGGAGTTGGAGAATTTGAAACGGAGACTTCAAGGAGTGGTTCTAAACCCATCTAAGCCTGACCTCTTACAATGGAGATGGGCAGTGGACGGGAATTTTTCTGTGAAATCAGCGTACGAAAAGTGGGAACTCACATCCCATCCAAACAATGCTCTCTTAGGCTCTCTCTGGAGGAACCTAAGTCCCCCAAAGGTCGAAATATTTGTGTGGATGGCTATCAAGGAGAAAGTGGCATCGAGATCCCTTCTTCTAAGTAGAAACTTGATAAACGAAATCCAACAAGCCCTCTGCCCTTTCTGCTCCGAGCACCTTGAAACCAATCACCACTTGTTTCTTCACTGCAGTTTTTCTTGGGTTGTGTGGTCGGTAATTCTGGAGTGGTGGAACGTCAAATGGGTGTGTCCATATACGGTCTTAGACTTAGCTACATGGTGGTTTGATCATGAATTCCACAATCTGGAGAGGTATATATGGGAGGCGTGTTTTTATGCCACTATGTGGTCCGTTTGGATGGTTCGAAACGATTTTGCGTTCAACAACGCATCAACGCGGGCGAGGGAGGTGGGGGATCTAGTTAAAACAAGGGTCGCAATGTGGATGAAGGCAAAATTTGATATAAAAGTGTATTCGGTGGAGGATTTTAAGGTGTTCCTAGATGGTATTCGGAGAGTAAAGTTGTAAATTCTCCCTCAGGTGGTTCATCCAACTGATTGTTGGATGTGTTGTTTTGTTTGTACTGTTGTATCTTAATTGGCTCTCTGAGCTAAGTTGTACTTTTCTCGATGTACCCCTTCGAGCTTTATAAAATCGTTCGTTTGCCGAGCAAAAAAAAAACTAGCTTAGTCTAGAGAATGCAAAATGAAGTAATTCGGTCTCATTTTTTGAGGGCCGAATGTTGGCCCGCCTGCCCACCAATTGGGCTAGCCCATGGGCTTTAACTTAAGATACATAGCCCGGTCCGTAAAAAGAAAAAAGCCCGCTCGGCCCAACCCAAGGGCGGGCTTAATTGGGTAGTGATCCGGCCTGACCCAGCCCGATGATGACTTTTGGCCGGTATATGAATTGGTGGAGGATTTAATTATGTAACTTCATTAAATCTGTTAAGAGAGTTAAGGGGATTTCAATTATGAATAGTTCAAGGAGGTTAAATGTTAAAGTTTAAAGTTAATGGGGGAAAATTGCCACCGGGTGATAGTTTAGGGGGTTTAATATAATTTCCCCAACAAAAAATAGAAAAGCAGACAACTAAAAGATGGCACGTGCACACTCAGATATATAGTATGGAGATGGTCTGGACTATCAGCTACACGACTTTTGCAATCGACAATATTCCACAGATTCTGGAACATTGAATTCCCTAATAAAAGCTTTTGAGGAATATTATATTTTCACAATACAAGTTAGAAAATTGATTCTGTCACTCCACTTTATGTCTTGATTATTGCAATTACAAAATCACATCCCTCAAAATCACATCACTACACGTTATTAATTTTCACTGTCTCGTTTTTATAGCATCTTTTTTTAAAAATTTTATTAATTGTGTGTGAAGTTACAGTATGTATTATCCTTCCATTTTTAATAAGAAAAGTTGATGTTGTAAATTCAGATACAGGAGATAAAATAAAAAGAGAGTCCAATTACACAAAGCTGAAAGTGTAAATTAAAACTTAATTATTCATCCTAATATATATGTTGAGACACTAATATTTTGGTGATCTCCAGTGACCACATTTTAGATATCATGTGATCATGCAAACTTGTCACGTTCCTGCAAACTTGTCACGTTCTCTACCGATGGAATGATGGCATGCCAAATAGTATCAAAAATGTGATCAGCAGAGATGGTCACCATAATATTGCTCATCATGTAGATATTTTTTTTTAATCAGCAACAAGAATTTTATTAGAAATTAACTTGATAGAGTACATCTAAGGAAAAAAGAAAAGCTTAACACCATGATATTGATACATGGGATAGGATACAAAAGCAGCTTCCAATCAAACATTGGAAGAAGAAAGAAAGCAGACAAAAACAGCCAATACACGAGGCCCAAAAACGGATCACATATGCCAATCTCATACAACAGCATTTGTGTATTATTGAAGTTCAGCCTCAACCTCCCTGGCCCAAATGTAAAGTTTTCTCATCTCGGAATCCTTTGGATGCTCAGTTTCCATCATATGTCTCCACTTTTCCTGCACCAACCAAATAGTCAACTCAAATGAGGCGGAGCTAGGAATTTGATCCGAATGGGGCTGATTTAATAGACATATTGGTGTGATACTGAGTTTATCATTTCGAAAAGTGGAGACATATGTTAACATATCTTTTATTTAAAATTACATATCTTTTCATATAAAACACTATAGATAGAATTTTTTTTTTTATCAGCTACGTACACATAGATACTGTTGAACAATCATTTTGTTTTATATTTATGTATATGTATCTAATGTACATGCATATTATGTTAGAAGAAAAAAAAAAAAAAAGCATGGCTTAAGATTTATTGACGATGGGGTTTCTTTAGATCATAAGAATAAATGTGGAGTATTAGATAGTTGGCACAGTTCGACTCCCCGCCCTCCCCAATCCCAGTCATTAACTATAAATACGCTAATCCAATTCCAAGATGAAAAAATAAAGAAGTGATGAAATATGCATATCAAAGAGGTTAATTAAGAAAGCCGATCCTCACCATTAAGTGTTCTTTCTTTCGACCTTTATCCTTGAAATACGGTGACTGAACGATCTCTACCCAACTGCAGAATTTAGGATAACAATGAAAAATTCACCCAGGCAATAAAAATGGAGAGGTCATTCATCTAACAAAAAAGAGGGAGGTCAGCTTGCGTTTCGGGAATATTAGCAATCTTATATCTAAATAAATAAATGGAACTGATGCATGTTTTGTTAAATAACAAGAAACAAGTGGTGTACTACTCTATCTGAGAATATTTTTTTTGTCCCTTTGATTGACTATTCTTTGTTTTGTTTTTCGAGTTGAGATAATAATTGTTTTCCTTATAGCAAGTTTTTTTGGCTTCCATTGTACAGCTGGGGTATGCCCCTAAGAGATTGTAATGAATGAATTTGAACTTTTATAATAGAATGCACTTATAAAAAATTTAAAAAAAAAAGAAAAGAAGAAGCAAGTGGAGTTAAATTAGGTACTTTTGAAGGAATACTAGGAATACTTGTAAAACAGAGGAACATATTAGCAAATGAAAACTATACTACATCAGTAATTTCACTCATGTTTGGATAAAAAACCAAAGCACTTTCACACAACCGATCAAAAGGAGAGAAACATAAGGAATTTGGGAAGTCGCAGGAGGATATAAAAAGAAGACCAGAGAAAAAGAGAAAAACCGATCCAAAAAAAAGAAAGAGAAAAAGCGCAGAGATCTCTTTGTAGAGCACGCACGGACATCACGCAAAACAGAAGCAGGTTCGCTTGAACGAAGAACGGGGCTGTCAATTCTTTTGTTCCAAATATTGTTAGTTTTATTTAGTTTTTTTTTTTCCTTCAAGTTCTTGGAATTTTGTTCAATTACTCGCACTTCAATAACTCGTTTTAATTTCAGTTCTTTATGGAAGAATGCTCTACTTGGCTCCTTATGGAAGAATCTGAGTCCCCCTAAAGTGGAAATTTTTTCATGGATGGCCATCCAAGATAGAATTGCCACGAGGTTGGTACTTTTTGATAGAAATTTAATCTTTGAGTTTCAATTGGCAATGTGCCCCTTATGTGATATGCATGTGGAAACACCTCAACACTTGCTCTTACATTGTCGATTTTCGTGGGGAGTGTGGTCACAAATTCTGGCATGGTGGAATATTCAATGGGTATGTCCATCTTCGTTAGCAGAGTTAGCACCTTGGTGGTTTGGGAGTAGGTTCCGAAACTTGGAGAAAGCTATCTGGGAAGTATGTTTTTTTGCAACGCTTTGGTCCATCTGGTTAACAAGGAATGGGTATATATTCAATGGGACAACAACTCAAGCTTCTGAAGTGACGGATTTAATTAAAACGAGAGTAGCTATGTGGATGAAGGTTAAGTTTGACATCAAGATCTACACGGTGGAGGATTTCAAAGGTTATTTGGATGGGATTCGAAAAGTGAAGGTGTAGTTTGGTGTTCTATCCAACTTTGGTTGGATATTTTCTATGGTAATCCTATGTAATGTTTGCTTCCCCCTCGATGTACCCCTTCAAGTTTAATAAAAATTTCCTTTTGCCGAGCAAAAAAAAAAATTCAGTTCTTTATAAAAGTTATTCGTTGATATTAAAATAAAATAAAAAACGTACAGTCCTCTTGTAGCTTTCCTTTTTGATGTGTTTAAGAAAAGTTGATCCAACAACAAAAATAATGAAACATTACCGTTTCACTTTCACGTCGTCTTGCTTAACTGCTTCAATCAATTGAGTCACATCTTCAATGCTCCAAGGCACATAGGGCCTGTTGGAGGAATTGCCCGTTTCGCACAGTGTCTGTCTCGATGAAAAAATTGTTGCACCATGGACTACCTCCATCAATGGGTTGTCGGTGCTGGACATTGGTATGACAACAAATTAATCATTTCGAATGATGATACTAGCTCAATCCCAAGAGAATTATCCGACAAGTAAATAAAACGTTAAAGATGATGACATTTCTGCTCAAAAAAATTTAAAACTTCTTTCATGATTTTTTTTTTGCTCAGCAAAACGAAGAAATTTTATTAGCTCGAAAGGGGTACATCGAGAATAGGCTCACTAAGCACAAAAACTTAAGAGCAAAGAAAACAAGAAAAAGGAAGAAGAGGACCATCCAACAGAGAGTTGGACCGCCCCACCCCTCTCCAAAGAACTTAAACTGTCACCTTCCTCATACCGTCAAGATAACCCTTAAAGTCCTCCACCGAGTGCACCTTAATATCAAAAATAGTAGTTGTCAATGAATTATTTTATTTTACAGAAAAAAAATTAATTTTTCTAAAACAAAAAGTTGCGTTTGGCCTGTCTTAAGTAATACTACTCTTTTTCAGTTGACTTGGTGAGTTTTACTTATGCTTTAGATTTTGGTCAAAAACTTCAATTTTGTAATTCAACTCGCTGTGCTAGAGAAATCAGAATAGTATAAAAAATATGCACCAAGTTTTAAAAATTAAAAAATAAGCCAGCTGAGTTTTTTACTTATTTTTATTCTTTCTGATTTTTGTAAACCTTTTACTCCTATAATTTTTATTTTTCAATTGCTCTCAAATGATAAAAGTACAAGAAAACTTACCTAAAAATAATAAAAGCTCAAAAAAGACAACCAAAAAATCTAAAATAAATAATTCAGGCCAAATGAAACATTATACAACTTAAAAGGAAGCCTAAATTAGGGTGTCTGCACGTAAAGTTAATGTGTATAACAAATGTAAAAATGAGTAAAAATAATAAAAATAGAAGGATAATGATGATCATTCTGTTCTTATTTGGTTATTGAAGGAAAAAATATGATGAAAAACAAGTGAAGAATTTTAAAAACCAACTTTCCATAGTAATAAGTCCGTTGATTTTTCTTTCTTCTCTTCCCTTCAGTTTTTCCCAATTAAAACCAAACAAAGAAAAGTAGTTTAATTATTTTACTCTTTTTTTAGTTTCTATTTTATTTTTTTGCATGTTGAATTACGCTTTTACCTTGAGAAAGGCTGAGATGTGTATACACAGTGCCCGAAATTATAGCCCTCATTATGCAGCATGCCTTGGGAGGATTCTGTAAAGCTTAGTAATTCAAAATCAAAGGTGGCATACACACACACACACACAATATTTATAGACACACACACACAACTGACAAAGTAGTCGGTCCAACAACGTGGGAATCCCATACTCAGTCACGAAACACTCTTCTGGGTTCGTGTTGGAGGAACTTGAGCCTCCCTAAAGTGGAAATTTTTTCATGGATGGCCATTCAAAATAGAGTTGCAACACGATCGGTACTTGTCGATAGGAATGTAATTTCTGAAATTCACTTGGCAGTGTGCCCCTTGTGTGCTCTTCAAGTGGAAACTCCTCAACATCTACTCCTACATTGTCGTTTTGCGTGGGTAGTATGGTCAGGAATTCTGGAATGGTGGAACCTCTTGTGGGCATGCCCATCCTCAGTAGCAGAGTTAGCACTTTGGTGGTTTGGGAATAGGTTTCGTAACTTGGAGAAACATATATGGGAAGCCTGTTTTTTTGCAACTCTTTGGTCCATTTGGTTAACGAGGAATGACTATATCTTCAACGGAGCAACAACCCAGGCTTCGGAAGTGGCGGAGGTAGTCAAAACTAGAGTAGCCATGTGGATGAAGGTTAAGTATGACATCAAGATCTACACGGTGGAGGATTTTAAAGGTTATTTGGATGGGATCCGAAAAGTGAAGGTGTAGAGTGAGTATATGAGGGTGTTTTATCCAACTTTGGTTGGATAGATCTTTGTACTTTTGGTTTCCTCATCGATGTACCCCTTCGAATTTAATAAAAATTCCTTTTGCCAATCAAAAAAAAAACAACACTCTTTCCCGCAGATCAAAAACGAAAAAGCTACGCCCACCGACTCCCAAGTGAACTTCCACCGATGCCTTATACGGCGCCGTTTTGGATTGTTTTTTTCTTGTGTTAGAAACATTTGGTTTTATCATTCTCTTAGCTAAAAATTAGTTATGATCAATTTTGATAAAATGATCAGAAAAATAAATCTTTGCACCGGTTCAAACGGATTGAAAATTGATTCACTTAATTTTTTCATTTGGTTTTATGGTTCTCTTAGGGCTCTTCAATGAGAGCCCTAGAGCCAAAAATTAAATATGACCCTTTAAGATAAAATGATCAAAAAAATAAGATTTTTGCACTGGTTCAAACGGATTAAAAGTTAAAAATAAAATTTTTACTCAAAAACCACATAAACCAACTTAACGTTCTTTCCCATGAATACAAAAACAAAGAAAACGACACAAAAACTGTCTGGCAGATCGGGAAATACTATGTACTGTAGTACAGTATTTAGAATAAGGAAGATTAATCCTCACCACAAACACTACTAACGGGGAGCTGCCGGGTAGTGACACAACCAGCAAATAGGGAACTGATTCCTTCATCGAAATCCATTCCCGAGGGAGACCATAAGGTGAGATCTTCGAAATGTGCCCACAGGTTTGGATCCATATCTGGCAAATAATTACCTGTTCCGGGATTGGAGGGAGAGAGAGAGAGACTCGATTATGCATATCTGGAAAATAATTACTTGCTCGTGTTGATATGTAGAAGCAAAGGTATAGAAATACACAGGACATTCATAGTATTGTTAATTTTTTGTATTTACAAGGTTTTCCAAACTAAAAAGAAAAGAAAAACAATACTGGCTGGCAGAGTCGCAGAGAAGTAATCTGGAAAATTAATTAATCCTCACCATCAACATTAACGGGGAGCTGTAAGGTTGTGAAACAAGCAGCAGCAGGTAGTCTATTTATTCGTTCATTGGGCACTGAGGAGGAGGAGTCAATTGACAAACCCACATTACCGGTATACAAAAGATCATCCATTGCTACTGGGGGAAACTGTATTGGGAGATCCACGAGATTCGATCCTTCTTCCCACAGATTTTGATTCATAACTGGCTGTTGAAAATTAAAACTGTAGAGAGAGAGAGAGAGAGAGAGAGAGAGAGAGAGAGAATTAGTTAATTATGCTTCTTTTTTTTTATATTTGAATCGTATGTTACCAAAAAGAAGAAGAAGAAGAAGATAGAATTAGGGTTATTCTTGGATGTGTGAGCAGTCAGAGTCAAGTATGAGTAATTAATTATGTAGTACCTTACAGGCACGAAGAATATAAAAACACTAGTGACACGAACTTTACACAACGAAGTTGTCGACTCTCTCTCTCTCTAGACTATCTCTCTACTTTCACACTTCTAGGGTTTCCTGCTGGGGGAGGCATCGCCTCCTCTCCTCCTCCCCGGGTGTTTCTGACGTAGCTTTAGGCATTTCCCTCTCTCTCTAATAAGTTTGAACCTATACCCTAATTACTCCATTTCTTCTGGCCCCGTGCGTTTTGGTGGTATTTTTTGAAGGAGATGGGGGCTTGTGGAGGTGGTGGAGTAGTCAGCGGCCAGTGGTGCAGCAGAGGTGGTGGCGGTGTAGCAGCGGTATGGACGTTGTTTGTCTGTTCTATTGAGGTGTGAGCTAGATGAGGCCGTGTAGACTTTTTGGGTGTTTTCAGAGGGGTGCGGCAACAGTGTTAGTGTGGCGGTGTTCTGTGGCGATTGTGGGTTTTTTAAGGGAGGCGGTGGGATCCTCGATGTAATCTCCGGTCCCGTGCTCGGTGTCTACCACCAGTTGCTACTGTTGGGTGGCACCGGTGTGTGCTTAACGGCGGGGTAGTCACGTCGGCGTCGGAGTGAGGCGGCGGTGGATGGACCGTCGGCTTTACGCTAGCTCTTAGTAGGTTAGTAGTTTTCTGGCTTTACGCTAGCTCTTAGTAGGTTAGTAGTTTTCTCTTGTCTTGTTTTTTGCTTACTAAAGGGACAAATAACTCCATTGACTTTTCTTTCTTCCATTCATTATTAATTCCCAAAACCATTCAAATAAAAATATTAAATTTTATCTTGTTATTGTTTATTTTTTTGCAATTTGAATTACACATTTACCTGGCCGAAGGCTCCTCGGATGTGTATCGCGGATACCCGGAAATAAATTCCTCAATATGCATCACGTCTTGAGAGGATTCTGTAACTCAAATTAACAGAGCACTTGCAATTAAAAAAAAAAATTCAAAGGTGCACAAACATGCGCGCACACACAGACACTATATATACGTGCGCGTGTGTATACACACGTATGTACGTACATATTTACATATACATTTATTCTATATACAGTGTCAGTTTTCATTTCTAGAATTCTAGATCGTCTAGATTAATTTGGTTTCCCTTTTTGTTTCCTCGTGAATTTTTGTGTGTGTGGATAAAATAAAAGGACCAATTGGTATCCAGAGTACACTACCATATCCCCTCCTACTCCAAGGTGTGAAAAGGAGCAATTGGTATCCTTTTTTTCAGTGAAAAGGAGCAATTAGTTCTACATGCAGTTAGTCGAAATGGTTTTGGTATTGCTTGGCTCCAAAGGTTGTCACTTTTTCTTCCAAAGTCTCATTGCATCTCAAACGTTTAGTCCATGGCAAGGTTCTCAAAATTGTGCAATTTGTAGTTTTTTAGGGCCGATATCATAAGGTCGTATGATATGTAGAAGCAAGCTATTGAAAAACACAGGACATTCACTGTTTGTCAATTTCTAGATTTGAGTGTCGGATTGAGTTAATTAATGACATTCAAAGCATCGCGGTCTCAAGGTTTTTCAAACTAAGAAAACAATCCTGGCAGAGAATTGAAGTACAGTACTCCTCTAGGATTACTATGTGCAGTATTAATTTAAGAATCAAGGAGAGTTTTAATCAATTATTCAATTCTCACCAATAACTGGTAGCTCTGGCGCTGTGAAAGGAAAAGCGGGTAGGGTATTGAATTGTTGATCGAGAAGCTGTGAGGGCTCGTGAGTTGAGAAACCAGCCTGCGGGTTATAATCGGAATAAACATCATAGTCCATTGGTTCGGGGTGAGACTGTACCGGGAGATCCACGAGATGTGACCACATGTTTTGATCCATCCAGGAAGAAGTTGTTGCACCTTGGACTACGTCCATCAACGGGCTGTTGGTGTTGGACATTGGTATGACAATGAATTAATCATTTCGAATGATGATACTAGCTCAATCCCAAGAGAATTATCCGACAAGTAAATAAAACGTTAAAGATGATGACATTTCTGCTCAAAAAAAATTGAACGTCTTTCATGATTTAATAGTAGTTGTCAATCATGAATTATTTTATTTTATGGAAAAAAAATTAATTTTTCTAAAACAAAAAGTTGCGTTTGGCCTGTCTTAAGTAATACTCCTCTTTTTTCAGTTGACTTGGTGAATTTTACTTATGCTTTAGAGTTTGGTCAAAAACTTCAATTTTGCAATTCAACTCTCTGAGCTAGAGAAATCAGAATAGTATCAAAAATATACACCAAGTTTAAAAAATTAAAAAATAAGCCAGTTGAGTTTTTGACTTATTTTAATTCTTTCTGATTTTTGTAAACATTTTACTCCTATAATTTTTATTTTTCAATTGCTCTCGAATGATAAAAGTACAAGAAAACTTACCTAAAAGTAATAAAAGCTCAAAAAAGACAACCAAAAAATCTAAAATAATTCAGGCCAAATGAAACATTATACAACTTAAAAGGAAGCCTAAATTAGGGTGTCTGCACGTAACGTTAATGTGTATAACAAATGTACGAATGCGTAAAAATAATAAAAATAGAAGGACAATGATGATCATTCTGTTCTTATTTGGTTATTTTGAAGGAAAAAATATGATGAAAAACAAGTGAAGAATTTTAAAAACCAACTTTCCATAGTGAAAAGTCCGTTGATTTTTCTTTCTTCAATTCCCTTCAGTTTTTCCCAATTAAAACCAAACAAAGAAAAATAGTTTAATTATTTTACTCTTCTATTAGTTTCTATTTTATTTTTTTGCATGTTGAATTACGCTTTTACCTTGAGAAAGGCTGAGATGTGTATCCACAGTGCCCGAAATTATAGTCCTCAATATGCAGCATGCCTTGGGAGGATTCTGTAAAGCTTAGTAATTCAAAATCAAAGGTGGCATACACACACACACACACACAATATTTATATATAGACACATATTCTATAAGCACTTTTTTGCGTATGCTCTTTCAAACCAACTTAACGTTCTTTCCCATGAATACAAAAAACAAAGAAAACGACACAGCGGATCAAAAGAAAAAGAAAAGAAAAACAATACTGGCCAGGCTGGCAGAGTCGCAGGGAAGTAATCTACAAAGACTACGTATATAGAATAAAGAAAATTAATAAATCCTCACCACCAACATTAACGGGGAGCTGTAAGGTTGTGAAACAAGTAGCAGCAGGTAGAGTATTTATTTGTTCATTGGGCACTGAGGAGGAGGAGGAGGAGTCAATTGACAAACCCAGATTACCGGTATACAAATTATCATGATCCATTGCTGCTGGGGGAAACTGTATTGGGAGATCCACGAGATTCGATCCGTCTTCCCACAGATTTTGATTCATAACTGGCTGTTGAAAATTAAAACTGTAGTGATCAGAGAGAGAGAGAGAGAATTAGTTAATTATGCTTTTTTTTATATATATTTGAATCGTGTGTTACCAAAAGAAGAAGAAGAAGAAGATAGAATTAGGGTTATTCTTGGATGTGTGAGCAGTCAGAGTCAAGTATGAGTAATTATGTACCTTACAGGCACGAAGAATATAAAAACCCCTCAACACACAGCCGCCTCCATCCACACCACCGCCTGTCAAAACCATCACCAGCCACCTCCACCCTTACCCGCAACCTACGGCCACCACCACCCACCAAACAGACGACAAGCTAGTAATCCGACGCCGATGCGAACCCCGCGAACAACTGGAACCCGAGAATAACCGCCGAGGAGCTGGCGATTCGGTCCTCACAAACGATTTGGGAAACCAGAAATTGAGCACTTCCATGCATCAACACCGAAACCACCGCTGTGCCGAGTTTGCCGACCACCACGAGGGCTCGTGAGTTGAGAAACCAGCCTGGTTATAATCGGAATAAACATCATAGTCCATTGGTTCGGGGTGAGACCGTACCGGGAGATCCACGAGATGTGCCCACATGTTTTGATCCATCACTAGCAGTTGAAAAGTAAGTACCTGTTGAGAGAGAGAGAGAGAGAGAGAGAGAGAGAGAGAGAGAGAGAGTAATTCTATTGATCGAGAGAGAGAGAGGACAGATTTCATGGATCACACAAAAGACTTGACACATGATCAGCGTATTGAATATAGGGAAATAAAACTCACAACTAGTCTCAAGAGGATGCGAACTCTGAATAAGATCGAAGAAGAAGGTGGCAACGTTCTCTTGTAAACTATCTCGTCAAATGTAGGACTATGACCACCTGTTTATTTATAGACGTAGCTCTTAATTAGCTGCACTATACTCTGTTCTTTGGAAGCCGACGAACTCTGGGATTTGACATTAGCGATTAGCAGTTGGATAATGGGATTGACATTTACAGGGACTTTCTGGGATCGATTCATGAATCCCAGAACCCTCCCTCCCTCCCTCCCTCCCTCCCTCCCTCTCTCTCTCTCTCTCTCTCTCTCTCTCTCTCTCTCTCTCTCTCAATGCGAAAAATTTCAACAGAAATTTGAAGCTGCGAAGTAAAAACCGAGCTTCTCTCGTCGCCCGTCCTCGTCCTTTTATAATAAGTGAAGTGCTTGACCTAATAACTCCTTCTGTCACTACTACAATAAACCATAAAGATCACAGCTATTGACCGTGATTGTAAATTTTTCATCACGTTCCTGCTACCGTGATGGATCTGGGTGTGATTGTAAGTCACTCTCTTTTATCACGATTATAAACCGTGATTGAAAGAGAGAAACAATCACGGCCAAAATGTGTGATTGTTTCTCTTCTATCACGGTTATAAGCCTTGATGTTTCTCTTTTCTGGGTGTGATTGTAAGTCACTTTAGATCACGGTCTATAACCATAATTGAAAGTTCAAAAGGATTACACCATAAACTGAGATGGAAAATCATTGCGCGTGATCCTTTCTTTATATCTACTAGACCATTTTTTCTTGTCATTGCCAAGTTTCGAACCCACATACTTTTGGTTGATTTTCCAAACCCTTACCATTAAGCTAGCCAAGAACTTCTGTTATATCAGGAAAACAAAAATATTTATACTTACTTCCTAAAGTGGGAAAACTTTTTTTTTTCCTTAAAATTTCTTGAATTTTTTGAACTGCATCACTCCAGACGATCGACATGAAAGCATGTTTAACTGATCGTAAGTGTACTGAAATTTGCTTCATAAAACAATATGCATGCAGTGAAGTTTATAAAGGAATAAGTCGAATCCATGAAATTAGTGAAGTAAACCATAACGAATTGTGTATGTATAAATGATGCACATACGAATTGTGTATGTATAAATTAGTGATCCATCTGTTCTGCGCATTTGATTGTGTGAGGTCTTGAATGTTCTACGTGGTGTTTTAGGTCTCCTTTGTAGTTGCTATATCTCTTCTCTTAGGATGGCTTCCCGTTCTCCGTATTTTCTTTATTATTATCAATGAAGTATTCTATCATTTGATTAAAAAATTAATGATGCACAATGTGTAACCCTTTCGGGTGTTTTTATCGTTCTTCGATTTTCTTTTTCCTTAATCAGGGGCTAAGACATGCGTCGACTGTCATTTTCCAATTTTTTGTTGGATCACATATACAATTGCTAAAGCTCTTTCCCTCAACTGCCACATGCATTTCCCTTTCATTCTTTTCTTGTTCAATCTTTTTTTAGTATACATGAATATGCAGATAGGGTAATTCACATACCCATAGGAGATTGAACACAACAAAGAATCTCATTGCACCTACGTGGCCGGGGCTGAAATTTAGTTCTCACTTCTCACTGCTTAATTTGAGTATTAAAGAGTAAGTTTAACCTCACCAATCAACCACGAAGGCTTAACCCAACTAGTGAGTGAAAAAATTCAAGTATTTACCCACTGAATTAGCCACTCATGTTGTTGGGTTTCTGAAGCCTGATTCAATTTGTTTACGCTTCAATAAGATTTTTTTTATGGGGGTAATAGTTTTGTAAATGATATGAGAGATTGGTTCTCATTTCCCAAACTTTTTTTTTCCTAATCATTTATCTCATTTTTCGCGTTATTGTTTTTTATCACGCCACAAGGGTGAGATCTTTTCTCTTTTCTCTCGCCATAAGAGCAAGATCTTTTATCTCATTCTTTTCTGCCCTAAAATCTTTTATCACGCCACAAGGGTGAGATCTTTTCTCTTTTATCTCGCCACAAGAGCGAGATCTTTTATCTAATTCTTTTTGCCCAAAAATCTTTTATCACGCCACAAGGGTGAGGTCTTTTCTCTTTTATATCGCCACAAGAGCGAGATCTTTTATCTTTTATATCGCCACAAGAGCGAGATCTTTTATCTCATTTTTTCCGCCCAAATTTTTTTTATCACGCTGCAAGGGTGAGGTGGTTTTTCTTTTATATCGCCGCAAGAGCGAGATCTTTTATTCCGCGCTAAAATCCACTTTTTATCTCAGCTTTGGACTTAAACTGAGATAAAAAAATTTAAGCACCACTTTTTATCACGCTTTCACTGAAAACCGTGATCTTTGTGAATCTCCTTAGTGTGACGCATATCTATTATCGTAGTAGTGTGTCTTTTCTTTTTAATTCTCAGCCAGCCCATTGTCCATGGCCCACAATCAAAATAATGAATAAAAGTTGGGCCCACAGTAGGAGGAAAAAATCACCAGGCGCAATCTACGATTCTTTTAATTTGATTAACTGAGGCATTAACGTATTAAGCTTCAAAAACACCTACAATACAAAAATCAAGCATTAAGCTCCGAGTAATAATATAAATGAACTTAACAACGATAAATTAAAGGGCGCTAATGTGAATATTTACGCGCTTATCACACCTCCCAACTTACACTTTGCTAGTCCCGAGCAAAGAAAACAAAATGCAACTAAAGAAAACAATTTAAAACTGATAGCTCTTTTAAACCCCCAGGTGGCCTTGGTAGGACGAGTAAAGTTTCGTGAGGGTTTTCAGCAGTGATCACCCACAAAACACTGTGAACCCTTTCACACAGAACCTAAAACCTGTCATGTAACTCACTAGTACATCAAGTAAAGAATGTGCAGCTACCACAAAGATATAAGAAGGCACAAATAGTACGTTCCAAACGCAATCAAGTCAAGAAATAAAC
The DNA here is from genome assembly GCA_020567845.1 of Rhododendron henanense subsp. lingbaoense. Classification (NCBI taxonomy): domain Eukaryota; kingdom Viridiplantae; phylum Streptophyta; class Magnoliopsida; order Ericales; family Ericaceae; genus Rhododendron; species Rhododendron henanense. The sequence continues at coordinate 7,686,504 of CM036312.1, forward strand.
GATGGCACCTAGGCTTAGCGTGTGTGTGATATGAGCCTCAACCAAAAGTGTCCAATAACTAACCGCTCTCTCTCCGGACCGAGTCTTGACTTCAATTCTCACTGTGTCTTGCACTCACAAATAAATCACTCAAAACAAGGTGCATTATGAACTCTCAAGTGTGCGGTTAGAAGTTATGTAAATGAAAAGCAAAGTACCCCGCACATAAGACGCGAAAAGAACGCTTTGTATGGTGAACACACGGTCTCATGAATAGGATACCAAGTATTGGAACTCTCTCTCACATCCATCAATCCACTTCCCATCACCTCTAGGATCAAATAGGACTTTAATTTTGGTTGTAATGTTGGGTAATTGAAAGTGTGTAAAGGCTAGGGTAAAACATCACATGTCCGAGAATAGGCGAACAACTTGGGGCTAATTTAATAATGCGTGCCCATTTTTTTTTTCACTCTTTTCAACTTCACCTTATCTCTCCTTCTAACCTTTTAATAATTTTCAACAATAAAGCACGATTCCTCCTTTTCATCTATATCGGCGCCCCTTTTATTTTTCTCTTTCTTTTGTTTTTTTTCTATTCTGTTTTTTTTTTTTTTAAAGGGGTACCACCAATTCAAGCACAAAAGTTCACAATCCATCCAAACATTACACCTTTATACTTTTGCCTTTCTCCAAAACAATATGGAAGGTGGAGCTAACCAAGAAAAGACTAAATATATAAGGCTCAAAGTGGCTCGCAAGGGATAAATGGAAAAACAAAGGAACGAACCAGCTCGAGTATCAAGAAAATGCCTATAATCCTTTCCCAGGGGTGTAACATCCATGTGACTAACCAAAATTCAAGAGATATTGTTATGCATTCAAGTTTCAACACTTAACAATAAAAAATAATGAAACCACAACAAATAGACTCTTTCCATGACAAACTAAGAGTTAAAGTGACACCACTCCAATAAAAGATAGGGCCCAAAAGCTCACTAGGGCATAAGTCTCCACTAATCTAGCCATCAAGATTGGTTAAGTCATAGCTCACAAGTGGTCAAGGCCCAAATAAACGTGACGTGCAATAGTGCTAAGAGTGCCATGATCAACTTCTTAAGACAAGCTAGCAAGTAGAACTACCAAGCCAAAAACAGATATCACTATGTTTGGCAACACATCTCAACTCAATTATCCAACAAGTAATTACAACAAATGCCAAATCGCATGTAAAAAGAGTCCCTCTATTTTTAAAAATTTAAAAAAATTTCTTATTTTTTTTAGAATTTTAATAGTCTAAAAAAAATAAACTACCAAAGTGATTCCTCCCCCCAACTTGAACCATTCGATGTACTCATTGAATGCAAGAACAAAAATAGGACATAAAAGAAAAAGAAGGGAAAGGTATCACCTCGCAACGGAGAACTATGCAAGAAATAATATTGCGGGAAGAAGACCCCCCAACTTGAACGAAGCATCCTGCAATGTTAGTCCTCACAAAAAAAAAAAAAAATAAAAGTAGTTAATCTAAGAAAGAGAAAAAAAAAAAAACTATACAAAAAGTTAATGACATTCACTCCCATCACGTGAAATCCAACCATTCATCACACTACGAAGAGCAATCAAAATCAACATCTCACCCCACTTCAAGCACTCCGTTAAAAATTGTACGCGACCATGCCACAAAATCAAATACTTAGAATATCTTAATTGCCTTAGCCGCGTTTGAAATTTAAATTCTACCAATTGCATATTCCCAACCAAATTAACTTTCAAGTTGTTGATGAATTTTAAGAAAAATGGATAATAAACCACATTAAAATTATCAACACCAAGAAAATCAATTTGTTCTAACTTATTAATCTTTTGCAATGGTGGATGCTCAATAGGAGTGATGACATCAACATCTATGGCTGAGGATATTTGATCGTTAAGAATAAGTGGACTTTGCACAATTATTGGCAACGACTCCTCAGGAGGCATATAGCCTTCACTAATAACAAGCGGCTCTATTTCCTCTTTTTCCCTCCCATCAGAATTGGTATCCTCAGAACTTTCAGTCAATTCACAAAATTGGAGCTTTTGGGTTAATTCATCTAGGTAATCCCAAGCCTCTTCAGGGTTTTTATCAAGGAATTCATCAGTAGACCTAAAATCCACCTGGCATGGCTTAGGATTTAAACTACGGCAAAAGATAACCAGAAGATTGCCAAGCTCACAATTAAAACTCGACCAAGAGAATACGCAATTTTTAAATCGCTCCCAACACTGTGACAAAGACTAATCATCTTGTTGAGAGAAATGTGATAGGTCTTGTAAAAGCATATGAGTCTTATATGAGGGATTGAAAGTTTTAAAAAATTGTATTACAATCTCACTCCATGTCAATTTTGGACTCAAAGAATTAAACCAATTTTGAGCACTACGACGCAAAGATGCTGGGAACACACGTAAAAGAGTCACTTCATCGCTACCAAAAACGTTCAAGGTCATGAACATGCGAAAAAGGATTTTCTGAGGCCAAACCATAAAATATAGGAAGTGAACACTGAACAATCAAATTGTTTTGCATAACCTCCATAGCACCTTGCAAAATTGGCCATTTTTTTTCTTTTCAACGATAAATAAATAAAAAAAACTAGAGTTGATTGCTTTCCTACGATGGAGGATTGCCTACCTCTACCTATTATGAATCAAAACAAAGAACTAAAAAAAACAAATAAAAAAGTAACTACCCGAATTCTTAACACACGTTACCGTCCCCGGCAACGGCGCCAAAAATGCTTGACGATTTCCTAGTCCTAAATTAATGGGTTGCCCCAAGCGTAGGGCGGAGACCGACGTAGCACAATATCCGGTAAGTCCGGAGTCGAATCCACAGAGACGGTGATGTGTGCTGACTAAAAACTCGGGTTGTTACTGATTTAAACGGGCTCTTAGGTAGCCACCCCTTGTATTTGATGCTGAGATTAACTAGAACCTAGAAATTGATTATACTTTTCAAATACTTAAACGGAGGTACGGTCGTAGGGTTCATAGCACTCGTAACCAGTCTGGATTTACCTGCTCTGTTTGAAGTTCTTAAAAACATTTAATTTTAGATTGAACAAGATACCCCGCAAGATGTGAGACCTTATGGTCGCCGTATACCCATGCGCAGCGGAGAATGAGTTTTGGTCCCCCATCCCCCCGTTCACATGGGCTCCGACAATGCCCGGGTTCGTCCGCGGGAAGTATTTTTCCAATCAAAAATCGTTTTTCCATTGTTTGAAAATAAGAGCAGTGCCCGAACTGGCCACGGTGTACTAATCACCCCGCGACCCTACTCGAACGACTACTCACTAATCATTATGCATGAAATAGAAGAAACCCTAATTTGAATCGTGCTTCTAGTACGCGAGATGAAAAATAAACAAGAAATATGAACTAATCAAATATCAACGAATAACTTTTATAAAGAACTGAAATTTAAACGTATTACCGGAATGTGAATCTATAATACAAATCACGACGGTGTGGTGACCCACATATTTATCCTCCACCGTTGGATTTGTAACACATTTTTCTGCATAAATCTTCACCATTTATTCATTTCCATTCTAATACCCCATTAATTAATCGGTTCCTAAACCATATATAGACTATATATGGCAATAATTGGCACGGGCAAACATTATGTAGACTATATTGGCACGGGCAAATAATTATTAATCGGCACGGGCCAATCACTACCAAGTTTGATATTCCTATTCTAAACCATACCATATATTGACAATAATTGCACTTAATTTATGGTAAGAAGACAAATCAATATACGATTTTGTATTTCATTGTTTTACTCTCTCCCTCTCTCCTCCCCCGTCCCTCCCTACTCTGCTTTCGAAATGACAAAATTGAGGTGAGTGTATTTCATTGTTTTCTTTTAGTTTACCCCCAACGTAAGGTTCCATCTTGCTTCCCTTTTTTTCAGTACATTTTTTGTATTTCATTCTCACTTTTTTTGCGAATACAATTATTCACATACGGTTTTGTATTTCACATACGTATAGACTTTTGTATTTTAGTTTTATTTTTTTCCTGACATTCTTATTGTGGCTTTTCAGAGCATACATTGAAGGCTTTATTTTGGGGTGCTTGGCTTTTGTTCGGTTAGATATATATATTTTGGGGAGTTTGGCTTTTGTTCGGTTTTGTTGGCGACGTTGACGATAACCAGGCTGGGAAAGATAAACTTTGCCTTGAGAAATAGGAGTATTGGCAGCTTTGTTTAATTGATTTGATCATTTATTTTGTTTTTGTTGCATCTTGAACCACATATATGCAAGTCTTTGTAAAGCATCCTGAGTATGAAAGTTTTTGTAAAGCATGTTGTGTCTCGGTTAGTTAATTGATGATGTTCATTTTCTAAAATGTGGTCAGTTTGCTAGCTAGCCCTTTGCCCTAACATTAGGGAAGAAAGAGAGTTGTAAAACATGGGAAGAAAATGCCTATTAGGTGTTTGACAGAATGCCCTACTAGGTGACCGACAGAAAATGCTTATTTTGCTAGCACTTGAATGTGTTGTATTTTACTGTGGTGTATATATTTTGTGTGTCTGCCATCTTTCTTTCATTTTCAGGTTTGGCATAGTACACACTCTTTGCGCGGGTCTTTATTCTTTTCCAGTATGCATTTTTAAACAATGACTAAATCTGGTGCAGTTGAATGCAAAACACCATCATTGATATTGCAAATTGAAGCCAAATACATAAGTATTTAACAAAGGGAAATGATTTTGCCACTCCCTTTTTTGTTAACGCCACTCCCCTGCAAGTGTATTTTTGCACCAAAAGAGAATGGCGTTAACAAAAAAGGGAATGGCAAAATCAACAGCCTTAACAAAATTTGGTAATTGAAGATGCATGGAATGAGCACACAAAATTTTAAAACATGAAAGGCAGAAGACAGAGGAATACAAAAAAAAAGACATCTGCAAGTGAAACCTGATTTAGGTTATTTTCACTTGAAGCCAAAGGGATGATTTGGTTATTATCATTGCCATCTATTTTGACAGCAAACAATTGCATTTATTTTCGGATTTTATTTCGAGAAGGAAGTGTTCAAAGAGATCATAAGAGGGCAGGTAGTTTTCAAGTGGGGAAAATTGAACGACGGTTTTAGTTTTGTGATATTTCTGTGTATGCCCTTAGGATTTAATGAAGATTCAAACTTTTAATTGGGAAAAACTTTTCTTAAGGTGGTCAAATTTGAAAAGAAAAAAGAATGCATGACAGGGCTTCATAAAAAGGAATACACCAAACTGGTTGTCTTTATTTTTTTCTTTTGGGCTTTTCGAAGGACTGGTCAATCCTTTTAATTAATGGATGATGATGTATAAAATACCCAATCCAGTGGTCATCTTACATATGATTTGAGTCCCAAATCTCATTTGACGTACTCTTAAAAGAAAAAATCACAAGTGACCAAAGCAATTGACAAACCTCAACCGTCACAATAACCTAGCCTAATGATATTAACTTATGAATGGGGAATGACTTATGACTTCGTAACTACAATAAAGTTGTATTATAGATTTCACTACTGATAATTGGTTGTTAATTAGGTGTTTAGATTTTATGAAACTTCAATTGAGAGTTGCCGGGTTTGATTTTATTTCATCTCCAAACCAAGGGTTTTCTTATCCCATGAACGATGATTTCTATTTTGTTATTTTTTTTTTATCATCACTACTATGTTGATTGGGTGTTTATCTAGATTTTCTGAAACTTTAATTTGGAATTGGTTTTCGCAGAGTTGGAATCGTTGGACAGGAGTTGAGATATTGTATAATTGATTTGTGTGTGCTAATTACTCGAGCCATGCCTGCTAGATAAAATGGTTTCTGCTTTGTCGATTTTTTAAAAAAGATTCATGTTTGATTTAAGGGAGATGCTTAATTTTTGGTTTTTTAGTGTTTGTAGGTAGTTTTTTACAAGTGGCAAGATTACTGAAATACAATAGACATTTATAGTTTTCCTTATCTGTGTGTTTTCCGTTGAGTTAATGAACAACGATGCTATGTATTTTATTTTCTATGCATTTATTCCCGGATTTTATTTCGAGAAGGAAGTGTTCAAAGATAAGAGGGCAGGTAGTTTTCAAGTGGGGAAAATTGAACGATGGTTTTAATTTTGTGATATTTCTGTGTATGCCCTTAGGATTTAATGAAGATTCAAACTTTTAATTGGGAAAAACTTTTCTTAAGGTGGTCAAATTTGAAAAGAAAAAAGAATGACAGGGCTTCATAAAAAGGAATACACCAAACTGGTTGTCTTTGTTTTTTTCTTTTGGGCTTTTCGAAGGACTGGTCAATCCTTTTAATTAATGGATGATGATATATAAAATCTCCAATCCAGTGGTCATCTTACATATGATTTGAGTCCCAAATCTCAATTGACGTACTCTTAAAAGAAAAAATCCCAAGTGACCAAAGCAATTGATAAACCTCAATCGTCACAATAACCTAGCCTAATGATATTAACTTATGAATGGGGAATGACTTATGACTTCGTAACTACAATAAAGTTGTATTATAGATTTCACTACTGATAATTGGTTGTTAATTAGGTGTTTAGATTTTATGAAACTTTAATTGAGAGTTGCCGGGTTTGATTTTATTTCATCTCCAAACCAAGGGTTTTCTTATCCCATGAACGATGATTTCTACTTTGTTATTTTTTTTTTATCATCACTACTATGTTGATTGGGCGTTTATCTAGATTTTCTGAAACTTTAATTTGGAATTGGTTTTCGCAGAGTTGGAATCGTTGGACAGGAGTTGAGATATTGCATAATTGATTTGCGTGTGCTAATTACTCGAGCCGTGCCTGCTAGATAAAATGGTTTCTGCTTTGTCGATTTTTTTTAAAAGATGCATGTTTGATTTAAGGGAGATGCTTAATTTTTGGTTTTTTAGTGTTTGTAGGTAGTTTTTAATGTACAAGTGGCAAGATTACTGAAATACAATAGACATTTATAGTTTTCCTTACCTGTGTGTTTTCCGTTGAGTTAATGAACAATGATGGTATGTATTTTATTTTCTAATATGTGGTCGAGTTGTCTTTTTTCTCCTTATCTTTGGTTGTTGGGCGACTGCTTAATTGATTAATTAATTATTTGGTGGTATTTTTTATTTGTTTCATGAGGGATTATTTTTATCTTAATTAAATAGTATCAAGATCAGTTTCCCCACGGGGCTACAAGGGAAAATTCGGCCTTAGTCCGGTAGGAAAAATCGGTCTTAGTTTATTTTTTCGAAGAAGTCGGGTTCATTAATGGTAGAGGTGGTTAATAATAGAGAATGGTAGTCATTTAGGTTGCGCTCAGAATCTGTTGCTCCGTGCCTGAAGGCACAGGCAATTTCTAGTAATTGAACAAAATTTCAAAAACTTGAAAGGAAAAATAACTCTGAATAGAAGAACAGAAATTTGAAGCTGCGAAGTAAAACCCCGACTTCTGTCGTCGCCCGTCCTCGTCCTTTTATAATAAGTGAAGTGCTTGACCTAATAACTCCTTCTGTCTTTTCTTTTTAATTCTCAGCCAGCCCATTGTCCATGGCCCACAATCAAAATAATGAATAAAAGTTGGGCCCACAGTAGGAGGAAAAAATCACCAGGCGCAATCTACGATTCTTTTAATTTGATTAACTGAGGCATTAACGTATTAAGCTTCAAAAACACCTACAATACAAAAATCAAGCATTAAGCTCCGAGTAACAATATAAATGAACTTAACAACGATAAATTAAAGGGCGCTAATGTGAACATTTACGCGCTTATCATTGGTTAGGTTTGTGCTAAATTGTATTGATCAGGGCTTTTAGGCCTTTTAGGCGTGGGCGTGTCTCAATGGATGTTTTTCTGGTTTAGGCTCAGCCTGTTGGGCCTATTTCAGTTCCTCCGTGTGGTTTGGAGAAGAGGGTCTTGGATGGTCAGGCCGGTGTATCCAAGCTCCTATTATCTCTGTAAACTTCGTGTTTATGAGTTAATGAAATTATTATTTTGCTGATCAAAAAAAAAACATTACATAAAATAGCTAGCTAACCAGGCAAATCAAAGCCTAACCTACTGCAGATTCTTTCTTGTCTTCTTCCCGGCCTGTCTTACTCAACCGTATACCTTTTAATTTGGTTAACTCAAATTATATTTTTAACTAAATTATGTTTTTTACATTTAAATTTGACTTTATTTTTAAGAAATTTATATTATTTTAATTAGTTAATTAATTTGTCTTAACAATGAATGATAAATAAAAAATTTCTAATCAATAATAATAAATTTAAACAAAATTTCATTTCATTCGCCATTACTGGTTTTTTTTGGGTTAAAAAAATATGATTAAAAAATTAAATGCTCCAATTTTCAATCCAGTTGAACCGGTGCGAAAAGATCTTATTTTTTAGATCATTTTATCCTAAATGGTCGTAATAAATAAGGAGTCTTAGGGTGCTCGTTGAAAGGCCTTAGAGCCAAAAATCTATCATGACCATTTAAGATAAAATGATTAGAAAAATAAGATTTTTGTATCGATTCAAACAGATTGAAAATTGAAACTCTATATTTTTTAATATATAAACGGTGTAAAAAAATAAGTATTCCAATTTTCAATCCGTTTGAACCGGTGCAAAGATCTTATTTTTCTAATCATTTCATCCTAGATGGTCGTAATGAATTTTTTGTTTTAAGGCCTTTTAAATAAAATAAGGAGCCTTAGGGTACACGTTGAAAGACCTTAGAGCCGAAAAATTCATTACGACCATTTAAGATAAAATAATAATAAAAAATAAGATCTTCGAATTCGCACCGGTTCAACCGGATTGAAAATCGAAGCACTTAAATAATATTAAATAAATAAAATAGAAAAAAGATACTCCTAAAGAATATTAAATAAATAAAGGAGAAATAAGGGAGGATGGGGTTGGGGATATTTCTGTCTTTCGGCAAAAAGGGAGAAGGGGGGAAGCTCTCCGGAGGGGGGCAAGCAATTAATTTACTTTGAAATTTGAAATATATACGAGTATTTTATTAGCTATCAATTAATTAGAATGGAAAAAATGAACACGAATAGTGTGAAAGTGATTGTGCAATTAATGTGAAGAAAAACCGTGAGATATAGGAATCGTATGTTCACATTCAACCACTAGTACTTAATTACACTAAGGGAGGCAACGTACGTGCCTCTCGTCCATCTCACAGGCAATTTTCTTTAACACTAATCACGAAAGTTCGAATATCTTTGGTTGATTGTGTTCATGATTTAAATGTTTCATGGCATGCATTTCTAAATTTTAAGTTTTAGTACAAAATATAAAACTACATAATTTTTCTCCAAAGAAAAAGGGACGAAACCTCACATTACCCCTCACATATGATTATGAAAATTCACAATTTCCCAAGGAACAATTACTGGGACTTTTTATTCCGTTATTCAATATTTTTTGAAAAAAAATATTCTTCCAATACTCAGCCAGATTTTTGAAGGACAGACAACCGATTTGGACCCCGACCAACAATAATACATTCACCATACTCCAAAACACTATCACAACAGCGAAACATATAATTCAACCATTCTCCGAACATACGATACACGTATATCCGTACAACGTATTCAAGAAATTTTAATTCTGCTCAAAATACAATTATTCACAGTCAAAATATTTAACAAAAATGAAATTGAAATTGCGAGTCTCCAAGTGACAATAAACACCGTGTTTCAAAGTTGTGTCATGTCCTTTAGGTAAGGATATTGAGAAAAACTTCTTTACGGAGGCTCCGTAAAGAAGGTTTTTACGGAGGTGAACAATCTCATCTGTCCAAAAGTGTTTTGGGTGGTCCAGATTTTAAATAAACTATTCACGCGAATAATTTATTTAAAATCTGAACTGTCGATTACCGAAATGAATGGCGAGATGAGGCGGCGCGAAAACCCCTTTTACGGAGCCTCCGTGAAAAAGGCAACCTCAAGATATTACTTAGAGTTACTTGGCGTTTGGCCACGTCTACATGCCGCAGTCCCCAGTCGGGTCACATGACAAACAACCTATGTCATTCCACCACCAGTTGTCATGAAGAACAAAAGTCATATATAAACAAAACATGACAAACAACCTATGTCATTACCCTATGTCATTCCACCAGTTGTCATGAAGAACAAAAGTCATATATAAACAAAACAGAAAAACTATAGGGACAGAAAAAAATGAGATTTTTTTTTGGAATTATGTGATTGGATTGAAAAAAATGAGCTATAGCTGATTCACGTTCGGGGATCAGCTGTTGGAATTATGTGATTGAGGATTGAAAAAAATGAGAATTGAAATTCCGTTTGACCAAAAAGAAAAAATTGAGAATTTTTTTCTCTTAAAATTTGTTTTTGGTACGTACAAAACTAACAAAACTTATAAGTGAACAAAGTGACCCCGCTATCAAAAAAAAACAAAAGCAACCCCTCATATGTGGTATTTAATAAAGTATCAATTACACAAAGCACCCCTCCACTAATAAACATTACGGTAGGGGTGAGCATGGTTTGGATTGGTTCGATTTTATGTAAATATTTTTCAATTAACATGCACCACAACACATTTAATAACAGTTAAACAAAATTCCTTGGATTTTTTTTTTCCATTTCTGTGAACTTCACATGATATGTAGGGAAGATAGAATGAAGTGAAAGAATAAAATTTTCTACGTTTTCGATTGTGCTACAAAAAGAGTACAACATTAACAAAAATAAGTAACAAATATGTATAATGCTTGACGATTTCCTAATCCTAAATTAATGGGTTGCCCCAAGCGTAGGGCGGAGACCGACGTAACACAATATCCGGTAAGTCCGGAGTCGAATCCACAGAGACGGTGATGTGTGCTGACTAAAAACTCGGGTTGTTACTGATTTAAACGGGCTCTTAGGAAGTCACCCCTTGTATTTGATGCTGAGATTAACTAAAACCAAGAAATTGATTATACTTTTCAAATACTTAAAGGGAGGTACGCTGGTAGGGTTCATAGCACTCGTAACTAGTCTGGATTTACCTGCTCTGTTTTGAGTTCTTAAAAACGTTTAATTTTAGATTGAACAAGATACCCTGCAAGAAGCGAGACGTTATGGTCGTCGTATACCCATGCGCATCGGAGAATGAATTTTGGACCCCCATTCCCCCGTTCACATGGGCTCCGACAATGCCCGGGTTCGTCCGCGGGAAGTATTTTTCCAATCAAAAATCGTCTTTTAAATTGTTCGAAAATAGGAACAGTGCCCGAACTGGCCATGGTGTGCTAATCACCCCACGACCCTACCTGAACGACTACTCACTAATCATTATGCATGAAATAAAAGAAACCCTAATTTGAATCATGCTTCTAGTACGTGAGATGAAAAATAAACAAGAAATATGAACTAATCAAGAACTGAAATTGAAATGAATTACCGTAATGTGAATAATTGAACAAAACTTCAAAAACTTAAAAGGAAAAATAACTCTGAATGGAAGAACAGAAATTTGAAGCTGCGAAGTAAAACCCCGACTTCTGTCGTCGCCCGTCCTCGTCCTCGTCCTCGTCCTTTTATAATAAGTGAAGTGCTTGACCTAATAACTCCTTCTGTCTTTTCTTTTTAATTCTCAGCCAGCCCATTGTCCATGGCCCACAATCAAAATAACGAATAAAAGTTAGGCCCCAGTAGGAGGAAAAAATCACCAGGCGCAATCTACGATTCTTTTAATTTTGATTAACTGAGGCATTAACGTATTAAGCTTCAAAAACACCTACTCCCTCCGTCCCTTTATTACAGTCCAGTATTCCATTTTGGGCCGTCCCTTAATAAGTGTCCATTTTGTAAAGTTAGTGGGTAAAAGTTGGTGAATTGTCTATTTTGTCCCTAAAAGTAGATTCCTTTTTGAAAAGTTAGTGAGTAAAAGTGTAATGATGATGGGTAAGTAGGGAAAGTGGAAGAAAAAGTTGATGTGAAAGGTATAATGATGATGTCTTTTTAATAAGTTGGAGTTACGAAGCAGGACATTTAAAAAGGGATGGAGGGAGTACAATACAAAAATCAAGCATTAAGCTCCGAGTAACAATATAAATGAACTTAACAACGATAAATTAAGGGGCGCTAATGTGAACATTTAAGCGCTTATCATATAATAACAACAGTAATAACTAACCTGGTCAGTCGTAAATTCGGCTGTGTAATCACGCCCAACGTAGGAGCTGCTCTCCCCACAAGGAACATCATTCGTAACATCATTCCCAACTGACCAACTATCCGAAAATAAAAAATTGTACTGATCCATAATATTCTTTTATGAATTACGAAAATGAAATGAAAGTTGAGGAAAATTATGATGATGTGATTACTCAAAATTCCTCTCAGTCTCAATGTATGCAAGAGTACGCCATCATCAGATTATATAGCCAAGCGAAATGTTCAACCATAGGCAGCAAGTTGCTCTGCTCTGCTCTGATCTGCAACTGCTCTAAATTTGTAGCTGTTCTGCAAGAGGTGATCAACCATAGGTAAGCTGATAAGGTGCTCATTTCAAAACTCTCACATGCACACAAAATTAAAGCACCACATGCATCGATTGCCTCTCTTTTTTCTTTTCTTTTTTTCGTTTCAACCGGTGGAAAGATTTTAGTTTTTTGATCATTTTATCATAAATGGTCATAACTAAAATGATCAGGAAACTTTTTCTCTTTCCACCAGTTCAAACGGATTGAAATTTGAAACACATTTTTCAACCTCGTTAGACAGTTTAAACTACGGAACAAATATAATTTTTCCGTTTTACATTATCTCACTATCAATATTAAGCTCGTTTCATAGGTTTCGTTGAGTAGATTTCAAAAACATAAAATTTATTTCAAAAAAAATACGTGAAAAAAAAAGTTATTAACATTTAAAATTTGATAAAAAAAATCAAAAGAGAGAGAGAGACTGCTAGGAGGGAGGGAGGGAGGGAGGGAGGGAGGGAGCACGTGGGGGGGGGGGGGGGGGGGTGCTTATTTTAAGGTAACTCAATTCCTTCAACAACACACGTGGGAGGGGGGGGTGCTTATTTTAAGGTAACTCAATTCCTTCAAGGTAACTCAATTCCTTCAACAACACACGTGGGAGGGGGGGTGCTTATTTTAAGGCAACTCAATTCCTTCAACAACACACGTGGTGGTGGGGGCGCAAGGGTGTTCTTCTAAATAAGCCACTTTGACTTATTTTTTGTCCTTATTCAAATTTTTTTCGTAGCACTTGGCTTATCATCATTTTTTTGGGAATTATTGTATCCTCATGACAAAAGAAATCTAAAAAGTAAAAAAATTTGATCGAAATCCAATTTTTTTTTGAATAAAGACAAAAATAAACAAATAAAGCCATTTTTTCGTATTTATTCAAAAAAAATTGGATTTCGATCAATTTTTTTTTACTTTTTAGATTCCTCTTGTCATAAGGATGCAATAATCCTCAAAAAAATGATGATAAGCCAAGTGATACGAAAAAAGTTTGAATAAGGACAAAAAATAAGCCAAAGTGGCTTATTTAGAAGAACACCCCAACTTGCTTATTTTAAGGTAACTCAATTCCTTCAACTTGTTGTCTAAACCTTTTTATTTATTTATTTAGTAAGAGCAACTTTTAGTAAGACCCTATCTTTGGGTAAGGTAACTCAATTCCTTCAACTTGTTGTCTAAACCTTTTTATTTATTTATTTAGTAAGAGCAACTTTTAGTAAGACCTTATCTTTGGGTAAGGTAACTCAATTCCTTCAACTTGTTGTCCAAACCTTTTTATTTATTTATTTAGTAAGAGCAACTTTTAGTAAGACCCTATCTTTGGGAATAATCCCAATTTTATTTATTTAGTAAGAGCAGCTTTTAGTAAGATTCTATGTGTGGGAATAATTCCAATCTTTGCTGTGTTTAGATGAGTTTTTGAAAAAAAAATTATGAGGGTAATTATTAAAAATAGGGATAATGAGTGGAGAGAGATAGAGAGAGAAATGGCTTATCGGCTTATTTTCCCTAGTGTGTGTGGGTGTGTGGTCCTAGGACTACTCGTGTACTTTTCTCTTTTAATAGATAGATCAACCGATTCTTTCCTGACTTTTATGGTTTCGTCCCACATGTGTTGGTTACGATATTTTTTTATAAGTGTTATACCCCACATGTTTGTGATTACCCCGCCACCATGATTGTTGTGGTTAAATGAATTGCTCAAGACAACAATCTATATTCTTGAAATTTTGCAGAGGAATCCACATGGACGGATCTAGAAATATGGCTTAGTGAGGGCACCGGTTAATCATAATGGTGAAAATTTATTTATTTTAGTCAGCTGCAACAAGATTGTACAAAATTAAGGTGGACAGAATTTTTTCTCATTAAGTAGAGTAAGGCCCCGTTCCGGAACGCGAAATCAGTACTTATCTTTTAAGAAGGCAATTTCAAGTTCAAAAACGATGGGCTTATTGAAATCTAAAAATATGCAATATGGATCTTGTTTGAAAGATCTCATTGAGATCTTTAATACGGTGCAAAAAAAATTGAAAAGTTATTTTTCAATTACATTATTATTGAGTTTGAAAATGTGAAATAAGTATTTATTTTTTTAGAAGGTGTTCTGGAACGGGCTCTAAGTAATATCCTTCTCATTTCTTGATATAAATTAAGTAGCTTGGATGATGTGAAAAAATTGACAATGTAAAATTTGTCATTTTTCGACAGCCAAAATATAACAATTGATCAATTATTATTTTTGTATTCGGTCTAAATGACTCATGGATGGACTTCTTCTGGAAAAGTTTTTGGGTGCAAATATGGTATGGTACATGTGGTGCCCGGCGCGTATCTGAACCGTCCAAACGTATTTTGGACGGCCCAGATCTGAACACGCTCTTTCCTCTCTAGCCGAACACTCTCTCTCCTCTCTCTCTCTCAAATCCTGGCCAGCTCAGATGCGCGTCGGGCACCACGTGTCCCATACCCTATTTGTACCCAAAAACTTCTCCTTGTTCTGACATGTATTATAAGGACTACAAACATATATACCTTCTCCCATATTTCTGAACTCCTAGAATCAGCTTCTCAATTTCTTCAGGACTGAACTTCATATATTTCCGAACTTTCACTGCGGGTGCGGGGTACGAAATTTTGTCTGTTCCCCACGGTTGGGCTCCAACCACAAGTTGATGGTTTCCATGCGAATTACTATTGCCTATGTCCACCCCTGAACCACTGCGAGCATCATATAAATCATCAGTTCAAAATCTCGTGCACGTTTTTCTACAGGACTGTAGGAGTATTACTTTTTATTTTTTTGGGAAAAAAAATAAACAAGTTCAAATATTTGATAAAAGCTTTGAGGACGTACTCTTTTTTTCCCCTTTTTGAAAAGAACTGATGAGGAAGTTAAAAGGTAAACATCCCAAACCTTGGGGCACTGGGGTTATGCTCGGTCGTTATCTTCAGGGCCTTGGAATTAGTCGAGTTGCGCGCAAATTATTCCGGACATCCGGTTATAAAAAAAAAAAAAAAAAAAAGGATTAATGTTGAAGACTTCAGACGAAGGAACAGCAGAATGAATAGCATATACAGATATACTACTGCTAATACTTAATCAAAAGACTTGAGAAAGAAGGATTAATGTTGAAGTGCTAGCTAGCTACAATCTGTAAATATATGCAGGGATAAGAAGATCTCCATCGATCGTCAAGTAGTAATCGAAGAGAAACCATCAGTGTGTAAAAGCTAGTGTAAAATTCGCATGCAGCAGGGATGGAGGACAAACGTTGACACGTAATTCTGTACCTTAATTAATTCCCAGCTAGCAGTACTACTGAAGAATATAAATAAATTAATGCAAACACGAATCTTACACGAGCTTTTAATTACCTGGAGATAAGCTGACACCCTTGAGGCATGTCTTGGTAGGATTCTGCATGTAAACCATCATCGATCAAAGCTTAACCTCTTCAGTTTAATTCCAATTAATTATCAAATTAATGTTGCATATATATGTATGCAAACATATATATATCGATACAAGATACTCCTATATTAATGCATCATTTAATAACCCATTGATTCCTCGATCCTAAAGTAGGGCTACATTAAATTAAGCACAAATATTCTTTAATATATGGTACGTGCAGCTAGCGGGTATTTTTCCGATTGCCGAGTCGGGATACTAATTACTACTTGACCCTTAATTATGTGACTTTGAATTGATCATCATCTATTATTGTTACAACATATATTCTGTGCAGTCGATGAATGAATTAAGCAAAACCAAAACTCAAAATAGAAGATGAAGAAAATATCAAAATAGTACTCACACTACAAGGAATAATACGTGTGCCGGCGCTTGAATAACGCCGTTAGAGTCCCGTTAAACGCCGCCAAATATTCACCGGCGTTTTATACCAAACCTCGGGGACGTGGCCGTCGGCTTATATTTCCGGCGCTTAAAAAACGCCGAGGTAGGAGTTCTGCCGGCGTTTTTAAAAACGCCGTCTAAAAGATTCAGCCGTTTACGGTGACATCATTATGACGTATTACTCCAACGTTTTTGCCATAAACGCCGGAATCAAGTTTTAAAAAAGCCCACAAAATCTGGGCCCAAAATCCCTTATTTAGCCCAGCAAATTCCCATTTAAAAACCTTTAGGTAAATGTTTGAACCAAAAAAAAGTTTAAAAACCAAACTTCAACTGAAATGATGTGCTTTTTTTTAAAATTCCACAACTAACATCCAGAGGCCATAAATATCAACTGCTACCCGAAATCATCCATGTAATTGCAACCAATCCATCCATCCTCATAATCTTTCAGCCATCAATCTATCAAAACATATCAGCATTATTCTACCTCATAGAATAATAATACAGCATCACAGATTGCAGCAGCAAAATCCAGATCTCTTAGCCCTCCAAACAGGACACAAAAGAAACAAGACACAAACAAAACCAAAAAAACAAGAGGCAGTTTAGATATGAGGCCTCCTTTTGCTCTTGCTCTTGCTCTTGCTCTTTGTCTTTGATTGGGCAACCTACACACAAACAAGAATTGTCAGTTCAGGCAGCTTTTATGTTCATTCATGCACAAAGACATTTGGATATCTAATAGTCTGCTAGCTCTTAACAGGCATTTGGATAATGCTATATGAACATAATCATTTCCAGATCCTTTCATCATAACCCCGGCTAGCTGGAAAAAAAAGAAAGAAAGAAAGAACCACGGCTCCTGCTTAAATAACCTCTGCTTATGTGATACACGGACGCAATTTTACTCTAAGGTTATTAATCTGCTTAAACGGGATACAGCTTGACAAGGGTATTGATTGGTAACTCACCCACAAAAGAAGAAGAAGAAAACAGAAAGTACATGTTGGGCATATCACTCACCTTTTGGTGACTCGACGAGGAGGTAAAGTATGTTACGTAAGTAGAATAAAAAATCGTGGGTTTGTTGTTCAGTCTAGAGTGTAAAAATTTATGACAACTAAAAAGCTCTCACTAAAGACGAGAAAAATACCAGACAACTGATTTTATTTTATTTTGTCCAAGGTGGGGCATGGTATTTCATAAGAACATTAAAGACAAAGAGGCGGTGTGATGGTGATGGTGCTTATTGGTGGTGCCAGTGATTGTGGGTTATGGATTCTTTTTTTTGATCCTTGGGTTATGGATTTAAATGCAGATGGCATGTAGTTCAAGGAAGTATATTGGGTTTTGGCTGTGAAATATGACATCACCAGTTCTGTTAGATTTCCAAACTGTGAGATAACAGAAGGGGGGGAATCTAATAATGTCAGTAAAAGTAAGGGAGGGCAGTGACATTTCAGAAACCTCAGGGGAGGTTTCTGTTTTAGTCAGAAATCTCAGGGGAGGTCAGTGAAATTTACCCGCAGAGAAAAGATTAGTAATAAGGCATCCTCCAGTCTTTCGAGAAATTTTTTATTGGCGGGTGGGTACCACGTGGTGCCTGCTCGGCACATTCGAGCTGTTCGATGCGATTTTGGACGGTTCGGATTTGGAGAGAGAAAGAGGAAGGGTGAGAGGATAGAGAATGTTTCAATCTAAACCGTCCGAAAAGATATCGGACGGCTTGGGAATACTGAGCGGGCACCACGTAGGATACACCTACCCGGCACTGAAAAAATTCCTATCTTTCCTACTACTACATCTTTCCTTCTGACGTATGGTTTCGTCCCAGAGGAAGGGTGTACTTTTCTCTTTTTAATAGATCGATCACCCGATTCTCTCCTGACGTATGGTTTCGTCCCAGAGATTTCCCCAGAGATTTAGTAAGAGCAACTTTTAGTAAGACCCTATCTTTGGGAATAATCCCAATTTTATTTTTATTTTTTTTTAGTAAGAGCAACTTTTAGTAAGATTCTATCTGGGGGAATAATCCCAGTCTTTGTTATGTTTGGATGAGTTTTTAAAAAAAAGTTTATAAAAATAATCACTGGGATCGGATGGGCATTTTGAAAGTTATTTCAAAAACTTGTTTTTGAAAGGCAAAAGGTCATCTTTTCTCACCTCTGACACACACATGTCCCCTCCTTCCGGCCCCACCACCTTTTCCCCCCTTTCCCCTCCTTTTCCCTCCTCCCCCTCTGTTTTCGGTTTTTTCCTACACCCCACCCCCTCCTCTCCGGCCCCACCTTCTTTCCCCCTTGCCCTCCTTTTTCGGTTTTTTTTTGTTTTGTTTTACTTTGACTAGTTTTTTTTGTTTTGCTTTTAAAAGTAAATAATTACTATTTTATTTTTTTGTACTTTTACTAGTTTTTTTTATACTTTTAAAAGACTTTAATTACTGTTTTAGTTTTTTTTAACTTTTACTAATTTTTTTTTGTTTGCTTATAAAAGATTTTATTGCACTGTTTTTGTTTTTGTTTTTTTTACTTTTACTAGTTTTTTTTTGTTTTGCTTTTAGTAGTTTTTTTTTTACTTTTAAAAGAGTTATTACTATAATTTTAATTAATAAATGAATAATTAAAACATAACTTATACTAACATAACTTGTACTAATTTTAATTAATCAAACCAAACATAACTTGTACTAATTTCGTCGAAGAGTGAAAATACATGAAAATTCAATTTCTAATCAATATTTCCACCAAATTCTGCTCATGTCCCTCTTGGTCTTGTATCCATTATTTCTTCCCACAACCTAATTCGGGTTGCATAATATCCCTCTTGGTCTGTTCGGGCACTTGGGCTCCCAAACAGCCAAATGAAAAATGACAATTGGAAAATGCAAAAATGGCCCTCCCAAACACCCCTCTAATAAAAATTGCCATTTGAAAATTCAATTTCACAAAATGGATTCCATTGAAAAAAATGCAATTCTCAATTTCAAGCTTGCCTCACCCTCCTCCGATAGAACAGACATGTACAAAGGAAAAAATAAGTTTGTTCAGAACAGTCATCTTTGAATCCCGCAGTTCGATTCTCGAGAGAGGGGGAGAAGTCCCACTATACGTACCGACCGGTGAAAGGTGCTTGATTGAAACACCCATATGTTTTGACATGATCTACAGCTTCGGGGTTTTTTGTTTTTTGTTTTTCCTGATTGAGTTTAGCATGCAGCATTGTTGTGTTTGTATAGATCGTATAGGGTGGTAGGAATCTATTGATTGTTATGCCCAGAAATTCCAAACTGAATGCAGAGACCAATTTTATGCGGTTCTGCCCGTGAAGAAATTACAAAACACTCACAAACCCCAAACCCATACTGTAACGCCCCGCTTTTTCGGGAGCAAAATAAAATAATTCTTTAAGAAAATTTACTAAATAAATATAATTTTCCAAAATAAAGGTTTAACTATTACAATCTCAAGATAAATCTACTGACTTAAAATACATTAACTTCAGAGCTGACTCTAGGCTTGATACAGATTCCAAGCACACTCCATCTTCGTTCCTGATATTCTTTCCATGTCGAACTGCACCATCGTTGAATCCCCTTCATTGAATCCTGCGCCCTCTGGCAAATTGATCGCCGAAGCAATCGATTTACCAGGATACAGACGTATCCGTGAGTGATAAATCACCCAGTAGAATAATCCAACCCAACCACCCATCTTACTTTACAGCTAGCAAGCAACATGATAATAATGGTACGAAGTAAATATAACAGAGGTATTTCATATCAATCAGTTTATTACTATTCATTAACCTGACGTGATCTAAGATCTCACCGCGAGATCTTTCCTCCCTCAACCGCTAGCCATGCTCATTCCCATGAGTTCACTTCCCTTTGCTGTCGTAGATACACCTAAGTTATATACCGAGTGTGCATCCCCAATAACTACAACAAGGGGAAAGCTTATCATGCCTGCATCACAACTAGGGTTCGCCTATCTTATAAACCACATCACAATCATCACTGGACACACGCCAGTCTATCAATTCATCACTGGACACCCGCCAGTTTCAATCTCATCACAAATCTCATCACATCTCAAAATCACGCCTGCAGGCAATCTAAAACCAACAAAACTTTCCAATTCATCCATTACCTAGCATCGTCTAGGTGATTACTATTTCGCATACCACCCCATGTCTCTAGGGTCCAATCTAGCATATCAATCAGAAGTTGAAATAATAAACAGGCAATCATAATAAAATTTTAAAATAAACAATACGCATAAAATCACATAACCTTTTATGAATGGACCGTTGCCCTTAGTTTTGTATGGCCAAGATGTGATTAAATAAATAAAAAACTCTTATTAAACAAAAGTTTTTATAAAAAAAAATTAAATAAATAAGTCTAAGCTTGTATTATTTTTTATTTAAGAAAACAGGTTGACTAAAAGGAGTCCTAGGGTCCTACGTAACCTGTTCAAGTATCAACAAGTGGTTCCGGAGGGTTACGGAATTATTTTTAAAATAAAAATGATTTATAAAGTTGTCAAAAGTAACATAATATGGATAATAAATTATTTAATAAATAAAATATGTTGATATTAACAACATATCATCTTTAGGATGTAAAGAATTTAAAAAAAATATTTCGGGAATTAATAAAATGGTTTATAAGGTCGCAAAGATTTTTCGTTTGTAAACTTTTACAAGAAATCAAATAAATAACTGATAAATAGATAATAAAATATAAAAAAATATGAAATTAACAAGTTATGATCTTTGAGGTGTGGGAAAGCTAGGAAAAATAGTTTGGGTGTCAAAAATCGGGTTCGGGATGTCGAAAAGTTGATTCGGAACGAAACAGAGAAAACCGCGAGGTTGGACCGGTCATAGTTCGCGGCCGCAAGGTTCTGGGGCCTGGTTCATGCGGTGGTACAACCCGAAGGTCGCGGCCGTAAGGTACGCGACAGTTTCGTTTTTTTCGTTGTTTGGTCACGGTTTCGATGCATGGGACCACAAGGGCTATTGGGTTAAGTAATAAAACATCAAATATACTTAGAGGAGTGTTTGGATAGGATTATAGTACCTCGAATCGGATCGAATTGAATTTAAAACGAAACTTGAATTTTGAGAAGACAACTTCGGTTTTGGCAATCGGGGAACCTTGGGCTCGAATTGGATGATTTTAGATGATGCTAGGAGTTTTAGGAAGAGATTGGAATGGGTAATTCGGATCTCGGGGGTTTCTAGAGCACAAACCCACTCTTTCTCTCTTTCTTTCTCTCTCTAGAACTCCATGGATTGGAGTTCGGTTTTCTTCGAATTCTCTCTCTCTTCTGGACTATTAGGGTGTGGGGAATTTCGTGGTGAGCCCTAGGGTCGGAGTTATGAACTATATATAAGAGAATTTTTTTGATAAGGTTGACAAAATAGTGTTTTAATGAAATTCCAACTCTTGGCTTTGAGATGGACGGAATATGGACGAAAATTAGGGTTAGGGAGGAAGTAGAGACTGAGTAGGAGTAGGAGAGGGAGAGATGGAAGAGTTTTAATCATGCATGCAACTTTAAAAAAAATAGGATGAGATAATTTTGTATTTATCTATTTAAGGAAAATAATTTTATTATTACGATTAATACTTTTTAAAAGATATTATTACAAAAAAATTTGGGTCAAAAATCCGGGTCGTTACACATACGATCTCAAAACTAGGTGTTTCCTTGCTTATACTGGTTTTGATATTGCACTGGGTTGCGGTTACTGAGTGTGTAATTTTCCCTCCAAATTAGTACACTTGGCTCTGCCTGTGGAGTAGTTAACTTGCCAAACTATGTAAAATTGGTCTACGTGTGCAATTCGCGAGCGTGTGCGTTTGTTTGGGATTTCCAGGCCTGACATTTGATAGGCCTGACGAGGCCCCAATACAATTGTTTCATTGAAATTGATACTTTCTAAAAATAATTATGATCCCAATAGTAGAACCTGTCTCAAATTCCATACATCTCCATACATGAACCATTAATAGTTAAAGTTCCGAGAGACAACTGAAGAGCACACAACAAACCACATTTGGCCAAGTATCAAAATAGATAAAATATAACAGTAGCAACAACCACAATGAAACAGAACGTCATAGCAAGAATAAGCCACAGCGGAAAGGAAACTCTGCCTGGAGGACTGTATTCCGATGACGACCCAGCCGCATCATCCAAGGACGGGAGAACAGGAGGTGGGACCATCTGCTCTACTTGGCCGGTGTAAGCCAACCAAGCATTGTATGCCTCATCCCATGAGGCAAATTTGTTATGCACAGCACCTGGGAACCGATTAACCTGATCACTACAACAAGAATCGTAGATGTCTGGATTCCTCCCCACGAACACAACATAGAATTTTTTCCCTCTCATTCCTATATCAGTACGACGATAAATATGAACATGAGTAAAATGTGTCAACCAAAGTGCATGAACATGAGGAAAGTGTGCTTCATAACAAGGACTGAACCACCAAAGCAGAACTGAAATAGGTTGATTGAAGCAAGTCGTCGTTTGATTAAAAAACCAGCAGCAGTTCCAAATAAAACATAAACATGGTACATTATTTAATCAAGCAATTAAGCTACTTGCTACTTAGCTCCTTAAGCAAGTAAGTAAACTGGATATCAAGCAATCAAAAACCAGCAGCATTTTGATTAAAACATAAACATGGTACATATTATTGAATCAAGCAATTAAGCTACTTGCTACTTAGCTCCTCAAGCAAGTAAGTAGACTGGATTTCCTATCATTGCTGAAATAGCTTAATAGGTTTCCCAAATACACTACGCCAAAAATTGCCTTTGCCGGCGGTAATAAAACCGTCGGTAAAGGGTGCTATTACCGGCGGTAATAACAAACCGCCGCAAAAGGTAACTATAAACGCCGTTTATTAACGGCATGAGTAAAACCGCCGGTAAAACTAACTATTACCGGCGGTAATGTAAAACCGCCGGTAAAACTTACTATTAACGGCGGTAAGCAAAAACCGCCGGTAATAATCTTTATATAATATAAATATTATTATTCTTCTAATAAAACACATAATTTTATGTAGCTCAGTGGGTAAGTGCTCGGGTATTAATCAACGGATCGCGGGTTCGAATCTCGGCAATGTCAATATTTTTTCCGAAACTTTTAGCGGCGGTAGTAAAACCGCTGTTAATAGTCCGAAACTTTTACCGGCGGTAATTTACCGCCGTTTTTGTATTTCCGACAATTGTTTTGCCGACGGAACTTTTACCGGCGGTAATTTACTTTTAGCGGCGGTAATATACTTTTACCGGCGGTTTTTGGACTATTACCGGCAATTTTTTAATGCCGTTAATGCAAAAATTTGGCGTAGTGATACACACAATAAAACAAACCAACATAGCTTAATTTCTAGGAACACTTCCCAACATAAACACAAATAAAACACAGAAATTCAACCATAGTGCACTAAAAAAGTAGCAGATTCACCATGAATCTATTCACCTCACATAAATCGGAAATAAAATAGTCTTATAGTAAAACTAGTTTCATTAAGATCAATCATCATAAGACTCCCACATCCAGTTAGCCAATTCAATCCGCCTTTGAGCCATCAATTCTCTGTTATGTGGCGACATGTTGAAGGGCTCTAGTGGACCCACAGTTGGCTCATTTCCTTGCTCGTTCTCGCCACCCTCCCATTGTCCGTCGTCCTCAAACTCATCAAAAAAATCATCCTTCCCCCTGTTCATTATTATCCAATTATGAATAACACAACATGCTGTTACAATTCCAGGTTGACGGGCTTCATTATAACTCGGCATGTGCTTAAGGATGGGGAACCTTGCTTTCAGGACGCCAAAGCATCGCTCTATCACATTCCTCAACGACGAATGCTTGTAATTGAACAACTCCATGGGCGTGCGGAACTCCGTATTATGCCCATTAAATTCGTCTCTGTGATAACGTCTTCCTCGATAAGGAGCTAAATACCCCGGCATGTTTGTATATCCAGCATCCACCAAATAGTACTTATCTAAAATGATACAAGTTAGATTTAATAGGGTGCGATATTGATTGATTACAACGGAAAGCTAATTACTGTTACGTACTGAGTGGGGGGTGCGGAAAGTTATAGCCCGGGGTCGTTACTGCTGATTGGAATACACGTCCATCATGGGCGCTTCCTTCCCAACCGGGCAACACAAAAGTGAACTTCATGTCGAAAGAACAAGCAGCCATAACATTCTGTGTTATTGTGGACTTCCTCCCGCGATACGCAACTTGTCTATGACGGGGTACCCAAGCTTCTATGTGGGTTCCATCAATAGCTCCAACACAATCCTTAACAAAATATAATTACAAAATAAGGCGTAATTTGGTCACGGGAAATATTGGCGAAGGAAATAATTGAAGCATATTTATTTAACTAACCTGGAACCACGGGTAATATCTACCGTCGTTTAATATTTCGGGCGGTATTACATTAAGGTTAGGTGGTTGAATGATGTGTGGTGCCAAGTTGCAAAGAGCACGACGCATCCACTTAAAGTGGTCGCTTATGGTCGACGTGGATCGTTGGAACCGATCAGCAGCCACTCGATGGCGTTGGGAATGGCCACATATGTATAAGAACATAGCCAACGACTCCTCTAGGCAAACCTTTTTATGATCCCATTGTAGTTGGCCTCTAGCAACAAGTTCAGCCACCAATCCTCTAAACGTATATGCATCAACACAGAGAACGTCTTTTATGGTTTGAGGGTGTCTTTCCAACAAAAAATTTGTGTACGCTTGACCGGTTAATTCACTGGTCCGTTGTGGCATTTTTATTTTTTCTTCTTCCATTAAGTCCAAAAATTCGAGATCAAGCAAGTCGTCGTCATCGCTAGTAACAGCTTCATCCTCATTATGCCATGGATGAGTGCTGGATGACATGGGTGTAGGCTGGATATGTACGATGGTTAGATAAATGCAATTCTAAAGCTTAGGGCATGGCGTAAGAAAATGGAGACTTCCCTAACGAAGATATGAATTAGCTCTGATACCGTTCCCTAACGAAGAAAAGGACCACCATTCTCCTATAACACTAGTATGCATAACTGACAAACAAAAGGAGAAAAACAGAATACACAAATCACATCTGGTAGTAAAACTTCCCTATTCAAAGCCCTTCTAGGCACCTACCAAAATTCATCTTCATTTATAGTTCATCTTATGAATGTATGATGCAGGTCCAGAGATCTCCACTTTGTCAGCATTCAAAAGGTAATTACTTTTCCAAGATCGAGATTAAAGGATTAAGCTGAAGCTGCTGAACAGTTTAACTAAAACATTTGGCACCTGGTAATGCTAACAAACAATTCATGCATGGTAGATATAGGATAAGTAATCATGAAACCATGGGTGCATCTGCCAAAGGAACCAAGGCACGACAAAAAAAGTGAAAACTTGTCCACTATGAAAACTTAATGAAAACTTGTTCAGTAAGAAAAAAAGTGAAGTTCAACCATTTTTTGGCACAACAAAATGAGGTCAGTTTGAGCAGCTTAACTGGCTTGGCGTGGTTTGTGAGCTTACATGCTAGTAAATTAGAACAGGCCTAAGGATAAGGAACTTGAGCAACATAAAACCTAAATTTCAGTTTTTTGTTCATCAATCCCATTTCTATGGGCTGTAAGGATTCAACATGAAAATTAGAATTCAACATCTCTAAAGAGTACCATAACATGGAAATTTGAAGTTCAAAAAAAAAAATTAAACAATGGCCACTAATGGCCTTCTTACACAACCACCTAATTGTCTATTCTTCCTAATTGGTCAATCCAGCTGTGAGACCCAAGCAATCCTGTTATGCGATTGGTGATTCATGAACCCTTCCCTCCAAGAAGGTCCTTCAGGACCCATCATAAGGCGATATGCCTTCCAGTATTGTGTATCCCCAACAATCCCCTGAATTTCATCAAGGGCAGCAATGGTGTCTTTTATGGTGGCTGGTGGGGTTACAAATTGTTGACGGTTGATAGTTAAAGCCTCGTAGTACCCTGCCTTTCTTTCATTAGCAAGTGCCACGCTCTCATAAGCACGCATTTGCTCACCTCTAACTTGTTTTGCAACGCTCCCACCACTCCCGTCAGATTTTCGCTTTCGTGAGTCACTATACATGCTATCGTCCCCCCGAATGGACTTTGGCGGGCCAAACATGGCTCGCTCTTCATCGGAAGTGGCTGCACCAAGGGTACCGGGTTGTACGAAGGCACCGGTTGCCATAGAGTTGTGGAGAAGCTCATCCAACAACTCAAAATGGTCAATACCTTTACTGCGAAGTTTCTCATTCTTACTGTTGGCCTACATGTAATATAGGTAATGAGAAATGTTTGTTAGTACATCGGGGCAAAAGGCTTGCTACTAATATTACTAACCATGAAATAAAACACTTAGGTTTAAATACCTTAATTATTTCATCCCATACTCCATCAGGAGCTGTGACAGTTTTTAGCTCTGAATCCCAACCCAACCCTGTATGTGCTTTTACTAAATTCCTGAATAACCTGTAAGGTCCTTTGAGGCGTTCAAACTTTTGTTGCATTTTGGTGATGCTATACCCGGTTCTAGGAACTTGGCGTGTGAATTCTTTATGGATAGAAGTCCATTGGTGTTGATTGAATGTTCTTGTCTTACGTGTGTTCACACTTTGTTCTTTGCTTGCTTCTTCAAGGAGTATTTTGAGAAATATCTCCTCATTGGCATAACTCCACATGTCTACATCAACTTTTGTGCGGTCCATGGTAGCCTAACAGTTGGGACAAATGATTTGCAACATAAACAATTGGAGAACATATATTACGGACAAAAAATATGCTACCTAGGGCCATAAACAGAGGGGAGAGAGATTTGTAAATCCTTTACCAATTGAACGCTGTTTTCGCCGGTACAAGAGTTGGCTGAAGAAGTAGGAGAGGGGGAATTTTGCTTCCTCTTCAATGGTTGGCTCCCAGGTGGTTTACCTTCAAAGGTCTTGTCCCCTAAAATGAACAAATGAACCACCAACATTCAATCAATCAAAATTGGATACATCATCCAACCAATTTACAACAAAGTTAATAAGAACTCAAAGTGTTCATGCCTTTTATCATTAGTTGGGGTTCTGAACGTTTCATGCTTGTGCCTCTCTGATTTCATGTTTCTATCACATTGCACAAGCCATCTATAGGGCTTGTAAGAATGTGCTTCTTACACTCACCTGATATAGTCTGATTAGGAATAAAAGTATAGCCTTACCACTACAAGTCTACGAACAAGATAATTATGACGATGACCCTTATGTTTTTTTCCCCAAAAAGAATAGAGGTAACACACATATACTCAAGTTTAATAGTTTACTTGTTTAATTTCTAAAATCTAAAGTTATGAAACACACCTACTACACAACAAGGATATTCCATATACCAGAAAAGTGAGATACTAATTCATCTCACTAGGTAAAGAGTAAGTACACCTGTTACAACCTTGTACTGTTTTGTTAAACTTTACTCTAATACTGATATACTCCACTATGCAAGAAGTTTCATAATCCTAATTTCATAATAGTTAGGGTACATGATCTAGAACATCTGAAAAGTATCTTACTCTCTGACAAAAGAAAGTTACAATCGTGGATACTTTTGGGATACGTCCCGTATCCTCAACAAGCCATGACAAATTAACGTCTACAAATTCAATTGCACACACACACAGTACATCGAAAAATCAGGCTACTACTTAAGTACATCGAAAATTCCAGCTTACGGTGACCTGATTCTCTTCTTTTCTAGTTCCAAATTTTTTCACTTGTGAAAAATCACAGAAAATCCGTTATTTTCTAACCTCTATTTTTTCGAACCCCATGACTTGGCCAAAGGGGGTTTTGTCGAACCCCAACATTCTGCATTTGGGCAATGGAGTAGGAGACCTACGGTGACATGATTTTGGGACTTGAAAAAAAAAAATTCTGGTGTAAACCGATTGGAAAACAGCCGATTGGAAATTTTTTGGTGTAAACCACAGATTGAAAAATTTCTGCCACATTTTTTTGGGACTTTTAAAAAAAAAAAAATCTGGTGTAAACCATTGGAAAACAGCCTATTGAAGAAAACCAGAGGTGTAAACTGATTGAAAAATTTCTGATTTTGGGACGAAAACAGCCGATTGGAAACATAAAAGATTTGGGACGAAAACCCTAACCCAATCGAAACAACAAAAATTGAACAAACCGTTCGAGTTCTGGTGTATTCACCTCTAGATCTTCGAATCTTTGTTGACCAGAGAAGCCATTTGCCACATCTCAAGGACGAATTTGTCGGGTCTTCCGTGGTGGCTGGATTTGGTGTTGGTTTGGGCTCCCCCTGGAATGCAGTCCACCTCCTCATTTATACACCCAAACCCTACAAATTAGGTCTTCAAGCTGGTTGAGAAGATGTTTGAGAAGATGGGTCTTCAATTTTACAGCTACCAGCTACAGAGTTGTGAAGCAGCTTCAAGACCTGGGGAAGAGGCGTAGGCGTGAGATTCGTTCTCTGCGCCAGATTCGTTCTCTGTAGGCTTTAGAAAATAGAGGCTTGTGGAGGTTGGGGTCATTAACTTTGGAGACAGAGATGGGTTGGGACAGACGAGTTTGAAGAGAGAGAGAGAGAGATGGTTGGGACAGACAATTTCGCAGAGAACGAATCTCTGTATCCCCAGCCATAAAGGAGAGCTGTTCATGGAGGAGAGAGAGAAGAGTGGTTTTTTTTTTTTTGATCCGCAGAGAGATGAGTAAAGTTGGGATGAATTGAGGAGAGATGGTCTGCCGAGATGTCACATCTCTTGCCAACTCTCTTTTATTGGTTTTTTTCTTTTTTCCTTTTCTGTTAAGTGGGTCCCATTTATTTTTCAAATAACTCATCCAATCACATATTTTTACATTTTAACTCAAAATTTTCAATCCAAAATTGTCATCCAAACACAGTAAATGATTAAAAGTAAGGATAATAAGTGAAGAGAGATAGAGAAAGAAATGGCTTATTGGCTTCTTTCCTGACTTTTATGGTTCGTCCCACATGTGTTGGTTACTATAGTTTTTTGTAAGCGTGTTATACCCCACATGTTTGTGATTACCCCGCCGCCATGATATAGACAGTACGGAAATGCTACCCACACAACCAACCCACACAACCGCTGACATCAGCGTGACTTAAGCACAAAACGACGTCGTTTTATTATTATTAAAAAAAAAAACCCAGGTCCTGAACAACGCTGCTCCCGCTTTCCCTTTCCCTTTCCCTTTCCCTTTCCCTTTCCCTTTCCCTTTCCCTTTCCCTTTCCCTCCACCTTCACAATCAGAAATTCAAAATCAGAGAGAAGAGAAGAGAGAGAGGGGCTCCCCAACTGACCCAATCCCGGCGCACTCCCACCACCACCGGCGACCCAATCTTGACGCACTCCCCCAGCTTCAAGGCGACAGAGAGGGGCCTTATCTTCCAGCAATTACATGGTTTGTACGCTTTACTGCAGCTGGTTTTACACTTTCTGTCATTTATGTGGATGTCTTAGAGTCAAGGAATAAAACTGGCAATATCTAGGGCTTATCATGAGAATTGTAAGTGCTTTGTAACTTTGTAATTGAAGCCAAAACTTGGTGTTCGTTTGTTTGTTTGTTTGATTTTTTTTTTTTGACGGAATCGAAGTGCAATCAACAGAAAAAGACAGATTTTTGTTGGGCCACTAATCAATCCTTGTACATAGGCTTGTAAATTGAAAGGGAAAGAGAAAATCCTAAACTGACTTGTTGCAAAAGGAAAAAAAAAACCCCTAATGCGAAGTATAGTAATTTTTGGCATGGGCAATTAGTCATGCATAGAAGGTACTGGTCATATTTATAGTGGGATATTAATCAATTATTATGTCCGTATTTTTTTCCCCTTTTTGGAGAGTGGTTTTGTGAAAGTTAAAAGTTGTATATCTGTATGAATATGTGAAGAGCCTTTGTTAGAAATAGAATTCGTGTTATAGCTTCTTGTATCTTATATTGTTGTTCACTCTAGTCATTGCATTGCATTATGAGTTTATTATTTTGGCAAAATGGGATTTGGCATGTATGTAATTGTTTCATTTTTTTAACTAATAGATGATGTCATCGGATTCTGTTCCGTCGGCAATGCCTCCGAACAAAGAGTGTGTAGAAGAAGAAGAAGAAGAGGTATGGAGTGGAGACTATCAAGACGAACAAGAGGTATGGAGTAGTCCTTCAAACCAAAAGTGTGGTGAAATGAATACTACCGGAGTTGGGAAGGAGGCAACAGAAAATTGTGAAGATACAGTTGAAGAACCGAAAGAGGGAATGATATTTGATACATCGGAGGAAGCTTATTCGTATTACTCAAGATTTGCTAAAGCAAAAGGGTTTGCTGTGGCAAAAGGAACATCGAGAAAGGGAAAAGATGGAAAGTTGAAGGATGTAACTATAGCATGCAATCGTGCTGGAAAGGCAAGGGTGACAACAAGCAACCCGGTCAAACCACGACCACAATCAAAAATTAATTGTCCAGCTCATGTTACCGTTGTGTTGTACCCGAATGGAAAGTGGAGGTTAAACCGAGTTGCTTTAGTTCACAATCATGACCAGAGTCCGGGAAAGGCAAAGTAGTTTCAAAAACAATTTTATGGAAAACTTCATTGTTTCTGTGTGAAGCCGGCAATAGTTGGTGATATTGTGTCTGAACATGAAATAAATGAGTGGGTCAATATTGGAGAAGGAGAAGAGAAAAGGAGGATTCAAGTGCCATTTACTGTCAATTTTAATGCTGAAACTAATGAAGCACATTGTAATTGTCGATTGTTCGAGTCTAGTGGGATGGTGTGTAAACATCAACTGTATGTGTGGCATCAAAGGGGAATTGAAAGAGTTCCTGACAAGTATGTGTTGAGAAGATGGTGCAAAAATGTGAAAAGGGTCCACACTAAAGTTCGGATCTATTACGATAAGTCGTCAACGTCAATTGAAGTGCGTCGGCATGACAATAAGTGCAATCTCTTTAATGAAGTTGCTGATTTAGCGGAAGAATCTCAAGAGAAGTATGATATGGTGATGAAACGGGTACACGAGCTAAAACAATAGTTGATGGAAGCTTCGGTTGTTTGTGAAAGTAATGCGGTTTCACTTGTTGATGACATTGGTACTTGTAAAAGTTCTTTTTCACTTGGAGATGGAGTTATACCTCCTAAACAGAGCATGAACATACTTGACCCGGAAGGTCTTCGACGGAAAAGGAGACCGCCGTGCAAAAGAAAGATCGATGCTGTGGAAAAAGCTGTTACCAAGAAAAGACAAACATCTAAGAAGCCATTGTCCAACGAAAAATCTAAGGTATAAGTTTTTTACGATTTGTTGCTCACTACGTAATATGGACATATAGATTTGTTCGATGAATGTGTAATAGTTATATTATTTGCTAATTTCAGGAGGTTGAGGAGATTGCGGTTAGCCACCATATCGGGACACAAGAGAGTATTGTAAATGTAAATGTAAGAAATTTTATTTTTAATTGCATAATTTCATGTGTCATGTAATTGTTATTCAAAATTCCTTTTTGTTAATGGGTAGGGCCACCCAAGCTACATGGGACACTCAATGTGGCCAAACATGATGCCACATCCTATGCGACCAAATATGACACAAGGCGGAAGCATCTTCCCATTTTTCCCAACTTTATGCCCCACCGGAACAAGCTTGAACCAATTTATGCCTTCTTTTTCAAGTTCACAAAGCTTATTAAATGGTCAAGTTTGGATGGGTCAATCAACTATTGCAGGTAGTCAAGGTTGGGGAGGAGGACAATCAGGTAGTTTGGAAGCTCAAGGTCAATATTGGGGAGGACCACAACCAAGTATGCTGGAAAGTCAATGGCAAGGATGCGGAGGACAACAAAGTTATACCCAAATGATGAATGCACCGGATAATGTTGAAGAGTAGTTCACTTGCTTGTATTGTTTTATATCGTGTCCATATCTTGTCCTATGTCCATATCGTGTTCTGTGTCCCTTTTGTGTCCTTGAAAGCTGTCCATATCGTGTCCTGTGTCCTGTGTCCCCTTTTGTGTCCTTGAAAGCTGTCCATATCGTGTTCTGTGTCCCCTTTTGTATCCTTCAAAGCTGTCCATATCGTGTCCTGTGTCCCCTTTTGTGTCCTTGAAAGACCTGCTTGTTTGTTGGTCTTGTAATGACCTTTCATAAGGTAGATGGTTTGGAAAATTCTGTTTGAAGTTGACTTCTTTAATGAGATGCATTCTACTATTGTTCATAAAATTGCACCACTTCTTTACTTTCTTTATGCTTCTGTAATGACCTGATTGCTTGTTGAATTCATAGTTCCATCAAATAAGATTTTGAAAGTTTTTTTTTTATTTTTATATATAATGATTTGGTCAGTTCAAGGTAGGATAGAATAAAAGCAAAATAGTACTAAGTTTTGAGGTGAATTCAGTCACCAATATCAATACTAGAATTATGCTAGTGTATTTGGTTCTGGAAAAATTTCGGCATAGTCTCCCCTGTTTTTTGGTCCTAGCCTGACGTTTCGCGTCTCAGTCAGTACAGCAATAACAACAATAGAAACCAAACGAGGTTATGCACAAGTCCACACCGGACCTTTCTCATTGTAAATCACCAATCACAAGTTACATTCATAGCCAAAATCTATTGCCAAATTATCATTTCACAACGAAAACCATAATACAATTGGTATTCCAAACTACAATTTGATATTACAAAGCTTAGTACATATTGGTATTCCAAACTACAACAAATTGATTATTTTTCTTGGCCTTCAATTCACTTGAATAGCTTCAATCTCTTTCACTGCCTTTACGAGTCTCCACTAGTCTTTGCAAAGCTATTGGTCCCATAGTTGTAGCCCATAAATCTTCTAAGCTCTCCCGTTCTTTTGTTTTTAAGTTAGCAGCCACATGTAATCAAGCTGCCCTGCCCTCCCAATCTTCCAACCATAACCTGAGAATAACAATGATCAATAAGGATAAAACTATAACCATGTACTCAATTAAATTCTATTTATAAAGATGCCATGCCATCTGGAACATAACATCGTGGGTCGTTGATCGGATCTACTTTGTTGCTCGAAAAACTAATCTTCAAACAAATTGATGAGAACAGGAGAATGAAACAGTTTATGGTTCGAAGCACCTGCTTCTTAAGTTCTCCAGTTGAAAGAAATGGTGGTCTTGATCTAAATGGAATCACATTCCTTAAATTAGCTTAAGAGAAGACGATAAGGAAAGTCAGTCGCTGCTCACGTGGGGAGTGATGGTATTCTTTATCCCATGTTTCAACAACTTGTTTTGCCTTGTTCATATGGAAGATACACCAATGTGATAAAGCTTAATCGCATTAAGGATAGCATATCAGGAGCATTCATCAATAATGAACAATAAAACAGTAACGAAGGTGAAAAGAATGGATACAATGCTTAAAAAATATCCACATAACATGGGGATAATTTGGTGCAAAAATTACTGAATAAATTGGTAACTGGAAGCCAATGAACAGGAGGAGAAGAAAAATTAAAAAGAGGAAGAAGCTGCACGTACCTCTCCAGACAACCAAAATCAAAGTTTTTAGAAGCATCAAAATAGGGTAGAAGATTGATTCCATAAACACATAATTGTAATGAAGATACGAAGACTTCCAGGGATGAAGAAAATCGACTTTATTTGATTTGAAAAACAACTAATCAAGCAAAAAATCGACACAGAGGGCATAAAACTGCAACATCACTTTTGGTCTAATTAAAGAAACAGGGATAATTGAATAACAAAGCTGGCCCAAAGTCAAAAGCACACAGATCAAGTCATCCGATCAAGTACAAAACAAACTAAAGGCCTGAAATTGGAGAAATAAGAGGATACTCTCGATGCTCTGCTGCGAACTGTTGAGCTTGGACAGTTTTTCCATGAGAATCTGCGGGTTAAATGTAGTACCCATTGACTTGGAACATCAACGTACAATGCTCAAGCGTTTGAGACAACTAAAAGTGAATTCCACCCTATTTTAAGCTTAATAAATATTGCAATGCCACCACAATGTAAACATGATACATAGCAACCAGATAACTGACCATCGTATCTCCAATTCCGAGACTCAAAATTCCAGCAAAAGGGGCAAGAGCCAAGAGGTCGATCGTTGAACCCAGAAGACAAAATGGTATCAATTAACAAAGATTATCAACACATTAAACCACTATTCTGGGGTTAACAAGTCCAATTTAGGGTTTCTCATATTTGTCGAATTAGGGGTTTCTCAAATTTTCGAATTTGGTTTTTTTTTTTTTCTCGGTAGCACAACACTTTAGGGTTTCTCAAATTGAAACCCTCTAATTGATGAGGAGTAGATAGTGGGGATAATCTATCTATCTGAAACAAGGAGAGAGAGAGACCTTTGTCGGGGGGACAGCGTCGGGGTGCCAGAAGCCGGTGGTGGTGGCGGTTGCCGGCGATGGGGGAGCAGCTGGGGTTGTGGTGGGAGCCGGTGGTGGTGGTGGTGGTTGCCGGCGATTGGGGGGGGGGGGGGGGGGGGGGGGCAACTGGGGTTGTGGTGAGAGCCCCTCCCACTCCACCACTGGTTTGTATTTTGAACGAGAAAGGGAAAAGGTAAAGGAAACCAGGGGGTTTTTTTTTTAAATAAAACGACGTCGTTTTGTGCTTAAGTCACGCTGATGTCAGCGGTTGTGTGGGTTGGTTGTGTGGGTAGCATTTCCGTAGACAGTACCACCATGTCATAACACATTCATGAGGTTTTGACCATATAACATTTGTTACCAAAACGTACACAGGGATTTCCAGATTTTCATTTTGTATATTTCCAAAAGGGTAGACACTAAGAGCATCCACAATGTAATAATCAATATTGGATAACCAAAAGTTATCACATCATCTTTTGATTATTTATTTAAGACATTGCTAAGGTTAGCAATGTAGAGGTCCACCATGTAATAATCAAAATTGGATAACTAAAACTTGCCACATCATCTTTTTAAGCTACAAAATTCTAAAAACTAAATTTTTTGACAATAATTTGAATACTCTTTTTGAAAACAATAACAGTTTTTTTTAAGAAAATGTTTAGTGAAAAAAAAATTTGAAAATAGTTTTTTTCAAAAAGAAAACAGTTTTAAAAAAAAACAGTTTTTTTTTTTTTTGAAAAACTATTAGAAACCGTTTTAAAGAAAAAACAGTTTTTGTGTAAAAACACTTTTTTTAAAGTTTTTTGTAAATACTGTTTTTTTTAAAGTTTCTGAAAAAAAAAACAGTTTTTAAAAATAATTTTCTGGAAACATTGTTAAGAGAGAGAAAAGGTTTTTATGTAATGATGGGTGTTTTTGATTGAGAAAATGTGGAGATCATTAGATTTGATTATTGGCAAAAAGGTTGCAAGTTTTGATTATTCAAATGCCAAAATTTGATAAGTTGCTAAGAGGTTGCTAAGTTTGGTTATTACAATGTGAGCACTTTTTTGAGCAAACATTGCTAATTTTAGCAACCTTTTGGTTTTGATTATTACATTGTGGATGCTCTAAGTTTTTTTTTTATATCAAACCACAAACATAATATATAAGTTTTGTTTGGTTGGTAGTTTAGTTTAGTTTTGGTAGTGGGTGGAGAGAGAGAAATAAGGTAATGATTGGAGAGAGGGGTAATGATTGGAGAGAGATAGAGAGAGAAATGAAATTAATAATTGGAGATATAGAGTAATGATTGAAAACAAAACTAAAACTAAACTAGCAACCGAACACAGTGATTAATATTACCAAACATGAACGATTACAGATTTGGCCAGAGCATGAGCTGCTCTAACCTCAGTTCTTGAAACCTTAGAGATTACACTACAAGAAAAATTACATTTGGTGATGAATGAAAATCGTCATAAATTGCATGTTTTTTGTCACAAATAATATAGGTGACGAAAAAAAATTTGTCGACTAAAGGTTGTCGAGGATTCCTCCCTGGTGACAAAATCCGCTTTTTCGTCACCCATAGTGCATTTTAATGACGAAAATTTTCGTCACAGAAAAATCAGTTGGTGACAACAACAAAAATTCGTCACCAACTGATTGGAACCCAACCGTACCGTATCAACCTATATCTTGGAAAGTATTGTTATTGAAAATTTGATAGTTGATTCCTAATAGGAAGAGTGGTATCCAATACCCATTTAAAAATGTTGACCAGCTCATCATACTATAGTAAACTCTATTTTACCACGTTTCTTATTTCGGACTTGGACAGCTCGGTAGGGATCCGGGGATCCTACGGAGCGCTCTATGTAGTGCATGTTGTCGGGTTGATCCGGGCCATTCATTTCAGCAATCAATAGTTCTAATATATTTGTTAATTTTGACAGGTCAAAGTTAAAATATATCTGAAACAATAATTGTCGAGATGAACGATTCGGTTCTGTCCTGCAGGGTGCACTGCAGTAAGCGCTCTGCAGAATTCCCGATTCCATGGCAGTCTAAGGAGTAATTATCAAGTGGTCTTGGGGCACCCTCACGTGGTGCCCAACTCTCTTTTGCACTACACGTCTATGGGGTCTATACACTAGTGCCCCACAAAAATGTGTGGTGGAAAAGTGTTGGAGCACCAAGTAGACTATGAAATATTATTTCCATTCCGAGACACTAGGACCAAAATTGTACACGTGTCACCTGGTCATTGGACTCTGTGGATTGGGGGTTGGTGATGTGCAGCTACTGCACAGCACCGTGCTACGCGGATCGGATACCGTCCGTTTGGCAATTTAACTGTTCAAATCTCATCTCCACCCATATTGCATTTGAGCCATTAATTATAGCTGCACACAGCACCAACCCCGAATTCGGACTCCGTACTACTTTTGTAATGTGTTAATTTGAACTATTCATTTATATATAACTCGAGATAGTTAAATCATTAATGAAAAAAATCATACTCCCTCCGTCCCTTATTTAGAGTCCAGTATTCCATTTTGGGCTGTCCCTTAATAAGTGTCCATTTTGTAAAATTAGTGGGTAAAAGTTAGTGCATTGTCTATTTTGTCCCTAAAAGTAGATTTTGTTAGTCCCAAGGTTCTTGATTTTGATGATAACAAACACGACCTAATTAGAATTACATTAGTCATTTGGGCTTCATTGGTGAGATATATTCTTATTGGGCTAATTATGTTATTCATTGGTTTCGAAGGGACTTATGAGCAATTCCCTTTTGTATAAGTTGTACAAGCTGTGAGATTGATACAGTGAATAACTTTCCTAACCTAGGCTTCTACGTTAAAAACAAGAACGGCAATGGAAATTATCAAAGGGAAGAGATTTTCGGCTGGTTAAGAATCGAAGGGTTTTTCGTATCAATCAAGGATTCAAATTGAAGGGATATTCTTCATCAAATTGCTATCTCCAATAGACAAGTAAATTGAAGAAGGAGAGAGATTAAGGAAAATCTCCTCCAAATTTCTAACGGCTGGAAAAGCTTCGTAAGGAAAGAAGAAATCTGCTGGGAATACAGAGATTGAATGAAGGAGCAAATAAGGTAAGATTGTGGCTGATTCTATGCAACGGCTAAGAGAAAATTGTTCAACGTTCAACTGGGTCTTGAAGATAAAAAGGAGAAGAAAAAGAAAGCAGGGGATACACACGACTCTTGAAGAAAAATTACTGTGAGCTATCTCTTGAAAATCTGTCAATCATATTGTGAGCTTCATCTTGCTTATTCTACACTAGGTTGAGTGTTGTTCTTTGAACCATATTGTAAAAGGGATTTCACACCCTGTCTGAGATTGAATCTGTTTTTGTGAGTGGTTTTTGGGTAGAAAAATCATTTGGGATTTAGGTGTGACTAGCGCCGGAGTCTTAGCTAGTTGAGAGTGGATTCGGAGTAATCACTCGTTGTAAGGTTCTCTAGCACCCGCAAAGCTAGAGGTTTGTAACGACTATTGGAGATAGTGCAGCAATTCCCGAATAGGACACTTGGGGAGTGGAGTAGGCCGTGAAGTTGTGGACCGAACCACTATAAAATTCTCGTGTTTGATTTCTCTTTCCCTTACTCTTTTACTATACGTTTTGCATACTATATTGCTTGAGTTAACTGATGATATATCTTTGAATCTGACTTGGGATAAATTAGCTTGCTTAATTAGTTGATTTTGATTAAAGTCTAAAAATCAGTTGAACTATTCTCTGCATCTGCTGTGTTTTCTGATTTTTTAGCTTGCTCCATCTGCTATCTGTTTTGAGCCAACTCAATTAATTCAGTTGCTGTGTTAATTTATTGTTGTTGAGCACTTAGTTTTTTAAATTGCTAAGAGTCAGTGTGATACTCAATTCACCCCCTCTTGGGTTGCTTTTGGACCAACAGATTTCATTTTGAAAAATTAGTGAGTAAAAGTGTAATGATGATGAGTAAGTAGGAAAAGTGGAGGAAAAAGTTGATGTGAAAGGTATAATGATGATGTCTGTTTGATACCACTCCTGTAACGCCTCAAGCAGACTACTGGCCCAATACTTTGATTTTGATCCACAAGCCACACCACATGGCCCAAAAGCTTAAGCACAAGGTATTAGTAGTAACCCACAAGGTTTGTTATATGCCCAAGATCATCCATGTAGACTTTCGATGTGGGACGGGGTGTTGCACATGGCCCCATAAAAATAATATTAAAAAAATTATGGATATTTTTCTAGATTTTTGTGGGACCCAAACGAGTTTTTTCTTGCGTGGTTCCCTGCAAATCTTTCTTGCAAATAGCAAAACCCTTAAAAAAAATTAATATGTAGAAATATGTTTTTTTAGGTTTGAAATTGCACGAATTCTCGTAGGGGACATTTAACAGAGGAAGTAAAACAACGTAACAATCTGACAATGTGGTGGTTCCTGGGAGGTTGGTCAGTGGTTGTTTGGTTGTAGTGGGGTGCGGCGGTTCTAATCTGATTCAGTTTGGGTTAGGTTTTGGGTCCTCCTCTCCCGTTCCCTCTTTGTGGGCTTCCTGGTGGCTGTGT
Source organism: Rhododendron henanense subsp. lingbaoense (assembly GCA_020567845.1). NCBI lineage: Eukaryota > Viridiplantae > Streptophyta > Magnoliopsida > Ericales > Ericaceae > Rhododendron > Rhododendron henanense. The sequence goes on from CM036312.1 coordinate 7,725,957, forward strand.
TGTTGGCAGTTGCGAGTCGTTCGAGGTGTGCTACTCGGTGGCTGTGTTTCCGGCGGCCGCGGGTTAGTGCAGGTGGAGGAGGATGAGGAGGTGTTCTAGGTATTGGTTTCAGGCGGCAAGGTGGTTTTCTGTAGGTGGCAGAGATTTTGAGGTCCGGTGGTGGTGCCGGGGGTTGGTGGTTGGCTGATCATTGATTATGTTTTTTGGGTTAGGGTTTTATTTTGGGCCTTGCCACTGGTTTGGGCTTGGCTCCTGACTGATTTGAGCTTTATTGTTTATATCTGGGCTTATTGAGGCCCATAGGATGATTTGGGCTTTGTCCCATCACGTGTTCATCCAACTTTTTGTTGGATTCTCCTTCCCCTTTCCCCAACTTGATGTACACTTTATCAAGTTTCTCAATAAAACTTTGTTGCCTATTAAGATAAAAAATAAAAACATCTTGGGAAAGTTTTACACAGCCTTTCCTTTTCAAGTCCAGAAAAAATCCAATTGATTTTATTGAATTCATGATAGATACAATAATGGCTCAATACTACGCAGGCCTTCCAAAGAAGATTACAATTTCTTCACAAACATAAAAGATCTGCATACACAAAAGATGAAAATTCTGTCCCCATACCGATCTCTTTCTATTTCCAACCACCCAAAAAAAAAAAAAAAGTACAAAAAATACAGTAGTCCCCAAAGAACAAATGAACACTGGGAAAGCCAACCACCTATTGGCATCAAAAAAAATTCAGTTAGCAAGCTCTATTCAGTCCAACATTTACAAGTGCCAATCTCTCTCCCCGCAGGAAAGAATCGCCACGAGAGCTATAAAAATAACTATTACGTACACCTTGTTTCCCCCTTCGTCGTTACTTTTCACATAATCATAGTACTTACAAGAATTAAATGAAACAAAATTGCTTCTTCAGCAAGTGCTGTGAGCTCTCATTAATGTTGAAGTTTTCAAAGAAGGAGGCGGCAAGTCTCCGGCTTGGCTTGTTGTTTGGCCCAATGAGCATGGGCGTTGAGGACCCGATCCAGGAGCTCTTGGGGCACCGGCTCACCCCTCCTTTGCTGGGGCGATATTCTCGCCGTGTGCACCAATGTTTTCCACTTATCCTGCACAACCCCATGTCACCAACATCACAATTTCATAAAGTGCAACGATCAACGATTCATTTCGGTGTATGTGTTTTTGCAGTTAATGGTGAAGAGAAGGTGTTTCCGTCTAATCATTTCCGGTAACACAAGCAACTACTTTTCTTGGACCATCTAAACTCCCAGCCCTAGTCATCCCAATTTCCTTTCACTAATTTAATAAAACGTAAAAGAATGGGACATTAAGAAATAACAGAACCACCCCATAGAGATAGGCCTAAAATCATTATGAAGGAATGAAACTGAGAAATCACATTCATACCTTCAGATCCACATAAGTTCGATGCTTTGCATTATCGAAAGCTCGCAACTTAACATCGCGCCATCTGCAGAAGAAACAAACCAACTAGGGGTGAGACAAAGCATTTAAATTGTTTGACAAAAGGCGTTCCAAGGATATAATGGGCGTTAGCAGAAGCTTTCAGGTTGATAAAAGCTGATTCTTTGCACCAATATCTAAAAAGCATAAAAATGGAAGCTTCTCGGCTATTAATTTTGCTTTTCTGTCATGAATTATTTGGCTCTTCTTTCCTTATGTAGTTCCTTGGTTAGGTTTTCCAAGCATACCTTCCCGTTCCAAGCTTCTCAACAGCTTGAACCAATGCTTCCACTTCAGAAACAGAGAAAGGTCGACGAATTCGGCGCTGCGCAGCCTCAGATCGCTTCGATTTCCTCGCAGGAACCACAGCACTTGCCCCAACATTCATTGCTGGAACAACCACCAATGCTCTAGAATCTGTTAGGTTTTTATCTATCGACATGTCAGGAGGAGACGGTGCCGAATCATGGTCACTTTCAACAAAGCTTCCCAAATTCAGCGATGGAGGATCCATAACTGCAATAGGCGTAGGTGAATACCTGGTGACACAGCGTTACATGTGAATCGTATGATCAAGACTAACTTAAACGATCTTTCCTTGAATGAGGAAGAACATGAGAACTTACATTCCTACTCAAATTTAAACTGTTATTATGAAGAAAAAAATTCGAGCTTCCTAGGGACTAGGGTGGTGCCAAATTTAGCACACATCCATTATGAATGAGAATCCAACTGATCTTTAAGAGAACATAATTATTGCACTTCAAACGTTCCAACTTTCCAAAACTACACGTTAACATATTTTAGTTAATTAATTACTTAAAATGCAGGCTACAATTCAAATTTGGAAGAAAAAAGGTAGAAATGGAATTTTGCAGATTTTGGCACATTGATTATTCAAAATAGACAACAATTTCAAGATATCCAAATAAGGTAGAATGGACAAACAATTTCAGACTGATTATCGGGAAAATATCAAAATAAATCTGGGCAGATCTACAGGGTTATGTTACCTATAAGACCAGCACCTAAAACGCCATAAAAGCCAAAAGAAGTTAAAGAGGAAAAAATCAAGCAGAAGTCAGTTAATTAATCACTTAAAATGCAGGCTAAAATTCAAATTTGAAACAAAGGCAGAAATGGAATTTTGCAGATTTTGGCACATCGATTCCTTTAAAAATAAACATCAAGCAGAAGTCAGGGGAAAACCCAAGTTACCTCGTTAAAGGCTGAGGTGAGTCACTAGTGAGTGGAAAAGGGGAATCTTCATGACGCAGAGGAGGGGGAGCTAGCGAACCGCTAGGCTCCAGAAAGAAACCCAGAGCATCAAGCTTGTTATCATCAGATATTCCAGTTTGCAGCAGAGTTTTGTTATCATCTCTTAATTTCTTCCCCTGAAGAAGTACACCAACACGTAGCCCACCCCCAAGTATTTTAGTCACTGCCTCCATAACTGTTCTCTGCATAACAGGGGAAGATTGAATTTAGTGTGTCCAGATTCAGAAAACAGCTAAAACCCACAATCAGAGTGTTTACGAGACTCGGCCCCAGAGAGGAATGCAGAATGCGCATCGAGATATATGACTAGCATTCACAAATATGAAATTTTAGCAAAGACAGTCACACTCTATACCCTCATTATGCATTATTTTAGTTAGGGGATATCGAAGGGTGCAACAAATTCTTAATGATCTTATCCAAAACGAACTTAATTTGAAACTTCCCTCCCTATTTAAATTTGAGGTAAAGCCTTGGGCTCCACGGCCTGTCTCATCCGTTAATGATGTAAAGGGAAGATACTGCTAGATAGAAACAGTAGAGTTCATGTTCGCATGTGACATACTTTTAGTGAACCAACAGTAGCAGATTCTGGAATCTCAATAAAAAGCTCTGGAACCTTGAAGGACTTGATCCTAAGCTTCACTGAATAAAAGGAAACACATCTTCGTGTAAGAACCCCTTCGAATCTCAGACAGACAGACACCGTGGCGTGTAATACCCGTTCCGGATATTTAAAATATTTAATTCACTTTTTATTGGAATTATATGATTCGGGGTTAGATTGCATGCATTAGAAGTTTGAGGGCCTTGTGTGTGTTTTGGGTGGTTGCATAAGTGGAGGGGTGGTGTGGTTACACTTTATAATTTCTCTAGAGGGGCATTTATACGGTTATTTTTCCCAATCCCTTCATTTCTGCCGACACTATATATAGAGAGAGAGAGAGAGAGAGAGAGAGAGAGGGATGAGAAGAGGAGAAGAGAAAGAAGAAGAAGAAAATAGGTGCAGAGCTGCTCTTCATGAAATTATTCAAGGTACCTAGAAAGTTTGTTAATTTCTGGTATTTTTACTGAAGGTTCATTAGTGTGTCTATTGTATCGTGTTAAATTCTCAGAATTTTTTGAGAAGTGTAGAAAAAGATAAAAATCGTAAACCAAGCTGTGGTCGGATCCTTGTTTTGAGCAGACAGCTTACAAAGCTGCATCTTTCATCAATTTTTTTTTATAGTTAAGCGATCCTCCTGGTTATGGGTCCTTATGAGTCTGATAGATTGATAAGTTGGTGATGTTTTTGCGTTGTAATCACTAAAAAGTATTGAGTATTCGATTTTTAATGAATTTTCGAACACGGACTGTTCTGCTAGAAATTATGCTTCACTGTACAGGATTTTTGAGTTTGGAGGTGATTTTGACTAGGTTCCTTTATTGTGAAAAATCTGGAAACAATCAGGGATAAACTTTGATGTGTGATAATGGTGTGTACCAAATTTGGGATTTATTAGATGCATGTTCTAGGTTTGGCGGATTTTACAAGTTGGTGTGTCCCTGCTGAGTTTTGTATTTGCTGCACTGACACATTTTGGAAAAATGGTCATATCTCTTAACTCGAGTATCGGGTTTGCGCACGGGTTTTTGATTCTGAAACTAGACTCGTATACCTTTCGGAATATGTAGGGGTTGTGGCTTACTTTGTACTAGGTTAAATCAGTTTTTGATTTGAAGTTGATAGACGTGCAGAATCTGTGATTTTGGACAGATTATTGTGTAACTTCGGACGAGTTTAACTTTGTCGTCCAGACTCCATTTTAGGAAAATTATATATCGAAATTGATGTGGTGGAAGTCTACTTTCTAATGGTGGTGGTCTCATGACCTGGTTCTAAATCAATAAGAAGTTATGGCCAAAATATGACAGCTGGTCATAAGCTTGCAAACGGATTTTAAGAGTTAAGTCATGTTTGTACTTTGTGCTTGTCTTGGGACACTTCTAGATCTTTAAGATGGACATGTTTGTATTCGTTGGACATCGTTTAATTCATTGATGGCTTTTCTAGTTGGATGTTGAGCATTGGTTTATACGTGTGAGCATTCAATAGCTGATATGGTTAGCTTGTGGTTAGGTAACAAGCTGGTCAATTGGGAGGTGCCGAAATCGTAAGTTTGGCGTACCTCGGTCGATACAAAGATGAATGTGTCTAATATGGTTCTTCTCAATAAGATATTGCTGTGGTGGTGAGTGTATATCTTGCTAATGGTATTTTAGCTTTTGATATGATTATCTTTAATAAGATAATGTTGTGAAGGTGATTGTATATCAATGATACCATGCTAATCGAGGTTTAGCTATTAATATGGATATATGTGGTGGAGAGTATATATACCATGCTATATGTTGTTCTAGCTAATGGCATGCATGCTTGTTGTATGTTGATTATACCCGCGAAAGGATTGTGGAGTGAGTCACACCATGTCGTGGGTCGTGCTGTCTAATTAGCGGTGAATAGGAATATGGTGTGCGGGACACAATACCTTGGGTACATGGGAAGTGGCAGACGTGCCACTGCATAATGTGTGATTTACATTCATGTTGTTGTTGTGTTCATATGGGTATTTCACTTATGTTGGTGATGAGTATTCTTGTTGATATTCCTTCGGGTATTGTGATATCTTATCGATCACTTCTATATCTCACACACTCTGGTTTTCCTTTTTGGATTGCCAGATACAGGTGGCTTAGAGTGGGTCCACTACTGATCAACGTTTTGAGGTGTACTCGGATGTTAGCTTTAGGAGATGGTGATGGTCGAGCTTGTTATAGGTAGTTAATGAGGGAATTGATTTATATAAATTGTAATTAAGTCATTGGTGGATATGTTGAAGTATAGAACCTATTAAGTTTTGTAATAGAGGTTGTGGTTACTTAGTTGTGCGAGCTTGTGATTGGTTGGTTGGTACGTTGACTCATTTATGTTTTATGGTGAGAAGTCTTCCGCTGGGTGTTTATTTTGTCAGGTTATTGTGTGGTTGAGTTTTCTGTATGGAATCCCACGTGGCCGCGCTGGCTCGGGCCCACTTTGGGTGCCGTTGCGGGGCGGGGCGTGACACACCGATCAAGTCAAAAGAAAACAAATGAATCTCTCCATCAAGACACTCACATACCAGGGGAATCTTCAGATTGGAAGGTCCCGTATTGACCTGGTAAGCAAACTGGTTTCCCTGAGGCTGCATGAGGAGTTAGGATTATTAGGTGAAGAACCCAAAGAGAGCACTAAAACCCATAAGAAGAAATGGAAGAGACGGAAATGAGGAGTTAGGATTATTAGGTGAAGAACCCAAAGAGAGCACTAAAACCCATAAGAAGAAATGGAAGAGACGGAAATAAACCTCCGCACAATGTTGCACTCGAAGCAGAAGCATCGAAGCGAAACTTCTTCCCGGGAAGCTGGTGATGCCCTTACAACTTTTCCCTCTATCAGGGTTTGGTACCGAGCTGTGGTCATAATACAGTTTCCTCTTTTTGATGGGGTAATCCCTTTGAGACCTTTGGTATTTGTAGCAAAACTTCCTATATATGGTGGTAGAAAGTAAGGACTTAGTGATGGAAGGAACATGCAAGACATTAAATAACTTGAAGGGAGAGGATGAGGAGGGAAGAGTAGTGGAACCAATATGGGAGATGGTGAGTTCGTTACCATTGCCCACACGAAGATTATCATTGCCACGGTAATCATCGTGTGTAGATAAATTGGCCAAATCTGAAGTGACATGATGAGTAGCACCTGTGTCGGGGAATCAATCAGAAGCTTGGGAGCCAGCATAATGAGATGCAAAGTGGGCCAAAGGAGCAGCGGCAAAGTTTGCCGAAGGAGGGGCAGCATGATTATACCGCTGATTACACGTGGCAGCAGTATGGTTCATCCCATCACAAATTTGACAGCGAATCCTTGAAAAGGAAAAGTTGTGATCACCCGAATACTGACCACCAGAATACTGATTGCGGTTGTCAAAAGAGCTAGAATTACTATACCCATTGTGCCGACCGCGGCCACGCCCGCGAATGTTCTGGCCACAGCCAGGGCCGGCTCAGGCCCAAGGCCCAAGAGTCCTGGGCCTTGGGCATCCCAAAAGTTTCAAATTTTTGGGGCACTCCAATTATATGTTATATACAAGTTTTTCCGAGACATAACACAAAAGGTATCCTAGCCCAGCGGTGTTTGTAAACAGAATTAAAGCCAGAGGTTCTTGGTTCGAAACCCCAAACTTTAATTTTGGTTTAAATTTGTTTTAAACCCCCAGTCCTCAATTTTGGGCACTATTTGTTTTTCTTTTGTATCCATGGCCCTTGCACTTCTTACCTCTTAGCCTTTTACTGTGCATAAGCCATGGCCCTTGCACTTCTTATCTCTTAGCATTTTACTGTGCATAAGCGAAAAGGATACTCTACTTCCTCCAATCAAATTGCTCAAAAAAATTAGTGGAAACCGTGGACTCTTACATATAATATGATGACACTTACTTGTCAAAATATATGATGGATCTTACGCCTCTTATATTTTTAACTATTTAAGCATAGTGACACAAGATCAAAGTTCAAACCTAAATGTTTTGGTAAGAATTTTTTGTTTGTTTTAATTTTTCTTTTAACTTTGAATATAAAATTCACAAATAAACGCACAAATATTGTGATTGTAACTGTAAAAATTATTAAATATTAACTCTTTTAGGGCACATTTTTTTTATTTGGCCTTGGGCACATAAAAACCTTGGGCCGGCCCTGGCCACAGCCACGACCTTGGCGATGATTGGAGGGACCACGTTGGACAACATTGGCTTGAGGGGTGAGGTTAGAAGATGTAGAGATAGTAACAGAAGAGAATGCATCGGAATGCATAAATTCATGGCTAAGCAAGAGACTGTGAAGTTCGGGGAAGGAAATTTGGTTCGGTTGAGCGGCAAGATGGGTCACAAGATAACGGAAATCAGATTTTAGCCCCTTAAACACATAGAGGTTGAAAGCTTGGAGAGAGACAGGACGACCTGCAGCCGCGAGTTCATCAGATAATTCCTTGGCCTTGTGCAAGAACTGGGTAACCGGCATGTCACCTTGTTTGATGTTCTGAAGGTGCATGTGAAGCTGTAAAATTCTGGTATTGAAGCTGATGCAAGAGAAGCTTCAAGAGTGGTCCGAATTTCGCAGGACGTGGTAAGTCCGACGATTAGGGGAAAGATCTCTTCGTTTAAAGAGGCAATCAAAATGCTCATGATGTACTGATCTTGATTTTTCCATGTCACAAATTCGGGATTGTCGATCTTGACTTCACCTTTGACGATGGTGGCTGGTGGGGCAGGTTTGGAACCATTAAAGGAATTCCATAAAGCCTTGGCTGTAGAGAAATGGGGACATTCGGGTTTTCCAATTAATAAAGGGAATTAGTGGGCTTGAGTTTGATGGAGAGAAAGAGGTGAGGACTCATCGGGGGAAAGGAAGTGTTAATTGAAGAAGCCATTTTTTGTTTTGGGAGGCTCCGATACCAAGATAAACCAATAATATTGGAATGTAATCTCTCACACGGAAACTGTGTGAGAGCAGTTGTATTTATACTTGTAAGGATACAAGATTGTGATATACATGACCACCAATGTGGTATATCAATACAAACTAACAGATTAGGATCATCAAACTAACAGATTAGGATCGTTATCTAATAGGTCTCAATTAAGCGAACGAAACTCCGTATGAATTGGCCCTAAAGAAGTTGATAGTACCTGAGAGATTTCAAACCTGAAACCTTAAAAAAGAGAAAACTCCTAAGTCTCAAGTCTTAACAGTCATGCCTAACATTGATTATTGTTTTTTGATCGATGATATTATATTATTATATATGTTTATAAATAGCGTTTTGCGGGTTAAGGTCTTATAGTTCATGACTGGTCATTCCTTTTAATTTTTTTTTGGGTAAGTTGTTCATACCCATATTTGTTAGAGTGTGTCACAATGTGTACATTTTTAAGATCTGTTTGCTATTAACCCATGTGAAAATAGCAGTGAGGGAGAAGATGCATGTGTTGGATATAGACAGTAGTTGTAACATCCCGTATTTTCCTTAAATTGTAATTTTACTTGAGTTGAATATTTAGAGAATATAGGAAAAAAAAAGAAAAGAAATGAAAGAGGCATTCGGTGGTGGACTTATCTCGCCAATTTGGGTTTTTGTTTTCTTCTAATTTCTAGAGCTTGTATTAGCTAGTATTGCATGGGTCCATGAGAGGAGCCTTATTACTGCCAAGTGGAACTTACCTTGGAAAGAGTGAACCGAAAGTTGAGATATCATGAGATACAAGTCTCTTTGTAGTATAAATGGGTGCCCTCCCATTTCATGAGAGAATGCTTCAAAAGAAACGAAAAACACATAAAAGGAAATATGAGCTGGAGTTCTTAGACCAAAGGCAATTTGAAGTCTGATTAGCATAATCTTTGCAAGGTTATTAGAGGTTGGGTCCAAATATCCCACGGGCTACAACAACGATTGTGATTTGAGGTACCGGGTAGTGTGCAATACATTCCTAACTAAATCTCTTTGCAAAGAGTATTCTTTGATTCTCTCATATTTGTACTCATTTGATCTCCAAGCTTATTGACTCGATTATTGTCACTTCTTGTATTGTGACATAAAGGAAAGTATTTGGCTGAAGGCCATGAAACAGATTGGTATGTGTAAGCCCACCGGGTCACAGAGTTATGAAAGATGTATGATGGATTGCCTCACGGGGAGTCCAGAATGTTTATGGGGCCCATGTGCCCAATACAGAGTTTGACCTGGGTGGTGCTTGGCATGTTACCGAGATGAGCCGGGTATGAGGCTACAAATGAAAACATTCAGAATGATCTTACTTGATTTGTTATCCTTGTTTATTGAGCATATTTTATTGCTAGTCACGTTTATTGTCCTCGTATTGCATATACTACCCAAGCGTTTTATTTTTTTTCAGGTGCAGAGCAAGTTAGTGGGACCCGAGTCGGAGTATTGAAAGATTCATTTTAGAGATTGTTTAGAAATCTGTAGTTTTGGAGGTTTTAGGCCCACCATATATATTTATCTTGAGGACTTGTAATTATTAGAGATGTATTAATTTTGAGGCAATGTAAAAATTCGGGTCGTTACAGTTGGTATCAAAGCTTAGGGAATAGGTCTTACATGGGACTTGGTGGGCATGTGACATTGAAGTTATAGGAAAAAAAAAATTATTTGATCAGAGTTCGCAGCAGAAGCGTAGTCGTGACATTTTGAGGTTAATAGGTTATTGAATTTTGAGGGTATAAGGATGCTTGATTCTTTTTGAGGTTATAGGGAGGAAAAATATTGATCAGAGTGCGCAATGGAAGCGTGGTTTGAAATTTCGAGGCCCTTGCTATATTAATTTTTGAGGTTATTAGGATGATGGGCATTTTGAGGTCATTGAAAGGCCAAATTTCGAGGACGAAATTTCCTAAGGTGGGGAGATTGTAACATCCTGTATTTTCCTTAAATGGTAATTTTACTTGAGTTGAATATTTAGAGAATATAGGGGGAAAAAAAAAAAGAAATGAAAGAGGCATTCGGTGGTGGACTTATCTCGTCAATTTGGGTTTTTGTTTTCTTCTAATTTCTAGAGCTTGTATTAGCTAGTATTGCATGGGTCCATGAGAGGAGCCTTATTAGAGCATCTCCAATAACCTCAACAAAATTTTAAGCAAATTGACTAGAAAAAGTACATTTATCTCCTTTAGCTAGCCCCTAAATTTTTGCACTACCCAACAACCTAGCCTTTTTAGGCTATTCAAACCCCATTAACATTATTATATATATAAACATATATACACATCATATATATGTATATAATCGTACAATTCCCAAACCAGATCCACACTCAACGCCACCACAATTCCGCCTTCTCCGGCTCCGGCACCGACTTCTGTGTTCTACATGGAAGTGAAACCCACCTCTCTCTCTCTCTCTCTCACACACACACACAACCGGATTTGGAACCAAAACCCACAAATCCTTTTCTCCCAAACTGAAAACCCACAAATTCCTCTTCTGTGAAATCTTCTCTCCAACTGAAACCAATGAAAAGCTCTGAAATTGGTTCCGCCGATTTCGTAATTAATGGTCCGACGAGATGAATTCCCTCCCGACGAAAGCTACAGCAGTCCGGCAAAGTAGAAAAGATTAAAATACTATGGGGCGAGGGGTCCGTACCTCGCTGGCTTGGGCGAGGTTTTTGTGGCTCGCTGGCCTTAGCGAGGTGGGAAGCGAGGTTGTTGGGACTGGGATTTTAGGGCTTTACTCGGGGAATCAAGCGAAATGGAGGGCTGATGGAGATGCTCACTGCCAAGTGGAACTTACCTTGGAAAGAGAGAACCGAAAGTTGAGATATCATGAGATACAAGCCTCTTTTGTAGTATAAATGGGTGCCCTCCCATTTCATGAGAGAATGCTTCAAAAGGAAGAAACGAAAAACACTTAAAAGGAAATATGAGCTGGAGTTCTTAGACCAAAGGCAATTTGAAGTCTGATTAGCATAATCTTTGCAAGGTTATTAGAGGTTGGGTACAAATATCCCACGGGCTACGACAAGGATTGTGATTTGAGGTACCGGATAGTGTGCAATACATTCCTAGCTAAATCTCTTTGCAAAGAGTATTATTTGATTCTCTCGTATTTGTACTCATTTGATCTCCAAGCTTATTGACTCGATTATTGTCACTTCTTGTATTGTGACATAAAGGAAAGTATTTGGCTGAAGGCCATGGAACAGATTGGTATGTGTTTAAGCCCACCAGGTCACAGAGTTATGAAAGATGTACGATGAATTGTCCTACGGGGAGTCCAGAATGTTTATGGGGCCCATGTACCCAATACAGAGTTTGACCTGGATGGTGCTTGGCATGTTACCGAGATGAGCCGGGTATGAGGCTACAAATGAAAACATTCAGAATGATCTTACTTGATTTGTTATCATCGTTTATTGAGCATATTTTTATTGCTAGTCACATTTATTGTCCTCGTATTGCATATACTACCCGGGCATTTTATTTTTTTTCAGGTGCAGAGCAAGTTAATGGGACCCGAGTCGGAGTATTGAAAGATTCATTTTAGAGATTATTTAAAATCTGTAGTTTTGGAGGTTTTAGGCCCACCATGTATATTTATCTTGAGGACTTGTAATTATTAGAGATGTATTAATTTTGAGACAATATAAAAATTCAGATCGTCAGAGTAGTTTCCTCAGCCTCGATACAAAATGGTCACATACTTGTACCCTTTTCTTTTTTTTTTTGAAAGGATATTATTTAAATGGGTACGATTACAACAAGATAGTGGGTGCATACATTTTCTGCCCCGACCAAATAGAGAGATGCTATCCACACATACATTTTGTGCACAAGTCACTTTATCTGCGTGGATACGTTGTTGCGTTATTCTTTTTTACAGAAACACACAGCAACCGCGAAAAGAAATACAAAGACACGCTTATTTACAATTCAAGGGGACCGAAATCCGTCCTCCTCGTGAAAGAAATAGGTGGATTTCCTTTTTTTATTTCTTCACATGATCGATCGTGACTTTATTATTATCTTCCAAAGCTTCTACTGCGAGAATAGTTTGGAAGAGCAGCATCAACTTTCTTGGCCCTCATACATAGCTCCTTCAATATAGGATCTGTTTGTTTATCCGCAGATTTCAACATGTATCTCCACTTTTCCTGCACCAATTCAATTCAATAATGTTACGATATAGGAGTATATGTATTCGTACTTTTCATTGGTAAGACGAAAAAAAATTGGCTTATTTTTGTCCTTATGAAAAAAATTTGAGTTTCCATCGTAAGCTTTTTATTTTTAAGATTTCTGTCATTGTTTTTTGCAATTTTAAAGTCAGTTGTATCATAGTTCTCATATCAACAATATTATATCTAGCTTGTGAGTAGAATCTAATCTTCTATTTATGACTACCTTGAAAAAGAAGTCGCCCATCAAACAAGTAATGATGTACTCAACTGCCATGCATATTGGAAAATGGAAAAGCGATTAGTAAAATTACCATCAACTTGTTTTCCGTTCGAGGTGAATCCTTGAAATAATCAAGCTTGATAGATTTCCAACTGCAGAATATTGGATACCAATGTAAAACAAAACAAACATGCCACAAGATAAGGGTAATAATTGGGACCGTTTGCACAATCCCTTTTTCGCCATTCAAAAAAAAAAAAAAAAGGTAGAGAAAGTAATATCCTTCTCATTTCTTGATATAAATTAAGTAGCTTGGATGATGTGAAAAAATTGACAATGTAAAATTTGTCATTTTTCGACAGCAAAATATAACAATTGATCAATTATTATTTTTGTATTCGGTCTAAATGCTCATGGATGGACTTCTTATTCTGGAAAAGTTTTTGGGTACAAATAGGGTATGGGACATGCGGTGCCCGGCGCGCATTCGAACCGTCTAAACGTATTTTGGATGACCTAGATCTAAACACCCTCTTTCCTCTTTAGCCGAACACTCTCTCTCTCCTCTTTCTCTCTCTCTCAAATCCTGGCCGTTCAAAATATGTTTGGAAGGCTCAGATGCACGCCGGGCACCACGTGTCCCATACCCTATTTGTACCCAAAAACTTCTCCTTGTTCTGACATGTATTATAAGGACTACAAACATATATACCGTCTCTTATATTTCTGAACTCCTAGAATCAGCTTTTCTATTTCTTCAAGACTGAACTTCATATATTTCCGAACTTCCACTGCGGTGGACGAAATGTCTGTTCCCCACGGTTGGGCTCCAACCACAAGTTGATGGTTTCCATGCGAATTATTGCCTATGTCCACCCCTGAACCACTGCATCGATCATATAAATCATCAGTTCAAAATCTCGTGCATGTTTTTCTACAGGACTGTAGGACTATTACTTTTTATTTTTTTCAAAAAAATAAACAAGTTCAAACATTTTATATAATTAAGCTTTGAGTTTTTTATTTATTTATAGAAAAGAACTGATGAGGAAGTTAAAAGGTAACCATCCCAAACCTTGGGGCATTGGGGTTATGCTCGGTCGTTATCTTTATGGCTCCGGAATTAGTCGAGTTGCGCGCAAATTATTCCGGACATCCGGTTACAAAAAAAGGGTTAATGTTGAAGACTTCAGACGAAGGAATAGCAGAACAAATAGCATATACTACTGCTAGTACTTGATCAAAAGACTAGAGAAAAAGGATTAATGTTGAAGTGCTAGCTAGCTAGCTACAATCTGTAAATAAATACAGGGATAATTACCTGGAGATAAGCTGACACCCTTGATCATGAAAAGAGGGGAGGAAATGAGGCATGTCTTGGTAGGATTCTGTAAAGCATCATCAAAGCTTAACCTCTTCAGTTTAATTCCAAATTATCAAATTAATGTTGCATATGTATGCAAACATATATATATCGATACAAGATACTCCTATATTAATGCATCAATTAATAACCCATTGATTCTTCCAAAAGTAGGGCTACATTAAATTAAGCACAACTCTTTAATATATGGTACGTGCAGCAGGTATTTTTCGATTGCCGAGTCAGGATACTGAAGAAGAAGAAGAAATACTCACCACCAACAATACCAAAAGAAATAAAGGTATCGATGATTTCTTCAGTAGGGATAAATTCCTGATTATCGGAATGATAATCCATTGCTAAGGGAGGCCGTATAGGGATATTGTCGAAATGTGGCCGTGGGAGACTAGCTGATTAGTACTAGCTTTATAAACCCTACGAACAGATGTGATTTCAACTTATGGGATACAAAAATCATGGGATTTGTAATGGGATTGATTTATGGTATTTCAACTTTAAATGTGATTGATTTATGGGATTTCAACTTTTGACTCATGGGATTTGAAATTTTGGATCCATTAGTTATGCATCCAAAGATCACATTTGTTGAAAACTCTGCAGGTGATCAAGCTAATAAAAATGCTTAAGGGAGAACAGTCCGTGGGAGACTGATTAGCAGTACTAGCTTTATCAACCCTCCGAACAGATCGTTGCTTTTGAGCTAATGAAATGGGCCGGATTAACTTATGGGATTTCAACTTTTGATTTATGGGATTTGAAATTCTGACCATCACACTGCAAGTGGCAGGGAGAGATTGTTTTTTCACAAGCGAGAATGATATTCACACAATAGTCCAAATACAATACCAAACACAACCTCTCACATACATATGGGCTCCACACATATTACTATCTGTAGGCCCCACATATATGTGAGAAATTGTGTAGGTTGTAATGTTTGAATTGTTGTGTAAGCAGCATTCTCGCTTCCAAAATACCCAATCAACCTCAGAGAAAAAAATTAATAAAGAATTCTCGAGTCTTTCGAGAAATTTTTCATTGTCGGGTGGGTATCACGTGGTGCCTGCTCAGCACATTCGAGCTGTCCGAAACGATTTTTGGGGTGTTTGGGAGCCTACCTTTTTGCTTTTCATTTTTAACTTTTTTGACTTTTTGGTTTTTTGGATTATGGTCAGAATGTATTTTGAATCTGTTAGAGTGTTTGGATGATATATGCAGAATGATTTTTGCAACAGGAGTAGTGTTTGGGAGATATATGATGAAAATGAATTATGAGTTAATTTTTTACCATGTTACCCTTGATCATTTATTACGGGATATAATGTGTATAAATAATGGTTTAATCAATTTTGTAAAGTTTAGATTGTGACAAAAAAAATCCTCTCTATATGTTTTGGCAGAAATAAAATTTTCCGAAAAAATCTGTTGAAAAACAGGTTAATTTCGTATATTTGGTTGTAATGCAAAAAACAAAAAACGTGAAACCAAAACAATAAAAAAAAAACTTAAGATCAACTCAGTTTCCATTGAGTGAGAGCCATCATTATGGGGAAACAAATAATAGCACCTGAAGAACAAGAAAAAAATTGCATAGCAGAGTACTTCAGATTTTTGGTCCAGTGATGGGTTTGTTATTAGCATAAAAGGAAAGGAAATTTGAGTCTTTTGGATATAAGACAATTGAAAAAGGCAAAAAAGAGAATGGGAAAAGGACCTCCGGAGGTCCTTTTAGCTTTTGCTCTCCTTTCATCAAATTTGCAAATGCATTTTTGGAGAATGGGTTTTGGCTTGTTTCCCACAAACACCAAAAAGGTGAAAAGCTGAAAATGGGAATGCAAAAATTAACCTCACAAACAGCCCATTTATACGGCTCGGATTTGGAGAAAGAAAGAGGAAGGGTGAGAGTAGAGAGAATGTTTCAATTTAAACCATCCAAAATGATATCGGACGGCTTAGGAGTGCTGAGCGGGCATCACGTAGGATACACCCACCGAAAATATTCTCGAGTCTGTCCTATTAGAAAACAGAAAACCCGCATATATGTCACATGACAGTGGCCACCAATGTTCTAATTACCGTACCGGCCAGGGTACCGATTTTCCTACTGGTACGGTACGTACCGGTACCGGTCAAATACCGGGTACCGTTTCGGATTTACCGCAACTACAATATATATAATAATTATATATAATTATAATTCAAAAAAATTCCCCATACAGTGCAATTCATCATAAAATACCTATGTGATTGATTTATGGGATTTCAACTTTTGACTCATGGGATTTGAAATTTTGGATCCATTAGTTATGCATCCAAAGATCACATTTGTTGAAAACTCTGCAGGTGATCAAGCTAACAAAAATGCTTAAGGGAGAACAGTCCGTGGGAGACTGATTAGCAGTACTAGCTTTATCAACCCTCCGAACAGAGTTGCTTTTGAGCTAATGAACAAATGGGCCGGATTAACTTATGGGATTTCAACTTTTGATTTATGGGATTTGAAATTCTGACCATCACACTGCAAGTGGCAGGGAGAGATTGTTTTTTCACAAGCGAGAATGATATTCACACAATAGTCCAAATACAATACATAACACAACCTCTCACATACATATGGGCTCCACACATATTACTATCTGTGGGCCCCACATATATGTGAGAAATTGTGTAGGTTGTAGTGTTTGAATTGTTGTGTAAGCAGCATTCTCGCTTCCAAAATACACAATCAATCTCAGAGAAAAAAATTAATAAAGAATCCTCGAGTCTTTCGAGAAATTTTTCATTGTCGGGTGAGTATCACGTGGTGCCTGCTCAGCACATTCGAGCTGTCCGAAACGATTTTTGGGGTGTTTGGGAGCCTACCTTTTTGCTTCTCATTTTTAACTTTTTGACTTTTTGGTTTTTTGGATTATGGTCAGAATGTATTTTGAATCTGTTAGAGTGTTTGGATGATATATGCAGAATGCTTTTTGCAACAGGAGTAGTGTTTGGGAGATATATGATGAAAATGAATTATGAGTTAATTTTTTACCATGTTACCCTTGATCATTTATTACGGGATATAATGTGTATAAATAATGGTTTAATCAATTTTGTAAAGTTTAGATTGTGACAAAAAAAATCCTCTCTATATGTTTTGGCAGAAATAAAATTTTCCGAAAAAATCTGTTGAAAAACAGGATAATTTCGTATATTTGGTTGTAATGCAAAAAACAAAAAACGTGAAACCAAAACAATAAAAAAAAACTTAAGATCAACTCAGTTTCCATTGAGTGAGAGCCATCATTATGGGGAAACAAATAATAGCACCTGAAGAACAAGAAAAAAATTGCATAGCAGAGTACTTCAGATTTTTGGTCCAGTGATGGGTTTGTTATTAGCATAAAAGGAAAGGAAATTTGAGTCTTTTGGATATAAGACAATTGAAAAAGGCAAAAAAGAGAATGGGAAAAGGACCTCCGGAGGTCCTTTTAGCTTTTGCTCTCCTTTCATCAAATTTGCAAATGCATTTTTGGAGAATGGGTTTTGGCTTGTGTCCCCCAAACACCAAAAAGCTGAAAAGCTGAAAATGGGAATGCAAAAATTAACCTCACAAACAGCCCAAAAATACGGCTCGGATTTGGAGAAAGAAAGAGGAAGGGTGAGAGTAGAGAGAATGTTTCAATTTAAATCATCCAAAATGATATCGGACGGCTTAGGAGTGCTGAGCGGGCATCACGTAGGATACACCCATCGAAAAATTTCTCGAGTCTGTCCTATTAGAAAACAGAAAACCCGCATATATGTCACATGACAGTGGCCACCAATGTTCTAAATACCGTACCGGCCAGGGTACCGATTTTCCTACTGGTACGGTACGTACCGGTACCGGTCAAATACCGGGTACCGTTTCGGATTTACAACAACTACAATATATATAAAATTATATATAATTATAATTCAAAAAAATTCCCCATACAGTGCAATTCATCATAAAATACCTATGTGATTGATTTATGGGATTTCAACTTTTGACTCATGGGATTTGAAATTTTGGATCCATTAGTTATGCATCCAAAGATCACATTTGTTGAAAACTCTGCAGGTGATCAAGCTAACAAAAATGCTTAAGGGAGAACAGTCCGTGGGAGACTGATTAGCAGTACTAGCTTTATCAACCCTCCGAACAGAGTTGCTTTTGAGCTAATGAACAAATGGGCCGGATTAACTTATGGGATTTCAACTTTTGATTTATGGGATTTGAAATTCTGACCATCACACTGCAAGTGGCAGGGAGAGATTGTTTTTTCACAAGCGAGAATGATATTCACACAATAGTCCAAATACAATACATAACACAACCTCTCACATACATATGGGCTCCACACATATTACTATCTGTGGGCCCCACATATATGTGAGAAATTGTGTAGGTTGTAGTGTTTGAATTGTTGTGTAAGCAGCATTCTCGCTTCCAAAATACACAATCAATCTCAGAGAAAAAAATTAATAAAGAATCCTCGAGTCTTTCGAGAAATTTTTCATTGTCGGGTGAGTATCACGTGGTGCCTGCTCAGCACATTCGAGCTGTCCGAAACGATTTTTGGGGTGTTTGGGAGCCTACCTTTTTGCTTTTCATTTTTAACTTTTTGACTTTTTGGTTTTTTGGATTATGGTCAGAATGTATTTTGAATCTGTTAGAGTGTTTGGATGATATATGCAGAATGCTTTTTGCAACAGGAGTAGTGTTTGGGAGATATATGATGAAAATGAATTATGAGTTAATTTTTTACCATGTTACCCTTGATCATTTATTACGGGATATAATGTGTATAAATAATGGTTTAATCAATTTTGTAAAGTTTAGATTGTGACAAAAAAAATCCTCTCTATATGTTTTGGCAGAAATAAAATTTTCCGAAAAAATCTGTTGAAAAACAGGATAATTTCGTATATTTGGTTGTAATGCAAAAAACAAAAAACGTGAAACCAAAACAATAAAAAAAAACTTAAGATCAACTCAGTTTCCATTGAGTGAGAGCCATCATTATGGGGAAACAAATAATAGCACCTGAAGAACAAGAAAAAAATTGCATAGCAGAGTACTTCAGATTTTTGGTCCAGTGATGGGTTTGTTATTAGCATAAAAGGAAAGGAAATTTGAGTCTTTTGGATATAAGACAATTGAAAAAGGCAAAAAAGAGAATGGGAAAAGGACCTCCGGAGGTCCTTTTAGCTTTTGCTCTCCTTTCATCAAATTTGCAAATGCATTTTTGGAGAATGGGTTTTGGCTTGTGTCCCCCAAACACCAAAAAGCTGAAAAGCTGAAAATGGGAATGCAAAAATTAACCTCACAAACAGCCCAAAAATACGGCTCGGATTTGGAGAAAGAAAGAGGAAGGGTGAGAGTAGAGAGAATGTTTCAATTTAAATCATCCAAAATGATATCGGACGGCTTAGGAGTGCTGAGCGGGCATCACGTAGGATACACCCATCGAAAAATTTCTCGAGTCTGTCCTATTAGAAAACAGAAAACCCGCATATATGTCACATGACAGTGGCCACCAATGTTCTAAATACCGTACCGGCCAGGGTACCGATTTTCCTACTGGTACGGTACGTACCGGTACCGGTCAAATACCGGGTACCGTTTCGGATTTACAACAACTACAATATATATAAAATTATATATAATTATAATTCAAAAAAATTCCCCATACAGTGCAATTCATCATAAAATACCTATGTGATTGATTTATGGGATTTCAACTTTTGACTCATGGGATTTGAAATTTTGGATCCATTAGTTATGCATCCAAAGATCACATTTGTTGAAAACTCTGCAGGTGATCAAGCTAACAAAAATGCTTAAGGGAGAACAGTCCGTGGGAGACTGATTAGCAGTACTAGCTTTATCAACCCTCCGAACAGAGTTGCTTTTGAGCTAATGAAATGGGCCGGATTAACTTATGGGATTTCAACTTTTGATTTATGGGATTTGAAATTCTGACCATCACACTGCAAGTGGCAGGGAGAGATTGTTTTTTCACAAGCGAGAATGATATTCACACAATAGTCCAAATACAATACCAAACACAACCTCTCACATACATATGGGCTCCACACATATTACTATCTGTAGGCCCCATATATATGTGAGAAATTGTGTAGGTTGTAATGTTTGAATTGTTGTGTAAGCAGCATTCTCGCTTCCAAAATACCCAATCAACATCAGAGAAAAAAATTAATAAAGAATCCTCGAGTCTTTCAAGAAATTTTTCATTGTCGGGTGGGTATCACGTGGTGCCTGCTCAGCACATTCGAGCTGTCCGAAACGATTTTTGGGGTGTTTGGGAGCCTACCTTTTTGCTTTTCATTTTTAACTTTTTTGACTTTTTGGTTTTTTGGATTATGGTCAGAATGTATTTTGAATCTGTTAGAGTGTTTGGATGATATATGCAGAATGCTTTTTGCAACAGGAGTAGTGTTTGGGAGATATATGATGAAAATGAATTATGAGTTAATTTTTTACCATGTTACCCTTGATCATTTATTACGGGATATAATGTGTATAAATAATGGTTTAATCAATTTTGTAAAGTTTAGATTGTGACAAAAAAAATCCTCTCTATATGTTTTGGCAGAAATAAAATTTTCCGAAAAAATCTGTTGAAAAACAGGATAATTTCGTATATTTGGTTGTAATGCAAAAAACAAAAAACGTGAAACCAAAACAATAAAAAAAAACTTAAGATCAACTCAGTTTCCATTGAGTGAGAGCCATCATTATGGGGAAACAAATAATAGCACCTGAAGAACAAGAAAAAAATTGCATAGCAGAGTACTTCAGATTTTTGGTCCAGTGATGGGTTTGTTATTAGCATAAAAGGAAAGGAAATTTGAGTCTTTTGGATATAAGACAATTGAAAAAGGCAAAAAAGAGAATGGGAAAAGGACCTCCGGAGGTCCTTTTAGCTTTTGCTCTCCTTTCATCAAATTTGCAAATGCATTTTTGGAGAATGGGTTTTGGCTTGTGTCCCCCAAACACCAAAAAGCTGAAAAGCTGAAAATGGGAATGCAAAAATTAACCTCACAAACAGCCCAAAAATACGGCTCGGATTTGGAGAAAGAAAGAGGAAGGGTGAGAGTAGAGAGAATGTTTCAATTTAAATCATCCAAAATGATATCGGACGGCTTAGGAGTGCTGAGCGGGCATCACGTAGGATACACCCATCGAAAAATTTCTAGAGTCTGTCCTATTAGAAAACAGAAAACCCGCATATATGTCACATGACAGTGGCCACCAATGTTCTAAATACCGTACCGGCCAGGGTACCGATTTTCCTACTGGTACGGTACGTACCGGTACAGGTCAAATACCGGGTACCGTTTCGGATTTACAACAACTACAATATATATAAAATTATATATAATTATAATTCAAAAAAATTCCCCATACAGTGCAATTCATCATAAAATACCTATGTGATTGATTTATGGGATTTCAACTTTTGACTCATGGGATTTGAAATTTTGGATCCATTAGTTATGCATCCAAAGATCACATTTGTTGAAAACTCTGCAGGTGATCAAGCTAACAAAAATGCTTAAGGGAGAACAGTCCGTGGGAGACTGATTAGCAGTACTAGCTTTATCAACCCTCCGAACAGAGTTGCTTTTGAGCTAATGAACAAATGGGCCGGATTAACTTATGGGATTTCAACTTTTGATTTATGGGATTTGAAATTCTGACCATCACACTGCAAGTGGCAGGGAGAGATTGTTTTTTCACAAGCGAGAATGATATTCACACAATAGTCCAAATACAATACATAACACAACCTCTCACATACATATGGGCTCCACACATATTACTATCTGTGGGCCCCA
Source organism: Rhododendron henanense subsp. lingbaoense (assembly GCA_020567845.1). Classification (NCBI taxonomy): domain Eukaryota; kingdom Viridiplantae; phylum Streptophyta; class Magnoliopsida; order Ericales; family Ericaceae; genus Rhododendron; species Rhododendron henanense. The sequence goes on from CM036312.1 coordinate 7,747,949, forward strand.
CATATATGTGAGAAATTGTGTAGGTTGTAGTGTTTGAATTGTTGTGTAAGCAGCATTCTCGCTTCCAAAATACACAATCAATCTCAGAGAAAAAAATTAATAAAGAATCCTCGAGTCTTTCGAGAAATTTTTCATTGTCAGGTGAGTATCACGTGGTGCCTGCTCAGCACATTCGAGCTGTCCGAAACGATTTTTGGGGTGTTTGGGAGCCTACCTTTTTGCTTTTCATTTTTAACTTTTTGACTTTTTGGTTTTTTGGATTATGGTCAGAATGTATTTTGAATCTGTTAGAGTGTTTTGATGATATATGCAGAATGCTTTTTGCAACAGGAGTAGTGTTTGGGAGATATATGATGAAAATGAATTATGAGTTAATTTTTTACCATGTTACCCTTGATCATTTATTACGGGATATAATGTGTATAAATAATGGTTTAATCAATTTTGTAAAGTTTAGATTGTGACAAAAAAAATCCTCTCTATATGTTTTGGCAGAAATAAAATTTTCCGAAAAAATCTGTTGAAAAACAGGTTAATTTCGTATATTTGGTTGTAATGCAAAAAACAAAAAACGTGAAACCAAAACAATAAAAAAAAAACTTAAGATCAACTCAGTTTCCATTGAGTGAGAGCCATCATTATGGGGAAACAAATAATAGCACCTGAAGAACAAGAAAAAAATTGCATAGCAGAGTACTTCAGATTTTTGGTCCAGTGATGGGTTTGTTATTAGCATAAAAGGAAAGGAAATTTGAGTCTTTTGGATATAAGACAATTGAAAAAGGCAAAAAAGAGAATGGGAAAAGGACCTCCGGAGGTCCTTTTAGCTTTTGCTCTCCTTTCATCAAATTTGCAAATGCATTTTTGGAGAATGGGTTTTGGCTTGTGTCCCCCAAACACCAAAAAGCTGAAAATGGGAATGCAAAAATTAACCTCACAAACAGCCCATTTATACGGCTCGGATTTGGAGAAAGAAAGAGGAAGGGTGAGAGTAGAGAGAATGTTTCAATTTAAACCATCCAAAATGATATCGGACGGCTTAGGAGTGCTGAGCGGGCATCACGCAGGATACACCCACCGAAAAATTTCTCGAGTCTGTCCTATTAGAAAAAAGAAAACCCGCATATATGTCACATGACAGTGGCCACCAATGTTCTAAATACCGTACCGGCCAGGGTACCGATTTTCCTACTGGTACGGTACGTACCGGTACCAGTCAAATACCGGGTACTGTTTCGGATTTACCGCAACTACAATATATATAATAATTATAATTCAAAAAAATTCCCCATACAGTGCAATTCATCATAAAATACCTACGTGATTGATTTATGGGATTTCAACTTTTGATTCATGGGATTTGAAATTTTGGATCCATTAGTTATGCATCCAAAGATCACATTTGTTGAAAACTCTGCAGGTGATCAATCTAACAAAAATGCTTAAGGGAGAACAGTCCGTGGGAGACTGATTAGCAGTACTAGCTTTATCAACCCTCCGAACAGAGTTGCTTTTGAGCTAATGAAATGGGCCGGATTAACTTATGGGATTTCAACTTTTGATTTATGGGATTTGAAATTCTGACCATCACACTGCAAGTGGCAGGGAGAGATTGTTTTTTCACAAGCGAGAATGATATTCACACAATAGTCCAAATACAATACCAAACACAACCTCTCACATACATATGGGCTCCACACATATTACTATCTGTAGGCCCCACATATATGTGAGAAATTGTGTAGGTTGTAGTGTTTGAATTGTTGTGTAAGCAGCATTCTCGCTTCCAAAATACCCAATCAACCTCAGAGAAAAAAATTAATAAAGAATCCTCGAGTCTTTCGAGAAATTTTTCATTGTCGGGTGGGTATCACGTGGTGCCTGCTCAGCACATTCGAGCTGTCCGAAACCATTTTTGGGGTGTTTGAGAGCCTACCTTTTTGCTTTTCATTTTTAACTTTTTTGACTTTTTGGTTTTTTGGATTATGGTCAGAATATATTTTGAATCTGTTAGAGTGTTTGGATGATATATGCAGAATGATTTTTGCAACAGGAGTAGTGTTTGGGAGATATATGATGAAAATGAATTATGAGTTAATTTTTTACCATGTTACCCTTGATCATTTATTACGGGATATAATGTGTATAAATAATGGTTTAATCAATTTTGTAAAGTTTAGATTGTGACAAAAAAAATCCTCTCTATATGTTTTGGCAGAAATAAAATTTTCCGAAAAAATCTGTTGAAAAACAGGTTAATTTCGTATATTTGGTTGTAATGCAAAAAACAAAAAACGTGAAACCAAAACAATAAAAAAAAAACTTAAGATCAACTCAGTTTCCATTGAGTGAGAGCCATCATTATGGGGAAACAAATAATAGCACCTGAAGAACAAGAAAAAAATTGCATAGCAGAGTACTTCAGATTTTTGGTCCAGTGATGGGTTTGTTATTAGCATAAAAGGAAAGGAAATTTGAGTCTTTTGGATATAAGACAATTGAAAAAGGCAAAAAAGAGAATGGGAAAAGGACCTCCGGAGGTCCTTTTAGCTTTTGCTCTCCTTTCATCAAATTTGCAAATGCATTTTTGGAGAATGGGTTTTGGCTTGTGTCCCCCAAACACCAAAAAGCTGAAAAGCTGAAAATGGGAATGCAAAAATTAACCTCACAAACAGCCATACGGCTCGGATCTGGAGAAAGAAAGAGGAAGGGTGAGAGTAGAGAGAATGTTTCAATTTAAACCATCCAAATTGATATCGGACGGCTTAGGAGTGCTGAGCGGGCATCACGCAGGATACACCCACCGAAAAATTTCTCGAGTCTGTCCTATTAGAAAAAAGAAAACCCGCATATATGTCACATGACAGTGGCCACCAATGTTCTAAATACCGTACCGGCTAGGGTACCGATTTTCCTACTGGTACGGTACGTACCGGTACCGGTCAAATACCGGGTACCGTTTCGGATTTACCGCAACTACAATATATATAATAATTATAATTCAAAAAAATTCCCCATACAATGCAATTCATCATAAAATACCTACGTGATTGATTTATGGGATTTCAACTTTTGACTCATGGGATTTGAAATTTTGGATCCATTAGTTATGCATCCAAAGATCACATTTGTTGAAAACTCTGCAGGTGATCAAGCTAACAAAAATGCTTAAGGGAGAACAGTCCGTGGGAGACTGATTAGCAGTACTAGCTTTATCAACCCTCCGAACAGAGTTGCTTTTGAGCTAATGAACAAATGGGCCGGATTAACTTATGGGATTTCAACTTTTGATTTATGGGATTTGAAATTCTGACCATCACACTGCAAGTGGCAGGGAGAGATTGTTTTTTCACAAGCGAGAATGATATTCACACAATAGTCCAAATACAATACCAAACACATCCTCTCACATACATATGGGCTCCACACATATTACTATCTGTAGGCCCCACATATATGTGAGAAATTGTGTAGGTTGTAGTGTTTGAATTGTTGTGTAAGCAGCATTCTCGCTTCCAAAATACCCAATCAACCTCAGAGAAAAAAATTAATAAAGAATCCTCGAGTCTTTCAAGAAATTTTTCATTGTCGGGTGGGTATCACGTGGTGCCTGCTCAGCACATTCGAGCTGTCCAAAACGATTTTATACGGCTCGGATTTGGAGAAAGAAAGAGGAAGGGTGAGAGTAGAGAGAATGTTTCAATTTAAACCATCCAAAATGATATCGAACGGCTTAGGAGTGCTGAGCGGGCATCACGTAGGATACACCCACCGAAAAATTTCTCGAGTCTGTCCTATTAGAAAAAAGAAAACCCGCATATATGTCACATGACAGTGGCCACCAATGTTCTGAATACCGTACCGGCCAAGGTACCGATTTTCCTACTGGTACGGTACGTACCGGTACCGGTCAAATATCGGGTACCGTTTCGAATTTACCGCAACTACAATATATATAATAATTATATATAATTATAATTCAAAAAAATTCCCCATACAGTGCAATTCATCATAAAATACCTATGTGATTGACCTTGTCCCACATTGCCTAGTTACAAAATTATTTTCCATCTTAAATGACTTTGGACACTAGTGAGCTTGTGAATGAGAATCCAAGAAGAGGTCTCGCGCGCTTGGGAAAATGGGTCGTGGCCGAAGGCAATTTGGAAAAATTGATTTGAAAACCAGTTAACCGGATGCGCGTCACGGGTTATTCGCGCGCAAGGGGGAGTGCAAATCCGGAATTTGAGCCTCGCGCACGTACTATAGAGCCCACATTTTGCTAAAATTCTGAAACGTTTTTTTCGTTTTTTTGGGAGATAAACGTCAAAAAAAGAAAAAAGAAAAAAAAACGCTCTGCAAAATTTCGGCCGGGATTTCCGGTACCCGAGTCTCGGCCGGTTTTGTCCGAGATGGCCAGTAAGGGGCGGAACGGAATTAGGGGGTTAGAGTACCGTTTTCTTGATAATCCGGTACGTGCCGGTGCCGACGGTATCAATAACTATGGTGGCCACTATCTTCCCATCCCAGAAGAGGTGTAACTTTACTCTTTTAATTAACAGTAGATCAACCGATTCTCCCGACTTATGGTTTCGTCCCACGTGTCAGTCGGTGGAAAGTATGTTCGCTTCGCGGGTTTCTTTTTTTCCGTTTGTGTCTTTTCTCACATGTGTTGGTTGCGATATTTTTTTAAGCGTGTTATACTTATACCCCACATGTTTGTGATTACCCCACCACCATGATTGTTGTGGTTGTTAAGTGCCCGTTCGGCTAAATAAGCTAAGTGACATTTTTTTTGTTTTTATTCAATTTTTTTTTGTATCACTTGGCTTATCATCAATTTTTTGGGGATTATTGCATTCTCATGACAAGAGGTATCTAAAAAGTAAAAAAAAATTGATCGAAATCTAATTTTTTTTGAATAAATACGAAAAAATTGGCTTATTGGCTTATTTTCGTCTTTATTCAAAAAAAAAATTGGATTTCGATCAAAAATTTTTACTTTTTAAATTCCTCTTGTCATGAGGATGCAATAATCTCCAAAAAATTGATGATAAGCCAAGTAATACGAATTTTTTTTGAATAAAGACAAAAAAATAAGCCACTTAGTTTATTTAGCAGAATTACTCAAGACAACCATGTATGCTTCAAATTTTGCAGAGGAATTCACGGGAGTTTTAAGGAAAGCTGAAGATGAATACAAAGGCCACCGCTCATTGTTAAGACCCGTTCGGCTAAATAAGTCAATTGGTTTATTTTTTTGTCCTTATTCAAATTTTTTTTGTATTTGTTAGTTTTTCGTCAATTTTTTGGGGATTATTGCATCCTCATAACAAGAGGAATTTAAAAAGTAAAAATTTACGATTGAAACCTAATATTTTTGAATAAATACAAAAATAAGCCAATAAGCCAATGTTTTCTTCTTTATTCAAAAAAAAATTGGATTTCGATCATAATTTTTTACTTTTTAGATTCCTCTCATCATGAGGATGCAATAATCCCCAAAAAATTGACGAAAAACTAACAAATACGAAAAAAAAATTGAATAAGGACAAAAAAATAAGCCAGTTGACTTACTTTCAACAATGCAGCATCCTAGAAAGATTTATTGAAAGGCCCGAAAAGTGCTCTCAGGCCTCGCTCCGCTAAAATTCTTATTTCTTAAGTACTTATTTTCTATTTTACAAAACAAGTCATTCTCTCATTATACATCATCTGTAATTTAAAAAATAAGTAGTACTTATTTGAGTTAGTGGAACACACCCAACCCTATTCCGCTAAGGATTTCTTAAAAATAAGTACTTATTTACAATTTTTAAACTTAAAAATAATGTATTTGTGAAAATAATTTTTTAATTTTTTTGCACCGTTCAAAAGATTCCATCGAGATCTATCAAACAAAATCTATATTGCACAAAAAATTATTTCAGTAAGTCCATTATTTTTAAACTAAAAATTACAAATAAGTACTATTTTTTAAGAACCCTTAGCGGAACACAATACTGAAATTTGTTCTTTTAACGACCCTGATTTTTGGTCAACAAAAATTTCGTTAAATATTTGAACTTTAATTACTTGGATTGCTTTATTAATTTCTTTTTAACTTTAATAATCCGTCATAATTGGATTTGAAACTAATAAAATTATATCTTTTCGCACCGGACGATCTAGTCATTTTCTAAAGACAAGTATGCTTATAGAAGCACTTGTATATTTTTCCCAATTAATGAAATAAGGTCTTAAAATTATATTTTTTGGCTAGAAATCCTACTTGGCAAGTAGAATTAGTTTCCAACCAATTAGTTAGCCAAATCAACTGGATCCTAAGCCTAGTTAAACCTCCCTAACCATTTTTGAACCTTATGACCCTTATGAATCCTCCTAATTCCTGGGTGAACCCTTCCACCTTATGAATCTTTCTACACCCTAGTTGGATATTTCCAACCATAGACTAGAAAATCATTTTACTTCCATGACCAGTCATTTCAAGATCTTATTCAAGTATATCTTTTCTCACTCCTTTACCCATTAAACAATAGTTTGTAGGGTAATTCTTATCCTTTGGATAATAGAAATTGCTTTCAACCAATTGATTAGAGAAATCTAGTTACCAATTGACTTAGTTACCTTTTTCCTAGCATTTAAGAACCATTGGACAAATATAGCAATCATAATGCTTTCTTAAATCACTTTCCTAGAAAGTACAATATTCTCTCCATTGAAAGGTCACTTTCAAAAAAGATATATCTTCCAAGAATATTCCTTCTCACCAAATCCTCTTTATTCATTGGACAATATTTCGTAGGGAAATCTTTATCCTTTGAGTAATAGAAGTAAGGTTAGCCTTTATCCAATGAGTACCCAAACTTGACAAGACAAGACCATACTTATCACATTTACCTCCTACCCATTGGATAATAAATCTTAGGAAAACTTTTATCCCTTGGATAATAGAAAACCTAGACTTATAGCCCTAAACCTAAATCTTCCACCAAAGGTATTATCCTAGATTTTCTAAGTACACATATATGTTTATATATAGGTATATGTACCTCATGGCCTATATTTCTTTTTTTTAGGGAAGTCTTGACCATATCTTTGTTGAGTTGACACTTGAAAGCACATAACTTTTACCATTTCTAGACTAGACTTCATAGCCCTTAAGTGTACTTCTATATATACATAGACATAAATATATACATAGTACTAGAAAGAGAGAAAAAGAGAGAGAGAAAAGCCGAGAGAGAGAGAATGGGAGAGATTTGGATTAAGATGGAGAGATATGGGAGAGATTTGAAAAGTACTTTGACATGATCTTCTTACATCCTTACAATCCATTCCTATGTACTTCTCCAAGTCAAATCTACCTACCATTGTCCTTATATATACACTTACTAACCCAATCTTTGAACTATCCTTTCCTCAAATCTTCCTAAAACCTAACCCAAGGTACAAAATCTAGTCTTTCATGCCTAGACATTGATAGTTACTTGCACAATACCCTTCTACTTACCCACCAAGCCATGCCTTGATGTGACAAAGCAAGAAAAAAAAAAGATAGGAGAGAGAGACATTTCGGGTGAGGGAGGGAGAGTGCTTGACGATTTCCTAGTCCTAAAATAATGGGTTGCCCCAAGCGTAGGGCGGAGACCGACGTAGTACAATACCCGGTAAGACTGGAGTCGAATCCACTAAGGACGGTGATGTGTGCTGACTAAAAACTCGGGTTGTTACTATTTAAGCTGGCTCTTAGGTCTACCCCTTGTCGGTTTGATTGAGAGATTAACTAAAACAAAGTAATTGATTGTACTTTTCAAATAATTAAAAGGAGGTACGGTCGTAGGGTTCATAGCACTCGTAATCAGTCCAGATTAACTTGCTCCGTTTCTTAAAAACGTTTAATTTTAGGTTGAAAAAGATACCCCGCAAGATGCGAACCTTTATGGTCGTAGTATACCCATGCGCAGCGGAGAATGAGTTTTGTACCCCCATTCCCCTATTCACATGGGCTCCGACGATGCCCGGGTTCGTCTCACGAATGTTCTTTATTAACCTAAAATTGCTTTTTTCATTGTTTGAAAACAGGAGCAGTGTCCGAACTGATCACAGCGTGCTAATCACACCGCGACCCTACTTATACGACTACTCACTCATTATTGAACAAGAAGCAAAAGAAACTCTAACTTGCATCATGCTTGGAATGAAAATTAAACAAAAGATTGAAACTAAAATAAGATCTACGAACAACTTTAATTAAGAACGAATCGTAATACGAGTTACCGAAAGATGTGTTCTTGAACAAAACTTGAAAACTTCAAAGGAAAGAGCTCTGGAAAGTAAAGAACGCAAAAAGAAAGTTGCTAATTAAAAGTTACAACCCTAAAAACGGAGTTCCGGAGGTATTTATACAAATCCCCAATTTATTCGGAATAAAGGAAAAAAACGACGAAACCAAAATATCCCGCTGATGCCGTTGTGGACTTCGGTATCGATACTAAAATGGGGTGTATCAATACCCATGTGTCTATTGAGCCTCTGGAATGGTTTGGCCACCATTGTATCGATACAGGCCATTTAAGTATCCATACGGCATTGTCATAGTGGCCAGCTTGTGAGCCTTGCATGAGACTTGGCCACCTGACGACGCCACCCAACGTTCAACCGACGCTTTGAGACCTCGGCAACGTACGAACCAGCCTCAAGGCCACGCTTTTCAACCTTGGCGCTAAAACCGCCTTATTACTTGAGAAAATAATAAAAACACAAAACCAAGACAAAGCACGGCATCAAGTGGAAAATGGAATAAATCGCGCCTCTAACGGGCTAATTCACCCTACTTAGGCGCTCATATCTATGATATCACGCGCCTATCACACCCCCCAACTTGAGCGTTGCTAGTCCCTAGTAACGAACGAACAAAAAAATAACAAAAGAAATACTAATAAGACACAAACGGGGATACGGAGGTTATACATGTTGTACAATAATTTGGCGGGCCGAAAGATTTCCGCCTCCTCACTTACCTGCAACTCAAACACATGCATGCCTTGGCAAAAAGATGAACAATATTAGCGCCGAAACACATGCAGAAATAAATGCCCCATGAAAGCAAAGATGCTACACTCGCTCACTGGAACTCTCAAACATCCCATAAAAAGCGCTTGGTGAACTACGTGAGACCGAAACAAAGGCCACCACGTGCCAATCAAAGACAACGCTTACAAAGAATAAAAACACAATATATACAATCACGATTCCACATAACGAGTAACATTAATAATAAACATGCATGAACGAGAGTTAAATACGTGCACAGGATCTACTAAGGACTTTATTAGGCTTATAATGACCGTGGATCCGAACGAAAGGGAAACTAAAAAAAATTAGACGGTGGCCTATAGTAGCGCAAGGTCGACTACCCAGACTGATCGATACCTTCCCCTTAACTACCCGATATGCACCTATTGGTGCCAACCAAACCATATCCAAACGATAAAACAAAATAACAACCACGAATGTTATTACAGACCCACATGAAATAACATAAAATAAAAATAGTCCACCGACACTAACGACTCAAAATATCACATGAAATAACACTACCACCCTAGCTTCATGCATCACGGAAGTCCAAAATCAATCCGAACTACTCTCAGCAAAGTCGTCGCTGACCTTTAAGTCCAGAAACTGAGGCAGCTGATACGGAGCTGAGGACTGCCTTGTAACATGATCATACAATCATTTATTCTGATGTGCCAATAGGTGCCTCCCAACTTGTCTCAACTCCCTTTTATTCTGCGTTTTCTTTTTTTTTCTTTTTCTTTTTCTTGTCTTTCTCTTTTTTTTTTTGACTTAGCTTTATGGCTTGAAGGTTGGATTTGGTTTCAAAACATGACACCCTTCAAGACTTCTTCACTATCACTTCTGACGACAACGATGCTCCAAATCCAATCAACAAGACACCCATGATGCATAAAGCTAGACCCCCCAACTACAATCCAACCCATACACCGATTTCCTAGGCTAGACTCAGGAACTGACTCGGACTGGTTAAGATTGGTCAATGGGACTCGTATGTGGTCTAATCATGCAAAAATGCCTTGTCTCATCCCCTATGCACGTTACCAACTCTCACAAATGCATGCAAAACATCTAGCTACTCAATTGTGAAACAAAACCCTACTATTTTTCGCAAATGCAAGAAAAAGAAAACAAAGAACATGGGAATGTTTATCAGGATGCACTATTAACTACGTGGGGACACATACTCAACGTCATCTACGGCACAACATGTTCAAAAATGACACCAAATATATGCATGAACTTGACAGGCACAATAACTTGGCTAATTCTACATGCTCGCCTAGCCATACAACCAAGCATAACAACCGTATCCCCGAAAAATAAAAATTACCCTAGCAACACACAAAAACATGTACAAAGTACACCCTCCCCCCAATTAGAAACATGATATGTCCCCAGAGCATGGAGACACAGCAAAAGAAAGCACAAGGGAGAAGAAATGGACCGACGGGTGGCAGCTAACCACCATGACCTCGGCCGATGTTCGAGGACTTTTCTGTCACCGCTCCTGCCGCACCCTGCGAAGGAATTAGGCACCAACTACCGAAAAGCACGAATGACATTAGTACCGCCCGATTCGTGTTATCCGGGCTCCCAAAACAAAAAGAAAAAGAAAAATACTCCACCAAATCTTCACGCGATCAACGTGTCATACTTTTCTCCCCATCCCTCGTCGGGGGCAAAAAATGGGTGGCTATACAAGACCATGATGCTAATTTTTTTTGCATTTTTTTTTTCAATTTCCTAATTTTTTTTTTAAAGGATGAGAGAAACAAAAATAACTAACTAGAAGACAAGAAATGAAAGAACAATGAAATAAAAGATAATGATACATAGATTGTGCCAAAAGCAAAAGAACTTAGTAAAATCCAATGTCACCAACACAAAATTGCCCTTACTAATCGGAGCTGGGCACACGATCCTTATTTAAATAGCGGCATGCGAAGCTATAAACCCAAGTCAATGATGGGTACCCCAATCGCTAGGGGCCGGGTCCACTTCTCAATAAAGAGAGTGGTACGCAAAAACTACCCGTCGGAACGTAGCCACAACGGCTACACAATAGGGTCATCCGAATAAATAGGATCGACCTACTCCTCTACCGGTTCACCTACTTCAACCAGGATCGACCAACACCTCCACAGGATCAACCAACACCTCAACGGGGTCATTCGGCTGGACCGACGATGGGAGAGCTGTAGACAATGGGGCGCCTAGCGGCTCAAGAATTGGGTCCCAAGCGGCATCACACACATCCTCTACTGCAAACACCTCCATCAAACTCCCTAATTTTGGAGAATCTAAGAATGATGCTTCAATGGCTATCTCCAGAAGATCCTTATACAAAATATTATCAACATGCTCCTGTACCAGCGTGTTGATCAAACTTGCCTCATACACTTCCTCATCATCCTTGACTCGGCCATCCGCATTGAACACTTTCACCTCCATTTTCAAGTCCCCAAATGACAGTTGGACTTGTCTAGTCTTGCAGTTCATGACGGCACTGGAGGTGGCTAGAAAGGACGACCAAGGATGATAGGAGTCTTCTCAAAGACCTCCGGTATCGGGCAAGTATCCAAGACAATAAAGTCGACTGGAAAAAGGAACTCGCCCACCTGAATTAGAATATCTTCCACCATTCCCTTTTGAATTCTCACACTCCGATCAGCCAACTGTAGCATAACCGGTGTGGCTTTCAGATCGCCTAAGCCCAGCTTCAAGTACACCGAATAAGGGAGCAAGTTGACACTTGCTCCTAAATCCAGCAAAGCCTTATCGAATTTATGACCTGCGATAGCTATGGGAATGGTGGGACAACCGGGGTCCTTACGCTTTATCGAAATATTAGCCTGGAGGATGGAGCTCACCTGCTCCGTCAAGAATACTTTGTCCTGACTCTTAGTCCTCCGTTTTGAAGTGTACAGATCCGTCAAAACCTTCGCAAACTGAGGGATGGCATCAATGGCTTCCATCAAAGAGATAGGAAATTGAACTTTCTTGAATAATTCAAGCATTTGAAAGTTCACATTGACCTTAGGCTTCGCCACCAAGCGATTTGGATTTGGAGCAACGGGTGGCGACGGAGTAGTGAGGGCTGCAGGTGTAGGCACCACCACTTCAGGAGACTCCGCCTCTTTCTCTTCCTCAGGGACACTTCCCAAGTCTGGAATAACTACTGGTGCAGCTATTGGCACCAGGGGTGGCACCGATTTTTGCTTGGGAGGTAAGCCCTTGTCGATCACCTTCCCACTTCTGAGAGTGGTGATCGCCTTAGCCTCTTCTAGATTGAGATTTGGAATACTTGGGCCAAAAGAATCGCCCATATAATGAGTATTGGCGGCATTGACATTGCCCACATCGGCTTGACGATTTCCTAGTCCTAAAATAATGGGTTGCCCCAAGCATAGGGCGGAGGCCGACGTAGCACAATACCCGGTAAGACCAGAGTCGAATCCACTAAGGATGGTGATGTGTGTTGAATAAAAACTCGGGTTGTTACTATTTAAACTGGCTCTTAGGTTGCCATCCCTTGTCGGTTTGATTGAGAGATTAACTAAAACAAAGTAATTGATTGTACTTTTTAGATAATTAAAAGGAGGTACGGTCGTAGGGTTCATAGCACTCGTAACCAGTCCGAATTAATGCTTCGTCCACAACCTCGCCTTCGAAAGAGGTTGAATTCCCCGAGCGTAGGGCTAAGCCACTGTCAGCATAGATACCGGAAATCCGGAATCGTTCCCACAGAGAGAATCTCGATAGCTTGTTAGGATTTGTAGATGCAAGTGTTCCGGGCGTTCAGACGGCCAACTATCGGTTTGCTTTGGAAAGTGATGAAAACTCTAGAAACTTGGTTTTAACTAGATTAAACAAGCGGCATGGCAATGAAACTACTATCGCCCGCAACTTAGGCCATCGAGCCATTCTCAACGAAAACTCGGTTGAATCGCACGGCTTAGGCTATCAACCGGAAGGTTTAGCTTTGAAATCATTTAAAAACTAGAAATGAAGTATGGAAAACAAGTGAGCTCTTTTTGTTCTTTTGGCAAACACAAGCCGAGACATCGCTCACGGAACCATATGAGCGAGCATATGATCACCGGAGATTAACATCGACTAGTTTTGTTACATAAAGGCGAACCCTTCTCATTTTCCTTACCAAACTTCGAGCCGAGAGTTGAGAAAGCAAGAAAAACATAAGTCACGAGACGATAATCGCTCCACGGCCAAGCCTAAACGACTACTCACGCGACATGAAAATACTAGAAAGCTTGGCAAGTTTGGAAAACATAATTAACCGATGGAATCGAAAATTAACTTGATGTATAGAAGGATCTAGTCAAGAGCTACAACATTAATACTTGGAAAATTGAACAAAACCAAATACTTACTAGTGTTCTTGAAGAAATTGGAAAAGAGGAAAGCTTGGAGAAGATAACAATGGAGTTCTCAAAACTTAAAAGACTTAAAATTAATTGTTCCTAGCTTTTATGAGAGAGAAAACCCTCTATTTATACAAAATGGGTTTCTCTCTCTCTCAAAATATCCTAAAAGGTAGAAAATCCCACTAGCAGAAAGCCAAAAAGGTGATAAATATCTGGCTGACAAGCCTCCGTATCGATACTATTTAAGCAAAGTATCGATACCACAAAGCTATCCTCAAAATGTCATTTTTCCACGTAGCAATCCCGTATCGATACTTTCCAGAGCCGTATCGATACGGGATCCTCTGATCTCCCACGAGACAACATAGTATCGATACGCCGAATCTCCGTATCAATACGGGATGGTTTCCTTCAGCACTCCAAGCCAGCCTCCTTGACTTGGCACCCGACGGCCACTAAGTTCACCTGACGCCTCACGCCTTCACTCTTGAGTCACTTTGGCGCGGGTTCCATCGGGCACGATCGCTTGAACTCACTTGGGGGACAGCTTAGCAATCAAAACACGCCTTTTAAGGGCGTTTCGCCTGAAACACAAAACAAAATACCTTACGAGCAACAAAACATCAAAAAGACGAAAATAGCAAAAGAACGCCACAAGCGAGAGATCTTTAGCACCACGATCTTACAATCTTAGGTGCTAATCAATTAACCTGCTCCGTTTCTTAAAAACGTTTAATTTTAGGTTGAAAAAGATACCCCGCAAGATGCAAACCTTTATGGTCGTCATATACCCATGCGTAGTGGAGAATGAGTTTTGGACCCCCATTCCCCCGTTCACATGGGCTCCGACGATGCCCGGGTTCGTCTCACGAATGTTCTTTATTAACCTAAAATTGCTTTTTTCATTGTTTGAAAACAGGAGCAGTGCCCGAACTGATCACAGCGTGCTAATCACCCCGCGACCCTACCTATACGACTACTCACTCATTATTGAACAAGAAGCAAAAGAAACTCTAACTTGCATCATGCTTGGAATGAAAATTAAACAAAAGATTGAAACTAAAATAAGATCTACGAACAACTTTAATTAAGAACGAATCGTAATACGAGTTACCGGAAGATGTGTTCTTGAACAAAACTTGAAAATTTCAAAGGAAAGAGCTCTGGAAAGTAAAGAACGCAAAAAGAAAGCTGCTAATTAAAAGTTACAACCCTAAAAACGGAGTTCCGAGGGTATTTATACAAATCCCCAATTTATTCGGAATAAAGGAAAAAAAACGACGAAACCAAAATATCCTGTTGATGCCGTTGTGGACTTCGGTATCGATACTAAAATGGGGGTGTATCGATACCCATGTGTCTGTTGAGCCTCTGGAATGGTTTTGGCCACCATTGTATCGATACAGGCCATTTAAGTATCCATACGGCATTGTCATAGTGGCCAGCTTGTGAGCCTTGCATGAGACTTGGCCACCCGACGACGCCACCCAACGTTCAACCGACGCTTTGACATGACCCCGGCAACGTACGAACCGGCCTCAAGGCCACGCTTTCCAACCTTGGCGCTAAAACCGCCTTATTACCTAAGAAAATAATAGAAACACAAAATCAAGACAAAGTACGGCATCAAGTGAAAAATGGAATAAATCGCGCCTTTAACGGGCTAATTCGCCCTACTTAGGCGCTCATATCTATGATATCACTGTAGACACCCCAATTTGGCCTAACGATTATTTCAAGTCCCACCTTGGGGACCATCCCGATGATGAAATGGATACAGTGATTGCTGATTGCCTTCTTGTGAACCCATGGACTTATGGTAAGAACTTCGAGCCACTTAAAGGACCCAATCCAGAGCTAAATAGCCTTTCAGACATAAAATACAGAAACCTAGGAGAATCCATCTGTCGACCGTAACATCGATCTCATGGCCTTAACATCATTTCTTCACCCGAGCAATCTGTTGCTTGAAAATCTCCCTGAGAGATCAATCCCACGGCTGCAAGATCTATCCTTCGGCCGCAATATCATTTCCTCGGCCGCCAGATTGCCTATTTTCCAACTCTGGAACGTTCTGTCGATTGTTTGATCCAACTATGATACCTCCCCGATGCGTTCGGGCTACGCTCAGAGATTACCACGAAGAGTTTGCATTGCATTGCAATTGCAATTGCAATCGTGCATTTTGATTGGCCAGAGTGAGTCACCAATTGCCTATATAAAGGGCCTTTGGGTTCCGAAAATAAATACGACAAAAGAATAATCAAATTCATATACTTTCACACCCTCTCAAGCCACGAAACTCTGTCAAAATACTCTCTCAAACCCTCTCTTCAAAAGCCCTAACCTCCCGAAGGCAGTTATCAATCCGACGATCAAACCCCGAAGTTCAAACCCTAACCCTAGGGTTTTCAAGAAGCAAATCAGTCAATCACAATCAATCCGAAGCAATCAAGCCACTGAGGGATCAAGGTGGTGAGGCCCAGGGGCCTCTGGTTCAATTTATTTTCCGTTCTTTATGCTTAATCATAGATTCTGATTATCTGTTAATCATCTAGTCTGGTGTGAGGAAGAACATCGGTCAGGGCTTCAATCCCTCTACCGGTACATCAAACCAGAAGGATCCCTCGGCCGTGACATCCATTCACCGGCCGCAGGATCCATCTCCCTGGGACAATTTGTTTTATTCTATTTTTCAACGCATGATTTACTTATCGTCTCGGCTCACCTTATTCACTGCTAAAGGCTAATAAACAGATTATGTGTTAGAATTAAATAAAACATGTTTTAATCATATGTCGAACAACTATGGGCCAGTCTCACGACTGGACAGAGAGGGGTGCCTAACACCTTCCCCTTACTGTACTTTTGGCTCCCGTACCCAGAATCTCTATCTATTTTCCTAGTTTTAATAAACTAGGTGGCGACTCTGTTTTGATGATAATCGTTATCGTGTGGCGATGTTCCTAGCCATGGGAATGTCTACGATCTTGGTTTATGAAGCAAGCAACCAAACGAGCAAACGACAATCAATCTGTATGGCGATGTCCCGCTCCAGGGAGGTGTCTACAATCACGCGCCTATCAGAGAAAGAGAATCCTTTGGCCTATAAATAGCAAGCTCATTTTAAGCCATTCTCACACCTTCACTACTTTGCTCTCACTTCTCTCTAGGATTTCTAAGCTTTCTTAGTTACAAAGTTCAAGTTTCTTTAAGTTCTTGAGAGCTACCACCAAACCACCCCTAGATCTTTAAAGTAGCCTAGTTTAGTTAGCAAAGTTGTTTCTAGGAAGAGAAAATTCATTCATCTTCCTTTCGAAGCAATTCGGAGACGTTACGCCGCCAATTCGTAAAATCGACGACCAATTCTCAAACCCGACCTACCACCGAGAAGAACAGTAGAATGTCCTTATTCCCTATCCCTAAGTATATCGTATGTCATGTGCATGATTGAAATGTATGCAGAATATCTCTAAACCGCTATCTCTAAGTATACGTAGTTTATTACTAATCGTTTTCCCTATTTGTAGAGAAATTATATGCTATCTTGTATCGATTGGAAATGCATGAAAGGATAACAACCTGCAAACTTGTTTTACTAAAATCTCGAAAAGAAATATGTTCATGTTGAATAATTCGATCTTTGTTCCAGAAAAACATATGTTGTTTTGAACTTCCTAAAAAGGAAGAAAGTTTGATTTGCAAAGTAAAAGTATTCGTATTTTGATATTGGGATGGTTTCAAGCATGTATATGTGATTATCAGGATTTGCTTGCCTTAATGTGTGACAAGGCATAAGTGGATTTCCACTCCAAAGGTGTCCGTCCATGTAACACTATACTTTGTAATGTGTGCTAAATGTGGAGCATGACTATGTAAAATTAGGAAGTTATAACATGGTATCAATGATATAGAGTTGGATGATCTTGCTAGTTTAGTTTCAAGATTACAATGAATGATTTATGTGTACGTACATGAAAAGTCCTACCGCGGAGTCTATGCATGTAACGAGACACATAAATGGGGAAAGTTAGAAACATGACACCTAGGGTGTGTTAATGACAAGGTTGCTTCGTCCACAACCTCGCCTTCAAATGAGGTCGAATTACCCCGAGCGTAGGGCTAGGTCGTTGTCAGCATAGATACCGGAAAGTCCGGAATCGTTCCCACAGAGATAATCTCTATAGCTTGTTAGGATTTGTAGATGCAAGTGTTCCCGGCGTTAAGACGGCCAACTATCGGTTTTGCTTTGACAATGGATGAAAAAGACTAGAAACTTGGTTTTAACTAAGAATTAAAAGCGGCAAGGCATAGAAGTTCATAACGCCCGTAACTTAGGCCAATCAACTTTTCTCAACGAAAACACGATTGAATCACACGGCATAGGTTATCAACCGGAAGATTTAGCGGTGAAAATTGTTAGACTTGATATAGAGTTTGAATAACAAGCTAAACACAAGGCGTGACATCGCTCTCGGAACCATGTGAGCAAGCACATGATGATTAACAACGCCGAGACTTGTATTCAAACTAAATATCAAAGTCATGAACAAGAAGCGTAGTTTGGAAAGCGAGCAAGTTCTTTGGTTCTCTTGGCAAACACGAGGCGAGACATAGCTCACGGAACCATATGAGCAAGCATATGATCACCGGAGGTTAACATCGACAAGTTTTGTTACATAAAAGGCGAACCACGCACATTTACAAACCGAACCTCAAGCCAAGAGTTGAGAAAGGCAAGATTAACTTAAGTCATGAAGCGTTATTCACCTCATGGCCAAGCCTAAACGACTACTCACACATATTAAAAAGACTAGAAAGCATGCTAGAAAAGGTAAACATATTTAACCGATAGAAACGAAAATAAACTTGATTTATGTAAAGATCTCAACCGTAGCTACAACATTAATAAACGAGAAAACATCAAACTAGGAATTAAACTTACAAGTATTGAAGCTTGAACTAAGAACAACAATGGAGAAAAAAAACTAGAAAGGAAACTAACCTAGAACATAAGGTAGATAATGACTAAGGGGGAGAGAGAGGGGTATTTATACAACTCAGCCTCTCTCTCCACAAAATATCCTGGAACTTGCCAAAAGTGGCAAGTATTCCATAAATGGAAAGTCCAAAAAGTAGCAAAAAATCTGTAGAAAAGAAGCCGTATCGATACGGCTAAAAAGCCCGTATCGATACCAGTTCTCTACGGCCAGCCCTTGCTCTGTTTCAATGATGTATCGATACGGCAAAAGTAAAGACTACATTTTAAACATTTCTTTTACCTTTTCTTTACTTTAATTTTATTTAATGAAAATAAGAAAGTACCCCCCATTTGGAAACAATGGCATTACCAGAATTTCAAGATTCCAATTAAATCAAAATGTCAACCCCCCACTTTTAGTGTAAAATTGAAAACTGCACATTTTTCTTGAGACGAAATGGCTCAAAACATGACCTTGCTCTTTAAATAAAACCTTGTAACTTTGTAGTTACACTTAGAAAAATTCAAGGATCAATTACCGCCATTTTTTATCTCGAAAATCGATACTTTTTCAGAAAGTCATTTTTCCGTACTTAGACAGATTTAAGGGGCCGACAGGGTCTTCGGGTACTTGGAAGCACTTGGGCCATTCATGGCGTCAAACTACGCCTTATTTGCACGTTTTACCTGAAACACATGAAAACACACCTTACGTGCAATATCACTATAAAAGCTAAATAAACATAAGTAAAAGCAAGAAAGAACGGGACTAGTCGCACCAATTATCTACAATGTTGGGTGCTCATCACACCCCCCAACTTGAACTTTGCTAGTCCCTGGCAAACAAAAACAAAATATATTTAACTAAACTAAACAATCTTCCCAAAACATAGATACGAAAACTATGCTCAACTACTACAACTAGGCAAGAGTTCAAAGCACCCCTTCAAACCTGAGTATATGCAATCCACGCACAAACATGCCATGAACTAGGATGAACAAACTATGCCATATTAGAACAGTCAAGTACGCATGCACCACAACGAGTTTCAACTCCAAAATTCACAAGGATACACTCTTATTCGACTTTTCACACATTAAGATACATGATACATCCCATGACAAGCGCTAGCGAGTAAATGCAATAGCCAGAGACAAAAAGCTACGCATGCTATCAAAAGAGCGATTAGAAAGGAAGGAAAGCTAATTATGGACAACTATGCACGACAAAGGATAAATCATACTCAAAAAGCAGTAAATATCAAACATGCATCAAATGGAGTTAATTAGCGTACTAAAGATCAACGGAGGACTTTTATTAGCTTATAACGACCTTGGATATAAAGAGAAAGGGACTACAAAAATGTAGTGGCTATATACTTGCATGGTTCATCTACCCTTGGCCACTACCGACCCTAACCTACCCAAGGCATGGCCACATATCGGCCAAACACCAAACAAAGTTACGAAAAATAAATAAAAACTACTACCACCGACTCCACCACACCTAATCGACATCCTCATCCGGCTCCTCTTGGTATTGAGCATCGAGCTCCCCCTTTCCATCAAACTTTTTCTCATCCGGAATGTATGCAAGCCCGGAGGTCACACCAATCCTCTCATCATAGTTTTCAACCCTCTTTCGAATATGCTTTTGCTTCATAGCATTTCTATGATTTTCTTTGAGGAAAATGGTCATTTGAGATGAGATTTGTAGTAAGAGAGATTGAAGGGCCAATTTCGAGGGCTTTGGAGAGGGAGATGAAAATTTGGGACTTTAGCTTTTGTAGTGGGAGAGGAGAAATAAGGAATCACATATCAATTCTTCACCTTTTTACATCCCAACCACTTCTATCATATTCACACCACCCCCAAACCTCCTTGAATCTTTGAAAACTATTGACACACAACCCTCCAAACATCCGGTTACCTAGGTTTGAACAACGGAAGAGACTCGGACTATGGTTCAAAATAAGGACAAGGAGACTCTTATGTGGTTTAATCAAACAAAAATGCCTTGAATCATTTCCTAAGTACGCCAACAACTCCAAAAAGATGCATGAAAGATATAAACACTACTCAAGTATGAACAAAAGATATTATTTACGCAAGTGCGGGAAATGAGAACAAAAAGCATGGGATGCTTCAAAAGTGAATCTCAACTCTAGCGATGCACAACACTTGACTTGATTTTTAGGCTCAACTTGTTCATCAATATTCATGTATATGCATATGACATGGATTAAAACATATAACCAAATTCGACGGGATACACGACTCTTGCCATATTGACACAATTGAGCATATCTAAAGTATCTAGGATACAAAATCACTACCAATAAGGGAAGATTGCACAAAAAAATTTGAAAATTTTACCAATGTTTACCAATGAGACAAGTCTCATAAACATATATATAACATATATATCCCTCCCCCCAACTTAAACGATGCTATGTCCTCATAGCATGAAGACAATTGAAATGAAATACAAGAGAGGGAGTAAACGTACCTTCCAACCAACTCTTCACGCGAGTACACGAGTCATACTTTTCTTCTCATTTCCCAAGCGAGAAACGGGTGGCTATACCAGACCAACAAAAGAGAAAAAGAAAAGAGAGAGGGAGGGAGGGAGGGAAAGAAAGAGTTTATGTACGTTCAGCCAACCGCGGGCTCTGAACATTTATTATGCCAACGAGAGCTAATAAAATGAACATAGCACTCCACACTGCACGCTTTGCCAAAAATTGAACTCGGCCATTCCACAAGAAAAGATATTTAGAGTAAAGCATTTGCCAAATTCGTTCAAAAAATTTACGCTCTTCTAAGCACATGGCCCAAACTAAATCAATTTTCAGACTGTTGACAAAATTTACAGAATAAGAATGGTAAATAAGTTCAAAGTCATCAACACCTAGAAAATCAATTACTTCAACCTCCACAAAAACTGGCTCCTCACTTAGTTCCACTCCAACGAAGTCATGTTTCTCAATTAGCTCCACTCCTACAAAGTCCTGCTTCTCATAAGTAGGAAACCAACTCTTGGTCTCACACTTTTTGTCTTGCTCTTCTAACAAAGAGTACAAATAATCTACCTCCTCATCCATTTCCTTAACAGTGAGTACTTTCTCCAATGGGTAGATACCACAAAGAGAGCATACTTGGTCGATCATTCCTATCACAAGAGCCGGTTCCTCACACGTAGGAGACCCAGTATTGGTCTCATCCACTTCCATCTCTTCAGCTATGAGATGTTTCTCCTGCGGAGCCTCACACAGAGGCAAAAATTCAAGGGGAGGGGAGGACTCGAGGGGGGAACATTGACTGTGAAGCTCATCATTCCCTCCAAACTCTGAGGAGTTTTCAAAATACGAATCGGATTCTTCAATAAAGATAGATTTCTCAAGAGGAGAACAGTGGATATTTAACTCATCACCCCATTCAGACTCTACGGGGCTTTCATAAGCAAAACTATCATCTTCAACAAAGATAGGCGGCTCAATATCCTCGTCCATGGCATTTGAGTTGGACTCTTGACAATGTTTAACAAAAACCCTAGATTGCAAAGTTTGAGCCAAATGATCAAAGAAATCTAAGGCTTCAACGGGGTCTTTATGAAAAAGTTTTCCATCACACACCATGTCTAAGAATCGTTGACTCTTTTGAGAAAGTCCGTTATAAAAATAGTTAGCAATTTGGAAATTATCATAGCCATGATTCGGGACCGCAATGAGCAAGTCCTTATATCTTCCCCAACATGCATAAAATGACTCATTCACTCTTTCAGCAAAAGTTTGAATTTGGTTTATGAGATCAAGCCAATTAGAAATAGTCATACGACTTTGAAAAACATTGGCATCATGAATGGCTATGCAAGGGGGTGTGAAATTTTGATTAGGACAAAGGTACTCCCGCAAAGCATGATCGGGATAAGAGTATTCCCACATAGGCATGGGGGCTATTTCCCCATTTGCCACCTCCATTCCATAAGATAGATAAGACATAAAGTAAACAGGCTAGAGGGGCTAGGCCGCCACCTCCCTCAAAACAGTTCTGTGGGGTTATGCCACCACCACGTTATACAAACAATAAAAGAAAAAGCAATTGATACGTACTCTAGCTTCGTTACACCTCAAATTTGATATGAAGATCGGTTAGAGGTATCTGCTAGACTATGTTTAAGTTGCACAAAACAAAATAAAGCGGGATACTTACAATGGTTTGTCGAACCTCCCAACAAACTATAATAAGAAAATCCCCGGCAACGGCGCCAAAATATGCTTCGTCCACAACCTCGCCTTCAAATGAGGTCGAATTACCCCGAGCGTAGGGCTAGGTCGTTGTCAGCATAGATACCGGAAAGTCCGGAATCGTTCCCACAGAGATAATCTCTATAGCTTGTTAGGATTTGTAGATGCAAGTGTTCCCGGCGTTAAGACGACCAACTATCGGTTTTGCTTTGACAATGGATGAAAAAGACTAGAAACTTGGTTTTAACTAAGAATTAAAAGCGGCAAGGCATAGAAGTTCATAACGCCCGTAACTTAGGCCAATCAACTTTTCTCAACGAAAACACGGTTGAATCACACGGCATAGGTTATCAACCAGAAGATTTAGCGGTGAAAATTGTTAGACTTGATATAGAGTTTGAATAACAAGCTAAACACAAGGCGTGACATCGCTCTCGGAACCATGTGAGCAAGCACATGATGATTAACAACGCCGAGACTTGTATTCAAACTAAATATCAAAGTCATGAACAAGAAGCGTAGTTTGGAAAGCGAGCAAGTTCTTTGGTTCTCTTGGCAAACACGAGGCGAGACATAGCTCACGGAACCATATGAGCAAGCATATGATCACCGGAGGTTAACATCGACAAGTTTTGTTACATAAAAGGCGAACCACGCACATTTACAAACCGAACCTCAAGCCAAGAGTTGAGAAAGGCAAGATTAACTTAAGTCATGAAGCGTTATTCACCTCATGGCCAAGCCTAAACGACTACTCACACATATTAAAAAGACTAGAAAGCATGCTAGAAAAGGTAAACATATTTAACCGATAGAAACGAAAATAAACTTGATTTATGTAAAGATCTCAACCGTAGCTACAACATTAATAAACGAGAAAACATCAAACTAGGAATTAAACTTACAAGTATTGAAGCTTGAAATAAGAACAACAATGGAGAAAAAAGACTAGAAAGGAAACTAACCTAGAACATAAGGTAGATAATGACTAAGGGGGAGAGAGAGGGGTATTTATACAACTCAGCCTCTCTCTCCACAAAATATCATGGAACTTGCCAAAAGTGGCAAGTATTCCATAAATGGAAAGTCCAAAAAGTAGCAAAAAATCTGTAGAAAAGAAGCCGTATCGATACGGCTAAAAAGCCCGTATCGATACCAGTTCTCTACGGCCAGCCCTTGCTCTGTTTCAATGATGTATCGATACGGCAAAAATGGTTGTATTGATACCACAGTGTTATCCCTGCATCCTGGCCTCAGCTTCAGCAGGCAGCTCCCAGCAACTTCCAGCTCCTCAGCACTTATTTTCATTCTCTAAATTTAAGTAAAGACTACATTTTAAACCTTTCTTAAACCTTTCTTTTAAATCAAAATGTCAACCCCCCACTTTTAGTGTAAAATGGAAAACTGCACATGTTTCTTGAGACGAAATGGCTCAAAACATGACCTTGCTCTTTAAATAAAACCTTGTAACTTTGTAGTTACACTTAGAAAAATTCAAGGATCAATTACCGCCATTTTTTATCTCGAAAATCGATACTTTTTCAGAAAGTTATTTTTCCGTACTTAGACAGATTTAAGGGGCCGACAGGGTCTTCGGGTACTTGGAAGCACTTGGGCCATTCATGGCGTCAAACTACGCCTTATTTGCACGTTTTACTTGAAACACATGAAAACACACCTTACGTGCAATATCACTATAAAAGCTAAATAAACATAAGTAAAAGCAAGAAAGAACGGGACTAGTCGCACCAATTATCTACAATGTTGGGTGCTCATCAAAGGTGTGTTTTGAAATTGCAATGTGGCCGGATTTGCCCATTGTGGGTTGTGTGTGTTCCCATGGGAACCCGGAACGACGAAACCATGGTGAGGTTGAATTGGCTTGGTTATCCACGGAGATGAGCCAATGCTATTGTGTGCCAATGGAAACCCGGGACAGCGGAACCATTGTGAGGATACTTGGGAAACCAGAACGGCGGAACCGAGGTTGGGTGTGTAAAAAAATGCTTTTCGAAATGTTGATTTTGTAAATGAAAATGAGACACGGACTACGAAACGCTGCGTAGGAGAAACTCAGATATCACAGACACCAACGCTAGTTGAATAATGAATGTAGATGTGTCATTGTTAAACTGCATGTTTTGAAAATCATGAATCAGTATGTTATTTCCATGACCTGTTAATTGTAATTTATGGGTTAGCGGGTATGAGATTACTCTATTGAGCTTCTATAGCTCATGGTGTTACTGTTATAACCCTGACATATTATACTGGGGGCGACGCTAGTATAATGTGCCAGACTTTGTGGATGAACATGGTGAACTCTACACCTTGGAGGCTTTCGGAGCCGAGGAGCTGGTTAGGATGGAGGAGTAGGCAGAGCTGTAGTTAGGAAACCTTAGTTCCCTCCCTTGTGTAATAAAAAAAGTACTCTTATGAGAGTTATAATGTAATAATGAGCCAGACTCCATTATGTTTTTCAATAAAAATGTCGATTTAACGTACCCAAAATTCGGGGCATTATAGTTCTTTTCTCCCTTTCCCTCATAATCAAACAAAGGCAGAGAAAAGAATTGAACTGTTTGGTGCTTCATTGAGAGTTACGGGTATAGCCGGTTCTTTGTTTCTCTTCTCGTTTATAGGGATTTCCCTTACTCTTCTCTCCATGGAGTACATTCTTGCTTTTTACTTGAACGGAACCACATAAATCTTGTGTTCTTGTTTATCGCTTGTTGATTTGTTATATTCTCAATTTCGTGTTCGGCACAACAAACAAGAGTTCAATATTACATTTTGAATTATCTCTTAATAAGTGTTCATTTAGAAAATTAATGGGAAAAAGTTTGAACAATTATCATTTCGTCCTTTTGAAAACTTAATAGATAAAAATGGAGGATAATTTTGTAAAGTTAATGTGAAAGTATTTATGATGATGTCTTCTTAATAAAGAAGAATTACGAAGTTGACTATGAGAAGATGAGAAACTTGTATGTATAACGGTGATAGGAGGGGTGGTGGTGTTCCCCTCTGGTCTGTTTTTAATTTTTCGGACATTATTCTAGCATACTTTAATGATCGGCTCCGTTTATTTTGTAGATCTCGGCGAGAACAATAATATCAAAAACTGTGTTCATCGAATTTTCAATAAATACCAGATAGACACAAGTGAAAATTACCAAAAATAAAAATAAAAATTGGGTTGCAATTCAGTATGTTTTTGGATCCAGTTTTATCTTTCTTCAATTTTTACGTGTGCCGATTATATATATACTGAAATTCGATAAATACGATTTTTGATAATATTATTGTTCTCGCCGAAATTTACAAAACAAACGGAGCCGGTCATTAAAGTGTGCTAAAAAATGACAAAAAAAATTGAAAACGAACTGGAGGAGACACCACCACCCCTCCTATCCCCGTTATACATAAAAGTTTCTCAAAGAAGATACTCAATGCCCTTTGTGTTGAGCAAGATCTAAACCCATTGGCGTGGGATACACCTTAAATATGTATACAACACCGATATATAATTCAGATTCATGCTCAATCTTATTTAGAGACATTGATACCTCATGGGATAGTCAAATCACTTATCTAGAGACATTGATACTCCTAGGTGCAGCATTCTTATTCCTTTCTTTTCCTTCCTTTTTTTTTCTTTTTTTTTTTTGGAGAATACATCCGCTTATCCCTAGGTGTGACATTCTTATTCTTTTTTCTTTTTCTTTTTTTTTATGGGGTTGCTCAAACTTCTAATAAATGCATTGGCTACGAGTAGTGATATTGCTACGAGCTACGCATGATTATCATTCCCGTTAATTGAAAAAGCTTGAATATATATTGTGTGTTTCTTAAATTAATTTGAATAAAGCACAAGGTATTGGTGTGGTAATTAAATTAATGAGAGGCAAACATAGTAATATTTTCAGATATCAAGCTGAGCATAACCAATCTAATTTCGAATTGCACGTTTAACTAATTAACACACATTCATAATTGTCCTTGAAAACATAGACATACACAACACCTAATGGAGAAAGTCAAGACAGAGTGTTAAGGTCCTATCCACATTACATTCTCTTAAAAAACATATACATAGATAGTACCATCAAGTCATAACACATTCATGAGGTTTTGGCCATATAACATTGTTTACCAAAACATACACACCAATTTCCAGATTTTCATTTTGTATATTTCCAAAAGGGTAGACACTAAGGTTTTTTTTTTTTTTTTTTATCAAACCACAAACATAAGATTAATATTAAACATGAACAATTACAGATTTGGCGCATGAGCTGCTCTAACCTCAATTCTTGAAACCTTAGAGATTACAACATAATTAAACTTACAAGCCAAATGAACAATAACCTGTTGAAATCCATGAACTAGAACCAAACAATCCGAACAGATTTCAACAGCAGACCACCCATAATCATAGGCCCAAGCTAAAGCATACCAAACGGCCAAGGACTCCGCCATCAGCTAGCACCGAGCTTGCAAAAACTTCTCTTCTTCCCTCATTTCAAGCCTCGCCACATTCGCCAATCGAACACCATGCATGCAACTGCACCCTCCCAAGTCCCCTTATCCCACGCACCATCCACCCCCAACTTCCTGACCCCCACCAAGTTGTCTCTCAAAACAACTCTCTGGTTGCCACCAACCAGCCCAACACCCTGCAGCCCTCCAACACCACCCCTCAACCCAGCACCACCCATAATCTTCCCAACCAAAGCCAAAGTGCAATAAATATCCTCTATTCTTTGCTGTAGCGAATCCTGAGGACGGCCAAAAACAACATTATTTCGGTTACACCAAATAGCCCACATAATAAGAATGGATTCAATAAAAATAGACTTATGGGGAACACCCTTCCACCATTGACCAAACCAGACATTAAAAGGCAAAGGATTCCCAAACCAAACCAGCTCATGAAGATTCCACAACCAACACCAAACTAAATTCAGTGAATCAGCGCATACCAGAGTACGCATACGGAATAAAGATCCCATAACCAAAAATGGAAGATGGCCTTTTATAGCAAACGAAAGATAATTGTTCAGCCAATCAGGGAATGAAGTGTTGCTTCCAAATGATTTCCATGTTCTACGGTGGATAATTAGAGCACCTACGTGCATGACCAACAACATACTATAAGATATGAACATTATGCATGACAGGAGATTATGTAAGTCGTGTTTATTGGTGTGGTGTATTTTTTCCAATGTTCTGTTGGAGGGCATTGGAGGGCACTGTAAGGTGTATTTTTAATCTCCTGTCTTTTGCTCGACTATGTAAGTATTGAGTGCTTATTGTGGTTAAGCCTCCTCGATGTATCCTTTCGAGTTTGATAATAAAATTTCGTTTGCTGAGCAAAAAAAAAAAATATTATGTAAAACTAAAGCTCCAATAAGAGGTAATGGCTGTCTAAGAGCAATCTGGTATGATACTTAGCAAATAATAATAAATCTTGTTATCACGAGTCTACGACAGCACAAACTGAGGTTTTCAAGTTTTTGAAGTGAAAATGCAAAGCAAATTCCTCTGCATCAACATCTGATCATTCCATAGCCACTGGTCAAGGATTTTGTTTTCTATATATCCAAACTTACCTACTGTGGACAAATTTCAACTAATGGGTAAAATACCGAGACCACCATAATTTTTAAGAGTTTTTTTGGGTGATCGGCAACATAATTTGTAGTGGTTACCACAAATTCACTAATCTCATAATATAATAGGAAAGAATCTCATGATCGCAAAGGCACATAAGATTTTTTTTTATCAAAAGGTATTTGAGGTTTACTGGGCTAATATCCTCTCGTCTAATTAGCAGATTAAAGCTATGGTTTGCTTATCGTCTCCTCGCACCGTAACAGAGCTTTACATCTCTTTCTCACAGTTGCCTGCAAGAGAACGTTAAACGAAATGCTACAATTAATTTCACCAAGCCTGAAAACACAACGAAATGATAACATTTGGAGTCAAATTTTACATATTAGATACAAAATCAGTGCAACTGAAGCAATGATTAGCAATATTTGGGGAGGGCTGGAGAATGGAAGTTGGGGGCTGAATTTTAAAAGAAGGCTTCGCGATAGGGAGAATCAGCAACTGGTGGCTTTGATACAAAGAGTGCAATCCTATGCAATGGATCCATCCAAGCCTGACTCCTTACTCTGGAAGTGGACGGAGAACAAGAGGTTTACGGTAAGGCCAGTGTACGAACAATGGGAGTCGCTATGTCTGGATCGGAACTTATTCCTGGGTTCAGTTTGGAAAAATTTATGCCCTCCTAAGGTGGAAATATTGGCTTGGATGGTTATTCAGGAAAGGGTGGCAACGAGGTCGGTTCTAGTCAGCAAGAATATTGTGCTGAATGATCAGTCATGCCTGTTGTGCTCGCTGCATCAGGAAACGCCTAATCACTTATTCCTCCACTGTAAGTTCTCCTGGTCCGTTTGGTCTCAAATTCTGGATTGGTGGCATTTTTTTTGGGTTTGCCCTTCCTCGATAGCTGGTATGGCGAGTTGGTGGTTTGATACCAGCTTCCGCAACCTAGAAAAACACATTTGGGAAGCTTGTTTCTATGCGACAAACTGGTCAATTTGGATTATGCGGAATAAGCTCATATTTCAGAACGTGACAATCGGCTCAGAGGAGGTAGTGGATTTAATCAAGTACAGAGTGGCCATGTGGATGAAAGTTAAATTTGAGATTAAGGTGTATTCGATCGAGGAGTTCAAAGGATTCTTAGATGGTATTCGTTTGTTGAAACTGTAATCCTTGAGGTGCTCTCTTCCAATCTCCTGCCGGATGAGATTGTTTGTTTTTTCTTTTCGCTGAGTTGAGTTAGTTTGCTCCCCAGCTTTTCCTCTTGATGTAACCTTTCGAGTTTAATAAAATTTCCTTTTGCCGAGAAAAAAAAAAATAAAAAGAACTGAAGCAATGACTAATTTGGGTTAGCAAAATGATGGACTTAACATCTCCGGCCCCTACCCTACCCCTCTTTTACCATAAATTTTAGTCAAATTTTGAGCGAAAAACCTTTTTTTGTATAGGAGCATCTCCATTGCCAAAACAAAGTATTTACCCAAATTTAATTTCTCCATGTAACCACCACTTTTCGCCATTGTCAAGACCATTAGCACATCATAAAACAGATTCTAAAAAGATTCAGATAAAACATTGCAATTCATATAATACCTAAAAGTACATCATAAAACGACAACAAGATCTCTTTCTCAGCTTAGCCTACTGAAAGTAGAAAATCAAGACGAAAATGCAATTGGTGCATACGCTTACAAATTAGAGTGAACGTTAGCAATCACGATACAACGAACAATCGCGAGCTGAAACTCTGAAACAATATTCTCCCTAATTGAAACAGATGGAAAGAACAAAAAAAGCTGATAAAATGTAATTTGACAGACACACTCAATAGTCCGTAAAATCTAATCAACGAAGCCTCATTGGAGTGATTGGCAAAAGTGAAAGAATCACAAATAGCCCCATGCCAACGAAACCCTACACCCACAAAAATTTAATCTGATTTCGTGTGTATAGACGAGTACATTCATACTCTCTCTCTCTCTCTCTCTCTCTCTCTCTCTCTCTCTCTCTCTCTCTCTCTCTCTCTCTCTCTCTCTCTCTCTCTCTCTCTCTCTCTCTCTCTCTCTCTCTCTCTCAATTCATTTATTGTAGAGTCACTTGTGCACATTCATGATTCATCTCCGAAATTCTTATTTTCTATGCCCTAATTCCATATCTAATTTAAACCATGTCCAAATTAGCGCTTTTATCTGCTTCATCGGATGCCTCTGAACTATTAATCATTACACTATATGGGGTGCCATCTTCTTTGACGATCCGAAGCCTCCCTACACAGAGTTGGCTGTTGCCTCCGTCGTCAACGTCGGATTTTGGCCCCTTTCTGGGTTGGCCGTCCCGAAGTTCACCGACCGGCCTTCCTCTCTCTCTCTCTCTCCCTCTCCACCCAAACGAAATCGACAATCTCATGCTGATCTTTTGCCTTCCCCTTCTCAGTTTAGGGTTTTGAAGATCGTCTCTCTCTCTCTCTCTCAGAAACCCACAGATGAGAGAGGGAAACAAAAAACGGGTTGCAGCCTTTTACGCAGACACCGCACCACCACAATGCGAATTTACCACAAAGCCCTCGCAGAAGGAAACAAACCAACAACCATATAATCCTAGAGTCCTTCTACAACCACACTCATTCACATACCCAATTACACACTCACATTCATAATAGGGTGGAGCCCGTATATACTACACACCTAGTGTATATGGACCCCATCCTTATTGTAAGTGGAGGTGTATAAATGGGTATGTGAATGAATATGGTGTTAGAAATTAGAATTATTGATAATCCTATCATGTTTATGCGAATTTACCGGTATGACCATGCAGCGTCCTACAACAGACCAGATTCGTTGGCAATTTGTTACTCCCTCCGTTCAAATTTAATTGTCTCTAGTTCTATTCTAACCGGCTAAAAAAAAGGTTATATCTTTGAATCCGTAAAAAATTCTATATCGAATATAGATTTTGTTTGATAGATCTCGATTAGTTTTATAATACAATATTTTCGAAATCACTTAAAATATTATAAATTGGAAGATATAATCGATTGAAAAATGACACGAACTCCAAAAAAAGACTATTAAATCCGGACGGAGGGAGTATTTGATTGTAGGTTGCTGATGCAAGGATTTGAGGAAGTTTCTATCACGCATATCTATCGCGAAGTTAATCAGTGTGCAGATGTGTTGACAAATGATGCTCCGATTTCAATGGGAGATTTATATATCTATCCGGTTATTCCTAGTTGTATTTCTAATTTCCTTTATGCGGATTTGATTGGGGTCTCGTACCCTAGAATTGTAAACTCTTAATGTAATGACCCTGATTTTTGGTAAATAAAAATTTCGTTAATAATTTGAATTTTAAAATTTCTTTTAAATAATCCGTCATAATTAAATTTAAGAGTTTCAAAATCTAATTTCATCACACCGAGCAATCTAGTCATTTTCTAAAGACAAGTGTGCTAGAATATTTTCCTAATAATTGAGATGAAGTCTTAGAACTATGTTTCTTGGCTAGAAATCCTACATGGCAAATCTAGTTAGATTCCGACCGATCATTGAGAAAACCTAACCTAGTTACTTTCTCCTAACCCTAATGAAACCTTTTGGACTTAGATTATTATTATTAGAAACATATACATACACATATATATATGCCTAGTCATACTTGTCATCCTTGATCTTTACCCATTGGACGATAAAAGTTAGAGAAATCTTTATCCATTAGACAATAGGAAAACCTAGATTTCTACCTAGAGTACTTTACTAGATTTGTTAAAGGTACATATATATAGTTAATTATAGTCATATATTCACATGCTTAAAAGTACATATATATTACTCAAAGTATATATATTACTTTGCTTCTTTAACCATTGGTCAATAAAAGTTAGGAGAAGACTTTAGCTTCGAGACCTTTCCTCTCTCTCTCTTCCAGGCGATTTTCTTAGGGCTGAGCCTCGTTCCGCCGCCGCCCACCTGGGGGGGGAGGTGCCCTCTTTCCCTCCTCCCCCCAGGTCCTTTTTCCTCTCTTCCCCCTCTATCTCTCTCTCCTATCATCTCCCTCTCCGGATCGCGCCTCATTTCCCTTCCTCCTTCTCTCTTTGGGGTTCCACCCTCCCCGACGTGGGAGGGTGTGGCGTTTCGCCTCTTCCGGTAGTCCCTTGGTTCTACCGGAATGCCTAGCGGCGTGGGAGTCTCGCGTGGTGTTTGGTGGTCTGGTTTGGTGGCGGTTGGTTCGGATCTGGTGGCTGTTGGTGATGGGCGGTGGAGGCGTGGAGTCCGGTAGTTCTGTTTTTTCTAA
The DNA here is from genome assembly GCA_020567845.1 of Rhododendron henanense subsp. lingbaoense. Classification (NCBI taxonomy): domain Eukaryota; kingdom Viridiplantae; phylum Streptophyta; class Magnoliopsida; order Ericales; family Ericaceae; genus Rhododendron; species Rhododendron henanense. Next base: position 7,780,558 of record CM036312.1, read on the forward strand.
CTCTGTTTTGCAGGTTTTCTTTCAAAACGATCGGTGAAGATAGCGGTGTGGATCGGCGGTGGTATTCTGTCTGGTGGTGGTGAGGTGGTTGTGGCCCCCATGGTGGTTAGCTCAGGTCGTTTTGTGTGCCGAAGTCCGGTCGGCGGCCTCTCTGAGTTCTCCTCCGGGCGCGGGGCTGGCGGTTCATCATTCCGGTTCGTTGCTGCTGTTTGGTTTCTCCAGCGGTGCAGGGGTTCGATTGGGGCAGTAGTGTGGTGGTGGTTTGCTCCCTCGCCTTGATTGTTGTGTTCTATGTTGTCGTAGGCCGTTTTTCCGCCACCGGTCTCTACATCTGGGAGGGGCCAGCTCTGCTTAACGGCGAGGTTGGTTTTCCGGTGTTTTGTGCGACAATGGAGTATATAGCGTTTAGGGTTCTGGGTGTTGGTTTGGGTTGGCCGGTCCTTGGTCGGACCGGGTCTAGGTGTTTGGGCTTTTATTTGTTTTAGGGGAATTTGCACTTACACCCCTTGTACTATCACCGATTTGCACATACACCCCCTGTACTCCAAATTTAGGCACTTACACCCCTTGTACTTTGGACTGAAGTGCAACTGTTAAAAATTCCGTTAAAATGGATGGAAAAGCTATTGGCGGGAGATTTCCCTCCAAAATGAGGGAAAAAATGTCCAAACTAACCCTAATAGCCATTTATAAGCTCTGTCAAACTCTCATTCCAAAAAACAGAGCATCCAAACCCATATCTTCCCCTAACCCACCCTCTCTAGTCTATTATTATCAACAGAAAACAGCAACATCTAGCACTATATCTCATGTCTAATCAGTCCCAAAACATCTGCAAATATAGCAACACAAACACCTAGCAGCACAGAAAAAAAATGGACTTACACTATCCAAATCCACAACATAAATGGCCAGCAATAACAAAAAAAAAAAAAAAAAAAACATACTTCAAATGCAGATATTCAGTTTGAACTACTTCAAAGTCATTTTGTAACATACTTCAAAGTCAATTTGTAATATAGAGACTTTTGTTTAAGAAAAGAGCTCAGTTTGAACTACTTGGTATTGAATATCTGCATTTGAAGTATGTTTTTTTTTTTTTAGGGTCATTGCTGGCCATTTATGTTGTGGATTTGGATAGTGTAAGTCCATTTTTTTTATTGTGCTGCTAGGTGTTTGTGTTGCTACATTTGCAGATGTTTTGGGACTGATTAGACATGGATGTTGTTTTTTTTTTTGTTGATAATAATAGACTAGAGAGAGTGGGTTAGGGGAAGAGAGGGGTTTGGATGCTCTGTTTTTGGGAATGAGAGTTTGACAGAGCTTATAAATGGCTATTAGGGTTAGTTTGGACATTTTTTTCCTCATTTTGGAGGGAAATCTCCCGCCAATCGCTTTTCCATCCATTTTAACGGAATTTTTAACAGTTGCACTTCACTCCAAAGTACAAGGGGTGTAAGTGCCTAAATTTGGAGTACAGGGGGTGTATGTGCAAATCGGTGATAGTACAAGGGGTGTAAGTGCAAATTCCCCTTTGTTTTATTTGGGTTAAGGGTTGTGCTGTCTTATTTATCCGTTTGTTGACCCTTGTAGACCTTTGGGTGTTGCGGGCTTTGCCCTTGAAGTGTATCGTCCAACTTTTTGTTGGATCCCCTTTCTCTTTCCCCGTTTTTAATAAATTTTCATCTTTTGCCAATCAAAAAAAATAAAAGTTAGGAGAAATATTACCCATTGGATAAAAGAGTTAGTCTTTCAACAAGTGCTAGGGTTTATTTATTTAATCCATACCTAGATTTCCCATGTGATTTATATACTATATATATATATATATATATATCTATGTACCATAGATTTTGTACCTAGATTTTCAAAGTACATTATTATAAAATTTTATAAAGAACATGTGCCAATTTGGCTTAGTTTAATAGGAAATTTTGACTAGAAAATCTAGTGAGATCACATAGTACCTATGTACTTTGTCATGCGCTCCCTGTGCAGGCTAGGAGAAGAAGGCTCAACTACCATCGAACCATCAACGAAGGAACGAGGATCAAGGATCACGGGCCACACATTACAGAAAGTGTAAAACTTAATTATTCATCCAAATATATATATGTTGATACACTTATACTTTTGTGACCATCTCCAGTGACCACATTCTGGATATCATGTAATCATGCATGTGTCACCCCTGTTTTGATAGAGTACACATTACTTGTCACGTTCTCTACCGATGGAATGATGGCATGCCAAATAGTATCAAAAATGTGATTAGCAAAGATGGTCACCATAATATTGCTCACCATGGTTATGAACACCATGATGTTGATAACTTCTTTTCTCATACACCACCATTTGGGCCCGATTGGATGGTGTATACGGTGGGTGTATTACATAATACACCCGGATGAGAGGTGAATACACTGATTGGCATCCCTTTTTTCCCCTGTATTAGCTAATCCCCGTATTCGCTAATACACCGTTCACAGCCATAAATTATTGCTACCCTCCCAGGTAGCAATAGCTAATCCGGATGTATACGTCTGATTTTTGGCCAAAACACCCCTCCTCATCCCCCTCCCCCAACGGCTCTCCCTCTCTCTATTTGCTACAGAGAAACAAGAAGAAGAAGAACAACACCAACAACAACAGATCACCACCAGCACCACCACATAAACACACACACACAGAAAACATGTATGTATACGTAGAGAGAGATGTACCTGTTCTTGGGGGTGGGTTGTGTACAAATCGGAGAGAGAGACAAGACAACCCACCGATCGGAGAGAGAGACGATTACCAGATTGAGGATGGGTTGTGTACAGATCGGAAGAGAGACAATCGGGGGCCGCTCCTCCTCCTCCTCCTCCTCCTTCTTCTTCTTCTATCTACGCTTCTGTCTGTCTTCTCTTTCTCTCTCTCTCTCTCTCTCTCTCTCTCTCTCTCTCTCTCTCTCTCTCTCTCTCTCTCTCTCTCTCTCTCTCTCTCTCTCCGCGTATACATGTAATTGGGAAAATGTGAAAGGCAGTCGATATTATCAAAGTTGGAAAAATGGGAAAATTATCAAGTGTAGTTGAGACTCTACAAATATATGGTGTAGAATGATGAAGAGCAATCCAATGGTCACAAACAATTTTGAAAAACACATGTGCGACCATGTGTATTACAAGTTCCCCTACTTTAAAAAAAAAAACGAAATTTATATTTTATAAATTTGTTAAATTATTTAATTAGTTAATGAAGTAAATTATTATAACTTAGAATTGTCGAAAAATAATTAAATATATTAAGTTTTGCAATTATATAATTAATGTTAGGCATAATAAAATTTACAACTGCACAAGGGCAAAATAGTCATTTGACAGTTTTTTACATCATACACCCTTCCTTCTAATACATCATCCAAACCATCTACTTTTTAATTCCCCCTTCTATAAATGTCACATCAATGTGGACCCTCCCTTCTTAACTAATACCCCCGACTATTTTATCCCCCCTTTATAAATAATACACCCAAAACTCATACCGCATCCAATCGGGCCCTTTGTATATTATTCAAGTTCAGCTTTAACCTCCCTGGCCCTAATGTACAATTTTTTCATCTCAGGATCCTTTGGATGCTCAGTTTGCATCATATGTCTCCACTTTTCCTGCACCAACCAAATAGTCAACTCAAATGAGGCGGAGCTAGGAATTTGATCCGAAGGGAGCTGATTTACTAGACATATTGGTGTGACACTGAGTTCATCATTTCGAAAAGTGGAGACATATGTTAACATATCTTTTATTTAAAATTACATATCTTTTCATATAAAACACTATAGATAGATTTTTTTTTTTTTATCAGCTACACATAGATACTGTTGAACAATCATTTTGTTTTATATTTATGTATATGTATCTAATGTACATGCATATTATGTTAGAAGAAGAAAAAAAGCATGGTTTAAGATTTATTGACGATGGGGTTTCTTTAGATCATAAGAATAAATGTGGAGTAGTAGATAGTAATACGCTAATCCAATTCCAAGATGAAAAACTAAAGAGTTGATGCAATATGCATATCAAAGAGGTTAATTAAGAAAGCCGATCCTCACCAGTAAGTGTTCTTTCTTTCGACCTTTATCCTTGAAATACGGTGACTGAACGATCTTTCCCCAACTGCAGAATTTAGGATAGCAATGAAAAATTCACCCAGGCAATAAAAATGGAGAGATCATTCATCTAACAAAAAAGAGGGAGGTCAGCTTGCGTTTCGGGAATATTAGCAATCTTATATCTAAATAAATAAATGGAACTGATGCATGTTTTGTTAAATAACAAGAAACAAGTGGTGTACTCTATCTGAGAATATTTTTTTTGTCCCATTGATTGACTATTCTTTGTTTTGTTTTTCGAGTTGAGATAATAAATTGTTTTCCTTATAGCAAGTTTTTTGGCTTCCAGCGTTTTGGTTGGTTCTCGTACAGCTGGGGTATGCCCCTAAGAGATTGTAATGAATTTGAACTTTTATAATAGAATGCACTTATAAAAAATTTAAAAAAAAAAAAAGAAGAAGAAGAAGAAGAAGCATGTGGAGTTAAATTAGGTACTTTTGAAGGAATACTTGTAAAATAGAGGAACAAATTAGCAAATGAAAACTATACTACATCAGTAATTTCAATCATGTTTGGATAAAAAACCAAAGCACTTTCACACAACGGTTTGACCCTTCCTCGCACCAATTAGAGAAGAAGAAGATCTTGAATTTGAAGAATGGCACTTTTTAAAAGCAACAAACAATATGGAACGGAAGAGAACTATAAACAACGTACGTACAGTCCTCTTGTAGCTTTGCTTTTTGATGTGTTTTAGGAATAAAGGAATTTTTACTGTAGTAATTAAGCTGATTATAAGAAAAGTTGATCCAACAACAAAAATAATGAAACATTACCTTTTCCTTCTCACGCCATGTTCGCGAACTGCTATTATCAACTGTTTCACATCCTCCTCGCTCCAATATGCATAGGTCCTGCGGGAGGAATTGCCTGTTTCGTGCTGTGTGTGTCTGGATGTTGTTGCACCCTGGACTACCTCCATCAATGGGCTGTTGGTGTTGGACATTGGTATGACAACGAATTAATCATTTCGAATGATGATACTAGCTCAATCCCAAGAGAATTATCCGACAAGTAAATAAAACGTTAAAGATGATGACATTTCTGCTCAAAAAAATTTGAACTTCTTTCATGATTTAATAGTAGTTTTTTTTTTGCTCGGCAAAACGAACGATTTTATAAATCTCGAAAGGGTACATCGAGGAGGAAACATCTTAGCTCAAAGAGCCAAGGGAACAGCATCACAAACAAAACAAACAAACATAGCATCCAACCAAAGGTTGAATGACGCCCCAAAGATCGAATTACAACTTTACTTTCCGAATACCTTCTAGATACATCTTAAAGTCCTCCACTGAATATACTTTGATGTCGAATTTGGCCTTCATCCACATCGCAACCCTTGTTTTGATTAAGTCCCCCACCTCCCAAGCCTCGGTTGATGCGTTGTTGAACACGTAATCGTTCCTAACCAGCCATAAAGACCATAGAGTAGCAAAAAGGCACGCTTCCCATATGTGTCTCTCCAAATTGTGGAATCCATGATCAAACCACCAATTTGCGAGGTCTAGAACCGAATATGGACACACCCATTTAACGTTCCACCATTCCATTATTACCGACCACACCGCCCATGAGAACCTACAGTGAAGGAACAAGTGTTGGTTCGATTCAATGTGCTCGGAACAAAGAGGGCACAGGGCTTGATGAACGTCAACTATCAAATTTCTGCTGAGAAGTAAATTTCGAGTGGCCACTTTCTCCTTTATAGCCATCCACACAAATATTTCCACCTTTGGGGGACTAAGGTTCTTCCACAGAGAACCCAAGAGAGCATTATTTGAGTGAGAAAACACTTCCCAATGATCGTATGCAGATTTCACAGAAAAATTCCCGTCCACCGCCCATCTCCACTGTAAGAGGTCAGGTTTGGTTGGGTTTAAGATCACACCCCGAAGTCTCCGTATCAAGTTTTCCATCTCCTGCTTTTCCCTTCCAAACGGCCTCCTCCTGAACAATAGCTCCCAACAGCCACCATTCGAGTTTCCCCACAAAGAACATACCTTCACCTTATTTTAATAGTAGTTGTCAATGAATTATTTTATCTTATGGGAAAAAAATTAATTTTTCTAAAACAAAAAGTTGCATTTGGCCTGTCTTAAGTAATACTACTCTTTTTCAGTTGACTTGGTGAATTTTACTTATGCTTTAGAGTTTGGTCAAAAACATCAATTTTGTAATTCAACTCTCTGAGCTAGAGAAATCAGAATAGTGTCAAAAATATGCACCAAGTTTAAAAAATAAGCCAGTTGATTTTTTGACTTATTTTAATTCTTTCTGATTTTTTTAAACCTTTTACTCATATAATTTTTATTTTTCAATTGCTCTAGAATGATAAAAGTACAAGAAAACTTACCTAAAAATAATAAAAGCTCAAAAAAGACAACCAAAAAATCTAAAATAAATAATTTAGGCCAAATGAAACATTATACAACTTAAAAGGAAGCCTAAATTAGGGTGTCTACACGTAACGTTAATGTGTATAACAAATGTAAAAATGCGTAAAAATTAGGACAATGATGATCATTCTGTTCTTATTTGGTTATTGAAGGAAAAAATATGATGGAAAACAAGTGAAGAATTTTAAAAACCAACTTTCCATAGTAATAAGTCCGTTGATTTTTCTTTCTTCAATTCCCTTCAGTTTTTCCCAATTAAAACCAAACAGAGAAAAGTAGTTTAATTATTTTACTCTTCTTTTAGTTTTTATTTTATTTTTTTGCTTGTTGAATTACGCTTTTACCTTGAGAAAGGCTGAGATGTGTATCCAGAGTGCCCGGAATTATAGCCCTCATTACGCAGCATGGCTTGCGAGGATTCTGTAAAGCTTAGTAATTCAAAATCAAATGTGGCATATACACACACACACAATATTTATATATAGACACATGCATACTACTCTATAAGCACTTTTTTGCATATTCTCTTATCCTATATGTTCTTTCATTTTTTTGTATGCAGATCGACTAGATGAAATTGCTGTGCAAATGCAGAAACATTGTTTTAGAATTGCTAAGAAATACTAGTACTTTAATTTCAGCTTGTAATTGTTGAATTATTTTTTAATTTGAACTTCAAAAATTATTTTGCTTTGGCTAACATTTTGTCTTTCTGATTATTGGAACTTCTTTTTCTCTAATTTGAATATTGTTAGGATGGATGGTGAAACCCTGAAATAACATCGTAAAAGCTGTATTATTTTTTTATGCTGGATATGCATCGTGTAATTTGCAGCTCGAAATTCATGAAAAGGTTTTCCACTCTTAAAATTTTTAAAGTAATAGTTCTCTCGATAGGGGGACAATCAAGGGACTCGGATCCCCTGTCCGACCCCAATCCGGACAAGGGCCTGTCCCACTCGTCTCGGCCGTTGATCTCGCAAATCAACGGTCGAGATGTGCCGAGCACAAACGTTGTTTTAGAGAAAAAGTGATCGGCACATCTCAGCCGTTGATTTGCGAGATCAACGGCCAAGAGAAGTGGGACAGACCTCTGTCCGGATTGGGATCGGACAGAGGATCTCGGTCAGTGGTGCGACCTGTGCCTCATGGCCCATGTCCGAGTACAAACATAGTACAGTATTTAGAATAAGGAAGCCGCAAATGGGGAACTGATTTCTTCATCGAAATCCACTCCCGAGGGAGACCTTATGGTGAGATCTTCGAAATGTGCCCACAGGTTTGGATGATCCATATCTGGCAAATTGGAGTAATTACCTGTTCCGGGATTGGGGGAGAGAGAGAGACTCGATCATGCATAATTGCATATCTGGAAAATAATTACCTGCTCGTGTTGTTAATTTTTTGTATTTACAAGGTTTTCCAAACTAAAAAGAAAAAAGAAAAGAAAAACAATACTGGCTGGCAGAGTCGCAGAGAAGTAATCTAGAAAGACTACGTATATAGAATAAAGAAAATTAATTAATCCTCACCACCAACATTAACGAGGAGCTGTAAGGTAGGGAAACAAGCAGCAGCAGGTAGAGTATTTATTTGTTCATTGGGCACTGAGGAGGAGGAGGAGTCAATTGACAAACCTAGATTACCTGTATACAAAAGATCATCCATTGCTGCTGGGGGAAACTGTTGTGGGAGATCCACGAGATTCGATCCGTCTTCCCACTGTACTGGCTCTTGAAAATTAATACTGTAGAGAGAGAGAGAGAGAGAGAGAATTATTTAATTATGCTTTTTTTATATTTGAATCGTATGTTACCAAAAAAAAAAAAAAATTGCGGAACGATACGGCGCCCTACTGTGGTGGTGGTGGTGACTGTTAACGTTCTTGTGCAAGCTACACCGAAACGAGCCAGGATGCGTCGTGGGAGAACACATACACGTCTGCTTCTTCCGATTGTGACTCCCAACCGCCGACGACGATGACGTCATCGGACGACCGCTCTGGGTTTTGATGGAGGAGATCGAACGGCTGGGAGAGGTGGGACGGTCGAGGGAGAACCGTACGGATTGAGACGACGGGGAGGTCGGGTGGTGGAAGAAGGAGGTGGCGCGCGGAGGCGGAGGCGGTGGCGGTGGAGCGGGAGGAGAAGGTGGAGCTGGAGGAGGCGAAGGCGGAGTACGACGTCGATGGCATCGGAGAGAGAGAGAGCGGAGGATTTGGCTTGTTTTTTATGTTTATTTTTGGAACAGGTACAGAAGAATATAAATTAATGCAAACACGAATACTACACGAGGTTTTACCTGCAGATAAGCTGACACCCTTGATCATGAAAAGAGGGGAGGAAATGAGGCGTGTCTTGGTAGGATTCTGTAAAGCATCATCAAAGCTTAACCTCTTCAGTTTAATTCCAATTATCAAATTAATGTTACAACATTCTGTGCAGTCAATGAATGAAGCAAAACCAAAACTCAAAATAGAAGAAGAAGAAGAAGAAGAAGATATCAAAATACTCACGACCACCGATATCAAAATGATTTAGGGTATCAAAATGTGACCCATTCGACAGGTTTGGATCCATTAGTACTTATGCATCCAAAGATCACATTTGCTGATTAGTACTAGTTTTATGAACCCTACGAACAGAGTTGCGGTTGAGGTATTGAAATGGGATTTGAACTTAATGGGATTGCCTTGTAGAGAGAGAGGGAGAGAGAGAGAGAGAGAGAATTAGGTTATTTTGGATATGTGAGCTGTCGAGAGTAAAGTATGAGTAATTATGTACCTTAATAATATAAAAACACTAGTGACACTAACTTTAATTTATGATAGCTTAGTACTCGATCATTAGTAGGTTAGTATTTTTCTCTTCTCTTGTTTTTTGCTTACTAAAAGGGATAACTCCATTGACTTTTCTTTCTTCCATTCATTATTAATTCCCAAAACCATTCAAATAAAAATATTTAATTATCTTAAATTTTATCTTTTTATTGTTTATTTTTTTGCAATTTGAATTACACATTTACCTGGCGGGAGGCTCCTCGGATGTGTATCGCGGATACCCAAAAATAAATTCCTCAATATGCATCACATCTTGAGAGGATTCTATAACTCAAATTAACAGAGCACTTGTGATTAAAAAAAAATTCAAAGGTGCACAAAAATGCGCGCGTGTGTATACACACACGTATGTACATACATATTTACATATATATTCTTATTCTATATGCTGTGTCAGTTATCGTTTCTAAAATTCTAGATCGTCTAGATGAATTTGGTTTCCCTTTTTGTTTCCTCGTGAATTTTTTTTTTGTGTGTTGATAAAATAAAAGGAGCAATTGGTATCCTGAGTACACTACCATATCCACTCCTACTCCAAGGTGTGAAAAGGAGCAATTGGTATCCTTTTTTTCAGTCATAGAGAGTAAATTTTGGAACTATTGTTGCTTTGATTCCATGTAATAGGCTGACCACTTTGTGCCAAGTTTTTTGTTTTTCGTTTTTTGTTTTTTTTTTTGGTGGAAGAGAATATCAGTAATAAGTAAGTGTAAAAAAAAAAAATAGTACTACAGTTAGTCGAAATGGTTTTGGTATTGCTTGGCTCCACAAGGTTGTCACTTTTTCTTCCAAAGAATGTCTCATTGCATCTCAAACGTTAAGTCCATGGCAAGGTTCTCAAAATTGTGCAATTGTAGTTTTTTAGGGCTGATATCATAAGGTTGTATGATATGTAGAAGCAAGCTATTGAAATACACAGGACATTCACTTTTTGTCGATCTCAGCAAAATTTGACTCTGGGATTCACGTTCGGGGATCAGCAATTGGAATAATGGGATTGACGATTATAAGTGAACAAAGTGACAAAGCACCCCTCCACCAATTAACATTACGGTAACTCCCAACATTTCATGACATTTCACAAGAACCCCTAAAGCATTTCCACATCGTAAATCATGTTTGAGCAATTCTAAAGCATGACAAACATTAGAATTCAAGAAACGAATTATGGGTCTCTACATCTTGTTCTCTCTCGTGTGTTAATATCTTAATGGATAGAGAATATGATAGAGATATTGGTGTAGATTGGGAGGAAAAAATGGATAGATAAAATACATTGTGTACCTCTTTTACTAGGTATTTTGGGTATCATTGGTGTACATGCTTTAATTGGGACGAACTCCCAAAAAGGACTGTTAAATTAGAACGGAGGGAGTACGTTTTATAAGTTCCGTTATTGGTCAGATCACATAATAGTTTTGTCATTCATTAGCAGGATTTATGTTGGGAAGAAAGTCAATTGTATAATTATTCAACGTACGGTAGTCATTTGGTTTACTAGTATTTGCTTATAGTCAATTCTATAATTATTCAACGGTAGTCAGTTGGTTTACTAGTACTATTTGTTTATTTCATGTACTCGATCATGGTTCTCGGATTAAAAATCAAAACTCTACTGACATGCATGCATGAAGAATTGCTTTTCCTATAAAAACAAATTTCCATTAATCCAGTTTTGTCTTCTACGTACCGACTCTATGATCATGTTAGATTATGCTAACATGCGCATTCTGGCGCCACGTAAAGTACTACGGGGCTTGGATTAAAAAATAGGGAGCGGCCTTTTTTTTGTTTTTTTGTTTTTTTTTTTGCATTTGTTAGTTTCGTGTCAAATTTTTGTGACTTATTGATTTGTCTCAACGAGATAATTTTTTTTGAAAAATTCCAAAAAAAATAAGTCAAAAAACTTTTCTTTTTTTTTTTTGACTTTTTTTTAAAAATTTATGAGTTTCGATCAAACTTTTTTTTATTTATTTGGTTCCTTTTGGTTCCTCTCGTTCAAATGAACCAATAAATCACAAAATTTTAATGCAAAACAAACAAATGCAAAAAAACTTCAATAAAGACGGAAAAAAAAGTCAATCCTTAAATTTTTTTTTTAATCCAAACCCACCTGAGAAACATTGGCCTTATCACACCTAGCCCGGTCTATTTATGAACCAGCCGTACAAATGTTTCTAATGTGGAAGTACTTCAACTAGGACTAGTATAAAAAATTAAAATATTACTCCTAGGCAGAATTAAGAATACTTCCAGATTAATTATCGGAATGATAATCCATTGGGAAGGGAGGCCATGCATATTGGGATATTGTCCAAATGTGGCCGATTGGTCGACAGGTTTGGATCCATGAAGTTATGCATCCAAAGATCACATTTGGTAAAAATTAAACCTGCAGGTGATCAAGATAACAAAAAAGCTTATGGGAGAACAGGCCATGGGAGACTGATCACTACTCCAGCTTAAAGTACAGTTCTATGACAACGACCCTCTTAAAGGGCATGTTAGATTAGATAGTAGAAAACACACAAAATGACAACGCACAAAATGACTTTTGGGATTTCAACTTTCGAAAATGATACCTGTACCGACAAAAACGGACCGAAATCGTACCTACGGCTGCGTCCGGCAGTCTCCGGCCACCGGACGGCCGATCCGAGCCGTCCAAAAATTCTATAAAAAAAAACGAGGGGGTTTCGCGTGAGAATCAACGGCATCCGATGTGTGTAGGTGCGTGGATCAAGCACCCTATTTTTCGTGTATATATCACAATATATACACGAAAAATAGGGTGCTTGATCCACGCACCTACACACATCGGATGCCGTTGATTCTCACGCGAAACCCCCTCGTTTTTTTTTATAGAATTTTTGGACGGCTCGGATCGGCCGTCCGGTGGCCGGAGACTGCCGGACGCAGCCGTAGGTACGATTTCGGTCCGTTTTTGTCGGTACGGGTAGTAGGACTCTTCCGTTGTGTTTGGTTGAGAGTTTAGTTTAGTTTAGTTTTGGTAGTGGGTGGAGAGAGAAATAGAGTAATGATTGAAGATAGGGGTAATGATTGGAGAGAGATAGAGAGAGATGAGAAAGTAATAATTGAAAAAATAGGGTAATGATTGAAAAAAGAAATAGAGTAATGATTGAAAACAAAATTAAAACTAAAACTAAATGGGTAACCAAACAAAGCCGAAGTACTATTTTCAGTTATGGGATTTGAAATGGTAGGAGTACTATTTTCCAATTATCTATATTTTATTCCAAAAAAAAACAATTATAGTACTGATCAACTTTTAATAAGATTCATCTGTCGGAATAATCCCAATCTTTCTGTCGAACCGAGCAATGATTAGATTCTCATTTTAATAATAATAAAATAAGAATTGAACCATACGCAAAGCAAAACTTTTTTTTTTTTTTTGGGTCAAGCACAAAATTCTCAAATTTGTGTGGTGGAAAACGTGGCTTTTTCAAATCCCACCCTAACCACAAATCCCAACGTAAAATGTCCGTCTAACGGGTGCACACATGCACCCTATAAAAATACAAGACATTCTGTTAAAAAAAAAAAAGTACAAGACACAGTCACGTGTCATGCTTTAACCTTTCCTACTTTATTTACTTTGAGAAGACATCATTCCAGTCTGGCCCATTTCGGCAAATGACCATTTTAGCCTCCAGTCTTTCTTTTTGTTTTGACCGCCGTCTCTCTCCTTATCCTACCATTGCAGCCATGGGAATCCTCTGCAAAAATTCACTTCATTCTCTCTCATCATCAATTGCTTTATTTCAAAAATATAGTAGTTTATGGAAAATGATTTTGGCACTCTCATTTTTTATGATGTCATTTCAAAATTTATTTTTTAGTATGCTTTGCTATGTATAATTTTTACACTGAAAAATAAATTTCGGAGTGTCATCATAAAAAAGTTGCATACCAAAATCTTTTTCCTTAATTATTTAAAATTTCAAACGGTATCATACGGGACTCCTTTCTCTTCTTCTCAAGAAAGATGATTTTTCTTAATTATTTTTTAGTGTGCCTTGCTATATATAGTGTTAGTTTTACAGTTTTTTTATTTTTGCGTAAAATTTTGTGAATTATTAGTTTATCTCAACAAGCTAATTATCGAGAGTAGAGGTGACAATTTCAACCCATATTTTTTAACCTGCCCAAATCCGTCCATTTGTAACCCAATCCGTCCATATTGTGTAATGGGAACCCAAATTTTTATGGATTTATATGGGTTGAGAGTAAATTTAATATGGGCTAGAATTAAAAATGGTCAAACACCCCTTTTTCTCTCTCGCCCGCGCTCTCTCCCGTCTTCTCTGATTCTCTCACTACAACCAATCCAATTCACCCATCTCTCTCTCTCTCTCTCTCTCTCTCTCTCTCTCTCTCTCTCTCTCTCTCTCTCTCTCTCTCTCTCTCTCTCTCTCTCTCTCTCTCTCTCTCTCTCTCTCTCTCTCTAACCGTTTCTGCAACAAAACTCAAAAAAATAACACACTAGATTTAGGGTGGGTTTGAATTTAAAAGATAAGTGGCTTATTTTTGTCCTTATTTAAATATTTTTTGCATTTATTAATTTTGCGTTAAACTTTTGTGACTTAATGATTCGTCTCAACGAGAGGAATCAGAAAAGTAATTTTTTATTTATTTATCGAAACTCATAATTTTTCTCAAAAAGACAAAAATAATATAATTACAAGACCAATCCCTTGAGCTCCTATCCCTCTTTTGGGCTTTTTTTCGTTTTGTCCTTATTCAACTTTTTCCGTGTTTGTCGTTTTGCGACAAGTATTTTACGATTTTTGATTCACTCCAATCAGAAAAGTAAAAAATTATGACTTTCACCCAAATATTTTTGAAAACATCCAAGATAAAGCCCAAAAAGCCGGTTGTTGGGATTTATCTTGAATATTACAAAAAATATTAGGGTAAAAGTAAAAAAAAATTACTTTTTTGATTCTCTCATCGAGACGAACTAATAGGGATAAAAAGTTTATTGCAAAACAAATAAAATAAAATAAAAAAGAAGAGGAGGAGGAGGAGGAAAACAGGTTGGGTCGGGAAGAATTGGAAAGCTGCCAATTAATTGGACCCACATATCCGGTGCAAACCGGTTAGCATTTGCCAAACACTAAAAGGAGGAATATTTGGGAGCCGAGTAGCCGACTACGGCGAACTATAAAAGAAAAGAAAAGAAAAAAAGCGGTTTGGGATGATTATGACGGGCGATCACTTTTCGAAGGCAGAAGAAAAAAGGAACAGGGGCTGCCATCAGAAGAATTTGTTTTTTCTTTCAAGTTTGGAAGCTTTGTTCAATTACTCTTATTTCGGTAACTTATTTTAATTTTTGTTTTTTTATACAAGTTGTTCATTGGTACTCGATTAGTTTATATTATTTGTTTATTTTCCCTCTCGAGTAATAGAAGTATGTTTCAAACTAGGATTTCTTTCAATTTTTGCTTGATAATGAGTGAGTAGTTATATAGGTAGGGTCGTGGGGTGATTAGCACACCGTAGCCAGATCGGACACGATCTGCTCCTCTTTTTCGAAATAATAAAGGAAAGACAATTTTAGGTTAATGAAGTACGTTCGTTAGACGAACCCAAGCATTGTCGAAGCCCATGTGAACGGGGGAATAGGGGACCAAAACTCACTCTTCGTTGCGCATGGGTAAACAGCGACCATTAAGGTTTGCATCTTTCGGAGTAGCTTTTTCTCTTTAAAGTCAAACGTTTTTAGGAACACCGAATGGAGTAGATAAGTTTGGGACTTGTTGCAAGTGCTATGAACCCTACGATCGTACCTTCTTGTAATTATTTAAAAAAACCAAACAATTTCTAATTTGGAAGTACTTCAACTAGGACTAGTATACAAATTAAAATATTACTCCTAGGCAGAATTAAGAATACTTCCAGATTAATTATCGGAATGATAATCCATTGGGAAGGGAGGCCATGCATATTGGGATATTGTCCAAATGTGGCCGATTGGTCGACAGGTTTGGATCCATGAAGTTATGCATCCAAAGATCACATTTGGTGAAAATTAAACCTGCAGGTGATCAAGATAACAAAAAAACTTATGGGAGAAGAGGCCATGGGAGACTGATCACTACTCCATGCATATATATATATATATATATATATATATATATTTTTTTTTTTTTTTTTTTTTTTTTTTTTTTTTTTTTTTGCCGAGCAAAAAAAAATACAGTTCTATAGTACGTAGCTTTATGTTAAAACACACAAAATGACAACGACGCACATAAAGGGCTTATGGGATTGACTTGTGGGATTTGTGATCATCACACTGGAGGTGGGGAAACACCTGGGTTTCCCGTTTCTCCTCTCTCTCTCTCTCTCTCTCTCTCTCTCTCCACACTTCAAAAGCCCACACATATAAATACACAACACTTAATCACAGCCACAGAAATTAATTTTAACCGAACCCAACCCCCAAATTGAATTTTTGAATAACTAAGCTTATCTCCAACAGTTTTTAGTCATGCATAGAATTTTCTGAACTGAATTAAAAAAAATAAAGTGCTACACCATTCATGCACGATTGTTTACAAATCAAATTTCCAAACGTGTTACTCCATTAGATTTTGTAGTAAGTATGTAAGTTCACACTATTGTCTAAATGGTGGGGTACTATTTTTCCAATTATCTATATTTTATTCCCAAAAAAACCAATTATTATAAGGTAACTCAATTCCTTCAACTTGTTGTCTAAACCTTTTTATTTATTTATTTAGTAAGAGCAACTTTTAGTAAGACCCTATCGGAATAATCCCTATTTTATTTTATTTTTTTTTAGTAAGAGCAACTTTTAATGTGTGGGCTTTTAGAAAAGGGATCTAATCCCAGTTTTGTCTAAACCTTTTTAGAAAAGGGATCTCATCTCAACAAATGTCCATTTAGCTGCCAGGGAATTTGTTTTGGCGGACGCCCTAGGCGTGGGGCATCTTCATACTTAGTTTACATAGTCTGGCAATTGTTTGCCTTGTTTTCCATACTGTTTTGATGATACTCTATCTCTGCTGTACCCTTTTAGCTTAATTTATGAAATTTCCGTTCAACCAAAAAAAAAAAAAAGAGTTAGTAAAGCAGGGCCTAGAATCACTTCTGTCAAAGGAAGTTGTTTTTTTTTTATCCGCATCAAAGGAAGTTGTTTGAAGACACTTTTTTTTCAATGGTTATTCATCACCGGAAGCAACCAAGCCCATAATAACAAGGGTTTAAAAAACACAAGCGTCATACCCG
Organism: Rhododendron henanense subsp. lingbaoense; assembly: GCA_020567845.1. Lineage (NCBI taxonomy): Eukaryota > Viridiplantae > Streptophyta > Magnoliopsida > Ericales > Ericaceae > Rhododendron > Rhododendron henanense. The sequence continues at coordinate 7,797,225 of CM036312.1, forward strand.
TGCTATGCACGAAAGCACAAAAAAAAAAGCTATTTACCCCTCATTATTTTTTATTTAACATTAAATGTAAAATTTTAATGAAAGAATATTTGAGCATGAAAGGAAATTTGAAAGCTTTTTATTATATATTTAAGTTTTGGTATTATGCCAAGTGTAGGGAAAAATAGAAGAAAATGAATTTTATTATGTGAATGCCACATAGGAGAGATAATTAAAGAGAGAATATAATTTTATTTTTAGAAACTACATTTGCTTAGTATATAGTATAGATAGATATATAGGTGGAATTTTGGAAGCTCCTATAGGCCCGAATTTTTTTCTCTTTTTCATTTCTTTTTTTTTTTGTTTGATTTTTTTTCTAAGGAGAAGAGAAATTTTATAGTGGCTATATATGCTACCAATTTTTCCATTTTTCAAACAATATTACTACCAATTACTAGTTTATACATGCATTCTGCACATTTTGGTTCAGCCATTTTTTTATTTTACTTTTCTGAGGTGTTATTGTGTGGAAATGTCTATGGAGCTTTAGGTCCCCAAAAACGCAAGGTCGCCTTGCCTCTCTAACATGGATTTTAATATTGGGGCTATGAACGTGGAGTATCGGCTACAAATTTTTGATCCTTCGCACCCCGTTATACTGTTGCTATCCAAAATTAATTCACAATCATATCGACCCATTCCTGCTGCATGACTATCGCTTTGAAATCGGTTTTTTGCCCGCTTTACGGCACCTACAGCCTCTCCATGTACTATGGCGCCAAAAACTATTTTAACAAATTTACGATCGCTACACCTGAGTCCCCAAGTGATTTACGTCACTTGGTACTGATGCTTTTCGTGCATGGATGGTGACGCGGGATGCATGACATTAATGTATATTGGCACTAGGGTAACAAGATGCAAGAAATTATCGAAAATCAAAACCGATGATTAAGGTCTCAAAATTCAGATTGATTTTTTTTAGATTAAATTATGTACACCAGTAGTGTAAACATTTCTTTTCCTCCTAATCAATTAGATTGCGCCATATGTCAAAATAGTGGTCTCAATTAGTAAAACATAACGATGTGATCCAATTAATCTTATCTAATTGATTTGGAGGAAGAAATATTTACACTGTCGGTGTACATAATTTAATTTATTTTCCATGAAAAGAATTTATAAGCGTAGTCGTAGAGGTTAATTAGTTCCGCGCATTTGGGAGCTAATTAAGGTTTAATTTGTTCATCTGTAACAATATTAATGCGTTAACTATGAATTTTCTTTCCTTAATTGCTTCTGATGTCACCCATGGGATTTGGAAGAATTTTTTTTCCTCTTTTTCATTTCTTATTATTTCTGTGTGATTTTGCCATTTTTCAAAATATACTACTACCACTACTACAATAATAGATATGCGTCACGCTAAGGAGATTTACAAAGATCACGGTTTTCAGTGAAAGTGTGATAAAAAGTGGTGCTTAAGATTTTTTTATCTCAGTTTAAGTCCAAAACTGAGATAAAAAGTGAGTTTTAGCGAGGAATAAAAGACCTCGCTCTTGCGGCGAGATAAAAGAAAAACAACCTCACCCTTGCGGCGTGATAAAAGATTTTAGGGCGGAAAAAAATGAGACAACAGATCTCGCTCTTGTGGCGAGATAAAAGAGAAAAGACCTCACCCTTGTAGTGTGATAAAAGATTTTAAGGCGGAAAAGAATGAGATAAAAGATCTCGCTCTTATGGCGAGATAAAAGAGAAAAGATCTCACATTTGTGGCGTGATAAAAAAAGAAAAAAAACCTCACCCTTGTAGCGTGATAAAAAAATTTAGGGCTGAAAAGAATGAGATAAAAGATCTCGCTCTTGTGGCGAGATAAAAGAGAAAACGCTTCACCCTTGTGGCGTGATAAAAAAAACTTTAGCGTGGAAAAAAGTGAGATAAATGATCTCACTCTTGCGGCGAGATAAAAAGCCTACCCATTTAGGCGCGCGGTCTGAATTTTCACGTGGGCGGGTTGGTACTCATTTAGGCGGGTTTTGAAAAGTTATATGAGGAAAACGATGTCGTTTAAAGACTTTGAAAAGTTCTTTTTTCTTTTTTTACAAAAGGTAAGAAGATAAACCCTAATTACACTCACCCAAAAAATCTTTACGAGGCAAATCCCACGACTGGGTTCCACCAGTGCCCAGTTGTTTCTTCGACGACAGGCGGGCTGTTCCACTAGTGCCTGATTTTCACGTGGGTGAGCTGTGATCTTTATGGTTTATTGTAGTAGTGAAACTTATAGATGTCTTCCAAGTGTTTGACACATTAGGTAAAAAAACAATTATATTATTATGGCTTAGTCTTATCTGAAAAGGATTAAAATCCAATTGGGAAGCCACCATAGAAATTGAAATTCAATATAAACACAAAATTCATGTGAAATGTTTAGTTTATAAAAAAAAATTCTAAAGTTTGTCAGAAACAACTTTGATTTCTTCTTAAATGGAGAACACAGATTCATGTAGCAACCCACCAATTGATTGAGACTTAAGGCTTTTGCTTCATTCCGTAAAGGTCACTCCGTTCAATCTTTCAAGGAGAAAAACGTTTCAATTCAATGCCGTCAAAATCGCCTGACACCATTTCATGTTTCCAAAAGGGCTCCAAAATCTAAAGAAAGAGGATCGGAATGAAACTCTTCTAACAATTGCAGTCGTTGGTTCCATGATGTAACCTAATTGACTTTGCTAAACTTAACAAGCTCTAGTCAACTCTGTCCCCACTAGTTTCAAAAAAGAAAGGAAAACTTAGCAAGAATAACCCCCAGTCTCCACAGGCATGTTTATGTTCCCATTTCCCAAATATCATAGCATGTTTATACAGCTGCAGAAATCAAAACTTTTGTTCTTGCTATTAATTTCCTCTAGAAGAAGTTCTCTCGCCTTCAGTAGCCATTCTTGTAGTTTTTCCTACAAGAAAAGAATACAATCCAAAATTTGTACATCACGTACGTGAACTAAACATAAACAGAAGTTTAGCAAATTTTAAGGAAATCTTTTTTTTTTCTAACTTTAGGAAGTAAGTATAAATATGTTTGTTTTCCTGATGTAACAAAAGTTATTGGCTAGTGTAGTGGTAAGGGCTTGGGAAATCAACTAAGGGTGCGCGGGTTCGAAACTTGACAATGACAAAGAAAATTGGATCTAGTAGATACAAAGAAAAGATCACGCGCACCCTCTTTTCGAAACTGAGATGGAAACTATTGCACGTGATCTTTTCTTTGTATCTACTAGATACCCTCTTTTCTTGTCATTGTCAAGTTTCGAACCCGCGCACCCTTGGTTAATTTCCCGAGCCCTTACCACTACGCTAGCCAAGAACCTCTGTTACATTAGGAAAACAAAATTATTTAAACCAATTAGTTTATACAAGCATTTTGCACATTTTGGTTCAGCCAGTATTTGATTTTACTTTTCTGAGGTGTATTGTGTGCAAATGTTTATGGAGTTTTAGGTCCCTAAAATCTCAAGGCCACCTTGTCTGTCTACCATCGATTTTAATATCGGGGCTACATGGCGTACATATCGGCCGCTATTTAACAGTTTTTTATCCTCCAATACCTTTACATCCTGCTATACTGTTGCTATCCAAAATTAATTCACAATCATATCGGCCCGTTCATAAACAGTTTTTTGTCCAGTTCACGCGGCCCCTCCAGCAGCTCCATGTATTCTGGCGCCAAAAACTATTTAAACAAATTTACGATCACTACACCCGAGTCCCGCTATATATAATTCAACACTCCTGCTATTGCTACTCCGATACCGTTATTTAAAACCTTGCTCTCTACCCTCTCTTTCTCACCTGTATACTCCACCACCACTATTGCTATTTAACACCTTGCTCTCTACCCTCTCTTTTTTTCCGGTAGAAGAACAATAATTAAGTGTTTACAATTAATCTAGGGTATGCAACCCCAACCAAATGCGCATGAAATAAACTAGCAATACAACTAGGCATATAAAGGTAGATGTGGAAATCTTCCACCAAAATTAGGACGTCATTTGCCAATGCTTCCGCACAACAATTAGCTTCACGGTAAATATGCTTGATAGAGGCCACATCAAGCTCTTGCATCAGGGAACTGCAGTCAAGTAAAATATTGCCAAATGAATGATTAACCGTATTTTGACCCGAGATAAGTTGAATTAACTGCTAATGCATCAACTTCAATTTCCAGTCCGCTTAAATTATTTTCCTTAGCCAACACCAAACCATCTCTCAAAGCCGGCCCACACTTATGCAATGAGACTGAAATTGGCCAGCATGTTCCTATGGAAACCTCTCCAATCCATTGGTCACTGATAGGTGCGTAAATATGTCTATTTATGCCCCTTAACTTTGGCTTGTTATGTCCGTTTAGCGCGCTACTTGAGGTTTGATATTTGTTAATTACGTTTCAAGACTCTCGATGCCAATGGATAACATTTAGAGCTAAAGCGCAAATTTGAAATCTATTTGGTGTCAAAGCAAAATCGGGCCGATGAAATTTATCAAGTTCCTAGAAAAATGAAAGAGATGCACTGGATAAAAGTCCTAATTACAATAGAGATGCACTGGAAATTGACCGATGAATTGGGCCCTCTAATACTTGTTTTAGGAAAAACATTAAAAGGAGGAATATTTGGGAACCGACTGGGGGACTATAAAAGAAAAGAAAAAAAAAAGCGGTTTGGGATGATTGTGACGGCCGATCACTTTTCAAAGGCAGAAGAAAAAAGGAACGGGGGATGCCATCAGAAGGATTTGTTTTTCTTTCAAGTTTTGAAGCTTTGTTCAATTACTCTCGTTTCGGTAACTTATTTTAATTTTTTTTTTTTATAAAAGTTGTTCGTTGGTACTCGATTAGTTTATACTACTTATTTATTTTCCCTCTCGAGTAATAGAAGTATGTTTCAAACTAGGATTTTCAATTTTTGCTTGATAATGTGTGAGTAGTTATATAGGTAGGGTCACGGGGTGATTAGCACACTGTAGCCAGATCGGACACGATCTGCTCCTCTTTTTCGAAATAATAAAGGAAAGAAAATTTTAGGTTAATGAAGTACGTTCGTTAGACGAATCCAAGCATTGTTGAAGCCCATGTGAACAGAGGAATGGGGGACCAAAACTCACTCTTCGCTGCGCATGGTAAACGGCGACCATTAAGGTTTGCATCTTTCGGAGTAGCTTTTTCTCTCTAAAGTCAAACATTTTTAGGAACACCGAAGGGAGTAGATAAGTTTGGGACTGGTTGCGAGTACTATAAACCTTACGATCATGCCTCCTTGTAATTATTTAAAAAAACCAAACAATTTCTTAAGTTTAGTTAATCTCTGCATCAAACTACAAGGGGTGACTACCTAAGAGCCCGTTTAAATTATAACAACCCGAGTCCGGATATTGTGGATTCGACTACACATCACCGTCTTTAAGGATTCGACTCCGGTCTTAACGGATATTGTGTTTCGTCGGTTTCAGCCCTACGCTTGGGGCAACCCATTATTTTAGGACTAGGAATTCGTCAAACAACCACAATGATAGCCCTTGACAGAGCTCAATGGAAGAAAAAGATTGATGTAGCCGACCCCAAGTAATTAAAACATAAGGGCTCGATTTGTGGTCCTTGCTCTCTCGCTATACCCTCTCTTTCTCATCTGTATACAACACCACCACCACCGGGGCTCACCCGACGCCATCCACACAACCTTTCCATACCTCTCTCTCTCTCTCTCCCCTCCCTACTCTCCCTCACTCTAAAACTCTCTCCTTTCATTGAAATAATTATGTAATTGGGTTTTACAATAGCAATTGGCCGGGCAGCCCCTTAGAGCTCCTGAACAGCTTAGTATAATTCTTGGGAAAAATGGACGGAGCGGGCCATTTCTGTTGGCTGACAAAGATGGCTGGATTTCTTTTCTTTTTTTCATTTCTGTTGTTTTTCTCACACCACCGTGAATTATTATCTTCCTAAGCTGCGAGTCCAATATTTTGCATATGTTGCTAATGTGACTAGTACTAACTACTATGAATATCTTGCTTTGAAGGACCATTAACCAAAGCACTGTAGTTGAGAACAAACTATATTGTTCGAGTGGCGACTAACAATTTAGATCAGTAATGCAATGTGCTCACATATTCTATTTTTGTTTGAGTGTAATATTCTACATCTTGAATTTCGTTGACCAGGTGACTTTATTTTCTTAATTTCCTGCTTTAACTGAAATGTTCATGTACAAAGTACAATAAAAGCAGTGGCTTTAGAACAATACAAATGCATAGCTAAAGCATAGAAAGAACAATTGACATGTAGACATGCAAAAGCAATGGCCTTTTGTATGTATATGTAGACCTGCAACATTAAGTGCAACTACACAAGAGTACCATAGTTGTAATACAAAAAAGATGAGCCAAAACAATCAATCCCTTGTATTTGAAAATCTGAAACTAATTTCTCTGATCATAAAAAAGAATATGATCAATCAAAATCTGCATATACAACAGATGAAATTCTATCTCCATACCGATTTCTCTCTATTTCCAACCACCCAAAAAATAAAAAGTACAAAAAAATACACAGTAGTCCCCAATTTAAGAACAAATTTAATGAACACGGGAAGGCCAACCATTGGCATCAAAAAAATTCAATTAGCAAGCTCTCTTATTCAGTCCAACATTTACAAGCGCCAATCTCTCCCCCCGTAGGAAAAGAATGCCGCGAGAGCTATAAAAATATTAAATACACCTTGTATTCCCCCTCGTCATTACTTTTCACATAATCATACTAATACTTACAAAAATTAAACGAAAACAGAATCGTTTCTTCAGCACGAGCTGCGAGCTCTCATTGATGTTAAAGTTTTCAAAGAAAGCGGCATGTCTCCGGCTTGGCTTGTTGTTTGGCCCAATGAGCATGGGCGTTGAGGACCCGGTCCAGGAGCTCTTGGGGCACCGGCTCACCCCTCCTTTGCTGGGGCGATATTCTCGCCGTGTGCACCAATGTTTTCCACTTATCCTGCACAACCCCATGTCACCAACATCACAATTTCATTAAGTGCAACGATCAACGATTCATTTCGGTGTATTTGTTTCAGTTTAGTTGTAAAGAGAAGGTGTTTCCATCTAATCATCTTTCTTTTTTTTGATCATTTCTAATCATCTTTCGGTAACACAAGCAACTACGTACTTTTCTTGGACCATCTAAACTTCCAGCCCTAGTGATCCCAATTTCACTTACTTTAAACGTAAAAGAATGGGACATTCAGAAATAACTGAACCACCCCATAGAGAAAGGCTTGAAATTAATCATTATGAAGGAATGAAACTGAGAAATCACATTCATACCTTCAGATCCACATAAGTTCGATGCTTTGCATTATCAAAAGCTCGCAACTTAACATCGCGCCATCTGCAGAAGAAACAAACCAACCAGGGGTGAGATAAAGCATTTAAAATGTTTGACAAAAGCATTCCAAGGATATAATGTGTGTTTGCAGAAGCTTTCAGGTTGATAAAAGCTGATTCTTTGCACCAATATCTAAAAGCATAAAAATGGTAGCTTCTCGGCTATTAGTTTCGCTTTTCTGTCATAAATTATTTGGTTCGTGTTTCCTTATGTAGGTCCTTGGTTAGGTTTTCCCAAACATACCTTCCTGTTCCAAGCTTTTCAACAGCTTGAACCAATGCTTCCACTTCAGAAACAGAGAAAGGTCGACGAATTCGGCGCTGCGCAGCCTCAGATCGCTTGGATTTCCTCGCAGGAACCACAGCACTTGCCCCAACATTCATTGCTGGAACAACCACCAATGCTCTAGAATCTGTTAGGTTTTTATCAATTGACATGTCAGGAGGAGACAGTGCCGAATCATGGTCACTTTCAACAAAGCTTCCCAAATTCAGCGATGGAGGATCCAGAACTGCAATAGGCGTAGGTGAATACCTGGTGACACAGCGTTACATGTGAATCGTATGATCAAGACTAACTTAAACGATCTTTCCTTGAATGAGGAAGAACATGAGAACTTACATTCCTACTCAAATTTAAACTGTTATTATGAAGAAAAAAATTCGAGCTTCCTAGGGACTAGGGTGGTGCCAAATTTAGCACACATCCATTATGAATGAGAATCTAACTGATCTTTAAGAGAACATAATTATTGCACTTCAAACGTTCCAACTTTCCAAAACTACACGTTAACATATTTTAGTTAATTAATTACTTAAAATGTAGGCTACAATTCAAATTTGGAAGAAAGAAGGTAGAAATGGAATTTTGCAGATTTTGGCACATTGATTATTCAAAATAGACATCAATTTCAAGATATCCAAATAAGGTAGAATGGACAAACAATTTCAGACTGATTATTGGGAAAATATCAAAATAAATCTGGGCAGATCTACATGGTTATGTTACCTATAAGACCAGCACCTAAAACGCCATAAAAGCCAAAAGAAGTTAAAGAGGAAAAAATCAAGCAGAAGTCAGTTAATTAATCACTTAAAATGCAGGCTAAAATTCAAATTTGAAACAAAGGCAGAAATGGAATTTTGCAGATTTTGGCACATCAATTCCTTTAAAAATAAACATCAAGCAGAAGTCAGGGGAAAACCCAAGTTACCTTGTTAGAGGCTGAGGTGAGTCACTAGTGAATGGAAAAGGGGAATCTTCATGACGCAGAGGAGGGGGAGCTAGCGAACCGCTAGGCTCCAGGGAGAAACCCAGAGCATCAAGCTTATTATCATCAGATATTCCAGTTTGCAGCAGAGTTTCATTATCATCTCTTAACTTCTTCCCCTGAAGAAGTACACCAACACATAGCCCACCCCCAAGTATTTTAGTCACTGCCTCCATAACTGTTCTCTGCATAACAGGGGAAGATTGAATTTAGTGTGTCCAAATTCAGAAAACAGCTAAAACCCGGCCACAATCAGAGTGTTTACAAGACTCGGCCCCAGAGAAGAATGCAGAATGCGCATCGAGATATATGACTAGCATTCACAAATATGAAATTTTAGCAAAGACAGTCACACTCTATACCCTCATTATGCATTATTTTAGTTAGGGGATATCGAAGGCGTGCAACAAATTCTCAATGATCTTATCCAAAACGAACTTAATTTGAACTTCCCTCCCTATTTAAATATGAGGTAAAGCCTTGGGCTCCACGGCCTGTCTCATCCATTAATGATGTAAAGGGAAGATACTGCTAGATAGAAACAGTAGAGTTCATGTTCGCATGTGACATACTTTTAGTGAACCAACAGTTGCAGATTCTGGAATCTCAATAAAAAGCTCTGGAACCTTGAAGGATTTGATCCTAAGCTTCACTGAATAAAAGGAAACACATCTTCGTGTAAGAACCCCTTCGAATTTCAGACAGACAGACAGACACCAATCAAGTCAAAAGAAAACATATGAATCTCTCCATCAAGACACTCACATACCATGGGAATCTTCAGATTGGAAGGTCCCGTATTGACCTGGTAAGCAAACTGGTTTCCCTGAGGCTGCATGAGGAGTTAGGATTATTAGGTGAAGAACCCAAAGACAGCACTAAAACCAAACCACAGCTGAAAATACAAAAACCCATAAGAAGAAACGGAAGAGACGGAAATAAACCTCCACACATTGTTGCACTCGAAGCAGAAGCATCGCAGCTGAACTTCTTCCCAGGGAAGCTGGTGATGCCCTTACAACTTATCCCTCTATCAGGATTTGGTACCGAGCTGTGGTCATAATACAGTTTCCTCTTTTTGATGGGGTAATCCCTTTGAGACCTTTGGTATTTGTAGCAAAACTTCCTATGGTGGTAGACAGGCTTTACTTCAGAATCTGGAGACAAGATTAATCCTCAACTAAAGTAAGTGTTGTAAAAATGAAATTTGCAGTTATCTCCAATTCATTGTGGGACCCCAGTGAAATTAAACAATAAGCAACTACTCACCAGCATTAAAATGTTTCTCCTCGCGCTTTAATTTTGGAGTGACTTTCCAATATTTGGATGCAAACCCATTCCTTAGTCTTCGGTTACCAACACAACTTGGTGCCCTGAAGGACTTTGTTGTGGTGCTGCTAGGATGAGTGCACCCAGAAGAGTTTTCATCATCATCTCTTATAACTAACTTTACATCCTCCCGAATTGCGGGGAAAGAACCACAAGAAAAGTGATCGGTGCCCAAAGGCAGTGTCATACTACTTTCTACACTAACTAAAGCAGGGTTTTTCCTGTCCCTAAGTGTTAGATCATCCAAACTGCAGATATCAGCCTTGGCAATATTTGATATATTTCCAGTATTTTGTAGCTCTATGTTCATCTGTTTCTTAAATTTATCAACTACTGTACAATCAAAAGACTCCTGGTACCCAGAGGAAGCCAACTCTACTTTGTTCTCGATGCTTCCAACTTGAATCTTGCTTTTAGCAACATTCACCGAACAGTCAGAAGTCATCATTGATTCAAGTCCCCCACAAGGTTCTACTTTTAAGATTTTATCTTCATCCTGCTGCTCTTTCTTAATAGAAACTTGCAAAGTTGGGCTCAGTTCTTTTTCGGTTAATCTACCACTTGAACTAGGAGAACTTTCTTCCTCCAACAATAGCTTGCCAGCTACGGTAGCCAATAAGTCAAACGCACACATTTGATTGTCATCAACTTTCTTCCTAAATGAGCACCTCCTCTACAACAATACACAAGGAACCAAAGTTAGAGGTCAGAAACAGGAACAAAAGAGGAAATGAGTGATTCTATGGGATAATATCGATTTACCCTATCTGATCTGGTAGCTCGAGGGATGGGAGGCACCTGATAGCCATCAAATCCATAATATAACCTCTTCTGCAACACCATATCTCAGAGATCATACCAGAAACTCAACAAAAAGCAAAAGACAAGCATTCCTATATACAGTGTTTACACAGTCTAAAAGAAGCCCAAACAAATGGACACCTGCCAATCACCCAAGGTCACTGCAACAAACAACGATTACCAATCAGAATCGTGATTGGGAACGATTTAAGATCAAAATTAATAGCGGGAGATATTAGTTAGAAAAAGTCGTAGTAGCACAGAGCTTTATACAGAATATAATTAGAATGCAAGTAATATTGATGCATTTTTCATATGATCAAAGATGCACCATTACCACTGCAAAAGTCACAAGTCTCATCTTTTTCTTTTATCCTGACAACAACCAGATAGAACAAAATTGAATTTGTGCAAACAGATCTGGTCAATTTCTACGCTTACAATTCAAATGGCTTTGGTTACAACTTACAAGGACATCGTGCCATCAGATATGCATGATCTAAACAAAAAGAATACAGAGAAGAATATGATTCTAATGCATCGACGTCACTTGACAGCTAAAACTGAAAATCTAGATCAGTATACGTGACGGTAAATAATAACACATAAGGATCAATTGCAGCTTGTCTGAATTAACACATGAAGTGAAAAAATTCAGGCCAACTGAATTTTGAAAATCAACCCTTCAAACTTCTAATCAACCCCAAATGTTTAAAATTGGTAAAGACATGATTTTTGGGGGAAAGGAAAAGAAAGGAGAGAAACTGAAAAAACCCCTCATAAAACCCTGGTAGAAAAGGACCCCAAAAACTGCCAAGACAACAACAGAGTGAAAAGGTATATCGCACACGGACGAGCTCAAGTCCTATGTACCCAAATTCTTCTTTCTACGCATTTTCGGCCGTTGGATCAAGTTAAAATTTTTGTATCACTTAAAAGTTTGAATTAATCCAATGGCCAGAAACACACCGGAACATGGGTACACCAAATTTCTAGTACAGATGATTTGAGGGGCATTTGGACATATGTATATAGGCGATCTAAAACCCAAGAACCAGATCAACCCGGGAAACCGGAGAGAATTCAGATGATTTCGAAGGGAAAGTGGAAAAAATGGATCTCAATTGTTTCTTTGATTTTCAGGGCAAAAAAAAAAAAAAATTTGGGACAAGGTTTTTTCCTTAAATTCCACGCCAAACTGAAGATCGAACCATCAGAAATGGATTTCAAGAATGAGAATTCAAATCCAAGGAAAAAAGCAACATCATGAGAAATTCAAATGACAACAAAAATCAGACAAGAGGAAAAGAAAACAGAAAAAACAATGCAGCCTTTAACTGTTTTTTCGAGACATCCCAATTAACACGACAAGTCATTCATTCAAGATTAAAAAACAAACCAAATCCAACATCTCATTCTCACCTTATTTGGCTCGAATTTACAAAAAGCTTCGTTCTTTTCCAGCGAATTTTTGCTTATGATCATCAAAGATCGGAGAATTGTCGGAGAAAATCTAAGAACGTTCAGAATTAGAATTCCCAACGATCACGACGCTCAAACATACCCGAAAACTCTCTCTACCCCATTTCTCTCTCTCGGAAAACAAACGTGTTTTCGAAATTCAGACGCTACCCATGTTTTCGAAATTCAGACGCTACCCATAATTCTCTCTCTCTCTCTCTCTCTCAAAAACCCTCTGAAAACCATCCAAAGCACTTGCTTAAACCCCAGCTCTTATACCAGCGACTGTTATTACCAGAACAACCGGTAAAAGCCCGTAGTGTTCCCGGCTATAGCAGGTTGAATAAACCACCTATAAAGACCGATTCTTTGCAAAAACATGACCCACACATCTCCCCAAGGCTTTTGGGATGGCGCCACGTGGATTTGGGATCCTGTGGCCATGGTTTATTTGCATGATCGATAAAAACGGTGGGTCACCAAGAGAGGAATTTCTTTCGGATTTTTTTACTTCTGAATTTTGTGGGACGTCCACTTGAATTATTGATTTCCAAATATAGGTAATTTTGTTGCAAAATTGGAAATTCCTACCACATTAAAAAAGAAGAAGAGAGAAATGAAGGAGATTCAGGTCAAATTTGGGCTCTAAATATGCTCATCGTGATCAATTAGGATCTGGGTAATGTCTGCCCACTTTAAAAAATGGGTGAAAAAAATTGGAGTGGCATCATTTTGTTAATTTCGTAGCTCTGATCAATTCATGTATCCTATTTTTTTGTATAGCTACGATAGGGTAAAAAGATGAAAAACCTGTTTGACAGGTATTATTACACGTAAGAATTGAATAGATTTTTCGTTGTGACAACATGGGAGCTTAGAATATATATATACGTCAAATAGTTAGAACTTCAAAACAGTATATATAAAATTAATGAAAAAAGGTGTCGACTAATCCTGCACCAAATACGCAAGTGGGCTCGCTAGTGCCAAACTACTTTCAAAGGAGAAAGTGATTTCATTCTTTTTGTCGAGTTTTAATTTTTTTGGAAAGTGAAAATATATGAATGTCTCATAATTGACGAAGAGGTCTTATGGCAAGTCAGTGTGTTTATAATAAGCACAACACTAAAATATCCAAGTTGGGATTTTTTTTTCCATGGTCAATTTGTAGGGCAACGTGAACTCTAATGATAAGTAAGGTTGACAATATAAAAAGCTTTTGATTATAAAACTATGAGGATGAAGGAAATAACATGGTAAATTCCTAGATAAAGTAACGAGTTTGACTACGGAAAGAACGTTAGAATATGAGTACTATTGTGCTTATCATGGGCTTGAAGTAATTATTATATGCACGTGGGTTAAGATTTATTTTCATTTTAAAAATGCCATCCAATTGGATTGCAAAAATCCTCCAAGATCCAAAAGAAACATAATTAAAAGAACAACGAATAGATGGTTTTTTTAAATTAAGAAGAAAGTGGTTTAATTTAAACAAAAATTAAGAAAAGTGCGTTGAAATATTTATAGGTATCCCAAAATAACATATTTGTTAAAGTTTAATTTTTGGCCATTAAACTTTAAAGTTTTTGACATTAACAAATCTACCAATAAAAGCATATGAAGATACAATAATTTTTTTTTCGTCAGCAAAGAAATGATTTCCATACCATTAATTAAAAATGATACAAAAGAGAGATTTTATTGTGATACACCATAGAGCATCATGCACAGAGGTAGTCCTCATATATCACTACACCTATGAGGATACAATATAATGATATTATCCATATATTATCTTCTTCTTTTTCTCAAAAGCATGATGCGGTCAAAATTTGAAAAAAGTTTCCGCGTAGGATATAACAAGTATTTTGACGTAGAAAAGGAATCTATTGGGCATTTTTCTGCCGGTATTTCTCAACGTATGCATTTTTGAATTCCCAGAAAACAAAAAACAATAAAAACTCAAAAGAGTGAGGGCCATAATGGAGGGGGTAAACGTGGCAAGGTCTAGAGCACGAACTAAGTCACACACTCCAATTCGTGTGCACGTGAGCGCGAAAGAGTCTTAGAAATACATTTTAAACCATTAAAATGTGGAGAGCGAAGATTGAGATTACAAACGTACTCCATAATACGAGAATTGAGAGAGAAACCGTGCGCCCGACATTTTAAAAGATCATGCAAAGAGGGCCACCAACCACTGCAAGATAACGGCGTTAGTGTCGGAGGAGGATAGGATAAGGAGGAGTATGGGACCCAAGACTTTGAAGCTGTCAAAAGAAAACGTGGTGCCCACTTTCGAACACGACGGCTGTTGTTAGAATTCGAAGGTGGAGGGGGGGGAGTGAGTTCTTTTTGGCGGTTATGTCGTAGGAAACAAGGGTGTCGTGTAATTGACACCTGTCATGATGAGCTAGAGAGAGAGAGAAACAAGAGAAGAGAGAGAGAGAACAGCGGCTGGCCAAGAACATGTGAGAGAGAGATTAAGCACGTGTCTTTATCCAACTTGAAGTTTCTTACACGAACGACGTGCGGTTTTTATCGTGCTTGCGGATTACGTGGCGCCAGTTTCTCTCTCTTTAATACCCGTTTAGTTTAGATTAGTGGGAATTAGGTTAAAAGGTTGTTAGGGACACTTGGTCCAATTACAAGGAAAAAAGTTTTGTAACCAAAAATAGAAAAGACTTCAACAAGAAAATATATACATGTCGGAGAGAGTTGCGGATAAGGTTTTGAAAAAAAATGTTTGCTGCTCGTCGAGTCAGTATACGTGAATCTCGACTAATTACGTAAGTCCAATCTCACTATTCATTTTTCATCTCTTCTCAGTTGTCAAAGACGTACGGTCTTTAATGGCTGTCATTTGTTATCTTCCTCTTCCTTTTTGTGTGTATATATGCATGTGTAGATAGGAAGTGTTAGCCGCTAGGCGTTGGCGGCTCTACAACCGAGGCTGGGTTGTTGATTGAACACTTTTAAAAGGGGGGGAAAACTATCATGCATGTAGTAATTTCATTTTATGCTTTTTTTAAAAATACTTAATCCTATATTATGATTGAACAACTACTTAATCCTATAATTGAACAATTAATATATTAGCCCGTACACACTCTTTATAAATATATATATATAGAGAGAGAGAGAGAGAGGGAGAGAGAGAGAGAAATAATCTATTTTGGTATTACTTATGCTCTAGTTTCTCTCTAACGATAATTAACTCATATTACCGAAAACAAGAGCATATGCCAAAATTAAAAATCCGTTCAAACCTATTAGCCACACAATTCCCTACAGAAAGAATATTCGGATATTTATTCGTCGAGAACAATTGCAACATATTATGTATTTTTGTTGAGATAATTTTTTTGTAGGCTGTCGTTCCTCAAATGAACTGATCATCAAAGTAAACTTCCCGCACGTGCAAAATGTCTACTCTTCCTACCATCTTTAGGTGGGAGAACAATATAAGAATAGAATGGGTTGTTGTTCCTAAACATAGTTCACAAAGTTATTTATAGTTTTCATAATCAAATTTCTAATTGGATTTAGTATGTGACAAATATATTAAATTTACTGGACTACAGCACAGCTTAGATCGGTCTCCAGTCCAGCAACGAAAGGATTGAACTTGGGCCCAACAATAACACAGGCCACAGCCCTAGATTTGCTGGTTTCTTTTCCTTCGTTGTGAGACCAAAAACAAAAAAAAGTATAGGATCACAAATCTAAAACGCTACTCCGGACACGAAACTAGTTAATGTTTAGAGCCCTTACATGTATGTGGATTCAATGTGTATCTAACGGTTTCGGATACAATTGTATACGGAATCAATCTTGTACTATTAAGCAAATGTAGTGGGGCTTTTCAAGCCAAGCCTTTAAACTCCCCTCCCTAATTTTTAAGAATCTTTTTTTTCCTGTAATTTTTCTTTTGAAAATTAAGAGAGAAAGGGGAAGAGCTACGTGGGGGAATTGGCCACACACAGAGAGAGAGAGTCCTACTAGAATTCATAAGAAAAAAAAAATACTCTGTATTTCCAACAAAAACCAATATAGATACTGTATCTTTCCAGGTATGAAACTATTTGATTCTTAAATTGGTTCCTCTCTCTCACATGTCTCTCTCTATACTTTATGTTATGCAGTTACGATGAATCATTTGGAGCATCTCCACTCCTTACTCAAATCTTGATTCAAATTCAAATTTGAGTAAAAATCATCCAAAACTCTCATCCACTTCTTACCCAAACCTATACCAAATTTAAGTTTCGGTCCCGCTAACAAGCGCCCCCGGGGCATAAGTTTAGGGCATTAATTTAGTAGCAATAAATAGTGTTCTTCCACTCCGTATTAATTATTTTCTCATTAGCCGTAATTAGTTTTCATGGTGAAGTGGTGACATTAATACATCATTGGAACTGTTTCAATAATTTCCAACATTACCCTTGTAGTTGTGTTATGCCCTTCCGCTTTCTTTCTTTCTTTTTTACAATAATAAGATAAGAAAAAGGTGGAGTTTTATGTTAGTACTTTGTAGTAGAAAATGTAATCACAGTTTTATGTTGTCGAGTCACTCGACAATTAAACTTAATTTAAATTTTGAATACAAAAAGAAATTAAGGATGGTTTTGGCTTAATAAATCAAAATGACTTTCTTTGTCTTTATTCAAAAAAATTTCTTATTTGTTAATTTGCGTAAAACTTTTGTAACTTATTGATTCGTCTCGTCGAGAGGAATCGAAAAAGTAAAAAAAGTTATGACTGAAACTCATAATTTTTTGAATAAAGACAAAAATAAGTCAAGTCAAAAAGACTTTTCTTTTTGACTTATTTTTGTCATTTTAAAAATTATAAGTTTCGATCATTTTTTTTTTACTTTTCTGATTTCTCTTGATGAGATGAATCAATAAGTCACAAAAATTTGACGCAAAACAAACAAATGCAAAAAAAAAAAATAACAAAGACAAAAAAAAGTTATTGTACTTAACTTATTAATCGAAGACTTACCAAGTTTGGTTAATACTAATTTTTTATTTTAGATTCCTCTTATCGAGACTTACCAATATATACTACTCCACAAAAAATTGGCGCAAAAATTAAAAAAAAAGTGAAAAAAATTAAATGAAGAC
The DNA here is from genome assembly GCA_020567845.1 of Rhododendron henanense subsp. lingbaoense. Classification (NCBI taxonomy): domain Eukaryota; kingdom Viridiplantae; phylum Streptophyta; class Magnoliopsida; order Ericales; family Ericaceae; genus Rhododendron; species Rhododendron henanense. Next base: position 7,814,629 of record CM036312.1, read on the forward strand.
CGAAATATTTGGCTTACTTATTAAGCCAAAAAAGGCCAACAATCCCAAACATTGGAGTCACGGGGTTTATGTCCAGTCGTTTCCTCTAGAATCTCAGAATTAGTCGAGGTGCAAGGCAAGCTAACCCGAATATCCGGTTATCAAAACAAAAACAACCATTAAAGCAAAGTCCAGTTGACCGTGTTTGATATAAGCTGTTAAATAGGGGTAGAAGAGGTATGAATTTAAAGTGTTCCCATAATAAATACATATAGTTGAATGTAATTGATGGTAATTTATTGACTACATTGGGACTTATAAAACTACCTCATTAATTATAACCAAAACACCCCAGGGCACCAATTAGCATTTGCCTTTAAGTTTTACTCAAATTTGGTTTAGACTCAAACTCTTACTCAAATTTTTGAAGGCAAATTTCACACCTGTAAATTTACAATAGTACCATTAATGAAACTTTTACTCAAATTTGTGCATAACTTGTGCTTGGGTTTGAGTTTACCCATTGTAACACACAATACCAAATCAAGTTTTTATCCAATTTTTTACTCAAATTTGGGTAAAAATCAGAGTAAGGAGTGAAGATACTCTTACAACAAAATTTCAATTTCTCAAACATAAAAGAGCCACAATGGTAGCTGATTCCTTTTTAACTTTTTGTCGACGAATTTCCAAAAGAAAAAAGTAGTTTGGAGATCGGTCTCGTCTATATTAAAACTAAGCGTTGTGTCTATTCAATGCACACAATAATAAAAAAAGGAAATTTTTTTTTTGATTGTATGATTGCTTGTCCAAAGGCAACAAGTCATTCACAAAACCAACGTCTTCCGCACTCTCCATTCGCCTCAGATCTACAGCACAGCTTTTCCGACTTTTTTTATTCCACTTTTACCACAGTCAACTTAGAATTCTCTCCTCTCCATCGATCGTATCGAACCCTCCCCTTCTCTCTCTCTCTCTCTCATATCACGAACCCTAAATCGTACTCCGATTGAATCTGCTGAAGATTTGCAGATTTATCGTGTCAGAAATTAATCGAATTCTGAGTATGAAAGAGAAGAAATCGGTGAAGTTCAATCTTCAGCAACAGCAACACCAGAACGGTCACTTGTCTCCCTTCAAATTCGCCAAATTGTTAGATCCAGAGGCCTCGTGGGACAAGGTTCGGACTTTTAACTCTAGGTTTCTACAGAATATCGATATGTGTATCTTTGTTAGATCCAAATTGTTAAATTGATTGCTCTGTGTAGATTTTACTATAGCTTAAGGTTACGGTAGAATGATGAAGCATCGATCGCCATCAGTTATGCCCTTTGAATTATTCTTTTTTGCCCTTTTTGGGTAAGATATTAATGCGGAGATGGAGTGTTTATTTGCTTGCAATGCATGGGAAGCTTCAAAGCCATACACAAAAGTAGTAGTAGTAATAGAGTGGGAGTCCCAGTTTCCTGAATTTGCTGCTGTAGGCTTTCTTGTATCTCAGAATTGAATTCAAATTGCTTAGAATGCAATACCCAAATGTAAGAATAAATGAAACAGAGAGTTAGGCTCCGTTTGTTTGGACGTAAAATATTTTCCCCAAAAATGTTTTGCTAAACTTTTGGTGTTTGTTTGTATAAAATCTGGTAAAATCTTTTCCAAGTAAAATGTTTTACATGAAATCAAATGAAAATGACTTACCCCCCACTTATTCGGTAAGTTGATTTACTGATCCATGTTCAACTGTTCAAGTTCCTTTCAAGAACCACACCCTCCCAATCCCAAATGCCACATATGCTAGCCTTCCTGGTGAGTGTTCTTCACTGCTTAGGCATGGATATCCCAAATAAAATGAGTGACAACCAAACACCAAAAATTAAAAGCTAACAAATTTGTTTTCCACAAAAATAGTTTTCATGATAGGTAATTTTCATGTAAAATGTTTTACATGGAAACAAATGGAGCCTTAATGTGAGAAGGAAGAATGTATTTCAGAGGATTAATCCATAAATTAAAAAAGAAGGCTTTGAGTACTAAGCAAACTCCGTCCTAGGCCTCCTTCTAGTCCAACTTCCTAGGTGGTAGCATGACAGGCTCAAAGCCACTCACACACAGCAAATCCAGCAGCAGCCGCAAAAGCAAGGGGGTAGGGCTACGTTCACAATTCTGCTACTTAAATGTAATCTTTAATGCTCCCGGTCTTTGGCTTGCCGTCAAAACAAGCAGCACTAGGATGGTGCTTATACCTTTCCTTTCCTTTTCTGTTTTCTTCGATCCTGTCTTTTGCCCCCTTATCGCTTTCCTCCATCTCATCAACCTTTCCATTCATTTTTCAAATGGAAAAGCCTTTACTTGTTTCCCAAAAAGCCACCCTCAACAGCTGGGGCAACAACTCTTCTCTAATATGAACTTGAAGCTGACATGGGTTAAAGAAATGTCGAGATAGTTGTTCAACCACCTTTATGACCGGATGTTTACTGGAGGAATAACCTTTTGATCTTAAAAGCAGCTCACATTGAACCACCACTTAAAATATCCGGTTAGAAAAGACTTGATGCAGGTGGATTTTTCTTCTTCTTAGAAACTAATAGGAACATGCGGAAAACCTATCGGATTCAGGAAACCCTCTATAAGATTAGTGTGCTTATTCAATCCTCCTATTCCTGATTTTTTGAATTTTGAATTCACTTGTTTCTTCACCTTCTGCTCATAATCCTATCAGATTCAGGAAACTCTCTCTAGTTGATCAATTTTCTTTATTCAATCCTCCTATTCCTGATATTTTAATTTACTTGTTTCTTTGTTTTTTCTTGACTTCATATTCCCGTGTATCATGCCATGTCATTTTGGGTCTTGAAGCTATTGTTCCACGGGGAGAACCGGAGAAGTATAGAGTCAGAATCCCTTTGGTCTTCCTTACATCTGATTAAACATCATTTTAGAAGGTTTGAAAATCAGTCGACTTTTGAAAATGTTTGACAGGTCATGTTGAAAACCTTGTTATTCATTACTTACTTATAAGCCCTTGTAAGCAAATGCTACAGGTTGTTCAACTGGTAGCTTTGTTGCGTGAACAGTTAAGGTCTTGCAAAGGAGCAAGTTTGTGCTGCTGCTACTTGGCGAAGTTTGAGCATGATATATATTCTCGATACTTGACTATGTTTGAGATGTGTAATAATTTCGAATCGAGTTCCTAATTTCACCTTCTACGTTAGGCAACAAGAACATATAGTTAAGACCTTTAATCTCTAGCGAAATAATATATGCCTAGAGTGATAGTATTGGGAACATTTTGCAGCTACAGTATCCTTGTCTAGTGAACTTTTCCCTTCTTTTTTACTATTACCGAATGGGTTTGATTTAATGAGTTATTCACTATGGAATGCAACTCTTCTCCAGGATCAATTAGGGGATGTATTGCATTGGATACGACAAGTGGTGGCCCTTGTTTGTGGGTTGCTATGGGGTGCCATTCCTTTAACTGGGGGCATATGGATTGTTGTGTAAGTTCATGCTTCGACTCCTCCAGCCATATCTTGACAAGATTTCCAAATTGTTGCAATTGCTTGAGAAGATATACATCATTTCTCTATGAGTTTCTTGCGGTATAGGCTGGGGCCCTCTATTTTGGAATTTCATCCCCAGTGACTTAACGACTTTTTATGGGCGGCATACCTGGTTGTAAATTTTATTGGTGGCATGGTCTTGCAAGTTGTATTGTTTCTTGGAGTTCTTTTTAGTGTGAATTGCTTTGCTTATTGTCCTGCTTTTAAGAAATTGTCATGCCCCGTGATTTGCATGTGTAGGAAAATCATTTGAATGTTTTACATCTCAGCGGAAAAATGTCTATTTTGGTTCCCTGAAGTTTAAATGGTTCTCATGTGTCTAAAGGTTCTGGTGCTTGATAGTTCCCTCCAAAGGACCATCTGTAGGAGATAAAGTAGAAGTGTGGGTAACCTGATTAGCCAGCTGAAGACATGCTTTCCCATCACAATGTCTCTTGCTGCTTGTCAAGTTTTATTGGGAGGGAATTTGGCTGTTTGTTGATATACTTTGTCTTCAAATATCATACTTCCGATCAACCTCTGCTTTTGTATATGCAAACATTCCATGATCACTTTTAATATCAACTTTTCTCAGGTTCCTGGTGTTATCCTCCGGGATTATATATGGTTATTACGCGATGATACTTAAGATTGATGAAGAAGATTTTGGTGGCCATGGAGCTCTCCTCCAAGAGGGGCTTTTTGTTTCTGTAATGCTCTTTCTGGTATGTAATAACATCTTGTTCTTGCTGTTCTCTCTCTTACAATTTCATTTGATGCTTTGTGGTAGCTTACTCCTCTGCTCTTTTCATCAGCTTGCATGGATTCTAGTATACAGCTTGGCGCACTTCTGATTTGTTGGCTTCCCGACTAGCAACCCTCATCCTCTCTCGCAGAACCATTGTTATCTAGCTTTGTTGTATGAGGCTTCAGCTTACTGTCCTGACTACAATTTGGAAATTTGAAAATCTCCAATAGTTAAGTTTTCCATTTCATTTCACAACTAGATTCGGGAGTGCATGGATGGGTTTCAGATCATAGTAGATACTGTTTCCTTGACAGTTACTCTTTTAGCATCCCATAAAAAGTGGGAGATTTTGCTCTGTATTGCAATTAATCAAGTTTTTATTTGCATTATCTGTGTCGATATTTCTCATGGCAGTTCAACCCATATACGCATTACTTTCAGAAGTTGCTAATGGTGAAGTCCATCGGACTACAACTGTTTCTGTCCTGTTTTGTGGTTTCGGTGCCATAGTCCCTGAATTTGGATGTTGCACTGATCTGGTTAAATCTGTTTTCACAATTTTGATGAATGGTAGGCAAATTAATTCAGTATAAAGACCACCCATCAAATCTCTTCTCTTGGCACTCTGTGACAAAAGGAACGGGAAGAATGCATGATTTTGACAACCGGAAACTTCAGGATCATGATTGTGAGCCGGGATGGACCTACAAAAGGAAAGAGAAGCATTCCTAGTGCTGACCTCTATGAACGGAACACATTTTTGACCTTCATGAACCAGCCAGTAGCCACCAATTTCTAGTAATAATGGACTTGTTAATCGGATTCTTCTTTCGTATGGTGGAAATTCCAGGCTACTTCTACATATTTACAAACTATAGTACACTCGTATGAAAACTAATAGGAGTAAGAAAATTATGGCAGTGCTTAGAAGAGTTGACTCAAAACTGTGCGTAATACCAGACACAAGCTTTGTATTGATTTGTGATCAGTTCTTCTCTTAGGATTATTACAATTTCCCAACAGGAGAAAAAAGTGAGACAAAGAATCGGGATATGGTATGCAATTCTAGGGATCACATTAATCATGTGTAGCATCAACTAGCCATGCATCTTACTTCCATCTTTGACGGTGATTCCTGCCTCTCTGTTTAATCAAGTAAATCCGCCCATAAACCAAACGTCTACCCGGAATTGAGATGGATTGCTGTACAATAAAATCATAAAAGAACCCACGTAAGGAATGATAATACTTGGGGCTTGTATGTAATATAGTTCCAAAATGAAAATCAGGTCCGTTTCCTACTAGAAATGCTCACTAGACTGCAATGGGTGAACTGTACTGCTGACCATATGATGTTCTTTCAATGACCCAATAAACTATATCACAAAAAATATGCAAAGGATTGAAAGATACACAGAAACTACCAAATCAAATGATGAAATGTACCATCTTTTGTTCTTTTTATGCATAAGAACAACCACATTAACGGCTATGGCCCTTCCTATATAGTAGGAGTATATACTTGCGTCATCTGCTCACAATGTTACATTGGTTATTCTCCTTCCTAATTGCTTTCCTAACTCAACAATTGAAAGGTTAATCACGTGAAGTATGCATTCTCTAACAAGCAAATGTGCATTCTTTAACATGCAAATACAAGCAAACTGCTTTTACCTCAACCTTGGTGCGGAATTCCAGAGGGCATTCACATACATGACAATCTGCTCTATGGGGAGAGTAATTGGACTGATTCGATCTCGCAAATCCAAACACCTGCAAGGGCATAAAGCTTTGAGGATAATGCATTGAAAGTTGAACCATACGGGACATGACTGGAAAATCTATACCAAAAAGTAGAACTAACTCTAAAGTTATAAGCTTTGAAAAATTCGAAAGAAACAAGCTTATTTGTGATTGAACAACCTCCTCCCCACAATTTGGGCAAGCTCCCTTAAGTGCTACCAAGTCATTCCTCCAAAGCCCTTCAAGCGCTTTAACTGCAAGGAGTTTTCAAATGAAGCGTGACATTAGGATGATAACAACACCACAAAATCGCCAGTTATTTGCTGCTTCCCCAAGCAAACCATATGTTACCTCAGTTTGCTCATTTTCTGATAACTGGCTAACTTATACTACAGACCGAAACACTAAACCAAAGAGGCTTGGCTTAAAATTGCTGGCAATGTTAGCTTATGGTTATGATCTGTGACAATGGGGAAGGGCTTTTCAGCTGGTGGTACGACATACACTCCCGTTTAAAGAAAATTTTTAAAGCAGTACACTTAACATACGTCGTTGGGAGCTAGTTGGAGGCTCCCCGATTGCATTTATTCTTTGTAACAGTTTTGGTCTACTTTGGTTAGTTCGTAGTTTTTTTCTGCTCCTTTTCTTGTACCCTGGAATGGGATCTGTCTATAGCAGAATTTGTTCATACAGGGGTACGCCCCTTTTAGTTTTGTAATGGTTTGAGCTTAATCAATGAAATGTGCTTATCAAAAAAAAAAAAACATACGTCCCTCTAAAAGATTTCCTAGCCATTCAGAATAACAATGCAAGATCTGTCGTTCCCCCTTTTCTGTTAAGTAGATCTGTTCCTGTCAATGAAATTTCATAGTAAATTCAGCTATTTTCTTCAACCTTACAGTAAACTGACTTTGACTTTGGATGCCGTGATACGGAAGGATTTGGGCTTACTAAATCTAAGTGAATAGGTAGCCCTGGACAGAGCTCAATGGGAAAATAGGATTCATGTAGCCGACCCCAATTGATTGGGACACAAGGCTTGGTTTGGTTTGGTTCTTCAAACTTATTTTGTCCCCCATAAGACACTACAAAAACTGAGGATGCAATCCCTCAATGAGACTCACGTTCGAGACTCATTTAATTACTTCTAAAAGATTTGTGTAATTTTTGATAGAGCCAAAGTTTTAGACAGTATAGAAAGCTTAGATAGATATGTAGCAGTAGGAGGCCAAAAGATTATTACCAGAAGCTGATGCAATTGGATAACCAATCACAGACCCCAATGCCATAAAAAGCATGCCGTTCAGTATGCCAAGGAACTGAGATGGCTGGCTGCTGTAATAATATCCGGAACTAAATGCATCCTGATAAGCATGACCAATACTGTAGATTACGGGGATGAGGCATGCTGAACTTCCAAAACCAAGAAACAGGAGCCATACACCTGCTAGTAGAAAGACCTGTGAAGGATCTTCCTGCCCTACATACATGTCATTAAATCTTCAAGGGGATAACAGCTGAATGCGCTTGTTTACATATAAAGTACTACATTCAGAATATCAGATACCGTTGCGGTCAACGAGATAATAGAAAATGGAACTTTCAATGTCCTTAGATACATTGGAAAGCCAAAAGGAAAAAAAGAAAGGGAAGTTACATATGGGGAACAGTTGCAGGAGACTGTTCATTCTTTTGATTCTGGACAAAAAACCCTATCAAAATATAGTCACTGATCATTTGCTTGAAAAAGAGGCTGATGAGAAACAGCACAAGACTAATACCACGCATATTTTTACGACATATAGGTTGGGATAATATTGCCTTATCATCAAATGCAACACAACTGTAAGTACATGTATTTGTATAGAAAGCAAGGTTGGAATAAATTTACCTCAGCATCAGCATATGTTGACTGCCTCCTAAGGCTGCAACGTGGGTATTTGACAACATACTTTGAACCATAAGACCGTAATTTCAACTGTTCCAGTTGCATAAATATATGAGTTCAATGCATAACGAGTCAAAGACCATGTTATTGTAGCTAAAGGTCATCTTAGTGCATAACGTTTACCTCTACTCTATCGAACATGTCATCAACTATTAAAGGATTGCCACTGTAATAAGCATCCCGCGCCTAGGACAAGAACAAGAAATAAGAAACGAGAGAAATGAAACTGACAGAGTAAGAGAAGGAGAGAGAATTAACATGTTGAATTCTATTCATTAGGATTATCTCTTAAGTGTGGCTAGTTTAAGCCTTACCTGTTAAACAAATTATTCATGAAAACCCAATCCATTTCGCTATTAGGTCTGGTAAGGCTAAAAGCAACCTCACGAATTCCTCAAAAGTTAGCGCTTCTACAAATAGACCCATTATTAATCCATCACTGAAGGACTAATTTCTCCACAATGTGATATGACTTATATCATCACATACAGTTTCTCAAGTTTCTGAGAATTCGTCAATTGCTTGTAGATATTCAGTTTGGACATGTCATTTCTAGTTTAACGACAAATGAATATGTTGAAACAGCAACATGAGGATTACTTGACAGACTAGTTGAAAAACATATTCCAGACTTGGGCTTAGCTATGTGATGTCAGTGAAGCCATAAGTTATGAGGCCACAAAGAAAGGACATGCGTGCGGTATAAGTCAAGTCACAAAATGTGTGTGCATGAGCGGGTAGCGTAGAGGCGTCTCTTGAAAACGTTACGTACTACTAAAGTTCACGATAGCGAAGATTGAGAGGGAGAGAGCGGAACCGAGTTCGTAAGCAGAGGGTACTACTAAAGGATACACATATGCACATAACTATGTAACATCTTTTATTATGCGCTTCAACACACTTCGACAACACTAGTAGAACACTCATCTACTAACTAAATTACATTCTTCAGAAGAATAAAATAAAACTAAATTAACACACACTCTTTCATCATATTAAAGCACACAATTAGATCCCACTTTTTAAACTTTTCGCCATACAAGGCACATTGGAGACAGCCTACTGGACATCGTATACGTGTATATAATGTTGTATGTATATAACACCAAGGGATTGGTCAAGTGATCTTGGCTTAGGACTTAGGAGTTAGGGGTTTGCTCTCTCCTAAGGTCTCAGGTTCAATTCTTCTTGCCAACAACTCTTGGGGCAACTCACCCCACACGAAAGCTTGTGAATTGGATGTTGGAGGGGCTGTAGGATTAGTCTAGGGTGCACGCAAGCTGGCCGAGACACCCTACATCACACACACACACAAAAGAAGCTGTATGAATACAATTCGACATTACAAGCATCTCTCCGATGAATTGCCACAAAGTACTTTCTATTCTGCTAAAGCAAATTTTTTCTCCAATCACCAATCGACGAAGTCACGAAGCAACAAAATTAAAACACGAATTTGAATCCCAATTAAAAGCAACGAAGTGGAAGGTAAAACGAGGAAACCTGGCGATAGAGAGCTTCTAGGGTTTCTTTGCGGGCAGTTTCGATGGGGCCGACGAAGAGACAAGACGGCCCCTCCGCCCGCGGGTCCCGCTCGTCCCGGGTGAAGACGCCGTTGTTGCTCTTCGTCGATATACGGACCGAGAACGGGGCTCCGGTGCGGTTGCTTCGGGCCAGCTCGATGACGGCGGACCCGATCACGTGCGTCGTGGCGGAGGTGCTCGCGCCTGTGGCCATCGACGCCTGAGCTGCTGCTGCTGCTGCTGCTGGTTACTTGTTACGTTACGAAAGAAAACGTGCGGCTGAAACGAGTCTCGGCCACGAGTTTTATAATTCTGGGAAATTAGTAGTGAATTTTATGACGAAAAAGCCCTCTGAGGTTGTGGTTCGTTTCAGCGCCAAATATCTTTCCTTTAATAGGTTTCCAGTAATGATATGAGAACGGGCAAAGGCTGCGCGCACAGATCGATTTTACATTCATCTCGGGTTCCATAAAGATGATCGGAGTCGCTCATTTACGAATCATTCAACTTTGCTTCAGAACTTTAAGGGATCCTGAAAATTTTACATTCGTCTCGAGTCCCATAAAGATGATCGGAGCCGCTCATTTACGAATCAGTAATGCTACACAAACAGAAAAAATGCACAGATTTTGCATACAGATTTTGTGTGGGGCCCACTACGGGTCCCACACAAATGATCCGAGCCGTTCATTAAATGTAAAACAGTTTTTCAAGGGCCCCCGCGAAAAATCAGTTCAATCCGATACTTATAGATGCTCAATCCAATTATAGAATGTTTCATTATCCGGGAATCAAAATCAAAAGTTAGATGATTGGATTGAGCATCTATAAGTATCGGATTGAACTGATTTTTCGCGGGGGCCCTTGAAAAACTGTTTTACATTTAATGAACGGCTCGGATCATTTGTGTGGGACCCGTAGTGGGCCCCACACAAAATCTGTATGCAAAATCTGTGCATTTTTTCTGTTTGTGTAGCATTACTGTTTACGAATCATTCAACTTTGCCTCGGAATTTTAAGGGATCCTGAAAATTTTGCATTCGTCTAGGATCCCACAGATATGATCGGAGCCGCTCATTTACAAATCATTCAACTTTACTTCAGAATTTTAAGGCATCCTGAAAAAATAATTTAAACAAAATAAACGGCTTCAATATATGGGACTTGAGACGGCACAAAAATAATTTGAACAAATGCAAAATATTTGCTGTGCGTCTGCCGGGAGTCGAACCCGGGTCTATTGCTTGGAAGGCAATTATCCTAACCGTTGGACTACAAACGCCCGCTTGAATTTGCAACTGTAATATTAAGTATATGTACTCACTTAAAGATATCCATCAACACCAGCTGTACCAAAGATTTTAAGGGAAGAAAAAGAAAAGATGAAGTGAAAATATATAGCTACAAAAAAAAAATGCATGAACCAAATATTCCCATAAAAAAAGAGCTAGTTAGATTCTCTCCAACCCATTTACTGGAGGATCCAGTTCAAACCATCTTTCGACCCTTTTCATGTCTACTGTGATATGCGGAATAGTTCATTTTTTTGGCAAGGTTGATGTCGATGTTTCACATCAAATTAGATTGTTTACATCTTAAATCTCGTCAGGCTCTATATTCCATATCTCATTCAAGACTTCCAAACTTTAATTTGCCGTTTTACATAACAGGAATGAAATGTAGATGGTTTTGAAACGGTACGATGCACGTAATTTTCAGAAAAATTCATGTTCGAATCTATGCAAGTAAGTACGTTTGCGCACACTTCCCGTTTAGGTAAGAACAAAAAATGACCTTATTTGTTCAATGGAGAGCGAAAAAAAAGTTCTCCGGAGTTTTTCGGTGCCAGGTGGGTATATCCCACATGGTACCCGCTCAGCACATCTGAGCCGTTCAGTACACTTTTGGAAAGCTCGGATTGAAACCCCCTCTCTCCTCTCACCCCAACACTTTTTCTCTCCTTTATCTCTCTCAAAATCCGAGCCGTCCAAAAATACAATAGACGGCTCGAATGCACCGAGCAAGCACCACGTGGTACGCACCCGGCACTGATAAATTTTCCCATTCCAGGGAACGGTGACACAAAATATATGTGGATGCAGGATGCTGAAGTCAGTAGCGTGTGCCAATTTGAGGCAGAATCTTATGCCAAGAAAATGAAGCAACAAAAACAACAAAGTTCCAAGATTGGTAATTTTGGCAAGGGGACTGAACTCTCTCACTCTATTCTCAAATGACACGTGACGTGAATCACGCCAACACAAACAACAGCCGACAACTGTACATTCTCAAACGTTGTTCATACAGTAGTATTAACTGTTAGCCATCATAGGAATGAATTACGACAGCTCTTCTTTGCTATTTACTGGAGTATATCCTTCCCCCCTCTCTCTCTCTCTCTCTCTAAATATAGCAACCTTCCGCTTTCCTCAAACACACAATCCCCACACCCCTACCTAACTCCATGATTCCCCACACAAACAAACCCAAGCCACCAATTTCGCTTCACACCCACAATGTTGTTCCCCTGCTAAATTCAATCCCAACCACTCTCCTTCCTCAAAACTCAACCGCCGCATATGGGGAGGGTCTCTGACTCTCCACCGGTGGAGGGGGAGGACAAGCTCCAAATCAAGGTCCATCCCTGCCGCGACGACGATAAACACCACCACCACCACCACCGCTCCACCACGTCTCCTCCGCGACCGCCACCACAAATGTATCAGCCGTTCAAGAAGCACTTCTCATGGCTCGTGCCCCTTTTTGTGGTTGTCAACGTTGCTCTATTTATCATTGTAATGTACCTCAATGACTGCCCCAAAAGGTCCAACAACTGTGTGGGCGCCGATGTTCTTGGCCGGTTCGCGTTCCAGAGCCTCAAGGAAAACCCACTCCTCGGACCCTCTGGTCCCACGTAAGTCCATATTCTCATGTTTGTCGGCGTGTAAGGTTGTCTGGACAACTGAGTTAATTTTTTTTTTTTTAAAACATGGTTTTAATGTCCGAGTCGACAGAATTTTCAAGTTTGGATTTTGGGATTAGCTTATGTTTTTGTTCTCGCATTATGTTTGGTTGTCAATGCTTGAACTAGACAATGATTACCTCCTCCTTTGTTTTTCCTTTTTTGGGTTCAAAATGCTTGGCTTCAGATGGCTAGTCAAAATGAAAGTGGGTAAAAATGCCTATTCACTTGGGTTTTTTTTTTTTGGGTAAATTACGCTTTCATTAGAAGAAATCACCAATGCAGGAGCACAGGGGCATTCCCCTGATAAAAGCAAACAAAAACAAAGGTCTATCCTTAGATTAGGCTCAGTCAAAGTAAAGCAGCATTGAGGCTCCCGTGCCCGTGCCCGTGGCGACACAAAATTTTGCTTCTACTAGCTAAAATAGTGAACTGGCCTCTTTTGCGTTGCCTGTTGAAATTCCTCTTACTAGGAAGAAGCTGGTGGCCTAGGATTAGTATGGGCATAAGTCTCCCTAAGATCATCTGCCATTTTCGGAAGTTGGTATTTTAAAAATTGCATAGAGTTGGTATTTTTGCAAGTTGGATTTTGGAAAAGGATGGTAAAGATCATCTGCCATTTTCGGAAATCGTTGTTGAAGCTTGTTGAACTTCACTAATTCTTTATCTTCTGATCATCATAAGGAGAACTCATTGGACGTACATTGATTCTTTTATTTTACTCAAAAATACTTTGTGGATGGATTTTGGTTCATCAGCAGCTAATGCATTGTGGCAAGTAGGCACTAATGTTGATATTACTGTTTCGAAAGTGCCTTTTCGATGTATTTAACCATTAGGTCCATAGGGCTAGCTATTTCTATTTGACTTATTTTGCTTCTATGACATGTTGGCATTGAGTAACGGGTCTTTGTAATGGCTTTTCAGTGGGTTGAAATGCTCTACCTAATTGTATCGTTTTCGTTTGTTCAGCCTACAGAGCATGGGGGCTTTAGAAGTGAAGAAAGTGGTGGAACAACACGAGGTATGGCGCCTGATCAGTTGCACATGGTTACATGCTGGTGTCTTCCACGTCCTCGCCAATATGTTGAGTCTGCTATTCGTTGGCATTCGGCTCGAGCAGGAGTTTGGATTTCGTATGGATATTGATCCTTCCCCCTTTTGTCTTTAGTTATTGACTTGTCCCAATCATGATTACTTCGTCTCAAGATTTATGTGTTGCCAATTTTGTTTTCTCAATAGAAGAAAAACACTTATTTCATTATCCAAACAGTGTCTTAGCTAATGGAAAGACTGCATTTGAAATTCTGCACATCCCTGCGTATGTAGTATTTTCTGATTGATCCGTATTTGCAGTAGATTGCTTAGTGTCTTAAGCTGATTCCAAACCTTGTTTATCTACTTCAATCTTTGTGCAGTGCGGATAGGGTTACTGTACACCATATCGGGAGTAGGTGGGAGCTTGTTGTCGGCTTTGTTCATCCGAACAACGATTTCTGTGGGTGCCTCTGGAGCTCTATTTGGTTTACTCGGAGGCATGCTTTCCGAACTCCTTACGAATTGGACGATATATGCCAACAAAGTATTCAAAATCTATTCTTTGCTAAGCCGAGCTTTCTATTTTATTTTTCCTTTTTGAATCGACTATATCAGTACTTGATTGTCTTACATGTTCTTCTTGTTTTCTTCATCAGTTGGCTGCACTGCTGACTCTAGTCCTCATCATTGCAATTAACTTAGCGGTGGGAATCCTTCCTCACGTGGATAACTTTGCACATCTCGGAGGGTTTGGAACCGGATTTCTGCTCGGATTTGTGTTTTTGATTCGCCCACAGTATGCGTGGGTGAGGCAAAGGAATTCTCCTCCTGGTTACTACGGGAACTCATCGAAGCCCAAATATAAGATTTATCAGCGAGTATTGCTGGTTATCTCTCTCGTAATTCTTGTTGCCGGGTAACTTTTCTTTCTTCCTTCTGGTTTCGGGTTGATGCCCTGTACCATAATCATCTTTAAGTTACTTGTCCGGGCTTATCCATAATATCATAGTGGTGATTAGATCTTTAATTAGCTCAAAAAGAAAAGTCATATGATTCCCCATGTTAAATCCATCATGGTTTGGCAATGCCTTTGTTTCTTCTCTTTCGCCTTCAAATTCAATAATCTTCTACTTCATATTCAATATGATGGTCTTCCCCATATTCTGAACCTTTTTATGCTCCAACTCTTCCTTCTAGTTCAGCACTTCCTGTATTATTTAAGAGCGCAAGAGAATGATGCCAAAGAAAATTCTACTCTTGGTACTCCACATGGTACAATGTGCATAAAAAAGCGATCTAGAAGTGGCTCTATTCAAGTCCTAAAACAAGTAAAAATATGTCCCCGTTTGCTCCAATTCAAATCCCAAAAAAACAAATCTCCACTCCCTTAATCTCGTGTCAAGTGTCTCAGAGTGGTAACATCGGCGGTGGTTGATGCATGAGGGCATGATTATTCGATTTTAATGAGATGAATGGGCATGTATAGTGACATTATTGGCAGTAGAGCTATGGTAGCAGCAACAAAGTCACTTTCCTTCGTTTTCATAAGAGTGAAGTGTGCGATCTGCAAAATAATAGATTAACCATCAAAGAGTTCATCTTTTTTCAACATCCATACACATGGTAGCTTGAGAATTCTTAGTGAAAACATCATGGTCTCTTCATGTTGCTTGAACCAAAATGGCTGAATGAATTCACATTGCTAGTTCCAGAAGGGAGGCGAAAAGGCCTTTGATTTTGTCATTCTCCTTTGTGTTCTACGTATGGTTTAATTCATGAATTGTTCGTTTCTTGACAGATTTGTTTCTGGCATGGTTTTACTCCTTCGTGGAGTTGATGGGAATGACCACTGTCCATGGTGTCACTATTTGAGCTGTGTCCCTACCCCTTTGTGGAAATGCAAACCGGAACAAGTCTATTGTGAGGTACCTCAAAACAAATTCCCTTTTTTCAGCCCCTATTTTTTCACTAGTCTCATAGTAAAACTTGAAACCATATTGAAAACATCAAGAGAGATTAGCAAAGGAAAAAAATCATGAAGTTAAGTTCATATGATTATGGGCTTATGTGATGATGAACTCATTGAAACACGGTTTCAAAAGGCACGCCTTGAGCACCTTGAGGCGAGACACAGTTTGTGAAGCACAGCTGAAGCTCATGAGGCGTGAGGTGCATGAGGCATGAGCCTCATGTTTATTTCACAAATTACTGCCCAGATTTCATTGCAACCATGGATTAAAGAGAACTACCAAGTAAAAAGGCCCAGTACGCCGAATAAAACCCTTCAAAGTAACTGACGCATGAGCCGGTCTATGAAAACTTCAATTCTTTTCTGGGTGTGATTTAGTAGAAGAAAAAAAAAAACATCGGAAATTTATTGTGTTCACATTTGAAATTTTTTTTCCTGAATGATGTGGTGCTGCAGTCCAGCACAATCCACAACCAGCTGGACTTGAAATGCCTGAGCAATGGGAAGAGCAAGGTTTACACGTTTGATGCTACAAACAGCACTACCAGTTTGGAGCAGCTCTGCTCCCAGCTTTGCAGTTGAGGGAGCATATTCTGAACACAGACGGACACGTATATAGGATATCCTTGAAGTTTGAACGAATACATGTGAGCCCCTACGCATTGGATAGCTCCGGACACATCTGTGTGTCTGAGTTAAGTGTTTGTAGCAATGCTCGTTGAAAATTTGATGTATCTACTCTTCATCGGTGTATCTCAAGAAAATATTATTCCATAAAAGTATTCTTACAATCAAATATGCCTGTATCTACGCGCCATTTAATTTCTTCCTATAATTTGCAGATTGTTTGTTTTTCTTACTCACATAAATGTTGAATGGCTGAGTAAGAACAGATTGTGTAAATCTAGGTGAATTTAGTTAGTTCCTATGTTTGGAGAGATTTTCAAAATCTCATATGAGTAAATATAACCAGGTTATGAGGTGGAAGAATTTAATGAGGTGATTTCCTCACTATGCTTCTTCTTTTATTTGCTTTTACTAGCACTAAACCCGTGCTATGCACGGGATTTTGTTGTTATGTAAAGTATGTAACTATGAATTTGCAATGCGAGACAACAAAAAAGGAAAATATATTATTCTCAAAATGCAAGATAATGTCATTATTGGTCAGAGTATATTGCTTAATGAAAATAAGAAAGGGAAATGATTTTGCCACACCTTTTTTTGTTAACGCCACTCCCCTGCAAGTGTATTTTTGCATCAAAAATATACTTGCAAATGAGTGGCGTTAACAAAAAAGGGAGTGGCAAAATCAGCAGTCATAAGAAAAGCAAGTGAAGTTTTTTTTTTGGAGTGAAAGTTCTGTCCGGATCAACCGGACAAGGGGGTTGTCCGGACAGCCCCTTGTGGGCCCCCCTTCACATGTTTTTTTTTAAAATCCGAACTGTGCATCTTGTAGGGCCCGCAAAATAATGTATCCACGCAAAAAATCAACTTGTCCGGACATCGGTAGGTATGTCAAAAGTTGAGTTTTTACACGGAAAAATGGACGACCGTGAACAGTTTAACTTTAAAAACGGTTGACAGATCACGGTCATCCATTTATCTGTGTAAAAACTCAACTTTTGACATACCTATCGATGTCCGGACAAGTTGATTTTTTGTGTAGATACATTATTTTGCGGGCCCTACAAGATGCACAGTTCGGATTTTCCAAAAAAAAGTGCGAAAGGGGCCCACACGGGGATTGTCCGGACAGCCCCTTGTCCGGTTGATCCGGAAAGAACATTTTCTCTTTTTTTTGTCTTTGAACCACGAACTAGTAGAGATTTTGATAGAGAACAACAATTCATGGTCTAAATGCAACCTTAATACTCATGTGGTGAAAAAGGCATTCTTGCCAAAGATCTCAGGTTTGGTCGAATTAGGCCATAAGAGGCTTTACCCCAATTCGAAGGTTGTTGAATGGTGGTAACCTTTTGGTTTCATACTCTTGATTTTAATTTAATTTCTTTTTGGTGATGAAATTACTTAAAAAATCAAATATTGCAAGAGTCTTGGGCGCCTGATACCATTAGCTTTCCAACGTATAAAGGTAGAGAATTAGGGGTAAGACGACCATCAGTATTATTGTCATATTGTCAAAAGGTCACCAAAATCATTATTTTTCACAAGGGAAATTGTGACCCAATATCTCATATTTTAACGAGACGTCTACTTACTTTTTAAGAAGACAATTCATTATGTCAAAAGTGAGCGAGGACTATTGACAGTAGTAATTGATAGCAATGAAAATAGTGATTGTAAGTAAGGTGTGAAATGCTTTGAAATTGTGATCAATGAATAATAGTAGGTGTCAGAAGAAACTTGTATATATGCTCTCCTTTCATTTGTTGTCACATGGATTTTCGAATCTCAAATCATTACCGAGTAACTCAAACTCGAACTCCGCTCATTTTCTTTAGGTTTGATAAGGTTATCATATCTGATTATACAAGGAAAGAAAGGGGGTACTACAGCTGGAGACGGAGAGAGTATGTGGCCGGGGGTTACAAAGTGAAGTTTTTCGGAGATGGCAACTCGGGAAAAATTACTTGTGCTTGATTCTATATACACGACGGTCTACGGTCTACAGTCTACGGATAGGATCGTGGCATTGTGCGGTAAATCAAATCTTACAATTTACAACAAGTTCAACGCCCCGGTTGGAGAAGTTGAGCAGGATACACAGAGGGTTGACGTTGTTGTTAAATTAGGAGCCATAGCGTCTGAACTGAAAAAAGTACAAATTTGGGGAGTAATCTGTGACACAGGCCAAACCCTAGGGTTTTCTATCTAATTGTCCCAAATCCGAATACTAGAGTATTTGTATCAGACCTAAATTACAATCCCATCAGAATCAGAACCACAGAACTCCGGCGACGATAAGAGCAGGTCTCTCTCTCTCTCTCTCTCTCTCTCTCTCAATCTATCTCCCTGGCCGTATGTATCTCTCCGTCTTTTTTATGGGGCAATTTAGATGCCTAACCATGTAGATTTGGTGTCTGTTAAATCGTTAACCCTAACCCTGTGTGGATGTTCAATTTATCAGTTCATGTCTCCTTTTATTTTGCTTAAAGTTTCGTTTTTTCTGTCGAAGGTAACGAAACCGAGAAGAATGGGTTTGTTAATGGTTCTGATTTTGCTGATTCCTTGTGTCCAATCGTAATTGAGAGATATAGGTGGTTATTCAATCGGCTATCTTGTTTGCACTCAATTATCAGGGCTTCTCAGGTCTTATAATCTGTTTTTCTGATGTTTGATTTTTGAATTATCTGATCAAACAAAAAATCATCCAATTGGAATCCAATTTTTTGTGTTTCTATGGTTTTTATCTTGTATGATTGTATCACATTTAAGGTCATAGGTAGTCTGTAGTCAGAGGATTAACAATTGCCATCTGTAAGGTTAACGCTAGATCGCAATTTTATTAATTTCTTTCTTTGACCGAGCTTTGTTAACAGTTCAGGAGTGCTACTTTACCAGAGTAGCTCGGTTTGGCTACTTCTGTTAGGTAGGGGGTTTTGTGGGGTATCTTACTTTATTTTCCCCCGGCGTTTATAGAGGACAAAGATGGTCAATGAGAAAGGAATTGATGGCGTTTCTAGCTCCAGCCCAGCGAAAATGAATGGCAAAGAAACTGGGGTTGATTGTCAGAGTAAAGATGAGGAACATGCTAGCAAAGAAGTAGCGAATGGAGAAAATGCAGTTGTAGAAATGAAGAATGGGGAAATTGTAATGGAAGAAGAAGAGAAGAATGAAGTGACTGCAAGTGTAGACGAAGGAAAAAATGGAGGTGATAAAATTGAAGAATACAAAAACAATGAGGCGAATGCAATAGAAGACGACGATAAGGAATGGAATGCAACATCAGAAGAGGATGATGATGAGGACGAGGAGGATGGGGAGGAAGAGGAGGAGGAGGAAAAAGGAGTTGAGAAAGGGGAAAATGCAATTGAACAAGAAGAAGAGAAAGAGGAAAATGCAATTGAACGAGAAGAAGAGAAAGTAGGAGCAAATTCAACGGAGAAAGTCCAAGGATCGAGGAAACGAAGCAGAAAGAAGGAGATTGAGGAGGAAGAGGAGGAGGAGAAGGAAGAGGAGAACACAAATGAGCTAGAAAACAAGAAAGTAGGAGCAAATTCTGGGGAGAAAGTCAAAAGACCAAGGAAACGAGGCAGAAAGAATAAGGTGGCAGGATTGGGTTCTGAGACACTAGCAACGAAAGCGGAAGATAAGCCAGGACCATCAGGTAAGGAAAAGACTTCCAAGAGGGCTGAGAGTATGGGGATGATTTTCATGTGCAGCTCGAAGACAAAGAAGGACTGCTACCGTTACAGCATTCTTGGGCTGCCTGCTAGCAAGAGAGATATTGTTGAAAAGATTTATAAAGGGATGAGGCTGTTTTTGTTCGATTTTGATCTCAAACTGATGTATGGGATTTACAAAGCTGCAGGACCTGGGGGTTATAATATTGAACCCAAGGCTTTCAAGTCAGCATTCCCATCTCAGGTTAGTGACTACTTGTATATGAAGTGTTAGTCTTTACTGGTTGATTACTTGGTGCAACTTAACTTCAGAATATTAGAAGCCTCCCCTTTTACAAACCTTTTGATAGTATAAGAAGCTTGAAGAACTTTGTTCACGTGCTTGAGCACATCCATTTTCCATGCCTCTTCTGCTCTCTCAGGGATCTTATATATTAGATGGGGAACCATTTTGTGGAAAAAGTTACCAGGTCCTTAGTTTAACCATGAGTTGCCATGTAAAGGATGTAGGTGTAAGAGGATTTCTGTTTGGTCTTTCTTTAGACTTTATGGCCACGTTTCTCACTTCTTGTGCTTTATCTTAATGGGATTTCGTATGGCCACTACACTCGCTAAACGTGCAACTGCGTCCTTGTGCCAGTCAGTGACAGGTTTACTGATTCTCACTCCCTGGACAGGAGTCTCAGTGGGTGTTGGCTGCTGGGAAGCATATTTGAAGAAAGATCCTTGATTTTAATGCGAATTAAGGCACTAGGAACTGATGCTTCTTGGCATCTTTTACCTGGACTTGTTAAACCCTTCAGCCAGGATTCAACATTATGATTTTTATTGTGTTTTGTCGCAGCTGAGCCACTTTCAGTGTCTTATAGCTTTCTGCAATATTCGTTTATCATTAATCACTTTCTTGGTTCTTATTTTCATGAATCTGCACTAGCATCAGACCACTTCACTTTCTGGTTCACTTAGGAACTTTCTTAGCGTAATGTGGCACACTTAACTCATGCTCCTAGTTGACGGAATTTGGTGTGACTTCAGGTGTTGCATGTTTTGTAGTTAATTGAGTGCGGCTGGCTGTAAGGAGAATAATACTAGTAGTATGATTATTATCTTTATATTGGACTCATGCCTAGTTGTATATGCTGCATTTTAAGACTGTACATGCTCAACAGGCCTGCAGTCGTAGTAAATGTCTAGCTTCATTTATTTCGATACGGAGAATTTTCAGAATCGGGGAAGACCAAACCTGTTCAATATCAGCTCGACTGACAAGCTCAAGCCTGATGGCTAGGGTCGACTTGGTTCCCCATCTAACTTTGGTAAAACTAGTATGTGAGGAAATATGGAAGAAGGCCTGACCTTTCCCGTCACCCAGTCCCATTACCAAATGCTCAGATTTTCATCTTCTTTTTCACCTTTTGCAGAGTCTTATCTTCTGCATGTATCTTTTCTTATCTCACTGCTTCCTTACTAGATTGACTAGATGGAAGCTCTAAGTTCCTGAACCAAATCAGTAAAAATGCTGATATGGCATTTATTGGGAGAGAGGGTTTTATGGGTAGTCCTTGCCATCAAAGGATTAAAGCGTAGCGAATCCTAGATTTCACTGCTCATGAGGCTTATCTAATTCTCCAAGTTGAACTTTGCTTTCATGAGAGGACCTTGGGATGCTTATATGTTTTTCTTTGTCTCCACCTGTCAATATACACTTGAATACATGTATGAACTCTCTCTCTCTCTCTCTCTCTCTCTCTCTCTCTCTCTCTCTCTCCCTCTCCTCGGGCGCGCGTGTTGCCATGTGAAGAGTTAAAGGATGTTTTGGTTGCACTTATTTTTGTTTTATGGATAATAACTTTGATCTCATACACTTTTCCGTTACATGAAGACAATATAAGTTCATCACTATTTCCAGTTCACCTAGCCAATGCTCAACTTTTCCTCCCAGGAGTTCTGTTGTGGCATGCTTGACTTGAGATCATTACGGTTTATTGCCTTCCTTTTTCTATTATTTTGGTTGCATCTGTTGATATAGCTTTCTACAGTTAGTGAACTTATCGTATCGTATCTCCATAACACATCCTCATAGAGAGAAAATACGGATTCAAGAATACTCCCTCTGTTCCAAATTGTTAGGCCATCCACAGTGGTATAATAAAAAATGGATAACCAAAAATTGGCACATCAGCTTTTGATTATTCATTTAAGATGTTGCTAAGCTTAACAATGTTGAGGTTTACAATGGTCGTTTCTAGTCCATAACCAAAATAAGGGGTTCATGACAATTTCACTCTCTCTCCTCCTCTATTTCCCGCCATTCACTTACCTCCATTTACGTTTTTTTAGCAAAAATATATCGATTCTCTCTCTTAATTTTGGGAAAAGAATCGATGACTTCCTTTCCTTCTATTATGAATTTTTTTTTTTTTTTGGGGGGGGGGGGGGGGGGGGGGGGAATAGAAACGGGAAAGAAGAGTGAAATACCTTAATACGGCGACGATGGGTTGAATTGAAGATGATCAAGAGATATGAGCTTCACTTTTGGAGGGAAAGAAAGAGAAATAGTTTGTGGGTGAAGTGAAGAAGATATAGAATAGGCGAAGAAGAGAAGAAGAAAATACCAATTGAAACAAGCGTGTATGCAAATTTTGGAACTAGTTAACTTATGTGATGTGGGGTTGATAAATTTTGATTATTGAAAAAGGTTGCTAGTTTTGGTTATCCAAAGCCTAAAATTTGATTATTTCTAAGGATGTTGCTTAGTTTGATTATACCATTGTGAGCCATATTTTACACAAACATTGTTAACTTTAAAAACAATTGACTTTTGATTATACCACTATGGATGGCCTTAGTCCCTTTTGACAATTCCAACTTTTTAAAGGAACAGGTAATGATCACACTTTAAGTCAAATCTCAAAGTATTGTTTCCTTTATTGTCCCTTATTCTAACTCATTGTACAATCATAGACACTTGTGAGGATAGTTTTGGATACATAACAACTTTAGATTATTGATTTTCCTATAGGGAAAAACATTTTGAAACATCCCAAAATGGAATAGAGGATGAACAATTAGGAACGGAGGGAATATCAATTTTAACAATGTCTAGGGACAAATCCTTAACTTTCTTCTGATGTAGTATACGAGTTACTAGTACTCTAAAAAGCACGAATACAGACATGGGACACGGATACGAGGCTACTCGGACACACAGATATGCTATATCTTTAAAAAAAAGGGACACAGACATGTTGGGGTACGTTGTTTGTATACATTCAGATATATAGCCATGTATCTATCACCATAAGTTTACGTCTCTCTTTCTATAATAGATAAGTTAGATTAAGTTATGAAGAATCTTGATTGTCACCGGACTCGAGTTCAATGAACAAACCTTCCCTAGTTGATTAGAAGGGAGTGGTGAGGCAATACACGAAGATGGACTTAAAAATGTTGTCTGGTTGCCCTGCTAAAGTGGGGTTAGATGGATTCATTGGAGATGTTACTAACATCTCTGGCTAATATGGTTAATTTCACAGATTACGGGAATGAAGAGAAGCTGAAGTCAATCCCTACTTGTCACTAGTTCAGAAAATAACTTGCTAGGATAAGTTTGTGCACTATTGTCAATGGGAGTTACTTGGTTACTTTAGTAGTTGTGGTTGGGCATTTGTCTTGCAACTTTCTTAAACACTGCTTTTTCTATCCATTAGAGTGGGACTAAATCACTCATGTATTTCTGGAATACGATCCATTCTTATGCTGTTTGTGGAGTGTGCTGTTTATCTCTGTTTCAAGCCCATACCCTGCTGAAAGGGGAAAAAAGTGAGAAAACAGCCTAGTAAGTTGACTTGATTTTCTGTGTTGTCTTGTGGAGTTGTATTGTTTTGATCGAGCAGTCAGCCAACCCACAAGAGGTCCCCCTATTCCAACTCCCGGATTTCTGTTTTATGCCTCCTCTTCATGACGTAGTGAAGACAAATTACTTTCAGTCTTTACCTGGATTCTTCATTGCATCACTTTCAGTGATCGAGAGAATAACTCCTTTATATGCGACCTCAAGGTAAACATGGAATTTTGTTGTAGGTCCGTTTTACTGTTTTGGATGATTGCTTGCCGCTGGCAGAGGAGAAGTTCAAAACTGTAATCAAAGAAAACTACTATGGAAAAAACAAGTTCAATTGCCAACTGACCTCACAACAGGTCTGTTAATAGTTTCCTTGATGGTATCCTAAAAGTAGTGACGTTGGTATTCACTCGTCTGCAGACTTTGGAAACTACTGAAAAGCATATATTCTTTGATAGGTGAAGGACCTGTGTAAGCTCTTTTCTGTTTCCAGCGGAGGCTCCAAGTCTAAGAAGTTAAGCAGAAAAGCGAGAACAGAGACTCGTATCGCGAGAGCTGAACCTCGTATTGCGAGAGCTGAACCTCGTATTGCGAGAGCTGAACCTCGTATCACGAGAGGCAGAGCTGAACCTCGTATCGTGAGAGGCAGAGCTGAACCTCGTATCGCGAGAGGCAGAGCTGAACCTCGTATCGCGAGAGGCAGAGCTGAACCTCGTATCACGAGAGGCAGAGCTGAACCTCGTATCGCCAGAGGCAGAGCTGAACCTCGTATTCGCGTAGACGGAGGCAGAATCCGTCGGCGGAGTCGGGACGAAGAGAGGCAGAGTCAGGACGAAGAGAGGCGCTCCTCCGCATTGGTCGCAGACCGCCGGTACCATGAGGACCGTCCTCCTGCATATGATAGAGAGACATATAGGCGGCGGGATCGGGATGAAGAGAGGCTCTCTCCATTGGTTGGGGCCCACCGGCATCGTGACCATCCTATCATGTATGAAAGAGAGCTGGCACCTCTGCACCGCCTTCAACCTTTGCCTCCACCAACAGCTGGTGCTCTGCCATATGCTTCTTACGGGAGGACCATAGAACTTGATGCCTACGGACGGGAGGTAGTTGTTGAGCGTCGTGACCCTAGGCTTCTAGATTTGGATGTAAGGCATCGGGATGAGATTGGCAGCCGTGATCCCTATATGTCGTACAGGGAAATTCCTTCATACCGTGATAGTCTGTATTCTCCTGCAGTCCTAGCGCCGCCCGAGTACTATCCTCCTGTGGAACCACGGGCAGAGTACCGTCTTGCTGCTCCACCGCCATCGGAGTATCGTCATCTTGGAGCAGCTCCATCTGAATATGATCGTCTTCGGTCATTGTATCGGTATTAGATTTCAGCATTTGGGAATACATCAATGGTTTCTCTGGTGTTCCGTTATAACTCTCTTGCTGAGCTTTCAGGTAATTTCCGTCCAGTAGGGCTTTGGTTTGTTTTCACAGTCAAACATTTGGATTAGGTGCGCACGGGACAAAAATGGTGATGAATTTGTTGGAAATATCTTTGGAATAGAAAGGCTTGAGCCTCCGTGCCTGTTCTTCATAAAACTTTTTTTTTTTTCCCTCAATTGGAAGCACACAGCGTCTCTTTTAGGCCTAATGTTGCATCCTTAGTTACAATTTGCTCCTAGTACTTGTACTATGTTTTATTATCAGCAGCCTGATGGTGGCTGCAATAAGAGGCTATATTTGTTTGATACTGTAGTTGTTTACCGCTGTAATGTTTTAATGCTTTTTTGATCTTGTTATGACTTGTTCACTCACATGCAGGAAGAGATGATGAAATTAGGATGTGTTGATATCAGCAGTGCTTAATTCTTTCAGTTTGCTTTTGTATGCGTTATATATGAACTATAATTCATCTAGTGGCTTTCTTGTGCATGTGGTGGGGTTCTTGGTTTGGCAAAAGCCTTTTTGGAAATTTCCGTTTGACCAAAAAAAAAAAAAACCTTTTTGGTTTTTCAATAAATTTTTGTTTCCCTTTCTATCTGCATCCAGTGATACTGCCTACTGCGGGTGCAAGAGGACAGATAGAAGTCCTAGATATGATGCCATTTTTGCTTGGATGAGAAGCTTTTGTGGCTTTTCTTAGGAATGCAGGTTATTCAATAGTAAAATGGTCCCCTCCATCCATGCATGCTGAAGTCTGAACTCAAGTGCATAATTATAGCACGAAATCGTTGTACTTGAGAATTGTTGTGTTTTGATTCTAAATTTTTGGAGGGAATTAATCTTTAGCTCGGCTCGTTTATGTATCATGCTTGAATCTAGGCTTGAGCTCAGTGCAAAAACTCGGTTTAAGTACTTAATAAATTGCTCAAACACGAAATTCATGTTATTATAAGGAAATTGTTGACTTGATTGCTATTAGGCTGGCGGTTAATGTGAAGTTCTTAATTTCTGTGGTAAAAAATGTGAACGAGAATTTTGAGAATGTTTATTGATTTCTGGCATTATCTGTGTACCATCATCCAGTTTGCAAAATCATTGTACAAGTAGTTTTACTGACATTATGCTCGGACTGAGCTCATTCTAGTTTGAGCTCGGTTCCCAGTTTGTTTACAAATCAAGCTCGAATTCAAACTCAAACTCTCAACCATACGAGCTGAGCTTGAGTTGTTTATGAATTGATTTGTTTGCAGTTCCATTATTGTTCATTCCTTTAGCAAGCCTGCAAGTAATTGTGTAACATTGCATGGTGGGAATTGTAAGAAAGAAGAAAACCAGGGATACTCCTGGAAACAAGCGCAAAATCCAGAACCCAGGAAGCGTTATCCGTAGAAATTGGGAAGTAAACCACATTTCAAAATCAATTTGGACTGATGATTGGTGAAGGTTACTCATCCAGAGTCATTTATCGCAATGCTAGGTAGCCCGAAAAATTATTCCGAAAATGTTCCGAAAAGATAAATCAGTGGTCTGAATTACATGAAAGTGAATCTGAATCACTGATTTTTTTTTTCGGGACATTTTCAGATTCACTTTTCAAGCTACCTACCTATCATTATGGTTTATTCAATTGTGACAATCGTCTGTCAGTCAACTGGCTCCAAAGGGCACAGTCCCTGTCTATTTATTCCGAAGTTTGAAAAGCTGTGTGTGGACGACTCCTCAGTCTACACTTGCTGCCCTAGGGTTAGTCCAGTTTATTGGTGGGTTTGCTTCAAACACAATTGATTAGCATTCGATTCTTGAAGAATTACACCGCAAGAAAGCAATTTCTTGTTAATTCCTTAGCCTCGGCGTAAATGACTTACCTTTGACCGAATCGGAAAGAGAATTAGTTGAGCTCCGCTTAAGTTGGCCTGGGCCGAACAAAAGTTAAAGAAAAAAAAATGGTAAACCTGCGTACCTAACATGTCCACAGAGAAAAATTAGCGATTTGAAAGCGACATTGTATACAAATTATAAGCCGTAATGACGGGTGTTATGTACCGAAACGAATTGCTCAAAAACAACCGTGTCATTCTGCATGAAAATTATGCACCGACCTTTATTTATGACGGGGGAGCAGTCAGCAGTCTTACACCCAGGTCACTATATGGATCCGATTGCGCAACCCAAACTTCCGGGGGAGCTAGCGCGGCCACACCAGTGACGATCCTTCACTTACTTCAGGTTACTCTCCCGATGGAAAATCGAACCGCAAATCTTGAGAAGTACTCCTGAAGTCTGAGCCCGAACCACTGGGGCAACCCCTAGTTGTGTAAATTATGTACGACTTATCTGTTTGTTTATCATTTCTCACCTACCAATGATCGGGTGTGTGTTGTGAGTCGTGATTGTCCAAGCATTAAGTGAGAATTAACACTCAATAGATAGTCCTGTGTGCTTTATGTGCCCTACGAGAAATTTTTCAGTGCCGGGTGGGCACGGGACACGTGGTGCCCGTGCACCATCTCGGCCGTCCAATGAAGTTTTGGACGGCTCAGATCTGTTCGGCTGTTTTAAAGTGTGAAATGACTAAAATACCCCTCGGCAGCCGAACAGATCTAGGCCGTCCAAAACTTCATTGGACGGCCGAGATGGTGCCGGACACCACGTGTCCCGTGCCCACCCGGCACTGAAAAATTTCTCGTGCCCTACCGAATGGGGAGTTGTACTTTTCCCTCAAGAACATGCATGCTCATTGCCATTGCTCACCCTTCCATCTGATGCATTGTCTCACTATGTATGTTTTTCCTGGTTCTTATGAGGTCACATCATGGGGTAGCCTTAATGGGGTCATGGGCCTCAAAAAGAATGACGAAGGTACTGATTTTCTGCTGTTAATGGGGTCATGGGCCTCAAACAATTTTTCGCTATTCGACGAGATCTACATAATGAACGATTCCAATCATCAATGTAGGCCCGGTATGAGCCCGAAAAAGGAGTAACTAGACGGGAAGCTCCTCTCCCATTACTGGAGAGGAGCCAGATCCTTGGATATAAAATTCTTTACTAATTTAAAGATATGAGTGACTAGTTTTCTATTCGGTTAGAATGGAACGAGAGACTGTTAAATTGGGACAGAAAGAGTAAGATCTTGTGGACAATAATTGGGTAATTGAGCTAGTAAAATTAAAGTACTCCGTAATGTTTGAACACCCCCTTTTGGAAAATCCCGGAGCTCGCCACTGGCTCGAACAAGTTTAGGCCACCTCGAGGAAGATCATTAGCGTTTGGACAGAAGCTGAATTTTAATCGGATAGAAACTAGAAAGTCTGCGTGAAATACGAGAGGAGAGCTGTTAAAAACGTAGCGCGATCTAAAGATGGCCGAGGACACAATTCAACAGTTGGGTTTCACAGAATTGTTCACCTCGGCTAAATATTTCCGACCAAAAATCAACCACAGCATAGCAGGTTACTGTTTCTGATTCTCATCACTATGGCCGAAAGTTGAGATTTTTTCTACTTTCAACGCATTTGGGCTCTTTCCCTTGTGGTTAATTGGTTCAAGACATTTCTTTAAGTTTTGGATTTTGCTGTGCAAATTTGGTGCTGTGGGGTCTTTTGCGGTACCTTAAATCAACTACTTTCGAAAAGTTTTGCTCAAAATAAGAGGCCACCAACCTTAACTACCAATAACCAAAACATAAAGCCCTGATTAGTGGAAATGTTGTCCATATTACTCTTTTTACCCCTAATATCGGTCATGGATTGATGGGCACACCGTACACTTGTTTCAATAGCTATTTATTCATTGCACATGCACTCATTAGGGGTTGGTTAAGCGGTGAAAACTCAAGATCTGATTAGACAAAACCCATGTTTGAGTTTCCGTACCCTCTTGTTGAATTTAAACGTGCTCTTAGCATCATCCCCTTGTGATGAGACCTTAGTTTCAGCCCCGATATAAGTGCGGTGAGATCTTCCATCAATAGTAATGTGTTGTGACAGGAAAAATACACTATAGAAAAGGTGACGGCGTGTCATTCTTGCAGTTCCATTTGATATAACCAGAATTAACTAGACTCCGCTGTTAAAACGTACAGCAGAGAAAAATGTACTACGGTCTTACTATTGTTAGTCCACTAATCTAACGATAAGTACACTAAAAAATAAGGAAAATACATAATTCTGTGTATTTTTTGCACCCTTTAATACACATTCACACACTTATTATTGTCAGTCCATTGGGCTGATTTTAGAATTTTCCAATGTACTAATACGAACAGGGAGAAAGAACAAGAAGAGCCAAATTTTGGTTTGACTCAAAGAGGAAAATGATTGAAGGGGGGTAGCATAGCATTATTGGGAAGTGAGAGAGAGGCTTTTTAATTGAATGCAATCATCAAGGCTAGACCCCAATACCTGACTCACATGCTCCCATAATCATATATATGATCATTCCCTATAGGTGGTACGTGGACCTATTACAATCACATGTCCAATTCTCTTTCATGTTTTACTGCAGTACTCCTTTTTTACCCATTTATTGGAGTAATTATTCTATGACGGTGCCTTAAATTCTTTTCTATCACATATTTAAGTGGACTCTATGCACTTAGCAATGGAGAACGGATAAATATGTAATCAACAATAATTTAGGGCACGCACCACATAACGGTGCCGCAGGAGCATTGAATAAGTTTCCTATTTATTGGGCTTCTGCACTTTTTGTTGCTGGGGAGGGCATATGGCGTTGGATAATACAGAGTAAAATCACTTGTACCAAAATTCTTTTTAAACCTCTATTTTCGTGTAATTTAGGATCGCATACGCATACAAATGTGTTCTTGTAAAGATACTTTTGTGTGATTCTACGAGTGAAATTGCAAGGGAACAAATATCCAAAAGGGAGTTCGATACAGGTGAGGTGACTTGGTTCCAAAAAGTTATACCGTCACACAGTTTGAAAAGTAACACATTTTTTAACTGAAAATTTAAGAGAATTGATTTTCACACTCCCCTTTCTTATATCCACACTTTCTTTTTTGTCTTTTAGCAACAAAAAAAAAATACATACACTTTCAACACTAAAAATAAAAAGGCAGGTGTGGATATTAAAAAAAAAAGGAGTGTGAAAATCAATTTCCAAAATAAATGGTGTAAAAATTCTATTTAAGCTTGGCTTGATCATATTTGGAGTAAATTCGGAAGGAACCGGTTGCTTCTCTCCGGTTTGTATTTTTGTAGGCCCACCTAGGGTCCACAATAATGATTAGAACCGTTCATATTGTAGATTTCATTAAGAACTCCAACCACACCAGGGCCCACGATAATGATTGAAATCGTTCATGTTGGAGATTTCGTCAAGAACTCCAACCACCTAATAAATCATGTTGATCGAATACCAATTGATACTTGATCAGTATACATTTATATTTGAAAAGTATATCATTCACACTGGATTCCAATCCAGTTGTGTGTATTTGGTCAATAAAAGTATATCATTCACACTGGATTCCAATCCAGTTGTGTGTATTTGGTCAATATAAATGTGTACCGATCAAATATCAATCGGTATCCAATCAACATGATTTCGATGAGATCTCTACAATATAAACTGTTGCGATCAGTGTTGTGCACTCAGAATGGGCCCACCAAAATGCAAACTGGACAGGGGCCGGAGAGAAGCAAACTGGAGAGGAGCCGGTTCCATTCGACATATATTTCAATCAACCCAATACGGAGTTGAACCCAAGTAGCTAAGAAATTGTTTTACGTAGTACATGCTAACGTGACTATCAGTTTATCGAGCAAAGTCCAAATCAAAATTAGAAGATAGGAAAACATTTTCAAAAGTTGGTTAGCTTTTGCTTCATTACGCTGATTGAGCGGCATCCAGACATTTATCTCGGCACGGACGGCTCGGATTGAATCTTAATGCATACAATTCTGAACCGTCCATTGCTTGGACAAGATCCAAGTCGTCGATTCCCGAGATGAACAGCCAAATCGACCGCTCGGCGCCGATGCCAAGCACCCCCACTGGGCAGTATCTCCCAACCCGTTTTTGATCTACATCAAAGATTTTGCCTAACTTTACAAGAAAAATTTCACAGACAAAATTACCGGACTATAAGAGGGGATTACTATGCTTGTCGGAGGTATTAAGCGACATTACTTTAAGTACTCCTTACTACAAAAGAAAACGTATTGAGTTGATTTTGGTATCTCCACACATTACATTAGAATGAAGTTAAATATCTGAAACTTCACTGCGGTTCGCTCATATCAAGAGTTTGTCTGCGCTCACACTCCCGCACGTATATGAAAATCCGGGATATTGAATAATCTCCCTACACCAAGATAAAATTTACCCTCCCCCATGCATGTCCATAATTTGTCCTCCTCTCTATCCGAACTCTACTTACAAAAATATCGTTATTGATTATGAAAATATCAAAATATCAGTCACTTGGGATACTGAATAATCTCCCTACACCAAGATAAAATTTACCCTCCCCAGTGCATGTCCATAATTTGTCCTCCTCTCTATCCGAACTCTATTTACAAAAATATCGTTATTGATTATGAAAATATCAGTCACCCTACTCATCAAATTTACCAACCTATATCACCTTTTAAAAAATATCCAAAAACCCTTCATGACTAATCATGCTTCTATAGTAGTAAATTTCCCTTTTTATCATAACACCCTCCTATAGTATCTATATATCATCTCTTTCTTTTTTAAATGTCCACTACAGTTTTGCATGTTATTTTCAACTGTCTAATATCTCTTAATGCATATTGCTAAAAATGTGCAATATAAATATTCTTTGATGTATCTCAATTATTTCTACAAGATAGTGATTTTAAAAGTATTAAACGTGATATACGTCGAGAAATATAAGCCATTGAAAACGGCACACAAAGAACCGTACCGAACACTCGAAAAAGGGACAAAAGGAGTAACCGTAACAAACATTCCTCGAAATTTTAACCGCTAACAAACGGCGAGGGAATTGGGGCTTCCAGAAGGAACAGAGACAAATAACATCATCAAAATGCGGGCAAAGGTGTTAAGAACCGGAATGGATGGGCCCCCGGGTGCTCGTGCGGTTCAAGATGCGCACATGCCGGTGGACCAGGCCTGGCCCATTTAGATTAAAAGGCCCGGGTAGCGTATGGGTTAGCACCGATTTTTACGGGGATTATATGGGTCCCGCCTCCACCCGGCCCATGCTGCGTTGCGTTGGATGCTTTCGTAGTAGTTCCATGCATCATCTTGCGTTTGATTGGTTGATTACCTTGTTGGCCCCTCAACGTTTAATCACAGCTTGGTCGCATAACCTTTTACCGTGGCTGGTGCGGTCGCGCTCTCGATTCTTGCTCTGCGCTTGCGCTCTTAATATGTGTTCTCGCAAATTTCAATAAATTAAACGTTCTTCGCTAACTGAAATAAATACTTATTTTTCAAGTAAGTATTTGTCTTTTAAATTAAAGGTGATGTATTGTGAGAGAATGGCCTGTCTCGTAAAAACGAAAAAGTAAGTACTTAAAAAAATAAGAATATTGACGGAACGGAGACGTTTCACGCTTGATCTCATACTCCCACTCACGCATGCACACGCGCATTGTGTGACTTAGCCCGGGAGTCCTACCACTCTCATCGGCTTATGCTAGTGGAATTCAGATCATATCCCATTAACGACTCATATGTGACTCCTTTTAGTCCTTTACCTGGTCCCCTTAAAAAGAGATCTTCAAACGCTGATTAGTCATTAGCATTGTACCCCGTTCAATGTACGGAATTAAAAAAATTTACGATTGTATTTTTTCCGTTCCAATGTATCGAACGGGCAAAACTTATATGCACGGGTGAGATTAACATACACACCCAAACTTATATTTTTTTTCATTCTGACAAAAATAAACCAAAACTAAAATGTGTAATTTTTATACTAATAGAAAATTACTCCTAACAACGAAGTCATTGGACAGGAGCCGGCCTTGTTTTTGCCCTTAGTACAGTCGGTCACCAAGTTAATTTCCAGCCACTTTCCACAAATCTCTCACCTCTCTCTCTCTCTCTCTCTCTCTCTCTCTCTCTCTCTCTCTCTCTCTCTCTCTCTCTCTCTCTCTCTCTCTCTCTCTCACCCCATGTTTTCTCTCTCTCAATTTCTACAAATAATAAAATTGAAATTATGAGAATTTAGGATTAGGCATTTGGAGGCTTGGGACTCCAACACATTTCCATAGTAGATAGATAGATATGGCTTCAAATGATTTATATATGATTTTCATAGATACAAACGAGTCATATAAACGAAACGAAGCTTACGTAAAAATTATTGTAATTACTCCCCTTTAGAGCATGTCTAAGGGAGGTTAGAAATTTCTATGCCGAAAAGAGATTTAGAAATCTATGTGACAAGTTGAAGAGTCATTTGTAACACATGCGCTCCATGAAATTCTTCAAACTTTAAGTTTTTTTTTATTACTAGTCTTTTTGACTTTAAAGGACCCACTTTGTCAACCAATTTAGGTTGTTCGGATAAATAAGCCAAAGTGGCTTATTTTTTGTCCTTATTCAATTTTTTTTTGCATTTTGTGGCTTATTGTAAATTTTTTTGGGATTATTGCTTCGTTATGACGAGAGGAATCTAAAAAGTAAAAAAATTTGGTCGAAATCCAATTTTTTTTGAATTTCGACGAAAATTGGCAGGAAAGCCACTTTTTTCGTCTTTATTCAAAAAAAATTGGATTTTGACCAATTTTTTTTACTTTTTAGATTCCTCTCGTCATAACGAAGCAATAATCCCCAAAAAATTGACAATAAGCCACAAATTGCAAAAAAAATTTGAATAAGGACAAAAAAAATTTGGCGGGAAAGCCAAATGGCTTTTTTATCCAAACTATAATATATATCCAATCCTAAATAGTGTATACTGTAATTGATGTGTGACAATTCAAAAACTCATTTCTCACTCTTAACCTGAAGAGGAGAGGTGCTTCCCCCCCCCGACACAGCCGCCCGGACCCCACCCCCTCCTTTCCCGTTTTAAACCGACCCCCCCCCCCCCCCCCCCCCCCCCGTCTTTCCAATTTTGTTTTTTTTCTCTATTCCCCCTCCCGTTCTTTCCAGTTTTAATCCTTCATTTTTTTTTCTTCTAATTTTCAATTCTTTTAAAATAGGAAATTGATAATGCCAAAACAATTTGAGCCCGTGCTTGAATTGGATCCTGACTGTGCTAAGTAAATTTTAAGAGAGCTTTAAAACTAAATAAAGAGTCTTAGGGTACTCGTTGAAAGGCCTTAGAGCCAAAAATTTACCACGACAATTTAGGATGAAATGATCAGAAAAATAACCACTTTGTTTGGTTGAGGTTTTAAAAAGTTATTTTTGAGAGTTGAGTGGTAATGAGTGGAGAGAGATAGATAGAGAAATTTATTGAAAAACTGTGCCGAGAGTTAAAAGTTACTCTCAAAATGGTGAACCAAGCGGAGTGATTCATCTTTGTACCAGTTCAAACGGATTGAAAATTGAAACACTTATTTTTTTTACACCGTTTATATATTAAAAAATATAGTTAAAAATTAATCCGACTGTTTTTTTCCCTATATATATATTAAAAAATATAATTAAAAAAATAAGTGTTTCAATTTTCAATCCATTTGAACCGGTGCAAAGATGCTATTTTTCTGAACATTTCATCCTAAATGGTCGTAATAAATTTTTTGCTCCAAGGCCTTTCAATGGACACCCTAAGAGAGCCCTGAAACTAAATAAAGAGTCTTAGGGTGCTCGTTGAAAGGCCTTAGAGCCAAAAATTTACTACGACCATTAAGGATGAAATGATCAGAAAAATAACATCTTTTTATCGGTTCAAACGGATTGAAAATTGAAACATTTATTTTTTTACACCGTTTATATATTTAAAAAAATAGTTAAAAAATAAGTGTTTCAATTTTCAATCCGTTTGAACCGGTGCAAAGATGTTATTTTCTGATCATTTCATCCTAAATGGTCATAATAAATTTTTGGCTCCAAGACCTTTCAATGGACACTCTAAGAGAACCCTGAAACTAAATAATGAGTCTTAGAATGCTCGTTGAAAGGCCTTAGAGCAAAAAATTCATTATGACTATTTAGAATAAAATGATCAAAAAAATACGATCTTCGCCCCGATTAAACTGAATTAAAAATTGGAGCACTTAATTCTTGAATTATATTTTTTAATATAGAAAGAGTGTATTTATAGAAATTAAATAAATAAGATAAAAGTAATTAAATAAAAAAAAGAAATTAAAAACTGTAAGGAGAGAGGAGGGGGGGGTAGTCTGGGAAAAGGGACGTGGGGCCGGGGTGAAAGCAATTTGCCCTGAAGAGTAAGAGAGCCACCACACAATGTGTGGCAAGTTTAGAATGTGTTCTTCTAACATGACATGGCACTTCAACCATATATGATTTGTTCTTGATTTTGCGATTTCTTTTGGAGATGCTCTTACATGAATGGAAGAGAATCTTATGCCTTGTTTGGATTACTTTTTGAAAAGTTTTTTCCAAAAGATTCCTCCTACTTCCAATTATTTCTCTCTCCACTTGTTATCCCTATTATTCTCATAATTTTTTTTTTCAAAAACTCATCCAAACACAGCATAAATCTTTTTAATTTTCAGGATTGTCTTGCAGCAGGATACACTTGCATATTTCTTGAGGTCACAACATAATAAGTAGAAAAAGGGCAAAAACCAAAAAAAGTGTGAACAGAGATTTGCTCTCTCGCACAGTGGTTGACTTATCTGAGAGTCGATTTCCCACTGTTCTGTTTCCCTTCAAAGGTAACAAAGTTCACATGAGTAACGAACGAGACACCAAGTACGAAACAGTGTTTTGTGTGGCAGAAGGAAAAAAAGTGAAAAAGCAGTTTCATAGTGGCCGGATGGACCCTAAAAGTCACGTACTAATGCGTATGTAGGTGCGAGAGCGCTTGCATGAGCGTGAAAAACGTCTTTTGAAAACCTCCGAAACAACTACAATTCGTGAGCGTGAAGATTGAGAGCACGAACGCAAAGCGAGAATTGAGAGTGGAAACAAATCATTTGAAAGGATTATTAAGGTGACTAAGGGCGTGGGACCCTGACCAATTATGGGGTACTTTCTTGGATAAAAGATCGTCGCCACACAACGTGAGTCACTCCTTATCTACCGACCACCTAACAAAAAAGTGAATGGTAATGTCCCTAACATATAATTTGTCGTTACGTAAATGGTCGGGATAATTACTCGTGGACCCTACGCTAACCTCTGTCAAGCACCAATATAATTGGAAGGTACGTCCTAATTAAGGTGTAATTACATCAATTGCCCCTGAGCGCCACTCCAGCCTCCTCCATAAGTAGAGCTTCACCTTCCCCCTCCTTTTCCCTCACCCCATCTCTCTCTCTCTCTCTCTGCCATTGTTTGTTGTACATGGAGAAAATGGGTGGCATTATTGTGGGCTGCATTGTGTCTCTTATTTCGATTCTGCCACTAACTGAAGCGAGAATCCCAGGGGTTTACACCGGCGGACAGTGGGAAAGCGCTCACGCCACCTTCTACGGCGGCAACGACGCCTCTGGTACAATGGGTATGCAATCTCAACTAATTCTACATCCGACAACTGTAATTTCTAAACTTTTTCAAACGCATTGTCTCAAGATCTATAATAGTGTGCGTAAGTTGATTTAGACACTCAATTATCTTAAAACATTACAAATTCTGCTAGCTACTGTCGTTAGTAGTAGATTTTTTCAGAAGTGCAATTTGTGGTATAATGTGAAAGACACTTAGAGGCTGTCTTTATCAAAAGTTTTTTTTGTCTTTAGTGAGTTTTTTTCAACTTTAATATATATTTTTATAGTACTAATTTATTCTTCTTGTCAAAGCGAATGATTAATACAAATTTTTTTTTACCCGAATCTAGTAAAAATTATAGAAAAGAACCAAAAATACTTTGTCAAAAGGACCAAAAAATTTACGCCAAATGAGGCCTTCCTTACTCCTTTTTTCTATGACGTTCTTGTGCCCCTATAAACTTTTGAAAAAGTCATTAAAAATAGATAAACTCATTGAAACTAAAAAAATTAATCCATAAACAGGGGCCCATTCACCATTGGCTTGTCATAATTCCATCCATGCTCACATAATACTCCAACAAGACTATGTTCTCAATCTTTACGCTACGTTTTCGCTTTCAATTCTCGCCCTCGCTAATTTTATGTAGTTGCACTATTTTCAAAGACTTCTTCAAGTTTCAATTCTCGCCCTCGCTAATTTTATGAAGTCGCACTATTTTTCAAAGACTTCTTCAAGTTTGTGCATGCGCTAGCTTACGTTCACGCAGTTCATGTGGCTTCGCGTTTCAGCCCTACTAAATTGGGCATAATCAAATTCTACTAATTCATCTCTCTGTTTTTTCACAAACAGGAGGGGCGTGTGGGTACGGCAACCTCTACAGCCAAGGCTACGGCGTCAACACAGCGGCCCTAAGCACGGCACTCTTCAACAACGGCCTCAGCTGCGGCACCTGCTTCGAGATCAAGTGCGCCAACGACCCCGCCTGGTGCCACTCCGGCAGCCCCTCGATCTTGGTCACCGCCACCAACTTCTGCCCTCCGAACTACGCCCTCCCCAACGACAACGGCGGCTGGTGCAACCCTCCTCGGACCCACTTCGACCTCGCCATGCCGATGTTTCTGAAAATTGCCGAGTACCGTGCCGGAATTGTGCCCGTTGCTTACCGCCGGTAAATTTCTTTTTCTCCTTGTCTTTTACTCACTCCGTCTCTTGCTCTGTTTTTTTATGTGTAGGGTCTTTTGCTTTGTCGTGGGTCATGCTCTGTTTTGGTCCTTGCGTTGTGGACCAGATTTTAGTTGAGTACTATTAACCGAAAGACCCATGATTTTTTTCTCTGTGTCCTCTTGGATCCAGAGGGTAGCTCGGTTGGTAAAGATCCTGACTTCTTGTCCATGAGTAGTCATTTCGAGAACCCTCTGAGTCAATGCAGCTGTGTCTGGTCGTTAACTTTGGTATTGCAGATCAGTTTCTCTCAAACCTAATCGAGCTAGCTTTATTACTCCCGTTAATGATCTTTGCGCATTTCAGTGGAGGGGTTGGTTGGAATTGCACGGTCTTTCTGAAATTACCTAATTATTTCATCCCTTTTTTTTATGTTAAGCAGTAGGAAAATTACATGGAAGAATTACGTAACGGGACACTATATCAATTATGTGAGATTCGCAACAACTAAATCTAGCACAACATATAACAACTCAAGAAATAGCT
The DNA here is from genome assembly GCA_020567845.1 of Rhododendron henanense subsp. lingbaoense. Taxonomy (NCBI): domain Eukaryota; kingdom Viridiplantae; phylum Streptophyta; class Magnoliopsida; order Ericales; family Ericaceae; genus Rhododendron; species Rhododendron henanense. The sequence continues at coordinate 7,852,977 of CM036312.1, forward strand.
CCATATGAGAGGAGAAATAAATTAACAACGGAGAACACTTTTATACAAAAAAAAGCTAATAATTACTTACTGGCATACGACAAGATTTGACCCCTTGACCTCTCAGCTGAGAATGTGAAAGGGTGGCCCCCTAGTTGGTTATGTACAAGGGTAAATACCAGCACTTGGTAAAAATAGAGATTTGGGTTGCGAGGTGACTCTAGATACACCCGCTAAATTTCTGTCCGCGCCGCTGCCCAGGATCTACAATGGATGTGACGGATGCACCCCAAAGGGCACAAAGGAAAAAAAGATAGTTATACTTGAAACGTTGGATACACTCCGGAGTAGGTGAAATCCCATTACATCTACCCTACGGCCCGTTTGCAAACCTACGATAGTTACACTTGAAATGCCGGAAGGGATCATTTTGTGTTGCGCGTTTGCAATAGTCACAATGCGCGAGTCAATATTTGTCTTGCTCGCAAATGTAAGTGCTCTGCTTTTAAAAAGTTTAACCACATGATTGGTGTTATCAAGAAATTGATTACACACGGTGGAGCATTGAAACAGGAGTAAAGTTCTTGGTGGGACAAGGATATCCTTTTTCCACCAATGTCAAATTATTTCTGGTCCAACCTTAGCCAATCAGTTTCTGCGGTTCGGGAAAAAAAAAAAGTTGAACCAACCTAGCCCCTGACTTTGCCATTTATTTACGCAGGGTGCCATGCCGGAAGCAAGGCGGGATAAGGTTCACGATCAACGGTTTCCAGTACTTCAACCTTGTCCTGGTCACCAACGTTGCAGGAGCGGGTGACATCGTGAGGGTGAGCGTGAAAGGGTCCAGAACGGGCTGGATGAGCATGAGCCGGAACTGGGGCCAGAACTGGCAGTCCAACGCGGTGTTGGTGGGACAGGCCCTTTCTTTCCGGGTCACCGGAAGCGACAGACGGACCTCCACCTCGTGGAACATGGTCCCGGCGCATTGGCAGTTTGGTCAAACCTTCACTGGAAAGAACTTCAGAGTTTGAAAAACAAAAAGGAGGAATATTTCACTGGATCCACCTTTTTAACTTTGTTCATTATTTTTACCCTTTTGCCGCCATTTGTCTTTTAACTGTTAACTACTAGTAGTTTGGCTGTTGGGTATGTATTATGAGAGAAAGCCAACGGCTCCGCGCAATCTCAGCCGTCCAAAACACTTTTGGACGGTCGAGATTGAGCACCGTAAAACTTATTCACGACTCCTCCATGAATAAGTTTTTCTCATGTATTATATACTGGGTATAATTGAGATGGGAAAGCGAAAGAGCAGCAAAAAGATGAAATGTATGGAGCCGGAGTAATATATGTTTGAGTGTGTGCTATGTGTATATATATTTATGAACTGTTTATAATATCTACTTGTGTCTCTATATTTCAGAATTTTGGGGGCTTGAAATAGATTTGGCCAATGGCATTTTGAAATTTGTAAAAATGGTTGAAATTGATTTGGAAGGACATTGATCCTGGTTCTCACCTGTTTGACTTTTTTTATTGTATGGAATCGAATAAGGCTCAAGAAAGATTTGGGAGCAAATTAGAAACTCATGACAAAGAATATGGCAAAAACAGAGATTCCAAAGCATACGAAGAAATAAAGAGGTCAGGGGGTTTCACATTAATGTTTTGGCAATACGATACTGGTTTCGTTTCGTTAGCGGTTGTTTCGGTTTTGTTTTCTTTGTGGTGTTTCGGCTGGCTCCTTGCCTTCTTTTGGGTTTGGTTCTCGGGTGGCGTTAGCGGTTGTTTCGGTTTTGTTTTCTTTGTGGTGTTTCGGCTGGCTCCTTGCCTTCTTTTGGGTTTGGTTCTCGGGTGGCATTTTCGCTGGTGTGCCCTTGATCTGTTAAATCTTCGTAATCTTTTTCAAAGATTTATGAAAAAAAATTGCTGATTTAAAAAAAATTTTGGTTAAATTTCAAAAAATTTCCACTAGTTTTTTTTTTTTTTTTTTATAATTTAGGTGTCCAGATCAGCTTACGCGAACCTCGACTAATCCTGGGTGAGGGAGTTCCAATCGAACATTTACTTATCATGTCACGTGACCCCTAATTCCCTACCAAAGTCTTCCAACCACAATTCAAAGGTGGGATTCTGGATTTTCCCAGGCATAAAATTCAATCCATGGATCGTACTACTACTTACCAGGTCTTCTATTCACATTTCCACCTTTAAGTCCAAGTGGGACACATCTGAAGGAAGACCCAATGCTCTTGTGTTGAATTGCAGATTCCACATGCATTGTGGGGGGTGGGAAAGCTCAGCTATCTATGATCTTGTTCACATATTGAGATATTGAGATAGCAAGCTGTCTAATCTTCCTCAATTCTTCATCATTTTGTTTGGAAAAGGTCATTGGATTCCTACAGCCCCCAAAAAGCAAAAAACAAACAAGGCTTTGGATACCTAGACCCGATTTATTTCTTCATTTCACTTTTACTTTGCTTGCTTGGCGTAGTTTTCTGATCAGCAAAGAAAATGTTATCGTAAACGAAATAGGAATGAAGTCTTGCACCGAAAATAGTGGCTTAACGTAGAAAGCGGCATCACAACGAGGGGAACCATGGTTAGCAAGACACCAACCTAAGGTACAAGAACGTCCCATTTTTCAACCACGCCACACCCTTCGGCAGCAAGACCACCCTCAGCTACATACCTAAAACCTCCCAACAACATCCCATTTTGCTTGACATAGTTTTACATCAGAAGACTGCTGTATAAAGAAGAAGATTGAAGTTTAGACCGATAAAGAATTGACTATTTGAGGAAATCATTTTGAAAATCAAGCCCACTGGGAAACACCCATCCTATGACACAATAGAGCGCGCACAGGAAAAAAATAAGGTCCACATGAAAACAGAAGGCCTACAAATTAGCAGCTGTAGCATGTTAAACGCAAAGACCTGCTACTTAATCTGCTTCCCCGTATCAAATATGAATATGCACTGAAAGAGCAAGAATAAATTTAGGATACTAGGAAATTGTGGTCCTCAATTACGTTCTGATCATCAATACTTTCGTGTCTAGCTATAGAAAGGAGAGATTATTTAGTGGCCCGAGGGCACCACATGCGGGGATTCAAGCCCTACCACACCACACATTGATATGGTAGATGAGCCTAGGACAATGTTGTGCCAAGGGGCAATAAATAATTTCCCCATAGTTAGGGTCTTAGGGAAGTATCTTTTATATTTTGAGTACCTAACTCTCTTATGATGTATCAAGATGTCTAGTCTATAAGGGCCATGCAAGAGGCAACAGAGCCTTAGCCCAAGCTTGGGGACTACATAAATCGAAAGGCAATATATACACAAGATCAGTGTTTGATCTCAAAAAGTTAGAAGTTCTTAGTACATCATTTTGAATCAGAAACAAAACAGGGGGAAACACCCATCCTATGATTCCACAAAAGAGCACAAAAAAACAAGATGGGCAGAATCAAAACAGAAAGCTTTAGAGCTGCATGTTATTTACCTAGATAATCTGCTACCGAACTTTCCTCCCCCCCCAACAAAAGTAGAAGAAGACCACATCAAGAACGAGACTTTCTCCTCCGTTTTGTAATTCTCCCCCGTTTATACAAATTCAACTGTTTCAGCAGGTGAGATACTCCCTCCTTAACTGTTGCCTTCCTCTCCTCCTTAAAATTCCATAGTTCATGCACAGGGTAACGTCCACTGGGATTATAATCGTTCAATTCAATCAAAGCCATTGTTACAGCCTCATAGACTTCATTGCCAAGTTGTTCCTTCAAAGTTTTCAATTTTTCATCCTCCTCGTCGATCACTTCCTGAAGTGTAGTAACATAGGATATAAACCGTACAATAATGGAAAACTAAAATGGCATAGCATTTTCTATTTCAAACACATGGTAATGATTTCATTGTGAAACTAAAATACTATTGATGTCTGAGACCACCCAATCATGTTCAAATGGTAATAAACATAAAACAAAACAAAAATGCATAGGCAAGGTAAACGACAGAATCTAGCAAATTCATAGTAATGCAAAGAATACCTTATGATCTCCTTCCATGCGGATGACCTTAAAAGGATGCCAGCTTGGATCCCTTAGATAACTCTCCCACAATGAGCACAACTCTACAGCTTGTTCATCTGTTGTTTCATCTTCATCATATTTTCTCTTGGTTGTCACTTCGCCATCAGTTGCTGCTTCATCCACGTACCTTCTCTTTGTCGCAGTTTGGAAGGGCTTACTATCAAGCTCTCCCATTTTCTTGACACTAATGTAAGCATGGCTATCCAAGAAACCCTAGAGTGGAAGACCATTAGATATGCACTGGACATTCAAGGACTTGTGTTCCAACTTCCAAGTGAATATCTTCTTGACTTCTTCATTAAAAATAACTATAAAGGATAGAAATGAGAAAATAATATTGCTTACGTTGATTAACTCTTTGCGGGCTTCTTGCAACTCATCGTTGCTCTTCAGTTCCTTAGCTGTAAGAATGCTAATGAGCGATTCCAAATGTTCAAAATGTTTGTCCTTTTCTTTCATATCTTGGTGAATCGCATTGGTCTCGTTCTTAAGTTCCACCGCACCGTCCATCTTGTTCTCGAGCCCCACTTGCCCATCCTCATCGAATTTTCTTATGACTTTTAGTGCCAACTTCAGTGCCTTCTTGGACTTAAGTTTTTTCTGCAGTTCAGCAACCCTCCTATTGAGATTTCCCTTTTCCTTCCGCCATAGTGCCTTCTTGGAATCAAGTTTCTTGTGCAGTTCAGCAAACCTTCTATGGAGGTTTTCCTCTCCTATCTGCCACAGAAAGCCACAGTACATTGCGAAATAGTCAACTTAGTATAATTCAGCAACATAATTGTCTTTTTACTTGCATAATTAACAATGCAGAACAGGGCATATTACCTTTCGTTCTCCTGCCAACCTTAAAGCATTTTCAAGTTTCTTCTGCAATTCAAAAATCATACTACAGAGCTCTTCTTCCCCTCTCTGCCATTGAATCTCATAACATATCATGCAATAGTTTAATTTTTTGAGTTCAACTACAAAATTTGCATTTTACTTGTGCAATCAATGATAAACTGTCAAAATACCTTCTGTTTTCCGGCCAAAGTAAAAGCATTTTGAAGATTCTTCTGCAGTTCAACTATCCTACTACGGAGCTCTTTGTTTTCTATCTATCGTAGGAACTCATAGTAAATCATGCAATAACAAAATTAGTACGAATCAACGACATAATTGTCAATCTACTAAAAAATTAAAAATGGGGCACCTTACCTTTCGGTCTTCTGCCAACCTTAAAGCTTTTTCAGCTGCTTTCTTCTCAGTGTCGATCTTCCTCCTCTCCTCCAACTCTTTTTCAAGATTCTTAATATCCTTGTCGATCTCCCTTGCCTCCCCAATGTTTCTTCTCTTCTCCTCCAACTCTTTTTCACGGTTCTTAAGATCCATGTAGATCTTCCTTCTCTCCTCCTCCAACTCCTTTTCACGATTCTTAATTTCCATGTCATACGCTTCTAAATGCTTTGCTATCTTTTCATGCTCATTCAAGATTTCTTCCAGTTCACTCACAGTATTGTTTGTCATCTTCCTCACGTCTAGTTCAAATTAAATTCCGCCAAACAAAACCAGAAAAAAAAAAAAAAAACACCCATTATGAATATTATGTTTATCACAAATCCAGAAGAATGAAATTTCAAATAAATTACTATCACGCACTGTGGATAATGTGAGGGTATTTCCCAGAGAAGGGCTCTTTCGCAACTTTTCCCTCCTCAGTAGTATCCATTGGAGATTCTGAAAAATGACAACATCACATTTAAAGATACTATGAACGGCTATTTCAAAATATTAAGAAATTCATAGCAATGAAACAATGAACATAATTTGTCACGCAGATCAAACCGATTATCAAACTCCAGGTCATGAACTACAATTTTTTTTTCCCCCTTTCAATCATATTATTATTACTGAAACCGTGCATGACATGTTCAGCGAGTCACTGACGAATTCAGGGAATAATATTAAAGAGGGAAGGTTGAAAAAACAAACCATTTTTCAACCACACCTGTAATGTATAGAGAAATAGAGATATCCCTCTCTCCGGGAAAGGGAACAAACAAAGACAAAAAGTATGCTAATACTTCTTTTTTTTCAAGTGTCCGGGCCAGCTTACGGGTAACTCAACCTCCTAGGCACCTATCCACTGTCCGCTAGCGGAGGTCAATTAAAGCCCATGCAAAGCCCGTTTCAACTGGCTCCAAAGGGGTGATACTTGATAGCACCTAGGTGGGGAAAGTGAGACCTGAGGAGGGAGTGAGCCTAGCTCTGACCTTTACTATCTGGCCATGCATGGGTCAAGAGTAAGCTAATAGCTCCTATTATACTTGTTTGTCTCTCTGTTTGGTGTGTTAATGTCATGCATGGCGTTGGTCAAGACTCAAGAGGAGTTCTTGCAGAGACAATATTCCTTCTTTCGGCGAATAGAAAAAAAAAAAAAAAAGGGAAGAAGAAGAAAAAAAAAAGCCTATTTAGATGGAGGGATTTCATAAGAAAAAGAAGAAAAAAAAAAAACAGTTAGATGGAGGGATTTCATAAAAAATAAAAATAAATAAATGGTTATAATTTCCAGCCAATCACTCATTTGGATTAAGTATTACAGTGAGAAATGAAAAGAGAAGAGAAGTAGAAAAGTAAATTTTTTTGATCGACTATCCCCACACAATCTCACAAAGAAAATGGTGAGAAAAGACTCCCTTCTTTATTATCTCTCACCAAATAAACCACACTGTGGACCATGCATGGCAGAAGAAGCAATTAAAATCCAAATTGGTGGGTGAGATCTCACCTCGATCAAGACGATATGCTGTCGGTTTGGTCCAACTACAATATGCCTTCCATCTTTTACTCTGGTGCACAAAACCTCTCACTTCTCCTCCGTAAGAACTCTCTCCCTCTCTCTCTTTCTCTTTCAGAAGATCATCTGAAACCATGTCGCTGATCACTTCTTCCCTCTCTCTCATTCTCTCCTCCTCCTCTTTACCGTCCTTGCACAGAGCGTCTATGAAAAGACTACTACATATGGGGGTGTGGGACTGTGTGGAAGCAGAGTACCGAGGGTCGCAGTAATTTAATACTCCCTCCGTTCCAAAAAAAGGATAACAATTTTTGAAATTTGTGTCATTTTTCATTACTTTCAAACAAGATCCATATTGTATATTTTTTAAAATTTATATTGAAAGATATAAAAAATTAAAATTGACACGAATATAAAAAATTGTCATCCAATTTGAGACAGAGAGAGCAAGTTGCAGAGCTTTCTTCCACGCTTGCAGTCTTCAAAGTACACGAGTATTTGAAGTAAAATCGTGGAGATATGACTGATGAGGCTTCTTTGGATTTTGAGCCCAAAGCAGAGGTGTTCAAAAAAACCGTTCAAACTGCATGCCTTGTTCTTTTTGCAATTCAAAAAGGATTTTTCAAAAAATTTCCCTTAGATTTTTCTTACTTCCAACATTTCTCTCTCTATCTCTTTCCACTTATTACCCTTACTATTTTTCAAAAAAAATTTCAAAATCCAATCCAAACACAGCAAACCGTTTTGATTCGGACCGAACCGTTTTATTTGGTCTGGTTTTGCAGTCTATTGGTTAGGTTATGGTTCCAAAAAAAAATAGAATCGTTCATTTTGGTTTGATTACTAGTTTTCAATTAAAGATCCGTAGTTAAAACCGAACCGAACCATTTAGAACTAATATATACGCGTATATATATATATATGTATACAGTCCTGATCAAATCCGGACCTCTCCTTTCCCGATCGAATTTCGACAATCCGAGCCGCTCTATGTGGTTAGAACGTGATTTTAAGAGCACCCACGAGAAATCAGCAAAAAAAATGACCGGGAAGGGTTTCATCCAAACAGTTTTTTATTGAACGGTTCAATAAAAAACTGCTCAAATCAAACCATTCCCGGTCATTTTTTTTTTGCTAATTTCTCGCTGGTACCCTTAAAATCACGTTCCGAACATATTGAGCGGCTCAAATCATTGCAAATCGATCGAAAAAGGGGAGGTGTGGACCATAGCAAAATCCGGACGCCCTGACCTGATCACCACTGGTATATGTATATATATGCATTTTATTTTTTTGAACTGTGTATATGCATTTTATTAGGTAAGTTAATCTTTTTCTTGCTGAAGTCAATTTATTTAGAGAATAAATTTCACTTGTTAGGAATGTTTTTAATATACTACTTCCTCCGTCTCTATTTAATTGTCCATTATGATTTTGCGTGCATTTTGAACGGCTTATATCTCTCGACGTATATTACTAAAAATATGCAATATGGATCTTATTTAATAGATCTCAATTTTTTTTTATAAGACAATGATTTCAAAAATATAAAACATAATATATGTTGAGAGAAAACCGTTGAAAATGCACGCAAAATCGCAATAGATAATTAAATAGAGACGGAGAGAGTAGTAGTATATTTATAGGAATTCAAATTATTGAAGGATTCTTAAGAGTATTGAGTGTCCAATTTCATTTTTTCTTACTCAAATACTTATCAATTTTTAAATTCCACGATTTACTTTACTCTTATTACTTCAATTCTTTTCTTCCTTCCTTTTCCATTCCAGCATAATACCTTCTTATAATCTTTACTTTACCCTACCAAATCTTCTAAGTGTTAAGATGCTAATTGGATAGAGCTGGAATCAAACCAAAATCGAACCGGTCTTGCGGTTAGTTCGGTTAGGTTCTATACATATATTGGTTAGGTTTTGATTCCAAATTTTCTAGAATCAATTTTTTTTTTTGAAAAGTCAATCAATTCATTTCACGATACCCAGAGGTAAAAGCCCAAAGGCTACAACGATTTCATCAAAAAAAATACAGGAATGAACCAAAACTACTAAAACCTAGACACGAAGAACATCCAATAGGAGTCTCCTGAGCACATCCTGCCAAAGGCAGACCATACATAAATGCTGGGCAATGATACCCGTCTCCGATTTTAGAAGTAGAGCTCAAAAGGACACCCAGCTCAAACCATAGCCGTAAGCACGGATGAAATCAACAACAAACTAGAACAAAACAAACTAAACAGACTGAAAACTTATTCGCCCACCTACCACGCCCACCGGATCTGGAAAAACAGACCGGTACAGTCACCGGACCGGGGAGACCGGCCGGGAGAAACCAAGCCAAAGACAGCCGGTACAGAAACCTCCGGCCAAGGAGCAATCGCCAGCGAAACGCCACCCCGTAAGCTGGAAACTTATTGCCGGAGGGAGCCGAGCCACCCTACTTCATCTCTCCGTCAGAGCTAGCCCAACAACACCAAACCAGAGGGAGGCGGATGCGGAGGTGGAGGCGGAGAGGAGATGGTGAGGAGAAGGCGGTGGCGGCGGCGACGGCTGAGAGAATGCGGAGAGGAGTTGGCGGTGGAGGAGGAGGAGATGGTGGAGGCGAGAAGAAAGCAGATCTGGTTAGGGGAGGGATTCGACGGGCGGCGAGGTGAGGAGGGGTGGCCGGCAAAGGAGGAGGGGGGGAGGTGGGGCAAGGGGCGGCAGCCCCACCCCCTAGGAAAAACCCTAACTGGTGAAAGTAGAGAGAGAAAGGAGAGAGCTCCTAGAGAGAGAAAGTCCTAGATTCTAGAATCATTTGAAATGGTCGAATTACTGATTTTCTAGAGAACCGGACCATTTGCACTCCTAGCCCAAAGGGTGGGAGGGGTTTAGGCTAAATTCCGTTAAGGACTTTTTGAGATTTTTGGAGGTTTTTTCATTTTGTCCTTATTAGAAAAATTCCCTGTCTCTGTACTCTTCTCAAACCAAAAAAACTCTTCTCTGCACACATTTCTTTTCAGTACTTTTCCTTACCAATTTCCCACCTAAAAGCCTTGCTAAATGGGAAATTATTTTACCACACCATTTTTTTGTTAACGCCACACTCTGTAAGTGTATTTTTACACCAAAAATACATTTGCAGGGTGTAGCGTTAACAAAAAAGGGTGTGGCAAAATCACTAGCCTGCTAAATAATAGAGAAGTTTGTATTCCCATTATTACTTTCCTTGGGAATTGCCGGGGCACACCCAATAGGAGACCCAACATTTCACATTAATTTCCTTGGGAAAATACGAATAGCTTCCAGCTAATTTTGCGAACATTAGACTTGCAAATCGGATTTTGTAAAAAAATTCTGAAAATTCGATCAAACATCAAATAGAAAGCTATTGTACAAATTTTGACGAAATCCAAGTATCCAAGATAAAGCCCCGGCCTCTAGTATCCAAGATAAAGCTCGAAGTCGACTTTTTTAGGCTTTATCTTGGATATTACAAAAAAATAGTAGGGTAAAAGTCATAATCTTTTTTCGATTACTTTCGTCGAGACGTATCAATAGAGGTAAAATGTTCAAACGCTAAATTTTTTTGAATAAGAACAAAACAAAAAAAGTCCCAAAATAGGAATGAAGATATTATTATAAACGAAATAGGAATGAAGTCTTACACCAAAATAGCGGCTTAATGTAAAAGGCGGCATCACAGCGAGGAGAACTGTTGGCAAGACACCAATCAGAGGCAAAATTACAAAAACTTCACATTTTCCAACCACGCCACACCCTCTTGCACCAAGACCACCCTCAGCTACATACCTAAAACCTCCCAACAACATCCCATTTTGCTTGACATAGTTTTACATCAGAAGATTGAAGTTTAGACCGATAAAGAATTGACTAGTTCTACCTCCCCATATCAAATATGAATATGCACCGAAAGAGCAAGAATAGAATTAGGATAATACGAAATCGTAGTCCTCAATTACGTTCTGACCGATACTTTCATGTCTAGCCATAGAAAGGAGAGATTATTTAGTGACCCGAGGGCACCACGTGCAGTGCTTCAAGCCCTACCACACCACATTTTGATGTGGTAGATGAGCCTAGGACACCATGTTGTGGTGCCGGCACTAAATAATTTCCCGGTAGTTAGGGAAGTATCTTTTATATTTTGAGTACCTAACTCTCTTATGAAGTATCAAGATGTCTAGTTTATAAGGGCCATTCAAGAAGCAACAGAGGCTTAGTCGAAGCTTGCGGACTATAGAAATCAGAAGGCAATATATACACAAGATCATTGTTTGATTTCGAAAGCTAGAAGTTTACATTAAATTAGTACATCATTTTGAATCAGAAACCAAACAGGGGGAAACACGTCAAGAATGAGCATTTCTCCTCCGTTTATACAAATTCAACTGTTTCAGTAGGTGAGATACTCCCTCCTTTACCGTTGCCTTCCTCTCCTCCTTAAAATTCCACAGTTCATGCACGGGGTAACGTCCACTGGGATTATAATCGTTCAATTCAGTCAAGGCTGTTGTAACAGCCTCATAGGCTTCATCGCCAAGTTTTTCCTTCAAGGTTTTCAATTTCACATCCTCCTCGTCGATCACTTCCTGAACAGTAACATAGGATATAAACCGTACAATAATGGAAAGCTAAAAAGGCATAGCATTTTCTATTTCAAACACACGGTAATCCTTACAAAACTAAAATACTATTGATGTCTGAGACCACCAAATCACATTCAAATGCCAATAAAGATCAAAAAATGCACAGGCAAGGTAAACGACAGAATCTAGCAATTTCATAGTAATGCAAAGAATACCTTATGATCTCCTTCCATGCAGATGACCTTAAAAGGATGCCAGCTTGGATCCCTTAGATAATTCTCCCACAACGAGCACAACTCTACAGCTCGGTCATCTGTTGTTTCACCTTCATAATATTTTCTCTTGGTTGTCACTTGGCCATCAGTTGCTCTGTTGGCTGTTGGTTTCTCATGTGCTGCTTCATCCACGAACCTTTTTGTTGCAGTTCGGAAGGGCTTACTATCAAGCTCTCCCATTTTCTTCACGCTAATGTAAGCATGGCTATCCAAGAAACCCTATAGTGAAAAGAACATCAGATATCCACTGGACATTCGAGGACTTGTGTTCCAACTTCAAAGTGAAGATCTTCTTAGCGCAGAAATGAGAAAATAATATTACTTACGTTTATTAACTCTTTGCGGGCTTCTTGCAACTCATCGTTGCTCTTCCGATCCTTAGCTGTAAGAATGCTAGTGAGCGATTCCAGATGTTCAATATGTTTGCCCTTTTCTTCCATATCTTGGTGAATCGCATTGGTCTCGTTCTTAAGTTCCACCGCATCATCCATCTTGTTCTTGAGCCCCACTTGCCCATCCTCATCGAATTCTCTTATGACTTTTAGGGCCAACTTCAGTGCCTTCTTGTAATTAAGTTTTTTCTGCAGTTCAGCAACCCTTCTATGGAGATTTTCCTTTTCATTCCGCCATAGTGCCTTCTTGGAATCGAGTTTCTTCTGCAGTTTCGCAACCCTTCTATGGAGCTTTTCCTCTCCTATCTGCCATAGAAAAGTCACAATACATTGCGAAATAGTCAACGTAGTATAATTCAGCAACATAATTGTATTTTTACTTACATAATTAACAATGCAGAACAGGGCATATTACCTTTCTTTCTCCTGCCAACCTCGAAGCATTTTCAAGTTCCTTCTGCAACTCAGCAATCCTACTACGGAGCTCGTCTTTTCCTATCTGCCATAGAATCTCATAACATGTCATGCAATAGTTTAGCATTTTCAACTTGCGTAATCACTAATAAACTGTCAAAATACCTTCTGTTCTCCAGCCAAAGTTAAAGCATTTTCAAGATTCTTCCGCAGTTTAACAATCCTACTATGGAGCTCGTTGTTTTCTGTCTACCATAGGAACTCATAGCAAATCATGCAATAATAAAATTAGTACCGATCAACGACATTATTGTCACTCTACTAACAAATTTGAAAATGGGGCACACTACCTTTCGTTCTTCTGCCAACCTTAAAGCTTTTTCAGCTGCTTTCTTTTTCGTATCGATTGCTCTCTCAGTCTGGAATCAAAACAAATTTGTTATCCAAAATAATATTAAAAAAAACCAGTTCATGGCTGTTTTTTTCCATAGAAAATGCTACTCCACAGACGGTAATATCAATTACATCATATTTCTGTTAATCAATACAACAAGTAAAAAGTCTAGTACCGTTTTCTTCTCAGAGTCGATCTTCCTTCTCTCCTCCTCCAACTCTGTTTCACGAATCTTAATATCCTTGTCGATCTTCCTTCTCTCCTCCTCCAACTCATTTTCACGATTCTTAATATCCTCTTCAAACTTCCTTCTCTCCTCCTCCAACACTCTTTCACGATTCTTAATATCCTTGTCGATCTCACTTGCCTCCTCAGTCTTCCTTCTCTTCTCCTCCTCCTCCAACTCTTCTTCACGATTCTTAATCTCCCTGCCAATCTTCCTTCTCTCCTCCTCCAACTCCTTTTCACGATTCTTAATTTCCATGTCATACGCTTCTAAATGCTTTGCCATCTTTTCATGCTCGTTGAAGATTTCTTCCAGTTCACTCACAGTATTGTTTGTCATCTTCCTCATGTCTAGTTCAAATTAAATTCCGCAAAACAAAACCAGGAAAAACAACACCCACTGTGAGTAGTATGTTGAACACAAATCCAGAAGAACGAAATCTCAAATAAAATCATCACGCACTCTGGATAATGTTAGGGTATGTCCCAGAGAAGGGCACTTTCGCAACTTTTCCCTCCTCAGTAGTATCCATTGGAGATTCTGAAAATGAACTATGAACGGCGATTTCAAGACATTAAGAAAATTCATACCAATGAACATCATTTGTTTGCGCTTAAATTTTCACACAGATCAAACCGATTATCAAACTCTAGGTCATGAGTACAATTTTTCTCTCTCCACCATATTTTTTTCACTGATGAAACCGTACATAACATGTTCAGCGAGTCAGCGACGAATTCAGGGAAAAATATTAAAGAGGGAAGGTTGAAAAAATAGAACAGTTTCAACCACACCTGTAATGCATAGAAGAATAGAGATATGATTCATCTCTCACTCTCTCCGGAAAAGGAACAAACAAAGACAGAATACTCGTACTTTTTTTTATTATCTCAAGTATCCGGGCCAGCTTACGGACAACTAGACCATTCCAAGTCACCAATTCCACCGTCCGCTAGCGGAGGTCAATTAAAGCCCGAGCAAAGCCCGTATCAACTGGCTCCAAAGGAGTGATAGCACCTAGGAGGGGAACGTGGGAGTGAGTCTCAGACCTTGACGTTGGTCAAGACTCAAGAGGTGTTTTTGCAGAGACAATATGCCTTCTTCTGGGAGGTATAGACAGGGCCGGCCCTGAGAATTTGGAGGCTTAAAGCGACTTTTAAAATTGAGGCCTTAGTTTTCTAACCAAAAAAAAAAAATCAATATGGGTGGTTAATACAAGGTAAAAATATTAAACATGTATTTTAGTTTCGTAATTTAATTCAAATAAAATTTTAAAGTATTTTATACCATTAGAAAAAAATCAAACATAACGAAATACCACTCATACACTGCATTTCTTTAACAATCATGTTATTAACTTTAACTATAAGAATGCTATTTTTAGCAATGAGAGAATTGTTTACTTTAAGTCTTTTTTTATCAGAGTTTGTTGAGTGAAAATTAATTATTTTGATTTATATATAGTCAAAAGTGTTTTATTTGTGAATTTGATATTAGAAGTTGAAAATAAAATTGAAATAAATGAAGGCAAAAAAAACTTATCAAAACATTTATCATGTTCTTTGAGTAATATCTACAATCACTTAAACATAATTAATTTAGAATACAAGTGATGCAAGAATTGTCATCATCTACCTAGATTAACTATAGAAAAAAAGGAGAAAATAAAAAAGAAATAATTTGCCCAAAAAAGGACCTCCTGGGAGTCGAACCCAGGAAGTGCGGCCCTTAATAAGGCTCTTGGACCATCAATGCTCAACTCCTCATTTGCAAGATTAGAAACAACTTATAAATATATATAAAAGTTTTTGCCTGGAAAATGAGGCCTGCTTTTGGGTTAACTTTCCGAGGCTTAAAGCGGCCGCACCCCGGGCTTTAGCCCAGGGCCGGCCCTGGGTATAGAAAAACGGAAAAAAGAAGAAGCCAAACAGCCCCGGGAGGGATTTCATAAGAAAAGAAATAGTACTGTAGTAGTTTCTATCTAGCCAAATCACCCGTTTGGATAGAGTATTTTGGTGAGAAACGAAAAGAAACTTACAAAAATAGAATATTTTGATTGGCTCTTCCCACCAAATTAATCTCAAAAAAAATGGCGAGAAAAGACTCTCTTTGTTATCTCACCCTTTCTCACCATCCAAAGCAGCCGTGAGTGGTAGACCCAAAACCATGAATCTCTACGGACTAGCGCAGACCATGGTAGAAGAAGCAATTAAAATACAAATGGGGGGTGAAATCTCACCTCGATCAAGAAGATATGCTGTTACTTTGGTCCAACTACAACATCAATATGCCTTCGATCTTTTGCTCTCTCTCATGCACAGAACAAAACAAAGTCTCTCTCTCTCTCTCTCTCTCTCTCACTTGTCGGTCAAACTCTCTCTGCCTCTGGAGATCATCTGAAAGCATGTCCCCGATCACTTCCTTCTCTGATCTCTCTCTCTTCCTCCTCCTCCTCCTCTTTACCGTCCTTGCACACACTCCTTGCGTGTATGAAATTATAAGCATACTGATATGGGGTGTGGCCCTGTGGCAAGTACTGATGGTCGCAGTTGAGTTGCAGAGCTTTCTTCCACACTTCTGAGTACTGAAAGTGAGTAAAAGGAGGAGAATCGACTGAGGCTTTTTTGGAATTTGATTGCTTAAAATAGGGCATCCTTAAATGCCACCCTCCAAATTGACAAACGGAGTGCCGTTATTAATTTGGGGCGTGACATTATAAATCTCCTTTTAACAAAAGTGAAGGATAATTGACGGGAATTGATATTCACGCTTCTAATTTATATCCACTTCGTAGCAAAAGAAATACACACTTTCAACAATAAAAAACAAAAAAAGAGTGTGAATATCAATTCCCTAATTGGCAACAATTTACACAACCTCTCACATACATGTGAGGCTCACACATAATAGTGTGTGTGGGGCCCACACATAGTAGTGTATGGGGGGCCCACATGTATGTGAGAGGTTGTGTTTGGATTGTTGTGTGAGTGTCATTTTTGCTTTAGGAATTAGTTTGTTAAAGTAAATTTGAACATTTTCTCAGTTAAAAAAATGCTCTCAAAATTTACGCCATTACTCCTTAATTTTTTTGGAGCATAATGTATTGTTGGCATACTGTGGGATTAGGTACATGAATTTGAGTTGATGTAGGTATAATTCTTTCCGGTATTCATACTGTGCACACTGCACAACATGAAATTTATGATTGATAGTAAAATATTGATTCTCTTGATGATGTTGAGACCTAATTAATTCTATCTTCATATATTTCTCTGACAAATAAATATTCTTAGCGACAAATCCGAATCAGTTACCAGTAGCAGAATATACCGTATCAGGAATATGAAAATAATAAATTATGATCGAAACCCATAGTAATTTTTTTTTTTTAAAGAAAAAAATAAGCCAAAAAATCTGTCTTTTTCACTTATTTTTATCATTATTCCAAAAATACGAGTTTTGATTATAATTTTTTACTTTTTCGATTTCTCTCGTCGAGATGAAGTAATAATTCACAAAAATTTAACGCAAAACTAACAAATGAAAAAAAAAACTTGAATAAAGACAAATAAAAAGGTCAAATTTACTTCTTCTTTTTTTCCAAAACCAGCCATATCCATAGCTTCTTTCTTTATTAGGACCCTAGGAAATGTGCACCATGACGTTTGGGAGTTGGGACTCACATCGGCATCCCACATAAATTGAGTGAATAATTTTGTTTAAAATATTATTAAAAAGATTCTTATAAAAAAAATCACCCAAATTGAGTATTGAGTGAGTAAAAGTAATCCGGGAAGCGGGAGCCCTGTTGAAATCAAACTCACTACAAGATGTAGTGATTAATCGTAGCCATCTATCTTAGCAATCAACGGTCCGGATTTAAAACAAATTCTTCCAGCAAGACCGTTAAAAATACTTTTGAACGGCTGTGATTAGCCACTACACCTTGTATTGAATCCGAGAGGGGGGGAGGGGGGAGGACACAGTATTCTTTGCTATGTTTGGGACTTATGGAAAGTGAGGGAAGAGAAGGGAAAATAATTAAGGAAAAAATGGGAGAAAAGGAGAGGAATTTTACTACTCTAAGAACACTATTTTGCCAAGAGAAACTAGGAACATCCAAGCAAAAAGCAAGTTGAGTTTGAAAAAGTCAAGAGAAACTAGGAACATCTAAGCAAAAAGAAACCAGGAGCCGCCACGCCACGCCACGCCAAGCCAAGCCAAAGAGAAGCTAAGAGAGAGAAACGGTCAAGATAGCCAAAAGCCAAGAGCCATGAGCCAAGAGAACAGTGAGGAAGAAAACCAGGAGAAACTAAGAAAAGCCGAAAAACGAAGAAGCCAATAATCGAAAAGCCACGAGCGTTGGTGGTGAAGAGGCATGGTGGGTGCAAACAACCGGAAAACATGAAGAAGATTGACAAAGTAATCAAGTGCCCGGCGGACGGTAGCGAGGCTTAGGCCGCCCGCCAAGAGCGAATATCCACAGTGCCTAGATCTTATAGCTCTGATACCATGTTAAATATGAGAGAAGAAATATTGAATTCGATTATTGAAACCATACAATGAGGCCTTTATTTATATAAGAGGAGAGAACCTAACTATGGAAAGGAATCATCCCAACTATAATGAAATCGTAATCAATTACAATCAAAATAAAATCAAGACAATCATATAATATCGTAATCATATCAGCACATGATTATGATATTATATGATTACTATATTCTAACACGTGCCATTTTGTTTGTTTATTTTCGTTATTCGTGTCGTTCTTTAAATGATTTTTAAAATATTCTTACACATGCTTATGTTGCAGCGGCTGGATATCCGGTTGGAGTTCCGATGACTAGTGAAGCACCTTCACCACCTGGTAATTTTCTCAAACTCAACTGCTGTTAATTTTACTGTGATCACCTCTTTTTCTATTGGGTTTCTATGGCCAAGAAGGCAACTTTATTCTTGGACTCTTTTTCAATATGCCTTATCTCGGAACCCATTTATCTTGGGATAAATGAGCTCTGACTCAGTGTTTCAACATATTGTTTTCAAAATTTAAATGGATTCCGAAATAATATCTACCAGTACCCAAATGACATGGATTACAAAATCGCATCTTAGGGGGGGAAAAATGAACGTTTTCAATCATCATGAGATTTTTTTCTTCCTTACGCCCCCGAGAAATAACGTTGTTGCAGGTGGTACATCCTCGGAAGCTGGTACCCCTAAAAGTGGAGTCTCTGGCATTGCGAACATCTCCAGCTCCTTGGCCTTGCTATCGCGTGTCTCACAACAGCACTAGTCTTCTAGTTTTGATCACTATGGAGTTTAATTTTACATTCATTTGATTTTCTCCATTTCATTTGATATTGTAACCAAATTAATTGGATGCCTTGTTTACACCGATCTTATTTTGAATCGCGATTTCTCTCGCAGAGAAAGATCCATTTTTTGAAGCAGGACCACTTGATTGTGTTACGTACTTACATAATATTTGAACTTTATATCCAGTTTTTTTTTCCTTCTGTTTATTTTTTTTTGGGCTTGGTAAAGTACGATTTACGCTCGAGCTGGACTCGTTTAAGATTTAAGTCATTATGTGAAAAAATTGAGCACGCATATAGTTTGAAACTTGTTCATTCTTTGAGCATTAGCTCAATCTTGTTAGTTAAGGTGAAGCCTGATTCGGTCAGGAAGATAGGCCGTTGAGGCCAAATGCCGCATTGGCGGATTGTCCGAACGGGGATGAAAGCCGTCTGGACAAGCATTCGTGTTTTGGATCGTCAGAAGCCACTAGAAAACTATCCGAACAAAGGTTATGTTTGTCCGAACGGACAAGACGCGCGCGGACAAAACTATTTGTACATCCATCCTACATTTTTTAGGATTAGAACCTCGTAATATTGTGAGAAAGGCTGTTGTATATCTAGAGAAAGAACTTGTGGGTGTTTTTCATTGATCCAATAGTAAATTGATTTGGTTTCCCAAGAGTAGGTTGTAAGTTTTCTTTATGGTGTTAGATAATTTAACCATCTTAATAAACCAGGATCTATAATTATCATGATCATCACTAGCGGAGGCCTAAAATCGGCTAGTACCATCTTAATAAACCAGGATTTAGAATTATCATGATCATCACTAGCGGAGGCCTAAAACCGACTAGTACAATACAATTTTGCAATCACAGGTAATTTCAAGGATAAAATAGATAACCGGACTCAAATCGTTTACAACCGAGCCGAGCTCAATCTCAAATATTAAGCTCGTTTAGTAAAAAAGCCAAGCTCAAACATTGTAAAACTGAGCTCGGCTCGGCTCGTTTACACCCCCATTCAACAAGGAGGTGCAATTGTATTTCTAGGAATAGAGGGGTTCTTAGAGCATCTCCAACCCATACTCTATATCTTCATTTTGGAGGAAAAATATTCTCCAACCCATCCTCTAAAACTCTCCTCCATTTGGGAGGATGAACTTTGATTCTCTAAATATAGAGGATGAAGGAAAAAATAGAGGATCTCCTTCAAATATGTGTTGGAGTTGAGAAATAGAGTGTTGGGTTGGAGTTGAGATAAATAGTATAATCCTCTAAATCTACTTTTCAAATAAAATAGATTAATTTGATCCTCTCAAATAGAGATTTGGAGGGTCTTGGATTGGAGATGCTCTTAGCGCAGTTTACACAAAAAGTACGGAGTATAATCTCACGGTTTCCAATCCGTCGGTGAGGTGAGGCATTGTTGATTTTTGGGTTTTGAATTCTAATCATTATTTCATTTTTTTTCAATTTTTTTTTTCAATTTTTTTTTTCTATATCTCTCAAATTATTATTATTATTTTCAATTATTATTCTATTTCTCGCTAAACTCATTACCTATCATTGCCTATAAATCTAAATCCAAAATTCAAAAAATTCAGAATCCAAAAACGAACTGGTCTTTTATTACTCCCCATCAAACATTCACACGCCTTCCGACCGAACCCTAATTTCTCCGCCATTCTATTCCCGATTTATCACAGTTAGCTCCCCCAAACGATCTCTTCTTCTTGTCCGAGGTACCTCCTTACTCATTTCAGTTTCAAATCTGTGTGTGTGTGTGTGTGTGTGGATCAGACAAACCCTAATTCAGTAGTGCTTGTTTTCCTGTCCCGGTTTGGTTTTTGTCAAAATTGTATTCGATTCTCATAACCCGATTCTTGTTTCGTGTATAAAGGTTTTGACTTTTAGGGTTCGTGTTTTTGCTTCCTTAGAAAGATTTTTTGGGGTGTTAGTCCACTTTTCCCATTTTTGTCGATTCATTATCTATTGATAGAAAGTATCCAGGGTTCAAGGTCAATTAGGGTTTCAATTCTTGGAAGTTTTTGGGGCTAGAGCTGTCTGGGTTTTTCTTAAAATTTAGTTGATACATTTTATGGCCTTTGAATGCCACAAAGCTACGGAGGTTGGTTTGTCAAACAATTTGGTGCATTCAGTTGATAGAGCTAGTGGTGAACAACTTGAGTTTGATCAGATTAAATCCCTTCGTGGTAAAGAAAATTCGGCATTTGATTCGAAAGTAGAAATTGAGTCAACCCATTATAGAATTTTGTCCCAAGGAGGGGACTTTGGCCCTGTCTAGTGTGAAATCATTGCCTGGTAATGAGGTTTTTTTCTAATTATTCTCGGTCAATTACTGACCTTCCTCTGGCGTTGATATCTGAAATCCTTAATTGTCTTGACCCAAAGGAGCTTGGTATAGTTTCCTGTGTCTCTAATTATCTCTATAGCCTTGCATCTGAACACGACGTCTGGAAGGAATTCTATTTCGAGAGATTGGGGCAGCCCATCGTCCCGACACCTCTGGGATCAGGTTGTTCGGCCAAGAAGACTTGGAAAGAACTCTTTGAAGAAAGGGAATTCGGAGCAAAACCTTTCTTGGACGTTATAGTGTTGATGTTTTATATGGCCATGCTGAAGCAGTTTGCACAGTATTTCTCTTGGCTTCTAAGAAGCTCATATTTACTTCTGGGTATGATTCGATTGTTCGTTTGTGGAACATGGTGGAAGGCTTGGCAATTGCATCGTCTCGTCCGCTTGGCTCTACTATCCAAGCAGTTGTGGCAGATACAAAACTTTTGACTGCTGGGGGTACTGATGGTTTCATACATGGCTGGAGGGCAGAGGAAGGACTACCCAATTTGTTTGATCTTGAAGGCCCTAAAAACCAAAAGAGCTCTGAGTTCTGACTCTGGGAGCACGAAGGCCCCATTACTTGTCTTGCTTTGTATCTGACTAGGATTTATAGTGGCTCTTGGGATATGAATGTCCGTGTCTGGGACCGTTCCCTACTCAAGTGCATGAAAGTTTTGAGGCACAGTGACTGGCTTTGGAGCCTCGTTCCTCATGATACTACGGTGGCAACCGCCAGCCAAACCCTCTCACTTGCTATAGAACACTTGCTAGTAGGATAGAACTATCCTACTAGCAAACCCTCTCACACAGGTAAACAACACAAAAAAGTTCGCGTGGGAAAGTGTAGGATAGTTAAAGTATTACAGTTGTTCATACGTGTCTTATAAACCCAAACAAGTGTCTAAGCCCACAATCAGTTCATACTTCATATGACCCTGACATGAAAAGCAGTATTATGTCTTTTAATTTGGCAAAACAGAATTTATTCAACAACAGCAAGCAACTACAAAAGCACTAAAAGGCATGACTCAGGAGACCACAAAGATCAAATCAGAACCACCACTGCCCTGGGTAAAAAACCCAGAACGCAACTGCTTCAGGGCCCCCCCAAAATGGTTACTAACGTATCACTGATTCACTGCTGCCTGCTGGTGTGTGAATCGGACATCATAATAATCATTTCAAGGAGTGGTTATTTGCTAGGCCTTTAAGTATCTAAATTAAGCATAGAAAACAGCAAACAGAGATATAGATGGCGAGAGAGAGAGAAGGGTACGTACCCGCTCGAGTTTTGGTTGGTTGTAATTGCGAAGGAGTTGGATATATATGGGGAGGATTACAGAGGAAACCCTAGAATTTGATGCTTTTCGCAAATTACTCCCCGTTAAGTCTACCGTTTCCAATTCAAAGTCATAGGTGAGTTCTGCTTGATGACAATGTCGACCCTTTCATATATGCTACAATCAGTTACTCCTATATTGGAGTACTATGTATTATATGCTGTGACATCATTTCGAATACTTTATTATATGCTGTGACATCCTTCTATCATTAAGTCTTTGTTTTCTAGTATTAGTTTAGGTCTTGAAATACGATTTAAAAGTGCGCGGAAAAAGAAGGGCGTACCCAATGCACAAAGCTCATGCATAAGCGGGGTCTGGAAAGGTTTGATGTACGCAGTGTTACATCAGTTAAAATATAAAGCAATCACATAGGCGTGTGTTGTGTGTGTGTGTTTTAAGTTCTTGTAATGTTATCTATTTAATTTCATGTACAAAAATTAATATGGATGTCACTAGTTTTGGTGAGCAGAGAGGCTGTTTTTGAGAACCTAACCCGTGACCTTCAAGTCAAAATGGGACAGCTCTAATACTGCGCCAGATCCGCCCTTCAAAATGCTCAAAAGCAATATGAAAATTGGATATAGCAGAGTGTGTGTCAACATGTAACTGTTTTATATATAGGTATAATTCATGCTGCTATGTCCGTGTCTCTCTTTCTTTGAGGGTCTTATAAACGAGTTTTCTAAGCGCATTGGCCAATAAAAACCTAAATGGTTTCACGTTCTTTGCAATTGTTTAACCTTGTCATGTGAGCATTTTTTGTGTTGTTGGTTGCACCTTTTGCCCTTCTGGACTACATCGTGTTCATTAGCTAATATGTGCCTTGTTTTTAGCAGTTGCTTCTGGTGATACCAAACTGGCTCAACAACTATACCAATCGATCCGTAAGGGATATTGTGGGATATG
The DNA here is from genome assembly GCA_020567845.1 of Rhododendron henanense subsp. lingbaoense. Taxonomy (NCBI): domain Eukaryota; kingdom Viridiplantae; phylum Streptophyta; class Magnoliopsida; order Ericales; family Ericaceae; genus Rhododendron; species Rhododendron henanense. The sequence continues at coordinate 7,876,056 of CM036312.1, forward strand.
GATATAATCGAATCCATCCTCAACATACCTGTGCAAGACCCACCAGAAGAGGAGTTCTCGTCTGCTGACTTGAGTTGGTCCAAGTTTGGAACTGCCGATCGTCATGATAATGTTGCCCTTATTCCTTATGCAAAGGTTGATGCATTCATAATTGGGGAGTGCTCTAATGTAGAATGCCCAACGCGGTTCCACATTGAGAGGGGAAGAAAACGTTCCAAAGGCAGCCTAAAAGAGTACAAGAGCGATGAATATTTGGAGTATAGGCTGTAAGTTATATCATCTTTCCATACAACTTATCTCCATCTTGCTCCTTTCTTCCGAGGTGACGACGTTATCCTCCCTCTTCATCAACAAGGAGTCATTTTTGTGAGAGACACTGTTGTACATGCCACCCGTCTCCCATTCGGTCTCTTTACCTTGATATAAGGGGCTCAAGTTCCATTGTTTCTCACCTAGGAAAAAGTGGCTGTAAAGGAGATATCATAACTCATAGTGCAAGGAGGCCACTCATCCTCATTTTTTCCCGTTCCAAATTTCCAATAATCCTTGGAAGTTTAAAGTCGTGACCAGTACTGGATTTGACATCACTTATTTTTTTGACATAACTTATCGTGTTATACATGTTTGGAAAACATCAAGACTGGTTTACGTAAGGCACTACTTCGTAGTTGGCCTTCAAACTTATTGGTGAATTTGTTGGAAAATTTTGAGACTAGGAGAAATTTATCATAGCTGAAGTTATCAAAAGACACTTTTAGGGCTTTGTAATAGATCATTATTTTGACAAGGACGTAAGCTCAAATGGATAGCACACTAGCTTTCTTTAGTCATTGCTTATATAGAAAATGAAGAACTTCCTTTAGTCATGCGATGGGGTGGTCGTGAAACTGAAAATATTATACTCCCTCCGTCCCAATTTGTTTGTCCAATTGTTGAAATTCGTGTCTTTCAAAAATATACTTATATCTTACATTTTATAATGTTTTTTATGATTTTGTATAATAAAACTAATTGAGATCTATCAAACAAGATCCATATTGCATATTAAAAACATTACGAATTGAAAATTATAGACAATTCTTTGAGAGGTCAAACGCTCTCAAAAAGGGGACAAACAAACTGGGACGGAAGGGAGTAACAGCATTTAAGACATGGTTTGTGATGTACTGATGTCTCAAAAACTAAAAACTCTTCAATTTCGTTTTTATATTTCATGGGAGTTATTTACTTTATCTGATCTTGTCCCGCAGATAAACTAGAAAAGTAAAACAGTTAACGATATTTGAGAAAAGTTCACTTGAAACATAAAGAAGACAGAAAATTTGAAGCTATTTGAGAAATTGGTATTTTTGTCTTCATCCTCCTCCTTATATATGATCTTTTTTATGGAACTTAGAGACCAAATGTACCCGTGTAAATATATTCTTTATTGACAGTTACATCTGGAGGACTGAACTTTAGGTTTGCATTTTGTAAGGAATGTGAAACATTACTGCAATTTTGTTTTGGGCATTCTTGAGTCATTCATTTTGTTTCCTTTTCTTCTTTGTGAAGGTATTGGTGTTCCTTTGGTCCTGAAAATTATGGAGAAGGAGGAGGGATATTGCCAAGCAGAAGATATAGACTCAATACCCGAAACCGTGCTGCTAGACCTCAATCTATGAGGGGGTGCACGTGTCATTTTGTAGTGAAGCGCTTGTATGCGCGTCCATCACTTGCACTTCTTATATACAATGATAGGTGCCATGTAAACAAGTCTGGTTTTGTGTGTCATGGGCCACTTGATGGAGACGCGATTGGACCTGGTGCCAAGAAAGTTCCATACATATGTAATGAAATCCAACAGCAAACTATGTCAATGATTTACCTTGGAATCCCCGAGGAAAATGTGTTGGAGAAGCACATCGAGGGGTTGCAACGCTATTGTGATTCAAATGCAACCGTAAATAGCCTTGCTTCTCAGTATGTTCATAAACTTGGGATGATTATCAAACGTTCTACCCATGAGTTAGACCTAGATGATCAAGCAAGCATTAGAATGTGGGTTGAACGCAATAAAAAATCCATATTCTTTTATCAGGATACTTCAGAAACGAATCCTTTCGTTCTGGGTATTCAAACCGAATGGCAGTTGCAGCAAATGATCCGTTTTGGCCATCGCAGTCTTGTTGCAGCAGATTCGACTTTTGGAATAAAGAGACTCAAGGTAATGAATTTCTTGATGCCTTTTTGAGTAATAAGATGCACTACAATTAACGCCATCTGATTCTTATGTCATGATGTCTGAATGGCAGTACCCATTGTGCACTCTTCTTGTGTTTGATTCAAGACGGCATGCATTACCTGTTGCTTGGGTCATTACTCGTAGCATTGCTAAGCCTGATGTCTCAAAATGGATGAAAGCTTTACTTCATCGTGTTCGGGCTGTTGACCCCGGATGGAGGATCAATGGATTTTTAATTGATGATGCAGCAGCAGAGACTGACCCCATAAGGCATTGTGGTCTTACTACTTTTATCTTGTTTTTAAATGTCTAATATTCCCATACAGCTTATTTATGTAGTGATTGGTCTTCCAGGGATACATTTTCTTGTCCTATCCTTTTTTCACTCTGGCGTGTTCGTAGATCATGGCTGCGGAACATTGTCAAGAGATGCAGTAACGTTGAAGTTCAGCGAGAGATTTTTAAAGGCCTTGGGAAAATAGTATATAGCATTTGGGACGGTGTTGATTATTCAGTTGCCTTAGAGGAGTTAAACCAAGATTTTCTTGATCAAACTTCCTTTGTCCAGTATTTCAATGCCTCTTGGGTGCCTAAGATTGGTTAGATGTTGCTCTCTCCGCATCTGTCTCTTTCTCTGTCTTTAAAGAAAAGAAGCAAAGATATTGATATTATTTGTTTCCTAAAGTGTTAGTTTTCATTTTTGGTGTGCAGAAATGTGGCTTACGTCAATGAGAAACCTTCCTCTTGCAAGCCAGGAGGCATCTGGGGCCATAGAAGCATACCATGTGAAGCTGAAAGTTAAACTCTACGATGATTCACATCTTGGTGCCCTCCAGAGAGTAGATTGGTTAGTGCACAAGCTGACGACCGAGTTGCACTCAAGCTATTGGCTTGACCGATATGCGGACGAAAGTGATTCCTTTCAGAATGTTAAGGAGGAATATATTGCTTCCACCTCGTGGCACAGGGCACTGCAAATTCCTGATTGTGATGTTACCTTGGATGATAAGGACCACCTCTTTGCCAAAGTTGTGAGCCAAAAAGACAGCAGCTTGACACATCTAGTTTGGAATCCTGGATCAGAATTTGCCTTTTGTGATTGTTCTTGGTCGATTCAGGGAAATCTCTGCAAGCATGTTGTAAAGGTCATTATATTTTGCGAAAATCGGCAAGAATTTCAACCGTCCATGTCATCTCAGTCATTTAAGGAGATATTAACGAACTTATGGAGAAAACCAACTGAAGATTCGATTTCTCTGGATCTGTCAATGGCCTGGACTCAGCAGATTCTTGAGCAAATTCAGAAACTTGTTGAACTGAACAGTTCCAATGACATTGGATGTGTCGTAAATAATATGCCTCTGAAATGGATTGCTAAAAGAGGTAGAACATCCATTGGCAAGCCTCCTTCTGCTTTGGCTTTGCCATCTAGCTCGAAGAGCAATGCTATTGTGCCTAAAAGGAATATGAAGCGGAAGAGATTGTCAAGGTTGAGATGACTATTAGAGTATCGCTGTGATTCTGTAGAGGGAGATATTGCTATTCATCAATTTTGAAAGTTTTGATCAACCAACAGGTATGTCGTATGCGAACACAACATATGTTTATTTATGGACCAAGTTAAATGAAGCATCGATGTACGACAAGCTTGTTTTTCTTGCTCATTCACTGCCAAAATTGAATGGAGAATACTACTCTGAGTAGAGGATCTCGTTTACTTGAGATGGCTATGAGGTAGTAGTAGTTAAGACTTGCATTGGGTTCATTTATCATTTCTCGATTATTGTGCCCCTGGGTTGCTAGGGCCCATCTTTTGGTTTTCTGCACTTTTTAATGCCTAGGCATCAATTTGTACAAAGTTTTTGTTAGTAATGGAATGAGAATTTGTTGACAGGCTTAGGATTTTATTCATGTTTCACAGTGTAGAATCATCAATAACTTGTACAGACTGCAGACTAGCTTATTCAAGTGAATGTTCACAATTTATTGGTTCTTAAATAATTGTTTACACAAATGATTGGTGGGATTGTGTTTACTTTCTTTCGTCTTTCTTTCGATGCTATTTGATTGCCTTGTTAACTTGAGCAGAGTTCTCATAATGTAGTATAAAACAGGGTGGAGTGAGGTTTGCAATTATAAAGAGTTTTTTCTGAGTTTTGGCTAATAAACCAGAACTTTGGGATTCCATATAAAGCCAGAATGGAATGCAACTAGGGGATTTATTCGAGCTACTTGTCTATTGGCACTTCTATTTGGGTCAGACCATTTGTGTGTACAATGATATATGGGTACAAATAAAATTCTTGTGGGGGTATGTTTAGTTTCATAAATATCATTTGCGTATAAAGGTTTGTTTCATGTTCTTAAACATCCCATTAAATTTGTTAATTTGTTGAAGCATCCGATTCAAAATTGCTTGAATATGAGCAGAGTGGCACCCTATTCACATACTTGCCTGCACATGAAGAGATCAACTGAAAGTTAAATAGATCATTGTCCTGTGGAAAGCTTATGAAAGACTGGTTTTGATACCATGTTCAAGAAATGAAGTCATAGTTAATTGTCTATGAATAGGGAACCGTCTAGGCTCAGCGCAAATAGGCAAGATTATGCTCAAGAGACACCACGTGTGGCTTCCAACCAATACACCCTTAAAGGTACACCAATCTTCAAACAACTCCAAAGTAGCCAAGCACTGTCTATATATCATACCAACAAGCAAGCAACAATATAGCTAACAAAAACAACTCCAAAGTAGTCAAGCACTGTCTATATATCATACCAACAAGCAAGCAACAATATAGGTAACAAACTGAACAACGACAAAGTAGTCCAAACTAAGAGTACATTATTGATGAGCAATTAGCATTACAAAATAGTGAGATTCGTTACGGCGCTATTCTTGACGTCTGGTTGTTCTCGGTTTGGCCAAGGTTTCTGGTAGTGGATGGGCTTGCCGGTCGTGGGATTTTGGTTTAGGGTGGTTGGCGGCAGTTTATCAAAGGGTTAGGATTTAGGGTGTTCGGGCAAAGCCTGGTTTGATTTCAGACTGGGCTTGGCCCGTATTTGAGCTGATGTTTAGATCTGGGCTTGAGACTCATAGGTGTCTGGGTTTGGCCCAATGGGTGTTGATGGAGCTTTGCTCCAAATAATTCCAATGGGTGTGTCCTGGTTGGTTTCTAATTAACCTAGGGTTTGGGTCTCGGATGTGCAGGTGATAGTTCTTAGATTTGCTTAGGATTTGATGTCATCATTCCTTGTTCTTTTTAATCTTTGTAACAATTTCACAGATTAATAAAAAAAAATTGTTCAAAAAAAAAAAGCATTACAAAATAGACGAATGGCTAACAAAGTAAAGACAATGACACTATCTTGGTACATTGATGGGAGGATAGCTCCAACGCGTGGTTACTGTCCCTCAAATATAAAGTAGCAAAACAAGACTTTCCCCATGTTACAAGAAGGAACACGGGGCATGCTTGATAAAATACATAGAAAATAGACCAAAATACCTAAGCTAGGATCCAACTACTACAACACATTCCAAAGTGTGTACAATCATTTGGACCCTAGATGACACGACAAAAAGTGCATGAATTACAAGTCGGCTCAGTGTTGAAGTTGCGAGCATGCTTTGACTTGGTCGTTCGACATGTTGGCCAGGCACATGGAATTCCGGCACAATGGTTTGAGTCATGATGGGGTTCAGTTGGGTAACCCGTCACACCATGCCATGTCCAAAGTCAGAACCCTCCAATGCAAAACAAACAAAAGCCAAGTCACGAACTTTATCTTCTCCTTCATTTATGCTTTTTCCATTGTTTCAGTACGTAAGACAGTCCCTCGGTTGAGGTTGCCTTCCTTTCTTCCTTGAAATTCCATAATTCTGGGAGGACACACCGACCACTGGGGTTGTACTCATTTATCTCGGTCAAGGCAGTTGTTACAGCCTCATAAACCTCGTCGCCAAACTCACCCTTTAAACCATTCAGTTTCTCATCCTCCTCGTTGATCACTTCCTGAGCACCCAAATGCAAAATAGACCAAACAATAAGGTTATTAGAAATGTAAAGGGAAGGGGAAAACATCAATGAATATAGGTGCAGATTCTGAGGTATAAACAAAAACAAAGAACGCTGCAATGTACCGAGAACAGAAAAGTTAGAGAAAATGGATGCAAATCCAGCCAATTTTCTCTAATGCTAAAAAGGATCCTAAATCTTCAGCCAGACAAAAAGAGAGAGGAAAAATTGCAAACAAGAAAGCTAATCAGATTAATGTTCCATAGCATCCCAGGTCCTAAGAAAAGTACAGAATACAGATGGTATAAAGCACCAGTCTTGTCTTTGTCCTATATTTTTATGATGCACAATACAGGGAAGATATGGAAGGATGGGGAAAGAGGCAGGTAAGATGCAGGTTACTGGTCTGGTGGTAGTTAGTGCCTAATTCAAACTGATTGCGTCTTTTGCACTGGCTATACAGATATATTGCAATGTTGGCCGGCTCTGAATCCCCCTTGGTCACGCCCAGGCAGGAACACTACCACTGGTCGCCCGCGAACTCCCCTTTTGTCAAGCAGTAGAAAAACAAAAACCTTGGGACAAAAATAGAGACTTTTTATCAAAAACAATACTCCCTCCGTCCCGATTTGTTCGTCCAATCTCGGGTTTCAAACTTATTAAGAAAATCAAATCTGATCCATTGATTTGGAAATTTACATAATCCGATCCATTGATTTTGAAATTGTACAGTCAATTTGAGACATGTATAAGTCAAAAAGGGGACAAACAAATTGGGACGGAGGGCGTATCAATTTTTGTAAGGATGTTTACAAGGCCGCCCAATTAGTTTTTCTGAACTCAGTACTTGCATTCAATTGCGTAGGCAATGTAACTAGGAGCATTATGACAGCACAGCACCTACCTTATGAACTCCTGCTGCGAGGATGATTTTAAAAGGATGCCAGTTAGGATCCCTCATATAACCCTCCCACAAGGAACACATTTCTGTCGCTTTGTACCCTGCTTCTTCACCTGTATACTTTCTCTTGACTGCTCTGAGGAATGGCTTAGTGTCAAGCTCACCCATTCTCTTGACTCCAATGGAACCACGGTTGTCCTTCAGACCCTAGATGGAAAGAGATGAAATAATCGCTCAATACTCTAAAGAACGAATGTTATAAGAAACTCAGAGAGAGAATCTTCAATCCAATAGAAACTGTATTAACACGAGCAACCATACAAACAACTTTTAATTTTTCTTCTCTCCAAAGGACAGTAGAAGACATCAGAAGGAAGAAGACTTGGAGTGCGGTGAAATTTAAAGGGAGTAGGGCGTTTAAGGAGAAAAAGGCAGGGCACAGAATACATGGTATTGCCTGAAAAAGGCAGGATGCAGAAATTCCTCGGTGAACTGAGGGGAACTTGAACTACGTGCATAACTTTAGCAAAAGGTAAACAAACATACAGAAACTGGTGCTATTGGCGTTTAAATGTACTGATTTGTCCAGTATACGAGGAAGAATGGCATGGATCAGCAGGACATAACATTCAGGAATGATTAATGCGGTGTGCCTTGGGAGTACACCATTCAAACCTTCTTCCAAAAGACCATGATAAAAGAACGCTACTCACATTAATTAACTCTTTGCGAGTTTCTAGCAACTCATCATTGCTTTTGCGTTCCTTAGTAATAAGAGCTTGAATTAGACAATCTTGATCTTCAATCTCTTGCTCCTTATCTTTTAGATCCTTTTGAATTGCATCAAGTTTGTTCTCGAATTCCACCTCACCGTCCATGTTGTCCTTTAGCCCCACTTCAACATCCTCAAAGGAGCCTTTAAAAACTTTTAGCGCCAACTCCAGTGCATGCTTGGCATCAAGTTTCTTCTCGAGTTCAACAATCCTTCTATGAAGGTCTTCGTTTTCTCTCTGCCGTCGAAATTTAAAACAAATTATGCAATAATCAAACTAGTATATTTCAGCTATTATGATTCCCATTTATGTAACATGATCAAAAACACACAAAAAACACATATTACCTTCTGTTCTTCTGCCAACCTCAAAGCAATCTCCTCCTTTTCTCTCTGCCATAGAAAGCCAGAATTTAATTGATGCAGAAATCAAAACAGTAGAACTCAGCTCCTGCTTTATTACTTTACTAACGTAATTAATAACAGAAAACAGGTCACATAAACATTTTTCCGCTTCTGCTTTTATTCTCTTGGTTGCTGAGTTAAAAATTCTTCTTGAGTGATCTTTTTCTTTCTATCATAGGACATAATAATTTATGCAATGACCAATTTAGTAGTATAATTTATGCAACATATAGAAGTCGAAACAGAAACAAGGCTGTTACCCTTGCTTGTTCTTCTGCCAACCTTGAAGCATTTTCATCTGCCCTTTTTTTGTCCAACATTGCTCTCTCATGCTAGAAACAAAACAAATCCGATACCATAGTAGACAAATAAGTAAATGTCTCCAATTCAAAAATAAAAGAGTAGAAATTCAAATCTTGATATTTCTGGTTAGAAATGTAAAATAGGAAGAACATAGTTTATCTTGCAGACAACGAGTCGACGGGTTGGAAGGGTGGCAGTTACTACTCTTACATATCCTTTCACAAATCAAGTGATAATCCGTAACAGCTGAAAAAATACAGTACCGTTTTCTTCTCAGAGTACAACTGCATTCTCTCCTTTTGAATTTTGACCTCCCATTTCTTAAACTCTTTTTCACGTCTGTTATACTCTTCTTCACATTCCTTAAGCTTTATATGTCGAGCTTCTAACTTATGTGCTATCTTTTCCTGCTCCTTGAAAATCTTTTCCAGTTGGCTGCCTGCATTCTTCATCGTCCTTGCATCTAGTTAACATAGAATTCCACAATGCAACAAGAAAGTATCCACTTGTTAAGGATAATCTAATGAAAACAAATGATGGCAAAATAACATAATTTAGTTCCAGCATACCAGAGATGAGGTCGGGAAATTTCGCAGCGAAGGGCACTTTCGCGTGTCTTCCTTTGGGAGGCCCAGCAGTATCAACACTTTGTTTGGTTAAGAGGAAAGGAAAAATATGAGAAATGAAAACAATTATCAAAAAATATTTTGCGAAAAAATTATTCTGCTCAAGACTTTGTTTTGCTATTTTTTATTCTCTGTCTTCTCTCAAAATCAAACCAAAAACAATGGAAGAATATTCTTTAATTCCGTTTCCACACTCTTCCTTCTCCTCTTAAGAAAACAAAAAACTTCAAACAAGATGACAAGGAGTTGAGGAGTTCCAAACAAGAAAGGCATACAACTGAATGACCGGTCTCAGACCCAAAAAAAAAAAAAATTACAGAACCCCTATAAAACCGTAGGTCATGAACTGAATAGCTGAGATAAAATGGATAGATAAATAGCGAGAAACCACAGATGGAGGGTTTGAGCAGAAAGTAATATGCATTGATAAATGGGTACATTACGAAACAGAGGCAGTCAATCAAAAGTATCACTAATTAATGGTCTCAACCCTTGAAATCACCAGAAACATGGTAAGAAGTGAAAGTAATACTGGATACATGGTGAGGCCTCGTAGATTACGGTTTTACTCTCCTTTTTTTCCCGTTCAAAGCCTTGGCCCTCTCCTTTCTCACACTTTAGCAGGTGTCTTCCCCTTCCTTCCCAGAAATGAATCAGTGGCCTCTCTCCCTGGAACCGATATGTTCCCGTTCAATGTGCGCCATCGATCCTAGGCTAACACCATTGTTTGATTGGTTAGCACAGGTTTTGACCCACAATTTGATTTGAGTAGGTGTTTTCATTGCTATTTCGTTGTGTTCATTCCTATAAGGTAAAAGTTATCTCATTTGGTTGTTGCCTGCTCCTTGTCGAGTTAAGCTTGTTATTTCACATGCGGGAGAGGTTGGGGATGAAACACTTCGTAGTGATACATAGATGGTTAAACTATTGAGTACCTGATGCTTTCCATATATGCTTTTGTGCTTTGATCCGCATTATTAAACAAATTGCTCCCGACACATCTAGTTGTTGCTTCTGGTTGCGGACCACCAGACCAGTCATATCCCTTGGAGGGATTCAGTGTCGAGGTGGAAGTACCCTCATTTCCAAGTGATTCGTAATGCTTCATCATGGCATTGTCCAATTCAATGATGTCCTGCAACTGCTCCTTGACCCTTCTCTTCACCCCATCATAAGCGTCAATAGCAAGCTGCAGACATAGAACATGTCATGAATGGACACTACTATCACCAACAATGGTAGAAAGACTGGACATCGACTACAAAAAGCAGCAACATCACATTCAAGGATAAAACATATTTCCTCACCGGATGCCGAAGACAACATTGGGGAAATTGACCCGGAATTGGGTCTTGAACCCCCACATTTGTCTCCTTCGCTATACGCTCCCCAAGGAGTTCCTTTGTCCAACACTGAATCAAGCAATCACCCGCATTACCAACACTCATTCCCATGGGAACTTTGTCAAAGTATATGAGCTGCAACAACCAAAATTACATTAAAAGTCGTTACAGAAATTATAACCATTGACAACACTACACCACTTGTGCAAAAAAGTGCACGTATGTACCATGAGGATGAAAAGGCAGCCGCCGAGGCCCGGAAAACTACTCTTCCTTGCATTAGTCACATCCTTGTCAGCTCTCTTCTTAAACTTACTAACTTCAGCCACCAACCAATCAAGCACAAACTCAGGCCATGCATAGGACGGAATCTGCGATAAGTCAAAAACCGCCGGGTATAACCTTGGACCTGCCACATCCTTTGTGGTTGGACACAAGAAGCAAGCCAAGGCAAAGAGTAAGTATGCTGTCTTGAACTTTGCATCCGCCAGCCCCAATTTCATTACCTCCTCCAGCGTAGTAAACTTTACTCCCTTCTCGCAATCCACAAACATGTCTTCAACGTGTTTTCTATGATTTTCATCACACTCTAATGGAACTGGTTGGGTTCCAATGGACAACCCTAATGCCCTTGCAACATCAGCAGTGCTTATTTGATACACTCTATCCCTCCCAAATTCCAGCGACCGCGTGTCCGTGTTGAAGTGGTGCACCAACCTGGCTAGAAAATCCCGATTCAATAAGTTGCATTTTAGTAGTAGGATTGATCCAAAACCAAGTCCCTCAACCGCTTTTATTTGTTCATCGGTGAGGGTGCTATTGAGTTGCACCACCTTCTTCGGGGAACATCTCGTTAGAAACACGGGCTGCAAATGCAATAATTACTTAGACAATATATAGTGCCCGAGTTTTTCTGCACCTATGAATTCCAGTAACATTATGAAAACCTACGAAGGCAGCCATACCGATGCAGTCTTCCTTTTTGCCTTCGGGGTAGTCTCCGCAATGTGGTCCCTTCTCATTTTTGCAAGGGTCTCATATTTCTCTCGTTGCGTGGCATCCATCTTCTTCCACCTCAGCCCAGCTTCTCTTGTATGCTGGATAGTGAAGACCAAAGTTAAAAACACAACACCAAGTAGAGGTTCATAATTTTAATGTCTGCGACAACGAAGAAAAATCGCAGTAACTTTAAAAACTAGAAATGCATAAATACTAACCTCTTTTAGGCGAAACCGTTTTCCGGGACCAGCCCTAGCTCTTGCATCTTCCAACCCTTCAGTACTGCACTTGGAAAGGTGAAAACTGCATAAGTCAAGATCATTACAAAAGGAAATCGAGATATAAATCAATTTATTACATGGGTCATAAAAAAGCATACAAGAATATGACAAAGGCATTCGTAGGCCCTTTCATGAGATCTTCTTCTGAGACACCAGTTTCATCGGGGGGAGAAGTTGCAGCACTCGGAGAAGGAGCCGTTGGTGTCTGGGTCCTTTTCCCAGATCGTGGTTGCTTCTTTGCTCTTTCCATCCTTCATTTAGCCAAAATGCAAACAAAATTTAACCATTGTAAAGTGTTTTTGCTGAATCCAATTAAAGTTGCAATCAAACAAACTACTTAACATACCCAATTCAGAAAAACTAGTAGAGTACCAAATATTTGTATGCGTATATCGACATAGTCTAAGGCCAAGAGCAACGTGTAAGATTATTGTGTGTGCAATCTAGGCGATTAATCAACGGTTGGGGGATCCACAAATAATCAACCTCTAGGTCATGAACTGTAACTTTTGTTTCTTTCCACCATCTTTTTTGACTGAAACGGCACATAACATTTTCAGAGACAGACCACAACCTTACCGCCTAGAGAAATAGAGATATCACCTCTCCCTCTCTGAAAAGGAAACAAACAAAGACAGAAAAAGTCCATTTTAAGCTCTTTGGGGCTAAACTAACAAACCCAATTTAGAAACGTACTCCGTTCCGTAATGTGCCATTTAGTTCCTATCATACTGGTTTGTTTGGCATTTATCTTATTCCTTTTTTGGGTGATGCAGTTTGTCTCGGGCCAGCTTGCGTGCACCTCAGACCAATCCCTACCGCCTGTCCCACAACCTTTTCACACGCTTTCGCGCAGGTGAGGTGGCCTTTAGAGTTGCTGACAATGAGAATTGAACACGAGACATTAGGAGGGAGCAAACCCCTTTCTAATGTCTCAGGCCAAGCCCACCAAGCCAACCCCTTGGGGTTAGGCACATTATTATCTTCATTTATGGCTTTCGATCAATAGGAATTTTTGCAGAGACAGTATGCGTTATTTCGGGACTTGGAAAAACTAAAACAGAACCCTGAATCGCAAACCCAAAACCATTGAATCTCTGTGTACCATGGTAATGGTAGAAGAAGTAATGAAAACGGTGGTGAAATCTTACCGGGAGATAATAAAGTACTAGTCCAATGTGCCGTTGATCTTTCTCTCTCATGCACAAAACACAGTCTCTCTCACTTCTCCATCAAACTCTGACTCAAGGTCATCTGAAGCACTTCACAGTTCACTCCCATGATTACCCTCCTTTTCTCTCTCCTCATTCCTCGGTACCGTTTTTTTAATGGCCATGATAGTGACTGAAGCAGAACCAGCCACGTCTTATTATTTGCAGCGAAAAGCATAGGTACTCCACCTTCATAACCCTCTTGGAATACCGTATTCCCGTATAAGTATAATTATTTGAAGGCATAACATTAAATTTTGGACATAATATTTTTTTTTAAAATAGTATTTCTTCCGTTTCAATTTGTTTGTTCAATTTTGAAAAATCAACTTTTTTTAGAGAACATAATGATTGCACCTAAAAAGTTTCAACTTTCCAACATTTGCCCTTCATTTTTTGGAAAAAGTTACTTTATCGAAAAAAAGGGGGGGCAAAATGGGAACTTGAACTATTAAAAAGTCAAATGGACAAATATTTTGGAACGCCTAAGAGTCTAAAAGTGAACAAACAAATCGAAACGGAGGGAGAATAACATATTTATTATTATTATATTAGACATAACACTTTCCAAAACAACATAATATAATCACCCGAAGGCATAACATTGTTATTATTGTGGTGTTCCCCTTAAAAAATGTTTTATATTAAGGTGTCCTTCTCAAATGGTATAATATAACTACTTGAAGGAATAACATTAGCCATTCGGAGGCATAATTTGGGACACCCTTAAAGAGATACCTTAGATGTTCCCATCTTTTTATAATTGTGTTATTTTCCAAATTGCAAATAGTATATTGTTATGCTCATTCCCAGTTTAGTCCATTGTAAAAAACATGCCATTTTTAATTACAAAATATCTGGGAATTTGATATTAAAATTTAAAAATAAACTAAAGAGAATAAATAAATAAAAACTTAATCAAAACACTTATGGTATATTTAAAAATTGATCTTGAATAAAATCTACAATCACTAAGCATAATTTTCATCCTATGCTCCCTCAAGGGAAGTGAGGCAAGCTTTAAAGTATTCCTAAAACCTTCGATGCAGATTTACAATTAGGCCTGTCAATAGAATGGAATTCGATCATAATTCGATAACGTCGATTCGATAATCCGAATTCGGTAATCCAAATACAACTTATGTATGGGGCAAGCAATTTGAGAATTGAGACGGAGGGAGGGAGTAAAACATTTGGTATAAAATTAATGAAATAGTAATAAAAAAGACGACACTGCAAAAGTGCAAATAGTGTCCTAGCTTCCTGTATTCTTCATCACTTAGTTTACAAATGGTCATTGTATTCTGTATTCTTCATCAATTATGTCTTTGATCAATACTTTTTTTGCTAGCCATAGAAAGGGGAGAGAATATTCAGTGCCAAGGGTCACCACCTGCTGTGCTTTTAGGCCCTCCCATACCGCAAATATTGATGGGAGTCTGCGGCACCATGTTGTGGTGCCCAAGGGCACAATATTTTGTGTACAAAACTTTCTCGAAAATGCTAAGGCCTCCGACGGCTAGAGCACCAATTGGAAACGAGAACGGGCACGTGGGGCTCATTTTGAGTTCCGTACGAATGATCTGAGCCGTTAAATAATAAACATGTGAAAATCAACTCAATTCGATATATGTAGATGCTCGATTCAATTTTCATTTTTTTTTTTCATTTAGATTTCAAGATCCGAAATATAATATATTGAAATCTGAATGAAAAATGCAAGATTGAATTGAGAAGCTACACATTAGATTGAGCTGATTTTTCACAAGTCCACTCTTTTTTTAATTATTGACTGGGTCCGATAATCCAGGGCCCACCCCGCGTGCCCGTTCCCGGTCGGTGCTGGCCGGTCGTGGCCATAGCAGCGTTGGAACTCTCTAGTGGAACATTAAGATGTCCAGTCTATAAGGGCCATTCTAGAGGAAATATAGGCTCAGCCCTTGGGGGCTATATGACTCGAAAGGCAATATTTACACAAGATCATTGTTTGATCTCAAAAAGTACTAGGTTTGCGATAATTTAGGTACATCATTTTGCTTCAGAAACAAAACGGGGGAACAACCATCCTATGATTCCAAAAAAGCGCCAAAAACAAAAACAAGATGCGCAAAACCAAAACGGAAATCTTCAGATTTAGCAGCTGCACGTTATTTACCCAGATAGTCTGCTCCTGACATCTCTTTCCCCTCCCCAAGATTCCAAGTACCAACCATCCAAAGAAGACCGTCTCAAGAACGAGTGGTTCTCCTCCGCTTGTACAATTTCAACTGTTTCAGCAAGTAAGATACTCCTTCCTTTAAAGTTGACTTCCTCTCTTCCTTAAAATTCCATAGTTCATACACGACATAACGTCCACTAGGATTATAATCGTTCATCTCAATCAAGGCTGTTACAACAGCCTCATAGACTTCATTGCCATACTCTTCCTTCAAAGTTTTGAGTTTCTCATCCTCCTTGTCAATCACTTCCTGAACAGTAACATAGGATTAAGTACAATAATGGGAAGCTAAAAAGGCAGGGCTTTTTTCTATTTCATACACACATTAATCGTTATCAAATGATTCAAATACTACGGATGTCTAAGGGACCACCCAATCACATTCAAATGCCAATGAGGATGATTGAAAAACCATAGGCAATGTAAACAAAAGAATCTAGCAAATTCATAGTTAATAATGCAAAGAGTACCTTATGATCTCCTCCCGTACGGATGACCTTAAAAGGATGCCAGCTTGGATCCGCCAGATAACCCTCCCACAATGAGCACAACTCTAGAGCTTCCTCATCTGTTGCATCACCTTCATATTCTCTCCTGGTTGTCACTTTGCCACAAGTTGCTTTGTAGGCTGTTGGTTTCTTCTGTGCTGCTTCACCCGTATATCGTCTCTTTATTGCAGTTTGGAAGGGCTTACTATCAAGCACTCCCATTATCTTGACACCAATGTAAGCCTGGCTGTCCAAGAAACCCTAGAGTAAAAGAAAAGTAGATATCAACTGGTCATTCTGAGGACTTATGTTCCAACTTCCAAGTGAAGATCTATTTGACTTCTTCATTAAGAAATAATTATAAAGGGAAAAAAGT
This sequence comes from Rhododendron henanense subsp. lingbaoense, assembly GCA_020567845.1. NCBI lineage: Eukaryota > Viridiplantae > Streptophyta > Magnoliopsida > Ericales > Ericaceae > Rhododendron > Rhododendron henanense. Next base: position 7,892,225 of record CM036312.1, read on the forward strand.
GGTGTACTGATGCGCAAAGTGTGGAACACCATTATTTTCTTTCCTACTTCTTTTCTAATTAATTCAACGATTTCAATCAAATTCAAAATACATCACAAAAACTGTTGGAAAACAGCTGAAACCACAACTCCAAAACGTAAGGGTCCAAAAATAAGATTTCCAAGCAACCAATGCATGAATTTCAAATATCCAAACCTTATAATTCCTTCAACTAACATAAGTTACTTATTAATCTACATGGTCGTTTCTAAATACATCGAGTGCGTTTTTTGGACACTTGGATTGCTTGCAATTCGATTGTGTCCCAGGACTCCAATGACTCATCCACCAAAGAAGCATCTCTATTAAGTGGCTTTACTCTGTAATCAGGGACAAAAGGTTCAATTCTGTATAAAGTGCTTATGTTTCATTGTACAAAAGGTCCGAAAAGTGGAAGTGCATGTATGGTACCCCGTTACCTCCGCCAGGAAGTATTGCCCCGTCATACCACACCACTATTTGTAGGGGGCCCCACTGCACCTACGTTGGGACCGAAGTTAAGGTCTCACCAGGTGTGGGTGGTGTTACGAGTATGTTTAACCCCAATTAGGGGCTATGGGGACTCGAACCTGGGCTTTGTTCAACCAAGTCCGAGTTTCCACCACTAAACCAACCCCTCATAGGTGCTTATGTTTCTTTGTGACATTAAAGTCATCTTCCAAAAAAAACGAAGAAAGAAATACTAATACAGGAATTATGAACATGTAGTCCTCACAAAATTTCCTTGGGATCTCCTGTCATGTAGGTGATGTTAAAGTATCTGATACATAGCACACCTGCTCCAATACCCGAAAACTGGACTCCATAAACCACATGTTGCTTTCAAAAGAAATAGTCGCACCATTGAACTTCTCAATGGAAGGCTACTAGAGAAAACAACAAGAAAAGTCAAACAAATCCTGGCCAAGAATACGAAAAGAATATTCATAACAAGAAAGAGTAAGGAAACAAGTGAAAATTAGTTAGTGTATTAGGCAGTTGCATCAGCAACGACAGGACTAACTCAAACCGATACCCTAAAGCAACTAGATTTTGCGTCCACTGAAAACTACAAGGAGGTATTTATTGTTGTTGGGGAATGCAACCCTTGGCTCTAAAATTCTTAATTATATAAGGGACTCTATGATGGCCTGAAAAAGGGTTAAAGTGAGCTCTGGTAACAGAGAGATTTGTTTGCTTTGGAATGTGCCTCATGGTGTGCTTGAGGATGCCCCTGTGTGAAGTTGGTTGTAGTCATTTTTTTATTCTTTTCCTGTTTTCCTGTTGTTTTCCTCTGGTTGGTGGTTGGTTCTTTTGTTCCTTGTCTAGGTGTATGGCTTGAAGGCAAGGGGTCTGTCCCTTGAACTCTGGTTGTTTCATTTGGTTTGGTCTTCTAACGAAAAGTACCCTTACCGGAAAAAAAAATAAGACTCAACTTGAGAAAATTTATGTAACTGCACCAAAGAAATAGAAAGGAAAATCTATAGATCTTGTTTTGCTCTGCTTCTGCTCTCTAGACCTCCTGGCTCCTGCTACCGAAATGGTACTATTGCACTAAGAAATTTTATTCAACCCATGGACAGCAATCAAAAGGCACTAAATAGCAATTTTCAAAACCCATTGATCAAGGCTCTTGAGTTTTCTAACACCAAAGTCTTACCGTGAGGATAAGATATTACTTACATTAATTAACTCTTTGCGGGCTTCTTGCAACTCATCGTTGCTCTTCAGTTCCTTAGCAGTAAGAATGTTGTTGAGCGATTCCATATGTTCAATATATTTGTCCTTTTCTTCTGACGGATTTCGGCTCGAGTGCTTTCTTTTCCGTCTTGTTCTTAAGCCCGCCTCACCATTCATCTTGTCCTTAAGCCCAACTTCTCCATCCTCATTGAACTCTCTAATGACCTTCAGTGCCAACTCCAGAGCCTTCTTGGACTCAAGTTTCTTCTGTAGTTCAGCAACCATTTTATGGAGTTCTTCCTTTTCCATCTGCCATTGAAAGTCCAAATACAATACGAAATAGTCAAACTAGTGAAATTCAGCTGAATCATTGTCTTTTTACTTACATATAGATAATGCAAAGAAGGCCATATTACCTTTTGTTCTCCTGCCAACCTTAAAGCATTTTTAAGTTCCTTCTGCACTTCAGTAATCCTACCACGGAGCTCTTCGTTTTCTTTCTGCCATAGAAACTCATAATATATCATGCAAAAGTTTAACCAGTTGAATTCAGCTACAAATTTTTATTTATTTTTACTTACATAATGAATAATAGAAAACAGGCCATATTACCTTTTGTTCTCCTGCCAACGTTACAGCATCTTCAAGTTCCTCCCACCGTTCAGCAATCTTGCAACGGAGCTCTTCGTTTTCTTTCTGCCATAGAAACTCATATTATATTTGCAATAGTATAAATAGTTGAATTCATCTCCATAATTGGTATAATGGCATTTTACTTACATTACTAGTTAAAAAAAAACAGGTAATCTTACCTTTCGTTCGAAAGCCAAAGTCATAGAATTTCCAAGATTGTTCTGCAGTTCAGTAATCCTACTATGGAGCTCTTCGTTTTCTTTCTGCCATAGAAACTCATAGTGAATCATGCAAAAATGAAATTAGTACGACTCAACAACACAATTGTCACTCTACTAACATAATTAGAAACAGGGCACACTACCTTTCGTTCTTCTGCCAACCTTGAAGCATTTTCAGATTCTCTAATTTTCGAAAGAATTGCTCTCTCAGTCTGGAATCAAACCAAATTTCTTGTCCAAATTAATACCCAATACAGTCCACGGTGGTTATATTTCACAGAAAATGCCACTCGACAATAGGTAATCATTTACACAAAATTTCTTTAACCAATTCAAGTAGTAAAAAGTCTAATACCGCTTTCTTCTCAGAGTCGATCTTCCTTCTCTCCTCCTCTAACTCTTTTTCCTGATTCTTGATATCAAGTAGTAAAAAGTCTAATACCGCTTTCTTCTCAGAGTCGATCTTCCTTCTCTCCTCTAACTCTTTTTCCCGATTCTTGATAGCCTTGTCATACGCTTCTAAATGCTCTGCTAACTTTTCCAGTTCGCTCACAGCACTGTTTGTCATCTTCCTTACATCTAGTTCAAATTAAATTCCACAAAAAGAAACAAGAAAAACGACACCCATTATGAATAAAATGTTCTTGTAACAAATCCCGAGTAATGAACAAAATAAAAATAATCACGCACTGTGGGTAAGGTCAGGGACTTTCCCAGCGGAGGGCTCTTTTGCAACTTTTCCCTCCTGAGTAGTATCCATTGCAGATTCTGAAAATGACACCATCACATTAGAAAGATACAAGATTGCACACATATATTCAGAACACCTAGAAATTCGTTCAACTGGAACAATGCACATCATTTGGTTACGTTTAAATCTTCACACAAATCAACAAATCATCAAACACTAGGTCATGAACTAATACAATTTTCATTTCTTTCCACCATATTTTTAAATTTCTGAAGACGTACATAACATTTCCAGCAACAAATGAAAGGATAAACTTATTTAGGGTACTTGGTAGTCAAGTTTTGTAGCGTATATAAAGGCACGTTGGGGTTATGTTTTATATACACAATCAATAATACATCATTGAAAGTTCTAACACCTCTCTCCGGAAAGGGAACAAACAAATACAGGAAAAAAAAGACCATTTTAAGTTGTTTGGGTTGAGAAACCATGCTTGGTGAGATGGTTTGCTCATGTCCCCTCCGTAGAGACCAAGGTTCGAGTCCCATGAGGGGCGGGGTTTGGGATTTCAGGACTATGCATAGCCTCTATTCTCCTCGTTGACTTAACTTTCCACTAACCCTGCTAACTATAAAATATGGCCAAAATATATATATATATATATATATATATATTGTTTGGGATATTCATGTCATGCAAGTATACAACTTGATTCGGTAAGTGGAGTATAGTATTTTCATTCATGTCGTGGATCAATAGGAGTTTTTGGAGAGACCAGATGCCTTCTCTCAGCAGTAACGTAAGAAAAAGAAGAAGAAAAAGAAACAAGAAAAAGAAACACGTATAGAAATAGAGGTCTCTTACAGATACAGCTTCAACACTCAACAGTCGAATGTGAAATGGGAAGGTAGAGAAGAAACTGATCGAAGAAGATGGATATTGTAGTCGGATTAATAGAATCGTCCTGCTCCCCACACACACACACACACACAGCGCTTAAAACGAAGAGTTACTTGTCACTTCAGCCAGAAAAGTTATTTGGCGTTCCACATTCTTGAAAAAAGAACTTTTTAAAAAATAAGTAATTTTAAGCTCAAAAATCATATGTTTACGTAAATAATTTTTCTATCAATATGGATCTTATTTGATAGATCTCATTGAGATCTTTTAAACGGTGTAAAAAAATCAAAAAATTATTTTTCATTTTTGTTATATTTGAGTTTAAAATTACCTTCTTTTTGAAAAAGAAAATTTAGAAAGAAAGCGGTTGAAAACCACAATTCAAGCCGATTCAAGATGGCTGGCCCCTCGCATCCCGACCTTGTGACGGTGAATCGTGCACAGGTCTATTCACTAGCTTTGCGGTTGTTTGTTGTTGCTCCTAGGTCACTTGCTCTTATTGTTATTTCTTCGATGATGGTTTGTTGTAGGTTCGATTCGCTGTATTTAACCTATTTTGGCTTTTACTATGAAATAGGTTTTGGATTAAAAAAAAAGATAAAATATGTATGAGAATAACTCTTTACGATTAGTTTTTTGAGGGAGATTTTTTAAAGTAATTTAAGTGAAGATGGATAGATAAAGAAAATTGGGCAAAGTATAAATTACCTCCTTGTGGTTTAGGCCTTTGGCACATCACCTCCCTCACGTTTGGAAATGACCAATTCACCTCCTCATGGTTTCGGACTAAAGTGTCACGCTAACACCGTTAACGGAAGATGTTAAAATGACTGTGATACCCTTTGTCTTTTTTTCTACACTTCTAAAACTTGAAAATTAATAAGTTAGTTTCTCCCGGTTAAAAAGTACTTAAAAGTGATACTTCTTTCCTTTTCTTAATTGTCCTTACATTTTATGTTTGGGGTTAAATTTTGTTATTTTTCCAACTAAAACACAAACTAACCCCGAATACATTTTTTTCCTAATACTGAAAAAATCTTAGAATAAACAATAACACACCTTTAAACATACAGGTTAGTGTAACATAACAACAAAAGCAGGAATAAAGAATAAAGAACAAAAATTTAATTCGGGAACAAATTTAGTACTCCTTAATTATCTCCTTCAGGAACTATTACAAGCAACATCTCAGTAAGCTATGAATACTCCTATCAAAAGTATACCCACGCGTATATATATATATATACACACATACATACATATAAGCATCTGCATTTTGGGAGAAAGAACTTGGGTTTGTTGTCTAAGATAGGTTTTGTGGGTGAGCTGTTTGCCCTTTCAATGGTGGTGGCGGTGGTTTCATTAAGAAACCCAAATTCGTCACACAATACATGCAGAGAGAGCTGACTGAAGACGAAAGTCCAGAAATCCATGATGAAGCACAAATTGGATGCATAATCGTGTTTGATTTGTTGGAGTAGGCATAACGCATAAGAAGGGCTTCGATTTTGGGCTGGTTCTGAAAGTGGTGGCGCCTAAAGTGGGGTTTATGGTGGGGATTGCTTCAATGTCGTTTTGGGCAAGAGGAAGAAGAAGGGTAATGTCTTCTAACATAAAAGTTCAACTTTATTTATTTACTTTTCTCAAACCAACTCTCATAATAGGCGTGTGTATTACATCTTCCGTCAATTTGGAAGGAAAAGATAACGGTAACACTTTAGTCCGAAACCATGAGGAGGTGAAATGGTCATTTCCAAATGTGAGGGAGGTAATGTGTCAAAATCCTAAACCAAAGGGAGGTAATCTATACTTTGTCCAAGAAAATTTATTAAAATTGTGCCTAGGGATTTTGAGTCCTCCAAACAAAACAAGGCCCCAAATTTTGCCGTTAAATATTTTAGACGGTCTTGATACCGTCCAAAATACTTTTAAACGATCGCAATTGGTTGTTGCTACAAAACACTTGTTTACTGTTGCTCCGTAAATAAATACTTATCTCAATATGCATAGAGATTTTTCTTGGAGTGGGCCAGCATCTGGTCTACTATTGACTTTGTTTACAGCTTGCTGGAGACATAAAAAGTAATTTTAAGTGAATTTGCATTACTCATCTGTTAATTTTTCGTCAATTTTTTGTTGGTTATTAATTCGTCTCGACGAGAGAAATCGAAAAAGTAATTTTTTTTTACTTTACCCAAGTATTTTAAGAAATAACTATTTTTTAGCAAATAAAAATACATTTTTGCGCTAAAAAATGATTTTTTTTTCTCAAAATACTTGGGTAAAAGTATAAAAAAAAAATTGCTTTTCCTATTCCTCTCATCAAGACGAATCAATAACCCACAAAAGTTTGGCGCAAAACTAACAAATACGGAAAAAATTCAAATAAGGACAAAACTCTCAAATTTAAGTTAAGTTCAAGAGAACGGGGAAGTAAAAGTCATTTTTTTACTTCTTCTTTTTTACTCCTTATCTATGATGAATTAATAATGCATAAAAATTTGTCACAAAATTAACAATCGCGATTGTTAATGAATGGAGATTTTTGTTTAATTTTGGTGATGAAAATTCTTATATAGAGAGAATGTGGTCTGAAAGTGTATAAAATACTGTGTATTTTGGGCTTTTATTCTAGAAAAAGGTAGGTCATTGCACTCGGCATTCATTTTCAAACTCTATCTAATGGTGAGAAATCCGATATCACATTCTTATTTCTCTCTAATAAGATGCATGCCATACAAACACGACCTTTAGGTTTCATAGAAATGGGACCGTCAACGTATCAAATCAAAAATCCTAGCACTTTCCAAAATCTTCAGACTTAAAAAAGACTCTGTTTGGAACTTGTGAAAATGCAGAATAGAAGAGAAGCGTTCAAAAAAAGAAAGAAAGCGATTGATAAGCGTTCAAAAAAAGAAAGAAAGCGATTGATAAGTTTTGGAAGAACTGTGATCATTATTCTTTGATGGGTTTTGAAAACTTAAAATAAAGAAAGTGAAGAAGAATTTCCCTTTTTTGGTTCTAAAGAAAAGAAAGGGAAAATATAACCTAGTTTAACAAGAAAGTAAGGGGTAAAAATAAAAGAGAGAAAATACTTTCTCACCTATTTTCTCTTGATTGTTTTGTTATTTCCAAATTAGGAACCAAACAAGAAGGTGAAGCCAGGTTCCTGCATTGATTGCTAGAGGAGAAGTTACAAGCCCAAACATTGCAACCTCAAATCAAGTTCTCGGTAGACAGCCTATTTGCAATTTTCTACTATACTTCTATGTTTTCTTTTCACATCAGTGCTGTCCCACTTAAGCAAGTCAAAAGGAGAACAACAACTAAAAATTGACAAAAAAATAGAACCCGTAGTTACAACTTGTCTTTTTTTGTCATCTGAAAACCTCTAGTGGGATGTTTCCAAGAAACAAGTATCAGACTTCAGTTTCTCTTTTTTTTATACGTTTTCCATTGTTTCAACATCAAAGACACTCCCTCTTTTAGTGTAGCCTTTCTTTCTTCCTTGGAATTCCACAGCTCCGGAAGGGGGTACCGACCGCTCGGATTGTACTCGTTCATCTCAGCTAAGGCTTTCGTCACAGCCTTGTAGACTTCATCACCGCATTCATTCTTCAGACTCTTCAATTTTTCATCTTCTTCATCAATAATTTCCTGACAACGATACCAAAAAGCTTATATGACATGAAAAGGAGTTCAGCAAATGAGGGACAAAAAACAAACAAGTATATTACTGGGTGCAGAAAAGGAAGACCAAAGTACACCCTTTGTCGATGGATGCCAAATCTTCCATAAGGAAGAAATTAGGAATACGACAATACCGTCCCAAAGTACACCTTACCACCAGGAGACGCGAGATGATGCAATGCCCCCATTTTCTACTGTTTTCCCTTCGGCATAATTCTTTCTTCGTTACTAGGGGAAGGTTGGAGGAAAAAGGTGGTTGGAAATAGAAATAGGCCACGTGGTATCTGTTGCTAATTCCATGGAAAATCCCTCTCGCATTGACGGCACCATACGACATATATAATGGAGGTGATAGCAGGTGATTAATGGCAATTAGAAATCTTGTTTTGTAATTCATGTCCATCTTTACAAGAAATCAAGAACAATTACAAGGCCAACATGATTGCTCTAAATTGACCAAGTGTTCATCCAGCCCATGGACTAAGCTCCATTGTACGACATGAATCAGTATAAGAGAGAAACCTAGTCAGTCCAAAAAAAAGAACTAACTGGTAACATTATAACAATGTAGTGCATACCTTATGCCCTTCTCCCACAGAGATGACCTTGAAAGGATGCCAACTTGGATCCCTAAGGTAATCCTCCCACAAAGAGCACATTTCCATTGCTTTCTCTACTACTTCGTCACATGCATACTTTATCTTGGCTGCGTTGCTGAAGGGCTTAGCATCAAGCTCTCCCATTCTCTTAACACCAATGAAAGCCTTGCTGTCCTTAAAACCCTAGAAGACAGAAGAGTGCATACCCAGATTAGTATGAATAATCGCTTTACAAAAACCTTTTTGACAGATTTTTCATTGCAGAAATAATGGCATGAGCATGAGCACCAAAAACATTTTTTTCTACTCTTATTTTCTGATGTGATTGGATTAGGTTCACATTCAGAAGTCAAAACACCCAAATCAATGCTGAATGGAGAACAGGGTTATGCAGAAACAGAAAGGAAAACTGGGAAGAGGAAGAGGAAGTAAACAACCCTAATCACACAAAGGCCACAACCTTCTAGTAACTCCCATGGTAATAATTCAAACCTAAATGAAATACCATTGTAGGCTAACAGCCTTATAAAAAAGGAACCTGGTGCTAAAAGAAAACCAAATGTTAACTGCTAAAGAGCCTAATCTAACAAATTCGTAAGTTAAGTATCCAGGTGCGAAAGCTGTGCGGCTGTGTGCACAAGCATGAATTTTGGACCTTTATGCCAACAAATTACATACTCCGAATATGCTATCTATGTTCTTTTCTTCTAACATTTAAACTCCTGCAAGCGCGAAATTAGATTAAGAGGTCTACCAGATATGGATGGAAAATGCAATTAACATTGTACACCAACAAAAAAAATCCTATCTAAAGTCATTACAATTCGGTTTGTCTTGACTCGTGATAGATCTTCTATCGGTAACACAATTAACTGAGTGAGATTTTCTTTCCCTTCAAACACAGATTTGTCGACACATTTCAATTTTCTTTCACATTAACATCACATTCCTCGTTATTTGGAACCTTTGATCAACACTAACTAGTTTATCTCCAGAGTCTTTTATGTGAAACTCTTGAATTATCCTAAAACGTGGCCTAACATTTTGTCCAACGGCTCTTGCATTCGTGTCAAGTTTTTTAACATTTATTCATAAGATATCCTCATTTCATGTTGCTAGTACCGTGACTTTTTCAACTCTAGGTATGAGTATGACCTTTTCAACTCTTAGTTGATCTTGAGGAAAGGCATCAAACTTAAGTCAGTACTGATCACCACGCATGATAATCCTAAAGACAAACCAAGGAAGTTAAATGGGAAAGAGTTTCTCTTTTTTGGTGTGCATTTTTTTGTATTAGTTAGGTAAGAAAACATGTAGTCTGGTTGGTCTCATTCAGTGGTTTCGGCTGGTCTGTTGGACTAGGCTGAGATGTTAGTTTGGATATGTATAGGGCCTGCTTTTAAGTATGGGCTCGTAATATCTTGGTGAAGTGTTGGCTGAGTTTTCGGGTTTCAGATCACAGGTTGACAATGGGTCAGGTTAAAGCGTGTAGTGTTCAGTCAGGGTTTTAATAGAAACTCATTTCAATTCTCCTTCTCAGCGCTTTATGAGCAACAATCAAGTGCTAGAGAAAGTAGTAGCTATAGAAAACCGTAGCGAGATGACATGAATGCAAAAAAAGGGGAGCTCTTGGTGATGATGCCAGCATGATTGATATATAACGAAGAATACAGTAGGAAGCATGTTGGAGACTGATGATCATGGATAATGCCTACTTTGGCAGAGTTGCCGTTCAGCGGCTAACTTTCATATGGACTGGTGGTTGCTGGAGTTGGAAGTCAGTGGTAGTTATTGAATCTGCAACTGCTGATGGCATGAAGAGGTAGAGGCAACAGAAAAGGGGGAGAGGAACTGAGGAAGCACGGAAGGAGAACCAGTGAAGGTGGTCCGAAGCGGATTGGTTCCAACACAGGATCAAAGTTGGGCCAGAAGGGGAAGGCATAAAGGGGGAGAGGAAGCACGCAAGGTCACAGTCCAAATCACAATAGGCGACAGCCATACACGTCTCAATTGTATTAGACGCTAACCCCCCTAGTGAAATAGAAAACTAAAAACCCTAACTATAATTGAAAAATGGAATGTTAAAGAACATTAATTGATAAATTTGTAAGTTAGTCCCTACGCAAAAATTGTAGGCACGTGTATGAAGTTTGGACCTCTAATTTGGCACCACTAGGTTGCTCTTTTAACGTAAGGAAACCTACCTCACTGTAGACCTGATAGTAGTGACACATTTGTCATCTGTAGATCTCTACATGTGAGGGAATACAAAACAGTGAAAAACAAATAATTCCATTACAAGTTACAACCAAGTTCTGAAGACATGAAAGGGCCTCCTATGGTCATTGCTAGAATACCATATGTGCTTGTCTGCAGCCAGTTGTGCTAGGAAAACATAATTACACATGCATGAGTCTACTACAAAGCAACCCTTAAGTTTTGAGATCAATAATACCGCAAAGATTGTTGTTTGTTGCAATTAGGGTGTTCTAAAGGACATATGAGAGAGAGAGAGAGAGAGAGAGAGAGAGAGAGAGAGAGAGAGAGAGAGTACATTAATTAACTCTTTCCGAGCTTCCTGCAACTCATCATTGCTTTGACGCTCCTTAACAATAAGTGCCTGATTTAGTGCTTCCATCTGTTCGAGGTCTTCTTCCTTATCTTTTAAATCTTTCTCAATTGTTTCCATCTTTCTCTTATCTTCCAAATTACCATCTTCACTCACATGCTTCATTACTTGTACAGCTCCCCTCATGCGCACAATCTCCAACTCCAGTGCTTGCTTGGCATCAAGTTTCTTTTCCAGTTCAATAACTTTCTTGTGGAGTTTCTCCTTGTCTCTCTGTCATTTGATGTTAGAGTCATGTCTATGATTAGTATCATAATAAATTGTTGCCGGCGTAAGCTAGGTCATGCAGAAAATGGGTAACATACCTTTTGACCCTCAGCCAACTTCCACATCTTTTCATCAGCCATCTTTTGCGCCAAAATAGCCCTCTCGTTCTGCAAGAATAAAGGCAATAATTACTTCTGCACAAAAGCATAAAATTCCCAAAACTTTACTGAACCAACACACCCCTTTATCACAAGGAAAAGCGGTTCTAATTTGTAGATAGTTACAATTTTGTTTATTCTAACATCAGTCAAAAGTACCTACCCCAAAAACAAATAACAATCAGTTAACAGAAAGAAGTCCAAATACTCGTTTTCTTCAACCTATGACAATCCACATACTTAAATAAATCTTGTAATACCAAAGGCATGAATACAGATAAGCAGCACCAATACAAGGAAAAATGGATCAAATATTGCAGGGTTCAGGATCCCATCTTCTGATGCCATTCAAGACTCGAGCTCTTTCAAATAATCTAAGCTGTCTGAATTACAGGGAGCAAGCTTTCTTATTCACCATAGGTGCCACTCCCATAATTTCTTACAAAAATCAATTCTAACTTACAAGATCTACATTCCATCCATCAGAACATGATGGAAACATTATCTTTTTCCTCTTGCAGAACAACACAACTCATTATGGAAAAGCACTCATAATTAATCTACCAAAAAACAATAACAACCACAGCTTCGTAACCATTAGGGTCAAAAGAGAGAGTCTAAAACAAACTGTAAGCTTTAAGGAAAATGAATAGAAACACCTAATGGTTTGTCTAAGTTTTTGTTTAGTATAATAACCAAAATATAGTACCATTTTCTTCTCAATGTCAAGCTTCCTTTTCTCATTAGTGTTTAGTGCTTCACGTTCTTCCAGTTCTTTCTCTACCAATTCAAGTTTTTGCCTCTGAGCTTCCAACTGTGATTTACTCCTTTCATGGTCAGCAAAAATCTTTTCTAGTTGATCAGCCGCATCCTTCTGCATTTGATTCATCTCTGATTGACAAAAACGTTAATTTAAGGCAGAGAAAAGCGCATTAGAGATATATTAGAAATCTAATAACCAGTTTGGAATTGTGGAGTAAATATTCTTACAACAAAAAGTCAAGAAAGAGAAGTACTTATAATGCTATAATTAAGCTATTTCCTAGTATACCTTCATTATAACTTTGAATCATCTCTTCCTTCTGCTTCATAACATTCCTCATGAAAATTTCTGTCTTGCTTATTTCCCTCGTTATCTCTTCACATTTCATATTCTTAACCTCAAGTGCATTGGTTAAGTTGGAAACAAGTTTCATGTCTTTCCTTTTATCTTCAGTTTCAATATCTGTAACGGTCTTCAAATCTGCATTCTTACGGAGATATTCACCAATAAGACCCGTAGAGTTGTACTCTTCTTCCCGAGCAATCCAAGCATACAGCTGATCCCCTTTACGCCTTACTGTATACCAATCTTTTCTCCCATGATTTTCAACTTCAAATGCCTTTTCAAATGCCATAGCATTCTGAAATCCATCCCAATCTTTTTTAAATTCCACTATTGCAAATCCTGAGTGACCACGGCGGCTCCACAAAGGATGAACCTTCAGGGGATTATACCCTTTGCTAGTCCACTCATCTCTTAGCTTTCTACCACCATCTCCCACGTACCGACCATCTTTATATTCAACCGGAATGTTGGCCACTAGAGCCATCCAGGGCCAAACAATTAGCTCCTCCTTTGTTTTGCGTTTAGAAAGCTCAAGGCGTGCCGGGATAGACTGGGATGATTTACCATACAGAGAACGCGTGGATTCTACCAATTTACTATTTGCATTTCCAATGGTCTCCACTTTTTTAGTTGGTTCAGTGATTCTCGTGGAGGAAATTGATGGTGTGACATTGACATTTTCTAACCTATCCTCCAATTCAGTAGGAGTTGTTGCAGGGGATCGTGTTTCGTTCCTCTTTGAATCAGTGCGCCCATCTACCCGTTGAGTAGCTTTTCCGGTGGACTGTGATGATGATAAGCGCTTTGCATCTATACACCTCTCCAAGTATTTTACCAATCCCAAATGTCTAGCTCTATCTTTGAACTTCTCACTCTTTGAATCACTACCAATGCGCGAAGCATGTCTGTGAAGCTCTTTGTAATCGTATTCGTTCCACCTCTTGTCATAACAATATGGGCATCGAAAAATATTCTCCGAAACTCTAACTCTTTCCTTTCCATCTCTCAATTCCTTGTAGTATCTGTATTTGTAATCTTCCAACTCAGGATCACTATAGTCATCCTTCTCTTCTCTTCTGCGAGGCATTTATAACCTGAAATGAAAAGACCGTATTTTGTCACGTAAATATTACTGTATCTCACAAAACTGATTTCTACATGTATATTGAATGCTTTAATAATATTCTCCGGAGTTTAGCAGCTAACTTGCAAAACAAATTATAGCTCACATATTTCCAACATATCCCAATATTTCAACTTTGAACAAACGTGGCAATTGCAAGCATTTTATTGGATAAGCAGTAAACATATACTGCACTAATCCTATCTGAATATGCACTAGTTTGAAGTCCCCCAAAATAGCCACCCACGCTCACATTAATACAACAAAGAAACGAAGGTTGTTTAGCTGACGTAATTTATCCTACCATTAATGGACACGCAAATTGAGTCACACTCACACGGTCACACCTTTAGTTGAAATCAGAGTATCATACCACTGAGTGGACCAACACCAACGAAAGAAAAAATCAAACATGCTCGTGTTCAATCAGTTTTAGATTGGACCATTCTCAATTTATATCCGAGATTGGACCAAAACCATTCTCTCTTCCTTCTTCGAGTTATCAACCTTAGGTTACTGTCCATGATTTCAAGCCAGAAGACAGATTAATACGGGAAACGCCTTAAGGAAATTGGGTCCGCACGTCATTCTCATTGTTTGAGCTGAACATAGATAAGGAAACATATTGCCTAAAACCATTCTCTCTTCCTTCTTCGAGTTATCAGCCTTAGGTTACTGTCCATGATTTCAAGCCAGAAGACAGATTAATACCGGAAACGCCTACGTCATTCTCCATGTTTGAGCAAAACATAACAGATAAGGAAACATATTGCCTAAGCTGTGCTCAACCAAATACACAATAATAACTTAATAGGGGATATATTTATTGAGGAAATTGTTCTACATGGAAATAACAGAGCTCAATTGCTAAAAGAGGAGAGAATATAAATGGTTCCTCTAGAACCCAGTTCCATAAACAAAAATTACCTTTGGAAGAAACAAGGTTTATGCAGAAACATTATTCAACGTCCATCCTCTTGATCTCTTGCCTTATAAGCTGGTGGGTAAACCTATAGTCTCAGCTGATTATGAAAATTTAAAACAAAAACAAACCCACTAGAGAACTAACACATAAATAAAAAATGATCGACAGACAGCGGGAAAAAATGATCGACATTGTTCAACGTCCATCCTCTTGATCTCTTGATATACGTAAATCCTGTTTGGGTGGGTGTCCGGAAATCCCAACAGACAGCGGGAAAAAAATGATCGACATTGTTCAAGCTTACAAATTAAGTAAAACCCACCATTAACAACCGCGAAATTCAGACCTATTGATCGCAAGGAAGGGATATTTCGTTCTAAAACTTTGTTTACGTACGGTACGATGTGATGCGCACGTTTCCCACGTACATCAACAAGAGATACACAAACACAATGACGACAAACACTGCATCGGAAGCCCAAAAAAAAAAAAAAAAAAAGCGATCACGAAGAAAAATACTGCATTGGAAGGGTCTTACCTCTGATTGCGTGGTTACAGCGAGCCCTAACGGCTTCGGGGTTTGGAGCGGGAGAGAACGTAGAGAGAGAGAGAGAGAGAGAGAGAGAGAGAGAGAGAGAGTGGTTCTGTCATGAATGCACTTTCCACATCATCTGGCTTAAACAATCAAGGCGTCATGATCAAAAATAAATAACCGTAATAAATAAAGAACATCTTAACGGCGTCCTTATCGTACGGGAAGGAGGACCCGGGGGCTCTGCTGCCCAGGGAGGCGCAGGAGCCCTACCCACCCCTCAAAACGTTGCCGTTTTGATTTTTTTTAAAAACCAAACCACCAATTTGCAATCCTATGGAACAGAAATGTGATTATAAGAGCCCTAGAGACAAAAATTTGATTATGTCTCTTTAGAATAATATGATCAAAATAATAAGATCTTCACACCCATTCAAACGAATTAAAAATTGGAGCACTTAATTTTTTAACCATATTTTTTAATATATAAACGGTCTAAAAAAATTAATTACTCAAATTTTCACTCCGTTTGAATCAGTGCAAAGATCTTGTTATTCTTATCATATTATTCTAAAGGGTCATAATTGATTTTTTTTATAGGGCTCTCATAATTACATTTCTGCTCTACAGAGTCCTAAATAAAGAACATATACTTAATATGAGAGCCCTAAAGATAAAAATGAATTACGACCCATTAGAATAATATGATCAGAATAATAATATCTTTGCACCGATTCAAACGGAGTGAAAATTTGAGTACTTAATTTTTTTATTTAGACCGTTTATATATTAAAATATGGTTAAAAAATTAAGTGCTCCAATTTTTAATCCGTTTGAATGGGTGTGAAGATCTTATTATTTTGATCATATTATTCTAAAGAGACATAATCAAATTTTGTCTCTAGGGCTTTCATAATCACGTTTGTGCTCCATAGGATTGCAAATCGGGGGTTTTGTTTTTTTTAAAAATCAAAACGGCAACGTTTTGAGGGGTGGGTAGGGGCTTCTGCGCCTCCTTGGGCAGCAGAGCCCCCGGGTCCACGGGAAGGAGGAAATAATAAAGAGATGCTTCCTACGTTACCTCATTCCACTTTCCACTGCACCATCCACTACACCTTTTGTGGGATCCATTTCGGATTCCACAAAAATATAAAAAAATTGCCTATAAATTTTAGAATATTATTTTATGGGATCCTGTAAAAAAATCAAGTTTAACAGATATCGGTAAGTATTATTTCTGAATTCGTAGGGGCAAAACTGCGCAGTTGAACAGTTTCTTCCCTACAAATCTAGAAAAAATGCTTACCTATATCCGTTGGAACTGGTTTTTTATAGAGCCCCATAAAATATTATTTCAAAATTTATGGATAGTTTTTCATATTTTTGTGGGATCCAAAGTAAGCCCCACAAAAAATGTAATGGATGATGTAGTGTATGTACTATGTAGCATTTCTGACTAATAAACGATAAGGAGGAAATAAAAAAAAAAAGTTGACCGTAAAAAGGAAATGGAACGCCGTCTGTGGGAATCGAACCCACGACCACGTGGTTAAAAGCCACGCGCTCTACCAGCTGAGCTAAGACGGCTTCACGACGGTGATTGCAATTTATTAATTTTAAAGTTTGGTTTAATCTAAATTGATTTGTTTTTCTTTCCTGCTGCACCAAAAACAAAAGAGAAAACATTATTCCCGGAGGCGGAGGAAAAGGGGGGTTTTCCGACACCCCGTGGGTCTCTTTCGTGATTTTATTTTTGGATAATTCAAACCGTTCATCATATAAGGCCCGCAAAATAATGTGTCTACGTAAAAATCAGCTTGTTCGAACATCGATAGGCTGGTATGTCAAAAGTTGGGTTTAAGATGAAAGAATAGACGACCGTGGACAGTTTAACTTAAAAAATAGTTGATGGATCCATGCTGTCCATATTTCCGTCTAAAACTCAACTTTTGACACACCTATTGATGTTCGGACAAGCTGATTTTTTACGTGGATACATTATTTTGTGAGCCCTACAAGATGCACGGTTCGGATTACCCAAAAAAACGTGCGGTGGGAGCCCACACTGGGGGTGGCGGAAAACCCCCTTCCGCCGGCGCCGGACAGAATTCATTCTCAAAACAAAAAAAGTAAGAAATAGGAGTGCTAATAATTCACTTTGTTCCTCCTATTTAAAGGAGAAGCATCTTTTTGCTGCGTCCAAAAAAAACTCTTAATTTTAAAGAATATATTTTGGAAATTGATATTCGCGATTCATTTTTTACTGATGGCGTTCAATTTTATTCATGAAGTTACTGGTAAACGTTAAAAAAGGGAGCGCCATCAGTAAATAAAGAAACGCGAATATCAATTTCCAATATTTTAGACGAAAATAAAGCTAAATAATTATTTTGGGAATGGGCCTCCGTCCAGAAGGTAAAAGCAGTAGCCTCAAGTGAGATGTTTGATCCAAGTGTCCGGGCAGAAATGGGCCTATGTACGGACGGGATATGGTGTAGAGAGATGCTACAACCACACCCAAACTCACACACTCAAATACATACCTTCTCACAAAACACAAAGGTCTCACACACACTGCACACACAGTGTGTGGGACCAGAGTGTGTGCATTTGGGTGTGTGAGTTTGGGTGTGGTTGTAGAATATTTGTATGGTGTAATGGTTGAATCCAAGAATCATACGTACGACTAGATTGCATTTGCACAATGCGAGATTAAAATTTATTCGTATGCCGAGCTCGGGGGTTGGCCCGATACCACAACCCAAGCGGGCCAGACCTACTCCAGTTCCACCGATCGGAGTATTGGAGTTACACTGGTCGCAGAATTCGGCTGACCGGCTTGACCTGATCAACTTCAAACCCCTCCACATGCACAACATCGTCGTTAAGAACCACCTTTTTTTCCAAGTCCGTGAACCCCCGGTGAGACGTACATTAACACAACCACACGAAAGTGAAGAAACGATTGCTAAAGTCAAATGTTTTTTTCTAAGTCAAGATATTGTTAAATGCCATGTGAGTTTAGTTTTCTTTGGTGCATTTAATGAAGGTTTAGTTTTCATTAATGTTGAAGTGATGTGATTTGTGCAATGCATTTGAGTGATGTGTGGTAGTTTGAATGAACCATCAAACGCCCACTGTGAGGCCCATTAGATTAAGACCCCGTTCCATAACATATTCTTAAAAAATAAGTACTTATTTTACATTTTTAAACTCAAAAATAATGTAAATGAAAAATAATTTTTTAATTTTTTTTACACCGTATTAAAGATCTCAATGAGATCTATTAAACAAGATCCATATTGATAGGAAAATTATTTACATAAACACATAATTTTTGAGTTTGAAATTGTCTTCTTAAAAAATACTTCGGGAACGGGGCCTAAGAGGTTAGATTTGTTGGAATGTGTTCCACATCGTCTGGACATGTCCCATCTGTGTTGGTTAATTATAAGGTCTTAGTTTTCCTCTTCTTAACACCTAGGTTCTTCTTAACACCTGGGTTTTAAATAGGAGTATAGACTGGGCTTTTCAACTAGATTAAGAGTATATTTGTACGTAAGCACGAAATAATCAATTCTCACCCACTGGGTTCCCTAGACAGTGTCATCACATTGACCAAACATATGTCTACTAATGTAGACTCTTTCTTAGTTATGTAATTCAAATTAATGTATTGAGCCAACTCTTCAGGGACGACATGACTTTCTAGGGGTCTAAAGTAAAGATTAATGATATGGTCAATATTCTTTTTCTTGTTGGACTGGTATATAATTTATAGTAAAGGATACTAAAGTAAGAGGGCTTCCGAAATTTATATTCTTTTAGGGCCTAAAGATGGGGCATCTCGAATTTTAGTTCAACGCGGGCTCTACAAGTCTGATATACTCATTTTGTATAGTGTACCTCTGTTTTGGTACGCTTTTAGTCACTAATTATCCTAAGATGTACAGTACTCCATTTTCAAGACATTATTACTATAGAATTCGAGTAAATACATATGTAGTTGATCCTCCAATTGCTTCTATAATTTGTGTATGTTGCTAGCTACATTCGACTCGGAATCTCGGATTCGCTCAATTTTTGCATGTTCGGCTTGTATGATAATTTCGCTTGTGTGACTAACTAGCTTAATAGTCCAAAGTGTATGCATGACTGGTCATTAGACGTAGTAATAAAGTTGGGAAAGTCTACAACACACACTCCTTTAAAAGGTGTACCATATGCACCTATTTTATGGTTCATTCATGTAACATTTTAGTGTGTTTCATAACTTTTGTTCTATAATTCATAACCTTTTAGCAGTATGATTCGTAACATTTTCATTATGATTTATAACATTTTGGTGTATCTCGTAACTTTTATAAGATTCGTAACTTTTTAGCAATACGATTCGTAACTTTTTAGCAATACGATTCGTAACATTTTCTTTACAATTCATAATATTTGGGGGGGGGGGGGGGGCGCGCATATGATACACACCTAAATAAGGGGTCTGTTCATATGCCCGGCCTTTGGATTTTTATTTTTCGGAAACACGAACATATTTTGTATTAATAATAAAACAGATTACAACTAAACCAAAACAAAATACAACAAAAAACCAAAAACAACAAAGTACAAAGAAAGAAAAAACAGCTTTAGTGTCGGACCCATCGATTTGCTCAACGAGATGGGTAGAGAGTCCATGAATATCTGGAGTGGTAAGCTTGTTAATCTGCTGCACACGCTTTCGCTGCCAGAAGCTCAAAAATCTGTAGCCAAATTGGTTGGACTTGAGAGCCAAAAACCAGATTTGGTACGTTCCTGCTATTTTATCTTGGTAAATGGTATTACCACTCAAAAAATTGATGCAGGTACTCCAAAATCAGTGTAATTCCAAAGCCACTTTCTTTTGTTTTTTTAGTGTTTCCATCAATTTTTGGAGTTCTAATATCATTTTCCTTTATCTTTAATTATCTTTCCATACATGATCTATTCAATGTAACCGGCTAACTCGAAGAGCCTAACCTGGAGAGATTTGCTAACCCGATGAGCTGCATCACCAGTAATGCTACACAAACAGCAAAAAAAAACAGATTTTGCATACAGATTTTGTGTGGGGCCCACTACGGGTCCCACACAAATGATCCGAGCCGTTCATTAAATGTAAAACAGTTTTTCAAGGGCCCCCGCGAAAAATCAGTTCAATCCGATACTTATAGATGCTCAATCCAATCATCTAACTTTTGATTTTGATTCCCGGATAATGAAACATTCTATAATTGGATTGAGCATCTATAAGTATCGGATTGAACTGATTTTTCGCGGGGGCCCTTGAAAAACTGTTTTACATTTAATGGACGGCTCGGATCATTTGTGTGGGACCCGTAGTGGGCCCCACACAAAATCTGTATGCAAAATCTGTTTTTTTTTTCTGTTTGTGTAGCATTACTGGTTTAATTACTCCATAGACGCACATGGTTTGGTACGCGGATGTAGCTCAAAAGTCATTTGTCTAAGTTTAAGAGGTAGGTCATCCAATTTAAACTCATGTTCCACTAATTTTTTACTTTATTATTTTGCCTTCTTATTTCTGCATTTCAAAAGTTGTGCCATTTTTTGATCGCTTATATATTTTAATTTATAATAAATTTATTGGTTTGCGAACTTCGTATAATAAAATTAATTGAGATTTATCAAACAAGATCTATATTACATATTTTTTGAGATCTATATTGAAAGATTTAAGCAATAAAAAATGACATACCGAATAAGTTATTATTTCTTAAAACGGGGCGGTTCCGGGGACAACTAATTAGACACCTAAAAAAACACCTCATAGTTCCCGATCAAATTTTGATGATCCGAGCCGCTCATTGTGATCAGAACGTGATTTTAAGGGTATCCGCGAAGAATTAGCAAAAAAATTGACCCAAAAAGGCTTGATCTAAGCAGTTTTTAACTTAGATTTAATGAACGGTTCAATTAAAAACTGTTCAAAATAAGCACTTCCCGGTCATATGTTTTGCTAATTTCTCGCGGGCACCCTTAAAATCACATTCTGCACACATTGAACGGTTCGGATCATAAAAATTTGATCGGGAACTATGAGATTGAGATTTGGGGTATTTTTTTAGGTGTTTATTTGGGTGTCCTTTGAACCGTCCCGTTCTTAAAAACCTTTAGTTTCCCTTTCTAAAAGCCCAAAATAAGTACTTATTTTTTTCCAAGGAGCCTTAGCGGAACGGGAGGTATTATTCATATATTCAATCTATTTGTTACCTTGATTTGTGTACTTGACTAGGTACGTTATAAGAGAGTCGCATAGATACTACAAGTGCGCATAAGTCAATATTATTATTATTATTTTTGTCTTGTACATGTGTGTGTTGCTTCTAAATTATTCTTTCTCGTTATACTATGTTCTAATTATTCAATGGACTCGGGCGTGCAATCTAAGGTTCTAACCGCATTATTAAAGAGCGTGTTTCTCTTAAGCGAGATTTTCGCCGCTTCTTCGAAAATTCCAACAAATTATTCTACCAAAAGTATATTCTAATCTGAACTAGTCCATTTAGCAAGTTGCGCCCACAATTCTAGAAAGTAGCTAGCTCACTATCCGGTATACCCTTGACCGGGTTACTAATTAAGGATTAAGGAACCCGTCTATCCACACCGACCAAATTCATACTGACGGGATGTGGGGCCCACTCCAGGTCTTGCCAGTATGATCTGATTCGTTCAATTTTTTTTTAAAAAAACAATGAGTGAGCCCGTGAAAAATCAGCTCAATGCAATATGTGTAGTTGCTCGATCGAATCTTTCATTTTTTCTTTTAGATTTCATGATCTTAAAATCTGAATGAAAAAATTGAAGATTCGATCGAGCATATACATGTATCGGATTGAAATGATTTTCCCCCCGAGGTTTACTCGGTTTTTTTAAAATAAATTATTGAATGGCTCGAATCATCCATGCGGGACTTAGAGTGGGCCCCACGTCTCTGCCAGTACCTTATCAGTATAAATTTGATCGGTCCCTTAGGATTACGCGTTAGTATTTTTTTCGGATTACGTTTTTTTTATTTTTATATTCGCGATTAACGTGTTATTAGTAAAACACACAAATCCAACAAGGTTTGACTGGCTAGATTTGACCATTACTTTCGTTACACAGGAAATCTTCCTAATTTTGAAAGAAATAATAAAATATACTAGGAGAAGTTATTCACTGTATTCGGTTGTCCATATTACTGACGGACCTCCAATAGGTGAATGCAATGGCGTGTAAGTCTATGGATTCATGTTTAGTTGGTTGGTGGATTTGTTCCTCACATAATTGAGCAAGGTTCGATTCTTGGAGTTGCAAGAAAATAATTTCTTATGTCACTAGTTCGGGTGTCAGGAAGGAAATTAGTTGAGTTACGCATAAGCTGACACAGACATTCATGGCAATTGAAAAAAAAACTTATGTAAATCTATGCCAAGCCATTAATGTGTACGAACGTTCATTGTTAGCAACAATATAGGGAGAGAATTAAGAGCGCAGAAAAAGACTTCATAGAAAATTATGCTATTTTTAGGTAAGCTTATTAATTGTCCTTGTATTTTCAACACCGATCCTACACCAATATGTGATGGGAAGAAAACTGGGGCTACTTCGGAGAGTGATGAATAATCACTTATCCGGCCTCACCATTAATGGAATGTAATTTCAATTCTACTCGAGAGAGTATTGAATAATCACTTATCCGGCCTCGCTAATAATGGAGTTTAATTTCAATGGTACTCGAGAGAGTATTGAATAATCACTTATGCGGCCTCGCCAATAACTGAAGTTGAACAAAATTACGCTCCACTCTTCAAAACCTGCTCTGCTCCCTTCTCCCCATGACCAGATTTTTTAAATTCAAGTCGCTTTTTATTCCTGCAAAAATAAAAAAAGCATTTCTTTTCCCACGATCCGGTTAGAATCTCAACGCCCTCTCTCTCTCTCTCTCTCTCTCTCTCTTATCTCTCTCTAAATTCAACTCCACCCTCTCTCTCTCTTCAATAGCTCTCTCTAAATTCAACTCCTCCCTCTCTCTGTCTCCCTCTACGAAAAAGTCGCTGGGCTTCCGCCCACTTCCGCCCCATGGACTGCTTCAAAATCGCCACCGTCGACGAGGAATACGACGAGGACGGCGCCGTTCCGAGGCAGTCCGCCGCGTCCAAGGTATCGTGGGTTTCCCGGTCCCTGAGCGTGGCGTCGAGCTCGAGGCGGTCCGAGTCGGCGAGAGACTTCACCGACTCGCTCGAGTTTTTCACCCAGCCCAGGGCCAACAACCTGCGGGTGTTCACGTTCGGGGAGTTGAAAGCGGCCACGAGAGGGTTCAGCAGGGGCATGATGATCGGGGAGGGAGGGTTTGGGTGCGTTTACAGAGGAGTTGTTAGGGTTTCCGATGTTGATGATGGTAATTGTTCGGGTTCGAATATGGATGTCGCTGTTAAACAGCTCAATCGCAACGGATTCCAGGCAAGGCTTTTGTTCCCTGCTCCATTAAGCATGTATATATGTGTATACGAACAGGTATCTGAACTTATTGTGCTAAACAATCACTGCAAGTGTAGTGTTACAGGTTTTCTGAGTATCATGGAACACGATGCCCTCAGTAGAGCTCAATGGAAAAAATCATTTCATGTAGCTAGTGCTGCAAACGAATAGAGCTGCTAGCATCACAAGGCTCGGCTCGTTATCGGCTCGGCTCGTTAGTAAACGAGTTGAGCCCGAGCTTGTGTTTTGAGCTCACTTATTAAAACACGCTGAGCTCAAGTTAGTTGTAACTTCAGGCATGGCTTTTGTTCCCTGTTCCATTAAACGTGTATATGAATAATGTTTATATGAACAGGTATCCGAACTGATTGTGTGCTAAACATTTACTACAAGTGTAGTGTTACAGGTTTTTTGGGTATCATGGAACACGATATGACGATACCCTCTGTAGAGCTCAATGGAAAAAATAGATTCATTTAGCTATGCCTGCAAACGAACTAAGTTGTTTGCCAAGCAGCTTGAGTCTCGGCTCGTTATGGCTCAACTAGGCTCGGCTCGTTAGTAAACGAGCTGGTATTTTTGCGTCCGGGCTTCAGGCTTCTATATCTTTTATTCCAATCCCTCCTATGAAATTGATATTGAATAGTCAACATTAACCTATATTTTTCAAAAGACGTGCCCCTTCCGATGTCCATGACTGAGGTGGTTTAAAAAAGACTCAGCTCGCACCTATCACTAGCCAGGACAATAGATTTGAAGGATGGGGCCGGTGGGGTCATGGGATTTTTGTCTAGGAGAATGATGAATAGTTTCTATTACATATTTGAGCCTCACTCTTTTCCTGTTTCAAAATTCTTATTACAAGGCCATCTGATGGGTTCTGTTATTTTGCATTCTAGTATTCAGGGGCATAAGGAGTGGATTAATGAAGTGAACTTTTTGGGTGTAGTCAAGCACCCCAATCTTGTCAAGTTAGTGGGATATTGTGCAGAAGATGATGAAAGAGGGATACAACGTCTTTTGGTGTATGAGCTTATGCACAACAAAAGCTTGGAGGATCATTTATTTATTCGAGAAGTGTCTCCTTTGTCATGGATGGCAAGACTAAGAATTGCTCAAGATGCAGCTCGTGGTTTGGCTCACCTGCATGAAGAGAAGGATTTTCAGGTGTTTCATTCTCTTCCCTTGTAGAATTATAAGTCATTTTAGTTTGATTTTTCGAATTTTAAGCATGGTTTCTCAATCCATTTGGTGTTTTCCCGTGACTATTGAGACTCCTCCTTCAAATTTGTCATCATTATGACTACATTGACTAGATGTATCATAGGACGAGTTAATTGAAAATGCGAATGGGATGCAATATTGAATGTTGTCGCTGACATCAACTAGCAAGTCTTGACTTTATCCTAACCTAGGGCACATGTAGAACTTGAAATTTCCTGCTCATCAGAGTTCTTGTAAACGGTCAGTTTGTCTATTAAAGTTTCTTTAAGCCTGGTGAGGGCCTATGCTTTTGAGGGAGCACAAAAATAGAATCCTATTTGTCCTTATCTTTTCCTTGGAAATTCTTTTTCTGGAAGAATCTATATTCTGTTCCCAATTTTAAACCATTTAGGCATGAAATAACTGTGTGGGGTTCAAATTCAGAACTACCATTGCCACCTTTAGTTTGCCAACCCAAGAAAAAGAATCATAGGTAATTCCAATTGCAAAGGCAACATGCTGAAAGGGACAATGATAGTATGAGGTTTGTATGATATGTCTTTCCGTACCAAGAATATAACATCCGTACCAAGAATATAACAAAAAGAGTGTTTATATTTCCATGGCTGCACGC
This sequence comes from Rhododendron henanense subsp. lingbaoense, assembly GCA_020567845.1. Classification (NCBI taxonomy): domain Eukaryota; kingdom Viridiplantae; phylum Streptophyta; class Magnoliopsida; order Ericales; family Ericaceae; genus Rhododendron; species Rhododendron henanense. The sequence goes on from CM036312.1 coordinate 7,917,690, forward strand.
ATGACCAAGAAGTTTGAACGGATTCTACAATAAACCTATCTCGTGGTTGTTAGTTTGAAGTTCAATTTATGATGAAATCTCAAATACCCTTCAAGAAGACAGCCTTTAAACCACCAGCCCACCTTTTGGTGTTATGTGCATACAACATTCTGACCATTCTTATTGATTTAATTGAAGACTTCTTGTGATGTATTGGCTAAAGAAAAATTATCGGTTCGTATTTGGTTATTGTGATCTATCACTTGTGTCTTGTCATAGGATGCTGGACAGGGATTTATTTTCATTAATTTTTTCCATGAAAGGAGTTCAACGTTGAAACAATAATGACAGAGTACAGACCCTCTCAATTATGGATTTGTGATAATACAATCTAACATGCATTATGTTCTTTTGTTGGCTTTAGGTGGTTGTGGAGTGTGGACTTAGCCTATATAGCGATAATCTACAACTGGGTTAGCTTTCTCAATTGTTAGTTTTCTGGTGTTATTTTGATCTTCATTTTTTGTGCAGATAATATTTCGAGATCTTAAAACTTCAAACATTCTCCTGGATGAAAACTTCAATGCAAAGCTCTCAGACTTTGGACTGGCTAGGCAGGGTCCAGCTGCTGGACTAAGTCATGTTTCAACAACATCGGTAAGTTTCTAGTTCTTTCAGTTTTAAACATGTATAGTCACTTCTTTATGGTGGAAATCACCAGCGCCTGACCTGAAGAGATATTTGCAAATCAAGACAGCCAAAATAGAACTGGTCAAATGATGGGTTGTGATTGTTTTACTGGGTTTTCAAGTACCTGCATCTTCTTTAAATGAAATCCTTTGCTTGTCTAATTTTCTCACCTTTTTCTTGTCAGGTTGTTGGTACAGCAGGTTATGCAGCTCCTGAATACATTCAAACTGGCAGGTTGACTGCTAAAAGTGATGTTTGGAGCTTCGGTGTGGTTCTCTACGAGCTAATCACAGGAAGGAGAGCAGTAGAAAAAAACATGCCTCGCAATGAGCAGAAGCTCTTGGATTGGGTGAGACCTTATGTGTCAGATTCAAAAAAATTTCACCTTATAGTAGACCCCAGACTAGAAGGTCTAGAAGGTCAATATTGCATCAAATCAGCTCAAAAACTTGCTTCTCTGGCAAACAAATGCCTCGCAAAAAATGCCAAATCCCGGCCTAAAATGAGTGAGTTGGTTGAGATGCTAGGAAAGATAATTAGTGAGACATCATCGGAAAATGATTCCGCTCCCCAACATGCCAAAGAAACTCAAGAAAATGAAACTAAAGGCAAGAAGGAAGAAACCGAGAAATCTATTCGGAAGTTCAATTGGAAAAACTGGACACTCAGATAGTAAATTTCATTCTGGATTTTTTGAGCTCCAGGAGGGGGGGTGAAACCATCCCCATTAAATAAGTCTTTAGGTTCCAGTTGGAACTTAGATGATTATATCTTCTCTTGGAGTAGTTTGGCTTTGCTTCTTGTATATGTCTGCTGTTATTTTGGTGCAGAATATGGGACTAGTGTTGGAGTTTTTGGCTGTTCTGGGCCACGTTTTGTATTACTGGGGTATGCCCCGTTGAGTTTGTATTCTTTGATTGGACTATAGTGTATTTGATTACTTATCGGGAAAAAAAAACATGGTACGCCTTTCTTTCCCTGGCAATGGCAGATAAGAGCAGCTCTTATAATTTAATGGTCATCATTTAGCCCGAAGGCCCGCGGCCTGCTAGGCCCATTGGGCTTTTACCCGGCTCGAGCCTGTTAAATGGGCGGGCTGGGCCGGCCCGTAGTTTGTAATGCATGGGCTTGGGCCTTTGATTTTTTACTCGGCCCGCCCGGCAACCCGCCCATGGTACCTACCCAATAGCTCGAAATCCTACAAAATCCTTTCTTTTTTCCCTTGCCCAAGGAAATTTAAGCCCGCCCGCTGGCCACCCGGTTTTTGGCCTGCCAGCCCATCAATTGGGCTAGCCCGTGGGCTGGGCCTGGGCCTCAATTTATGGTAGGTAGCCCGGCCCGTCCGGCCCACAAAAAAAGAAAAGGCCCGATCAGCCCCACCTGTGGGCGGGCTTGGGTAGTGACTTGGCAGGCTGGGCCGGCCCGGCCCGGCCCTTAAAGAGCTGCTCTTCCAATGGGTTGCATCTATTTGCCGTTGCTCTGAAAATTGGAGGCAAATTTTCTCCTCTCCATTATGCTGTCAATCTTCAGTGTAGTTAACATGTAAATTCTTGTGGTACCCATGCTGTTTTCATTTTACACGAACTAGAATAATCAAACCAAACCGAGCCTTGTGTCCCAGTTAAATGGGGTCGGCTACATGAATCTTTTTTCTCTATTGAACTTTGTCAAGGGCTACTTGTTTACTCAAACCCATTAGACTTATATCTTTGCGCGCAATGACATCTAATGTCAATTTAGGTTTTCCCCTCCCCATAGCGTTGCTACCCAAAACTATCTTATTCACTCTCTTAACTATTGTATCTCCACGTCTACGATAGGCATGCCCAACCCAAACCACCTTAGTGGCTTAGTCTATTTTTCTTCAACTTCTCCTCTATAGGTGCTACACCTATTATCTCACAAACCGTTTTATTTCTAATCCTGTCTCATCTAGTCTTACCACACATCCACATCAACATTCTCATTTCTGTTACACTCATTTTGCTCACTTGTTGTTTCTTACACGAACTAGAATGCAAGTGCTATTTGTAGTATGATGCGGTGGAGGTGGTGTTTGGTGATATTCTTTTTTCTACAATGGTTATTGAATTCTTGTGAAAGCAAGATATAATTTCTGGGGATTTAATTTTTTTTAGTTGCTTATTGGGCTTAAATCCAGAGAGAAATAAAATGACGAACTACGGGTTCGCCTCTTGAGGTTCGGACCCATTTTATACCATATGACAAATACAATACCAAGTTACCAATTAAAACACCTCTGATGCCATGAGACTATATCTGAATCATGAAAACAAAAAAATTGATTGAAAATCAAGTCGAAACGATTTGTTTCTCCGCATCATTATCCGCTCTATCTTCTCTCTTTTCGTTCATATTTTTCCCTTAAGCCCTAAACACTAAAGCCGCTACTAGCAACAGATCTTAATCTGCCAATGCCATCAATATCGTTCTGCAAATGCTCCAAGATCTCTAAAAGGGCTTGCTCATGCATGGATTATCTCTCTGCTCCAACTTTAGGCCTATCTTTGCTAACTCATGAGCACATCCATTTGACAAGCCAACCTTTTCTAGTGAAAGATTTCTTTATTTCCCCCACCTCTCCGTCTCTCTCACACACAGATTGTAGTCTTCCTCTCATATTCAGATTCTCTCTGGTCCAAGTTTTGGATCGGAGGAACAATCCTAATCTGAATCATATATTAATATAATCAATGGTTCGAAATTTTTTAAAGACTATCGTAAGATTTCCCGTCCAAGTTTTGGATCGGAGGGGACGACCCATAAATTGGTAAAATCAATAGTTTGAATTTGCTCAGAGACTCTTATCAGTAATACTTAATTACTTTTTTATGATTATCACATACTTACAAAGAAGGGAAATACATGCGTAAGAAGCCAGATAAACTCAATCGCTTCAGTGACTTCAATCGTGCAAAAACCACTTGCATCGCTAATCAGGCTTACACACATTTTCCTGTAACAACATTTCCCATAGACCGAGAGTCGACAAAAGTTTTGATATCGACCAAAATTAGCCAAAAACACCTGTACAGTCACTGAACAGATACGGGTTGATTCCTTTGGAGGGCGACTTTGTAGGGCCTAGGCATGGTTCGAATCAGTTGATAGGGGAATCTTCACCCTCTCGAGGTGAAAATAAAAGGAATCTTCACGAGAAGATAAAAATACTAAAGGCTTCGAGGGCTTAGGTAGTTGGGGCTTAGGTGGTTGAGCCTAGCCTTTTAGAGTTGTGCTGCTTCTTTGAAGTGTGTATTAAGCGTCATCGGATATCTCTCTTGTTTGGTTTAGATTTTGTTTAGTTTTTTTTTTTTTTGCTTTTGTTTGCCTGGGTTATGCCCCTAGTAAACATGTACATTCGATTATCTTTTTTTAATTTCAAGCTAATTTATAAAAAAAAAAAAAAACAGATACGGGTTAAACAACACCAAGCCCTTAGATCGCCGCCTAACAACCTGCTTTATCATTGAACGAAACAAAAAAGAGCAGCTTCTCTGTAAAATCTTCCCTGTGATTCATTTAGTGAAGAGTGGGGAAGCAGATGGTCTGGGATAAGCAGCTTCGGCTTTTCCATCACCTGCGCTTCGTCTGCGAGGCTTTGGCCCGCCCGCCGCTTGGTCGTCGAGCACTTTGTATTTCTTTTGAATCCTGAAGCTGTTCCAATTCCTCCACCACTTCATCCATGTTGGGCCTGAACTTCGGGTCCATGGACAAACATCGCACCGCGAGATTTGCTGCCTTATGGGCAGTATCCAATTTTCCAAAGAGTACTGGCCTTCGGAGACTGACTCGATGATCATGGTGAATTTTCTTGCTAAACCGTGACGAAAACCACCAACTTATATTTGAGCTTGAAAAATAAGTATTTATTTCCGTTCCAGAACTCATTTTAAGTACTTAATGATTAAGAAGAAAATTTCAAGCTCAAAAATAAAATGTGTTTACGCGAATAATTTTCCTAGCAATATGGATCTTGTTTGATAGATCACATTGAGATCTTTTAAACGGTATTAAAAAAAATCAAAAAATTATTTTTCATTTTCATTATTTTTGAGTTTGAAAATGTAAAATAAGTACTTATTTTTTAAGAAGGTGTTGTGCATTAAGTATTTATTTTTTAAGAAGGCAATTTTAAGCTAAAAAATAATGGCCTTGTTCGTTTAACACATTTGGGTATTTTAGTTTGGATAGTGATACACCCACCGCAGCCCCCCCCCACCGCACCTCGCCGGGCCCACTCCGGCCACCGGACGGCCAATCCGAACCGTCCAAAAATTCTATAAAAAAAAACCGAGTGGGCCCATGCGAGAATCAACAGCATCCGACGTGTGTAGGTGCTCGATCCGAACTTCCATTTTTAACGGCTCGGATCATCTGATTTTTGGAAGTTCGGATCGAGTACCTACACATGTCGGATGCCGTTGATTCACGCGAGAGCCCACTCGGTTTTTTTTTATAGAATTTTTGGACGGTTCGGATTGGCTGTCCGGTGGCCGGAGTGGACCCGGCGAGGTGCGGTGGGTGGTGCGGTGGGGGGGGGGGGGCTTCGGTGGGTGTATCATTTCCGTTTTAGTTTTGATAGTGGGTGGAGAAAGAAATAGGGTAATGATTGGAGAAAGGGGTAATGAGCGGAGAGAGATAGAGAGATAAATGAAATTAATAATTGGAGAAATAGGGTAATGATTGGAGAAAGATATAGGATAATGATTGAAAAACAAAGTTAAAACAAAGTAAATATGCTAAACGAACAAGTAAAATGTGTTTAAGCAAATAATTTTTTTTCGCAATATGGATCTTTTTTAATAGATCTCATAGAGATCTTTGGAACGGTGCGAAAAAATTAATGTAGAAAAATTATTTTTCATTTACATTATTTTTAAGTTTGAAAATGTGGAATAGATACTTATTTTGTAAGAAAGTGTTGTGCAATGGGTCTGCATTACCGAACGATTGCAGGTACCTTTTGCAGAAGTTGAGAGTAACGGAGGTGATGCATAACTATCGGAAAGGTAATGGTTGCACGGACCGATTGGCAAATTTGGATTTCCAAACGGATGCTGGATTTCATATTTTAGAACTTGTGCCTAATGTTGTTTCTATTCAATTAAGAGTAGATGCCCAAGGGGTTTATATGTACGCTATTTCGAATTTTCGAGTTAATGCAATGTGTAGTATTCCCTTTTAACCAAAAAAAAAAAACTGCATTATTAAAGAGCGTGTTTCTCTTTAGCGAAACACTCCAGAAGTATATTCCCTTTTAACGCTATTTCGATTTTTTTCCACTTCTTCGAAAATTTCAACAAATTATTCTACCAAAAGTATATTCTAAGGTCTGAACTAGTCCTGATAAAAAAAAAAGAAGAAGAAGAAGGTCTGAACTAGTCCTTTACCAAGTTGCGCCCAAGTACAATTCTAGAAAGCAGCTAGCTCTCTCTATCCGGTATGCCCTTGAGACTGGGTTATTATTCATACCGGAAGGGATGCGGGACCCACTCCAGGTCTTGCAAGTATGATCTGATTCGTTCAATTTTTTTTTTTATTTTAAAGAATGAGTGGATCCGTGAAAAATTGTCTCAATTCAATATGTGTAGGTACTCGATCGAATCTTCTATTTTTTTTTCCTTTTGGTTTTAGGATCTTAAAATCTGAATGAAAAAATTGAAGATTCGATCGAGCATGTACACATATCGGATTGAACTGATTTTTCTCTCTGGCCCACTCGTTTTTTTTTAAACAAATTATTGAACGACTCAGATCATCCGTGCGGGACTTGGGGTGGGTCCCGCATCTCCGTCGGTACCTTGTCGATATAAATTCAATTGGTCTCCTTAGGATTACGCGTTAGTACTGTAGTATTTTTTGGATGACGTATATTTTTTTCCTTTTCCCCGCGGTTACGTGTTATTAAAAACTCACAAATCCAACAAGGTTGACTGGCTAGATTTGACCATTATAGTACTCCGTACAAAACTCCAAGTTTAGAAAAATATACCAGTTGGTCTGGCTCTCGCATCGGGAGTTTGGGTTTGTGTATGTGTGTTTAAAGGGTTCACTCTACCTCTCCCTAGTCAGCAATTGCCTAGGTGAGTTTGGTAGGTGAAATTACCCTCTTGCCCTCCTTCAAAAAAAAGAAAATAAAAATAATAATAAAATATACATGGATAAGTTATTCACTGTATTCGGTTCTCCATATTATATTACTCACGGATCTCCAATAGGTGAATGCAATGGCGTGTAAGTCTAAGGCTTCACGTTCAGTTGGTTGGTGGGTTAACTCCTCACATAATTGAGCAGGCTTCAATCCTTGGAGTCAATCTGCAGGAAAATAATTTCTTATGAATTCACTAGTCCTTATGTCAGAAAGAAAATTAATTAAGTTACACATACATTCATGAGTGTTGAACAAAACATGTAAATCTAGGGAAGGGCTACAATACACACCCTTGTTTGGGGTGTACCATATGCACCCGTTGTGTGGTCTATATTGTGCCACCTCATAGCAAATCGTAACATTTTTTAGAGTTTCGTAACTTTTCAGGAATATGATTCGTAACATTTTCTTTATGATTCGTAACATTTTTGTGCGATTCGTAACATTTTCTCTATGATTCGTAACTTTTTTGTCGATTCGTAACTTTTATACAAAAAATCATAACTTTTTTCTATCAATTCGTAACATTTTTGGGGGTGCATATGATACACACCCAAATAAGGGGTGTGTATTGTAGAATTTCCCGTAAATCTATGCCAAGCCATTATATGCATACGTCAGAGAATTAAGAGCGTTGAGAAATATTTTACAAAAGATTATGCGATTCTTAAAAAAACTTATTAATTGTTCTTGTCCGAAGAATGGTGAATAATCACTTATCCGGTCTCGCTAATAATGGAATATAATTTCAATTCTACTCAAGATAGTATTGAATAATCGTTTATACGGTCTCACCAATAACGGAGGGTGAACAAAATTGCATCCTCCCTCCAACATGATATAATGCACCAAGAACCGATCAAAATTGCTCCCTTCTCCTCCCCATGACCAGATTTTTTAATCTCCTACTATAAATACAAGTCGTTTTTGTATTCTTGCAAACATAAACGAAGAGCAATTCTTTTCCCACAATCCGGTTAGAATCTCAACGCCCTCTCTCTCTCTCTCTACGAAAATCGTAACCAGGAGAACAAAAAAGAAGAACGATTTAAGTAGCTTCCGCCCCATGGACTCCGTTCCGAGGCCGTCCGCCGCGTCGAGCTCGAGCCAGCGCAGGGCCAACGACCTGCGGGTGTTCACGTTAGGGGAGTTGGAAGAGGCCACGGGAGGGTTTAGCACGGGCATGATGATCGGGGAGGGAGGGTTTGGGTGCGTTTACAGAGGCGTTGTTAGGGTTACCGATTTTGATGATGGTAATTGTTCGGGTTCGAATATGGATGTCGCTGTTAAACAGCTCAATCGCAACGGAATCCAGGCAAGGCTTTTCTTCCCTGTTCCATTAAGCATGTATTTATGTGCATACGAACAGGTATCTGAACTTACTGTGCTAAACATTCACTGCAAGTGTAGAGTTACAGGTTTTCTGAGTATCATGGAACACGATGCCCTCAGTAGAGCTCAATGGAAAAAATCATTTCATGTAGCTAGGGCTGCAAACGGAACGAATAGAGCTGCTTGCAAGCAGCACTCGGCTGGGCTCGTTAGGAAACGAGTTGAGCCCGAGCTCGTGTTTTGAGCTCGTTTATTCAACACGCTGAGCTCAAGTTAGTTGTAAGTTGTAATTTCAGGCATGGCTTTTGCTCCCTGTTAAACATGTATGCGTGGGTATATGAACAATGTTTATATGAACAGGTATCCGAACTGATTGTGTGCTAAACATTTACTACAAGTGTAGTGTTACAGGTTTTTTGGGTATCATGGAACACGATACCCTCCGTAGAGCTCAATGAAAAAAAAAAAACGGATTCATTTAGCTAGGCCTGCAAACGAACTAAGTTGTTCGCCAAGCAGCTTGAATCTCGGCTCGTTATGGCTCAACTAGACTCGGCTCGTTAGTAAACGAGCTGAGCTCAAGTTAGTTGTAACTCAGCTCGTTTTTGTAGCAGTTTGGCTCATTTATAGAGGCTCGTTTAGTAAACGAACCGAGCTTGAACACCTCGATACTAAACAAGCCAGCTCAAATGTTTGGGCTTGATTCGAGCTTGACTTGTTTTGAACGAGCCTAACTTGAACACTACAAAGCTCGGTTTGGCTCGACTTATTTTCAGCCCTACGTGTAAACCCCAATTGATTTGGACTTGAGGCTTGTTTGGTGTTGGAAAGTGACTAGAATTCTTTATTCGAGTCGGTTTAGGCTTATGTGACTAGAATTCTATTCTAGTAAGTTTAGATTTATTTTTAGTGCTTTCCTATTAATAGGGACATTTGGTTTTTGGGGCTTGATATTAGGGTTTTGAGTTGTCTCTTTGGGTTCCACTAGGGTTTGTGTCTCCCTTTCGGGTTCCACCAGAGATTTGTATCATTTGGTGCTTCATTGAGAGTTACGGGTATAGCCTAAGCCAGCTCTTTGTAATCTCTCCTCGTACATAGTGAATCCTCTCTTGCTCTTCGCCCATGGAGTACATTCTTACTTTGTGCTTGAATGGAATCACGTATATCTTTGTGTCCTTGTTTCTATTCTTGTTGGTTTGTTTATTCTCTACTTCGTGGCTCTCATTACATTTGGTTTGGTTTGTAGTGTTAAACATAGGGTTGGCCTTCACTACTAGATTGAAAATAAAGGAGAAACTTATTACTTGTCTAGATGAATTTAGAGGCAAGAAATGGTGAGATAGGATAGAGAAGAAAAGAAGATTTTTTAGTGGTTTATTTTTATTTCTCTCAAAATCTCATTATTTGGGTGACATTTGGTTAGAAACGTAATCTTTTCCTTTCTCTTCCTTTCATGCAAGCCAAGGGGCCTATAAATTCAATAAGTGGAACTTTAATTCAGAAGTGTTAAATTTGCTTTAAACGTAGATTCCATGGAAATTAATTTGCCCCATTGTGCCAGTTTTTATATGCAACTTAATTACATAACATTCACCTTGTCTTTAGCTATAATTTCTTATGTCCGCATTATTGGTCATCTTTTGCTACGGTTTCTAATATTGTGCACGAAGTAGACATTCAGTTACTGTAGGACTCCAATTGCTACCTGAGTTTTTGAGCTTGTTCCAATTGGTTTCTGCACTTCCCAGTCAAACTGGTATTTTTGCGTCCGGGCTTCAGGCTTTCTATATCTTTTATTCCAATCCCTCCTATGAAATTGATATTGAGTAGTCAACATTAACCTATATTTTTCAAAAGACGTGCCCCTTCCGATGTCCATGACTTAGGTGGTTCAAAAAAGACTCGCTCGCACCTGTCACTAGCCAGGACAGTAGATTTGAAGGATGGGGCCGCTGGGGTCATGGGATTTTTTTCTAGGAGAATGATGAATAGTTTCTATTACATATTTGAGCCTCAATCTTTTCCTGTTTCAAAATTCTTATTACAAGGTCATCTGATGGGTTCTGTTATTTTGCATTCTAGTATTCAGGGGCATAAGGAGTGGATTAATGAAGTGAACTTTTTGGGTGTAGTCAATCACCCAAATCTTGTCAAGTTAGTGGGATATTGTGCAGAAGATGATGAAAGAGGGATACAACGTCTTTTGGTGTATGAGCTTATGCACAACAAAAGCTTGGAGGATCATTTATTTATTCGAGAAGTGTCTCTTTTGTCATGGATGGCAAGACTAAGAATTGCTCAAGATGCAGCTCGTGGTTTGGCTCACCTGCATGAAGAGATGGATTTTCCGGTGTTTCATTCTCTCCCCTTGTAGAATTATGTGTCATTTTAGTTTGATTTTTCAATTTTTAAGCATGGTTTCTCAATCCATTTGGAGTGACCAGATGTATCATAGGACGAGTTAATTTTAAGCATGTTTCATTCTCTTCCCTTGTAGACTCCTACTTTAAATTTGTCATCATTATGACTACAGTGACTAGATGTATGAATCTATGATAGGACGAGTTAATTGAAAATGCGAATGGGATGCAATATTGAATGTTGTCGCTGACATCAACTAGCAAGTCTTGACTTTATCCTAACCTAGGGCACATGTAGAACTTGAAATTTCCTGCTCATCAGAGTTCTTGTAAACGGTCAGTTTTGTCTGTTAAAGTTTCTTTAAGCCTGGTGAGGGCCTATGCTTTTGAGGGTGCACAAAAATAAAATCCTATTTGTCCTTGTCTTTTCCGAGGAAATTATTTTTCTGGAAGAATCTGTATTCTGTTCCCAATTTAAAACCATTTAGGCAGGAAATAACTGTGTGAGGTTCAAATTCAGAACTACCATTGCCACCTGTAGTTTTCCAATCCAAGAAAAAGCATAATAGGTACTTCCAATTGCAAAGGCAACATGCTGAAAGGGACAATGATAGTATGAGGTTTGTATCATATGTCTTTCCGTACCAACAATATAACAAAAAGAAAGTTTATATTTCCATGGCTGCACGCATGACCAAGAAGTTTGAACGGATTCTACAATAAACCTATCTCGTGGTTGTTAGTTTGAAGTTCAATTTATGATGAAATCTCAAATACCCTTCAAGAAGATGGCCTTTAAGCCACCAGCCCACTTTTGGTGTTATGTGCATACAACATTCTGACCATTCTTATTGTTTTAATTGAAGACAAATCTTATTGAAGACTTCTTGTGATGTATTGGCTAAGGAAAAATTGTTGGTTTGTATTTGGTTATCGTGATCTATCTCTTGTGTCTTGTCATAGGATGCTGCTGGACAGGGATTTATTTTCATTAATTTTTTCCATGCAAGGAGTTTAACGTTGAAACAATAATGACAGAGTACAGACCCTCTCGATTATGGATTTGTGATAATACTAGCTAACACATGCATTATGTCCTTTTGTTGGCTATGTGCTTTTGTTGGCTTTAGGTTGTTGTGGAGTGTGGGCTTAGCCTATATAGCGATAATCTACAACTGGGTTAGCTTTCTCAATTGTTAGTTTTCTGGTGTTATTTTGATCTTCATTTTTTGTGCAGATAATATTTCTAGATCTTAAAACTTCAAACATTCTCCTGGATGAAAACTTCAATGCAAAGCTCTCAGACTTTGGACGGGCTAGGCAGGGTCCAGCTGCTGGACTAAGTCATATTTCAACATCATCGGTAAGTTTCTAGGTCTTTCAGTTTTAAACATGTTAGTCATTTCTTTATGGTGGAAATCACCAGCGCCTGACTAAAGAGTTATTTGCAAATCAAGACAGCCAAAATAGAACTGGTCAAATTATGGGTTGTGATTGTTTTACGGGGTTTTCAAGTCCCTGCATCTTGTTTAAATGAAATCCTTTGCTTGTCTAATTTTCTGACCTTTTTCCTTGTCAGGTTGCTCATCCAACACGTTATGCAGCTCCTGAATACATTCAAACTGGCAGGTTCACTGCTAAAAGTGATGTTTGGAGCTTCGGTGTGGTTCTCTACGAGCTAATCACAGGAAGGAGAGCAGTAGAAAAAAACATGCCTCGCAATGAGCAGAAGCTCTTGGATTGGGTGAGACCTTATGTGTCAGATTCAAAAAAATTTCACCTTATAGTAGACCCCAGACTAGAAGATCAATATTGCATCAAATCAGCTAAAAAACTTGCTGCTCTGGCAAACAAGTGCCTCGCAAAAAATGCCAAATCCCGGCCTAAAATGAGTGAGGTGGTTGAGATCCTAGGAAAGATAATTAGTGAGACATCATCGGAAAATGATTCCGCTCCCCAACATGCCAAAGAAACTCAAGGCAAAGAAACTAAAGTCAAGAAAGAAGAAACCGAGAAATCTATTCGATGCATCAATTGTAGAAACTGGACACTCAGATGTTAAATTCCATTCGGGATTTTATGAGCTCCAATTGGAGTTTTTGGATGTTCTGGCTATGTTTGTATTACTGGGGCATGCCTCATTGAGTTTGTATTCTTTGATTGGACTATAGTGTATTTGATTACTTATCGGGAAAAAAAAAACATGGTACACCTTTCTTTCTCTGGCAATGGCAGATAAGAGCTGCTCTTCCAATGGGTTGCATCTATTTGCCGTTGCTCTTCCAATGGGTTGCATCTAATTTTCTCCTCTCCATTATGCTGTCAATCTTCAATGTAGTTAACAAAAGGCGTACACGTAAATTCCTGGGGTATCCATGCTGTTTTCATTTTACACGACCTAGAATGCAAGTGCTATTTGTAGTATGATGCGGTGGAGGTGGTGTTTGTTGTTTTAGCCAGGATTTTGGAGTAAGATGTATTTTCGTCTAGCCGATATAATCCCATTTGCTGAGCTTGTATAGTTGCTTGAATGGGTGTTTTGCTGAACCCAACAAAGGCCTTTTTTTACAAGCCATTTGTATGGTTAGATACGTCTTTTTATGTTGGCTCTTGAATGCAGCCTCGATAGAGATCAGCCTCCGGGTGAATCTCATCTCATCTGATATTGGTGTCAGAAGGAAGAAGCAACATCTTGTGATATTCTTTTTTCCACAATGGTTATTGAATTCTTGTGAAAGCAAGATATAATTTCTGGGGATTTAATTTTTTTAGTTGCTTATTGGGCTTAAATCCAGAGAGAGATAAAATGACGAACTACTGGTTCGCCTCTTGAGGTTTGAACCCATTTTCCACCATATGACAAATACCAATTAAAACACCTCTGATGCCATGAGACTAGGGCTGTAAATGAACTGAGCCGTTCGTGAACTGTTCGAGGCTCGACTTGGTAAAAGCTCGTACGAGTTTGATTCGTCTACTAAATGAACTGAACCTGAACCTCAATTTTAGGCTCGTTTCATAAATGAGCCGAACATGAAAGCAACAGTATTCGACTCGATTAGGCTCGTGAACCTGGAGTATACGTGTATCATGAGGATTTTATATAGTTATATAATGAAAATTTTAAAACTTGTACAAGTCTAAACGTTTACAATTACTAAAATTTACTTATGTATATGTTTTTATCATTTTATATGTATATGAATATATTTATGTACATAATGACAAATTTATTTGTAGTTTCAGACCTGTATGAGAGAATAAAAATATGATATTATTGGATCGTTAAGGCTCGTGAATAAGCTCGAGTTCGACCCAAACCTGGGCAAACTCGGTTCGAGTTTGGCTCGTCATAATTTTCATTGAGTTCGGCTCGAGCTCGAGTTCGCTAAAAAACTTAATGAACGAATCTGAACATTCTAATATTCAGCTTGATTCAGCTCGTTTACAGCCCTACGCGAGATTATATCTGAATGGGGGGGGGGGGGGGGGGGGGGGGGGTAATTTGATTGTAAATCTAGTCGAAACAATTTGTTTCTTTGCATCATTATTGTAAGTGACAAAAAACTACTTGTACCTAGAACAGTACCGGATTCGTAGTGGCTTCTCGTGGTGTTTGACCGAAACCCTAGCGCGTCGTCGGAACCCTGATCTGTAAAACAGACAAGGGGTCCTGTTATCAGTAGGAAAGTATGGAATGGGTGCCACTTATTGCGTACCTTTCTCTCTAGGTTTACCTTTGTATTTATAAACATTCGTTTGCTTGTTCTCCAAGCACCTTCGTTGCCCAGGTTTCCTGCCACGTACAAGAGTCCTGTTGTTTCCGGGGGTCCCCTTGCCCAATTAACTGAGACCCCTAACTCGTAGAGACTCCTTTCCCTTATGGGCCTCATTCCATAACAAGACTGCTCTTATACTTATCTCGACAAGATACTGAGTTCTTCTTCTAGAATGCTCCCACCGTCTTATCTCTTAAGACTACGTCTCGCCTAAAGACTCCATCTGTCCGGCACCCTTTAACGCCGAACAGACGATACCCCTTAGCTACATCTCATGTTTATTGGGCCTTATCGCCGAACAGTCTGTGCAGACACTACTGCACGGCATCTTCCATTATTTTGCATGTTCCACGTTACCCCGCACATCGCGTGTTCGGCCAATGGTTGGGCTTGTTTGGGAATAACTTCCTACAATTATCCGCTCTATGTTTTCCTTCATATATATTTTTTCCCTCTATAAACCCACCAGCCTTGTCACTTTCTGCCGAATTTGCACCCTGCTAAATCATGGCTTCGCTGGCTCACCACGTGAACATTTTCATTTTTCAACAAAGTGGGAACCTCTAAATGAAGAGGCAAATCAATGGCAATGCATCATTAATAAGCAGAAGGTGATGGGGTCTACGATGGGTCCCAGGATGATATGGGCTCCCCTAAAGTCTTTGAAGGTGGGCCAGGTTTTTCGTAAGCTAGGGCTTTGCTTGTGATCCATGTAGCACGTGGAAGCAGTAGTACCTCAGAATTAATCGATAAAGATATGAGGACCGATGGTCCCCGGACCGAAATTGTACCGACGGCCTCGGTCAGCCGTCTCCAGCCACCGGACGGCCGATCCGAGCCGTCCAAAAATTCTAAAAAAATAAACCGAGGGGGCCCTTGCGGGAATCAACGGCATCCAAAGTGTGTAGGGTGCTTGATCAAGCACCCTACACACATCGGATGCCGTTAATTCTTGCGTAAGCCCCCTCGGTTTTTTTTTTTAAAATTTTTGGACGGCTCGGATCGGCCGTCTGGTGGCCGGAGACGGCCGACCGAGGCCGTCGGTACGATTTCGGTCCGGGGACCGTCGGTCCCAATAGCATTAGAATTAATAGAGCTGTTCGGTGAGCAAAAAACCGTCCTTTTCTAGTCAAAGCTTTCTTTATTCCCCCACCGCTCTCTCTCTCTCACACATATTGTAGTCTTCCCCGGGATTCGGATTCTTTCTAGTTCAAGTTTTGGACCACAAGGGACCGTCCTAATCTGAATCATATATTAATATAATCAATAGTTACAATTTGGTCAAAGACTTATCGTAAGATTCCCCAGCCAAGTTTTGGATCGGAGGGGACAATTCATTCGAATCTCGTCCATACGTTGGTTTACTCAATGAGAATAAATTCTTTACACCGCCGGTGTAAATATTTGTTTCCTCCAAATCAATTGCATTGCGACACGTGTCAAAACAGTGGTCCCAATTAATAAAACATGGCGACGTGTTGCAATGCAATTGATTTGGAGGAAACAAATGTTTACACCGGCGGTGTAAAGAATTTATTCTCATAATCAATTATTTGAATTTGCTCAAAGACTCTTACCGGTAATACTTAATTAACTTTTACTGATTACAATCTCAAAGCAAAATCGAATCATTCATTGCAGCAATGGACGATTCAAATTTTGGACCGTCCCC
Source organism: Rhododendron henanense subsp. lingbaoense (assembly GCA_020567845.1). Classification (NCBI taxonomy): domain Eukaryota; kingdom Viridiplantae; phylum Streptophyta; class Magnoliopsida; order Ericales; family Ericaceae; genus Rhododendron; species Rhododendron henanense. The sequence continues at coordinate 7,933,674 of CM036312.1, forward strand.
TCTAGTCCAAATTAAGGACCAATTTCTTCTCTTGGAGATAGCTCTCCAAATAAAGTTAGAAAATCATGTTAGCTACTATCTTGAGATTATGAATCAAGCATCATCAGAAGTATTGTTTGCTGACAAATCAACTTCTAAAACCCCCTCTTAGAATCATAAATTTATTCCACAAGCACCCACGACATATCATAAAAAGCTACGAAGGAAAAGCTAAAATAAAAAAAATCTGCCTCCAATAAGGGAAATGCTAGGGACACAACAACGTTTTACACCCCAACCCCACCTCTCACATGCATGTGTGGGAATTCCACAGTAAATGCTGGGGACCCACATGCATCTCTCAAAATTTTACGCAAACGCGCGATAGCATATGATCTTCAGTTGTGATGCTTTAAAACAACATACTTACAAAGAAGGGAAATACAAGCGTAAAAGAAGCCAGATAAACTCAATCACTTCAGTGACTTCAATCATGCAAAACCACTTGCATCGCTAATCAGGCTTACACACATTTTGCTGTAACAACATTTCCTATAGACCGAGAGTCGACACAAGTTTTGATATCGACCAAAATTAGCCAAAAACACCTGTACAGTCACTGAACAGATACGGGTTAAACAACACCAAGCCCTTAGATCGCCGCCTAACAATCTGCATTATCATTGAACGAAACGAAAAAGAAGAGCTGCTCCTCTGCAAAACTTTCCTGTGATTCATTTAGTGAAGAGTGGGGAAGCAGATGGTCTGGGATAAGCAGCTTCGGCTTTTCCATCACCGGTGCTTCGTCTGCGAGGCTTTGGCCCACTGCTTGTTCGTCGAGCACTTTGTGTTTCTTTCGAATCCTGAAGCTGTTCCAATTCCTCCACCACTTCATCCATGTTGGGCCTGAACTTCGGGTCCATGGACAAACATCGCACTGCGAGGTTGGCTGCCTTATAGGCAGTATCCAAAGAGTACTGGCCTTCGAGACGGGTGTCGAGGACGCGAAAGATTTTACGTTTGTTGCCCAAATAGGGTTTGGCCCATTCCACCAGACCGTGTTGTCCGGACGGCCTATTCTTGTCCACTGCTCGTCGGCCTGAGAGCATTTCAAGCAGAACTACTCCAAAGCTATAAACATCACTCTTGGCGGTCAAATGACCTAGAATAGGCAAACGTAGAATTACTACATGGACAACAAATGATGATTGTATGACATAGAAGGTTAAAATTGGTGTTTTAATAGAAGCTAATTAAAGAAATACATCAGTTAAGCACTCCCATTTGTCGGGCATAAGCTGGTCCAAACACCCTGAATTAAAACAAAAACGCTACAACTTTCTTTGCAAACCCTTTTTACTTATTGATGTTTGAACGGGTCATAATTGAGTGTGTTGATGACACCCCCTCATGTGAGTAAAATTGGTCAAATTTTGTTAGTTTGTATAGCATCACTCTTTTACAAAAAGTAACACTACTTGTCAAGTTCAGTCCCCAACCAAAACTAACAAAGAGAGCAAAACAAGTCAAAAAGAGAAGCACCATTAATCCGTTATTCTAGAGTATTGACTTTGTCTCTTATCTCTCTCTTGGACATTTGTGCAAGTGGACACAAGTTTTGGGAGCTGGTGGACCTTCCATTATAATTCCACAACCACATACAAGCATAAAATAGATACTGACCAGAACTTGAAAAAATTTCAAAGGGTAAGCCAGGTGGGTCAGAAGAAAGAGAAACATGAGTCGAAAAGAACATATAAGGACATGCAAATGGGAAAAAGTCCACATGCATTGAGTCATACCGGTGGCTAGATACTCTGGAGCGGCGTATCCGTAGGTTCCCATGACCCTGGTGGAGACATGGCTCTTGTCGCCTGTCGGCCCATCCTTAGCCAAGCCAAAATCAGAAAGCTTCGCATTGTAGTTCTAAGAATATATCATAAAATGGTTATCAGAACAACACGAGACTGAATTTAACTTTCTAGGATTGGAAATACAAGTAGTAACAAATTTTGTGTTTTGTAGAACATACGGAATCAAGCAATATATTGGAAGTTTTGAAATCCCGATAAATGACTTTTGTTTCAGCACTGTGAAGAAAAGCAAGTCCCTTTGCAGCACCGAGAGCAACTTTTAGACGAAGGTTCCAAGAAAGAGGTTGGAAGTAAGAACCTCCTGTTACACAACAATTTGATCTCTCATTACAAAGTTTCCATATAGGATAAATTTGGGGTTTTAAGTCTTAAGGATGGGTAAAAAGAACTCACTCCTGAATAAATGATTCTCTAAGCTGCCCCTAGGCATGAATTCATACACGAGAAGCCTGTGTTCATCCTCCAAGCAATACCCAACGAGTTTCACGAGATGCGGGTGATAAAACTGCCCCAGATAATTCACTTCTGCCTGCAGGACCAGTAATCAGCAAAAAATTACATATCAAATCAGAGTGACGTGCTTTGTTACCAATCTATTTCGGACATCTTCAATCCTCAACCGAAAAAACAAATGAAGAGAAAGGGCCTGAGGAATTTTCTTTGAGTAGGCGATGAAACAAATGCTCAATCGTTAACAAAAAATTGCAAGTTGCCCTTGTAATGCAAAGACCAAAAATGTGCCCAAAGCAAGGCATGCAGCCAATGCCAATTCTTTTGTCATATATGGCGAAATTGCCATTTTTGAGATTGAGAGAGATGGAAAGAAATAACAAAGCATGGGTGCAACACCTTTGCTTCTTCTTTTTTGGCAAAAAGACACTATTCATTGTCCAAAAATGAGAATGGCAATGGCAAAATGGCATTCATGGGTGTGGATGCTCAATATATTGAGCATCTCCAGTTGTGTGCTAAAAACACAAGCAAAAGCCAAATTTGGCAAGAGCTTTCAAGTAACCATCTTCAATGTCAGCCAATCTCTTGCCAAATCCAATCTATGGAAAATCATGTATCAAATTTGGTTGCCAAATTCGGCAAAGGTCTCAATCAACCTGATGGAACCCACAAATAGTTTTCCATTTTGTGAAGTACAAAGACGAAATGGCATTTAAAATTGAAGCAAGATTGCCAAATTACAGCATTTGGTGTTGTAGCATGCCAAAATTTGACTTTCGCATTGCCATTTTGGGCCTTGGGCATAAACCACATGAGATGCTCTACTATCCAGCGAAAAGAATGAACCACTCACCAGCCATTCTCTGTGACCTTGGAAACCATCTTGGTTAAGCCTTTTCACAGCAACAACAACACCTGTCCCCGGCTTTGCGGCTGCATAAGAGCCCTCGTCAATCCAACCCTTGAAAACTGAACCAAATCCACCTTCTCCTAGTACGCTATCCGGACGGAAGTTCCTTGTGGCCATTTTCAGATCAGAAAAGGCAAAGCTCTTCAAATTAGCAGACTGCAAGATTTCTCCCTCACTCCGAGGAGTCGGAGGCACAGAAACCAATGACTCTTTACTGACAGAGCCACTTAGATCAGTGCCATCTGTGCTAACAGGTTTTGAATTCACCCCTGGGAAAGCCAACGCAAAATATTTCCAAATGTCAGCTCTCACAATGGGAACCTTGGCGTACATAGGGAATAGATGCGAAAAAAACTGAGTCAAGATCATCTGGCACATGCTCTATTTCCAAAAAAAAAATCGCAGCAACTTGATTCTTCATGGAAAAGGGACGAAGATGGAGCTCCTAAATTTGAAAATTTTGGACACATCGGTTATTTGTAACGCCCTCTCACGTGGATGGGTCCCATGTATGTGTAGGTCTCGCATCATGTGAGAGTAGCGTTGCAAATAGCCGTTGTACCTAAATTTTGGTGTTCTTGAGTAGGGGCTTGAGAAAATGGGATCGTTTAAAACAAGTTCGGATACAACGGTTATTTAAGAGAGGGCGTTACAAATAACCCTTGCATCCAAATTTTTTTGCCGAATTCTCCAACAAATCAATAGTCGTTTGAAAAATCGAAAACAATAAAACTAAAAATAAAACGGCAATACCAGAACCCAAACTCAACAATTCCAAATTCAGAATTGGAAAATACTGAAAAGCTCATCAAAAATTAGACATGCAAATCAGTTTTACTAGTAAAAAGCCCAACAATTCAAAAGGACACAGCAACAGTTCAAAATTTCTCAAGAAAAATACCCGTGTGACAGGGGCTCTCGGCTTTGATTCTAGCACTCAGGCAAATCCCCATTAGTTGACTCCAGGTCATGAAGAAAGAACAACCCACTTCGGTTCCTTTCGCAGGCCTCTCTATTCCTACCAGATCATCACAAATTTTAGTCCTCCGGCTGAACACAACTTCCAAAAAGCACCCAAGAAAAGCAGATCTACGACTAGCAAAATAGAGCAGGGGGGGGACAATGTGTTCTACAACAATAGAAAATAAAAAAAGACAGCTTTTTTATGTATAAAAAGCTCCTAAATTTCTCCCCAACAGTTACTACATCTGAAAAATTAGCAGTAAACAAAATAAACCCACCTCTCGTAGTCTGTGAATTCAAGGCTGAACTGAAGTAGTGTTTGCTGAGAGAAGAAAGCACGGAGAGAGAGAGAGAGAGAGAGAGGGTGGGTTGGGCTATTTATGTCTTCAGGTTGATTGCAAGTTGTAGCAGTTGTGTAGACAGGAGGGAGAGAGGGGTTGGGAATTTCGACGAAGAGCATTAATGGCGGGCTGGTGGACCATCTTTAACTTTTTGATGGTCTCCCGGTCCCTCTCTCTCTCTCTCTCTAGACTATAATCGGGGAAGACCCGTTCAAAAAAAAAAAAAAAAAACCCCGGGGAAGAAGAGATAAGACTGCTGCTTGGAGAAATTTTCCGCTGCTTGGACTGTTGTCTTCCTCAGTATATAGTCAGTGCAATTATTAATGCAAGTATAAATGTACTCCGTAGTAGGAGTAAATTTTAGTCCTGTCGCTATAACATGATGGCTCGTGGTCTCTAGGAAGGAGAAATTTTTTTTTGGTGCCGAGTGGCTATATCCCACGTTGTATCCGTTCGGTATATTTGGACAGTTCAATATACTTTTGGACGACTCGAATTCAAATCATCTATCTCCTCCTACCCCAACACTCTCTCTCCTTTTTCTCTCTCAAATAGGAGCCGTCCAAAAACGTAAGAGAATTTTTTCGGTGCCGGGTGGTTATATTCCACATGGTACCCGTTCGGCACATCTGGGTCGTCCAATACACTTTTGAACGGTTCGGATTAAAACTCTCTATCTCCTCTCATCCCAACACTTTCTCTCTCATTTTTATTATTGGCTTTACTCCTGAGCTATATTGGATTTGTGTGTTTGTCTGGACGTAAAATATTTTTAAATAAAATATTTATCTATTTTTCGTTGTTTAGCTAGAAAAAAAGAGAAAAATTATTTTCAAAGTAAAACATTTTACACCAACGGGGTGAAAATGTTTTTCTCTAATTTTGGGCATAAGTTATTTTTGCATTTCACTCCCGATGGTTTGACATTTTCCAAACCGCGTATTTCATTCCCTTCTTCTCCCAAATCATATTAGATCCAAAACGAGAGAAAGAGAGAGCGCTTACTTGATTAAAATATTTCAGAACCTACAATCTGTCATTGTTTTAAAAAATATTTTTAATGTGCCAACCAAACACCGAAAAATAAAAGTTTAAAGTTCATTTTCTGAAAAAGTATTTTACATTGAAACAAATGGAGCCGTAATGTCTAAAGTATTAATTTTGATTTTGAAGTGAACAGTGTCTTCTTGGACTTTCAATAATAAAAACAGAGAAAAATGCGAAAGGAACTCAAAAGATTTATTAAGAAAATATATACAATCCTTTTTTCCCCATAATTAATGAATTTTGAATCTGACTTGTCTTATTTTACTTTTTCGGTTTCAACTATCAAAGACGAATAGAAAAAATAAAAATAAAAATAAAACTACCGATAATTTAAAAAATAAAAAAGGTCATGTTATCGGTTGTCCCAAAACATAGTTTTATTTTATTTTATTTTTTCTTAACTCCATAAGTTAGATTTCATAAGTATTTTATCTCATCATTTCTTCTTCATTTGTTAATCCGGGATAATTTTGAACATCAAGTGATTGTTTCATTTTCAGTGTGGGGGAAAAATAAATGGAAAAAAAAAAGAGTTCAAAAAATTTCAATTGCACGAGAAATGCAAAATAAAAAGTCCAGAAACACAACTTTTAAACCCAACTGTGTGCAGAGTCGTCCGATATAGGTGGAACCACGTACATTTAACAGCTTTTGAACACAGTTTGTATTCGGGATTGTGATTTTTTGGAGGGACATCTTAGCAATCAATTATCTGTATCTTATCTCGACAATGAACAACTCAGATTTGATAACCGAGCAGACGGCTCGGTGTCCTAACTACACCCAACAAGATTTCTACTAGTAAAATTTCTGCGATTTGAAGTCGTGTGTTCCTACTAGTATCATTACAATCACACCGACAGTCCGGAATCCAAATATTTACTTTTCGAAATGACGCACGCATTTGTCATGGGTTACGTTCTCCTGAGGGTCAACAGCACAACCCACCCCAGATCGAATCACGACTGTTCATTTTTTTCCTCTCACCCAAATCATTCCCAAACCAACAAATCTTAGTTAGCGGTGATTAATCCAACCAGGTTGACTTTAACAAAGCCCAATCTTCAAACCTGGGTCCCATACCCTTTTTCGGGCGTCGAAGTTTCCTTCTGTCGTGGCCCACGTGACCACGTCCCAGTTTTCGGTTTGAGTTTGAAGGTTTTATGGGTAACGAGTGCAAGAGGGATAAATAGAGAAAATTTTGTTGGAAACCGTGCTTAGGGATTGTGAGATCTCCGAACGATCAAAGCCAATTCAATCGCTGCTTTGCTTTCGCGCTCTCAATCTTCGCACTCATAAATTTTCAATTGTTCGGAATGTTTTTAAGAGACGCTTTTGCGCTCGCATTTTCACACGCATATTACGTCTGGCTCGGCCCGGCTCACGTGGGAAGGAGGCGGGTAGTCGGTGGGCCGTATTGGGAGTAGTGCAGTCGAGGCTATGCTCTCTTGGTCAGTTGGTCCCCACCGTGATTTTGATTAAGGAAAAAGTAATGTGAAATCTTAAGCATGTGGAAAACCTCGTTGGCCCTACTTTATTACCTGGATTTTTCTGTTTACAATTATCTTTTTTTTTTCTTTTTTTTTTTTTGAAGAATACGATTATTGGGGCCTGTTCGATAACTAGAACCATTCAAGTTTGAATAATCTGGTCCCTCCCCAATTTTGCAAGAGAACTGGACTGGTCCAATTTCCGGACTTTTTAAACCTTATTATTGGGCCTTTTTACTGCGAAATAACAAGTCTACTGGTACAACAAAATGGTACAGATTTTGCGTACAGATTTGTTATGGGGTTCACTACGGGTCCCACACAAATGAACGGTTCAGATCATTTGCGTGGGATCCGTAGTGAACCCCACAACAAATCTGTATGCAAAATCTGTACCCTTTTGTTGTACCAATAAACTTACTGCGATAACTAGCCAAGTGGGCAGGTGCCCCTCATCCCCAGGCAAGGTCTCGGTTTCGAGCCTTGTCAAGTGGCAAGGGGGTGTGAGATAAAGCATTATGTCCATTTACACCTAAGTGGTGCTGTGGTGACGGCATGTCCTCCCCGACAGTAGCTATGGCTCGAACCGGACATTCCACAGCGGGTAGAGAGCCCCTATGGTCAAGCCCAAGGGGAGTTGCTACGCTGGTTGTCCCCTCCCACCCTTTTTAATGATTAAAAAAAAAAAACTAGAACCATTCAGTTTTTAAATATCATTGAAAACATTAGACACATCAAGAATCATTTTTATTTGGATATTGTTTCATATGTTTTCACAACGCACTTTTATTGAAAAAAAAAAAAAAGATGTTGCAACATCGGATCGATTGGAACTATTTTTCCTGAACATAAATGCGTTCAGAAAATATATGAATCAACATCCGATCAATATAATTGTTGGCTTTGTTAATGTTCTTGACGAGACTAGCTTGTGGGGTTAATACTTGGAAAACTCATTTGGCCCTACTTATTGATCAACTAATCCAATATTTTATTTTCGTGCTCGCAATTATCTACTTGGATTAGTTTATAGGAGTATTAAATTCTTTGTTTAGGAAAGTAAAGTAAAGGCCTCATTCGGCTAAATAAGTCATTTGACTTATTTTTTTTGTTCTTACTCAAATTTTTTCTGCATTTGTTAGTTTTTCGTCGATTTTTTGAGGATTATTGCTTTGTCACGACGAGAGAAATCTAAAAAGTAAAAAATTACGATCGAAATCCAATTTTTTTTAATAAAGACGAAAAAATTGGTTTATTTTCGTCTTTATTCAAAAAATTTAGATTTTGATCATAATTTTTTATTTTTTAGATTCCTCTCGTCATGACAAATCAATAATCCTTAAAAAATCTATGAAAAACTAACAAATGCGAAATTTTTTTGAATAAGGACAAAAAAAAAGTCAAATGACTTAGAGCATGTTCCAGAACACATTCTTAAAAAATAAATACTTATTTCACATTTTCAAACTCAAAAATAATGTAAATGAAAAATAATTTTTCAAAATTTTTTTGCACCGTATTAAAGATCTCAAAGAGAGATCTTTCAAACAAGATCCATATTGCATATTTTTAGATTTTAATAAGTCCATTATTTTTAAGCTTGAAATTGCTTTATTAAAAAATAAGTATTTATTTGGCGTTCGGGGAACGGGGCCTTATTTAGGCTAATGAGTCCAACTCTTTAATTAGTTTAATACACCTCATGGTTTTGGTTTGGTTTTGTCTCCACTAGTGGCAAAAGAATATTATCTAGAAAGAGTGAGGAGCATTTTAGTCAAATGAAGAAAGGGTGGCAGTTTGTCGCCACGAACGAGATTGACGGCGACCAAACTCCACTTCCCAATAGTAGGTGTGGTGTGGTGTGGGTTAGTAATTGGAGAATTTAATGAGTTTTGAAGTGAGTGGGGTCGTAGTCTAAGTTAGGCCTCGTTTCGCTAAGGCCAAATAAATATTTATTTTTTTAAATTAAATATGGTGTGTTGTAAGAGAATGACTTATATCATAAAGCGTAAAAAAAGTACTTAAAAAACAAAAAATCTTAACGGAATGAGGTCAGGTACCATATACCTTCATGCACCGGTAGACCAAAGGTGAAATTCCACTAACAACACTTCATGTTCTTCCAAAAAAACAAAAGAGTTTTGGAGGAATTTTTTTCAAGAGGTAACATTTAATGGTTAGTTTTGACATATTGATACTATTTCTTTTGTTTTAAATTTATATATATAGAAAGGAGTATTCGGGTTAACGTTCCTTCTTTGATTACGTCAGGAACATGTCATTTCTTACATAAAAACTGGAAGAATCACGAAAAAAACTTCCCCCCGTATGACCCAAAAACTTACCGTATCGATCTTTTATTTGTAAAAATCGAGCTAAAAACTTATAGTTGTAACTTCGCTTCGCTTCACTTCCTTCCATTCCATCTATCAAATTGAGCAAACATGCACTTTGGATTTTACACAATAATAATAAATGTTGGAACTTGGGCTTGTTAAACCAGGTCAAGCCAATCACAAACCCAAACGAATACTTGTTTTGTTTATTGCTTTGTCAAATACTACTTAATCTTCTCACTTTTTACTTCATTTGAACTTAGGAATTTTGGTTGTGCATCTATAAGCTTTGTTTTTAAAACAAATTTATAAAAGTCAATTTTTTTTTTTTGGTTGAAACTAAATGCTTTACAGTAGAGGCAAGACAGAGCTTGAAAATGGTGGACCTACCTCACAGAGTTGCTCTTACTGCACACTCCAAGAGTCCAAGTACTGATGTTATTAGAAGCAAGGGTCCTAGCAGGAGAAGAAACCCCCCCACATTTAGACTTTACAAATTAGTTCCAAACCATCACTGCAAAGAGAGAGGCTCTCATCCAGTTCTCATGGTCCAATTTTCCATCCAATTTGGGTCGTTCAAGAGCCCTTTCCGGACCCACAACAATGATCAGAATCGTTCATTTGTTATCTGAATTTTACAGGTGGGTATAAAGCTCTAAACCTCGCTGACACAACATAATTAGAATTGTTCATGCTATAGTACTCGTTGAGTAAACTATCCTCGATAAAATACAAATGAATCCAACTTCCAATTACTTTTCGAACCAAGCATGACTTCAAAAAAAGGAACGGTTGTATATAACTATCAAAAAGAACTTTTAAAATAAATGTGCATTTAATAATCATAATCAATTTTCGGTCAACTTAATTTTTTTATATATATTTCCAATAAACGACTCAAAATGAACAATTTTAATTGCAAACATGAGAAAGAAGTCTCCCGAGTCCCAACAATTTTTTTTTATATAATTCCTATGCTTTCTTCCTTCTTCTTTTTTACCGTCCGGGGTGTCTGGCTATATTACATTCACTCACTGATGTCTATTCCTCTCTCCGGTCTGGTAAAAAACAGACCATTCACGCCGGATTAGGAGATTCGATTTCTTTTTGACACACAGACCTCAAGAAGTTGTCAAGTTTCGAACTTAAAATATCTGAATTTAGAGCTCACTCCCGGTTGCAACTTAAGCTAACCTTAAGGTTTCTTATGCTTTCCTTCCTCAACAGTGCTATGATCATCGCATCCAATCTACCGCACTTTTCCACCGCTTCATGTGGGGCTCACTTCGGTCCCCAATAAAATACAGAAAAATACCCATTAATTTTTATAGGACCCTGTAAAAAATCAGCTCAATCACATATCGTTAGGTATGTTTTCTGAATTTGTAGGAGCAAAATTGAGCAGTTGTGCAGTTTCGCTCTGCGAATTCAGAAAACATACCTACAAGTATGCGATTGAACTGATTCTATTATATAGGGCCCCATAAATAGAAAATATTTTAGAATTTATAAATATTTTTCTGTATTTTTGTGAGGTTCGAAATGGGACCCACATAGAACGCTGGAAAACTGCGGTGGAATGGGTGCGGTGATTCTAGAGTTAATGTTCTTTCCTAGTACATATATATATCCCTAGTCACAATAAAATACTCCTCTGTTGCTCTTCCGTCACTGCCCTCAACCTCAAGTATAACCACCTCCTCTCAACATGGCCAAAAACCTACTACTACTACACCCCATCATCTTCACCATCTATACCCTCTTCATAACCCACCAATCCACCGCCTCCAAACTCTCCATCGGCATCAACTACGGCACCGTGGCCGACAACCTCCTGCCACCATCCCGAGTCGCCAACTTCATCCAATCCCAAACCGCCATCGACAAGGTAAAAATCTTCGACGCCAACCCCGACATCCTCCGCGCCTTCGCCGACTCCAACGTGTCGATCACCGTCGCGGTGGCCAACGCCGATATCCCCGCTGTGGCGAGACTTCCCGCCGCCCAATCCTGGGTGGCTAACAATATACTTCCGTTCTTCCCACAAACCAGAATCCGCCGCATTGCCGTCGGGAACGAAGTGATTGCTACCTCGGATAAGACATTGATTGCGCATCTTCTCCCCGCCATGAAGTGCCTTCACTCCGCCCTTAACGGCGCAGGAATCACGAATATTGAAGTCTCTTCGCCGCACTCTATGGGTACCGTTAGTAATGTTTTAAGTTGAACTATTTTTTTTTACTGGAAACGGGACACCATCCGAGCCGTTCGTTTGGGCAATTCAATGGTCAAGATCTCACCATTCGAGTTGTTCATTGGTGAGATGAAATCTTGACAATTGAATTGCCGAACGAATGGTTCGGATGGTGCACAACACCCACCCCTATGTGTTTGGTGCTTACATGGACATAATCAAACCACGAATAGGTTTAGAAATTAAGTTCGGATTTGGACTAATAAAACTTAGTTTCTTTTGTTTATAATTGAATTAATTTGTTTTTAGTGAAAATTCATAAACATCGAATCAAAAAATTGAAAGTTTCAAATTCGTCTCAATGAAAATTATAAAGTTAACTTCTTTTTTTTAAACTTATTTTTGTAGTAGTATTATGTTTTTTTATTATACCCTTGTTGAGACGAATTGATAAAGTTACAAGTTTGACCAAAAACTTTAAAAGAAATTTTAAAAGATAAAAATTAGGTAGATTACATAAATTTGGTACAAAACCTAATACTCTACTTAGAATGAATTAGATACACTTTCAGAGTGAGTTGTCATATTTAATGATATATTTACACCATACATTTATTTTTCAAATCCTTTTCGTGATTTGATTTTGGGTTCAAAGACCTGTTTATTTTCCTTTATCCATAGATGTCCAAATACATATATTGACATAAAAAAAATTATCAGTTTCTAAATTTCTTTTCCCCCACGGCTAGTGTTTTTATTTTATTTTTATAGATGATTAATAGTAAGTACTTACAACTGATACAACTTCGGCCCCGTTCCGCCAAGTTTCTTTTCATTTTTTGTTTTACGAGACAGATCATTCTTTCATAATACATCACTTTAATTTTATTCAAAAAATAAGTACTTATTTGAAAAGTAACTACTTATTTTAGTACTATTTTCCATTGTAATTTCATTAACAGGTATCCTATCAACCTCGGACCCTCCCAGTTCGGGTCGGTTCCGTCGGGGCTACGACGAGGCCATATTCGCCCCGATTCTGGACTTCCATCGCCAAACCAACACCCCCTTCATGGTTTCCCCATACCCGTTTTTCGGGTTCACGGACAATACCCTAAACTACGCTCTGTTCAATCCAAACGGTGGCGTTTTCGACGAAACCACAGGGTTAAACTACACCAACATGTTTGATGCCCAATTAGACGCGGTCTACTCGGCAATGAAGAGGCTTGGATACGATGACGTGGACATTGTGGTGGCCGAAACCGGGTGGCCTTCGGCAGGCGACCCGGATCAGCCGGGCATAAGTGTGGATAACGCGGCGTCGTATAATGGGAACCTTATCAGGCACGTGAACTCTGGAAAAGGCACGCCGTTGATGCCCAATAGAACTTTTGAGACGTACGTGTTCTCCTTGTTCAATGAGGACCTCAAGCCGTCGAATTCGGAGCAGAATTTCGGGTTGTTTCGACCCGACTTGTCTCCGGTTTACGACGTGGGTATTCTTCGGAATGGACAGGTATAGTATGTTCTGCTTTTTTTTGAACTTAAATGCTTAGCTGGTGAAATTTTCTTACCATTGAAGTTTTGACAGATAATTAGCTAGTAGGAGTAGTAATTACTTGTGGGAATATTGGAACAATGGAAAGAAAATTTTGAGAGAGATAAGCTGTTTACAGCGGGCTGAATATGAATCGTCCAAAAGTATTTTGGACGATTTGAATTTTAAACAAACTTTTCTATGAATGGTCCAAGAAGACAATTACTCTACCCCAACTCGTACTATATAACCTTTGATTTTCTATGGACGCAGAGCATTGCTCCCACGCCAGCAAGTCCAACGGCTCCATCCCCGCCCAATTCGGGCAACAAGTGGTGCGTACCGAAGCAAGACGCGAGCAACAAAGCATTGCAGGCCAACATAGACTTCGTCTGCGACTCAGGGGTTGACTGCACCCCGATACAGAACAACGGGCCATGCTTCGAACCAGACACAGTACGGTCGCATGCATCATTCGCCATGAACGCTTACTACCAGGCCAACGGTCGCAACGATTACGACTGTGACTTCACCAACACGGGTGTTATCACCATGGTTGACCCCAGTAAGTTTTAATCATTTGGCTTCCTACTTTAAGTTGCATATTTTTTTATTTTTTTCAATTCAAATGTTATACTTAATCCCACATTGCTCATCTAAGCCACCTAAGCTTGGTTAATATATTCTAGAGGTTACTCCATCTATTGCCAATTGGTTTTAGGTTGGAACTCTCCAAGAAATTTAACATAAAAAAAAAAAAGTCGACTTTATGGGTCGAGCCAAACGGGATGTCATCCTTGTTCACGCTTTGGATGGATTTTCTTCGGCAACTGTATAACCGATAACGGATGTTGATACTGCTATTTTTGGTTGCAGGTTACAAGGAATGTAAATTCTTGGACTGAAAGGAAAAAGAGAGGGAAGACTGAAGAGGGCATAGATAGTGGCACAGAGGCTCATTGAAATTTTCCTCCTTTTGCTGCAATTTTTCCAGCACAGATAAATCTATGCAGTTCTGCCTAGCTAGCTATTCGGGTTTATAACCTTGTTACTGTGAATTAGTTGGGCTGTGGAGGTAATGCCGTAGTAGTGATTCGGGTTTGAGAGCGAGTGCCTATGTGCATAATCCATTTCTTAGGATTTTATTTCAATGAATTTTGGACCAGCTTTAGAGCCGTGGACATTATCTTACATTCGTTCTGATTTATTGGTCTTTAACTTGCATATTCCCAAATTTTCAAGTGAGGAATTGTGGCATAAGTTTTAAATCTTCCAATCATAGTTATGCGTCGGGTTCGAATAATGAAAATTAGTCCCTCCGCGAAAATTGAAGATGAGATTATAAGAAGAGATTGAGAAGTTCTTTTATTTACCAAAGTTTGTACCATCCTAAATTTAAAGCTCCTTCAAGAATGATTATCAGTTCTTTCCAATCATTCGGTCTGTTCCACAGTGCCAGACTTGACGATGTCAAGGAATTCCGGCTGATTTGTATGAAAAGCTAAGAAGAGAGACTCATCCAAATTGAAAACCAAATGAGAATAACCTATAATGATGATATAAATAACAAAGGAAATAACCGTAAAAAAGAACCCTTATGGGATGCCGCCAAAAAGCAACCCCAGAAGGAGGAAAAATTTAGAGAGAGAGAGAGACTAATTAACTACTAAAACGGATGGAGTAAACAAAGACACCTTGAATAGCAAAACAAGCAATCTCAGGCAAGAAATATCTGATGGATCAATCAAAACAAGCACCAATATAGGTATCAAGAAATCAAAAATTAGTGAATCAAAACAAGCACCAATATAGGTATCAAGAAATAAAAAATTAGTGAATTCCAAAGCTTTCAGTACCCTGATACTCAACAAAATATTGGTGAATCACGAGATTCAGTTGGCCTTACAACTCTCATTGTGTTTGATATTGAAACCACTGAGTTTAGCAGAGCGAATGAACGAAACCTGGCCTTCAAAAATTTAAGTAGACAACTATATATAGACTCATACACAATGCTTTGTACTCCATATAATTAAACTAAAACTATCAAACTAAGACTCAACTCATGTCCACAGTCTCGTGGAATTGCGAAAGTGAAACTATCAAAAGTAAAATGTAGAACATAGAGAAAAAAACGTGGCAATCATCCACGGAACCATTTGTTCCAACCCTGAAACTACCGTACCCTCTATTCTTCATTTCTTCCAACTCAGCCTTGAGTCGGTCAATCTCTTTCTTTTTTTCTTCAATATATATACACCTCCAAATTCAGCAATCTCAAAACATACCCCCGAGCCAAGTCAACACCATGAGTACTAACATCTCGCAAAAATTGACGTCCTGAAATAAGCCTTTGGCATCTGGTTTATGTTTCTGAAAGAAAAGAAAAGATCAAAATACATTAGTTCAATCCCTTAATTGAAAGGTGGAGGTGGTCGAGAGGTGAAAGGAGCATACCTCACTTGATTTTCGAGCTTCCAACAAAGCTTCATTTCGCCAGCTTCACTTATGAGTTTTATACTGACTCACTGGCAGTTTGTTTCTGAGCTACCAAAAAAGCTTCAGTCGCCATATTTATAGCTGCAGTACGTTGTCCGATCAATTGATTCACATATACGATCAACTCTAAATTGGTACCTTCCAATTCTTGCTTGCATCCCCCTTTCCGATAATATTGCAGATGGCTTTTAACATGTGTAAGCGTTATCCTTCCAGCCCCCATGTACTTCACGATGGAGCTAGGAGTTGCATCTTGACCGAGATCACGTAACGCTTCAACAAATAAAGCATGTCTTCCCTTCGTCCAACGGATATGAGTCGAGGACGTACGTGTGACTCGCATAGTACCTGCCCAAAAGAAAAAGAATGTACTTTCTCCAGCTATGAGATGTAAAATCTCAACTACAAACATAAATCCCGTGGTATGTGAACTGATTGAATCGCAAGATCGTTGTTCAACTTCCTCTATCCCGTGGTATGAGATGACTTTTGATGTGAGTGATAGAAATCCCTTCAACATCTGTCTTCTTCAAGATATTCTTTGGGGTAGCAAAATCACCCAGCTGGTGTTCTATACAAAAGCCTCATGTTTCTCTAGGGTCTACCGCATGCATGCGAGTGCGAGCCCTAGTAGAATATGAGCTACACAAAGATTCAATTGTGTAACTACCACTGAAACCAGATATTATGTAGATAATCTCAATTCTAACTACCAAAACAGAAGCTAAAACAACAATGTGATTTATTGACAGCCTAAAACTAAGTTCTGCTTCTATGCATGTGTACACTGAATTAACTAAGAACAACTCAAATAGTAAACAGCAAAAGGGCTTCATTGGAAAATGTTGCTCAAAAAAAGGAGTATGTTACTCACCGGCATGTCAATCTACTCCCCAGGTAGAACTAG
This sequence comes from Rhododendron henanense subsp. lingbaoense, assembly GCA_020567845.1. Lineage (NCBI taxonomy): Eukaryota > Viridiplantae > Streptophyta > Magnoliopsida > Ericales > Ericaceae > Rhododendron > Rhododendron henanense. Next base: position 7,950,207 of record CM036312.1, read on the forward strand.
TCATTTCTCGAAGCAAAAACACTGGATCTTATTGGCTCCCCAGTACCTATTATTTCCATTTGTTCGCTTGACTTCCCCTTGAGATTGAAAAAGTAAATTGGATGCCATTGTCAGTTTCAGACCCCATTGTCCCTTAAAACCGGTATACAGAAGGCTAGTTAGTTATACCAAAGCCCAATACCAAACAAACTTGGTTACGAAGAGGAATACTTCTGCAGTTTTGATATGGTGCTTGAGGCCCTATATGGTATATAGATAGAATCAAATGATATATAATATATTTGAGTGCATAGCTACGAAGAGGAATACTTATGCAGTTTTGCTGCAAAATCATTGTGTTCTGATTTGGAACTTGGAAGAATACCTTACTGGAAATGCATCATTGAACTTGTGTTGTAAGGCCCTCTTCGGACTCTGGTTTTAAAGGGTAATGACAAGGGAATTAAAGGAAACATAATAGAAGGATAGTGAAGTGAAGAAAAGTTTTTACTTTTATGTGGTTTGCCAATCGTTTTCCTTTGCCTTCTAAAACACAAGCTGTTATTGAGGGTACTGTTATCTACCGTTATTGTTTTGTTGTACTAAAAAACAAGCAAAGATTTTTGGTTATATTTGGCTCATGAACTACTTTCGGGATTTATCAAGGAAAAAGAAAAGGATAAGGAAAACTAAGGGAGCGTTTCCGGTAACTAATTTATAGCTCAGGGTGGCAAATTGAACCCAAACCCACAAACTAGAAAATAGACCTAACCCAATCCATTTATTAGTTGGGTTAAAATGGGTCCAATCCATCTAACTCATTTATTAATTGGGTCTTAATCCATGAATATAACCCATGCGTACAAAAGCATTTACTTACACCATCAAACCAAACGGAAAACCCATCTCGGAAATCATACTCCAAATCCAGACCCACGTACAAATCCATCTCTCTCTCTCTCTCTCTCAAATCCACAAATCAAATTGTAACCGAAAAACTCACAAATTATATACCAAAAATCCACAAACCCAACTGAAAACCGACAAATCCAAAAACTGAAATTGAAAACCCACAAACCCACAAAATGGAAAATCGTTCCATGGTATTCATTTTTGTTATGTAGTACAAGATGATTTCCATCCACAGAAAGAAAATAAATGCTATAAGATAGAACACGGCTCCATGAACCTCAAATCTATCCAATATGTGCAATCAATTATCTTCATTACCATCAAATACGACGTGCTCTTCATTAATTGTAGAGCATGTGCACATCCAGAATATGTGTTCATTCACTTAAAAAATAAGTACATTTCAAAATTCCAAACAAACAAACAAACGTGACATTTGTTGGATTAAAATTACAACTTTTCTCGGTTAAACACCACGAGACACGAAGTGGTGGTACCGGTACGGGAATACAGTTGAGAGTCTTGAGACATATGCATGGAACACTGTGGGGGTCATTGGCACATATTTTTGATGTTTTTCAAGATTGAATAGGTGATGTTCAAAACTCTTGGGGTCGAATTAGTATAAATACATATTTTGGGACCAAATTTATGATATTCAAAAGACTACAGCTACAAACGGTGAAGCCACTCGATATCACATAATTCGACCAGATTCAGAATCAGAAGAACCACCCCCAAAATCTTACAAATCTCAGCAGCTCCGGCTACCATCGGCGGCTACGTGAAGATTAGGTACCTCTCTCTCTCTCTCTCTCTCTCTCTCGTGTATGTAATTTAGATGCTCAAACATAATTTTTGGTTGTTCAAAACAAAATTTTCGGATCTGGTCAAGGAAAGTACTGAAATTTAGGGTCTTTCAACCTAAATTTAGGGTCTCATTCGGTGCCGGAATTCGGTTGCTTTCTAGGTTTTTCCCTGTTTCTTTCAACCGCCTTACTTTGCCCTGATTTTGTTCCAATTAGGGTTTGAATTTGTTCTTCGAATTCCAAGATGCCGGCCACAGCAGGTAGGGTTCGTATGCCCGCAAACAACCGGGTGCATAGTAGCGCGGCCCTCCAAACCCACGGTATATGGCAGAGTGCCATCGGATACGACCCTTACGCCCCCAATAAGGAAGACAACAAAACCTCGCAGCAAAAGACCTCTAACGCCGAACCTGAGGGCGAGAACGCCTATGCTAGCTTCCAGGGTTTGCTTGCCCTAGCCCGTATAACCGGTTCAAACGCCGACGAGGCTCGTGGAGCCTGTAAGAAGTGCGGGCGTGTTGGGCATCTCACTTTTCAGTGTCGAAATTTCTTGAGTGTCAAGGAGGATATTAAGGATAAGGACCCAGATGAGTTGGAGGCTGCGGTTTTGTCTGGGTTGGATAAGTTGAAGGGGAAGGTGGGTAAGGGGAAAACTGCGGTTGAGAGTTCGGATGAGAGTTCCGAGGAGGAGAGTTTGAGTTCGGATTCGGATTATGATTCTGAAATGGAGAGGGTTATTGCCAAGAAGTATAAAAAGAAGGTTAGTGATAAATTGAAGTCGTCGAGAAAGAAGAGAGAGGATTCGGACGATGATGGGTCCGATTCCGGGGATGGAAAGAAAAGGGGTAGGTCGAAGAAGAGGAGAAGTGGGAAGAGGGCGCATACGGATTCTGACAGTGAGGATGAGGGCGGGAGGAAAAGGAGGAAGGAGAAGCGGAGAAGGAGGGACGAGTCATCAGATGAGGAAGATGAGCGTAGGCATCGGAGGAGGAAAAGTAGGAAGGAGAAGAGTCGGAGGAGGAGTCATAGGCATTCTGATGATTCGGATGCATCTGAGGATTCTGACAGGGTCCGCAAGCGGAAGAGCAGGAGGGCAGCTGCACCATCTGATTCTGATGTAAGCAGCGCAGAAGATTCTAGAGTGGGCAGGGACAAAAAGCGGTCTGAGAAAAGGAGCCGGAAGCACCGTCACCAAGAAGAAGATTACTGATTTTAAGGAAGGTAAAAGTTATGGTTCCTGGTTTATTGTTCTTTCTTATAATGTGGAGTGATATAGTTTTGAATAGTATTATGTTTGTGATTTTCTCGAACTGTATTTCGGTTTCCAAAGTGAAGAACTTGGGGATGTTTTTTCCCCTAATAATCTTCTTCTTTGTATCTTGCCTCTCTTAAAGTTGGAACCTTCTCGTTCAATTGCAAATTGTCTTGCGCAAATCATTTGCGAATGAGCTTTATTGATGCCTCCTGTACATTTCCATAGTGTTTCCGTTCAATTTAGATCGTAAATGTGCAAGATTATTAACTATGTGTTATATTATTAAAGACAGTTGTCTCTTTTTCTCGTGTTTGCTTAGAACTGATTGCCCTATTTGATTAACCAGCATCTCCAATCCTTACCCATTTCTTCTCCCAAATTTAGGTCAAAAGCTTGATTTGGGTGAGCCATCTCCAATGCTAAACCCATATGTTTACCAAAATCTATTATTGAACACTTGTTAGGTTTGAAAAAAATGGGTATGGGTTTGAGTCCCCCCAAATTTGGGTGAGAAAATGGGTAGGCAAACGGGTATCACTTTGGAGATGGATTGTTAGGCTTTTTACCCATATTTTGGGTATGGGTAATAAAATGGGTAAGGATTGGAGATGCTCTAATAAGTGAGGTACACTGATTGTTATGATTGTTAGCTCAACATTACACTTGGATATAAAAGTGAAATCAAACCTCCATAGCATTGCCTTATGTAGTTAACCATTTAGATAGATAGTTTGGGGTTGATTTCCTAGAACTACTATTCTAAAAGGGTAATTAACAACAACAATAACTGTACCCATGTAATCCCTAACTGAAGCGTGTATGGGCAGGGGATGACAGAGCTAACCTTTGGCAATATGCATACGAAGTGGTAAATTGTAATTAAGAAAACAGAAAAGTGAATTTGACGGCGATATCGTGTCGTAGAGGTGTTGCCATAAAACCACAGACTGTCACGCCCGTATTGCACCCTTCAACCTTATGAGATATTCACCATCTCTTGTGGTGGAAAAAAGAGGACTTGGGGTTTGGCATGAACTCTCGAGATTCAGGCAGGTTACAGTCTAATTAGGCCCAACCTGAGGTGTAACAAGCTTTGATGAGGTGTTTGTTGCCCATTGTGTCTAAATTATTATTCCTTGGCAAATTAGCCTACAAGCTTTAATTAGGCCCGTCTTCTGCATCTTGTGTGACTCTTTGGGTTAAATCTCAAGACTTTGTGATCTTTCTTGGTAATTGAAGTATAGTATTGATGGTTTTTGATGACGTGTTTGTTGTCCATTGTGTCTAAATTATTATTCCTTGGCAAATTACTCAACTGTTTCGAATGATAGCAAAAAATTGTTATTTGCTCAAGCAAATACTTGGGCCTCTACATTAACTACCAGGTAAGCCCTTGGCTTTTCTCTCAACTGCTGCCATGCTATCATCCTTCACCATCTTTTAGATTTCTCAACAAAGCCATCGAAACCATTGCCACAAAACATGGAGATGCTATTAAGTAGAACTAATGATATCAGCATTGAGGCAGTCTATTACTTGTAGCAACTCTGTAGCTCCTTCTAACTTAGCCGGAAAAAAAGAACTTTAAAGTTCCTTCTTTTGCTTACTGAATTGTTGAAGACAATGTGAGTTTATCATGTCAACTGCTTTGTCTTATTCGGCAAATAGCTTTATTGAAGATATGTAAGCTGTCTTGTAAAGCAGATCAACTTGTTTCTCGAATGTTTTATTGTTCTTAATGTGCTTTCGTCACTAGGGATGGCAATTTGAACCGAACCGATAACCGAAATTATCCCCGAACCATAACCGAAATTTTCCCCGTGGGTACGGGTATGGTTGGCACACAGGATAACCGAACGGGTTTCGGTTCGGTTATGGTTCAGTTGATACCCGAACCGAACCCGAACTGAACTAGTAAATTACAAAATTACCCCTGCCTATATATATACACATACGTGAGTTATTGAGTTAGGGTTTTCCAGTCCTATTTTCATTTCTCACTTCTCAGTGGGGGAGAGGCGGCAATTTTAGATCTCTCTCTCTCTCTCTCTCTATATATATATATATCTCTTAGTACTCTCGAGCTATTCATCCCATAACTGGTAGCTGTAAGTCGTACCAGCAAACCCATATTCCAGCGAGTCTCGCCTGAGCCCGACAAACTCCGACAAGGCTCGCCTGAGCTCGACTAGGCTGGAAAGCTCTCCGACAAGGCTCACCTGAGACCGATAAGGCTGGAAAGTCCTCCGGCAAGGCTCGCCTGAGACCGATAAGGTTGGAAAGTCTTGGTTCTCACACGATCTACTTGATTTCTGCACAATCTGGTCAAGTTTTGCTCTTTTCTGTTCAAGAATCCATGTAAGCTAGGGTTCTATTTGCTGTTAGATCTCTGAAACTGGTTGTTATTTGATTTTCTGGTGTTGATCTTATTTGCGAATTCATATAAACTGGGGTTCCATCTGCTGTTCGATTCCTGTTTCTCTCTGTTTTGAACTGCTGTTCTTGGTTGTGTTATCTGCTGCTGGTGTGGCTGCTGAAATTAAGCCCAAGTCAGTTCGGGTAAACATATTTTTCTGTTCCATTCGGTTCGGGGATTACCCGAAAACCGAATGGCTTGGTAATGGTTTCATTCTTCCCTCCCCGTTCAGGGATCGGGGCGGAACTTCGGTTTTGGGGATCGGGGATGGAAAACCCAATTTCCTCCCCGAATGCCATCCCTATTCATCAGCGTCAATATGATCACTCAAGGAAACCCGCCATAGATCAGTGTGTTTCGTAGGTGTACTAGTTGACGACTAACTGGGGCTTTTTGGGTTTTGCAGGACCTTGGAGCCAGGAGAGTGATGATATACCGAAATTGGAGCCGTTGCATCCCCAATAGCAGACAAGCTAAATTGTACTATCGATGAGCTTCCTAAGGGTCTGGGTGTGAAGTGTGATGAGTTTGCCTTTCTGTTTCTGAACAGAAAATTGAATAATTGTTGTGAAATTTGAGGCTACTGTGAAGAAAGAACTGTTGTTCAGATGCCTTGTTTGTTGCATGTGTTGGAACCAAATGACTTGGTTTTATTTGGAGTGCACTTTCCGTGGTTGATGCTTATTAAAATGACCATACTGTAACTACCGTAGCCATAATAAGCTTCTTTATACATAAGTTTTCTGATTTTTAGTTTTTGTTTGCGTGTCTATATTTCTGTGAATTCATGAGGATTCGAACTCAAGACCTCTCCCTTAAGAGTAGTTTGAAACGGGGGGGCATGCTGTGCACCATCCGAACCGTCCGTCTCGACAATCAATAGTTCAGATTTAAAATTAAAAACTTTTCCGGAGTTCTTTTAAAATCTGGATCATCCAAAACACTTTTGGACGGTTGAGATTGCATGGCACGCCCCTGAGTTCAAGTAGTTTAGGCGGACATAAGACATGTCACATATTTGAAGGCAAGCAATCATTTTTTATCGTAGTTTTTAAACGTCACCAAACCTCCTCCACTAGTAAAAAAAATATCTAGGAAGTGGACAAAATGAACTAGTCAATATCTGCATCAAGGTATCTTCAAGATGATACCAAAGATGATGATATTCAAGGTATCTTTCAAAGGAGAAATACTTATTTCCGGAGCAGCTGGAAACAATTTGTTTACAGTAGCAGTTCATTGCGATCGTCTTAATGGAACTTACTCTTTTCCGAAAAAGTTTCATTAACATCCAGACCGCCCAAAACATTTTTGGACGGTCGCGATTGAGCACTGTAAACTCTTGTTTATGGCTGCTCCGGAAATAAGATTTTCTCATCTTAAAGTAGGAGAAAATGAGACTTGTGTATGGACTATGGAGTGCTATATATTGCAAACAAGAAAAGGTGGGACAGCTGGGGTTGAATGATTTGAAGCAAACTCACGTGGGGTAGTAGAAAATGACAAACTTGGCCCATACTAGCCTAGGTGCCTTCACAGCCGTCCCTCCCCATCCACTACCATTGTGCCGACTGCCGACAACGTGGTTAGTATACACAATTTGGCATCAAATGTTAATGTGTACACTAAGACTCTGTTTGGAACTTAAGAAAAAAGAAAAAGAAAAAGAAGGGAATTTTTTTTTCCCCATTTAATTGTATGGTTAGAAGAGAAAGATAGAAGAAAATAAAAATTTTAAGTTTAGTGAATAGTAAATTTTTTCTTCCATTTTTCTCTCATTTTCTGCCCATTTTTTTCCTCCTTTCCTTAGGTTTCAAACAGAGCCTAAGGGCACGTTTAATTACTGTCACAACTAATCTTGTACGGAATACTACATAAAATCCAATTTGTTATTTAATTAAGCACAATGAATTTTTCACTACATTTTTCTTAAAGTTGCAAACGGGCTGTTAGTAATAGAGCGATGATAGACACGCACTTTTAAAATACAAATCCGGACACAACTGTCCAGAAACCGTTTGACGAAAATGGATTCATGTGCTTCGAACGTGCGTGCGCATATGATCCTTCAGTAGCCCTCTGAGCTCCGCTATCACCTTTTCTTTTCTTTTTGATAACGCAGAGTGTCTCCGGACCAGCTTGCGCGCACCACAGGATTAAATGTTTACGGCCCCCACCAACCTTTTCTAACCCCAAAGGGTTTTCATGCATGGGTGGTCCCAATATTTTTTTTCGCACCGCAGGGGTCGAACCTAAATTATCAGGATGGGAAGCCCCTCCGTCCCGGGCAATCACCAACTGCACTGCCTGACTACCCCTCGGGTTTATCTGCTATCACTTTACTAGCTTTGTGATATTTTTATGAGATATTTACATATACAGATTTGCGTCCCCCTCACCTCCGCGTGTACGTACCGACGTACGCTCATTACGGGACTTGGCTCTACAGTCCATATATATAGACTCTATACAGGCAGTCCATTCCAGTCCAGCTCCTTATTGATAAGTGTCTGGTGGAGTAAAGAAGGAAGAAGAAGGAGAAGAAAATGCCGCGAACCGGGTTTAGGGGGTCACTGTCTGGTCCGAATGTGGACGTGGTAGTGGACATGGGCAATCCCTTCCTCAATCTCACTGTCGATGGCTTCTTGAAGATCGGCACTGTATTGTTTTTTCTTTCTTTCCCCTACTTTTGTTTCCATTCATCCTCATCCACAAATTGAATCTTTCTTAGTTAAATTTTGGTGCTGTATCGATTCCCTTGTCTTTAAATCTTTCAGGTTGCAGTAGCCAGGGCGGCGGTAGAGGAAACATATGACATGGCCAAAAAAGGTTAGAAATTTATAAATTTTCTCCGTGCCTGCTTGTCGTGATCTAAGATCTGATTTGGTTATTTGGTTTTTGGGTGAGTGACATGGGACTGGAAAACGCATGGGTTTTTGCTGATTTTTTTTTATTTAGTTATGAAATTGATTGAAATGGTGTAATCTTTACTTAAGTTATGCACTTTATATGGATTGTGGGTGTTAGGTCCCGTTCCGCTAAAGTTCTTATTTTCTGCTTTACGAGACAGGTCATCCTCTCACAATACATCACCTTTGATTCAAAAAATTAAGTAATCAAATAAGTACTTATTTCCCTTTTGATGGAAATGGTGTAATTATTATTTTTGCTTCTTTTTATATAATGTTTTTCATTTCTGTTTGTCCTTCTGGTTTTTCTGCTGTGGATCTTGATTCGAGTTGTTGGTGTAACAGGGAGTATTTCACAACACAAGTTAGAGCACTCGGTGAGAACTCCTATCTCACTTCACGTATTTAGTTCATTGGCATTAGTGTTGAATTAGGATTGTAATGTCTGTTCGTAGTTCAGATGGTTGGAATTTTGCACTTCAGTTTAACTTCATTGGGTATAAAAGGCTTCTATGTAGGAATACTCACCAATCATGAAACGGTTAAGCTTACTTATGTCAACAACAATTATTTTGGGGTTGAAGTTCTTCAAAAGGTACTTCAATGTTAGAGTGAAATGTTGATACAGTTTTCTGGATACAAAAAAAGGGTTTTCCCCGCGTTTTTGGCCTTTAGTTTTATTGGTGTTCCATTGCCATGCATCCACCATGGTGCTGATTTCGGTGGGGTTTACGGTCTAGGTTATTAGTATACACCAGTTTCAGAAATTTTCTAATTTTTTGTTTGTCAGTTGCAACAAATTTTCCAGCAATAGTAAAATTCATCAACATGACGATTATCCTACTAATGGGATTGTTTGGTGTTGCAGTTAAAGAAAATGTGCAAGGAAGGCGCCTATTGGGGTAAGTGTCGGACATATTTGTAACTGTTCAATTGTGAGATCGAGCAGTTCTTTGACTGCTGTATTGTTTATCAGCACGAGGGCTTAATGCACGGAGAAATCTTTCTTCTTCTTTTTTGTACTATCAGGAACTGTAGCTGGAGTATATGTGGGAATGGAGTATGGGATGGGGAGAGTACGCGGCACCAGGGACTGGGTAATTTGTGCAGTTCATTGCTCAATACTTTCCATGCCATATTTGAGCCTCCTTCACAGTTCACACCATGCTAAACCCATTTTCCATGATGCTCCGTAGCTTTTTCTGCTGATTATAATTGTCTTTATGAGTCTGTTGGTAGTTAGTACTAATTACCTCCAAGTGCTTCTTTCTTTTTTTCACAACCATTACTCATCCATTAAGACTGCATACAGAGAAACGCTATTCTTTATTAGAAGATTACGTGACGTTCTAGCTTGCGTGCTAGTGAAGTTGCTTGATCTATTTTATTTGCAGTAGAGTCATAAAATTGGTTCGCATCTTTACAGTATAAGAGTAGGTTACTTCTCTTGTGTTGCTCATTGAGTCGCCTACTGTTGTTTTCTGACGGAAAAGAAAGAACAAAAGAACAGAAACTGAACGATGATTCCTTTCTTCCCTTGAAATTTCTTTCTTAGATCCTTGGCTTGGTTAAAGAAGCGTCATTTATCTCCATCTATTCATATACATAGTGTATAATGTAGCTAAAATGTCAAATCCCTAAGATCCAGTAGTTAAGACCAATCTTACTAAAGAAGTCCGAAAGTTGTAACCAGGATTGGGTCCTAATCTAAACATTGCTGTGTTTCATCAGATGGTTAGACTGCTATATATTTCTTCTTCCGAGACTCGAAACTTCATGACCCGAACGTGACCCTTATATGATGGTGTGGGTTTTTTTGTTGGTTATTAAGTTCTTGTATTTTTGGTTATTCAGAGCAGATTTCAGTCATATCCCGTGTTTGAGCAAGGAATTCATATCACTTTAAGTCACCATGATTTCTGTTTTATTTCTTTGTTTTTTACTCCAAAAATCTCCTCGTTGCAGAAGAATGCAACGCTCGGGGGTGCATTAACCGGGGCTCTGGTGTCTGCGGCCAGCAACAATAACAGGGACAAGATCGTACTGGATGCGATTACTGGGGGTGCCATTGCAACTGCTGCTGAGTTCCTCAACTATCTCACCTGAATAATGAGAACTTGTTGTTCTCCCTCCTCTTTCAGTAGAGAGGAAGTTGTGAGAGATTTATCAGTTTGTAAGAGAAAACCATCCCTCCTATTTTGTTGATGGAGTAACTTCAAATTGTGGATGCCTCGCACTTTTAATCCTAATCGTCTGGTACAATGTTTTCTTCGTTATGCAGTCTATTTCCAGTAGTAATTCGACGGTTGAGGATCCTTGCATTAAAAAATTTACTTTTTCCTTCGATAATTTGAATGTATAAACCTCGTTTAAAATTCGAATCCGTAAGAGTTCATAACTTGGACTGAAAAAACAAAGATAGGGAACAGTTACCATTTGAACATGCAATATTACCCACCCATTTGTTGTGGCAACTTTTATACTCCATATGGTTTTGTAGCAAGCTTGTCTCCAAATTTGCAATACGACAATTTGCTGCCCATTTTGAAGCTTTTTTACTTGAATGGAGTACTTGTTTAACTGCTGCAAAAAGTGTGTTTCTTTTACTCAAAACAATCTGTGCATTCACCATGTTCTAGCCATGGAGAGGTCCAGGCCTTCAAGCTGCTCGTCTTTTTGGCTCTGTTTGCTACGGATAGGGGACTCAGACACTCGGAAAAAGCAACGAACATTGACAGTTTTAGTAGAGCTATACTAGAGTCTCAAATTTGCAAATGTATAGAAGATCAACAGCGAAAAATGCAAATATATTCATCAAATTCCTGATCACTTCTGACAAGATTTTCAACTGAAAATTCAAAGTGATCCGAGTTCTTCGCTCATCTTTTCTCCATCCAAATACTGCCTATTTTCAATTTCAAGGATGTGATGATCAAAAGAAATTAAAAAAAAAAAACCAGGATGAATCCAAATACAAAAATAAGACTCACTAGCTGCACACCAACAATCTGAGTTTCACGTACCTAAAATTCTTTCTGAGACCGTGAAAACAATGACAGAAAGTAAAACCTAATTAAATGCATAAATTACACTTCGATCTGTTGCACATTGTTGTCAGGAAAAGTATGTATTGCTAACAAACAAATGAAATTATGTACACTGCACTGTACATATGCGTATGAAATGCGTTCTGAGTCCTAAGAGAGATGCAAAAAGGGTCGGCTTCAGAAAACTCTAATGAGCAGAAGGAAGCGTTGAAATTTGATAGCCATTGTGGACATTTTCCAGCCAGCAACTTAGCAGGAGAACATATATATCTGGAAGCAGTTTTCGTATCCTCCTCCCTCTCTGAAATGATCGTCACCAATTTCCTCCATCTGCCCCACGTTTGTTTCCTCTGGCTTACAACATAAATACACCAAATTTTGCCTGTCTCAAGTGCAACAAATTGAACTACAAAAATTCTACTTACCCAATCGTATTACTCATAATTAGGTTTGAAACTGCTCAATAAGTTTCAAGAGGCCATAGGTCTCAGAATCCGGCCTTGAGCCTCCCAGAATCATCCTTTTTAAAAGATTAGGATCATAAATCTTGGCCTTGACATAAGCCTTGAACAATATATTGTACACGAAAGTGTACCTAGAATAATTTGCCTTTTTCAATTCTTCAAAGAGCTTCTCAGCATTCTCCAAGTCACCCTTCTCAGCAAAAATCTCAACCATTGAAAGAGTAGTCTCCAGCCATGGGGTTGATCTCCTGATCCTGGCACTTGTTGATAAACCGTTTCCCAACTCTAGTGTTCTAAGTGCTTCCTTCATTAAGCCCACTTTCAAGCACCCTAGGGCAAGGTGTCGATATGTTATGGCATTCGGTTTGCATCCATTTTGCTCCATTTCCTTGTACAGCTTAGTCGCTTTAGTAATAAAACCGAGTTTGCAATAAACAGATATCATAGAATTGAATTGCTCTGTTGATTTTAAACCTTTCTTGGACTTCATTTCCGCCCAAATCTGTTCAGCCCGACTTAGCCCGCCAATCCTCCCAAATGCTTCAATAGCCACGATGAAACTCTTGGACTTGACATTGGGAAGTTCTTGTAGAGTACACCAAGTTCGCTCGAGCTCTTTCAACTTCCCCAAATACCCATACAATATAAGAAGTACATCAAACGTTGACCAGTTGTTTCCCGATGCTGATTTCTCCACAGCTTCAACATAGACTTCGCAAACAGAGTACAGTCTCGCCACAGCATGTGCAGTCGCTAGTATGCAGAAAGATATCTCATTCGGCTCAACTTCTACTTGTTTCATTTCACCAAATACCCTTACCAAACCTTCGATATTGTGGTCATTAGCTTCGATTTTCATCAGAATGTTGTAAGTGGAAACATGTGGATCCACCTTATCGGCCCTCATTTGTCTATGGAATCTTGTAATGGATTTCCTACGGCTTGGCGAAGAATGGAGGATAATGAGGCGGTTGAAAATCAAATGTGAGATTGGATAACCCAGCTCCCTCATTTTCTTCATGTACGCAAGTGAAAGCCTTATCATGCCTTTATCCAAACACGCAATAACAAGATTGTTGTAAAGCAAGTCATTTTGGAATTCAGTGGGGACACGAGAAAAAAGTTTCTCCCCTTGTGATACCCCATGAAGCTTAGTGGTGAATTCTAATAGATATGAGTAGTCTAGTTCCTTTGGCCTGTAGGGCCTCTCCCTGATCACCCATTCCATCACCTGTTAAAAGATACAAAGGTAAAAAACCGAGTTAAAACCCATATAATTGTTTCTTCATCTTACTGATCAAGACTTCGTAAGGGGTTATAAGAACACTATTCAACAAACTGGCAACACGTTCTCAAGTGATGATAAAATCTACGAGAAGACTTCAATTAAAAAATATCCAACATATCGAATATGAAGCGTCAAGATGGTAGTTCAGAAAACTATAGCACAGATCGTCTGTTACTTGATCAAATCTGCTTATGAAAATGAAAGTTGCATACAAAGACAGATGTTGCTTTGAAATCAAGTTGAAATATGGTGATTATTCTTTGGTTTGAAAGCACTGATGAATAGGAATACGATGCCCAACTTGAAAAGAATCTTACAAAATAAAATATGCATTTAGAAAATTGGGCAGTGTGCTAGATAACCCAAAGGCTAACAAGATGTTTCAGCTGACTCAGCTAACCCACCTTTGGCTTGAGCTGCATATGTCAAGATTTCAGAGATTTTTCTGGTTTCCAGGAGTTGTGTTAGTGTCTTCATCGAATCCGGTTAGCTATTGATACAAGGCATGCTCCAAATTCTAGTTGTTCATATTGCGACCAATGAGTCTCTGATAGGTCAATAGTAGTCTAAGGATAAGATAAAATTGCCAATTCCTAATGCGTTATGCCCACCTAGTCTACTTGATCATCCCTATTCTACTCTCAGATGCATCAAGCATGCATTATTACTAGCATTAAAAGATAGTTTAAAACATCCCTGCATTTCATCTAATTATGCAATTGGCATAATTCTTCCAAGCATCTTTAACAGACATATACATGCTTATATGCTCTGCACCTTACAAAGGAAAACAAAAATTTGCCATTACCTTTAAGGAAGAGAAAAAGAAGGTGTTGGTTTCACACAAATTCCCACCATAACAAAATATGGTGACATGTTATACTGTGATTTGGTGATAAATAAAAACAAGCTAATAAAATTACATTATTTTCTTCATTTCTCATCTTTTTTCTTTGGAAAGTTAAAATCATTGATCAACCAAAACTACATGAGCACAGGGGCATCCTCCAAAAACAAATCAAACTTAGAGCCAAGCTCTAACGAAAACACCACTGCCCAACACTAGAAACATGAGAACCAAACCTCAGCAAAACAGAGCTGAAAGACGGACAGTTACATAACACTCTAGGAGTTATGTTCCAATCTAACCATAGGCCCACGTTGCTCTCAGACCTTATTCTCCAACAATATGCATGGATTCAACGTCCTTTATCTTTTTGATAATTTCTCACTTCTTTTAGTTGTCCAAACAAGTGATACAATTTTCCTTTCTTTTCTTTTCAAGGATGAGAATATGCTATCGACAGAGTTCTTTCAAGCATATTAACAAACATTTACCGTGCTTACATGTTCTACATCTTAGAAATTAAAACAAAATTTGCCAAACAAAAGTCGCGGTTTCTCACCAAATCTCACTATAACCAAAACAAAAGTGATAAATAAAAATGGACGAGTAAAATTCAAAACTTCCTTCATTTCTCATCTTCTTCTTTTTTATTACTCCGTATTTCTCAGCTCTTCCAATTAGCGAACAAGTGATAACATTCTCTCTTTTTCCCAATCTTTGCGTATCGACCTGTGCAGTGTTGTTACTGTTGTAGCTAATGCGTTAAGTTAAGTATCCCGCCTGAGGAGTAGGCTCACACGAATGAAACTCAAAGGAATCGGCTGGACTTCACACACACACACAGAGAAAGAGAGAGAGAGAGAGAGAGAGAGAGAGAGAGAGAGAGACCTGGAGTGCACGTTTGTTGAACTGGAGCTTCCTTAAACGGTTAATAGTGTGGAAGATATCGCCTCGGTGAATGGGAAAGCCGTCGCCCATCCAGCTCTGAAACGCAGTTCCAACGGCCTCTCCTTTTGGGAGCCCCTCAATCCTCCTACACAAACTCATGCGTTTTTCTTCCCGCTCCTCCTCGGACGAATTATCGGGCGCCAGAGTACAGAAGGTGGAGAAACCTGAGTGAATTTGGTCTGCAGGCCAAGAGACGCCAAGTGTTCGACGAATTGCCCCAGAGACCCTTCGACGACAAAGATGGGCTACTACTGCTTGCATTCTTAGCGATTACCAAAACCCGTCATCAGACCGGTCTGTTGTTGTGGGGAGAAGGAGGACCGACGCGGTGGTCGCCGAGAAGTGGTCGCCGAAAGAGGCGAGCGACGGCGAGCAGACGATCATTATGAAGGCGGACGGATTAGGTCCTGTTTGGGAGTCACTTTTACTATAATTTATTTTGTCAAAATGCATTATCAAAAATAAATAGGAGAGTTCTTAATAAAAAGGTTACCTCTGGATGAGCTACTCTTATATGGATTCTAAATATACTTTCACTCATAAAATTCTTTTACTAAATTTATCATGCACGTACCATCCGAACACTTTTAGTAATTTCCATTGTAATCTCAAAATTTACTCCCTCCGGTCCCTAAGTTTCGCCACCTAAAAAACTGCATGTAATTTTTGAATTAAAATAATTATCCACCAAAACAAATTTTTGATTTTTTGCGCAGTTCAAAAGATCTCATTGAGATCTATAAAATAAGATCTATACTCCTTCCATCCCTTATTTAGAGTCCAGTATTTCATTTTAGGCTGTCCCTTAATAAGTGTCTATTTTGTAAAGTTATGGGGTAAAAGTTGGTGCATTGTCTATTTTGCTCCTAAAAGAATATTTCATTTTGAAAAGTTAGTGAGTAAAAATGTAATGATGATGGGTAAATAAGGGAAGTTGAGGAAAAAGTTGATGTGAAATGTGTAATGATATGTCTTTTTAATAAGTTGGAGTTACGAAGTAGGACACTTAAAAATAGACGGAAGGAGTATTACACAAAAAATTATTTCTGTTGGTACATTTTTTTTAAGCTTAAACATTGTAAGTAGTTTCTTATGGAACCAACTTTATGAGACGGATGGAATATAATTTACAATCCATAATCTATAATCCAAAATAATTGGCTGCCAATCAGTCTCTTAACGTAGTATCCAAAATAATTATAGAGGGCGACACAGATTCAGACTCAAATGTATTCGAAATTGTCAAATACGATTGAATTTCGGATATGTGCACTTCTCTATGTATTCTTTAACTTTTTTTGCTTTCAATATTCGGACTCACATTTTGGACAGCCGCACAAGACAGCCAACAACAGTGGTAGTAATCTTTGTCTGATCTCCTGTCCACAAATCTAAAGTCCCCACAACCTCATAAAGTCACTTTTTTAAAACACAATTCAGACAATTGTGTTCGTGACCCGAAAGCCCTAAGAAATGCATAGGAAAGAAGGTAAGTTTAACCCCGAAAAAAGTGATCTAAAAATGGATTTGACCTAAAGTTTCAGGATATGTCCGACCGTTACGAAACTTGGAATGAGCAAAAAAGCTGACATCCAACCCAATAATATGATCTATCCGAGCTTTCGATGGCTCCAAGAGAGAAGTTTGAGGGGAAATAATTCTAGCAGTAAAAATCGGACCATCCTTTCGATGTGTTGTTCTAGGCTCTGGATGTTCGATCTGCATACAACTTCCTATCATTTGATGCACATAAATTTATATTATATTAAACAATTTCAAATAAAATAATATATTTTAAAATTATGTGCGTAGACTTGCTGTTACCCAAACCGTACAATAGCTAAAAGGCCCACTCACGCACTGAGAGCTGCGCAAGTGGTGTAATTTTGTGGGTGTCTTTAACAATTTTGCTTGACCTAACTCTCCCCCCTTTTTCTCTCTCTCATTTAAAGTTTTTCTGAATTTGTCTAGAAATTGTCGAGCCTCTGCCTACAAATGTTTTGCCCTATTCGCAAAACGTGAACTTAAAAATAATGCAAGAATTTTTCAACAAAAATTCAAAAACTTTTTCAATATTCTACTAGATATTAATAAGTTCTTTAATTTATGAAAAAATTATAATTTTTTCTTAAAAAATATATTATTTTAAGTTCTTGTTTTGCAGACGGGACAAACATTTTGGAACGAGGGTGTGGGATATGTCCTACACTCCTTACTACGTTTGTGTATGAGCGCAGTGGGTATATTGGTCGAGGATCCCCTTTTTTACGGGAGAGAAAGAAGTGATCAAATGAATTACTACAGCCTTACATGTATCTACACATAGGGGTGAGAATTTTCGACACGACACAAACCCGAATCGAAGTTAATGGATTAGGGTTAGCTACTTAGCTATTTTTTCTAATACAGAGCACGAATATAACACGAAACGATAACACGGAAGTCGGGTTATACCCACCCTTGCGGCTTGCCTACACAGTCCACTACTACTTTCACAAGAGAGAACACGAAGATATTACTGGCAAGTTCTTTCCCAAGCATTATGCCCACCGCACGTCGTTTGGGGCCCACACCGGGTCCGCATGGATAATCCGAGCCGTTCAATAATTTTTTTAAAAAAACCGAGTGGGCTACGCGAAAAATCAGCTTAATCTGATATGTGTAAGTGCTCGGATCAAGTTTCTCGTCTTTGGAAAATCGGAAAAAATGGAAAGATTGGTTTTCCGATTTTCCAAAGATGAAAAGCTTGATCCGAGGACCCATACATATCGGATCAAGCTGATTTTTCACGTGGCCCACTCAGGGTTTTTTTTAAAATTATTGAACGGCTCGGATCATTCATGCATGACCTGGAGTGGATCCTCAAGGCGTACGGTGACCGGCCACCACCGCATTTTGGCTTCGGTGGGCGTAGACTTTCTGTTATGGCCATTTTGGCTGGTAGCTTAATGAAAGTTTCAGTTCTAGCCTTGTTTATTGTGTTGGTAGAGACTAGTAGTAGGGAGTATAAAGTTGTAGGCATATTCCTAGGACTTTTATTGGTCAATAGGATCGAAGTCTTTGCTAGGCGGGATTAATATTAACCACTTGTTGGCTAAACCCCATTAGGGTGTAATCATTTCTCTTGTGTAGATTTGGCCAATGTTGTCAAAACCCTTTAACTACCAATTTCTTGCTTCATTGGTTCTTGTCCGAATGGGGATGGTGGTGCGCAGTGCTACGAGATCGTTGGTTATCGAGATGAGATTTGAGCCGTCGGATACACGATCTGATAGCTCAGAGGTGGGCAGCACGGTTCTATGCATCTTATTGCACAACACCAACCCGAAGTCGGTTCTTATCAAGGATTTTTGAGCGACAATGGAGATGGAAGATATCAAGATATAGTATAAAGCTGGGTGTTGTCGCCATGAAAGAATTGGAAGAGGTAGAAAGAAAATGGTAAGAGTTTGTGGAGGAATTACAAAGGAAAAAAAAAAAGGAAATGATTTTTAGTAATAGTAATTTTGGGTACTACCAAGTTTAAGCAAATAAAGGCTTGAAATGAGTTGGGGTCTTCTCGTCCTTTGGTTGCCGACTCCAAAACAAGATCTACCCTGAGCTAAAAAATTTAATTCGCAACTATCGATAATGATAAAAATAGTATTGTAGAATGACTTTTCGTGAGGAGACCTGTGAATGCGACAAGTGACAACAATTGATTGACCAACAAGGTTATCAAGTTGTTATTAGTCTAAAATATCTAAAAGAATTCTTCGATTTAACAAATCATGTATTTGGGATAAAAAATTTCAATAATGAAAAACATCAATACGGATCCTATTGATTGAGGCATGAATTGTGGGGATGAAGGAAACCTAATTTGATTTTTATGGTAATCACAAGTAAATTATTGGGGGAAATTAAAAGTGAATGACAAAGAAAATCACTGCTAGTTCATTTGTATAGCTCAATGATTAATTTATACGTGCGAAACTTTTATATTCTAATAAAATCAATACCTCACCGACCAATATTTTGCCCAAGGGACATAAGTTTAGTATTACAGTATTGAGTCAAATACCATTGACCAAACACAGCAAAGAATCTTTTCTATGGCAGATCAAACAGAAAGTCTGTAGACACAGTAAATCTGTGCACAGATTTTTATGTGGGGTCTACTACAGATCCGATACAAGTGATCCGAGCCGTTCATTATGTTTAAAACATTTTTTTAAAGGCTCCCGGAAAAAATTAGCTCAATCCGATACCTATAAGTACTTGATCTAATCGTCTAACTTTTCATTCTCTAAAAACCTGAATGAAAAATTAGATGATTAGATCAAACACTTATAGGTATTAGATTGAGCTAATTTTTTACGGAGGCCCTTGAAAAAATGTTTTAAACATAATTAACGGATCGGATTATTTGTATAGGACCCTTAGTGGGCCCCACAATGCAATCTGTGCACAGATTTGCTGTGCCAGTAGCAAGGTTCCAGATCAAATGGCCGAATGGGAGGACGACTGTAGTTATGTAAACGAGTCGAGTTTTATAGAATGTTCAGGTTCGTTCGTTAAATTTTTAAACAAACTTGAATCGAACTCGAGCTCGATGAAAATTTGATGAGTCAAGTTCGAACCGAGCTTGCCTAAATTTGATTCAAGCTCGAACTTGTTCACGAGTCTTAATAAAAAAATAAAAAAATAGATACTCTATTTATACTCTCGTTCATATCTAGAACTGAAAATATAGTTTTTATTTCGTAGATCTATAAGTTTATACATATATGAAACTATAAAAACATACTGAAATTTTAAGTTTATAATACTTTTAAAAGATTACACATGTACAAGTTATAAAAATTGCATTATGTAGAGTACATGTAAAAGTTTGTACATATTCATAGTTTATACATGTACAAGTTATAAAAATTGTATTATATACATGTAAAAGTTTAGACTACATACCTTAGGTTTGCGAGTCTGATCGAGTCGAATACTGTCAGATTCGGCTAATTTATTTACTGAGCCTGAATTGAGGCTTAGGTGCGGTCGATTTAGTACACGATTTAAACTCGAATGAGATTTTACGGAGTCAAATCTCGAACAGTTTACAAACGGCTCGATTCATTTGCCATCTAATTAGAAGCCTAGAAGGGAGGGAGCATGACAACGAGGCCATGAGTACTACTGTAGTCCAACCCAACCCAATGGACCATCCCACACTATCATCATCACCCCCTCTCTCTCTTCACTCTCTCTCTCTCTCTCATAGTCTCATTCACTCATCTCACCTTCTTTCCCAACACTCCTCACTCCCTGCTCCAACTCTACACCAAGAGAACAAAAAAGAATGGCCTCCCCTCCCATTTTCCTTTCCCATTTTACCCTTCCCCTACTCATATGCCACCTCCTCCTCCTCCTCACCCCCATTTCCTCCCTAAACATCACCACCCTCCTCTCCCCCTACCCCGACCTCTCCGACTTCTCCGCCCTCCTCTCCACCACCTCCGTCGCCGCCGACCTCTCCTCCCGGTCATCCCTCACCCTCCTCGCCGTCCCCAACTCCTTCCTCCGCTCCTCCACCCTCCACCTCCCCTCCTCCACCCCACTCTCCGACGTCCTCCGCTACCACGTCCTCCTCGATTACCTCTCCTTCCCCGACCTCCTCCGCCTCCCCCCCTCCGGCCGCCTCATCACCACCCTCTTCCAGACCACCGGCCGCGCCTCCAACAACCTCGGCTCCGTCAACATCACCCGCGACCCCACCACCAACTCCCTCACCGTCCTTTCCCCCTCCCTGTACTCCCCTTCCAACTCCACCGTCCTCTCTCTCGTCAAATCCATCCCTTACACCCTCACCATCCTCACCCTCTCCTCCCTCCTCATCCCCTCCGGCTCGGATCTAACCGCCTCCGAGACCCGCCCCTTACTCGGCCTCAACATCACCAAAGCCCTAATCGACGGCCACAACTTCAACGTCGCCGTTTCGATGCTCATCGCCTCGGGCGTCCTGTCCGAGTTGGAGCAAGACGAGGGCGGCGCAGGGATTACCCTGTTCATCCCCACGGACGATGCCTTCTCCGATCTGTCGATCCCGGCGACCTTCCAGTCCCTCCCGGCGGACAAAAAGACGGTGGTCTTGAAGTTCCACGTGCTCCACTCGTACTACCCGCTCGGGTCGCTCGAGTCGATTGTGAACCCGGTCCAGCCCACGCTGGCGACGGAGGACATGGGGGCCGGTTCATTCACGCTAAACATCTCGAGGGTTAATGGGTCGGTGGCGATAGCCACGGGGATTGTTCAGGCGAGGGTGACCCAGACGGTTTTCGACGAAAACCCGGTGGCTATCTTCGGGATTTCGAAGGTTTTGTTGCCGAAAGAGATTTTTGGGAAGAACCCCAATAACGGCAAGGACGGGAGTGAGTCAGCTCAGCCGCCGGTTGCTGTGGCGTCGGCGCCGGAGTTCAATGGGCCGTCTGTGGATTTGCCGGCTCCGACGGGGTTTCGCGAGGAGATCAAATCGGGTGCGGGTAAGTGTGGGGTGTGGAGGCCATTTCTTGCTTCTTGTTGTATAGGATTGTATCTATTGGTATGAGATTCATTGTATGTGATCTAATCTATGTTTTTTTTTTTTTTTTTAAAATTTATTTTACCTCTTGAGCGATTTTTTTTAATGTATTTTTGCAATTGTTATACGAGTAATTGAATTTGGGGCTGCAAATGTGGCCGATTTTAATCTTCTTTCTATGTCAATTGTGTTGATGTTGATAGGATTTCGAGGAAGCAGCACCAATTTATTTTGATTTTGGTTCTGCATTTTTTTTTGTTGTAAAAAAAGATGGACATTTTCAGCTCCGTTGTGGAACTCTGTCTGTCAGGCAATGAATACAACCCAAATCCAGATAATTTATAGTACAGCAGATTTGTTTCACTTGAATTTGCAAAACCTCACAATTGAAAGATCCAATTCTGCATTCTGGTTTCAAGCAGCCGTGTAAACAAGTGTTTTGCAGTAGCAACCAATCGCGACCGTCCAAAAGTGTTCTTGTCGGTCCGGATTTTAATGAAACATTTTTGAGATTCAGACCGTCCAAAATATCGCGGAGATTGGATGCTGTAAATAACTTCTTCTTTTTTTTACGGAACCGCCGTAAAGAAGTTTTGTCTATATTTTTTTTCTTTTTTTCATTCTTGGCCACTGGTAGGATTTTTGTGTGTGTGTGTGAGAGAAGTGGTACTGATTCCGGCGGACAGGAATGGTTCAAGTTGATCCTTACGGGTGTGGGGTTGTTTTGGTCACGAAGAAGCTTCTAAATGCACTTGGTAAGTTTCTGAGTACACCAACCATGTGCTTGGTCATGCTTGTACTCCATGGTGCGAAGAGTTGTACTTGAGAAAGGTGTTAGAAAATTGAAATGGGTGCGCGTAGAACCTCCTCCCCGCTACCGCCACCGCTGCGATAAGAAAGTGGGCAATTTTTGTTTGGTGGATGATAATAATAGTAATAAAGTGATGAAAGTGGTTTACAGAGCGAAAAATGTCCGGTCCAAATCGGAAGTACTAATAATAAATAAGTTCAAAAGGCTGATTTCCACACCACACTTATATGCATATCTATGCCGTTAAATGCAGTGATATCAACAGCTTGCACACAGCGTACGGTCGGGATCTACCATCGCCTTTAGAAATCGTAAACTTATTCTATCTTCTCATAGATAGATAATAAACAGTACAAACAACCGATTACAAATGGTCCCCCATCTGAGCATCCGAGGTATTCATTGCCGAGATGAAATCTGGACCGTTGGATTGCCGAATGGACGGCCCGGATGCGCACAGCATCGTGCGCAGCACGGTGTCGCACAGCAGCTCCCCTTTGTTCCTTTGAACGAGACTTGTATACGTAGAACCTAGTCCCAAGGGTTAATTCGGTTGGTTTGCGGATTTATTCCCCACATAATTGATCAAGATCGATTCTCGAGGTCAAGCGGTAAGAAAGTAGTTGCTTGTGAAATTATATTAATTTTGGCGTGAATAGTCTGCCTTTGACTGCACGGGGAGGGAATTAATTAAGGTGCACGTAAACTGGCCCGGACATCCTTGAACGTCTGGAAAATTAAAAAAAAAAAAAAGTATACGTAGAAGTTAGAACCTACCTACAAAAGAGGTTTAGTGCTGGCACGTCCAATTTCTGCTTTGTATATGAATCTGGGTATCGTCGAATGTCAAGGCAATCCAAGAATAAAAGGAGATAAGAGATCGTAAGATACTATAAAAGGTTGGTCCCTGCGGTAGTCTTTTATTTTTTTAAATAAAGTTTACAATCAAATATAATCAAGTGCCGTTGGTTATAGGTTGATTGTGGCTTTTGGGGATCTAATTAGTGGGATGTGGGGACCATTTCTACTTGTTAATAACTAGATAATCCAACAACAGGGGCACACTAAATCAAAAGATTAGTAGACGTTATGGTATAAGTTTTGAACAAGACCTGTGAGTTCTGTTATGATTGATTTATCCAATTTTGAAAATCTAAACTGTTTTAGGAAACACAATAACTACACACAAAATGAAAATGCAAGTACTAGATTTCAAAAGAGAAGGGATAAAAGGAAAATTCGATTCATCTTAAGTCAAATAGACAGAATAGTTTGGACATTTTAAGGTCTAAAAGCGGACAAACAAATGGGGACTTAGGAGCATACAAATGGAAAAGACAGAATTAATGGTAACTTGCTGATAATAATTGAATTACTAGCATTCAAGGGGAACAAAAAAGGTCACAAAAACATGATAATGCAAGAATCCGATTGTCATCCCTCCACCTCGATGTTTCCATCAGCAAAATGACATGGAAGTTAAACAAAAAGCAATGTTGGAGTTTCGAACATGCAAGCAGCAGGTTCCTCCAAGAAACGGGACATCATATTTCGTTCTCGCATCTCATCCCGAATAATTAGAAGCATTTCCTGTGCACGATGGACGGTCCAGATTCATCATACTCTGCCTTTGCAATCCACATCTGCACCCAAATATGAAAACCCATTAGCGTCACTGCGAAAATCTGCTACATACCAATGCAGTTTAGAATCTAAATATGCTGCTAGACGAAAGACTTGGGAATTTGCCAGAAAGTTTTTGCGACTTAAATTTACCATGTGGCTTCCAGGAAAAAGAAGAGAAACAAAGGGAAACACTTGAACCAACTACAAGTAATGAATTTGGTATATGAAACAAGTAGCAGTGTAGCAGTCTTCAAGGGGGGCTTCCTATGGGTAGTTGTTATGTTTAAAAAGTTGCGTTTAAAATGTAGAAAGTTTGAGGATCAAAAATAAAAAAACTGTAGAAAGTGTATGGAATTGAGATTATAACTTCTTGACTTCTGTGTTCCTTAACCACCGTCCAATAGGCATTCCCTAGCGATACCCATATTTTAATGTCAGTTCCCAAATCATCTCCAGGTTCTACTTCAGTTATACAGTACCAAATGCATCCTGTATCCTAGGGCACATATGATAGGTATCACAATTACAAATTCACAAGCAGCCATAAGATCAATGCGAACGAAGGAACAAACCTGCTGGAAGGTACTAAGGGATGCGAGGATGGAGCCTCCGATCCAAACACTGTACTTCCTCTCTGGCGGAGCCACCACCTTTATTTTCATGCTGCTCGGGGCCAATGCAGTAATTTCCTTGCTCATTCTATCAGCAATTCCCGGGAACATGGTGGACCCACCACTAAGAACGATGTTTCCGTAAAGATCCTTCCTAATATCCACGTCACACTTCATGATGGAATTGTACGTGGTCTCATGTATGCCTGCAGCCTCCATTCCAATCATGGACGGCTGGAAAAGGACTTCTGGGCAGCGGAAACGCTCAGCCCCAATAGTGATCACCTGCCCATCGGGCAACTCATAGCTCTTCTCGACGGAAGAGCTGGTCTTGGATGTTTCCAACTCTTGCTCGTAGTCTAGGGCTATGTAGGCTAGCTTCTCCTTCATGTCCCTCACGATTTCACGCTCGGCTGTTGTGGTGAAAGAGTAACCACGCTCCGTTAGGATTTTCATGAGAGCATCAGTTAGGTCCCGACCGGCTAAGTCAAGACGTAGGATAGCATGTGGAAGGGCGTACCCCTCGTAGATGGGGACAGTGTGGCTCACACCATCTCCAGAATCCAAAACGATACCTGCAGCAGAAACAAAGCACCATAACTACTCATCCGGCATTAATTGGATTGCAATAGATCAAAGGAATATAAAGGTCAAATCACCTGTGTTAGACGAAGACCTTATATTGAACAATGGACCATTTATAGAACGGCTTATCCACAAAAGGATAGATTGATAAAGACTCGTCAGCTCCAAAACTAATGACTGGCTAAGGAACAACACACAAAAGAATGAAAGATGACTCCAGAAAACTAGTGACATCGAATAGCAGACAGTTTCTAGCAGCCCATTTAAAAAAATTTCATTTGGCGGCAAACATTACTAGAGAGGGTCTAATGCGTTTATTGCAGAATCTCTTGTTTTCGACATATGACTGCTAAATTTCTTAGTGGACTATTACAGAGAGCTGGTGCACACACTTGATCTAACAATCAATGAACACGAGAGATTCCGAATCAAGTTGCTTCTAATTGGTCCTAATGTTGGAAATGTAGCAAAATTCATTCTACATTTTAGCTGATATATAGCACATCAATCTCCCTTTCAAAACTTAGCATTTTTTCAACTCACGAGATTCCACGATAGCAAATTCATTAAAGCAGTAATCTTGGAACAAAAAGTTCATCAAAATGCGTACCAGTTGTGCGGCCGCTGGCATAAAGAGACAGAACAGCCTGGATGGCGACATACATAGCAGGAGCATTAAAGGTTTCAAACATGATTTGGGTCATTTTCTCACGGTTAGCCTTTGGGTTGAGAGGTGCTTCAGTGAGTAGAACAGGGTGCTCCTCTGGGGCTACGCGGAGTTCATTATAGAAGGTGTGATGCCATATCTTTTCCATGTCGTCCCAATTGCTCACAATTCCGTGCTCAATTGGGTACTTCAGAGTTAAGATACCACGCTTGGACTGAGCCTCATCTCCAACATATGCATCTTTCTGGCCCATACCAACCATCACACCGGTGTGACGTGGGCGACCCACAATGCTAGGAAACACGGCTCTTGGAGCATCATCTCCAGCAAATCCAGCCTACAAATTCATATAGCATTAAAAGAACCGAGAAAGAAACAGATAAACAAGTAGCGAAATTTGCCCACAAAGAATGCTAACTTTGTACCTTAACCATTCCTGTCCCATTATCACAGACGAGTGGCTGAATATCCTCAGCATCTGCCATCTTCAATCAACAACTAAAGGAAAGTAAACACCTTCGAATTAGAAAACTATTCAAGTCCAGAAGAAAGTATAAAATAAGAGAAAATTAAAAGCATAACAGTCACTTCAACATTAACTACAACAGGCATTGTTTGTTTCATCCACACGTTTAGACAAGACATCTTACTCTCCCTTGTGACCATAGATTAGTTAATGATCCAAAATAATTGGAAACTGTCATACTTAGTCCCAATTCCATCCATTTGCACCTTTTAGATTGGCTTTCAAAATATTACGAATCAGTACAGGGACAAATAAAGAAACTAGTTTTCTGAGTTATAACTAACTCTAGATAGCCATAAAAAGCACCAAATTTATTTCTGCAAATCATTCCTTGAGTTAATAGAAATTCAAAGAAAAATTTACTCAAAAACTAGGTTATCGTTTGATTGAATTGGAGTCCATACTGCCACTCCATTAATCACTCCCAAGGCCCCGTGAACCACTAATGATTTAACTTAACATGGATTTGTGTAGTAGATAGATCCTTGTTACCAAATGAAAGCCAGATAACTAAAACTGTATATGATAGTAACTGCAACGAAGTCCAAGAACAAAGCACTGTTGGAGCAAGTAATGTTTCAACGTAATAACAGATTATTTTTTATTCCAGTAGTCTCTACTCTCTAGATTTTCATTTCACAAAACTTGCATCTAATAAAATTAGGTGAACACAATCGACACTGGACAGCAATGTTGTGCATATTTACATGGAACACAAGACAGTCCATCCCAGATATCCACCCATTACCTCTTGCTTTCATTTTAACTGTGATTAATATCTTTGTAGCAAGAATTCAGAACAATTGGGCAGGCCACAATGGTCAAGCACTTCAAACTCGGTCTCATGTCAAATGACCATGAACTACATTTTCCCACTGAAGCATGGATACAGATTTTACCCAAAAAAACAAACAGGATATGGTACAGCAGTACAACTAGGAAGCCAGAAACGTTTGTAAAAATGTCACTTCTATAGCTTTTAGAATCATATAACATGTCAAGTTCAAGAATGGTGAGGAACTAATTTATGAATAGTTAGTATATGAAGTGTTGACACACACATGGGACACATTTATGACATGAAAAGGATTCATCAATTAGACAATTTTAGCAAATGTAGGATATTAGTCAATCTCAATACTTTCTTCTTTCGATTTTCCGATAAGATGTAAGCAATGTAATAGGAAGACTATCCTTCTATGTATCTAAAGTTCCAGATATTTATACTCCAACACAACCATACAATAAACCCGATGATCCCAAAACACAGGGCGACGCGCCGGCGCCATTATGGACCTTATGGTGTCAAGTAATTTACTTGGCCCATTGAATATGATATTGGACTATTTTTTTGACCTCCTTTCTTGGAAAAAAACTAGAGGATTATAGACTTACCATATAACAAAAAAATAATGGGAAAAAAATCTAGTGGTAGCGAGTCTATATAATTTGGGAGTTACATATTATATTTCAAAATAGAAATAGTATTTTTTTTAAATCATTGTCGTGGCGGCCGCCGCCACTTGTCCACCTCTAGCTCCATCCTTGACTCAAGTGAACCCCGTCAACCAATAATCTCCAAAATTTACTGAGTATTTTTCTCCCCATTTTTTTAGACCAACCACTACATGACACCACTGCAAGAAAACTATTGAACCCATGCATGTTTTGGAAAAAAGTACTACTAGTACTAGGAGCCTACCAAAGCTACTCCTTTAAAGATACTGAAAGACATTTGACTTTCTTTGTTGCATATTTTCCACATGTACGTATTCTTGTAAATTAGTTTCTATTCACTTTACAAAGGTCTAACCTTTTCCCCTTCTCTCATGCTTAACCAAATCACAAGCTGAGAGGACTGAGAATGTGGGTCACACCATTACCAGTTTCTTTAATCCATTTAGGAGCATTGATAATGAACTTACTGTGCAAAGATTTCAGAATATGAAAACTCGTTGAGGGCAATTGTAAAAGTTAATGTACTTGCTTTTTGTTTGAATAGTAGGAGTAGTAATTATTGAATGTAATATTTTGGTTAAGGTTTGAGAAGCGCAAATTCATTTGTCTATGCGGTTGAAGTGTTATGACTTTGCAGCAAAATTAGTGAATGACACCACTGATCAAAATTCCTAGAGTCATCACTGCCAAAACATCATTACAGATATGACTCCCTTGTAGAAGTATCTGTGTTCCCTAGAATTTTCCAGCCACAAGATCCATCATGATACAGTATCATTACTCATGGATCAATGTCATTGGTATGAGAACATAGCTAAATAACTAACAAGGGAAAAAAAAAAAACTTGTAACACATAATATTCACCAATTCTGGAAATCACCACGATTAATTTCTTTCTTCTAACTTTGAAAGTATTGATAGATACTATCTAGGAACATGCATTCAAAACCAAATAGTGATTATCATTTTTCTACAATATCATTCGAAAAAATGGAATGGTGTTCATTTTTTAAGAATATCATTTGAAAAAATGAAATGGAGTTTTTTTTTTTGAATTAACAGCAAATAACTGAACATGTAGGGATTAATAGTCCAGACTCCAGATTAATCCATCAACACATAAACAACCGCGCTATTCGGCTCAAAATCAATCAACATCCTTGTACACTCGCGACATAAGTAGAACCATTCACATCTCTGTTACTTTAAACACACAAACAAATGAACACAAAGAGATCAGATCTCTCCAAATCCTGCCTCCTACAGCTATCAAACGCTAGAGAAAATCCACATCGCACTACAAGAAAACCAAACACAAATTCACGCGATCTCATTTCGAAAACAAAAAAAGAAAATCTAGATCGGCGATGATTTATGCATAGCATTAGAGAATGAAGAATTACACTCACGTTAGAAACGGCTGAAAAATGGACGGAGTGAGAGAGAGAGAGAGAGAGAGAGAGAGACCTGGAGGTGGTTTCCGGTAGCTGCTGCCCCCCCGCCTAGAGTGTGTGTGTTGAGTTTCAATTTCAAAATTGATGATATGGGGAAATGAAACCAACGCCCAAATGAAGATGAAATCCGGTTTAAAATGAAACCCTTTGACCCCGAATTTCTCGTCTACGATTCTGGCCGGCCTCTGAATTTCCCGTCATCGACTCACTGGATTTCCTCCAGCCCACGTGTCAATCTCTTAGGACTAGAAACGGGCGCAAAGCCCACTCGCCTTTATGGGCTAAAAAAGCCCATGAAGACTTTCTATGAATATCTACACAAGCCCATTTAGAGAAGAGGCCTCAGGTTTTTGGTATAACAGGCCCATTGAGTCCGGAAAATGGGTCAAAAACCCCTTCGTGGCCCAGGCTATGTTGCATCATCCATCTTGGCATCGTGACCTGTGACCATATCGATTTTGGTACTTGTGCAATGACGTGGGGTGATATGTTCCCCACTTGAAGCGGTGATTAGGGTTGGCAATGGGGATGGATCAGGGCTGGAGAGTACTATTCCCGCCCTCGATCTGCAAGGGGGATTTATTTTTTCCCTCCATTCCCGCTCCAAGCGGGGAACATATCACCCCACATTACTGCACAAGTACCAAAATCGATAGAGATTAAATTCTTTACACCGCATGTGTAAACATTTATTTCCTCCAAATCAATTACATTACGTCACGTTGCAAAACAGTGGTCTCAATCAATAAAATATGGCAACGTGGCGCAATATAATTGATTTGGAGGAAACAAATATTTATACCGACGGTGTAAAGAATTTAATCTCAAATCGATATGGTCATATCGATTTTGGTAATTGTGCAAGTAATGTGGGTGATATGTTTATTGGGTTATAATCTGAGGAGGGAAAGGAAGAGTAATCCCATTATGATATTAGTTTGTTAGAAAAATAACCGCCTAATTTTTTTTTGGAAATAATATTAAAGTTCTTTCACACGACTAGACGTGTTTAATTTGGGGCAATTTTATTTTGACAAATTTTGAGTGGTAATAATTTGTTTATTTATTCAACGAATTATACGACCTGTTCTGATGAACTATCATTGTAAAACGAATGGAGCAATACTTAATACGAATACTAGAAATAACTGTAATAACAGCACCCTATGTGTAGTGGCGGAGCCACATAAAGGGTACGTGTCACCCCACTTTTGAACACAAATTTTTTTAAATTAAAAATTAACGTGATTCGATTAAGTATTTACTAGTATACGAACAACATAATATTCTGCGCAAAGAATCTATTTAATAATTGCAATTTAGAAAATGATCGTTTGCATAAGAAAAATAGCATTTCAACGGCTCTCATTTACCATAAAAGATTTGGACCAAGCCTTTATTTGTTTTCACAGCAAATAATAAAGCCCACAACAAAGGCTAAGTATTTACTAGTATATGAACAACATAATATTTTGCGCAAAGAATCTATGTAATAATTGCAATTTAGGAAAATGATCGTTTGCATAAGAAAAATAGCATTTCAACGGCTCCCATTTACCATAAAAGATTTGGACCAAGCCTTTATTCGTTTTCACAGCAAATAATAAAGCCCACGACAAAGTCTAATTATAACTTTACACTTGGCTTTCTTTTTCTCATTTTCCGCACGACATGCAACAACTTAGCTTTCTTTTTCTCATTTTCCGCTCGACACGCGTGTTAAAACTTGTCCCATATCGCTCATCTAAGCCATCCAAGCTTGGTTAATAGTAAAATCTAGAGGCTACTCCACCTATTGCCAATTGGTTTTAGGTTGGAACCCCCCAAGAAATTTAACATGGTATCAGAGCAAGGTCTTGGGTGGTCTCACCTCGTGCGGTCAAGTCTCTATCGCCTGAGTCTATCATCTCACATCATCAATTCATACCTCCACGTGCATCCGGGCTGCATGTGAGGGGTCGCCCGAGTAAAAACCTTCTAGTTTCCTCAATTCGTACCTCCACGTGCATCCGGGCTGCACGTGAGGGGGAGTGTTAAAACTTGTCCCACATCGCTCATCTAAGCCACCCAAACTTGGTTAATAAAATCTAGAGGGCTACTCCACCTATTGTCAATTGATTTTAGGTTGAAACCCTCCAAGAAATTTAACAACGCGCGCAACAACATGAGCAAATCCATCGACCGGAAACGCTCTCACATTCAAATCCTGATCTCCGCCACTGCATTATACTGTTGTCGAGGAGAAAGGGAACTGAAATTGAGGGTGATGAGATGATTGTCAGAGAAGCGATCGACATTATCATTATGGGTAGATGGGGAAAGCAAAATCATGAAGGCATGCATGAGCATGGGCTGCAATCATGTAACATGAGAGTGCGTGTTGCACTTTTCGCATATACTCCATCATAGCCCACATTATCAGGACTTGAGTCGAGTCTTGTGCTTTCAAAATTCGATTTAGGTTTTGAGAATAGTGAGTAGAGAGAGATAAAAAAAAAAATATTGTTACCAAGCAAAAAAAAAAAAAAAAAAAATTTATTGTAGACTGTGTTCAGGAGATTTGAGACCCCAAAAATGAGACCTAAACTTTTAAAATGGATCCCACTTTGTTTCTTGTACAAAACAAGTTGATTGGCCGTTGGAAAGAACACAACCAATTACATTTGTGCTAAAAAACATATTCTAATAATCGTAGTACTTGTCGTCAATGTTTTTAAGACAAATATGATTAATAATGTGATCACAAAATAAGCTATTGAAGAGTTTTACAAAATGAACGGTTCAAATTAATAGAGTCTGTTAGAGAACACATAAAGGTCGATAGTCGATTGTGGAACAATAACTACCCAAATCCATTATGAACTATACAGTGGATTGATATTAAGTCAAACTTAGGTAAGGCATGCAATCAGCAATCAAGTTTGGTATAAAATAGTCATTAGATTAGTGAATAGTTAATTGCTTGGATTTTACCATCTGTACACCTGATTGCAATAATTGCAAGTGAATTCGCAGTCTCTAGAACCAATCATTCTCTCTGTGCACGGATTCAATAAGTTTTTTTTACTATGCTTATTTCTCTATCTACATCTCTCACTTATTATCTTAAAAACCTCACTCAAAATCCAAATCAAACAGAGCCACTTTGTTTATGTTTTCTCTTTCTTGACCTATCAGTATCACCCCAACTCCTCCTGTAATTTCACATCATGTATAACTTAAATACAGTCAGGTGCCATAACTTTGTAAGCTAAGTTTCGCTAAAATTTTTGGGTTTTTTCTTGTTTTGTCTTTATTCAAAAAAAATTGCGTTTGTTAGTTTTCCGCACAACTTTTGTGGATTATTGATTCATATCTTGTTAAGATGAATATTCAGAAAAGTAAAAAATTACTACGACTTTTACCCAAATATTTTTTAAAATATCCAAAATAAAGCCCCAAAAGCCGGCGTTATGGTTATTTGTCATCTATTTTGACAATGCCATGTATTATGCAAAACAACTACTTGTAGTCAATTTGCGTGTGCGTGTGGGAGCACAAGCTTGAGCATTAAAGCGTCTTACAAACACATCCAAAATTATTAAAATTCGCGAGAACGAAGATTGAGAGCGCGAGCGTAGTGCAAGAATTAAAACCGAGGCTTAGTAAAAAAAAAGAATTAAGACCGAGAGCCCATTATATTTTGAAGGATTATACCACTAAGATATGGCCTATAGAAACTCGTTTTAGGGTTCTTTTTTATAAGTTGCTTCTCAGCTTCTGGAATACCTTTCTCCAACGCCACAGTCAGAGCTAGCGCCAATACCCATATGGTTCAACGGCACTCATTTGGCAATATCAGTATCTCAATATATATAACTGGTCTTGAATTCAACTTACCTTAACTGTTGAATTATATTTAACAAAGTTATCATAAGTCAAAACTTTAGTCCTAGCCGGCCGGACTGAACTCCCAATAGTAGCATGCATGGGATGATACGAACACAGACAAAAGCATATTGATCCGAATACAAACTACTAGTATATGTCTGAAACCGTCTGATATTGTATATGGATATTCGGCCCGGCCATCTCTATCGTGTTCATATTTGAGCATCGAACCTGTGTCCGTACCATTGTAGACAGCATATATATATATATATAGGGGCCGGGTAAGAAATTTTTATTTTTCTCAAAATTAACAAAATAACAGATTGAATTGGCTCTCACAAGTCTTGCATCTGCACGTGAGAGTACCCAACCGTGAACCGAATCGTTCCGATGTCTCACGTACTTACTTACTCCGGATTGAGTTTTTTAAGGTTACAGTCTTTGGTGACAAGCACAGGCGGCCTTTTATTAATTAAAATTAATAATAAAATGATCTCTCATTGTCAATGATTTAGAGGAAATTAATTAAACCTAACCAAATCTCTAACCCCTCCCTCCCTCGATCCCCCCCGGCCCCCATATTCAACGCGGGAATCCTATGCACAGAACAGTATGATTGTTGCGTGCACCGTACTCCACAAACACAAATAGTAACACTACTCCACTGGTGTAGTATGATCAGATATGATTTTCATAATTACTCTCGATCCCATATATATATATATATATATATGTGCATGAATTAATATTGGGACCCATATATGCATGTGAACGTAAAAGAAAGCAGCAGATGATCCAATGCTGGACTCCATCGGCAACCGTCTGATGCGTATCATGTAAAAGAAAGCAGCAGATGATCCAATGCTGGACTCGGCAACCGTCTGATGCGTATCATGTGGATCGATGAGAGATTATTTAGACATTTATAAGTATACGTTCTGGGACACTGCCACGTGGTGCGCGTTTTTGCTCATTAATCCATATATCTGACAATTATGTGAAATTTGTACACTTGGTCATGGATCCCATATATACTAATTACGTGTGTGATGTAGAAGAGGTCACATATATGCCTAGTCACAATGAATTAAAAAATTTCCCCGTGGATGAGCGATTATGTGGGATATTCCCGGAGCATCATCACGTGGCGATTCAAAGTCTTATTCCGCTACATTGGTGCGGAACCACGCAGTTTATATATAGTGAAGCTCATACCAATATGTGATGAAAAAGGACTCTTGAGCACCACGCGACGATGCATACGGAGTCCTTCAAAAAAATTTGTTTGCTGGACAGTTTTTGGAGACCGCTAATGCGTTGATGATCATGTCTGAGTATCAAATTTTAGGTACCATGTGATGTGTCACCACTGTATTGAAAATCCAAAACCTTTTAGCCCAATTTGAAAAGGAAAGCTTAGGGGGTAGGTGAAGCTGTGAAAAAATATAGTAGATTGTGATGAGGGTAGTTTTAGGGAACGCAAGAAATTTTAGTTACGATGGCCACTAAACTAAGAATTCGACAAAATTCCGGGACTGACAATTAATTTTACTTTGGTCCATTCATATTCGATTCTAACAATTAATTTCATAGAGTTTAATTAAGTCGTTACAATACTACTCCTTTTTTCCTTTTTTTTGATAAGCAAATTTCTTTTTATTTATAAATTTATAGTGTTACAATACTACTCTTTGTTCGTACGTATGCTACGCATGAAACTAGATTTGAACCGCTTTTCTATTGCCTTATTAACACTATAAATTTGTCATCAAAATTGTCTATTGCCTCTCTACTTTGAACAAATTAATGTCACTTTGTTTGCTCCACCTACTTTTATTTGTGTCAACATTTGAAAAAAACATTAATAAAATTTTCTTTAGCCGTTCAAAAGAAAAAAAAATTCGATTTAGCAACGTCTGCAACGAGATGATAATCACGAATAAAGTGACCAAAATTTTCCTGAAGCGCCGGAAGTTGAGAAAAAGAAATTCACCCTGAAAAGAATACCTGTAATTCAAAGTTTTCGCGCTTATTTTTCAACACCTAATGCTGAGAACTGAGAAGAAATTTACCACAACGGAAAATAAAAAAAATTTGTAAATGGAAAAGTGAAATCAATTTCATTAACCTCTTGCTTTCTTTAAAATAAGTAATAAAATGTCGTGAGAAAAGGGGAGTAGCTTTTTAATACTACTACGATACTACTAGCTCTATTTGTTAACATCAGATATGGTTTTGCTTTTAACTACCCCTAACCACGTGCATAGATGCATCGAAGTTCGTAGAAATCAGAAAAAAGCTACTCCTATCTTACTGACGAAATAGAAAAAGATAACTTTAGCCTCGAGGGTTAGTCCGGTAGGTTAGCTCCTCACATAAATGATGAATGTTTAATTTTTGGGATGAGACCGCAAAAAAAGTATTGTTTGTGGATCCCATAATTTCGGCCTTGAATAGAACAGAAAAGAAAATTAGTTGAAGTGCGCGTAAATTAGTCCGGACACGCTCATAACCAAAAAAACAGAGAACTTGTGTGGGTCTACAGAGAGAGAGAGTGTGTCTAGACTCTAGAGAGAGAGAGAGAGAGAGAGAGAGAGGCCGTTATGTGGGTTTTATGTGCATTGGATCCTTCACCAAAGTGGGTATGATCATGAAGAAAAAAACCCACCTTCTCTCTCTCTCTCATCCAAACCAAAGCCTTGGAAAAGCTAGAATCGATAGGATTCACTTTTAAAAAAATCCAAGAGAGGGTGAGTTGGTGATTATGCTGTTTGACAAAACCAATTCTTTATAATCATCACGCAACCGGCTGTCACCTAAATCATCAAATCTAAGAGTCTCTAACTTTTACACTTCTTGTCCATGTTTTCTATCGTTCCCTTTCAACTTCACTTTCAAGGATTTCAGTTCTTTTTCCTTCATGGGTACCTTTAAGGATCAACAGAATCCCATCGAGTTCATGAATTCTCCGTCGGGTCCGACGTCGACGGAGATTCAAGAAAAAGATGAGCAACGAGAGCGAGAGGTAGGAAAACACGAGATCTCAGTTTCCTCACTAAGGATCAAGACACCGTCCAGAGGAGAAATAAAGAAGGATCGTGAGGACGAAGACGAGGATGGGGACGGGCTCAGGACTCCGACTTGTTTGGAGCAGAGAATTCCGTTGGTTCCCCAGTGCCCGCCGGCGCCAAGGAAACCAAAGTCAACTCCGTCGAGGAAGCGAAAATGGGGTTGTGGAGGAGGGATCATACTCGACTCGTCGAGTGAGGTGGAAGCGCTGTTTCCTTCGTCTCTTGCGGCGGATCCTGGTGGTAAGGTCAAGAAAGTTAGAAAAGTAAATTAATGGTAAATTAGGGAGCGTTAATTATGCTGTGTGCAAGCTCAAACTATGCGGATTAATTAATTAAGTGGGTACTGTTTCCACACAAAATCGCTTTTTTTTCTTATATATGGTACAAATATGTTGTTATAATTAATTTCCATTTTCTTCGGTTTGTTTTTCTTTTCTTGTGGTTGGGAAATTCATGTTATTTTGGTGGTGCTTTGGCTCAAGGCCCAGATCTAGCTAATTCTGTAAGCTACTAAGCTAAAGGTGCAAAAGAATATCATTCAAAAATTTCTCCAAAGATTGTTTTTTGTACTTTTTGAGCAATCAAAAAGTCTAAGTGTTCGGACTAAATGCAAAAAAGAATAGTATTTTGTAGTATATAATAATATGGTAATTGCCTCCAAGCCTAACTGTCTTTAACAAAAAGACAATTATTTTATATAACCCAAATAAGATGTTTAATTTCTGCGCAAAGACATTTTTTGCGAAATAATCAAAAGGCAGTTAAATTTTTTGTCCAAATTTTCTCAATAGAGTGGTATACATGTAGACCATGTATTTCGTAGCACCTAATGTTTAACTGTCTGACATTAAGAGGACGAAAAATACCCTTTAAATAAATTAGGATCCTCTAAGAAATAGTACTATCAATTTGTCATTTTTGTTAACATGTGTATCAAAGTACGGAGTAAACGGGAACTATGCATGGTTCTTGCTGTATTTGGATGAGTTTTTGAGAAATTTTTTTATGAGAGTAATGATTTGAAGTAGGGATAATAAGTGGAGAGAGAAATGAGAATAATAATTGGAGATAGGAGTAAGAATTAAAAAAAGCCTAAACACACTTGAACATGCACTGATCTCTCTCTCTCTCTCTCTCTCTCTCTCTCTCTCTCTCTCTCTCATAAGTCATACCCACAGAAGGTGTTGCAAATTGTTTGCAATGCTGGTTCTGGTTCACATCCTTCATTGTTGTCACCACCAGGGTGATGAAACCCCATCGGGTACTATATTCTTTTTGGGGGCCGTAAATTAATCAGGTGTCCCTAACTTCTATGTACTCCTAACTAGTTTTCATGATTCACAAAAAGAGAAATCATTAACAAAGAGATTAAGAAATACTTACCTTATAAGCAAAAGGTAGATTTGCTTTCGGCCGCTACACACCCAGCTGGGGTTGCCCCAGTGGTTCTGGCGGATGTCTAGGCTTTGGGAGTATTCCTCAAAGTTTGGGGCTCGATTCCCCACCGGGTGGGTATCCTGAAGTAAATGGGGGCTGTGACTGGTATGGCCGCGCTAACTTCCCCAGAGGTTTGGATTGCACAGTTGGGTCCATATATTGGTCTGGCTATAGGGTTGTTCCTCTGTTTAAAAAAAAAAAAAAAAAGATTTGCTTTCCGCTGCATGCATTGTTGGCTGGGTCTTACATGCAGCTGTGATGCGAATTCTTAAGTACTTCTCATCATCTCTCCTAAACCTTTAATCACATGATCTTATCTTATCTTAAATATAAAAAGAACCTGGCTTTACTGCAGTAGTCCTCCAAGGGGGACCGCACCCTCAGGTTGGCACTAATTTTTGGGCTCTTCTAGATCACGCAAAGATGATTGGAATCATTTACTTTTAAGGTAGTGTCAAGAAAAAAATTCTTTAAAAAATTGTGTCGATCGGATATCGGGAGTTAAGATATTTTTTTTGCTCGGCTCGGGAGTTAAGATATTGGTGTCCATTTATCTCGAAAATATCACTTCGACACACTGATCATTCGAACTGCACTAAAGCCAAGTCCATTTTAAAATTATAGTAGTACTTAAATTAAAGCCAAAGCGTAAAACTATTTGCCTTTTCGGAATTTCCCACCAGAAGATTACACACATTAATTATATATTTTATTTAAGAAAGTCAACAAATCATCGGTTATATTAGTTTGTTAATAAATATATTTGCATTAACTTTTCTCAATTCTCAATTTTATTTTTTGATCGGCAGATAGTTAATTAATAAAATCAACGAGCGAAAAAGATAACCCGCTACAAGATAATGATACATGCAACAAGGAGAAAGTCGAAGAAACCAAAAAAAGAACCATCCAAGAAAAAGTTGAATGGAAGAGCCAAAACCAAATCTAAGATCCAAGAAACCAAAAAAAGAACCATCCAAGAAAAAGTTGAATGGAAGAGCCAAAACCAAATCTAAGATCCAAGAAACCAAAAAAAGAACCATCCAAGAAAAAGTTGAATGGAAGAGCCAAAACCAAATCTAAGAACAACGACCTAAATTGGACAACCTAGAAGCAAAATAACAGTAGTTGATGCCATATCGATGCATCATATCCTCCACCATAGATGATCCTAAAAAAAAAGGGGCGTTTTACGTCTCCAGGTCTCCTCTAATTAATGAAACCTTTAAACTTTATGAAAGTGCCTAAAATTCTAAACCCTGAAATTTTCTAAACCCTAGAGTACCCTATAAAAATGCCAAAACCCCTAGGGTATCATATGAAAGTGCTTAAACCGCTAAAACCCTATAATAGGAAAATGCACCCTAAAGCGCCTAAACCTAAACCCTAGGGTACCCACATCGAATTACTTTTGGCCTCATTGAATTGCACTTGACCGCATCAAATTACTCTTGGCCACATCGAATTGCACTTGGCCACATCAAATTACTCTTGGCCGCATCGAATTTCGCTTGGCCGCATTGAATTTCGCTTGGCCGCGTTGAATTGCACTTGGCCGCATCGAATTACTTTATGGTCTCGCAATTCGATGCGGTCGTATCTAATTTTTTAAGACTAGATGCACAAGGTTCGATCAAGACACTATATTGCAGGATAGGATACCCTAAAACCTTAGGGTGACACTTTCATTAATGGTAAATACTCATATTTTTTTGTAAAAGTGCACCTGGTGGTAATTATGTATTCTATCTCTCTCTCTAATGGAAATTAAGTTTTATTTTTCTATACTTAGGCCCTGCTTGGATGAAGGGAAAAGAGGAGGGGAAAAATTAGAAGGGGTATATGGGGAGGGGCCCA
The DNA here is from genome assembly GCA_020567845.1 of Rhododendron henanense subsp. lingbaoense. Taxonomy (NCBI): domain Eukaryota; kingdom Viridiplantae; phylum Streptophyta; class Magnoliopsida; order Ericales; family Ericaceae; genus Rhododendron; species Rhododendron henanense. The sequence goes on from CM036312.1 coordinate 7,989,608, forward strand.
CCTGTTTTCCCCCGTTTGGCAACCCAATTTGTTTTCCTATTATTTTTCACCCCCTTTTCGTTTTCCCCAATTGTAGAGATTGTAGGGTCTTAGTTTTGGGCTCCTATTGAGGTCCCCAAAAATAATCCCCTTGTGGAGGGATGATTTGTGGACGAAAATACCCTTCGTTATCCCCTTTTCCCATCCACCATTCAACCAACTTCTACTCTCCATTCTACCCAAAATCATACTTTTCATTCAAACCTATCCTAAGACTCCTTATTTAGTTTTAGGGCTCTCTTAGGGTGCTCACTTTCCAAAAAAAATGTTTTCATTTTTCCGAACAATTAAAATTGCATCTCCCTCAATGAACATTTTGTAGATTAAATGAATTTATAAGGCTTAAACATTTTATAGATTAAATGAATTGATTTTATCAAAAAAAATGATAAATACGAACCATTAATTAAAAAAATGTTTTTTAATATAAATTTTTTAGAATAGACATTTTTTTATTAATTAATTTTTTTTATTCTTCCAATTGTCCAAAATTGATTAAATATATTGATTTTTGAATTTATATACTTATTTTAATACATAATCAAATTTAATACTGTACATGGGTAAAATAGTCATTTGACAGCTTTTCCCATCATTCACCCCTTCTTATCCTCCCATTCTATAAACTATCCAAACAAAGTCAAATTTTATTCCCCTATTTAATACCTCATCCAAACCACATACTATTTTATCCCCCCTCCATAAACATCAAATCGATGTGGGCCAACCCATCAAATTTAATACCTCCTACTATCTTATCCCCCTTTATATTTTTTACCCTCGATTTTTTCCCCGCATCCAAACGAGCCGTTAGAGGTAAAAATCTCCAAAAGAAGGACCACTCCCATGCAGCAATCCACTCCATTGCTTTCGACATATTCCAGCAGCAAAAACTGCAGGAAGCAGACCACAACAAACAGAACATGACAGTAGCAGAGCAAAACCGACAAAATATCATCACAACATTGGGGCCTACCTACCCTCAAACAACCACAACAATGCTCTAGGACTCAAAAAAAAACCCCACTCCAATTAAGCAATCCAAGTTCAAATAGAGCAACTCCAAACATGATCATATCAAGATTAGGAGCTACTACTTAATTATCTATGGATAATAAAGCTGTTAGACTCCTCCCTTCTTGTGCAGAAGTCTAGTGTAGGTTTTGGGTAATATTCTTGGTGGGTTAGGTTTTCAGGAGGTTTTGGACTTCTACTTTTCGATCTGGGCATTTGTAGGCCTTTGTATTTGTTTGATTTATAATGTTGTATCTGGGCTCTTAGGTGTTTGGGCGCCATGCTTTCTGGTTGTAGGGCTTTGCCCTTTTATCCAACTTTGGTTGGATTTCCATCCCCTTTTCCGGATCTTGATATAACCTTGTCAAGTTTCCTAATAAATTGTTGTTTTTGCCGATGGAAAAAGAGAGAGAGAGGCCGTTTATCTGTTTAACTGGTACCGAAATCTCAAAAGCATTTGAAAATTGTATAAATTGCGTAAATGAAAGTTGCATTTCCATTACAAAAAGTGTTATTGAAAAGGGAAAAGATGATCGGATGATTCGGATCCAATAATTTTACGCAATTGGTATCAAATCTAAGAAGAACTTAAACCTTTCAAGAAATAAATAAAAAAACAAAGAAGTTTTTCACTAAGTTTTACTAAAGAAACCTCTTGGGACTATTCGGAAAACGATTTGGTGAATTGCTTTAACAGAGCAAGAATTGTAGTAGCATTTCGGTTTTGTTTTATTTTTTGATAAACGAAATTGTGTTTATAATTGACACTAAATTGTGAAGAAGAACCATTAGAGCGGTTCATATCACATTTGGGTTTTCAACTAGACTTTTTTTTTTTTTTTGTGCTAAAAAAGTTTTCAACAACTTTTACGCTCGAAGTATGATGGGAAAACAATAGAGGAAAATGACGGCAAATGACGTGTTTTGATTATTAATACCCGCCAAGGACATTTTCAGTATTAACAAATATTCTCAGCATGTTCTTCACGGATATTAATTATTAAAAGACGTCCTGGGCCGTCATTTTCCCAAACAATAGACTTATTAAGGTCCAAAAACGATAGTGGATCAGTCTGGGTACAGCCCATATCTCCTTAGCAGACCAAAGCTATATAATAGAGGTGATTTCGGTCGAGATGATGGCGGAATTTTTCCGAATCGGCCGGACAAAACCAAACCGAAATTGATTCGGTCTCGGTTTCTTGGAATTTCCGCTGGACTGAACTGAACGACTATATATTATTTTATATATTATATATCGATTATCTATATATTTTTATATATTTTTTACATATATACACTTAAAATTAAATGGAAATTTTATATTTCTGGCGAAACCGAAATCCCCGACCGGACTAATCCTATCCCGAACCGAATTCAGCTCCGGTCAGGATCGGTCCTAGAAATATTTGGACCGAACTATAAACCGAAATCACCTCTATTATATATAATGTGATCCAAATGGTCGAATAGTTGAATTGCTTGGAGCCTTGGACCGAAACGGTCGGCAAAATTTTCTCTGTCTAACAGCTTAAGCTTTTAGATAAGTCGATGACTAACAATCTATTTTCTCAATACCTAACAACCAAATTTACCATTTTCTCCTCTTTTTTCAGTACACACCCCCCCTGGCCCCCTTCCGTTTCCCCTTCAATCTGTTTTTTTGTTGTTGTTGTTGTTGGTATTCGAAACTTTAAACGGTTTGGAATACCATTTTTTCATTTTAAACTGTTCTCTTTTCCTGGTATTCCAAACTTTTGCGGTGTGATTAAGCGTATTTTTGATGGTCATAGCCGGCCCTGAGCTAAAGTTTGCATTGCGGCCGTTTTAGGTTCCCTTCCTACTTTTTTTTACCCCATATAATAGTAAGAGCCGACTCTATCGATGGCCGTAGCCTGTAGATAGAGATTTTAGATTCTAGTTTCATATTCTATTGCAATTTTTAGAGTTTAGTAAAAGCAAACATACATGTTTACTATAGTAGGGGGATCATGATTAAGTAGTAGCCTGTAGTAAAAGCTAATACTTGTTTATTGCAAAAAGCTGAAAATCATCTTCAATTATTACTTAAATCTAAGAAAAATGATATTGTCACACCCTTTTTTGTTATTGCTATACCCTGCAAGTGTATTTTTGCACCAAAAAATACACTTGCAGGGATGTGGCAATAACAAAAAAGGGTGTGGCAAAATCACTAGCTAAATCTAAAAATCTGATTTGAAAAGCATCTCAAACTCAACTTCTCTGCGATCAGATTTTATTTTTCATTTTTTTTAAAATCCTTTGATAAGCATTTTCGACAAACACTCACAATAGCTTTTTAAAATTTAAAATCTCCAAATCTGCTCCTATGATCTTTCGTAAACACCCCCTTAGAGCATCTCCAATGCATCCTCCATTTCTCTATTTCTCCATTTGAGAGGATCATTTTTGGAGGAAATACCATTCCAACCCATCCTCTATTTTCTCCTCCATTTGAGAGGATCAAGTTTGGTACTCCAAATATGGAGGATGGAGAAAAAAATGGAGGATCTCCTCCATTTCACTATTCACCCTCACCAAATCCCATTTTGTTCATCAAATTAGTTTTGATACACTAATCCTTTATAAAATTGGTACCAATCAAAAGATATGTACAATATCTTCAAAATAAGACCCATATTGAGTATTTTTTTTAATGAAGTTAGAAAAATGAAAATCTGAGTTTTGGAGGGAAAGTGGGGAAGTTTGAGATTTGGGATGAGTTTTTAAAGAAATAGAAGTAGAAATAGAGTATTGGGTTGGAGTTAGATTTCCTCCAAAATCACTTTTGCAATAAAATATATTATTTTGATACTCTCAAATGAAGAAATGAAGGCAAAAATGGAGTATTGGATTGGAGATGCTCTTATGTACTCTGATAAAAATATCGGTCCATCTAACAGGTGCAAGCATGCACCTTTTGACAGTACAACACACAGCCGCCTGTCTCTACTTTAACCTTTCTATTTTGTATTATTTGAGATGACATTTCCCCAGACCCATTTTCAAAAATGACCATTTTAGCCTTCTGCCTTCTGTCATTCTTTTTGCTTTGACATCTCTCTCCTTGTCAGCCGGAGAAATTTTTGGGGGCCGGGTGGATATCACGTCACCTGGCCGACGTGGTGTCCAAACAACACATCTGGGCCGTCCGAAAGTATATTGCACGGCTCATATTGAAATACTCACTCTTCTCACACCAACACTTTCTCTCCTCTTTCTTTCTCCAAAATCGAAATGGACGGCCTAATGCCCCGAGCGAGCATCATGTGGTAAAATCTTCTCAGCCGGAGCCGAGTCCTCTGCAAAAATCCACTTCGTTCTCTCTCATCATCAATCGCTTTCTTTCAAAAACTTTTGTCTAAAAATAAATTTTTTGAAATTTCAAAATCAAATGAAACTCCTTTCTCTTCTCCTCAACAAAGATTATTTCCCATAAATTTCACTCCAAAACTTTCAGCCCTCAATCTTTTATCTCATGCCCAGAAGTAATCGAAGGCCACAAATACACAATTCGCGATTAATTTGTCAACATTTTTTATTATATAAATAGTCTGAAAAAATTATGTGTTTCAATTTTCAATCTGTTTGAACCGGTGCGAAAAATTTATTTTTCTGATCTTTTTATCCTAAATGGTCATAATTAATTTTTGTTTCTTATAATTAAAGATCGGTCTGTCTAACCAGCGCTATATAGCGCCTCATAAACGTCCAACTTTGCTTTAGAATTCAGGCCTGAATTTTGAAGCAAAGTTGGACGTTTCTTAAATGTCCTTTCCGATATTAGATTGAACTTATTTTTTGTAAATACCGTAAATAAAGTATTTTAAACAAAATAAGCGGTTTCTATCATTTTTTTTTGGACCCGTAAGAGGCCCAAAAAGTGTATGTATATGCTAGTACACATTTTTTTTCTGTACCAATAGCACATGTGTTTTTTCCCCCCTAAAAAGAGAGTTGCTTGAGATTGGAGAGTAAAAAAGCAGAAAGAAAAGGGAAAAGGTTAACGTTGTACAGTAATTTGGCTTTGAACTTCAAACTGTTACAACCTGCAAGTTGCAGTGGTCGGTAATTATTACCCCTACGGGCCCACATATTGGTGCACCGGTTAGCATTTGCCTAAAAATATAAGTGAAAAGATTAACTGCACAAGTTTGTGGACCGGCCTATTTTAAGTCCTACGGCTACATGTGATCCAAAGGCTCAACAGTTCATGCCCAATCATGTGGAGTATTGTTTTCAGGTCCCCAAAGTGGCCCTATTCAGTTTGGATTTTGAGAAAGGTTTTTGAGAGAAATGAGTTTGAGACCAAAAACGTCGATTTTGTTTGGTTGGTAGTTTAGTTTAGTTTTCGTAGTGGATAGAGAGAGAAATATGGTAATGATTGGAGAGAGATAGAGAGAAAAATGAAATTAATAATTGGAGATATAGTGTAATGATTTGAGAAAAATATAGGGTAATGATTGAAAAACAAAACTAAAACTTAAACTAAAGATAAATGGCAACCGAACGCAGCCGTCATCTCTCAAGTTTAACTTCTCATAAGTGGCGGCATCTTGGCGGCCATCGATCAATGGAGTCCAGCATCTCGCGGGGTTCGCGTCATTGTTCATCATCTCGTCTCATCGGCGTTTGTACTGGTGTGGTGTTTAGCGTCTTAGGCTGTTTTGCTCGTCGGTTTGAGTGGTGGAGGCTGGGTGTGGCGGGTTAGGTGGTGGTGGTGGGTTTCAGGTGGCGACGGCGCTGGTGTCATTATTGTGTTTATGTGTTTAGGGTTTAGACAGTGATGTTGACATGTTGTGTCTGTTTGGGGCAGGCCCATATGCTATTGTGTTGTATTTTTTGGGGTCTAGCTCATTTGGGGTGTGTTTGGGCTTTTTTCGAACAATTTTTTTTTCATCCAATTTTTAGTTGGATTCCCCTCCTCCTAAGTCCTATCCCCCATCTTAATGTACCATTTGTCAAAATTTCTGAATAAATTTTTTTGCCTATCAAAAAAAATAAAAATGATAAACTAGTTAACGTCAAATGATATGATCTCCTCATCCAAAACTATTTAAATTTTGAGATGGGCCACAACTTTGATCATCCCTTTGCCCAATTTGAAACTGGCCTGTTTGATTTGGTCCGAAAAAGCCCCGTGGAAACAAGAAAGCCCTGTGGAAAAAGGTTGGTGGAAGGTTGGAGAAGATGTAGGTGCCTGACCCTATTTCATTCAATTGTAACAGTGATGAAGAGGTCCACCATGATGGCAAAAGAAGAGCCATGAAAGTACCAGAGTCCTCTCTCTCTCTCTCTCTCCAAAGGCCCTGAGAGTACCAGAAGGCTCTTTCCCTTTTTGCTGTTCGTCATCTTTTCATATCTATAAAATAGGTGCTTACACAACTTCACCCTCATCATCAGATTCTTCCGAACAATCTTTCTGTTCGAATCGTTCTTCAAACCATAGAAAAAATGTCTCTCATTCCCAGCTTCTTCGGTAGCCGAAAAACCAACGTCTTCGATCCGTTCTCCCTGGACATCTGGGACCCCTTTGATGGCATCTCCACATCCGCAATTGCCAACGTGCCATCGTCAGCTGCTCGTGAAACCTCTCAATTCGTCAACGCACTGATCGATTGGAAGGAGACCCCGGAAGCTCATGTGTTCAAGGCGGACCTTCCGGGCTGAAGAAAGAAGAGGTGAAGGTCGAGGTGGAAGAGGGAAGGATTCTTCAGATAAGTGGGGAGAGGAGCAGAGAGAAAGAGGAGAAGAATGACAAGTGGCACCGCATCGAGCGCAGCAGCGGCAAGTTTTTCCGGAGGTTCCAGCTCCCAGAGAACATAGTAGAAGAATCCCACTATAAAAGAGAAAAATACAACAAAACAATAACATGGCTCAACGCGTAAGTTAATCTGAACACCTAGTTGTAAAAGAAATGATTATATCTCAATTGGCTTTATAGTTTTCTTTATCTCACCCGCATCTCTTGTCTTAAGTTTTTAAGCTTATTTTGCTTAAGACGTGTTAATTTTAGCCTAGCCTCTTGTAGCGTCATTGTAATCTCTCTACGTTCATATTGAACTACAAAAATATTTTGGTGACCATATTGGAGTATTATGTTTTGGGTACCATGTGATGTGTCACCAATCATGTATTGACAAGCGAGGCACATTTTATCAATACATGATTGGTGACACATCACATGGCACCCAAAACATAATACTCCAATATGGTCACCAAAATATTTTTGTAGTTCAATATGAACGTAGAGAGATTACAATGACGCTACAAGAGGCTAGGCTAAAATTAACACGTCTTAAGCAAAATAAGCTTAAAAACTTAAGACAAGAGATGCGGGTGAGATAAAGAAAACTATAAAGCCAATTGAGATATAATCATTTCTTTTACAACTAGGTGTCACTACAAGGAATAATACATTTGCCGGCGTTTGAATAACGCCGTTAGAGACCCGTTAAACGCCGTCAAATGTTCAGCGGCATTTTATACCAAGCGCCGGGGACGTGGCCGTCGTCGTATATTTCCGGCGCTTAAAAAACGCCGGGGTAGGAGTTTTGCCGGCGTTTTTAAAAATGCCGTTTAAAAGGTCCATCCGTTAACTTCCACGTCCGTCCAGTTACGGAGACGTCATGATGACGTCGTACGCCAACGTTTTTATAAAACGCCGGAATCAAGTTTTACTGTAGGCCCAAACAAGGTTAGAAAGGCCCAAACAATGTCAGACTTCCATTATTTAGGCCAGAAAATTATAATTCCATTATATTTAACCTATCAATTTCCATTTTATATGTGTTATTGAAATGATATGCTTTTTTTTTTTTTTAAACGGCAAAAATCTTATTAATGAAGACTTGATAATGGGTACATCAAGAGAGAGAAGAGGGGAAAGAAAGAGGGGTAGGTTGGGGGAGAAAATTCCAATGAGAGTGCTCGGTACAAAATTCCACAACTAACATCCAGAGGCCATAAATATCAACTATTAGCCGAAATCATCTGTGTAATTGCAACCAATCCATCCAAAAACTAGGAAACACCATCCAAAGACGCCAAACTGACACAGGACACAAGACTTAAGGCTCCAAACTGATAGAGGGCGCAAGACAAAAAAAAAAAAAAAAACAGGACACAAAAGAAACAAGACAAACAACCAAAAAAACAAGAGGCAGTTTATATATGAGGCCTCCTTTTGCTCTTGCTCTTGTTCTTTGTCTTTGATTGGGCCACCTACACACAAACAAGAATTGTCAGTTTAGAAAGAACCTGTAGCTCCTCAAGTCTGAAATAGGACAGCATTCAAAATGCAATTTTCAGTGCAGAACTTAAACAGTCAAACAAGGGCAAGAACATAATAACAAAAGAGCTGCAAGCAGGAAGACTAAAAGAACCAAATTCTATTGCAGTTATCAGAATCCTTTCAATTTGTGGAACAGTGACATGGGGTAGACCAGTCCTCATAGTTCATACAACTGTTTGGATAAGAAAAACGGAAGATATTTTGACCAATGCTTGGGTCAAGAAAAAAAAAAGAAAGAAGAAAGAACCATGGCTCCTGCTTAAATAACCTCTACTTATGTGATACATGCAATTTTACTCTAAGATTATTAATCTGCTTAAACGGGATAGTTATCAGTAGATTAGCAAACTCAGAAATTACTAACCTAACCAAATCGGTAGATCTTCAGTTCGACTACAAAATCCCTAACGAAACTTGACGAAAAGGAACCGAATCAGTTTAGCCATACAAAATCTCTAAAATCGAAAGCCTTACGAAACTTAATCGAATCGGAACACAGAAACCTAACAAAGTCGGAATACCTGACAAACGGAGAAACCAGCAAAATCCTGAACGAGAGTGATCGATCGACGAAAGGAGATAGTTATCATCGGAATACTTTCATCTAAATCAGTACAAATTCATTTCGAAAGGAGATAGTTATCATCGGAATATTGAAGGAGAGAGAAGAGCGAGAGACGAAGCGGTGGGTATAATGTCGATGAGAGAGAGTGGATCTGAAATGTTGTTCTCTTTTGGCGTCCTTATTTTGCCGTTAAGTGGTGTAGTAATGAAGGTACAGCTAAGAAACGGCGTTAAGGTATTACTCGGCGTTTTAATAAATGCCTTGACAGCTGGCAAAACAGGGCGCCTTCAAAACGTTGGCTTAGCAAGCGCCGTTTAAATTGCATTTTCTTGTAGTGTGTTCAGATTAACTTACGCGTTGAGCCATGTTATTGCAAGTAGTCTGTTTTGTTGTATTCTTCTCTTTTATAGTGGGATTCTTCTACTATTTTTACCTATTGATAAAGGCGTTTTGTTAGAAAATTGGCAATAAAATAACACCAATTATTATGAGAAAAGTTGTGGGTGATGTAAATCTTGGATTCTTTAAGGTGGCACATCACTTCGAACTTATCGCAAACAAGGCTTTGTAGCAGCTCTCGTGCTCCTAAGTTATCCTTTTTTTTTGGTTATGAATGTTTCTTTTATTTTTGTTCGCAATAGGTAACGGAAATCGTGGGTGGAATCGACTTTGAGATTAGGATAAGATTCATGATTTGTGCATGGATGGTGGTGCTGGATAATACTCCTTTCGTCTCGAAAATTTAGTCCGTTACGAGAAGTCGTATAATATTTAAATAAAAATAAAATACTTTTGTGTGTAGTTTTTTAAAAATTTAGCACCAATTTAAAAGAACAAAAAATTACTTTATTATTTATGTAAGTATCACATGACTTTTTGTAGGGAATAAAGAAGTCTCAGTAGTCTGAAGTTTTAGGACGGAGGGAGAAAACAATAAATATAGCCCGCGAAAGCTCTTAAAACATATATATAGCGTCCAACCATTGTTGTTTTCTTAATCCTAGGGGTGGCAAATGAGCGGGTTTGAGCCAAATTGGGTAAGTTGTTAGTGGGTTGGGTCTTTAATGGGTTAAAAATCTATTTTGTTTTGTTGAACAATTACTTTGGGTAGCTTATATGCTATTTTCATGTTACTACCATTTGCTGAGCTTAGCATTTCTGTTGTTGACTGATAATATTTAACAGGTATTAAATTTTCTTGAATACAATTGAGATCTGCTTATCCATTTAGACCCATTAACTATGAGTCTAATTATCCAAACCCAACCCGACCAATTTATTTAAAAGCTAACCCGACCTGCTCATTAGCCCAATTACATATATACTAAAATTTAAAATGATTAAAATACCAATATATACTAAAATGACCATATTACCCCTATAAATTTAAATGACTAAAATATTCATGTACACTAAAATTACCAAATTATCCATGTACACTTAATTACAGGGGTAAAATTGGAGGAAAAGGGCTCAATTTAGCTCCAAATTTCTCTCCCATTCATTCATTGATTCTCTCTCTCTCTTTCTCTCTCACATTCACACACACACACACTCTCTCTCTCTCTTTCCAATTTCCCCCCACCAAATTACCCTGTAATCATGTTTTTCTCTCTCTCTTTTTTCTTTTTTTTGATAAGTCAATCAATTCATTTCACGATACCAGAAGGTAAAAGCCCGAAGGCTACAACGATTTCATCAAAAAATACAGGAATGAACCAAAACTACTAAAACCTAGACACAAAGCACATCCACTAGGAGTCTCCTAAGCACATCCTGCCGAATGCAGACCATACATAAATGCAGGGCAATGAACCCGTCTCCGATTTTAGAAGTAGAGCTCAAAGGGACACCCAGCTCAAACCATAGCCGTAAGCACGGATGAAATCAACACCAAACCAGAACAAAACAAACTAAACAGAATGAAAACTTATTCGCCCACCTACCACGCCCACTGGATTTGGAAAACCAAACTGGTACAGTCACCGGACCGGGGAGACCGGCCGGGAGAAACCAAGCCAAAGATAGCCGGAATTGGAACCTCCGGCCAAGGAGCTATCGCCAGCAAAATGCCACCCCGTAAGCTGGAAACTTATTGCCGGAGGGAGCCGAGCCACCCTACTTCATCTCTCTGTCAGAGCTATCCCAAAAACACCAAACCAGAGGGAGGCGGCGGGGGAGGCGGAGAGGAGGTGGTGAGGAGCTGGCGGTGGAGAAGGAGGAGATGGTGGAGGTGAGAAGAAAGCGGATCTGGTTAGGGGAGGGATTCGACGGGCGGCGAGGTGAGGAAGGGTGGCCGGCAAAGGATAAGGGGAGGAGGTGGGGCAAGAGGCGGCAGCCCCCCCCCCAGGAAAACCCAAACCCTAACTGGTGAAGTAGAGAGAGAAAGGAGAGAGCTCCTAGAGAGAGAAAAGGAGAGGTGAATTTTTTTCTCTTTATCCTTTTGTTTCCATGTTTTTCTCTCTCTAAACTAATGTGCTTCCATCTAATTCATTTTCCCTCCCCCTTTCTCTCTCCTCTTACCCCTCTCTCTCTCTCTCCAACATGATTTTGACTCAATAAAAATCAATATTGTTGATTTCACACAGTAAAATTGGAAAAAATACTCCTCGTATTGAATACTCCTATTGATCGACCAAATCAATAGCAATTTGCACAACAAAGGCAAGTAAAACAACCTCTCTCTCTCTCATCCACTGTTCCGATCCATGGAGAGAGATACTCTGATTCATTGATCCTTCCCTGCCTATTCAATTCAGCTATAGATACACAACGTTAATCCGCTGAATCTCCAACCCAATGCCAAGGCTCCAAACAGTCGATTATTCAATAGAATTCTCCTCTTCAATTTGCTGCTGTCGTCCAAATAAGCTGATGGGGTTTTTTTGTTGGGTTATATTCATGAAATTTTGGGTCATTTAAGTAGACTCAATTAAAACCCAATTAATAAATGGGTTAGATGAGTTGGACCCATTCTGACCCAACTAATAAGTTGGTTGGGTTGGGTCTATTTTTTAATGAATGGATTTGGATTACTTAATGAGTTTGAGTTTAATTTATCACCCCTACTTAATCCCAAAGGATTGATCAAGAGGAAATAGAAGAGCAAAGTAAGAGGCTTTATGCACTCGAATTTATAGGTACGACTTCCACGGACTTCGGGTTGGTGCTGTGCAGTGAAGTGAAGTGCACAGTACTATGCTGTGTACCTCTGAGCCGTCGAATCGTGTGCTGCGCGCTCCATTGCACAGCACCATCCCCCATTTCGACTTCCACACTCTAGTAGAAAATCTTTGGGTTACTGGATTGTTTGTTCAATCATTAACTTTAAAACTTTGAGGTTTGAAACACTAGTGTAGTGGCTATTTCACGTAGTTTTGTTTTTGGGATATTTGATTTTTGCCCTCATTAAAAAAAAATGTAATTTATTAGTTTTGCATCAAAGTTTTGCGAATTATTGGTTCATCCCGACAAGAGGAATAGATAAGCTAAAAAATTATGATTTTAACCCAAATATTGTAGGAAATATTCAAGATAAATTCCAAAAAATTGCTTTTTGGACTTTATCTTGAATATTTCTCAAAATATTTGGGTAAAACTACTTTCTTTTTTCCTTTTTTTTAACTTTTCTGATCCCTCTCGTTCAAGGGAACCAATAATCCACAAAAGTTTAACTCAAAACTAACAAATGCAAAAATTTTAAATAAAGACAAAAATTCCAAAACTAAGTTATGTGAAACAGCCACTAATATTCACATTTATAAACTGACTTGAATGCCGATCATTAAAAGAAAAACCGTTCTGGTTTTCTTTGGTACAAGTTTACCATTGAAACTTTCTTTTTCTTTTTTTTAATTGAGGACAAACCTTACCGCTGGGCCACTAAATATACCCGACTATGCTATCCAAATCTCCGGAGGAACTAGCGCAGCCACATCAGTCATGACCCCCAGGCCCCCACTTACTTTAGGGTACTCACTCGGTGGAAAATCGAACCCCAGACCATGAGAATTACTCTAAAAAACTGGGCATCCGTCCAAATCATTGGGACAACCCGGGTGTGTACCATTCCAAAATTAGGAAAAGTGTAGCGGGCCGAGTTAACTGGCTCGGTCCTCACCGAGCGTAACACCGAGCCGTGGAGTCGACTGCCATGTTCACTCCTAGAGCAGGTCTGACATAGCCTCGGCGGACCAACGATCCTAAAGCCTCCTGGCATACTCCGATAAGTCTCGGCAACCGACGGTCCAACTTGCTCCTGGAAGGTACTTTCCGCCTCGGCTGTACTCCACTCCCTTGGCTGCCCCAAGGACGAACATTTTCCCTAGACGACTTCTTCGGCCAACAGCCTTTCGGCTAGCCGACTCCTTGACCGTCGGCTCACATTCGGTCTTGAACGAATGTGGGGGCCATGTTCTACCTCCCTTCACGTGGGAATGCCACTCTGGCTGTGATGACGATGATGACGTCAGCCGAGCGGTTACCAGGTTGATGGTATCACGTGAAAGGGGGCCCGCTCACTCTCTAATCAGTTACGAAACCCTAATTGGTGACGTAGGAGATACGTCGGCCAACACGTGGCGAGCATGCCTACGATCTTGGATCGGGCTGAACAATCCCTATAAATATACGGTGATGCCTCCTGATAGAGGTATGTTCAACACACAACCCTAAACACTTTTCTCCTTCCTCTTTGCAAGAGAACTGATTCTTGCACCGGAGGATCATCCCGGAGAACCTCCGGCGTGGTCTTTAGTCGTGCTCTGTTTTGCAGGACTAAAGAGGTTCGAGAACAAAGACGATCGAGCCATCTCAAAAGGAGCCCTACAAAAAGTATTGAAGGTCGCCATCGCAATTGTTTCCAATATGTATGGTCATTCTAAAATTAGGAAAAGTATTGAAGGTCGCCATCGCAATTGTTTCCAATATGTATGGTCATTTCAAAATTAGGAAAAGTATAACCAGATCTTTTTATTTTTTTCAAAGGATCAATTTTATAAAACACTAAGGAAGATTTATACATCAGTTGAAAGTAAAACTTCTAACTCATGCGGAATACAACCTGAATGAAAAGCATACCAAGGCAAAAAGATGCAAGGCAGTGAACAACATGGTTAGCCTTTTCTTACAAAACTTCCTGCATCTGTCATTGGCCTTTTCTTTAATTTCTCCAACCAATAGGAAAAATGTGCATATATGGATTCAGTATCCATACTTTTCAACTAATTAATAACGTATCGCATATCCCCAATCTATTTTCGAGAATTTGGCAGGATGCGTTGAGTCGCTTGAGGTAGGAGCGGGTCGCTCTAGATTTTTCCGCTACAATTTATCGGTTTTCTTAAAGTTGTTAATATTAAATTAAAACATTTAACGCACGCAAAATATTTTCTACAATTTTTAGCTTAGTGAAAACAATTTGACAACAAATAGCTACTTGAACAGCTTCTAGTTTACCAGAATTGGCCCTTAATTGTATTTAAAGTAGGATTTGGCTACTCTGCGATACAAATTTAAACTACAAAGAGTGTATTTGGGTATTATACTAACTCTTAACCTTTTGATCAGATAATCAGAATATTTTAACCCACATAAATCAATAATTATGAAAATGAAGATAAGGTTAGATTAAAAAACCTTAAAAATTGGTGTGCGTGTGTATTTTGTATTTTAAGCCATAAAAATTCATAAAGGACATACCGTAAACCCACAGTAAAAAACTAGCCACAAAAATTCAAGTCGACTTGTGCAGCCGGGTCCTAAATACTACCGAAGGCGCTAATCGGGTCAAGGTGGGCCCACTGAGCTGTCCTTTCGGTGTCTTGGCGGCCATCAATCGATGGAGTCGGCATCTCGCGGAGTTCGCATCATTGTTCATCATCTCGTCTTATCGGCGTTTCTACTGGTGTGGTGTTTGGCGTTTTAGGCTGTTTTGCTCGTCAGTTTGAGTGGTGGAGGCGGGGTGTGGCGGGTTAGGTGGTGGTGGGTTTCAGGTGGTGATGGCGCTGGTGTCACTATTGTGTTTCTGTGTTTAGGCAGTGGTGTTGACATGTTGTGCCTGTTTGGGGCAGGCCCATATGCTATTGTGTTATATTTTTTGGAGTCTGGCCCATTTGGGTGTGTTTGGGCTTTTTCCAAACAGTTTTTTTTTCATCCAATTATTGGTTGGATTCTCCTTCTTCTATCTCTCATCTTGATATATCATTTGTCAAGATTTTTGAATAAATTTTTTTGCCTATCAAAAAAAAATAAAAATTATAAACTTGTTGACATCAAATGATATGATCTCCTCATCCAAAACTATGTTTGTTTTGGGGATTTTGGATTTAAATTTGTAATGATTAGGGTAGGGAGATGGGGATAATAATTGGAGAGAGATATATATAAAAATGAAAGTAATAGTTGGAGATAGAGGTAATGAGTAAATTTTGGAGTAGGGCTAATAATTTAGAATACCAAACCCAAAAATCCAACCGAACAAGCCTTAAATTTTGAAATGGGCCACAACTTTGATCAACCCTTTGCCCAATTTGAAACCGGCCTGTTTGATTTGGTCCAAAAAGCCCCATGGAAACAAGAAATCCCTGTGGAAAAAGGTAGAGAATGGTGGAAGGTTGGAGAAGATGCCTAACTCTATTTTATTCAATTGTAACAGTGATGAAGAGGACCATGATGGCAAAAGAAGAGCCATGAAAGTACCAGAGTCCTCTCTCTCTCTCTCCAAAGGCCCTGAGAGTACCAGAAGGCTCTTTCCCTTTTTGCTGTTCATCATCTTTTCATATCTATAAAATAGGTGCTTACACAACTTCACCCTCATCATCAGATTCTTCCGAACAATCTTTCTGTTCGAATCGTTCTTCAAACCATAGAAAAAATGTCTCTCATTCCCAGCTTCTTCGGTAGCCGAAAAACCAATGTCTTCGATCCGTTCTCCCTGGACATCTGGGACCCCTTAGATGGCATCTCCACATCCGCAATCGCCAACGTGCCATCGCCATCGGCTCGTGAAACCTCTCAATTCGTCAATGCACGGATCGATTGGAAGGAGACCCCGGAAGCTCATGTGTTCAAGGCGGACCTTCCGGGGCTGAAGAAAGAAGAGGTGAAGGTCGAGGTGGAAGAGGGGAGGATTCTTCAGATAAGTGGGGAGAGGAGCAGAGAGAAAGAGGAGAAGAATGACAAGTGGCACCGCATCGAGCGCAGCAGCGGCAAGTTTTTCCGGAGGTTCCAGCTCCCGGAGAACGCCAAGATGGATCAGGTCAAGGCTACCATGGAGAATGGAGTGCTCACTGTGACCGTTCCTAAAGCGGAAGTGAAGAAGCCCGAGGTTAAGGCCATTGATATCTCTGGCTAAGACAAAAACTTGTCTTCTTGATGTTATGGTTTGTTTTCGACGTCAACATGTTATGTACTAGAATCTCTAAGAATAAAAATGAGTTGTATGTTTTTGTGTGTGTTTTTTTGTAAAATCTGATAAGAAAATGTTGCCTATGTCAGTACTTTATTTTAATAAAAAGTATTACTTTCAAGTTGTTTGTTTCAAATTTTGGGCTACAATATTTTGTGAATCATGAGACTAAGCGGCATGAGATTACAAAAAGACCCATCAAATTGGTCGAAAGCTCTCGGCTCCTTCCAATTAGGGTTGATAAATGAACCGAATATTTCATTGTTTATTTGAGGTTGGCTTGTTTATAAAATGAACCGATGAGCTTTGATCAAGCCAAGGACGAACTTATCTCGAGTAGCTTGGAATTTTTAGACATTGTAAATCGAACAAGCCAAACTGTAGTTTGAATTCGAACATGGTTCGAAAGCTTAACGAGAGTCAAAAAGATGTATAAGATTGGTTTGTTTACGTAACAAACCTTTCCCAAACAAGATTTTAACGAGCGAATATGAGCTTTGTTTGGTTCGTTTTACCGTCCTATTTCTAATCTTCTAAATCAAGCATTTCCGGGTTCTGGGTATGAAGGTAGGATCCGGAGCCCGGACTACTTTGTGGTGGGCCTGCCGTCCATGTAAGACAACTTGGGATTACGCTATCCAATGAACTAATCTGGGCTTAATAACATGGTTTAACCTTTTTTTTTTTATCTGGTCTCTTAATATAACTTGAGAGCTCCATTGAAATCAAGTGTTCAAAAACTGATTGTGTTCCCTTATTAAGTTGGAATTTCCAAAAGAAACCGATAAATGCCTAAATGGGGATGATAGGAGAATGTTTCTTACCCCTATGGGTTATTGGCTTATTGCAACTTGTGGCCTTAGAAGCCTTACTTTGGTACAGGGTTCAATTCTCATATCCGTGCTATCGTATGCTGTGTTATGCTTGTTTTACGTGTTTCGCCCGACTTTACTTAGGTTGCTTGTGAACGGTGTGATGGGTCCTTCGAATTGATCATTCCATTGGACCGAATACCTAGTTAACCAAACAAAAAAAATACTTTATTCTATTTCTAAGGTCATGGATCACATGATTATTATGCTAAGTAAGATATGAACAAAGCATGGCATATATAGACAGGCACCAATCCGGAGTTGAGAAAAGATGCGTTTAAACTTGCAAAAGACGGTTTGTATTGATCTTGAAACGAATTATTGTTTCATGGAAATCCCAGTCCCATGTGAGGATAGGATATTCTCAATCAAATTAGGTATAGACAGGCACTTCAAGCTACCAAATTGGGACTCAAGGGTTTGCTGCTTTGCTCCCTCTTGATGGGCTTAAGTTCGAAATTTCTCAAGTGCTATCGATTTTGTGGCTTCATACAGAGCTTTGCTTTGCCTATAATTGAGATCCCTATAAGCGGACAGTGGTATTAATCCCCCTAACTAATCGAGATATACGTGTAAACTGGCTAGCTCGGACAACTGAGTTATTAAAAAAAAAAAAAAGCTCCTGCCAAATTGCAGGAGACTCTTTTTAAAGAGCCATGTCATGTATGAGCCGAGCCCAAACAAAGCCACTTCTTCTTTTGGTTGTAACCAACAACATTGGTGATAAAGAAAAATAAAGGCGTTTTGTTAGAAAATTGGCAATAAAATAACACCAATTATTATGAGAAAAGTTGTGGGTGATGTAAATCTTGGATTATTTAAGGTGGCCACATCACTTCAAACTTATCGCAAACAAGGCTTTGTAGCAGCCCTCGTGCTCTAAGTTATCCTCTCTTTTTTGGTTATGAATGTTTCTTCTTTTATTTTTGTTCGCAATAGGTAATGGAAATCGTGGGCGGAATCGACTTTGAGATTAGAATAAGATTCATGATTTGTGCACGGATGGTGGTGTTGGATAATACTCCTTTCGTCTCGAAAATTTAGTCTGTTACGAGAAGTCGTATAATATTTAAATAAAAATAAAATACTTTTGTGTGTAGTTTTTTAAAAATTTAGCACCAATTTAAATAAAAAACAAAAAATTCTGAAGGAAATTACTTTATTATTTATGTAAGTATCACATGGCTTTTTGTAGGGAATAATAAAGTCTCAGTACGTAGTCTAAAGTTTTAGGATGGAGGGAGAAAACAATAAATATAGTCCCGCGAAAGCTCTTAAAAGTTACTAAAACATATATATACAGCGTCCACCCATTGTTGTTTTCTTAATCCCAAAGGATTGATCAAGAGGAAACAGAAGAGCAAATTAAGAGGCTTATGCAGTGCACTCGAATTTATAGGTACGACTTCCACGCACTTTAGGTTGGTGCTGTGCAGTGAAGTAGCACTGTGTTGCGCATTTCCGAGCCATTAGATGCACAATTTGACGGTTCGGATCTCATCTCGGCAACCAACGATCGAGAGCCGCATGATCTGACAGCTTCATGCTGCGCACATCACTGCACAGCATCATCTCCCATTTCGACTTCCACACTCTAGTAGAAAATCTTTGGAGTTACTGGACGGTTTGTTCAATCGTTAACTTTAAAACTTTGGGGTTTGAAGTATTAGTGTAGTGGGTTGTTTCACATAGTTTTGTTTTTGGGATATTTGATTTTTGTCCTCATTCAAAAAAATTTGCATTTGTTAGTTTTGTAGATTATTGGTTCATCCCGACAAGAGGAATAGATAAGCTAAAAAATTATGACTTTAACCCAAATATTTTAGGAAATATCCAAGATAAATTACAAAAAATTGTTTTTTGGACTTTATCTTGAATAAGTATTTCTCAAAATATTTGGGTAAAACTCCTAATTTTTTTACTTTTCCGATCTCTCTCGTTCAAAGGAACCAATAATCCACAAAAGTTTAACTCAAAACTAACAAATACAAAAATTTTAAATAAAGACAAAAATAAGTTATGTGAAACAACCACTAATATGCACATTTATAAACTGACCCGAATGCCGATCATTAAAAGAAAAACCATTATGGGTTTCTTTGGTACAAGTTTACCATTGATACTTTCTTTTTCTTTTTTTTTAATTGAGAACCAACCTTACAGCTAAGCCACTAAATAGATCAAGACCGCTAGGGTAGTCACACCAGTCATGGCCCCCCACTTACTTCAGGGTACTCACCCGGTAGAAAATCGAATCCTAGACCATGAGTATTACTCCCAAAGACTGGACAACCGTCCGAACCATTGGAACAACCCAGGGCGTGTACCATTCCAAAATTAGGAAAAGTATAGAAGGTCGCCATCGCAATTGTTTCCAATATGTATGGTCATTCCAAAATTAGGAAAAGTATAACCAGATCATCTCACCAAATTTCCTGCATCTCTGTCATTGCATTAGCCTTTTCTCCAACCAATAGGAAAAATGTGCATATATCCGTTCGGCTAAATAACCCAACTGACTTTTTTTTTTTGGACCTTATTCAAAAAAAAAATCGTATTTGTTAGTTTTTCGTCAATTTTTTGAGGATTATTGCATTGTCATGACAAGAGGAATCTAAAAGGTAAAAAATTACGGTCGAAACCTATTTTTTAATAAAGACAAAAATAAGCCAATTTTTTCGTCTTTATTAAAAAAAATTGGATTTCAATCAAATTTTTTTACTTTTTAGATTCCTCTCGTCATGACGATGCAATAATCCCCAAAAAAATTGGCGAAAAACTAATAAATACGATTTTTTTTTTGAATAAGGACAAAAAATAAGCCAATTTGCTTATTTAGCCGAACGGGGAAGCACATACTTTTCAACTAACGAATCGCACATCCCCAATCTATTTTCGAGAATTTGGCAGGATGCATTGAGTCGCTTGAGGTAGGAGCGGGTTGCCGTAGATTTTTGCGCTACAATTTATTGGTTCTCGTGAAGTTATTCATACTAAATTAAAACATTTAACGCATCTTTTCTTACAAACACTCAAAACATTTTCTACAATTTTTAGTTTAGTGGAAACAACTTGACTACAAATAGCTACTTGAACAGCTTCTAGCTTACCAGAAATTGGCCCCCCGTAATCGTATTTGTCGTATTTAAAGTAGGATTTGACTAATCTGCAATTCAAATTTAAACTGCATTCATATTTGTCGTATTTAAAGTAATTAAGGGGGCGTTCTAGTTTCTTAGAAAAAGAACTTTTAGAAAGAAAAAAAAGGTAATTTCAAGCTCAAAAATCATGTGTTTACGCAAATAATTTTCCTACTAATATGGATCTTGTTTGATAGATTTCATTGAGATCTTTTAAACGGTGCAAAAAAAATAAAAAATTATTTTTTAATTTCATTATATTTGAGCTTGAAATTACTTTCTTTTTGAAAAAAAAGATTTAAAAAGAAAGCGGAACGCCCCTTGGTTACTCTGCAATTCAAATTTAAACTGCAAAGAGTGTTTTCGGGTATTATAATCATTCAAAAGTAATTTTTATGGAGAATACGTTAAAAGACTTTAATATATAATATATAAAAATCTACTCTTAACCTTTTGATCAGATAATATCAGAATATTTTAACCCACATAAATCAATAATTATGAAAATGAAGATAAGGTTAGATTAAACACCCTTAAAAATTGGTGTGCGTGTGTAATTTTGTATCTTAAGCCATAAAAATTCATAAATTACCGCAAAATCTCGTCCTTTGAATACCAAACAATTTGTATGTTGTACCATAAAAAATTATAGACACCACCACAAAAGTTCGTAAACAAGACAACAAGCCATAAAAATTCATTTAAAAAAATATCACAAATTTTTTTGTAAGCAACACTAAAAGAATTTGTAAAAGTAACCAAAAACAATTTATATTCGGGGCGACAAAAATTCATAAAGGACATACCGTAAGCCCACAGTAAAAAACCAGCCACAAAAATTCAAGTCGACTTTGTGCAGCCGGGTCCTAAAATAAGTACTACCGAAGGCGCTAATCGGGTCAAGGTGGGCCCACTGAGCTGTCCTTGCGGCGAGTCTCACATGCGCCTGCCATCACCCACTGTCCCCCCCCCGTCTCGGACCCCACCTTCGGGACCCACACGCCTACGTGGGAAGTATATACTCCATTCCTTGTTCTCTCGGAGATACACCGTATTCTCTCACCATTAAGTAAGTGGGACCAGTGTCACCTACGGTCCAGATCGAACCCCGCGCTTATCCCAACGGCCAAGATTTGATCAAGCCGTTTTTAAGTTTTGGACAGAGCACCGCATCTTTATAAAAAAACAACGTCGGCCATGTGCCGCGGTTTTCGTGAAGTGGGAACCCCTCCTTTCTCACTCTCTCTTCGCGGTTAGAGCTGTCTAGCTAAGTTTACTTGCATTTTGACTAATTCTTTTTCCAGTCCGCCGCTAAAGACAGTTCATCCAAGCTGAGATAGGGGGTTCTGGGTTCACAATAAACTACTCTCTCCGTCCCTATTCTTTTGTCCCTCATCCTATCTCAACCGGATAAAAAACTAATTATAACTTTTAATTGATAATACTATTTATATGCAATATGAATCTTGTTTGATACTAGATCTCAATGAGCTTAGGGTTGTCCATAGTTTGGATCAGATTGGATTCGTATGAGTCAAATCTTAATCCGTATCTCACGGTTTTTAGTAAATGTAATCTAATCCTAATTCAAAAGTCTCACGATTCGGTCCCGATTTTATCCACGAATTTCCTTCCAAAAAAAAATGATGCTACCACCATGATCATATTCCAAATAAAAATGCAAACACTAATTTCCATAAAACATTGTCCAAAATGTAAAGGTAGCAACCAAATAAAACTAGGTATTGTCCAAAATACACAAATTCTAGTTAGGGGTGTTCAAGAAAATCGCCCGAACCGTAAAATCGGTCCGATCCGAACAGAACCGTCCTATTTGGTCCGGTTCTATGGTCAGGTTATGGTTCCAAAAAAATAAAAATCGTTAATTTTGGTTCGGTTACTGGTTCTCAATTAATGAACCGTGATTAGAACCGAACCGGATAGTTTAAAACTAAGATAAATATAGAAATACATATATGTGTAATTAAATATGTATTTAAATTTGGTAGGCTAATCTTTTCTTTACTAAACTTAATTTATTTAGAGATGAAATCTCATTTGTTAGGAAAGCTTTTATTTTCTTTCTTCCTTTCTTATTCTAGCAGATTTTTTTTTTCCACAACGATAACATGTAATATTATAGATTAAGAAAACAGAACATCAGGAGAAAACTTAATCCCTAAACAAGCATCAAGAAATCAAAATGAGGGGACTCCATCCAAAGACTACACCCACCTCCAACTAAACCCTCAACTCCAAACAGGCGGAGCACAACAGAAAGTAACAGAACCACCCACGCAGGGATGAGAGAAGCCCCACAAACGGGGAGAAATATGGAGACACCAAAGAAAAGAACCAAAAGACCAAAAAGAAAAATCAACTCAAACCTAACCCTAACAGAAAACAAGACACCACTCCACAGAAACGCCGAGCAACATCGACGCTGTCTGCAGACGCCCTGCCCCCAGCGCCGCAATATGAGAAACGCCAGAGGAGCTGAACAGACTCTGAATCGACGTGCCTTGTACCCTGTTAACGCCAGATCGAGCTTCAAACGGAACCAGAGAACCCAAAAACGTCTGCCTTTGCCCCGACCAAAGACCGCCGCAGCCTCACCACTATAGCCACCACCAAACCCATCCACCACCACACGCGTAGTAGAAACTTCGGATATGGGAAAAAAGTGGAAAGAACGAGCTTTGAATAACCAGAACAAATGAGGTAGGAAGAATTTGTGCACAAAAACACCCAAAAAAGCTCCAAATCAAAAGATTGGGAGAAAAAAATCCCACGGGGGGAGAAATCCCTCCCCTCCTGCCGCCAAAGATGAGTGTAAAACCCATCGGGGAGGAAGGGAAGGAGGGGGCTGCCGTAGCTTTTAGGATAACCTAGTAGAGAGATAAGTTTAGAGAGAGAAAAGGGAAGGAATTTTCCCCGTATTCTAGCAGATTATCTTCAGATTATCTTCCTATTTTTTTAATATTATGAGTTCATATTTTGTGAATAAGTGTTTGGATGCTTATTGGATAGAATCGTAACCGAACCAAAATTAGACCGATTTTGCTGTTTGGTTTTGGTTTTGGTTAGGTTCCATATACATATTGGTTAAGTTCTGATTCCCAATTTTTTAGAACCATTTGAAATGGTCCAGTTATTGGTTTTCTAAAGAACCGGACCAATCCGGATTATGTACACCCCTAATTCTGGTCAAGCATTATCTACTTATTACATCCCATAAAAATCAAACAAAAAATAGCAAATTAGTTTCTCAAAACAAACAACAAATTAGTAAAATTATAACTATCTATATATATTACACACACATATCTATATTTTTTAAATATCTCACGGTCCGGTTCGGTTAATCCACGGTTTTGAAATGAAAATCCAATCCTAATCCGTATCTTACGGTTTTTTAATTTTTAAATCCGTGTCCAAACCATTAATCCATGGATAAAATTCAAAAAGTACGGATCGGATCGGTCCGGACCGGTTTCACGGTTCTCAATTTTTCTTAAACAGCTCTAAATGAGCTCTTTTAAATGATATTTTCAAAATCATCTAAAAAATTATAGATTTTAAGATATAATCACTTGAAAAGTGGCACGGACTCCCAAAAGAAACTAAAGAATAGGGACGGATGGAGTAGTTTCATCCAGTTTGACTCAAAATAATCGAATCCCGATCAATTATGTAGAAAGCAAACTCATCAACCAATCGGACTAATCTTGGGGCTCATCTCTCTTCTTTGTGAGAAATTTTTGGTTGCAAATCGGTACCACGTGATACTCATGCAGCACATTTGAGCTGTCCAAACAATGCAAACGATAGCTTGGATTGAAACACTCTCTTCCTTTTCTTTAAGTTCATTTGGTGCCTTTTAATTCGAGCTGTCGATTGCATTATTTGAACGGCTCGAATGTGCTACACGGATATTATGTCAACCGTACCCTATTTGTAGCCAAAAATTTCTCCTTGTTTTTGTGTACTCTCGCTGTAGTGACTTCAGAGCTGGCCAGAGTTTTAACTAATCAGCTGTACCCATCGAACGGCTTTCCTTCTACCGGGGATTGGCTCATTTGATCGGCTTGACTGACTCGCTCGGCTTGCTCTGGTTGAAGCCGAGTTGAACTCGCCAATCGAAAGTAAAAATCAGGTGCATCGAAGTGATGGCCTCTTATCTGTCTACGCTCTACCACCACGCACTCCGTGCAAGTGGGCCACGTGCGCGCGCGCCAGATGGCAGTGATGGCGTGATTTTCTATTGGTTACGGAGAGGGGTTTTGCAGTTGTCCGAAGCACGGTAGATGGCCCGTGATCTCCTTACGTGTAGGGTGGAGATTTATTCATAAAAAAGCTATGCGTACACCGGAGGGTGGAGATTTATTCACAAAAATTATCAGAATCGTTCAATTGGTTTATACTCCATCCGTTTCAAATTGAGGCTCTGTTTGTTTGACCGTAAAATATTTTGTGTAAAATGTTTTACCTATTTTTCACTGTTTGGTTGCACAAAACATGAGTAAAATGTTTTACGAGTAAAATATTTTCTCTCAATTGAGGTAAAATAACTTACCGGCAAAAACTCCGTAAGTTAATTTACTGTTTCGATGGTCGGCCCTCAGAACCCAGCAGAGCAGTTAGTAAACCAACCAAATTCGTTCCCCTCCCTCACATGAATTACCTCTCTCCCATCCACATGCACTTTCTTTACCTGAAGCCAATTTTAGATAAATTACTGCATTTGTCTTCTTTGTGTGGCCCATCTCTCTCTCTCTCTCTTACAATGTACATATTCTTATATACACCCACATATATCCTTTACTAGGGATATATACTCCAAATCCTCCCGATTGGGGTAAATATAATTGCATTGGAAAAGTATTTTACAATTATCAACCAAACATCGGAAAACAAAAACAAAAACTTTATTTTTGGAAAAATTATTTGACATGAAAAATATTTTCAGGCGTAAAATATTTTACGTTGAAACAAACGGAGCCTGAGAGTCACTAAAATTGAGAGTCCCTTTTGGGGATTTTAACTATTTAAGTGGACATATAATGATTACATCTGTGGTTCCGTTTGTTTCGATGTAAAATATTTTTTTTGAAAATAAATTTTAAACTTTTATTTTCTGGTGTTTGGTTGGCACTTGAAAATATTTTCAGAAATTGATAAAATAGTGTAGAGAGAGAGAGATGGAGGGCTTAATCGGTGGAGAGATCTGAGAATATTGGAATTGAATGTGGGTCAGGACCGACAATTGAGGAGACTGAGCAGTGAAAATTGCAGTAGATGGCAGCGGATTCATTTCGAAAAATAACTTATAGAAGATTTAAGGATAAGTCATTTTCATCCTATTAATGGAAAATATTTTGTATGTAAAATGTTTTTCTCATTTTTTACACAACCAAACACCGAAAAATAGGTAAAATATTTTACCGAAAAATATTTTTGCCCAAACAAACGGAGCCTAAATTTCAAACTTTTATTTTTCGGTGTTTGGTTGGCACTTGAAAATATTTTCAGAAATCAACAAAATAGCGTAGAGAGAGAGAGAGGCTTAAACGGTAGAGAGATCTGAGATTTATTGGAATTGAATGTGGGTGACGATCGAATAAACTGAACAGTGAGAATTGCACGAGAATACAGTGGGTTTATTTTGGAAAATAACTTACAGAAGATTTAAGGGTAAGTCATTTTCATCCAATTGATGGAAAATGTTTTAAATGTAAAATATTTTCCCCATTTTTTACATAACCAAATACTAGAAAATAAGTATAACATTTTACTGGAAAACATTTTACTCCCAAACAAACGGAGCCACAATGTCTATCATTTTCACCATTACTCCTATATTCTACCTACTTTAAGTAACACTTATATTTACCTGTGAGGGACACTTTTGAAAAATCACCAAATTTTTCCTTCCATTTTTGGAAAAGAACCATCATTTTGGAACAACCCAAAATGGCATAATGAACTCTTAATTTTGAACGGATGGGGTAACATGTTTTTAAAAAAAAACTGTAAAAAAAAGAAGCTCATTTCGATACCGATAAGAGTTTGTTAGATTTTTTCTTGCTGAATTCAATTGGATAAACATTGAATGAATTGATAGTATTTGGCGATGTTCTGATTTTTTGCACGAACTCTTAGGCTAGGTTCCGCTAAGCAAAAGTTTAGCACTTTCTGTGTCGAGACAAATCAATAATCCACAAAAATATGACGCAAAACTAATAAATGCGAAAAAAATTGAACATGGACAAAAATTGCTTAGCGGAACACCTTCTTAAAATGCCTTGACTAAATTGAACTTAGATTGCTAGTGTGAACAACTTGCTAAAATGCCATAAGTTATTGCCCGAAACAGTTAGTAGAAACGTGACCTAAGTGTAAATCGTGTATCCATAGTCGGGCTCTTTATCCATGGGAGTATAGGTTGATTAGGGGATTTTTGTACACTTGCTGTCGAGCGTTCACAATTTGACACCTGTCCTGGAATCGTCGATCGGCTTATAAGGGGTCGATCGTGTTGTCTCTAGCGGGGCAACCGCCCCACGATTGCACGTGTGGGCAAATAACCGTTGGTAACTTCCGCCACGATCACAAGGGTAATCGGCAGTTATGCAGGGTAGTATATAAACGACAGACGATGCGTGAATAAGGTACGCACTCTGTTTCCCCCTTGAATTACATAGCAAATAATCTCTCTCAATCAGATACTAACTTAACCATAGGAGGGCTAACTTAACCATCGGAGGGTCCACGACTGGAAACACCTCCGGTCACCGGACTTCTTGCAAGAACCACTACGAAGACGAAACTCGGATTGACCGTCCATAATTTGGCATCAACATCGGTCAAGGCGACTCGTGTTTTCTATGGTTGACTCTAAATAAGAGGTGCTAAATTTGTTGGTAACATGAAAATCACGACTGGGTTAGGCAGCATTTTGCGCTGTCCGCGTTGGAAAGTGGTATCCATCTTCAAATTTGTTGGTTACATTATTACAGTAATAATGTACTAGCTCTACTTGTTTTTTCCCATAATACCAAAGCACAAGACAAGGCTTACGGTATGAATATCACACTCATGATTGGTCTTTGCCTCCACAAAAGGTTGAGAGACCAGTATGCAGCAGTTGTCTGGCTGGCTGTCGTTTTCAACCTTCTTTTGGCCACATTTTTCAAAGGCGCAATCAATTTCTTTGCCATTTGTAATACTAGAAAAACAGAGTTTGAAGGTATATCTGTATATATATCATACTATATAGATGGTCCCAGTCCCAGACCAATGTCTCCCTGCACTTATGCTTAGGTTCGCCACGTGCTGCCCCTCAAGTTGGTCTGGCTCTGTTTTAAGGACAGTTCAGTTCTTATGCATATATATATATATATACAGATACAGCTCCAATATAGGAATTCAATTCTCGGCAATAATATTATAGTAGTATCTAGATAATTATTGAGACTGGACTAACAATTAATAATCCTGCCCACTAATTTGATTCATCGATCATACTTGTAATGCGGATGGGACTTTAATCATCAAGGTTTGACCTAATTAATTTACACAGTTACTAGATCCAACTTTGAACTTGGGAGTGAAATTCTTGTATAAATTAAAGATCGTGTTTTTTTTTTTTTTTTGTGTGTTCCGGTGATGTTATGGTGACTATATTTTTTTATATACTATATCTCGACGTCACGTGTCATGACGTTTTTGCACTAGCTAACCGGATTCGCTAGTAGACCGGCATGTCTCTTTTGATGGGTAAAACAGCTATCGTACTATTTATGTTCATCAGTAGCAAATTAGACCGTCGTTGGTCAAGTCATCACTTACGGTTACTCTTACTTTCCGTTGGTGATAAGAAAGTGCTCCACTTATTTTCATTGGGAATTGATTTTGCCACTCTCCTTTTTGTTAATGTCACTCCCTTTCTCTCACAAAACAAAATCATCTTATATGGATACAAAGGGGAGGGACATTAACAAAAATGGAAGTGGCAAAATCACTCCCCATAACATTTTCAAGGAAATTAACTAAATACAACAAAGTGAAAGGATGAGAACCGTGAAATCAAACATACAGTACCAAAAATGAGAGGATAAAAAAGATACACCAACTATGGTATCATATCAGTATATCACCATCGAGAATTTGTCATTGATTTTTAACCGGTGAAATTGAGTAGTTGTTCAAAATATGGTGAAAGGTAGGTATTAGACATTGATACTATCCATTTAATCAAGACTATCAAGTATACTCATTTTATGGCCTTTATCATGATAATAAAATAGTTTTTCCAACAACTAGTATTTTACAACTATACATGTTTACACAAATATTTTTACACCCGGCATAAAAACGTGTGCGTAAATTGCGTATGATTGTAAAAATAATTAGAGGTCCAATGTGTGTGAGCCCCACCCACCTCTCTTGTTAGAGTGTATGTGTCTCAGTGTATGGAGTTTGTGTGCGATTATAGAATTTTTGCCATTTAATTTGGTACAGTTATTTAATTTAATGTATAAAATGTATTTTCTCTCACTTAATTTGTTACGTTTATGAACAATTAAAAATGCCAAAATTTTATATTTAAGGATGTGTTCCACTAATTTAAATAAGTTCTTCTTGTTCTTGGACCAAGGGGTTGGTCTAGTGGTTGTGGCACTCCCTTGCTAGCTGAAATGCCTGGGTTCAAGTCTTATTGCTGCAACTTGCAGCCCCCTTCCCCTATACCCTCTTATCGATTGACCAAAAAAAAAAGTATTCTTTGTAAGTAATTATTTTTTGAATTAAAGGTAATGTATTGTGAGAGAATGAATAATCTATCTTATAAAGCTAAAAATAAGTACTAGTTAAAAAATAAGAACCTTAGCGGAACAAAACCTAGATGGTAAAAATTAGCATACCGAGGATTAGTCCGGTTGTTTTGTGAGTTGCTATCAAAACAACAAAAATGCTATACACACAACCGTTGTGTGTGTTGTGTAACAAATTCTGGCCTTCCAGATGTGTTTGGACGGTCCAAATTTTAAGTAAACTATTCGAGCGAATAATTTATTTATTCTCTCAGCGAATCTGAACCATCCATTATAACAATGGACGGGTAGAGATTGGTTATTAGTAGGTCGGAAGAAGTACTAGTAGTAATTTGTTGTAAAATTCCTTGTTCCTGGAGCTACTCTCGCCTGGGTCCGGCAGTTCTGTTTTTTAACTGAAACCAAAACGAACTCAACGATCGTAAATTACCGTACATAGACGAGCCAGCTAATTCCGAGCCGCGCCGATAAGACAAAAAGATATCGTCCATATCTTCTTCTCAACTCTTTCACGTCTCTTCCAGCTCAGCAAAAATCCTCAAAATATCGGGTTAAAATCTTAACCCCGGTTGAGCCCCTTCCATTTCCTCCCTCTCTCTCTCATTAGCCGCGCCACTGCTCAAATCTCTCTCTCTCTCTATCTCTCTCTCTCTATCTCATGGATACGACTTGGACCCGGTACTCCGGCCGCCGCCTCCGTCAAACCTAGCGGACGTCCAGATTCAACGGTGGAGACTATATCCGACGGTCCAGATCTCCGCAGCAAAGCTGAATCCGCCGCAACCATGGAAGACGAGAAAGGAGCACTAGTCCAAAAGCTGATCGACGTCGTCAACGAGATTTCGGTGGTATCGGATTTCAGGTGTACGGTGAAGAAGCAGTACTGCAACCTGGCGAGGCGGCTGAAGCTGCTGACTCCAATGTTCGAAGAGATTCGCGACATCAAGGAGCCGGTCCCCGAGGAGTCGTTCCGAGCCCTGAGCTCGTTGAAGGAGGCCCTGGAATCGGCCAGAGACTTGCTCAGGTTCGCTAGCGAAGGGAGCAAGATTTATATGGTAAGCGTGTTCTATTTCTTGTTCAGCGTTGCGATTGTTGATTAGTCTCTGTTTGGATGCTCTGGTTTAGATCTGGATACGGTTTTTCGCTTTCTCGTTGGAATTTGTTACTGCTTGTGTAGGTGACTGTCACAAATCAGTTCGATTGCTGATAAATGTTGAGGAAAGGTTAATTTTGTTTCGATAACTCAGGTGTGGCTTACGTGCATCTCGACTAATCCCGGGGCCTACTCCCACAGCCCTCTTGCGGGGAGCCCAATTGAAGCGGGAGCAATTGCTCCGTGTGGACTGGCCCCGGAGGAGTTGATAGCACCTGTGATGTTTAGAACCTAAGACCTTAAAGCGAGCAAACCCCTAAGTCCCAAGTCTTGACCATCAGGCCAACCCTTGGTGTTTAAATTTTTTTTATTAATTGATGTTTTGAACGTGGTTGTGTGCCGTGCTTCACAAAAAGTCGAGCAAGAATTTAAAGCAGATAGTCGGTTGCCGATGCAGGATTTGTAGTTATCGACTTATCGGGGCCTGAATCACATGTATTTACGCATTTAAATCAAAATCTACATCCTTCTGTAATATGACGTATGTTGGATTTTTGGTACAAAAAGATTAGGGAAATATATATGTATTTTTATTTGCTAGGTTTGAATGAGAGATGAGATTGTATGTACGTTATTGCTGTTTAATTTTATTCGAGTACACAGGAAATGGTTGATAAGTTGGAATTTTAAGGAGTTTTTTCCGTATGTAATTAGGAAGTTTAGGGGTTTTTGTAGGGCCAATCTCATAGAACTTTTTCAAACGAACTTGAAAAACTAGTACTCCATAAGTAGCGCAAATATTTGGGGTTGTGCAGCGGCTGGGGCAACTCGCGCACCCCATGTGTCCGCCCTGCAGATGGTTTTTGTTCGGCTTGTTTGCAGGATTTTTCCTTTTGTTTTTCTATGAAATTTTCCGTCTGCTATGTTTTAGTGTTTGTGGTGAAAGGGCTTCCAATCGTTGTTGGATTTCTACATGTTTTGTTTTCTACGACTGTTTTCTGCACAGTAAAATAAACTAAGCAATGGCTTTATTTGTTGATTTTTGGGGTTTCTGTTTATATATTCGGATTTGTAAGCGGTAATGGTTGACTGAAATTCCAAGTTTGGACAGAGAAGCAGATTCACAGAAGTAGTTTCGTATTTAAGAGATTCTTTTGAACTTCTGGGTGCCTTGCATTTATTCTTTGTCCACTGGAAATATTCTTTTGACCAAGATTTTTGGGCTTCCTAATCTCAAATGTGGCCGAAGTGTCTAATCTATGAGTTGGTTTCCATAGGAACGGAATATGACATGCCAGCACTGATTCGTTTTTGTTTTCTTGCAACTCTTTTTGGTTAGAATTTTCCCTGCATAAATGTTGGTTTATCCTGTTTTAGTTTCTGCTTTTATCAAACGAAATCAGATACCAGTGTTTATGGATTAACTGCATTTGTAGGTGTGTTTGGTATACTACGAAAGTAAGAATGTTACAATACTGAGTACCATTATGAAACAGCTTTCCTGGTTTTGCTTTTATTTTTGTTGTCATGCAGGCTTTTTCCATATAATGCCATTTCTTGATTGAAAACATACCATTTACTGTCAATGAACATAGCTTTTTCTTCTGTTCTAGGTTTGTCGTGGCCTCCAAAGGCCATTTTAGGCATTCAACCAGTTCAAAATAGTGGCCTTCCTAACTTTTGCTGATGAATTGCATCACCAAGCTGTGACTTGCTTACAACTCTTTATGCATAATGACAAATGAGATCTGGGTATGATAATAGTTGGGAAGTGTTCAAGTCGGGTGGCACCAGAGGAAAGAAAAATTGTTTTGGTTTCTTTGAGGAAAGAAATGATTGATGGTTATATACTGAACAAAGTTTAGATTGGAATTGGTTGAATCAGTTGACATTCTTAGTAACTCAATTTTGTTGAAGTCTCTCTCTCTCGCTTTCTCTCGGGGGGTTGTTAACTTCATTTTGTGTTAACATCCTTTAGATCTGAATGGATGTTATTACAGGGCTCCAATTTCTTCGGTTTAGCGTTTGTTTTGGTGTTGTATTATTCCTCTTTTACATTCTTCTTTTCAGATTGAGGACAGCATATTTTCTTATTGTTCAACTGTTATTGCTGGGTGTTTTTATTTGTAAGTGTGAGTTTTGTCTTGTGGACTCCTCTTCAGGTCCTAGAGAAGGATGACATTATGAATAGATTCCAAGACGTGACAACTTGTTTGGAACAAGCTCTAGGTGGAATTCACTATGAAAGGCTTGACATTTCAGATGAAGTCAAGGAACAGGTTGGAACCTTCATTCAAAACTTCCATTTTCCTTTTAAGGAAACCTCATTACACTGGAGCTCAGGAATATACCTTTTTTTTTTTTTTTTTGCTTGGCCAAGAATACGCCTTTCCTTCACTTGAATATTCAATCTATCCGTTTGCAGTATTAACGCATTCATGAAGAACTAGTCTTTTTGGACAACTTTGTAGTCGAATCAATGTAAGATCGTAACATGCATTGATAAGGAACTAAAAGATGGTTAAAATACTCCATTTATTGCCCTATTGATGCTAGTCAAATATGAGTATAAAAGCAGTCCTCAAAGTGCAGGAGTTCACATTAATATTTTCGTTCTTTCTACATATCTGTAGGTTGAACTTGTACAATCTCAATTCATAAGAGCAAAAGGAAGGGTTGATGCACCCGATCTCGAGTTGTATGAGGACCTCATGTTCCTTTACAACAAGAACAATGATGCATCAGCAGATCCAGCTGTCGTAAGAAGAGTAGCTGAAAAATTACAACTGATGGGGGTGGCTGAGCTCACCCAAGAATCAATAGCCTTGCATGAGATGGTTTCTGCCTCTGGAGATCCAGGAGAGAGCATAGAGAAGATGTCAATGCTACTGAAGAAAATAAAGGATTTTGTGCAGACTGAGAATCCTAACTTGGATTCTCCTTCAAGGGGAAACTCTATTCCTTCAAGTTGCAGTAGGCAAGTGTCCGCAGAGGAGGCTCACAAATCCATTATCATACCAGATGATTTCCGGTGTCCAATATCCCTGGAATTGATGAGGGATCCTGTCATTGTCTCCACTGGGCAGGTAGTGTATCTTTACCTAGACACTCTTTGATTACTATTTTTTATACTCAAGTCTCACAGCACATCTACCTATCGCATCAGTGCGATTTGTGTGTTCTTGGTTCGTGCATTACTGTTCTCTTACAATACCCTTCTATTTTCTCTTTTTTAGACGTATGAGCGATCCTGCATTGAGAAATGGCTGGACGCAGGGCACGAAACATGTCCAAAGACACAACAAGCCCTCAGTAGCACTGCCCTTACACCCAACTATGTCCTTCGTAGCCTCATAGCCCAATGGTGCGAGGCAAATGGGGTCGAATCACCAAAACGAGCAAGCTCTCGACCGAACAAGACTTCATCGGCTTTCTCATCTGCTGAACGTACCAAGATAGAGACTCTACTGCACAAGCTCACATCTGGTAACCCAGAAGACCAGCGATCCGCAGCAGGTGAAATTCGTCTTCTTGCCAAACGCAATGCAGATAACCGTGTCGCCATTGCAGAAGCTGGGGCCATCCCTCTACTTGTCGGCCTTCTTTCCATACCTGATTCGCGCACCCAAGAGCATGCGGTTACAGCACTCCTCAACCTTTCCATATGTGAGGACAACAAAGGAAGCATCATAACATCTGGGGCAGTGCCTGGAATAGTCCTCGTGCTGAAAAAGGGAAGCATGGAAGCGCGTGAAAATGCAGCAGCCACCCTATTTAGCCTCTCGGTCGTGGATGAAAATAAGGTTACAATAGGCAGCTCTGGTGCGATCCCACCACTTGTAACGCTTCTTAGTGAAGGTACCCAAAGGGGGAAGAAAGATGCTGCAACGGCACTTTTCAACTTGTGCATATACCAAGGGAACAAAGGAAAGGCAGTTAGGGCTGGAGTGGTGCCCACATTGATGCGCCTACTTACAGAACCACAAGGTGGAATGGTGGACGAGGCGCTAGCTATACTGGCAATACTGTCCAGCCATCCGGATGGCAAAACAGCCATTGGTACTGCGGAGGCTGTGCCGGTTTTGGTAGAGGTTATTGGAAGTGGGTCCCCCAGGAACAAAGAGAATGCCGCAGCGGTTATGGTTCACCTCTGTTCTGGAGACCATAAATATCTGGTTGAGGCTCAGGAGCGTGGAGTGACGGGTCTGCTAGTTGATTTGGCACAAAATGGAACGGATAGGGGAAAGAGAAAGGCCGTGCAGTTGCTTGAGAGAATGAATAGATTCGCCGAGCAGCAGAAGCAGGCCCAGGCCCTGGCCCAAGCTGAGGCTCAAAACTAGCTGCCGCCGTGATGCTGTTGATGTCGAGAACTTTTGGTTTTCTCATATGTTGGCTTTGTTTCTTTGGTTCGTTCTTTCCTTCCGGGTATTTAAAGTTGGGTGTATCGGTTCGGTTAGAAGGGAGGGGGAGGTGGAAGATCACCATCCCCTCAGCGTCAGTTACTCATCTGATTTTGTTGGGTTGAGGGCTATACTTCGATAATTCCGAGTAATTATTCATAGAATCATCAGATCAAAGGAGAAAAAACAGAGAGAGAAAGGTTTATGGAAATGTGAGCTGACATGTACTGTATGTGGAGTGAACCATTGTAACAACATGTGTAACTGTTGAGCATCCTCAAGGTTTTTAATTGAAGGAGATGTTTCCCTGTATCCCCCCCTGTGTCAAACTCTACTGCATTGTTTTTCCCCCATATTGAACAATTTCGACACTTTAAATGAAATGTAAGTTAGTAGGTCATTGTATAATTGCTGCTTTGCTTGGAAATGGGCTTTGCCGTCTCCCGTTGAATTCTGCATCCAAGACTTGTAAATTCAGCTTAAACACAGAGTGGTAGAAGTGATTCTGTTGGTTTAGATTGAACAGGTTTTGTCGTAATGGAAAATTTGTTTATTACTATCATTTGTCATTGGCTATGAAAAGTAGCAAGTGATATGGCCTGCTGTTTTTTACTCCCAGGTGTCCGGTCAGCTTAAGTGCACATTAACTAATTCTGGGGATTCAATTCTACCGTTCACTTGCGGGGAGTCCAATAAAAGTCGGAGCAAATTTCTGTATAGTCTAGTCTTAAAAGAGCTGATAACATTTGAGAGGTTTCGAACGTGAGATTTTACCAACCTTAAACTGTAAATCTTTTTCTTGCTTTGAGATTCGATAGAATTAGTACTCCTATTTTACTTTGAACATGGGTTTGAATAATTTGATATTGAGACATTTGTCCGATTCGGATGGAGGTCGGTCAATCCAATGGCTGAGCGCAAATGGGCATTCTCTGAAAATTCGTGCCTGCTTCTAGTTGTCCGAATCTTCCCCTTCATTTCCAGAGTTATAGCAGGACTTGACTTGGAAAAATTATTGGGTTGTGCTTCTGGGGCACCATCACGTTTTTTTTAATCACTGTCAAGTTACCCGGTTGCAACAATTACCGGAAAGTCGACGCGCACAATTTTTAAACACAACTCTAAACACAATAGTATTTGCAACCATTTGATATATGCAGCGAATGGTTTTGAGACACAGTGGTGTTTTGAAATTCCGTGCGTAGCATTACTAAAAAATTACTACTATTTGGAGGAAGTTGGGAGAGAATTTCGGCTCCGACACACCATGTGCAGCCAACTGGGCTTAGGCCCGACCCAAAGAAAGAAAAAGGTCTAGAAAAGACTTCGGGAAATAACGGTCAAGAACGTATTTTGATAATTAATACCCGTCAAGAACATGCTGAGAACATTTGTTAATACTGAAAATGTTCTTGCCGGATATTAATTATCAAAACAAATCCTACGCTGTCATTTTCTCAAAGACTAAAGCTTTAATGGAGAGATATGGACTCCCTTCTTTTGTTGCCCTGTAAAATTACTCTATTCCTAACAATATTTTTGACTTTTCCAACTCTTGACCCTCTACAAATTTAACCCTGCCACAGTATCAACTCAAAGCCCCGGCAACCAAAGTGTTTTTTTTTTAACAGCAAATAATTTTTTTATTAATCTGAGTAAAATTACAATGATTAAAAGGACAGAAAGTACAAGGCATTATAACGAATGAAACGCCTCCCAATTGACCCAACCAACCCGCTAATCACATGCCACTAACTACCCTAACAGCTCATTTGGATGAAGGGAGTTCGAGAGAAAAGAAACGAAACCGAGGGAGAGAGCTCTCTCACACATTTGGCTGGACAAGAAGGTGAGAAACAGTGGGAGAGGGTGAGAGAGAACCCCTTCAAACTCCCATTTCGTTTCTCACCAATATTGGCGAGATTCCGTGAGAAAAAGAGAAGATCCCGTTTTTACCCCTCCTCCACCTCCCTTCACTGCTGCCGCCGCACCACCACTTCGTGTCCTTAGCCCACCATCACCGCTGCAACCTAGTGGATCTAGGGCTATGAGGTTTTTTTTTTTTTTTTTGAGGGAGACGATCGGTGGGAGTGATGGTGGTGATCGTGGGGCGGTGACGGAGAGAGAGGACTGTGAGGTGGGGTTTTTTTTTTTTTTTTTTAAGAAGAGGTTGTACGTATAATTAATGGAGGGCTGAAAATAGAATAAAAGAGAAGAGTATATATTGGTAAAATACATACAATCGTCTCTTTTCTTTTCTCACTTATATTTTGTCCATTCAAATGAGATGGTGAGAAACCACTCTTTTATTTTCTTTTCTCACTAATAAGGGAAACCACACCCCTTTTTTTTCTTTTCTCACCTAGGTAGCCAAATGGACTTTAAGAGCTACCCACAATAAACGAAAATAACCTGCACAAACCACTGTAGATGATAGCAACCAAAAAAAACCCATCTCAAACAACCCGGCACTACCACCGCGCAACCCAAGCCTGCGGTGAGCTGCCTCCAGGCAATCCCCCACCACTAAATGACGCCACCTGACGGTAAGCATTTGCACCAACAAATTAAACCTGCAAGAGAAACCTCCGGAAGGTTTAGGTCGAATCAACAATCCAACAACAGCAACAAAAAACAGACCGAGACATCGAAAGGATGAGACAAAAAGACCCAGAGACCCACCCATACACGCGACTCCACAATGTCATTAAGCCGTAACTGGATATACCCAACAATGTAAACCAGCGGGAGCCACGTCCAGATCATCTTTGCTGCTAGGCCCAAAACCGGAACCTGGCAACCAAAGTTAGCAAACCAAAAACCTATCCTTTTTCTCGTTAAAAAAAATAGTACCCTTTATTCACATCCCCGAAATTGCCAACTATACCTACGGATCAGTTAATCGGGATTCGGGCTATGCGGGCCAGTGACGAATGTTTTTTTCTTGGCGGCAAAAGTTCGTATTGTTAGAATAATTAGATTAGAATCTTGTAGGAGGAGTCAAACTCCTGACCTTTTTACTCCTCCCACTAAAGTTCATTCCCTGATGTCTTCTTACTTCTCGCACTAAAGTTCATTTCCTGATGCCGTTGGGCCAAAAATCTCTTAGCCCATAACGAGTTACCGGCACAATACGAGACACCACTCAGAATGCATACACTAGTTCCATGTACAACATACAACCAAACTGAATATTCTGATCACAGAAGAGAGAGAGAGAGAGAGAGAGAGAGAGAGAGGAAACAAGCTCTTTTATTTTTTGACTCATTAGTGTTCAGCTTATTAATTTGTTTCTTCATGAAAGTACATAAACACCTCCTCAATTATCATTTTTTCTCATAAACACCCTCTCACATTTAAAAGCGCCCATGGAGAGCCCCTCAACTACTGGAAATCAAATTAATCGCTAACTCTGTTAACGGAATGAATAAAATGACAAATATACCCTTTTTACGTCTCACACTGATGTCTCTCTCCCTCTCCTGACTGAACACACCCCTTTCTCTGACACAACCAAATCCTAACCCCACAAAAATGCCCAAATCTTTTCGGAAACTATCCAATTTTCTCCAGATTCAACGCCAACAACAGCAAAGAAAATTGTTTTCTACTACCGCCTCAACCCTCCCTCGGATGTACGACGCCAACGCCATGAACATCCAACAACAACAACAAAGAAACCAGATCGAAGGCGAGGAAGACGACAACGTCCCGAGCCACAGAGAGAGAGAGGGTATATAGTTGTAAAAGGGCATTTTTGTACAGAAAAAGCCAATGAGACCTTCCAACAAACGGGTTTGAGACGGAATGGTGTAACTTGGGTAACGGGAGAAGTTGAGGGGGTCTTTATGGACGTTTTTAAATGTGAGGGAGTGTTTATGAGAAGGGGCCGGCTTGCTATTTGCAGCCACTTATTTTCTGAATGTAGCCTATATATACTATGGTACACAGACTACGTTCAAAAAATTTGTGGCTGCAAATAGCAAGTCCCTATGAAAAAAAGTGATAGTTGAGGAGGTGTTTATGTACTTTCACCTTGTTTCTTTTAACAATTTACATTTCACCATATTACCATCTTATTGTTGCTTGTAATTAAATAGGAAAACAAATCGAATCATTCACTGTCTAAAAGCATTTGTGGTTTGAGAGAGAGAGATAGAGATCACCTACTATACTGTAAAAATTGACCTATATATATACAAGTGGACAAAACTTTGTACTAGCTCGATCGTGCTACTTTTCTGACGAGGCTCACGTACAGTTTCTTAATTGACCAGCTAACCTTTGCCTAGCTAGTGAGAGCAACTTCGGCTTTGTTCGTTTAAGAGTTTTGGGTATTTTAGTTTTGATAGTAGGTGGAGAGAGAAATAGGGTAATAATTAGAGAAATGGGTAATGAGTGGAGAGATATAGAGAAAGAAATAAAATTAATAATTGGAGAAATGTGATAATAATTGGAGAAAGATACAGGGTAATGATTGGAAAATAAAGTTAAAACAAAGTAAAGATGGGAAACGAACAAGGCCTTCATCTCTTGGTTTATGGTACTTACTGTACGTTAAAAGGTCCAAAATTAATAGGGAAATGATTTTGTCACAACCTTTTTTGTTAATGTCACACCCTGTAAGTGTATTTTTGCACCAAAAAATACACTTGCAGGGTGTGGCATTAACAAATAAGGGTATGGCAAAATCACTAGCCAATTAATATACACTGGTTAATTTGGAACTTTTTGGCACAAACTCAAATCTAGAGTCTTGACTCTTAAATTAAACTCACGTCAATGACTTGGATAATGTTGAAAGTTTTGGCAATTGCCAAATTTGGT
Source organism: Rhododendron henanense subsp. lingbaoense (assembly GCA_020567845.1). Classification (NCBI taxonomy): domain Eukaryota; kingdom Viridiplantae; phylum Streptophyta; class Magnoliopsida; order Ericales; family Ericaceae; genus Rhododendron; species Rhododendron henanense. Next base: position 8,029,115 of record CM036312.1, read on the forward strand.
ATTGAGTTTGGCACAGGGTTATTTTTTATACCAAACACACTTCTCAGTTTACCTTTGTGTAGCCACGCGCACTTACAATATGCATAGATCCTATATAGATGTGTGATAAATAAAAAATAAAAAACGTTAAAACATTTTTCAGAAGAACTGAACAATTGGTTAACAGAAAGTTCCACATTGCTAACCCCAAGGGATTGTTGGCCTGATAGTCGAGGCTTGGTACAATTGGGGCCGGGTTTGCTTCCCCTTAGTTTCTAGGTTCGAAACTTTCCAAGTGATCGATATGATCAATTTCTATGGGTCCGTCCATAGGAAGCTCTGCCTTTAATTTGGCCTCTGTTAGTGGACAATGCGTTTGATTGATTCTTCCGAATTAGTCAATTCGCGTAAGTTAGTTTGAACACGTGAGTTATAAAAAAGTAAAAAATTCACATAGCTTGCCAAACATGGCATTCTGAAATGTCAAGACTTGCACCATTGGAGCAACAGGTATTCCGGCAACCATTCAAGCAAGATTATGGCATTTTGGCACCGCAGCATGCCAAAAGATTCAGAATGGCATAACCAGAAGTACTACATGTCAATTGTCAAAAGACCCAAGTGACATTTCTATTATGGCACAAATTACCCAGGATCGATCGCGCAGATAATTAACACTGTAGCATACCAAAAATTGTCACTAAAAGTTTACTATTCAGTTCAGGCATAACCAACAGACCTTAATTAGAAGACATGCATGCACCAACTTAATTTTCTACGCGTGCAAGTGTTGGTAAATCGTAAGGATTTTCAACCAAAATAACTTCTACTGTAACCGGCCGGTGTTCATGAGATCGGTTTAATAGGTCTTTTCTTTTATGGTTCTTATTCCAGCAATTGGGTTGATCATCCCTGCAGTAATCGGTCTTTTGTTTTCCTTGATTACATTTAGAAACCAAATTAGCTCAACATATATAGTACTATATATAACGTAAATTTCAATCAAAACAAAGCTTTGATTTTGTGAACCAGTAATGAGCAATTTGGTGAGTTCTCTGTACAATTAGGTCAAAACAAACTAATGCTGATGAATAAAGAGAATTGGCAAGTTGAAGGCCGGCCATGGAGTTCAAATCAGATCATTTCTCATAGAATTAAAATCAACGATCAGCTGATCGTGATCAGTCATGCCACAAATTAAACAAAATCACACATTTTCACACACAATTCGTTAAACACAGCTAGCACACAAGTAGTCACCATTGCTTCTCTGAAAAACATAAATAAGAAAAAGAAAAACCACATAAAGATTAATTAATTACAGGCTATTAGCTAGCTAGGAAAAACAATCAAAGAAATGGTCAGAGGAGATTGCTAGTGGAAGAAGGATTGAGACCTGAGATTTCTGGCCATTGATTTCCGCCCCAAAACTGATCACTAGTTGATAAATTAAGCCCTAATTGGTTCTCTTCCAGTTTCACTGGAGCCTGCAGGTGATTAATGCTGTTGCCAGATCTTGCTTCGACATCTTCATGGCCTTGGTATAAGAAAAAATCTGCCCGTGACGACTCAAGGCCGGTCAAGAAAGGCAACCGCCACTGCTCCGCCACTCCAACCGAAAAGAAATCGCTACTCCCACTCTGAAATCCTAAACAAGCCTCCCCACCACCACCACCGCCAACTTCTGTTGTGATTTTCGGCTGAAACCCACCAATACCCAAGTTGCCCCCACCACAATTTTGTATACCATCCGTGAAGGGCATTTGCAATTGTGGTGACGGAGTGAGAAAATAATTCGGTGTTTCAGCGCTGCGTCTGGAGGGAGTACTAGTACTGGCACTATTTGTGATGTTCATCGCTTGATGATGAGATTTTGAACTACTTTTGTTTTTGCACCTCTTGTTTTTCCGGCAACTCCCGCCGACAGGAATATTCCTCAGGGAGCCTCCCCTAGTCCAGTACCGGCGACATGTCTTGCAGAAGTGGCGGGGCTGAGAGAGGTTGTAGTTGTTGAAGTAGCAAAATTTTGTGTTAGCGGATTCGCACCGGGGGCACTTTAGACCTGCCTCCGGCTGCGGTAGTTTAGCTTGCCGGGCTCTATCTGCCGTTGAGTTAGCTTTGATCGGGGCACCCCCGCCACCTGCTTGGGGCGGCGGGGGCAGCTCAAGTTCATAATTTTGGCTGCCACAATATCCTTGTAATTGGTGATCTGGTTGTTGTTCCTAAAAAACACACACACAAAGAAAAGAAAGTGAACTAAAAATGTAAACAAATTTGGTGTATTCAAGAAGATAATGATGCAAAGTGAAAAACCCGAGATCGCCCCGAGGGAGCTCGGCCTGTGGAGCTTACACAGAGTAATTAATATGAAAAAAAAAAAATACTGAATCTTTTAAATAAATAATACCGAATTTCGGGAGGTGGAAAGAAATCGAAGGAACCTTAATTTATAGTTTATACCTTACCTGGTTCCAATTGGGATGATCTAAATAGACTGGAACGGATGTGGAGAACATGTTTTCCTTGGTTGTGATCTTTATCTTTAATAAAGGTTGATGGGAATTTTTTGCAGGGAAAATATATGGAGGCTAGGAGAATTTCTAGTGAGAGGTGAAGAGGAGAGAGAACACAAGAGAGAGAGAGAGAGAGAGAGAGAGAGAGAGAGAGAGGAAAAGAGAAAGAAGATGAAGGAAAGGAAGGAGGGACTTTATTCTTGTTTAGTTTTTTTTTCTAACATTCTCTCAAATGTCTTTTGTGTTTTATTATATATATTTTTAGGGTTTTGAGTGGGGGGAGTTTCTTCGTCTTTAGGTTTCCTATCTGGAATACTGCGAGTTAGTGCTGGGAAAGATACAAAGAGATAGTGACTCATGCATGGAAGAGAGAGAGAGAGAGAGGAGAGAGAGAGAGGACTTGCTAGTTCGCCATACTAGCTAGTGGGAAAACCCGGCCCCAAGTAATTAGTGAAATTCAAAATGGGGTACGGTGGAGTCCGGCCGGGCATTGCATTTTTTTTTAGGAGGAGTAGAAGCGTAATTCCACACACCAATTTACATGGAATTGTTGTAGTAAGAATTAAGATTTCAACTCAAATTATTTAATTTTTAATTTACGAGTTCTAAAGAATACTGTTAGCATTGCATGCCCGATTGACGCCCGACGCTCTCGTACTTACGTTAATTAACTTGAAGAGAGAAATTACTAGGTGAAACAAATAAAAGTGAAATAAGAAATGATCCCTTCCATTTCTCTCTTCCCCGGAGAGCCCTTCTGCCAGCTCCGAGGTTCGATCTCCTTCCTCAGCAACCCACGACCGCGATTGCCGCGCCCTCTCTCTTCCCCCGTCCCTAACCACCGCAACCCACCCTCGCAAGTCGCAAATCGAACAGTACTAAAAACAGCAAACCCACCGCCCGAATCAAATAATTAATATTGTTGGAGATGCTAGCTCGCGCGATCAATCTAAACGTTCAGCTACCAAGTTCTTTAATTTGTCTTTTTAAATTAATCGAGGTCTCAAGTTCAGAAGTGTTGGTTTCACCATAATGCGCAATGGGTACTGAAAAATACCTACGAATCTGGAGGAGTCATGTGCTCTGAATCAGATGAAAACCATGTAACGGAGGGCCCCGAAACCTTGAGAGGTAGAGAGAGACACGAAGGCAGTCTATAGTATAGATAGACACCGTTGGCCTGATCTAATCTTTATAGTCGATCAGATTCCCACGGTCGGGATTTCTTGTTGCCGGCCAGTTAATGTTAATTATTGTACCTTTACTTACTGGTCCTAATGCACATGTTATCAAGCTAGGGGCGGTTGGCCAACGGCTCGTAAGTCAATGACATTTCCTCACCTCTTTCAAACTGAAGATCAAGGTTCGATACACGCCAGGGGCTCAAGTGTTTGGTCACGTGGTTGATGCCTTTCGAGCTTGCCCCACCCGTATGGCAGTATGCCGCTTAGCGATACTGTTTCTCCATTTCCTTAGGAATAGACTAGACATCTATTGAGTGACCAAAAAAAAAAAGGAGCGGTGGGACATTAAAGCATACATCCATGCATGTTTCCACTTTCCACCAGGACCACCACCTTGCACGGTTGCACCCTTTGGCCTTCATGGAACTAATTCCCCTAACCTGTTCCAGAAATCTTCTTAAAAAATAAGTACTTATTTTGGAACTTCTCAAAGAATAATAAGAAGGGTCATTCCACAAAACCCAAATAAAAAGTTTATTTCACATTTTCGAACTCAAAAATAATGTAAATGAAAAAAAAAAAAAATTTGCACCGTATTAAAGATCTCAATGAGATCTATCAAACAAGATCCATATTGATCAGAAAATTATTTGCGTAAGCACATGATTTTTTAGCTTGAAATTGCCTTCTTAAAAATAAGGAGTTGTGCTATGAGTAATGGGCGCCGGGGAGGGAAATCGTACCAACGGCTGCGTCGGGCCGTCTCCGGCCACCGGACAACCGATCCGAGCTGTCCAAAAATTCTATAAAAAAAACCGAGGGGGCCCACGTGGGAATCAACGGCATCCGAGGTGTGTAGGGTGCTTGATCCGAGCACCCCTTTTTCGTGTATAATTGTACACACCTCGGATCAAGCACCCTACACACCTCGGATGCCGTTGATTCCCACGTAGGCCCCCTCGGTTTTTTTTTTATAGAATTTTTGGACGGCTCAGATCGGCCGTCCGGTGGCCGGAGACGGCCCGGCGCGGCCGTCAGTACGATTTCCCTCCCCGGCACCCATTGGTACCTATAGAAATTCTGAAAAAATAAGTACCTTCTTCTTATTTTTGTGGAACAAGCCTTATTATTGAACAAAAAATAAGAAATTATTTGTGTTCTGGAACACAGCCTAACTTTTATTTAACCACACCGCATTGGGAGTCGTAACTGATTTTCTTTTTTACCTAATTCTTATCTGCAGTAACGAGACATATGTTGTGCGCAAGCTGACTTAGACACTAGTTACAACAACAAAAAATTGTCTGTTTCTACGTACCGACTCCACTAGCTACACAAATTTTTTTAGGCCTAATCTACTAATTGCCCACACGTCGTGACAACACCGGCCGTTTTTTGGCAGCAAAGTATAAGGCGGAACACGTTCTTCCCTGCATGATAATTAATTGATCCCACAATTTCAGTGGCTATATATATAGGAGTATTAACACTAAAATTAATGTAAACTAATAATAACTATACCCATCAAAGTTGTGAAATCCGTTCCGTACCGGCCGGCCGGAGCTTAAACGGAACACAAAGACTAGAGATCCGTTCCGGTTGAAATACCGGCCTGTTCCGGCCAATACCGGTCTGTTTCGGACATTTTCCGGTGTTCCGTTCCGGTATTTTTATTTATTTATTTAAACTTGTGGGCTCTAAACTAATATATATGGTAGATATATATTAAATATATATAAAATATTAATTGCGGTAAATCCGGAACGGTACTGAGATACAGTCCGGTACCGGTACGTACCATTCCAGAAGTGAAAACGGTACGCTAGCCGGTACGGGATTGACAACTTTGATACCCATTGAAGAATAAAGCATAAACAAAATTGTTTCTTTAATTAGTAGTTATTATTATATATATTTTGGATCGACGTGTTTTCACTTGTTTAATACTCTCATGAAATGAAACTATAGGAAGCTTTAATTAATACTAGCTACTCCGTATGTGTTCGCTATTGAAGCTAAGGTTGGTGGTAGGAGTGTACACGGTCCGGATTGGTTCGGTTTTCTAGAAAATCAGTAACTAGACCATTTCAAACGGTTCTAGAAAATTGGGAATTAGAACCTAACCAGAACCAAACCGCAAGTTGGTCCGGTTTTGGTTCGGTTCCGGTTCTATCCAATAAACATCCAAACACTTATTCACAAAATATGAACTCATAAAATTAAAGAAATAGGAAGATAATCTGCTGGAATAGGAAAGGAAGGAAGAAAATAAAAGCTTTTCCTAACAAATGAGATTTTATCTATAAATAAATTAAGTTTGGCAAGGAAAAGATTAACCTATCAAATTCAAATACATATTTAATTATGGAAGCTGATTTTGGGGCTCCCTTTTTTGATGCAGGCACTCCAAATTTTAATGAAGTTACAACACTACCCTTTTCAAGATACAAAAATTACTAGAGGCACTCCACTCCCAAATTATCTCCTCATTTTACTGAGGCACTCCAAACGGAATTACTCCACAAAACCAAACGGAAATACTCCACAAAACCAAATAGAAATCTGGACACAAGATCTTCTCATTTTACTGAGGCACTCCAAACGGAAATACTCCACAAAACCAAACGGAAATACTCCACAAAACCAAACAGAAATCTGGACACAAGATCTTCATACATAGCTAGAATTCTCCAAAATAAACATTGCTAGAATAGCAGCACTAACTACTGTGAAAATAAACATTGCTAGAATTCTCCACAAAAAAAAAAAACAGCACACAACTGCCTTTCAAAAACAAAAAACAGCACAGAATTGAAAATGTTGATGCTGCAAAATCTTCATAACGGCTGCGACACAAGATCTTCATACTTTCGTACTCATTATCTAGCATTTTTCCTCAAAATCTTCACAACGGCTGCAAATCTACAGTGTATAAACAGCCAAATCTACTTCAAATTCATAAGTTTTCGCACAATGACTCCATCAAAATGTACATTTACACTAAACGGGGGGTTATCAACTAAAATAGTATCGCGCTAACTACATCAAGAGCAAAATAGTTGAACCAAAACATACAACATACCTCTTTCCAGTAACTACGTACATCAAGTAAGAACACCTTGATCAACCAATTTAGCAAGTAGCTTAAGGTTATTTCTTAATCACAGTTGATACCATCTTAAAAAATGGGCTAAAAGCTGGAGAAATTTTAGTTCTTACAAGTTACAATCCAGATTGAATTTGTGACCTTAGTGGCATAATCTAGGGCTTCCGCTCCCGCTCTCAATTCTCACTTTGCGCTCGTGCTCTCACTCATCGCTCTTATGAATTTTAGTAATTAATTTGGAATGTTCTTGAAAGGCACTTTCACGCTTGCGCTATAGCTCACTCACGGGCGCACGTGCTTTGTGTGTCCTAGTTTTTAACTGCATATACATACGTATCAATATGCACTGATCTTACCGCTGCTAGCATCGATGCCATCAACAACACCTCACTGCCTCTGCCGCTTTAGCACCTCCACTCTATCAAGTAATTACCACTCCATCAGGGAGGGCTTTCTACAACGAGTTGGTCAAGATCAGATGTAGATGCTCGAGATCCGCTTGGTCTGCGTCGTTATGTAAAGCCGAGCAAAAATAGAGAATAAAACCAAGCAAAAATACCTCAAATAGAGCATGAAGGGAGTAGCAAAACGCCGATGAAAAGGAGCAGCTACCGGCGACGATCGGAAACAAAGCAAACCCAAAACCAGAGAGCAGCAAACGGCTAGGGTTTGGTACCGTCTTCCTCTTTTTTCTTCGTCTTCCACTTTTTTCTTTTCCGTTAACGATGAGGCAGAGGAAAAGGTAAAGTAAATCATGGAGCGGCTGAAGTAATTTTGGTAACTTGCAAAAGGGTAATTTTGGGAAAACACTGTAGCTTGGAGCGCCTGAAGTAATTATTGGAGCGCGAATATCAATTCCCTTAATTATACACACATATGTATTTCTATATTTATCTTAGTTTTAAACGGTCTGGTTCGGTTCTAACCACGGTTCATTAATTGAGAACCAGTAACCAAACCAAAATTAACGGTTTTTATTTTTTTGGAACCATAACCTGACCGTAGAACCGCAGAACCGGACCAAATAGTACGGTTCGGCCCGGATCGGACCGGACCGATTTTACGGTTCAGACGATTTTCTTGAACACCCCTAGTTGGTGGAGTTGGAATCTAATTCCCTGCGTATAGCTTTGACAGACAATCACGGCTTTTTTGTTTCATGCTCAAAAGCAACTCTCTCTCTCTCTCTCTCTCTCTCTCTCTCTCTCCATGAAGAGAAATGCATAGTTGGAAAGGAAACATGCATTGCAGCTTTAGAAACATGCATTCATGTACAACCACCTCTCTCTCTCTCTCTCTTTCTCTCTCTCCTTACTTAAAAAACAAATGTCTTTGTAGACCCCTTTCATGCACAGATTTGTCGTCATGTCAACATTATGTATATCATGACAGTAGCATATATGAATGTGAATTTGATCGTAGATGTGGTCAAGTGAGTATCACATTAAAGTGAGTGATTTTTACACTTTAAAATATTATCCAAAAAAAATATTCTAGTTTCGTACTCGTGATATATGTCCATTCCATGAGCTAGCTTTCGATCACTTTTTTATTATGGCCAACAAAGCAAAGCTAGTGTGAGTACAATTGTGGATGAACAAGGGCCAGGCCACCAAAGGTACGTACGTAACACCGGCCTAGCCTCCATTGAAAGAGAAGTCTTAAAAGACAGCATTCAAATTGACATGTCGTATCTTTTTTCTTTTTTCGACAGTTACGGGTGTCTGGGGTCAGCTTACACGTATCTCGACTATTTCCTTTTCCGCTCCGACCAAAGGCATGTCATCCACGCCTGGAATATTTGGGTATCTACAAGAGATCGATTTCTTTCTTGCAACCTGATCCCAAGAGGTTGTCAGATTTCAAACTCATGATGTCCGGGTTTACAGCTCATCTCTATTCCCACTTAAGCTATCGTCGTGACATGTCATATCACCGGGTAGCAAAGTCATGCAATTAAAGCTGCATTCTTAGGGCACCCCTTGTTGGAGAACTAATTCCAGTAAGTGCAGTACAAGTCCTACAAACAAGGTTTTTTTTTTTTTTTTTTTTGTCATTCGTTAAATCTAATTTACTCTAACAAGTTAAGAATCTAAAAATTACTTAATCCTGCATGTTAATTCGTTGCTCACGTCCCGTAACATCTTTAAGCTAGTATTGGGTTTGCCTGAAATTTTGTAAAGAAAAGGGAAAGGTCCTATAGAGAATCAACTAGTGCAACCAAACTGGCCCTAAAACTACATAGCCATTCTCGATCGCAAAAGTGTCCTACAATTCCATAACTTATTTTTACTTAAATTTTACCATTCAAATAGGCCCATCTCATTTTTTTCATGAAAAAGATGGAAGTTACTGTAATACGTACTTTCGATAATTACATTAAGCCACGTCATTCAAGACTTTTTCCCCACCCTTTATGAGAACATATTCCGTGCCACGTGGTACCGAACACCACTAAATAATTTCTCGCGAACTATCGCCCACTGCGGCACTACCTAGACAACTTTTTTCATACTTGGCATGGGCCAAATAATCCCCCCACCTAGCAATTTATATTGTTTGGACATATATAGAACACTTACGGCCCACTCATCTCTATTTTGACAAGGATTTCTAGGCTATAGATAATTAAGGTCTCGTTCTGCTAAAGTTCTTATTATTTTTTAATTAAGTACTAATAATTATCAGGTCATTCTCTTACAATACATTATCTTTTATTCAAAAAATAAATATTTATTTTCATTAACGGAACGGGGCCTAAAGCTAGACCACTTGATCGTCATGACGTTTTGTTAAGCTCAAGCAACACTTGCTGTCTTCTTTATCTCCGTTAACAAACATACACACTCCAATTTAACCACCTTACCTTGTAGGCCCAATTAAACACTCTACAAACACAGAAACACCGAAATTGGAGCAGCTTCAACGGGATCATTCAAATTTCACGTGACAAAGTAATATTTAACGACGGGTCTTTTGACTACTGCCATTTGAAAGGTCAAATCCAACATAAGTTTAGCACGCATGACCTTTCACTCTTTCAATTCTAAAAAGGAAACTTCAAATTATTATTACTTTTCGTTCGGAAAAGTAACTGAAAACAAAGCCTTCAAAACAATTGACAACTTCAAATTTGAAGCTAAAGTTGGAGAGGGAGGGTTTTGTGAATGAGATTAAAAAAAAAAAAGGGAAAATGACGGCCAATGACGCGTTTTGATAATTAATACCTGCCAATGAAATTTTTAGCATTAACAAATGTTCTCAGCATGTCCTTGGCGGGTAGTAATTATCAAAACACGTCCTGAGCAGTCATTTTCCCAAAAAAAAATCTCCTTTAATTCTAGAAAACCCAACAATTTGGAAGAAACCCACAATTAATCCATATCCACATTATTCCATTGGGCCTAGATATGAAGTTGGGCTGGGCTTTTCCAGCGTCCATATCCACAATTAGACCGGGCCGTCCGGTAAAATCTGAAACTGTCAAAACCCACTAACTTCAATACTTACCAACAACCCCAATCCCTTGCAAATTTCCAAATTTGTTCCATTAAGGGTGTTTCCGCTAACAAAAAATGCTAAAAACTTAATGCATTTTACCATCTTGCTTTTACTAACAAAAAAATTTCAGCATTTTACCATCTCATTTCCACAAACAACAAAATTGACGACAAAAACGTTTTTTGCTACAGCAACTCTATTCACAAACCTATCAACAACTTATTCACTACCGAAAACACCTAACAACTTCTCAACTACAAATAAAAATTTACAAAATTTTCACTACTGGAAACACCCCCTAATTGCACCCTGCAGTTGACCATAATCTGAGTCGGTCTCAGGACCGCCTCAATGAACTGATCCGTTCATCTTGTAAAGCTCGCCTAGTAGATTATTTAATCACTATACAACAAAACAGCTGGCTGGTCTAAACATTTTCAAGAGATTAGGCATAAGTGTTTTGAGAAGTCTTTAATTAACCTATTTCTCCAACGCATGTTGCTATATAGCTTTCTCTATTATCAGCTAGATTAGAGGAAACCCTCAATAATTGTCTTTCTGGTTCATCCATTTTTTAAATCAAAATTCAATTTCTGATATATATATATATATATATATATATATATATATATATATATATATATATATAACGATGTCTGATCAAGCTAATTTTAGCGTGAAAACTTTACTCTACGTGCCTTACAAAATGAACGAATCAGATTGTAAAAATAAACGCACGATAACCCACGATAGTGGTGGCAGAAAACCCACAGTTTTCACCGCCAACAGACAGAATTTAAACTCTTTTGCAATTATCACTCGCTTCTAACGTGATATATATGTTGTCCTAAACAATGTATACTTTGTTGTGCAATGTTTAGCACACAAAAAAAAGCTAAGGTTCTTATTTTTTAAGTACTCATTTCTTATTTTACGAGACAAGTCATTCTCTCACAATACATCAATTTTAATTCAAAGTATAAGAACTTATTTTTATTTTCCTTGGCGGAACGGGGCCTAACTACTATGCTATTTTATAACTTGAATAGCACGAAAAATAGACCACAGCCGGGAAGCAGAGTCCCTGCAGTGCCTAAGAAGCACTGCAAATTACAGCCCCTTAAAACGACAGAGTTTTGAGGCAAGTTACGTGAGAAGAAACTTCTCTTGGCAAGGAGAAATTTGAGGCAAGTTACGTGAGAAGAAACTTCTCTTGGCAAGGAGAAAATTATTCAGTGCTTTGGAACCATACCCCTCTACTTTTCTCCACAAGATTTTGTCAAAAAAAAAATTTGACAGAAAAAGGTCAAGAGGGGTATGGTTCCAAAGCAAAGAAAAAACTAATTTTTTTTTGACTAATTTTTTTTGACATTTCCATGGACTTCCTTTACAAAATCTTGTGAAGAAAAGTAGAGGGGTATGGTTCCAAAGCAGTGAATAATTTTCTCCTTGCCAAGAGGAGTTTCTCCTCACGTAACTTGCCTCAAAACTCAGTCGTTTTAGGGGCTGTAATTTGCAGTGCTTCTTAGGCACTGCAGTGTTGGGGCACGCCCAAGACCTCACCAACGAAGCACGAATACACAATCAAACCATGGATGAGCAAGAAACACACACACAAGATTTTAGGGAAAATTTCACTATATTAAACCACTCAATATAGTTACAAAAACCCTCTTCACCTCTCAAACCTCACACAAACACTCTCATCCATCCACTCCCTCTCTTCTCACCACAAAATGTATATATGAAAGCCCTAGGGTACACAAAAATATCACACGGACAAAAATGCCCTTACTAACAAAGCTAATTACACATCCACCACTAGGGTGGATCCCAACAATCACCCCCTCCACCCTAGTGGGTGGAAGGTCGTCTCCTCACTTCTCGATCGGAGCGTCCGCGATCCCAAACCTCGATAGCTCGCACCCCCTTAACGGATGCCCCGCACCCCCTCACTTGGTAGCCTCCTACTTCTTCATCGGACGCAAACACGAACACATCGGAAATCAAATCTTGTGCGAAAGAAACCCTTTTCTTAGTGCACAATTCTTCTTCACCAACTCCACTAACCGATGCTTCATTCAAACTCAACAAACAATGCGCTTCACACAAAGGCTCTTCAACTTGCGTTTTCACACGCCACACTTTTCTTCCAACTAAACGTCTATAGCTCATATCATCCCTCACAACGGAAGCCTCAAGGCGGTATAATCCATGAACCAAACTACCTTCAAGCATCACACGTTCCTCTTGCCGAACCCGAAGAATACCCTCACTAGCCAAGAATGAATACCCTTTACCATCAAGCACTCCAAGCGAAATCAAATTCCTCTTCACCCCTAGCACATGACGAACATCCGACAACCTCACAAACCTTCCATCCGGCAAGCGAAACTTCACTATCCCCTTACCAACGACACGGCTCCTCGAACCATTCGCCATCCGAACAACACCACCATCAAAAGCCTCGTAGCTACAAAACTCTCTCCTATCTCCACAAACATGGAATGAGCACCCGGTGTCAAGTACCCAATCCGTTTGCCTCGCAACATTAGGCTTTTCCTCAACCAACAAAAGCTCCGTATCTTGAACCACCGCCGCTTCCTTCGATTGACCCTTCATCTTGGGACAATCTCGAATCATATGTCCCTCTTCCTTGCAATAATGGCAAGTTCGACCAACTAACTTAGGGCAATCTCGAATCATATGACCTTCCTTCTTGCAATAAAAGCAAGCCATACTCCCTTTTTCACAACGATCCCTCGAACGCGAACCCGAACGTGAATTGCCTCCTCTCTTTTGATTTCTCCCTCTCGTTCCTTCCGAAACCAAAGCTTGCGACTCATCAACATGCATCTTGGCCATTCCCTTTCTTCTCGCCTCCTCACTAAACAAAGCATCTTTCACTAAACTCATACTTAATTTTCCATCCGGCGCAGAATTACTCAAGGAAACCACCAAGACCTCCCAATCATCCGGAAGCGAACTAAATAACAAAAGAGCTTGCAATTCATCATCAAAATCCAAACCAACACTAGATAATTGATTCACCAAACTTTGAAACTCACTCGAATGCACGGCAACCGAATCCCCACTTCGAAGCTTCAAATTCACAAGTTGCCTCATCAAAAGCGCTTTGTTTCGAGATGATTTCGATTGATACATCTCCACCAACTTCCCCCACAAAACATAAGCATCCGTCTCTTGCGCTACATGGTGAAACACCTCCTGCCCAATAAACTGTCGAATCATTGCTACGGCTTTCCTATTCGATTTATTCCAATCCTCAACCTTAATCGAATCCGGTCTCTTTCCTTTATACTCAATAGGGTCATATAACTCTTTTAACGACAACATATCCTCCATTCGTGGTTTCCAAACCGCATAATTTGTCGCCGACAATATAACCATAGTATTCACACTAACACCAACATCCGTCATCTTGTTTTAATTAATCCAAAGCAAGATAATCACTTAAACCCGACCCCTAGTACTCCCGAACAACTCAACCAATGCCTAAAAAAAATTTCAAAGCTGGAAAAAAACGTACCGGCAATTTCCGAGTCGAATCACTCCAAACCGAGGCCGCAAACAGATCCGGAATGAAAAAACCTGTCAGGAACCAGACTGAACCGGTCACGAACCGGCCGAAAAACCAACGAACCGGCCGAAACACTCCGAGCCGACACCGGTGTAAACCGGCTGACTCAGCACCCGCTGACCCCGCGTTGACCGGACCCTTTGACCGCCGGTCTGTCCCTTCTGAACCGGATCTGGAACCTTCTGAACCCGCGACTGGTTCAGATTTCCGTCAGGCACGCACCGCCTTCTACCGGCGCGTGTGGGCCACCCTCTCAATTTCCGACGACGAGTTTTACAGATCCAGAATCGTCTCCTCGAGACGAACAAACCCCTGTGCTCAAATCTCGATTCCAGTCAACCCTCCGACAATCGACTGGTAAGCCGCCACTCGCCTCCGCCCGCCGCCTTTCGAACGTGTTTTCCGGGCTATCCCAAACTCCACCGGCGACGTTCTACACACCCCCGTGCTCGCCTTGACAAGACAAACAAAACCCTGTGCTCAAAACTCGTCTTCGATCATCCACAACTTCGGGCTTTTCAAAATAGCCTATCTGCCCGTCGCCGCCTCCGCCCACTGCGATCGAATGGCTCCCGAGCCTTCGTCCGGTGACGAAACTCGACCCCGTCACCTCCTATAGACTCGTCTCAGTGAGGTGCACAACCCTTACTGGTCAAAAATAATTTTCGAACATCTTCATTTCTGACCAGATCCGTGAACAGTAACAAAACGCAACCCGAACCCGAACCTTGCTTCTCCGGTGACCTACGCTCTAATACCACTTGTTGGGGCATGCCCAAGACCTCACCAACGAAGCACGAATACACAATCAAACCATGGATGAGCAAGAAACACACACACAAGATTTTAGGGAAAATTTCACTATATTAAACCACTCAATATAGTTACAAAAACCCTCTTCACCTCTCAAACCTCACACAAACACTCTCATCCATCCACTCCCTCTCTTCTCACCACAAAATGTATATATGAAAGCCCTAGGGTACACAAAAATATCACACGGACAAAAATGCCCTTACTAACAAAGCTAATTACACATCCACCACTAGGGTGGATTCCAACATGCAGGGACTCCGCTTCCCCACAGCCGTGTGTGCAATTTTTATTTTTCTCCACCTACTTTTGCACATGGATAAATAGTTCGATATGTGTGGAAGAAGATAAACCAAACCCACTCTGTGATGGAAGCATAACAATGAATATTACTCATAAATGCATCCGCACTACAACCAACCGATCAATGGATTGGATTTTGGAGCCGCCCGGTTTGGTAAAACTCTTCTTTCAGCTTTCTTAGCTTAAAATTCGAAAATGTGAGCTCATATTGTCGGTGCCGGTGCCTGAGAAGAAGCGAGCAAAGCGATCGTTTTAGGCCTCAAAAAAGTTTTTAAAACGAGGGCCCCAAAATTATATAGGGGGCGTTGGGTAACCTTTGTTAATTTTCAGTTTTTTATTTTTAAGAAACTAGAAGAAGAAACAAGTTTATATTTTCATAAAAAACAAAAACAAGAAACATGTTTGGTAATATTTGTGTTTCTCAAAAAAAAATAAAAAAAGGGGGAAAACACCTTTTTGTAGTTTCCATAGTTTACAAAAACTCTAAAAAAGTTTATGAAAAAACAAAAAAGTAGAAACTTGTTACCAAACAAGTTTTCTTCATTAAATTTACCCAAAAAAAAAAGTTTTCTTCATTAGTTTTAAAAAAAGTAAAAACAAAAAACAAAAACCAAAAACTGAAAACAAAAAGGTAACCAAACGCCTCCTATATGTACCCTTTTTTTTTTAATCTCAAGAAACAAGTTTATTTATTTAAACAAGATGGTGGGCTTTACAACGTGGGGTAGCCATCCCATTAACATAAAAAAGAAAGCATTGGGATACAAATGGGGATACAAAAAGGAACACATGCAAAGTTCCGTCTAACACCAACGCCTTTTTTGGCAAACCATCGGCCACACAGTTTGCTTCCTTGAGAATATGAGATATGCGAACATTCCATTTATGGGCCAGTAGCATCCTGCAATCAGAGATAAGAGGAAAGAGCCATGGTGAAATACAATGTAAATCATGAAGAAGCCAAATACTGATTTGTGAGTCGGACTCCAAATCGGGCTCATAAAACCCTTTGGACTATGCTATCTGGAGGCCCATACGAATAGCTTTGAGCTCCGCCACCAAACTTGTTGTGGCACCAACATATTGATTAAAACCAAGTAACCAACGCCCATAAGAATCTCTAAACACACATCCAATACTAGCACTGCTGGTTTGAGGATTCGCACTGCCATCCGTGTTCAATTTAACTTGTCCTAGATTGGGAGGTAACCACCGAATCAGTTTAGTATCAAACCTTTTAGGAGAATGCGACACCGTTGCAAGGTAGAAAAATTCCATTGAAAGGTGGTTGATAGAAAGTGAATTTGGAGGTGCTGTAGTGCGCCCGATCCGACCGTCCATCTCGACACGAATGGCTGATCTTTGAGGCTTAGAGGGGTGGACTGGAAACAACTTTGGTTACGAGCTTTCCAAATAATCCATACAGTGAAGGCAAAACATGAGGACCAGGAGGGGTGGGCGAGCTCTGCTATTCGCAGGGAAGGTTCGCAGGGATCCACGCAAGGAAAATTGCGTTTGGGCCCATTTCGGGTCCCGAAAAAATCTAGAAAAATATCCATAAATTTTTGAATATTATTTTATGGAGCCCTGTAAAAAATCATCTCCAGCAGATATCAGTAAGTATTACTTTTGGATTCGTAGGATGAAACTGCTCAGTTCACCCCTACGAATCCAAAAGTAATACTTACCGATATCCGCTGGAGCTGATTTTTTACAGGACTCCATAAAATAATATTCAAAAATTTATGGATATTTTTCTAGATTTTTTTGGGACCCGAAATGGACCCAAACGCAATTTTCCTTGCGTGGATCCCTGCGAATCCGTCCTTGCGATTAGAATTTCCGATTTGGGACTGATGTGTATGTACCCTTACTATAGGTATAGAAAATTAAGATCCACTAAAATTGAGCCCATCAATAAGATCGTCCAACTTATACCCAAAAAAAATAAAAGTGCACCTGAATTGCTGCAACTTTTTGTCCTGATGTATGATATTAGAATTCTATCTTGTTGGCTACTACTAATAATCATTGTTTTCTAATCTTGTTGGCTACTAATAATCATTGTTTTTGAAGTCCTATCTTTTTGTCCTTTTGCTTGTGATATACACTAAGAGGTCCACTTTTTTTTAAGTTCGTTTTAGGCCTCCAAAATATCAGGATCGACATTGCATATTGTTCTGGTTTGGTAAAATTATTCTACTCTTCTCTAGATTGGTGCAAAAGTTATTCTACTCTTCTGATTTCAAGGAAAATGGCCCAAGAACTTAATGTGAAGCAGCAGGGTTAAGAATTTTCTCCTATCTGGGCCTACTTATACTAGAAGGTCAAGGTAGATCAAGCTGAAGAAGAACACCACATGACCGAAACTCTGGAACATTTGAAAAGAGCATATGAATAGCCGCAGAACCCTCATGACCAAGTCACGAAGCGCGCGTGCGTAAGTGAGTGAGGTTGCGGGGGCGAGGGTATGAAATCATTATGGAAAAATCACATGTTAATAAAATTCACGAGAGCAAGAATTGGGATCGGAAACTTAAAGCAAAAATTGAGGGTGAGAACGGAATATCATAAGCGATGATTATGTGACCTGACACTTGACAAAGAGTAGTAAAGAATAATTCAATCGCAAAACAAATTAATCCCTGGGTAGGAATTGGTGTCATGATAATCAACTGATAAACAATAGTACCTTAGAACATTTAAATTACTCCATAATCTTCGTTCTATCAATTCACGTGTTTGGTTAGTTAATGCAAGCTTCAATTGACCCCCCTACTAGTGCACAGTGAGATTGATCCTCAAGATTAGTCGGTATACTCTGTAAAATACGAAAAAGGATTCACAAAACAAATTACTGATATATGATACCTTAGGCTTGATGGGATGATAAAAAAAAGAAGAAGAAGAAGAAGAAGAGTGTACCCACAAGCTACTCCGTAGAACATAACATCACAACATCAACAAAATAGCAAAGAACACAAATTTTCCTTGAAAAAAAATTAAGGTAGGTTTGCCCAAGTATTTGGCTGACTAAACATTGCTATATTTACCCCAAGTCTATTTACTACGTATTAAACAGTTGAAAGCTGAAACACAGATTTCTCTCAATCTGTACAAATATTGTAAAAATCCATGAGGATCAAATGCTGCAAGCTACGTTGCCCGCAATTGGGCTCTTTTTTTATTCTCGACAACCAAGATGTTCGGGTTAACTTAAGCGCAAGTGGTCTGGTGCTCAAGTTTTCAGCCAGTGGAAGTACCTGTGGAAACTACTGATGGTGCTCTGCTTCTCTGTTTTTCCCCACAGTAATAATCCTAATGAAAGAGCCATCTCTCTCCTCTTTAGCCCTCTTCTCTGCTTCTTCCCTCAACCTCCTCATAAACTTCTCCTCAGCATCTCTCAAGAACTTCATCTTCGGAGGCGGTGAAGACCTCAGACTATCGAAATCTGCCTCCGAGAACGATTCAAACAGAGGATTCAACCCATGGATTTCGTAAGACTCGAACTGGTAACCACCCTTTGGCGAGGCCAACGGGGTGAGACTGACGGGCGTGTCGATAGCAAAAACAAGGTCGCCGAGGCTCCTAGTCCTTGACCCTTTTCTGCTTCTCTCTCCTCCTCTTGATTTCCCATCATCTGACTCCAAGTCTTCCTTGGTTTCTTCTTTGATTGTGAAGAGAAACCTTGGGGGCCCGCAGAGATTGTGAAGCCTCTTGAGTTCTGACTCCACACTTTCTTCTTCGCCGAAGCCTTTCGTGCCCGACTCGAGGTCTGGTTCGGGGCCTTTGGGATCTGGGTTCTTCAAAGAATCGGCTGTCTCGACGGAATTTGGATTCTTACAGCAAAACAGAGTGGAAATCTCTTTCCCTTCTCTTCCGACGTTGCGTCTGTTCTCCTTCCTCCGCCGCACCAAGTGGTAAATCTCCGCAACGACGCCTAGGAAAACGAAACCGAAAACGAGACTCAGACCGATTCCTAAACTGCCAAAAGCTGCCATCTTTCCGGCCGAGAAAAATCTTAGTTCGAAATCCGATGAAGAAAATTAGCGACGGAAAGACTGTCACCGTCTCGAACCCATTTCATGGGAAATCTCGAATGACACTAAGGAAAGTTTGTTGTGGAAATCGAGACCTGTGATTGACACAAGTGTCACTCAAATCTGATGAAGAACAGTCGTGGGTTTCTTCAAAGTGAAGCTGAAATGATACCCGGAGCTACAAGAAATCCAGGAGGGACCCCTCTTCCTCAACCAACTCGAATTTTAAAGGGAAAATATTGCTAAAAAAAGAAGAGATTTTTACTGGGAAAAACCCACGAAGCCCAGCAAGTCCCCTCTGCTCCTGAATTCTTTCGAGATAGATACAAGTATTTCAGTGGTTTCAAACAGTTCATGGCCCGACTTATCAAAAAAAAACAGTTCATGGCCCCACAGTATTTTAAGGCAGAAAGTTGGGAGTTCATCCCTCCTTGTCAAAGGTCACTGTGTTTATCTTTAACAGCAAAGGTCACTTGACACTGGTTAAGAATTGATAAATGTGTTAATTAATCGGGTTTGACAATTGAAATATGGAGAACACTCGAGGCCCCACAAAAATACAAAAAAATTCAAGAAAATCACCGTCGAAAAGATTTAAAATAAAAGGGTCAGTCTCGCGATGGCAGTTCGGACCTCTGGCTGAACTGCCAAGTGTTACTTTGGTGACGTTGTTCATCTCGCGTGAAGTCTATGAGGAGGAGTCTTATGATATGAGGTGTTCGTTTGTGAGTTGTTAAGCAATGCATACGAAAAATTAGCTATGTACCGGGCGCGGTTTCTGGTTAGTGTTTGTGCCACAACCCTTCATTACATATTCACCGATAGTAATGAATATGTAATGTTTAAGTGGGTGAAAAAAGAGCACCGTGATTCTTATTATTTACTAGACTAGAAGTGTCTTCCATAAGTCTACAACCTTTTAACGTAAAGATTTTTATGCATAGATGGAGATACAGTGTATCGAAATCGTCCAATGTGTGTTTTTTTCTATTTTTAAACAGAGTCTAATGTGTATTGGCTCCGCATTTTTTTGTGTGGGACTCATGTGTGGACCCTACCGGACATATTTATGCACGCTCATATGTATCCGTAATATTGCTGCCTAAAGTAGAGGAAAGATAAAAAGAAAGGAAATTGGCTCAAAAGTCTCAAAACACATCTGGTTGAAATCTGACTCCATCGTGCGAGGAATTTTTGGGTGCCGAGCGGGAACCACATGGCAGTACCCGTCGGCAATTTCAGCCGTCCAAAATTTTTTGGGTGCCGAGTGGGTTACCACGTGGAGGTATCCGTCGACAATTCCAGCCGTCCAAACGTGTTTTGAAACGCACAGATTTATTCCTTCTCTCTCCTCACCTGACCACACTCTCTCTCTCTAAAATCCGGACCGTCCAACTGGGATCACCGACGGGGTACCACGTGTGTGGTACCCGCTCGGCACCCAAAAATCTCTCCCCACGTGCTAGCCTGCGGTCAGAGGCTGGGCAATAGTGCAATTTTATATCGTGTGCAAAACAAAAAACAAAGACGAATGTAGTAATAAGCAGGGGAAAAAATATTCACGGCAAAGAAAACCGACCAAGACGGATATTTGTTTATTTGTTCTTGACGAAAACCCTAAAAAGAACACCTTTTGGAACAAGATACATGAATCTGAAATTCTTACTAGTACTAAGATAATTGGCGGTGGTCAAGCTATATAACCAGTCTATACGTAAAATAACCATGGAAAAACTACAACTATTATTATTCTTTTGACAGGAAACAGGAAGAGAGAGAGAGACATTAAACATGAAGTAGAAAACAAATACCTGAAATCATGGCGTTTGATAATTCAGTCGTCCGGACCGGTTTACGTGCGCCTCGATTAGTCTTGAGAGACCAATCTCATCGCCTATTTCCCGAGATTTCAAGTAAAAGACAGTAACCTCTGCTCTTGTCTCGAGAAATTATTTGTATCGATCTCTAAGATTGAAGAAACAAAAAGTGATATGAAGTGTCAATATCTTGGGCTAAACACATAATATGAAGTGTCATATAAAACTGACCCACATGATTGACGCGACAAAATGGAAACCAAAATATTGATGTCAACGTTTTTTTACCCCAAATGGAAAGTTTAAAGTTGATTTTTTCTGATCCTTGATACTCCGTATCTAGGTACGAATCACACCAATCAACGGTGGAAAACCAACTACTAGAGGGTTGGATAATTAGGAAATAAATTCAACTACGATTGTTCATACAATAAGATTTAATTTGGTTCCCGATTTATAATTATTTCCTCTTTGGTGTTTTCCCAATTTTTGCTTCTCTTTATATTACTAGTGTTTGTCCATACCTACGGCACTAACCACCCTTTGATGGCATTTTTGTAATATATTTGTAAGAGTGTGGGTGTTTTCTTAAGAGAGTTGGAGAACACATATCAGCCCTTAGATCAAATGAATCTCAACCATTCTTTCAACTTATGTTTGTGTGGTTCCCACACCCTTGTGTTTTAATAGCGTGCGAAAGATGTATAATCGCGTCGTGTATTTTTTGAAGGGAGCTGTTAATGCCACGGGGCATTTTGTTCCACAAATCCTCTTTATATCTTTTCCATTCCTAATCTATTTGATACTCCACTATCACAAGACCTAACCATGGGGCCCATTTTTTGGTCCCACGCGAATAATTCAAATTGTTCGTTAATTTTAAAATAATTTTTTGAGTGGCGTATAATAAAAAGGGAAAATTTCAAAATAACACCTGAACTTTGAACCCAATGTCTCATAAACACCTGAACTTCACTTTATTTCGATTAGGCACATGTGCTTTACAAAACCCCCAAATTCAGGCACCTAGCCTCATTTTCCGTCCATTTTGTTACGGCATTTGCTGATGTGGCGACCTTCTCCCGTTACGAAGGCCATGGGCACATGACCTGGGTTAATTAGGGAGCACATCTAGTTTAGCATCTCTTCTGGACAGTAACGGAGAGAGAGAGAGGAGAAGGAGGAGGGATGAAGACCACACCACCACCACCACCGGAGGCGACTCAACCTCCACCCCCAGCGACCACCGAGAATGATAACTCGCCGTACACGCGCCAGGATCAAACGGCCCGTGATAACTCTGTGCTACTTCGATCAAGATGGGTCTTGCACCGATCTCTTCGTTCCTCCGAGACGCACAAGACTTAAGGATCCGATCAATTTTACGGAACAAAACCTTAAAAGAATCGAAACCCACCTCTCAATTTCTCACACAATTGTATGTACGTATGTATGTGTATATGATTCTCTCTTTAGATCTCTAAATCACGTATTTTGCTACATACTGATTCTCTCTTTATCCCAATGCTACTTCTTGGATAAAGTAATTTCTCACAATTTTGGTGTGATTTGGTGGTTTTGGATTGGGTTTGTTGTTAAACCCCAAACCATGCTGAGTCATCGTCTCCGTTTAGGTAAAGGGAGGGCAACGGGTGGGGGAAAATGATTATGTGCAACACACATGCTAAGTCATGTGCCTATGGGCCACTTAAGGGGAGAAGGTCGCCACGTCAACGCATTCCGTTACAAAATTGACGGAATATGAGGCCAGGTGTCTCAATTTGGGGGTTTTGTAAAGCACATGTGCCTAATTGAAATAAAGTGAAGTTCAGGTGTTTATGAGACATTGGGTTCAAAGTTCAGGTGTTATTTTGAAATTTTTCCTAAAAAAAATCAGCTCAGTTGGATATCTGTATGTGTTTGATCTAATCTTTTAATTTCTCATTCAGATTTTACGATCCTAAATGCTGAATGACAACTTGAAGTTTGGATCAACTATTTATGCATATCCAATTGAGCTGATTTTTTGAAAAGACTCAAAAAATTATTTTAAAATTAATTAACGGATCAGATTACTTGTATGTGATCCAAAAGTGGACCCATAAACCGTTGTACATTTTCGGTACCCCACACTTCGGTACCAATAGTAGGACTCCAACCAAAATCTTTCAACTATAAAACCAAGTTGATACGATTAAAAAAAAAAATTGGTGATTTTGCCACTCCTTTTTTTGTTAACGCCACTCCCCTGCAAGTGTATTTCAATCATTTCAAAAAAAAAATTGAATTACCAACTTCTCAAAAGTAGTACTACAATTTTGATTGCTGGGAGGGCAATTGAGTCATTTTACTATTCTATGTAATTAACTTGCCCCATGGCATTAAGAACTTCCTTTTTTGAAATATACATGACGCTATTATACATCTTTCCTACGTGTTACTACTATTTATTATCATAGCTCTACCTCTACGAGTTCTAATTATTTGCAAGAGATTAACATTGCTATGCATCTTGTTGTGTTTGTTCTTGTCCGTGTTCGTGTTCGTACTTTTTGAAAATTGGAGTATCATCTATGATGATGAAAACATAACCATATCCATAACAAACGAAACATCAGCATACGTGCGGCTTTGTTCGTTTTGGGTCTCAAAATTTTTTGATACAGTTTTTAATAAATTTTTTCTATCTATCTCTCTTCACTCATTACTCTAAAAAATCTCCCTTAAAATCCAAACCGAACAGGACCGAGACCCATGATACCAGTCGAAGGGTTGGAGGCCCATAATAATGTAAGAATCACCCTTGTGACGTAAGTGGATTTAGATCATGGGCTCATACTAACCTTTGCGGTAACTAATTTACTATAACAGTACTATAATTAATTTCATTACTATAAAAAGTAAAAAGGTCACGGTAATTAGTAATTACTTGTGATCTTTTGCATTTTTCTTTTGCATTTGATCACGGTTTTAAAACCGTGGTCTATTGAACAGTTATTATTTCTCGCTATTTTTTTAATCACGTTTATAAACCATGGTTAACAACTATTAATTGACAATTGTTATTAATTGTCAAAAAGGTTGATTGATACATGACGAAGATCCCAGTTCTTATTTAAAACCATGGTAAAAAAAAAGACCAAATTGTGTCAGTAAGCTATGCCCATATTTTTACTCAAATTGATTTACGACTCATATTTTTTTTTTTATAGTAAAATACTCCATTATAGTTCATTTTTCAAGTAGGATGCATTTATTTTCATAGAAACAAGAATAACATTAATTAGATGTAAATTTTGTCAATGCCTATTTTGAACATCTTGCTTTGCTCTCTTGTAAATCATACGAGTAATAGATGCTAGTGTTAATAACAACACACCCCTATCTCAGGTGTTATACATAAACTCCTTCAGAGCCAATCCCCATCGAGTTTTTTTTTTCCGGCTTTAATTGAGCCACTCACAAGTGAGCGGTGAGATTGTGCCTCCGGAATTAATTAGTCGAGGTGCTCGTGAGTTTGTCTAAACACATGAGTTATATAAAAATAAAAATAAAACACCCCTCCAAATAGGAAAAGTACATTGTCACCAACTTTTGGGTGCACTACAAAGCATCATTTCCCTTCAATAATAATGCATCTCCTCACCCGTAAACCATAGCCAAATTCTTAGTGAGTAATTTAGTAGTAGTACTAATTACTGCAACTAAAATCTTTCACCGGCTGAGATGCAATTAAAAGCTGGAGCCAGGATAGGCTGAGTAGTTGTGGAGTGCTTTCGAGGCGGCACGCAGCACCTGAAGTCTGTGCAACTTTGTGCATCCAAAAACAAAACTCGTCCTTATTCGGTGCCGGGTATGTATATCCCACGTGGTACTTGTTCGGTACATCCAGACCGTACAATATATTTTTGGACGGCTCGGATTGAAATCCTCTATTTCCTCTCATCTCAACATTTTCTCTCTCTAAATCCGAGCGATCAAAAAACGCAATGGACGGCTCGGATGTACCGAGCGGGCACCACGTGATATACCCACCCGACACTAAAATTTTTTTCCGTATATAATGACTCATTAGCCATGTATAGTACTACTCCAGTACTTTGAGATCCTGAATTAACTTGACCTCATGAAATAGGATTGTTACTCATTTTATGAATCTAACTCAGCCTTGTTTGGTACGCGTTATGAGTCGAGGAGGATTGAGGGAATGAAATTAAGATATAAGTAGCGATGAGAGATAAATAGAGAAATTGATTTCTTGGTTGAACACATGAATTCCATCGGGGGAGATCGTTGTAACAATATTGTCTCACTAATAATTTCGGCCTTCAAAAAATTACTATCCATACAATTCGCATCAAACATACTGTATCTCGTGCACAAAAATGGAAAAATCTCTATGAAATATTATGGGACTTGTTTCATATCTCTCTCTCTCTCTCTCTCTCTCTCTCTCTCTCTCTCTCTCTCTCTCTCTCTCTCTCTCTCTCTCTCTCTCTCTCTCTCTCTCTCTCTCTCTCTCTCTCTCTCTCGGCCAAATTAACCTCTTGTTATCAAGTTCAATTCCCAACCCCTCCATGATCACAAAAGGTTCACCTCGTCCCTTAAAACTTCTCTTGCCCCACTATCTGCTCCCACACTTCAATTCCCAAAGCCCCCCATAGCCCCCGCCCTACCTACACCTTACAAACCAACCGCCTGTCTTTTTCCCCATTTCCCCATTCTACCCCTACCCCTACCCCTACTCCCACCCCCTGGCCTACTCCCACATCTGTCATTCCCGATATTAAAATAACCCTCCCCTATCCTCAAACTTCACAAGCCTATTGTCGTCTTTTCATCTCCACTGCATGCCAAAAACTCACTCCAGCCGCTAACCTCCATGTTTTCAGAGTTTGTTCAGCGCCAAAAACAATACGCATGTCAATCCCCTCTCTCTCTCTCTCTCTCTCTCTTCTGTTTTGACTCTCTACACTATCTCTATAAATTAATGTACTCGACTAACAAAAACCATGCAAAGAGAGAAAGTGAGAAAGAATGGAGGGTCATCACGAGGCGTCGAACTCCGGCGGGGGGATTCCGGCGAGTCCGAGGTGGAACCCGACCAAGGAACAGATAACCATGCTGGAGAACTGGTACAAGCAAGGGATAAGGACGCCTTCTGCTGAGCAAATACAGCAGATCACTGCCAGGCTGCAGGCGTACGGGCACATTGAAGGGAAGAACGTGTTTTACTGGTTCCAGAATCACAAGGCGAGGCAGAGGCAGAAACAGAAGCAAGAGAGCTTGGCCTTCTTCGGTCGGTGTTTCCACAAGCCTGGTTCTCTGCAGCCTGCTTTCTCTCCTTCCCCCAACGGTTGGTTTGGCGTTCCTCCTTTTTTCTCGTATAAATGTAAATAAACACGGGTATATATATGGACATTTATCATGAAGTTATGAACCGAGCTGTTCGTGAACTTTTCTGGGCTCGATTAGGTCAATATATATTCGTTCGAGTTCAATTTGAAACTCCACCTGAAACATCTCGTGACAGAGCTTTAGGAGCTTCGAACAAGAACAAATTACACAAAGAATCTTTATAGGAATAGGACAAGTTTGCTTATGCAATTTTATTCTGCCGAAGATGTCATGCCATCGTCGACTCTCTTTTTGTTCCTTGATTACCACCGCCCTTTTGACATTGTTTGTTTCTGTAATTTAGTATTCCCTCTTTTAGTTACTTGTGTTGCTTTAGAGTACGTTAAAGCTTCATTATTTCTCTTCCGAAGTGGATGTTTTCTTTCACCAGTTGCTCTCTCTCTCTCTCTCTCTCTCATACCTCCGATTGCATCGAACCAATAATATAACTAACTCGAGCTTTTGTTTAACATGCAGTTGTCTGCAGCCCATATTACCCTGCAGAAAGCGAATTAGGCTTCTATTCCCACTACCCAAAGATGCTTCAACCAGGCCTCATCAAGAAGAGACCAAAACCTGCAGATACGGTACCGGAGAAGATACAAACTTCACAAGTGCTGATCAACGATATTGATGACGGCAACTGTTGTAAGCAAGAAACCCTGTCTTTGTTTCCACTGGAGCCCACTGGCGTTTTACAAACGAGGAGCTCTTCTCCTTCTTCTTCAACCTCTGCCGTGATTTCCACTACTGCTCCCTCGAGCTCCTCTGCCATTAATGGTGATCATCAACCGTACTTTGATTTTTTCTCTGGGGGTGGGTGTTGTGAGAGTGATTGATTGATTAAATATGGGTGAGCTGGTTTTTTGCACTGACCGATTAATGCATTTGTTGTGGTGCAAACTACGAAATTTCGGGTGTCTTATTGATCAGGGTTGTTCTCGATTTTGGGGGAGGAGCTGATGCGTTGCAGAGATGGATTTGGTTGTAGTAGTAGGGTCATTTAAGTTTTGGACTTTTGGTATAAATGACCTGATTTGTTTCGGCTCTCTCTTTTTCACTAGTCAACCACGTTATTATGATGAACTTATTATTGTACATGCATGTTCAAGTTTGGTGCATTTTCTTTATAATCGAATATTCGAGCCAACCTGTGCGTGCTTTATCTAATTTCGAGACCTGAAACTAACTCCCGAACAAAACGAGCTTGGTGCATTTGTTCGGCCTAATAAGCTAATAAGTTAAATGGCTTATTTTTTTGTCCTTATTCAAAAAAAAATCGCATTTGTTAGTTTTTCGTCAACTTTTTATGGAGTATTGCTTCGTTATGACGAGAGGAATTTAAAAAGTACTACAAAATTATCATCGAAATTCAAAAATTTTTGGTTAAAGACAAAATTATCATCAAAATTCAAAAGTTTCGATCGTAATCTTTTACTTTTTAGATTTCTCTAGTAATGAAGAAACAATAATTCATTAAAAAAATTGACGAAAAATTAATAAATGCGAAAAATTTGAATAAGAACAAAAAAAAAAAAAAAAACTACTTAGCCCGGTAGGCCGAACGGACCCGGGGTGCCTGCCGAGCGGCCAATCCGGCCGTCCATCTCGGAATCAACGGCCCGGATCGAAACATCTTTTTCCTTTTCCTTTTCTTTTTTTTTAAATCCATTCGGTAATTTTGCATCCGGGCCGTCCAAAACACTTTTGGACGGCCGAGATGCGCTCGGCACCCCTGCCAAGCACCCTTGCTTGGCAGGATCTCCCGATCCAGGCCGAACAACCCCATGCAAGTCATGCCACGTTTTGGTAGGCAAATTTTTGACATGGGAAATAGAGGCTAAGGAGACAAATGACGGGAGGAGGTTCTTGAAGGGAGCTATAAAAACAAAACGACCACACAACCAGTCAACCCTCCATATACCTTTGACGTGGAGCTCTCATATTCGACAAAAACCAATGGAGATTCATTTTGCCACAGTGCCCGCAAAAGAAAAACCGGAATCGGAACACTTCGCGAGGAGTTCGGGGCTTGGCTCAATAATGGTCTGGTTTGGTTCGATTCTTTTAGTATGCGAGTAGACTTTGAACAAAAAAATGATTGACGTTTCCAAAAACTAAGTTGAGCTCGAATTAGCCGTAACTTGCTTGTGGAGATAAGCTCAACTCGATTCGTATATATGTGTTTGGCTCGTTTAGTAGTACTTTAATAAAGTTTGAGTGCTCAAATACTAATCGAGCTCCGGCTCAAACTCAAACATTTGAATTCAATTCAAGCTCGATCGAGGTAATTACTGAATTTTAAACAAGCCAAGCTCAAGTACCTTAAAACGGGTCAGCTTGGTTTAGCCCAATCGGGCACTATCAATAAAAGCAAGTCCAATGGTTGCTATACCTAAAATTTGGCACCAGAAAATGGAACCAACGAATCCAATGGGAAACCATTCTTGTTCTAAAATGGCACAGTTGCAAAAGACTGCTGATTTTGTCACTCTCTTTTTTGGTGCAAAAATACACTTGCAGGGGAGTGACGTTAACAAAAGAGAGTGGCAAAATCATTTCCCTTGTAAAATTGGTTCCATATTTAGAATCAATGACGGCTTATAGCCATCCTTGCCACCTCACCATTCACAACTCAAATTAACCATAAACTTGGAAGAGAGTGAGAGAGATATGCTTGAGTTCACCGGAATAAAAAAAATGTTGTTAGAATCAATAATCCACAAGAAAGTATTTGAAAAATTTTAAGTTTCAATCCTAATGTTTTAAATACTCACTTTTTTCACTTTGTGGAACGGGCTGCCATACCAAAATTTTCACTCTCTCTCCATTTTCCCGTTTTTATCTATTTTTCCTGGCGCCATCTCCAACTCACAGAAACGGATAACACGCTAGATATTCTCCCCCCACATCTCTCTCTCTCTCTCTCTCAATTCCAGTCCTCCCTCATCCTCCATTCCTCCTCACTCCAAACTCTTTCTCTCCACAAGCCACTCATGAGGAGCTGAACGAAACCCAAGGAACCCTCCAACTCCATGGCGAAAACACTAATCTCATCCCCTCCCTTCATCACCACCACGCCCCACCCTTCCCTCTCCCGCCATGGCCTCCTCCGCCCTCTCCCCCGACGCACCACCAGGCTCCTCTCCACCAGAGTCAACCTCAGCTTCCACGACCTTCCCCCTATCCCCTCCTTCGACTCTTCTGCCGATTTCAGCGCAATCGTAAGCCGCGCGGAGGGCCTCCTCTACACGCTCGCCGATGCCGCCGTCGCCGTCGATCCGGCCGCCTCCACTGACCCCGCCGCCGCCCAGAAGAACGGCGGGTGGTTCTCCTTTATCGCCGATGGCATGGAGGTTGTTTTGAAGGTACAATTTGATGATACACAACTGAATTGCTCATATTAATTCGACGAGTCCGTAGTTCTAAGTCCTACGGCAATCTATTTTGGATTACGTTTTAGCTCTGTTAACACATAGAAATGAACGCACACGTTTTCGCACGGATAAGCAATCTCTTATTTTAGTCTTTTCTAAAATATTTATATCTAATACTAGTATATCTCAATCTAAATGGTCAATTTTTTAAATAAATCAAAATTAATCAGTAGAAATTGCTTGAGGGGGAATGTGTTGTGTCGTTCATTATGAAGTTGTGTTATGGAGAGCTTCCTTTTCGTTGGTATTTATCCATGATAGTTTTCATTCTCAAGAGAATTTAGAATGCATTACCTGTGTTTCACTCAGCGGCTTGTTTGGTTCTTATTGTTATTTCATTTCATGCTTTCTATGTATCATTAATGCAATTGCACTAGATGCCTTCCCACGTTTAGCTGGCTAAGAAAAGCGAAATACCAAAACATGATTTGCCTATTCGGTTTGCTAACCATGGAAAGTATGTTGCTACTGGAACTTTATGGTGTGGTGAATTTGTGTGCGTGCCCAAGGTTATGATTCTTATGAAGTAGGAGTATTCAAATATTAGAGACTAACGGTAGGCAGTGTTAAATATGACTACGTATTTTGCTTTATTGTATCAGGTGCTGAAGGATGGTCTCACGGCAGTGCATATCCCTTACGCTTATGGATTTGCCATTATTTTGATCACTGTTATCGTTAAACTCGTAACATTTCCACTGACAAAGCAACAGGTACTAATTGCTGCCCTGTGGTCTTAAGGACCAGTACTCAATCTATTACTCTTGAAGCAGGAAAATATGGATTCCTAATACTTGCCAACTGCTTCTGTTGTAAATATTTAAAAAACCAAACTTCGAAAATCCGTGCTTTCTTGTTCTTGTTCTTGTCCTCCTGATGTGTATATTCTTGTTGCTTATGTGTAAGATCAACTGTTATATCAGACTCTTGTATAGATTATATTATAACCTTTGTTGCGTTTGAAGGTTGAATCATCACTTGCTATGCAAAACCTTCAACCAAAGATCAAAGCAATCCAAGAAAGATACAAAGGAAATCAGGTATACTTCCTCTGCTGTACTGCTTGTTACTGTGTTAACCTTAACACCTCAAAATGAAAAACATGCGTGGAAGGTAACAATTTCAGGTGCTTTGTCATGAAGCTAACGTAAATATACATCTCATTGACCTTAGTAGTGAGTATGACAGTCAAATGCCATGAATATTCCTGTGAAACATTTTATCTTAATGGTTGACTAATATATATTTTCATGTTAATTACGCGTAACTGTATCTAGTATGTACTTTATTCCCAATCAACAGATTTAGATTCAATTGTGTAATGCTCAGCACGCCAAAGCATGCTTTTGAACTTGTAGATGCATCTTGCATTTGTCATAAGATTTTCAAGTGTATAAAATTATGGATTTCTGTATCGTTGGTCGTCTCATGCCAGTTTGGTCTGAACTGAATAGCTTCATGTGTTTTTGCAAAACTTAATTATTTGAAGTTTAAAAAACACATATCTGCATGGAGGGAGGCAACTTTTACGGGACAATTAGAATTTTCATGCGATCCATCTTTGCTTCTTTTATTTGTGCAAGTGTTCAATTTGTAAAAGCATCCAACATAAAACCAAGTTATTCCAAAGCACCAAAAAGAAAATCCAACATAAATCCAAATAGCAATGGGTGGAGAGGCCACCCATGCTCATATACTAGTTTCGGAGGTAATGTTAACCCAATGTGGGGCAAGCCTTTAACACCCTCATCTCCCTCACACTTGGAAATAAACAGAGGATTGATATCATATGGGCCACAATGAAACAAAATCACTAATAGCACAATTAAAGGGGGAACCACAATCACTAACGTGATAAAGTTTTTACTTTTTTTACTGCAGAGAGGGCCAAGAGGCTGCCTAGGCTCATATGAAGCTCTTAACAAATTGTACATATTACGTAACTTACATTAATCGGGTGATGGTCTCACTGAAACAGTTTGGCAATTTGTGCTTAAACTCTCTTTGATTCTGAAAATTTGCATCGTGTTTTTTTGTTTGTTTTGGAACTACCGTTTGGATCATATAGAACTCTTGAATTCTTGTAATGTTGGGGTCTCGTGCCAGTTTGGTATCAAATGAATAGTTCATGTGCTTTTGATTTTGTCCTAATATACTTGAATTTGTAGTTACCCGAAGATTGAAAAACACATATCTGCATGAAAGGGATATCAAAACCAGTGAAATATTTGAAACCATCTGATGCCCCATTCTTGATTATGAGGAAAGGAACAATCACCAAGGATAAGACTTTGTTATAATTGCAAGCTTATACCTGTTGGTCACTTGATTTGATCGACATGCTTGTGCTTCTTTTGCCACTTCGGCTCCGTAGACATGAATTTAGTGCATGCTGATGTCCTTGTTTCCGTATACTTTCAGGAAAGAATACAACTTGAGACATCACGACTCTATAGGCAGGCAGGGGTAAATCCTTTGGCAGGTACACCTTCGGTATTAAAATTAAAATTACCTTCTTTTTTTTTGGCAACTAGCAAATCATGATTTATTACTCCACTTTGGTGATTATGAAAGTTTAAAATGGTGAAATTCTTTGTCACCTGATTTTTCTCCTGCCTAAGTAGGGCTGTAAACGAACCAAGCAGCTTGCGAGCTAGGCTCAGCTTGGCTCGTTTATAGCCCTATGCCTAAGTACATATCAAGGAAGTTCCGCTTTTGTCCCTACGTTTTCTTTGGAAATATTTTTCGAAAGTGTGTTTCGAAGGTGTGATGGAGGTGTGATTCCAAAATTGATTTCCATTACTGTATTGATCTGGGAACCACAATATAAATCATGTGGGTGATTCTTGATTTTTTTTGGCACTTCCCAAATAGCCAGCCATATCCCATCCCATCAATATCGATTTTCAGAATGAATGCATGCCAAGAATATTCACCTTGAAACTTTTCGTAGGACAGAAAATGCCAGCTTTCATTTTTTTCCTCTTAGCCGCATGAATTTTCATGTCTCTTGTTTTTTTCTTTAGTGTTTTTTGGCACTCAGTTCTCCTGCATGTTAATGCTCAAGGTTCTTTAGTTTGATTATGATTTGTTTTTGGTTGACATGTTAAACTAAGTTTTCACATGTCTGCTTCATTGTGAGTCTGACTAAATATAGTCTCTGAAGGTTCATTTTTTTATCCGAATTGGGTGCTTCTATAGCTGATGCAGTCATTCTGCCATGGTATCAGTAAAACATAGCGCAGTGGTAGGGGCTTGTGTGAATCTAGAGTGTAATTTCTTTGGTCCTCTTTGGTCTTTTATGTATGATTTCCTCATGATCGAGTAAATGCTTGACACTGTCTTTAAGGTTATTGTTTAATTTTTGCACAGGATAGAGTAGTTTCTGTAGCTTGTTACATTCATTTCCTTAATTTTCTTCCTTTCGTGTGTGCTCTTGTTGCTGAAATTCACTGTCCCATGACTCCCATCCCCAACTTGACAAACCCCTTCTTGTTCAAGGTTTTCCTTTTCTAGCTTTTCCCCTCTGTCCAGTTATTACATCTGGTATGTTCTCACATAGTCATATGATGCCATTGCATGTTGTTGTATTGTTGTCTGCCAACTCATCTAAAACCTTTTACTACATGGAAATGAGCCCAACAATGTATATTAAGCAGTCCAATACCCTCCCTCATGTGCAACTGAGTCTTATGCTTGGAGATGCAAACATCAATATTGTATAATGCAAAAGGACAATCATGTGAATGAAGAAGTATTTAATGCATTATCTCTTATCTATATTCATCTTCCGATTCCCATGGATAAGATCACATTTTCTATCTCAATCATCATCCCAATACATGATGAGTTATCATTTTGTGATTGACAGGGTGTTTCCCAACTTTGGCTACAATACCAGTCTGGATAGGTTTATATCAAGCTCTATCAAATGTTGCAAATGAGGTATATAAACTTCTTAGGTTTTTGAGGATTGTTTACTTTAAAATATTATGCAGTAGACATTTTGTTTCTAACATTTTGCATGTTCACTCAAAGGGACTACTAACAGAAGGCTTCTTCTGGATCCCCTCTTTGGGAGGCCCAACTACTATAGCTGCTCGACAAAGTGGTTCCGGAATTTCTTGGCTTTTTCCATTTGTGGTAACAACACTTTTGTTCTCAAAATCTGTGAATTGAATAATTTTCTTTTCCTGCTTCTTTATATGTATTCTGCCTTTTTTCTCTGGTATTGTCCATTATGTTGGCCTGCCTCCTTACCATGAATGCTACCCAAATGAATAAAGAAACCCAAATATGGAAATGATGTCAAGCGAGCCCCAAGAAGCCCGAAAATCAAACAAAGAAACCTGGTGAAGATCATTAATGGGAATCAACTACGAGATTGTTGGTTAGGATTTGCATCTTGTGTAGGAAATAGAAGAGTTTGGATTAGGCCTCTTACCCGTTAACTTCAGCTTAGTTTATGGAGAAGATGGAAGGCTATATATTTGAGCATTGGCTGGCTTGCCATACCCAGCAGAAGGTGAGTTAGGTTACTTAGGTAGGATAAGTATCTTGTAGAAAAGTGTATTTATTGATTCCCTTTTAGATTCTATGTCCTCCTTGCTGCGTTATTCTTGCCAGTATGTGAACATCATGGCTGGTGGAAAAGCTCACAAAGAGAAATTTTGACACCAATTAGAATTGATTGCTCAAGTTGCTTCTGTTTTTCATTCTCTGTATTAAACATGACAGAGATGTTAGCAGTGGAGGATCCAGGATTTGTCCTTTGGGAGCCATGACATATATATATAAAGTTCAAAAACTCCTAATTAATGTCTCGTTCTGAAAGTAAATACCATTAAATCTTCTAATCATATGTTGTCTTCAGTTTTGATGAATACATATCCTAGAACAATGGAGTTATATGGTTGTCAGCGTCTAATATGTTTAATTGTGTATGTCAACGATATTACAGGATGGCCATCCACCCCTGGGTTGGCATGACACTGCAGCGTACCTTGTTTTACCTGTCCTTCTTGTTGCTTCTCAGTTTGTTTCAATGGAGATCATGAAGCCTCCCCAGGTATAGAATGTCTTTCTTTTGATCAATTAACTGTCTGTTATGTACTTCCTTCTGAGTTGTCACCTAAACAAGTGTCTTCTTTTGGCAGAGTGATGATCCAGCTCAGAAGAACACTCTTCTTGTTTTCAAGTTTCTGCCTCTTATGATTGGTTACTTTTCCTTGTCTGTTCCGTCTGGATTATCAATTTACTGGTGGGTTACTGACTAGCAATATTACTGACCACTATCATCTACCATCTTATGTTTGGTGTGATTTTCATATCTCTCTCCCTATCTCTCCCCATCTTGCTCAAACAGCCATTGCACTTGATTGCATTAGCCTGGCCATGAATATTTATTGGTTTCTAGAGTCAAAGACACATGAGAAATTTTTGAGTGCCAATAGGGTACCACACTGTCACGCACACGTGGTACCTATAGCCAACCACAAGCTGCCAAAAAATCAAAGTGTCAGATACATATATAGCAAGTAATTGATGTATATTAGGTCTGATGAATAGTATCTAGAGAGGTAGCAAAACATGGAAATAATGTTTGATAGCTGAAACAAATTCGTTGGGAAATCATGCATGCTTAAGCTTATAATTTCTATTGAAACTTGATGGTGCATGTGGTGCCTGTGCATCATTTATTGCAACCTCAAAATAATGTCTTTGAACATCTAATCTGAACCCATACATTTTTGCATTTCTTAGCTGTGAGAATTTTTGCTTGTAACACGAACTTGTAGTAAGTGACATGGTACTGAGTCAACTGACTTCTTGTTTTGTCATGTTTCATGCACCATTTATCTCTATGTTGTGCTTAAATTTGACACGATGCATTAGATCGCCAAGTAACAACATGATTTACTATTTTTGGAACCAATTATCATAGTAGCTGCTTGAAACAAGAGTCGTTAAATTTCCCCTAGAAAAGCCATTCTGTATAGATTATTTTCTCCCTATTTATCTATGAACTGCGTGATTGGATAGGTTCACGAATAATGTCCTTAGCACTGCACAACAAGTATGGTTAAAGCAACTAGGCGGTGCAAAGCCTGTTGTAAACAAGAATGCAAGTGGCATCATCAGTGCAGGACGTGCGAAACGATCAGGCTCTCAGCCAGCGCCAACTGGTGATAGGTTGGTTTTATACATCAAAGTTCTTTCACTTGGGCTCTTAGTTGATCGAAAAGGTGCCTTGCTAACATAATTAACACAGGTTTAGGCAGTTAAAGGAAGAAGAGAAGAAGAAACAGTTGAATGAGGCGCTGCCTGCAGAGCAGGTTGAGGTTCTGGCTTCTACATCCGAGTCTGAAGATGGATCAGATGAAGTGACTAATGCCACGGTAAAATCCAACTTGCAGTTGCTTATATACCCCGTGGAAAGTTCTGCTAATTTTTCCTTCACATGTTAGCTATGTTTGGTTTGGACTATAGCCTTTGCATATAAGGAAACAAGAAACTCTTGTCAAATTTGTTCAATAAAGTAATAAACATGAAATTCTAGTGTGATGCCCAATGTGTGTTCAGTTTCATCTCATCCCAATTCAAACTCGTGGTTGAAGGAAGTTTTATCTTGGAAACGCTGGATTAGGAATGGAAGCTTTGAATTCCCCTTGCCTGTTACCAGTCTGGAATCTAGATGCTCTGGTGGACCCGTTTCCTTTAAGTTTGCATGCATGTATCTCCTGAAAAAAAATTTAAAAAAAAATTGATAGAATCAAATATAATAAAAAAATGAAATGACAATTCTCTTCACAAAAAAGAAGAATGGTGACCTAGAATTGGTACTTTGTGGGGGATTGATATAAAAGCAGGTTCTACACCTCAAGTTAACTTGTTTCTCAGACAGATAATGCCATGATTGCCATCATTCATTAGGAATAGTGGTTTGGCTGACTGTTCCACTTCAAATACAATAGAGTCAATGAATGCTGTTGCGGATTTGTATCTGTACTAAAAGCACTGAACACACGATAAATGTAATGACAGCCTCATGCATGTGAAAGGGCTCTGAATTTTGGATGTAAATAATAGCAAAGCAGGAATAACTTATTCATTCCTCTACTAGAAATCAGGAATAGGTGCTAAGAATGAGCAGCAAGGTACCATTAACTGAAGCATCGCATATATGTGTTTCTTGTATATAATGTTGCAGTTAGTAAATCTTAGAATGTGTTTCTTGGTTTTCCTGACCAAAACAGCTCAATATTCACGTGTTGAAAGTATATAGATGTCTACATAATTCAGGCACGTGAAATTCTTACGTAACGAAGTCCTTACTCATCTTTATGAACTCCTCAATATGTGAAATATTACATACTTCTGCAATATAAGTATTTCAGATGTAAACCTTTTCATGAAATATTGTTTTTGTGAAACTATGGATTAGACATCAATTATTCAAGTTTTTGTTCAGGAGGAGGAGGCTTTGGATGAGGTATATGCTTCCAATGGAAGCAAACCACTTCCAGATTATTCTAAGCCAAAGAGGAGTAAGCGGTCGAAGCGGAAGCGTGCGGTATGATAATGTATTCTTATTTGCATGTAGGTTCTGTGAGTCCTGTATATTTAAAGAAATTGTATCTTAGTCGGTACATAGTAGCCATTTTTATGCTGGCTCATTCATGTAAGGTTTACCAGTACTTTTGGTTAAGATCAATTTTTGGTAGATGCTAGATGGAAAGGCTTACATCCCACATTGTGCGTGCGAAACACACCCTCTCTATGAGACGATTATTACCATATCAACTTATTGCAAATGCAACAAACTCATAAAGCAAGCTGTTTGGCAAACATATTACTCTGTATGTGTCTATAGATCTTTTTGAGGGGTAAGGAAACT
Source organism: Rhododendron henanense subsp. lingbaoense (assembly GCA_020567845.1). Taxonomy (NCBI): domain Eukaryota; kingdom Viridiplantae; phylum Streptophyta; class Magnoliopsida; order Ericales; family Ericaceae; genus Rhododendron; species Rhododendron henanense. The sequence goes on from CM036312.1 coordinate 8,066,703, forward strand.
TTGAATTAGAGATCGTGCCATGGGAGAACCACCCTTATAAAGGGAAAAGACGAAAAAAGAAAGAGAAACCACATCTCCACAGTATTCAGGAGTGCCGAAGAATATCCTTCCCCTCTTTCTTCTACTCTCCCTCTTCCCCTTCTTGTTAATTCCATACTCATGCCCCGATGCCCTTATCATCTTTCTGACACCTCCCTCCTCTTTTTTTCTCTCTCAGAGATTACGCTTTGCATACCTGCTCCACTTGTAGCTCCAGAAACCTATTATTGAGAATCAACTGGTCGAAGTTCCCCAACCGACCAACACCTCCTCTTTTCACCAATAATGGGCTTCACCCGCCAAATTCCTTTCAAGATCGTTTCAGGCCTATTGTGAGCATTCTCCTGCCCAACAGTTGTGGTTGTTAAGTTACAACTTACCAATTGTCCCAACAGCTTAAGCTGTTAGGAAATGGACCCAACAATGTATATCAAGCTATTCAACACCCGCCCTCATGTGCAACCCCGTCTTGCACATGTTGCAACTTGAGCTCTGATACCATGTTAAGTTACCAATTGTCCCAAAAGCTTAAGTTGTTAGGAAATGGGCCCAACAATGTATATCAAGCTATTCAACAATGTTAACCTTCCCTGGCCCCAACTTTATTATTAGGAGGTTCTTCAACCACTGGGCTAATCCAGATCCATTATCAGCCCCCTTTGCTTTTTAATTTCATCCCTACCAACATAACAATCAGTGGTTTATGGAGTTGAATTTTATGTCCAAAAATGTTTACCTCAAAATATACATAGTTGCACGAAGCACGAGCTAGGGCCAGGCAAGGAGGCTATGTACAAGAGTTTTATATTTGTAGCAGCTATGGGAGAGTTTTTAGTATTTGGAAACAATGTATTCCAAGAAATGCGGATCTTTTTGTTTACTCATATCATATCTCATATTTTAATGCAATCTTAGACTGTGGATTTCTCTTGCTTGGTGGTTTTTCTTTTCTTTTTTTGGGGTCCATCCCATTTGGGAGCAAGATTCTCTGTCGATAGGAGCTGGAGCAAGATGCGAGACCCCCATTGGACTGCAACTCAGGAGAGGTCGATTCTCTATTCCTGGGTGACAATATTTTAGGATGGTGGCTTGTAGATATTTTGTGGACCTAATATTAAGCATATTTTGGACAAAGTGGCTGTTCTAGGACTCAAAACATGCTTACAGAAAAGTCTGCAGAGATGACTTTCCCATTTGTGGCAGCCGTAGTCAACTCACCCAAGGTGTTGGCAACTTGAAACCGTACGCCCCTCATCCCCTAGTCCTGTTGATTAACATTGAAGTTCTTTTGTTAGTCAACAGGACTATGGGCATTTTTCTTCCCCGTTCACTTGAAGATAGCAAAAATTTAGGTGTCCACGGAAAGTAACATGGTCATTTATAGGTGAGCCCGTTTTATTATGAGTGGAGACACAAACACCATTTCCCTGAACGGGGTCTTGAATTGTGGAGGAAAGAAGCTGAAGCACATGAGCAGTTTTTGCTTTTCCAGATTAGCTGCAACATTTAAGCTAGCCTAGGGAGATATTTGCTGAAACCTGAATAATATTTGCTGCTCAGGGAGAGTTTATTGCTTGAATATGGTTTTGGAAGCTGGGGAGTGCTTTTTTCCCGTATTAGCTAAAGAATGTTGGGAACTGGTAGAGATCATTTTTAAATCTTATGATGAGCCACTGGAAATGCTGTAAGGATTAAAATTTAAATTGGGCAGGGACAGTTATAATTTTAAGGGTCATGGAATTCAGAACTTCAAATGTAATCCATCTTTTACACAGACATAACACCCTAAACACAAGATGTTTCTGACTTACACTAATATGTCTAACCTCCAACAACTCTAAAAAAACAATGTAATCATCAGTTGCACTCATGCCGAGCAATTGCATCCTTGATTCATGCCCTTGATGGGGGACGGTGATTTCCAACCGGGTTCGGTCCAGATGGTCTTTTATGAATCTTCTTCCCTTCAACCTGCTTGACGTTGTTTGTTTGTTCAATTAGATTTGTGTTCTAGTAGAATATAGCTGCACTTAAAAAGGAAGCAACACTATTTGAATTGTTTACTTACCCCAGTGGTGGAAATGTATCCTTTAGTCGTCCTTGAGTCGGATTTTGCAGGTCTGAGCTTGAAATCAGCTGTATATGGGTAGCCATTCAGAAGGTAAGTTTTGTTTCTGGTCCTGCTTCTTTAAAACAAAGGCATATGTTATTATATCTTTTACTTGTTCTTTCCTCTCATTTCTGTTTGCACTTAGGATCTCCAAATGGAAAGCAATATTTTAAAGTGTCTGATTGGTCTAATTTCATTATCGAGGACACGGCCTTAGTATGCATTTTTTTATTTTCTAGGATAAATGATAGTTATAATGTGCCTAAGTGCTTAATAAAGAGGTTCTGTGATAATTCATGATAAATTTGAGTTGCAAAATATGGTTGGTAGTTGAATGTCCAACTAAACATGCCGGACCCGGATCGCATATCATGAATTAAGTGTGGAAGTGTCCAACACTGTTACTTCATGCTCCATCCGATTCAAAGATTTAAAATTCCTCAGTTGTTGATCCGATTGAAAACATGAGTATTGAAAATGGACAAACAGATGGAACGGACGGAGTATGTGTAAAAGAGTTCAGGGAACATATTGTGCAATCCATTGGAAGGGTAGAGTAGTGTCTTGCCTGATTCTGTAGCTTGAACCTTGGGAATGGTAATGTTATGGTGTTGAAATGCTGCAAGTAGAAGCCATAGTAAGAGAAAATGAGCTAGAGCTTTTTCTCTCCTCATCTGGGGGCTTCAGGTTGATTCAATGATAAAATGGGATTGAGAGGGTGGGGACTTGATGTTAAAGAGAAGTTCCAACATGAATATCTTTGGTAATCATGACCAAACTTGGAAAACAGGGAATGTTTGTTAAAAATGCTTGGGATCCTATGCCTATATATAGAGAAAGTGGTAAGATTAGAAAGCTGGATTTCTCCTTATTATGGGTTGACTTCTTTCTAGTCATCATTTCATCCATGATAAATTTCATCAAGTCTTGCATTATTTTCTTCTGAGTGCTTGAGCCATGCTGTCGGCATGCCGATGTAGGGACCCTCTAGTATGCATATTGAGCACTCAAATCTGCTCTCTCTCTCTCTCTCTCTCTCTCTCTCTCTCTCTCTCTCTCTCTCTCTCTCTCTCTCTCTCTCTCTCTCTCTCTCTCTCTCTCTCTCTCTCTCTCTCATGACACATACAACACGCACGCAAGTTCTTCATCTACATATTCATATGTACCTTTTGGAGAACACCTGAAGACATCAAGGAGTCGCAAAATATCTAGTTACAAGTTAAGTGAACTACACAAGCCTTGTTTTTTGTTTGATCGTCAATAGTGTAAATATTTACAAAACGATCTCCAAAATATCTGGTTACAAGTTAAGTGAACTACACAAGCCTTGTTTTTTGTTTGATCGTCGATAGTGTAAATATTTACAAAACGATCTCATCACAAGATATGGTCGAGAAAAATAGACGAGTCCGGGGGAAAAAATGTAAATGTGGGACAGTGGAAGTCTGACTGTTTACCTGCTTCCTTCCAATATCTGGATATAATTGGGAGTCTCGCATACGAAATTCGTTCATGTTTTTGCCTCTACTAACAGGGAAATGGACCATTATGGTCATTCACGGGTATCATGACATGATGCTTACCCTTTTTGACGTTGTGTTTAATCTACTTTGGAGGTGTAGTCCATTCACTTTTAACTGTCTTATATAAGCATTTGCGGCTCTTTCATCATGGCACTAGTGGTACTCATGCCATTTTGACTCTAATGAATGCCTTTATATTGATTTTGGTATCTTTCATCATTAGAATTGTTTCAATTTGGTCTGGAATGAAAGATCACCACAATTTTCTCCCCTTTTTTGGCGGCAAATATTTTCAATCAACCTTATTAATTCGCCGTCCTGATTTTTTTACCAGTTACATTCCTGTGCTTATATATTGAATCTCTACTATGTCGAAAGCACATTTCCATTTGTTTTGGATGGATGAGGGATGACTTTTTTTCCTCCTTCCCAAACCCAAAAATAAAATGTATTTAGGTAATAATGGCGGTGAGCAAGCATTAGTATTTGATTTTCTTCAGCATTGACTCTTTTAAAGACCAGTTGTTTGTTGTATCGGGTGAGATGTTCCTTTACCAGGCGCGATACCTATATTTGGGTCTGGTTGTCGCCCTTTTTAATCTCCTCATGTGCTCCTTTTACCTAATGTATATAGTTTAAAGCACTCTCTAAAGACGTTTTCTCTAAAGAATTGCTCAACGCTCCGAAAATTTTGGGTGAGATGGGAGACAAAGAATAGAATAGTACATGATTTGCATGGTAAGTCATTGGAAAATTTTCTAGTTTTGCATCATTGCCACCTAATTGAGTAGGCGTGTTTTGCAATCTGCATGCCATTAGTTCGGAAAATCATTAACCTCATTCACTTGGACTCTGTTTGGAAAAAAATTTATTTCCAGTTGTATTTGTTTTTGTTTCTGATTTTTTTTGTCACGCCTTCGATTTTTAACATAAATAATAAACCATTTCGATAAAAAGATTCTCGCTTAAGATAAATAATACCCAAAATGAGTTTTCCCACCTGTTTAATTACAAACGAAGTTCCCAAGTTTAAAAGAAATACATCCTTGGTACCGTGGTCCAAATTAAGTTAAATACATGTGCAAAGTATTTAGAATATTACAATCTTATGTCAAAAGATCAAACAAAGTTAATTAGTTACAATACCATCTCTATCCAAAAGTAGACTAATACAAAGATGAATGAGTAACTAAGTCATGTTAGCTTCCAAAAGTCTTCGTTTTCAAATACATCATGTCATGCAACCTATTGCCCTGCGTTTGAACCTGAAAAGAATGATTTTGTTGAGCTACACTAGCCCAGTAGGAAATTCTCTACAAAATTTACATGCAATGAGATGATAAGCATGAAAAAAGGCAAATCAAATTAAACGACAAATCCAAATAATGCACATCAACACCCTTTTGCAAGTGTCATAACAATTCTCAATCACAAATCCATACGTACACACACACGCACACACTTCTTCCAACGAATTTCCACCCCATGCGAGATTGTGTTTCCATCTCTTGCGTCACAATAGACTCCACCCCTTGCGAACCGTGTGTTTCCACCCCTTGCGTCACACTAAATCCCCCATTCACTTCGCCGCAACAACAACACTATCATCACAATTGATACCAATGCCATAAAACATTCTATTTGACCATATATAGCAAATAAACACCTAAATCACACATAATCACCACAAAACATGTAGAGGAATAAAGAAATCCCTACCTAGATGGGTTTTGAGCAAAACCCTAGGTCTACCAAGAGCAATAAGCTTGAATCCTTCAAAAACAAGTTTCACCCAAGCTTGGATACAAGATCTAGAGCAAATAAAGCCCAAAAACATAAATAATAAGCTAAGATCAACAAATAATCGAGAGGAGAGAGAGAGAAACGTGATAGAGCTTCAAGGAGTGAGTACAAGAACAAAAAACTCACCATTGGTTCACCAAATGCAAGAATCTTGTGACTTTGAGGAAGAAAACCCCTGGATCTTGGAGATTTGAGGTTGAAATCAAAGGTTTTGGGTGAGATTGGAGTGGGGTGAGTGAAAGGGGGTGTTTCCAGGTGTGTTTCGTGGGTTTGGGAGTGAGAAATGACAAAAGAGGGGTATTTAGAGGAGTCCCAAAAGCGTGCTGAAAATTGCAGAAAAACACAGCGGGTACCGGTACTGGGCGACTCCCAGTACCGGTACTGAAGCCTTCAAAATGTCAATTTGATCAAGGTCTGGACAGTGGGTACCGGTACTGGCTAGGCAGAAAAGTGAAAGTTTTTTTATACCAACACCTCCAAACAACATTACAACATCAAAACTTACATTTTACTATTCTCCAAGAGTCCGATACGCAACCGAATACGTATATCCGTACACCCCCACAAACATACACACGACTTTACTAATAATACGACTCTTTTTACGTATTAAACGATTTCCGAAGCTAAAATAATTTTGCGAGTCTCTACATTTTTTGAAACAGACAACATAAACATGTTTGTGTTATCAATTCCACTAGTTTACGGAAATTCTAGAAACACAAAAATTGCATTTTCATTTGTTTTGAAAACAGTTTCGACAGCCTTATGATCACCAAACATGTTTTTTGTTTTTATTTTTTAATAAATAAACAAAAAACTGACAACTTTACCAAATAGAGCCTTGGTATCTGCACTCATTTAGGGTGCGTTTGGTAACCTTTTCAGTTTTTTGTTTTTAAGAAACTAGAAGTAGAAACAGGTGTATATTTTCATAAAAACAAAAATAAGAAACATGTTTGGTAGGAGTAATATTTGTGTTTCTCAACAACAAAAAAAACTGGGAAAAATACTTTTTTGCAGTTTCCATAGTTTACAAAAACTCTAAAAAAGTTTATGAAAAACAAAAAAAGTAGAAACTTGTTACCAAACAAATTTTCTTCATTAGTTTTCAAAAAAGCAAAAATCAAAACCAAAAACTGAAAACAAAAAAATTACCAAACGCCTCCTTAGTTACGAAATACTACTTTTTACTTCCTGATGGTCACTGTGGAAAGGAAATGAGTCTAATATGATAGCTCAGGAGTGTGATTTTCCATGTACCAAAAAAAAAAAAAAAAGGTGTGTGATTTTCCAGTTGTGTGGCCAGCAGTGTATTGCTCAGGTTTGGGGCTTTTATAGGCCCAAGAACTTGAAATGGACCCTTAATGAGACCAAATTAAGAGAGGAAAATTAACCCGAAACAAGTAATGTGTTAGGACAGCTTGTCCACTGGTTGGATTTAGTGCGATGAAGTTGTGAGTTCAATTTTACGTAGATGAGTTTGATGCCCTTCGTACCGGGGTCTTGATATTGTTAATTAGTAGTATAAACTTTTTCAACATATGTCAAAGAAATAAATCCATGCCCGAAAGGCGTGGACCGACTCGGTTTGGATCTTTGGGTTTTATTTTTTTTCCTTTGGTCTAGGATGGCCCAAAATAAACGTAGTAGAGGTCCGGTTTAACCCTCCAAAAAAAAAAAGGGAAAATGACGGCCCAGGACGTGTTTTGATAATTGATACCCGCCAAGGACATGCTGAGAACATTTGTTAATGCTGAAAATGTCCTTGGCGGATATTAATTATCAAAACACATCCTTAGCCGTCATTTTCCCAAAAAAAAATGTTTAACCCTCAGTCGGCTCCAGTTTCGACCCAGCCCATGGCAAGGCATGGGGATCAAAGTAGGCCCAGAGAGGCACTCGCAGCTCCATTTTCAAAACTCGAACTTTTCACCAACAAAACAAATTCATTAATGTGTGTACACATTAGACTTCCTAATTTATCGAAGGAAATTTATTTTCGCGCTCCAATTTTTTACGCAGGTGCTCCATTTTATACATAAAGTCACTAGTAACTGTAACTCATAATACCATTTGATCTTGCAATTCTTTTCACGAAACAGAACATTTGGATTTGGTCGGTTTCAGTTATATCGGAGCGTAGGAATGCAACTAAACTAAGGCCCCGTTCCGCTTAACTTTTTGCAATTTTTGGAGGTTTTGGGTCTGTCTTCGATTTGTATTCTCCACGTCTTCATTCAAATTTGATTTAAACTGACCTCTATTCCCTCCAAAAACAGTTGCAAAAGCCATCAAACTGCTGCTTGACTTGGTCTTCTCATAAAACTCTTCTCCTTCCACGTTCCTTGGTGCTAATCGTGGTTAACTTCTGGATAATGGATTCCTGTTTTTTGTGCAACATGGATTAGTGCTTTGATATAAATTACTCAGATAATTCCCTGTAAACATAACCAATGTCTCTTATGAAACGGGCCTCTAATGACACCGTTTGATGGTTTTAAGAGTTAATCAGCGGTTGTGCTTAATTATCGTTTTAATTCCTATCTGTCGATGACCAAACGTAATCGTTTCCAATCTAAACGATACCGTATGGTACTAAAATAACATCATCATTAAACCTTTTGATCTTCTATAACTCAGGCCTAACTACGACGTGTTTTGATTGGGTGATACACTGTTTGGTACCACGTGTAATTTTCTTATTGGGTGGCATATTTTAGAGTGTAAACAGGGTCCTTTAAAGTTTTACTCTAAGTCGGACCATGGGCTAAAGACCAGAAAGGAACTCAAACATCCTTTCAAAAAAAAAAAAAGAAACTCAAACTCACAAGGCATAGATTTCCTAAAGTCTAAACCAACTAAAATGAGAATTCCTTGCGACGTGACAATGTTTCATGGTGGAAGTGACAAGTTACTATGCTTACAAATTTTTTATACAACCTGACTATCTACACAGATTATGGTGTGGGGTCCACTCAAAGTCTCACATAAATAATCCGAGTCGTTTATTTAATCTAAAACATTTTTTCGATGATGTCTATACGAAATCAGCTCAATTCGATATTTATAGGTGTTAAATCCAATCATCTAACTTTTCACTCAGAGATTTTAGAATCTTGAAAAGTTAAATAATCAGATCGAACATCTATAGGTATCAGATTAAACTGATTTTTTGCGGTGGCCCTCAAAAAAAATGTTACACATTTAATGAACGGATCATATCATTTGTGTGGGACCCGAAATAAACCCCATACCCGTGATCTGTGCACATTTGCCCTGTAGTTGGACTTTTTTTTAATTTTATACTTGTATAAAAAATTTATGACTGCAGGGAGTGTTTTCGGTAGTGAAAATTTTGTAGATTTTTATTTGTGGTCGAGAAGTTGTTAATTGTTTCCGGTAGTGAATAAGTTGAGAAATATCAAATTGTTTCCAGTAGTGAATAATTGTTGATAGTTTGTGAGTAGAATTACTGTAACAAAAATAATATTTGTTGATAATTTTTTTAACAAGATGATAAAATACCGAAAAAATGAAAACGAAATGATAAAATGGGTAAAATTTTAAGTGATTTTTGTTGTCAGTGGAAACGGGGGCTCAGTGGTCCAGTGGGTTGATGTATATCCACTCTCACAATCCCCGATGTATTTGTCTTCCTTCACGGGAAATTTTTTCACGATTTCACCTCTCTGACTATGAATGGAATGGAATGGAGTAGGAGTATAATATAGGCATATTCTAGATTGTCCCAGTAGTTCGGGCGGATTCCCAGACTTTGAGAGTACTTGTCAAGGATTTGAGTTCGATTTCTCACCGGGTGAGTATCCTAAACTGAAGTAAGCGAGGGTCGTGACTAGTGCGGCTGCGCTAACTCCTCCGGAGGTTTAGATTACACAGTCAGATTCATATAATGGCCTGATTGCAGGGCTATTCTGCCCTATCTTTTCTTTTGTATTTTTTTGATCCGATATTCTACCCTATCTGATGAGTCGTCCCTCGGGAGTGAACGTTGCTGACAAATCTTCAATGCCTGTAAAAGTAACGCTGTTTGCTTTTTACTTTTGGGTTAAACGAATAAAGGGAGGGAAGGGAGATGATGGTCAGGGATTCTAGTGGCTCCATTGGGAGCTAGCTAAGCTAGCTTGTTTTTTACTACTGACCTCCAATGGGAGCTGGCAATCAAACTACAGTAGTAAAATACTACTCCTTTCTGTAAAAGCAACCACCAATAATGCTAGCCGCTACTGCTCATTGTCTTTCCAGTCGGTTTTTGTTTTAGGGTTTTTCTCTTTCTTCTTTTTTAATTTTAATCAGAGTCAGAGGATTTGTTTAGGTTTGTTTACTAAAGTTGTGCATATAATATACTTCACGAAAAGGATAGGAAAATGATAGTGCATATAATATACTTCACAAAAAGGATAAGAAAATGATACTGTCAAAACTGTTTTTGTTAGTGCTAGAATTCTAGAAAGTGCTTGTACCATGTGCAGTGTACAAGACTTTTATTCGCTGGAGTTTTGGTTATAACAAAAACAGTTTTAGCATTATCACTACGCAAAGGATATTAATGTAGTACTATGTGAATTTGGCAGTTGTAGTTGCATAGTTTAGTGAAATTATACAAATAATCCAGGAGCCACGTGGTATTTCGGACCATTTTATAACAACACATTTTTGTAGAGTCTATCACTAAGTGTATGGACCCCACAGAAATATGTGATTGTAAAATGATTCGGAGTACCACGTGGCGGTGCTCCCGGACTAATGTATAATTACTCGTTAGTTTATTATTGTGTTTCCTTGCCAAATAGATGTGTAGAATTTTACAAATTACATTTGTTGTCCTCTTAAAAAAGGCTTATTCACCCTTTTGGTCTCCAAAATATTTGTTTCGATGCTACCCGTTCAGCTAAATAAGCCAAGTGGCTTTTTTTTTTTTTGTCCTTATTCAAATGTTTTTTGTATTTGTTCGTTTGTCGTCAATTTTTTGGGGATTATTGCATCGACATGACGAGAGAAATCTAAAAGTAAAAAATTATGATCGAAATCCAATTTTTTTTAATAAAGACGAAAAAATTAGCATTAGGTTTCGATCGTAAATTTTTACTTTTTAGTTTCCTTTTGTCATGACGATGCAATAATCCCCAAAAAAATTGACGATAAACGAACAAATACGAAATAAATTTGAATAAGGACAAAAAAAATAAGTCACTTGACTTATTTAGCCGAACGGGGAATGTCATTTCAAACATTAACCTGATGCACTGGCTTGGGATCCCCTCGTCCAAAAAGGAATATCATTCGATTTCAATCTTCTTTGGTTACAGCATGAGCAATTTATTTTTAATAACCGGATGTTTAGGTTATTTTATCCACACCTCGATTAATTCTGAGTCCCTAAAAGTAACGACCGGAGATAACTCCCAATTGCCTCAAGATTTAGAATGTTTGAGCTCGTGAGAATAGAACCCATGACCTCATGAAAAGCACCCATTTGCTTTCTCACAATCACCCGGTCGAACTCCTAGGGTTAGCAATTTATGTTTAATGACGCCATTCAAAATCCTGCCAATACCGACCCATCTGAAAAGCATACCCACCCCATATCGTAAGCGACAAATAGAGGAAGCAAAAACCATGGCCTGTACAAATGCTTAATTATGCACTACTACTACAAAACAAATCAGAGGGGCTAAATTAGACCTTTCACAACCATATAATAATCCAGTAATCCACCATCCTCCTCAGTACGAGAAATTTTTCAGTGCCGGGTACCACGAACGGATACCACATGGTGTCCGCTCGTGTGCCTATAAAACCACGCCATCCCCCCTTCACCTCCTTCACACCAGGTCTCCCTCTCAGGCTAGCTAGCTCACTCTAAAAAACAAACAAAACAATGTCCTCTTCTTCATCTCTTCTCTCTCTCTCCTGCTTCTCTCTCCTCCTTACCCTGATCTTCACCATCACCAATGGAGCCCGCCCGGACTTCATCATGACCGTAGTCAACAACTGCCCCTACCCAATCTGGCCCGCCATCCAGCCCAACACCGGCTTCCCCGTCCTCGAACGGGGCGGCTTCCACCTCGACAAGCTCTCCCACCGCTCCTTCCCGGGCCCCGCCCAGCACTGGGCCGGCCGGGTCTGGGCCCGCACCGGCTGCACCGCCTCCGCCCCCGGCCACCTCTCCTGCGCCACCGGCGACTGCAGCGGCCGCCTCGAGTGCGCCGGGGCCGGCGGCGCCGCCCCCGCCTCCCTCGCCGAGTTCAGCCTCCACCACGGCCAGAAGGACCAGTCCTCCTACACGGTCAGCCTGGTTGACGGGTTCAACATCCCCATGACCATTACGCCCCACGAGGGGCAGGGCAACTGCCCCATCGTGGGGTGCCGGGCGGACTTGCTCTCCACGTGTCCCCAGACGCTGCAGCTGCGGTCGCCCGCGGGACACGGGCCCGTGGTGGGGTGCAAGAGCGGGTGCGAGGCGTTCAGGACCGACGAGCTGTGCTGCAGGAACCAGTACAACAGTCCGCAGACGTGCAGGCCGTCGACTTATTCGGAGTTCTTCAAGAAGGCGTGCCCGGCGACGGTGACGTACGGGCACGATAGCCCGTCGTTGACGCACGAGTGCTCGTCGCCGAGGGAGCTTAAGGTCATTTTCTGTCACTAGATCGATGCATGTCGAAGGTTTTCATCGTAGTGCCGTCCGTAGTAGTATTATTGCATCCTAGTAGTAAAAGATGGAATGGAGTTTATGTTTTCTAGTGTACGTACGTAGTAGTTGTAGGGTACTGTGCTTGTTCGTTTGTTTGTCCTTTGGTTATGCGATGGTTTTAATCTGTGTACCGGTTCCATTAATTAGGTGTACGTTTTGTTATTTCTAATTTGACAAATAAAGGCCCCGTTTCGCTAAGGTACGATCTTATTTTTTAAAGTAAGATTGTACTACTTATAAGGAAGGACGTACGCAAGTTCCAAAATAACAAAAACATAAGTTGCTACACTTTAGGATTGGAACCACCAAAATACAGGTGCAATTTAAGACCATATCCTGATTCGATCTCCAATAGAGCATGTGTAGCGAAATTAATGAGCATTTTAGCCATCTTGCCTGGCCAAAACCAAGAAAAACCCCAAGTCCAGCATGCTCGACGACCTGTGAGTGCTCGGATGACAATTTGAACTCGATCTTTAAAAAGTTAAATTCTCCGTAGTGGACATTTACAAATGGACGGATGGAGTAATGTTTAATTTAATAGGAACAAAGAGAAGGATAGAGAGAACGTGACCAAGTAAAATTAAATGGTTTTTGAGCAAAAGGTAAAATGTAATACACACTTTGGGACTAGCTTTTTACCTGCTGCACATGCTCTTAATTACCCTCCCGAATTCCCTTTTTAGTGAAATAGTGATGGACCTTGGTTTTAATATTTCCCGAAATCGAGGTACATCTCTGTTGTTATATTGTATACCAAAAGTTTATCTTTACCGCTCCCCCCGTCACTCTCATTTTTATCGTCCAAAAATATTTTGAGCGGTCCGAATTTTAAAAGACTCTTCTAAAAAAAAGTTAAAACTTTGGATGGTATATGGGGCAATATTGCCATTGGTGGCAATTTGTCTTGAATAAAACTTTGGACTTTATAAACACATGATATGAAGGTGTGACTCAGGGCACATTCCCCACAAGTCTGCGCAAACGGGACCAAAATGTGATTTAAACTTTTTACTGCTTATAGCTCGACGTGTTTAACGACCCGTTAAAAATCAAGTCGATCAAAAAATAGTAGTAGTAGTAACTTAATGAACACATCAAGTTTTGTAGCTTCATGAGATTTGGATATTAATAACTGATTCGTACAAATGTGTTTTGCTTGCTGGATATCAAAGTCCGAGCAACTATTTTTTTTTTTTACAGCATTATTTTGAGCGTCAAACTCTACGAATTATAAACTATTCAAAATCACGTTTTGAAGCTCGAGACGGTGCGGTTCATCCCCACTTCTTTTTTGTGTTTTGTTTTTTGGGTACCTATTCTGAAGAATCCTGCTACACACACAGCAATCTGTGCACAGATTTTATTGTGGGGTCCATCATGGGTCCCACACAAATCATCTGAGCCGTTCATTAAATGTAAAACATTTTTTCAAGGGTCCCCGTAAAAAATAAGCTCAATTCGATGACTATAGGTATTTCATCCAACCATCTAACTTTTTATTCAGATTTCTGAATAATGAAAAGTTATATAGTTGGATCAAGCATCTATAGGTATCGGATTGAGCTTATTTTTTACTGGGACCCTTGAAAAAATATTTTATATTTAATGAACGGCTCGAATGATTTATGTGGGACCCGTGATGAACCCCACAATGAAATTTGTGCACAAATTATCTGTGTGTAGACTTTCTGTATTCTGAATTGGTAAAACAGGAAAAGCGAATCTGTCAGGGAGGGGGAATGTGGACAAGGGTGAATGGCAGAAAAGTTTGAAAAAGATGAAAGTGTTCCACTTTTTTTTTAAAAGTTCTTTTTAAAAAAAAAAGATAATTTCAAGCTAAAAAATTATGTATTTATGTAAATAAATTTTCTACCAATATGGATCTTATTTGATAGATTTCATTGAGATCTTTTAAACAATGCAAAAAATTGAAAAATTATTTTTCATTTTCATAATATGTGAGTTCGAAATTACATTTTTTTTGAAAATGAAGGTTTAGAAAGAAAGCGAAACGGGCTCGAAGTCCTTGTTCGGTTGTGGGTTTGAAAAAAAAAATTCAAACCCAAATCCACTTTATTACCTATATCTACAATCATTATTTTCATTGCTCTCCACTTATTACCCCTATATCCAATCATTAATCTCATTTCTATTTCTATTCTATCTCTTTTCACTTATTACTCCTATCCCTAATTATAGACTTTGTTTGGTTTACAACTCATCTCATCTCATCTCATTTTTCTCTCTACATGTTTCTCAATACTTTTTTCTCTCTATCTCTCTCCACTCATTACCACTTATTACATCAAAAATAACTTCCAGAAATGCAAACCAAACAAGGTGAGCCTATTTTCTCTTCTCACTCATTACCTAAAAGCCAAATCCAAAATTTTTCCAAACCCACAACCGAACAAGGCAGAAAAGCATGCATGGAAAAAAAAAAATCAGTGCCAAGCGGGTACTACGTTGTGTCCGTTCGCGCATTCGAGCCGTCCATTTTTTTTTTGAACGGCTCAGATTTGGAAAGTGAAAAGGAGAGAGAAAGTGTTGGGGTGAGAGAAGAGAGAGAGAGTTTCAATCAGAACCATCCAAAAATATATCGGACGGCTCGAATGCGTCGAGTAGGTACCACGTGGGATATATCCGTTCGGCACTGAAAAATCTCTCGCATGCATGGGATTGGGATGAAAAAAGCACCCAAATTTTTTTTTGAAAAGCAAGCATCCCTATCTCCCATAGATCCATATGTTTTCATGTTTTTGATCCTCGAAAACTGCATCATCGCAGCGCCTTTCACGTGCATTTCCGGCGAGCAACTTCACGTGTAATCAAGTTGTTTTCGGTTCATATTCAAAAAAAAGTTGTTTCGGTTAACTAAAAAGTAAAAAGGGTACAAATGTGATGAGTGTAGGAGAAAATGTGTTTGATATTTTAGTTTAATGGGACTGGAGGGCGGTGTTGCGCAACTCCTGTGCTGTGCACGGTAAATTGTCGCTGCTCCGATTTTGTTTCGATAATCGGAAACGTTCAATTCGTAGAGCTCGTCGAGTAGAACAAGTGTACCAAAAATTAGTTCAATCGGATATCATTAAGTTCCTCATCCAAACATTGTTATCTTGAAACGAATGAATCTGAAACACTAAATAAAATCCACTATTTTTTGGTACACAGTGTCTTATCCATTTTGCTTTTTGAAAAAAATTTCCCAAACTCAAAAAACACTCATCATCTTTACTTACAATCATTATTTTTCACTCATCACCTCTATCTCCAATCATTATTCTCAATTCTTTCTCTATTTCTCTCCACTCATTACCCATACTTACAATCATTACTCTCATAAAAAATTTCTTAAAAACTCATCCAAACACAGCATTAATAATTTCAAGATAATAATATTCGGATGAGGCACTAATGATATCAGATCAAGTTGATTTTTGGTACACTTATTCTACTCGACAAGCTCTACTCAAAAATTTCTCAAAAACTCATTCAAACACAGCATTAATAATTTCAAGATAATAATATTCGGATGAGGCACTTAATGATATCCGATCAAGTTGATTTTTGGTACACTTATTCTGCTCGACGAGCTCTACTTAAAAATTTCTCAAAAACTCATTCAAACACAGCATTAATATAATTTCAAGATAATAATATTCGGATGATGCGCTTAATGATAACCGATCAAGTTGATTTTTAATACACTTATTCTACTCGATGAGCTCTACAAAGTGAATGATTCCGATTATCGGAGCAAGACCGGAGCATCAACAATTTGCCGCGTATAGCATGCTGCGCAACACGGGACTGCACAGTACCACCCTCCCGTTCGGTGCAAAAAATAGAGTGGAAACGGGGCCTTTTTGTACTGTACTGGTTTTTAGGGCTGTCCAAGAAAAATCGAGAACCGTGAAATTGGTCCGGACCGAACCGATCCGTGCCTTTTGGATTTTGTCCGTGGATTAATGGTCCGGACACGGATTTGAAAATTAAAAAACCGTGAGATACGGATTAGGATTGGATTTTTATTTCAAATCCGTGGATTAACTGAACCGAACCGTGAGATATTTAAAAAATTAAAATATATATATATATATATGTGTGTGTAATATTTATAAATAATTATAATTCTACTACTTGTTATGAATTTTTTTTAACAATTTTAAGTTCATAACAATGACCGAAAGAAATCTGCTCCTTATATGAAATTTCTTACTTTTACTTCACCTGCCTTCCCCCTCTGATTTATAACTTGTAGTCATCTACTACCACTGTGTAAATAGAACCTCCTGCTGCTTCGTGGATGTAACAATGGCTGATGAAACCTGGACTGAATTTTGAACTAGAAATTTGGAATGATATGTAATACAGTAGTTGAAGTAATTTTGCGTTTTTTAGAGTTTAATGTTTATGGAAGGAAATCCGTGGATAAAATCGGAACCGAACTGTAAGACTTTTGGATTAGGATTGGATTGTATTTTCTAAAAATCATGAGATACGGATTAGGATTGGATTCATATGAATCCGATCCGATCCGGACCGTGAACACCCCTACTGATTTTCACTTCTTTCTGTTTTACTGTACATTCGTCCTACTGTACAACATAACTATGGTTATTTCTAACCGCTTTCTTTTTAAACCTTTTTTTTCAAAAAAAAGGTAATTTCAAGCTCAAATATAATAAAAATGAATTTTTTTTTTGCACTGTTTAAAAGATCTCAATGAGATCTATCAAACAATATCCATATTGGTAGGAAAATTATTTGCGTAAACACATGATTTTTGAGTTTGAAATTACCTTCCTTTTCTAAAAATTCATTTTTTTAGAAACTGGAACGCCCCCTTATATACATTGAATTCCCAAAAATAATCGAAGCTGCTTAATTTGGTAAAAAAAATATATGTATATAAATTTGTAAGGATTCCTAGGAGGAAATAGCTCAGTCAAATATTGATAGGGCTTATCAATTCTCCATTTAATTTCCTAACAAAAAAATATCAAGCTCTTATGCTAATTTTTGCAAGCATCTCTAAAAGATCTCAAAGTGGGGTCTCATACAACCAGGTGTACATTTGGTGTATACCCAATGAGGCACCCATAGTCGGACCCTTGGTCATAGTGGTCCCCCTCTTGAGGAAAATCATGATCCTTTTATCTTTGGGCTTTTATATTACGTAATTTACGAGTCTTTGTTGTTCGGATAGTATATTCGAGTTAGGAAATGGAGTGAAGAAATAAAGGGAATTTGTTGTTGAAAATTGAAATGATGGGAAATGAGCAGAGTGTATTTTTTATCCATATTAAAATCAAATTTATAGAACAAAGGCATATGTGTATGGATAGTCTTAGGCCCCGTTCCAGAAACTTTCTTAAAAAATAAGCAGCTTATTTCAAATTTTCAAATTCAAAAATAATGTAAATGAAAAATAATTTTTCAATTTTTTTTGCACCGTATTAAAGATTTCAATGAGATCTATCAAACAAGATCCATAGTGATAGGAAAATTATTTGTGTAAGCACATGATTTTTTAGCTTAAAATTGCCTTCTTAAAATATAAGTACTTATTTGGAGTTGCGGAACGGAGCCTTACGAGTACCGATTCCTAGGGTACATAAATGTAAGAATTCGATGTCTTGGGGCTCATTTTGATATGATGCCTCGATTGATTTGAAACCCATTCACTTTGTAGAATACTATAAACTTTTTAATTTATCTTGTTAGAAAAAATTGTACCTTTAGAAATGCTGCATTTGCTTTACTTTTCAAAAAGAATTTAAAAAAAAATTCCCCCTAGATTCCTCATACTTTCAACATTTCTCGCTCTATCTCTCTCCACTTATTACCCCTACCAAAGTTGTGAAATCCGTTCCGTACCGGCCAGTACGTACCGTACTGGTGCTTAAACTGAACACAAAGACTCAAGATCCGTTCCGGTTGAAATACCGGCATGTTCCGCCCAATACCGGATGTACAGGACGATACCAGTCTGTTTCGGACATTTTCCGGTGTTCCGGACGGTACAAAACTAGTTGTGGGCTCTAAACTAATTAAAATAAACTTATGGGCTTATATATGATTTTCTTCGATTAAGATCACGATGGAATCCAGATCACGATGGTACTCTGGTTTCTACTTTCTTGAGCTTGGGAAAAAATGGTCTGGTTTTCTTGAGTAAAAGCCGATAATCTACCTCAAGCCTCAAGGTCTCTCTCTCTCTCTCTTACGGTAAATCCGGAACGGTACCGAGATACAGTCCAGTACCGGTACGTACCATTTCAGTAATGAAAACGGTACGCTGGTCGGTACGGGATTGACAACTTTGATCCCTACTATTTTTCAAAAATAAAAAGCAATCCAAACACAGAGAGAAATTGTTCAGCTTGATAAGTTCGTCAATTTTTTTGTTCCAGCTAGATTCAAAGTTACAGATTCTGAAGAAATTTTTTTTTTAAAGAATTGATCAATGTTATAGCCTATAGGCATTCGATTGAAGTCATTGAATTGATTTTTTTACGGTACAAAAACATAAGTGCGTTTACGATGGAAGACTAATATATTTAAGTGACCCTTAAAAGAATAAAAAAGCTACTTGTCGGACCGTTTATTCACCATCTCTCCTAAAACCAATTGGTGGTAGGAAGGGTTTCAATTAAGTCTTTTATGGCATTCGACATCGCACCCGCAAGTCTGTTTTTAGAGCGGTCGCAGGGAGTAGCATTGTGTAACCAAATCCATGGGGGCACTCCGGGCCCAACAATCACTCCCTCACGATGACGCTCCCGCGACTCAAACCCATGACTTCCTGGCTCTGATACCACTTGTCGAACCGCTTATCCACCATCTCTCCTAAAACCAATTGGTGGTAGGAAGGGTTTCAATTAAGTCTTTTATAGCATTCGACATCGCACCCGCAAGTCTGTTTTTAGAGCGATCGCATGGAGTGACATTGTGTAACCAAATCCATGGGAGTACTCCGGGCCCAACACTACTCAAATTATCTATGTAGAATTCGAAATGAAACTTACATACGGAGCCTCGGACTCGTTATGTGTAGTGCATTTTTATGTTGGAATGAAGATGCATTGTAGAAATCTAACAGTTACGGAGTACAAACCTAGGGGATTTAACTGTTAATTTATTGACTCCTTTTGTGAGAGATAACTGTCTTTTTTATTACTTTTCGACAATTTTAAGCTATCATAGTTTTTTTTTTTATAAATTAAATAATTTAACAACAACAACAGAACTCATGTAATCTTCAATCATTGGGGGTATGGACGGGGGAGGATTGGAGATAAACCTAACATTTGACAATATGCACAAATGCACACATTGTTAAATAATTTAACAAATTTGTAAAATATAAATTTCAATTTTTTACGATTTAATAATGTGTGCGTTTTAATTTAGCGCATGGTCACACATGCACATAATTATTTTCCTTCTTATTTTTTGTTTTTACCACAGTTTCCCACTTTGCCCTATTTGATGAGAGAGAGAGAGAGTCAAAGACAAAGACAAAACCGTAGAAGAAGAAGGAAAAAGAGAGAGCAAACACTGATCGTCTCTCTCCGATCTGTATAGAACCCATCCCCAAGAATATATATATATATATATCTATAGATATGCATACATATTTTGGTGTGTGTGTTTGTAGTGGTGGTGGTGATATGTTGTTCTTCTTCTTCTTCTTGTTTTGTTGTCTTTGTTAGGAGATCAAGAGAGATAGCCATTGGGGGAGGGAGACGGTCAAATTTAGCCTGATAAGGCTGAATTATTTATGAACTAGTGCTAGCCCGTGCCTACGGCACTACGCATCCCGGTTGGAAGGGGATGGCAGTTGTGTGATTTAGGTGAAAACCATGGACACTTAACCGGGAAGTGGGAGGACGCATTACAGCCTTTGGATCAAATGAATCTAAGCTGTTCCAACAACTTGTCCCCACACCCTTCTGTTTTATAATAGAGATTGGGTTTGACCCGAGTACAATTTTGTTCACCATTCTTAAAAGATGATGAATATTAACATCCTTCCTATTTGTTAAATGGTGTGGATCCCACCACAAAATGATGTCATGCTTATCATGCAATACATTTTTTGGTAAGCATGACATCACTTTGTGTTGGAATCCACACTATTTCAAATAATAGGAAGAAGGGTAATGTTCACATTTTTTAAGTAGATGGTGAACAAAACTCTACTCATTATTTATAAAGGGTGGCTCGTATTGATGCGACTTTTATAGAGTAGATAAAAGGGGGAGTATTTACAAATAGTTGGTTTGAATGAGGTATTAGAGATGAGTGATAAAACAATACTTGATTTGTATGAGAGATAAAATGAAGAGATAAAGATGGGTGGATATGTAAAAAGATGTCAAATGACTCATTTGCCCTCGTGCAGTGTCAACTTAATTATGCATTATACTAATTAGATAATTGCAAAACTCAATAAAATAATTATTTTTCGACAATTAAGTTATAATAATCCTAAAATGTTTTCTTACTTATTAAAAAAACATTTTAAAACATAAATGTTTTTTTACTTCTTTTTTTATCGACAAAATATTTTTTACTTAAAAACACTAAAAACACTTTGAAGTAGAAATATTTCAACCACCTCCTATGTAAATGTTTTTACATAAATAATACACGGGATGTGATTTTGACACTCCACTTTTGTTTTTACATAAATAATACATGGGATGCATTTTTGATACTTTTTATTTTTATCCCGTGGCACTCCATTTTTTATTTTGTAATTACACAAAGTAAACTGACAGCGGAACTGGAGTGCGAAAATCAATTCCATTCTACTCCCCCCTGTTTCGAGCACCTCCTATGTAGGGAAAACCACCCCCCCCAAACCTGTTTCGACGTGTTCTTCTCCGTCGAAACCACCCCTCTCCGATCGATCTCTCTCCACCATCTCCGACCACCTCTTTCTCTCGCGCGCGCGGGTTCTCTCTCTTACTATCTTCTACACCAATTCTTATCCCCTGTTTCTGCGTGATTTCTAGGGTTCGGGTGTGGCGGATCCGAAATTCCCTTCTCCCTCTGGCTCGCGGTTGGGTGACGGCGGCGGTGATTCACGGAGGCGACTAGCAGTAGCAGTGGCGGTGGGTGTTCGTTGAGGTAAGGGTTCCGAAAATTTCGAATTATGTAGGGGTTTGAGTCCCTTTGCTGTTCATAAGAAAACATAGGACTTGAGCCCCTTTCAATCTCGTCCGAATCGAATCCACAGTCCAGCATCAAGAGGGTTTCACCGAGTGGATCTCGAGCCCACCTTCCACTCTCAGATTACATTACAGCCTTTGCAGTTAATTAAGCAATTTGATCCAAAACTCCCTCCCTTGATTTTTGTTTAACCAACGAATTCAATCACTTAGTTACTTGAACCTCTAAACTGGTGGTTTCGGTGTAAACGGCAGATTCGTTGTGAAATGGACAAGGTTGTGGAGGCAGTCGACAAGGCAAAGAAGGAGTGGGACGAGGCGTACAAACGAACCAAACACACCATCGACTCAATCGAACGATACGGTGTAAAATCAACAGGAGAATCCGGCGCAGATCAGGTTAAGAATTCGTTGCCCCGATTGAACGGAATTGCGCAAGACGGCGTGGCTCTGCTCTCGTCGTTGCAGTTCAATCTCGACCTCCTCGCCCCTCAGCTACCCACGGATGACGATGTTCTGGCCGCCCAGTCGTTGCTTGATTCGTGGAAACAACAAATCCAAAGGCACTCTCTCTCTCTCCCCCCCCCCCCTTATGTATACCAATGCTAGGAATGCAACTTTATAATACAACTCCCACACAAATGCATTCAGAGAGTCTTTCGATGTTCCGGACACACAGCTGTGTTGAGAGTTGTGTTCCTAGACTTTTTTGTATCCGTACATAGGTGAGTGTGTGCAGGGGGACGTAGATATTAAAAGTAAAATTTTGGTTAATGATCTTACATATTTGGCATGGCATACAAACTTATATATCTTGAACATGAGCTCTGATTATGCTTCAACTTTCGTTGTAAGGTTGATTAACGATTATTGCTTTATAAACGATTTGTCTATCAGAGACATACGGTAGGAATTTATAGAAGATTTTATGCTCATTTTAAAATACTTTTGCAAGAAATATGGATTGTTTTGGTGGGTAATGCATGTCCAAGTTCAGTACCATCTTCTGACTAGGAAAATAAGTTTTCATGGTTTTGATTAATAAGGTGCCCCCGCTGGGTTAAATTCCAGTGTCCAACACTGTTTGTGTGTGATTTTTGTGTGTATTGGTCATTAAGAAAATGTTGAAAGAGGAACTCATGAGATTTTGGTGACTGCAACTTCGCCAGACCTAATGGAGTGGACTTTGATGTTTCTCTTGATTTCGAGTCATAATTAACTCAATTGTGTATCTAGATTTAGTACATGATACAGCTTTTGGCTCAATTCTCGTGTCTGCATTTTGTCCATAACGCTGCTTTTTCTTTGTTATTATTTTGCTTTTGTTCAGTTTACGGTCAAGTTTGAGAAGTGCTAATTTGCAAGCAAAGGCTAACATGAGAAAAGCGGCCCAGGAAGAGGTAATTGACTATTTTTGTTGAAATGTTTGCTAGTTTAGGTTCTTAAGTCGGTTGTTCTGCAGTTCATTGCACCCAAGTTGATGTTCTGAAGTTGTAGTCTGATAGTTATCTTCTGTTGTAAACAGGTTGTGTTTATTTAAAGCAATAAGCATGTGATATACTATATTTATTTGTTTAGATCTCGAGACTTCTTTTGTTTTGTTTTGGTAAGTTAAATTTTATTGACCAAACCAGAGAAACATGACCACTGGGGAATACCCCCGAACAAGATACAAGCAAACACCTAATCTAACTTACCAGCATACACTGGCAAAAACTCAACCCAACAACAGACAACCTAGCATGTGTATGCTCTTGGAGAAATGACCCTGGAACTGTAGAAAATGTGGCTTTGGGAAGGGTTTGGGGTATTCCTTTGAGTTATTTCCGGCCTTCCTCATTTGTAAAGTCATGTTGTTGCTTGTTTCTTTCTGGTTTCTGTTCTATGTTAACCAAGAAATGCTACTACCCTAGAGAATTACTTTTTGGTACGAACGTTCCAAAACATGGTACACTATCGTGCCAAAACGGTAGATCCAAAGCGATCCCCTTGCTTTCCCCAAAATCTCAACTTATTATGGTAAAAATAGAGAGAAAATGGGATTTCAGTGGGAGGAAGTGTAAAAAGTTCAGTCGTTATGCTCCTAGAAATGTGTTTTGCATGAATAATTTAACAAACAATATTTAGTTTCACTAGATGTTTTTCGCTTGGAGAGTAAGTTCTAGTTTTGTTATCTATAGAAGCCTACCCCTAGCATACCACAATTTAAGCATGTGGCGTACCGCGTTCCCATTCCCGTTCCAGGTAACATAGTTTCTGTTGTTGTTCTACCGTTGTTTGTATCTTGTTTTGGTATGGTAGGCTCTGTACTGTTGGTTTTGTTCTGGTTTGATTGTATTTCTGGGCCATCCCCTTGAGCGTTTATTTTGTCCATAATATAATTTGTTCCAAAAAAAAAAGACAAAAAAACTAAGCCTCCCTCAAAAACAGCAGAGACCAAATAGGAGAGGATATTACAAGAAAAAGGTAAGGACAGAGAGGGTCTCCTTGCCGAAGCCCCCATTCACCTGAGAAGTAACCTTTCAACTCACCATTGATAACTACTGAGTGTTTTGTAGAAGTCACACATTGCTTAACCCAATTAATGAAAGTCACAGGGAAGTTCATCACAACCATTGCATCAAACAAAAATTGCCAAGCCACTTAATCGTATATGCTTTCATGAGATCTAGTTTCATGGAACACCTTGGCGACCCCTGATCCTTGCATTGGTAAGATGATGTCCACAATGGATCTCCCCTTTATAAAAGGAGACTGCCCTGGACTGGTTAGAGAAGGAAGAATGGGTTGAAGTTTTACTCGTTTTTGTCAAAGCTGCTGTACTGTATATGATATCCTAATCGTATATACTCTACATGATGCATCTTATAACAATGTTTTGCATTTTGATATGGTTGTGTTAATTGTAGAGAGAACTTCTTTTGGGAGGAGGAGAAGAGTCCACAATTCGCAGGCGCAATTTACAGTATGTATTACTTGGTTGTCTTAAGCAATATACCATGGATACTTCTCGTTTTTGTTGGGCCACATGATCGTGGTGCTATAATGGAATATCGACGGGTTTAATCAACATTTATGTGTTAAGAGAAATGTATGATTTCTAATGGCCTGCTAGGACAAAAGCCGGAATGACATCTGCTGCAGAAAGCATCACAGAGAGCCTTCGGCGAACTCGTCAGCTGATGGTTCAGGTTATTACCTGCATGTGTTTGTTTTCCTTTCTTTTATTTGACTTGTTTGTTGGTTTTGTAAATGGAAAAGAAGGGCAGTAATGGAATGCCACTCATAAACCTAAACTGACCTCGAGTGTCAAAAAACTCTACAAACTCGAGGAATTTATCCTTAGAGGGAGAACCATCTTTAGAATTCCAGCATAAAAAATAATACCAAATGCACTTTTTGAGCCTATACACTGAGCTCTCTTTGATGTTGAAGTGCGGCTGATTTCTTTCCTTCAATATGAGCTCCATCAAGCTGAAGTTCCTCACCCCTGCTGGTTGCTCTCAAATGATACCGAACCAAGAGAGGATAGAGGTCTAGAACTTAGAACAATGTAATAACAAGTGTGCTTTTTAAACAACACAAGTTAGCTATATCTTTTACCGTCCAAATAAAATTATCAATAGTAAGGATCTCCTTCATGTTATGAAACTCCATCAAAGCGACCTCCTTCCTCCAAATTTTTAGAAGGAGTGGGATGAGTTTATATGACTTGTGCAAATCTTATTGCTATTATTGATGTTATGGTTGGACTTCTAACCGTCGGTTCGTATCTATTATAGGAGGTGGAAAGAAGTTCAGGCACACTTATGGCTTTTGGTACGTTCTTTCATTGCTCTAGTTCTTTTTACTTGTGTTAATGGGCCTCTGCTGCATTTTTTTAATGGTTTCTCTTTCACTTTTAGTGGGAACCGTTATGGATTCTTCTGCAATTCCTTGTGATGAAATGATTTGATGCTATATCTTTTAATTTTTGGGTGAGTAAAGGTACTTTAGTACAACATGAGAAGCCTGAAACCTGCCTCCTTGTGATCATTGACTCAAAAAACCACTTTGGTTCAGTTCTTTACAAATTCGATTGCTCCGTGATCAACTATTGTCCAAATTTGGCTAGAGGGACTATTTCAGAGCAAAGCACAAAATGTTTTTCTGGTCAAGTTAATGATGACATAACCATCCATGTTTGCTTGACGGATTCCTTTTTGTCTGCTGCATGTCTGTTTTCATATATGCCGGTTACGATATTTTTTTTAGCTTGTTATATACCCCTCAAAATTCTAAGGAATCCTAAAGCCTCCGTTGTAATAAATGATTGCGATTACCCCCACCGCCATGATTGTGAGGGTGTCCATACTATGCTGTGTAACGTGTGGTTGTTAAGTGAATTGCTCAAGACAACAATGTATGCTTGAAATTTTGCAGAGGAATCCACAGGAGTTTTAAGGAAAGCTGAAGGTGAATACAAAGGCCACCGCTCATTGCTAAGCCGGACCCGAAACCTACTTTCAACAATGCAGCGTCAAGATGTACTGGACAGGTATATATTTAGATACAGTTCACCAATCCATAGGCTTTGTTAGTTTCCATGTCTTTCCAGCTTTATTAGTACTATATGGAATTTACATGCCCAAGCAATTTTACCTTGGAAAAGTTGATAAGCAAGTTTCAAAAGGCTGAGTTTTATTGGACAGGGTGATACTTGTTGCCGGATTTCTGTTATTCTCCTGTGCTGTTATTTACGTTGTTTCAAAGCGTATGGGTATACTCAAGTTGCAAAGGATGGTTACTGGCGCCATAAAGGCGGGTATGGCCGGAAAAGGGGATATTAGACTCAGGCCTGCTGGAGATGTAATAAACTTTGCTCAGGGCCATGGAAATGCAGTTCCTAGGATGGAGATGCCATTGGAACAGCCCATGCATGATGAACTTTGAAGTTTCTGATGATCTCCTTCATTCAGTCTGTAAATTGCGGTGGCAAGTATTTAAGTTAACATTTGATTCCATAGAAACGGCCGAGTTGTTTTCATTTCCTAAGGGACTGAATTGAAACACCAGCGGGATAAGGAAATTCCAGTGTTTCCACGACGAAAGACGGCATGATAAGATACCAAATAAGATAGCTCTAAGAATTAACAAATGCCAGTTCGTTCATAGAGCCCAATTTCGTTTCATTTTGAGCACCCTAAGTCATACTATAAATGAGATCGTGAGATAATGACACTGCATCTGCATGTTTTCAAATGATATGATAGCATATAATTCTTCAATTTATCAAAATCGTTCAATAAAAATTTGAATGACTGAATTTAGTCTTGAAAAATCACTGAACAAAAATTCCTTTCACAGCTTGGCCCCTTCTGATTTCATTTCCTGACGCGGTACTTCTCTCTCTCTGGTTTAAGCTTAAGAGTAGCTGCCAAGAACAATGCAATTTCGTCGGAAAAAATTGGAAGAAAGTTTCATCCTTAACTACGGTAACACCCTAGATCAAAGTTCAAAAGACAACTCGAACTTGCAAGGGAAAATTAGCCTTGCAGCACATATGAAATTGCACAAAAATGACTAAATAGCTATGAATATTTGTCTGAGAGATCTGTGAAAAATGGTGGGAAAACGTCAAAACGTCTGCTATCTTGTTTGCATAAAATATACAGATTCAAAATCAAAACTTTTTTTAAGCAACCATTTCTTTTGAACATCCGTTTCCAATTTTCATTCAACTAGATCACTACTAGGGCTATAAACAAACTGAATCGAGCCGAATATTAGAATGTTCAGATTCGTTCATTAAGTTTTTTAGCGAACTCGAGCTCGAGCCGAACTCAATAAAAAGTACGACGAGCCGAACTCAAACCGAGCTTGTCTAGGTTTGAGTCGAACTCGAGCTTGTTCACGAGCCTTAACGACCCAATAATATCATATATTTATACTCTCATACAGGTCTAAAGCTGCAAGTAAAAATTTTAGTATGTACATAAATACGTTTATATACATATAAACTGATAAAAACGTATACATAAGTAAGTTTTTAGTAATTGTAAACGTTTAGACTTGTACAAATTTTAAAATTTTCACTATGTAACTATATAAAATCCCCATGATATATATATACTCCAGGTTCGCGAGCCTAATCGAGCCGAATACTACTATGTTCATGTCCGGTTCATTTATGAAACGAGCCTAAAATTGAGGTTCAGGTTTTGTTCGTTAAGTAGACGAATCGAATTCGAACGAGCCTTTACCGAGTCGAGCCTCGAACAGTTCACGAACGACTCAGTTCATTTACAGCCCTAATCACTACAGGAGATACATGAATACATACTACACGTGCAATGCATAAATCACCTCGGAATTGCTCGGACGTGATCAATTTTTCATAAGGGCCGGTTAGCGCTCAACGGACTCGAGCTACTAACACACCACATTTATCAGAACCAATAACTCTGTTCATAGACAAAACTCAGTGTACGACTACAATAAACTGTGCAAGGACACGACGAAAAGCACTGAATAACTCCTCCACCTGTAGCTATGGAGGCCCAAACCCACCAACACTCAAAAGCAAGACAACCATATCAGAAAGCCCATAAAAGCCCAAAATTCCACTAGTTCGATTTGGAATTGGGCTGGCCCACGTAACTCCCCATCCTCACCACCATGCCATCAATGTCTCGCACGTACCCAACTTTCTGGCCCCACTCCTTCTCCTGTGGCTCGCTCACGGGCACTGCTCCGTTCTCCACCGCCCTCTGATCATCACAATCACAATCACAAAGAGAGAGAACAAGTTGGATGATCGAACGAACGGCCACGAAACACGCATTTTGGTCAAATCAAAGGTTTAAACGTATTGGCTAACCTTGTAGGCGGCATCGACATCCGGGTAATCAAAGGCAACCTCAACCGGGTTCCTTTCGCGATCCGAACGGGGCGTCTGGACGGTGCCTGTTAAGTCATCGGTCTCGTGCTGGTGCGCCGGTGTAAATGCTATGGTGGTCTGCCCACTGTCTAGCTCTCCCCATCTGCCACCCACAAAACAATATTGTTCCTATAAAATTCCAATACCAAAATTGCAGTAGTTGACAAAAAGAAACAAAAATAAAGTATTTGCCCAGCTGCTGTAATAAAGGTGAGACCATCAACAAACCATACTAGTAATCATATGTAGTAGTAATTCTCAATTGATAAAGCAGGCGGAAAGAGAACGGATCTAAATTTTTAACAATAAATACACGGGCGAAGTGAATTTTCCGCTCAGGGTGCGTCAGGCCATATGCTCGGACTGGGAACGAAAGACATCAATCGCCTCGTTCTTTCTCGTTTTGTATCAGTTAGATGATTAGTTTGGCTTTGTCCATCTATAATGAATTTTGTTGTGTAAATGTCGTTGAGCGCTTTATCAATACAGTACCTCTCACTTTTGAAAAAAAAGAAAAGAAAAGTGGATGCTCTTAGGATTTTTTTCGCTAAATAGCGGATCTCTAACCTCCATAAATCGAGAAACACACAAAGAACGTTATGCCGAGAAACTATATATGTTCCCAACACAAAATTGGAAGGCCAATTTTGAGCCGTTCATACCGGTGGGATAAATCCAAGTGACGAACGCTGTAACCGAAGGCTTTGGCGTAGAAATCGACGGATTTGGCTACGTCTTTCACGTACACCACCGTGTAAGCAAATGCTGGGCTCAGCTTCGATGCCATGTTTCCAAATGGCTTTCGATTTTCTCAGATTGGTGAAATGCGTACGGGATTTGTGGATCGAGCCTAGCTTGGAGGGAGGAGTATTAATTTCTCAGGCAGAGGCAGAGGCAGAGGCAGGGCTAGCCTCCTTTTTAATGCGCCACGGGGCTTAATACGTGGTGATTTATTGATGTTACGCGTGGAGATCATGCATGCTTTAGCAAAGCCCCCAACTGCCGGCCACCTGCCTCCTTTTTTATTACCCTTTTGGATATATACTAGAATTCTGTCGGTAGCCGTATTCGATGATGTGTATTCATAGGTTTCTTCTCGAGTTAGACTTGCCTTATTATGATTGAGAAAATTAGCTATAAGGACGGTAAAATAGTTTTCATTTAGAGGAAGGAAGTTAGCAAAATAGTTTTCAGTAGAGTCCTTCAATTTTTTGAGTTTTTTAGTCATAAAGCCAAAACATGTTTAGACATTTTTATAGGATTTTAGGGTGTACTTTCCCATTATAGGGTTTTAGTGATTTAGTCACCTTCATATGGTATCCAAGGGTTTTAAGCACTTTCATATATAGGATACTATAAGATTTTAGGCACTTTCATAAACACATTTGTCTTTATATTTGATTGCAAAAGGTGTTTGTCCTTGAGCTCAAAAAATGTAAACATGAGGGATTTTTGGCTAAATCTCCCCTTTATGATTTGGTGTTTTTCATGAACTGGTGAAGTTTTATATCTTTAACTGGATGAAACTACTAAGTTTGTTAAAGTGCTATTTTAGTAACGTTCCTATTTACTACTTACCTGATCAAATTCCATAAGTATGCTCTTTATTTATTAGGACTGCGCGCATGGGCCACAGTTTATTTATGCGACGCATTTTGGTCCTTACAAATTCAGAAAACATACCTACTGATATTCATTGAATTTGATTTTTTATAGGGGTCCATGAATAAATATTTTAAAATTTATGATTTTTTTTTTTTGCATTTTTGTAGGGCCTAAAGTAGACCCCACACGACATGCAGTGGTCCTGGACCTTTTGTAACGAGTACCGGTGGCTCATTTGAGTTGTCAAGTCAATCTCAAAGAATTTGCACCTCAACTGTGCATATTATTGAACAAGTAAAATTCTTGGCGAATGGTATCCTAAAACTGTTTTAGGGAAAATTTTACAAACAAATGCCTATAAAAAAAAAAAAGAGAAAATTTTACAAACAAATCCACTTTCCAGGGAAATTACCAGTATTTTTGAACTCGTCATTGCTCATGTTTCCAAAAACACCAACGGGCCATCTATCGCGCACAAATGAAGACGACGAGTATTTTTTGGATATTTTATTATTGTTATTCTGGAAAACGCAAGAAAACAAGAATGAAAAACAATAAAAAACGAGAGCTATATTGGGAATGTGGAGGAGGAAAATTCTCAGGCCTACCTATTTCTGCAACTATCATTGATGGACTGAAAAACAGGGCCAATTTGCCGGTGCGGCCGAAAGGAGACCTCCCAATAACTTCAAAAATTATCTAGGGTAACAACAATGGATTCCAAATGCAGGTCACAGAATGTCGAAAGATGCAAACAAAGCAACACACATAGGAGCAAATCGTACAAATGGTTATCGGACTTCCAATTCCTATTGGAACAGTCTTGTTAGCCAGGATTAACGGAGGGGCCCCCGCTATGGGATGATGTAATTGGTTTCCCTGGATTAGCGGTCCAGGATGCTTTTGAGGCTGTCCGACTTCACTTTTCAGATCTGTTGATCACCGAGATATTGGGCTAGATACCGAGTTGTAAAAAAAAAGTTTGGCTGACGCCTTTGAGCAACCCAGCAAGCCTCCTTGATTCTCGAGTTGACTCAAGTTTGTTCATTACTTGCCTAGCTTCATTATTTGGGCATCAGTTGCAGAAGCTGAAACAGGGTTGTCACTACCATGAGTTTTCTTTGAGTTACGTTTCAGAATTGTTGCTTTGCTCAACACCTGC
The DNA here is from genome assembly GCA_020567845.1 of Rhododendron henanense subsp. lingbaoense. Classification (NCBI taxonomy): domain Eukaryota; kingdom Viridiplantae; phylum Streptophyta; class Magnoliopsida; order Ericales; family Ericaceae; genus Rhododendron; species Rhododendron henanense. The sequence continues at coordinate 8,097,764 of CM036312.1, forward strand.
AACAGACGATACAGGGCACGACAAATATCAATCCATGTATGCCAAATGCTGGCATTTTCAGTCTTAATGCGAGACATTTTGGTTATATATGCAAGGAGTGGTATATCATCTTTCCATTGTGGTGAATCGAATTAGAAGCAGAAGCATCTAAATAGTATATTACCATTTGAAGGATGAATTGTTACACAAACATATGACAGAAATGACAAATATGAGAGAGGGAGGGAGGGAAGAGTTTTCAAGTAATCAACTAATGTAGAGTCCCGAGAAAGGAAAATAAAAATAAAATTTAGAGTCAGAGAATTACTTAGATCGTAAAAAACGAGTGAGACTTCTGGACCGCTATTTCCCTGCTGCCTTTAGGGTTTGCTTCTAATCACTGAGTCAAAGCATTAGATTCCTCCGACAACAACATATGCATGTAGGAACCCAAGAAATCCGCACTATTGAAGAGAGTCCATCCATTCACAATCTGTCTAGCTTGAACATTCACAACCTCCATTTTTTAACGAGTATCTTTGTCTATAAACACTGCTGACCATTTTAGACTATGCTACTAATTGTCAGGAACAGTAAAACAGAAGAGGTCATGTAGTTGTTGTTACACCAAAGCGTAGCAGATAGAAGTGACATTCACAATCATCGACCAGGCAATTATACTAGAACGAAATAGAGAAATAGGAATATGAAAATCCAAAAAATGATGACATTGTACTGGCTAAAACTTATTAACATAGGACCTGAATTCGGAATCGGTGCTTCCCATACATTTTCAATCCTTGATTTTCTTGTCTCATACATATCGTAATCTTATCTATAGGCCTCTCAACCATAGACCATTACTCTGATGATACCACCAAGTATATTAACCCATTGTTTATGCATGGGAGGGGAGGGGTTGCGGGTGGATGAGTGCGTTGCTAGGCCAATGTACAAAAGCAACAAAATGTTTGGCATTACCCTAGCAGCATCCAAGTAAACAATGAACAAAACTATATTTTCAAGTATCAACTTTGTTGCATCAACCTGCATATAAGATGACAAATCTGGCTGATAATGACTTGATACATGAACGCCAGAACAAAAAACTTCCAACTTACTAGTGAGACACAACAAAAATAAATAAAAAATTTCCCAATGTGGACAAAAATCACCTAACAGTGGGTTCCATGGATGAAATTTACCGCATGGGTCCACTAGTCTTGTGAGAGGAGGGTACCTTACTCCCGACGGTATTTAACACTTTTCACTTCTTCTGTTTTTATGGAACTGATAGTGACTAATTTAATGCTCCTGGAAACAATAGTTACTAATTTAATGAAGTTACACATCAAAAAGACTTTTTGAAGCAGAAACAGAACCCATTTTTTGTCATCCATTGGTGAAGACAAGAGGATTTTAATGTAATACTTGGAGATTAAAATAAATATGTATCCCACTGGAGATGAGGGAATAAAGGCCTACCATCCAGGTACACTTACCATGGAGAATATAGATGGAAAGTGAGTTGAAAAGATGATGTAAGGTCCTGACAAGTTAGCAAAGTTTCTTCACAAGAAAATCAAGGAGCGGTGTAAATATTTTGATCCCATTATGGACACTTCAAAGCTGCTTCAGAGGTTTATATGGACTTATCTGCCTTTTGAGTTCTCTGTATTTGGATCAGATGTTATCATAGGATTAGAGGCTATGCTAAACCTTAGTCTGTCTAACCGTGGACTATCACTCTGATGATACCACCAGTATATAAACCCATTGTTTGTGCATGGGAGGGGAGGGGTTGCGGGTGGATGAGTGCGTTGCTAAGCCAATTTTATGAAAGCAACAAAATGTTTGGCATTAGCCGCATTACCTTGGCAGTAGCCAATTAACCAATCAACAAAACCATATTTCCAAGTATCAACTTTGTTGCATCAACCTGTATATAATAAGATGACAAATCTGGCCGATAATGACTTGATATATGAACACCAGAACAACAAACTTCCAACTTATTAGTGAGACATAACAAAAGTTTTTTTTTCTTCCCAATTTGGACAAAAATCACCAAACAGTGGGTTCCATGGATGAAATTTATGGCCTTATCCACCATCTCCAGTGGGATACATGGTATTCTAACAATCAGCCTTTCCAGATTCTCTCATCTCCAAGTATGACATTAAAATCCTCTTGTCTTCACCAATGGATGACAAAAAATGGGTTCTGTTTTTGCTTCAAATTGTCTCTTTGATGTGTAACTCCGTTAAATTAGTAACTATAGTTTCCAGGAGCATTAAATTAGGCACTATCATTTCCACAAAAACAGAAGAAGTGAAAATTGTTCAATTACTGCCGGGAATAAGGCACCCTCCTCTCACCAAACTAGTTGAGGTAAACTATCCAGGTACACTTATCATAAAGAATCAATCAAGAGTGAGTTGAAACGATGATGTAAGGTCCTGACTAGTTAGCAAAGTTTCTTCACAAGAAAAAGTACCACAAGAAAATCAAGGAGCGGTGTAAACATTTCGACCCAATCATGGACACTTTAAAGCTGCTTCAGAGGTTTATATGGACTTATCTACCTTTGGACTTCTCTGTATTCGGATAAGATGGTATCATAGGAAATTAGAAGCTATGCTAAACCTTAGTCTGTGTAACTAGTAGTGCTCATTACCAACACAGTCCATTTCATCAGCTCTACCTCATTGGTTTCAACACATAACGAGTAATTTTACAGGTGAACTCTTGGCAATGCATTTGTCAGAATGGTTTTTTAAAATGTTTACTCTATCTAATGTTGTATCCTCAAATGTCAGTAGCCATGGAACTTATGCTGCATAAAGCAAGTAGACAGCAAACAATTTGTGCTCACAATTTGCAACAACTAAAATCTTATATAAAACAGCTAGTACACAAATTAGAAAATCATGAAATTACAGCTGCTTCTATTAAAGAGTATATTTCCACATAGCTTGGGTATAATCACTCACTGATTACTCTGAAGAACCTCTCCACCACTACTCTGCTGCATGCCACCCAGCTTCTGAAGTTATCGGGATGTCCCCATGATTCAGGAATGGAATTCTATGTAGCCCATGGTTTTCCAGCGCTGCCGCCACCAGCTCTACTTTTGGCTCCCTCATACAAACCTCCTATCCCCCTCTTCTCTATTCTCATCCCACCTAGAACATCACTCAATTGATCCAACCTTAGACTAGAGCTCTCAACTATGCCACTAAGCTTGGATGATGAGTCAGCAATACGAACAACAAATGAGGGCTCATCATCCAAGTTTAGATAGCAGCGGGCTCTAGTTTGAAGGTGGATCAATTGACTGATGTTATAGCAGACATGACATGAACATAGAGGAAGGGTGTATAGGCGGTTTGTACAAGGAAGCCCAAAAAGAGCTGGGGGAGACAGCGCTGGAAAAACATGGGCCATACAACATACCAACCCTAAATCATGGGGACAACCTGATGTGGTACAAAAGCTGGGTGGCATGCAACAGGGTATTGGTGGAGATGTTCATCATGTATATTGAGTAATCAGTCTAATCACTCCTTCTATGTGAAAGAAAGGATATCACCCTCTGCACAACTCCGTCTCAACGGACATTTGTGGTTAAGAATTCATCCTGCCATGGCCTCTGGAAAATCGTCATCTCTCTCTCTCAATTACATAGCTAGCTTCTCATTTCACTCCTCTCTCAATGTGACTCACAAACTATGGCAAGGTGAAAGGGTTTTTATAGGCGGAGAAAGGAAAAGAGAACACGAAGAACAAGAGGCTGTGGTTAGGACTCTCTCTCTCTCTCTCTGAATGCTATGCTGAGTACATTTGTGGATTAACATAACACAACTTATGGTGCATAAGTGTGGTTATTGTGGAAACTAAATATCCATTTCAAAACCAATTGGGCAATGAGTGGAAAGGTCCCAAATGTTATAAAGTGATCACCCATTCCACTCCCAAGCAATGTGGGACTCTATTTCCTTAACATCCTCCCTCATGTGCAACCGCGTTTGAGGTCTGTCACGTGTAGCCTCTTTTTGGGTCTATCATCGTGCTGCCTTTGTGCTAGTCTGTCATTGTAGGGTGTGGATTGGAAATTTTTAAAATTTGGGGTGGAATGGATCCCGCTCTGATACCATGTGGAAACTTTATGTCCATCTCAAAATCAATTGGCCATGAGTGGAGAGGCCGCCCAGACTCATATACTAGTTTTTGAGGAGATAATTAACCGATGTGGGACAATTTCCAACAGTTATCATGACATTATTGTATCTCAAATTGATGGGTTCCGCTTGCAAGGATTGGTAGAACCTAATCATTTAGTTGCATCGTTGAAATAGGTTGATATAAATCATTGGGTTCATTTCCTAACAACTTAAGCTTTGGGGACAATTAGTAACGCAACCGTTATATCTTGAGTTACCCCTAAACAATGGCAAATCAAGTGTTTATAACAGGTGTTTCTAAACTAAGTTAGATATTGAAATTGCAGTTAGTTACGGTTAATTTATTTTCAATTACACGTAAAGAGTGATGACATTCTAATAGTTTCTCATAAGGATATCCATTCAATTGTATACTGTTATACCCTCACTAATAGATAATAACAATTTTTCGTAATGTATATCCTAGGGTCTGTAAAAAAATGTCTCATGAGCAATTGTTCACAGCACCCTTTAATTATTTGCACAAACCTGCATTTGTCAAGCTCCAATTAATGATATATGAAACATCCAAAAATTGTTTAGGGGTATGAAGCTTTCAATGAACGTGAAGGGTTCAACAACTTTTGGTTTTTCTGAACGACTTCAATAACTTTTGTTTTGCTCGGCGAAAGTCAGTTTTTTTTGAGTAGTTAGATTAGCACCTGGAGGAGGAGTTGTAAGTTGCATTAAGTGTTGGTTGAACTTTTAGACAAACCTAGGATCTGTAAAAAAATGCCTCATGAGCAATTGTTAGCGGCACCTTTTAATTATTTGCACAAACTTGCATTTGTCAAGCTCCAATTAATGATATATGAAATATCCTAAAATTGTTGAACTGTTATCTTGTTTCTCATGATCATTAAATAACTTCTTTTTGTATGAAGCTTTCAATGAACGTTAAGGGTTCAACAACTTTTGTTTTTTTTGAACGGCTTCAACAACTTTTGTTTTTGCTCGGCGAAAGTCCGTGTTGTTAGACTAGTTAGATTAGCACCCTGGAGGAGGAGTTGCAAGTTGCATTAAGTGTTGGTTGAATAACTTTTAAACCTTTATCATTAAACAAGTATTTTTTTTCCAGTAACTATCATTAAACAAGTTGTTTAAGTAGTACCATTAAGTGTCCCTAAGTTCAACAATTTGTTTAATGATAAACGTCTAAAATTTGTTGAACAACACTTAATGGAACTTACAACTGTAATAAATGTTGGTTGAACAACTACATTAACTGATGCTAAATAAATGCCCCAGGGACTGTAAAAAAATGTCTCATAAACACTTGTTAGCAGCACCCTTTTGTTATTTACACAAACTGGCATTTGCCAAGCTACAATTAATGATGTATTGAATGTTCGAAAGTTGTTCACCAATATAATAAGCATAGCTTTTTAATCCACAAAGAGAGAGATGCGGAAAAAGAGAGACCCTGTCACGCATTACGCACAACCCTTTCAAGAAAGAAGACAAAAACAGCGTAGGTATCATAACCTCATCCTATTGTATTTTGTGTTCTCCTCTCCTTTTTCCACCTATAAATACCCTTTTCGCCCTGTCATAGTTTGAGAATCAAATTGAATCCGTATCTTAATTTTAATAATCATTAGATAGCTATTTAGATGATAGTTCACCAACAACTAGCATTTATTGTAGTTATGATTAAAAAAAATTAGTCTAAAATTTCAATCCTTAATTTGTGTTATTCAAAGAGTATAAAGCTGATGATATCACATTGTTATTGAATTTCTATGAGAACACGCAAAGGCAGCAATTACATTCTTTTACATCTAATGGGTCAAATCAGGAAATAGGAAATCTCTAGTAAGTTGCCTTAAGTATTCTCCAATATGTTCAAAAACCGTAGCTACTAACTCCCAACGCTATTAATTTAAAGCTCTATACGCGGACAAAAATATCAAATTGATTGTTATTGAACAATATTAAATATATTAAAGCTAAACAACAGAAGGGTTGTTGTTAACAACTATCCCTGGGGCATTTGTTCAGTAAAATTAATTGGATAGTTCTCAACAACCCTTTTGTTATTTAGCTTTAATATATATAATCTTGTTCAGTAACAATAATTGGACAGTTCGTAACAACCACCCTTTTGTTATTTAACTTTAATGTATTTAATATTGTTCAGTAACAATGAATTGGATAGTTGTTAACAACCCTTTTGTTATTTAGCTTTAATGTATTTAATTTTGCTACAATAAAAAAGGAAGACATTCAATTGACTAGAATCATGGTGTTTAAATGTGAAAATTGATAGCATTGTACTATCTAATACCACTAACATGTGTTGGAGCTCGACCATTTAATTCGTTCTTCCCAAACATGGAATGTATGATAGTAAAAGGAACAAATATTAAATTCTATCTAACAAATTAACCTCAACATTCGACCTTTACGGACATCCATTATCACGTCATTTTATGGGTTTTCTATTGACAAAAGATAATCTAATTTTTCACCATTTCCCTTGATAAAGTCATGTTGGTTGTCTACCCAGCATATCGCCTGCACTTCGATGGACCCACTTAAATCAGTAAAATGTACAAACCTCCCAATTAATACAAGCATCATGAAAAAGATTGGATATGTGGCTTATTGACAAGCTTAAACGCTTGAACTTGCCAGCATCCATGACTTCCCTTAAAACCTAAACATCAAACATACATAGACATAAAGCAATAAATTCATTCTAGTTTATTTCACAATATACTTTTCCTTTGCATTCTATGATTATTTAGCCAGATTCCTGGAAGCCTGTAATGGAGTACTACAACAACAAGCCTAAGACAAACCATTTAGGAATGTCTAATTTCACTTCTTCCTTTTCTGTTTTTTTTTTTTGCTTTGTTCACCCACCTTGATTGAAAGTAAGGAGCTGGTTTACGGTGCCTTACCTTATATTTTATGTTTCAACTTCTCTATCAAGTCTCATCTTCACATCAGCTGCAGTAGCAGAGCTGCTTTCAGGAGCCACACTTTTGCATTTTCCGACATGACCATGAAGGTACGTACACGGTGTGCTTAGGATCTGCAAAGTGGAAGGGACAATATAAAATCAGCATCAGATGCAAAGAAGCTATGTAAAATACCCAATTGTGTTCTCACCTCAATAAAAAAAAGTTAGTTTCATGTTAACAAAAGTGAGCTTACAAAAGCATCAAAAACTAACTTTTGAAAAGTTGGATTAGAGCTTGTTATGAGCTTTAAAGATGAAAAGGTGAATAAGCTAAGTGAACCATTGAAATGTTTTCAAAAAACCTTGAGATCAAATTCCAGGCTAAATAAGCTGGAAAAAAACAGGGCTGACCCATAAAAATAATGTTGGTTTCAATGGCAAACATATGGGGTGAAGCTTCTACACGTGTTGCAATTATAAGAACATATTAAAAATTAAAGCGAGATACTATTGGATTGTTCATGCAGTTGTAAATATCCTGCTTGTTCAAATCTCGGTGAATCAAATTGCAAACGACAAAATCATGTCACATATTGCAAATAACAATAGTTAATCAACAACAAATCCTGTCATAGATAGCAAATGAACACTCTTTTTGTTTTATTTCCTCTGAGAAGGGAGGGTAGAGGAGATACACTATCTAATGAGACATTAGGCTAATGTCAATGATTTGAATTAAAATGTAGCACAAAGCCCTGATGCCCCAGAATGGTCTGTTTATAGACTGACATCATTCTATTCAACCAACTAAATTTCACAACAGAAAATATTATGTGCTTCACTTAAATTTCTTGTTCTTGAGAAGTATACATGGTGAAAAAGAGCCAAAACACATCAAGTATATAGGTATATTTCACACATGATCAATATACCAGTGCAAATTGCTTAAACTAAGTAATGAATCTACACTCTATTAGAGAGAGAGAGAGAGGTGTATATTTGCACATGATCAACATACCGATAATCTGACATCCAAGGTTATCCTTATCATGTAGACTACATGGCATACACCTTCTCCCATGGTTGATCCACATATATAGCTTCCTCGTCATTCATGAAATGCTTTTAAAGCCTGAGAAGAACCATATATGTCAATGTCAGAACACTTGAGACTTTTTTGGGTAAATAGAACACTTGAGACTTGCATGAAAGAAGAAAGAATTCATATCAAGCATAATAAGAAATTAAGTTCGCAATAAGAGAGTATGTAATGCATGTATTGCGATAAAAACACATGCATCTGTGATTTTTAAGAGGAGTTGAGTTTCTAGTTTTGAAACAAAAGTGATAGTCTAGATTTTTGAACGCTCACTCATCTAAAGCCTAACAATTAGAGACAGGACTAACTTATGTTCTCAACAGTCCCCCCTCACGTCTGGTCCTCCATAGAAGGTCCAACCACGTTCTAAGTATTTCAAGTATCACACAGGTTGTGAGGTTTGAAAATAAATTTATTGCTCACTGTAATATCAGATTAGATTGTTGACTACTGTTGGAGTTTGTCGGTTAATTATCGCCTCCAAAACTAATATATGAGTCTGGGCAGCCTGTCTCTCATTACCAATTGGTTTTGAGATGGATAAAAAGTTTCCACATAGTATCACAGCTAGGTTTTCGAAGAATTAGTTCCCCCTTATTTGTGCTATAAGTGCGCCATTGTTAGTTGTGATCTATGTGTTATTGATCGTTTGTTTATCTCTCCACATGCGAGTCGGGGGTCGCACGTGCAGAGGAGTGTTGGAATTTGTCGGTTCGTTATCTCCTCCAAAACTAGTATATAAGCCTTGGAGGCCTCTCCACTCATTGCCAATTGGTTTTGAAATGGGTATAAAGTTTCCACAACTACCATCTAAAATCTTAAGTTACTCCATAGAGGAGCAACTTTAGCAGTTATATTTCCAAACATGTTAGAGAATTACACATAGATTGGGGCTAGAGGTACTATGACACAATCTATATGTTGGATCTCTCCCTCTAAGGTTTAAGGCTTTGGTGTAAATTTTGTTGATGGTATTATAGCCTATGTTACACGGACACGGGTACGTGAATTGGGTGCGGGTACAGATCTAAGGGTCGGACACCTCAAAACTGAAAATAGAGGATTCGGGGATATGTATCCGAATTTGGATACGGGTGCGGGGATCCGCTGAATAAATATTTATATATAGAAAATTTTATATTTTATATATATATATGTAAAATTATCTCATAAAAATATCATTTTCTTTATACAATACTAATACCAAACAAGTCTACCTGGCCCAATAAAAGTCCATTATATGAGAGAAAAAGGAGTAGGCCCATAAAAGCATTAGTGGGCTGCTGTAATACCTTTAAATACAAAACAGGAGTATATATAAAAGAAGAAAAAAAGAAAAGAAAACTGTAAGTTGCTATACAGCTGTACGCTTGTACAGTAACTATTGATATTTTAATTTTTAGTAAAAAAAGAGTTGACAGCTGTACTCATCTAGAGTTAACAAAACCCTAAAACAAATACTGTTCTGCTCCTTCTAATGATAGAGCAGCAGCCGTAGCTCTTCGTCTTCGTCGACCAAAGGAATCGCAGCAGCAGTCGTCCAGGTCTCTCTCTCTCTCTCTCTCTCTCTCTCTCGTCCTCCTCCTCCTCCTTTCGATCTGCAGCTGCTGCTGTCCTTGTTCTTGCTCCGATCGACTGATTCTCTGGTCTTCTTCCCACACGCTCCAAGCTTCTATCTTCACTCTTCACTATCACCATAATCTTTGAACGTGTCCGATTATTTCCCACGAATCCGGCACGAGTACCCGTACCCGTACCCGTGTCGTGTCGTGTCGACACGGGTACTTCGCCCAAAAACATGGATCCGTGTATCACAGATTATAGCCATACATGTTCCACCCTTTAAAAATTAGCCCACTACTCACAATGACAAACCAAATCAAATAGGTCACATGAGGATAAGCCCTGGAAAAAAAAATAGGCTACATGTGGTAGACTAACAGACACATAAAAAGGCACATAGAGAATGATTGCCGGATGTCTCAAAGTCTCAACCTTATAAGTAAAGTTTTTTGGTTTGATAAAAAGTATCATCAATTAAACATAAAAAGAAGCCCCAATTCACATTTTAAGGATGATTGATGCAAATTTAAATAACTTTTTTGGTGCAATTACAAAAGTTTCAAATTGCATTCGGAAATATCATGAAAATCAAACAAGTATACGGGATCTTAGAGGTCTAAGCTCCAATTCACATTTTGGTGGTGTTATGCGCATGATGATCCTTTTTTGGATGATACCCAACTTTTGGTACTAAACAATTTAATTGCCCAAAAAGAAAAAAAGGTAGTTTCATGCGTGAGATGGCTATGGATCAGTGATAGAAATTGTGGCACATATATATAGAAAGTACATGAAAAATAGGGCACCACTAAACCTGACTCACCCATCTTAGAAAATGCCACTTATGTCCCACTCTAGTGCTGTGGTTCCTTTTTCGAATTCATGACCACAAAATTCTCCATACTTTCCTCCCTCTGCATTTCAAGAAAGAACTTCAAATAAGGCACAGAGGTAAGTAACTTTATCTATGGCAAGCAGAAGAAAAGGCATACTTACCCACAAGATAGAGAGAAAGGGAGAGAGGCATAGATGATGATGATGCAACAATGAGGAAAACCACAACAACGAAATGGCGAAGTTTATAAGTTCAACAGTATAAATCCAAAATACAAGGAAAGGATGAAATAACTAACAAATCTACAGAATAGATTTAAGAAGCATTCATCGATTGGATTAGGACTTACATCAGAATTCTAAAGAAGTGCCAACAATGGAAATGGCAACAAGAAGAACGGCGGCTGCGGGAGGTGAAGGAAACCCTATACAATGAAATCCTATGCAATGAACCCTCAAGATGCTTATATAAGGGCTGAAGAAAGGGTATTTTTGGAAATAAATACAAATGTTGGCATAACTCAACAATAGTAATAGATAAGTAGGCAAAACGTACCCCTTGGGCCCAAAACAACATATAAATCCTCATCATTTCTAATCCCTAATCTGCCAACGGTTACTACCTAAATAAAAACCAGTCCAAATCATCCTCATTTATCAGGTTGCAAATTAGGTGTTTCCATAGAGAGCTGAGATAAAGCTTTTTCGCTTTTAAAACCAAGTGCACACTATAACACACACCATGTGCACAGTAAACAACTTTCATTTCCTTTCCATCCAAGCAAGCAAAATGCTTATGATTCTAGAGAAGCCGACACGAAACATAAGGGGAAATCTGATAATCCAAGCTTTACGTCGAAACATTTATTTCTCTTAACATGTATGTTTTATTCCCTAAACGAAACATGTACTTTTATGAGCAAATTTTGATTAGAAAAACAGACTAAAGATGAAAAATCCTGCAAATTAAGTGGTCACCATTGTAAGCTATACATCAAGTGGCATGTACAACTCACCTTTAACTGCACAAAAGAGTCAATTGGGAAATGGGCACTCCACTATTACCAAAAATAGAAATAAATAAAAAGGCATTCCTCTCTTAACATCATGTGACATGATAATTCAGCGCAAACAATTTACAAAAAGTAAATGATCTAAAGAAAAATCAAACACACAAGTGTCTATGGAAGCTCAGCATGACTATGCCACAAAATAACTTAATTTGATTTCCAAAATACAAGGAGTACTATAGTAACACAAGCTAAAAACCAATCCTTACATCTGTACACTCAAATCCAACAACTAAAACAAGTATTTGTTTTTCGCCAAATAAAGATTCATATATCGAGCCAAACATCACACTGGAGCATGCCTAAGGCCAAGCAACTTAAGAGAGCTTAGGCAGAGCAGCAATACCGGCTATATAGCTAAGCTAACCACAAGAAAAAGAACATCACATCAAATAAGCCACCACACTACAAAGCACACAAATTACAAACATAAACCAATGCAACTAGAATAAGCAGCACAACACACAGCTAGAAACTAAGGAGTCAATAAGGAGACCGACCATGAGGGAAGAAGGCTAGTCCTCGTTTTGAGATTTAAGGATCTTGGTTGAGATATTCTAGGCAAGCACAATTTCCTAAAAGGTATATGACTTTGATATCAGACTCAATTTGTTCAAGACTTCAGCCGGATATGGTAGACAATAGCACCCAAGGAAAGCCTATAAACGTTCCAAGCAAAGGATTCCAAATCTGATTTGTACCATTATATTCCTCCAAGCCAAACCAAACCGAGCCTTAATCCTATTGGGGTTGGCTACATAAATCCGTTTTTCCCATTCAGCTCTGTTGGCAGTGTATTCCATAATATTCAAAAAAACAAGTATATATTCATAATAAGATTCATGTCATAAAGATCTAACAAGATTTTTTAATGTGCTATCGGTAAGCGACCTAACACACAATCTTACTCCTTTATCCAGGCTTGGGACCGGCTGTACAAGAAAAAACTCTAACCCGAAACAGGCGGAGCTATATTCGTCCAAACCTTATAGGAGGGGCCCTATTATCCGACTCATTAAATTGATTGCATAGACTACAGGAATAGTTTGATTCTCAAAAACAAGTTTTGGGTATAATAAATTTAGTGAAACTGAATCTTCACCATCTTAATTCAATCATTGTAGATCACTACCGAGGAAACAAAGCCACTGCATGAAACATACTATGCTTACCTTCTCCAAGGGACTTCGTCGGGAAAATAAAAAAACTCCGCAGGAGTTTCAACGCACCGCCACCTACCGCCCCCAGCACCGCCATCTTCTTGCCGTCGCGCCGGAGGCGGTCTGTTCTTTCGTCGCCGTCGTTACCTGCCGCGCTCCCCGTTGGTTCAATTGCCTATGTGCATTAGCGTTTAGTTGCATATATATTCCTTTTCCCGTAACCACATCTATAAATCGCAGGTTCAGCCCCTCGTTAGTTCTTTTTTACAGTTCGACCCCTGATCAGCTACTACATGTTTGGCTGAGATTTTTGGCTTACTTCATAAATATGATTGTGTGCGAGCGTGTCAGAAAAAACTTGTAATTATCCTTTTCAAGTTAACTTATAAAAGCCAAACTAAATCAGGCGATTGTGGCGTCTGTTCAATTACCTCAACGAAGATGATTTTTCTTTATAGAAGTATTGAAACGGCACAACGATTCACTGGAAATTCGACAAACCAAAGAATAAACAAGATACCTTGATCAATTCAAAACAACTTGCTTTCCAATTGATTCTCCAACTTCACAAACGAACAGAACATATTACAATGTGATAATTACTACTACAAACTACTCTTAACTACTTCGAACTAAGTCTAAGTTCCTAAATTATTGCCTAATGGACAAACTAAGCATAGCATAACTGTTTGTTTGATGATTTATCGGGGGGGTTTCCTTCTTTTATTTCTTCTATTTATAGGCAAACTCTTGAGTCTTCTTCACGGCTTTCATTTTCCCGCCTAACTACCTTCGAAGTCGCCTCAACTTTGAATTCAAACTTTTCCCTCCATGATTTCTGCTTACGATTATCCGTGGTGATTCAGTTAATTCATCACCCCACTTGCCCTTAACTGCATCGTATTTGGAAATGGGCAATTACATGCTTGGATCTCAACTCCATTGACTATGTCAACTTGGTGTAACTGCCTCTTGTTTGAATACGATTTGCGCCTTTGAGCTTCGAATTGCTCATCTTCTAAGCTACCATTTGAGTGACATCTAGCAATGATTTGCATTACCTATAAAACGACACTAAGTTAATCAAAACGTCATCGTTCTTTAAATTGTGTGATTCTATGTATTTCAGTCTATGTGTACTCCGTCTTGTCCAACATGAATGGCCACTTGTCATTCTCTGATTGGGCCAATAAATTCTCATGCAAACACTACACGTCAGTCCTTTTGTTATTGTCTCCAACCTAGCCATGAGTTCTACCTACAGCTGATAAATGAACCAAATTGTTCGTGTCCGAGCTCATGTTTGCTCGTAAAAGATTGTTTGATAGCGGTTTGTTATATAAATTTATCAAGTTAGAACATTTTTTGAAACTTGTTAAATTTTCAAATCAAGCTCAAACAAGTTATTGTTCGGCTCGTTTGACTTATAATGTTTTAAAATTTCTGAGTACTCGATATCGTCTCGTGACAACTAAATTAAAGCTGGTTTGAAATCAGAGGCGGTCCAAACCAAGGCCTCTTCCCTAACTCTTCCCTAACTCTTCCCCGGAAAAGTTTGATTTCAATTTGGGCCATTAATTACCGAGATGAACGGTCTGGATGAAAACCCATCCTCATAGAGGATCCCGATCGGGCCGACCTTGTGGGCCTACAATGTAACCTACGTCCCTTCCTCACACGGTTTCACTTTGCAGCAGCATTTTAGTAGGGGCATTCATCAGTGAACCTGTTCTGAGATCGCCCACAACTCGAGAGCCCTGTTTATTAAGGCTATTGGTTGGATGAAGGATTTTTTTGAACGATTTACGAAGGGAAAGGAAAGTGACACGAAAAATAAAATGCATCCACAAATCGCTTCTTGAATCCATGATCCAAACACGGCTTAAGGGGATGCCAAACCAAAGCTCTTTACTTTGATCTTTATCTGGTTGATTATTGATTTTTACGTCAAATTTTGTGGATTATTGATTCGTGGAGAGGAATCGAAAAGGTAAAAAATTCGGATGTTTTCGAAAATATTCTGAAAAATATCCAAGATAAAGCATAAAAAACTGATCTTTTTGAGATTCCTGGGCTTTATCTTGAATGATTCCCAAAATATTTGGATAAAAGTCATAATTTTTCTTTTTTTCGATCCCTTTCGTCGAGACGAACTAATAATCCACAAAAATTTGATACAAAACTAACAAACACGAAGAAAAAAAATTGAATAAAGACAAAAATTAAAAATCTGAAAATTTTCAAAAAAAAAAACACTATGTGAAACAGGGGCTAACACTGATCATAACAAAAAGGGAAAATGACGCCCAGAACGTGTTTTGATAATTAATACCCGACAAGAACATTCTTTAATTATCAAAATATGTCCTTGACCGTCATTTTCCCAAACAAAAAAGGGTCGCCCAAATAGGGAAAATAAAAAAGGTGTACATAAACTTTGGACGAGTCTATGGAAGAAGACAACGTTGTTAGGTCCATCATTGGATCCGGAACCTTAAAGCCCAAACAGTTGGTAGGCCCAGAAGGCCCATAATAACCGACAGCAACAAAACAAAAACAAAAGAACCTGTGTGGCTGCTGGGATTCGAGCCCAGGTCTCCACGGCCACAACGTGGAATTCTCACCACTAAACTACAGCCACAGGTTGTGAACAGCTTCTCAGTTTTTAATATTAGACATGTCAACCGCGCCCGGTTCTTTTCTACTTTAATAATAAGGCCAAGACGAATTAAGTAGACCTTCCATTCACGTGGGAAGATGGAGAGGAGCCGAAGAAATTGACTTGGTAGGTGTAGGAGATGAAGGGTAGAGAGAGAGAGAGATTAATGGGTTTACACTTCATAGTATCGATTTAGAGTCGGAGATAAAAGCAAGGGTGGATTGATTTGAAAACACGGAGTGGAGAATAGACGTCTCGTGAGTTCCGCTCAACCTTAAAAGATCTGCTTGCGGATGGTGCGGCCAGTCACTTTTCCTCACTCTCGTTAATGAAGGCTGGCACACGGTATGTTATACTATAACTTCTTTTTTTTACCAGTTAAGTTTTTTTTTTCGAGAGTAATTATTATTATTATTATTATTTTTTGGGTAATTGCCAGTGAAGTTCTTGCTCTTGTAACACATTCATTTCACATATGATTGTATGGCTTGATGATGGGACATTTAGAGCATGTACATGAGACTAGCAAAATCCACTTTTGTAGCTGTTTTACCGAATCAAAGGCACAAAAACAGCTTGCAACAGTCTCTGCAAACAGGAAGCTATTTTTCCTTTTTGAAAAATCCTCTCTACATCTACCGAGCAACTATTCATGAGCAAAAGATTAAAATATTGTTCTTTCTCTCTCTCATCTATCCCACACCCACTCTACCCGAGTACCTTACCACAGGTGGAGTATTTTTTTATACTGTTTAATGGGAATAGAGAGGAGTAGTAGAGAGGTTGGTGTGGTGGGATAGAAAATAATGGATAGGTAAAGTAGAAAATGTGCTTTTTTACTAGGTATATTTAAGCTATTGTTGATGTACATGCTCTTATGCAAGGTAAGATCCTACATTTAAGGAATATGAGATAACTCAAGTCAATTAGAAACATGAGAGAAGGTGAGATCAGATTTATGGTTTTTTTTTTCCATCAAGTCTATAGCCACTGCACGCCGTGTGGGGTCCACTCTGGGTCTTGCACGGATGATCTGAGCCATTCAATAATTTTTTTTTTAAAACCGAGTGGGCTTTGTGGAACATCAGCTTGATCTGATATGTGTAGGTGTTTGGATCAAGCTTCTCATCTTTCTGTACACCAGAAAACCAATCTTTCCATTTTTTTCCCGATTTTCCAAAGATGAGAAGCTTGATCTGAACATCTACACATATTGGATCGAGCTAATATTCCGCGATGCCCACTCAATTTTTCTTTAATTATTGAACGGTCCAAATTATCCACGCGGTGGCTGTACCGCCTCTCTTTTTTTTTTCCCCCCAACTGGTATTTCATTTTCCCAATAAAGTCACTCCAATTCAGCCCTTTCAAAGATAGTTATTGTATTTCGGTATTATGTCTATCTACCGAATTTGAACATATCATATAGAGATGACGTTTGTTTCTCGTCTGGTTCGGTCCAAACTTCAAAATATTGTATTCCGCTTTCTTCCAAAATTTTCTTTTTCAAAAAGAAGATAATTTTAAATTCAAATATAACGAAAATGAAAAATAATTTTTCAATTTTTTTGGCACCGTTTAAAAGATCTCAATGAGATCTATCAAACAAGATCCATATTGGTAGAAAAATTATTTACATAAACACATGATTTTTAACCTTAAAATTACCTTCTTTTTCAAAAAATTCTTTTTTGGAGAAAGTGGAACGGCCCCTAAACTCTAAATCTTAGATGAAAGACTATAAACACATGTAGCGTAGACAAGTCAACCGCTCTAAGGTTTGGTTTCTCCTATCATCTAAACGAACTCGATGAGATAAAGTTCACAAAATACGAATTTCAAGATAAGTTATTCTCCTCGTATACATTAAGTAAAAGTCCATCTAGCAAATACAATTTGTCTAAAGTTCTTAAGCTGTAGATAAACTTAGAAAAAATCACCCCTAAACCATGCTCACCCAAATGGAGTCCCCTGCCGGATATAACTTTCCCTTAGTCAGAGACTCACGGTCAAGTTAATAACCTTGAGCATTGCAAGTTTCATTAGGAGTGTAATAGAACCAAGTAAGGGTTGACATATTATGTATTCATAGTATATACTACTAGTACTAGTAACCTGAAGAATATGGACTCGTTAGTGTGTGAGGAATATCACGAAATTCATTATCGCGATTTGAATCGTACAATTTATACAATTCGTCACGTAATCATCTAGATGATAACTAAAGTTAATGGGATATTACTAGCCTTTTGATTAAAAAACATTTAACGTAAAATAAATTTACCTCGACCAATGATTCTCGAATTTCGATTACCTTCAACTTTACTACAAATATAATACTCTACAAACTTCGTAAAAATATTATACTTTGTAAAATTCATAATATTTGAACGATAACAATAAAACTGCACCATAATCTATCGAGACCTACTACACTCCCGTAACGCACTGCATGGACATTCATACCCCTACATACGTAAACGCCCAGAAATAAAAGTCAACCCGCTTTTAATGTACCCAAGTAAAAGATTACGACACCCATTCTTTATCTCATCTCATAAATAGAGAATCAGATTCTAGCTGTGTCCTCATCTAAATAAATAGAGATACCCAAGAAAATAAGAGTGAGAATTTCATCACCTTCCCAATCACGATCACCCCCTCTCCGATCAAAACTCGCCAACCAACCTTGGATTGAACTCCCTCAACGGCGGAAAGGTAATTTGTTCTGTACTGTAACTGAACAGATCAGATCTAAACAAGAGTGAAAGAATGAATCGAAATAGTTTTTTTTTTTTTTTCCCCAGTCGGTGTGCGGTCTCTGCTTCGGTTATTGCTAGTACCACTTTTACCGGGTTACCTTTTATTAACTTTTACGTTTCGTGAATTTCAAGTCTCAACGACTCAACCCCACCTTATGTTTTTTTACTGTTGTCTTCCTGATTTCTCGCAATTCGATTTGACGTGTTTGTTTTAAGCTAATTATATATCGGGAAGGTGATATAAACTGATCCAGGGGGGGTGCAGTGTGCAGAATTTGGCAGATTAAATACGGTAATTTTGGGCTTTTCGTTGGTTTTGTTGTTTTCCTTGATTTTCTGGTCTGGGTTTTGATTTCTGCGTGTTTATATGCAAGTTTGAGACGTAACGAAGTGAGTTTTCCCCTCAAAGTTTGGATTTTCTTTTCGGATTTGAATGATTTGATTAGAAGAGTTTATGATTGATGAAATTGACAGTTTTTTTTTTTTTTCGTTTCGTCTTCTTGGTGTTTTCTTTGATTTTCCGGTCTGGGTTTTGATTTCTGTGTTTTATAGGCAAGTTTGATATATTAAAAAGTAAATTTTCCCCTCAAAGTTTGGATTTCTGTTTTCCTTTTGGATTCGAATGACGAGTTTGTGATTGATGAAAATTGGCAGGGATTGAATATTGCTGGTGGGTTTAGAGTGATGGCGAATTCTTCAAATGGAGATCACCAGACAACCACGAAGCCACCTCCCACCCCATCTCCGTTGCGCTTTTCTAAATTTTTTCAGGTATATCTGGTTTCTGTAACTTGCTTTCAGAATTAAAGATTTATGTTGTTTTGCTCTTTGAGACATATGCATGATATACTGTAAGTAGCAAGGAGGTTCTTTTGTGCACCCCCTGTTGTGTAGTTCGATTTGCTGTCTTCTTCTCCATCAGTTATGTTGTTTGAATGGAGGAAAGAGGATTAGTGTAATTGGGCATGACATGCAACAATTATGGCACATTTAAGTTTTCAATTGTGAGGATTTTACATCAATATTTCTCTCTCTCTCTCTCTCTCTCTAACCCTAGCCGTCGCACCTCTTTGTTTCTCTCTTCCCCTCCCACCCCCTAGGGTTTCCACCTAATATGGGCGGCGGGAGGGGGGCGATATCCCCTATGGAGTTTTTCTCTCTGTTGGCCTCCGATTGGAATCTCTTTTTCTCTCCTTTCATCACTCTCCACCCTCACGCCTCCCGACGCCTTGACCTCCCCGGTTCCTCTACCGTCGGACCTCCTCCATCTTATTCGTCGTTCGTCAGTGACTCGTCTCTAGTGGTGCAGTTTAGATGTGTGGCTGTGGGTGCGGAGCTGTTGTGCATGATTGGGTCGCCGGAATTGGAGATCTATGTTGGTGGATGATGATAGCGAGTTTTTTTTTTTCATTTTCTCGTTGGTTTGCGATCCTTTGGTTCTTCTTCTCCCTTTTGTGGAGGTTTTCTCTCCGGTTTCTTGCCGTGAGTTTTTCTCCCGACTGGGTTTCTCCCAGTTGGGTTGTTTTGGGTTGTTTCTTGTTTCTACAAGAAAATGTTTAGTTGGTTTGGGGTATAGTCTGTGGGATGAATCCCCGCCGTCTTGGTTACTTGGTTCTTTGTCTAAGGACGAGTTTTCATCTTGATGTAATCTTTGGTTGGAGTTATAATATCATCTGTTATCGGTTGACAAAAAAAAAAGAAGCTATCATACTTGATTGAGTCCAGTGTAGTTCAGCATGTGATAGGTTAATGAAATGTCTTGATAGACAGAATTTTATGTGCCTCGTGCTTAAAATACAAGTTTTTAAGTTTTGCAAGAGTGTACTTTTTCCTCCTTGTTAGTTGTTGTAAGTTCACCAAAGTGACAAGTGTTATGTGAGTACAATCCTCTGTTGCCTAGAAAGCAGATCTTTCTCCACATGACCTAAACTATGGTATGATATGGGTAGGCTCTATACATTGTATTTGTAGAATTGTTTCTTCCAAGCGTTAACATCTGATAAATTGAAATATTACCTCAAAGTTTCTTTATGCAATACACGTTTCCGTGAACACAATGACTGATTGTTTCCGTTTTGTCTTGCCAAAACTCTGTTATATAAATATTGTTAGTTTGTATTATGTTTTTATTTTTTTGCTTGGGAAAAAATATGTGCGGCGGTAATCACTAATTTAACGTTGTGGAACTAATGCATACCATGTTTTGGAACATTCATTCAAGAACATGAATCGCTTTGGTAATAGCACTCTGAGCCGCTCTCTGGTAACATTGGTGCAATCCACGAATTGAAGACCCTTTTACCATATCATAATTTTGCAGCCATGTTAAACCTGTTTTTGTTTTGTTCATGAACCATCAACGAATCGGAAAATAGGTTCAAGATTGTGGTTCTTTGTTATGTTTAAGATATGTGTTATTGTGTGTTTTCTGATTTTGTGAAATTGAGTCTGTTTGGTTGAGCAATCATTAGTTGATTCAGTTCCATGCTAGTCAGTCCCATGAGAGTCACTTTCATTACATGTCTCGATGCACTTGCACTTCAATAAGATCTTTTATTGTTGATGGCAGTCCAACATGAGAATATTGGTTACTGGTGGAGCTGGGTTCATTGGTTCTCACTTGGTTGACAGATTAATGGAAAATGAAAAGAATGAGGTGAGCATTTGTTTCTTATATTTTCAGTGCCACTGTTATTGGCTAATGCTGAGGGGGATAACTGTGTGTTATACTATTGGAAAATTCTCTTATATTCATGAAGCCAGTGAAGAAAAATAATCTGCAAGCCAATCTTAATATGTTTCACGTCACGTGAATAACCTGAGCGTGTACTCTAACAAGATAGAATATCTATTTTGCTTAGGTGATTGTTGCTGATAATTACTTCACTGGTTCAAAGGACAATCTGAGGAAATGGATTGGTCATCCGAGATTTGAGCTTATTCGTCATGGTACTTCTCATATTCTCTCTCTTAACATGTAGTCCATAGGCAGCAACAGTTAGATTGTTCTGTATGTGCTTTTGGGACGAAATGTGAATATTTAATCTTGTATCTTCCTACTCACTTTTGGACGTATTCTGCTCCTGATCATGAACTTTGTTGGGACTAGGGACTGCTCATGAATAGTTAAACTCGAATTATAACATATTATCTTTTTCTGAAATATATATCAAGCTAATCAATTTAACTGTTGAGCGACAGAACAAACTGTTTTTCGCTCGTTGCAATCTATTCAACCACAGAGGAGTTGCTTATAGAATTGTAAATAAAGTTGAAGCAATACTACACACATCGAGTGTGAATTTATACTATTTGACTGCTGGATGTCTCTCTCTCTCTCTCTCCAAATACATGTAATAGAAAGGTGCCATGCATGGGCCAAATTGACCAATTGGTTATTTTTCTCGTTTTTCTTGTTCAGAACTGTTCCAAGTGGTGGGCTGGTGTCATTTTTTTTAAGAGGCAAAAAAAAAATAAAAAATTGTTGTTTGCTTAATATAATAGAATAGATGGACTGCGTGTTATATCTTGTTTGGTTAAGATAGAAGTGTCCATTAAAGCAGCTTAAATTTGCCGTGTAATTACGATTGTAATGTCCATATGCAATTCGTTGAAATTTGTCATTCAGAACGTGACCATCTTCTTTGCATAATTGCATCCATTTTTACCATCTTTCTTGTTGGTTATAGTTTATTTGTCCTTTATCTTTTTGCAGACGTCACAGAGCCATTGTTGGTTGAGGTCGATCAGATATATCATCTTGCATGTCCTGCTTCTCCGATTTTTTATAAGTATAATCCTGTGAAGGTGGGTCTATTGGCATTTCATTTTTGACTTCTCATCGGTCATTGTGAGATTACTAGTAGATTTTATTTTTATTGAACAATCGCTCTATGCCATTCCATCTGCAAATTAGGTCTAACTGTCCTATTGCGTCGATTGGTTGACACAATACTTGATGTAACTAGCAACAAAAGACAGAATCAAAGCTTAAAAGATACCATGCACACATTGATGCATTTACAATGTACAAAGCATACCAAGAATAATGGTTAAAGATGTTCTACGGTTGGGTAGAATGAAGGGTTTACAAATAACTAGAGTAACCTCGCTCATATACTTTGAAGTTTACTTTGATTTGTACGATGATTAATCATACAATTCACTAGAGTAACCTCGCCCATATACTTTGAAGTTTACTTTGATTTGTACGTTGATTAATCATACAATTCACTAGCCTAGAAATATAAATTGTGTTTTCAGAATTTGATCTAATGTGTAGCAAATTACTCCAACAGACAATAAAGACAAATGTCATCGGGACACTGAATATGTTGGGACTTGCCAAGCGAGTCGGAGCAAGGTTGGCTGAGTGATATGTGCATTTACATTTTCAACAGGTCTATAGCTGTGTCCTTTTCTTATTCATTTATGATGATAATGCTTAACAGGATTTTGCTCACTTCAACCTCGGAGGTGTATGGGGATCCTCTCGTGCATCCCCAACCTGAGACCTACTGGGGTAATGTTAACCCAATTGGTAAGTTCTATCATCGCATCAAAAGTGCCCAGTTGGTTAAAATCTGTAATTGTGTATGTGTTCATTTTCTGGGTCCATGTAATGATTCTTTTGAAGTAATTCTGGTTGTGAAAAGAAGATCTTTTGAATGCAATTGGTCCTGTTTTCTGGAATAATTGATTTTACTTGATTTGGGTAAGTCTATAAGGAAATGTCATTATTAAGAATGCGATGTTCAACTGGTATAGGAGTCCGGAGTTGCTATGATGAGGGGAAGCGTGTAGCTGAGACGTTGATGTTTGATTATCATAGACAGCATGGAATAGGTGAACATTTTGCCTCCCTGTCATGAATTGTTTCCCCTATTCTCTTGTCACTTCGTGATGTCACTCTTCTGTTCATTTTTACCAGAAATACGCATTGCTAGAATTTTCAACACATATGGGCCCCGCATGAATATAGACGATGGACGTGTTGTTAGCAACTTCATAGCTCAAGCAATTCGGTGAGTCCTTCAGCAGTTGCATGCTTTTGAAGATGTCCTTATATCACTGTCTTCTTTTACTATTTTTCCAAGAGAACAAAAGGAAGTCACTACCCTTCTGTGTGCCTTAAAGAATATCACAATTTAAGGCCATTTGCATTCAACAAGATGACATTGGATCAGTAGGGATACTTAAATGGTTAGTGGCATCGAATCATTGCGGAGAGTCTGAAGTGGAGTCTTCGGAGAGCGTTAACTTGTTGTACTTTACTGGGTTAATTATCTGACACCTGAAATCTTCACGCATTATGTTACCTCTGATTTGCACTCTTGCAGTGATGAACCATTGACAGTTCAAGCTCCTGGAACGCAAACTCGCAGCTTTTGTTTTGTCTCGGATATGGTAGGCAAGAGACCTGTATTTGTTCAATAATATTCTGGCCATGTGAATCAGCTTTGTGTATTAATAGCTGTCTAAAGTTCTCAACTTCTATTTGGACCTGTGAAGGTTGATGGACTCATTCGGCTTATGGAAGGGGAAAATACAGGGCCAATCAACATCGGAAACCCAGGTTGTTTTCCAACACTGCTTCAGTAGTGCTTCTTGAAGGACATGTTGTTCGTTCAAATAACAGTATGCTATAGATGTAATACGTCCTAACCTGGTTAGTTTTTTGGCAATATTAGGTGAATTTACCATGATTGAGCTTGCTGAGACTGTAAAGGAGGTAAGAGCCTATCTCCTACGTAACTCATTTGATGAACAAAGCAGTTGATATGATTTTTTCTTTATGAATTTGGATTCGTTGGGTACCATAACTGAGATGACCTATTAAATAGTACCTGGAATTTGTGAAATGTTCCTTTTACTGTTTGTCTGTGGAAATATGGAAAGAATGCATTTGACTGTGAGAAGTTTGGAGTGCATATTATTTACTTTGTTTGGTTTGGGCTTTGAGGGAGGTTTTGTCGGGTTATGAGTTGAGAGAAGAGATGGAAAAATGAGAGTAAGGGAGAAAGCTTATTGGGGACCGTGCGCAGTATGAAATGGCTGGGTCTAGACCCAAAACGAACACAGTCGTTTCTTGTTTGTAGGAAGTGTGAAGGAGAGATGTGCCAACTTCAGTAAATGGTACCAAAAAAAGATTGGGTATAAACTTAAACAGGTTGTGAGCGAGTCTTGCATTAACAAGGTGGTGTTAAGTGAACTCGACTTTCTGGGACCTAAGCAAACTTTTAACCTAAGTTGGTGCCTCTGTATGTTTCCACGAACAGATTCAAAACTCAAAATCTGAACTTCATTTTGACAAGATTTAGTTTGCACTACTTATATATATCAAAAAAAGTCTAGAGCTATAAAGCTATAATACACACACAAACGAAACAAGAATAGAGAAAAGAGAACCAGGAAAGTATCCCTTCAGACTCGATGACTTTGGACTCGCCATGAATAAGAATAGCTTCATCTTTTTTGGTGGTTGGCATTAGAAGGATGTACTCAGGTGGGGTTTGGTGACATTAAAAGTTGAAAATTGAAATCAAGTTAATTTGGAGACTTCGTATAAAAAGTAGCCCTATTTTTTGGTCAAAAGTTTTGGGCCCAAAATGGCCTCTTTGCGGGCTTATTTGAGGGTCGGGAAACAAACATGGTACTACCCAGATGGTCCTAACTCCTAATATAATATCTTGTAAGCTACTGTATGCATGTGGCGTCACTGGCATGCAACGTTAACAAGGATAAGAGTCAATTACATCCCTCGGGTTCGTATTCTTGAAAAATGATTGATATTGTTCGCTTGCAGCTCATTAATCCTAAAGTGGAGATAAAGATGGTGGAGAACACTCCTGACGATCCACGCCAAAGGAAACCAGACATCACAAAGGCAAAGGAATTGCTCGGATGGGAGCCAAAAATCAAGTTGCGCGATGGTCTTCCCCTCATGGAGGATGATTTCCGCCAGAGGCTCGCGGTTCCCAAGAACTGAATGGCAATCTCAAGTACACTTGGGTGAAGTTTTTCCGTTAATTATCAATTTGACTTGCGGGGTAGGGTAGGGTTTCTGGCTTCACCAGTTTTTCTGTTTTTGTGTCCCCCACCATGTGTCTTTGATGCTGGTTGGTACTTTCTATAGTTATGCACTCCGATAAACTCTGGAGCATTCAACATTCAGTACCCTTTATCTGGACTTTTATTCTTTGTTACTACAAATATATTGCTTATACGGTTATTCCTTGTCCCAATTACTAGCAGAGTAAGTTTAGAAAAACGAAATTAAATGCAACTTGTGGGGTTGTGATACTAATCAGGAACCTTGACTAGTTCAAACCTCTGGTTTGGGAAATGGGATTTGCCTTTACTACGTTGCCTGACCTGCAAACATGTAGCACCCACCATAAGTGCCCAAACCGGCCAAAGTCGACCGACAAAGCGCTCCAATGGTTAAGTGGCTGCAGGAGGAAAGCAAAGTACAAAGCAATTAGGATTTTTGGAACGGCGTATCCCTTATGGCTGATCTACTTCCATTACAAAGAACTCTTAAGACTTGCTCTCCAAGTATGCGCGTGCCCGACATTTTCGTAACCGCTTCGGTTGACGTATTGGGTTAGGCAGTTATAGCCCATGTGCACAAGTTGTTATTTGAATGAGCTTGTGCCCAGCTCGTGTGGTAACCGCTTCGGCTGATGTCAGATATGACGTATGGAGCCAGTCGATTAGGCTTTTGTGAATTGTGCAGGTCGTAACCGTCAAACTCGATAATTAGGCTTCAGCTTATGTGGTAACCAAAGTTGTCAATCCCGTACCGGCCAGCGTACCGTTTTCACTTCTGGAATGGTACGTACCGGTACCGGACTGTATCTCGGTACCGTTCCGGATTTACCGCAATTAATATTTTATATATATTTAATATATATCTACCATATATATTAGTTTAGAGCCCACAAGTTAAAAAAAAAAATAAAAAAATACCGGAACGGAACACCGGAATATGTCCGGAACAGCCCGGTATCGTCCGGTACGGCCGGTATTGGCCGGAACAGCCCGGTATTTTGACCGGAACGGATCAAGAGTATTCGTGTTCCGTTAAAGGGCCGGAACGGAACGTACCGGCCGGTACCGGCCGGTACGGAACGGATTTCACAACATTGGTGGTAACCGCTTCAGCTGACGTCAGATATGACGTATGGAGTCGTAACCGTCAAATCCGATAATTAGGCTTCCGTGTGAATTGTGCAGGTCGTAACTGTCAAACACGATAAGGCATACTCTCCCAGTTGGACGATGCAGATCAAAGAGTCTTCATAGTCAAAGACGAGAGAGAGAAGGCATCTCAGATATTGAAAAGTGGAAACAACGCACGCCGATTCATTTTCCCTCTACAAGGAACTGTGTTCGAAGGATTGGAAAAGCAATTGGTTTTGGTTTTGAGCCCACCGATTGGGAAAGCTTATTGATTAAAAATAAATGTTAACTGATTTTTAAAAAAAATTGTAATAGTCTAATAGGACTTTATGTAAGGGAAAAAGAAGGTTATAATAAATGTATATATATTTTTATATTTTTAACGACAAATCCAAAACGGTACCCGGTAACATATCGGTACCGGTACGTACCGTTCCAGTGACAAATCCGGTATCATGTCCGAAACGGTATTCAGAATCTTGGACCGAACCCAACTTATGGTGTGTTTCCGGTAGTAAAAAATTTGTAGATTTTTATTTGTGGTCGAGAAGTTGTTAGGTATTTCCGGTAGTGAATAAGTTGTTGATAGGTTTGTGAGTAGAGTTACAGTAGCCAAAAATAGTTTTTGTTGACAACTTTTTTGTTAGTGAAAACGTGATGGTAAAATATTGAAACTTTTTTGTTAGTGGAAATGGAGCCTTATTCGGCCCACTACAAACCCCCCCCCCCCCCCCCCCCCCCCATAATCTTTAATTGAAAAGGCTGGGAAAAAAAAAACCACTCTCGTGACGGGTTTGGAAGGTGGGATGGTGGTGGTAGCAAAGAGGCTGAGGTTGTGTTTTGTGAAAATTTTTCAATATAAGTTTTGTATTTGAAATACTACCAATTAAGGTTAGATTGTAAATGTGTCCATCTTCTTTGCGAGTAATTAAAATAAAATTTGGAATTTTTATAGGCAAAATGCGTAATAGTATAGTCAATTTAACAGTAATATATAGGGTGTGTTAGACGAATCAAAATAAGTACTTATTTTTTGAATTAAAGATGATGTATTGTGAGAAAATGACCCATCTCGTAAAACAAAAAATAAAAAGTAAGTACTTGAAAAATAAGAATCTTAACAGAACGAGATATGTATTTGTTGATATTCCATCATACAAATAAGAATATGTATATCGCGCGCGTTTGGTTCGTCTCTAAATTTTCCCAAAATTTCTCAAACTAACAGCTTCCCTTTTCCAATCCCGCCAAACCCTCCCCTTCTCCTCCCACCATTAAAAAAACACAATCCGTTCCGTCGTCCTTTCAACCACTCACACCCGTCGATTCCCATCCAATCAACGCCTCCCATCCAACCAACCCATCTCACGCGGATCGACCTTCATCTCCGTCCGATCAATTCCGAATCCAACGCCCACGATCAAACCCCCCACCCCAATTCAAACCCCTTTAAATACCCCCCCTCACAGAGCGCTTCTTCATCTCTCACCAGTACTCAAATCCAACAAAAATCCCCCAAATTTCGAAACAAACCCTAGATTTCTTCTCTCTCTCTGAGAAAAAATGTCAGGTCGTGGGAAGGGAGGCAAGGGGCTGGGAAAGGGAGGAGCAAAGAGGCACAGGAAGGTGCTGAGGGACAACATCCAGGGCATCACCAAGCCGGCCATCAGGAGGCTCGCCCGCAGGGGAGGCGTGAAGCGCATCAGCGGCCTGATCTACGAGGAGACCCGCGGGGTGCTCAAGATCTTTCTGGAGAACGTCATCCGTGACGCCGTCACGTACACGGAGCACGCCAGGAGGAAGACCGTGACGGCCATGGACGTGGTCTACGCTCTCAAGAGGCAGGGCAGGACTCTCTACGGCTTCGGCGGCTAGCTAGGGGTTCTCGATTCTGGTTGTAGTGACTGTAGATGTTTATCGCGTCTCTCTCTTTTGGCTTGTCATCATCTGTTGATCTCCGCTTCTTCTGTCTATTGTTTAGTCTTAACTTCTTGTAATCGTGGTGGGTTTACTGTGGTGGTAATGGATCGTGTTGATTCTGTTCTTGGTTTCGGTACAAATGATCTGATGCTCTTAAGGAAATGTGGACTGAAAAAACTGCTAGTAAGCCTCTCTACTGATTTATAGTTAAAAACGAATCTGGAAATGGATTTAGGTGTTCCATTTACTTTTATGCACCTGATGCAGAATGTACCTCACTAGCTGGATAGATGCTAGTATTGTTTACTGATCTTGAGGCATGAAGCTCACTAGTTTCTGATACTTCATCCAACCATTACAGTATGAATCAGCAAGGGGGCCATCTTAACAGGAATTGCATTTGTTTCTCTATAAATTTGGTTCTGTTACAGTTTTGGTTTTTGAGTAAACCAACCAGGTCGAGATTGTCTTATTTTTTTTCCTTCTCTAGTTTATCTGATAATCCAAGCCATATGAATAAAAAGTAGAGGATTTTTTTTTCAAACGGTGGATTCTAGATTTTGGGTGTTTGTCTGGTTTGTAAAATGAGAATTCTTACTTTATTTGGTTTCATTTTTGGGGAAAAAAAAAAATTTTGAGAGCAGTAGGGGTAATAAGTGGAGAGAGAAATGATTGGAAGTAGAAGGAATTTTTTGAAAAATATTTTTCAAAAATTAAAACAAACAAGACAGTGCATTTCTTTCAAGAAAAAATTCAATTTTTTTTCATAAATAAAAAAAATTCATCAATATCTAGTAAATTGTAAAAAAAATTAATTTTTTTTATGTTTTTATTTTGTGGATTGGACAAATAATATACTCCGTAGGACGGAGGTAGTATTATTTTATGAATCAGCAAGGGCCATCTTAACAGGAATTGCATTTGGTTCTGTTACAGTTTTGGTCTCTGAGTAAACCAGGTCGAAATTGTCCTATTTTTTTCTCCTCTAGTTTATTTGATTATCCAAGCCATATAAATAAAAAGTAGAGGATTTTTTTTCAAATGGTGGATTTTGAATTTTGGGTGTTTGTGGTCGTTTGGGCATTTTCTGATGATCAAATGAAAAAACCTCTTCCGCTCCTAAAAAAACTCACGTTTGCTTTTTGTTCACTTGTTAAGAATTTAGTGCTAGAAAAGTATTATTTTTGTGTTCATTGATTTAAGAAATTTTTGGGAAATTGAAGAATAGAAGTTGGCTTTTGTAGAAACTACTGTAAAAACAAAATATGATAGTAGCAATGATCCATACTAATAGGTTTTTTAATTTTTGTTGTTGCAAAATTGTCTTGAAAAACTACTCCTAGTGAAAAAGTCGAAGAAGTGAGTTCCACAACTTTTCTGCTAACTAAGAGCATGTTTACCAGTCAAGGTAAAGAAGCTCTTTAGCTGTTTTAGCTCATCAAAATGAGCAAAAGTGTCTTGCAACAGCCTCTGTAAACAACTAGGTAGAGTTCCTCCATCTACAGTTGTACGCTACAAATACCGCAGGACTGTTCATCAGGTATGTAGTTTACTAATATTATTTTCTCTCTCCTCTCTCCTCTCTCCGTCCCTTTCTCTTCCTCTTTCTTCTTTTTTGAAAAAACTGCACTTTTGGTGCACTGTTGAAAAAGGGGAAAAAATATATTTTAATAGAGGATAGGTTAAATAGATAGTGTTGGTGTAGTGTAGAAAGAAATATGAGTAGGTAAAATAAAAATGTGCACTGTTCACAAGTTTTTTTACCTAATGACTGGTAAACTTGCTCTAAAGGCATTAAAAATGCATTAACAGAAAAGTTGGTCGTAGTTTCCGTTCTTTTCCCCGGCTCGACTTGCGAAGACAAATCAGAGTACCTTCCCTGGCTGGACTTGTGAAGGGGAATCAGAGTACCTTGCTCCCCATTCGGAACAAAACAAAAATTGGGTTCATAACGGTGGAAGCATTCAGGAACTTAACAAGTTATATTCCGCTTTTTAAAGTTTTGTAACAGAGCAAATGGGGTAGATGTGCTACTCTGATGAATGGCTTGGTGAAACTGGGTTTCCTATATTGTGTGTTGTGTGCGCTTTGTCCTTGTTGTCTGGTCCTCTTGTGGCCTTAATTGTCTCGTGCGATCAGCCTGAATTTTACATCATTTATAATGCAGAAACCAATATCGGGATTCAACTCATCTATAGATACTCGTTCTTTTTTCCCTTCTCAATAACAGGAGTTGATTATCAAAAAAAATAACAGGAGTTGGCACCGCCTTTTTAAAACCATCTTAGGGCTCTCCCCTAGCTTTTTATAACATCCTTCGGAGAACCGATAACTAGGGACGATAGGGTTTCCAAACAGGAGTTACCAAGGAATCAACACATTGGTAGGTTAAATGAGCACGCAGGAGATTCTAAATGAACAATCGCCACATGCATGTGCGTGTGTGTATATACACACACCAAAAGAGGTTAGTTAATACATACACCAAAGGGAAGCAGACGTGTAAGATTAAAAAAATGGGTGGATAATAAACTCCACAGGGTTTGGAGGAAATTGAAGTATCAAGTCATGGATTTCGATTACCGCATTTCATCGCTCCAGAAATAAGCACCAACAGATCTACGTACATGACCAACTGCGCTTCACTACGATGCGCCTAATTTCGCAGTATTTTTATCCAAGCAATCATCAAATCAAATCCAACACTGCCACAAAAACCTTGGTCCCAGTGGAACAAAAGGAAACAGTGAGCCCCCATTACAAAAGCCTGGAATCCATCTTTTGTCATCTTCTGAGCAAAGAAACTAGGCATATACAATAGGACTCCTACTACTACTTCATGCCCGAACATCCAGATTGTTTATTCAAGGCCCGCCTGTCGCCCCCTTCCCTCTCTTCTGCAGGATTTGGGTATCCAGATGAAGAAGTAACGTAACAACCCACTGGTTTGTGTATTAACAATATACTTCCATCTCAACCCCCATAGTGTTTGAACTACATCCACTCATTACTTGCAGAATTAACATGAACTAATACAGAAGGGCCTGGCTCTCCGACAATTCCAAAATCAGCTTCCATTATGGCAGAGATGGCATTCGTCCACATTGCCACCCCAAAGACACTTCCAAGAATTGCCAGGGCACACCAGATGAAGTGTGGCTTTCTCAAAATTTTCTCGGGCCAAATTTCAACTTCATGCAATTGAGATCAAGCTCCAATAGAATAACTTAGCGCTTCTAGTTGCACCCAAAATGCTGACAACAAAATAGAACCTCTTCAAACCCAGAATCTACTACAGTATCATCAGCTCCACTGTCATACCGTGCCTGTTATATGAGAAGACACTATGCTGATGAAAAGAGGAAAATATTCCCAGACCAGCATATTTACCATCTGAAAGCATGACAGTCAAGTAGCCCAAAGATATCGGCCACAAGCTTGGAGATGAAGCTATTTGACCAGTATACCTTCTACACCACTTCTCAAGCTCCAGCAATTAACACTAAATTAGGCAGCAAAGCTAGGAAGGCAACAACTAAGCAATTGGACAGGAAAAATGAGGGCCAGATAGAACACCTAAAGCATTAGCTGGATTTCCAATCCAGTCATCATAGCGCCACATCAGCACATCAAACTATAAGCCTTCACATATCAGTTGAAAAAATCCGTACACCTGGGGTGGAATAAATACCAACAAAAACCCTCTGATTATCCCATGACACCACTTCAGTATGGATTGTTTACCCAACAGCATGTCAACTGGTCATCCAAGTAGGGAGATTCCAGGCAAATTCAGTAGACGTGGCGTGTTAAAAGTTCATACACAACTCAAGCACTAGCATTTCCATGAATAGAATGGTGAACAAAAAATAAAACTCAGAACGGCTAACCACAGAAACTCATAAAATAAAACAAGAAAGGAGGGACCCAAAGACGAAGGAGAAATTGGAAACTACCTCAAGTTGATATCTTGGCAGTTCAATGACATGAGAATCAATCACCAGCACTCCAAAAGCAGAGAGAGGTGAAACCTCTTTCAGCTCAGTTCTCAGGTTGTAAAATCTCCTTTTGGCTCGATTCTGTCACCTTATGAGTGAGTAACACCTTCGATACACATTTGGTTGAACAAAATGGAGTCCCCACTATAAGCGTCCACGAGCTGAATGAATAAAGGACTAAAGTGGCTAAAGAAGCCAAAAAGTTGGAATGCAGAATGCATAAAACAGCACGCTGACTAGCATAACATCCCCGGATAAACAGAACAATCAAAGAGTAAAGCCCAAGCTCCAACAACTGAGGTCCTAACAGTTATCTGTTTACCAGTATGCCTTTTCTTCCTTGTTACTCTAAAAAGTTGGATGATTGAAATACACAAGCTAGTTGGCGTTCTTTCATGACCAAGCACACAACTGATATAGCAGAGGGTGTAGAGAGCCAAGCGATAAACATAAGGTATTTCATCAATTGATCTGCATTGCCTCTGTGTGATACTTCTCCAACTCAGCATCAAGATCTTCTGCAGATATCTTCTCACCACGGCCTCTTCCCTGTCCACGGCCTCTTCCAAATCCACGGCCTCCGCCGACCCCACGGATCCTCCCAAGTGCACCACCCCTTCCTTGTCCACTGCTCCAATCACATATCAAAGCACATATAATGAGGAAAGGTGAATAAATTTTTCTGAGATCCAATAACTATTTTAAAGGCAATGCATTCTGTTTATTAAAACATACAGACAACATAAAAGGAGAATCTTGAAAAGCACAATTAAGGATGCTGCTGAAGAGAATGAGTGAGGATATGTTCAACGAACGGAGACCATTCTTCAAATGTTCGTTAAACAACCTTCAAGTCATATAGTTGTGAAAGTTAAGATGCCTAAAGGAGGATTTGATGAATACAGCTTCAAATAATGAGAACATGTCTCTAAAAAAAGAGAGGGTAAACTGAAGGAAAAGGTTAAGGACGCGGTTTGCAGCCCACTTGTAAATCATCTGGCAAAAGTGGTAAGCGGTAAAGTGGTCAGGTACTTCTAAAACTTATGCATCTTTTGATTCCAATTTTTGGCAATCACTGTATTTCATTCACACCCACTCTAAGACCTAACGTACGAGGGGTAGGTAAAAAGTGTAGTACCACCAATTGGAAGATATCTTTTATGGACGAACAACAGCAATTAATTGCCTCCTATGTCCTATATGATGAATCATAATCACAGAGCTAACTAACCACAAACATCCGTACCTTGTAAGACATAATACTTCATTTGTTTACATACATGAAAAATATTACCAGGTATATACAACATTTTCAATTAACCAAACCAATGAGGGAAAATTTTGTAGACCCCATCTAAGAATTATGTATAAACACTAAAAATAGAAATTCAAAATCCACAAAAACAGCCAGTGTACCTTCTTGGAACACCATTTGAAATTCTGAAAGAAGCATTTGCAAATGGAGGAGGCATGGCAGGAGCTCCAATATTTGTCCCCACAACCTCAATTTTCATTGGCTTCCCATCAAGCTGCACGTTGTTGTACCTCTTGACAGCTGCTTGAGCATCCTGTCGTCGTGAAAAGACGACTTCTGCCGTTCCCTTATAAAAGTTTTAACCAAACCACATTAGGGAAGAGTGCTAATGCCAAACTTGATCCTAGTCATACAGGAATCCCAAAGTTGATAAGATACCTTTGATCTCCCACTCCTATCATAATGTATTGAATATCGTTTCAAGTCACCAACCTCTGAAAAGAGTTCCTGTGCACGTTTATTTCATGTTAGTCATGGCAAGAAACCAAACTCCGTGACAAAAAATGTACACACGGCGACGCAAGCTAGAAAAGCCATATACACAAACGAATATGCATAGACAGATACAATCTAGATAACTTCACACCATTGATTGGAGATAAAAACTACCAATTGTCGAATAAATAAGAGCAGTGCTACGGAAATTGATCCTGACACATAATTATCCTGAGCCAAAAGATGTACGTGGTTCCCACTAATATACAATGGGAACCACATACATCAAATGGCTCAGGGCAACTTGTGGCAAGCCGGATCTGTGTCCGGATGTCTATGTCCGTAGCATTATCAATAAAATAACCTTTGCGGAACTAATGCTCGTTCAGAAACGGGACAACACAATAGCGTCTTTGTCTATGAAGCACCGATACTTCTAATGGGCGTCGTATTGGTAACGTACACGTATCGAATACCTATACCCACTTATATGTATCCCAAAAGTATCCAATATTATTAAAACAAATTCTTATTTTTTGAAGTATCAGAACTTCCACAAAATTAAGATTATGATACTATCATACTTCTTGCAGGCTAATAGAGTAAAATTGTCAGGAATGATGAAAATGATAGATGTGTAGCACTTAACTTACTTTCTAGACAATGAGATTATGTTTAGTATCTGATTTTTTATGATTTTTTGAACATTTTAATGTGTCATAGACTCATACATGTGTTCGATAAAATTAATCTTCAATAATTAAGCAAGTAACCAAGTAGACTTTTATACAACAATATTGCATAAGAAAAATACATTAGTTTTGTCAGTGTTCTTGTTATTATGGGTAATACAATGCTAAAAACTTGTAAAAACTTCTTTTTAATCTTACGTATCCAAGCCATATCCGCATCCTAATTTTTCAGATTTTCTTGAAACGCCGTTTCCGTACCATATTGTGTCCCTATCCCGTATCAGTATCCATCCTTCAAAGGTCTTCGTCTAATTGCGACCCGTAACAAAACAAACAAGCAGAAAGCATTTATTCCACAGAAAACATAACTGTCTGCTGTAAGCCTGTAACATTGTCCCCTATAGGATATAATCTGAAGAGCATAATTAACTAGATAATCCTCATGCATTCATCTCTATATCATGAACTTGCAATCAGATCCAAACCGTCATCGTCACAACAGTACCAACATACCAAACTACACAACTCTTAGCCAGACAAACAAGAAAATCTTTCAACAATCGATGATTAGACGTAAGAAATAAACAGAAAAAGTCACTACCTTGATGTCATCGTTCGAAACGCCGTATTCTAGGTTGGATACGTAGAGCTTCGTTCCCGTTTCTATCGACGAGGGTCGACCACCCGCTTGTCCTGGGTACGCCATCACCTGATCCGCTGCCTGAACCAAAAACAACAACACTTTTTTCATCAGATAACCTATGAAACAAACTAGGGTTTCCCGAAACCCTAATTTAAAAACACGCGATTTGAGACAGAGACGAAGAAATAAAACGGATCTAAACCTGGGGGTTAAAGTAGGGTGAAGGTCGATTGGCAGCGCGGTTGGGGAAGCGGCGAGCAGGGCCGGGGCCGGAGGAGGCTCGGCCTCTGCCTCTAAAGTTACCGCCGCCGCCGCGGCCAGATTTCTTGTTGGTCTTAATCAGATCTTCAAGGGTCATGTCCAAGGAAGCAGCGCCTGACATTTTGAGGAAACCCTAGCGCACAGATGCGATCAGAGAGTCAGAGAGAGAGATATATATATATATATATATATCTGAATGAGGTTTTTGGGAAACAAAACGGCGAAATAAAATTTATAGGAGTATCAAAAAATGCACTTAAATATAAAAGGGCCCAACCGGGTTCGAACCGGTGACCTCTTGATCTGCAGTCAAATGCTCTACCACTGAGCTATGGACCCTTATTTGCTCATTAAATCTAAATTTATTAATAAATAGTATAACACCAAAGTCCAAACTTACATATTGTTGTGTTATTCCATTTTAATTTAAATTTTTCATTATAGCCTTAGATTTCTTCCATATTACGTAACTTTAATAATGCACATTTACTCCATTGTTTGTCATTAGGATACCGTTGGATCTAAGAGTGGTAAAATTGTTTGTCCGTTGTAATAATGTAATGGTATTTGTCCGTCAGGGAATCCATGTGAATATGTCCATGTGTAATAATGTAATTAGATGCTTTCTGGAAACTTTCTTGGATTCTAAGTAATGCTTCTCCTTTTCTCTGTAAAAGGAAGAGGCTACCAACGATGTATTTTCAGATTTGTGTTACCTACGTGCTCTTTTAATGCTCTCCTTTCTTGTGATTGCACTTGTTGGCAGAGGAGCACCGTCCCTTATTCATTTCCTTGGCCAATCTTTCATTGCATATGTCAGTCCACCACTCACCATTCCATCTTTATGATTTATGTCTACCATTGGACCTATATATTGTATCAAGTCTTCTCCTTCAAAAAAAAAAAAACACAGAGAAGAAAAATACATGTACACTTCTATAGCAACAAAACATACCTATATTCACTCTGCTTCCAGTTTTTGCATTTTATTTTGAAGCTACTCCTATATTTTGAGCAAACGGACAATTATGTGTTCGTGAGTAAGCTTTAGCTGTACACAAAGCTTCTCGGATCATCGTTGAATTTTAGGAGTTGAGCGTCATCCAACCCAGTGTAGAAGGGGACCTATCTTCTTTTAGAAGGGCGCCACTAAACGTGCCTCGATCCACAAGCTTTTCTAATCCCTAATTTTCTAATTAAAAATTTTAACTTTGCTTTTATTATTATTATTATTGTTTTGCTACTAGTTTACAGTAATTCCTGCTAGTCTCTCAATTTTTAATCAACACAAATCTATTACTACTTGGTGAATGGTGATGATGCTTTACTCTTCACAAAACTGACACAGAGGAAACCCATTGTCTTATGCAACAAAAAAAAAGGTGCAGGGATGAAAAACGAAAACTACTGGCTTATGCAGGAAGGGAAATCGTGGTTAGATCTATGGCCGAACTCCTACATAGCTACGCTTATGTCTTGTGTTTCCTTGCCTCAATTTACCCCATAACCTTCATCTGATAAAATACAACTAAAAAGCTAGGATTTTAGAGGGAGAGA
This sequence comes from Rhododendron henanense subsp. lingbaoense, assembly GCA_020567845.1. Lineage (NCBI taxonomy): Eukaryota > Viridiplantae > Streptophyta > Magnoliopsida > Ericales > Ericaceae > Rhododendron > Rhododendron henanense. Next base: position 8,135,026 of record CM036312.1, read on the forward strand.
GAGGGCAATCCAAAACCTAAGAAAACTCTATACAGATCCAGACTATTTATAGAAGACTCGAAATGAAACTCAAATACAAATAAAAGTAAAACTACACTCAAATTAAATGAAGATTCCTGTCGGGTGCTCATTGGGCCCCATCGTCACAATTATCTTCACCGAAAGCTGAGTGCTGTCAAACTGACTTCATAATTGAGCCTTTGCCACCGAAAATTATTTGGCTGGATTCAACCCAGAGAACTGAATAATATCCAATTCAAGGCTTTCCTATATGACAACACTGCCTCCTACAATGTAACGGGTAGTAAGTCAGTGGGTGCCGATCTTGCTTGTATGGCGTGCAGTGCTTTGAACTCCTTGTGGTGACATTCCCAGATGTGCTAGCACTTCGACACCCGCTGACCCCAATGACAGCTTTCTTGTGACCGCTTTGTTGAAGCTTGGATCGGTACCTCTCCTGTAATCCACAGCACAGGAACTGTGGGTTTTACGTCCCGCATACTCTTTGCCAAATCAAGGGGGAGCTGCCGCTAAGACAAGCGTCTTTCCAACCATCTTTCGTCCTGAGGATTCCTTCAAGCAGTAACAACAAAGTGATAGCCTTTCGTTTTGATATAAGATGCAATTTCGTTTTGATCCGTTTAGACACTGCTTTAGAACACTGCCTCCTAAAGCGGATATTGACTTGAACCCTTCAACAAAATGCTATCAGTGCCTTCAAGAGCAGATTTACTGATGAGGAGAAATAGAGAACTGGAGAAAGAAGAGAGCAACAAGCAAACTCAAAAGGAATTGACTCTAGGGTAACTAACCAGCACGAACTCAAATCCAAGCCATAACGATCAAGGAATGATGATAACAGAAAGATTTTCTAAGAAAAGGTTTCCGGGAGATTGAATTAAAAAGAGCCTGTTTTAACAAAATACCAGAAAAGTCTTATGTCTTCCCTTCCTCCTATATCTGGTAATGACCAGAAGCAGCACAGTGAAATGAAAATAGACCAGTGGTACCACCCATTCCACCCTCATCAAGGCTCTTCTGTTTTAAGTCTACCATCAACCAGGTTGCAAAATGTTCCCTCTTTCCCTCCTTCCAGTAGTTGGATGATGTTATTTTCAAAGAGAGTCCAGTAAGGAAACCAAAGAAAAATGAGTCCAAATTAATACAATCACTTGAGGAAATCTAAATCCAGGTCAGAGCTATCACTACACGCAACATACTTTTTCAACGGGGCATAATACAGGCCACACACCATCAGCAACAGAGAAGCATACAACGCACCAAATTAGAATTATCAAACCTTCTGTCACAGGCAACACTTACTGAGTGTGAGTTTTCAAGAATGAGAACCTTCAAGAGATTCAATCTGGAGTGGCAATTCGCCACTTATCGAAGCAACATCTTTCTTGGCATTCGTATTTGAGAGTAACATTTTCCAAATTCCAGAAATTCTTCCAAACAAACCTAAAGAAAAACTCAATTCGTAATGTTCACACCATTTTCGAGTTGACATTTCTTTATGGGCAACAAGGGCAAGCACAAAACCTAATAAACAGGTGATATATGTGTCTTCAATGAAATTAGTCCGTAGCACAACCGAATCGATACAATTGTCTTCAAATCCTAAAGCAACGTGACCACAACTTGTTCAATCAATCTAAATTCTGCACAAAACAAATAGTTGACACTCAACTGCACCTCTCTATAGCTAGTACCTCAACAATTGACCTAAAACCTGATATATTGCAACGTATTATCATTGACAACAACACAAACACACAAACCTGACCCTTATCTATGACTGCAGAAGTTGCTCCAAGGAAAAAAAAAAGGACTCAAATTGAATAGTAAGAAACAGGTAAAATGAGGAAAGTAGGGGAGGAAGAAGTAAAGGCAATCTACTGTTGCCTGTTGGGCTATCAGAGAGCAAAGAGGCTTTAAAGTCTCAAGAACATTTAAGCTCGAGGATAGTACATAAGAGAATCCAAATCCACAAAAAAAAAAACAAAAAAACACACACAAGTATTCAACGCAATTACTCAAAAACAGTTGCTATCAAAGCTAAATTTAAATTCCGCCATGTGTGCACATTCATCTCAATGATATCCAAGAGAATTACTCCTAGATAGTAACAGCAATTGCATTTCAGAATGAAGCACCAATACTTGCGTGAATTCATCTACTTCCGAGCAAAAAAGACAGAGCATCTCTAATTGAAACGAAATCGTTCAAAACAGAAACCTAAACAAAAACTCAATTTGTAATGTTCACACCATTTTAAGAGCTGATAATTCTTTATAGGTTACAAGGGCAAGTACATAACTTGATACACAGGTGATATTTTCGGATTCAATAGTAAAATTTAGTTTGTAGCACCACCTATCGATTGAAACTGTCTTCAAATCCTAAAGCAGAGGTACCACAGCTTGTTCTAGTGCATCTTACATCATCCAACAAAAACATAGTTGAGTCAGCTGAACCTCTTCGTAGCTAGTGGAGTATTTCAACAATTGAGCTCAAACCAATATACTGCAACATATCAGGCAATTAGCATCGACATGTCCACCACTCATCCATCACTTTACCAAAGTATAATTCGGAAGCAACTGTAGATCAATCCTATATAAAATTCAGAAGGAAACGAACGCAATGACAATTGAAGAATCTAATTCGTAATAGTAACTTTGGTGAAGATACTCCACGATTGTGAATGAACATCAGGAATCAACAAGACACGAAGAAAGTAAAGTTCCGGTGCAAAGCAACATCACCACTACCCAACAGCCAAAACCAGGATCATAATACCAAATTTTTTTTAAAAAAATGACCCTATTCAGAAAGAGAATGAATTTGAATTGCTACTTGTTTGAATGAATTTGAATAGCAGGAAAGGGAAAACAACATTCAAGCCTGAAGACAGGAAGTAAGACATTCAACAAAATCCACAAAAACTACTCTACCCATGCAATTTACTGCAGTTAGGCAGAAACACTTGTTCTCAAAGCCAAATTCGATTCCACCATGTGCGTTCACATTCATATCAATGAGAGCCAAAAAAAATAAGACGATAAAGGCAATTTCATTTCAGAACAAAAGCGCCAGTACTTACATGAAACCATCTACTTCCATACCAACAACCCAAAAAACACAAAACAAGACACAGCGTCACTAGTTGCAATGAAACCCTAACCCTAGAACCCAATTCAAGAGCTAGTAAACTTAGTCACAGCCTTCGTCCCCTCCGAAACAGCGTGCTTCGCCAACTCCCCAGGCAACACAAGCCTCACAGCGGTCTGGATCTCCCTGGACGTAATCGTCGGCTTCTTGTTGTACCTCGCCAGCCTCGACGCCTCCTGGGCGAGCTTCTCGAAGATATCGTTGATGAAGCTGTTCATGATCCCCATGGCCTTGCTCGAGATCCCGATGTCGGGGTGCACCTGCTTCAGCACCTTGAAGATGTAGATCTTGTACGTCTCCACGCTCTTCTTCGACCTCTTCTTCTTCTTGTCTCCGGACGCCGCGGCGGAGGCGTCCTTGGGGAGCTTCTTCCCGGCCTTGGGCTTCTTCTCCGCCGGGGCTTTCTCGGCCGCCGGGGTCTTCTTCTCCTCCGCTGGCTTCTTCTCTGCCGGCTTCTTCTCTGCCTTGGGGGCCATCGGAATTTTCTAGAGAGAGAGAGAGCGAGAATAAAGGGGAAAGTGTTTTTTGAGTGTGAGATGAACGGAATGAGAATCTGAGATGAAAAACAATGGAGGCAGCGTTTCGTATATATAGGTGCTTGGGATTGGTTTCTATTGGGAGATGGGGTTCGACGGGGATTGATGATGTGGCAACGGGGAGGTCGTTCATTTTGTTAGATTGAAAGTTGGCATCGACGGCTTAGAGGGAATTACGTGTAGTTACATTTTGGATCAATGACCTGGTCTTTACTATCTCAATTTTACCCTATAATTAAAAAATTGATTTTCACATTCTCCTTTTGTCCAATTGCACTGTATTTTTTGTCTTTTATACATACAAAATTACCCTTCATATATTTTTTTCTTCACACACGAAAAGGATAATCTTGTAATTTTGCATAACTACAAAACAAAAAATAGTGTATTTGGATGAAAGGAAACTGTGAAAATTAATTTCCTTTAATTATGGCATAAATATTCAATCAGTCTCTAGAACCGTTGATAGAAAAAAAGCACTAATGCTTTATTTCTTTCATTTTGTTTTTCTTTAGAAGAGTATGGTGGCAATTTTGAGCACGACATGTTGACCTCAACACAAAGATGGAGTGTTTAGACATTGAAAAATGTGTTCTATGGTCACTATCTTTTTTTAGTCGAATTTTTAAAATTTTTTGGGTCAAATTTCCGTCAATCTTTTATTAATCATCTGTCTTGATTGTGACCAAAAAACTCACTAAAGATTTATATGGCCAAAAAGTTCACTAATCATTTTGTCTTGATTGTGACCAAAAAATTCACTAAAAAAAAGTGGTGTAAGTACAGACATCACAGGAAGAGTCTTTTCAATTCAAGTGTGTATAAGGAATGTTAGATCTGTGACGACGTAGCCATGTAAAATCTTGAGAAACTTGTACTCCCTCCGTCCCTTTTTAAGAGTCCTGCTTCGTAACTCCAACTTATTAAAAAGACATCATCATTATACCTTTCATATCAACTTTTTCCTCCACTTTCCCTACTTACCCATCATCATTACACTTTTACTCACTTACTTTTCAAAATGAAATCTACTTTTAGGGACAAAATAGACAATGAATCAACTTTTATCCACTAACTTTACAAAATGGACACTTATTAAGGGACAGCCCAAAATGGAATACTGGACTCTAAAAAAGGGACGGAGGGAGTATAAATTTGTGAAAGGCCTAACATTGTAAAAAATCCCCAGCAAAATAAAGGTATAGGGTGAATTCTACGGAAAAAAATAAAAACAAGCTCTTTGCTAATCTGGAGTTATCAAGGGAAAATTTATTTTCCATTAGTCAATGCGTCGTACATGTCTAACATACTTAGCAGTTAGCACTAAACTTGTTTCACAATTTGTATCACATTATCGAGTAGATTTTATTATAAGGATTTCATATTCTCCCACTTCATATATTCTGGGGATACATTCAACGTCCAAAACAATACCAGAAACCTATATTTAGGAATACGAGGGTGATAAGCTCATTGTTGCAGCCTAAAACTATGATCCAATGTCTAAAGCTATCATATGAACGGATCCGGGGATCCAGCAGCTCTGCCGAACTGCAGGGCACCAAAACGACATTGTTTTGGTGCCAAATGAGGATATGCCACTAAAGCCATCAAAACTACGTCGTTTTGAGCCAAGGATTACTCAAAACCCTTATTCGCGCTCAAACGATGAAACGATTCAAACGATTAGGGCTGAGGGCTTCACCAGTTGACGAGGGCTTCACAAGTTGAGATGGACTTTCAAGGTACATCCATGGCTCATCTTCCAACTATTTTACAATTTCCATAGCATGTTGATCATGTTGCCACTACTACAATTGTGCATGGTTCGTTTTTGAAGCAACCATCGGTTAGTTATTTTTATTTGTGCTTAAGTTATAACGTGATATGATATGTTCCATTTACTTGTGAATACATTTTTCTGTTTTAGGATGTTGGAATCTCATATGTTCCACTTCCACAAATGATAAGTTATGAAGATAGTTGTCAATCAATTCCATCATCTTCACAAGCGTCATATAATCCACAAACTTTGAAGATGTATTTACATTGTTACTATCAATTCCGGAAATTAAAATGGAAAACTAACGTCATTCATTTTATTTGCTTTTAACTTATCCTTTGTATTTTTTTTCCTCGGGAGATGCCATTTGATGCAACGAGTTACTCTTCATGGGCTGGCGACTCAATCTTGCATGATGCTTCTTTTATGGAAATATTGGCTTATTCGGGATACCCCGCAAAAAATTAAAGTGTAATGTAAGGACAATGAGGGGTTAAATTTTAGATATCAATGACTCTCTTTTTGGTGAGACACTTATTGTTTAATTAACACATTCTATTAAGGTTATGGAGGATGGTGATGCCGTTTTGGTGGTTTGAGACTTTGGTGTTACGGTTTTTAATTTTAGATTTTGGCGTTGTGGATAATGGTTTTTAATTTAAATATGCACAAGTTCTTCACTTTATTTTTCTGGTTGATAATTTGATAGGGAGGACTTTGGATGTTGCTTCTTGAGTGGCCTTATTTTAGCTTCTATAATCTTTAAAGGGGAATTATTGTCCAATTTTTTGGGGTGCAAATTGCAAAACGACGTAGTTTTGAGGGCGTGATATCCCCATTTGGCAAAAAAACGACGTCGTTTTGGTGCCCTACAATACCTATGCTACGGCTGCACTGAGGTATCCAGTTGGTTTATTTTGTTGGCTCAAAACGACGTAGTTTTGATGGCTTTAGTGGCATCCTCAATTGGCACCAAAACGACGTAGTTTTGGTGCCCTGCAGTTCCTGCAGTTCGGCAGAGCTGCTGGATCTCTGGATCCCATATGAACCAAGCTGCTCGAGTTTCGACTTCTTACCAATCGATGAAGATGACTTTTTTCCATGGATGATATCATGCTACACATTAGAAGGATAAAAAATGAGCAGCTGTAAGTTTCTTGGGCAACAAAACAGTGGCTATTTAAAATACACATTTTTAAAGCTTATTAAGTTTTTAAACTAAGCTTGAATATACTTTTCAAAATTGGTTAAATTTTCGAGCCACACTTGCAAAAACCACTAATCAGCTCGACTAGTTTGCACCCCACCAACATCATTCATTCAAGCATCTACTCGGACCTAGTAATCACGGTCCACACCCTTTAAAACTAAACCGCACAAAACTGAAAACAGAACTCAAAAAACCAGAAACAAAAATTCATACCGTGTTGCAATGCGCGTGCTCAAATTGAAAGCGTCGAGTGGACATTCCAAAAGCTCCAAACTTTCTCTCAATCAGAACACATCGTTGAGTATTTTCTTCTATAAATTTAGTACTGTAAGATTTATCGATGATTGACTTACTCCTATATATCACCTGGTTTTCTAACGTCGTGCATCATCAATGGGTTAGTTTGGGTTTGAGTTAATGTGGCCAAACTCAGTCCATCCACAGTGGTATAATAAAAAACCAATTGTTTTTTAAGTTAACAATGTTGGTGTAAAAGATATTTCGTAGCTCACAGTAGTATAATCAAACTTAGCAACATCTTTAAAAATAATCAAATTTTGGGCTTTGGATAACCAAAACTAGCAACTTTTTTCAATAATCAAAATTTGTGAACTCCACACCACATAAGTTAACTGATTCCAAAATTTGTATACACGCATATTTCAATTGGTATTTTCTCATTCTCTTCTTCGCCTGCTCTATATCTTATTCACTTCACCCACAAACTGTTTCTCTTTCTTTCCTTCCAAAAGTGAAGCTCATATCTCTCGATCATCTACAATTTAATCCATCGTCACCGGATTAAGGTATTTTACTCTACTTTTCCGTTTCTATTTTATTCCTTTTTTGTTCTTCCCCATGTGGTTAAGTACATGAAGAACCTTAATTGCATTATTTTTCAAATTTAAGAGCACATCTGATATTAAGAGAGTGTTGGATTTGTGATATTAGTTTGGTTAAATAGGCTATAGGAATAGGAAAAAAAAAAGTTTTGGTGTTGTTTTGATATAAACACTAGGAAGAACACCATATGTTTGATAAAATGGCTAAACCAGTAAAATGCCTAAGTCAGTCATCAACGAATTGTGAAATAGTCAAATTGTTAAAGATGAGTAATGTCATTTGTGTAAGTGGAACAACATTGTAGTGGAATTAGTGGACCCCTTATTTTGGTTATGGACTAAAAGTGACCATCGCGGACCTCAACATTATTAAACTTAATAGCCTCTTAAAAGAATAATCAAAAGCTGATATGTTAACTTTTGGTAATCCATTTTTTATTATAATACCGTGGATGGCCTTATAAACATAAGTCTACATTTTTTTATTTTTCTAATTCTTTTCGATGAGATTCCTATTGGTATTTGTTACCATGATTTTTCACTCGATTAATGTTTTCAATGAGGCCCCGTTTGATAAACATCTTGAAGGTTTGGATTGGATTGCTAAGGTGAGGGTATTAGTAATATTTTGTTTGGTTTTTAAAATTGGTCCGGATTGGTAGTCTCATGGGATGAACAAGCTTGCCCAACCCAACCCAACCCCTTCTCATTACCAATTTCTTCTATCAATCCAATCTCATCTCAAACAAACATGATATTAATAATCTCATCCCAAACAAACATACTCATTATCATTCTTTTCTCATTACCAATCCCTTCTCATTATCAATCCCAATCATAATCCCATCTCCTTACGAATCTCATCCATCTATCACTGTTATCAAACAAGGCCTGAGTTCTGCGATTTGAACGATTCAAATTATTAAGAACCTGAACGAATGATTCCACAAATCGCCAATTTCATTTGCTTCCACCACTGACAGAATTTCATTTGCTTCCAATCAGCAACAGCGCTAAGTGGAAATGGAGACAAGGTCCATACCCCTTACCACTAATGAAAACTTGGTTAATTGGAGAAATTAAAGTGTGCACATGTGTATAAGAAATATTGATTTACTGTATGTCACGTCCTCGATTTTCAACATAAATAAATAATACATTTTAATAAAAGAACCTCGCGTACCATACATATTACCCAAAAGAGTTTCCCATCTGTTTAATTTACAAACAAGTCCCCATGTTTAAAGAAATACAACCTTGGCACCACAACCCAAATTAACTTAGATACAAATACAACATGTTCAGAATGTTACAAACTATAGTCAAAAGATAATTCAAGAGCAAATTAGTTACAAAGCCATCTTTAGCCAAAAGTAAGTCTATTATAAAGATGAATAAGTAACTAAATAAAATTAGCTTCCAAAAATCTCTATGTCCAAGCACACCATGGCATGCAGTCTATTGCCCGGCATTTGAATCTGAAAAGAAGGATTTTGTTGAGCTACACTAGCCCAGTAGAAAAATCTTTTACCAATTCTATGTGCAAATATGATGACAAGTGCAGAGAGAAGAAGACATGATAGTATAACTCAATCAATGGACATCAATCAACTCGAGAGTATGCCAAAGTTTAATACGATCAATCTATGGTATACCATTATCACAATATGCCACCTAATTCATGAAACACAAATACTCTAACAATCCCGACACGACTCACTATCACAGACCGCCACTAACTGTATTTCCACCCCTTGCGTTACAGTATAATTTCTCGAGAGTTACCGTATTACCACCCCTTGCGTTACGAGACTCCCTATCCCAACTTCCAACCCAAACGACTACTTTCTTACTCAATATACGATCCAAGACTTTCTCAACCACATTCAAACATGAAACATCACACAATATGCCAACTTTACCATAAGTGCACCATAAACATTCACAAGTATTCAATTAGGCAATTATATGCATTTCGACACGATTTTCAACCAAGTAACACCCTATTCGTCCCTCACGAACGGAAGGTCAACGGATCAAGGATAACATCAATGAATCATAGGAAATCAAGTGAACATGCTAGGGATAGGTTTGGAAGTGTCCAAAGGGGGTGAGAAATGATCAGGAGTCAAAACAGTCGAAGTATAAGCAAGGTGGGAAAAACTGCCCAGAAAGCCAAGGAGTATTGATACCAAAAACTTTTGTATCAATACTGCAGAGCTTGGAGTATCGATACTAAAACTTTTGTATCGATACGGCAGAGCTTGGAGTATCGATACAATAACATTACGACAGATTCTGAAGCTATTGGAATGCAGATCCCTTCAGCGTATCGATACGCCAACACTTGTATCGATACGGGAACAATACAAGCGGTGATTTTGTGTAGAAAACTCAAGGTCAAGTACAACACAACAAACAACGATTTAAGGCACGGTTTCTACACCAAATCAACACATTTACACACAAAAGTGGCAAATAAATCCCTACCTCGCAACAATAACGAAGATCCAAGCGATTAGGACGAGCCCTAGCTTCAAAGACTTTGAAATGGACCGAGATACTCCGCTCTAAGCCCAAACCAACGAAACCCAAGCTTAACACACGATCACAAGGTGGAAAGGAAGTAGATCCGTAAGGTTATTGAGGTATTGGGTGGGGTTTTGTGTGAGAGAAGTGTAGAGAGAGAAAGGGAGACGTGAGAGATAAGAGAGAGATATGGGGTGGGTGTTGTGATCTCCTACACACACTCACCCTTATATATACCAACACATGCAAAACCACACAAGCACTCCCTCTATTAGCCATTTCAACACTTTAAACCCTAAATCAAATAATCAACCACTTTTCTCATTCCCCGATTTCGACATGTATATGATCTTTAAATATTCTCTGAAAATACGAATCTCTACACTGTAGAAATGCCAACGGGGCGAGGCGGGTTTTGGCATAACCCGACTCTAACCCAAAAATTATGGTCCGACCCCGCCCCGCCCCTGTCTGGGTTATTCGTGGGTGTCCTCGTTCTCGTTCTGTTCGAGGATCGGGTTTACCCTCCCCGTAAAAAAATAAGAAAAAAAAAAACTAAAGGCAAAAAAGAAGAAAATGGTTATATATATAAGGTGTTATCTTATTATAATGATAAAATATAAAGGAAAAAATAGATTTTTTTAGAATAACGAGAAAAATAGTGGGGTATAAATATATATTTTTAAGTTTAATGATAAAAGTATTAGATTAAAAATATAATTTTGTATGGAAAAATATTTCGGGGCGGGGTAACATCAACCCAAACCCGCACCGCCTTGATCGTTTTTTTAATATTTTTTCTGAACCCGCCCCGTTCGGGGCCGGGTAGAGGCGGGTTCGGGGCGGGGGCCCCGTTTGATAACAGTGATAGATGATTGAGATTCGTAAGGAGATGTGATTAGGATTGAGATTGGTAATGAGATGAGATTGGTGATGAGTATGTTTGTTTGAGATGGAATTAGATGATGGAATTATTAATATCATGTTTGTTTCACAGGGGATAGGATTGGATTGATAGTATACATTTTCGTTTTTGCCCTTCACATGAGATAGGATTGGTAAGAAGATGAGATTGGTGAATGTTATTTTCGTATTTGTGCATTGGCAAAGAGGGGATTGGATTGTTAATATCAAGTGGGAGAGACCCTTCTCAATATCCCTAATACCCACCTTGCTAGTCCTAAAGACTAATAATCCCAACTCATTTTGGGTTACCAAACACAGTATTGATAGTCCCATGAGATTGGTAATCCAATCCCAAATGCTAATATGGTTATCAAACGGAGCCTATATATCATGCATTCTAGATAAAAGTTGTAAAGATAAAACTTGGAAAAGTGCCCTATATACGTTGATTCAAGGTTCAGGATTGTATACAATGATAGAGGGAAGCATTTGGGTGGGGTCCCGACCACACCAACGTTGCTAGAATAACCCAATATGTAATATGCAGTATAAAATACATATTAAATACTCATAATGAACTATATCGACCCCCCTAAACTTTAAAAAATAAAATAAAAAGTGGCTATATAATGGAAAACATTCACTTTCTTTTATGTGTATATGTGTGTTATGCCAAGTATGAATAGAAAGTGACTTAGCGGGTGAAAAAGTATGAATAGAAAGTGACTTAACGGGTGAAAAAATATGAACAGAAAGTGACTATATATTTTTCTTGTAGAAATTTATTCCTTAGATTTTGTGCTTGATTTCCAAACCATATGTAACGAAAACCTATAAATTCAACATTCATGTGAACATGTGAAATTTCAGGTTCTAATTAAGTTCCGACCTCCCCTCTATGTAAATTCTAGTTCTGTCCTTGACTACATACTTCTCGTATCTTTGATTTGTTCCAATATGAGGCAATAAAAGTGAAACAACACCAAGAGTTGGGAGAAAAATTAAAGTTGCGTGATAGAGTTACAAGGAATGGATACTGAGTTTCTTGTAACGAGTAATATAACAATCAAATGAATTACTTCTATAACAGCCTGTTTGGATGCCGGAGATGAGGGTGGATTTGGCAAGAGCCTTGATTTGCAATCCTGGCCCCACACCATCTCCGGTCTTTGGCATCTCTTGTGCGCGGGTGGATTTGCGTGGAGGCAGATTACATATCCGGTTGGAGGGTGGATATGTAACGATGGGGGGTACCCCTGTCGTTAGCTAATCCGGGTGTTTTGAGACAATTTTGCCCTCACAAATCCGGGTGAGGTGTCTTCATCTCCCCACCGTAACAACGAAGAAGAAGAAGAAGTACTATTCGTTTTTGGAGAAGTGGATGGAGAGAGGTAGGCGATGATCGGAGCAAGAGACTGACGGCCGTAGTGTTGATGATCGACGGCGGCGAGCGGCGACGGCAGACGGAGAAGACGAGGCGTTGCAGAGGAACGGGTTGAAAAGGGGCGTGGGAGTGGGTTTCGTACTGTTCTAGATCTATACCTATACATATATACACGTTATTTTAACATCCAAACAAAACATTAGTCGTTTATTTAAAAATACTGAACTATTTGATTTTCAACTTTATCAAAAAATCACCATAATCACCCATATTCTACATTTGATTGACAAAAAAAAAAATTCATATTCTACATTTTCCCAGCCCAGGTCTTTAGCAAATAAAAGAGATTAATGCACTGTTTGGAACTTTTGAAAAATAGGAGAGAAAAAAAGAATATGAATTGACAAAAAAAGAATTGATTTGTAAACAATTCTTCTTTTCTCTCAAATCAAACAAATTGTGAAATTTCCGGGCGGGAAAAATTGGTCATTGAGACGCCCAAAATCTGACGTGCGAAAACCATTCAAACTCGCGCTTTCCTATTGGTCCATTTCGAATCACGCGGATCGCCCCACGAATCTGTACAACCGTCGATCCAAACACACATCAACGGCACACAACAGTCGTCACCTGTACCCACTCCGTCGAAACCCCGCTATATATCAATCCTTGTCCCACTCCTTTTCTCCTCGAACAATTCATTCACACCAGATCGCCGAACAGGTCTCCGGCACAGAGTTATCATTCTCAGTGAGAGAGAGAGAGAGAGATGGAGACCGGTGGAAAAGTGAAGAAGGGCGCCGGAGGGAGGGGTAGAGGCACCGGTCCGAAGAAGCCGCCGGTGACCCGCTCCGTCAGGGCCGGTCTGCAGTTCCCGGTCGGCAGGATTGGCCGGTACTTGAAGAAAGGTCGATATGCCCAGCGCGTCGGTACCGGCGCTCCGGTCTACTTGGCCGCCGTCCTTGAATACCTAGCTGCTGAAGTAACACCCTCTCTCTCTCTAACATTCATCGATTTCATGTGTATTAGGTCAATTTGAGTAGATGATTTGTGAAGGGACTACACGTCGTTGAAGGAAAAAAGTTAGGGTTAGGAATAGGGTTTCTATAATTTTCCTTTTCCCTGATTGATAGACCTAGATTTTGTTGACACAAGTGATTTGCTTTGAAATGTCTCTGAACAGTAAAAATTAGGGTTCTCTCTCTCTTTCTCTCTAACTCTAAGCTATGTCATCTTTGTTACAGGTTCTGGAGTTGGCCGGAAATGCAGCCCGTGACAACAAGAAGAACAGAATCATACCAAGGCACGTTCTGTTGGCAATAAGGAACGACGAAGAGCTCGGAAAGTTGTTGGCCGGAGTGACAATTGCGCACGGTGGAGTACTGCCCAACATCAACCCGGTGCTGCTGCCGAAGAAGACTGATAAGGCGGTGAAGGAGCCCAAATCTCCGTCCAAGGCCACCAAGTCTCCGAAGAAAGCCTAGATTCTAGCCTACCCATTTTCGGTTTTTCGTTACATCTTTTCCCCTTTGTATGTAGTAATTTAGAGATTAGTGCTTGGTTTGCTGGTTGTGTAGGCTAGTTAATGAAATCTGTCATTGTAATGTCTTCGAGTTTGGCATTTCGGTGTTTGATCAATGGACGATGAGACCCCTCTTTCTATTTGGTGTTGTTTCGCTTTGGATGGTGGTTGTAAAGTTGAACGATTGCGATTGAGCTTAACCCCATGCCAAAATTTCGGAACCTAATAAATGGATTCAACCTCGAGGCCCTTCTATATGTATTGGCAAGAGATTAGCAAGCTACACCTGAGTTAATCCACCAAATTTCTGTGAATCTTGTGTTCTGCTGCTGGGTATAGGCAGAATCACACTCTCTGGCCAACAACTTACGCCTCTTGCATAGATCACAAGTCATTTTTCCCCTGCATCAATGCAAAATCTCTTTTTTATTTCTCAGGTGCATTACAGCCCCTTTGGCTGCCCAGGCGAAAAAGGGAAAGAAAGGGTAGTGGTATTCCTTATTAGTGATAGAAGAAAAGAAAGGGGTGTGGTTTTTCACCAATCCATCCAAATACACATGAGAAATCAAACTCTCACTCCCATATCTGGCGAACGGTCTCTTCTCCAGGGACTGCACAGCCATTGGTCTGATGATGAAAAGATGCTGTCGTAGCTTGCACGTGCTGTTGGAAGTTGAGCGAGTGAGATCTACTCTCACCCTTGCTCCCCACTCGCCTCTCTTTCCCTTTCTCACGGAATCGCGTCAAAAGTGGCGAGAAACAAAAAACGGGCTTTGAGGGGGCTCTTGTCTCCCGCCCTTCCTCACCCTCTCTCGCCTTGTGGATCATCCAAATGGAAGAGAGATTGAGTTCTCCCTCCTTCCCCTTTCTTTTCTCCCGAAATCGCTCAATCCAAACGAGCTGTTAGTGTGTGTTGATCTTGTGGTGATTAGTAGATTAGGGTCCTCCGGGTAGGGGTTTTTCTCTGGAGAGGTGAGTTGAGGGACGGACTTCATCTCTTCTGTTCTGTTCGCTTACACTTCACACTGCCTGCACTGGCTCATCGTTGGCATTTTTTTTGTATTTCGTTTGTAGTCAGGCCAGAGGTCTACCAGCTTTTTGGTGATATGTGAATTTGCAGTGGTGAAAGCTGAATCAATCCAAATGCCTTATTCCCAGTGGTGATGTGTGAATTTGTTTCGGCCAGCCCTTATTCCCAATTCAACTGTGATTCATCCGTCCAGTTTTCTTGCTTGGTTCATCATGCAGTTTTCAATCAGAAAATAACTTTTCATTGTTCGGACCCATTTGGTAAAGATGCTTAACTGTTTGTGTATAGATCTCAGTTCTAATTTGAGCAAGTAAGAATGGGGCTATGCCAGGAACTACTATTTCTGGCTCTGTAGTGCGGGTTTGAAAGAAATCACATGCCCGGAAGTTCCGTTTTCCAATTCATATAATGTTGAGCAATTCATCAAATAATAAAACAAAGGAATGGTCATGCACTTCAAAGGCAGTCGCCGCACATATACAAGGACTAATGGTCTTTACACAACATAATCTTTCCTGCAGATAACACATCTAACAATAGGAATCTCGGACTCATCATTCCCCAGTAACCAAAAACCTGGTAAAGAGAAGAATATGCAATCCATTTGGCAAATTGGGGAACTAGATAAGTTCATCAGAAGAATTTTGTAATACTTGTGGCTGGACACTAAACTATTATTTGACAGAAACAATATCTTGTAGGAATCATTCAATACATCTCTATCATTCCGACAAGCATATGTCCATGAAAATGAGATTGTATAATCCTCATGAGGAACCTTCCCCTTGTGTTTTAGTATTTGCAACTTCCACAAAGAGCAGCTTTCCTTTGACAATCTGTGCAGAGGATGGGCACGGAGTTAGCCAAGGACAGCAGGAAGTTCAGAAATGGCAATCTCATAGTGACCAAAAACAAGAAAACTTATTAACCAGTAACCAGGGAATGACAATATGATATTTTGAAAGTATATAGATGTTCTGCAATTGTGTACCAAGGGGAATCACAACTAAACTCAGCTTTAATTCTGGAGAAACAAAAAAGCATAGATGATAAGACACGGTGATTCCAAAAATAAATTTGACAGCAATGAGGTAAGAAGCTTGGAAATTGATATGACATGCTATGTAGCACCAACACTCCAAAAGGGTGCCGTGTCCACGTATTGGACACGGGGACACGGCGGGAACACGCGGGGACACGTATTGGACACGCCACGTGGCGTGTCCAATAATTTTTATTATTTTTTGAAAGGGGACACGGCTGGTGTAACAACCCGCACCCACAGGCACCACGGTCAGGCCATAACAAGATCAGATCTTTTACGCCACCAAACCAATATAAGCTGACCGACAATTAACTAAAAGCCCACACCACTTCCTTAATTATTTACATAATTTTCATACACAAATCTCGCTCTTAACTACCAGATTGTAACACCCCATCCCAAATACTCAAAGCTCCCACAATAAAACATCAAAACCAATTTGTAAACCCTTAACCAAGTTACAAACACAACTCCATACACATTTTCCGTTCTTTTTTTATCCTTAACCTTCTCCTGTGCCTATATTCCCCTAATCCGAGTGAGTTGGTCCCAACTCCGATCCCTCTGTATTCCCATCTTTTTTTCCTCACAGTATTTTTTTTCCCTACTATTAACAGTTCCAACTCTTTTTTAAAACTAACCCCTCCTCCCCCTTCCATTTTGTCTTGTTTCTCAAGTTTATATAGGCCTTGCACGAAATTCCCAGCACCGTGTTAGCCACCAAGACTTCCCATGCAACAAACTTATCTACTTAATTAATAACCCCAATGCTAGAAACTACAACATAACTAATACCCATTCTATTATTTTTAATTCTGAATAAAATAGAATGAATATTATTTTATTTTCCTTTTTCAGCTTATTTTCAATACGGGGTCTTACAGCTGGGGACACGGCTAGGGGTCAAAATGTAATATTTTTTAAATTTTTGGTGGTTAATATGAAATTATTCAAAACATTTGGGTTAAACTGTAATTATGCCTTTGAAAAAAATTTATACAATTTGTGAAATTATTCATATACAATGGTTCATAATTTTTTTTATTATATATGTACATATATTTATTTATACACGTGGCGTGTCTCCCACCGTGTCCGTATCCCCATTTTTTAAGATTGCCGTGTCCCGTGTTCGTGTCCGTATCCGTGTCTGTGCTATATAGATGACTTGAATACACAGTGATACGGAAAAACATTAAAAAGAAAAAGAGAAAAGAAAAGAGGACAGAGACACGGTAATGACAAGTTTACTTGGGCATTTATTTCTACCAGGAATACTATTAGTTATGAAAAATGTCTGTACTCTCAATTTCATCCACTAAGTTTCCGATACTTATAAAAAATCAAATTACAGAGACGGTTTGTAAGTGTAGAATAAATATTGTCGATAAAAAAAAGTGTGGAGTAGGTATTCATGAGTACCCAAAGAGTATCAGTGTCCGAAAAAACAACGATTACCCGATTTGCACTTGTTTAGTCCGTATCGGACAATGATAAACTTTATTTGCGTTTCAGGTGTTGAAGGCCGAATGCGACGGAGGTACAACAAACTATAAATTCTAGTTGTTACGAAATCGACCATAGATCACTTCGCCCTTTTATTCGAGAGTATTACCATAATTCTGAGTTTCATGTTACTCCTTCCAAGAGACATGTCAAGTACAGGGCATCCAAATTGGATTGAATGGGATGACAGTTTCTCATTCCGAATCTGTCAAATCTGAACTCCGATCAAGCCACCTGTCGCAGTATACTAGGCCCTCTAATCAGGGGCGGACCCACCTTGGGGCACGTGGGGTCACGTGCCCCCACGCCCTTTTTTTGAAAAAAATTCCCGATTTTTTATGTATATATATTATACATGCTCATATGTTTAAGATGTTAAAGTTTGGTGCAGTGGTAAGTGACAGGACATGGGAAAGGAAGGGCGGGAGTTCGAGACCCACTCCCCCGGCTTTTTCCCCCAACTTTTTTCAATTTTTTTCAAAATCCACTAGAAAGCGAATTTGAGTCTGTTGTTTGGCAGTCTGGTTCGAATTCCTAACCCCCAGCACTTTCGCGGAGAACTCTTTCACAACCAAGGTTTCCCTCACTCCCCAATGTCTTCAATCATTTGTGTAGTACTCAACATGAATCCGCACATCGTATTTGTATATTTTTGATCCCCAAAACTTGTACTTGTAGAGTTAATAATAGGAAAATAGATGATGAATATGTGGTAATTTTGTTTTAACGCATATAGTCGAAGTGCGCAAGTTTGCCCAAGTAGCTTGTTATTAAAATACATATATACTTTAAAATTATTACATTATCATGAATGCTAATTAAAATTATTTGGGTGTGAATGTGTTTAATTGTAACTCATATATTACGGCGTTACAAAGAAAATTGGTGCCCCCACTATGTCAAATTCCTGGGTCCGCCACTGCCTCTAATTCTTTTAGAGGTTTATCTAAAAGATTCACAATCAAAGTAGGAAGACGTTTCAAATACCACACATGAGTTACTGGACATGCTAGTTTGATGTATTGATATCTTCGTAACCAAGAGTTGGAGCAAAAAGCCCGAAGTGTTTGTAATTTCAAAATGGTGAACTAGGGAGACGTGTATAAAGCAAAGAAACGAACATGCTCAAACAACAAAGATGGCCTAAAATCCATAAATGGCATGACACTCCAAATGTGCAAAAGCTCAAGGTAAGATGTGCAATCTGGCATAAAATGATGCATTCTTAGCATTCGACCAAACGGATAACAAGACCAAGCAACGACCAACATGGGCACTCAAGAAAATCATGCAAGCCTGTAACACCCTTGGGGTCATCTTGAAACACTTTATAACTTGCCTTGGAACTCCTTTAGGCTTGCTTCAAGGTTAAGCAAAGGAGGAGAATTCAAGAAAGTATGAGCTCATACCCTAAGAACTTGAACTCCCCTCCTTCCATGGCAGGCTAAAGTCCGTTTAGAGGGTTGTATAAAGTTCTCTTCCAAATAGTTTGAGTTTTGCGTGGAGAGAGAGAGAGAGAGAGAGAGAGTACCCTGCCATTCATGGACTTGATTGCCTTCTGTGCTTCAACTTCTGAGTCATAAGTGACAAAGCCAAACCCTTTAGGCCTCCGGGTTACCGGGTCCATAACTAGCCTAGCTACAGCAAATGAATTCACAGCAACGCCACAAAATAAACAACAATACTACGATCAAGTACAGACCTAATGGCAACCAATTTTAGTAGAAAAAACAAATTCTTACCAAAATGTGGCACCAAATTAAAACCCTAAATAAGCCCTAAACTAAGTAATAAAAGATATTAACCCAAAACCAACAACCACTTACCTTCTTTAACAACACCAAAAGGGGTAAACAACCTCTTCAATTCTTCATTTGTGGTATAAAATGACAACCCTGCGTCACGATATCCCGGAGGGCATCAAAACTAGGGGTTTCACACAGAGAGAGAGAGAGAGAGAGAGAGACTTACTGCTTACAAAGAGCTGGGTAGGGAGTCTTCTTGCCATTGGTATGTACCAGAAATGACCCACTATGAGCGCCTCGATTTTGCTGGTGCTGAGGATTTGGCGAAGAGACTGGAAATCGCTGTTTGGGAAAAAAAGAGAAAAGTGTAATTAATTACTTAGCAGGAGTCTTGCATCTCTCACCATGATGGGCTTCCGCGGGCTTCTTCCCTACTATGGACTTATTTCTTGAGTTTACTGTGCTTGGTTATCTCTCTAGACTCTCAATATAATGTCTCGATTTTGTATTTTGTACTTTGCACAGGATGTAATTGATATTTTCTATCGATTGAAAAAAAAAAACTACTAATATGAAAGGGCTTGTGCTTCACAAATGTGAATGCAGAGACAACTTCTAAATTCTTTTACAACCACAAACACATATACACACTCACATCCACATGGGGACCCACACACTACACTTCGAATGTGTGTGGTATGCACAAATAAATGTGAGTGCGCGGTATGCACAAATAAATGTGAATGTGTGTAAAGTATTTGTGGTTGTAAAATTTTTCCTTCTAATCATATGCTCTCTATTTATTTTCTTTTCCATATCAGGTGTCTGGGTCAGTTACGCTCATCTTAATTAATTTCCTACCCATTTCAGTCAAAGACAGGTTATCCATAGTGGAATTAGGTAATTCACAAAAAAATTCTTCCTTATAGCCAAAACCTCAAGAATTGAATCGCCAAAACCTCAAGAATTGAATCATGTCAATTGTGTGAAAAGCAAATCCACCAACCAACCGAAATAGCCATAATGTGATATTTGCATTTTTTTTTCTTGCCAAAATAGCTAAAAACGGATGGAGATGCTCTAACCCTTGGGCTAAACTTATGCTCTCGGCATCCCTCTTTGTTGGCCTACATGGGAACTCAGCGTTTAAATAAGGAATCATAATTTGTACTATGTATGATGTAATTTCCCATATTATACTTCAACAATTCCAATCAATCAAGTGTTTCTGTTCTTTCCTGAGTTTCATTCCCCCTTACATACACACACAGGCATCAATAAGAAAAGAGACTCAGAAGTCAGAACTATCCATCAAAATCATTGCAGTCATTCCACCTCTGAAATTATACATACTAAATTCTAAAAATTACTTTCTGCAACAGTCAACCAGGATATGCAACAGATATAGCTTATCCGGTTCTTTGAGGCAGTAAGTAGTAGTACCGTATCGCGGATTCACGAGGGAGAAACATAATTTTTTTTTTTTTGGGTAAGTTAAATTTTATATCACCACAAAAGAACCAATACAATCAGTTTGCTCGGGGACTCCCTAAGGAAACAACACAAAAACCAAATTCAAACCCTTCTCTAGTAGAGAAAACAACTACAGATCAACACAATTGCAGCCAAAGAAAAAGCAGATAAAACGAGACTTCAAGAACACAAATGGTCAATCAAATAGTTCCAAGCGGTGTGTGTCAAAAAGTGATGGGTATTTTCCATTTTGATTCCAACTGCATATTCTCATGATCAATGAGACTCAATACAGCTGCCGTGCTTCAAACAGCTTCGAATTGTTGCCGACGCCTTGTTTCTGCAAAAAGTTCAAAAAGAAGCCAGAATCGATCAAAGTAAATAATAATACAATAAAAGCTGATTAACTGGTTTTAGTTGGCAGCGATCCAGGAACAATTGCTCCTCAGTACTGGGCAGCAAGGCTTTAATGTGATGCCTCATATGTTGTGGTGTAAGCTGTGCATAAAATTCACCAAGTCATGCTTTTTTTTATGACCAAAGACGATAAGGTTAAAGAGTTCAATTCCCATCCTGGAATGTAATGGGAAGACAAAGAAAGCTAAGGAATTAGGTTAATCTTGTCATTGGTCCAGGATTCTCTGATCCATCCATATTGAAAGACATAATAAATGGCGGAGATCAACAAGAGGAGGCTTGTGGGTCAGCTCAGACAAATCGCAGTTCAGATCATGACAAGGAAGCTTTTCAGGGTTCTGAGGGAAGAGGAGATCAATAAGAGGCTTATGAAGGCACTTCTGATAGGTTTATTGTATTAATACCCAAGGACTCTCCAATCTTTCAACCTTGGGGGTTTTCACCTGTGTTCTCTGGGAGGCCCCTTGCCTCAGATAAAGTAGTGGGGGCACTCAACTCATCAAGAAGATTCACTACTCTGTCGGTCAGTATCGAGACTAGCCAGCAGTGAAAGAACACCCCCACCAGCCCCTGGCTTCCACCACAATGGACGAGAGCTGTGCCGGTTATTGGAGATACAAAGGGTGCTTTTGTGACCCCTGACTATATGATGTTTTTTGGACTAACAGTTATTGGAATTTGGACTGATGAAGTGCCAATTACCCATATTGCTAGTTGCTACCAAGCAAGGAGGCAAAAATTGTCATTGAGCGGATCCCACTAAGGGTGACGATCAAGTAACAATATTTTTTATTTTTTGGAGAAGAGTACAGGAGATGATGAATCTCGGAGCAGAATGTCAAGCCCATCTAAGAATGGTATACACTTTACCTAAAGATTCAACAAGTCTGCCATCTGAATTTTCAGATTTTCTGTAACCCTGTTCTCACAGAAGCTAGACATGGGAATTTCCGGTTTACCCCCAAAAAAGAAGCAGCTAGACATGGAAGATTTATGCAGACAAAAAGTTGAACATGGATGTTCATCCAGCCTTGGGACGCAAAACAAAGCTAGACATGGGAATTTCCGGTAAGTTTGTGCGGTAGCAGAAGCAGGTTGCCTACCAAGCCAAGAGATGATCGCACTTCTTCCCTGCGGTATTCCTGTTGCTTCTTGTGTAACACTCTTTCTGTTGACATTTACTCTTTTATTGAGTATTATAGTTCATTCAGTTAATCAAACACCCATACATGACTGGATATAAGTGGATAAAATCATTGAATGTGTAAAACCACAAACTGATTACATTTCCTTTGCGGCCATTTATTTGGCTTTAGGGTGGGGGGAGCCGTTTGTTGATATCTTTCTCAAATAAAGCAACTGCCACCTCTGGCAAAACATGACCCCAATCCCAACTTGTATTTCTTTCGGTCTTTTTCATTTCCGATATTCATGCCTCGCAATTTTGAGAGATCTACAAAATATTCTGTCTTCTAACATATCCCCCTAACAGCAGATTATTGAGAAAAGTAGAAGATTATCCCCCTTCTATTTCAAGTACCGTATTACATGTAACAGCAGTAGTTCAATGCCTCCGGCACAGTAAGATTATTAGGACACCAAACCAACAATCAGAAGTTAAGGGTGAAAAGATGATTGGACACTAGTCCATAAGTCCACCAAACTCTAGTAAATGTTTAATAGGGCTGTTGCCAGCATTTCCACATCAACAGCTGTCCTTCTAACAGATTTTGGATTCCATCCATAAGCAAATAAATGGTACTATATGTGTCGATTTCAACTATGGTTGTAATTATTTCGAAGACCTATGATTGCAAAGGGATCCTCGTGGCCTGACCATAGCTGGGCAAATCGTACTCAGTCAGAAGATTTAGCCAATGCCCGAAGATATAATATCTCAAAAGGTACAGACTTTCTGAAAACTATAGAACTTACTTCCAGCTTCAAAGCCTGCAGCATCTGTTACAGTGGTACAGGCAACCATGTTATGACCGCCTTATGATAAATTGAATTGTTGTCGATGCCTTGCTTCTGCAATCTCAAAAACATGTACCTTATCAGAACTTTGAGAAAAGTACTGATTTCTTCAAAACTAAAAACCAAAAGAAGCCAGAATTGATCAAAGTAAAAAGTAGTACAGTAAAAAAAATGATAAACCTGACATTTATAGGTAGCAGCGATAGAGGAAGAAATTCCCCTCAGAATTAGGCAGCATGGGTTGAATGTGAAGCCTTATATCACGTGGTGAGCAATGCATAGAATTTACTAAGTTACGTTTTTCGAATGACCAATAGACAATAAGGTTCAAGAGCTCAATTCCCATCCTGAGCGGAATGGAAGGATAGAATGCTAAGGAATTAGGTTAATCTTGTAATCGTGCCATTGGTGCAGGAGTCTCTGATCCATAAAAATTACAAGACAGAAGAAACGGCGTATATCAACAAGATGCATATAGAGAAACATCAACTTAAAGGTCAGCTCAGACAGATCGCAATTCAGATATTTACTTTTTCCGATCCAATTTAAGCTGTTGAGACTGGGAGTGAAGCTTTTCAAGGTTCTGGAGGGAAAGGAGACCAATTAGAGGCTCACGAGACAGCTTCTACAGATAGTTTTACTGAATAACACAAATACTCTCCAATGTAATGGGTTATTTACCAGTGCTCCCTGGGAGGTCCCCTATCTCAAATAGAGTATTTAGCCCAGCCAACTCATCAAGAATATTAGTTGTGCCGCCGGTCGATAACCGGCCAGCAGTGAAAAAAGATCCCCACCAACCCCTCCCTTCCACCACAATGGACGAGAGATGTACCCCTTATTGCAGATACAAAAAAGACGTTTGAACAGCCTGCGCTACATGAAGCTTTTGGACTCTACAGCTATTCAACCAAGGAAGTGCAGATTTTACCCATATTTCCAGTGCCATGGGTAAATCGGCACTGCAAATATGGGTCCAACCAAGAGGCAGGGACTGTTGTTGATGAGGTTATCACAGTCCATACTGATCCTAACAAGGGTGATGAATCAAATAACAAGATCGCTGATTTGTTTGAAAAGAGTAACTTAAATACTGAATACTGGAACAGATTGTCCCAAGTGTCTCCAAGAATGGCATATGCTTTCCAAGGAAGTGCAGATTTTACCCATATTTGCAGTGCCATGGGTCAAATCGGCACTGCAAATATGGGTCCAACCAAGAGGCAGGGACTGTTGTTGAGGTTATCACGGTCCATACTGATCCTAACAAGGGTGATGAATCAAATAACAAGATCGCTGATTTGTTTGAAAAGAGTAACTTTAAATACTGAATACTGGAACAGATTGTCCCAAGCGTCTCCAAGAATGGCATATGCTTTCCCCAAAGAAATGACTCAGAATTCTTCCACTTTCTCTAATAATGTCATCACAGAAGCAAGACATGGAATGATTTATGCAAACAAAAAGCTGAACATGGATTTTCTTCCAGCTTTAGGAGAAAATTGACCAAAGAACAGAGGCAAGAGAAATAGTGTGGTAGCAGAAGCAGATTGCCTACCAAGCCAAGAGATGATCACGCTTCTTGCCTACTGTATTCATGTTGCTGCTTGTTATTTTCACTCTGTATCAAGTACTTATAGCTCATTCTGTTATAAGAGTCCAGTGTTTGACTGAATGCATGTCTCCTGACAAAAGTAAATAAAATCCTTGAATGTGTGAAAGCTCAAACTGATTAAATTTCATTGTGGCCATTTATCTGTCTTCAGGGTGTGGGGGGAGGCTTTTGTTGACATCTTTCTCCAATAATGCAACTGCACCTCTGGCCTAAACAGGACACCAATCTCAAATTGTATTTCTAGTGGTTTCTTTCAGTTCCAATATTCATGTCTTGCAATTTTGAGAGATCTTGAAACTCAATCCCTCAGTCTTCTGCTTCTCACCAATAGCAGCCCCTCGTCTCTCTCTATCCAAATGCATATAACCCTCGTTTAAGTAGCTTTATATTTGCTGCCGTACTCGCCATATGCAAATTGCAGACTGATGCAGGGATATGGTTCGTGCTCAAGAGCATGAAATATAATTTTTTTTCATAACAGCTAAAAAATGCTCACATCTATTGTTTCGTTTACTGGCAATCCTGAAGGAAGAAAAACACACACTCCAGATTATCCACTTTTATTTCATTTACTGTTCCGGGTATACTTCTAAAAGTAGTGGTTTATGCCTCTGACCGTGCGGTAACAGTATCAAGACAGCCAAAGAAACCAACACATCTGAAGTTACGGGTTAAAAGGAAGGTGCACATTTGTCAATAAGCCATACATCAAACTCTAATAAATGTTTCATATGGCCATTTCAAGCATTTTGAAAAGGCTAATTTGAAATCCGTTTTCTTTTCTGTGATTTCCACATGAACAGCTTGTCCTTTTAAGTTCAAGCGAATTTTGGATTCAATCCATGAGAAACTGAATAGTGTTACACGTGTAAAATTCACATAAGGTTTAACTATTATTAAGACTTACGAATGCAACAGGAATCTTCTGAGCCTGGTCATAACTGTGTTCCTTGCCACTTCCACCAAATCCTGTAGCCTTCAGTCCAAAGATTTAGTCAATGTCTGTAGAGAAAGCATCTCAAATGGTATAGACTGTGTGAAATTATGAGTGTGACTTCCAGCCGCGAAGCCCATAGCATCTTTTACACTACAAAAGGCAACCGTGTTATGACCTCCTTTTAGACCCTGTGTTGCGCCTTCAAACCTTCACATTGATACTGCAAAAAACAGGCAACTAAGTTGCCAACAAAAAGGAAAATTCAATACAGATGTCATAAAAACTGGTCAGTTTTGACAGTAAATCACCACAAGTTCTTTGCACTGGAGTCCACACCGCATCAGTATGCTTCTTTATGGCTGTGCCTGGTCTCTGCCTCCAACCAGCATTATAATCTTTTTACTCATTCTGCTGTGTAAACAGCGCATGATGAATCCAGATTACGAATGGAAAGGAGTTTATACGGAAACAGTTAGAACTACTCTTCCCCCAGAATTCAAACCTATCGGGCTTTTCAAAGCAGTTCCACACCTCATGAGACCTTGTGCTCTTTTTAAGATGCCCTAAACACCTCTACAACATCAAAGAGATTCACACATTATATTTTAACACTATGACATCCATAACTTCGTTTGACTACCAGCAGTAGGTCTAATTATAGAGATTAACCATTTCACCCTGGTAAACTGGATAAATCAGCTTTGAAAATTCACCCAAAAAGTTAATACCCCATACCTTAGTGTTTATCTTCCTATTTTAAGAAGTGTAAAGTTTCAGGTTTTCGTGTAGTTTGAAGAACCAAGCCAGAAATATATCAAACATGCTTAAAGCAGCGTACAGTAGTATACTCTTTCACCCATAATTTCCAAATGATTTGTCACAAACCCGATTCAGGCAAAAATGATGACAGAACTAAGTAATGCTCAGCACTTTGGTAGCAATGTCAAAGTAGTTCTGAGTAATCGTAGTAATGCACAATCAATTATGTATACTGAACTCCTCATGTTTCTACCTAAATATACACTTCTAAATTGTATCAACCCCATAAAATGATGCAGCAAAACAATGGGAAAAAGGAGCAATTACAAGTAACCAATTTGCAGCCCCTTCATATTGAGTGATTCATTTGAAAAGGAAGGGTTGTGGTTTCTAACCAAATCTCACCATTTCTCATGAGAAACAAAACAGACCATGCATTTACACACATCTCTCATCCTTGGTCATCTATATAATATATCCAAACAAGTGGTCAGATTCTCCTTTCTATTCTTTACTTTTCTCACAAAACCCCTCAATTCAAACAGGCTGTTAACAACCCAGTATGTCAAATAATCATGATCAAATCATTCAAATTCAAAGGTGCAATTCTTCAAACAGAAACTGTCTGATTGAATTTCATGTAACCAAACACTAGTCAACTGAATCCCACCAATAGATACAAATTAACATCAAAACCAAATAAATTGAAAATATTCTCACTATTGCCCACCTCATACCATTAAAACCCTAACCCTAGAACTTAAACTGCATAATCATAATCAAACCATTCAAAATTAAAGATGCAATTGTTGTTGAACAGAAACCATCCGATTGTATTCCATATAACCAAACACTAGACAACTGGATCCAGCCAACCCAAATTAACAAGAAATTTAAAAACATAATGCACTTTTTCACGCTACCAGCCAACTACAACCATTTAAACCCTAACCCTAGACAATCAAACACCATATTCAAGAGCTCGTAAACTTAGTCACCGCCTTAGTCCCCTCCGAAACCGCATGCTTCGCCAGCTCCCCGGGCAGCACGAGCCTCACGGCGGTCTGAATCTCCCTGGACGTAATCGTCGGCTTCTTGTTGTACCTCGCCAGCCTCGACGCCTCCTGGGCGAGCTTCTCGAAGATATCGTTGATGAAGCTGTTCATGATCCCCATGGCCTTGCTCGAGATCCCGATGTCGGGGTGCACCTGCTTCAGGACCTTGAAGATGTAGATCTTGTACGTCTCCACGCTCTTCTTCGTCCTCTTCTTCTTCTTGTCCCCGGCCGCGGCCGAGGCGTCCTTGGGGAGCTTCTTCCCGGCCTTGGGCTTCTTCTCCGCCGGAGCCTTCTCGGCCGCCGGTGTCTTCTTCTCCTCCGCTGGCTTCTTCTCTGCCGGCTTCTTCTCTGCCTTGGGCGCCATCGGAAGGGTTTTTAGAGGAATTAGGGTTTGAAATCTAGAGGGAGAGAATCAGAAATGATATGAGTGTTGTGAGGGGTTAAGGGTTGGGACGGGGTTGTTTATATAGGAGGGAGTGACGGCGTGGTATTGGATAGTGGGTTTTCACGCGGATTGATGAGTTGGCGTTGGTTTGGACCGTTGGATGGAGCAGTTGGAGGGGATGAGTAAATTGACGGATGAGATGTGATTGGATTTTTGTTTTCGGGTTGGAATGGAGGGAAGGCTTTGGAATTTGGTTTGGCGCTTTTTATTTGGGCGCTTTTGGGTCGGAGCATGATTTGGGCGTTTGGTTCCCTGAATTAGGAGCCCAGCCCACTGAGACATTTTTGGTTGCAAAATCGGGTACCACGTGGTATCCGTACAGCACATAACATTCGAGCCGTCCAAATAATTGAATCGACGGCTTGGATTGAACACTCTTTTCCTTTCCTTTTTTTGTAAATCCGTTCGGTATCTTTCAATCTGAGCATTTGGTTGCATGTTTTGATGGCTAGGATGTATTGCGCGGGTAACACGTTAACCGTATCCTATTTGCACCCAAAAAATTCTCCACAACATGAAACTGAATCGAAAGCATGGGCAGACCCACACTAGGGCAAGCGGGGTCACTTGACCCCACTGAGTTCCAAAATACCCCTAGAGAAGGTATAGTTTTGAGGAGTATTTTGTAATTTTACCTCAAAGGATAATATTCTTGCCTTGAAAATTCCACGGAATTTACAATTTTTGTCCTCTTTGATTGTGACATTATGCAAAAAACTCAACGTTTTTTCTCTCTCCTGTGCAAAGTCTACGAGTCTATATATAGACTCAATACTCTCTCTCTCTCTCTCTCTCCAAAAGCTAGCATAGGCTCTTCCAAAGACAAAATCAAGTATAGGCAAATTATATGTGTTGCAGATATTTGACCCTACTGTAATTAAATTCTGGGTCCGCCCCTCAACGAAAGCATGGTGATAAAGGGCATTTTGGGTTCAAGTTTCATTCCCCACTCTGAATAAATTTCATTTTTCTTTACTATACTTCTTGAGAATATACAGTATTTCTTATGCAACGTTTCCGACAATTGCATGAAATCTAACTTGGGTTCAAGTTTCATTTACCACCCTAAAATTCCCATCCACACCAACGACCACATACGCTTCCCCACAAATCGTCCCTTCACCTTTTCACTTTACCAATCAACGCCAACCTAACAACCAAACAAAGGCGAACTCGTTGTATGGCCCGACTGGGCTAGGCCTAGTCCTAAATCATTCGACCCATTTGCTGTAAGACGTACTAGCGTTGTGCCCGTTCGATACACGGGGCCACAAAAAAAAAGTTAAAATCAATATTTGAGCAATTGGTAATTGGTCCGTCGTAACTTCGTGTCGCAAGGAGCTGAACTTGAACCGATCTTCGGACAATTGGTAGTTGGTTCGCCAAATTTTTCATACCGAAAGGAGCCGAACTTGACGCTCACAATGAAAACCTTGGGGGGTGGGGGTTGCGGGAGGAATAGTGTATACGACATAAAGAGAGGGAATGCAATAAATCCAACTCATCAAAAGTTTAATGTTCTGTTGATATGAGTAGGTAATTTTTTAAAATAGAGACTAAGCTAATCTCCGGTGGACTGTGCGGTGGAAGGAAGAAGATAACAAATTTTAACAATGAAAGAGAGCTCATGGTCTAGTAGCCGTGCACATTTCGGTTTGGTATAGGAGTGCGTTTTTTGCTTGTAAGTGGACAACGTGTGCCCTGTGGAAGCCCTGGGAGTATGGAAGTGGAAGTATGTCATGAGAGTATGGAACTGGAAGTCAGTTGAGAATTTGGACGTGGGAGCTGGAAGTATGGGCGTGGGACTTTCTCTTTTCCCTTTGGGAGGATGAGTTCAGTTATTGGCATGTGGGTGTGATACCTGGATTTTTTTTTTACAAGGAAGTAGAAAATAGAATGGGGTCTGGAGACTTGTCAGGTTCAAACACATTTGTATAGAACTACTAGCATTCAACCCGTTCTATGCACGGGCAAAACTAACCCGTTCTAGCGTTGTGCCCGTTTGAACCTACTTTTTTTCATTGTCCCGTGCATCGAACGGGCACAACGCTAGAATGGGTTAATTTTGCCCGTGCATAGAACAGGTTGAACGCTAGTTAGTTAGTCCGGGAATGTGGGTGTTGTGGAGAATGGATTAGTTTGTGAACTTGGCCGCACTGCCGGCTTTGGGCTAAGGCCCAAGA
Organism: Rhododendron henanense subsp. lingbaoense; assembly: GCA_020567845.1. Lineage (NCBI taxonomy): Eukaryota > Viridiplantae > Streptophyta > Magnoliopsida > Ericales > Ericaceae > Rhododendron > Rhododendron henanense. The sequence goes on from CM036312.1 coordinate 8,165,104, forward strand.
GGCGTGGGCCTTAAGACCCCAAAAAATATCAAAAAATAGGGCCTCCCACTTATTTTTAGGATCTAGTATATATATGTGTTGTTTTAATGTCCAATTTTAAACCCAAGAAAACATTTTATACTTAAACCCCAATGGCCCAAAAAAATGGAATACGGAATGCAGGAAAAAACAAAAGAAAAAAAACAAAAAGGAGGAGTAAAAGGTCACGGGATCGCCAAAAATCTATGGGGCCCTTCAAAATTATTCAGTGTGGTGGGTGTATAGATGCATCTTTTTGTTCCCTTAAACGCTACTACTCCGGTACTTCTCATTGCAAACAAATACTATATCCAAATCAAAATTATTTAGTGTGATCGATTTTTTATTTGATTTTCGTTTACAATTATTAAGGGTCTCACTTTCGAAGATCGTCTTAGACCTCCAAAATCTCAGAGCCGGCCCTGAACTTGGGTGTTTTTTTGTGAACATAGATATTGGTCTGGGTATGGATGTGGGGTTTTTCGTGGGTGGTTTTTTTTTTTTGAACCTAGATATTGGTCTAGGCATGGACGTTGGGGTTTTTTTTATTTTTTTTTATTTTATAGTTTTGCCCGTAAATATTGGTCTGGAAAGTGGAAATAAGGTTTTATTTTATGGACGTGGGGTTTTTTTGTTTTTAAAAAGTATTTCGGTGCATAAAGAGAGACCAATTGGCTTGCATCGGGGACCGGAAAAAATATTAAACTATATTTTTTATCATCTAGCGTTGTGCCCGTTCGATGCACACGAAAAAAAAACAATTTGTGCAGGCTCGACACTTTGTGGTGACCACACAAACGTTTGGTGGAGTGATAAGTTGAGCAACCACATAAAAATATCACTGGAGTATTGGATTATTTTTCTTCAATTCTCCTAAAATCTCTCTCTCTCTCTCTCTCTCTCTCTCCACCTTCCCCTCCCACGTCCCCCCCTCTCTCTCTCTCCCTCTCTTTCTCCCTCCCAATTTAAACAAATTAAAAGAAAGAGAAAATTAATTAGCCATCCTATTTGGCCTACTTATTTAGGTGTGCATCCTATAGGCTTTAAATACTTATGTTTCTATCCTAAAAATATATTATTACCCATTATAACCCTATATATATATATATATATATATATTAATTAAGTCTATAGTGTATTCCTATTTTTTTGGTTTCCCGATATTTTCATTTCCTTTCTCCACCGTTTCAAACAGGACTAACAGAATCCCATCCCGATATCTACGAAACCCATCCCACAGTTTCAAACAGTACTCATCCTATAATACCTCCATTTCAAACAGATTTAGGATTAGTTCCTAATATCTCGTCCACTCCCCCATTTGTGATCGTGATTTTAAGTTTTAAACTTCCAACAAAGTATCTCGGATACTCGGAATACTCCATTTCAAACAGATTTAGGATTAGTTCCTAATTTCTCGTCCACTCCCCCATTTGTGATCGTGATTTTGAGTTTTAAACTTCCAACAAAGTATCTCGGAATACTCCATTTCAAACAGATTTAGGATTAGTTCCTAATTTCTCGTCCACTCCCCCATTCGTGAATTTGAATTTCAAACTTCCAACAAAGTAATTTTTTGGTCCTATATATAACGACATGCAATTTCAGACGATATGTGCTGGGAGAAACTATTTGAAATTGGGAGAAAGCATTTGAAATAGGGAGAAAGACTTCTTCTTTTACCAGGTATGATAAGAAATCCCCCAAGCATTGAAGTTGATTTTTTTCCTCCTCTGTTGTTTCTTATAGGCACATTTTATGAGCTTCTCGTCCTCCATTGGTGGACTTGTAGCTGTCCATTGGTGGACTTGTAGCTGTCCATGAACACCCGATTGACCGCCGCCGCCGCTGACGGGATGGTGGTAGTTTGGTGGTGGTTGGTGCTATTTCACTATGTTGCTCAAACATGGTGGTCGGGGATGAGTGATTGGGGGTTCCTCGGGGATGAGTGATTGTACATAGGAGGGAGAGTGAGAGTGAGAAATGTCTAAACCATAGTAATCTACCAGTATTTTTGTTTCTCGTATAATTTGTCATGTTAGTTAGTTGATCATGTTTTCTACATATTCCACGATCGAAATTTTGAAATCTACATTATTCAAATTTTGACAGCGTCGTTATACATTCACCATTTTTGGTCGTTTGTTATCTTCAATTTTGTCATGTTACTAAACCCTCACCATGCCTGCCGATGTAGCAGCACCCGTGCAACATGATTTGTCAGCATCAAACTCACTTGTATCATAGCATATCAGTAATCTTTTCTGTATGGGGGTTAAAACTTTCTTAATGTATCATGTTTACTATATGCATATCATTAATCTATCATGTTAACTTAAAGGTAACCAGTGTAGCCCGACTTAAATACTACTGTTTATAATAGGATCATATTTCAATATTGACGTATCAAATCCATCACATTCGGCTGACACATTTGTTTTTGTATTTTGTTTTGCAAAGGCAGTACACATTTGCAATGGAGGGTGGATTGATATTGGCTTGTAGGTTCAATGAAAAGTTTGCCGCTATAATGATTAACAGAGGAATGAATTTTGGACAAGTGGTGCAAAAGATATGCAGCAAGTGGAGTGATCTTGATCCAGAATCTATCATGTTGAGTTACTCACTCATTGGCAGTGAAAACATAGTTTTGGACAATGATGAGGATCTTGGGGCATTGTTTGGGATTGTACAGACTGCAGGGATTGAGGATATTGAAGTTTTGGTTCGAGATGCAACACAAGAGCTCGGTATGGGAGATGGTAGGACTGGAGCGAATATCAACTCGCTTAGGTCAATTGGACCAATGGGGTCACAGTCCGTTGGTTCGGGTGTGGGAACACAGGTCGAGGCATGTGACATGGTCATACCGTCATTTTTCACTCACGAAAAAAGGGTGCTTAAGTCTGCTCAATGGGCAGAAGGGATCACCAATGTTGGACAGAGATTTGAAGGAGGTGTCAATCAATTTCGTCAAGTACTTCGCAAATACACGATTGAGAGGGGCATTGAATATGTAATGGTGAAGAATGACAAGGAGCGTGTGACGGCTCAATGCAAGTATAAGGTCGAAGGGCCCTGTAAATGGGAAATCCATGGCAGGGTTTGTAAGGCTAATGGTTTTTTCTTCATCAGGAGATTTTATAATTTCCATGATTGTGGTCATGTTCTAAGGACTCCCAAGAACCCGCGCGCCACATCAGAATTAATTGGCAGTTTGGTTGTTGAGGATGTGCGCGCCAAATCCAAGAAGAGGCCTGTTGATGTGGTTACGGATATGAAGAAGGATTATGGGCTCGATGTAACATACCACCAAGCATGGTGGGGGGTGGAAAAGGCAAGGGGTGATGTGTTTGGCGATTATGAGCTGTCATTCTCTAGTCTGAAGTGGTATGTTAGTGCAGCAAAGAGTACGAATCCGGGCAGTCATATAGAGTTGGAGATTGATGAGGAAACAAAACGTTTCAAGAGGTTGTTCGTTGCATTTGGAGCGTGTATTAGTGGGTTCAATCACTGTCGGCCCTTGCTTTTCCTAGATGGTACGCATCTAAAAGGCCGGCAGAGGGGTCATTTGCTTGCTGCAACTGGGAAGGATGGCAACCAAGGTACGATTAATTTAGCTTTTTAGTCCTATTGTACCAAATAAGTCATGATGATCATTATTCCATATCAGTACCGAACTCATCTATATTACATTACAGAATAATTTACATTTCTAAATTATGTGCCAATGGGCTAAATAACAAATGAAATCTTAAATAACAAGTGGAATACATAGGCTAAATAACAACCATTACATGTAGGAATCACCGTAAAAAAAAAAAAAAAAAGGAAAATTGGCATACAACAGAAAACATGACAAAATCTTGTGAATACTTCCACCATATCAATACGCTTATTCTTTAACTAATACTTCCACCTTATCATATCACTTATTCATTTGTGGTATAACAGTTGTGTTATTATGCGTGTTTGGGACAGGTATATTTCCGCTATGTTATGCTGTTGTCGATTCAGAAAATCACGAGAACTGGTTATGGTTCCTAAAACATTTGCATTCTATTCTCGCGGCTGATAGAGGGATCACATTTGTATCCGATCGAAACCAAGGTTTGCTGGAAGCAGTGAGGATGGTATTTCCGAACTCATGCCATGGATATTGTCTATTCCATTTGAAATGGAACCTAAGACACCATCTTCGTGGTACACAACCTGGGTTTAAAGCGTATTTGGTCAATTTGATGCTTAGGTCTGCTTATGCGCCTACTCGGGAGTTGTTTTACGATAATATGCGTAAATTGATAGCATATGGTGGCAATCGAGTGAGTGGGTTCCTCTCAAATTTACAGCCGCAACACTGGGCTAATGCATTCTTTCCCGGTCAGCGTTATGGAGAAATGTATTCAAACGTTGCTGAATCTTTCAATTCGTGGATTGAGGAGGAACGTTACCTTCCGATCAAACCACTTGTGGATGCCATCCGGGTCAAGGTAATGAATCTTATTGTTGAAAGGAGGGAAATTGCAAGCAAGTGGGCTGGAAAGATATGCCCCCAGATGGACAAGAGATTGACGGATCGCTTCCATGACTCTAGGACTTGGGTGGTCAGTGAATCAGGTTATGGTGTTTATGAGGTGCACGCACAGCCTACTGTTACTGTTGATATTGGCAATCGCAGCTGCTCATGTAAACAGTGGCAGCAGGATGGCTTCCCATGCTGCCATGCGGTTGGAACGATTACCTCTAGCGGCAAATACCTTGTTGACTATGTTGATATATACTATCATTCGCAAACATTTCGTGATTCGTACTCATACTCAATCTCCCCTATTCCTACTGTTTGGATGCCCCAACGACCAATCGACGAAGATGTTGTCCTCCCTCCTTTGAGCAAGAAACCCCCTGGTAGGCCTAAGAAAAAACGTATACCATCTAGGGGGGAGCCCACAGAACAGATTAAATGTGGGAGGTGTCACAAGTTTGGCAACCATAACCGAAAAACGTGCAAAGAAGCTATGTAGGGCTGATATGCATTATAGGGATGTTCCCTATTCCGTAGGTCATTTTATTTCAATCGTTGTTAGACCTTAGTTTTATGTGTGGTTTTTCTTGTATGTTTTGTCCTAGACTATGTTTTCCTGCTAATAAATGGTGGCATGTTGCTTGAATAAATGGTGGCAGGTTTTGTCCTAGTCCTTTTGGAGATTCTCTTATATTCATTGTTTATTGGCTTCATTTTTTTCATATGCTTCTGTTATCAATATGCAGATATTATGACTGGAGAGTTGATCATTTCTGTACCATTGTCATGACAACTTTCCAAATTTTTCATGACAATTTTTGAATCTCATTAGCATGAATATGTCATGATTGTTTCACAGTGAAGTATGAATAGACCTTGTGGAATTTTACACAATGATAGTGACAATATTTTGAACTTATGGATTTTTATCGTGTATTCAGGGCAATATCTTTGTAATAAAACTATCATGGGATTATGTTCTCACCAATATTACATGAAACAGTATGCAGAATAAACAGACAAACTCGCCAGTTTTAACAAGTGCTGCCCTTCATAAGAGATTTCAGAAATGATTCTAATGAAATACCTTTTTGATTTGTATGAAAGTGCACTAATTGTATACTTCTTTAAAAGTTGAAAGTTAGAAAAGAGACTCAAAAAAGAAGTCATATTATTCTGTCCTTGTATTAATCACTACACATTCATCCCGAATCATAATTTAACTTGTTGAAATTTTTTTCATGGATATTGCTCTATCACGATTGCCACAAAATACATGACAAAAATCAGAGCACCATATGATTAAATCTGAGCACAGAATAGATGACAAATTAAACAGACCTGGTGTACTAGTTTAACCTGACATCCAATCATTTCAATGATTTACGTACAACGAACAGAGTGTGAAGGGAAATTACACCATGAACAAGAACATATATAAGTTGTTCAAACAGAATCATGACCAAATTACCAACCCCATATGCCATTTGAACTACACAATATGCCATTCTAAAAAATCCAGGTAACCAATGAAACTTGCCAAAATCCCTGTTAAATTGACCATCTAATAATATAATCCCCTACAACCTTCAACCGATTCAAATTCCTAAAGATACCATAAAATCGTAGGCATCAAGTTATGCTTTGCATTGTACCAAAAACTACTAAAAACTATTAGCGTGATTCTATGCTGCTCCACTCCAACATAATGTCGCACCGGGAACTAATTTGCCATTTCCATTTCAAAATCCTCATTATCCTTCAAATGTTTTTCCAATTTCCACGAACAACGGTCATCATTCAGGAACGCATGCAACATGTGGGACCGCAACTTACGGCATTCTCCCGTTGAAAACTTCGACGCAATGAACTCATTTCGCATGTGCTGGCGTATAATATAGCAGACTATAACACCGCAGTCTAGGCTGGAACCAAAAAAAAAGATCGAATCAGTGATGAATTGGGTTTCGCGCAAGTAGAATATGTGGACACATTAGGTGGAACACTCACCTACTATCTCCCTGTTGGGGGCTAGTCTCAACCTGTTGGATACCTTGACATTCTTGTGTACAAAGCAGTCCCTGTGTTTTGCTCTTCCAGTAAGTCTCCAATTGATGTTTCTGACACACGGCAACAAAAAGGAACAATTACAAGCTAATTTGTCGTGTTCAGTATCATAAAACTTAATTAATGAGAACCAAGTATACCAATTGCACCGCAACCTCACAATTACTGTCCACACCAGTCCTCGGCCTTTTCGAATTGTAGAACTTCCAACTCCCTTCCTCATTATCGAGTACAAGCAATGTCCAATGAAACCCGTGGTGGATCGGAAACAGCAAGTATCGATAGGATCTGGTTTTAGGCATCATTTTTCCAAGTAGTTTAAGGCGTTCTTCAGGGGTCTTCTCCCCGAGTAGACCCTGAACCCAAAAAAATAAAAAAATTAGTTACTGATTGTTTTATGATTATATCACGGTTAAATTCAAAAGCATCGTCATAAGATTGTCACAACTCACCAAGAAGGTCCAGCTGAATACGTACGACATCTCATTATTCATTGGGGTCCCATCGCCTTGTATGTCACTAGCTCTCCTCTGCTGCTCCAAAAAAAGTACCTCGGAATACGCATCAATAACCTGATATATTCCTCATTTGTCATACAAAAATCATGATCAATTAACTGAGCCATGTGAAATACATCCTCATATTACTTACATTGCCAGACATGGCAGATTCTTCAATCAATTGCCTGATATCTTCAACCCAAACGTTACTCCCTAATTCTAAACCGGTCCAAATGCAAGAGCTACACACAACAATCAAAACGTTATCATATATATACCTAAACATATGATTAACAAATTTATTCAAGATTTGAGAGAAATAATTACTTGCTATATGCTTCTGTCCAAATCTGGGTTAGCTTCTCTTTGTCCTCCTTCAGCATATGACGATGTACCTTGTTCGTTTTGAGACCCCTTATTGGATCAGGCTTCTTAAAAACTTGTTTCGGACCTAGGATGATATTGTCAACGTCAACCACACCTTCATTCCCCACTTCTTGATCAGACTTAACCGATCTGGCCATGCGTCTTTGTCGTTTATTGGGGTACACATAATTTTCATTTTTGGTTCCTTTCCGCACCTTCGCTTTAAGGTTCTTAACCATGGAACGTTGTCGCTCCTCCTTTGACATTGGCCTCGAAAGTTGCGTGACCGAGTGAACTACTGCCTCATGAAGCTCATCCGACAGTTGATTGTTCTCGGCCATTAGCTTCAGGATTGTTTCATGCATGCTGACAATTTTATCTTCCATAGTCTGTATGTCTCTTGCATGTGTTTCATCTCTCCGTTTAATCTGATCCTTCAATAGTGTTATGTGTTCGCGGAGATCGAAAACAAGTTGCGTCTTTTTTGAATCGATGGCTTCTTCATTTGAGTCGTCCTTGTTCTGCTTGGCGATATCCAAAACTGTATTAGCAATTTGATCATTATCATTTTCATGAGTGTTGGCTAGGGAAGAAATTTCTTCGTCCCATTTAAGTCCTGCCGGTGATAACCCATCATTTCCTATGGGGGAGCATGGCGCATCCTCAGACGATAGTGAATCTTGCACAATATCTTCAATGACAGGTGCCTCTCCAACCACAGTCCCATTGACACTTGCATCCCTCCGAATAACCTATAAATATGGAAATACACATAAAAAGTTTAAAATGTAGTAACTTTTAGTTTGAAATTTTCGGTATGT